>OY720637.1:4953593-7474156 GCA_963169105.1 Ceriagrion tenellum
TTAGGCATCTGAATTGAAAATAAATATACTCACATCACTCGTCACTCAAAATTTTAAATTTTAAATGGGAAATCAAAGACTCAAAATGCTTGTGTCGTTTTGGATTTTGGAAAAATGAAACTTTTTTTTTCCTTTTATTTAAAGGGGAATAATAAATATGTTAATAAGTAAGACAGAATTGGATATATCACGTTATCGCACACAATATTTATCTCAAAAAATGCTAAAAATAAAGTAACATTCTTGAATAAAAAAATATTATTGTGTTAATCAATGTAAATATCTGGCCTAAATAAGGCAACTGAATTGAAAATAAATATACTTAAATCACTCGTCACTCAAAATTTTAAATTTTAAATGGGAAATCAAACACTCAAAATGCTTGTGTCGTTTTGGATTTTGGAAAAATGAAACTTTTTTTTCCTTTTATTTAAAGGGGAATAATGAATATGTTAATAAGTAAGAAAGAATTGGATATTTCACGTTATCGCACACAATATTTATCTCAAAAAATGCTAAAAATAAAGTAACATTCTTGAATAAAAAAATATTATTGTGTTAATCAATGTAAATATCTGGCCTAAATTAGGCATCTGAATTGAAAATAAATATACTCACATCACTCGTCAGTCAAAATTTTAAATTTTAAATGGGAAATCAAAGACTCAAAATGCTTGTGTCGTTTTGGATTTTGGAAAAATGAAACTTTTTTTTTCCTTTTATTTAAATTGGAATAATGAATATGTTAATAAGTAAGAAAGAATTGGATATTTCACGTTGTCGCACACAATATTTATCTAAAAACATGCTAAAAATAAAGTAACATTCTTGAATAAAAAAATATTATTGTGTTAATCAATGTAAATATCTGGCTATTATTAGGCATCTGAATTGAAAATAAATATACTCACATCACTCGTCACTCAAAATTTTAAATTTTAAATGGGAAATCAAAGACTCAAAATGCTTGTGTCGTTTTGGATTTTGGAAAAATTGAACTTTTATTTTCCTTTTATTTAAAGGGGAATAATGAATATATAAATAAGTAAGAAAGAATTGGATATTTCACGTTATCGCACAAAATATTTATCTCAAAAAATTCTAAAAATAAAGTAACATTCTTGAATAAAAAAATATTATTGTGTTAATCAATGTAAATATCTGGCCTAAATTAGGCATCTGAATTGAAAATAAATATACTCAAATCACTCGTCACTCAAAATTTTAAATTTTAAATGGGAAATCAAAGACTCAAAATGCTTCTGTCGTTTTGGATTTTGGAAAAATGAAACTTTTTTTTCCTTTTATTTAAAAGGGGAATAATGAATATTCTAATAAGTAAGAAAGAATTGGATATTTCACGTTATCGCACACAATATTTATCTCAAAAAATGCTAAAAATAAAGTAACATTCATGAATAAAAAAATATTATTGTGTTAATTAATGTAAATATCTGGCCTAAATAAGGCATCTGAATTGAAAATAAATATACTCAAATCACTCGTCGCTGAAAATTTTAAATTTTAAATGGGAAATCAAAGACTCAAAATGCTTGTGTCGTTTTGGATTTTGGAAAAATGAAACTTTTTTTTTCCTTTTATTTAAAGGGGAATAATGAATATGTTAATAAGTAAGAAAGAATTGGATATTTCACGTTATCGCACACAATATTTATCTCAAAAAATGCTAAAAATAAAGTAACATTCTTGAATAAAAAAATATTATTGTGTTAATCAATGTAAATATCTGGCCTAAATTAGGCATCTGAATTGAAAATAAATATACTCACATCACTCGTCACTCAAAATTTTAAATTTTAAATGGGAAATCAAAGACTCAAAATGCCAGTGTCATTTTGGATTTTGGAAAAATGTAACTTTTTTTTTCCTTTTACTTAAAGGGGAATAATGAATATATTAATAAGTAAGAAAGAATTGGATATTTCACGTTATCGCACACAATATTTATCTCAAAAAATGCTAAAAATAAAGTAACATTCATGAATAAAAAAATATTATTGTGTTAATTAATGTAAATATCTGGCCTAAATAAGGCATCTGAATTGAAAATAAATATACTCAAATCACTCGTCACTCAAAATTTTAAATTTTAAATGGGAAATCAAAGACTCAAAATGCCAGTGTCATTTTGGATTTTGGAAAAATGTAACTTTTATTTTCCTTTTACTTAAAGGGGAATAATGAATATGTTAATAAGTAAGAAAGAATTGGATATTTCACGTTATCGCACACAATATTTATCTCAAAAAATGCTAAAAATAAAGTAACATTCTTGAATAAAAACATATTATTGTGTTAATCAATGTAAATATCTGGGCTAAATTAGGCATCTGAATTGAAAATAAATATACTCACATCACTCGTCACTCAAAATTTTAAATTTTTTAATGGGAAATCAAAGACTCAAAATGCCAGTGTCATTTTGGATTTTGGAAAAATGTAACTTTTTTTTTCCTTTTACTGAAAGGGGAATAATGAATATGTTAATAAGTAAGAAAGAATTGGATATTTCACGTTATCGCACACCAGATTTATCTCAAAAAATGGTAAAAATAAAGTAACATTCTAGAATAAAAAAATATTATTGTGTTAATCAATGTAATTATCTGGCCTAAATTAGGCATCTGAATTGAAAATAAATATAATCACATCACTCGTCACTCAAAATTTTAAATTTTTAAATGGGAAATCAAAGACTCAAAATCCCAGTGTCATTTTGGATTTTGGAAAAATGAAACTTTTTTTTCCCTTTATTTAAAAGGGGAATAATGAATATGTTAATAAGTAAGAAAGAATTGGATATTTCACGTTATCGCACACCAGATTTATCTCAAAAAATGCTAAAAATAAAGTAACATTCTTGAATAAAAAATATTATTGTGTTAATTAATGTGATTATCTGGCCTAAATTAGGCATCTGAATTGAAAATAAATATACTCAAATCACTCGTCACTCAAAATTTTAAATTTTAAATGGGAAATCAAAGACTCAAAATGCTTGTGTCGTTTTGGATTTTGGAAAAATGAAACTTTTTTTTTCCTTTTATTTAAAGGGGAATAATGAATATGTTAATAAGTAAGAAAGAATTGGATATTTCACGTTATCGCACGCAATATTTATCTCAAAAATTGCTAAAAATAAAGTAACATTCTTGAATAAAAAAATATTATTGTGTTAATCAATGTAAATATCTGGCTATAATTAGGCATCTGAATTGAGAATAAATATACTCAAATCACTCGTCACTCAAAATTTTAAATTTTAAATGGGAAATCAAAGACTCAAAATGCTTGTGTCGTTTTGGATTTTTGAAAAATGAAACTTTTTTTTCCTTTTATTTAAAGGGGAATAATGAATATGTTAATAAGTAAGAAAGAATTGGAAATTTCACGTTATCGCACACAATATTTATCTCAAAAAATGCTAAAAACAAAGTAACATTCTTGAATAAAAAAATATTATTGTGTTAATCAATGTAAATATCTGGCCTAAATTAGGCATCTGAATTGAAAATAAATATACTCACATCACTCGTCACTCAAAATTTTAAATTTTAAATGGGAAATCAAAGACTCAAAATGCCAGTGTTATTTTGGATTTTGGAAAAATGAAACTTTTTTTTTCCTTTTATTTAAAGGGGAATAATGAATATGTTAATAAGTAAGAAAGAATTGGATATTTCACGTTGTCGCACACAATATTTATCTCAAAACATGCTAAAAATAAAGTAACATTCTTGAATAAAAAAATATTATTGTGTTAATCAATGTAAATATCTGGCCTAAATTAGGCATCTGAATTGAAAATAAATATACTCACATCACTCGTCACTCAAAATTTTAAATTTTAAATGGGAAATCAAAGACTCAAAATGCCAGTGTCATTTTGGATTTTGGAAAAATGTAACTTTTTTTTTCCTTTTACTTAAAGGGGAATAATGAATATATTAATAAGTAAGAAAGAATTGGATATTTCACGTTATCGCACACAATATTTATCTCAAAAAATGCTAAAAATAAAGTAACATTCATGAATAAAAAAATATTATTGTGTTAATCAATGTAAATATCTGGCCTAAATAAGGCATCTGAATTGAAAATAAATATACTCAAATCACTCGTCACTCAAAATTTTAAATTTTAAATGGGAAATCAAAGACTCAAAATGCCAGTCTCATTTTGGATTTTGGAAAAATGTAACTTTTTTTTTCCTTTTACTTAAAGGGGAATAATGAATATGTTAATAAGTAAGAATGAATTGGATATTTCACGTTATCGCACACAATATTTATCTCAAAAAATGCTAAAAATAAAGTAACATTCATGAATAAAAAAATATTATTGTGTTAATTAATGTAAATATCTGGCCTAAATAAGGCATCTGAATTGAAAATAAATATACTCAAATCACTCGTCGCTGAAAATTTTAAATTTTAAATGGGAAATCAAAGACTCAAAATCCTTGTGTCGTTTTGGATTTTGGAAAAATGTAACTTTTTTTTTCCTTTTATTTAAAGGGGAATAATGAATATGTTAATAAGTAAGAAAGAATTGGATATTTCACGTTATCGCACACAATATTTATCTCAAAAAATGCTAAAAATAAAGTAACATTCTTGAATAAAAAAATATTATTGTGTTAATCAATGTAAATATCAGGACTAAATTAGGCATCTGAATTGAAAATAAATATACTCACATCACTCGTCACTCAAAATTTTAAATTTTAAATGGGAAATCAAAGACTCAAATGGCCAGTGTCATTTTGGATTTTGGAAAAATGTAACTTTTTTTTTCCTTTTATTTAAAGGGGAATAATGAATATGTTAATAAGTAAGAAAGAATTGGATATTTCACGTTGTCGCACACAATATTTATCTCAAAAAATGCTAAAAATAAAGTAACATTCTTGAATAAAAAAATATTATTGTGTTAATCAATGTAAATATCTGGCTATAATTAGGCATCTGAATTGAAAATAAATATACTCACATCACTCGTCACTCAAAATTTTAAATTTTAAATGGGAAATCAAAGACTCAAAATGCTTGTGTCGTTTTGGATTTTGGAAAAATGAAACTTTTTTTTTCCTTTTATTTAAAGGGGAATAATGAATATGTTAATAAGTAAGACAGAATTGGATATATCACGTTATCGCACACAATATTTATCTCAAAAAATGCTAAAAATAAAGTAACATTCTTGAATAAAAAAATATTATTGTGTTAATCAATGTAAATATCTGGCCTAAATAAGGCATCTGAATTGAAAATAAATATACTTAAATCACTCGTCACTCAAAATTTTAAATTTTAAATGGGAAATCAAAGACTCAAAATGCTTGTGTCGTTTTGGATTTTGGAAAAATGAAACTTTTTTTTCCTTTTATTTAAAGGGGAATAATGAATATGTTAATAAGTAAGAAAGAATTGGATATTTCACGTTATCGCACACAATATTTATCTCAAAAAATGCTAAAAATAAAGTAACATTCTTGAATAAAAAAATATTATTGTGTTAATCAATGTAAATATCTGGCCTAAATTAGGCATCTGAATTGAAAATAAATATACTCACATCACTCGTCAGTCAAAATTTTAAATTTTAAATGGGAAATCAAAGACTCAAAATGCCAGTGTCATTTTGGATTTTGGAAAAATGTAACTTTTTTTTTCCTTTTATTTAAAGAGGAATAATGAATATGTTAATAAGTAAGAAAGAATTGGATATTTCACGTTGTCGCACACAATATTTATCTCAAAAAAAGCTAAAAATAAAGTAACATTCTTGAATAAAAAATATTATTGTGTTAATCAATGTAAATATCTGGCTATTATTAGGCATCTGAATTGAAAATAAATATACTCACATCACTCGTCACTCAAAATTTTAAATTTTAAATGGGAAATCAAAGACTCAAAATGCTTGTGTCGTTTTGGATTTTGGAAAAATTGAACTTTTATTTTCCTTTTATTTAAAGAGGAATAATAAATATGTTAATAAGTAAGAAAGAATTGGATATTTCACGTTATCGCACAAAATATTTATCTCAAAAAATGCTAAAAATAAAGTAACATTCTTGAATAAAAAAATATAATTGTGTTAATCAATGTAAATATCTGGCCTAAATTAGGCATCTGAATTGAAAATAAATATACTCAAATCACTCGTCACTCAAAATTTTAAATTTTAAATGGGAAATCAAAGACTCAAAATGCTTCTGTCGTTTTGGATTTTGGAAAAATGAAACTTTTTTTTCCTTTTATTAAAAAGGGGAATAATGAATATTCTAATAAGTAAGAAAGAATTGGATATTTCACGTTATCGCACACAATATTTATCTCAAAAAATGCTAAAAATAAAGTAACATTCATGAATAAAAAAATATTATTGTGTTAATTAATGTAAATATCTGGCCTAAATAAGGCATCTGAATTGAAAATAAATATACTCAAATCACTCGTCGCTGAAAATTTTAAATTTTAAATGGGAAATCAAAGACTCAAAATGCTTGTGTCGTTTTGGATTTTGGAAAAATGAAACTTTTTTTTTCCTTTTATTTAAAGGGGAATAATGAATATGTTAATAAGTAAGAAAGAATTGGATATTTCACGTTATCGCACACAATATTTATCTCAAAAAATGCTAAAAATAAAGTAACATTCTTGAATAAAAAAATATTATTGTGTTAATCAATGTAAATATCTGGCCTAAATTAGGCATCTGAATTGAAAATAAATATACTCACATCACTCGTCACTCAAAATTTTAAATTTTAAATGGGAAATCAAAGACTCAAAATGCCAGTGTCATTTTGGATTTTGGAAAAATGTAACTTTTTTTTTCCTTTTACTTAAAGGGGAATAATGAATAACTTAATAAGTAAGAAGGAAATGGATATTTCACGTTATCGCACACAATATTAATCTCAAAAAATGCTAAAAATAAAGCAACATTCTTGAATAAAAAAATATTATTGTGTTAATCAATGGAAATATCTGGCCTAAATTAGGCATCTCAATTAAAAATAAATATACTCACATCACTCGTCACTCAAAATTTTAAATGGGAAATCAAAGACTCAAAATGCCAGTGTCATTTTGGATTTTGGAAAAATGTAACTTTTTTTTTCCTTTTACTTAAAGGGGAATAATGAATATGTTAATAAGTAAGAAAGAATTGGATATTTCACGTTATCGCACACAATATTTATCTCAAAAAATGCTAAAAATAAAGTAACATTCTTGAATAAAAACATATTATTGTGTTAATCAATGTAAATATCTGGGCTAAATTAGGCATCTGAATTGAAAATAAATATACTCACATCACTCGTCACTCAAAATTTTAAATTTTAAATGGGAAATCAAAGACTCAAAATGCCAGTGTCATTTTGGATTTTGGAAAAATGTAACTTTTTTTTTCCTTTTACTTAAAGGGGAATAATGAATATGTTAATACATAAGAAAGAATTGGATATTTCACGTTATCGCACACCAGATTTATCTCAAAAAATGCTAAAAATAAAGTAACATTCATGAATAAAAAAATATTATTGTGTTAATCAATGTAAATATCTGGCCTAAATAAGGCATCTGAATTGAAAATAAATATACTCAAATCACTCGTCACTCAAAATTTTAAATTTTAAATGGGAAATCAAAGACTCAAAATGCCAGTCTCATTTTGGATTTTGGAAAAATGTAACTTTTTTTTTCCTTTTACTTAAAGGGGAATAATGAATATGTTAATAAGTAAGAATGAATTGGATATTTCACGTTATCGCACACAATATTTATCTCAAAAAATGCTAAAAATAAAGTAACATTCATGAATAAAAAAATATTATTGTGTTAATTAATGTAAATATCTGGCCTAAATAAGGCATCTGAATTGAAAATAAATATACTCAAATCACTCGTCGCTGAAAATTTTAAATTTTAAATGGGAAATCAAAGACTCAAAATCCTTGTGTCGTTTTGGATTTTGGAAAAATGTAACTTTTTTTTTCCTTTTATTTAAAGGGGAATAATGAATATGTTAATAAGTAAGAAAGAATTGGATATTTCACGTTATCGCACACAATATTTATCTCAAAAAATGCTAAAAATAAAGTAACATTCTTGAATAAAAAAATATTATTGTGTTAATCAATGTAAATATCAGGACTAAATTAGGCATCTGAATTGAAAATAAATATACTCACATCACTCGTCACTCAAAATTTTAAATTTTAAATGGGAAATCAAAGACTCAAATGGCCAGTGTCATTTTGGATTTTGGAAAAATGTAACTTTTTTTTTCCTTTTATTTAAAGGGGAATAATGAATATGTTAATAAGTAAGAAAGAATTGGATATTTCACGTTGTCGCACACAATATTTATCTCAAAAAATGCTAAAAATAAAGTAACATTCTTGAATAAAAAAATATTATTGTGTTAATCAATGTAAATATCTGGCTATAATTAGGCATCTGAATTGAAAATAAATATACTCACATCACTCGTCACTCAAAATTTTAAATTTTAAATGGGAAATCAAAGACTCAAAATGCTTGTGTCGTTTTGGATTTTGGAAAAATGAAACTTTTTTTTTCCTTTTATTTAAAGGGGAATAATGAATATGTTAATAAGTAAGACAGAATTGGATATATCACGTTATCGCACACAATATTTATCTCAAAAAATGCTAAAAATAAAGTAACATTCTTGAATAAAAAAATATTATTGTGTTAATCAATGTAAATATCTGGCCTAAATAAGGCATCTGAATTGAAAATAAATATACTTAAATCACTCGTCACTCAAAATTTTAAATTTTAAATGGGAAATCAAAGACTCAAAATGCTTGTGTCGTTTTGGATTTTGGAAAAATGAAACTTTTTTTTCCTTTTATTTAAAGGGGAATAATGAATATGTTAATAAGTAAGAAAGAATTGGATATTTCACGTTATCGCACACAATATTTATCTCAAAAAATGCTAAAAATAAAGTAACATTCTTGAATAAAAAAATATTATTGTGTTAATCAATGTAAATATCTGGCCTAAATTAGGCATCTGAATTGAAAATAAATATACTCACATCACTCGTCAGTCAAAATTTTAAATTTTAAATGGGAAATCAAAGACTCAAAATGCCAGTGTCATTTTGGATTTTGGAAAAATGTAACTTTTTTTTTCCTTTTATTTAAAGAGGAATAATGAATATGTTAATAAGTAAGAAAGAATTGGATATTTCACGTTGTCGCACACAATATTTATCTCAAAAAAAGCTAAAAATAAAGTAACATTCTTGAATAAAAAATATTATTGTGTTAATCAATGTAAATATCTGGCTATTATTAGGCATCTGAATTGAAAATAAATATACTCACATCACTCGTCACTCAAAATTTTAAATTTTAAATGGGAAATCAAAGACTCAAAATGCTTGTGTCGTTTTGGATTTTGGAAAAATTGAACTTTTATTTTCCTTTTATTTAAAGAGGAATAATAAATATGTTAATAAGTAAGAAAGAATTGGATATTTCACGTTATCGCACAAAATATTTATCTCAAAAAATGCTAAAAATAAAGTAACATTCTTGAATAAAAAAATATAATTGTGTTAATCAATGTAAATATCTGGCCTAAATTAGGCATCTGAATTGAAAATAAATATACTCAAATCACTCGTCACTCAAAATTTTAAATTTTAAATGGGAAATCAAAGACTCAAAATGCTTCTGTCGTTTTGGATTTTGGAAAAATGAAACTTTTTTTTCCTTTTATTAAAAAGGGGAATAATGAATATTCTAATAAGTAAGAAAGAATTGGATATTTCACGTTATCGCACACAATATTTATCTCAAAAAATGCTAAAAATAAAGTAACATTCATGAATAAAAAAATATTATTGTGTTAATTAATGTAAATATCTGGCCTAAATAAGGCATCTGAATTGAAAATAAATATACTCAAATCACTCGTCGCTGAAAATTTTAAATTTTAAATGGGAAATCAAAGACTCAAAATGCTTGTGTCGTTTTGGATTTTGGAAAAATGAAACTTTTTTTTTCCTTTTATTTAAAGGGGAATAATGAATATGTTAATAAGTAAGAAAGAATTGGATATTTCACGTTATCGCACACAATATTTATCTCAAAAAATGCTAAAAATAAAGTAACATTCTTGAATAAAAAAATATTATTGTGTTAATCAATGTAAATATCTGGCCTAAATTAGGCATCTGAATTGAAAATAAATATACTCACATCACTCGTCACTCAAAATTTTAAATTTTAAATGGGAAATCAAAGACTCAAAATGCCAGTGTCATTTTGGATTTTGGAAAAATGTAACTTTTTTTTTCCTTTTACTTAAAGGGGAATAATGAATAACTTA
This sequence comes from Ceriagrion tenellum, assembly GCA_963169105.1. Lineage (NCBI taxonomy): Eukaryota > Metazoa > Arthropoda > Insecta > Odonata > Coenagrionidae > Ceriagrion > Ceriagrion tenellum. The sequence goes on from OY720637.1 coordinate 4,964,000, forward strand.
ATAAGTAAGAAGGAAATGGATATTTCACGTTATCGCACACAATATTAATCTCAAAAAATGCTAAAAATAAAGCAACATTCTTGAATAAAAAAATATTATTGTGTTAATCAATGGAAATATCTGGCCTAAATTAGGCATCTCAATTAAAAATAAATATACTCACATCACTCGTCACTCAAAATTTTAAATGGGAAATCAAAGACTCAAAATGCCAGTGTCATTTTGGATTTTGGAAAAATGTAACTTTTTTTTTCCTTTTACTTAAAGGGGAATAATGAATATGTTAATAAGTAAGAAAGAATTGGATATTTCACGTTATCGCACACAATATTTATCTCAAAAAATGCTAAAAATAAAGTAACATTCTTGAATAAAAACATATTATTGTGTTAATCAATGTAAATATCTGGGCTAAATTAGGCATCTGAATTGAAAATAAATATACTCACATCACTCGTCACTCAAAATTTTAAATTTTAAATGGGAAATCAAAGACTCAAAATGCCAGTGTCATTTTGGATTTTGGAAAAATGTAACTTTTTTTTTCCTTTTACTTAAAGGGGAATAATGAATATGTTAATACATAAGAAAGAATTGGATATTTCACGTTATCGCACACCAGATTTATCTCAAAAAATGCTAAAAATAAAGTAACATTCTAGAATAAAAAAATATTATTGTGTTAATCAATGTAATTATCTGGCCTAAATTAGGCATCTGAATTGAAAATAAATATAATCACATCACTCGTCACTCAAAATTTTAAATTTTTAAATGGGAAATCAAAGACTCAAAATCCCAGTGTCATTTTGGATTTTGGAAAAATGAAACTTTTTTTTCCCTTTATTTAAAAGGGGAATAATGAATATGTTAATAAGTAAGAAAGAATTGGATATTTCACGTTATCGCACACCAGATTTATCTCAAAAAATGCTAAAAATAAAGTAACATTCTTGAATAAAAAATATTATTGTGTTAATTAATGTGATTATCTGGCCTAAATTAGGCATCTGAATTGAAAATAAATATACTCAAATCACTCGTCACTCAAAATTTTAAATTTTAAATGGGAAATCAAAGACTCAAAATGCTTGTGTCGTTTTGGATTTTGGAAAAATGAAACTTTTTTTTTCCTTTTATTTAAAGGGGAATAATGAATATGTTAATAAGTAAGAAAGAATTGGATATTTCACGTTATCGCACACAATATTTATCTCAAAAATTGCTAACAATAAAGTAACATTCTTGATTAAAAAAATATTATTGTGTTAATCAATGTAAATATCTGGCCTAAATAAGGCATCTGAATTGAAAATAAATATACTCAAATCACTCGTCACTCAAAATTTTAAATTTTAAATGGGAAATCAAAGACTCAAAATGCTTGTGTCGTTTTGGATTTTTGAAAAATGAAAATTTTTTTTCCTTTTATTTAAAGGGGAATAATGAATATGTTAATAAGTAAGAAAGAATTGGATATTTCACGTTATCGCACACAATATTTATCTCAAAAAATGCTAAAAATAAAGTAACATTCTTGAATAAAAAAATATTATTGTGTTAATCAATGTAAATATCTGGCCTAAATTAGGCATCTGAATTGAAAATAAATATACTCACATCACTCGTCACTCAAAATTTTAAATTTTAAATGGGAAATCAAAGACTCAAAATGCCAGTGTCATTTTGGATTTTGGAAAAATGTAACTTTTTTTTTCCTTTTATTTAAAGGGGAATAATGAATATGTTAATAAGTAAGAAAGAATTGGATATTTCACGTTATCGCACACAATATTTATCTCAAAAAATGCTAAAAATAAAGTAACATTCTTGAATAAAAAAATATTATTGTGTTAATCAATGTAAATATCTGGCCTAAATTAGGCATCTGAATTGAAAATAAATATACTCACATCACTCGTCACTCAAAATTTTAAATTTTAAATGGGAAATCAAAGACTCAAAATGCCAGTGTCATTTTGGATTTTGGAAAAATGTAACTTTTTTTTTCCTTTTATTTAAAGGGGAATAATGAATATGTTAATAAGTAAGAAAGAATTGGATATTTCACGTTGTCGCACACAATATTTATCTCAGAAAATGCTAAAAATAAAGTAACATTCTTGAATAAAAAAATATTATTGTGTTAATCAATGTAAATATCTGGCCCAAATTAGGCATCTGAATTGAAAATAAATATACTTAAATCACTCGTCACTCAAAATTTTAAATTTTAAATGGGAAATCAAAGACTCAAAATGCTTGTGTCATTTTGGATTTTGGAAAAATGAAACTTTTTTTTCCTTTTATTTCAAAGGGGAATAATGAATATGTTAATAAGTAAGAAATAATTGGATATTTCACGTTATCGCACACAATATTTATCTCAAAAAATGCTAAAAATAAAGTAACATTCATGAATAAAAAAATATTATTGTGTTAATTAATGTAAATATCTGGCCTAAATAAGGCATCTGAATTGAAAATAAATATACTCAAATCACTCGTCGCTGAAAATTTTAAATTTTAAATGGGAAATCAAAGACTCAAAATGCTTGTGTCGTTTTGGATTTTGGAAAAATGAAACTTTTTTTTTCCTTTTATTTAAAGGGGAATAATGAATATGTTAATAAGTAAGAAAGAATTGGATATTTCACGTTATCGCACACAATATTTATCTCAAAAAATGCTAAAAATAAAGTAACATTCTTGAATAAAAAAATATTATTGTGTTAATCAATGTAAATATCTGGCCTAAATTAGGCATCTGAATTGAAAATAAATATACTCACATCACTCGTCACTCAAAATTTTAAATTTTAAATGGGAAATCAAAGACTCAAAATGCCAGTGTCATTTTGGATTTTGGAAAAATGTAACTTTTTTTTTCCTTTTACTTAAAGGGGAATAATGAATAACTTAATAAGTAAGAAGGAAATGGATATTTCACGTTATCGCACACAATATTAATCTCAAAAAATGCTAAAAATAAAGCAACATTCTTGAATAAAAAAATATTATTGTGTTAATCAATGGAAATATCTGGCCTAAATTAGGCATCTCAATTAAAAATAAATATACTCACATCACTCGTCACTCAAAATTTTAAATGGGAAATCAAAGACTCAAAATGCCAGTGTCATTTTGGATTTTGGAAAAATGTAACTTTTTTTTTCCTTTTACTTAAAGGGGAATAATGAATATGTTAATAAGTAAGAAAGAATTGGATATTTCACGTTATCGCACACAATATTTATCTCAAAAAATGCTAAAAATAAAGTAACATTCTTGAATAAAAACATATTATTGTGTTAATCAATGTAAATATCTGGGCTAAATTAGGCATCTGAATTGAAAATAAATATACTCACATCACTCGTCACTCAAAATTTTAAATTTTAAATGGGAAATCAAAGACTCAAAATGCCAGTGTCATTTTGGATTTTGGAAAAATGTAACTTTTTTTTTCCTTTTACTTAAAGGGGAATAATGAATATGTTAATACATAAGAAAGAATTGGATATTTCACGTTATCGCACACCATATTTATCTCAAAAAATGCTAAAAATAAAGTAACATTCTAGAATAAAAAAATATTATTGTGTTAATCAATGTAATTATCTGGCCTAAATTAGGCATCTGAATTGAAAATAAATATAATCACATCACTCGTCACTCAAAATTTTAAATTTTTAAATGGGAAATCAAAGACTCAAAATCCCAGTGTCATTTTGGATTTTGGAAAAATGAAACTTTTTTTTCCCTTTATTTAAAAGGGGAATAATGAATATGTTAATAAGTAAGAAAGAATTGGATATTTCACGTTATCGCACACCAGATTTATCTCAAAAAATGCTAAAAATAAAGTAACATTCTTGAATAAAAAATATTATTGTGTTAATTAATGTGATTATCTGGCCTAAATTAGGCATCTGAATTGAAAATAAATATACTCAAATCACTCGTCACTCAAAATTTTAAATTTTAAATGGGAAATCAAAGACTCAAAATGCTTGTGTCGTTTTGGATTTTGGAAAAATGAAACTTTTTTTTTCCTTTTATTTAAAGGGGAATAATGAATATGTTAATAAGTAAGAAAGAATTGGATATTTCACGTTATCGCACACAATATTTATCTCAAAAATTGCTAACAATAAAGTAACATTCTTGATTAAAAAAATATTATTGTGTTAATCAATGTAAATATCTGGCCTAAATAAGGCATCTGAATTGAAAATAAATATACTCAAATCACTCGTCACTCAAAATTTTAAATTTTAAATGGGAAATCAAAGACTCAAAATGCTTGTGTCGTTTTGGATTTTTGAAAAATGAAAATTTTTTTTCCTTTTATTTAAAGGGGAATAATGAATATGTTAATAAGTAAGAAAGAATTGGATATTTCACGTTATCGCACACAATATTTATCTCAAAAAATGCTAAAAATAAAGTAACATTCTTGAATAAAAAAATATTATTGTGTTAATCAATGTAAATATCTGGCCTAAATTAGGCATCTGAATTGAAAATAAATATACTCACATCACTCGTCACTCAAAATTTTAAATTTTAAATGGGAAATCAAAGACTCAAAATGCCAGTGTCATTTTGGATTTTGGAAAAATGTAACTTTTTTTTTCCTTTTATTTAAAGGGGAATAATGAATATGTTAATAAGTAAGAAAGAATTGGATATTTCACGTTGTCGCACACAATATTTATCTCAAAAAATGCTAAAAATAAAGTAACATTCTTGAATAAAAAAATATTATTGTGTTAATCAATGTAAATATCTGGCCCAAATTAGGCATCTGAATTGAAAATAAATATACTTAAATCACTCGTCACTCAAAATTTTAAATTTTAAATGGGAAATCAAAGACTCAAAATGCTTGTGTCATTTTGGATTTTGGAAAAATGAAACTTTTTTTTCCTTTTATTTCAAAGGGGAATAATGAATATGTTAATAAGTAAGAAATAATTGGATATTTCACGTTATCGCACACAATATTTATCTCAAAAAATGCTAAAAATAAAGTAACATTCATGAATAAAAAAATATTATTGTGTTAATTAATGTAAATATCTGGCCTAAATAAGGCATCTGAATTGAAAATAAATATACTCAAATCACTCGTCGCTGAAAATTTTAAATTTTAAATGGGAAATCAAAGACTCAAAATGCTTGTGTCGTTTTGGATTTTGGAAAAATGAAACTTTTTTTTTCCTTTTATTTAAAGGGGAATAATGAATATGTTAATAAGTAAGAAAGAATTGGATATTTCACGTTATCGCACACAATATTTATTTAAAAAAATGCTAAAAATAAAGTAACATTCTTGAATAAAAAAATATTATTGTGTTAATCAATGTAAATATCTGGCCTAAATTAGGCATCTGAATTGAAAATAAATATACTCACATCACTCGTCACTCAAAATTTTAAATTTTAAATGGGAAATCAAAGAGTCAAAATGCTTGTGTCATTTTGGATTTTGGAAAAATGAAACTTTTTTTTCCCTTTATTTAAAAGGGGAATAATGAATATGTTAATAAGTAAAAAAGAATTGGATATTTCACGTTATCGCACACCAGATTTATCTCAAAAAATGCTAAAAATAAAGTAACATTCTTGAATAAAAAAATATTATTGTGTTAATCAATGTAAATATCTGGCCTAAATTAGGCCTCTGAATTGAAAATAAATATACTCACATCACTCGTCACTCAAAATTTTAAATTTTAAATGGGAAATCAAAGACTCAAATGGCCAGTGTCATTTTGGATTTTGGAAAAATGTAACTTTTTTTTTCCTTTTATTTAAAGGGGAATAATGAATATGTTAATAAGTAAGAAAGAATTGGATATTTCACGTTGTCGCACACAATATTTATCTCAAAACATGCTAAAAATAAAGTAACATTCTTGAATAAAAAAATATTATTGTGTTAATCAATGTAAATATCTGGCTATAATTAGGCATCTGAATTGAAATCAAATATACTCACATCACTCGTCACTCAAAATTTTAAATTTTAAATGGGAAATCAAAGACTCAAAATGCTTGTGTCGTTTTGGATTTTGGAAAAATGAAACTTTTTTTTTCCTTTTATTTAAAGGGGAATAATGAATATGTTAATAAGTAAGAAAGAATTGGATATTTCACGTTATCGCACACAATATTTATCTCAAAAAATGCTAAAAATAAAGTAACATTCTTGAATAAAAAAATATTATTGTGTTAATCAATGTAAATATCTGGCCTAAATTAGGCATCTGAATTGAAAATAAATATACTCACATCACTCGTCACTCAAAATTTTAAATTTTAAATGGGAAATCAAAGACTCAAAATGCCAGTGTATTTTGGATTTTGGAAAAATGTAACTTTTTTTTTCCTTTTACTTAAAGGGGAATAATGAATATGTTAATAAGTAAGAATGAATTGGATATTTCACGTTATCGCACACAATATTTATCTCAAAAAATGCTAAAAATAAAGTAACATTCATGAATAAAAAAATATTATTGTGTTAATTAATGTAAATATCTGGCCTAAATAAGGCATCTGAATTGAAAATAAATATACTCAAATCACTCGTCGCTGAAAATTTTAAATTTTAAATGGGAAATCAAAGACTCAAAATCCTTGTGTCGTTTTGGATTTTGGAAAAATGTAACTTTTTTTTTCCTTTTATTTAAAGGGGAATAATGAATATGTTAATAAGTAAGAAAGAATTGGATATTTCACGTTATCGCACACAATATTTATCTCAAAAAATGCTAAAAATAAAGTAACATTCTTGAATAAAAAAATATTATTGTGTTAATCAATGTAAATATCAGGCCTAAATTAGGCATCTGAATTGAAAATAAATATACTCACATCACTCGTCACTCAAAATTTTAAATTTTAAATGGGAAATCAAAGACTCAAAATGCCAGTGTCATTTTGGATTTTGGAAAAATGAAACTTTTTTTTCCCTTTATTTAAAAGGGGAATAATGAATATGTTAATAAGTAAGAAAAAATTGGATATTTCACGTTATCGCACACCAGATTTATCTCAAAAAATGCTAAAAATAAAGTAACATTCTTGAATAAAAAAATATTATTGTGTTAATCAATGTGATTATCTGGCCTAAATTAGGCATCTGAATTGAAAATAATCTTACTCAAATCACTCGTCACTCAAAATTTTAAATTTTAAATGGGAAATAAAGACTCAAAATGCTTGTGTCGTTTTGGATTTTGGAAAAATGAAACTTTTTTTTCCTTTTACTTAACGGGGAATAATGAATATGTAAATAAGTAAGAAAGAATTGGATATTTCACGTTATCGCACACAATATTTATCTCAAAAACAGCTAAAAATAAAGTAACATTCTTGAATAAAAAAATATTATTGTGTTAATCAATGTAAATATCTGGCCTAAATTAGGCATCTGAATTGAAAATAAATATACTCATATCACTCGTCACTCAAAATTTTAAATTTTAAATGGGAAATCAAAGACTCAAATGGCCAGTGTTATTTTGGATTTTGGAAAAATGTAACTTTTTTTTTCCTTTTATTTAAAGGGGAATAATGAATATGTTAATAAGTAAGAAAGAATTGGATATTTCACGTTGTCGCACACAATATTTATCTCAAAACATGCTAAAAATAAAGTAACATTCTTGAATAAAAAAATATTATTGTGTTAATCAATGTAAATATCTGGCTATAATTAGGCATCTGAATTGAAAATAAATATACTCACATCACTCGTCACTCAAAATTTTAAATTTTAAATGGGAAATAAAAGACTCAAAATGCTTGTGTCGTTTTGTATTTTGGAAAAATGAAACTTTTTTTTTCCTTTTATTTAAAGGGGAATAATGAATATGTTAATAAGTAAGAAAGAATTGGATATATCACGTTATCGCACACAATATTTATCTCAAAAAATGCTAAAAATAAAGTAATATTCTTGAATAAAAAAATATTATTGTGTTAATCAATGTAAATATCTGGCCTAAATAAGGCATCTGAATTGAAAATAAATATACTCAAATCACTCGTCACTCAAAATTTTAAATTTTAAATGGGAAATCAAAGACTCAAAATGCTTGTGTCGTTTTGGATTTTTGAAAAATGAAACTTTTTTTTCCTTTTATTTAAAGGTGAATAATGAATATGTTAATAAGTAAGAAAGAATTGGATATTTCACGTTGTCGCACACAATATTTATCTCAAAACATGCTAAAAATAAAGTAACATTCTTGAATAAAAAAATATTATTGTGTTAATCAATGTAAATATCTGGCCTAAATTAGGCATCTGAATTGAAAATAAATATACTCAAATCACTCGTTACTCAAAATTTTAAATTTTAAATGGGAAATCAAAGACTCAAAATGCCAGTGTCATTTTGGATTTTGGAAAAATGAAACTTTTCTTTTCCTTTTATTTAAAGGGGAATAATGAATATGTTAATAAGTAAGAAAGAATTGAATATTTCACGTTGTCGCACACAATATTTATCTCAAAACATGCTAAAAATAAAGTATTATTCTTGAATAAAAAAATATTATTGTGTTAATCAATGTAAATATCTGGCTATAATTAGGCATCTGAATTGAAAATAAATATACTCACATCACTCGTGACTCAAAATTTTAAATTTTAAATGGGAAATCAAAGACTCAAAATGCTTGTGTCGTTTTGGATTTTGGAAAAATTGAACTTTTTTTTTCCTTTTATTTAAAGGGGAATAATAAATATGTTAATAAGTAAGAAAGAATTGAATATTTCACGTTATCGCACACAATATTTATCTCAAAAAATGCTAAAAATAAAGTAACATTCTTGAATAAAAAAATATTATTGTGTTAATCAATGTAAATATCTGGCCTAAATTAGGCATCTGAATTGAAAATAAATATAATCACATCACTCGTCACTCAAAATTTTAAATTTAAAATGGGAAATCAAAGACTCAAAATGCTTGTGTCGTTTTGGATTTTTGAAAAATGAAACTTTTTTTTCCTTTTATTTAAAGGTGAATAATGAATATGTTAATAAGTGAGAAAGAATTGGATATTTCACGTTATCGCACACAATATTTATCTCAAAAAATGCTAAAAATAAAGTAACATTCTTGAATAAAAAAATATTATTGTGTTAATCAATGTAAATATCTGGCCTAAATAAGGCATCTGAATTGAAAATAAATATACTCACATCACTCGTCACTCAAAATTTTAAATTTTAAATGGGAAATCAAAGATTCAAAATGCTTGTGTCGTTTTGGATTTTGGAAAAATTGAACTTTTTTTTTCCTTTTATTTAAAGGCGAATAATAAATATGTTAATAAGTAAGAAAGAATTGAATATTTCACGTTATCGCACACAATATTTATCTCAAAAAATGCTAAAAATAAAGTAACATTCTTGAATAAAAAAATATTATTGTGTTAATCAATGTAAATATCTGGCCTAAATTAGGCATCTGAATTGAAAATAAATATAATCACATCACTCACCACTCAAAATTTTAAATTTTTAAATGGGAAATCAAAGACTCAAAATCCCAGTGTCATTTTGGATTTTGGAAAAATGAAACTTTTTTTTCCCTTTATTTAAAAGGGGAATAATGAATATGTTAATAAGTAAGAAAGAATTGGATATTTCACGTTATCGCACACCAGATTTATCTCAAAAAATGCTAAAAATAAAGTAACATTCTTGAATAAAAAAATATTATTGTGTTAATTAATGTGATTATCTGGCCTAAATTAGGCATCTGAATTGAAAATAAATATACTCAAATCACTCGTCACTCAAAATTTTAAATTTTAAATGGGAAATCAAAGACTCAAAATGCTTGTGTCGTTTTGGATTTTGGAAAAATGAAACTTTTTTTTTCCTTTTATTTAAAGGGGAATAATGAATATGTTAATAAGTAAGAAAGAATTGGATATTTCACGTTATCGCACACAATATTTATCTCAAAAATTGCTAAAAATAAAGTAACATTCTTGAATAAAAAAATATTATTGTGTTAATCAATGTAAATATCTGGCCTAAATAAGGCATCTGAATTGAAAATAAATATACTCAAATCACTCGTCGCTGAAAATTTTAAATTTTAAATGGGAAATCAAAGACTCAAAATGCTTGTGTCGTTTTGGATTTTGGAAAAATGTAACTTTTTTTTTCCTTTTATTTAAAGGGGAATAATGAATATGTTAATAAGTAAGAAAGAATTGGATATTTCACGTTATCGCACACAATATTTATCTCAAAAAATGCTAAAAATAAAGTAACATTCTTGAATAAAAACATATTATTGTGTTAATCAATGTAAATATCTGGGCTAAATTAGGCATCTGAATTGAAAATAAATATACTCACATCACTCGTCACTCAAACTTTTAAATTTTAAATGGGAAATCAAAGACTCAAAATGCCAGTGTCATTTTGGATTTTGGAAAAATGTAACTTTTTTTTTCCTTTTACTTAAAGGGGAATAATGAATATGTTAATAAGTAAGAAAGAAATGGATATTTCACGTTATCGCACACAATATTAATCTCAAAAAATGCTAAAAATAAAGCAACATTCTTGAATAAAAAAATATTATTGTGTTAATCAATGTAAATATCTGGCCTAAATTAGGCATCTCAATTAAAAATAAATATACTCACATCACTCGTCACTCAAAATTTTAAACTTTAAATGGGAAATTAAAGACTCAAAATGCCAGTGTCATTTTGGATTTTGGAAAAATGTAACTTTTTTTTTCCTTTTACTTAAAGGGGAATAATGAATATGTTAATAAGTAAGAAAGAATTGGATATTTCACGTTATCGCACACAATATTTATCTCAAAAAATGCTAAAAATAAAGTAACATTCTTGAATAAAAAAATATTATTGTGTTAATCAATGTAAATATCTGGCCTAAATTAGGCATCTGAATTGAAAATAAATATACTCACATCACTCGTCACTCAAAATTTTAAATTTTAAATGGGAAATCAAAGAGTCAAAATGCTTGTGTCATTTTGGATTTTGGAAAAATGAAACTTTTTTTTCCCTTTATTTAAAAGGGGAATAATGAATATGTTAATAAGTAAAAAAGAATTGGATATTTCACGTTATCGCACACCAGATTTATCTCAAAAAATGCTAAAAATTAAGAAACATTCTTGAATAAAAAAATATTATTGTGTTAATCAATGTAAATATCTGGCCTAAATTAGGCATCTGAATTGAAAATAAATATAATCACATCACTCGTCACTCAAAATTTTAAATTTTTAAATGGGAAATCAAAGACTCAAAATCCCAGTGTCATTTTGGATTTTGGAAAAATGAAACTTTTTTTTCCCTTTATTTAAAAGGGGAATAATGAATATGTTAATAAGTAAGAAAGAATTGGATATTTCACGTTATCGCACACCAGATTTATCTCAAAAAATGCTAAAAAAAAAGTAACATTCTTGAATAAAAAAATATTATTGTGTTAATTAATGTGATTATCTGGCCTAAATTAGGCATCTGGATTGAAAATAAATATACTCAAATCACTCGTCACTCAAAATTTTAAATTTTAAATGGGAAATCAAAGATTCAAAATGCTTGTGTCGTTTCGGATTTTGGAAAAATGAAACTTTTTTTTTCCTTTTATTTAAAGGGGAATAATGAATATGTTAATAAGTAAGAAAGAATTGGATATTTCACGTTATCGCACACAATATTTATCTCAAAAATTGCTAAAAATAAAGTAACATTCTTGAATAAAAAAATATTATTGTGTTAATCAATGTAAATATCTGGCCTAAATAAGGCATCTGAATTGAAAATAAATATACTCAAATCACTCGTCACTCAAAATTTTAAATTTTAAATGGGAAATCAAAGACTCAAAATGCTTGTGTCGTTTTGGATTTTTGAAAAATGAAACTTTTTTTTCCTTTTATTTAAAGGGGAATAATGAATATGTTAATAAGTAAGAAAGAATTGGATATTTCACGTTATCGCACACAATATTTATCTCAAAAAATGCTAAAAATAAAGTAACATTCTTGAATAAAAAAATATTATTGTGTTAATCAATGTAAATATCTGGCCTAAATTAGGCATCTGAATTGAAAATAAATATACTCACATCACTCGTCACTCAAAATTTTAAATTTTAAATGGGAAATCAAAGACTCAAATAGCCAGTGTCATTTTGGATTTTGGAAAAATGAAACTTTTTTTTTCCTTTTATTTAAAGGGGAATAATGAATATGTTAATAAGTAAGAAAGAATTGGATATTTCACGTTGTCGCACACAATATTTATCTCAAAACATGCTAAAAATAAAGTAACATTCTTGAATAAAAAAATATTATTGTGTTAATCAATGTAAATATCTGGCTATAATTAGGCATCTGAATTGAAAATAAATATACTCACATCACTCGTCACTCAAAATTTTAAATTTTAAATGGGAAATCAAAGACTCAAAATGCTTGTGTCGTTTTGGATTTTGGAAAAATGAAACTTTTTTTTTCCTTTTATTTAAAGGGGAATAATGAATATGTTAATAAGTAAGAAAGAATTGGATATTTCACGTTATCGCACACAATATTTATCTCAAAAAATGCTAAAAATAAAGTAACATTCTTGAATAAAAAAATATTATTGTGTTAATCAATGTAAATATCTGGCCTAAATTAGGCATCTGAATTGAAAATAAATATACTCACATCACTCGTCACTCAAAATTTTAAATTTTAAATGGGAAATCAAAGACTCAAATGGCCAGTGTCATTTTGGATTTTGGAAAAATGTAACTTTTTTTTCCTTTTATTTTAAGGGGAATAATGAATATGTTAATAAGTAAGAAAGAATTGGATATTTCACGTTGTCGCACACAATATTTATCTCAAAACATGCTAAAAATAAAGTAACATTCTTGAATAAAAAAATATTATTGTGTTAATCAATGTAAATATCTGGCTATAATTAGGCATCAGAATTGAAAATAAATATACTCACATCACTCGTCACTCAAAATTTTAAATTTTAAATGGGAAATCAAAGACTCAAAATGCTTGTGTCGTTTTGGATTTTGGAAAAATGAATTTTTTTTTTCCTTTTATTTAAAGGGGAATAATGAATATGTTAATAAGTAAGAAAGAATTGGATATATCACGTTATCGCACACAATATTTATCTCAAAAAATGCTAAAAATAAAGTAACATTCTTGAATAAAAAAATATTATTGTGTTAATCAATGTAAATATCTGGCCTAAATAAGGCATCTGAATTGAAAATAAATATACTCACATCACTCGTCACTCAAAATTTTAAATTTTAAATGGGAAATCAAAGACTCAAAATGCTTGTGTCGTTTTGGATTTTGGAAAAATGAAACTTTTTTTTCCTTTTATTTAAAGGGGAATAATGAATATGTTAATAAGTAAGAAAGAATTGGATATTTCACGTTGTCGCACACAATTTTTATCTCAAAACATGCTAAAAATAAAGTAACATTCTTGAATAAAAAAATATTATTGTGTTAATCAATGTAAATATCTGGCTATAATTAGGCATTTGAATTGAAAATAAATATACTCACATCACTCGTCACTCAAAATTTTATATTTTAAATGGGAAATCAAAGACTCAAAATGCCAGTGTCATTTTGGATTTTGGAAAAATGAAACTTTTTTTTTCCTTTTATTTAAAGGGGAATAATGAATATGTTAATAAGTAAGAAAGAATTGGATATTTCACGTTGTCGCACACAATATTTATCTAAAAACATGCTAAAAATAAAGTAACATTCTTGAATAAAAAAATATTATTGTGTTAATCAATGTAAATATCTGGCTATTATTAGGCATCTGAATTGAAAATAAATATACTCACATCACTCGTCACTCAAAATTTTAAATTTTAAATGGGAAATCAAAGACTCAAAATGCTTGTGTCGTTTTGGATTTTGGAAAAATGTAACTTTTTTTTTCCTTTTATTTAAAGGGGAATAATAAATATGTTAATAAGTAAGAAAGAATTGGATATTTCACGTTATCGCACACAATATTTATCTCAAAAAATGCTAAAAATAAAGTAACATTCTTGAATAAAAAAATATTATTGTGTTAATCAATGTAAATATCTGGCCTAAATTAGGCATCTGAATTGAAAATAAATATACTCACATCACTCGTCACTCAAAATTTTAAATTTTAAATGGGAAATCAAAGACTCAAAATCCCAGTGTCATTTTGGATTTTGGAAAAATGAAACTTTTTTTTCCCTTTATTTAAAAGGGGAATAATGAATATGTTAATAAGTAAGAAAGAATTGGATATTTCACGTTATCGCACACCAGATTTATCTCAAAAAATGCCAAAAATAAAGTAACATTCTTGATTAAAATATATTATTGTGTTAATCAATGTAAATATCTGGCCTAAATTAGGCATCTGAATTGAAAATAAATATACTCAAATCACTCGTCACTCAAAATTTTAAATTTTAAATGGGAAATCAAAGACTCAAAATGCTTGTGTCGTTTTGGATTTTGGAAAAATGAAACTTTTTTTTCCTTTTATTTAAAAGGGGAATAATGAATATTCTAATTAGTAAGAAAGAATTGGATATTTCACGTTATCGCACACAATATTTATCTCAAAAAATGCTAAAAATAAAGTAACATTCATGAAAAAAAAATAATTATTGTGTTAATTAATGTAAATATCTGGCCTAAATAAGGCATCTGAATTGAAAATAAATATACTCAAATCACTCGTCGCTGAAAATTTTAAATTTTAAATGGGAAATCAAAGACTCAAAATGCTTGTGTCGTTTTGGATTTTGGAAAAATGTAACTTTTTTTTTCCTTTTATTTAAAGGGGAATAATGAATATGTTAATAAGTAAGAAAGAATTGGATATTTCACGTTATCGCACACAATATTTATCTCAAAAAATGCTAAAAATAAAGTAACATTCTTGAATAAAAAAATATTATTGTGTTAATCAATGTAAATATCTGGCCTAAATTAGGCATCTGAATTGAAAATAAATATACTCAAATCACTCGTCACTCAAAATTTTAAATTTTAAATGGGAAATCAAAGACTCAAAATGCTTGTGTCGTTTTGGACCTTGGAAAAATGAAACTTTTTTTTCCTTTTACTTAAAGGGGAATAATGAATATGTTAATAAGTAAGAAAGAATTGGATATTTCACGTTATCGCACACAATATTTATCTCAAAAAATGCTAAAAATAAAGTAACATTCTTGAATAAAAAAATATTATTGTGTTAATCAATGTAAATATCTGGCCTAAATTAGGCATCTGAATTGAAAATAAATATACTCACATCACTCGTCACTCAAAATTTTAAATTTTAAATGGGAAATCAAAGACTCAAATGGCCAGTGTCATTTTGGATTTTGGAAAAATGTAACTTTTTTTTCCTTTTACTTAAAGGGGAATAATGAATATGTTAATAAGTAAGAAGGAAATGGATATTTCACGTTATCGCACACAATATTAATCTCAAAAAATGCTAAAAATAAAGCAACATTCTTGAATAAAAAAATATTATTGTGTTAATCAATGTAAATATCTGGCCTAAATTAGGCATCTCAATTAAAAATAAATATACTCACATCACTCGTCACTCAAAATTTTAAATTTTAAATGGGAAATCAAAGACTCAAAATGCCAGTGTCATTTTGGATTTTGGAAAAATGTAACTTTTTTTTTCCTTTTACTTAAAGGGGAATAATGAATATGTTAATAAGTAAGAAAGAATTGGATATTTTACGTTATCGCACACAATATTTATCTCAAAAAATGCTAAAAATAAAGTAACATTCTTGAATAAAAAAATATTATTGTATTAATCAATGTAAATATCTGGCCTAAATTAGGCATCTGAATTGAAAATAAATATACTCACATCACTCGTCACTCAAAATTTTAAATTTTAAATGGGAAATCAAAGAGTCAAAATGCTTGTGTCATTTTGGATTTTGGAAAAATGAAACTTTTTTTTCCCTTTATTTAAAAGGGGAATAATGAATATGTTAATAAGTAAGAAAGAATTGGATATTTCACGTTATCGCACACCAGATTTATCTCAAAAATGCTAAAAATAAGGTAACATTCTTGAATAAAAAAATATTATTGTGTTAATCAATGTAAATATCTGGCCTAAATTAGGCATCTGAATTGAAAATAAATATAATCACATCACTCGTCACTCAAAATTTTAAATTTTTAAATGGGAAATCAAAGACTCAAAATCCCAGTGTCATTTTGGATTTTGGAAAAATGAAACTTTTTTTTCCCTTTATTTAAAAGGGGAATAATGAATATGTTAATAAGTAAGAAAGAATTGGATATTTCACGTTATCGCACACCAGATTTATCTCAAAAAATGCTAAAAATAAAGTAACATTCTTGAATAAAAAAATATTATTGTGTTAATTAATGTGATTATCTGGCCTAAATTAGGCATCTGAATTGAAAATAAATATACTCAAATCACTCGTCACTCAAAATTTTAAATTTTAAATGGGAAATCAAAGACCCCAAATGTTTGTGTCGTTTTGGATTTTGGAAAAATTGAACTTTTTTTTTCCTTTTATTTAAAGGGGAATAATAAATATGTTAATAAGTAAGAAAGAATTGGATATTTCACGTTATCGCACACAATATTTATCTCAAAAAATGCTAAAAATAAAGTAACATTCTTGAATAAAAAAATATTATTGTGTTAATCAATGTAAATATCTGGCCTAAATTAGGCATCTGAATTGAAAATAAATATACTCACATCACTCGTCACTCAAAATTTTAAATTTTAAATGGGAAATCAAAGACTCAAAATCCCAGTGTCATTTTGGATTTTGGAAAAATGAAACTTTTTTTTCCCTTTAATTAAAAGGGGAATAATGAATATGTTAATAAGTAAGAAAGAATTGGATATTTCACGTTATCGCACACCAGATTTATCTCAAAAAATGCCAAAAATAAAGTAACATTCTTGATTAAAATATATTATTGTGTTAATCAATGTAAATATCTGGCCTAAATTAGGCATCTGAATTGAAAATAAATATACTCAAATCACTCGTCACTCAAAATTTTAAATTTTAAATGGGAAATCAAAGACTCAAAATGCTTGTGTCGTTTTGGATTTTGGAAAAATGAAACTTTTTTTTCCTTTTATTTAAAAGGGGAATAATGAATATTCTAATTAGTAAGAAAGAATTGGATATTTCACGTTATCGCACACAATATTTATCTCAAAAAATGCTAAAAATAAAGTAACATTCATGAATAAAAAAATATTATTGTGTTAATTAATGTAAATATCTGGCCTAAATAAGGCATCTGAATTGAAAATAAATATACTCAAATCACTCGTCGCTGAAAATTTTAAATTTTAAATGGGAAATCAAAGACTCAAAATGCTTGTGTCGTTTTGGATTTTGGAAAAATGTAACTTTTTTTTTCCTTTTATTTAAAGGGGAATAATGAATATGTTAATAAGTAAGAAAGAATTGGATATTTCACGTTATCGCACACAATATTTATCTCAAAAAATGCTAAAAATAAAGTAACATTCTTGAATAAAAAAATATTATTGTGTTAATCAATGTAAATATCTGGCCTTAATTAGGCATCTGAATTGAAAATAAATATACTCACATCACTCGTCACTCAAAATTTTAAATTTTAAATGGGAAATCAAAGACTCAAAATGCCAGTGTCATTTTGGATTTTGGAAAAATGTAACTTTTTTTTTCCTTTTACTTAAAGGGGAATAATGAATATGTTAATAAGTAAGAAAGAATTGGATATTTCACGTTATCGCACACAATATTTATCTCAAAAAATGCTAAAAATAAAGTAACATTCTTGAATAAAAAAATATTATTGTGTTAATCAATGTAAATATCTGGCCTAAATTAGGCATCTGAATTGAAAATAAATATACTCACATCACTCGTCACTCAAAATTTTAAATTTTAAATGGGAAATCAAAGACTCAAAATCCCAGTGTCATTTTGGATTTTGGAAAAATGAAACTTTTTTTTCCCTTTATTTAAAAGGGGAATAATGAATATGTTAATAAGTAAGAAAGAATTGGATATTTCACGTTATCGCACACCAGATTTAACTCAAAAATGCTAAAAATAAAGTAACATTCTTGAATAAAAAAATATTATTGTGTTAATCAATGTAAATATCTGGCCTAAATTAGGCATCTGAATTGAAAATAAATATAATCACATCACTCACCACTCAAAATTTTAAATTTTTAAATGGGAAATCAAAGACTCAAAATCCCAGTGTCATTTTGGATTTTGGAAAAATGAAACTTTTTTTTCCCTTTATTTAAAAGGGGAATAATGAATATGTTAATAAGTAAGAAAGAATTGGATATTTCACGTTATCGCACACCAGATTTATCTCAAAAAATGCTAAAAATAAAGTAACATTCTTGAATAAAAAAATATTATTGTGTTAATTAATGTGATTATCTGGCCTAAATTAGGCATCTGAATTGAAAATAAATATACTCAAATCACTCGTCACTCAAAATTTTAAATTTTAAATGGGAAATCAAAGACTCAAAATGCTTGTGTCGTTTTGGATTTTGGAAAAATGAAACTTTTTTTTTCCTTTTATTTAAAGGGGAATAATGAATATGTTAATAAGTAAGAAAGAATTGGATATTTCACGTTATCGCACACAATATTTATCTCAAAAATTGCTAAAAATAAAGTAACATTCTTGAATAAACAAATATTATTGTGTTAATCAATGTAAATATCTGGCCTAAATAAGGCATCTGAATTGAAAATAAATATACTCAAATCACTCGTCACTCAAAATTTTAAATTTTAAATGGGAAATCAAAGACTCAAAATGCTTGTGTCGTTTTGGATTTTGGAAAAATGAAACTTTTTTTTCCTTTTATTTAAAGGGGAATAATGAATATGTTAATAAGTAAGAAAGAATTGGATATTTCACGTTATCGCACACAATATTTATCTCAAAAAATGCTAAAAATAAAGTAACATTCTTGAATAAAAAAATATTATTGTGTTAATCAATGTAAATATCTGGCCTAAATTAGGCATCTGAATTGAAAATAAATATACTCACATCACTCATCACTCAAAATTTTAAATTTTAAATGGGAAATCAAAGACTCAAAATGCTTGTGTCATTTTGGATTTTGGAAAAATGTAACTTTTTTTTTCCTTTTATTTAAAGGGGAATAATGAATATGTTAATAAGTAAGAAAGAATTGGATATTTCACGTTGTCGCACACAATATTTATCTCAAAAAATGCTAAAAATAAAGTAACATTCTTGAATAAAAAAATATTATTTTGTTAATCAATGTAAATATCTGGCCCAAATTAGGCATCTGAATTGAAAATAAATATACTTAAATCACTCGTCACTCAAAATTTTAAATTTTAAATGGGAAATCAAAGACTCAAAATGCTTGTGTCATTTTGGATTTTAAAAAAATGAAACTTTTTTTTCCTTTTATTTAAAAGGGGAATAATGAATATGTTAATAAGTAAGAAATAATTGGATATTTCACGTTATCGCACACAATATTTATCTCAAAAAATGCTAAAAATAAAGTAACATTCTTGAAATAAAAAAATATTATTGTGTTAATCAATGTAAATATCTGGCCTAAATTAGGCATCTGAATTGAAAATAAATATACTCACATCACCCGTCACTCAAAATTTTAAATTTTAAATGGGAAATCAAAGACTCAAAATGCTTGTGTCGTTTTGGATTTTGGAAAAATGAAACTTTTTTTTCCTTTTATTTAAAGGGGAATAATGAATATGTTAATAAGTAAGAAATAATTGGATATTTCACGTTATCGCACACAATATTTATCTCAAAAAATGCCAGAAATAAAGTAACAGTCTTGATTAAAATATATTATTGTGTTAATCAATGTAAATATCTGGCCTAAATTAGGCATGGAAATGGAAAAATTTGGAAAAATGAAACTTTTTTTTCCTTTTATTTAAAGGGAAATAATGAATATGTTAATAAGTAAGAAAGAATTGGATATTTCACGTTATCGCACACAATATTTATCGCAAAAAATGCTAAAAATAAAGTAACATTCTTGATTAAAAAAATATTATTGTGTTAATCAATATAAATATCTGGCCTAAATTAGGCATCTGAATTGAAAATAAATATACTCACATCACTCGTCACTCAAAATTTTAAATTTTAAATGGGAAATCAAAGACTCAAATGGCCAGTGTCATTTTGGATTTTGGAAAAATGTAACTTTTTTTTTCCTTTTATTTAAAGGGGAATAATGAATATGTTAATAAGTAAGAAAGAATTGGATATTTCACGTTGTCGCACACAATATTTATCTCAAAAAATGCTAAAAATAAAGTAACATTCTTGAATTAAAAAAATATTTTTGTGTTAATCAATGTAAATATCTGGCCTAAATTAGGCATCTGAATTGAAAATAAATATACTCAAATCACTCGTCACTCAAAATTTTAAATTTTAAATGGGAAATCAAAGACTCAAAATGCTTGTGTCATTTTGGATTTTGGAAAAATGAAGCTTTTTTTTTCTTTTTATTTAACGGGGAAAATGAATATGTTAATAAGTAAGAAAGAATTGGATATTTCACGTTATCGCACACAATATTATTAAGTACTTCTTCAATGTATACAATTGAAAACTGCTAAAATCAACTAACATTCTACAATCAAAATTATTATTTCGTAAATCTTAGTAAATATATGGCCTTTAAATTCAGTATAAATTATTAAATATACGCTTAACCTCACTCAGTATTTTATATTTAACCTAAAAAGATTGAAGCCTCAATATACATATGTTGTTTTGGATTTAGAAAAATTAAAATATTGGTCTGTTTTTGCATTCTAAAATAAAAATACGCTAAACCTCACTCAGTATTTCAAATTTAACCTGGAGAAATGCAGCCTCAAAATGCCTTTTTTTTTTATTCTGGAAAAACTTTTTTTTTTGTAAAGGGAAATTTTGAATATATATAGATAATTAAGAGAGAATTTGATAATTCACGTCAGTTTTCACAATAATTATTACAATTGCTTCAATGTAAAATGTCATAAACTGATAAAAGTAAACTAACATTTTTGAATCAAAAATATTATTATGTTATTCATTGTAAATATCTGGCCTAAATTAAGCATCTGAATTGAAAATAAAAATATGCTAAACCTCACTCAACATTTTTAATTAAAAATGGAAAATCAAAGCCTAAAAAATGCATATGTCTTTTTGCGATTTGGAAAAATGAAACTTTTTTTTCCTTCTTTGAAATGGGAATAATGAATATCTTTATAAATGAAAGAGAATTGGATATTTCAAGTTATCGTACATAATTATATTAACTACTTATTCAATGTATACCATCGAAAATTGCTAAAATTAACAAACATTCTACGGTCAAAAACTTTCATTATTTAATCAATTACTTTAAATCTGGCCTAAATTAAGCATCTGAATTGAAAATAAATATACTCACATCACTCGTCACTCAAAATTTTAAATTTTAAATGGGAAATCAAAGACACAAAATGCCAGTGTCATTTTGGATTTTGGAAAAATGAAACTTTTTTTTTCCTATTATTTGAAGGGGAATAATGAATATGTTAAAAAGCAAGAAAGAATTGGATATTTCACGTTATCGCACACAATACTTATCTCAAAAAATGCTAAAAATAAAGTAACATTCTTGAATAAAAAAATATCATTGTGTTAATCAATGTAAATATCTGGCCTAAATTAGGCATCTGAATTGAAAATAAATATACTCACATCACTCGTCACTCAAAATTTTAAATTTTAAATGGGAAATCAAAGACTCAAAATGCTTGTGTCATTTTGGATTTTGGAAAAATGAAACTTTTTTTTCCTTTTATTTAAAAGGGGAATGATGAATATGTTAATAAGTAAGAATGAATTGGATATTTCACGTTATCGCACACAATATTATTAAGTACTTCTTCAATGTATACAATTGAAAACTGCTAAAATCAACTAACATTCTACAATCAAAATTATTATTTCGTAAATCTTAGTAAATATATGGCCTTTAAATTCAGTATAAATTATTAAATATACGCTAAACCTCACTCAGTATTTTATATTTAACCTAAAAAGATTTAAGCCTCAATATACATATGTTGTTTTGGATTTAGAAAAAAAATATATTGGTCTGTTTTTGCATTCTAAAATAAAAATACGCTAAACCTCACTCAGTATTTCAAATTTAACCTGGAGAAATGCAGCCTCAAAATGCCTGTTGTTTTGATTCTGGAAAAACTTTTTTTTTTGTAAAGGGAAATTTTGAATATATATAGATAATTAAGAGAGAATTTGATAATTCACGTCAGTTTTCACAATAATTATTACAATTGCTTCAATGTAAAATGTCATAAACTGATAAAAATAAACTAACATTTTTGAATCAAAAATATTATTTTGTTAATCATTGTAAATATCTGGCCTAAATTAAGCATCTGAATTGAAAATAAAAATATGCTAAACCTCACTCAACATTTTTAATTAAAAATGGAAAATCAAAGCCTAAAAAATGCATATGTCTTTTTGCGATTTGGAAAAATGAAATTTTTTTCCTTTTTTGAAAGGGGAATAATGAATATCTTTATAAATGAAAGAGAATTGGATATTTCAAGTTATCGTACATAATTATATTAACTACTTATTCAATGTATACCATCGAAAATTGCTAAAATTAACAAACATTCTACGGTCAAAAACTTTCATTATTTAATCAATTACTTTAAATCTGGCCTAAATTAAGCATCTGAATTGAAAATAAATATACTCACATCACTCGTCACTCAAAATTTTAAATTTTAAATGGGAAATCAAAGACACAAAATGCCAGTGTCATTTTGGATTTTGGAAAAATGAAACTTTTTTTTTCCTATTATTTAAAGGGGAATAATGAATATGTTAAAAAGTAAGAAAGAATTGGATATTTCACGTTATCGCACACAATATTTATTTCAAAAAATGCTAAAAATAAAGTATTATTCTTGAATAAAAAAATATTATTGTGTTAATCAATGTAAATATCTGGCCTAAATTAGGCATCTGAATTGAAAATAAATATACTCACATCACTCGTCACTCAAAATTTTAAATTTTAAATGGGAAATCAAAGACTCAAAATGCTTGTGTCATTTTGGATTTTGGAAAAATGAAACTTTTTTTTCCTTTTATTTAAAAGGGGAATAATGAATATGTTAATAAGTAAGAAAGAATTGGATATTTCACGTTATCGCACACAATATTATTAACTACTTCTTCAATGTATACAATTGAAAACTGCTAAAATCAACTAACATTCTACAATCAAAATTATTATTTCGTAAATCTTAGTAAATATATGGCCTTTAAATTCAGTATAAATTATTAAATATACACTAAACCTCACTCAGTATTTCAAATTTAACCTAAAAAGATTTAAGCCTCAATAGACATATGTTGTTTTGGATTTAGAAAAAAAAAATATTGGTCTGTTTTTGCATTCTAAAATAAAAATACGCTAAACCTCACTCAGTATTTCAAATTTAACCTGGAGAAATGCAGCATCAAAATGCCTGTTGTTTTGATTCTGGAAAAAATTTTTTTTTTGTAAAGGGAAATTTTGAATATATATAGATAATTAAGAGAGAATTTGATAATTCACGTCAGTTTTCACAATAATTATTACAATTGCTTCAATGTAAAATGTCATAAACTGATAAAAATAAACTAACATTTTTGAATCAAAAATATTATTTTGTTAATCATTGTAAATATCTGGCCTAAATTAAGCATCTGAATTGAAAATAAAAATATGCTAAACCTCACTCAACATTTTTAATTAAAAATGGAAAATCAAAGCCTAAAAAATGCATATGTCTTTTTGCGATTTGGAAAAATGAAATTTTTTTCCTTTTTTGAAAGGGGAATAATGAATATCTTTATAAATGAAAGAGAATTGGATATTTCAAGTTATCGTACATAATTATATTAACTACTTATTCAATGTATACCATCGAAAATTGCTAAAATTAACAAACATTCTACGGTCAAAAACTTTCATTATTTAATCAATTACTTTAAATCTGGCCTAAATTAAGCATCTGAATTGAAAATAAATATACTCACATCACTCGTCACTCAAAATTTTAAATTTTAAATGGGAAATCAAAGACACAAAATGCCAGTGTCATTTTGGATTTTGGAAAAATGAAACTTTTTTTTTCCTATTATTTAAAGGGGAATAATGAATATGTTAAAAAGTAAGAAAGAATTGGATATTTCACGTTATCGCACACAATATTTATTTCAAAAAATGCTAAAAATAAAGTATTATTCTTGAATAAAAAAATATTATTGTGTTAATCAATGTAAATATCTGGCCTAAATTAGGCATCTGAATTGAAAATAAATATACTCACATCACTCGTCACTCAAAATTTTAAATTTTAAATGGGAAATCAAAGACTCAAAATGCTTGTGTCATTTTGGATTTTGGAAAAATGAAACTTTTTTTTCCTTTTATTTAAAAGGGGAATAATGAATATGTTAATAAGTAAGAAAGAATTGGATATTTCACGTTATCGCACACAATATTATTAACTACTTCTTCAATGTATACAATTGAAAACTGCTAAAATCAACTAACATTCTACAATCAAAATTATTATTTCGTAAATCTTAGTAAATATATGGCCTTTAAATTCAGTATAAATTATTAAATATACACTAAACCTCACTCAGTATTTCAAATTTAACCTAAAAAGATTTAAGCCTCAATAGACATATGTTGTTTTGGATTTAGAAAAAAAAAATATTGGTCTGTTTTTGCATTCTAAAATAAAAATACGCTAAACCTCACTCAGTATTTCAAATTTAACCTGGAGAAATGCAGCCTCAAAATGCCTGTTGTTTTGATTCTGGAAAAACTTTTTTTTTTGTAAAGGGAAATTTTGAATATATATAGATAATTAAGAGAGAATTTGATAATTCACGTCAGTTTTCACAATAATTATTACAATTGCTTCAATGTAAAATGTCATAAACTGATAAAAATAAACTAACATTTTTGAATCAAAAATATTATTTTGTTAATCATTGTAAATATCTGGCCTAAATTAAGCATCTGAATTGAAAATAAAAATATGCTAAACCTCACTCAACATTTTTAATTAAAAATGGAAAATCAAAGCCTAAAAAATGCATATGTCTTTTTGCGATTTGGAAAAATGAAATTTTTTTCCTTTTTTGAAAGGGGAATAATGAATATCTTTATAAATGAAAGAGAATTGGATATTTCATGTTATCGTACATAATTATATTAACTACTTATTCAATGTATACCATCGAAAATTGCTAAAATTAACAAACATTCTACAGTCAAAAACTTTCATTATTTAATCAATTACTTAAAATCTGGCCTAAATTAAGCATCTGAATTGAAAATAAATAAACACTAAAAATCACTCAAAATTTTAAATTTTAAATGGGAAATCAAAGACTCAAAATGCATGTGTCAATTTGGATTTTTGAAAAATGAAACTTTTTTTCCTTTTTTTAAAGGGGAATAATGAATATGTTAATAATTGAGAAAGAATTGGATATTTCACGTTTAAGCACTCAATATTATTAATTACATCTACAAAGTATACAATCGAAATCTGCTAGAAATAACTGACATTCTATGTACAAAAATATTTTTTTGTTAATCAAAGTAATTATCTGCCTGATAAATTCTGTATTAAAAAATAAAAATACGCTAATCCTCACTCAGTATTTCAAATTTAACCTGGAGAAATTTAAGCCTCAAAATGCAGATGTTTTATTGGATTTTGAAAATAAAAAATATTGGTTTCTTACTTGGATTCCTTAATAAAAATTCCCTAAACCTCACTCAGAATTTCACAGTTATTGTAGAGAAATCCAGCCTCAAATTGCCTCTTATTTTGATTTTGGAAAAAAAACTTTTTTTTTTGGAAAGGGGAATTTTGTATATACTAATAATTAAGAGAGAATTGGATAATTCACCTCAGTTTTCTCAATATTTGTAACTATCGCTTCAATAAGATATCTCAAAAAATGCTAAAAATAAATTAACATTCTTGAATCAAAAATATTATTTTGTTAATCATTGTAAATATCTGACTTTAAGAGTGTCTGCTTTGAAAATAAAAATACGCTAAACATGAATCAAAATTTTAAATGGAAAACAATGACTCTAATTCCATTTGTCAGTTTGCAATTTGGAAAAATTAAACTTATATTTTCCTCTTTGGCAATATTGAATATCTTTGTAATTGAGAGAGAATTGGATATTTCACGTTATCGCGAACAATATTATTAACTTCTTCTTCAATGTATACAATCTAATACTGCTAAAATAAACTAACATTCTACACAAAAAACAAAATATTATTTTGTAAATCAAAGTAAATATCTGCCCTATAAATTCTTTATAAATAAATTACAATACGCTAATCTCACTCAGTATCTCAAATTTAACCTGGAAAAATTTAAGCTTCAAAATGCATATATTGGTTTGGATTTTGTAAATAAAAAATATTGTTTTGATTTTTGGATACATAAATAAAAATTCGCTAAAACTCACTCAGATTTTAACATTTAAATTTGTTTTAAATTTAAAATTTAAAAAAGATTTTAAAATTTAATTGAGTGTCTGAATTGAATATAAAAATACGCTAACATCATTAAAATATTAAATTTAAAATGAAAGATCAAAGCCTAAAAATGCATGTGTCATTTTGCATTTTGGAAAAATAAAAGTTTTATTTTCCTTTTTGGGAAGGGGAATAATGAATATCCTAATAATTGAGAGAGAATTGGATAATTCACGTTATCGCACACAAAATTATTAACTACTTCTACAATGTACACAATCGAAATCTGCTAGAAATAACAAACATTCTATATACAAAAATATTTTTTCGTTAGTGAGAATAAATATCTGGCCGATAAATTCTGTATTAAAAAATAAAAATACGCTAAACTTCACCGTATTTCAAATTTAACCTGGAAATATTTAAGCCTCAAAATGCATATGTTTTTTTGGATTTCGAAAAAAAAGTTTGGTTTGTTTTTTTGATTCTTAAATAAAAAATCCTTAAACCTGATTCAGAATTTATCATTTAAACTGGAAAAATGCAGCCTCAAAATGCCTGTCGTATTGATTTTTGAAAAAAATTTTCTTTTAAAATTTTTTCAAAAAATTTAAAAGAAAATTTTTTAAAAAATTAAAATTTTTTTTTAAAGGGAAGTTTGTATATATATATAGATAATTAAGAGAGAATTGGATACTTCGCGTGAGTTTTCACAATAAATATTTCTATTGCTTCAATGCAAAATCTCAAAAATTGCTAAAAATGAACTAACATTCTTGAAACAAAAATATTAATTTTTTAATCAACATAAATATCTGACCTAAATTGAGTATCTAATATGAATATAAAAACCCGCTAAACATCACTCAAAATTTTAAATTTAAAACGGGAAATCAAAGCCTCAAAATCAAATTTATTTTACATTTTGGAAAAAAAAATTTATTTTCGTTTCTGCGAAGGGTAATAATGAATATCTTAATAATTGAGTGAGATATGGATAATTCACGATCGCACATAATATAATTAACTACATCATCAATGTATACTCTCGAAATCTGCTAGAAATAACTAACATTCTATATGCAAAAATATTTTTTCGTTAATCAAAATAAATATCTAGCCGATAAATTCTGTATTGAAAATTAAAAATACGCTAAACTTCACTGTATTTCAAATTTAACCTGGAAGAATTTAAGCCTCAAAATGCATAAGTTCTTTTGGATTTCGAAAAAAAATATTGGTTTGTTTTTTGGATTCTTAAATAAGAAATCCTTAAACCTGACTCAGAATTTATCATTTAAACTGGAAAAATACAGCCTCAAATTGCCTGTCGTATTGATTTTTGAAAAAAAAATTTTTTTTGAAAGGGAAGTTTGAATATATTGTCAAAAACTTTCATTTAATCAATTAATTAAAATCTGGCCTAAATTAAGCATCTGAATTGAAAATAAATATACGCTAAAAATCACTCAAAATTTAAAATTTAAAATGGAAAACCAAAGCTTCAAAATGCATATCTCATTTTACATTTTGGAAAAATAAAACATTTATTTTCTTTTATGGGAAGGGGAATAATGAATATCTTAATAATTGAGAGAGAATTAGATAATTCACGTTATGGCACACAATATTATTAACTACATCTTCAATGTAACCAATCGAAATCTGCTAGAAATAACTAACATTCTACATTCAAAAATATTTTTTCGTTAATGAAAATAAATATCTAGCCGATAAATTCTGTATTAAAAAATAAAAATACGCTAAACTTCACTATGTATTTAATATTTAACCTGGAATAATTTAAGCCTCAAAATGCATATGTTGTTTTGAATTATGAAAATATTAAATAAAATAAATTCTTATTATTATAAATTCTTAAATAAAATTTCCTCAAACTTCACTCAGAATTTAACATTTGTACTGGAAGAATCATGCCTCAAAATGCCTGTCACTTTGATTTTGGAAAAAAAACTTTTTTTTTTGGACAAGGAAATGTTGAATATCTTAATTATTAAGAGGGTATTGGATAATTCACGTCAGCTTTCCCAATATTTGTAACTATTGCTTCAATGTAAAATTCAAAAAAAGCTAAAAATAAACTAACATTCTTGACTCTAAAATATTATATTGTTAATCAATGTAAATATCTGGCCTAAATTGAGTATTTGAATTTAAAATATAAATACGCTAAACATCACTCAAAATTTTTAATTAAAAATGGAAAATCAAAGCCTAAAAAATGCATATGTCTTTTTGCGATTTGGAAAAATGAAACTTTTTTTTCCTTCTTTGAAATGGGAATAATGAATATCTTTATAAATGAAAGAGAATTGGATATTTCAAGTTATCGTACATAATTATATTAACTACTTATTCAATGTATACCATCGAAAATTGCTAAAATTAACAAACATTCTACAGTCAAAAACTTTCATTATTTAATCAATTACTTTAAATCTGGCCTAAATTAAGCATCTGAATTGAAAATAAATATACTCACATCACTCGTCACTCAAAATTTTAAATTTTAAATGGGAAATCAAAGACTCAAAATGCTTGTGTCATTTTGGATTTTGGAAAAATGAAGCTTTTTTTTCCTTTTATTTAACGGGGAATAATGAATATGTTAATAAGTAAGAAAGAATT
Source organism: Ceriagrion tenellum (assembly GCA_963169105.1). Taxonomy (NCBI): domain Eukaryota; kingdom Metazoa; phylum Arthropoda; class Insecta; order Odonata; family Coenagrionidae; genus Ceriagrion; species Ceriagrion tenellum. The sequence continues at coordinate 4,993,397 of OY720637.1, forward strand.
GGATATTTCACGTTATCGCACACAATATTATTAACTACTTCTTCAATGTATACAATTGAAAACTGCTAAAATCAACTAACATTCTACAATCAAAATTATTATTTCGTAAATCTTAGTAAATATATGGCCTTTAAATTCAGTATAAATTATTAAATATACACTAAACCTCACTCAGTATTTCAAATTTAACCTAAAAAGATTTAAGCCTCAATAGACATATGTTGTTTTGGATTTAGAAAAAAAAAATATTGGTCTGTTTTTGCATTCTAAAATAAAAATACGCTAAACCTCACTCAGTATTTCAAATTTAACCTGGAGAAATGCAGCATCAAAATGCCTGTTGTTTTGATTCTGGAAAAAATTTTTTTTTTGTAAAGGGAAATTTTGAATATATATAGATAATTAAGAGAGAATTTGATAATTCACGTCAGTTTTCACAATAATTATTACAATTGCTTCAATGTAAAATGTCATAAACTGATAAAAATAAACTAACATTTTTGAATCAAAAATATTATTTTGTTAATCATTGTAAATATCTGGCCTAAATTAAGCATCTGAATTGAAAATAAAAATATGCTAAACCTCACTCAACATTTTTAATTAAAAATGGAAAATCAAAGCCTAAAAAATGCATATGTCTTTTTGCGATTTGGAAAAATGAAATTTTTTTCCTTTTTTGAAAGGGGAATAATGAATATCTTTATAAATGAAAGAGAATTGGATATTTCATGTTATCGTACATAATTATATTAACTACTTATTCAATGTATACCATCGAAAATTGCTAAAATTAACAAACATTCTACAGTCAAAAACTTTCATTATTTAATCAATTACTTAAAATCTGGCCTAAATTAAGCATCTGAATTGAAAATAAATAAACACTAAAAATCACTCAAAATTTTAAATTTTAAATGGGAAATCAAAGACTCAAAATGCATGTGTCAATTTGGATTTTTGAAAAATGAAACTTTTTTTCCTTTTTTTAAAGGGGAATAATGAATATGTTAATAATTGAGAAAGAATTGGATATTTCACGTTTAAGCACTCAATATTATTAATTACATCTACAAAGTATACAATCGAAATCTGCTAGAAATAACTGACATTCTATGTACAAAAATATTTTTTTGTTAATCAAAGTAATTATCTGCCTGATAAATTCTGTATTAAAAAATAAAAATACGCTAATCCTCACTCAGTATTTCAAATTTAACCTGGAGAAATTTAAGCCTCAAAATGCAGATGTTTTATTGGATTTTGAAAATAAAAAATATTGGTTTCTTACTTGGATTCCTTAATAAAAATTCCCTAAACCTCACTCAGAATTTCACAGTTATTGTAGAGAAATCCAGCCTCAAATTGCCTCTTATTTTGATTTTGGAAAAAAAACTTTTTTTTTTGGAAAGGGGAATTTTGTATATACTAATAATTAAGAGAGAATTGGATAATTCACCTCAGTTTTCTCAATATTTGTAACTATCGCTTCAATAAGATATCTCAAAAAATGCTAAAAATAAATTAACATTCTTGAATCAAAAATATTATTTTGTTAATCATTGTAAATATCTGACTTTAAGAGTGTCTGCTTTGAAAATAAAAATACGCTAAACATGAATCAAAATTTTAAATGGAAAACAATGACTCTAATTCCATTTGTCAGTTTGCAATTTGGAAAAATTAAACTTATATTTTCCTCTTTGGCAATATTGAATATCTTTGTAATTGAGAGAGAATTGGATATTTCACGTTATCGCGAACAATATTATTAACTTCTTCTTCAATGTATACAATCTAATACTGCTAAAATAAACTAACATTCTACACAAAAAACAAAATATTATTTTGTAAATCAAAGTAAATATCTGCCCTATAAATTCTTTATAAATAAATTACAATACGCTAATCTCACTCAGTATCTCAAATTTAACCTGGAAAAATTTAAGCTTCAAAATGCATATATTGGTTTGGATTTTGTAAATAAAAAATATTGTTTTGATTTTTGGATACATAAATAAAAATTCGCTAAAACTCACTCAGATTTTAACATTTAAATTTGTTTTAAATTTAAAATTTAAAAAAGATTTTAAAATTTAATTGAGTGTCTGAATTGAATATAAAAATACGCTAACATCATTAAAATATTAAATTTAAAATGAAAGATCAAAGCCTAAAAATGCATGTGTCATTTTGCATTTTGGAAAAATAAAAGTTTTATTTTCCTTTTTGGGAAGGGGAATAATGAATATCCTAATAATTGAGAGAGAATTGGATAATTCACGTTATCGCACACAAAATTATTAACTACTTCTACAATGTACACAATCGAAATCTGCTAGAAATAACAAACATTCTATATACAAAAATATTTTTTCGTTAGTGAGAATAAATATCTGGCCGATAAATTCTGTATTAAAAAATAAAAATACGCTAAACTTCACCGTATTTCAAATTTAACCTGGAAATATTTAAGCCTCAAAATGCATATGTTTTTTTGGATTTCGAAAAAAAAGTTTGGTTTGTTTTTTTGATTCTTAAATAAAAAATCCTTAAACCTGATTCAGAATTTATCATTTAAACTGGAAAAATGCAGCCTCAAAATGCCTGTCGTATTGATTTTTGAAAAAAATTTTCTTTTAAAATTTTTTCAAAAAATTTAAAAGAAAATTTTTTAAAAAATTAAAATTTTTTTTTAAAGGGAAGTTTGTATATATATATAGATAATTAAGAGAGAATTGGATACTTCGCGTGAGTTTTCACAATAAATATTTCTATTGCTTCAATGCAAAATCTCAAAAATTGCTAAAAATGAACTAACATTCTTGAAACAAAAATATTAATTTTTTAATCAACATAAATATCTGACCTAAATTGAGTATCTAATATGAATATAAAAACCCGCTAAACATCACTCAAAATTTTAAATTTAAAACGGGAAATCAAAGCCTCAAAATCAAATTTATTTTACATTTTGGAAAAAAAAATTTATTTTCGTTTCTGCGAAGGGTAATAATGAATATCTTAATAATTGAGTGAGATATGGATAATTCACGATCGCACATAATATAATTAACTACATCATCAATGTATACTCTCGAAATCTGCTAGAAATAACTAACATTCTATATGCAAAAATATTTTTTCGTTAATCAAAATAAATATCTAGCCGATAAATTCTGTATTGAAAATTAAAAATACGCTAAACTTCACTGTATTTCAAATTTAACCTGGAAGAATTTAAGCCTCAAAATGCATAAGTTCTTTTGGATTTCGAAAAAAAATATTGGTTTGTTTTTTGGATTCTTAAATAAGAAATCCTTAAACCTGACTCAGAATTTATCATTTAAACTGGAAAAATACAGCCTCAAATTGCCTGTCGTATTGATTTTTGAAAAAAAAATTTTTTTTGAAAGGGAAGTTTGAATATATTGTCAAAAACTTTCATTTAATCAATTAATTAAAATCTGGCCTAAATTAAGCATCTGAATTGAAAATAAATATACGCTAAAAATCACTCAAAATTTAAAATTTAAAATGGAAAACCAAAGCTTCAAAATGCATATCTCATTTTACATTTTGGAAAAATAAAACATTTATTTTCTTTTATGGGAAGGGGAATAATGAATATCTTAATAATTGAGAGAGAATTAGATAATTCACGTTATGGCACACAATATTATTAACTACATCTTCAATGTAACCAATCGAAATCTGCTAGAAATAACTAACATTCTACATTCAAAAATATTTTTTCGTTAATGAAAATAAATATCTAGCCGATAAATTCTGTATTAAAAAATAAAAATACGCTAAACTTCACTATGTATTTAATATTTAACCTGGAATAATTTAAGCCTCAAAATGCATATGTTGTTTTGAATTATGAAAATATTAAATAAAATAAATTCTTATTATTATAAATTCTTAAATAAAATTTCCTCAAACTTCACTCAGAATTTAACATTTGTACTGGAAGAATCATGCCTCAAAATGCCTGTCACTTTGATTTTGGAAAAAAAACTTTTTTTTTTGGACAAGGAAATGTTGAATATCTTAATTATTAAGAGGGTATTGGATAATTCACGTCAGCTTTCCCAATATTTGTAACTATTGCTTCAATGTAAAATTCAAAAAAAGCTAAAAATAAACTAACATTCTTGACTCTAAAATATTATATTGTTAATCAATGTAAATATCTGGCCTAAATTGAGTATTTGAATTTAAAATATAAATACGCTAAACATCACTCAAAATTTTTAATTAAAAAAGGAAAATCAAAGCCTCAAAATGCATTAGTCATTTTGCATTTTGGAAAAATGAAGCTTTTTTTTCCTTTTTTGAAAGGGGAATAATGTATATCCTGATAATTGAAAGAGAATTGGATAATTCACGATATTGCACATAATATTATTAACTACTTATTCAATGTATACCATCGAAAATTGCTAAATTTAACTAACATCCTACAGTCAAAAACCCTTATTACTTTTTCAATTAATTAAAATCAGTACTTAATTAAGCATCTAAATTGATAATAAATATACGCTTAACATCACTTAATATTTTAAATTTTAAATGGGAAATCAAAGACTTAAATTCCTTGTGTCATTTTGCATTTTGGAAAAATGAAATTTGCTTTTTTCTTTTTTTTAAAGGGGAATGATGAAAAAGTTAATAATTGAGAAAGAATTGGATAATTAACGTTATAGCGCACAATATTATTAATTACTTCTACAAATTATACAATCGAAATCTGCTACAAATAACTAACATTCTATATTCAAAATTTTTTTTGTTAATCAAAGTAATTATCTGCCTGATAAATTCTGTATTAAAAAATAAAAATACGCTGAACCTCACTCAGTATTTCAAATTTAACCTGGAAATATTTAAGCCTCAAAATGCATATGTTGTTTTGGATTTCGAAAAAAAAGAGTTTGGTTTGTTTTTTGGATTCTTAAATAAAATTCCCTAAACCTCACTCAGAATTTATCATTAAAACTGGAAAAATCCAGCCTAAAATGGCCTGTCGTTTTGATTTTAGAAAAAAAACTTTTTTTTTGGGAAATTGTGAGTATATATAGATAATTGAGAGAGAATTGGATAATTCACGTCAGTTTTCACAATACTTATAACTATTGCTTCAATGTAAAATCTCAAAAATGCTAAAAATGAACTAACATTCTTGAATCAAAAATATTATTTTTTTAATCAACATAAATATCTGGCCTAAACTGAGTATCTGAATTGAATATAAAAATACGTTAAACATCACTCAAAATTTTAAATTTAAAACGGGAAATCAAAGCCTCAAAATGCATAATTTATTTTACATTTTGGAAAAAAAAATTATTTTCGTTTCTGCGAAGGGTAATAATGAATATCTTAATAATTGAGTGAGATATGGATAATTCACGTTATCGCACATCATATTCTTAACTACATCTTCAATGTATACTATCGAAATCTGCTACAAATAACTAACATTCTGTATTTAAAATTTTTTTTGTTAATCAAAGTAATTATCTGGCCGATAAATTCTGTATTATTAATAAAAATACGCTGAACCTCACTCAGTATTTCAAATTTAACCTGGAAATATTTAAGCCTCAAAATGCATATGTTGTTTTGGATTTTGAAAATTAAAAAAATGGTTTATTTTTTGGATTCTTGAATAAAAAATCCCTAAACTTCACTCAGAATTTAACATTTCAACTGGAAAAATCCAGCCTCAAAATTCATGTTATTTTTATTTTGGGAAAAAAACTTTATTTTTTGAAAAAGAGAATGATGAATATCTTATTAATTAAGAGAGAATTGGATAATTCACGTCAGTTTTCACAATATTTGTAACTATTGCTTTAAGGTATAATTTTAAAAAATGCCAAAAATAAATTAACATTTTTGAATCAAAAATATTATTTTGTTAATCAATGTAAATATCTGGCCTAAACTAACTATCTGCATTGAAAATAAAAAAAGACGGAAATGGAAAAATCTAAAATGGAAAATCAATGCATCAAAATCCATTTGTCATTTCGCAAATTGGAAAAATAAAACTTTTATTTTCCTTGTACGAAAGGGGAATAATGAATATCTTAATAATTTAGAGAGAATTTGATAATTCACGTTCACACCCAATATTATTAACTACTTCTTCAAGGTATACAATCTAAAACTGCTAAAATCATCTAACATTCTACAATCAAAAATATTATTTTGTTAATCAAAGAAAATATCTGGCCTATAAATTCTTTATAAATAAACTAAAATATGCTAAACCTCACTCAGTCTTTCAAATTTAACTTGGAAAAATTTAAGCATCAAAATGCATATGTTTTATTGGATTTTGAAAATAAAAAATATTGTTTTGTTTTTTGGATTCATAAATAAAAATTCGCTACACCTCATTTAGAATTTAAAATTTAACCTGGAAAAAACTAGCCTCAAAATGCCTGTTATTTTTTTTTTGGAAAAAAAAAACTTTTTTTTTGGGAAGGGGAATTTTGTATATTCTAATAATTAAGAGAGAATTGGATAATTCACCTCAGTTTTCTCAATATTTGTAACTATTGCTTCAATAACAAATCTCAAAAAATGCTAAAAATAAATTAATATTCTTGAATCAAAAGTATTATGTTGTTAATCATTGTAAATATCTGGCATTAAGTGTGTCTGAATTGAAAATGAAAATACTCTAAACATCATTCAAAATTTTAAATTTTAAATGGAAACACAAAGCCTCAAAATCCATTTTGCAATTTGGAAAAATAAAACTTTATATTCCTTTTTTGAAAGGGGAATAATAAATATCTTAATAATTGAGAGAATTGGATAATTTGCGTCATCGCACATAATATTATTAACTACTTCTTCAATGTATACAATCGAAATCTGCTAGAAATAACTAACATTCTATAAACAAAAATATTTTTTCGCTAATCAAAATAAATATCTGGCCGATAAATTCTGTATTAACTAATAAAAATACGTTAAACTTCACTATGTATTTAAAATTTAACCTGGAAAAATTTAAGCCTCAAAATGCATATGTTGTTTTGGATTTCGAAAAAAAAAATATTTGTTTGTTTTTTGGATTCTTAAATAAAAATTCCCTAAACCTCACTCAGAATTTAACATTTAAACTGGAAAAATCTAGCCTCAAAATACCCTTCATTTTGATTTTGGAAAAAAACTTATTTTTTTGGAAAGGGGAATGATGAATATGTTAATAATTAAGAGAGAATTGGATTATTCACGTCAATTTTCTCAATATTTGTAACTTTTACTTCAATGTAAAATGTCAAAAATTGCTAAAAATTAACGAACATTCTTGAATAAAAATATTATTTTGTTCATCAATGTATCTGGCCTAAATTGAGTATCTGAATTGCAAATAAAAATTCGTTAAACATCACTCAAAATTTTAAATTTTAAATGGAAAATCAAAGCCTCAAAATGCATATGTCATTTTGCATTTTGGAAAAATAAAACTTTTTTTTCCTTTTTGGATAGGGGAATAATGGGAATATGGAAAGGGGAATTCCTTTCAGAAGGGATCTTATATTCAGCAGAATAGGAAATGTGGGCCTAGGGTATTACGATGCTTTGGTTTCTCTTGTGGCATACTGGCGAAAATGTGCCAAAACTGACCTGTAGTGCGCCGTAACCGTCAGCAGGGAAAAATTCACGTGGTGCGGGTACTGCGAAGGCTGGTAACCTTGCATACTCTAATAATCCTTACTTAAAACAGTTACAGAGTAGCTTCAGACGGCAGAAGCCACTTATGGGCGGCGGAAGTCGAATAAGGTTGGCCCATCAAGATACGGACATAGCAATACGAACTGGACTATCGGTACTTGGAATGTGAGAGGAGTATATGGAAAGGAGCGTGAGTTGTTGAATCAAAAGGAAAGTGATACGAATCGATGTTTTGTGTGTAAGTGGAACTAAGTGGAAGGGGCGGGATGTTGTCACTATATATGGCGGTAGTCTGGTACTGTGGCCAGGAGTTGTCGATAATGTACGCTGCAGTCAAGGTGTACGACTCATTCTTAACGATAGAGCTAAGTTACTGGAAAGGAAGCACGCGGTTGTATCATCCCATTGTTCTCACGCATTCGTCTTTGAATCGTTTTTCGTACAGTCACTCTCAGACACCCTAGCACACAAACAGCGTGAGAAACCGAGAGATTACCACGGAACTGAAAACATAGTATGACTTACATAATGTACTCTTGAAAAAAGCTGCTGAAAGGATTTGAGTCAATGGTCTAGGCTAACGATGTACATTTCACACAACCATTTAGACTGTTCCTCCTCTGCTTAATCCTCAGCCCCCTGCATTTTGTTCCAATTATGATTCTGAAATTTATGGAATGCAACTTCGACTGGGTGAAAGCCATGTACTGGCTTCTGGAAGAAAGAAATGAGGTAGGAAACTTTTTGTATTTAATGGTAACATATTTCAATAACTGACCATTAATTATAAACAATACAAAATTCTAAATAATTATATCACAGAAAGGCCTTTGTAAATGGTGACATGGTTAAATAACTCGCAGCATTATTAATTAATTCCATGGAATCCTTCTACACACCTCTGTATAGTTCTAAAATTGTCCATGCACACCCCCTTGAGTTACTGGAGGTTCTAAATATATTTACCCTGGACATTCTCTTGACATTTTCCTTCCACTGACGCTCATGGTGGACCATCTCCTCCCTCAGCGTTTGCATTTTCATCATTGATAAATACTAGAATGTAACTAACATTGAAATTTAAATTAGGTATCCTTGAATCAATAAAATTCACTTACATTGTATGATATTCGAAGAAGTACATATAGAAGGGGCAAATCCATAAACATTCATCCTCCGTATAAACCTCAAAATACAGTGGTATGCATACAAGTACTTTATCAAGGTCATATACCAACCAGATACTCACTAATAAGTGATAGATGATAGATTTAAAACTATATGAGAGGGATATACAGTTAACTATGTAAAAAATGAAATTTTCACTCGTCGAAGAAAGGAACTTCCTTTTATTTCCGTTTCTTCAACTTTTGAACGCAAACTCCCTCTATGCCATTTTTTACGTGAATGAAATTAATGCTACAGATAAATTTGAAGGGACGAATAAATTAATAACTTATGCAGAACCATGCCCAAGCTCAGCATTATCTCCTGCTAATCATTATTTCATTTTAAAATTTGGAGTACCGTGTTTAGATGGAACTGAAGTAAGTACTGCATATATGAAAAAATTATAAACATTTGAAAGTATCTTGTCAAATTTGCCCCCTATCAATTAAGTTAATCCAAAAAGTGAGAGCTATCTCACTGAATCAATAGAAATATCATAATTGATGAGAATATGCCATAACATTTCAAACCAAAGAAATACACTTTTGGCGACGCCAGGTCCGGTGACGCCAGGGTGAAGGTGGTTGGGGCATTTTTTTCTTCAGTACAGTCTATTCGTGGAACTTTGCATAAATGTTCTGATTCGTATTATTTACGGAAAAAAATAAAAAAGGCATCATACGGATTTGTTTTTTGGCAATCCAATGCTATTTAAAGCGAGGAATTATTGTCCATGATTATTTTATGATATTTTAATTTAGCCGCAAAGATTTTCTTCTGAACGCGTAATAATACATATATATCGCTTTTATGATTGTTGCTGGCAAATATCAAGGAGTCATACCGAGTCCAAGATTTGAACAATAATAATTTACATAAAATTTCATCTAATTTTGAATACCGCACTGAAAACACAAGTCATAATATGCATTGATTGAGAAAATGTACATTTAAATTGCCTCGTAAGATTTCCATGATAAGCTGCATGGCGAGTTCCAACGCATAACGAGATTCACTTTAAATCAATTATGTCCAAAGAATTATTTTTCGACATAATTATAAAATAATTGAGATTTTCACACACAATTACCCGGCAATCACCGCTCCAACCACCTTATGACTTAGAAGGATGAACAAAACAATACGGGAACGTAATCAATTCCTCCTTGGGTATTTAGAGGCCTCTTTCATGGAGCATTATTTGGAAAAATGTCAATGGGCTCCTCCTCCAATCATGCGACGCCTCTCAACTCCTTACCACCGCAGTATTCCTCCATAGACCAGATGAAGAAGACAGTCTGCTACCTTCACCAACCATCCAAGCCACTGTATGAGCGTAAGGAGAATGAATGGCGTTCCGTTGGAGGATATCCCCGGTTTCCTGTTCAGCACATCGCCGCCCCTGAAGCCCTGTGAACGTCCCGTCTAGCCCTTTTCACGTGATATTTGATCCAGCAAAAGTTCGATGATACAGGATGGTATGATAGCTTTCTAGTACCATATGATATACTAGAGCCATAGGCGGATTTAATGGTGGTCGCCCCGGCCCCCGAAGGGCCCCGGGCCCAGACTCCTGAGGGCCCGTCAAACCCCAACTGTACACTTTTTTCTAATGACTCCAAATTTGGTTTCATTCGAGCAATTTATATTAAGTACAAGCTTACAATATGTTGTCAAATTGAATTGCATATTTTATTCACTAATTTTTCTTACTTCACTACTACGCTGCATACTAAATACACATCCTTCACACGCATACTATGCAGCAGAGGCCACGTGCGGCTGGGCTATCGGAGCAATGGAATCAAATTTGTGAATTTGCCCTGACAAAATGTTCTGCTGCTAAAATGCCGTCACATGTATCATGGTGGACCTCTCTATTTTAAACTTATCTTATCGCATCTCTCTATTTTAAACGGGCCCAAATTTTCTCCCGCGTACTCAACTCAATCGAACTTAATCTGTCTTTGATTTGAACCAGCAGGCTGCCTGGCATAATACCGACTGAGCTCCTAGATACCAACCTTTATATGGTTCTAGTTTGCTAATAATTTCGAGAAGAACCTAACAGCTTACAACCAATTACGTCAGCTTTTACTTGGGTAAGGCGATCTTCACTTCTTGAATTCAGAGCCAACTATATCCCCTTTTGGCAATCAGAAAATTTGAAGCTTCAAAATCAACTATAAATAAACAAGTCCAAACTGCCGTTTTGGTCACATCTTAAATCAGTTAAATGGATATTTTAGTGAGCATGCGTAATGATTTGGATGAAAATACCGCTTTCCCGTGAGTAAAAGTGACCTTATGGGACGTTACCGATCATGCTGGTTTCCGTCTTGAGAATATAGCATCGAATCGCACACTAAGTCTTGTGCTGGATCATGTATCGTGTGAAATGGGCACTAGACGCTCTCGTTCTCCGTAAGTGGATGTGGCTTTCTGGAACGTCCTCTTCCATTCGATGCCCAATGGTGCCGCCCTGGGGGCAGAAGAGCCACAGCAGGAAGGAGAGCCTGGTGGAGCGAACGAACGACGAGGACCCCAGGGACGATTGATTGGACGAGCCTGTAGTGTATCTCTGGCCTTCCTCTCGAGCGGGAAGTGGAGCCTGGAGAGAAAAAAGCGAAAAGAGAGACTCGTGGAGCGAAACTTACGCATTGAGTGAGTTTCCCTCCACTAAAGAGGGGTTACACATTCATCTTCGAAGTCCTCAGTAGGCTTCCTAAGTGATGGGCGGGGGATGACTCCTCACCATATGTGATACAACTGGCAAACACGCTATCTTTTTGCTATTTGAGTGCGTCCATCCAATAGCCCCATTCGGCCCCATTCGGTGAATATTTTTTCACTTACTAATTAAAAATGGTGCGTTTTCGCACCCATTTACCCATTTAACCCATTTACGGCCAAAGGTGCGAAAACTCATCATTTTTAATTAGTAAGTGAAAAAATATTCACCCTGTTTTTTACTTTTTCTGTGGTAAATTATTTATGAAATAATAAACTTTTTTAAAACCATTTTATTTAAAAATTTTAATGTGGTTATTTAGTTATAATTTTTCAAATGCACTATATTTCTTGTTCATGGTGGGCTATCAAATTAATATTTTTATAAGTACATGAAATATATTTATGAATCCTGACACTCGTATTAAAAATGAAATATAAATGTATAATGAATCTCTAATTTATTTTATTTAATAATACATTTAGAAATATACAATTTTGTTAGTTGTGTTTTATGTGAGTAGGGATGGTGAGATATGAGTAGGGATGATGAGAGGGGTGAGTAGGGATGGGCGATTACGATATCGATTAATCGATTATTTCTTATAATTAATCGAAAATTTGGAATCGATTAATTCAGCAGCCGCAGCAGCCGATATCGATTATATATACCCGCTTAATTGGACCGATTATCTATTATTTCGGAATATTGTGTCTGGTGAACTGTGATGGCTAGGGCGGTTAACGTTCGTCTTCAATTCGAATGTTCGACTGTCGCCAAACTGCGCGACGACTCCATAGAGGTATCAGAAAAAGTAGAATACGCGTGACGTCACTCTACGCGGCACCACCATTTGCCGGCTGCTCACGGGTCGTGTGTCAGATGTCGCTTCGCCAGGCATTGCCGTGTGTTATTTGCACTCGTTATTTTGCTACTAAAATTGGTTACAATGAGGATTAATTTCTTTTTATCAGTGCAATGTGTTTATTGGTATCCTCTCCACGCTATGAATAATGCTTTCACAAAGGTCGCTTCAAAGAAATTCGTTGTCCACACTGTTGGTGGCTTTCCGCAAAACGTTACTTAGTCCTGCGTTCTGTGCTTTACTATCAGCCCACATGGTGGAAAACCAACCTGGTTACCTAGTCAAGCTCGCTACTCTGAGCAACACGCGCCAGCTGATGCATGTTCTATCGCATTTGGGTTACACTTTTGATCAGCAATATGTTTTTACGCTGTGGCGAGGAGCTGTGACGAGGGTAGGTATGGGAATTAGACTCAGTATCATTTCTCCTTTGGCTCAGGTTTAGGTATCGATTATAATACCAGTTGGAAGGATGAGCTGCATATTGACAAACGTTCTCACACGCTGAGCGTGATGCAGCAGTACCAGATGACCTCTGGAGCTTTCATGACACTGAAGCAGCATCACAGAGGTCCCTGCGTACTGAAGATGTCGCCGTTGGGGCACCATTTGAGCAAAGACAATTCCTCATTCGACCCGTCGTCGACCGCCTATTGAATCATTTTTCAGTGTGGGAGTCAATGAAAACTGAATACCCTCACTTATACCAGGTTGCCAGGAAGTACCTGCCAGGAGTAGCAACATCAGTTCCATCAAAGATACTCTTTTCCGAGATGAGACTAGTTCAATCTGATCTGAGAAGCCACCTTACCAGTACCAACTTATCAAAATTGCATTTTTTAGCTTCAGTTCCTGTAAAAATTTGGCAATCGTCCAAAATTTAAATTGAATTAAGGAACTGTTATCACCTCAGTTCCCTGACAAGCCTCCTGGAAGTTTATCTAGATGTTACAATTTTAACAATACAATTTAACCTCATAAAATTTAAAAGACTCTGTTTTACTGTACTTATGGAGGGACCATAAGCTCGCAAGCTATGTTTTGCATGTTATAATAATCGAATTGATGTATCGATTAACAAAATATCGATTATTCTTCGGTAATCGCCCATCCCAAGTGGTAAGTTTTCGCACCTTTGGCGTTCGGGGTTTAGGCAGATCCAGACACTGGCACCATATCGAGCGACAAATGTAGGAAACTTTGGCCTGCTAACATTGTATACCACTCTGAAATTATTCTTGGAATCCACGCAAACATTGTTAGGGTGTCGTATGCCATTAAACGTATTTTCCTATCGTGATTGGTCTCGCAGCTTTCGACTTCAACAGTGTGGCTTCATTCAGTCGTTAGATACATTGTGAACTAATGAATAGCTCGGTACCCCGCCACGGGACCAGCCGGTTCTTTGCTGTGTACTGTTTCTCAAACTGCGACGGTTATTCAGAAGCAGATCACCGTAACATGACATCCCTAGGTTTTACCTTCCAACTGTGAAAGAAGGCTTCAACAAAATTGGCCGTGTAGTAATATACGCACTTGTATGCTGTGATTGGGTGATCCTATGCATTCAAGATCATCATTATTTCAGACAACGTATGTATTAAAAAATAAGTCTCTTTTATTTATTCAAATTTTCCGAGACTAAAACATATTTACGAAATTTTCTGAGACTAAAACATATGTATGACTACTTCAGATGGATGGTAAAAGAAGATATTTGTCCACCCAAGAAATCCTGGCCTGGATGTTACCTACATACCACCAGTCGTCGACAATTTGACTGATGAAGAAGACATCGATGACAACATTATAACCGAGGACCAGATCAACAATGATATCGCGGGAATATTTGAAATGCATCGAGGTGATGGCATAGTGGAGAACTGGCTGAGTGCGCAGGAAGATGAACGAAAGCCATCAATGCCCCTAGAAAAAGGTACCAAAGTCATTCTCATTACCAAAGTACTCATTGCCAAAATGGAAAAAGATTTATGCTAAATTTTCCTGCCACCCAGTTTCAAAAGAAGAATAATATGACGAGAAAATTGAGCGTTAGTTTGGAGGTATTTTTCACTTGTTTCTAGATGATGAGGTTTCGGAAAATATTATATTGTTTTCAAAAAATTATACTAATGATCATAATAGGCATGAGTTTTATATCAGCATCGTAGACTTAAAAATATTTCTTGGGATTTGATTCTATCTGGATACCATGTGCTCCCACAACAAGACATGTACTGGTCTAAAGATGAGGATAAATGCGTGGAATTAGTTCGTCGCTCCATGAGTAGGAGGAGACTTAGGAGAATCAAGGAGAATATCCACCATTCTGATAACTCTTCACTCAATAAAACTGACAAATTCGCCAAATTGAAAGTCTTTACTCAGCTAAAGCTAAGTTTTTACAGTTCGGAATTTTTTCCCACATCCTTTCGACTGATGAGCAAATGATTCCATATATTTTGGACGTCACTCTGCAAATATGTTCATAAAAAATAAACCGATTCGATTTGGATTCAAATTATGGTGTGTTTGCTCTTCTGATGGATATCTCTTCCAATTTGTTCCATATGGGTGGGGGGGCTAAATCGAACCCGAATGGAGCTTAGGTAGGGTTAGGAGCTAATGTTGTTTTTGATTTCTTGGAAGAAATTCCTGATCTTTCGTAGCATTGGTTATTTTTTGACCACTCCTTTTCTTCTTGTTCCTTGTTTCAAACATTGAAAAAAAGGCGATCCTTTGAACTGGCACCATTCGGGAAGATAGAACTGGAATGTTCCCGCTAGAAGACTCTAAGACTCTTGGGAAAAAAAAGCTCGAAGTTCATTTGATTATGCTTTTGACGAGGAGTCTGAATTATTCGTAGTGAAATGGAATGATAACTCTGTCGTCATTGTTGCCAGCAACACTTTGCCAATTTTTCCTTTAGCAAGTGCGAAAATAATTAGCCGAAAGGGAAAAAAAGAAGTAACAAGTCCTCAGCCTCTTGTCATTAAAGATTACAGTAAAAACATGGGTGAAGCAGATCTTAACGATAATTCAAACGCAAATTATAAAATCGAAATCAGGTGGAAAAAGTGTTGGTGGCCATTATTTACAAATTTACTGGATAGTGTGTGTGCTAATTCCTGGAAAATCTATAGAAAGGCTACTGGGCACCAAATGTCCCAACTTGATTTCAGATCGTATGTAATGTTTTAATGTAAATATGTTATCTACACAGGACGATCCTGTGTAGATAACATATTTACATTAAAACAACTAACAGAAAAAATAAGAATAAGAAACGGGGAAACGCATCTAGTATTCATAGATTTACAAAAGGCCTACGACACAGTTCCTATCAAAAATCTTTACCGCATTCTAGATGAAAGTAATATAAACGGAAAATGCATTATAGCAATAAAAAATCTTTATAAAAACCTAGAAACAAAAGTAAAAATAGGAGGTCAATTATCTCCGTCAATTAAACCCAATAAAGGACTAAGACAAGGGTGTTGCCTATCACCCACTCTTTTTAAAATTTATATCAACCAAGCTCTGAAGGATTGGAAGAAGAAATGTGCTGAAATGGGAATAAAAATAGACGGAGACTCACTATATACATTACTTTTTGCTGACGATCAAATACTAATTGCAGGAGATAAGTACGATGCGGAATATATGATGAGGAAATTGATAGAAACATACAATAAGGCGGGCCTGAAAGTAAATTTCAACAAAACAAAATATATGGTAATTAATGAGAAGGCAAAGAATCTGGAAATAGAAGGAAATGCCATCGAAATCTGTAGTGAGTATAAATACTTAGGTGTAACGATTGGAAAAGAAGGAACCAGTAAAAAAGAGATAACAAATAGAATCCATCAGTCAAAACTTGCAATAAATAAAATGATTTTTTTATGCATATTTTATGCATATGCATATTATGCATATGCATAATATGCATTTTATGCATATTATGGTCAAAAGACATAAGTAGGAAAACAAAACTGCAAATATATAAAACAATTATTCAGAGTATACTCCTTTACGGAGCAGAGACATGGGAAATGACCAAAAGGGATAGGCAGAGACTGGAGGTCGTAGAAATGGATTTTCTAAGAAGAAGCAGCAGAAAATCTAAACTACAAAGAATAAGAAATGAAAATATAAGAAAAATTATGCAAGTAGAAGAAAACATCATACAAGAAATAGAGAAAAGACGGCTAAAATGGTATGGACACGTAAAAAGAATGGAGGAGAAACGTTGGCCAATAAAGATATTAAATTGGCAACCACCCGGAAGGAGGAAGAGAGGACGACCACCAAAAGACTGGACAAAGCAAGTCACCCAAGATATGAAAAGGAGACAATTAGAGAATGAAGACTTGAGAGACAAGGAGGCTTGGAGAAGAGGATGCGAGAGACGGCCGACGGCTGTATAGAACTCGTATATATATATATATATATATATATATATATATATATATATATATATATATAAATATATATATATATACATACATACATCCATACATATATATATATATATACATACATACATACATACATATATATATATATACATACATACATCCATACATATATATATATATATATATATACATACATACATATATATATATATATATATATATGTAACGCTAACGCTAATCAAAGGTGACCGGGTTACCAATGACAATCAAGAAGAAACACTTGAAAAAGCACCATCTAATCCAAAAAATGGCAGAACATCTCCAAATTCTTTGCCAATAGACATTAAAAAAGACAAAGTGGGTCATATTAACGAGAGAAATGCATCGAGGAGAAGGCGCAGGCATTGTAACAGCCACACTGTATATGTATGTGTCAAATGTAATGTGCCCGTACATCCAAAATACTTTAATAATTTTCATAAATAAAAGAGTTTTGAATGTTTTAAATGTATGAATGTTTATTTGAATCCCAAATAAGGTTAAATACTATTATGAAGTTATTTTTCTGGAGGTTGTAGGTCATAATTCATTTATTAGCTTTTACTCTTTCGCCAACGTTTCGCACCTTTATTTATATGCTTCTTAAGGGCAACTATGAAAATTAATAGTTGTATTGTTCATCAGATGAATCCAGATAACAATTTATGCATTTAGTTTTTTTTTAAATACGAGTGATTTTTGTTATAACCTCAGAGAGAGATCCTTTTGAATTACTTTTTGTTGATACCTTCGTTGCTATTTATTATTTGTTTGTCAATAGTCATAAATTAAAGAGTTTTAAAAATCGAAATAAAATGAAGTGTTGTTAAAGAATATCAAATCATA
Source organism: Ceriagrion tenellum (assembly GCA_963169105.1). Taxonomy (NCBI): domain Eukaryota; kingdom Metazoa; phylum Arthropoda; class Insecta; order Odonata; family Coenagrionidae; genus Ceriagrion; species Ceriagrion tenellum. Next base: position 5,011,170 of record OY720637.1, read on the forward strand.
ATAAATTCTAGTTAATTTGGCAATGTCTGTTTTGGCATGATCTGCTAGTGCACATAGGTCACGAAAACAAAAATAACCATTCATTTAATTTTCATGAAACAAAAGTAATAGATATAGAAACCAATCTATCCAAAAGATTATTTAAAGAAATGATACACATAAAAAACAAAACATCCTGAAATAAAAAACAGACCTCGCTAAATTAAGTAAAATTTATTATAATTTGATATTCTTTAACAACACTTAATTTTATTTCGATTTTTTAAACTCCTAAATTTATAAAACTTTGTTGTATGGTGGTGAAACATGGGTACGTCAGGATAGACATAAGAGTATACTAAACGCCGTGGGTATGAGTTATCTGAGGAGTATTTGCGGCAAAAGTAGGACGGATAGGGTCGGGAATGAGTGGGTCATGAATGAATGTGGGTTGAATGCTCCAGTAATGGACATATATAAAGGAATGTGCTTCGTTGGTTTGGCCATGTTGAGAGAATGGATGAGAGTCGAATAACTAATCAGATATATAAAAGTGAAATGAATGGTGTGGGAGGTAGAGGTAGGCCGAGAAAGTTGTGGTTGTATGTGTTTGAGGAAATTCCTAGGAGGAGGAATACTAGGAGTTTTAAAAACAGGAGGGCGTGTAAGAAGCAGTGTATGGGGGTAAATGAAGCAAAAGTAGTTTGAAGGACAGGTCAGTATGGAGGAAATTATTGAAGCAGAGTTAGGTGTACAAAATGTATTTATGAGTGACTATGCCTACCCCGTAAGGGAACGGCGTGACTAGTATGTCTGTATGTATGTATGAATTTGAAGTAATTGCCTACTCTTCGTTTCTTTAGCCCGTGCATTTCAAATTGCGTCGTATATAGTGGTGAACTGCAGGAACACATGCAGAAATAAATGGGCGCGAGATGGCAAAATAGCCCCTGCTCAATTTTAATTATTATAGCACGCCAGATTGAGAAAGAAATGCAGTTTCCTATGAGTAATTTCGTGCCACGTGTAAAACGAGCTTTTGAAAGCCAAATCGGTATATTTCAAAGGCACTATTATCTTGGACTTACTCCAGCTATTGTACTAAGTGACGCATTAATAACTACTCCTTAACATATGTCCTTTAATATTCTTACAAATGCTTACAAATAGAAATAAAACAGTTAATAGTGATGAACATCGGTGTATTACAGTGATCGGAAAAAGTCAACTACTCCGCTCAAAGAAGATACGACTAATAACCAGGGAACAGTATGTGAAACCCTTCGTCTGGAGCGTAGCACTCTATGGATTGGAAGCATGGGCCATAGGAAAAGCTGACCAGATCAGAATAGAAGACTTCGAAACCTGGTGCTGAAGGAGGATGCTGAAGATAAAATGGACGGACAAAATAAGAAATGATGAAGTGTACAGAAGAGTAGAAGAGGAGAGAACCATTTGGAACACCATAGAGAAAAGAAGAACAAGATAGATTGGACACACCCTGATACACAACGGGTTTGGGAGGAACATAATTGAAGGTAAAATAGAGGGAGAAGCCCCCAGAAGAAGACCCATGACTAAGTTTTGCGGACCAAATAAAGAGGAAAGTACATAGGAGGTGATATCAGGAGGAAAGGGAACTAGCATTAGATAGGGAAGGTTGGGGGGCTGCAGTCAACCAATCTTAGGATTGAACGACCAATGAACAGCGATCTTAAAAGTAATGTGGCAATTAGGAGGAACTGCCAGAGCATAATCGATAACAAAATGCAATAGCCAAGATTTCTCCCATTTTTGCCTGCAGTTTTGAACAATGCCATTGGCGAATCTAATAATTGAAAGAACACCGCGCGAATGCAGATTGTTATAAATGGTGAAAATACTATGACGAAAAAGACTGCATGTATGTGCATCCACGCTATAGATTGCAGATAAGAGGACTAGACTGATGAAAAAAAATTTCGGTGAGCAAATTTTGCGAAAATTATCTATTGTGAAAGGGAACATTCATTTCAAAGTTTTCAAAGTTTCTTCGTTAATAATTAAATTTTCCGAGTTAGATCTTCCGTACACTCTTCACGCCTAACCCCTCCCATTCATCGGTCGAAGACTCCCATGATTCTATTCTCTCTCTCTCTCTCTCTCTCTCTCTCTCTCTCTCTCTGAGGCCTTTCAAACCTTTCCTCCGCCTACTCTCTCTTATTTTTAGAGAAATCTACCGGTCAAGGTCGGCTTTCAACAGAGTGAGCTGAAAATCACTAAAATTAAGGAGAAAATGCCTATGGAGCTACATCGTACCTTAAAAGTCACCTAAAGATCGTGCAGCAAGGAGATTTACAACAAAACTAGTTATTTTATTATACAAAAGTATAAGAAACCATAATGTCACATATCGTATTTTCCTCACATGGTGTGCGCCATCATCTCAGTATACCTTGCATTGGCGTGCATTACTCCACCCAGGCATCAGGACGAGTTCAAGGAACAGCATTCAAGTTTATCAGTGAAGTCTGGATCTGCATTACCAAAGAAACTTAGGAGAAGCTATAATAAATAGATGTAACTTACTTAGCAAAAATTATTGCAAAGCGCGCACTCAAGATAACGGCGTTACTTCAATGAAATACTGCTTTCTCTAAAATTCTAGGGAAAATCAAAGAGATTATACAAAAAAATACAGAAAACAGCGATTAAACATGTATCTAGCAAAAAGCAGCGAAAATTAGGCAATAGTATATTTCCATAGCGTAAAGAGCAAACGTGCCGGAATTGAGCACAAACACCCCCTCATCGTTTTAATCACAACAATAAATAAATAAATAAATAAATGTCGAACAAACCTCTGTTCTCGAGGATGCAATAGATCTGTGATAAGCGTCGTAGAAAAAGTTTTATCTGGGCATGAAAATAAAATGTTAGTGATATTGCCAGACGGGGAGTAAATATTTAATTGACCGAAACGAAAAGAACGTAGAAATTTTAAGCGGGACATTATTTTCAGCAGAATTCAATCTAGCTTGCGGAACAATTGTTTAAAAAAAAGATAAAGCTTTTGAAACGGAAAGATAGAGCTGGGAAGTAATGAATGCTTTAAAATGCGTACTCTGTCAGGTGAATGGAACAGTTAAATGCAATTATGCGAGGGGATAAGGTCCGGTGAGAGGATTGGTAAGGGACGGAAGGTGTTTTATTACTGACGATGTTTTATTTGGAAGGGATGGGCCTTTCTCGCTCTGTCTTCTCTTCCTTGGGGGGAACTTGGAAGTCCGAGATCAACTGACGTAAAATTTTAGTCACCCTCGAGATCGTCTTTGTATCACTTTTTGAATAATTAGCGAATAAAAAATCTGATTTTACATAAGGGCCATAGCTAGACCAATGTGGGGCTACTGGAATCTGACACTCTTAGTCGGTACTAAAAACGAATTTTTGAAATATTGCACGTAACTGTTTTCCAAAAATTTATGATTTATGCCTCTCACTTTCCCCCATTTTACCCCGTCCCCTTAATCCAGGCAGTCCCAGGGCCTTGCCAGCCCCATAGTGGCTAAATGCAGAGAAAATGGGTGCCTGAGAAGTGTTTGCGGGAAAAGTAGGATGGACAGGTAAGGAATGAGTGGGAGATGAATGAAAATATGTTGGATTTCAGGTACGTATTTCTTCAGGAAACTAACAATTGCTACCAATAATTTTTTCCTTGTAGCACATGAACCGCTTCGCTTTTCCTTTTTTGCTCTGATTAGACCACTACTCAAATACGCTGTGAATATTTGGGACCAGCACAAAAATATTTAATTCACAGATAAAATAATATACAGCGAAATGGGGTGCGCTTCGTCTAAGACTGCTACGAGTGAACAGGTACTGTTAGTAAGTTTTGGATTGGACTACGCTGGGAACCGTTAAAGAATCGGAGGCGGAGGTATGGCTTACTTGAATGAAATTCACAAGAGGCGAGTTCCCGTACGACGCTGAAGATATTGCTCTAATCCCTGCTCTATATCTTTAGAACAGATTGAACTGACAAAATAAATAGAGAACCACAAACACTGCCAAACTGATGTGAGCAAAAATTCTCTCATTCTTTGTGCCATTAGTGGTTATAACGAGACAGCGCGACACTAAACTATGACAAATAATTGAACTGAATCCACCTCCGTGCTCTCCTCCGCCCTCCTTTTCCACATGCCTCTTTTCCAACGCTATTATCTTAACACCCCCTTCCACACGCCTCTGCGAAGTGTCTTAAGGTAACATGTAAATGAAGATGTAGAAAATCATAACGATACTGTGGGTACACGAACCACATATTAAGGTGAAAAATTATGAAAATGATTTTTCCTGGCCCTACCTGCTCATCATATTGAAACAAAACGATGTATACAATAGTAATTTTGGATTTGGATATATTTTCAATTCACACACACACACACAATTCACACATGAATTTTAAAGGAATACATGCCTTTAGACCATGAGGTAGAGCACTTAAGGGTTACTTTAGGTAGCATACAATAAATATACGTTTAAATTAAAGGAAAAGTCATAAAAAAGTATTAAAGAAGTAATAAGTTTCACTTTTTCAAGATTTTACTCCAATTTTCGCCCTATTTTTATGAGCTTTAAATGTCCTTCTAATGTCATATGGATAAAGAAACCCAAAGAAGAAATTAAATATTTATATATTTATAAAATACAACAGACGGAAATGTCTAAAAATAAAGGCATAAAGAAGCCAATTGTAACAAACCTCTGCGAACCAAATCATAACAAGCTCATTCCTCGGAAAACCATACATCTGAAAAGATGAACAGTCATTAATCAGCAGTTGGTTTTTCTGAAATTTACTTTGAACTTGATCGAAACACCTAAGCTCACGGTTAAGCTTGTATAAAAAATGAAGGAGTATGTGACTATTTTGAACTAAATAAGAGTCAATCTGAAATCATCGTCATGTAGCACGTAATGTATACACTAAAAGAATCATTTCAGTAACGTGAAACAATTTGATACAGCCTCAATATTACTTGGGAGTGGAAGCAAAGAAATTTACACGTAACGTAACGAATGAAGAAGGTGAAGAAATTCAAGGCAGCTTTGAGTTTCGAGAAACTTGTTGTTAGCCGTATAGAGCAGTGGTTCCGAATGTGACCGCTACAGCCCTCTCCATGGTGGGGGTGGAGGGCGAAAATTAACATTGAGGAGGAGTAGGGGCCAAGGGATAACCGTGATTAACTTACATAACAATATTAAATATACCATTTAAAATGCTAATTTGTTGAGAAAGTCTGTGGCCGTTCGCGGCACCAAAAATAAACTAGGTTTTTCGATCTCGCGGCGGGGTCCAGCCTTCGCGACAGCTAACGGGAATACAGTGACGCAGCGAGTATCATCACCGGGTCAGAGGGGTCAGAGGTCAGAGGGGTCAGAGGTCAGAGGCTGGGTACTGACGGAATGGTACTGTATTTATTCATATCCTGGAATGAATAAAGTGTATCAATTTGTTTTTAAATGAACATTAATTTACTCATAATTGTTTTAACATAATTTTTAAAATATTGCTGATTTTTCCCATTTAGCCTAAAATTATTTATCTTATGGTTTAGGGTGTTCGGTGCAGATTCGGGGAGCCAAGGGTGCAGAGGGTCGAAGTAACTTGAGAAACACTGGTGTTGAGTAATAGCATGGAGAGGAAAGCAGGAGGAAACTTAATCTTGATGAGGACGACTAGTTAGAGGACAATTTAAATAATGTATTCATAGAGTGTGAGACGAAGAGTTAATAAAGCTTGCGCATAAATGTTTACCCATGTAAAGTACGAGAGTTTAGAGCGAGCAAGGAGGAATTAGCTTTATGGGCTCTTTACGGATGAGAAAATGTGCGTATATGATGTTAGTCAAGACCGAGACATTATCGGTGTTTAGCTCCTGAACATATAACTGGAATTTCACAGGATGAATGGAATATTGTGAAGGCAAAGAATATCGAAGTTCAGGTTTTGGTTAAAAGTTACAGACATATGTAGCTCATTCATTCTTAATCGAAATTAAAATACTAATGTAAACCGTATGTTCCAGTTAAGAAGTTTAGTAAAGAAGAGCTGCAAAGTATAATTAATTTTGAAAATCAACTTTTTTTAAAGGATTGTCCTTTTTCTTTGTCTACTTGGTATATCATACGAATTACGTTAAACGTCTGCCGTTAACATTAAACTCGCCGTTTTGTAAGTTGGTAAAGATTTCATCTTCATCACGAAGTCTTTATACTGCCAAATGCCCTTGTGACGCCCTGGGATGTAACATGGTGGTGAAATCCGTTTAATTGAGTTTAGGTATAGGCTGTAGGCATCTCCCTAGAGCCTTTAACTCCATGGTTCCCTCTATAATGTTTGACCCGTACCCCATGTATCGGTGGGCTAACCCCATGCCGCAGTCCATGCGGCGGAAACGTTAGATCAAAGATGATTCCAAGGATTTTGCCTGGTTTTCAGAGGAGTAAATTAGAGCTGACTGAGCACATGTATCCAACCCCTCTATTTCTGTTTCCATAAGAGAGCCAAACTGGGCGATCTCGCAGGCAGAGCTCAAGTATCCAACCCCTCTCCTCCTGTCTCCAGTAAAGAGCCTAACTGGGCCAAGGGTGCATGTTAAACACGGGTCCTTCAGAGGCCTGATACTTCAGAGAAAAGGGTACAGGAGAAAAGGAAGAATGAAGGGAAAAATGGTAGTATAAATGCCTAGAAGTGCTTTGGATGATGTAGTAGTCAAACCTTTTCCTCATGCCTGAGGTCGGGTTACTCTGCAGCGACATCAGACAAACTGCTCCGATAAATTATTCAATGCTCGGAGGTAGTACCAAGGAAGTTCCTGCTATGAATATTTACGCTTCCCATTTTCCTTAACAGCGGGCGTTTCGTATACAGGGAAATAGATCAAAAGTTTCGGGCAAATTTGAATTTCTCAGAAATCGAGTTTACCGTGCCACTTGGTCTCGGTTCACTGAAGCAAGAATTAGTAATGCTTGGTCAAAGCTCATTGGAACAATTATTTCAGAACTCATCCTTTTATGCCCATTTTATGCTCATTTGATCTCCGTTTCCACATTTTTAATTTCTCTGACGAACGCGTTTCCAGACTTAAAGAACAACAACGCACATATTTTCATCATTCTTAATCGTTAACAACATCATGGCAATAGCTTTCTTTCCTCTACGCATAAAGTTATCAACACATTTGCCAAAATTCAAGAAACTTTATCCGAGGTTTTATACTTAAACTACTCAAAGCCATGTAAACAGTTCCTACCAGAAGTTTTTATTTAGTCAAAAAGTGAGGCGTTATTGCTCTAGGTTGCGTTAAGGGGGATGAGGGTTTATGGAAATAACAAAGATATAGTCATACGTATTAATAATAATAAACTGTCACTAAATGATTCGTCAAATCTGGTTTAAAAGAAAATCATGCACAAATTGATAAAACTTCTAATAGCAATTATATATCGAAAACAATTGGACGATTGGGAAAAGCGGGGCTGCTAAAGTATTGCCATTTTGATTAGGTTTGCAACTACGCTATTTCTTGCGCGTCTCAAGGCCAAATTTGCACCGTATTTCAGGCATAATTTCACGCTATTCAGACGATAAGTTCGGTCGCTACACTAGGTATGATACCAACCAAAGTTGATGGAGACAGTTTATAAATTGACAGAGGCGAAGAAACTAGATAATTTCATCTTGTAAAAGATTCAATAAGAATAGCTTCAAAGTTACCAACTGCTCGTCAAGACTTGACTTCAAATCAAGGAATTGTAGATGACTTAATAACATGATAACGATATCGCACACAGAAAATACCTAGAAAACCGAAGTAATTTTTTCGCGATCCTGTAGGTATAAATGTATGTAATCAATTTCTTTTTTAAAACTATTGAGACAATGTAAAAACTATGAGATACAAAATTTATTACGAGATCTATGCTTTAGAAATTCAAATTTTTTTAATATGGAGTCTTATATGGAGTGCAAACGCGGGTCGTTTCCCAAGGAAAGTAGAGAGCACTCTTCGGAAAATAATCGAAAAATTCGGAAAAATTACGAAAATGAGTGGCTGATACTAGTGCTTTGTTATCAGTAGGAAAGGAAAAAGTCTTAAGTTTGCTATAAGGTAAGATTCATCGTATTTCACGAGAATTTCCATCTCATTATTGAAACATTAACAGAATGGATAGTGTACGGGCTGGAATCTACATCTACATAATACCCTGCGAGCCGCCGCATGGGTGTGTGGCAGGGGGTATTAGGTCACCAGCCATCTAAGGACGTAAGTTTTTGGGAGATGAAATGGTGACATGAATTATAGGAGTGTATTTAGTGGAGCTCAATTATAATTGTATCGTTTATTGTGCGCGGAAAGAACGAGTTTCTGCACCTATCTGCTCGGCAGAGTATCTCTCTTATTTTAACGCATCTGTCAGACTGAAAGATGTGGTGAGGAGTAATGATAATATTCTGTGTCGCTCTGAAAAATATTAGTTCTGAATTTCTCAAGCAACTTAAGCCTAGCGTGTAGCCTACGAGTCTCTAGGGGTTCCCACCTTAATCCCTCTAAAAGTTGTGAGGCACTACATGAATGCTTGCAGCAGTTTTTAACGAAGTACGCTGCTTTCCTTTGTATTTTATTAAGTTTTTTTGTTAAATCTTTATAACCAGGGTCCCTTGTGTATTCGAGTTGTGACCTAACGAGAGCGAAGTAGTATCTCTCTTTGACTTTTTCATCCGAGGACCTTCCTATCATACGCTTAACAAATGTGTCGATTATTTTTTTGTATGTATGTTCCCCACGATATATCAAAAGCTAAGGTAATTCCAAGATGTTTTATTGCATCTGAAGATTTAATGTTTACTCCATTCACGGTATAGGTGTGGAATTGTTGTGATAACTTTCGCAGGAAGTGAACTGTGGTGCATTTACTAATATTCAACTCCTGGCACCACGAATGAACGTTGTTAAGGTCCGATGACAGAGCTTCTAAGTCCGCGTCTTCGCTTATTTCGCGGTATATCTGTATGGTCTGCAATTAATCTTAATTTACTGCTAACTTTAGAATTCAGATCATTAATATGAGTAATGAATAAAAGAGGGCCGATCACACTTCCTCGAGGAACACCGGATGTGACTTCGACCATACCAGGGCTAAAACCATTAATGACTACTTTTTGTTTTCGATCATTGAGAAAGTCCCTTATCCAATGTGCTATTTTTCTATTAAATCTGCATGATTGCAATTTATATACGAGTTTTTTGTGAGGAACCTTGTCGAATGTCTTCTTAAAATAAAGAAATATCACGTCAACTTGCTTTTTTCGATTCACCTGGTTTTAGGATATCATGGAGGAAGAGCGCTAGCTGTGTTTCGCAGGACCTGCCCTTACGGAAGCCGTGCTGACGGCTAAGTAAGAAGTTACGGTTATCCAGGAATGTCATAATATTGCTCCCGACAATGTGTTCGAGAATCTTGCATAAAAGTGATGTTAACGATATAGGCCGGTAATTTCCTGGGTCACTTCTATTACCTTTTTTTTAAATATCAGAGTGACGTTGGCTATTTTCAAGACTTCCTTGAGGGATCCGAAGGCAAGGTGCCCTTCCTTCCAGAAGAGCACCTTGTGTTCAGATAATATTTGCTAAATAAAATTTCTAAGAATGGTGCTATCTGTGGTGCTAACTCCTTGAGCACGTGTGCAGGAACTCCTTCTTGACCTGGGGACTGGTTACTTTTAATCGAACGCAGGTGGTTAATTATTCCATCACGTTGAATTGTTGTGTCAGCCATCGACTCGTTAAAGTCAGGAATGCCTAACAACAAGTTGTGTGTTTTGTCGTCCTTAGTGAATACGCTTTCGAAGTAGTGGTTTAATAAATTGACTTCTTCGATACTGTTGGTGACCAATTTCCCGTTTGTGTCCAATAAAGACGCTACTGTCGAAGATTAAGAAGGTAAGACCAGAATGACTTGGGCTTTCCTTCTAGTATTTCACCGACAGTTTTTTTGTTGAAGTTTTGTAGAGTATTGAGCTGCATTTTCTTCGCTTTCGAGCGTTGGGCAACGTAAATTTCTCTCGCCGCAAGCTCCATGATTTTGTTGCTTAATTTCATAGAATTTTTAAACAGATTGATTAGTTTCCTTTGTCTCCTGAGCTCCCGCCATATTTCGTAGCTATACCAATGGGGTCCTGTATTCTCCCGTTTGAATTTGTGTGAAATATGTTCATCGATTCCTTTAAGTAGTAGTATTTCCAAAAAATATCTCCCTGATACTTCACTGCTCTCGTCCTTCATTTTGGCTACACATTTCGTGAATCAAGCTTCTAACGTCTCTCCGGATTTATCGTAATCGCATTTTTCAAATAAGTAGATTTTACGTTTAGGTTTGACAGTAAAATCTACTGTTGTTTTCAAAGTCGTAAAAATTACTTAATGATCACTTATGTCATAGAGGATATCAATTTGTTTAATCATTGTAGGGTGACTATCTGCTAAAAGGTCTAGTATTTTATTATTTATAGTAGGTTCGCTTACTACTTGAAGAAAAGGGTGGAAAGAAAGTAAGGACTGGGTTATATCACGCAGCCTTGAACTTGGTTCAACGCTATTAGTTTACCAATTTATAACGGGAGGTTGAAATCTCCACCGATAATTATCACACTTTTGATATCTCTTGAGGTAAATGATGTTAATTAAGTTACTAATTTGTACCAAAAGTCTGTTCTGAAAATTGGTGGCCGGTTAAATGAGCATGTATGCATATTTGTTTTGTTTTGCTGCTTAATAGTACACCAAACGCTCTCTATTTCATTGTCATAAACTGAGAAATGGAACCAATCCCACTAGATCCCACCTCAGATATATATCTTCCTCTTGAAGTATATTTCGATAAATGTAGTTCGGATGAGATTTAAAAAGCGGTGAACAGACCATTTTGTGGAAGAATCGTAGGATTTTTTGGTAAATGATACTAATACAGATTTTCCTGAAATAGCACCGGGGTTTCCTTAGACCATGTAAAGCCTAACTTGCTGCTATTCCCGATAAATCTTCATTATGACATTTTGTTTGAATAAAACGAAAGATGAATATTACTTCAATCGTGCCTCCAATTATGACAAAATTTTGATTCATTGAAGTGAATCAATTGTTTTCAGTAAAATACTAAATGTGGTGACATCCGTGCATTTTCGCTAATTTCGGTAAAATCACGAACTAAATGCCGATATCTAAATGCTATCAAAATGGAAAGGAATATTACTCGTTGGGTCAATGGTATAGTTTAGGGAGGGATGAATGTGGAATCTAAGCTATCGTGTTTTTTATTACCCCCTTTGGTATTCATAAAGGAAGCTGTAGCGTCGTGGGTACGTTCACAAATCAACGTACGCAAATATCTTTAGAACGAGTTAATTTCTTCTTTCTGCGTTCAGAGTTACAGATGGCTGCCGCGTTAACAATCCGCTCGAGGTCGTGATGACAGATTTTAGTGACCGTTGTCCTCCTTGAACTCTGGTGGCGAAACGGAGCAACAATTGACTTACAGCCGCCGCCACACCATCCCCCTTGGCAGTGATGAGGCCGGAGTGGAGTATAGTATGTGCCGAATTTTCGGCACAAATTTGGCCATAATTTCGCCGCGGACATCACGCGAGATGTTCTAAGTGCGGTAGAGATCTTTCAAAGTGCGCACTGTCGGCGATATTGCGCGTTGTCGGCGATATTGCGCGACAAGAACAAGGTGCTCTACTTTTATAGTGAATTCGCATCTGGCGTCCTCTTTTCGGAACTTTGTGGTAATAGTGCTCCTCTATGCCGCCGTCTCAACCAAGGGCTGGACGAACAGTTCCCCTACTTCCCCCTTCTCCACTGATCCAGAGCTACCTCCCCTCCTTTGACTGCGCCGACCGGACGTTTCCTTTCCTCGGCCATCGTATTTCAGAGGGCACACTCATGGCTGACCACGACCGCACGACTGCAATTAGAGAGTTTCCCACCCCAAGGTCTGTCAAGCAAGTCACCCGGTTTCTCGGTATGTGTGGATTTTATGCTAAATTTATTCCTAATTACGCTGAATTATCTGTTCCGTTGACTCGTCTGAAGCGCAAGGGTGCCGTATTTCACTGGCCTAGTGAGCTGCAGGAAGCATTCACCCAGTTGAAACAGTGTTTAATCAACCAACCTGTTCTCTCTCTTCCCGATTTCGAGAAAGACTTTCATTTATATGTTGATGCCAGTCAAGTTGCTCTCGGAGCAGTTTTGAATCAGTTCTATAATGGTAAAATGAAGCCAATTTCTTATGCCAGTAGACTTCTTAATGATCATGATAAGCGTCTTCCCTCTTATGAACTAAAATCTATGAGTTGTTGCTGGGCTGTTGAAAAATTCTGATCGTACTTACAGTTCAAACCCTTTCACTTGTACACTGACAATAATGCGTTGACGCGGCTATTCAAGCACCCTAAGCAGTTAGGGGAAGTGGGACGAATGGTCCTAAAATTATCTGCTTTTCGCTTTGTCATTCACCATGTTAAAGGCAAACAAAATTGTGTTGCAGACTGTTTATCTCGCCCCACTGAATCAGACCATTCTTGCCAGCAAAGTGCTTTGTTTCTTAATCACGTTCCCCTTTCGTTTGTTAATATTCGCGAGCACCAACGCTCTGATGCTGGTCTCAAGACCATTATTGAGGATTTACAGAGAGACCCACAGTCACATCCTGCCTGGAAGTTGAATGATCACCTTCTGTGTCACATCACTGGCAGGGCCGAATGGCCTAAAATTGTCGTTCCTCCTGCCATACGGCCCATGTTATTTAAATATTTTCATGACCTTCCTACTGCTGGCCACTTAGGTATTGCTAAAACTTGCGAAAAAATTGGACGCCAATTTTGGTGGAAAAAATGGAGGAAGGAAGTTTCTGATATGGCGAAAAGGTGTCATTCTCTTCAGTTGTCAAAGCCTTTGAATCGCCTCCCCCAGGGTAAAATGTCTTCTGTTCTCTCAAAATACCCATTGGAAAGAATTTATGTAGACTTCGTGGGCCCTCTGCCCCGTAGCAGAAATGGAAATGCCTATGCTCTCACTATCATTGATGGATTTTCTAAATTTACTCTTATCGAGCCTCTGCGTAGCGCAAGTGCCTCCTTAGTTGTACATCTTTTATCAAGGAAGATATTTCCCAAGCTCGGGTGTCCAAAATTTCTTGTGTCTGACAATGGTCCTGCGTTCAAGGCAACCCTGTTTCATAATATGACATTTAAGCTTGGTATCACACATGTTTTCACTTCTCCATATAATCCTAAGGCTAACCAAGCCGAAAAAGCGCACAGAAATTAAAAATGCGCTCTGTCTTCTCTGTGTGCTAATGCTCACAATAATTGGGAGGAATTTCTTCCTGATCTGAGTTTCGCTTTTAACTCAGCTGTGCATTCTAGTATTGGTCATTCCCCGGCCAAGGTGTTTCTGAGCTGCCACACCCACTGTCTAACATATGGGAAATTCCTCCTGAATATTTCAATGATGATATTGATTCAAAAGAAATGTCTTCCTTGTGGGCTAATGTCTTGAATAATCTGAAAAATGTACACCTGAGACAAGCGGTGAAATTCAATAAGTTGCATAATGAGGTTGTGTTTAAAGTGGAGGACCAGGTACTGCTCAAGGCCCACAATGTCAGTTCAAAGTTTAAACAGAAAACTGCTCAACTTTTCCCAAAGTGGGAAGGGCCCTTCTCTATTGTTAAAATGTTAACTCCTGTTACTGTCGTTTTGAAGGTTTCACCTAAAAGGGAGAAAATTGCTCATGTCTCTCATCTCAAGGCATACCATAGTTCAGAACCCACTGTGTCTGTCTAATCCCTTTCAAACACAATGAATTGACCCTCATTCTGACAATTGATTATTTGTTTGAATAATAATGTCGGTAATATTTTAATAATAAGTACTTTAATGAAATAATGATATACTTTAATAAGAATAATGATACTTTGAATACACTATTTCTATGAGTGCAACCAAGTAATCATACCTTCGTGCCAAACTTCTCTCATGACACCAGTTATCTTTTTCTAATATTTTGTTTGCAATTGGAGAGCTTTTTTAGGTTGGAGAGTGCCATTCACTCTCGAGTTTGCCATTTCTTTGAATTTTGCGTGTCTATTTTTTTCCTGGGTTAATACAACGAACCCAAGTTGGCCTAGTATCAATTCTATAGCCAGGCTACCAACCCAAGTGGCATGGGTATCTGATTCTGGAGCCAAGGCTCCAACCCAACTATTGAGAGAACCCAAACTCTCTAAAAATGTTACAGGGGTGCCAACCCGAGTAAGCTGAGTTCTCGGGAAAAGCTATGTTTGCTTTTGGCTTTAAGGCCAGAATGCATGTTTCTGCCCAGAATGGGTCTGAGTGCCACTGAGGGAATTGTGATTCCTGGCCCAGAAGGATTGGAACAATCCTTACTGTTTGGCGTGGAGTTTGCGACCTCATTGCCCGGTTGGGTCTCCCAATGCTTTGGGTATCTGATCGCAATCAGCACCCAGCTTTCTTGCTGGTATTTGGGGGGTTAAAGGGTTTATATTTTGGGAAGCCACTCAGTAACGATTGTTGGTTCCAGGGGTCCTAATGAGGACCCATGTTTGAATATTGTTGGGTGGCAAACCCAGTATGACTCGCTGATACCCCAAGTACACTTCAATGGTTCTGGACGACTGTGTCCTTTTTGATGTTTTTATTGTTTTTGTACTAGGTACTAGTATTAGGTACATCCTGTCTGTCGACAGATGACAAGCCTAACTTTTGAATATTTTTGAGATTTCAATGATTATTGAATGGCGTTATAAGGCTGTTATATTAATTAACATTCAACCTATCAGCCATGGTCTATTTTCCCCCTTTCCCTTGTTGGCTCTATGAATAAAAGCCATTAAATTCCTCCCCCTTCTAGTTGATTTGCTCTCTGTCCATTGCAACCTGAACATAAAAAATTTACCTTCTTTTCTTTCAAACCCCAGCGTGGCACTGGGCTAATAATTGTTCAGAGCCTTTTTGGCTAGTTGAATACTTTATTGTTTATCCAATTTTTTTTAATTTAAGCATTTTTTGCTCAATTACTATCTGGTGTCTGAGACGTATAGTGGGCATATGGTGATATTTTCCTGATCAATATGTCTAGGGCTGTAGACAAAATAAATGGTTTATTTCCAAATAACATGTTTGTAAGATGCCCTCTTCGATTTTCTCCGCCTAATTTTGGTTCACTGTATTTCAGTCTCATTATCTATTTACTGATGTTTTCAAACTTTGTATGGGCTGTGCTAGCATTTGTTCGATTTCGTTAATAATTAGTGAGCTGAAGCCATTGTCGTCCTTTGCCTTGGCCCACTCTGTTAAGGTCATACATTCATGAATGTTTATTTTCAATGAGTGTGGAGGAACCACTGACTTGGATGATGTTTGATTTCATGCTATTTTTGCTTGTTCAAGAGGACGTTATTTTTTATGACCTAAGGAGGATTGTTCGGCGGTATGGTGTGGGCCAGGAAAAGATCTCTTTAAAGAGCAATTTCTCTGCAAAAATAAATAAATAAACATATGTACAAATAAATAAATAAAATAATAATAATTTTCAAAAAATAATAAAAAATGATTACTTGATTTAAAAAAAATAAATTAAAAAAGATTTATTTAAAAAAATGCCATTTATGGCCCACCCTCGCCTTCATTCCATGAATTCTACTGTTAAGTAGTTGTGATCTTTTCTGACTTGTCAATTTTCCTGTTGTAAAAAGGGTTGCAATGGAGTATACATGATGTTTTTGGTTTGTTGAATTGACAGAAAGGAGAGCTACAAATGTCGTGTTTCTGAATATTAATAACTCTAGAGTATAAGATAGTGATCATTGATTTTATTGAGTCAAATCGTAATGTTAATAATTTAAATATAATAATGTTAATAATCAAATAATAATAATGTTAATAATCAAATTTTGCTGAGTTAAATATTTTCTTAAATAATGTACGGGTTCATGGTTTCATTACAAATACTTTAATAATAATGGCTTACTTTCATGTGTACCAAGTGAAGTGTTAAAGAAAATCTCTATAGTGGTGAGTAACTGTCACTGTGAAAATACCTCCCCCCATCTTCAAGTGTTTTTTTGGGAGAAAATAAATAATCGGTGGGTGGATATGCCGAATTTTCGGCACAAATTCACACATATATAAAAATCTGTGACACAATCTGTGTCACAGGATGAAACAGATTGTTTAATTCATTTCAAGTACGATTTCCTAAGAAAGCAAAAGCAAGATCTTAAATCCTACAGACGGTAACAAAAGAGCAAGATAAGAAAAATATACAACTTGCGGAGAAAGTATCAGATAATTTAACTCACTTCACGTATCATGATAGAACAAAAGCAGAACTAAAGAAAAACGTCAGATATCAGGAATGGCAACATTATGAAAATATATCAGATGCTGAAGAATTCCACGCTACATTTAATACCATTGAAGTAATATTTTATGATACCTTTTCTTAAATTCCTATGGGTTTTCAGATTTTTTACGTCTTATTACGCAAGGTTTCATTCTTCACAAGAGGTCACATTTAAAGACCTAGAGTATGCAAGTGTTCGATAGTGTGGTACATAGAGTTCTTTCATGCGGCGTGATGGACGTTTTTTCGTATTTGTATTTTACAATTAGGTGTAAATATTTCGGCAGTTCCATTGTTACTATCTTGTAGAAAAATATTGCCCCGTGAAGTAAGCGCCCAGTTTTTTATATTTTCCCATCCGATATTTCAAAATATGTTTTAACGTACTCATTATATGTTGTGTCAAAGATATACGTCATACAGGATTACTGAATCCTCTAAAGTTTTAAATTCACTCTTGTAAAGTCGGAGTAGCGCAGACACACTGTAGGGTCTATAACTGTGTGAAACAAGAGTCATAGAAGTGGGAAGAAATTAACGCCGCTCATTTGCCATCTCATTCTAAGCTCGTTCCTCTGGGAGCAATGTGAGTCGGCACTTATCTCCATTTGCTGAGCCAATTTTATTGCTTCAGGCTTAGGGAGAGCTTAAAGTCTCGTAAACTTCAGCGATATCGATCGCTAGTCAACGACGCGCCGGTGAGTGGAATTACCTGACTAAAAGTGGCAACGGATGCGACGCGAAAAAGAAATACTGCTTGGCCCCAAAAGTTGGCGCCTGGAATTGCAAACTTCGCCCACATTCGCACGGAAATGTCTGCGAAGCAGATATAGTATTAGGTGTGGAATTATTTTTCATCAGTCCTCCAAATTTAATTCACCTAATCACAGCAATTGTCCGCAAAAGTAGCCAAGAATCTCTTTATCACCTGGTATTCTTTATCAATGACCTATTTGCCTTTAATTTAAGAGTAATTTTCAACGTGTTTTTTTTCAATTTAAAAAATTTCAAGGATGAAAAATTCTTTTACAGTATTGCAGATTCAATGACGGTCTGCAGTTGATGAGCAATGCATGGAAAATGTTCAAACTTCATCAAATTGAATGCGGCAATCATGGTTGGAGGATTATCTCGAATAACAGCAACTAATTTATTTTCTATTTTCCATTCAGTCACTGTTAAGGTAAAAATTTTTGCAATACTGGCTGCTGTATGGTTGATCTCCATGTAAGGGATAACTTCAAGACACCGATGAACTAGCTTATGGTTGTCACTGATATAATGGTAGGTCAGGCTCATGTAATTAGTGTTCGCTGTGCTCGTTCAAAAATCAGTTGTGGCACACATGTAATCAACCTCCTTCAGTTCAGATTTCACTCTGCTCACAGTTTTAATGTAAATGTCAGGAATAATTGTATTAGCAATATGTTTTCGTGAAACCATAGTGTAACTAGGTTCCAGATGGGAAACAAGTTCTTTAAACCCCTGATCTTCAACCAAGGATAAAGGTTGACAGTCTTTAACAATAATCCTGACAATTAAACTGGTTATCTTTTCAAGGCCTTGCATCTCCAGCTTTGAAAGCCTGTTTTCCATCTAAGTATTGTTGAACGCTGGGTTGATCGGATTTTTTGCGCTTTTGTGGCATTGATTTTATGGAAATAATGGACCAAGTAGTGGTAGAAGATGAAGTGGATGTAGAAGGACCAATTTTTGGACTCACTTAGCCTGTCGAAGGCGAAATACTGGTAGACAAAGGTGCGGCATCTGCATAATTGGGAGAATCCGACGCATCTTCACAAGCACGGGTTCCAGAGAGTGAAATATCAATATCCCGAGAAGCAGGATTGTTGTCTTCTTTATTGGCTTCTTCGGTAAACTTCCGTAACTTTGCAGCTTCACGGGCCTGAAGTGAATGTTATTTTGAGTGTTTCCATAAAGTGCTAGTTGTTTTTGAAGCTTTGCCGTGGGATATGAAACTGCCGCAAATATAACAAATCGCCAACTTGTCATTGCCACTATTTACTGAAAAATAGTGCCAATTCTCACTAGTAATTGACGACATTTCTTAATAAAGTATTTTCACCAGAGTAGAGCAGATTTCAATTTTTAACCTCGCCATTTACAAGCACTGAACCAAAGATTATAAGCACTGAGCTCTACAGAATTCATGAGATCACAATGAGCTCCAGAGATTCGTTCAACTTAAATCTCGATCGCGGTTACCTTCGATATATATCGTTCACGTTACTGCTGAATAAAATGCACTATGTAAAGTTTGTTTCGATTATTGGCAGAACGAATCACGTATTCGAATAAATCTTTTAATTATATTGTTTTCATTTAATATTCTCCATTAAAGGCCGCATCGCTAATATCTGATGATTAGTGAAAAATTTGTAGGCTGAATTAGATTCTCTCATAATCCAAACGCAGGAGGAGCAAGCATTTTTTGTTACAGCACAAAGTGCGTAGTTAGCTGACGCATAAGACAGCAGTTGCAGTGGTGGCAGTGGCGGAGAACTATCGATAGTGACGAAAACTATCGATAGTTCTTTCGGAGAGAAATATGCCCCGCGGAAGTGATAAGCGAGAAGTAGTGATTCCCGAAACCAAATAGGGATTGGATATTGTTGCGGCGTGACGCTTCTTCGGAAGATGAACAGAATGATACTGTACAACGATTCCTGGAAAATTCCTTAAGGCAAATTAAAAATATTCGGCGGTGGGTTTCCGGATGCTTCGATAGGTATTTTACACAAAATTGCAACGTCGATATTTATCAATATTTTGACCACTGTATATCATTACCTGTCGAGGAGCTTCATTATTGGTAGTTCTCCGCCACTGGTTCATTAAATCCGTACGACTGGTATTCAAATCTCAAATCCATTGATTCCATGGGTAAAAGATTCAATCGAATCTCGAATCCATGGATTCGATAGGATTCGACCGAATCTTCGAATCCCTGCCCCAAGCCTAATTTTAACTATTGTTTACTATCCACGTTTATAATTGAGATGATTAATCAACATGAGCCTTTATGTCACTTCACAAAGCGAGGAATCCGCGAAGTTTGGTGCAATTTTAAGTGAACGACGGACTTAGCCACCTTGGCAATTTTGAGATTCTTGGATCTCGCGAGTTATTAGTGTAAACAAAACAAAATCACAAAGAGTTTTTAGTTTTTTTGACCATTTATAATCATTTTAATGTTATTTTATCAACTCATACTTACAACATACGTATTTTCGGTTTATGACTAAGATCTGAGCATGTTTCTCAATCAAACAAAGCAGACTGCTCAGTCACACGTAATACGTGGCCGTTCGGAGTCACTTCTTTTAGTTTACAACAAGGTTACAACATAAAAAAATTTCAAGGGCCTGTGAGGGAATTGGCTGCGTACAGCATAGATTGGGTAATGCACTCGCAAAAGCTCTCATTGGCATTACTTATTTTACACTAACAAAATTCGTATTGGCGGTGCATTTGTCTCTGGGTCTTTTTTATATTTTTTTCAATTTCCGACTCTATGGCTATATTTACAGATTTGACTTAGGAAGTCATTTTGTCGTTTTTACAATACTCTCATCAGCAGCATCCTAATCCGATTCTCGGCTTTCGGTGCGGACGACTTAGAACTTCTCGCCTTGGAAGGAAGCTCTTCTGACAATTTTCGCAGTAATTCCTCTCATATGATACAGCTACTACTAATACTTTCGTATAAAACACAAGAATTGATTATGCTCAAGTCAATAGAAAATAAAAAGTACCGAATAGTAATTGTGATCATGCCACTCTTGGGAGGTCACCTCCACAGATCACAGAATTGCCAAAGCTCCCAGCTCCCATCCACTCCGCTCTTCACTTGATTGTACATTTTCATTGTGTCTGGTCATTTTTCTTAAGATTTTGGTCTACATGACACGATACAGCCATGGTACTCTGAATGATTTTAGGCGTCTTTTTTCCTTTTGGTCAACAGTCAAACATCATTATGCGTGTGAATCTTGCAATCATACTGTCTGTAATCTCCAGTCTTGATAGCTTAAGGAATCTCCCTTCTTGATTTATTTACCGCACCCACAATAGTTGTACGTTTCTTTTTCAGCTTATTTGGCGCCAGGAACGATGTAAAATAACTATCGGAAGTAATGTTCCTGCTCTTACCTAAAAACGATTGAACAAGCCTCATTACAGAAATGTCAGTTAGCCTTTCCCTTGAGCCACGTTTGCCAAATTTCCAAATGTACGGAAGCCTTTTACGACATATATGTTGTCAAAATTAACAGCAAGCCAATTTTTGCCCATATATGTCAGGTTTGGTTGGCATAAATAATGTAAAAGGACACATCGCTTTAGATAAAAGTTACCGATTTTCAACAGTAATGTAAACCCAGGTTTAAAGAAAAATGTAATTTCCTATAAATATTGTCCTTAATACAGAAAATAATGCAAATTTGCCTACTTGCAGGCGATCAGTTCTTGATGAATTCACTTCGAATCTTAGAAAACGTGTAATTTCTTTGAACTTGTTTCTTGGTAAAGTAGCATTGCAAATTGGTAAAACCCAAGACGTGGACTGCAAATGGGAAAGTGAGGATTTTCGCAATCCCTGGACGCTCCAAGCGTGTAACATTCCCACTTAGGTCTCAAGTTCACTTATTTCAGAAGGCCGATTAAAATAGCTGAGTTGCCGAAGTGCCTCTATTTCACTGCAGTTTTTGCATAATCTAAGATTGCCTTATCAGAAAATAAGGGCCAAGCGTTTACTATGGTATCTTCACTTACATTTTCCTTAGCATTAGGCATGGGCTCAGGAACTACTCGCAGGACATTATGTTGACCACATCTACCCGCTTATTGCAGCGCAGTACATCTACTTTACGTCAAGTTAAGCCATCAGGAGCAACAAGTTCATTCACCACCTCTTTTCTCTCTCTCACCACTATCCCGGTCAAGATCTGCATCTCCTTTACCACTATGATGTCCCCGTCGCTTATATCACAACTGACGTGCTTGGATGACATGTTTGGCTTTTAGTTAATCTACGCTACCAGTCATAGTCCGCCTATCGCCAACACAATGCATGCGCTGGGCCGCTGTAATATTAGTGGCCCTGAATGAGTGCTAACCTCATTTGATTTGTATCCAGCACAAAGACAAGGACTCATCGCACGCCTCTATCTCAATGATTTTGGCCTCTCAGGAAAAAATTGTTCATTTACTAAGGGGAGACAAATATTAAATAAACAAGTAATATGCAAGTAAATGAATGTTATCGCTGTCATAGCACGATTTTTAATTAGTGTACGTTTTTCTTTCTTATTGCTCATTTGCTAAATATTATTTGATAAATCATTCAATGGAATGATGTATCCTATAATTTTAAACGACCAATCTTTGCATATTTACATGTTTGCTTTCTTCCCCACCGAAACGATTTTTATTAAATTTTGTACACAAAGGTTTTTTGATACGCAAAATGCAATACGCTAGGTCACATCCTTGTAAAAAAACTGCATAACATAAAAAAGCATAAAAAACTGTTTCTTGTTAAAAGTTTAAATTATCCGATTTTTACCTTTCAAACTGCATTATTCTCCGCATAAAATGCTGGAAATGAATATGAAAAAATTGTTAGATAATTTGATAATCGATTTTTTGAAATTCGATCTTTTTACTGGTATCGGTATCACGTCACGCTCATGGGTCCGCTCGAGACGAAACCAGAATCAAAAGAGAGTCCAGCCTCGCATCCAATGCATAAAGGATCCTCAGCTACTTTGATTCAAAATTTTTTCTCTCCTACAATTTTAAAACTGTATATTATGTATAGTACTACATTTTTTATCCACTTCACTATGATTACTGATATGTAAAACCGGTAAGACGGTTAATGGACGTGCTGTTGCAGAAGGAGAGCAGCCACCTTACATTAAACTTCTTTTTTTCCCCGTTCAGACAATATTCCCCTTCATAACGATGTATGTGCGGTTGTTACAGTGAATGCTGACTAAAGTTTTCCAGACGATGAATTAGTGATTCGTTGACGCTGCGGTGACAATGAAAAATATAAGCAAAATAGTGTTGAGCCATTCAAGTACCCTCCATTTTATCCTAGAGGTACTTTTGGGTTTTCCATAAATATTCGTTTAAGAACACCTTATACGAGTCGTCAAAATATGACTCGACTTGAATATGCACAGTATCGGATATCATTCAGACCTCAATTGGCTAAATGCATCCCTATGGAAGGTATTTCCGAAAATCCGGATCTTCGTCTTTTAAATTCAATGCATTGCATTTCGGAGGAAGACTTTTTCTGCAATATTTCGCAGATACTTTTATAAGAGTGGAACATGACCGTATTCAATGGATAAAGGCTAATCAAAATAAAAACTCCTTGCTGATAATTAAATTGCAGTTAATCAATTTTTAAACGATCTGGTCGAGAAAGAAAATGCTGTTGTTGGAGAGAAAATTATCCTGCCATCTTCATTCCCTGGATGTACTAGATATCACGCGGAACATTTTGAAGGCTTTAGTTCGCCGACTCGGATGACCAGATTACTTTATAACGATGACTTGCAGTCCCGAATGGCCACAATTCGCAGAAGCAGCTCGACAAACGTTTGATGATGGATCAGCTTTGGAACAATTAGCACAAGATCGACCTGAATTGGTGACCAGGATTGCTAAGCTCAAATTCGATGATTTAATTGACGAACTTGATAAAAAACAAATTTTTGGAGAAGTGGCAGCTTTTGTTTATGCAATTGAATTCCAAAAACATGGTCTACTTCACATGCATCTTTTGCTTATTATGTCAACGGAAGATAAAATTCATAGTGCTTAAGACTTGGATAATCTAATTTCTGCTGAAATTCCCAACGAAAATGATCCAGAACTGGGAGAATTGGTAAAAAAGTAGATAATACATAATCCATGTGGAGATTTAAATCCAAGTGCTTCTTGCATGGTACATAAGAACGGTCGTATGAAGTGTCGGTTTGGATTTCCGAAATCACACGTGGAAATCACATCTTTGGGTAATGATGAGAAACCCAATTACCGCCGCCGGCATGATTCAAGATTTCCTAACACTTAAGTTTCCTAACACTTAAGGAAAGCATTTTTCTTTAGAGTGCGCATGAAAGGAAGAAGTTTTCTGCAAAGTGGCGTCATTGTTCATGCCTGTGGTTTCGGCCCGTATCAGACACCCTGAAGGCAGCTGGAAATGCATTTTTTATATGTCGTTGAAATAGAGAACATACGAGAGCAGTGTATATTATAAAACCAAAAGTATTAATTTTTTTAGGAGGAGTCTTCATGGTTTTTACATTCGCGCTTTGTTTCCTAACACTTAAGGAAAGCATTTTTCTTTAGAGTGCGCATGAAAGGAAGAAGTTTTCTGCAAAGTGGCGTCATTGTTCATGCCTGTGGTTTCGGCCCGTGTCAGACCTTTTACCTTTTTATCCTTTGTACCTTTTAATCTCCTTACCGTTGAAGGATCGTTATATTTTTGCCGTAAATACATGATTGACCGCTTTAATGGATGGGATCTGGAAATTTTTTATTAGACCATTGGTCAAAATTATATACATCTGTCTGGCATTGCAACATTATAGACTTCAAATATAATTTGTGCATAAGTGCTAAATAAAATCAAATCAAAGGGAAAAACGAAGCGAAAAAGAAGGAGTAGTTTCGCAAAATGTTGTCTTTGGTGATTGCTATCAGTTAATTCATAATTTTTATGTTTAATGATGCGATAGTTAAATTAACTTAAATCTCAATTCAATTCGAGATATGTGCATGCCAAAAATAATTACTATTGTGCAACTACGGTCTGCACACAAGAGATTTATTGCCTAATGCACAGTAATTCATAAGAACGATTTAGTAATTCGTAGTGGACATGTGGAACACGTTAAATTTTCATAGAAAAGATAAATAAGGTGTATGGAAATAGTAAATCATTAGTAACAGTTAAAGACAATGTTAATGTAACTGATTGCTATTTTATCCCTGATAAAAGATACATGATTTGGTCTTCCTCATCGAATGGCAAAATATACGGTAGTTAAAATAAACTGAGTTTCACTGATCTTGGACTGTTAATTGCATTTCTTAGATTTTCCCTGATTTTTGGGTAGCTTATAATGAATTGAAGAAGATTCAAATATGCCTTGGTAGACAGAATTTTTCTTTTTAAATAAAGAAAACTGCAAAATTTATGAGAAAACCATCCGTTCTTATTTATACTGTAATTAATAATGTAACAGCAAACTTATGTATAATTGTAGCTGTATATGCATCAATCGATATACCCATTGAATGAATTACTATTTGTATCTTTTTATCAAATGTAACCATCAATCTTATAAAAATTGCGACCAATTTAATGCAATACCTTTCCGTACGCCTTTCCGCGGTTCTGAGAAACGGGTTCGCATTGAGAGGGGAGAATGGCGCCTTTTGAAACTGTTTTCATGCTAAACACAATGGGTAGCAGAGAGGAGAGGAGAGCCGGGAGGATAGGCAGAGACAAAAGACAAAAGGTGGGAGACATAAAGCGAGAGAGAGATCCCTTTAAGTAGGCCATGGAAAAAGCGATATTGCCTCAGAAAACAGCCGAGAATGTAAATTCAGCGCAGCCGCCAAGTTATTACTGATTCAAAAACGTGGCGATGACAAAAGATCGGGTGTGGAAATGACACTCAATTATAACTCATCATCATGCGTGATTTTGGCAGCAGGATTTAAAGCTGCTTGATGTTGGATGTCACAATTAGTTCCATGAAAGAGGTGAATTTCAATTTCCGCAGATACGGAGGAATTTGGAAGGATGAAAAGGAGAGTATGAGATCAGGAGACGGAAAAATTAAGAGAACTATCCTTATAGCAGACTCGCCTGATAAACGAATCAGCAAGTACCATTCGCAACAGTTTCCATCAAGCTCGACAGCGAATGAGCGAGAATCAACGGAGAAAAAATAGAGAAGAGAATATTTACTAAAGAAATCTTGAGGGTTTTGAAAGAATTTTTGCAGGGTCTAGGCGGAGCAAATGCCAAATTTAGTAAAGTTGTACCATCAACAATTTATTGTACCATCAACAATTAATTTTATATTAATAATTAAATGGGCATTGATAGTCGATTATGAAGTTCTTAAAAAGTTATTCGTAATCTTCATCAAAGCAAAAATAATATTTGCTATCGTCTCATTGATTACACTGGGACGTAATAAGGTGAAAAAACGAATTAAACAAAATTTCTCACAGAGTCATGAATATAAATGAAAAAATTGAAACACACAAATCAACGCATATTCTTTAAAAAAACTAGAACACGGTAATTTAAGAAACTACTAGAAATACGGTTATCATCTTAATAAATGAAATCCGAAAATTCTCGTGATAATGAGTGGAATTTTTTTATATTGTAGAAATAAAGCTTGCAATTTCCCTTATGGATAATAGCACCTTTTATTTCTTCCAAATCTTCAAATAAAACTTGAGTAACCTAACGACTCTAGATATATTTATTCTGCTACTATGGCTTATCTCGAACCATTTCCGCTAGTCTTTTCACCAAGGCAAAAAACATTTTGTGTTAATTCTGTGAGAGATTTTGGCGTGCAATTTAAGTGACCAAAAGACCCACATAGTAAGAGGATTCAGAAATTTAAAAAAATATATTTTAACTAGGGAAAGACCGTGAAAGTATCCACAAGTGGGATATTCCAAGGATATATCAGGTCATCAAAACACACTGATCGAAAAAGCCGTATTTGGATATCTGTTTCAGCATACTTGGGCACGTAGAAATTGCTTCCAACAACCGAAGTCCTTCTTAGAAACATTCTGTCCGAAGGAAACATCCTTTAATATTTTTCCACGTCTTAAGTTGGAGGTATCAGGCAACACAATAATGTCTCAAAGAAGAGAATTGCTTCACAAGATGTGTTCTCCACCTCGACAGCCTAAAAGCAAATTTTTAATTATGACCAGTCATTACTCTTCATTCAGTAAAAACCGTTAGCAAACTTTGCTTGAATTCGCGGAATTAGTTTGAATTAGATACCATAAATTGCTAATTTTAAAGTCAGGAAGGTGCATAATACATAAACTCAAAATAACTAGACTAATGAAGGCATGGCAAGGTAATAGAGAGGTGCACCATTGGATTGCTCTCATAAGTACAGACATCATACTCAAACACAGTACTTCCACTGGCAAACTTGCTTTTAAAAGTTTATAAACACAGAGAGAATTCTTTTAAAGGGAAACATTATGTACAACCTAGTATACAACTTTTAAATAACCAAAGGTAATGATTAGGAAATACAACTTAAAATATCTTCTCAAATATGAATATCTCGCTAGACTTTACGCGTGAAGTATTGACCTCAAGCGATTTTTTCCTAATTATCTTATCAGTCAGTGCATTCAAAGAATTTGCAGACGTTGATATTTGATCAAGGCTGGCCCAAAAAATATATGTTCCATTTTCAAATAGGATTTTAGTTAATATAGTCTTTGAGTGGCATTAAGATGTAGTGGACGAGTGAAAGGAATAGGAGAGGGAGATTAGTTTTCATAGAGACGAGAGCCGAGAAGGAGAATGGCGGCACAGGAGAACGAAACTGAGGTTCGAGAGGTAGTGGATGGGTCATGCCGGTCACACGATGAGCAGGATCCCTGTGGGGCAGCGGAAGTGTCAGCGGGAAAAACGATCCGAGCTCGATTTAGCGGATGTGTCAGTAAATAGAAGGGGAGGGCAATTGCAAGGCAGGGAAAGGTCGGACCAATGATCGGACGCAATGATTCAAGGAGGATGCAGGAGGAGAGAAGGATGACAGACGGCTTTGGAAATATAACGTAGTCAATTTGGCACATCGGGAGTTTTATGCTTTCAAGCCACCGAGAAATGTTCTTCGCAGCTAAGAAGAACATCCAAGTGTGCTCGTGCAAGGGAAACTAAGAAAAACCAGGAGTTGAGAATGTAAGTTACGGTTGTCATTACTTTTTGTGATACATTTCCTTCAGCGATCCCTCTACCTATCTTATTAAAGATTTTAGTTTATATTATTATAGAAAGGAAATACCTATGATATTTCCATTCACCAATCGCTTTAAGTGACAATCAATGCCTAATGACCTCTATTTTATTTTCTGTGAGAATGTTTTTTCAATATTCGGTAAAAAAATACTAATTTTATGATACTTTTGCAACTCACGATATAAAGTTCCGATGAGACAAGTTCTTTGAGCAAAGCTGTTGATATTTTCAAAACATGAAAAATGAAATGGAGAAAAAAATATTTTACTATGTTCTATTAAAGGGAGTATTTTCGTTAAAGAGGAGCAAAAGATTAAACAATACCATGGACACTAAATCTTTTGACTTTTCGTAATAATAAAAATTTATGCCAGCAAGATTGTAGCAGAAGAGATGTTCAGTAATTTGCGTTTCCGGGGTCAGATATTGGAGAATTTTCGTTTCCTCGAACCACTACATGATTAAGATGGATTTACAGCTATTGACCTAATCATAACACTAAAAACACTGTTTTGAAAGAGAGCATGTACTCATTTGGTCGTATTGGAGGAACATTATAATGCATTTATATAGAAATACATAGGCATTTCTAAAATATGGCTAGTTTTTTTATTGTAGATATAAAATTAATATTCCCATGTAAAGTGGTAATAAGTTTGAAGATCAAAACCATAAACAACTTGATTTCGGTATTTAGGATTTATGAGAGCATTATTCAATTTGTATTGACTTAAAATGGATACAGCCATGGAAGTACATTGACAAGATATTGGTTTTCACTTAATGTGAACAGTTATGTATCAAACTCTAGTCAGTATTATGGAAGCAATAAACAATTTGGCATTCTTTGCGAATTAATACAGGATGACGATACATAAAAAAGAACGGATTTTCCAATATGTTAGGGAACAGGTAACAGAAACTACTTGGATCCAATAAGGATAGAAAGAGTTAAAAAATAAAGCAAAAAAGAAGAAGAGGATATAATATATAATGAAAGACTTATAGATGTTCAGAGTTTAAATGGAAGGGATTCCAATGTAGAAGAGAAAACAATTCCGCGTACAAAAATCCGAAGAAAGAATACTTTATCGGAAAGATGAAAGAAAATTTAAATAAAGAAATTTATCCCAGAATGACTTTGTAAGATGAGAAAAGTAAACAGAGAATAACCGATTAGACAACTTCTGAATGTGTGACCATCGTAATTTACCTTTTGAACCAAAAATCTCTTTCTGAGACCAGGCTACTTTTAAGTTAGATGAGATATAAAACACTTAACTTACATGAATTTCTTTCTTAAGCACGCGAAAAATCTGTGAAAGATAAAAACTTCCTCTGTGATAATCATTTGCTCATTATAACGCTTTAAAATCGCTTAGTCAATTTCACACAAGTAACTAAAAAAGTTTTGACGTTCTAGGGTCTTTAATGTGCTTATAACATGAAAATTACGTCCGGAAAGTCTTACTTCACTCCAATGCCAAATTAACGAAAGCTTGTCGATAGTCCGCTACGGCCTTCAAAATCTTTGAGTCTCCACACAAACCAGCGACATTTTAAATAAAAAATGTACGGGTAGAAATTAAGCCTTCGGGAGAAAACGCAAGAGTTGTACGAGGTACTGAATATCATTGAAGTTGAGAAAATCGTATACGGCCGGCTGATATATGGTGTAAGAGAATGGAGAGGAATACAAATGAAGGGATATACAGCGGACAGGAGGCTGGTTGACGGGAGACCCAATCTGGAATGATAAAAAATATCCTGTAGCAAAATGAGGAATATACCATGATATTTTCCTCTTTCGGATGAAGAGGACTACTTTGAATATGGAAACAATCGTGCGTGGAAGTCGGATTAAAAAAAACTGAGAGAGCAGATAGTGAACGAGGATGGGATGGCTTGTCACTCAATAATCGCAGGAAAAAAGGGTATGAAAATAGGAATGGACTAATTGATGAGACGGGATAAAAGAGGGCAAGAAAATAAGAGAACAATGGAAGGAAGAGAGGAAAAGATAAGGGATGAAGGTGTGGAGAGGAATGAAGCAACTGAGGCTGACTGATGACATGGGAATAGCCGACTGCACTGGAAATGAATTCGGAATTACACGCGTTCGTGTATTTCATTCTCGGTTGATTCACGCGAAGCGTCCTAGCTTGGAAATGGGCGTGGATCTATGTATTTAATTTCCAAAAAAGCAGATAATTATTTCCCATAAGAGCCTTTTTCTCTGAATGCGCGCTTGTAGAGAGATGTGCGGCTCTCATTATTTTTGTGCATGCCAATTTTTCTCGCATGCGTTTTCTCTTTTAATGCTTATATTCGATACTTTCGAGTGTTAGCGAGGATGACACCAGCCTTTAAATACCTTTAAGAGGCTGAAAAAATCATATTTTTTGCATTTGTGACGCTCAGCTATCGTATGCTTTGCTCTATGAAACGTATCAAACCTCAGTACTACTTTAATAATCATTGTTTAATACCCCTATTGAATGAACTTCTGGGTGTTAACGCGTCTTTCTCCGTTTGTCTGGGGTTTTTTGCTATTTCAGTCAGCATCGTCAGCATTATTATTAGAAATAATAATCTGGTCCTTAGTTCCTTGGGAAACTTAAGGTTTCCCATTTCCCTCAGATAACTGAGTCAATGTGGGTCAGTGTCCATCCACGAGAACTTCTCTCGCAGGACAGAGGACTCAGTTACAGTAGGGCTTCAAGGACCATACTTATCCTTCTATACTTATCCATCTTAAACATCCATCTATTTTCTCTCCTTGCAACTTAAATTAGCTCAGCTTTCCTCCTTCCTTCATTTTCACTGCCATTGCCATCCACTTTCCCTTCCTTTCACGACGCTGTCCCAACTTTCCAATGTCTTTAACGTCCGTCGAAGTCTCGTCGCCTCTAATTGCTTGTTCCTCTCATTTGTACGTGTACTCCTGGCAGAATCCTTTCCTCAGCAACCAAAAATAATTACTTTAGTTCCTTGTTGTCTTTCTAGCCTGCCTTCTTCTCTCTCCATGGAGATTTCTCAAAAAACCATGTCTTACAATCTAATTTAGCTATCAACCTATCCATTCAATAACGCAAACAATCTCGACTTCTTTACTTGCACAATTGATGATGTAAATATCATTAACTCGTGGTGTGTTGAGTGGGAGCTGTGATGTAACCTTCGTCAATGCACTGCAGTACTGTTTTTACAAATGAGAGCATAGTTTAACTAATTTCCTCCACTTTCATGTGAATGGTGCCCAAACAGTCCTTGTCACACGCCTCTGCAGCATCTTACTGGGTAGTTTATTAGAGTTTCTTTTCCAAGCAATAAATGCACTGCTTATCAAACTCTTCACTAATCTTTTTTCAAAATTCTTGCTGTTTTTAAGAGAATGATTTCTTTAGATAGCGGAATTTACTTCCATTATCAGTTCTTTGGCAGATAAAGTTTTCTTACAGATTCAAGTTTTTGGAAGGAACTCAACTTTCTGTCTTTTGGTTTTCACCTACATTTAATGGCTGATCTGACCACCAGGCGAGAACCAATATGGATAAATTTTAACTTCATTGTTTAAAGGTAAGTAGTTTGAGCGCAAAATTATTTTCCTTAGAAATCAATGAATTTGGTCTCATTAAAAAAAATCTCACCCTTCTAATGATACCAAAAATTAAACCTCTACTCATATTACTTTTAGAGATATTTACCAAAATATACCAGTCCTTTTTCATGGGAAATGGCACGTGTATGCACTCCAGGGAGACATTATTTAACAAATGAGGCAATTCTAATACCTAGATTTAATCAAAAAACTAACGGCTTGTAGTTTGTGTGTTTTCTCAACTATTTTTAAAAATTAATCCTATTGTCACCGCAGTAGGTTCTTGGGTATCACAAAAAACCTTCCGTTTTGAAGGAGCTTCAAATGCACCGCGCGAAAAAAATGAGTCAAGTTAAAGACTTATTTTGATATTTTCATTTAAATACTTACAATTTCTGTCATATAAAACTATATTATTACACAATTAATAACGCAATATTTTATTGATGTTTCTTAAAGCTGGTGAAATTAAAACGTATAATTCGAATATGGTCTCTGTTATGACTAGGGAGCTATTTCGCTCGAACTACCTTAAGTAGCTAACCAGACAACTTCCAGCACATTGTATAGAATATCTACCAAGAATCCTACTAGGCATTATTTTAATACACTCATTTGAGTATATTCATCATCGAATGTACGACTGAATACGATAATCAGAAAACTTTCCATCGAAATAAAAGAGTCGTATAGAATCAAACTACGGATTTCAATAAGTCATTAAGAAACTTTTCCTGAATACTGTCCTACTCCGTCTAAGATTACGTTTTTTAGCCCATATAACCTTTCTTCTTACAAAGCAATAATCAAATCCATGAACTAAACATCGTCCATTATAAAATTGATATGTTCCTTTTACTATTCAGAGATTTGTTGTTCCCTTGTGGTTTCTATAGTCTGTACAGCGTCCTTGACCGCTACAGAAGGATGGTTTTGTATGTAACGCTTATTTTTTCTGCGATAATCAGTTCGTCGATGTGTTATTGACTGTTTGTCAAATGATCCATTCTAATTCATTCCTCTCATCACAAAAAGGTGAAATGGTCTTAAATATAATCTAAGCATTTCATTTCTATTTTTTCATCATAAATTTATTATCGCTTTCAATTGACAATTACAACACTGTACAAGAAGAATTAATGTGGTGACAACTTTACTTCCTGGCCTTTGTTAAGTATCGTAAACTATTCGCCACCATTAATTAGGTGTACAACCTGAGTGAATTACAGGTCATGTAGTTGATGAGAAAAAGAGACGAATAGAAGATTTAGTATTTTTTTCAATCGTCAGAATTGTACCAATTGCCCAAATTGCGATTCGAATGGGAATTCTTCCATTTGCCCATGATACCATGGAAAATCGGTAATCATAAAAGTGCTGGGGTATCAAGGTGCCAGGGCGTTTTCGCATATCTTAGTACTTAATTTTGGATTCATATTCAATATAATTATCAGCTGAATTTGATAATGTTAGGCTGAAATTTATGAAATCTCATCGTTACAGTAGATAAAACTGTAACTTCTTTTTATAAAGTAGGTAAAAACCTCGCTTTCAATTACTTTACAAAATTTACAATTGCAAGTCTAATGTTCTAATGTGACAGGGGCAGTATGATAGCATGGCTCAGTGGAAACGAAGCGGTGGGGGAGACAAAGCAGGGAGATGGGTGAGGATGGATTCTGAGCAAACTAGGTGATGGGGGAAAGGGAAAGGAGGGGAATGTAAATCGTGATGGAGGAGAAGGGAGGAGGAGGAGGGTGGGGATAGAAGGGAAGATTAGGGCGTGGTGGGTGGGTGGGAGGGAGGGGGGGTGATAATCCAATGTTTGTCCTTTCAGTGATGTGGACCACGCCATTGAGCGTCTTGTGTCGGGCACCCCTTTATGAGTGATGGATAGCCGTGAGGCGGACACGATGGCATTCTATTGGGAGATGGAAATAAGCGAGATAGAATCCTACAACTACATAATACCCTGCGAGCCGCTACTTGGGCGTGTGGAAGGGGGTGTTAGGACAACAGTCGTGTAAAGGTTTTAAAGAAAAGGTTATGGGGAGTTGAAAAACTGAAGAGCATTTTGGAAGTGTTTTTTTGTGGAGCTTAGTTTTCATTACGTGACTTATTGTGCCAAGAAGGAACGAATTATTATACCAATGTGTTGGTTAATAAAATTCTAATTTTATCGCTTATGTTGGATTTAGAGATTTAGTGCAGCATCAAAATTATATTCTCTGAGTCGCACTGAAACACACCCGTTACGAATTTCTCTAGCAAGCTTAGCCTAGAATGTAGCCTCCGAGTCTCCAGTGGCTCCCAATCAAATTCCTCTCAAATATGTGATTCTCATATCAGTTCGGTCGTAGTAGTTTTAATGAAGCGTGCAGCTTACCTTTGTACTGTATTTATTTTGGTTAAATCTTTCAGTCTATGGTCCCAAATATTCGCGGTGTATTTGAGGTGAGGCCTGACCAAAGAGAAGTAGCACCTTTCTTTCACTTAATCCTTCGAGGACCTTCCTTTTGATTTCTTGATAAAGCATATTTTTCCTGTATACGCTTAGTACATGTGTTCCCCACAATAGGTCTGAAGTTAAGGTAATTACCAGGTATAATTATTAGTTCTATTTAATGACTTTATGTTTAATCCACTCACAAGTTGGTGTGTTGAATTCCGCAAGAAGCGTACTGTGGTGCATTTACAAAAATTTAGTTCCAGCCCTCACTCCAGGCACCACGAAATATATGTTGCCATATTTATTTAAGTCCGGTGATAGAGCATATATATCCGCATCCTCTCCAATTTCGTGGGAGATGATCGAATCGTCCGCAGATTGCTTTAGTTTACTGCTAACACGAGTTGTCAGATAATTAATATAAATAATGAATAAAAGGGGCCGATTACGCTTACTTGTGGGACGCTGAATATCACTCCTACTGTGTCAGAGCTAATACCGTTAATAACTACGTTTTGCTTGAGATCACTGAAAAAGGCACGTAGTCATCGCAAACTTTTTTATTTAATTGCTACGATTACAATTTGAATACCATTATTTTCTGAGGAACTTAGTCAAATGCTTTTCTGAAATCAAGGAATTATACGTAAACTTACTTTTACGATTCACCAGATGTGAGCCACCATGAGCGCAAGCTGTTTCGCTGGATTTACCCTTCCGGAAGCTTTGCAGACTGCCCTGAACAGAGTTTTTTTTAAATCCAATTGCATGTGAATGACTAGGCAATATATGACAACATTGTTGCTTCCATTTTTCACAATCTTGACGCAAAAAATTTTTAATAAATTATTCTTAAAAAAATGAAAAAGCCAAGTATGAAACCTCGGACGTAAATATGTATATAAAATATTGTGTAGAAAGGAAGTCTGTATGTTGCATATTTTTGGCCGAAATATATACTGCACTATACAAATTGGTTCATATATGGAATTTTGTGAAATATTATACTCTTATACTCTAGTTGATAAAATGTTTGACTTAGCTAGTAGCTATGGTACAGGAACTGTAAACAGGGCTGTAAGCGGTGAGATGAATTCCAGGAAAATTAAAGGTCCTACATTTATTTTATCCACGAAGTGAATTTTCATTCTCATCGTGAACTCTAGCCATAAAGGCCTTTCATCGCAATTAAATTCGAGGCGATGACGAAATATGGAGATAGGGCAATCAGCACGAGCAATGGCGAAACTTCTTTAAGACTTAACCCAGCACTCATTATATCACCCATTCAAGCTTTTTCCCTGAATCTCCCTCCCTGCACCGGGAATTTTTCTCATTTCAACCTGGCCACATAGGACAGCAAAAGAGATGAAATTAAATACCTCGAAAATGCTGGCATAAGCATAGAAGTCCTACAACATTTTCCTTACCAAACAGATCTTCGTTATTATAAGAATGGCACCTTTGTACCATCCCATAATTTCAATTCATCTTTCTAGCGTCTTACTCAAGCCTCAGCTGTGCTGCCGTGGTCCTCTTTCTTTGATTTCCAAATTTTCATTTCACTCTCTTCTATCAATTCGAATAAATAATTTGTGGTATTTGGTCGCAATAAAAGCGTCTTTTGGTTTTGATTGGTTTGCACCTACATTAAACGAGCCGATATAATCAATATCTATCGCATATTCTCAGGTAAATTTTAAGTTTTAACTTATCCAATAGCTATTATTCAAAATATTAAAACAAACCAAGTTGTAAAAAGATAATTATTCTGGAACGCTTTTAAATTTCATCATGTGCCTTAGCTTAATTAATGATGAGTTGCCATCGCCATAAATGCAAATGCTAATGAGGTTATATTCTTCCACCATCACCGCCTCAAATACTCCTCCGACCATCGAAGCAGCTTCCTGCACACTACACGCTTCTTGACCGAACTAGGCTTTGTGACTATTCCAAGACCGTCTCATCCCTTGTCTCGGAAGAACTAGGATTCATCGATGGTTTACTCCTTAATTGACAAGAAGCTTACCCTTGGCTTCTACCTGATCTATTCGGATGTATGGGCCAACGCACAGTGGGCCCAAATTCGAAAAAGCTGGCCAAAAATCAAATTTTCAACTATTGCTTAGATTATTTCCACAGTTGTTATATTGTTTCCCTTTATGCCTTCTGTAATATGCATCCCTAATTGCTATTCAGCTCCCTGCTATGCGACAGGGATCAGTCAAAAGTCAGAGAAAAAGGGCAGTCAGCGGCGATGGCATTGGGTAGTTAAAATAGTATGCATCATTGGGCTCAAGCTTCGGGTAATGGATTAGAATTTTAAAGTAGATTTCGCTGTTTGATACATCCTTATCAAATAAGTAATTTTATTTTAATGATTACATTTCCAATGTTTAGCACATTAACATTGGCCTTAAACTTTTATTGTATTTTTTACATAAGTTACATATAAACGGTAAAAAATGTTCTCCATTGACACTTATCGACACAAATATTTTTGTACTGTTAGAAAGTGTCAAGATTTCACATAAAGAATCAAAAGAAAAATCCAGCCGATATCTGCTCTTTGGCGACTTCTGGTCATTAATCTGTCGTGCGGCACGCTTCACCCGAGCGACTTCCTATCCGAGCGCACGGTCCACATCGGAAGACAATCCGTCTTTTGGAGAGAATTAAACAATAAATCATATTCATTACTTATTTTAAGGCATATAATACTGCCTTTTATACATTTTGATACCATACACACTTATTAGTTTGCTTTGTTAGTTCCCAAACCGAGCGGCTGCTTGCCAATTCCCAGTGACTCATTGCTGTGAGGCAAGATTAAAATATTGTTTATTTCAAGCATTGGCAAGAATGTACTTTTTTGTTGCTGCGTGGATTGAGAAAATAATAGATGGTAACAAAATAAATTAAAAACTTAAAATTCATAAAAAGTTTAACCGACGGAGTGTGGCGCACGTGTCAAACTGCAAATGGGGCAGTTCCACCGATGACGTCCAGTGTACGGCGTACCGATGGGAATGGTTTAATCGATGGAAACTTGACGGGTGTTATGGAAAGTAAGCACGTGATTCGTTTTGAGCTTCGTGATGAAACGAAAGTGAAAAATAAAAAATTTTGAGTTAACACTGTGGAAGAAATATATTTCCGAGTATTTGATTGGAAAATTCAGAATGACCGGAGACGAGGAAGTCAACAATATTGTCAAAATATCTTTTCAGAGGAGTTAATTTCATCGCTATAAATGGAAATGGAGTCAAATCCTTCTACGGTATAATGTTTTCCGAAGAAAACAATGTAAGTTGTTGAATTCAGAAGTTTAACTCCCACTTGAAGAGCACAAGTCATCCACCTTCAATTTAGGTGAGTCGCCAGCTATTTTGAATAGTCGTGAACCTGGAATTAGAATACAGTCTAAACCGACTTTATCTGATATAAAAATCTTCTATTGTTCTTTTTACCTCCCCAAACGAGTCATTTCGTGATCAACCATCAAATCTATTTGGGAGTTTCGTCGAAAGATTTTAACGAAGGAAAACAGAAAGTTTAACGGCTAATACCTTGGCTGCTGAGCTATCCTTTGCGGCATCGTTCAAATATCGATTCAATGGTGATGAGGCTACTGAGAAATTCATAAAAGTGATCACAGCTACATCAACAAGACTGAAAGATGTGATGAGTAAATTAAGGATAATTGATGAGGAAAAAAAGTGATTTTTCAAATTTAGAGGCTCTTTTACCAGTGGCTTCTGGCGATGTCACCATAAATCAATGTTCACTCCCACAGAGAAGTGGCATAAAAATACGGGCATGAGCTCTATCCAAGCTACGGAGTGAGAATTTTGCAACATATTCAACCTATCAAGAGAGAATTGTTGCTAGTGAAGAAAAGTCTGAAGTGGATTCTTCTGAACTACGTCTACACACCGCTTCCAGAGTCATCAGAAGCATATCAGTACAGGTGAATAAGCACGTCAAAAAGATGTACTTACCCTTTTGTGCAAGCACGGATTGGATTGTGGGACGAGCCGTTATTGAACTTGGACACTCTCTAAGGTGAATTTTAGTGACGGAGGTACGCACCAGATGGATAGGAAGAAAAGTATTATCCAAAATTAATGTAAATCTACTATGGAGACATTTCAAAACAGAGCTGTAAAACTTCGAATGATGGAGATACTGCTAGAAGATATTTTGCGGAAAAGAATTTACAGAAGTTACAGGTTCCTCTCTATTACTTTACTTGCAAAATGTTCCTTTAGTTGATATGACAACGATGGCAGCAAGCCAAATCTCATTTTGTATTTCATAACTATGGTATTGTGTGGAATGATTAAATAGCTATGCTTATTTTTTTAGGGACCGATGATGATTTGATTTCGAGGTTTTCGGTCATTCGGAAGACCTCAACCAGCGGACGGCTGAACTAATGTCTAAAAAGAACAAAGTAGGTAAATTATACTTTAGCTTGACGTTTTGAGCACCTTAACGCAGCTTCTGATTTTTGGCCAGCTTTTCCCGATTTGGGCCCACTGTGGCAATGTTAGGAAACTTGTCTTACATTTTCATTACTTATTGTCTTTGTTTTATCACCAAAAAGCAGTATAAATAGTCAGTTTTCTTGTTTAAGGTACAAAGTTAAAAACCGTTTCCTCTATTTTATTATTATAAACCTAATGTAATGAAGGATTCACGTCTTACGTTGCTACTCTGCCACTAACCGGCCTGAGCCCACGAATGCGGGCGTGAGTAAAATGCTAAAGTTAAAAAAAATTTATAAGTGAGTTATGAATGGAATTGAGATGCTTTTATCCGGATAATTAATTAGTTGCGTATGAATTACGAAAATAGTTTTAGACCATTATGAGACAGCGCTTTTGAGAAATGCTATTCGCTAATTTTGTAAGTTTTAAAATAGAGAAAAAATATGAAACTCATTTAAATCAATTTTAAATAGCCCCAATGCCTTTAATATTTAAAAATCTAATATTAAAAATGCGATACATATAGTTGCTTTACAAAAATTAGCATAAGAGATTTAAGTAAAATGATGGTTCAGGGCAAGAGTTTGGGAAAAAAATGTGGCAAAAAGAAAAGACTCATAAATTACTCAAAATGTTTTCTTGAAACGATTTCAGATTGTATCGTTTGAGGTCACATGCTGCCCACACTTTACAAATCTTGAATACAATCTAAGGCCCTTAGGGGACAATCGTTTGCTGAATTGAGGTCGAATTGCTCACATGTATACAAATCGATTCCCTTTCGGGGTCAAAGGCAAAGTCAAACAATTGCTTATTGTCATCAGCCTTAGAAAACTTCCAATAATTTTCTCTTTAATTCCCTCCTCTCATACAACAAACCAATTTTGCTTCTCTTACTCTCATTCTTGCTTCATGTATGCCCTCGTACCTCAATAATTTGACTCCTCTTTAGAGCTTTTGCTACCACAGTCATCCATGACTTTCGCGACCTACCTTTTCCTCTCACCCTTTTATTCTACTGTCATTTTTATCTGTTTAGTTAATTGGACTCTCATCCATTGTCTCAAAATGGCCAAATCAACGAAGCCCATTCTTTACAAGTGTCTCAATTACTGAAATATTCAACCCACATCTTTTTCTCGTCAACTCATTCCCTATCGTATCCATCCTACTTTTACCTCAATAACTCCGCTTGAATCCCATTTTCTGCTGAATTTAGCCCTCTCTTATGCTTATCCAAACGTACGTAGGTTTTGCTGCTATCTTATAACGTCACGTCAGTAGACCACTTTTGAAAACTATGACTTTCACTTTCCTGGTGGAATCGCAGCAGTGATGTTTTCAATGAAAATCGTATCGGAATGAAAGGTAAAACTATGCCAGAAGAGCCTCAGTAGTTTTCGGGAATGCATCCCATCGCATTCGGGGATTCGTACGGAGCAGCTGTGACAGGCGTATTGTAAAGATGTTTCGATATCTCAGTAGGGTTATGGGTAGCCGAAATAAATAAATTTTCTCGTCCTGCCTTTATTAGTACAATATGCCATTCGTTTTACCCCAACAAGAGAGACGTGTTTCAGTTTTATTCGTGAAAACATTGACATACCTCATGTACATACCTCATGTATTCATCATCATGTTCTGCATTGGATCTTGAGAAACTGTCATAGGTCGCAAGGCCGAGAATGAAAATTTACCATTTTTGAAGCTTTCAAGATATTTGTAATGCAAATATGCATACACATAGCATCTAGCAAACTTTTTCACATCTTGTGACTCTTAAGTGACTGGGCGTTGTTTTTTGTTCATGACAAAGAAATGGAAACTTCACTTTAAACAAGGGCCTTTAATAATTCTAATTCATTAACTTTAAGGAAAACCTTCATTGAGTCCTTCCTATGTCTCAATTAGCGTGATCAACAATGCTTAATATGCAAACATTTTGGCCATCGTATGGTTTTCAGTTGCTAAATTTTCAGGCGTAGACGCAGGTCATTTGCACATCTATGACCAAAAAACTGAGATACTTTGCCAAGTAGAGGAGGGCGTAACCAATCCAAGGCACACACTAGACGAGGAGGGTTTTTCGTTACAACCATGCTTTATTTGCTTATTTTTCATTTATTCCCAGAAGGTTGATTATGTTGACGTCGCTTGAATCAATTTCTGAGAGAAACGTCTCGCCTGGGTACGGTGAATGGATAGACATATTCTACAGCAGCAGCATCAAAATACATTAAATAAGTTACGACCCCCAGTGCATCATTAAATGCTAGCAGACGAATTAAAATGAGGCTTGGAGAATACAAAATTTTGACCTTGAAGAATGTTAATTATATGCATGGAATTGTAATTCCAGGATAAAAGGCAAGGGAAAGCAGCTCGATACAATTATTGTTATGAAAAATACCGCTACAAAAACCTCCACAGATCCATGGTTGCATACACAGATAAAAACGTGAAATGTTTTGTCAGAAAATGCCATTGATATTTACGGACACAAAAGCGCAGTCATTTTGCTAATTTGTGAGCACTTTTACCAATTCAGTCCATGTTAACATTTTCTTCCATTTCCCCTAAGTCTTTAGCTTTACAAGCATTCTATGCATACACTACACAGGATAGCCAAATAAAACTTAAAGCAGCATATTGAACTATTCACTTTATTGTTTTCATTTAATATTGTAATGGAATATTCAATGTTCTAATCGTTTATCCCATCATTTTGAACAAAGGTTAGAAAATGTAAAATTAGTTTATATCTTTAGATTTCTCCAGCATTAGCTCCTTTACGTAATACTAAGTTTATACTTTTGGGAACAGGTTGACAAAACTACTCTGCCAGGTAGTTTCACTACATTTAAAGTATTAAAATAAATTGTCCACTGAGTGAGCGAAAACGTTAATTTTTGGACGAAGTAATTAGAAATGGTAGCAGCGAAATTTTAAGACAAAAATCTTTGAACGCCTAGCAAATAGAAATGGGTAAAATTAGTTAAAATGAATCAGACAATCTTGGACAGCGTTACAAAAGAAATTAAGAAGACAAAAGGATTGAGAGAACCATAATGCGTAGGTACAAAAAAAGAAGCTTAAGAATTAGGTTACGTGACTTCTTTTTTAGAAGAGCATTTAGAGAAGCCTTATTTAAACCTTAAAATACCATTGCTATTAGTTAAACATTTTTTTACGCAATGAAAGTGTCTGAATTTATTGTAAGAAGTATTTAAAAACTTTAATTCTTTCCATAAGTAGTAAAAACGCTTTTTTAACTACCTAAATTGAGGTAGCTAGCGAAAACATCATCTATAACATCAGATGGTTCAGTAACATTAAGCCTTTTCGGCAACTACTTCTCATGAAAAATAGAATGAATGGCAGTTGTGACCTTTTCATAGTGGTTCATCGGACCTATATACTCTATAAGCAAGAAAATTGACTAAACCGTGCAGAGTTAGCCGTTGAAAAAAACATAAGGTAGCGTTGACGTCCTGTAAGCATGGCTGAACATATCCCTTATGGAGCTGCTTTTAATAACTAGAATGATAAGGAAAGCTGAATAAGGTAATGTGCGGCTTAGAATAGGCAGAAAAAGCTGGAGATATGATAGAGACAAAGGGCAGATGAGAGAAGTAAAAGTGGGAAAGTCATAGAGGCAGAGGGGTAGAGGAGATTGATGCTGAATTAGGATAAACGCGGTCATTTCCCAACTCGAAACTCCCATCTCATACTGACGCACGCTGCAGCGGACAGGTGATTACGGAAGTATGGTGATGGAGTGACGAAGGAAGCCGTGTCCGGAGGGCTCGACACGTTTCCATTAA
The DNA here is from genome assembly GCA_963169105.1 of Ceriagrion tenellum. NCBI lineage: Eukaryota > Metazoa > Arthropoda > Insecta > Odonata > Coenagrionidae > Ceriagrion > Ceriagrion tenellum. Next base: position 5,053,071 of record OY720637.1, read on the forward strand.
CAGGAAACTGATTATGAACATAGGGATGATGAGACTGGGGAATGTGGGGGTGGAAAGAAGGGGTGACGATGGACCTTGGGGGATGAAAGGGGAGGAAACGCCATCCGTCCGTGCTTTTCGGGAAGCGACGCAGAATTGACTTATCCCCCACACAAACCCCACCCTATCCCAACAATCTCCTTTCACCCTCCCTTGTGATTTCGAGGGGGAAGCATCAAAGTTCACTGAGCACGGTGTGATTTTCCTTCACTATCCACGCTACATCTTTACAATACCCTCCACCTCACCACAAAGGATAGAGACAGTTAGTTGAAGTTTCCCCAACATGCATTACACTATACCCTTTGAGAATGATTACATCAGTGACAGTTGATGTATTGCCAAAAATAAAAAAATTGTTATTTCCGCAACATTTGCTCTTTACAACGTAAATTTTAAACCCTAATTGAATCGGCCAAATTAGTTGGGAGTACATTATGCATTGATTTTTCTCTTATCTAGAACTGAGTACTCGATAATCCATATCACAATCAATTTATTAATTTGGCTTAGTCCATGGTTGACTCAGTGAAATAGTTAATTTGTCAACATATATCTTTTATGCGTTCTGACTTATGTAATAAAAGCTCTTACATGTATCCTTTTACAGGTAAATTATGAAGTATATCCAGATGAAGAATGATGTAGTAATAAATCACTTGGCTGTGGTATAAGAGTGGAGTGTCAACTTCAGAAAACCGATCTTCAGATTCACTGCTGATGGGGTGTGAATGAGCAACCCACCTACGAAAAAGATAGTTCTCACTAGGTATAGAGTGTAATTTGCTATTTTACTACTAGCAATTCGCTATATTTTACTAAACGAGAATTTTATGCCAGTTTCTTCTTTTTTTCTTTATTTCATCCTCACTCAGAGTTGAGCAAACGGAGAGTTTGTAAAATCTCTTAATTGTTAGAGAGTAGACTCTTAAATCCGAACACCTCCAAAAGAAAGAGAAGGAAAGGGAGTTTCTACTCTTACGTTTTCCAATAGTTCGGCTGTCACCATCAAAGACGTAGCTGGAGGATATGAGTATGTCATATTTTATAATTTTTCTCCGACCTAATTTATCCCTATTTATCTTAGTCATTCTCTAACTCTCGGACTCGTTACACTTATTTACATCTATCATCGACTTTCTTGAGGCAAAAGATGTCTAGAGAGCTGACTTACTCAACTTTAACAGCATCAAGGGATAAATCTGACTGTCCTCAACGATAAGCCTCTGCACTTTTATGTTTTCCTCAAAAGACGGAATTCTGTGCTGACGCTCTGGAGGTTCTAGATTCATTGCTGCCCACTGATGGGGTTAAAGTTATCAACACTGCAGATTGCGATTGTGCAGATAAGTCTTCTGTTTAATCGTGACTCTAGCCGTTACATGCTTGTGACGATACGTTGTTTGAACAGCGATGTCTTAGCCGACTTAAATTTGAAGTTCAACGCTTGTTTGAAGTCTGAGTTGCAATGCATGGTGATAATTTCCCAGGCTGGATATTGAATTTCATTCTGCTAAGAAATATAAAAGATAATATCATTCCTTAAAGCTCAATCCAATATCAGAAGACATTAAAGTCAGCAAATTCTCACCATAGGACATGACTCAGAAGCCTCCTTGGCAAAAATGAATCTCAGGGATAGGCTGTCCTAAACTCTTATATAAATGCCATTTGATTGGCTCTTTCATTCAAAAAGTGATAAATACTCTCTGGAGCTCTCCTGGATTGGATGCTCGCAAAAATCTCTAAGTTCAGGCTCGTTTTATGTTATCACCTTATCTATCTGCTGCTATTTTATTTTTATAAGTTTTGGTCTTGAAATTTGATCATATTTGAAGATACGACTTCATATTGTTCTTCATTTAACTTCAACTCTGTGGAAAGTTTTGATTATAACTATGCATTTTGTTGAAATTTAGAAGCCATCATTCATCTCAGTCTTCTCTTTTTTATCTTTGCGGCAAGTTTTCATCATTGCAGGGTACGACATTTAAAACTTAAAGTTATGGCTTCACATTTCTCCTATTTGCATTCATCGTTTTAGCCATTGTGGATCTTACAGTATTACTTTACTATATTATGGTGACATTGTTATGATCTCACAGTGTTCTTTATTTTTCTTTTATAGCTGTTTTTTATATTCCAATACATTTTGTAAATTTGACTGTTCTCACTTTACATTGTTCTTTTTTTAGATTATTTCTTTACGCAATTTTGTACTTTGCGGTATATTATGTGTTTGCACTTGGCATGTATTTGTGTTGAAAGTTCAACAATAAAGTGTCATTTTTGAATCTCCTGTACGTGTGATTTTCATTTCCATAATAGTCCTTAAATCCAACCAGAAGGCAACACGCGGGGAAAGCAAACGAACAGGGGAGGTAGGGATAGGGAGAGAGATTCAGTCACATGGACACCTGAAACGCTGTCTCGGGCAGTCGTCTGTTTGGCTGTCTACACTTTCTAACGTTGAGTGTCACCACTGTGGTTGAGCCGGCAATATTAGGTTACAGTTTACGAGGAATGCTATCAATCTCACTGCCGAAGTAATAGACGAGAGTCAAATAGTGACACCAATGCATAAGACGTGTGGAGTGAAAGACGTGAGCGGAAGAAGTGAGGCATGAATGTATAAGTTGAGGAGACTCCTTAAGAGTTGGATTATTTGGGGGCTTAAGAATAGTAGAGCAAGTACGAGGATTAAAGCAGCGCAAGAGGAGAGTAAGTATTTTGCAAAATAGCAGATCATATTTAAGTAGAGTAATATTCACCATTATGTCACCAAGATTTGGACATTTTCAAATAGTTATATTAGTTACCTGTATGCTGCTGCATTTCATTAGTAAAATCTTCAAATGAAGGCTGACACTTCGCACACTTAAAGCCTTAGGAAACGCATCTTTCCTCACCTTTCTCTCGGTATTTTTGGTTCGTTGTAATATTATTTATAATTGAAAATAAGGTCTAACAAAAGTACGTTCAGGGAAATATTGCGATAAAAGCCATGGCTTGATTTCCTCGCTAAAAGGTACTGCATTCGGAGTGGACATAGATTGCCTTTTAAAGAGGTGTAGCTGCCTTGAGATGTATTCCTTCCTTTCATCCTTCCTTTTATAAAGCTAGCATGGGTTTGTTTCAAAATATGCATTTGTATTCCTCGCTCTGCTTACTATCGTTTCATTACACATAGTCTAAATGGTCTGTTGTTTCTGTAGATAAGGCCATATATCTCGGCTAATATATCTTGAGAGGTTCAGCTAATGCTACTGAGCCGTCCGTCTTGACGAACTCGGCGTGGCTCGGGTTAAATAACCCATATGCGTTTGTATTGTGTTTGGGTCGCTCGTCGTGTCGAACAGGGCGGCCCGGGTTCGCAGAACCCTAAAATCCCATGTGGCTTGTGACCCGGGGCCCTCCCCCGCATGTAATGCAACCATCGACCGCTGCTACTGGCGGCGGGCCTCTCGCCCGGAAACTCCCTTTAAAGGGCGGCACGAGCGCCAGCAAGGGCTTTTTGTTTGCAGATTTTGTGACTGCGGATCGTTTGGTTGCCGGCCGCAGCACCCTCACCTGTCCAGCAGCGACTCGCCTCCTGAAAACTGCAGCCTCCCCGGACGTGAGCCAACCACTCACTTCTTCCATTCCTCACCCCGTCCCCCCCATTGTGTCCTTTTTGCGCCCCCACCCATTTATTTGTTCATAAGCTTACTTTTTTCTAATTCCCGTAAGTTTGGTCAATAAACCTTTTCTTAAATTTTCATTGCTTTGCTTTAACTATCGTCACAACCTGTCCTCCCCCACTATCGACCGATTCCAGCAGAATTAACTGTTCACTGCAATTAATTACTTCATTACATTACCTTGCATTTTTTGCCTGACTCGCAGAATGAGTCGTCCAGCAATCTCTCTACCTCTTCTACCCCTCACCCTCCACTAGGGTGCGGCCTAAAATACTTTTTTTCGAAAGGTTTATGAGCTGCAGGGCCATATTGTGCCAATACCAGTAGAAACCACCATACAAAATTTCCAGCTCAATCGGACAATATTTAGAGGTCGCTCACGGCCCCCGAAGTAGACAAATTTGGGCGTGGCGGGAGCGGCGGCGGGAGCGGCGGGGTAGTCGAGCCCTCACTGAAATCACGAGCCGGGAGGAGCGGGTAAGAGCGGGAAGTCATAGGATATTTTAGTGAGTTCAGTTGTCAGGAAGGAGAGTGCTGGGTTGTCTCTGCGTGTTTGTGATTGCGTAGCACTAGAAGTAGCAGCTTCCGTAAAAAAACATTATCTGTTAGGGCCAGATCTACACCAACTGTCAGGGAATAAGCTGCCCTCCAGAAGACAGGTGCTCTCTCAATTTTTGTGCAAGCACCTCACTCAGAAGAGAACCCTTCGTCAAAGTTCAGCAAGGGTGGTGCGTGAGATGAAGGAATTCTGAGATCGTGCTAAAATCCCTGTTATGGATGATAAGAATACAATTCCGAAGGTACTCAAGCTTCATACGGAATGGGTCAAACGGTCTACAAACAAGAACAGGAGTAGTTCTGGGAAGAGCCGTTTAGGAATAGCTCAGAGGCGCAGAGAGAAGATGCATTCAAAGAGTGTGATGATTCGCTATTCGACATAGCAAGCAAGAATGTCCTTGAAGATTCAAGCGTTCTCCAGGCTGACAAAGACTTCCTACTGTTACAACGACAGAAGGACAGACCTGGCTACATGGCTGGTATTGATTGGCTACTGGGCCTCCACTCTCCTTTAAGAAACGCATGGTGATCAAAATCAGAAACGCCATATCGGGCAGAATATCATACAATATAATTCGTGTGTATTTACTTAGTTTTCAGTGATTTTTACTTTAAAATGTTAAAAAATATCATTCTTGTCATAAAATAATGATGTAGCATGTGTTCACCATCTTTGTTAGTATTTATTTCGACGTTTGACACCTTTCGGTTGTTTCCTTACCACCGAGCTGTGAAGGGGTATAACGTTCCGTCGGCGGGTGATCGAAATCGACGTCGAGCCACGGATGTGTGTGCCCGCTCCCATGCACCGCCGCTCCCTTGCACCGCCGCTCCCCTGCGCCAACACACGTATGAGTGCTCATCCGATGAGCGGCACGTGTCGCCCTCCGAATTCCTTCTCCAACCATTTCACCCGTCCCTCGTATAAACCCCCTATCGCACGCCCAAATGCACGATAGGAGGCTTCTCTATATCGCATAGGGGACCACGCCCCGTTACTTCTCTCCCTCGTCCCCTTGTCATGCCCAAGAGGACAATCCTCCGACACCACCCGCTCTTCTTTCCCGATCCGAACCCTCTTGCCGCCTCAAACGTGTCGCATCTTCGTTCCCTTCCATCCGTATTCGAAATCTCTCGTGAATTGCCACGTATGCGATGGATACGTGTCGATTTCTCGAAGAGTCTGAATCAACATATTCCCACACTTTTTAAAGTATTGCAATAAAATGAAAACATATGCGCCACAGCATAAAAGAAACCAGGATTTGTTTAGCGTATAATACCAAAGTCCTCTCGGGAGAAAAGTTAAAAGCGCAGTATAACTTCGCTTGGGTTGGGATCCACACCTCGAATACGTCGCAAGCATTTGGGACCATTTGGGTCATAATTATTTGATCAAAAAAATTAATATCATGCAAAGGAAAGCTGCAAACTTTGCTAAAAACTGCTACGAGCGAATGTAAGTGTTTCACAGCTTTTAGAGAGATTAAAGTGGAAACCCCTAGATACTCTGAGGCTACACACTAGGCTTAGTTTGCTTGATAGATTCAGAACTGGTGTGTTACAGCGTGACGCAGAAATATAACCATGACGTAACACTATATCACTAGGTCTGACAGAAGCAATAATATGAGAGAGATAAATTGCCGAACAGATAGGTATAAAAACTTGTTCTTTCCGCGCACAATAATCGACCATTATAAAAACTGAGCTCCTATAATACACGTCACCATTTCAACTGCAAAAACTTTATCCCTTACGTCTTTATACGGCTGGTGTCCTAACACCTCCTGCCACACGCCATGCAGCGGCTCGCAGGACAGTATGTAGGTGTAGATGTATTTCACTTACCATGAAACCTCCTTACTGGAATTACCTACCTCTTATCGGGTGCGGATTTACGGTCGTTGTGTTTTTAGTGAGGCGAAATGCTACTTTCTGATGGTCTGGCGTCATGGAGTAACTTATGATCACCATTTTTCATTTTACCCAGGAATTAATAAGGTGGTGAATACCATGAAAAACCCTTCCTCACCCACCGCATTACCTCATCACCTGTCACAGCCCAAAGTTTTTCTTGCTGCAAAATCCAATGCGTTAATTGCAGAAAGATAGAAATGCACCTATAATCCTAGCCTAAATATCTCTTCCCTTTATGTTCAATAATAATATTCAAAGGATACATTACACCGGAGTTTTTTTCGGAAGAGGTATTTGAACAAGTAGTAGTGCAATTAATTTGTTCAAAGTAGCTCTATTTGGAAAATGCACGTAATAAGGTAGAACTACCTAAAATTTCACGCCAGTAAAGCCTCAGATCTTAGTATGTTCAAAAATTCAGTTATTATAATTTTTCAACTGTACCACGAGTTTTCAATGACAAGGCGCAAAAAAATGTAAAGATGCTCAAAACTTTGCGTCAGAACACGGAGCTCATGTTAGTCATTTGCAACAGTCCTCAGGACATTTAAGTCGAATTACCATTTTCGTTGGAACTACAAAGTAATTAAATCGTCATCACTAAGTATTTCTCCCGCAAATCTTCCGGTATTGGTACCTTTTTGTTGGCCTTAATACGGTATGTTATGTATAAATATTCTAGTATGATTCGGCGATTCTATTCCTCGTAGCATTTGTGTACCGACATGTGAATGATGAACACTATAGCGTGTATAGACACCGATGACAGCAACGTAATCCACCCGACGGATTAACGGAATAGACGTTTCCTTGTCAGTGCATTCTTCTTAATGTCCACGTGGCTCTCCCAGGAATACGAATTTCGGTGCGAGGGTACATCTTATTGGCAATCGGAAGTCACAAATCGTGCCTGTCTTGCTGCTGCCTCTGGTCCACCGTTCATTCAGGATATTTGAAGTTTACAAAATGATACTATTGAATGGAAGATTTAAATTTGATATTGCATCCGTCTTTTTTGCTACCGCAATTTCACCGAAAAAAGAACTGACTAGTTTACAAAGATGAATAATCTTTTGAATCCATTTAATCGTGATCTCTCCATGTTTTCCGGGCTTTCTTCCGCGTCAGTTGTTTGTGGGACAACAGTTTCGCTGGCAGTCTTGCCAGCATCTTCAGGTCGAAGTGTCGTGAAGCGTATTTGCCGTGCTCATATCTCATCGTTTTCCTGAGTTATTCTTGGTGCTGCTCTGTGATTGGCTGAGGTGCGAATCACTCTTTTCCATGCGCTATGTAGTGGATATCCGTCCTCTCTGTTATTATTATTTTGCTCCATTATTTCTATTGCCTCTCGTACTTGTGTCGGGAAGTATCTGCTCTCCTTGGCTAAAATCCTGGTGTCTTCGAATCTAATAGTGAGCCCTGATCCACTCCAGGCGTGTTCGGCGATGGCGGAGCGGCTGAACAGTTTCTTTTTCGTCTCTCTCCGGTGTTCTTTCATCCGTACGTTTATCGAGCGGCAGGTCTCACCAATGTACCCCTTTCCCCATGAGCAGGGGACGTTGTAGACTTCCTCACACAACTCATGCGGAATCTTGTCTTTGGGTCCAGGTATAAGGTTTGCTATTTTAGTCACACAACCGTATCTCGTGACCACATCATGTTTTTTTCAGAACTCTAGAGATATTTTCCGAAATCCCCGCAATACACAGGCTTCTGGCGTATGCTTTGCGTTCCGGCTCAACATCTCTCACCTCTCCTCTAGTATTATCGGTAGTGGGCTGGTTTCGTCTTTTCTCCTCCTTCGCGGTCCTTTTCAGGACCATGTCCCACGTACAGCCATTTTCTATAAGTGCACCTATAAGGTGTTTCTTATCGTTCGTCAGCGAGTCAACATCAGAAATGGTGTATGCTCTGTTTAATAGTGTCGCAACCAGAGACGCCTTCTGACTCGGATGACAATGTGACGCTGTGTTTAGGGAGAACGCAGGTTTCCTGTAGACGCCGTGTTCCAGGCTCCCGTTGGCCTTTCTGGTGACCATGACGTCCAGGAAATTCAATCTTCTCTCCTTCTCCATCTCCATTTTGAACTGAATGCTTTGATTCTGGGTATTCAAGTGCTGCAGGAATTTCTTAAGTTCGTCCACGCCATGGGGCCAGATGACGAAGATATCGCCAACATACCTCAGCCACAGGGTCAGTTTCTTATCGTTAGTATCGGGTGCCTCTTTCTCAAATTTTTCCATGTAGAGATTGGCAACCACTGACGATAGTGGCGAACCCATCGCTGCCCCCTCCAGCTGCTCGTAGTGCCCGCTGTTCCAGTGTAAAAATGAATTACGCAGGCAATGCTCCACAAGGTCAGAAAAGTCCTCAGGAATTCCGCAAGAGGTGAGCTGTCCGATGATTTTCACCACTTCACACAAAGGGACGTTTGTGAAGAGGGACACAATATGGAAACTTACCAGGATGTCGTTCTCTTCAACGGTGAGATTCTTAAGGATGTTGATGAAGTGGGCGGAGTTCTTCAAGAAGGATTCAGGAATGGACCGGTCTGTCATCAACTTGACGGACATTCACCTTGATGACGCAATCCATACCAAGGGATTGAACTTTGCCTTGGCCCCTAGGACAATACCTCAGGAAGAAATCATCACTGAGGTGGAATCTGCCATTTTGCAAGGCTTTTGGCAAGGGGGTAGATCGGGGCGTCGATCTGGCTGACTATTGGTATCAGTGGTACCTCATCCTTACGTACTTTGGGAAGTCCATACAGTCTTGGTGGCTTGGCTGCGGACGGAAGTAATCCTCGTTGTTCTTCAGGTGGAATCGAATAACTCTTTATTATGGCTCGGGTGTTACGCTCAGTTTTGGCCTACGGATCCTTATCCAATTTCTTATAGCCTGGGTCGCTGAGAATATCCGATATCTTCCTTTCATAATTCACTTTGATAATCAGGACCGTTGCGTTTCCTTTGTCGGCCGGTAATACCAGAATATCTTCGTTCTCCCGCAGCCTCTTTAAGGCTCTCCTTTCCTCAGCTGTGACGTTCGGTTTGTGTGGTCTCGCATCTCGAAGAATATGTCCCACGTTCTCTCTTATCTCATCTGCATCTGCTTTTGGATGGCAGATTCCACCTCAGTGATGATTTATTCCTGAGGTATTGTCCTAGGGGCCAAGGCAAGGTTCAATCCCTTGGTATGGATCTTGTTTGTTGCGTCATCAAGGTGAATGTCCGTCAAGTTGATGACAGACCGGTCCATTCCAGAAACGTCAGAGGCAGCTGGGTCTTGCCTGATGCTTAGTTTTTCAAATTTCTTGATTAGCGTCGCACGTGTCGTCGTATGAGAGGCGCGGGAAGAGTCGTGAGTTGTCTTTTCTGTCGTGTTCCAATCGTCGACCGAGAGAGTGGCAGCTAACTCTAGGTGAATGTGGTAGAGTTCTTCGGAATACAGGTGTAGGGTCAGGCGTGCGTGATGAATTCGTTCTCTAAGAAATGCCTAGCTAGCCCGGCGAAGAATCTTATCGGCAGCGTAGGTATCTATTATTTCTATCCTATTGTAGCACTAGCTATGACATGTCCGAGATATTCATCCAATTAAGAGAAAACCTCCAAATTTCACCGGCATAAATTTTACATCTTTACATAGCTGATGACCTACCACCACCTGTCACACGCTCATGTGGCGGCTCGCGGGGTAGTATGTAGATGTAGATGTAGAAAACACTTTTGACTACGATACACGAGGGGGAACAAAAACTAGTGTTTTCTGAAGACTTGCTAAATACGAGCTTGAGGTTTTTCTCGATTGCACGATAGTAGAATTAATGACCGTTCTGATACACGTGTCAAGAAGGAGAAGACTATTGCAAAAGGAAATAATGTGGGTGGGATGATGCAGGCAGAAGTGCGATTAGAGAAGAGACACCGGCATATTGAAGGGTCAAATTTCCAGACTGAAGTCTCCAATATCATCTTCGACAGAAGACCGAAGAAATTTCGAAAAACATGGAGAGATCAACATTCCAACTCCGCGGAAACCTGAGACTTATCATGTAATCGTGTTAATATGAGTCTATTTGTTATTAATCCTCATAAATATGATGTTTTTCACTTCTTAGGTGATGTTGAATACAATTTTTTGTTACAACTTTTTCTAATTTTCTTGATTCGAATCATATCCTAACTGTTTTCAAAAGGTTATATCTGAAAATATTATGCAATGTGACGAGACATACCGTCAGGGAAATATTGTTGACGTTAGTTTGACATTATAAATAGTCATGATATTTACGAGCGTCTATGCTACACGAACATGTGTTATGCATCATTCTGCTCCAAGTATAATTATACCACGTGCCGCTCTGCTTGTCTTCTTCTCCGGCGATTGAGTGTGACTACGCCCAGTGATTATTCTTCGAAAGCATCCGATAAAACTCTTATTTGATTCGTTTCGTTTCTGCAAAGCCAGACCTGTTTTCAAAATATTCCAATAATTATGAGAAAACACTTTTGACTGCGATACACGAGGGGAAATAATAAGTAGTGTTTTCTGCAGACTTACTAAATACAAGCTTGAGGTTTATCTCGATTGCATGATGGTAGAAATAACGACCGTTCTGATGCACGTGTCAAGAAGGAGAAGACTACTGCAAAAGGAAATAAAATGTGGGTGGATCGATCGATCGGTGGATCGATGAAGGCGGATGTGCGATTAGGGAAGAGACACCGGCATATAAAAGGGTCAACTTTCCAGACTAAAGTCTCCAATATCGTCTTCGACTGAAGAGCGAAAGATATCTCCAGGAGCAGAATAGCAATGGCGGCATTCTACCCTTACCTCGTTCTGCTACTCTCGCTTCACGCGGGAGTTTGCATCTGTCGGCCCCGTAAGTGAATAACTGCTGAACTATCTCTTAAACTTAATTGCAAACAATTTTTTCTTCGATAATAATGTAGTGTTTCATCTCAGCTGAAGGTTATAATTTCAAATCTTCATTTTTCACTTATAACGCCCTGGCCTTCTGTGCCGATATTTTGGGTGTTTTATACTTTGAGGGCAACGCCGTCTATCGGTGCTCTTCCACGCCGATTTCTCATTTCTTACATTCTTTGGTATCGCAATCATGACACTACTTTTTAAGTCCACTAGAAGTCTTCCATTTTTGTAGCTATCTTTAATTATATCATTCAGGTTATCCTTGACTTTACTTCCAAGAGATAAGATAGTTTTTCCGTCAATGCTGTTGTTTCTTCCGGAGTTTTGTCTTTCCTGAGGTATTTTAACGCGCCATCAAATTCGCTCCTCACTATGATTGGGCCCCGGTCTTCCTCGCCAACCCCGCTCTCGTCATTCATTACCTTTTCCTCCAGCTACCTCGGCCCTTGGTGGAGTGTTTCCATGCATTTTTTTCATCTATTTCAAGTGTCTTCAACCTCTATCAGTTTATTCCCGTTCACATCCCTGATCTTGTTACTTATAGCTTTTCTCTCTAGGTATTTCTTTACTATCTTGTACGCTGTTTGGTGGTCCTCTCCATGCATTCCTTGACTTTCTTGCAGCAGCTTTCGATCCAATTCTCCCTAACCTTCTTGCATTCATGATAAACTCGGTTCCGAAACTTATTTCAGAGGGTAGATTCTCCTTCGTTTACGAGGTTGCTGTGTATCTTCTTTCTCCTATTATCTTTCCTTTATGCGTCATTACCCATGGTTTCACCGTGCGGGCGCTCCTATTCAAAAATTGATCTTCTGCAATTTCTTCGATTGCCCTCTTCAGCTCATTCCATTTTTCTTCGTTACACATTTCTCCTTCATTGTCTAGTTTATTGTCAACGACTGTGGCGAACCTGTCTCAGTCCCCTTCTCCAGCTAGTGTGTTTATTTTCCACCTTACTACGCATTTTATCTTCTTAGTTTTCTTGTATTGAATGCGGCTCTCTATGACAACTAGGTTGTGGTCACTATTTATATCCGCATCTGGATAGCTCTTGTATTATCTTATTTAGTTCTTGTGTCTGACTCTTGACTAGTATGTAGTTAATTTGGTATCTGGCAATATTCCCTGACATTTTCAATGTATATCTCCCAAGCCGATGCAGCTCACAGAGAGAGTTTGCAATACCATACCCTCTCACTGCGAAGTCTATCAGTCTTCCTCTTCTGGATTTATTTTGCCCAGTCCATAATGCCCTATACTATTTCCCTCGTCTACTACTGCGTTCTAGTCTCCCATTATAATGAAGTTTCCTTTCTCCTTCACTACTCTAAGGACTTCTTAAAATTCCTCTTACACTTCTATTTCTCCTTCCATATGGCTAGACGTCGGCATGTAGACCTGCACCATCACGGTGTCCGTAGGTTCTCCTTCCCCATCACAAACCCCTCGCTGTGCTGCCAGAGTAACTTCACTATTCTGTCCCATTCTTTCTGCAATTCTCTGGTCGCTCCCGAATTTATTACTCTATATCCGTCGCTCTACTAGTCCTCTGACCCCGTCCACTAGATCTCGCTGACTCCTACTACATCCTCCCCCAACCTTTCCATCTCCGTCTTCGAATTCTCCAGCTTCCCGGGTTGAGGAGACGTCTCTTTTTCATTAAATACCTGCCGTGGAGGGCTATTTTGCCTCCAAAATAGTTTACTAGGAGGAATACCATCATACCATAAGTAGTATTAATGCAAGGTTGTATCTTCTAGGGAGGCTAATGTGGTTGTTAACCAGTTATGTTCCTTATCGTAGTAGCCTGACCAATTCCGAGAACTTCACTCTCACTCTCACCCGAAGCGGTTGATACCGGTTTGATCTGCTTGATCTGCCTTCTGCAAAGACTACTGCCTCTTAGTAATGTGGTTAGATTGGGTCGCATGTAAAAGTTGGATTCCGAAGCCAGAAAATTTTATTTCGGTCACTTGGTCTCAAGCACACGACTCCCGGAATAGAGTCAAACTAACTTCCACTCTGGCAATGTTGGGGGCCACCCCGGCTCTCAGAATTGTCGATATAGCACCATATTTATTGTACATAAAGAGTGTTTTTGGCATACATGGTACTACATTCCGTTACACTCTTGAATGTAAGAGTTTAAATACAACATGAACTAAGGAGTCGAGGCCAGGGTGGCCACTGAAATCCAATTTTCAAATTCCCTGACCTTTCCCTGACTTTTTCCTGATGGATTCACCAATTTACCTGACCAGTCGCCAAAAGATCACCCATTATTGGAATATTTTTTCTACTGAACTTAATTTTCTACGGCAGCTTTGAATAGTCCAAAATTTTCCAACCATCGTCTCGTACTTTTAGAGCAGCAAGCATGTATTCACTATCAGCTAGTGTGCTCCAGCTAACTATCAACCTGAGTTTCGGAAGTAAAAAAATACGCCAGGTAAAATTTTCCGAACAACATAGCCTCGGATTCTTTGTGATGAGCGAAATACATTGTGATCATGATTTTTAACACAGCTAGGCAAATATCGCAATAAGGATATACAAAAGAGATACATTGTACGTTTAATTCACAACTAAATAATTAAGATTCACAGCTAATAAGATTCACAACTGAATACTTTACGAATTGAAGGTGCTTATTCCATGCACGTCAACGACGGACGTTAATTTTAGTTAGTGAAATAAAGGGCGGGAAAGTTTAGCCGATAAACGTATTGGTAGAAAAATAACGAGGATTACTATTTATCCCTGACTGTTACGAGAATTCCCTGACTCCTCCCTGATATTTCCAGAAATTCAAAATTCCCTGACAATTCCATGTTTTCCCTGACGATAGCCACCCTGGAGGAGGTCCTTCAAATTTACATTCGACACCAGCCGTCGTATAGGCGCATAAATTGAGTATTTTTACTGTAAAATGCGAGGCATCGTTTCCATTGGACAAAATTTATAAAATTTGATTGAGTTCTTTGATCAAAAATTAAGAATGATGTGTGTAATACACTGCATATGTCAATTAAAAACAAAAATAATATACTTTATACAAATCATTCACCTTTAAAGGGAAAAATTCAATCGTAAATGTAAATTTATGTAAGGAGATGTGTCCAGGAAAAAGGGATTTGCGATGAAAGATTTGTCGTCCTTCAACAATTAAATACGGTCAGATTAGGACCTGTCCATTTTTTCTTGTCTTTGCAATATCTTTCTACTCAAAAAAATGTATACTGGATGAGATACTGAGGATGTTCCACGCGGAAAAACCTGGTTAACATTCGTATGGTATATATATCCATGATACAATGGATATTCATTTTAAAATTTACGACCAGTATCAACATCTAACGGAGTATCTTCGTGCAAATCTACTTCTATAGCCCGGAATAATATTGACAGTTGCACTTTGTGTTTGAAGTAGAGTGTTTGAAGGGATGATTTTTACTTTGCATGGGCCTTAGTTAGCACGGAATAGACACGGTTGAACCGTCAAAGGTCCGTGGATGTGATGTCAAAAAAATTTTAATAGAGCTGTCATGAATTTTCGTCACGTCACACAGCGAAATTTCTTAATATAAGAGACTTTGAAGTACGTGGCCATAGTGCATAGGACCCATGAGAAACAATGTCACGTAGAAATGCAATGCACGGAATTAAATAATGTTATATATATAATCAATCATTCATTCACTCAGACCGCTCAGCGGCAAATACATACGAATTTGGGTTCGAACAGAGAGGTAGAAATAAAGTGGATAGGAAGAAATAAAATCGACGAACACAATGGTGGTGTGAAGATGTAATGATGGCCGATTCCAAGGAAAAAAAATTCGACTGGACCGGGAATCCTCCTTCGCAGAGGCTATCCTGAACGCCTCCTTCAGGAAAAATTCTTTAACTACCCTCCTCCTCCAAACCGCTCCCTCATAATAAATGCTTTCGTGACCAAATCTCCCTCTGTACCACCTATTTCCCAGGAGTTCACTCCATCCGACGCATTATCAAAAACCTCTACCCAATCCTCTCCAACAACCTCATAACATGCAAAAGTTTTCCTCGCTGTCCTTCTCTCACTTTTAGACGCCCCCCCCCAACCTTTCATCCCTCTTGAAAATCACCAAACCCCTTTCCAAATCTATTATCAACACTAAATCCCTTCCGATCCCTTGCAATCTCCCGCGTTGCAAAACTTGTGGCATCCTCATCACCCAACCTCTACCCGATAAATTCCATGTTTTTCCCCTTCCTTCTGTCCCCTCACCCTCCTGTAAAACAAATAATATTGTTTATATTCTGCTATGCCAACTATGTCCTAATTTTTACATCGGCCTCAGTACCTGTCCCCTTAATATATGCATGAATGGCCACCGATCCAGATGCAACGACCCACCCTCACTCTCCGTGTCCCTCCCTGTCGCCACCCTCGTTTCTTCACACAATTCTACTTTCAATCAAACTGTTATAGTTCTACTTTCAATCAAACTGTTATAGTCGGTATTCTTGCTTCACTTCCCCCTTCCTCCTCTCCTCTCCAACATAAAGATCTTAAGTCCAAATGTACTTACTTTTTCCAAACCTTCTCTCCGCTGGGACTCAACAAATCACACTAATTATGTGGTAAAACCATTTGCGAACAAAATAATATCAAATATATTATACTAAATAATATAGAATTTATAACTTTGCTTTGACGATCTTTCTCATCATAAAATGTATGTTTTTCCAGCTGCCAAAGTGATTACTGCACGACATTCTGAAGGGACCCAAGGACACCATCATCTACCGGAAGTTGAAGTAGCAGTGCCTGATGGGAAAATAGCTCATGGGGATGATTATGAGGAAATACCTGATGATCCATTGACTAAATTGAGGGAGGCAGATGGGACTGATTCGGCCGAAGATGAAGGACCTGTAGACTTAGAAAATGATGGATCAATAACTAGACGGTGGGAAGAGGCCACCGGCACTGATGAGACCAGAGATACACAGCATTTTAGTTTGGATAAAGATGAATTAATTACTGAATATCCAGCAGAGGCAGCTGGCATTGATGAAGTCAGAGATAAACGGCAAGTTAATTTAGAAAAAGATGAATTAACAACAACTTCGTTCGCTAAGGTAGCTGACGGTGATGCAACCAGAGCTAGACGGCAAGTTGACGTAGAAGTAGAGTTAACAACAGATGAGCAAGAAGAGACAAATGACACTGATGTAGCCGGAGATACACAGGAAGTGGAAGAATTAAAAGAAGATGGAATAACAACTAAACAAGCTGGCACCTATGTACCTACTACGAAAAGGGAAATTAATCTAGTGCATCATGAAAGGAGCCAACATCAAATGAGTCAGCACCTGAGACAGCTATTCTTTCGTCTGAGACAGGTATCTCAGATCCTGGAAAATATGAAGAAGGTTAATTTCATGAACTGAGTTGTAGATATAAATTTTAGCGAGGAATACTGGATTTCTTAAAAACTATTAATGGAAACGATTATGATTAAAATATAAAACTATATTCTTAGAATGAACAATAATCTTTATTCTGGTCACCTATTGAAACTGCCAAAAAATAAAAGCAACAATAAGTCGATAGTCTATAAATCTATGACGAAAATGTAAGAATGTTGCCTCCCGTACAACACTGAAGGCAACGTATATCACATGCCAAAACATCAATCACTAATAGCCTTAATGCTGGTTCGTATAAATACTTCCGACATAATTCCCGTTCAATGTCCTTGTTGATGGGCCAACACATGTTAGCTACACAGAAGAATGTCCGAGCGGCATTTTTTAAAAATATTCTTCAGGTTAAGGTAGGTCTTGTTGAATGTCAAAGGATATCCTCCCGCTCCCATTCAGGGGCCTAAATCCCTCCAGTACATCCTTTTTCGCCTCAGCCTACGATCTACCCTTCTTCATCCCGTCCATGAAACCGATTCTCGTTCTTCCCCTTCCCCGCTTGCCCAACACCCTTCTCTCTATCACATTCTTGAGCAATCCCTCGCCCCTGATTACATCCTCCAGCCACCTACTCTGTACTCTGCCAATGTCGAATTTCGATCAGAAGTTTCCTTTTCTCCCTCACCATCTCAAGAACTCCCTCGTTAGTCTCTCTTTCCGTCCACCTCACCTTTTCCATCCTTCTCCACACCCACATCTCAAATGCCTGCAGCCTCTTCTCGTCCTCCTTTCTGAGGGTCCACATTTGTGACCCATTTAACCCTACGCTCCATATCAAGCTCTTACCCAGTATCTTCTTCACATCCTTAACCAAGGTCCCCGTAATCAGCTCCCCTCTATTACTAAACGTCTCCTTAGCTAGCGCTATTCTCTTCTGTAGGTCTTTACCACGATGTGCATTTTCTCCTTGAGTACTACTTAAGTATGTAAAATGATCTACTTGCTTGAGTTCCAGTCTTCCAACTTAAATCAGCAGCCTCACTTTCTTCGTCCAAGAGATTCTCATACCTTTGTTTTATTATGGTTAATCTTCATCCCGAATCTCCCGTACTGAACTTCTAAAGTATCTACCAAAGCTTGTAGTCCCTTCGAAGATCCAATAAACATTGCCTGATTGTCCGCGAATCTAACTGACTTTATCAGATGCCCTATAACTTTGATTCCCACCCCAATTTCTTCCTATGCTAGTCATACCATTTCCTCAGCATATATGTTGAAAAGCAATGGAGACAACGGGCACCCTTGCCTCATCCCTCGACATAAAGTCGTCCACCATGAATCACCATCTGCCACCCTCACCTGCGCCCTTTGCGTCATATATAAGTTTCGGATTAGTCTCCTGTAACGCAAATATATTCCCATTTTCCCGAGTATTTCGGTTAGTTATTTCCAATTTACCCTGTGGAAAGCTTTATCAAAATCAATAAAGCATGCGAAGACGTCCTGGTTATGCTCTATGTTTCTCTCTATAAGCGTTCTCATCACCGCTATTGCATCCCGAGTTGACTTCCCTTCCAGAACCCAAACTCGTCATCGCCTAAGTAGTTTCTGGCCTTACTCTCCAACCTTCTATTGATTATTCGTAGTAAAACTTTGGCTGCGTGTTGAATCAAACTTATTGTTCTGTAGTTCTCGCACTCTGATGCATTCTTCTTTTTTTTTGGATAGGAATCAATACTGTTTTCATGAAGTCCTCCGGCCATACTCCTTCCTCGTACATCCTACGTATAAGTTAAAAAAAAAGATTGGCTATCTTTACTTCCTAAACTCTTTAGCAATTCCGAGGGTATGTTATCTACTCCCACAGCTTTACGTGCCTTCCTTTCTTTCAATGCTTTCTCTATTTCACTGTCGAGAACCTTTGGCCCGAGGTTATCTTTATCGTAGATCCTACGTATGATTCTACCTCTCTTGACCTTAATCTTTGGTACCATTTGCTCTCACTTGCCTCCCGATAGAAATTTTACTCTGGCATATAACGCACCAATTAACCCTTCTTGTTGCAGTTTCTCCATTTCCTCGCATTGCCTTTTCCACCAATTTAGCTTCGCCCGATTAGTTATTCACCGCTGTTTATAATTTAGCTCCTTTTATTTCGCCTTACCTATGTCGGTGTCGACGTTTTTCCAATTCCTCCTCTCCTCCATTTTCCTAATCGTTTCATCCGTAACCCACTTCTTCTTTACCCACCTCTTTTTCGCGGGTCCTATTGATTTCTTGGCCGCTATTACAATGCCTGTGTTATAATTCTCCCATTTCTCCTCGAATGGGTTCCCCTTTCTTCGGCTTCGCCTATGTTTTCTTCTACTACCTCTTAGTATTCCCTTCTCTTTTCCCCATTTAACGCTTCCAAACCCCACTTCTTCATCCTCCTACATTTATCAAGCTTTTTGAATCTAACGGCACCCAAACCAAGTGTTTCTTCCTGCTTCTTTGGCTACTCCTATTCTTACTACCTATATTCTCATCCACTATCTCTTAGGATTCCCTCATTTTTCCCCTTTCAACCCTTCCAAGTTTCACCTCTTAATCCTCCTGCTTTTATTTAGCTTCTTGAATCTAACCTCTCAATTCATCATAACCAAATTATGCTCCGAGTCTGTATCACCCCCGGATAGCTCCGCGAGTTTTTCACACTGTTCCTGAGTCTTTGTCTAACCATGATGTAGTCAATTTGGTATCTCCCAGTGTCTCCTGGTATTTTCCACGTGTATCTCCTCCTGTAATGGTGTTTCAACCAAGTGTTTGTAACTATGCATTTATTTTTCCTAAAAAATTCAAATGCCTCTTTTCCGCGATCATTTCTAGTTCCTAATCCAAACCCTCCCACTTCATACCCATCTCTCCCTTCCCCCACTACTGCGTTCCAGTCGCCCATTACTATTAGATTTTTCTTGCCCGGTACTTCTCTGATTATCTCCTCCTTTCTGTTTATGTACACCCCATCCACCTCTTCTTCCCGATGATTGCTAGTCGGCATGTACACCTGACAGATGAGCTACAGATTAGAAATAAAACTGTGGTAGAATTATAAGCACGCCCTTCAAATTTCGTGCTGGTTCAGGTGAACATGCCTACAAGCAATTATTTGAAGGAAGAGGTGGATGGGGAGTATGAACAGATAGAGGAGATAATCAGAGAAGTCCCGGGCAAGAAAAACCTAATAGTAATGGGCCACTGGAACGCAGTATTGGAGAAATGGAGATATGAGTATAAAATGGGAGGGTTTGGATTAGGAACGAGGAATGATTGCTGAGAGAAGGCAGCAGAATTTTGTAGGAGAAATAAAATAACTTTTTTTGTATTTAAAAAGTTAATTTGAAAAAAATTATTTGAAGAATTCTCATCAGGATCTACCCGACGATAAACTTAAGAAAATTTATGATAAATATAAGAGCGCTAAAATAACAGCAAAAGCGGCCTTAAGAAAAGCACAAATGGAATTCAAGAGTAAAATATTAGTTGGATATTTGGAAGGTACCCCAAAGGCATTTTGGTCTTATCGTACGTGAGGGAGTTTCAAGGGAATAAATCAACAGTAACGTCACTGAGAAACGGTCAAGGAGAAAGAGTTAGCGATAGATTCGAGAAAGCAAATATCCTAAGCACATTTTTTTCAAAGTCTATACTCTTCATGCTCTCAGAATAACGCCGCTACATTGCCTTGCTTATACGAAAATCCAATGCAGTCTATAAACATTTCTTGCAGCGGCATAGAAAGTCACCTGAAATTCATTAACCCCAAGAAATGATCTGGTATCGATGAAGTTTCCGCCCATTTATAAGAAAATTAGCGTCAAAAATAGCACCGTACTTGAAAATAATATATGAAAAATCTCTCGCAGAAAATCTGTCCCTTACGATTGGAAAATCGCGAACGTTACTCCTATCTTTAAGAGCGGCGATAAGGAAGATCCCGATAACTATAGACCGATCTCCCTCACATCCATCTCATTCAAAGTATTAGAACACATAATCGTCAGTACGATTATGAGGTATTTAGATAGAACGTGTTAATTCAAAACCAACATGGATTTCGAAATTGCAGGCCCTGTGATACCCAGCTAGCCCTTTGTCTTCACGTTCTTTCCTCAGGAGAAAGGCTCACCCTATTAGACGCAATATTTTTATATTTCAAAGAAGCTTTCAATAATGTTCCGCAATCAAAATTAATTGTTAAGCTTAAAGCCTATGGAATATATCACGATATAATATGCTGGATTAACCGTAATTAAGTAACCGTGAACAGTCGGTTGGTCTAGATGGCGCTAGTTCAGATACAGCTAAAGTCACATCCGGTGTACTCCAGGGAAGTGTCATTGGTCCCTTATTATTCCTTTTGTATATCAATGATATCACTACCGTCGTTATTAATAAAATTTGCCTTTTTGCAGACGAAGCAGTATTGTACAGGGATATTAACACAGAGTCTTATAGAATTTAGAGTAATATTTACTTAATGAATGAAAATGATGACTCTGATTACTATAATAACTTGATGTGTACGTATGGATTCTCATATCTAGTAAATGAGGCCACTAGGATTAGTCAGCAATCTTCAACCTGTAATGACCATATGTTTGACGTTGAACGTGAAATACCTCGAAATACAATTTTGTGTAAACTATGATATGTTGCATGGTTTAGTGAGCAAAATGGACTGGACTGCAGTAACTAATGAGCCAAACGTCTCGAGGGCTTTTTCCATTATGTTGGATTTGATGCAATCTGTGATTGACCGGGCAAAACTAACAATGAAACAGGATAAAAAGACAAATAAATTAAAACCTTGGATGACCACTTCTCTGCTCAAAGAGATAAAATAAAAAAATGACATCCTAAAAAAGTCTAGGCGTAATCCCAAAAGCGACAGCTTGAAGGAGGAATTTTTAAAATTTAGAAACAATATAACGGTTAAGCTAAGAAAGACCTAAAATGATTTCATTTGAGGAAGTTCAAAAATAGTTGCGGTCATTCTAAAGCTCAATGGGACCAGGTGAAAGAAATAACTGGACAAAGTAGCTCAAAAACCCCTGACCTATGTATCGAAAGGGAGAACACGGTCATTACTGATCCTATGATATTGGCATCTGAATTTAATCAATATTTTTTCTCATCTTTTCAATCTAAAATTAATGGAACTACATTAACCTACCCATTGAAAAACATATGCTCCATGATTGATTCTTGTCAGTCGTTGTAATTGGAGCCAGTATTTCGAAACGAAATCATTGCACTGGTGAAAAGTTTCCCCTCAAACAAATCACCAGGATTTGATGGCATTAGCATCAATACTTTAAAAGAGGACAATAGTATTCATAGTGCTTGTCTTGGAATACGTGTTCAACCTGAGCGTTTCAACCGGCTATTTCCTTCGGCTTTGAAAAAGGCATTCGTCATTCCGCTATTTGGGAAAGATAATCCAAAAAATTGGAAAATTATAGAACGATATCGCTCCTTTCGACATTCACAAAAATGTTTTTAAAGCTTGTTAAGAAAAGTTCATTGAATTTCATTGATAAAACTCATTTTTTCAGCCCGAAGTAATTTGGTTTTCGAAGTAAATTGGGAACAGAAGATGCTTTAATGCATCATTTGTATAATGTTTATGATGCATTCTATCATAATAAACGCACAGCAAACTTATTCATCGATATCCATAAGGTTTTTGACGCCCTTGACCACGACACTCTATTAAAAAACTTCATAAAGCCGGATTTAGAGGAAATGTCCTTCAGTGGTTCAATACCTATCTATCTATGCGCTCACAGTGTGTTCGAGTGAATAACTGTTATAGTAATTATAACGAAATAAAGGCTGGCGTTCCACAAGACTCAGTACTGGGACCAATACTTTCTCTGGTTTATATAAACGATCTTTTTAATCTAAATTTTAATGGACATGTCACAGCTTACGCTGATGATGTTGCACTAAACTTTGAAAATGCATCCTGGGACATTGTTAAAAGAAAGATGAAAGTAGATTTATTAGTTCTTAGACAATGGTTTCTCTTTAACAAACTTTCGTTAAGTTCCAAGACCAAATACAAGGTGTATGATTTATGTAACAGGTATAAAATTGACTGGGAAGTAAGATATTATTCTCCGGACTGTTTAGTAGGAAAATGTTTAAATTGAATCACGATTGGAAATGTAACTGAATTCATATATTTGGGGGTAATACTGGACAATAAATTAAAATGGAAACACCATGTAAATTGCCAAACAAAAACACTTCGGCATTGTATCTCAAAGTTATACTTCTTACTAAACAAATGTCATTGAATTTTATAAAAATTAACTATTTGGCACTGGTTCAGTCAAAATTAAGTTATGGCTTAAATTGCTGGGGAGGAGCTTACAGAAATACAATAAACCCTGTACTATTTCTGCAAAGGAGGATGTACGTGTGATAATGCACAAAAACCGTTTCGCTCATGCATTCCCACTGTTCTTAGAACTGAACATATTTCCTCTCAGATATATGTATTTTTATGAAGTATTAAAGAATTTCTATTTAAGAAGTGGCGACGAAGCAAACTTGCTACCTGAGACTCAAGTCCTGAACTAGCGTGAAAGAAATACTATTTCTTTACCCAAGCCCAATTTGACTTTATTTCAAAGATGTTTTGTGTATATATCTCGAAAAATATTTAACGTCCTTCCGAACCACATTAAGGAAGAAAAACACGTTCTCTTAAGAAAATAAAAACTTGGTTATTACTTATAAAAAACATCGAGGTTTAATTTTGTAATTTGCATAAAATATTTATTGAATTAAATGTAATGAATGAAGTGATATCGTAATACCATTGTAATAGTAAGTGTTCCCGATCATGTATTTATGTGTCTCTTTTTTGTAACCACTGTTTATAATTCTGTATATTTCTGAGTCTTTTTTTCTATTTTTGTATTAGTGTCTTCACTGCATTCTTAAACGTTTTATCGACAATTTTAAATCATTTTTGTTTGTTGCTACCGCTTTTTGCAAGGTTCATTTGTCAGTAGCCCCAACACAGGATTATCCTTTGGGGTTATCCATTGTATACCACTCTGTGATTCCTGGAGAGGAATTAGATTATTATTATATCATTATATAAAAAAGTAAATTTTTGGTTTGAAGGTAAATCTATAAATTCATTTGTGATTATTATATTTATTAATGATTAATGACCAGAAAATGAAGTATATTTATTTTTTCGTTAGTTGTAAATTTCTTTGTAACCCATCGAAAGGGAAATTACAACATGTAGAGCTATTCTTGCAGAGCCCATGCAGAACTATTTTGTAAATAAAATTATTATTATGAATATATGTTACTTTGGTAACGTTCCCCTCCGAGTCCTCGTCAAGCATTGGGTTTCACTGCCGTCATAATGGCCTAGGACTTGAGAGAGGTGTGACAGTTTTCGCAGCGTCGTCCGAAGTCCTTCGGATTGGTGGCTACGCTGCCGTTGAATCGTGCGTGCGGAGTAGACAGAGGGACCCAAGTATTACGGCCTTCTGCATGCGAGCTTCAAGAGACTCCGCCTGTGCCACGCAGGACGGAATGCACTTGATGCTCTCCAGCAGCGAGCCCTTAACTCCACCGAGCACACCTATAATGAGGACTACCAGTTTAACAGATTGCCCTGGGAACATTTGCCGAAGCTCAAAAAGCAGGTCTTGATATTTCACCCGTTTCTCCGCCACCTTTGCATTCATCTCTGACTTCAGACCAGCGGAGCGGAGGAAGGCAAACGTCAGCTCCTTCGACAGCCCATGCTTCTCCATGTTTCGATAGAAACATCCATGCATGGGCTTATCGGTGTGTTCCTTGAGCAAGGTTTTCTGCTCGGTCTTTTTAATTTTGGGCTTAAGGACGTCTGCCTTCAACGACAAGATGGACTTGCCGTCGCCGCTACCGTCTGATTTTGGGTCAAAGTCCATACCGGTTTCGTCCACTGCCCTCTTGGCCGCCAGGAAGAGAAACGCCCCTACTCCGGCATCTTCGTGGTCTCTTACAAGACTGAGCAGGGGGTCTCTGCTTTTGAGCACTCGGCATGCTGTTTCAAGGACAACTCTGTTGTGGAGACACTCCAGTCTCAACAGACATCTAACACCTACACTGCGAGGGAGATACAGTCTGGCGACGGAAGATTTCGGATGAAGACTTCTGCAGATGGTCACCATCTTCCTCGTTCCCCTGTCGAGGTTCTGAAACTCGTTGACGTTCCATTTCATGCATCCGAAGGTACAGCAGTGCAGGAACCGCAAACATGCTCGTGGCAAAAACCTTGTTCTTGCCAAACAGCTCAGAACTCCCGATTTTTCTGAGAGTCTGTCTGTATTTGGCGGTGAGTCTTTCCTTCACTGCTGCAACCTTCTGAATTCCGCTTTGGGGGACGCCGAGATATTCATAGCTGATATCGCCCTCGAGATGGCGAATGACGCTCCCGTCAACGAGGTGCACGTCTTCATTGTTCTCCGATATTCTTCCTCTCGCCAGGTGGATGGGTGCATACTTGTTCAATCCGAACTCCATCCCTATAGCCTCACTGTATTCCAGTACGGTGTCCAGGGCCACGCGAAGGTCTATTGCATTGGAAGCGTAGAGCTTCAGGTCATCCATATAAAATAAATGTGTGACCTTATGCTTCCTGTCACCTAACACACCGCAAATGTATCCTTTACCTTGTCTCAGCCTTAGCGAGAGAGGTAGGAGGGAAATTCAAAACAGCAAGGGGCTCAAGCTATCGCCTTGGAAACCGCCTATCGCCTTGGTGGTATGACACCAACTCTGTCGAGACCGACCACTTGTCTGCGGTTAGGACAAAGCACGTTTTTCAGAGTGGTATCAGACGTTGTATGCAGGACGCTACCTCTGGGTGGACTTTCATCAACTTCAACATGGCTACAATGAGCTCATGTAAAGTGGTGTCAAACGCCTTTCTGTAGTCCACCCAGACCATTAATAGGTTGTGCTTACGCTGGATGGCATCCTGGCATTTGCATCTATCAATGAGCAGGTTGTCCTTACATCCCGCGATTCCACGCTTTGAACCCCTCTGCTCATACACCTTCTCCCACACCGGCTGGACCTGGTGGAGGATAAGGTCGCTCAAGATGGAGGTAAACGCCTTGTATACAGGGTTGAGGCAGGTTATATAACGGTAGTTCTTAGGATCGTCTCCCTTCTTAGATATAAGAACCGTGCGTCCCTCAGTCAGCTAGGGTTGAATTTCTTCATTAACCGAGAGAAAGGACGGGAAGATTCTGGCGAGATGTCGGTGGGAGGAAGTGAACTTCTTCCACCAGAAGTTATTCACGGCATCCATTCCTGGAGCCGAGAAATTCTTCTTGCCAGAGAAGGCCTTCTTCACGTCACTCTCTGTGACTGAAAGAGGTCCAATTCACTTCATGTAGGTGGCAGTCGCAAAACTTTTTATAGAGGTCTATGGCCGGAGTGTCTCCGTTGAATGGCTTCGACGTTTCATAGATATCCTTCCAGAAACGTTCCACCCACGGAGTAGGATAAGGAGTACGATCGGGATAGGGGAAAAGGGGAGGAAAAGAGCCCGGATGGTAAGCAAGGGAAGAGGTTTTCAACTTTCCGATAGAGGCGCTGTAAGTGCACGGAAGTCTCTCTTGGTCTCTCTTTCCTGAATTTAGCGTGGTGGAGAAAGGAGGTGAATTCGGAACTGTGTCGATTTTGACTGCCAAAAGTTTATTTCTTTGATTTAAACATTGAAGATTAAAACATTGAAATGACCAGTACGTGTTTTGTGCCGGGATGTACCAGTGGATACCGGACCACATTAAAATACAACCGGGAACATGGATTGAAGAATGTAAGCCTTTTCAAGGCACCCAAGGTAAGCTTTCTTCCTCTTACATGAGGTAATCATTTTCTTCTTTTCCAAAACAAGTTAACTATATTAACTTGGTAATATATTCGCTTTATGAGTAAACGCGAAGAATTGTTTCCCAGGTGTAGGAAACGAATAAAAGTGCGATGAATGTAACACGTGGTGTACAATTGACTACAGGAAACATTCCGGCATTTCTCTTCATTTCCATGAAGTTATCCATCTAATATAGTAGTTTTATTTTCTAAGTTTTCTAATTTATGAAAATGTTGATAGTCCTCTCGTTTTATTCATCTTTTTAGTATTTTTCGCGGAAGTACTTAAATGCAATCACATCAGGAAAGGGCCACCGCTTTCTTTTTTCACGCCAATCTCTCCTAAGAGGGATACATCACTCGTTACTAATGGCGCAATGGTTTTAATTGATTATTAATGTGTCCTTGTGCTCGCGTCGGACAACGCGTGGTGAGTTCGCGACTGAATGAGTGCATTGTAGTTCTTCCCTCGATTTCTGTTCGCCAGAACTGATTACATTTGAAACGAAATTTTCTCTTACCTGTGTTTTATTCGTGTGGCTGATAAAATTTGTTAACCCCATTGTTTTTTCTAAGTTATCATATTTTTCATATCTCTTTATCCTTAATTGCTTTATTTAATCTCATCTGGCTAAGTGCTTTGGTTGACTTCTCGCGGTGTAATTGATCATTTATTAATCCTGGTGTAAGTAGAGGATAATACATTTTGAGTTTTCAACTGGACGAGCGCTTTCTGGCAACTTCGTATTGCCCATTGCTCTTTTACTATATGAAGTACAATTTTCTTGGATGTGTTAATGGTGTTGAACGTTTTCATTCGCCGCCCGATGTATTGAAGTTATGTTACAGTATGTTAGTTTTCATGTAGGTAATTATCTTAGTTTTCATAGTTTTTCGTGATCATCATAGAGTATTTTACCACATTGAAGTGGGAATAGCATTTGTACTCTTATTATTTCTTCCAGACTACTTTTTGTCGATCTGATTTGGCAAAGGCAAAGCTGAGTTCATTTTCACGTCAAATGTCCAGAAAGAGGGACCTTTCGTTATTAATGGTGAAAGAGTGTCATTGATAATTCATTGGCCCTTTCCGCAATGAGATATTGTGGTAATTTTAAGACTTAATGTACACATTGTAGGATGTCTGATAATTTCTACTGCGCTGCCTCCATCAACGTTACAAAACTCTTATGATTACTATTTATATTTCGATAGTTTTTCGTGTTTATCAGAAAATATATCACTGCTTTGATGTGGGAATAGCTTTCGTCCTCTTATGACTTACTATCTGCATTGTTTAAGTGTAAATTCGGGTTTGTCGCACATTGCATTCATTCGTTTTTATGTTGTAGGACGAGCATTTACTTGCCAAATGGTCAAAAGCTATCCCAAGAGCTGACAGGCCTTTGAGAAGTGTGGATGTAGTATGTGCACTCCATTTTGCAGTGGATGATATCGAGAGATTTTTTGAGACTAAGATGCCAAATGGTGTCATAGACCGCATTCCTGTGTGATTTATGTCTATTATATTTATGTTTATTATGTGTGATTGCTACTTCTTTTTCTTTTTTTCAGATATTGGATGGTCAAATATATCAGACAGGTTTATTCATAGATCTAGTCATTGGCAGCTCAAGAGGACTCTGTATTTGAAATCCAGTGCACTTTGACTGTTATATTTGAAATGACTTTGATTGATTATTATGGAAATGTGAATTATTAAATAAATGTTTTCGCTTGCATATGCATTTTTTGTACGAGGTTATTCTGTCTAACCCCAGTTATCATACGTATTTCCATCGGTTGAATTGCTGTTAATAAGTATGAGATAGTTTTTTTAATCTTGTTAAGATTTTTTTCACTAATCCTTTGTTTGGGTCGTCTTTTCTACCGCGTAATGATCTAATCCAAGTACACCTGACTTTCTGCTCTATGAATTAAATTATGATCGGCGATGCGAACCTTTTTTAGATCCCGATGGATATTAGTGGTTGTCGGTAGCTTTGCGTTGTTCTTTGGAGTTCTACATGAGATATTGCATATTCATCAGGATTGCTCTAACGCATAACCAATTACCGGCCTACATAAGGGTAAATCCATTTCAATTCGGATATTAACGTTAGCTCTTCTTTCCGAGCGGATTAATAGGCGGCAGTGTTTGTATATTTGTATCTGTTACTACTTAATCCCACAGTTTTACATTGTATTCGCATTTATCTGCCCAGTTATTTCAGCTTCTTTGGTGTCCATTATGTTCCTTTAGAGCCAGTGTCGTCCGGGTGGGCGTGGCACATTTGTTATGGGAATGTATTCCTGCGATAGCTGCCTTTTCCTGCATTTACATTCGTAGACATCTTCGGAGTTTGTTTTTCAAGGGTCTATGGTGATTCTACCGAGCGAAAATTTCGTTTCCGCTGGTCTGGTGCATAGAAATCGGTGATATAATTACTATAGGTACAGCACGGCCCAATGCCTTGCTGGGACCGCCCTTCGCACAGTGGCGTCGCGTTGCGGATTTTTTTGGCATCTGTTCCTTGCTAATCCCCCGTCCCAAAATTTCACTATGGCGATCGCCCTCCTATATCCTACTCCGTGGTTCCACCTCTTGGATGGGTGACGGAGATTCGACGACAGATTAATGTGGTCAAAAGAGGCGGGACGGATGAAGGAGGAAGGTTGAGTTTTCCCTCACGGTCTTACTCCTCTTGAGGAGCTTTTTCCGGGCCGTGGTGAATGCTCGAACTCTATCAACTGCTTAGTGGTAAGCAGCACGTTCTTGGTCAGTGTGTGATGGTGAACTCTGAGGCTGCGTGCTATGCGCCGGACTTTGGGTGTGAAAGCCCGCCCAGATGTTATGTATTTCATGACACACTGAATCCTCGAAACCTGCCGTCTCGCCAGCGTGATCTTGGCTTCCAACTGTTGAAGCCGTTTTGCCGCTTTGTCCTTCCCAAGAGGTGGGCTTTTGGGAGTGAGCCATTATTTTTGCAGCAGCGTAGACCACGCAGTTGACCGTCCAGAGGTCCGACGTCTCCGTAAGGATTTCATCGATAAAGCCAATCAACCTGGTCAGGACGTTACTCCGCAGAGAGATCTTACGATGGATATCTCTCTGCCTGGCTTGTCCTACATCATAGGTGATTTCATATAACAACCGCGCTCGGAGTTCAAAGTCGGCTTGATCTACTCCCTCCCTACTTGTCGGCGGCACCGACGGAGCAGTGGCAGTCAACACAGCCGGTGGAGAGACTACTTGTGTCGGTGAGAGTGGTCTGGCTGGTGGTGTGTTTCTCTGAACACGCGGTTGTTGGGTAGTTTCCTTTTTACGCCGATGGTTGGCATAGTCGCGCAGATTCTGCTGCGAAAGGTGGTTATGTTCAAATGCATCTCACACCACAAATAGTGCATCCTTGCCATATACCCCCTGCGATTGGGCTCTCTGGCAGCATAGCATGCGAGGAGGTCGCCCTTTAGGGAATACGTCCACTCCATACGAGCTCCCTTTCTGATGGTCATTTCCTTACCACACTCAACTCCACTAGGGCCCCCATCCGAGAGGGGCCGGTTGTGGGTGGCACTTCTGGTCGACTTTCGCGGAACCAGTTTCACTGCATTAGGGGTTAGCCCCACATGCAGACGTCCACCATTGGCCGGCAGAGCAATTACCAGGTACGCTACGAGGAGGCTGGCGGTCCGCATTCGTACCCTTATTATTGTTATTAATTGAACTGAAGGAAAACCTAGGAGCTATAAACGGATGGTTCGACACTAGGCAGTTAGAATTGAACTTTAATGAGTGCGTTGTTATGAACTTTTGGAGGAAGAGCAGCTTAGCCAACGAGACGTACCCAATTAATCATTCCAAAATAATAAATGTAGAGTCAGTCAAGTACTTAAGAGTGACTGTTACTCAGAACTTATCGTGGGGAAAGCATATATGAGAATTTTGTGGACAGGCAAGTCGTAAATTAGGAATAACTATGAGAATACTAGGAAAGTGTGATGAGAAAGTAAAGGAGCGATGTTATTTTTCTCTGGTGAGACCTCTTTTTGGAGTAGGCCGCTAGTATATGAGGCCCTTACGAAGTAGGACTGATTACAGATATTGATCGAATACAGCGGAGGGCAGCTAGATTTGTTAAAAATTGTTATAACAAACAGTAGTTATAAAAAATTGTTGAGGGAGTTGGTGGGTGGGAACCTCTATCCGATCGTAGGAAAGAATATAAAAGGTTAAATCTTTTACGAAAGTTTGATGTAGACTATTTTTTGCCGGATGTTAAAAATGTTTGATAGAGCCAAACTATTATGGTAGGAAGGATCAAAGGAATAAGAAATAGACTGCCGAATCGATAGATTCAAGTGTAATTTTCTCCACGCACAATGAGGGACCATAATAGTTGCGATAGAAGTAGTTGTATCTTGAGTAGTGTACTGTATGGTAGCATGTTTTTCTATGTATCACTCTCCTGGTTTCTGGTCTGACTGCGTACCGTTATCCTAACTGCTTTTGGCTGTTAGAACCGCGCACATTCCCCGGAATGCCGCCTGGCATTCGGGGGAACGTGCGCAGTTCTAACATCTACATCTACGAAATCCGAACAAGCTCCGCGTACGGCGTACTTATACGTAGGATGTACGAGGAAGGAGTATGGCCGGAGGACTTCATGAAAACAGTATTGATTCCTATCCAAAAAAAAAGAAGAATGCATCAGAGTGCGAGAACTACAGAACAATAAGTTTGATTTAACACGCAGCCAAAGTTTTACTACGAATAATCAATAGAAGGTTGGAGAGTAAGGCCAGAAACTACTTAGGCGATGACGAGTTTGGGTTCTGGAAGGGAAG
This sequence comes from Ceriagrion tenellum, assembly GCA_963169105.1. Taxonomy (NCBI): domain Eukaryota; kingdom Metazoa; phylum Arthropoda; class Insecta; order Odonata; family Coenagrionidae; genus Ceriagrion; species Ceriagrion tenellum. The sequence goes on from OY720637.1 coordinate 5,084,408, forward strand.
TCAACTCGGGATGCGATAGCGGTGATGAGAACGCTTATAGAGAGAAACATAGAGCATAACCAGGACGTTTTTGCATGCATTATTGACAGGGTAAATTGGAAAAAACTAATAAAAATACGCGAGATAATGTGAATAGACTGGCAAGACAGGACACTAATCCAAAACTTATATATATATATATATATATATATATATATATATATATATATATATATATATATATATATATATATATATATATATATATATAAGTTTTGCCCCCAATGGCCTCACCATTAAAATTCCAATTGACGCTATCCCTCCACAATTGCGCTCTCCAATCTATCAACTGAAGTTTCAAACTTCATTATCATTTACCCGGGTACTCCTTGCCCAGTATACTTCAATGCGAGAATTCCACATTCAGAATTGGCTCTCTTTGATAAAAATTATCACCTGCTCTTTTCCGGAGTATATTACGCACATTAACAATATAATTTTTGTAACGCTGAAAAAACAGGAGTTTCGCCGTAATAAATTATTAAAGAAACTATCCGCCCTATACGTTTCACATTTAGCGAGAGGTATCTCTCTTCCCGCCCAAATACTGCCCCCCACTCCCCCTCCCCGGTCTCTCCTCTCGGAACGGCCAGATCTCGCCACCTTATTCAACCTCCCGGCGCCGCCCAAGGGGCCGCCAACCCCTCCTAAATACAAACCCCCACCACCCCACGGCCACTCCATACCTGACGGAGGGCAAGAGTCAGATGTTCTCAACCTTTCCTCTACTGCACTCACTAAGAATGATGTCTCTGTTTTAAGTAAAGGACTCACTTTCTCACCGACTCCCAAAGTCAATCATATACAATTACTCTCGGATGTCATCAGTTTCTGCAGAAACCTCAAATTACGGCACTTTTGGAAACAAAACGACGGCCACACTTCAAATTTAAACCCCGCCATCAACAAATTTCGTCCTAAATCCAACTATGAACCTAAACCTTTGGCCAATAATCACCCAATCGAGGTATTCTGCAACCAACTTTTAAATCGTGTGTCAGATCCTCAATTTCTCAATTCCCTCACTCCTGCCCCAAACCTTAACAGAAAGGAATTGTCATCTCTCAGTCGCCTCCGCCGCAATCCCAACATTACCATCAGTAAAGCGGATAAGGGATCAACCGTTGTGGTTCAAGATAGGGAGGATTATGTCGCCGAAGCAATGCGACAACTCGGTGATGTTTCTTCCTATCTCCCACTCACAGAGGATCCAACTGCGGCGTATCAAGCGGAAATACATGACTTCTTAATTTCAACAGGCCCAGATGAAGGACTGTCCAAGTCCGACATCAATATTCTCTCGCCCACTCACTTCAAAACCCCGTATTTCTATCTCCTTCCCAAAATACACAAAGAAGGCGTCCCCGGACGCCCTATCATCTCCAACTGCAATTCCCCAACGGAGCGCATATCGGCCTTCGTGGACTATCACCTGCAGCCTATAGTTGCTAAACTCCCTTCCTTCCTTCGTGATTCCTATCACTTCCTAGACATCCTGAAAGCAGTAAATATTCCCTCCAACAAAAGCGTCATCATGGCTACGGTGGATGTTACTTCATTGTACACCTCGATTCCTCACCATGAAGGTCTAGAGTCCATATCCCATTTCCTTTCGAGAAGAAATCACCCTAGAATTCCCTCCACCAACTTCCTTATCAAGCTAGTTGAATTCATTCTGAAACGCAACGCCTTCACTTTCAATGGGCGTTTCTTTCTTCAAGCCAAGGGAACGGCTATGGGCACAAGAATGGCCCCTTCTTATGCCAATCTCTTCATGGGAAAGCTCGAAAGTGATTTCCTCGCCACCCAGGAATTACAACCGGAGCTCTGGGTTAGATTCATTGATGATATTTTCATCATATGGACCCACGGCGAGGATACCCTAGCGAACTTCCTCAAATCTCTAAATCAGTTCTCATCCATTCGCTTCACATCGGCCACTTCTCCTTCTCAAATCACCTTTCTCGACGTAGACATTTCCATCACAAATAATAACACCTTTGAGACTTCGGTCCATATCAAGCCCTCCAACAAACAACTGTATTTGCATTACAACAGCTGCCATCCCAAACACACTAAGCACTCAATTCCTTATTCGCTGTCGATCCGTGGCCACCGGATTTGCAACTCCAAAGAAAAACTTCACGAATACCTTGATAAGCTTCACAATTCTTTATCCAATAGAAATTATCCCGAGCCACTTCTAAAAAAACGTATTTTACCCTCCTCTGCTAATTTCACCCCACGTAAAAAAGACACCCCCCTGGACGCCCTAAATCTTCACATCACATATTTTCCTGGCGTCCAAAAACTCAAGACCATCCTCAAAGACTTATTCCCAATTTTAGATACTAACAGATCGACAGCCAATCTCCTACCCAAATGCCCCACAGTATGTTTCAGACGTCCACCTAACTTAGCCAATCTTCTTCGCTCCAATTCTTCGCGAGAGGGTACATCGAATGACACTCCCCGTCCCACCACACAGAGATGCAACAAACCACGGTGCAAAACGTGCAACATGTTTCGCCCCCTATCCTCATTTCAGAGTCCTAACACAGAGACGCCGTTCGACATCAAAGCCTCCGGCTCTTGCGACTCCCACAACTTAGTTTATGTGTTACAATGTAAACTATGTCCCGGTTTTTATGTGGGCGAATTTTTATTGGGCCCCTTAATATTAGAATGAATAACCATCGGTGCACCTGTAAGGACCCATCTTCCACTTTCCCCGTCCCTACTCATGTGCGGAAGCATGGCTTGTCCTTTGACAAGTGCTTTGAGGTGGCAATATTGATCTCCCTTCCCCCGGACGTTAATTGAAGTGCGCCAGAAGGAGCTGGCCATAATCTGGTTGCTAAAATCGTACGCCGCGCCAGGATTAAATAAAATACATTAATCGCACGCTCCCCGTTGTTTTCCATTTACCCCCTTCCCTTCCTTCTTCCCCCCCCCACCCTCACTGCGACCCCTTCCGCTCTCTCCGGCCAAGACACGAGCTGGTAAAAATTTCCCCTTTTCAAGAACCGTTCGTCAACCGCTGGGAAAAACCCCTTCCCCTTCCCCCATCCCCACTCCCCTAACCTACCGCCCCTCCTACCCCTATCCTCACCAGCGCACACGACATTTGTTCCGTGATACGCCTTGAAGACGGACTAGTTCCGAAAGCTAGCTATGTAAGTGTGATCGTCTCTTTTTTTTGTGTGTCTATCTCCTCCATCCTATCCACATCGTGTATATATATATATATATATATACATATATATATATATATATATATATATATATATATATATATATATATATATATATATATATATATATATATATATATAACAGAAAAAGGAAATAAATTTAGAAATATAAGCTAGCAACAAGGCGTTGAGGTTGGGGATGGATAGATAGGTATATCAGTGGACACTCACAGAAAGGCGATCCATGGCGACGCCGGTGTCCACTGCTCTCGGAAGCTTTCGGGTGAGAACCCTTCCTCAGCGGGAGAAAATCACAACTGAAGAGTGTCACACTGGAGTTGAGGGTAGAGGGTCTGCTTAGGAGGGTGGTTGGTTTTTGAGGGAAGTGATTGGTTGGAAGGAAGTGAGGGAGGGAGGAATAATGGGAGGGGATACGGAGAAAGCTAGCGGAGGTTAAGCCCGGGAGTACACATACATCTTAGGATTGAAATATATGATTGTTCCCAATGGCGGAGCTCCATGATAGATGTGTCAGGTGGGAGGGCGCGAATGATTTTTACTTGGAAGCAGTCGTTGAAGGGGAGGTTATGAGAATTGGCGTGCTCCGCTACAGGCAGCTTCAATTGTTGTGTCACGCTGCTCCTGTGGTTATTGATTCGTACATTGAGAGGTGTGCTTGTGAGGCCAACGTAGAAGGCCTGGCAGTGCTTACAGGTGAGGAGGTAAATTACATTACTCGAGGAACAGGTTCCACGAGTAAGTATCTGATACGTTATATTTGTGACAGGGGTCGTGAAAGTTCGGGAGAAAGGGTTGAGTGGGCAGGTTAGACAACGGGGCTTACTGCAAGGATTTGATCCAACGAGAGGGGGATTGGCCACACTACCCTCCAGTGAGGTTTGTCGGATCTCGCGGATCCAGAGACTATTTTGGAGATTGGGAGGGCGACGAAAGGAGAGCACGGGAGGTCTTCGAATAAAAGAAGAAGTAGAGGGGGAAGAGGCGAGAATTGAGTGTGCTGACTTGAGAAGGTTTTTCAGTGCAGCATCTAGACCCGGATGAAAGGTGGTTACAAAGATTTGTTCATCAGAATAAAGATGATCGTCCGGTTGAGGCGTGGAAGGCGGTCTCCTTGAGGGCTCAACCGCCCTGATGAACTGCTCCCTCACCAGGTGGAGGGGATATCCCCGGCTCACGAACGCTATTTCCAGGTCTTTCAAATAACGAAATAAATGAAAATCGTCGGAGCAAATACGTCGACTTCGACGAGCCAGAGAAAATGGGAGGGAGCGTTTGCAGTGATCGGGATGACAGCTATCCCAATGCAAGTACTGCTGCAGGTTGGAGGGTTTCTTGTGAACGGATGTGCTAATTTTGTTATTCTTTAAGTGAATATCTACATCGAGAAAAGTGATTGAAGAAGTTGAAGAGTGATGAGTGAAAGAAAGGAATGGATGTGAATTAATTTTTTTAATAAAATGATTAAGTGGTATATATATATATATATATATATATATATATATATATATATATATATATATATATATATATATATATATACACACACAGTGTGTGACTGAAGAAGGGATAACACCCGAAACGTCTCTAAGTAAGAATTTCTCTTTACTTTCGTCTTTTTACCCCCCTGTAAGTTTCCTCTTTAATTGTGTTTGTGGCCATTTGGCGAAGTTTCCCATTGTGTATATATATATATATATATATATATATATATATATATATATATATATATATATATGTATGATTCAAACGGCGCATGTGAGGGTGGCTGATGGTGAATTGGGGTGGGAAACACTAGGTCGCGGAGTAAGGCAAGAGTGTCCGTTGTCACCATTGCTCGTCAACATTTATGCTTAAAAATGATTAGATAGACATGGAAAGAACTTGAGGTTGGAGTCAAAGTGGGAGGGCAATATATAAAATCGGTTAGATTTGCGGACGACCAGACATTGGTTAGTGGATCTTCGAAGAGACTACAAGCTTTGGTAGAAGTTTTAGAGATGCAGTGCGGGATATTCGGAATGAAGCTAAATCATAAGAAAACAAAAGTAATGAAATTCGCGAGGACAAAGTATGCGAGGCTTGTGATTTAAGTTAGGACATAAACTGGAGCAAGGAGGATATAAACTGGAGCAAATAGAACAATATAATTACTTAGGTAGCACGCTTGAGGAAAACGGGCATAGTGGCAAAGACATACGGAAGAGAATAGCGCTAGCTAAGGAGGCGTAATATAAGGGAGTTGATGACGGGGACATTGGGTAAGAATGTGAAGAAGAGGCTGGTGATGAGCTTGATATGGAGGATAGCGTTGTATGGGGCAGAAACGTGGACCCTGAGAAAGGAGGACGAGAATAGGCTGCGGGTAATTGAGATGTGGTTGTGGAGAAGGATGTAGAAAGTTAGATGGAGGGAAAGGATGAATAACGAGGAAGTGCTTGAGATGGTGGGGTGGGGAAAGGAAGCTTCCGAGAGAAATCCGGGAAAGGCAGGGTAGATGGCTGAAGGATGTAATAAAGGGTGATGGGTTGCTGAAGAGTGAGTTGGGCAAGCGGGGAAGGGGAAGAAAGAGAATAGGTTTCATGGACGGGATGAAGACGGGCAGATCGTATGCAGAGGTGAAGAAAGATGTGATGGAGGGAAAAAGGCCCCTGAAAAAGGAAAAGGGATGGGCCCCTGAGTATGAAGGAAACCGGGAGGAGATTCTTTGACATTCGAGAAAACCCACCTTTACCGGTAGAATACATTAAAAAATAGCTCACCTCTTAAATATTTACTAGTCTCATCTCCATTTTTACGTTCAATACTATAGCTAGTCCACATTGAGTCTCAACTCTACAACAAAAGATTACCCTCTAACTATCACTCTAGTAGTTCCCACTGTCCTTCCATCTTATCTCGCGCAGTCCCAAGGCATCTATTTTCCCTTTATCCATTTCCCGTTTAATAAATTTTTCAGCTTCCCAGCCGTCAAGATTGTTTTGACGTTCCAAGTCCCTATTTTTATAGATACTTTCCTTGACTCTTCATTTTTTTCTTATCTTCCTTGGTCCTTGTATCATGTGATTGCTCCGTCGTGCAAGGATTTCGTGAGATGACGACTTCGGGAGCCTTGCCTCCTCCGATGCCGGGCCCGACACCCGTCGGTGTTGGGCGGCGTCCCGTATTTGCCAGGATTCATTTATCATTGAATGAACTCCACTTTCTCCGGCGAAATATTGCAGAACAGCATATTTAACAATGATACTCAAACGATATCGTACTGTCTACCAAATTTATTTAAAACTCTTACAACACGTGTTTCGACTGTCGAGCAGTCATCATCGAGTAAGACAGTCTTACCAGTTGATGACTGCTAGACAGTCGAAACACGTGTTGTAAGAGTTTGAAAACCATTTGGTACACAGTACGATATCGTTTGAGTATCATTTGTTTTTATCATTCAATGGCATTCATTTTTCTGGTTAGTAAAATAGTAGGGAGGGGAATCCTACCCCCACTTCCCAACAGTACCTATATTTCACGTGACACTTCACAGAACTACCTTTCGTCTGGCTCCTACCCTTCGACCTATCTGGCATGGGTGGCTCTACCGGGAGCAATATTCATTGCTCCGGTCAATACAGCTCTGGGGGTCTTTTTGTGTTAGTTCACAGGGAGCTGTAATTTTTTATTAGATTATTTAACCACAAACATCTTTGTTTACCCATGAACTAGTGAACTCTTTAGATAAAGGAACGGACAATTTACTAAAAGTAAATACTCTTTTGAATACATTCAATCCTCTTCATACGAACCATCATATCATTATTCGTCCTCCACGTGACATTTTTTCGCTCCTTATGTTATGATGAAAGAAATATAATTTCAGAATCTGTTAAATACTTTGACTACTTGTCAGAAATTGGAGTAACAAGCAACAGCACAATATGATGAGGCATGTCTTAAGGAAAAGACCGTTTTAATTTCTAAGTTGGAGGTAAAATTCAAAACTGATGATTCATTAGTGCTATTTAAATGGCAAACTGACATAACTGAAGAAAATGCCACGATTACTAATCGGTAATCTGAGACAGATGACACTGATGTTATAACAATTTAACGGCAAGCAGATATAGACATACCTGTTAAAATAACCACTGAGGGAAAACAAGAAGGAACTGATTAAACTGCAACTAAACGGCCAGCGGACAGAGCTGGGACGGATTCTGGTGAGTATCTGATGCAATAGCTAACGAGCATGCTGAGAAGGCTGGCACAAATACAACGATACCAAAATAGCCATCCAAACCCAATCGCACTTTTTCGGCCGATATTTGACCGAAAGTTGAGTTTCGTAGAAACTGAAATACATAAACTTACTTGAGAAACGATGGTTCTCCAAAACATATACAAATGCAACCAAATGAATGCGTCAGATCAGGTATGAAAATAATTGATCAGATCTTACAAATTCTGTCCTTTATATGTTTAATTGTTTGTTTAAACTGATAAAACATCTTTTTAACGTTTTACAGTTAACGTGAGGTTTTCTACTGTCCTGTCCCCTTCAACTTTTGTAGCGCAAATCGGGAACCTAATTCATATCCAATAATGGAAAAAATAGCTCGTCACATGGGCCATAATGGGCTGATTTTTACTCAAATCACACAGTAAATAAACAAATTAGGATATGCGTCAGAGTTATCGTTGAAGATAAGTACTTGTTGGTTAATTACGATGCTAAAGCGAGCAAATAAAGACTTTCATTGGCATTAATATCTTCAATAGAGTAAATACACACTTATATATCATTTCTAAATGTCTTACACATTTTTTAACATATCTTTCTTAAGAAAATACTGAATCATCACAAAAAATAGGCTAGCTACATACAGGATTGCTAAACTGAAAAAAAGGCCAACGATGACACAAGTGAAGGACAGCAAAACTACATGTTTGAAATAGATCCGGTACAGGATCTGCCGGTGCCACCTGAGTGACCTCTCCTTGACCCGAAAACGAAAAGCGAAGCTTTTGCTTGATGGCTAATAATGACCGATAACACGCTTGTGACATCCGCAATTGATTTACAAGATACCGACCTCTTTTGGCTGTCAATCCATCATCAGGTACAAAATTTCTGTTGCCAATAGTATTTATAAAGTTAGAAATGGAGTAAAAATAAAATCTTCAGATACAGTAAAATATCTTGGAATTACTTTAACTTCTGATATATCATGAATATTACACGTACAAAACATATGTGGCACAACATTAGAGAAACTAGGTTTTGTTAAGCGTTTAATAGGAAGGTCCTCGGATGAAAAAGTCAAAGAGGGATGCTACTTCACTCTGATTAGGCCACACCTCGAACACGCCGCGAGCATTTGGGGCCCTGGTCTTAAAGATTTAACCAAAAAAATTAACAAAATACAAAGAAAATCAGCACGCTTCGTTAATAACTGCTACGAGCTTCATAGATTTTAGAGGGATTAAGGTTGGAGCCCCTAGGCACTTGGAGGCTGCACGCTAGGCTAAACTTGCTCGAGAAATTCAGAACTGGTGTGTTTCAGAGCGACACAAATAATATTATCAATAATATTATCATGACGCCATACTACGTCTCTAGGTCTGACAGAAGCGATAAAATAAGAGAGATACATTGCCAAACAGATAGGTACAAAAACTCGTTCTTTCCGTGCACGATAATAGACCAGAATAAAAATGAGCTCCACTAAAAACACTCCCATAATACATGTCTCCATTTCACCTGACAAAACCTTTAATTTAATTTTTTTTTTTATTATTTTTTTTTTATTTTTTTTTATTTTATTATAATTTTACTGATGGGTTGGGGAATAGGGTGGATCGAAAAACCGTTTTTTTTTCGAAATCTGTATGCGGATAGTGCTTAAAGTTTGTGGTTAATGGTTCTTATAACCCATAGAAAATTCTAACTCGAACGGATTATATCTTCAGGCAGCGATTTTTAGTCAAAATTTTAAATTTTTATGAAAAAGTCAAATATTTGCAAATTTTCCCTATAGTTTCTAGTTATTCCCGAAATGATTTTATGGCAAAAAATTACATATATTGCTTGTATGTTGCTTGTATGTTGCTTAATATTAGCGATGGAGTGTGTTTGAATCAGGTACAATGGTTTAATAGTTCGTCAAAAATCGTCAAAAACGCCAAATATACAGAAATGTTGCGGATGTTAGGTAGGCAATAACCCGTCATAATAACTTAACCCCACCGACTTAAATTTACCAAGAACGATAAGGTAATTGGATAGGAAGTAAAATGCAGCTTTTAGTTTATCGACCAATCGGCTATCCAACACTCACCATGAAAGGGTAGATGCTAATTCATTAGTAACTCCAGCGCGTGCGTTGCTTTTATCCTGCACTGGTGCGACTCATCCTTCATCACCCTAGTGCTCCCATCGCCCGTGCCACTTAGTACTTGTCAAGAAGAGCACTTTTCTCCCATCGAGAAACCTGGTTCATTCTACCGTACCCACGTTACGCCCAAAACAGCCGACGCATAAGGACCAACTGCCGATATTTGGAACTTTCTCCGCGAGAAAGGCATATATTTCACGGAATTTTCGTGCATAGGATCCGACGGAGAGAGGAAGAAGACGGGGAAGTACACTGCCATCATTTGGCGTTTAGAAGAATATATCCAGCGTCCTCACCAGTGGATTGTGTGTCGATTGCATCCTAATGAACTACCTCTTAGACATATTTTTGAGAAAATTGATGATATGGCATCCGGCCCGAAGGGATACCATGGCGACGTAGGAAAGACCTTGCCGCCCTGCCAAGACCGACCCATGATCGAAAAATTTGAAGCTGTTCTTCCTGATGTTGACGTTGATGTTCTCAAAAAAGACCAGGTTTACCTCTACAAAATGTGCCAGGCTGCAAACAGTGGTGTGTGTCCAAATGATCTTGCGATGTGTTTTCCTGGGCCCATTCACCATGCTCGATGTCTGACTCATGCAGGGCGCATCCGTCTACTGTATGTAGCAAATCCATCACTTGCTCTTAACATATTGACAGAATTTGTCGTTTAAGTCTGCGCTCCCATGTGGTTTCACATCAAATGCAATCAAGGACGCGTCAAAAACCTGTGGCTAACATAACAGAAAATGGAGTATTTACCAAACTATTTAAACACTTTTCTCTATGAATGTCTTCAAAATAATGCTTTATGGGGGCATCCAGAAAACATACGTGTTGGTATGCTGGCAAACAGTTGGCAAAATGTGCGTCAAAATGCGGTGATGAAGTTCCTTGAAGCATGAAAATAAGGCAAAGCCAACCAAACAACACCATTTCAAAACTTGGACGTCCAGTGATCAACTTCAATGCCAAAGATTACACAGATTTAGTGCACTGGGGAAAAGAAGAAATAAGATCTCCTCCAGTAGCACACTTACTTACCAATGAAGACTTAGAAGAGACGATTCCTTAGGAAAACTGCAGACTTCGTTTGACTTGCCGTGCCATGACCAGGCAGTGGAGGAGTGGCTGGTCAAGGATGTAAATGCTGCATCAATTGCTGTATGTGGTTATGACTCCCTAGATGGTTACATTAGAGCTCTATTGGAGGACAGGAAAATATTACCAAAGTTTGATATCAAAGCGGACTCTTAAAACTAAATAGGCCAGTCTACCCGGGTGGGTGGGCGGGCGGCACTCGACTGCAGCCACCTCCTTGTGGTGAGTAATGGATACTCAATTAGTCGATGAACTAAGAGATGTATTTTACTTCCTATCCTTTTACCTTATCGTTCTTAGTAAATTTAAGTCGGTGGGGTCGAGTTATTATGGCGAGATATTGCCTACCTAACATCCGTAATATCTGTGTACATTTGGCGTTTTTTGACGATTTTTGACGAACTATTAAACCATTTTGCCTGATTAAAAACCACTCCATCACCAATATCAAGCAAAATACAAGCAATATATGTAATTAATTGCCATAAAGTCATTCCGGGAACATCTAGAAACTATCAGGAAAATTTGCAAATATTAGACTTTTTTCATAAAAATTTAAAATTTTGACTAAAAATCGCAGCCTGAAGATATAATCCGATCGAGTTAGAATTTTCTATGGGTTATAAGAACCATTAACCACACAAACTTTAAGCTCTATCCGCAGACTGATTTCGAAAAAAAAAACGGTTTTACGAACCACCCTATTGGGGAATCGTAAGGATGCAAATCATAAGTTCATGCATGAGGTCTCATAGCCCTTGGTCCAAATATATCTTTCATGTATGCTGTTGTATGGTGCTCACAAAAACATTTGGTGCACATTGTATTACACAATATACAATACATTTCAAGTAAATATACACTTGTTAGAGACGAAAAAAGCAAACTTTATCGGTTTAAAATCACGTCTGCCTCAAATGTCGCCTTACTAGTGTGTACGGAATACCGCGTATAATTTGGCTCGCGAAATAATGTCTTGAGTCATCGCATGCGGTCCATACCTAGGAATTTTTGCCAAAAAATATAATTTCCACTGTTTTCGTTAAAATTCTTGCCATTCTAGAAGGTTAGTATACCAATAGGAACACTGAAAATACGCAGTAGAAGATTAAACCTTAAAACATTGATGTAATGTGCTTTTTTGGTCAGCACACAAGGCCAATAAAAAAGGGTAGGAATTTTAACAAAAATAACTGAAATTTGATAAGATTTAATATACTAATATATGAGTTGTATCAAGATTAGTACATATGCAGTTAGACCTTCGAAAGCGCTCAATATATATGCTGTTGGGAATGCAAACCTCAATGTCAGCCAAAAAAAATACCTCTTCGGTCTGCGCATACCACCTATCAGTTTAAATATTATGTAACCTTTCCCCGGTCACAATCTGGAAATATTCTTCTCCTTCCTTTCTTTAAATTAATTCCTACGCTGCCCAAAGGGATAAACTTACGTGGTTTTATCTTCTTTTACCTCGGTTTGTTCCGCGCTACTCTGGATTCTTAGTTCATTGAGAGAGGAACCGAGAGTTTCTTCGAATGCACACAAAAGAAAACGTTTATTTAATTTCAACACAATATGAAAAGAGACGCACGCACTAATATTGGTCTCAGGTTCTAAATTTAATATTCCATAAAAGGTTACTGGGGCCCAATTACACACTCGCACATAAACAATTTTATAAATGTCCCAAGGTCAACTTCAACAACTATTTTCACATGTATTTATATTGTCCTCGAACAACAGAATATTTATCTTTTCATCCTCCTCCCCGGTTTTCTTCTCCATCGTGTCGCATCTGGAGTTACTCCTCCTTCCTCGAGCTGGGGCTAATTTCCTTCCCGTTTCACTTCCTCAGGTTCCTTCTCCTCGTACATCCCGAATCTCCGGCAAACACCCTTTTTTCGCTTTTCCTTCCACGCGTCCTCCGTCCGTGGATAAGAAGCGTACCATTACGATCCACCTCCGTCGGCGCCACTTTCGTCTGCCCACGACGGGATACCATTTACCACTCCCCCTCCTTCTGTTTGTTTCTTTTTCATTGCTTCACAATGCGCACCTATGTTCCGCTTTGTTACACTGTTTACCTCGTAAACTTCGAAATCGTATCCCTAGTGACGGCTCTCGAAGTTGACCTTGTTTAGTTTTACCTTGGGGACATCATTTCACCGTTACAGTTATATGTAAAAGGCTCGATAAATACTACCATCTACATGTAAGTGTGTCATGCTGTTAAAAGGCAGCAGCCTCGTTTTAGCTCGCAATCATCTATTTTATGATTTCTTCTGACAAATGATACCAGCTGCTTTTTTATGAGCACAACAGTAATATGCAACTCTTCCCTCGTTGTTTAATACTAAATGAGACTCACCAAGAGCAACCTTCGTTGAATATCGCGTAGCACTTTTTCCCTCCTAACCTTCCAATCATGAGAGCACGATTCCAATAAATATAATAATGGATCATATTTTGGTCGGACCCCTTTGTCCAAGAATCAACAGTATGTGATTTGGTCTATTTTTACTGTATAACATGTATTGATGAATTCGTTACTTCCTTTACAGCCCTTTCGACAGTCACCCCATATCGATTACCCTATAACTTCAAAGTATTTCACGTTAAGTCCACGGTAATGTAGCACCAGCATGAAATTATTGGGTGAAGTTAGCGACCAGAACTTCAAATTAAGACTTTTTTATATCGACCTGGGGATGAGAAATTCATATTTTAGCATAACCAGGTGACATAAAAGTGCAGATTTGCTTCGTCATTCTCTGATTTTACCCATTTGCCTCAAAAGACGATACAAAAACTCCCCAAGAATGTATTTTCTTCGAGTTTTGAACATCAGCAATGCAACGTTAGTAAAATAAGGGGAAATGTGATCATCTTATCTTTAGTTCAAAGACAAACGTTGCACATATATTGAATAGCTGTTGAAGCTTTGCATTTAGCTTTTCATTAAGACCGTGGTACACAAGGCAGCAATAACCAATATGGGGGAAAATAAGGGAAGATAGAAGTTTCTAACGAGTATGATAGGGTAAGAGATTTTTCTGAATTTTAAGCTGGTGCAGGAGACTTGTGTCTCTAAGGGTTATGTGCGTTACACTCGTAAATCACTTATTTGAAGTAAGTACCGGCAATGTTATCTCCCTACGTAACTGAAGGTATGATTCTTATCTATGAGGAAATTTAATGGAGTACATCATTCGGCACAATTTGCAGGGTAAGCATCCGTTTGTATAGTTTTAATATGAATGACAACAGAAACGTCGCGAACGTTGCAGTGAATTCTGTAGATGACATCAAGTAATGTGAGTTCACGTTGATACCATACGTTTGCCTCTTATATTTGATGATTTGGTAGGGAATCTAATAACTATTCTATCAAGAGAAGTGTTCCTTAGCGTTCCAGCATCACCCTAAATGCTGCGTATTATTCCATTGTCATAATTGTCGTGTCCATAGTTACCATGCTTTGAATGGCAAGTATAGTGCTGCCACAAGTTCCAGGCAACATCTCAAAAACGTATGCTCGAAACGTCTCCCGAAATGCTTCACTCATGGAAATCTCCGAAAATATATATATTTGCCCTGATTCCGCATTAGACTGAAAAGAGAGAAAATATCGAAAATGGCGGTGTGACTTGTATAGAGTTCACGCTGTTAATACCACTACCCTGGTTGCAGCCGATTTCGGTCCATTGTGGTTTTTTCCACAGTTCAGTGAAATGGGAATAAGGCACTCTCCTGTGGCTATCTAACAGTGACGCGAACATACAAACTCATCACGAAACAGCAGTTAATGCAATAACTATAAGATATATTCCGTTGCCTGGCGTGGTATTCGTGTGTCGTGTTCGTCAAATCAGGCGTGACTTCATGGAATTTGCTTAGCATTATAAATGATAAATATAACTTAGTTTTTCCACATATATGTATTACAACAGGGCAACCTAGGTTTCGACGAAGCTCGTCATTATCAGATACAATAACATCAGATACCTGGAAAAGAAGGGTCGAGGCTGGACGTGTTGAAAAAATTGGAGATTTTGAAAATTGCTCGTTGCAACGAAATGGTCATTAACGAATTTTTGTACACCTCCCACTCCCCCATTCTTGACCTTCCTCCCTTCCACACTTAGGCTCCCTATGGGGGGCATCTCTGCACCTAACCTTATCTCTCTCACCCGCGCTGGAGTGAAGTGTGGTCACGGAGTTGTCTCCGGTGTTCCCACTCGACCCTTACGCATGCAAAACCCTCCACACCTTCTTAAACTCTTCGGAATCTCCAAGACCTCCTCTCTCTCCCTCTCCCAAAACTCCACATTACAAGCCATTACCCCTTCCCACCTCTACGTCCCCCCCCCAAATTCCAACCCTCCCCAACGTCTAAACTCCCATCTCCTCCCTTCCCTCCCCTACCTCATCCAGTTTTGAGTGACTTTATATTCTGACTTCTTTAACTAATGTACTTGTTGATGACGAGCTTCGTCGAAATCAAGGTTGTCTTGTTCAAATAAGTCTATGTGGAAAAACTAAGTTATACTTATCATTTTCAAACTCTAGGTTCGTGGCATAGTTCGTCATAATTAAATCAATAGAAAAATTGTCTGATAGAGAAGATAAGCTCATCACCATCCTGGTGATGAGCTTAACAAGAAGTAAATCGTTTTATGGGGCAGAAACGGGATTCTGAGAAAGTTCTGAGATAGTTATCGCTCAGAAAATGCCCTTGCTAATCATATTAGACGTGGTTTCTCCAGAGCTAAATCCTTTTTCCTCAAATCCCAGCACATTTTGGATCCGAGGTGGATATAAGTTTGAAATTCTGAGAAACTTTGATAATTCAAAACCATACTGAAATAAGCACATCTGTTGTGGTCACTGCGTAGGCATTTGATTTTTAAATAACTCGCAGGGTAGGACAAAGCATAATACTTCACTACGAATGTGTATAAATGGCATTGAAGCATACTTTTAGACTACAATGGGCAAATGGAAGAATGTGGTTGATGAAGTGTAAACATTTTTGCGCTAAACCTATATATTCTGCGAATAAATGAAAAACTTATGCTCTCGAATTATTCGGTCGTGACGGATTAATGTTTATGCAAGTAAATTTGGACACTTCTTTGCCAATTAAAAATGTAATAAAGTTTTCTATATGCGAGCCAAGGCGAGATGATAAAAATTTGAATGCTGTCACAGGAATTGGAGGCCAAATACCGGTCAAAGGCGATTGCTTTATCAACGATAGTGCAAGAAAAACGGCCAAAGTTATGAGGATACCAAAGTCAAAGTTCCAGTTGATTAATTGGTGCCAACAAAAACCTTTACCTTTCAAGGTTTACCTATGTTTAACCACCTCAATCTAGCTCTTTTTTGTTAAAGTCACTCCAGCTTTCTCCAAAACGAAGCGTTTTTGAAGGCGCTCCGCTCTGAACCATAAATTTCACCTCGAGGGCACCGAAATTGACGAGAAGGAAATGAATCGAACATCAGTGCTCTCAAGTGGAGTGGAGGGGAAGGACACAGCGAAGGATTTTCGGCGCTCCGAGGTGGAGTGACATTGATACAGGACGCTCCGATACATTAAGACTCACTGTTAAGAAAGTGTTATTTTCAAAATATGTGAGAATATTTCGACGTCTGGATTGGTTATATAAAGTGAATAAGACGTTATAAAATCTATTTTGGATAAAAATCATTTGAAATTACTAGCAAAACGTTCCATAAAAAAGCATTCGAAGTTTGCGATAGGCAGACCTCTTCAATCCGTATCTTCGAAAAGACGAAGATCTACTAAAGCACTGGCGAGTAACCAAGTAACATCCACAATTGCAACTATAATATTTTTCCTTTTCTATATACTTTCAAACTCAAAATGATTACGGTTGAAATAAAACATTAACGAACCGATGATTAATTTACCAAAAGGTTGCAGTTTACTCGACTCTTGACTACAGTCGGCGTCAAAATGTACCTCGCGGTATGATGAAAATGTATATCTTGGTCTGTATAATGTTAGTGTAGTGTTATGTACATCAATTTATAGGAACTTCTATTGAAATTCTATTTCTATTTTTACCATATGATAAAATCAAAATTGTTGGCTCACCTATGAAGTAATCAACTCCACTTTTATGAACAGTTTTATCATAGATAAAATGCATAAAATGGCAAACAAACATTTTTAACATGCATATTTTGTTGTCAATTAACAAAAATATTTAAACAAAATCTATTCCTTCATTTAACTAAGAATAAAATAATTGAAGTTATGACAACCATTTACATTTATTTATAACTGTTATATGACCCAAAATTACATTATTTATCCTTGAATAAATTATATAACGGCATTCTCTAACTATGGAGGAGTGGACGATGATAAATCAATCAATGTCCCTCTCATCGCGTCCCAAGCCTCCCGAGGTGGGTACGCTAAGAAAAAAACTTAAGCGTGGGCCCAAAGACATAATGAGAACTACGTGAAGTACGAGAGCAAAACTTTCCCGAAAAGACTTAAGAAAGGTTGTAAATTCCATCCCTTGCCTTAATTTGAACCTCTACGCACGTCTTTGATGATTTGGACTCATTAAACCCCTTTTGAGCCACTCATCTGGCGTCTCTAGTCTATCGTCCCATGTCTATCCTCCTGAGACGTGGCTATCCTCTGATTATTCGCTCCTATCTGCGGTTCACACTTCTTTTCATGCCTTTATGCAGTTTACAACTAAGAATTTCCATCCTGGAAATCCCAGCCATGTACATTGTCATCCCTTACCCAGCTCTCTCACTATAAGTGTATACCCCATGGTCGCTGAAAAAATACGTATCATTTTGCCACTTAGTTCTTTCGTCCAATGCAAGCTAAATGCCTCCCATACAAAGTGTATACTTAGACTACGCAATCTAAGAAGGAAAAGTTCTCATTAACAAAACCATGAAAGAGGGAGACTAAAGAATTTGAGAAGACGCGGTATGGATATTATCACTAACATTAAGGAGTGTTTTGACAGTGTAAAGGCAGGTGATTTGGTTTTTTATACCAATAAATTGCTGAAAAATACAGAAATTTTTGCCAGCCTGAGTGAGAAAACATTCCAAAAACGCCATTAAAGAAAGAAGAGAAAGTGTCAATAGCGAGGTGTATGCGCCGATGACAAGTCGCGAACGGTCTTGTATTGAGTTTAATGAGTTCTTCCAATGAGTTATTCGTCAAAAAGTGCATGTATTTTCCCATAGAAAAGTGTTTTCCACTATTATGAAAATGCTGAGTGAATTTAAGTCGGATCTAGAGAATTTTCATGACGTTAGGCCCAGGACATCGCTATTGAGGCTAAAAAAAGGTGGAGTTCTCATTCCGCAAAATAAAAAATAACTAGCTAACATATAAGGGAAAAAAATTGCCGAGTGTGTCATGATATTACTGTCAATAGAAATACACATGGAGTGGGTTCCGTGCATTACATTTGCTTGCGTGGCAGAGTAAAAAGAGGCGCTCAACTGTCTTACCTCAACGGGACTGGTAGCCGAGCGCGGCCGATCAGTTTGGTAACAAAGTATCAATTAAAAAGATTTCCAATGCAAAATGACAATATTTTTGCAAATTATGGATGACAGAAGTTTTCCAAATAATTTTCAACGCGTTTCCAAAGCTTTAATGTTATAATTTGGATAAATTTAAGGACGTGATAAAGTTTAAACTTTTTCGTTAATTAAGAACAGAGTATGTGTTTTAAAAATGTGCGTTTGCGATTGTACGCATCTTCATTAATTCTCAAACCTTTTAATGAGAAGATAATGCTGAAGGTCATGTAGTTTTCCCAAGGATGGGTTCCTACATCTGATAAAACTGATAAATTTTAAAGTCGCAGAGTTGATTAATGCGTTGGCGTGTCCATAATATTGATACTGTTACATGATGAACAATATGAATGAAATTTCAATACAAATGCATTTAAAATGGTGTATATGGCATTGTACTAGCATTTAAACAGACCCATATATGTATACATTTTCGGAGTAGAGCGGCTCATCATTCTGACGCCGACAGTCAACTAGTGAACGCAAAGCCTAATAAACGATGATCCGTTGATTTCTGAGAAAACAGTTAATCAGACATCAATGAATCTCTAATTTGAAGGCTCAGCTATTGATGAATCACTGATTCTAAAAAGAATATAAATTAAAACAAGAATAAGTGAGAGGAAAATCTATTTTCCATACGGTTGCAAAAAAAAACCTAAGTTTCCGGTAAATTATGGAGTCAACTAAAAGCCTGAATAAAGCCTAGAAGTAAAGAATAATATCAAAATGCATGTCAAAAATTTAAGAACTTCACCAGTTGTAGACCATTTCATTCAATTTCTCACTAAGATAGGAACTTCATACCCAATATTTACAGCGCCTAATTAGGAGCGCCTTTAAGGTTGTCATATTTTTGGGGATTGGGAGGGGTATTAATACTTTACGATGGTCTACGAGCATCGTGTGTTTTATGATGGCAATTTGTCTTACTTTCCTATGAATTGAGGGGGCTATTGCCACCACACATGCCCCTTAACCAGTCACAGCCCGGAGTTTTTCATGCAGCAGAATTCCATGCTTTTGGAGCAAAAAATACTATTGGGCTTAAAATCCTGTTCTAAATATTGTCCTCATATTGAACGGAACAAAAAACAAACTCAGGTTTCACAGGGCACCGTAGGGCCGTGACGGTGTGTTTCCGGTTTTTTTGGCGTATATTTATTAGAAGTAATACTGCAATCTATTTGTTCAAAAATTCGTGATTCAGTCATCTTCCACTTTTAATTGTGCTACTTGAGTAATAAATGATGAGAAGCACAACATAGTACAGACGGTCCAATTTTGCGCCCTGCATAAAAGCCCAGAAAATAGAAAAGTCATTTGCAATAGTCTCGTGGACATTTACGTCGACTTACCAGTCGCGGTGGAACAAAAAGGTGATTATTTCGTGAAGATCCTAATGAAGTATTTTTCCCACAAGTCTTCAGTTCTTCAGGGCACTTCTCTTTTGACCTTAGTATGGAGTAGCTCGTTATTTTTTGGTAGTTTGGAACAATATTCTTCTCACTTACATCTGGGATATATTCACTCTTCTTTCCCCAAGTAGGATTCTAGCATTGAGAATTCATACGTCACGGAGCCTAATATAATTGTCGTCGACATCATTTTTAGCTCTGTACTCTTATCCCATATAGCGGTACACTCCTTAAATAAATGTGGTCAGTACCTCCATTACTCTCGTTTTATACTTAGAAAAGTTTCAGGCAACACTTAGTAACACTGGTTCACGTAAAATATTTTTTTTTCTGTCACACGAAGAAAAGTACCTGATCCTAGTAAGGCTTTTTATGATGAATTCAAATACGTGTTTTTTTATCCATCAGCCTGTTTTTACGAGACGCCCTGTAAAACCCAAAAACCCCGGATTATCCAATTTACATCAATTCTTGTAAAAAACATGCACGACTTCCATCCTAATTATCATTCAACAGCGAATCAAAAATCAAGACACTGGCCATGAGTTACGCTTGGAAAGCCAATGCAATTTTTCTCTCTATGTAGGCTCAGTGCCAGAGGCCAATGGGACAAAAATTTTGAAAGCAGATTTTTTCACAAATTCCTACTGTACGCACGTTTGGCCTTAAATAATATATGTAGGAAACATCATATGAAGATCAAATCTTCCAAAGGCACATTTCCCCACAAAGTCCTCTGAAAATACATCCGTGAACGTCCCGAGAGCATGAACTTCCGATTTTGTGATTGATTTCTAGGTTTACCTGACAGGGAAGGCATTGATTCCAAACATATAAGGTTCAAAAAGTGTCGCCACGAGCAAGAGTAAAATTTTTAAGTAACATAATGATAATTTTGAAAATGAAGTTGAGATAACATGCCTACGAATAATTCATTTCCGATTTTCTGCGAAAATTTTTCTTTAGGTCCTCTCTTTGTAACGCTCAGAAGTAATCGGGGAGCGTTGGCGCACTCCATTTCCCATTGATAGAACTTTTCCATTCGTGAAATATTCCGGTTAAAACATTCACAATGCTGATAACTAATGGCACGAATGTTATCCTGTAAAAAAGTTCAAATGATCGTTCATGATATACAGTTTCAGTGATTTCTCTTTTCATTCGGTGGTATGATCTCATCAATTCTAGAACAACATTGCGATATTTTTCCACCTCGTGATAGCTTAAAAGCTTGACATAGAGACAGCATGCCATTTTATTCAACACCGCTCAAGAGTTTGACGAAGTTGTCGTCATCCATTAATATTCTTATTTGGGGTCCTACGAATATTTCTTCCTTATTTTCGGCATCGTTAGTCTTGGTAAATTTCGGTCGAAAGTACGTGAATCCACGCAATATTTTTTCCATGACTTTCATGAAGCTTTTTTATTTCAATTTCATGTGCAATGACCGCACATACACACTTTTCGGGCCAATGAGAGGACTTTTCGCCACATTATTCTGTTCTGACAATAGTACATTACGAAAAGGCCATATTTTACAAAATAGTGTTTTTTTTGTCTTTGCTGTCGCACTCGCATAGAAAGCTGCAGCACTTGTTAGTAGATCCGACCTGCAGGCCAAGCAAAAATGTAACTGCTTTCAGGTTCCCTCATATTCAGACGTATTGACTAGCAGAAGTGAGAGACCTATTTTTTATCTTGGTCACCTACTTTACATCCAAAATAATGTTCGCACCACTTCTTCACAAGCGGAGTAAGAGGCCGTTTTTACAATTTCAGCGTAAACCTTTCGCAGATTTCACAAAAAGAATCAGCGCATAAGAATTTTCACTGTTTTTATTATCCATCGTGTGATTCGCATTATACCAAGCACAACCCCTCCACTCGTGCGACATACAAAGACGGACTTCATCCATGACTCCTCTCGCATCTTAGTCCTCCTTCTTGGCGTTCACTGCCTGCCTCTCTCATAAACATAACCAGGGTCCTCTACTCCATGTGAATCACCAGCTCTTTGCCCATTTCTTTTAAGAAATCACTTATCTCGTTATGAGTGTGAAATGTTTATGCTTAGTGTGTCCCAGGAGATCTTGAGTTATTAAAAAAACCGGAAGTTTGGAGAGTGAACGATACCCAAAACATAAAAATGTCCAAATACCGAGAACACTCTTTGCACACACTGTCCCGGACGCCGTGTCGCTGGGAAAATATCATCGACGTAAGTAAATGTGGTGATATGCGTGAGTTATATGCCTAATTTGCTGAACATTACGTAAACAAAAATGTGGTGATATGTTTGAGTCATTGTTATACTAACAGGGTTCACGCAATATAGAGACATTCTACGAAGTCATCCGATTAAATCATCATTATATTCGCCATGTTGTTGCTATACCATGTGTTTTCAAAATATTCATTACAATCAGAGAAAACACTTCTGACTACGATACGAGAGCGGACACAATAACCAGTATTTTCTGAAGATTCACTTAAAATATCCTTTGGTTTTTCCGATTGCAAGATAGTAGAATAAACAACATTGCAGCTTCTCGTGTCAAGGACAAGGTTGTTGCCAGTAGAAGAAATACGTGGGTGGATTGATGTGAGCGGATTTGGGATGTAAGTAGAGACCCCGATGTATAAAAGAGGTCGTCTCTCAAGACTGAGGTCTGAGGAGCGAAAGAGATCTTCAGGAGAAGAATAGCAATGGTGGCATTCAAATTTCACTTCTACCTGCTGCTCTCGCTCTTCGCGGAAGACTGCATCTGTAGGCCAGGTAAGTAACTACCAAACTATCCCTTTAACTTATTAGCAAACAATTTTTTTCTTTCGTAATTATCAGTTTAGCGTAGCTTACTTTGATATTATTAGGTCTAAATTTCTTATTCAACCCTCTTAGCCTTTTGATCCGACATGTTGGGTAACACATCTCAATTCAAAGTTTAGAGGAAGAAGATTACCAGTGCCAGGCCCGAAAATATTACAGCAAATAAATCTTTATGGATATTCAGCCAGACATACCACGCATTTACCTTTTGGGGTTAGCAATGCTATAGAATTAAGTAGTTGCTACAAACCCTAGAGGGCTGGCTGGCTACTTAAGGATAATTTTTCCATAGCATCCTATCTTCACATAAGATTTTGCTCCTATTCTACTCATAATCATTCATTGCTTCATTCAGCATAACTATTATAACTATCCCAGATTCCACCTCTAAAATTCCCCTCTGACACATTCTTTTTTCTCTTCCTTATTCCGTCAACCTCTTCTTTTCGCATTACTCTCTCTGCTCTCATATATGGAAAATCTGTTGGCCCATGTAGCATTTATGCGGATTTTATATAATATGGCAAGAAAAAGCTATACCATCACCGTACAGCATTATTTCAGCAGTAAATTGACGGAGCAGAGGTCCTAAAAGAATGGAGAACATTTTTTCATTTCAGCCATACGTGAAAATGAATGACAGGGCCAACTTCTTCAAAACTGTTCTTTGGTTCCATTTTGCAATATCACTAAAATGAAATTTAAGGACCAATGCGTTCACACTATTCTTGCATTGACAAATGAAAGGTTTTTCCTGTCACAGTGTATTAAAGACACAGTTGTACAAATGTGTCTGAAACATCCTAGGGAAATTAAGTTTTCCATTATTATTCTAACCCAAAAGCAGTTTAGTCATACGTTATGGGAGTTCAATGAAACCTATATCTACCGTTAATCCAGTGAAAAACGATAAAAGCGAAGTGTTGACAAACAGTTCGGAATAAAGGATGTTTATTAAACTCCTACTTTCAAAGTGCGTTTACGAAGTCTTCAAAGATTACATCCGTGACGGTTGATGATCTTTACTGGCAAACAAATCCGCCCATTGATATTTGTGCTCACAGAATAGAAAAATTGTTA
This sequence comes from Ceriagrion tenellum, assembly GCA_963169105.1. Taxonomy (NCBI): domain Eukaryota; kingdom Metazoa; phylum Arthropoda; class Insecta; order Odonata; family Coenagrionidae; genus Ceriagrion; species Ceriagrion tenellum. The sequence continues at coordinate 5,108,076 of OY720637.1, forward strand.
AAATCCCTCAGTCTAAATAAGTCATCTTGTCCTAAGGAAATTTGTTCCCGCGTGAAAGGAGAACTAACTTCAAAAACAGCTCCCTGCTTACAGATAATATTCAGTAAGTCCATCACGGAACAAATAGAGCCCAAGGACTGAAAAATTTCCGGTGAAACGGCCATATTTAAAAGTAGTGATAAGAAACATCCATCGAAATACAGACCGATATCCCTAATATCTATCTCATGCAAAAACCTTGAACACACAATTGTAAGCCTAGTTATGAGATACCTCGATATGCAGAACTTGCCAATAAAAACACAACACGGATTCAGGAAGGAAATATCTTACTCTTACTCCTACAGCTCCTTAAATCCTAGCTGACTTTTGGCCTCGTCAGCAAGCCGCCTCCAAGTTCTTCGGTTCTCCGCCTTCATCTCAATGTCACCACCCAATTTTCTCACGTCATGACGCGTCATTCGCTACTTGGTCATCCCATCTTATCCCTGGTCTCCCAGGTGGGCGCAGACTTTTCAGATGTCCTCTCCAGACTCTTTTTATAGCTATGTCGTCTTTTCTTCCTCTAACATGACCAAGCCATTAAATCCTCCTGCTTTTAACCACGGCCACGGTATCAGGCTTTCTGTATAGTTCTCTGAGCTCTTAGCTCAATTTAACTATCCATGTCTCCGTTTTAAAAGTTTGTCCGTATATTCTTCTTAATATTTTATTTTCAAAAGTTAAAAACTTATTCTGCGTGTGTTTTGTTAGTGTCCACAATTCTGACCCATACAAGAGAACAGGTTGAATAATAACTATGTATATCCTAATTTTTGTGTTCCTTGATAGAAACCTGCGCTTTAATAATTTTGACAGACTTCAGTAACATCTATTAGCTGAATTTGATCTTATTTGTATTTCCTGGTCCAGGAATAATCTTGTGAAACTCAATTAGCATTGTTTTCCCACGATAATTTAGTCTCCAGCGAAAATAACCATCCAATAGATACTATTTTTCTTAACTCTAAAAAAATGTTTGATACAGTATCCCTTAGAAAGTGACTTCTTAAACTATAATCTTTAGGTTTGGATGAAGATTCAGTTTCCTGGATTTGCAAATTCCAAAGATATCGCGTACAGAGGGTTGTGTTAGAGGGCGCCATCCCTAATGAGATTAAAGTCACTTTGGGTGTCCCACAGGAGAGTGCTTCAGTTCCTGTTGTATATTACCTATATAACGAGAAGTCCGTAGGTATAAAGTAATAAAGTGCTATGAGTAAAGAAAATAATGATCAGTTGTGCGGCAAACATATTTGGCTAATAATTGGGCAAGGTTTTCGAAAATTGGGACTCGTTACGTGACTTAGAATGTTCGAGTATAAAGTCAGCGATATTAGCTACTTTTCCCTTGCAAGAGCCCACTCAGACAATGCCGAAAGCATCTGATATCATCATGAGGCAGGCTTTAAAACACAGTTTGCTCGCGTAATACGGTTATTAGCATGGGAATCAAGAGGTGGGATACCAATGCCAAAGATGCCTGACGAATATTTTCATCATGCCTGACTTTGAACCGTGACAAATATAATATAGTGCCGATTTTTAAGAGAAATGTGCAAGTGAACAAACTGCGTCGAGGCACAACAATCCAAAAGTGCCTTTCCCTCTCTGTTTTTGCAGCTGTTGACCCTGGAACCTCGTCGAAAATTGTCTCGCACAGTCCTAGGCGTTCATATATTGCCCCTCATATAAGGCTCAAGCCCAAAAAGGAGTGCAGGTTGTACAGTATACTTCAATTCCTCTTTGCAATCCCCCGCACCCATAACATTCAAATGAAGCCGAAAGTCTAAGTAAAAGGCACAAATTTGGTCGTCGGAAATATATGAAAACAACCAGAATACTGTAACCCATTCCAAAGATTTTACACGCTAAATTTTTTAACATCTGAATTTCACTCCGAGGGCGAAACCGAAAAAGGGATCGCCACTAGGTATTACTGATGGCACTACATATTCTATTTTAATTGACATATTTTAATCTATTGAAATGTAAAAATAATACTTTATTTAATAATTAATAAGAAAGTAACTTAGACAAAATGAGAAAAACATCAAAATTCAATTTTGACGCAATGTCTCAAAAATTCCTACGTACTGGGGTCCTGTGGATCCCAGACCATTCTTACTATTTTCACGTTGCATCTATCAGGTAAATGATCGCGCCTAATATAAGGATCTTTTCTAAAAATATAAAGAAGAATTTTTGCCGGAGTGAGCTGCCTATATTTCACAGTTTACAAGAGTTACTGCACAGAAAACATTCTGGGGTTCACTGGATCCCAGTGTGCACTCATAAGGTTAAGATTATTGCCACACCATTTATTCCTTGTGCAGTATTTTCACTGTGGATAACTCTAAATACCTCGGATTTAAAATTCCCATCGTCAGCCCATCGTGTTTCGCAGACACTTAGAAAGTCTATTTCTGCTTTTTTCATCGCGATCTGGACTTCATGAATTTCATCTGGTTTCGAGATATCTCTTACGGTCTAATGCTCCTATTTTAAACTTATTCCCTGATTCTTTCATTCTCGTAACTTTGTCCGAAGTACCCCTCCCCTGGAGGGCAAATTTGGCAATTGAGACTCAGGAATATATTATGTTAGACGTAGCAGTAATTTTACTTGGGATATCTAGTGTTTTTTAGGCAGTGCTTTCCCTCTTACCTTCTCCAACCTCATTCCGTTGACTGTTATATATATTTTTAAAAATTGTAAGAATAATAGAATTCAGGTTTTACCGGGTGCATCATTACGAGGGTATATTTAAAGGTGATAACACCAATAATTAGTAAATAAGTAATACAATGAGTAGTAAACGTTCGATTTTTTAACGTAAACAATCTCAGCTATGGTTGCATTTTTGTTTCGTGCAACTCCCAAACATCCTTAAGATAGTAAAAACTGGAAATTTAAATATTCTATTGCTCTTATAGCAACATACGAATAGGAATAAAAAATTAGCCAATTTCCACTTCCTAAAAGCAAACCTCATGAGGAAGGGTGTTGTCCAGGTCGCTTTTCGATTTCCGCGCATTGCGCGCAGCCGATCTCCTCTCTCACGCTCAGATCCAAGTGCATATCCTTCGGTAGGACGACCAAAGTGTTAATCCTGCTCTCTCGCCCGAGGCGAAGGAAACGAATCGACTAGGATGAATCCCTCCCTTGGGTCTCCACCCAAGTATTCTTAAGTATTCCGTGGCTATTCCCTCCCACTCCCCATTCCCCTTCGCCCCCGTGCGCTCGATAAAAGAGCGAGAGAGGGACGGCAGGGTATAACAGCGCACCCTCGCATTTCATCTACATCTAATACATCTACGGAATACAGTGCATGCCACCGCTAGGGTGCGCGGCACAGGGTGATTCCACACCAGGCATCAACACTCATCCCAGCTGAAATCAGAACCGCGCACGCTCGCCCGCATGACAGGCGCAGGCCATAAGCAGTCAGGATATCAATTCGCGGTCAGACCATAAACTAGGATAGTGCTAAGTAAACGAGCATGCGACCACGCATTATACAATTTTGGATCCAACTACTAGTTAGTATTAATGATGCGACTGATGAATAGTAATGAAAGGTAAAAAAACTCATGCAGGAGCTATATATTTCAGGATATTTCATTTGGGGTTTGTAGCTAATAATGATGTTCAGGCATTTAGCACAAGTGCAAAATCTGCTTTACCCGGGTAGGGCAGAGTAGGTCTTGAACTTGTATTTGGTGGAGGACTGGTGGAAAAGTCGTCATTAGTGTTCACGATAATGTTCACTATAATATTAAAATACGCAGTTTTCAAAATATTGATGATTCCCCGAGGAGATATAGTGAGTGCATGGGGGTTTTCAGAAATATACGTCGTAAGCGTCAATGGAAAATGGTGATATTCGACAAAATCACGTTAATTCATGGATCCAAAAAATGAAGTTGAAAGCAAAGAGTGAAAAGTTACGACATTCACTTGAAGTATTAATCCTTCATCTTGGGGCCTACGGAAACAGATTTCCTTTAAGCACCAAAACAGAGTCAAAACATTAAGGTACGTAGACGTTTGCACAGACATTATCTACCGTGGTATACAGTCCACTTAATAAAATATCTTCAAATATTGCCCTTTTATCCCAGTTTTATTATAACATCTCCTGAAATTAAAGGTCAATATGGGTGAATGCTATCATGCATTAAAATTGCAATGTTTCCCACCGATCATCTTCCCGGCTGGCAAGTCCATTTCATTTTCGCTCTCTTTCCCGCCATCCCGACATTGAAACCTCCAGTAACACCTCGCCTTCGACTAATTTTTACGTACCATTTACTCATTGACACCAGCTTCACCTATCTTTACCTAAAGTACCTGGCTATTTTTCGTTTGTCTTTCGGCCAATCGACCACAGTTAATCTTATCTCCGCAATGGTCATTATTACGTTTAAATACGTTATACCTTAAGTGCGAAGCGAAGTATAAGCGAAGTGTACGACGTCTCGCGTTACGCACCCCCCAACTCGCCAATCCTCCCTATCCCTATTCCCCTATCCTCCCCTCCCGCACGCCGCCCCAGCCAAGTCACCTTTCACATTATTTAAAGGACGTGCCAACTGCAAACCTTTCATAGCCTTCTTTTTCTCCAAAACACCTCACCGACAGCTCATTTATAATCTTCTCATAAAGCATAAACACTAGATAAACAAAGGGATCGAGGAGGCTAGTGTTTTTTCTTATTCAATAACGGCTTTTGACAATTTATGAGCCCATGAATTTAACCGCAATGCGAAAGGCATCCTTATCATTATAAAAAATTATCGAAAAAAGTCAGCTATTTGATAAAAATTAGTTCCGCAATGTATGTATTAAGTGCATATCTAATTAATAAATAAAAATGATATGATCTATTCTAATTATTCACCGGAAAATAGAAAAATGCATTTTCAAATGCTAAAATTATGTAACGAGAAAGAGTTTCTATTCTTGGGCGATGTGAAAGGATCAGAACAGGCGCTCTCTACCTTTCTTTTGCATTTCCAATATCGTTCAGCATCACAAATGCGTTTCACATGACGGAATGATTACTAAGCAGTAGCCAAAATTATTAAGGAACTGACAGGGTCAAACCGTGGAAGATCAGTAGGTGTGACGTAATGATCCCAAAATGGCCATTAACTTCATTAAAAAATTAACGGCCAAATGGCTTTAATTTAAATTTTTGTCATTGCCAAGACAAAATTTCGTCACCTTTTGAGTTTCGGAAGTGCCGTGGCCATACAGAATATACCCAACGGCAAACTCATTACATTAAATGCACGGAATAAATAAATAAATGAAAAACACGTAAAAACATGGTCTGTATTGAAATATACGTCCACATAAATGAGGAAAAAACATTCCAAAAGGGAAAAGATAGGCAACAGTAAAATATTTACAATCAATTTCTAATAATACATGGTAAACTGCATGGTAAAAATATTCATTCAAAAAACAATATTTCAAATACTATAATGCAATACATATCTTTAATTGGCCAATAATGCTAATCCAAAAATGCTTATTATTTTCCAGCTGCCGATGTACGAACTGGACCAAAATCTCGAAGTATCAAAGGACCTAGCATAGATGTACGGAAATTTAGCACAGAAAAAGATGAAATAACAAATAAACGGCAAGCAGACACTGCTGACATTGATGGAACCAGGGGTAAACAGCGATATTGGTTAGAAGAAGACGGATTAACAGCAAAACGGGAAGTAAAGACAGCTGACACTGACGAAACCAGTGACAAACAGCAATCTATTTTGAAAGAAGACGCCTTAGGATCTAAAAGTCAAGCAGAGATATCCGTCACCGGTGAAAGAAGAGATGAAGAGCAATTCAGCTCTGAAGAAGATGAAATGACAATAAAAAGACAAACAGAGACAGCTATTGCTGAAGAAACCAGTGATGAAGAGCAATTCAGCTCTGAAGAAGATGAAATGACAATAAAAAGACAAACAGAGACAGCTATTGCTGAAGAAACCAGTGATGAAGAGCAATTCAGCTCTGAAGAAGATGAAATGACAATAAAAAGACAAACAGAGACAGCTATTGCTGAAGAAACCAGTGATGAAGAGCAATTCATCTCTGAAGAAGATGAAATGACAATAAAAAGACAAACAGAGACAGCTATTGCTGAAGAAACCAGTGATGAAGAGCAATTCATCTCTGAAGAAGATGAAATGACAATAAAAAGACAAACAGAGACAGCTATTGCTGAAGAAACCAGTGATGAAGAGCAATTCAGCTCTGAAGAAGATGAAATGACAATAAAAAGACAAACAGAGACAGCTATTGCTGAAGAAACCAGTGATGAAGAGCAATTCAGCTCTGAAGAAGATGAAATGACAATAAAAAGACAAACAGAGACAGCTATTGCTGAAGAAACCAGTGATGAAGAGCAATTCAGCTCTGAAGAAGATGAAATGACAATAAAAAGACAAACAGAGACAGCTATTGCTGAAGAAACCAGTGATGAAGAGCAATTCATCTCTGAAGAAGATGAAATGACAATAAAAAGACAAACAGAGACAGCTATTGCTGAAGAAACCAGTGATGAAGAGCAATTCATCTCTGAAGAAGATGAAATGACAATAAAAAGACAAACAGAGACAGCTATTGCTGAAGAAACCAGTGATGAAGAGCAATTCAGCTCTGAAGAAGATGAAATGACAATAAAAAGACAAACAGAGACAGCTATTGCTGAAGAAACCAGTGATGAAGAGCAATTCAGCTCTGAAGAAGATGAAATGACAATAAAAAGACAAACAGAGACAGCTATTGCTGAAGAAACCAGTGATGAAGAGCAATTCATCTCTGAAGAAGATGAAATGACAATAAAAAGACAAACAGAGACAGCTATTGCTGAAGAAACCAGTGATGAAGAGCAATTTAATTTAAAAGAAAACGCGTCAACATTCAAAAGTCAAGCAAAAACAGCTGCCACTGATGAAGCAAGATATAAAGCCCAATATGTCTCAGATGAAATGACACCTATAAGTAAATCGGAGACAGCTCTCGCTGATGAAACCAGAGATAAAATACAAGTTAGCTTTGAAGAAGATAAAATTACACCTAAACGGCCACCAGAACAAGCTGACACTAGTGGATATGTAACTATACGATTGCGTCTTATCCTGTGAAAAGGAACTCAGAAGCACAAGGGTGTCTGTTGATTGGTTGCTTCATTCAAAAATTAATTATATCTCTAGATAATTTAAATACTCCAAAAACTTCAAATCCTCATTTTTTACTCTTAGACAACTATTTGAAAGTTTAAGATCTTCCTAGATGAACAGTGGGAAGCGTATTCAATAAAATGACTACAACTGATTTCTATTGCTAACACATCAATGATTCACCTCAACCCCTCAACTACGGTTTCTATCAATATTTCAGTCAGACTTGTCGTTTGATGTCCTTGTTTATTAGACAGTGAACACATAGTTAAGGTTCTAACCATATATATTTACCACTAGTAGTAAAAAAATGTACTAAATGGACGACCTGTGCTTGTTAACGCATCAGCACACGGGAAGCTATCGCTCTCGTGAGATGTATTTTAGTACCAATAATACTCTACCTGGTGAGGGCCAAAGTGCCAGAGAACTTAAGTGTCGCAAATATTGTCATTTACTGTACGTGGATAAAATGGCATTGTTCATCTATTGGTTCTGCAATACATTTTCTTAATTTTGTCTTCGATCGTTTGACTACTGAAATAGTTTGGCTTTAGAATAATAAGCTGAACATCTGGTAAAACATAGTCTATACTAAACTTTCGTAAAAGATTAGCTCCATATGTTTCCCTTCGATCAGATAGAGATTCCACCAAAAGCGCAAACACTACTGTCGGTGGAAAAATAAAAAAATTCGAGTTTGGAAAGTGATTAAAAATAAATCATTACACGGATATCATCATAAAGGAAGAAGCAATGGCAAGTTCGTAATTATTTAATCGGCCTGATTAAATAATTGTGGAATCTGCAATTGCTTTTTCCTTTCTGATCATCATGAAGGAGTTCCATCATGTTTCGCCTGACACTATTGAATAATACACACACACACACACAATAGTAGATGAAACTTACAGCGGGGTAAAAAGGCGAGAGTAAAAAGAAAGTCTTACTGAAAACGTTTCGGGTGTTCGGGTGGAAAGAGAAGGTTCTCTCTGTGACTGAGGAAGGGCTAACAGCCGAAACGTTTTCAGTTCGACTCTCTTTTTACTCTCGTATTTTTACCCCCCTGTAAGTTTCCTCTATTATTGTGTTTGTGGCCATTTGGCGAAGTTTTCTATTGTGTGTGTGTGTCTATATATATATACGAGTAAATGGGTGCTTGCAATTTGCAAGCAGGAGGGGGGGGGAGTGTTATATGATGATACTCTTTAAATAAGGAAAAAAAATGAAAGCTCTCAAGTCTGCGTGCTACATACAAGCAAAGAAAAGTATAATTCACGAAAATGAAATACGCGCCCCATGAGGTATGGATACCAGACAGTTCTAGCACAAACTTATATTGTATGTCATCCGGCAATTAACGACTTTTCAAATAGTGTAATCAGTATACGAAAACGAACGTGGAACCACTGAAAGATCATCATAACCTCATTTGACGGCATATAAGACGCTCTTCTACGTTAGATATTTAATTAAGTACAGCATACAAGAGCACACATGAAGAATTTTACTATATAAATTAGATCGGAATCGAGATTTTTAATTAATTAATTTTCATGTTCAAATGTTCTCATCCAATCTTCTATATGGACTGCATGTTATATTAATGATAACTACAATATCATGAAGCTTGGTTGGTTGAAAATGGCCATCAAAGCTACGGTGGAGGTTAGGAAAAAGTTGAAGATATTATACGTAGTAGTAAGCAGCGCAAAAATGGTATAAAGAAGACTAAATAACATGCACTTAGTGTACTTAACTCATATGTGTAACGCAATCGATTGAAATAACTCGAAGCCTAATCGATTTCTTTTAACTTTTATACAATATCGACACATAAAACTAACCCTACCCTGAATGTGGCCCGCCTCGCTGAGTTCCAAACCTCGAATCGACACTCGGCCCGGCGACAATGGATAAATATATCCATAGCAACGAAAGTAAAAAATTTCTCTTGTAGCTCAATTATTTCATATTCTAATGAACGAAAGAAAAAAGGGCCACACTGAAATTTTTCGTTTTTCCCGTATAATCCCATGTAAAGCTATCGATTGCAATAAATCGAAGCGCAATCAACTTTTTCGATTGTTTCCCAACTCAACACATAATTCTAACTCTACCCTGAAAATTTCACCCACCTACCTCGTTTAGAAATGCCCCAGTAGTTTTGATGAGTCAGTCAGTCAGTTAGTTTTGTAGCTTTATATATATATATTAACGAGTAAATGGGCTCATCCCCTGATATCTCTATTCTCACCCTCGCACCCCCAATTTCTACATTCTTCCCAAAATCCATAAGACTCACAACCCTGGTCGCCCAATAGTTTCCTCTTATAACTCTCCGAACGCATCTCCGCTTTCGTTGACTACTACTTACAACCTTTTCTTCTCTCTCTCCCTTTTCACATCAAGGATACCTATCACTTTCTTGAACGCCTCCACTCTACCCCACTCCCCTCAGACTGTGATATCTTAATGGCCACCATAGATGTCACCTCTCTCTACACGTCTTTTCCTCACTCTGAAGGACTTTCCGCCATTCGTCTTTTTCTTAACCAGCGGCCTGTTCCTCATGCCCCTAGTTCTGAATTTCTCCTTGACCTTTCCAACTTTATACTTACTAATAATGATTTCTCCTTCAATAACAAATTCTACATCCAAACTAAAGGGTGTTCCATGGATAGTCGTTTCAGCCCCTCCTATGCTAACCATTTCTTGGGTGCCTTTGATCAATTTTTTCTCTCGTCTTGCTCTCCTAAACTTCATCTCTGGCTTCGTTACATTAACGATATTTTTCTCCTGTGGCCACGAAAATGAAATACGCGCCTCATGAGGTATGGATACCAGACAGTGTTAGTACAAACTTATATTGTATGTCATCCGGCAATTAACGACTTTTCAAAATACTATAATCAGTATACGAAAACGAACGTGGAACCACTAAAAGATTATCATAACCTCATTTCACGGCATATAAGACGTTCTTCTACGTTAGATATTTCATTTCAGTCCAGCATACTTAATAAGAGCTCACATGAAGAATTTGACCATATAAGTTCGATCGGAATCGAGATTTTTAATATACTAATTTTCATGTTCGATTTTTTTTCTCTTCCAATATTCTACATGGACTGCATATTTTTAAAATGAAAACGACAATATCATGAAGCTTGGTTGGTGGAAATTGGCCATCAAAGGTATGGTAGAGGCCAGGAAAAGTTTGAAGAAATTATACCCAGTATTTAGCAGTGCGAAAAATGGCATAGAGAAGGGTAAATTACATGCATTTAGGATACCTAATATATATATGTAAAGCTATCGATTGCAATATCTCGAAGCCGTATCGACTTTTTTAACTTTTCCGATTTTACCCCAAATCAACACATAAATATAACCCTCCCCTGAAACTGGCCCGCCTAGCTTAGTTCCAAACCTGAGTCGACACTCGGCTAGGCGACAATGGAATACATCCATAGCAACGAAAGTGAAAAAATTACTAAAATCCCAAATAAAAGTTTAAAAATATCAGTTTTACGGTAGGTAGGAAAGAATCGATTGAAAGAATAAGATTCTTCAAACATTCAGCCTCATACTTGTGAAAGAAACAGTCCTGTAACTTAATTATTTCTTATTTTAATGAACGAAAGAAAAAAGGTCTACACCGAAATTTTTCGTTTTTCCCGTATAATCCGATGTAAAGCTTTCGATTGCAATAAATCAAAGCCTAATCGACTTTTTTAACTTTTTCGATTTTTTCCCAACTCGACACATGACTCCAACTCTATACTGAAAATTTCATCCACCTAGCTCGTTTAGAAATGCCCAGGAATTTTGATGAGTCAGTCAGTCAGTCAGTCAGTCAGTCAGTCAGTTTTGTACCTTTATATATATTAAAATTAATAAACGAGTAAATGGGTGCTTGCTATCAGCAAGCAAGGGGGGTATATACATTATTTTACACTTTAAGTATCGAAAAATGAATGCATCATCCTTACAAAACCAATGAAAGCTCTCAAGTCTGCGTGCTACGTGGAGGCAAAGAAAAATATTATGGAATTCTCGAAATGAATTTCACGGTCCATGAGGTATGGTTACCTGAAAGTTCTAGTACAAATCATATTATATCTCATCCGGTAATTTACGACATTTCAAAATAGTATAATCAGTGAAATGAAAGGAACGTGGAACCACTGCAAGTTCAACATGACTTTATTTGATGGCCTTCTTACGCTAGAAATTCCTTTCTTTGAAGCATACTTAATAAGGTCTAACATGAAAACTTTATAATAGATCTTCGATCCGAATCGACAATTTTAATATGCTAATTTTCATGTTCAATTTTTTTTTTCAATCTTCTACATGAATTGCACATGCTTTAGAATGAAAACTAAAATATCATGAAGATTGGTTGGTTAAAGTTGATCATCAAACCTACGGTAGAGGTTAGGAAAAAGTTGAAGAAAATATAACCAGTACTTAGCAGCGATGTATTAATAGCACCTGTCCATTTAATGATGCTTATATGGGTGCTTGCAATTTGCAAGCAGGGGGGGAAGTGTATTGTGATGATACTCTTTAAATACGGAAAAAAACAATGAAAGCTCTCATGTCTGCGTGCTACATGCAAGCAGAGAAAAGTATAATTCTCGAAAATAATATACGCGCCCCATGAGGTATGGATACAAGACAGTTCTAGTACAAACTTATATTGTATGTCATCCGGTTATTAGCGACTTTTCAAAATACTATAATCAGTACACCGAAACGAACGTGGAACCATTGATAGATTATCATAACCTCATTTTACGGCATATAAGACGTTCTTCTACGTTAGATATTTCATTTCAGTACAGCATACTTAATTACAGCTCACATGAAGAATTTTACTTATAAGTTCGATCGGAATCGAGATTTTTAATATGCTAATTTTCATGTTCAATTTTTTTTCTCTTTCAATCTTCTACATAGACTGCATATTTTTTTAATGAAAACGACAATATCATGAAGCTTGGCTTGTGGAAATTGGTCATCAACGGTACGGTAGAGCCCAGGAAAAATTATACCCAGTATTTAACAGTGCGAAAAATGGCATAGAGAAGAGTAAATTACATGCACTTAGGATATCGAACTCATATATGTAAACCTATCGATTGCAATATCTCGAAGCCGAATCGACTTTTTTAACTTTTCCGATTTTACCCCAAATCAACACATAAATATAACCCTCCCCTGAAACTGGCCCGCCTAGCTTAGTTCCAAAAATCGAATCGACACTCGGCTAGGCGACAATGGAATAAATCCATAGCAACGAAAGTGAAAAAATTTCCAAAATCCCAAATAACAGTTTAAAAATATCAGTTTTACGGTAGGTAGGAAAGAATCGATTGCAATAATTAGATTGTTCAAACATTTAGCCTCATACTTGTGAAAGAATCAGTCCTGTAACTTAATTATTTCATATTTTAATGAACGAAAGAAAAAAGGTCTACACCGAAATTTTTCGTTTTTCCCGTATAATCCGATGTAAAGCTTTCGATTGCAATAAATCGAAGCCCAATCGACTTTTTTAACTTTTTCGATTTTTTCCCAACTCGACACATGACTCCAACTCTATCCTGAAAATTTCGCCCACCTAGCTTGTTTAGAAATGCCCAGGAATTTTGATGAGTCAGTCAGTCAGTCAGTTTTGTAGCTTTATATATATAAAAAACGAGTAAATGGGTGCTTGCTATCAGGAAGCAAGGGGGGTTTGTACATTACTTTACACTTAAATTATCGAAAAATGAATGCATCATTCTCACAAAAGCAATGAAAGCTCTCAAGTATATGTGCTACATGCAGGCAAAGAAAAATATTATGGAATTCAAGAAATAAAATTCACGGTCTATGAGGTACCTGACAGTTCTAGTACAAATCATATTATATCTCAAACCGTAATTAACGACATTTCAAAATACTAAAGTCAGTGAAATGAAAGGAACGTGGAACCACTGCAAGTTCAACATAACTTTATTTGATGGCTTTTTTACGTTAGATATTCCTTTCAGTACAGCATACTTAATAAGGTCTAACATGAAAACTTTATAATAGAACTTCGATCTGAATCGACAATTTTAATATGCTAATTTTCATGTTCGATTTTTCTTTTTCAAACTTCTACATGAATTGCACATATTTTGAATGAACTCTAAAATATCGTTAAGATTGGTTGGTTAAAGTTGGTCATCAAAGCTACGGTAGAGGCCAGGAAGAAGTGGAAGAAATTATACCCAGTACTTAGCAGCGATGTATTAATAGCACCTGTCCATTTGATGATGCCTATATGGGTGCTTGAAATTTGCAAGCAGGTGGGGGGGGAGTGTTAGATGATGAAACTCTTTAAATAAGGAAAAAAATGAAAGCTCTCAAGTCTGCGTGCTACATGCAAGCAAAGAAAAATATAATTGTCGACAATGAAATACGCGCCTCTTAAGGTATGGATACCAGACAGTTCTAGCACAAACTTATATTGTATGTCATCCGGTTATTAACGACTTTTCAAAATACTATAATCAGTACACCGAAACGAACGTGGAACCACTAAAAGATTATCATAACCTCATTTCACGGCATATAAGACGTTCTTCTACGTTAGATATTTCATTTCAGTACAGCATACTTAATTAGAGCTCACATGAAGAATTTTACTATATAAGTTCGATCGGAAATGAGATTTTTAATATACTAATTTTCATGTTCAATTTTTTTTTCTCTTCGAATCTTCTACAATGACTGCATATTTTTTTAATGAAAACGACAATATCATGAAGCTTGGTTGGTGGAAATTGGTCATCAAAGGTTTGGTAGAGGCCAGGAAAAGTTTGAAGAAATTATACCCAGTATTTAGCAGTTAGAATATTTTGGTAAGGCAACCATCAATCGTGAGCGCGGGGAACAAATTAGAGGAAGGCGGTCTTGGGTATCTATTCCTTAATCAAATCTTCCAAGACTATGTTGGCCGCATGAGGGCAATTGTTGAATATCCTTTCTTGAGACACCAACACTTTTATGTGTTTAACTGAGCGAACTCTCTCAAAAGCAACATACAATTGCCCGTGGGAGAATACATCACTCCTCACGTCCACCCCTACTTTATCCAAAGTATGTCCCTCAGACTTGTTGATGATTGCGCCGTACGAAACCTTCAGGGGAAACTGTCTCCTGATCATTTCAATTCCCGCGTTTGACTCTGGTAACTTGAAGCATATACTCTTGAAGAGAACAGTGTTGGGTTGATTCGGAATCCTTGCCTCCACGAATTTTCTTGATATCTTCTCTATAATAAGCTTCGTCCCGTTGACCAATCTGTGTTCAAAACTTATATTCCTTATGAGGATTGCCACACAGCCAACCTTCAATTCTAACATGTGATCCGGGATGCCTACGTGTGACACGCTATTAAACACATCCGTGTGAATATGGATATTATCCTCCGTTCCTGCGCATGGAGTGCGCTATCTGCGCTGCATAAGCGCACTGATCCCTGCGGCGGAATCCTCATAACTACAGTGTTGTCCTCCGCAATGTTCCAGATAAAATTGCCCTGCCGCAACATTGAGCGGGATTTTTCAGCACTTCAGGAGGGTGTACGAAATTAATAAGTTCCTCCAGTGAACTTGCGTAAGGAATCATACTCATCGGTATGGGATGATAGATACCGATGGAAATCGAGGGCATCTTGTTTTCGCCCACTTCCAGCGGGAACTTTGAATATTCTTGGTCTTCTCGGGAGCGAAGAATGGTACCCAGTCGGTTTTTTTACTATGCTAGGCCATAGTTCAGATGATTTGAGGGATGCCTGGATTATGCCGGCCTTCGTACCATCGGGGATTATTGGCGGGATGTCTGAAGTCTCTAGTCGGCTATCACCATCACCTTTCCACCGAACGCACCTGTATCCTGACATATGTCCCGTAAAGAGCGGTCGAGGATTTCTTCTTCGGAGAAGGAAATCGGAAGTCAAGGTGTAGGACTCATTCTTAATGAGAGAGCTAAGTTGCTAGTAAGGAAGTACGAGTTAGTATCTCCTAGATTGCTGTGGGTTCGCATGAAAGTAGGTATTAGGAGAGTTGTGATTGTGGCGTGCTATGCACCAGTGGATGGAGAGAGTGACAGTGTGAAAGATGAGTTTGTTGATTTAGAAAAGGCATATGATAGGGTAAAAAGATAGAAGTTGTGGTAGGTTTTGAAGGAAAATGAAGTGAATGGGCAGTTACTGAATGTTATGATGGCGACGTATGATAATAGTAAGGCAAGCGGAGTTAACAGGGTTATGAGTGATTGGTTTGCAATAAATCGGGGTGTAAAGCAAGGATGCGTAATATCACCATGGCTGTTTAACGTATTTATGGATAAATATGTTAGAGATGCATGTAGTGATCGACCCGATAGGACTGGCGGTGAAGTATTCATAGCAGTTAAATCGTATTTGAATAGTACCGCACACATATTAGACGACAATGGAATAGAGAGCGTTTGGTGTGCCATTAAACATCAAAACAAAAGAATTGTGCATATATGCTTATTTTACAGGCCACCAGATTCCAAAATCGACGTTTTGTTCATTTTTAGATGCTCAATTAACATCATTTACCTCGAAAGATAACAAAATCGTAATAATTATCGGTGGGGATTTCAACCTACCAGCTATAAATTGGAAAACCAACAGCGCTGAACCAAGTGCAAGGAAGCGAGATATAAGCGAGGCCTTACTTAATACACTTTCTTACCACTCTCTTACTCAAATAGTAAACGAACCTACGACACGTAATAAAATATTCGACCTCTTAGCTGTTAGTCACCTTACAATGATTAAACACGTAGATATCCTCGAATGCATAAGTGACCATGAAGTAATTTTTACGGTTTTGAAAACAACATTAGGTTTCAGTGTAAAACCCAAACGTAAAGTCCACTTATTTGAAAAATGCGATAACGTAAAATTCGGAGAGTCGTTAGAAGCTTGATTCACGAAATTCGTGAATCAAGCTTCACGAATGAACCACCACAATGAAAAACGAGAGCAGTGAAGTATCACGGAGATATTTTTTGGAAATACTACGTAAAGGAATCGATGAATATATTCCATATAAATTCAAACGGGAGAGTAAAGAACCTCGTTGGTATAACCGCTAAATAAGTCGGGATCTCATAGACAAAGAATATAAAAAGAATACTACACAAACTATATAAAATTTCTGTTAAGTTAAGTTAAAAAACAAAGGAGCTTGCGGCGAGAGAAATATACGTTGCTCAACGCTCAAAAACGAAGAAAAAATTGCGCGCTACTCTATGAAACTTCAAGAAAAAAAACCTCTGTGAATTAATGGATAAAAACTCCAAGTCACTGTGGTCTTACGCGAGAGAGCTCCAGGGCGAATCATCTTTACTGGATACAAATTGCAAAATGGTCACCAACAGCATCGACAAAGCCAAATTAGTAATATTAAATAAAACTTCAACGTTGTATTTTTCACACTTCATGTGAAAAATACAACGTACAAGTTTTATTTAATATGTCACTTTTTCACAAAGTATCGCCTGACTCGATTCAACCAAATTATTAAACCACTATTTCGAAAGTGTATTCACTAAGGATGACACAATTCACAATTAGGACATTTCTGACTTTAACGAGTCGATGGTTGACATAAAAATTCAGCGTGATGGAATAATTTAACAACTGCGTTCGATTAAAAGTAACAAGTCTCCAGGTCCAGAAGGAATACCTGCACGCATGCTCAAGGAGTTAGCGCCACTGATTGCACCATTCTCAGAAATTATATTAAACAAATCATTATCCGAAGGCAAAGTGCCCCAAGGCTGGAAAGTAGCCAACGTCACTCCGATATTCAAAAAAGGAAATAAAAAAGACCCGAGAAATTACCGGCCAATATCGCTTACATCACCTTTATACAAAATCCTTGATAAATTTGTCGTTAGCAAAATTATGACATTCCTGGATAATTTCAACCTCTTACATAGCAGTCAGCAAGGCTTCCGTGAGGGCAGATCCAGCGAAACACAGCTTGCCGTCATCCTTCATGGTATCTTAAAATCAGGTGAAAAAAATTAAGCAAGTCGACGCAATATTCCTTGATTTCAAGAAAGCATTTGACAAGGTTTCTCATAAAAAACTCACATATAAATTGCGATCATGCGAAGTTAATAGAAAAAAACAGTGAATTCGATCAGTGACTTTCTCAGTGAATGAAAACAAAAAGTAGTTATTGATGGTTTTAGCTCAGTTATGGTCGAAGTCACATCCAGTGTTCCTCAGGGTAGTGTGATCGGCCCTCTTTTATTCATTATTTATATTAATGACCTATGTTCTAGAGGTAGCAGTAAATTAAGATAATTTGCAGACGATACAATTATCTACCCTGAAATGAGCGAAGATGCGGACTTTGAAGCTCTGTCTTCGGACCTTAACAGCGTTCACTCGTGGTGCCAGGAGTGGGGGTTAGTAGGTTATCCATATTGAAATAAGCCTCGCACTTTTTCACAGTTATTTATTGTAAACATACAACGCGTTTCGCAGCTTGCTGCATCTTCAGTTAAAAATTTTTACGCACAATTTATTTTCCATGAATACCTATTTATCATATAAAAAATAAATATTTATCATAAATAAATTTGTATAAAATAAATAAATTTGACGTAGACAATTGTACCTGAAGATGTATCCAGCATGTAGTACAATTACAATAAGTTACTGTGGAATTGTACAATACTTGTTTTCAATATTGATTCGAATATAAAAAACTTCCACGAAGTGATGCCTGAAGGTTTTAAGTTTATTCAACTGTTAACTATTAGTACGTATAAAACCCATATAAATCACATACTCGCAGCAAAAAATGAGTCTCAAAGGAATCTAATCGGGGCACGGGATGGTTATTTTACAGGTAGATGCTGTAGAGAGGATTTTACGCACAGAAAGAAAACGTGCAAGGGCATAGGGGTAGGCAAGCATTTGTAAAATCTTGAGCATTTTTGCTCTCTCCATATAAACATTTATCTATAGGTAGATCACCTCAAACATTAAAAATAAAAAGAAATCGAAAAATGAGGAGATTTGACGCAGTATACTCTGTGGATCCAGCAATTTAATATAAAAACATAAAATAAATCACATACATACAAATGGCAACAGGCCAGAAGAGGAGGTTTCCGACTGAGAAGCGTTCGAAAAAATCGTGGGCGAAGGAAGGATGTGATTGGGAGGATTGGAATGGCGACAGAGTTGACTGTCTGTCATGTGAAGCAAATCCGCTAGAAAGCCACAAAAAATCTGATATCCAATTAGCACAGGAGCGAGACTGATGAAAAAGCTAGAATACCGTACATGGCGAACGTTTTAAGATTGATAAGTTTTACGTTCTGCCTCAAAACATCTAGAGTAAAGCCAAGGTAGTTGAGGAATAATCCTGCCACTGCTACAATGAGCGTTCATAAAGCCTTTTCAATCGAAAATTGACAATTTACGGAAAGCCACTGTCATTCAAACATCCCTCATTCGAATCACATAACTAGGATCAGTCCACTATTTGAGTTTGTCTCTAAAATAATGTCAAATTCTCGCTTTTTTCATTTTATTACAGCAGCGTGATTTTATAGCTCGCCAAAAACTCTTATACCTTCATAATTTTAAATTCTTATTTCAAATTCATAATTAAAAGAAACCCCTGAAACAGTTTCGTTTGTCTCACATTCGATGATTTGTTAAGCAAAAATATTTATCCTTTGTTATACAGTAACTCCTCAATTATTTTAGTCTTTTTCAGAGATAAAGAAGTTGAATAAGGAATACACTACATATCAAACCATAATAATGTGGTGACCACGAGTTTTCTGAATCTAAAATTAGAGAGTTGAAAATAAGTTCAAAAAGTCGTACTTAGACAGGATAGTTAGGATACTGCATTTACATTGCCTCCATTAATGTTGAATTTCACATTACAATCCTTTGAAATATGCAAAATGGCAATTATTGCATGTACTAAATATTATATTTTTCTCAAAGTTCTCTCGGGTTTCCGTCTAATTAAGTGGCTCCATGATGGCCCCAGTATGAATACTTGCAAAAATGTTGAGCACTAAGCCTGTGCAAAGAGTGTAGGCAATATTTTGTAGCTATATTTCATGAATTTTAAAGTTTGAATGCTTCAAACTTAAGAAAATTTGGACCATGAAGCACTAGCGTTTTTTGTAATGTTTTCCATAATTGAGGTGGCATTCTGTTCTCACAGCGGTAAAATTTCGTGCTCTGATATTTTATTAGCAAGTATTTGTTATTATCTTTGGAATAACTAATTATCTTCATCACTTTGCATTATAATTCCTTTTGCATTTTATTATAATTGTAATCAATATTAGTTTAACTTCTCGCTAAATTTACGCTGCAAACTAATCGAAACATCAACAAGAAAACAAAATTAGAAGAGTACGATGGAAAAGCACTATTTAACAAAGAACGTTTCAGGGCAAAGGCCATCCTAAAGCTAATGAACGGTTCCTAAGCTATAGGCCTCGACGAATTTTGCAATAAAAAATGCTTCAAGGAAGTCACTGTCATACTTTAAGGAACGCACGTAGCGATACCAACTTATTGTAAATTTTTGGATTCCTAAGGGATATCCCATCCCAGAGGATCTTATTTTCGCCTTTGTACGTACATTTAAAAAGGATTCCTACATGTGGTTTTTTACGCAAGATTCTCCTCAGACACACAATGAGGAAAAAAAATAAGACAACCCGATAAAGTTGTTTATATTTTCCCAGTTTAAAATCTCCAAAACAACTACCTACATTGCAAAGAGTGAGCAAGTAATGAAACGCAAGGAAACAGTATTATAGAAAATAATTTATCGGGTTTTTAGCGTAAAAAACGATCAAAATGATATAGTACGTTGAGGCTGCTGAAACATATGGTGGCATCACACGGAATAAGCAGAGCATGAAGGTATTAAATGCTGAAAGGAGATATGTTGTATTTAGCTGATGATTGCGAGTTGAATAATCAAAGTTAGTGTTCAATGGTATGATAGAGACCTTAAAAAGTCGACCAAAACCCAATGATGCGGAAGAGCTTTGGTGGACGGCTAGTAAGTAAATCAAGGAATTGATATCACTCCGATTATCGATAAATATTAGGTTTAAGATAAAAAAGTTCATTTCCTCGACAGATTAAGGAAATGATATTTCTTTGAATCCAGGACACGAGAGAATACAAAATGACATCATAGTCATTTTGTATTCCCTTCTCGGGGTCATTCTGTATCCTCTGTGAGACATAATGAAGTCATGACAAGAGCATTTCTATTCAATTTAAGAAAAGTGTACACCGGTAAATAGTCGCTAAATTCAAATTGCTCTTCGTGATTTAAGTCTGTTGAACTTCAGCTATTGTTGGAAGCAGACACGAGCAAAAACGGAGCGGCAACACGCTATGGATCCCTCGAACGTATAGGTTCGGAACACGGCTGAAGTCTGACTTTGAAGATACAGATGGAATGGGGATTTACGGCACATGATATCTGAGAAAGTCGAACAAACTTCCCATTTTACGCGGTTTTATTCCATAATTTTCAATTGCCATTATTCACAACAAACAATGCAATACAATAACAATACAATTAATAACGATGGATATGTTATTATGGTGCGATATTCCTTTAGCGCACCACAATAACATATCCATTCCAGATGCGCCCTCTATTTTCCAATTTAAACAGGCGTTCGACATTTATAACTCCCTCTTCCCATTTCCTTTTATTTTCCACAACACGTTCACATGTTGAAAATCTGTTCCTCCATTTCTTTCCTGCACCTATTTATTTCATCCTATCCTCAACACTTTCATAATGCCTGACAATTAAATAGTTGCACAGAACATAATTTTAAAGACGATGCATGCTAAACATCTTTTAAAAAGATACATAATCATTTATCATTTCTCAGAATAGCCGCAATGAGCCTCCATCCACGGAACGGTGACAACAATGGAGTTAAATGTATCGCCGGTAAAGCATTTTAATTTCTACTACACCAATGCGTATCTACAATCTTTTACATTCAACAATTTCATTCAAAAACCTCAGGCAAAATCTCAAGAACTAAATTCAAGGACAAGGCAGAGAACTATCATTGGTAATCAACGATTGAGGACCAATGACTACATCCACCTAAGCACCTGTTGACGACCGAGCCAGTTACATGTGCAAATGTGACTGACAATTATGCACAACGGAAATCCATAGCACGGAGGAGTCATGACAGAGGGCTAGTATTTGCACTGAGTGAGTACACTAAGCCTACACTACAGTATATGCAAATGCCAACAATAGCGAAGTGTTATTTGAACAGTTACAGAAAATGATTTGATTCAATGTCCAAGACGCCATGTTCGAAACTAGAGCATAGCGTGTGTGGCTGGGTATCAATCAAGATAAACAATTCATCGGTATTATTAATTCATGTGATTTTTTTCTAGCTAGGAAATAAGGGTAAAAAAGAGGAGGATGAAATGAGTTGTGCAGGCACATTAATGGAATGAGTTTAGAGTGGATTATTTCTCATAAAAAATTATAATGTTTACCACTACGATCCGATACGTGTGAAAATAATCATCAAATTTTTATACTCTGGATCTATAAGCTTTATCTGAAAAAACATTTCTTCTAACTGGAAAGGGAAACGCAAAAAAACAAAGCCTCATCGGGTATGGAAAACACTTGGAAAAATTGGTTAAAATTATAATATTGTAAAAAAAAATTATTCTACAAAACCGAATAGGATAAATGTCGCATTCATCGAAATGTCATCTCAAGCCCAAATTGGAGAAGCTATTATTGTGCAAATCAAGCTATGTACTGACTGGGAAATCATAATTTAAAAAACATTTCTATACCTGTGGCGTTCAGATGCGCTGCAGATGGTAATTTCAGGTATGTTCAAAATGTTATCGAGCTGTAATTTATCAGAGGCGTACGTTAAAAGGGAAAACAAAAAATATTTAATAGATTAATTTATTTACATACGACGAGAATGTTTAGACGCTTTAGGATAATCACTCTCACGGACATGCATTACAAAGAGAATAACATACATGATAAAGTAAAAGAATAAGTTTTTTGAGATTTGGCATAGGAAGACAAGGTGTGTTTGAAAATTCACTTCATAAGAACTGTTAAAAATGATCTCTCTCATAATCCTGAGCTGCATTCATAGGATTTGGAAAAAATTAAGACTACATACTCGGAAAGGGCAATGAACTACAGGAGTGAATATCCTAAAGCATCGCCCAGTGGCGCAAATATTTCTGCGATTATCAATAGTTGTAATGAGCTTATGAAAAAATAAAGGAAAAACGGATAGGATTTTACGGGTATGGAGAGGACTTATCATGAAAATTAACAGAGAAAAAAGGGTAGTGGAGGGTACGACGGGACGAACAAAGAAAAGTAGATATTGAAGCCTAAACGGAATCAAATGACGAATTTTTGCTCATAAAAAAATAAGACTGGGTTAATATCGCAACGAAGAACATGGTATGCAAAAAAGGTTGCAGCAAGTCGGAGGTGGTTACAAATAGAATAAAAAAATGGGAGAAAACTCAGAATGTGGAGGATGGATATAAATAAGCAAACTGGAATGGTGGGAGATGGTTAGAGGAAAATCTGCTGTAAGGATTTCCAAGGAGACGAGCAGCAAAAAACAAAATTCATTTGCATCAAGACGGAAAATAACATGTATTTGAACGGGCAAAGGAGGATGAGAGTGAAAATATTGAATTGCTTCTACTCAAGGGACGCTCAGAACCCGAAAACAAATTGAAATGTAACAAGACAGACAACGCTACGTTTTTCAGATATGTACAGAAATTTCAAGGGCTGAAAAGAGAATATACACCAAATCCGACAACTTAAAGCAGTGAACTCGGATAAATTACGATTTTTATGAGGCATCTTTATGAAGAGGAGTTACAAACGATTATCCTCCGCTACTTTTCGAAGATTCTAGACTTTGCAGCAGTGGGGTCATCGGCCAACGCGCCAACCTTTAAAAGATATCCCAAATCAATCTCAATCCGTCATTATTGAGAGGAAAAATGGTAAAATGTTTGCCCATAGCCATTTATTAAAATTTCGTTCAGTGATTATATGATGGCAACCATATTATCTAACGAAAATTACACAATTTACTATTAATAATTATTCTTATTACTTTATTATAACAAATTGATGGACAAATGATCGTCATGCTTTGGATTTCCCTACCAAGGCACTACAGAAATTATATGAATAGTTTAGCTATCGAACAAGAAATTTACAAAAGAGAAATATAGCTGGAAAATAAGTCTATTATAATTAAGAGAATAGCAACAGATAGGGAACACAAATTTCGTAATTAAAAAAGTAATTTCCAATGAGAGAAAGAGAAAAAAGTTCTGTTTAAGAAATCATTATGCAAGTAGAGATGGTACTTCAATATGAGATACATATTTAAAAGGACAATAAAAAGAAGTTTAAAGTACACCCATTTCAATCAATGTACTAGCTTAGAGGTGCATATATGATTCCAAAGTGGTTTTACCGCTTATCGTAATAAAAGTACAACAGTTTCTCCATAAAATATGGCAGAGAGGCAGAGTTTTTTATTGAAAATGGCAACCAATTCCAAATTATTGAGCCAGATATGAGAAATTATTAGAGATAACTTAGGTATAAGGCGCAAGAGGTAAGAGGGGTCAATCCCATAGGGTTTAAAACAGAGACTGTTCTGTGTTCAAAGGTGAATAAGTGCACACTGAGTTTTTATTGTTAATCAGGGTGAAGAAAAATGAGCCAAGTAAATATTTCCTCCGGTACGATGTCTAAAGCCATGATAAGGGTGATGTTGATGAGAGATATGCTCACCTTTACGAAGGTCAAGCACAAATTTTACTCTGGACTTTAACAGCCGCTGAAGCTGATTGTCTGATTCATAGCGTATTTTGTAATAGACTAATGCAAAATAATCAAAGTAGGGGAATAGGAGAGTTTAAATAAGCAAATACGAGTATGAATTGGTATTTCAGGATATTAAACTGTATTTATAGAATCAATACCAGTGTCCATAGAAGACAGCAGACCTGACGGAAAAATTCTGTGAAAAGCATGGCTTTGTAAACCCTATATCCGAGATGATGCCACAGGAATTGGGTTAAACTCAGAGAAGTTGATATCGCCGGAGACCGGAAGAAGATTACGAGCGTTTCAAATCATTCAAATATTTATTATTTCTACTTTTATATTTTAATAGACTTTCTCCAATGAATTGAAATGTTAGAATGAATGAAGAAAAGTTACATCTAATGAATCATTTACTGAGGATCGCGAGGCAGACGCAGGCAATTTATTCTGGACAGAGTGCAGATGAAAAAAAGACCTTCAAAATTTTCATTCACATTTCATTACTATTGCTGTATATATTTCCATAAAAATCAGTAGAAACATACCTTCTACACACCTTAAACCTTGGTTTACTTATTTAGTGATAACCTTGGGTTGATTAAAATTGAAATAATTGCCCTGTCTTCAAAAGACTCGCTCCAAAAGTATTCGCTGTCATGGAGGAACGAATACCAGTTTCTGGAGGTATGAATACCAATTTCAACAAAAGGGTTTTTTCCTCGACTAAAATATTTTAGACTCAGAACCAAAAAAAGCAGAGAAGAAAGTGATTTAAGGGGCAATAATGGGTCCTTTTGCATTTTTAAAGACTCCTCTTGAACCCACAAATGACAGACAGAATGGCGGCAGTGGAGAAGAAAGTCAGTGATTGGCAAGGAAAGGCGATCGGTCTGAAGGATGAACCACCCCTGGGAATTATAAAGAGGAGAAGCAGTGCCTTTTGAGTAAAACGACGCACAAGGAATAATTTAATAGGGAAAGAAAAGACGGGAAGCAAGCGGAGGGAGAGAAGATTATACGCACGGGAAGAGGACTTATGGAAAGGAAGAATGAGCAGAAAGGAAAAGAGAGGATTTCTTTGAAGAGAGGTACGAGTAGCATTGAATTGAATATTAATGGGACATGAAATGTAATGGAAAGGGACGCCTTGGGCTCGAAGCGAAAGGCTATAAATGTCTCTAGTTGTAAATTCAACCTCTTCTCTTTTTTCATAACTGAAAGTGGATAACGTTGGTAGTGATTTTTTTTACTTATTCACTCTTTAATGATTTCAGAATTAGTGGGTACGGAGAGTTTTTTTGCTATATCGTTTGAAAGATACAACCGCTACCCGGGTACAAAGAGAAATCATCGTCAAAATCTCCAATAGGGGTATCTGAGAAATAAAGTAGCCAGAGATAAAGTAAAGCAGTAGTAAGTCATAGCAAAGGGTATGACGCCAAATGCCCCCACATAAAAGTACTCTGGAATTAAATTTCGATTTGTCAGTTCGGGGTGATTGTCAAATACTTTTCTTTGCTATTTTTAATTAGCCTGGGGTCTGGAAAATTGTCTTATAGACTCACTCTAACGCAAGAATAATTTCGAATTTTTTGTCAGCAGTCCTAATGTTCTGCAAAGTAGTTTTAGTTGCACAATTATCGGCCATTTTCATAAAATGTTGACATTAGTGGAAGATCATCATCAGAATCAGTTACATGCAAGCAGAAACCCCCAGTAAAGGAACAAAAGTACGAATTTAATTCAGTGTATGCAACCCGGCAAGAAAGTTTTGGACGAGGCGTCCGATTCCCGCGTGATTGCTGTGACCTGTTTTGAGCACCATGCTTGGATTGAGTGGGGAAAAACGAAAGAGCAGCAATTCATTGCACCAGGCTTTGCTTCGCGGAATTTTGAGATATCCATCTCGTGAATGAAACACTCGGAAATTATCTGCACTTATGAATACATTTTCCCGATGGACTTCAACCTTGCATTGTCACTATCGATCTGAACTCCGTGACAGTAATAATGTAGTATTTGAGTCTTTGGGTAAAGTGCTTTGAACGCTTGAAAATTATTACGTTTTATTTTCGTTATGAATTTACCTGCAATGCTGAATAACGCGATCTCACGTGGATAGAGGGTAGAATTCTCTTGATTGTGATTTATTCTTTGATAAAATTCTGATACGGATGAGAAAAAACTGATTATATGCAACATCAAGCCTTTAAAATTAAAGCAAAGCATGCATCTAACCAAACGTCACGTTTACCATACAGCATATTTAAAATTCCTGAAAGGTTTTAGGCCTGATAGATAGTTCAATAAGAAGAAAATGATCTATTAAATGCTTTTAAGAAACTACCTGTTGAATTGTATTTCCAAATGAGAAGGGAGAGCACTTTGTGACTGCCCTTTGCACTATTTCCAAAGCTAAAATTGACTTTTTTCTATCATCATCGTGGAGATGGTTTCATAGCATTCTCTGCCATAGACAAGAAAAGTATTGCTAATATAGATGAAACCATGGCAATAAGCGAGATTGAGTAACGTCATTATTTTTCGAAGTCTTAACAACAGAAGGTCAGCAAGTGAAAGAGTAAGATTATGAAATTGCGAGGGAATAATTGATGAGGAAGACCAGGGCACTACTGAACTTGATCAATCAGACAATAATTTTCCTCAGCCATTTATCTCACAGGGAGAAGGGTGACACGCAGCACTATCAATTAACGGCTATGGCGCGCTCATCAAACAATTGCTTGCCGGGTCGCTTTTACTGAATTAAATTCGTATTTCTGTTCCTCTTCTCGGGGTTTCTGTTCACAATTAGATACACCAGTGGATTTTCACTTACATTTTAACAATATGTAGGCGCTTCTTACGAGAAAATGAGGCAGATCACGATCATTTTTCCAATTACAACATTTTATCAAAATGTCTAAAAACTGTGAAACTAACCGCATTGCGGAACCTCAAGACAGTTTACGAAAATTTCAAAAAAATCCATGCGTTATTATGGCACCCTAAAGACATTTTTTCTTACCCCAAGCTCATAAAAGTTAGAAAAAAAATTTTAATGACCACCCCTCATACCCATTTCTCTTAGCTTAATAACTTAAACTTAATAAAAGATGGGAGGTAAATGTGTGCTCGTGGTTGTAGTCGAACATAGATTTAAAAAATGTAGAAGTGATGTAATAAGTTCAGATTGACATTTAGTCGGTAAAGTAATCATTAAAGAGGTGGTAATCATTTTTTGAACGTAAGGATTGTCATTTCTTGAACCCTTTATTCCCGATTCTCAGCCACGCTGCAAAGAAAACCGAAAGCAAACCATTACTCCCACCGGCCGAATACGTGATTGGTGTACCCAATCTGAAATTTTGTTGAATCACCTTCCGCGATAAAACTCGCTCACCCGACTGCAAGGCCCGTGGAAGGAAAGCAATCATTTTGAGGGCATTTGTCATCGTCTCACTTCTTTAGGACAATGTGCGACCCTTAAACGTAATTCAATCGAGTCCAAATTTTTCCACCTCTGTTTCTAACTGGGCTGGAACAAATAATAGGATAATGCGGTCAACATTTCGAAAAGTGCTGATTTTGTGAATTGAGATCGAACCATTTTCTCGTACCCGAACTGACTCGCATTGAAAACTGCCGAATTGACCGCAGCAGTCAAAAAAATGAGGCTGATTGCGACAGACGAAAAAATGAGGCAGATCACGATCATTCTCACTCTACCCGTGAATAATAACGTCATATGGAGGATTTTGTCCAGAGTAAATCCAATCCCGACGC
Source organism: Ceriagrion tenellum (assembly GCA_963169105.1). Lineage (NCBI taxonomy): Eukaryota > Metazoa > Arthropoda > Insecta > Odonata > Coenagrionidae > Ceriagrion > Ceriagrion tenellum. The sequence goes on from OY720637.1 coordinate 5,136,097, forward strand.
GAGAGCCGAGAAAAGTGCAGTAATCCGTCTGTCGGATGGGACATTAAACTGTGGCCTTCTAGGCGCGATTAGTTACAGAGTAGGGTGATGCCAACGCTGGACATCTCTCGTTACTTCATCCATTTCTCCACTCTTCACTTACCCACACTATCGTTCCTTTCCTATCTTGCACCACCTACTGCTATAATATCGAAACGAATCGTTCAATCGAATATTGCAGTCGCCACTACAGCGAAACGGTCACTCTGTTTGTGGTGACTCAGTTATAGTCATCTCTACCAAAGCTTAATATACTCAGTCTTTGATTAAGATAGTGTGAATCTCAAATCTCTGGAGAATAAATACCTTCGCAGGTCGACGCATCAACCCGAGTCCTCCCCAAAGTCCACAGCGCTCAGCATTCTCATCGCTCAATGCGGTAAAACTTACGTCATATAAGCCAGCAATTATACTGACGTACGCTGATAAGTACTTTTGCGTAATGTAGGTCAGAAGTGTTGAGAATAATCCGGCTTCAGCATTAAGCTACCATGAAGAATTAAACGAAAGGGTTCGACGTTTTACGAGCCATCCGACCGACGGATTATTACGCCGGAAATACTTTCGACACAAATATCCAAGTTGATATTGAGATTCCTCCGTGAAATCTCCACACAACCTGAGTTCCAAACTTGACACACTGGAATAAAAGACAAATCTCGATCCCTCAAAACGACCCGATCACAATCTCCAATGGTGTCATCGCTCTCACACCATTGCCTAAGAGTAAAAAGCTGGCTGATGTGTTTTAGAATACAAATTGCGCAGATTACACTTTTATTTGCCGAAAAACTAGATCTAAAATATGTTTAATTAATCAGCATATGAAAAACATACTTTCTCTACCCATACTAATGATATAATACCCATAACAGCACTCAATCACCCCCTTGATAAACTTTATTGTGTGACTAACATCTCAGAGATAATATCAGTTGCCATCTCCACATTTTATAAATACAAAATTGAATAATTTCCCCTCGCTGTGTTAGATTTTAGGACTATAAAGACTTTAGTCCTAGAAAACGAAGTTGCCTCAAAAAATCATACCTACAGAAATTAACGGTCATAAAATTTCCAACTTCACTATTTAATATAGGGGAGTTCCATCACATGAATCCGAAAACAACAATCCTTTTTAAACCTATACATATTGTTTCGTAATTTTTCGTATTTTTTAGTTAAGATAACTGCCACTGGAGGGCGTAGTTATTGTGACTGTGCGCGAGACGCTTTCGTTTTTGTTTTGATTGTTGTGTGTGTGCGCGTAAGCCCAGTAGACCAGTCGTCGGCAGCAGTCCCTAGTGAATCCCCAAAGTGAATAGTGCCAACCAACTGCCCCCCTGCCCCCCCATTCCTGTGTGAGTGCCAAGGACGGACCATGGACATGGACTGGCAGCTAAGTTTCATTCTCTTGCCCCAATGTATTATTTGTATGGTTAATGAAAAGGGTGAAATATTGTTATTTGTTTGAAATATATACATTTGTGTAAAGTCATTCTCGGTCCTTCGGGTTTATTTGTTTGTTATTAGTTGAATTTTCACTACGCGACATTGTTTGGTCCTTCGGGCCGGATAGTTTATTGTTGAACGCGAAGTTTATTTGTTTGTTGTTAAAAGTTGAACTCAAGCGCTATGGTTTCATTGTTTCTATTTCTTATAGGTATTGCATATGTTCAGTAATGTTGTTCAGTGTCATTTGATGCATTTTGCTTATTAGAAGTGCTTCTTGTTCTCATGTTCCATATGCTTAGTATGTTATTTCAATGCATTGCTCTCGTATTTTGTGAAACTCCTTTTATGTTCTGCGATTGTTTCTTTGCTAAAAGCGTTATACATATTGTAATTTCACGAAATCCGGTGGCAGTTAGTTGGGGCGTTATTTCTCGTTTCCTCTCGAATTGAGTAGCGCCTTTCGCCCCTGTCAACCCTCTGACTTCCCCTCTCATCCCGTAACTCCTCCCCTTGCGTTCGTACGTACTCATCGCCTGCCGCCCGAAGTTCAAGCTGCGCTATCTCCACGAGCAGCGGCTACTCACCCCCACTCCGCGGCAACGGTACATTTACGAACAGCTGATTTTGAACGCCCATCGCAATGCGTTACGTTGCTTTCTCTCGCCAGGCAGAACTAATAAAAAATAGATTTGTTAAAATAAACGACTATGTCGTGCAACTTCTTCCTCCAGCTCCTCGACCTCCTGAACATATAAGAGAAAAGTTACGCTCTTATTTGGAGGAAGTGGAACAGAAACACAGCAATTATCAGCAGCTTGTTGAAAGGTTATATACTGGCGATGAAACCTCAGAAATAAATGACCAGGCAGTCGGAATTTATTCTGATGAAATATCAGACATTTATGGCGATGTGAAGGCAGCAATTAGAACTTTACTCAGATCGGAGGAAAATGTCGAGTTCCGAAGTAATGCTGCCCCTCCAACCATTCCGGCGCTGCCAACTTCGTCAGTGAGATTGCCCAAATTCGATTTGCCTCACTTTTCTGGAGATTTAAATGGCTGGATATACTTTTCAAATCTATTTGAAAAAACTATTCATCACAATGAGTGTCTTTCAGAGATTGAGAGATTTCAGTATCTCCTTTCCTCACTCCGAGGAGAAGCCCTAAATGTTGTTAAAGGTTTACCTATCTCCGCTGCCAACTACAACATTGCATGGAGCCTGTTGCACAAAAGATATCACAACATTAGACGCTTAGTGAGTAATCATGTTAGCTGTATTATTGATTTGCCAAATATTAACGGCTCGTTGAAAAGTATTCGAAACTTCTTAGATATTTTTCGCGAGAACACGCAGGCATTTTCTGCCTTAGGACATGATATTACTAACGAAGGATTACTTTTATCAACATTGCTTTTACGAAAGTTGAACCCAGACACACGGAAACGCTTTGAAGATAACAAAGTCACAGAAAATGAGATTCCCTCCATTAATGATTTGATTGATTTTCTTGAAAAGGAATCCTCAAGATTAGAAGATGCTTCTATCGGACGCAATCACCCTCAAGAAATGAAACACGCTGCATCTTCACGCCTACCCAAAGTTACTCTATTATCAGTGGATAAGGCAATGTGTAATTATTGCCATGCCCCCAATCACAATGTTTATAATTGTGACTCATTTCTCAAATTAAGTGCCGAATATCGACATAGATATGCCCACACCAATGGTTGGTGTTATAATTGCCTTGGCACTTCTCACTCGATTAAATTTTGTAAATCGACTCACTCCTGTAAGACGTAAAAAGAGGCACCATTCATTGCTGCATCTCCCGCATTTTGCCTCTGCATCATCAGGTCCATCGAAGACACCTGCAAGCAAATCATCCCCGACTAACAACCCAGAAGAAAGATCCCGTCCAAGCGCCTTTGTAGGATTTTCTTCAGCGAAGACAACTGCCTCGGTTATCCTGGCCACAACATTGGTGAAACTCTCCACCCCGGAGGGAAATTCTTGTGTAGTACGAGGAGTTTTGGACTCAGTTGCTCAGACGAGCTGTATATCTGAACATTGTGCGCAGCTCCTCAGAGTAAAACGTTTAAAGTCTACCAACCTCCTTAGTGGACTATCTCAAGCTAGTCTACGCACTCGAGGAATAACTAATTTAAATATAAATAGCTTGAATAGACAATCCCTCGCGCAATCCCACTTCTTTCAAATTGTGGACAACATTAGTTCAAACTTACCTCAAACCACTATTTCGAAGGAAGTCAGACAAAAGGTTTCCTCACTAGTATTAGCAGATCCTACTTTTGATGTGCCATGCCCAGTGGATATTTTAATTGGAGCAGATCTTTTCGCACTTGCATTCACGGGCCAGCGTCTACCTCTTGGTCCTGATTTGCCAGTTGCATTCGGTACTATATTTGGATTTGTCCTCATGGGATCGTGCAGTGTCGCATCACCTCAAGTTAGTCTCAATGAAGATATTTTTTACCATTACTGATATGGACCTTCATTCGTCCATACAGAAGTTTTGGCAAATTGAAGAACCGCCAAACCCAACTCTTTCTCCGGAAGAAATTTATGCGGAACAGCACTTTGCAACAACCTTCAAAAGGGATCCTTCGGGAAAATACATAGTCAGACTTCCTTTCAAGAAAACTCACCCCAATCTCGGAGACTCCTCTGCTATTGCTAAAAAACGATTTTTCTCGCTCGAAAGGAGATTCTTATCGCAACCTGACTACAAAGGTCTGTATGTGGACTTTATGCAAGATTATTTAGACTCAGGGCATATGACTCCATGCACTTATAGCAAGCTTCAGTTCCCTCATTACTTCATTCCCCATCATGGAGTATTCAAACAAAATGACCCTGCCAAAAAACTGCGCGTCGTTTTTGACGCTAGTGCTCGCACTTCTAACAATGTTTCACTGAATGATATTCTACTACCAGGTCCGAAGTTGCAAAACAGCATTTATGATGTGATTTTACATTTTAGACGGCATGCAATAGTATTCTCTTGTGATATCACCCAGATGTTTCGCAACATCATGCTACACCCAGATGACCAACCATTTCAACTGATTTATTGGAGATCGCAGCCATCTGAACCACTCCAACAGTACAAACTAGCGACAGTAACGTACGGGATGACAAGCTCGCCTTTTCTTGCCATTCGAACTCTTCAACAACTAGCCCAAGATGAACGGGAGACTTTTCCTCTTGCTGCTGAAGTGCTCCTAAAGCAGACTTTTGTCGATGACATAATAACTGGTTCGGATACCTTAGAAGAAGCTCTTACTTTAAAAGACGAATTGACCAAACTACTTCGTCTTGGAGGTTTTATGCTGCACAAGTGGTGTAGTAACTCACCTTTCTTGCTGGAGTCAGCTAATTCACCACATCAATTTTCCAATCCTCTCCGTTCCAGTTCTACCCAACTTCATGGAATATTAGGACTCCAATGGGACCCAAATGAAGACGTTTTCTCATACAAGATAAATATTGTCCAAGCTCAATTCACAAAGAGGTCAGTTCTGTCATCCATCGCAAAATTATATGACCCCTGTGGATGGATAGCGCCAGTTGTATTTTGGGCTAAGTCATTTATGCAAATGATTTGGACTTTAGGATTAACCTGGGATGATCAATTACCATCAGAGATTATTAATAGATGGAAACAATTTTTAAATGATTTGCCTCATATTGCGAACGTAAGGTTACAGCGTCAGCTTTTCATCGCTCATCCAGTATCCATCCAGCTTCATGGTTTTTCTGATGCATCTCAACAGGGATACAGTGCTGTAATCTACGTCCGCAGCATAGATGCAAGTAATGCAATAAAATCCTCAATTCTTATTGCCAAAACAAGGGTTTCCCCACTAAAGCGCATTTCCTTGCCGCGCTTAGAGTTATGTGGAGCTCATCTTTTAGCAAAATTATTAAATTATTCTTCTCTTCAGCTTTCTCCTCACATTGATATTGAAAGTACATCAGCATGGTGTGATTCTACAATTGTGTTAAGCTGGATTCAAACGCCGTCTTACCGCTTGAAGACGTATGTCGCTAACCGTGTGAGTCAAATACAAGAATGGACTCCATCTCATTTATGGAACCATGTTGCCTCTGACCAAAATCCCGCTGATTTAGCATCTCGAGGACTCTCACCTTCGCAACTACTTGACAATCCCCTATGGTGGGAGGGACCGAAGTGGCTAGCACTGCCATCCCAAGAAAGGACTGTATATAGTTTCGCACGCATTAGTGATCAGTCACTACCTGAAATCATACAGAACCCGCTGAATGTTTTCTTGAGCCAAGAATCGACTGATTGGGATTTAATTACTAAATTCTCATCGTGGACTAAGCTGCTACGTGTATTCGCCTACATACTGCGCTTTATTCGTGCTTGTAAGTCTAAGATAAAGGTAAAAGGATTCCTCACATCATCTGAGCTGAAGAGAGCCACGATTACTATTTGCAAAATTATTCAGACCAACTACTTAAAAGAAGATTTGGCCCTACTTCATAAACAACGTCCCTGCAGTCTAAGAATCCGTCGCCTCTCCCCATTCATTGATAAGGATGGGTTACTTAGAGCAGGATGAAGATTAACTCACTCAAACTTGGCCTATGAAGTCAAACATCCCATAATTCTGCCCAAGAATCACCATGTAGTCAACTTGCTTGTTGATTACTATCATGCAAAATATCTCCATGCAGGACCTCAACTTTTGCAATCCATTCTTTGCCAGCAGTTCTGGATACTATCCGCTCGATCAGTGATTCGAACTAGAATTTTTAAGTGCATGCGATGTTATCGATGCAAACCAACAAACAATCCGCCTTTGATGGGAGATTTTCCGGAACCCCGTGTTACGCCTGCACGCCCATTCCTTAGAAGTGGAATGGATTATGAAGGACCATTCCAAGTAAAAATACACACCCTAAAAAGAACACAATTAATCAAGGTATATTTGTGCATATTTGTCTGTTTCTCAACGAAAGCTGTTCATATCGAAGTCGTTAATGGACTCTCAGCAGAGGCCTTCATCGCTGCTCTGACACGATTTGTATCCAGAAGAGGACTTTGTAAAGATTTATTTTCAGGTTGTGGAACGAATTTTAAAGGGGCTTCGAATAGATTGGCCTCAGTGATGAAGAAAACCTTCTTATCTAAGGACTTTCGTCAGAAGGTATCCTATTTTTCCCAAGAAAACTCGATTAATTTTCACTTTCTTCCCCCGGCGTCTCCACACCAGGGAGGTTTATGGGAAAGTGCAATTAAGAGTGCAAAATATCACTTAATAAGGGTAATTGGAAGAGAAATTCTTACGTTGGAGGAATTCATCACACTCTCGACAAAGGTGGAGGCAATGCTCAACTCGCGCCCCTTGACACCGCTGTCAACGGACCCCTCCGAGACCACAGCTCTTACGCCAGGCCATTTTTTAATCGGTTGTTCGTTACAAGCTGTTCCAGAAGACGATTTAGCAGATATTCCACAAAATCGGCTGTCTCGGTGGCAGACGATACAGAACCTATCACAACGCATATGGAAGCGCTGGCATCAAGAATATCTACACACCCTGCAGCAACGATTGAAGTGGACTTCACGAGGAAGGGGATTAAAGAATGGAGACCTGGTGCTGGTGCATAATCCTCATGCACCACCTCTGCAATGGTGTCTTGCTCGTGTCGACAAAACCTACCCAGGGAAGGACGGCATCGTTCGCGTCGTGCAGCTACGAACGCAAGAAGGTACCTTTTCCCGCCCTGCCACAAAATTATTCCCGCTACCTCAATGCTATTAAACACGATTTTTTTTTAATTGATCCTAGCGGATCGAGGGGGCCGGTATGTTTCGTAATTTTTGGTATTTTTTAGTTAAGATAACTGCCACTGGAGGGCGTAGTTATTGTGACTGTGCGCGAGACGCTTTCGTTTTTGTTTTGATTGTTGTGTGTGTGCGCGTAAGCCCAGTAGACCAGTCGTCGGCAGCAGTCCCTAGTGAATCCCCAAAGTGAATAGTGCCAACCAACTGCCCCCCTCCCCCCCATTCCTGTGTGAGTGCCAAGGACGGACCATGGACATGGACTGGCAGCTAAGTTTCATTCTCTTGCCCCAATGTATTATTTGTATGGTTAATGAAAAGGGTGAAATATTGTTATTTGTTTGAAATATATACATTTGTGTAAAGTCATTCTCGGTCCTTCGGGTTTATTTGTTTGTTCTTAGTTGAATTTTCACTACGCGACACATATTCTTATGCATAACCTGGAGATGATTTTATATGAAAAATGATAATAAGAGAAGAAAAATGTTTCAGGATGGGATATAAATGAAGGCAGATAGTACACTTACAGGAATTTGGCTTTACATCATAAACTATAGTGCAACGGTTTGGGCCAGGGGAGAAGCGTCGATTTGAAAAAAAAACGGAATATTTTGCTTCTCCCAAGTAGTTACACATATCTAAATCCAAAGCTACGACTCTATCAGCTATCGTTATCAGATATTGGTCCTTCCTGTCGTTCGGATAAAAACCAGTATTTCATATGCACGTGATTACAATGCATTTAACTATATAGGTTCTTTTCCCTTCTCTTACGCTCTCTATTTTCACGAGGAAAAATATGTACATCGATTTCTCTCCATCTTACACACTTGTTCGAATCATGCACCTCAATTATGCAATCCATGTGTATGTAAACATGAACTTTGGGTCACATTCACCTATCTGGAAATCCTACTCTCACTTGCTCTTCTCACACATGGAGGGATTCTCAATAAACTTTCCTGAATTACACAGCACATCGAGCATCCTCTAACGACAGTTAATCTTTTACAAATTTTGGGAATGGTAAATAACTTCTTATAGTTCTTTGATCGACTGTCTCTCTTAGTAAAAAATCGTTTCATGGTATTTGGGCATTATTTGATACAAAAATAAATGTAACTAAAACATAAATACCACATTTAAGCGTTAGGGCTGGATCCAAACTGAAGGGCAATTTGAATGGGATTAGAGTTATGGGCTTCACAGATACCATGGACCATGGGCGAGAAGAAACAAAACAGAGATAAAAATGAGATATTGAAAGGAGGAAAGGATAACCACTTGGGACTGAGAAGGAATAGGGAGACCACCTTGGAAGAGTTAGTGTTGATAGGGAGGGTTGAGGATTAAGGGAGGAAGGGGTGCGTGCGCAATAAGGGGGAGGCGGGTGGAAAGGAAGGGTTCGTTCCAAGAGGCGCGTGAAATTGCTCGCGATAAATAACTCTGACAACTGCTGGGCAGATTGTACCGGGACATAATGAAGATGTTAAGGTGTTGGGAGGAGAGTGAGGTCGAAAGAAGGACGAGATGAAGAAGGCCCTAAAGAAAGAAACGGAGGACTCACTCAGGAAGAGGAGACATTGAGGAAGTGTTAGCGTGGATCTGCGCTCGGTAGGTTGTGGAGAGGAGAAAGGTAAAGATTTATCGAGGAAGGGAGATGGCGAGTGAAGATTATAACATCTCCAAGGAGCGATAAGGGAAGAGGGAGAAGGGCGCTGTGGATTAAGTGAATGAACGTATGAAAGGAAATGAGAAAGGAGATCAGAATAGTAGGAAGAAAATTAAAGGACTGAGTGCAAAGAAGAAACGAGGTTCATCTCGGGAGATCATCATTATTCAAGATCACAAAATCTCGATGTGAGGGAGAGAGGTGTGTTACGTTCCCCTTTCGCTCGACCTAAAGAACTTCACGGAAGATATGACTGATTTTGTACGACGGAGATGCGGAGAGACTCATTTCTCGCAATTCGCATCTCCTCGATGAGCGTCGACTAATATAACAAAACAGGGAATATTAATAGTCTTCTCAAACATCTTGGGGACTGGGGTGCAAAACTGAAATCTACTTGTACATAATTAACTACTCAGCGTTCCGCCAAATGAGTACGTGGCAGGGGGGGACATAAGCCATGTAAAGGTGGAAAGAGGTTTATAGGGCGGTAAAATGGAAAATTTTATTTCGGAAATGTTGATTGTTTGGAGTGGAGCTATTATTTGATGGTCTCTTATGTAAAAAACAAATTTCAGAAGTTATCTGTTCGGCAATATATCTATCTTATTTTATCGCCGCTATCAGACCTATAAATGTGATTTGATTTCAAAATTGTATTCTCTGAATCACGCTGAAATACACCTGTTAGGAATTTCTCTAGCAATCTAAGCTTTACGAGCATCCTCGGAGTCTCCAGCGTTTCCAATTCTTATCACTCAAGGCAGATAAACACAGTATTTTCGTTCGTAGAAAGGTTTAACGAAGTGCGCAGCTTTCCTCCGCATTACATTTATTTTTCAGCTTATATCTTTCTGTGGAATGTCTCAAATGCCCGCGGCAAATTCAAGGTGACGCACAATCAGAGCGAAGTAGAACCACATTTTTACCCGTGAACATCCTATACGGTTGATAAACCCAAGTTTCTTCAAGGTGGTGCCGCCTGTATTTTTTATGTGTGTTCCCCACGATAAATCCGAGGTTAAGATAATTCCCAGGTATTTGACTTAATCTGACAACTCTTTTTACTCCACCCCCATTGTAGAGATTTATTCAGGTGGGCGAAGGGGAGTTTTATCGTCACGTGATATTTAAATGAATTACAATTCTGGGACTATAAGCCATTTATATCTTATTAGACTGCTAGGTCTCCCTCAACGTTAAATTACTAGGAAAAACAGCAACCAAGAGTATGAATGCTCGATGTCCAAATCTGACCTTGTTTAGAGTGCTACACTTTAGACGATACTCACGGAGCTGCCAAGTAAATACGTACTGAAAGTTGTTCTTAGGCAAGAGCTTCTGAGAAGAAAATACTTTATAGTATAGGTATGAAAAATTTACCTTTATTCGAAGATCAAAGCTTTAATCTCAATTCATAAGTGGGGAAGAGAGACCAGGTCGTAAGTATCTCAAAAACAAAATAAATGGCTAATAGAGTGAAAGGATAAACTGACTGCCTTAAATGAAAAACAGGTTAAGTCAAAATGCAGATCCTTGCACAACAGCAGAAAAACTGGTGATGATGATACAGCCGCGATGATAGGGAATAAATTAAATTGACATAAAATTACGCTAAAATATAATTAAGAGGAAATTCACTCAAAGGGTGAGGAGAAATAACTATCACTAGAAGAATCACTGCTGAATTTCGTCAAAAACTAATACTTCAGTTCAACCCTTACATCTGTTATTAACAGCGACTGCCTCTAAAATATTTACTATAGACACGATTTGTAGAGGAAATAATGAGACGAATAAGTTCTTCCGTTCTTACACCGATAAAGTAGGTGCAGCAAAATCTTAACCACCAAAACATAATGGAAAACATTTTCAAATCTTAATATTTTCATAAAGTATTACATCTCAAAGGTATTCACACGTCAAGTAGAACGTAGTGAAGAGTCGATATCAGGCGATGAATTAATGATGAGATCGCGATGACCTTCGTCTGCGGAAGGCGGTCGCTGGCCGATATCTAGTGGATTTGATAGTGACACATCTTCATCATTGATAACCTACGAATTGATTATGTGTCGACTCATCGGAACTGCTTCTGGACGAATTTCAAATGATGCATGTGACAATGGCCTTTCAAAAATTTCTACAAAAAGGTAATGCAAAAGGTCAGTCTTCTTTTCATCCCTTTCAAATTTGTGTAAAAATTAACCTTTCCGGAAAAGAATTTAAACTTCCTGTCTTAAAAATTTATATCAGCAAGAATTCTAAAAATATTCACAATTCAACAAACTCTTCTCGGGCTCTGCACCAGGTGATTGGCTTCATGTTTGGCAAACATCCAATCCAATCACCTCGGGTGCAGAGCCCGAGGAGGGTTTATTAATACTATTCACCAGGAGAAACTTAAATCCGTATATATTATTTCTCAATGGTGTTTTTTTGTCGCAACGCCATAACTCCCATAATTATTCATCAAAATTGATTATTCAAACATCGTTTTAAAGCTTATGTTCCCCGATATTGATGAAAAATAAACAAATTGTATAAAATTAAAGTTTTTGTTAAAAAAAGAAGTATACAACGACAATATAATCAGCTAATATGTTGGCAATGGTTACGTGCTTAAATGACTGTAGGAGGCGCCATCTATTAACACATCGTTTAATTAGATTGTTTACATTCTACATGCAATCAGTGTGACCATTTACTGTTTACGTTATGTATCTTTAAAACAAACATAAATAACATATAATTGTCAATGGGATGAAACAGGTATAAGAACAGGAAGAGAGAAGGAAAAAACAGGAAGAAGCTGCATACTGTGCAAAATATTCGCTCGGGTCAACTAGTCTTTTATTATTCATAATTCACTTGGGCAAAAAGCTGAGCCAGATTTAGCTCATGAATATGGAGATAACTTGGCCTATCTACTTAAGTCTAAGATGCCTTATTCACTACAATTGACAATCATATCCAAAATGATCTTTTTAGCATCGTTCTTTCTGCAATAAATATAACTTAATGGTAAGGAAAACTTCTAAAGAAATTGACAAATAGATTAAAGAATAATCAACAATTTCTTGCGTGAAGTTGGTTTTAAGGAAAATTAACACATGATAAGAAAGAAAAAAACAATAACAGATTTATGCTTAAAATCATAGCAAAAATTACGTTTTTCATCCAAATGGTAGTGAAATGGAAAAATCACTTACCAATGACTACCAATTAGTCGTTAAATAAGGAATCATTGTGATAACCTTTGTTGGCAAAAGATTTATTCTTCAAAACATCTTATGCTAATGGTTTTCGAGAGCAGATCATTTTCTTCGCTATTATTATTCTGGGAAAAGAGAAAAGTGGTTTTGAGTATTTTTTCCACAATAGTTTTCATGAATTAATACCCTCTCTCGTAATTATGAATTCCTCCAGAAGCTTATTTCGCATTAGTGAATTCATTATCAATGAGTGTATCCAATAACCAAAGAGAATAACCAATGATGAACAAGTTTCGCTGTCAAATCCATTATAAAACGATGGACTTTTCGCAGATATTTCCGAGTTCAAGGAAGGACACCGATGAGAAAGCCCCTATCGCAGATGGAGGTCATCGTGTCTCATCCTTGATTCATCGCCAGACATTGTTTGTTCACTCTAACGCTCATCTTGGCAAGGGAGTACCTATGAGGAGTGCTTTAGCAAAGGGATCAATCGGCTTTCCAAAACGTGACCTTGATTAAATACTCTTCGCCGGAATGGACCACCCATGCAGAGAAAATCACACCGTTGAATAAACAAGAGGGAAGATTTTCTCGCGACATTATGTGTAAAGTATTTGTTCTGCCAAATGCCAAATACTATCCAAGGAAATAGCGTCTGACAACAATGAGAAAATTGCTCTACAAATCACGAAGAATCAGCAAGTAAAATGTTAGTGCATACGGTCATCAAAATGTTTTCTACGTCTCAAGAAGCATATGGAGCGATATACGCAGATGGTATTGGAAAAGGTGATTCGCAAACGTTTTTAAATATTTCAAAAACACACTCAGACGAAGATTCGACGGCGAAGGTTCCTAAGTTGAACAAAATTGATTGGGTCGAACGAAACGTAGAAAAACGAATTGGAACGAGATTTTGCGATAAACAAAGATAGAGAAACGCAGTGGAGAGGAGCGTGTGAAAAAATTTCTAATAAAAAATTAACCATCTACTATGTCTAGGCCATCAGAGGAAATGTAGATTTCGTTTATGTAAAAAGGGATCATGGTTATTCTGGAACAATTATGTTCAACAGACGATCCGCCGACACAGCATGATTGTCCTGCGATCGCCGATAGTTGGCGTGAGCTGCGCAAAACGGAAGTCGTCAATTGGATTCTTTAAAATTGGACCCTTCTCACATCATATGGCCAGTTAAGAAGAGAGTATCCAATTCATATCTAAAGAACTGTCCCAGGATAATGAGAAGGTGTTTAGCCGCAAGAATACTGAATGAAGACTGTGGTAGTTTTAACTACCTTGGAATTGCAGAAAATAAAATTGACTAGCATTTCACGATGATCGTGGATTTCAATGACACAAGGAAGGGGTGGTCAGCGTTGGCTTCGTAGTAAATAAGGAAGTCGTACTGCTTGTAGATTCAAACAACAGGAGTTTAAGAGTCTGTGACGATGAAGGAATATTTCATGTACCATGAATAGCTGGTAAGGATTGTAGTATTTATTCAATTTTTCCTCATTTTTTCCGCCAGAAAAATTTCACGCCTGATTAGAGTGGTTTTTTCAAATAAGTCAAATTATTTTTCGCGAGAAATGAAAAACTATTTTTCATATTAAGAAAAATTTTCAATTCTTCCTCTAAATTAACTAAATGAATCATCATAAATGAAATGAAAACATAGGTGAAAAAAGTCATTCTAAGCGATATTTTTTCTATGTGCATTGAAAGAGTAATTTATCGTTTCATTGAAAGCTTTTTAGGAATTTCAATTATTTGGTCTTTTTCATTCATCGTTGAAAGAATAATGTCTAAAATAAAAAAGAATGGAATTTTTGGTATGAGAAAAAAGAAATGGTTTCCATTTCCAGTCGGACACCCCTGCTATAATGCGCACAAATTACAACAGTTCATTTCCGGACTTTTACTATTATTATAGGTATTGTACATGTAGGCACGGGCCAAGGTGCGGCCACTAGAAAGGACGGGGGGAGGGAAATTTTTGGAGAGAGACGGTAGGTGAGGAGCGCAGGCGGTTTAGGGAGCCAACCGCGGACTCTACGCGAGTGGAGTAAAACGGTAACAAAAAAAACGAAGAAAACCTGCGTCCTCGCCCTGGGATCCCATGGAGGAAAAAGGGGGTCTAGCGCTGGCTAGCTGACTGGCTGGGTTGAGCGAGAGAGAAACTCGGGGTCGGGTGAATTTTCAAACGCGTGATGACGGGTTCAGAAGTGAATATTGTGGGCTACCAGAGGAAAAAACATATAACTTCCGTTAACCATATTAATTTTTACGAATGCACAATACACGTAAACAAAATTAATCAACTGGTTGTAACACTACCGAAAAAAAGGGGGTACTAATCCTAACTTATTACTAATACATATCGGGAAAAGACAAAGAAACAAACTGAAACATGACCCTCCACGCTTGAAAAGTCTGTACTTTCTTCTCAGTAATTCTTGATCATCAATTATAATCGATTTTGACTGAAGCCGATGCAGACGATTTTGCCCGCGATTAGCCCGCATGCAAAATATATCTAAATATTTATGTGGTCCACAGTGGCAAAGATGTCGAATATCACAGCTGTCAAGAGATAAACCTGAAAAAAATTTGCTACCGAATGTCAGCTTCATTGAGTTGGATAGAGGGGGTAATTGCAAAGGTGGCTCTAACGCTAAAAGCTGTAAAGTGGGCGTGGCCTGTCCGCCATATTTGATAACCCCGATTTGCCTTCACGAACTAACGCTCTAATTTTGCAATTATACAATATTTTCCATCGATAAATTACTAGTAATCAACATATGATTGCTTTTTAAATATCTATTCTCCTTACAAATATTTTTTATCCTACTAAATTAATAAAAATCTGCAATCCCGGTGAATAATATGGTAGAATTACCAAAAACCATCACAATAAGTTACCAATATATGTTTCAAGAGTTTTTAATGCCTTTTTTTAAACTTGCCTTTTTTGTTTTGTTGTGTTTGCTTGTTTGTTGTTGTATTATGGTAAATTTTATGTTTATGTTAAGTTAAATGTTTTAATTTGCCTTAAATTTAGAAAAATTGGACGATATTCTTGCTTTACATCTGCTTGTTCGTCCATTCCCTCGTGCTATACCAAGGAAAGTTAGGGACGAGCAGGGATAAGCAATATGGCTGCTATTTAGGTTGTCAGGCTTCAGTTTGATGACGTATGATGAGGAGCATATGCTTCCCCATCAACCGCTTACCCCCCAATCCGGGATGCTGAGCAAGGTCTCTCCTATCAGGCACTCAACCATTGCAAAGCATCGTTATCCTACCCCTCGGCTATCCAGCTCCTTACCTCCTCTTCTCCCTCCCAGCTTTCGGGAATCCCGATAGAATTTTCGCAAACCTTCCTGGACAGGCTGTCAACCTGGGGTATCCCAGAAAGATCAGCTGTGCGTATTATTGTTTCAAACTGAACAATTTATCTAGTACAAAGTTCGGAAATATCTCTCATCTCCTGAATGCATTAAAGACTATTACACCTTCGTCAAGACAATCAGGAATGGCCATCTATGTCGTTGGACTTTTATAGACTAGATTAACAAAAGATAATGGGCATTTTTTATCCTTAAAATTGTGCCATAAACTGTGAATTTTATTTTTTCATGATTTGTATTTGTTGGGAATATTTTGTTATTAAAATTTTCAAAGCATCACAATGATTTTTAAAAATTTCGCAGTTATTATCGAAACGTCTTGCTCTTTTGGAGAGAATGTATGTACGTTGGACGGGAAGGAAGACAAACGTAGAAAAGCTTGATGTGGCCGGTGAAGAAAGGGAACTTCTTGCTGAGATTAGGCGTATGCAAAGTAGGTGACCGGAATAGGTAATGGGGGAAGTGCGGCTGAAGGCCATGATGGATGTTTTGGCAATCGGGGAGGGGGGGGGTAAGAAAGAGAATGGGTTTGTGCACGGAGTGAAATGGGTAGGTTTTTTGACTGGATGAGGAATGAAAAATTATGCGTTAATAGGCCATTCGTAATAATTCAGGGGAATTTTACTCACTTTCAATTGAACCTACCCTAGTTGATATATTTATTAAAATTAATTACTCTTCATTCTTCTTAAAGCTGATTCATATTTCATAAACTTGCCAAAACTACCCGAAAAAGCCACTCTCCCTACTCCTCTACAGCTTGTTCCATTCTCCCCTTCTCTCCGCTCGCAATATTCATTGGGACGCGAGCGGTGCCTCTGTCAATGACTGATGCTAACCTTCAACCCCTGCCCCTTATACTGAGAAGGTCACCTCTATTGACATCCTATTATGTTTTATCTTTAGCAAATTCATTCCGTTCAGCATTTGTTTCAGACCCACAATTCCCTTCAATTTTTAGCCACACCCGCGTATCTCACACCGAGAAAAACTAGGGCGAGTAGTTTCATGCATTACTGTCTGTGTGAGCGTTGTATGAGGGGGATGCAATTGAGAGGGATTACAGACGACTGAATTAACAGCTCCCTTCACTGCGGCGTAACGCGAAACTATGTTGGACCTCAGATGTACAAGAGCTTTTGTTTACGGTTTGAGGCTCTAATGCGGATGAAAACAATGGTACATTGGTAATGCGATTCCTCAATATGTAGAACAGTTCTAAGTCAATGACCGTTGATGTAGTATATCGCTACATTACCGTGCATGTTGCCACGCACACTAAATCACATGCCACCGCGAAAAACATGGCGGATGAAGGGTTGTGTACTATGCTCATGTCAGACAAGGGCGGTGTGCCAGTAATTACTTTTCCGCAAATGAAAACCATCCATTCAAATTTTGCGAATAATTATTCAGTTCAGCGTAATTTTAAATGCGATAAACATAGTTAATATGCTAGAAAAAATTATAGCACCCTCCAAATGATTTACGATCTAAAAAATAAGGTAGACGTTTTGTGACGTTATTTTGTATCATGTATTGATTTAATTTATATTAAAAACGGAATACCGGGATTTTCGAACACATCTGATGAGTTTGAAGAACAAGGCGAGGAATTGAACGGTTCCAACGATACTAAGAGAGTGAATGCTAAATTATTCACGTCAGAGTTGGAGAAGCAGCTGAAAATAAGCTTCAGTTATTTGCAGATGACACAGTAGTGTACGCGGATATCCATGGCCATTGTGACAAGGAAGAGCTAACGAAGGACACAGAGTTAATTAAAAAATAATGCAACGCGTGGCAGCAAGAACTGAATTAGCGAACGTTTTGGCAATGAATTAATGTAATAGGAGAAACTCTTCTCGATGCAGCTACTGCATATAAAATCACTAATTAGAAACGGTAGGATCTCTTTAATACCTCGGGGATAAACTGGATAATAGACTTTCGTGGAAAAAAAACATTTTCGGGAAATAACCGGTCAATCTAACAGTAAATTGGAATTTGTTTAAAGCGATTTAGGCAAGGGTGACGATAAAGTTCGGGAAAAAAAGCTACTTGTCCCTTGCTAGACCCCACTTGGAAAACGCAGCCAGTATTTGAGATCATTGTCAGGTGGGCTTAATAACCGAATTAGAGTAATTGAAGCGAATATCATCAAGGTACGTAAAGGCCTTTATGATAATCTCTTTTATTTCACAAGCCTTCTGTACCCACAGGGAAGGGAATCGCTTTCATATGCTTGATTAAAATTTACACAATCTTTTAAGTACCAAGCCGATTAATTTTATGACTACGTCAATAATATCTTTCGAAATACGGCATATTACGGTAGATAAGACTATACAAGTAAAATAATGGAAATAGACTGCCGGACGGCTGGGTTTTAAAAGTATTTTTCTGCGAGCGAAGAGATATAAAAACATCTTCCTCTGAGACCTTTGACTATACCTATTTATCGTCGGATAGAGTAGCTAGTTATTTGATTTTATCCCTCAGTCTTGAACGTAGACGTATATTATACGTAATACGTACAGTATGTATTGCATATTTCCTGCATAACTGTTACACCTTTCTGAATATAAGAAGTGACAAAAAAATCTTTACAAATTGTCTCCCTAAATTAGGTAGAATACCTTTAGTGCAGTAGTATTACATCCATTATTACAGTCTACATTAATGGTTCCCAAAGTGGTCGTTATCGCCCATTGGGGAGGGGGGGCGGGGTTGCTTTCATTTAAGGGGCGAAATGGAACAGGGGGGGCAAAATGGGTGCGCCGGACCGATCCGGCCGTGCATGCGTGGTCGCTCTGTCGGAATGATAAAAGTACTAAGACAATACCACTTTTCGCCGTTGCAAAAGACTCCTTTCTGAAACTCTATATCTCAAAGATTTTGTGCGTGGTAGATGTCATTTGATCTCTTAAGGCTCACGATGACCTTCATCTGTTTGCGGTGTTCTTGTTGCAACTCGGAGATGAGGGCGAAAAGGCCATCGTTTTATAGTGGATTTTGAAACGACGATTCTTCATCATTGGTGGATAACTTATTGATAATGTGATGACCAATCCGAAACTTTGACCTAGTATTCGTTCGAAAAACAAAAGGAAGTAAAACCATCTTGTAACATTGGGCTATTTCCATACTTTTTCATGGTAACGTGTTGCTCGGATAATGATGAGACAATTTTTAAACTACCCATTTTAAATCACTTCCTTACAATTTAGAAAGCCCGAAGAATAAATTTATTATGTCCAAATCAATTCCTTAGAAGCGTTTACTTTTCTCTGAAGTGACTGTACAAAGGTTAGCGGAGATTATAGCAAATGTACAAACCTAATGGACAAGCAGATGGATTACACCCTCAAGCCTTCAAAATGTAGAGGTACTTAAGAGCTCCGTTTCCATGTCAGGACTCATCTATCACGAAATTATCTCAATTTTCTTGCTAGCATCATCAAATTTATGTCATATTTAAACGAATTGGGTGCAAGAATCCCTTTGTCTTTCTCTTTCACTTTTTTGAATTCGAAATTTTCTTTGTGATAGTCTTATCCTGATTAACTGAAATGGCTTTGGCAGCAGTCTTCTGGTATTAGACACAGCGCAAAAAAATTTTGAAAGGAGCCAGAGCGGCTTTGGAGCCAAGAAATTGACCGGAACCACTCCTCAAAACCTCAGTTCTAAAGCTCTGACAGATACGAATACTCACCACCAGTCGACTGCGGTGATATAAGACGAAGGAGACTTCCACCAAATGGGAAGACGAGAGGCATTTCTCATCGATACACCGTCTTACAGCCTTTTACCTCGTCTTGCGCCTCCCCAGTCTCCTCCGTCCGATCTCATCTCTTGGTTTCCTCCTTTGTCGCCACCACTTTGTTTGTCTCCTCCTTACCGACATCCTCCGCCAACTCTGGAAGCGCATTCGCCGCATTTGGCGACACTTGTTGTGAAGACACGCTCACAGCGTCTGGCGCCACCGTAGCGGGAATGCCCTTCATCGACGACGGAGGCGGCGGTCCAGCCCTTCGAACAATTTCCCCTTTATCAGACCTCTCGGCGGACTCGTCCCCATCCCTGAATGCGAGGAGGCCCATCTGGGCGTGTGAGCCCTCCGTAAGGGCCCTAGCCCTGCGGCAAGCCCACACCCGCTCGATGCTCGCCGGGTTGCCGTTCGGGGGCGCCGATGGACAAGGTCGCCGGCGCCACTGCACGAAGAGTCCCGGATCGGTGGAGCGGATAACGCGGACCCGAGATGATTTGGCGTGCCTGCGGTACAGGGCGACGTCTTCGATTGGGCCTTCGGTTGCTTCTTCGGCTTCGCTTTCTCGCAGGAAGTCGGATCTGTTTGAGGAAAGAATGGTCTGAGAAATTATTTTGTCAAACGAATAACCAAAACCTTCATTCAGTTATCTCATTGTAATTCCTTGAATGTCAACACTTGGTTGCACCAACTCTGAACCCAACTGTACTTTACAACGCTCTAAAAAAGGAGCGACCATCGCGGAATGGTTGACAGCAGTGGAACACTTAGTATAGACAAGACTATCGGTGGGGTTACACAGTATGACACATAAGTCAAAGTCAATAGTTCAATTGATATTTCTGAAAACATGAGTATGGACTCAATAGCTATATTTTCATAATGAAATGGGAATTGAACAATTACAGGGAAACGGAGGAACACAAAATAATGTAGTAATTCGATGTTATTTCCAGTGTAAGCCTTACAGGATACGGATATCACGTGACGATACTTAAACGCAAGTAAAATATATATAATTGAACATCGTTTTTTAATATGTCAGTTCATTATAATATTTTTATGCACATATTTACAATGCTGGCGTCATTGCGATTATAACTGTTAAACCCAACGATTTTTCATTTTCCATGTTAAAAAAACATTAAGCTAATTTATATGAGAATTTCCTATCTCTATGCTAAATATTAAGCGAATGGCAATAACTCAAATCGGGCCATCGGATTTTGAGCGCCGAAAACAGTGTATTTTTCAGATAAAATATCTTAAAAGTGTAAATAACAATAGAAAAATTTCTTTATACATCAATAAACTTACAAATTATCATTATACCAAAGTTATTTAATTTCGTTAAAATCCATTGACCATGCTTGAAGATACAGCTTCCTAAATTCAACGGACTCGTCTTTTTTAATGGACAGTAGGCATCCCCGAAACAACACCGCTTGAATCCTTATGAACTTTTTTGCTTCAATGATGAAGACACTTAACTGTGGTTAACTAGGCTCAATTTTATGATTTGTTATGATTTTCTCAGGACTATGCCAACAGCAGCCGAGTTCTGTCGAATGAGAAATCTGATTAGATATTTGAACATTGCGGCAAATCGGGAAAATGAGATAAAAAAGCAAACCTTGTTGGACTTGCCATAGCAGAGCTCAAATTGTTATTAACGGAATGCTAATGAAATATGTCTTTAAAATTCTACGAAAATTCATTAAGTGCCGTGGTTTGGTATGTGACCCCCGCCAACTTATATGCAATCAATTTCCCAGAGGTAGGGGCTACCCTCTCTTCTTCTATGACTAGAAGTTGAGACTGCTAGGAAGCTCTAAGAGAATACTTAAGATACGTTTGCAACGCTTTGGGAACGCTTGCTTCTAAATCGCGAGAGGGAACTGATGACCAGTGGACATCCAGGCAATGTGAATACGACGGTGCCTGCACATCGGGATATGGGAGAAAGACTATTACCGGAGTTTGATCCGGGGGTGTCATTAGGTTTCACAGCTGAACAGTGGGTGAGAGGAGTGGAGTGTATTGCGAGAGCTTATGCTTGGGACTACTCCGTGCTACTTGCGCACGTCGTTAGTAAACTAAGTGGAGCGGCAAAAATGTGGTTCAATAGTCTTGCGGGAGATATTTTTTCATGGGAGAATTTTAAGAGAGAGCTAATTTATTGTTTTCCCTCGGCAGTAGATCATGCCGACATACACATGAGCCTCACTCAGAGTAGAAATCCGCGGGGCGAAACCTATGAGACGTATGATTATTCGATGAAGGCTATCGCAAGAAGGGGTGGTATAGATGACGCCTCTGCGATTAAATACATTCTGAACGTAATGAGTGACAGGGAACTAGCTAGGTCGTTAGCTCTACCAGATTTTGAGAACGTCGAAGAATTATTGGCCAAAATAAAGCGCTACGAGAATGTGGCAGAGAGAGCTAGAGTAGGAGAAAGGCCGGCGTTCCCAACTCAGAGGAGCGCACAGAGTGAACCGGCGGGTGAACGGGACTCGAAAATATCCGGTCAAAATAGGTGCTTCAACTGCAATGGGCATGGGCACCTAGCGAAGGAATGTGCGCAACCAAACCGTGGTAGACTCTGTTTAAAATGCAATCAGGAGGGACATATGATGAAGGACTGTCCTCAGAAGAGTCAAAACTCCAATCTAACCGGGGAAGAAAGAGGATTGCTGTAGTTAACGAAGTTATTAAGGATGTGTACCACAAATGGATAGGGATAAAAGGTGACCGCGTCGTCGGATTTATCGATTTGGGCAGTGATGTGGTAACCATGAGACAGGACGTGGCTGAAAGATTAGGGCTGAAATATACTGCAAGTAAGACAAGCTTGGTGGGATTTGGATGCGGATGCTGCAAGGTAATCGGATCGACCCCGCTGAAATTGACTGTGGATGACGTTGAAATTGGCGTAGAAGTTTTAATTGTTCCTGATTACACTCAGGAATATGCCATAATTATTGGGAGAAGCGCCCTGGACCAAACGGGGATGTGTGTCGAGAAGAGAAAAGGAAAACTCAGCATAACGCAAGGCCTCCCGGAGCCAGAGGAAGAGAGGGAACCCAAGGTCATGAAGATCGAAGAGAGACCCCTGATGCAGACAGATGGGATTAATGTAAACGAAGGTCTAGGTGAAGCGGACAGAGACGCTGTTCTTGGCCTAGTAAATGAGTATAGAGATTGTTGCGCTAAAACTTTGAGCGAAATTGGCACCGTTAATTTCACCAACTTTGATATCGAATTAAGAGACACCCAACCAGTGACTTTACGATCATATCGCCTTCCTTACGAAAAGAGGGCGGAAATGCAGAGGGCGGTAGAGAAGCTGCTTGAAATGGGCATTGTGCAGGAGTCGACGTCGGAGTATGCGAGTCCAGCGCTGTTGGTTTAGAAGGCGAACGGCGAGAGTAGACAGTGCGTCGAGTACAGAGCGCTGAACATGAAAACAAAAAAAGTGAAATTCCCTATGCCCGCCATCGAGGAGCAACTAGACCGATTGGCAGGGAACAGATACTTTTCCACCCTAGATTTGGCATCAGGCTATCACCAAATTCCAGTGTCACCAAGATCGAAACCCTTCACGGCCTTTGCGACGGCGGAAGGATTATATGAGTTTAATGCCGTTTGGATTGGTAAACGCTCCAGCTGAATTTAAGCGGATAATGAGAAAGGTCGTCCAAATGACAAAACCAGGAGACGTCGTCGTGTATACGGATGATGTGCTGATCCCCAGTAAGAGCGTGGAAGAGGGGCTAGCTAAGCTCACTAGATTCCTGAAGGCTTTAAGAAGCGTGGGACTAACTCTAAAGGTGTCAAAATGTGAATTTTTCCAAGAGACCGTGGAATATTTGGGATTTGAGATCAACGCTGACGGGATCAGACCAGGAGAGAGAAAGATTTTAGCAGTTAAAGAGTTCAGAAGACCAGAAAATGTACAAGAGATACGATAATCCATAGGATTGACTAATTTTTTCTGTAGGTTTGTGCCCGGATTTGCTTCCATTAGCAGACCTTTGACGCTCTTAACGAGGAAAAACAAGGAGTTTTAATGGACCGACGAACAGGAATAGGCGTTCCACGAGCTGAAGGAGAGATTGACTGAACGCCCAACCCTGGCGTTATTTGATGTAAAAGCTCACCATGAGGTTCACTCGGATGCCAGCAAGGACGGCTTGGCGGGAATCCTGCTACAACGCCACGAAGGTGCTGAGTTACACCCTGTAGCATACTATAGCAGGCAGACGACGGAACAAGAAAAGAACTACCTCAGTTACGAACTAGAAGCTTTAGCCGTCGTTGAAGCGGTCGACAAGTTTAGAATTTATCTACTAAATCGAGATTTCAAGGTGGTTACAGATTGCAACGCGTTGAAGACGTCAATGTCCAAGAAGGAATTGTCGCCTCTAATAGCCCGGTGGTGGCTACGGTTGCGGGAGTACGATTTTGAGGTTGAGTACAGACCAGGAAGAAACATGAGCCATGTAGACGCGCTTAGTCGGAACCCTGTACAAGATTCGAGATAACCAGAGACTGCTGACCTGAAGGTATTTACTATGAGAATCACCCAGGAAGATTGGCTTCTAGCGATGCAGCTGCAGGATACAGTTCTCAAGAATATTCATGCAGTATTGCAGAGATCAGCGAACAACAATGATGAACGGCAGATTCACACCGATTACTGCCTGAAAGACCATCGAGTGTGTCGAAAGGTTGACGGAGAAAGTCGTTGGGTTGTTCCAAGAGATGTCATTTGGCGAATTATGAAGGGAAGTCATGATGATATTAGGGCATTACGGGAAAGACAAGACTATTGAGCATCTAAGGAGGAATTTCTGGTCCCCAAAAATGAGAAGAAGGGTCAAGAAATACCTAGCTGCATGTATCGAGTGCGCCTACCACAAGAGACCAGGTGGCAAGAGAGAGGGCACGTTGTACCCTTGGAAACGGGTGGCTATCCCATTTAGTACGGTTTGCATAGATCATCTGGGACCTTTTTCACGTAGTAAAAGGGGGAAGGAATACGTGCTCGCCTACCAGGACAATTACACCAAATTTATCATACTAAGATTTGTAAGAAATACAAAATCTAAACCCGTATGCGAAGCTGAAAGCGAGATTATCTGTTTGTTTGGGTCTCCAGGGCGTTTAGTTTCAGACCGCGGGACAGCATTCGCCGCCAGGGAATTTGAGGAGATGTGTAGTAGGAATCAGATAAGGCACATTAAGAATGCAACCGCTATGCCGAGAGCTAACGGACAGGTAGAGAGGTCAAACGTTGTCCTCAATAGTGCAATAACAACTCTGTCAGATTCGAAGGATTGGGGCGACTGGGACGTAAGCCTCAAAGACATCCCGTTTTCTATGAACTCTATGGCGAATAAAACCACGGGGAAGATCCCTCATGAACTGTTGTTCGCATATAAATCAAGGAACGCGTTAGAGAACAGAGTGATCTTAACGTTGCAAGACAGTGACCGTAGGGAGACCGAGGAAGAACTCCGTGAGGCCAGGGATATTGTCTTAGGCAAAATAGAGAAAGAGAATAAAAAACAGGAGAGGTTCGACGAGCGCCACAAAACACCCCGAGTGTACAATCCAGGAGACTTAGTACTGATCGAACGTGAGGCTCAGGCTACAGGGACTTCGAGAAGGTTAGAACCAAATTATAAGGGTCCGTACGTTGTTTCTGGGGTGCTTCCTAGGTATAGGTACACCCTTAGTGACGTTCCAGTGGCAAAGCGAACCCAGCAAACATTCCACGCAGTCTTCAATGCCGACCGAATGAAACCATGGTGTAAGCGCCCCCTAGACGAAGTCGAGCCCGACGAAGAGGACCTGGACGCAGAAGAAGAGGATGGCCAGGACCGGACCACCAAAGAAGCCGCGAATGGAGATGAAGAGGACAAGGATGCAGCAGAAGAAGACGGCCCGGATTGGACCACCCGAGGACCAGCGATGGGGAACGAGGAGGGCCGGAAAAGCAGCCGACCACCACCAGACCATCCTGGGGCCGGGGGCGGGCCTGATGTCAGGGAGGGCCGACCGTCAGCTTGTGGCCGCCAGGCCAGACGGCCCGTGAGTTGCTGCCATTTGGAGGGAGTTGGAGGAACTATAAGGGACGGTGTGCTCACGCGGAGTCAGTCGAGGTTGGGATCTCGTGATGTGTAGATCGTGTAACCCATAGTGCGTATGTGAAATAAAGGGAAGAGTAATTACCATTACCCGAGTGTGTTATTGAATATGAACGAGTGATTTTCCGGGCAGGAACCTCTATACAGCAGTCCTTTCACTCGTAATTATATTAGAATTCTCGACGAATCGTGTTGTTGCTTAACATTTATGAAAGTGCCTCCCATTCAGAACGTAAGCAACAAATATGTATTTGATCTGAAATATCCTGGGGATAATTTCAGAAGGAGATCAGAGCTTATATAGCTTAGTGCACGACATATAGATAAAATGCTCATGAGCAACAAAGACCGTTCTACAAGGGTGGGAGGGGTATAAAATGCAAGATAAAATACTGGTGAAGAATTTTTTTAACCTATTCCAATAATATAATTCACCGCAGGTAACAGTCGGAATGACACCTGCTATGGATTCGCAACCCCATTAAGAGAAGCAGAAGGAACATGAACGTCGCTTAGCGAAAGCCATTCAGAGTCAAATACCCACCTGTGCTGGCAGGAGAGGGAGAAGAGCGAGTCCCTCCAGGAGCCCGTGTCCCGTGAGACGAGCAGCCTGTCCGCCTCGGGAGGAACGGCCCTGCCTTGCTGCGAGTACACGACGCGAGGGTTGAAAAGGCCGAATGCAATCGGGTAGTACACCTTGCGACCGGGAGAGGCGTGCCAGCGACATCTGTCCAGAAAGCGCGCGCTGAACACTGCGTCCACATCCGTCAGAAACAGAAGGGGATCTGTAACTGATGGAGAGTTTAGTGGTCCAATGATGTAGGAAAGAAAATGCTATGGAGGTAGATTTCTCGGGTTTCTTTCCATCCGGGTCTCGGGTGGAAACCACTGTCACGGTTCATTTTTCTTTTTTCCACTTTAATTTCAATGGCTTCCTTAACAATCCGGTCCGGCCGCGAAAGAAGCTGTTGGGACCGGATTGTTTAGGAAGCCATTGAAATTAAACTGGAAAAAAGAAAAATTAACCGTGACAGTGGTTTCCACCGGAGTGACGCGTGGAGACACATCCTGAAGTCGATAGAGGAGGATCGACATAAGGGAGCCAATCACGTGATTGCGCGGGAAAACCAGACGACACCGGACACGTATATATAGCGGCCGATTCCCTGTTATCGACACTTCATCCCTGAAGACGGTAGCGGAGTAAGCTGCCGAAACATGTCGGAGATAACTCCTTTGACCCGGATGGAAACCCGAGAAATCTACCTCCAAAACATTCACCGGGAAAGCCTGAAATCGTTTAAAAAAATTCTTAATACCTATTGACGAATTACACTGCTTTATTCACTGAATTACTCTTAATAGGCTTTAAAGGATCCAGAAACCATGTAATTCCATAATAGTGTTACAAATAATCCTTGCCAATGAAGTTTGAACGGATATCCTTCATAAAAGTCACAATTAATACTGAAATGTTTACCTTAATTTCAAAGTTTTGTGTAAAATACCATTATCGTATTCAAACTGACACGAAATAAAGTAAAGCATATTTGTCATTATTTTGCTGAGAAGTTCGGTATTGAGAACAAATACAGAACTATATATCGCAGAGGGTATATAATTAAAATAAAATTGAATTAGGTGCACAGTTTAGGTGCATAGGTATTTGGGAACTTTTCACGAACTATTCACAAAAATATTCCACTTCTGACACCAAAATGTTGCAGTTTTTATTTATTTATTTCCGCGAACAAAGAATCTGAGTTCGTCAATTCTCTCTTGACGACCAAAAACTCAAATTAACATCAACAAATCATCCAAACCACTGGCAAACCACATTCCTCGTTACTATGTTCCAGCAGACACTACGAAGGGCCGATTACGCTGTTTATCCGTTGTCGTGCTGCAGACGGCGGGTAAATTGGGAAAACGGCTTGCTCGAACGTTCTTCTGGCTAAAAGGTGTTGAGACAATGGCGTTTAACGTCACATCATCAATTATTGAGTTAATATAGGTGTTTTAGTCAATTTGTAAAAAAACGAAGGACGTGAGCTCGATCGTCTCGTAGTTGTTGAAGAGCTGACGGCCGTGCCCGCGCGGTGGCGACACAGGCCGCTGCTGTGCGCACACCTAAGCCATAGTCTAAATAAACAGTCACCTCACTCCCATAAGCCCCATGGGAAATCGCTTTCCGCAGCCACGCCCTCCTCCAGCAGCGCTTCAACGTTGCCAAATTTACCTTAGCATGGAAAGAAGCGTGGCAACTACGCTTAAGTGTAATATTAAAAATTATCCCGCGTTTATTACTCGAGTAGGAGAAGCGAATGCTGCTTTTTCCAACCAAAGAGTGTTTTTATTCGATATATTTCAGATTCCTCCTCATTAAAACTCGGAAAAGGATGAAGTTAATGGTAATTTCACTAAATAAATATTTTTTTGAGATTTAAGTTGAATATTTTTTATTTTACTAAGGAACATTATTTACCTTTGTGCATTTATGTTGCTATAATGTTAATATAAACAATTTATTAAATGATTTCATAAACAGTAAGCATTATCATTCAAAATTTTGCAAAAAACTTATACATCAGGTATCATAAGGATTTCCATTAGACTTAAGGATACCTTTCTCGTGAATAATTGTGGAATCTAGAATGAGCGATCACTAGAAGTAACATTGATAATGCTCTTGTAAAAAATCAAAACATTAAAAAGTCGGTAACATTTATTCCACTTGACCGGATCGTGATGTAGATAGTCCACTCTGCCGGCGCGCTCCAACCACAGCCTCCCTCGTTGTGGAACGGATGGAATGTGATAAAATCATAACTGTACATCCAGGTCGAGTTTTTGCATCGTACTGGACAGTAAAAATTACCGCTGCCTTTTTTTGGCTTATTTTCAAGCGAATCTAACGCCTTTATCTGATAAAACTCAAAATAGGAGCGGTGTTGTGTTAGCTTATATGTTATATTTGGATGTTACAATGCTAAAGTTACTTGGTAGTTATGTACTTCACGTATAAACAATTCTCGTTACCTACGAGTGCCTCCCACCTTGAGTTTCAAACTTGCTACCATATTAGTCAAACAAGAGGGTGTGTACTTATTTATTCGAGCGTATTTCAATTAAATTACATCACTCACTCTTTAAGAATCAAAATAAATATACTTCCATACTTCCATAGTAAATGTCTCTTTGACTATCTTTCTATTCAAGGACATAACTTATAGTGACTTGCGTCCTTTCAGCCTACTGATTTCCATTTTTCGGCCAGCCGAGATGACTGTTTATTTAGGCTGTGCCTAAGCGGTTGCGGCCACGGAAATGCTGTATTGTTGGTGTGAGCGACAAACCAATGAACCTAGACTATGCGTGCGGTATATCTGAATTTACGAAGGCATAATTGCAATGGAAATAGATAATGTTTCTGATCAAAAATCACAATTAAACATATTTTGACACTTTCGCATTCGCAATGCCCAGTTTAGTCGGCGCAAACTCTAAGGAGTTGAAAATTGCTTGGCGTAAGCTGCCGCGGCCTTGGGCAAACTCGACCAGTCGCGTTCTGAAGGTTAAGGTTGAAGCATCGTGCTGGAGGTGGACGTAACCAAATATTCTCAGGAAGGGGGGGGACAGGAACTTGGTAGAGGGGAGAATGATGTATTGGTACCAAGTCATTTAACAAATCGAAACCAAACTGCTTAGCGTGAGTCATAATTTCAAAGTTCTCAATAAAATCCAGCTTGGCACCTTTGTCTACAACATGTAAAACATTCACTTTAAAATCAGACTCGTGATTTAAATTTCCTAAATGATTAGCGAAAACAGATTTGTTATCGCTAATCTGTTTTCAGAACTCTGTTTTCGCTAATCATTTAGGAAATTTAAATCACGAGTCTGATTTTAAAGTGAATGTTTTACATGTTGTTGACAAAGGTGCCAAGCTGGATTTTATTGAGAATTTTGAAATTATGACTCACGCTAAGCAGTTTGGTTTCGATTTGTTAAATGACTTGGTACCAATACATCATTCTCCCCTCTACCAAGTTCCTGTCCCCCCCTTCCTGAGAATATTTGGTTACGTCCACCTCCAGCCCCCGATGCTTCAACCTTAACCTTCATCCTTAGTCATACCTTCTTCAACCCCAATAAAATATAAATACGTGCTCGCCAAAAAACGAATTGTATTATCCCCATTTGAGAATGACACGAAAGTGCTGAAACTGGTCGGGCTAATGCCATTAAAGTTTGTGTGGATTATACAAAGTGTTCTTATTTCATCTTAATATGATGATGCCAAAATTCCACAAAGTAAGCTCGCAAACCATTGAAGACTTATGTTTTTATACTTACAATGTGTAATACTCCTAACCAGCAAATAATGGTCCTAATTCCTATTTTCTGATGTGGTGAATAGTTTTTGGGTTATAAAGATGTGAATCTGCTAAGTTTTGATGCAGAGAGAAATAGATAAAATGATTGTTTTATGTATAGTTGAAGTGTAATGGTGATTTGAGTGTCTATATCTTTTGGTGCTGTGATAAACTTAAAAAAAAATAGGCATCTTATGATTTAGATATATTATCGAAGCCTGGCCTTTTTGAGATCCTTAAATTTTTTATCCATAGTTTTCAAACTGTCTTTATATGCAATTGTATTGGAGTTGCCACACACGTTTTCTAATTTTATGTCATCTGTCCCATTCCCTTCCAGTAATCACTTCCATATCATGAATCCAACTATGTGATGTGCACATTTCTCATTTATTACATATGTTATGATTTGGGACCAAAATCACTAATTAAGACATCTTATATCCACTTAAAAATCATACAAGTGCAACTTTTGCCTATCTTGTTGCATTTAATGGGTGAGGTACCTACATATTTCCCATTGCTTATAATTGTAGGCTATTATAAATGCAGATTTTCTCCCAGTGAAAGTAAAATCATTTTAACCCTTAAGCACAGCCGCCAGGGTGTTAAACGCCCCGATTTTTTTAAATGCCATATTTTCTTTATTTAGTCATTATCAAATCTATAGCTCAAGTGGCCGATCGGCTCGAGATTTATTTTCTCGAGTTTTAAGTCAATTCTTAGTTCATTTAACGTGATATGAGGTTGCTTTAATTCTTTTCTGTACTGAAAAAAGACATTTCTTATCTAGATACCCGGCACCCAACGACCATAGTGGTGCGAAATACTTCGTTCCTTTTCTATTCATGGTCTCATGGGCCCCTCAGAGTGTTCAAACTCAGAAAATACATTTCCATATGTTATGGCTCCAGCTGGGAGATTAGGGGACCTTCGTAACTTGTACTTAGTATTTTTTGGCATGAAAACAAAGTATCCACCAGGAAAATCATATTTGAAATAGGCGACCGTTGTAAAGGTTCCTTCATTGCCGGAAACTTTTTTGGTAGTCTGGGAAAGAATATAAATTTTAGAGAAAAACTTATGTGAATTAATTTTAATGAATATCAAAAACAAGCATACAACTACATAAAACATGATACAAATTTCCCGATCCGAACAGTTAATATTAACTGGAACTGCGATACTCCATAACTTAATAGATATCACTAACGAGGAAATTTGAGCAAGGACATATATTTTGCATTGTCTTTGGTCGCAGAAATGATTATTTGAAATGTATTTCTCATTATCGATGATTTTCCTCGCTAATATATTTTTGGGACAAATAATAGCTTGCATAAATCTTCTCTACGCCAAATAATATTACGTAAAAGGAGAAATAGTTATGATCCGTATGTAAAGATGCGAATACATCTTTCTTTATAATTTCATGCGGTTGGCGATATATTTTTGTTTTATGACCACCTCGACCATGTAATAGTCGGAGGACCGCCTGTTTCTGCGTTGCCACATACTCGCCATCCGTATGCCACATCTCGCCGTTTCGTAGCCATTATCGCGGAAGTCAGCGGCAGCTGAACATTCTAGCAAGCCGAAGTGAGGCGGCGGGTAGACAGTGTCACCGTAGACGATGAGTGAACGACGACTCCTCGCAACAGATAGATATCGTTCGAGCAATCGGCCCTACAACTGTAGAGGATTCCTTGTTACAATGTATTGCAATATTCTATCATAGGAATCACCAATAATATTCTAAACTTACTCACCATGATGGCCCTTTAAGTTTTCTTGCTGCGATAGATGCCCGCCATTGGTCTGCAGCGTGCAGCACGCTTCCACCGCCGCGTGTAGCGCAGCGGCCCTGGACGTGGTCGTGTTAAGGGCCAGTAACCTCAGACCCCTGAACCTTGTGTCCCTCGACACTCTGGCCATGACCCTCCTCACAGCTCCCAGCCCCGCTCCGTCGCCACCGAAGTGCACCGCCGTCAGAGTCACTTTCCGGTCGTTTCTGATCGCTATCCGGGCGAACTTGTCCATGAAAGACTCGAATAACGACTGCGGACACTTTGAGGAAAGCGGCAAAATCACATGGACCACCGGCCTCGGAGGCCTCACCTCCGCCGGGCCGGGCAATTTGAGGGGCGCAAAGGGCCTCAGCAAGGTGACCCTGGCAATCGGTGCGGGAGATGAACCCCTAGCGATCCGGAAGAACAACTCGTACTGCGTGCCGGAAGTCGGTTCCGTCCGATATGCTCCTTCGAGAAAATCCTCCAAAGAGAGGTGGTGAAGGGAGGGAGAAGTGTTGAGGATTTGAAGGGCCGCGAGGGCCGCGTCCATGAGGTCCTTGCGACGGAAGCCAAGGGGTTTCTCGATGACGCGGTGGCCCATGCCCTGTATGGGAGGGTGCAGGCGGCTCAGCGAGAAGTGCGTGAATGGGATGACCTCGTACTCGCTCCCCTGGGCCCATGCAGCCGAGCCCGGCCACGCTTCCGACTTCCTCGCCGGCTTCCGCTGCCCCCGTCTCGCAATCGATCTCCGGCGACGGACCATCTCCAGGATCACCACTACCATTGACCATGTAATCTGGAAAAGTTAGATGGGACCACAAGAGCCCACACGGAGGATAGGAGGATTTATTGAGGTAGATAGAGAGAGGGTACCTACTTGCTACGGTGGCCTGCGGTTACTGACCTCTTGCAACAACTTGGATGGGAATCACTTTCAGACCGTCGAATTAATATTAAGCCTGAATCACACGATCATTTTTTTCCGTCCCTTTTAAGAGGATAGAGCTCCAATGATAGCTTTTCAGGGACCGTGACAATGATAGCTCGAGCTATCATTTTCTGAATCACACGGTCATTTTGGCCGTTCCTTTTTCCATCATTTTTTCCGTCCCTTTTCGCATCATTTCTATGATAACTTCTCTCATTCCATTGAAAGCCGAACGTGGCGTTAGAGTCGCTCTTTGCGGCCGAGCACTCTGATTGGCTAAATGGTGGAGTCAGCGATGCCTCCAGGGGCGGAAAAAGGGACGTGCCCAGGGATGGAAAAAGCTATAGGGATCCCTATCGCTGGAGCCACCCCTGGCGTTGTTCGAGTCACACGATCATTTTCGAGCGATCATTTGAGCAATCATTGGAGATAACCCTTAAAAGGAACGGAAAAAATGATCGTGTGATTCACGCATTAGACTCAATCTTTGATCTAAATTTAAGAACGAATTATTTTCAGACGAAGTTTTCAATATCTTACGAACTCCAACATACTACGGTAAATCATATCATGAGAATAAAATAAGGGAGGTAGATTGTAGAAGAGAAAGGTTTACAATTTCGTTTTTCCCGCGATCGGTTAGACCATAATGACTGCGTTAAGACTTTGAATTAGGTTAGTTGACAGGTTGTACAGCTGATTAATTCATATGCACCCTAATGCATGTTTGTAAACCTGTCGAGTGGTGCTTACACCATGTCTTGCATGTTCCCTGCATGACTCTTGTTTCACGTTTTCAAAGTTACATTATGGATAATTTTAGTCGTTTCTGTAGAATTTGTGGTACACCGATAGTGTGGTGCTTGTTGGTCAAAGTAAATTTATTCACTGTAGTTCATGTTGATTATGAGTTACCCCCTGCAAAACACCTTAATGGTAGATTGCAGGGTAAGAAGTATATGTACTTGCTTGAAGCTATATCATAATCATGGCCGTTCCGCTATTTCTCTTGGTCCGTATTAATCTAAAAGCTAAAGGGATGACGCACTAATTTAGCAAATTTACGATATGTTTCATCGTAAAATGACGTGAAATAATTCTTATACTCCTTGAAAAAGCATTATTCATGTATCATTTATTTAAATTAAGAATATTCAGAATTTAGCATATGGTGCGTATACATATCAGTGAGTGAAAACTAAGATTAGCCATATTCTACAATCAGTCACCAGAGGGCCCAATGAGTGCCTCGGGATAATACAATATAGTTTACTTCCTAGGCTTTGGGCCTTAGCTTAAAAATTATAGTGCATTTATCTCCAGCAATTTGAAAAACTCTAGCATATATCAATGTTCTGGATATGGGAAGGGCCTACATTGGGGCCCAAAGGGCCTTCGAGGAATTAATAAGAAGCGTCTGTCATCCACAGTGCTGTCGTGAACCATCATGCAAAATTACTGGATTAGTGCAATAATTTCATCGGTTATGAGTCACAAAAAAACAACGAATAAGGGTTTCTGGATCTGTCAAAGCTCCGACCCTACTTCAGAGCTCTAGGGTCTTTCTGAGGCTTTTAAAATAATCATTTATACATTAAGTACTATGCAAAATTCTTCCACAGTGATATTTTACAGAAAAGCTATCTAAAGTATTCTATATTAGCCCCATTGCCATCGTATACATCATTCAAAAATTTAACGATGATCCTTTCAGGTGTTTGTAAGTGATTCTGGAACTAACATATATGCAAAAATTGACTTTCATAAATAATAATGTACAGTGGCGGAAAAAATTAACGCAAAATTTTTCGCGCGCCAGAATGCGGCATTTTTTGGGACTTCTAGGAGCTGTACACACTCCAAAGACTGGCAACACTGAGGAAAACATCGTCTACCGCAAATATTTGAAATCCGCAATGGAGCTCACATTTGTCGGAGCCTAGAACTTAAGTCATCAATTGCCTTATTTTTGAGCTTTCGTCTCATATTATTCGCACATTCAGTCACGGTGCATCGCTGTGTTTGCTTCAGCATGGCTATTACGTCGAATGATATCATTTATACAGAAAGACTGATTATAAAACATTCACTATCCCACCCAATTCAGTATACAATATGCTAAAATCTTCATCTTCTACCACCAAGGGATATTTATTGCAGTCGACTTTCCGAGGACCTTTTTGAATGACGCGTCATATGTCTCTTTCACCGAAATGATATAAATCGAGATTTATCCGCACCAAATGTCGAAACAAAAAAGATTTAATTGAAATAAGTATAGTCTACGTGATGTAATTTGTCACGATTTTCCATTTGTAGATTGACGAGGTTCCTTTAACGGATATTTATTAAATTCAAAACGGATATTTATTAATGAATCGTTCTTGACCCAATATAAATATCGTCTTTAGTTCGTCAGAATGGGATTAAACTATGAAAACATACGTAAAATATAATTTCGCGAAATAAAAATAAATGTATGCTCGCATCGATACTGAATAATCTAGGCATATTTTCCCGATATTTCTTTCATCTTATCATAGGAAGCTTGGTGACGAGCTGTCCACTGTTACGCTTTATCTAGTAAATGCAGAATATACGAATAAACATTCAGAAAAGTTTGCCCAAATTAGGTGTAGTGATGGATAACATATGTATGATTGCATAATATCTTACATGCTTAGCTATAAATTCACCGCACATATGAAATTAACAAAAAGCCTTTTAAAAGACTTCAGTTTGGAGTAGAATATCATTAATGAAATACATTAATAGGTAAAGTTAATGTTGTAGCTGTCAGATGTATTTGGCTAGCTAAAGAGTGGTCCGTGTTCGATTTTTAATGAATGCAAATGAGCTTTTATATAAATTTTCTCATATTGCTAATATGAATGAATGTAATGTGTAGCAGCAATGACTGGCTGATAATATGTAATTTTTTAAATACAAAAGAGATAAAATATGCCGAATAAAAATAATTTTAATTGACCAGAAATTGAATGAAAAACTCAAAAATGTCTTGACCAGGGGTGGGATCACGGTTTTTTCTTCTTATGGTCATAATTGTCATCCAAATGGCAAGCCGCATTGGTAGGGCAATGCACAAGGTCCTGGGAGCGCACTCCACTGCTATGTAGTACCCGATCTTTCTTGATGATGATCACGTTTTCAAAATCATGAGCGTACTCCAACATTGTTATTATGAAGAACCATAATTGCGATTCAGGTTTGCAACCCAGCAACAACTACTGAGCTTTCTCGTGACAAGGCGAATTTATGATGATGTTTCGTATCCTTTCGGTGAATTTATTTGCGTCCGTATCCGTTACTGTGAACTAAGTTACCTTTAAAATGAGTGGTGGTATTGTCTACGAACGTTAAAAATAACTAAAGGATAGGAAAAAGCATACTACTCTCCCGGGAATACAAAC
This sequence comes from Ceriagrion tenellum, assembly GCA_963169105.1. Classification (NCBI taxonomy): domain Eukaryota; kingdom Metazoa; phylum Arthropoda; class Insecta; order Odonata; family Coenagrionidae; genus Ceriagrion; species Ceriagrion tenellum. The sequence goes on from OY720637.1 coordinate 5,172,187, forward strand.
AGAAAGGAGTAGTTCTCAGATTTCACCTCATCAGCCCAGACCATTCCAATCAAACGCCATTAGTTCCCATTATGCATGGGTTTGGAGGCCAGCCACCTTTAGTCTGAGTTAAAGCAACGAGCAATTTTGAAGGACTCTTGAGGATCCCTAGAGGTTTCCCCGTGTCGATACAAAGCTCCACCAATACTAATCCATTCAATATCGGAATGTATGAAGGGTGCATTATATTGATTTGGGAAATAGTATGCCTTTAATGAGAGCTTACTTTCCCCTTGTATTGCGGGAAATACCTTTTCTGCCATAGATAATGTTTCGGACGCCAGGCGTTTAACTCACAGGAAAGAAGTGGTATTTGACTTCTCTTACGCCATTAAAAGTATTCGACGGGGACTTCAAATTTTTTCGAAGCGCGACGAGCCTTTTCTTTCTGGTGCAGCAAGTATTTGAAACCTGTGCGTTATTCACAACAACAAACCACCCCGACCATCACCACCCGGAACTTGGCCAAGGTTTACTGATGACTACTTCATTGAGACGAGCGTCGATAGACGAACAAGCAGAGCGGACAGCGCAAGCCGAGATATTTTTCAAAGTTTTAGCGGCCTTTCCCAAAATTCTTGGAGGAAAAAAAGATCTTATTAGCCTTTAAGTATGCCTCATTTTTCTCCCAGGCGGAGGAATCGGATGATAGGTTTGTAAAAGGCAAAAACATCTGTCGAAAAATTACCCGAAGAGGTGTTGCGCCGTCAACTTTCACCCACTGAACTTTTATTTGGTGTTTAAAAGTAAAACTCCATGTCACAGAGACTTGGTTAGGAAATCGAGAATGGAGGGGGATGGATCGATTATAAGGCTAATAAACATCCACATTCTTTATGTAAATACCAGCATATTTCTCAATGATCAATTGCTGTGATCATGTGCGCACATTACTCAAATTGAGAGAATTACACATACATTTTACCTTTTCCCACTCGTTCTAAATAAAGCATTATAGTGTCCCTTTTCAGCATCCGTTAAAATACTTTTCCACTAAGAGATGAAATTTATGACCCTGTAAAAAGTCTGTTAATATCTTCATGTGGGGGCTCTCACAACTTTAACTTCCATTGAAGCAATAATATTACGACACATTTGAAGAGGAATAGATTCTTTAGGAACGTAGCAATCGTATAATCTTTGATGGTGCACATTCCTAATTTGCACCCCATTGACTACTCTGCGGATTTATGAGTATACAAATGACCATAGGGAAAATATCTAATCACTGCTTATTTTCCACATGAAAAATATGATTTTTAGTATTTTATCACTTTCATTGGGGAAGATACTCGATGCATTTTTGTCGTAGTATTACTTACGCATGGGTAAAAAAAATGCTCCTCATAAAATTTAACTCCGTAATTTTAGCCAAATATTTTTCACTGCGAATATGTCAAAAGGTATTTAAGTGATTCATTAATCTACGTTATCCTTTAAGTATTATTCTCCATCTTATAAGTTGAACTGTTGAACTACACGCTTAATGTATTGCTCTTAGCAAACCTAGAAAACAATGCTGGAAAAGCTACAAATACCGTTTTAAAGATATTTTGAAGAAAATTCCACCCTTGTTTGGTCTCTCACTCAGATAAGTAATCGGTATTTACAAGTTCGGCAGATTGAACCAAACTCTAATTCCTAATAAAAATAATTGCCCTCTTTACTAAATCATTCCAAAGTAATTTAAAGGTGAATGTAGTACCAGGTAATTTCACTAAATCGAGTAACTGACACAATCAGAGATCCGGTCTATTCCCTCCTTCATGAATAGCTTTTCATCGAGTGGTGAATTGGCGAATGAGTGGATATGAGCATCATACGGAAGACAGGACGTAGAAATCAAGTGGGGCCGAGTACCCGAGAATGGGAAGTAAACATCTCATTCGACGACCAAGGAGACCGCTCTGATTCTTTTGCAAAGCCCGAATATATGTAAAACTTACACACTCATGGTTGAGGTCAATGTCCATTCCCTGGGCCTTCCGCGGATTCCTGCGAAGTTTTGGTTGCAATAAAGTCACATCACGTAGATCAATCATAAAGGCACTAAAAGAAGCCACGCCAGGATTTGAACCCCAGGCATACTTGGCCGCAGACGAACGCTCTCCCTCTAGGCTACTTCATCGATCAAGAGGAATCCGCGTCCAGTGGTTCTTACTACAAAACGAAAAAAGGGAAGTCTAATGTTTCCTTTAAAAACTGGACCAAATAAAATGTTCTGGATAGTTGAAAGTAGTTTTCATACATTAAATAATATTACCTTAGGAGGAATTTAGAAATTTAAGTGTTTGAGACGACCTGTATGCACGAGGGCGGAAACTTACGTAGGGTTTTAAGTTATTGGGAATACTTTTAAAGAAAAATTTTCTCCACATGGAAACCATTCTATTCAATCAGATTTCCCATTATTTAACTTGAAATTCACAGGATATTACGCCAAAATGTTAATTGTAATGCATCATATTTCTCGGAAGTAGTTTGAGGCCTATTAAAACGACGTTCATCCACAGCTCTTCCCAGCACGCGGAAATACGTTTTATTGTAAGTGAATTTGATCTGGAGAATAAAAAATTTTTATTTCCCAACAAATAATGCTTTCATCGTATTGCTTCTTAAGTTTCAATCAAGAAAATCTTTTTACACGGTCCAAAGCTCTAAAAAAATATGGTAATAATTTCTACATAATCAACTACGAATTTGGAACCTCGACTGAGTGCGGGTCGAAGCAAGCTCATCACGTTTATAACTCCTAGACGATCTCGCGAACGTAAACCTTATTAGTATGACTATTTACATGACACGTAAAATCGATATGTAATCATAGAGAGTTTGAATCTTCCCGGTTTCCATATCTTGTCTCATTGTTGTCAAGTTGTCGAAGGAAAAGCGATTTCAATTAGTTCCCGTGTACGCCGCATTCAGACGCCAATGAGTTTTGCGTTAATTTTTTCCGCCACTGTACATATTTTTACTGATTTATGCCTTTGTAAATGAGGTTAAATTCGGTGGTAATATTTCCCAGTGGAGTAAATGATCCAATCCAATCCATGGTTGCAGTTTATTTTGTAATTACCCCTCCAATTAAATACTTGTGGCAAGCACGGCCCCACTGCGAAATGTATAAGACAGCTCAAATTTATAGCATAATTGGCGTAGACTAGGTGTTAATAGTAACTGTAGAGAACTGTGCTTTAAATTAGCCAATGCGTCCATTCCTCTGTGCCGTCCAAAGACAATCAACTAAAAAGAGAGGGAAAGCCATATGCTGTACATTTTGGGAGTGAGTTCACATTTTGATGACGTCATTCCCCTTCCATCCATCTCACTGAAGGCATACTTTAAATGGAGAAACGGAAAAGAATGGCTCATCGATCAAGGGGTCAAGTTATACATTTATTAATAATACGGGAGCAATAAACACAGGAAGAGAATTTTCTTTCAGAAAATTAAGTCATTTGTTTCATAAGTCAGTTAGACAGACTGATCCGAAACGAAAACAATACTTAAAATTTAAAGGTTAACTCTCAGATGCAGTAAAATAGAATATTAAGAATGGTAAAAATATTATTCAATGAGTTGAGGTATGATTAGTTGGAATAAATAAGATAAAAGAAGTTTCTGTTCTTTGACAGGATTTCCAAGAAAAATTGACTAAATCAATGGTCTAGCTTTGTAAATTACTTCTTCATTGATATTTACTATAACAGCATGATTTCCTGCAGAAAAAGGCTCTGAATGGATAAAAAGTCATACATCTCTACCCAGAGAAAGCCGTAAACCTGTCAAAGGATAACCTACACTACCTGTTGAAATTAAGTTATTAATTACAAGATACCAAGATTTATCATTGCTGGAAAAGAGGAATAATTTTAAAGCCTCCCCATAAAAAAATCCCTTCCATCTCTTCAAACTCTATTCTATGGTGCACTGCTCTCTTTATTGGTAAGATTAGCAGCCACTCCCGGGATACCAGTCATAGTTCAGCCATAAGCAATCGAAAATCAGTCTCTAATGATTTATTTCTGAGGTTGGGATGAAAACCACTTGCAGACTAAGATCGATCTGTCCAATCAATTTGCTCGCGAGGGCCGTGGATTAATCTGAAGTTAAGCCTTCTTCTGCATCAATTGATAAGGACAAAAGTTGAATGACGCGAAACACAATGAATTGTCTGTATACTTACGTGCGTCATTCAGCGACGACGGGTGCCTGGAGAGCTGTGCCTCGTTGCCCGTGTCGCCATCTCTCGGTGGGTTGAGAGGTTCCGCAGGCCTACCACCGTCCTGCGCTAGCCTTTGGCTCCATCGCTTGACTCTCAGCAGCTGACCTTTGAGCGCCATCACCTGCGCGTTGAGGCGACCCACTTCAGACCTAAGGCCTCTTCCCGCCACTCCATACGCAGTGGACTCAGACTCACCAAACCCGTCTACACAACGACCACAAATAAAGAAGGTGCGAATCTCGGTTATACATATATGCATATATACACGATGTTGAGAGGGTGGAGGAGAGTGATACACAAAAAAAAGAGACGATCACACTTACATTGCTAGCTTTCGGAAATAGTGCGTGTTCGAGGCGTATCACGGAACAAATGTCCTGTGCGCTGGTGAGGATAGGGATTGGAGGGGCGGTAGGATAGGGATTGGAGGGGGGAAGAGGTTTTTCCAGGCGGTTGAGGAACGGTTCTTGAAAATGGAATTTTTACCAGCTCGTGTCTGGGCAGGAGAGAGCGGAAAAAGTCGAAGTGGTATTCCGAAGTGTGGTTGGGGGGGAGGAGGGGGGAGAAAGCGGGGCATAAAACGGAAAAGAACGGGAAGCGTTGAGTCAATGTATTTTATTTAATCCGGGCGCGGCGTACGACTTCAGCAGGCAGATTAATGCCTGTTCCTTCTGGCGTACTTCAATTAACACCGGGGGAAGGGAGAGCGATATTGCCACCTCGAAGACTTGTCAAAAGACAAGCCATGTTTCCGCCCATAAGTAGGGACGGTGAAAGTGGAAGATGGGTCTTTACAGTTGTGGGAGTCGCAAGAGCCGGAGGCTTTGATGGCTGTGTTGGGACTCTGAAAAGAGGATAGGGAGCGGAACATGTTGCACGTTTTGCATTGTGGCTTTTTGCATATCTGTGCGGTGAGAGGTAGATGCATGTATTTTCCAGCGAATCATTTGAGTACAGATTTATCGAGTTTTACACGGGGTGATGTTGCTGAATACTATCAACGGTTCATTGGAAGACTCAGCCATCGCCGTCGAAACGTAGGAAGTACTCAAAAACTTCACCCAGTGAGAATCCCGATAAATAATTATTCACACCTTTGCTTAATTTGCGTCCAGGACTACTAGAAAGCTTAAAATACGGCAGGTTTAAGTTACAGCCGAAAAATGCGGTGGATTAGAAGAGTAGGCGACACACAGTCGATTCCGTCCGTTTCGGACACCGAACTATTCGCAGTGGAAAAAGATCCCTGAGATTCCTACTCTCAATGTCTTTTAACGGTACCATACCATTCAATTGTGAGAAGTGAACCCTTGGATACATTCCCAGGGAAATGCAGTTTCTTCATAGCGCTAAAACGATTTTCTGCATTGTCCCTCTTCTTTCTTAACTTATATCAAATCATTCTTGTGGACGAGGTCCAATGTGTCCCCCTTTAAAGCTTATGGACCACCACGAAGACGATTAAGTTGTCTTCGCAACGGGAATGTCTCCAATTAATGCTAGAGGTGTGCATGTGAGCTATCATTCATACCGTGTATAGTTCGCTGGGATAACCCTGTATGGTTGAAAACCAAATAAATTTAATTGTCCACTGGCTGAAAAAATTGATTCTTCTCCCAATTTTGCTAATCTGCCTCAAATAATTTATCTTTTCGTCCATCAGTGACCTACGACCGACCAAAGGAGGGCAATCCCTAACCCTCTTCCCCGTTAAACCAGGCTGGGGCATTCGTACAAGAACTTCTCGGCTTCCATGTGGAGCGGCTTCCGTCTCTGTTTCACTGGCGTGTTCTTACCCAGCTCCTGCTCCCGTTCTGATGCCTTACTCGGTTAGGACTCAATGCGGTCGAACCTCGGAAATTCCGTGGATATGACGTCAAGGCCAGCGACTAATCTCAACTTTAGATTGGCCCTGTTTGAAATTTTTGACGTTTTGACGTCAAAATTGCATCACTCTCGAGGCCCAGGCCATAACAAATAATCCTCTAGGTGTCTCGCCTGTCGTCGCGCTAGGCTACCTTTCCTTATTGCCTCACACGCCACCACCACGGCAGAAGTTGTACCGCTTCAATAAACTATTGTCCGAAGTAATCCCTTTGAAGGCAATTGCGTCGAGTATAAAACCGTTCAGAGAATAAACCTCATTTCCAAGAAAATAAGGACCGATTTATATTCAGCCTCACCGACGTGTTTATTCCAGCAAGACAATCCATTCGCAAAAATATGATTCTCCACTTTTCAGGTCCCTCTAATTTCTCGATATCACCATTTTCCTCAAGCAAGTCACTGAAGTTTTACTTTTTCTTCAATTTGTACGCTTTCAGCATATTATTTTGGTCTCTAGTATGTCAACTCACTTCGTTTACGTACACCTTAAGAAAAAATTAATGGTTTTGTAAAACAATAGAGATATTCCTTCTTTCATTCAGTGGCTAACACAAGTTCAAAGAAAAATAATACAGTGAAAAAGTTACGATTTATTTAAACGCTATTATTGAATTAATGGGTATAAAACTTAACGTACCACTGAAGTAAAGTAACCATTTTCTCTCGCCAGTTTGTTTTGGGCAAATTCAACAAGTTGCTCTTGATGAACAAAGATTTTCGAGTCGCGAGCGGGATGCATTACCCCACGTAATTTTAAGTAGACGATATTTTGATAGTGGGCAACTGTTTGGTATACACTTTGTAATAGATTCTAATGATGGCCACAGAACTTCGGGGAATACTCATTAAATATTAATCGGAATAAATCCGATTAAGACACATGATTACATTTACCCTCTAAACTCCAAATGAATAATCAGATATGAATTCATCTAAGATACAAATTTGTTTTATTGATCTGGAAAAGGCTTTTGATCGAGTAAAATGGGAGAAAATGTTGGAAATTCTAAAAGAGATTTGGTATGGAAAGAGAGAAAACTCATTAGAGAATTGTATATGAGGCAAAAAGCTGCATTAAAAATAAATGAGGATACGACAGAATGGTTGGATCTTGGTAGAAGGGTAAGGCAGGGATGCTGTTTGTCACCAACCTTGTTCAATATATATGTTGAGGACATGATCCACAAATTATCTGATGGGAGGGAGGAAGGAGTTAGTATTGGAGGGAGGAAGATGAGAAGTATAAGATTTGCAGATGACATGCAAGCACTTCAAAGGTTGTTAAATGTTTTGGAAGAAGGGATGAAGGAATACGGAATGAAGATAAATTTATAAAATACAAAGGTGATGTCAGTAAACTGTGAAGATTATATGAGAGTGAATATAGATGAAGGCATAATAGAAAAAGTGAAAAGCTATAGGCATTTAGGAACAATGGTGACAGATGACTGGAGAAGTGTTGTAGAAATAAAAGGAAGGATGGCAATGGCAAAAGAGGCCTTCAGCCGGAAGAAGAACTCAATGTGCAGTAAAAGCCTGGAGATGGAGCTGAAATAGAGGCTAGCTAAGTGTTACACATGGGGCGTTTTCATGTATGGATGTGAAGCATGGACATTAGGGAAAAGGGAAAGAAATAAGAGGCTTTTGAAATGTGGGTGTGGAGAAAGATGGAAAACGTAAGATAAAAGGAAGTAAGAATAAGGTGAGAAATAAGGAGGTCTTAAATAAAGTGAAGGAAGAAAGACTGCTCATAAAGGAAATTAGGAAAAGGAACGGTAATTGTATGGGTCATGTGACTAGAAGGAAAAACATATTAACAGTGGCAGTAGAAGGTTCAGTGGAGGGAGAGAGAAAGAGAGGAAGAATAAGAATTAAATCGGTGGATGCGGTAAAGATCAGCAAATGCAATGTGACCTAAAGAGAAGAATCGGGACAGAAGCGGATGTGTATCAGCGGATCTGTCAGCAGTGGCGTACGGGACCTGCCAGCAGGCCGAACACCAGATGATGGCGACGAACGAACGGTAACCGCTCAATAATTACTATAAGTACCACTCTCTACTTTTATTAGTAATATTACATATTCATCCCATACTAAACTGTACCGAGAAACACATAAAAATTATTCCTATTGTGCGAGCAGAGTAAGTAACACAATATTTCCCTATCAACTCAAATCGGTACTCCGTAAACATTTCCGTCAACCGCGGGAAGTAATAATAGACATTCAAAGTGCATAGAAACTTTTAAAAGTTGCGAAATCCAAAAATCTCCGTGATCGGATGTCACTGCACGGTATCTGACGGCACACTACGTACGTTTTGCCAGAAAAGATTATACAATATCAACGCGTTGTCTTATTCAAAGTAAATTATAAAACATATTTTCACCTAATATGATAGAAAAAAACAGATATCCACATTAAAACGCGTCGTATTACTCAAACCAATACCGCATCGTGACACCATGTGTCATCTTATCGATGGAGTTGAGTTTTCACGTCGCCATGAGTGCGTGATATTTTACAAGAGATATTTTCATGACGCTACGTTTTTTGACAAAATTAATATTGATCTTGTGTATTTAATGTCGTGAACTTCAAGTAAGAGTAACCACAAAAATTAATGCGCGTTCTATCCAAAGTAAATACATTAAGGATACTGGTCGCTCATCACCTCTGCCCCTTAAATACCTGTCCCCCTATGCTAGCAAGAATTTCCTTCGCCAACGCAAACTTTATCACCTCTCTGCACCAAAGCACTACTCCCATGTGACCAGAGGTGTTGGGAAGCGTGATTTTCTTTTTTCCTTTCTCTTCCGATCCAAGCTCTGCTTCCTCCATTCTCTCCTCCTCATCTGACGCAGACTGCGGGTCAGTAACACTCCTTGAACGGGAGAGGGTAGTGCCCCAGATTTGCCTAAGGGAGACCTAAGGGCCCCCCAAGCCAATTCTTTCCGGGTCAAGCCTAATGCAATTGGGATTTCTAACAGGTTTCCCCATTGCCTCAGAGCCCCTTACCAAAGAAATCCTTCAATGCAGAGGGCTGGGAGGAATGTGCAGTAAAGATTTCAACGCCCTCCACGAATCGCAATCCCATTCCGCGAGGCTAATGGGTTGGGTAGAAAACCTTTCAAGAAATAAACTCTCATTCCGAAAACCGAGGCTCGGATTTGTACGTTTATTTCATTCCACGCCACTCAGTAGTATAAATTCTAAAAAAAAATTCCGCCCAGATCGTGAAAATAATATTCACCACGATCCACCCGGCTTCAAATTTCCTCCATAAAACTAGCGTATTCTTATTTTATTTCCTAGCTTCCAGACTTTCAGCTATGTTTTCTGTCCTTAAAGTAAAATTAGAAAGAAACCAGAGTAATCAATGAGGTAGGTATGGCATTCAAAGTGAAATTCGCTGTGATTTTCCCTATTACCGTTGATATCCTAAAATTTACACTCTTTCGATAGATCATTTCGATACATTGAAAAAAGCTCACTCTAAAACCTGGAAATATAAATTCCCATCACTGTAATAATCAATATAGGATAATGACTCGTATATGAACTAGGTTCATTAGGGAAAAGTATAGGAGAGTATAATAACCATTTCAAGTAATTTCCACGACATCCTAGGCAAGAGAAGCAAGACTTAAGGTAGTAGGGGCGAATTTTGTCTATGTACAGATTTCCGTGAAACTTTGCATACACGTACCTATTAGTAATACATAATGATTAAAAAACTTTTGAAAATAATATTCACCACGGTCCACCTCCTTAAAACTAGTGTATTCCAATTTTTTCCTATCTTCCAGACTTTCGGCAGTGTTTCTTTCCTTGTATTTAAATGACGAAGAAACAGAGTGGCCAATGAGGTATGGCAAAATAATTCAGTGAGAAAAATCACACCGCCGCACAGTGGGCTGATATCGAAAAAAGCTGGCCAAAATTTAAATAATGGTTTTTTCCGGGTGGAAGTTGAAATTTGGCACAGAGACTGTCCAATGAATGACGCACATGGTACAGAGGCTTCCGCGGTGATTTGTTAAGTTTATTCGGGTTTTCCCCGCGTTGATTCATTTAAACGGACAACAGTCTCGCTAACGTTACAGCTAGAGTCAGGACCTGATGACGCTGGTGACAATTAAAGGTAGATCATTTCAACGGTTGGTTGGATTGACTGGAATTCCACTTCAAGGAAGAAGAGAACTCATAAAGAATAACAATTGTGAAAGAAAAGAAGATAGAAACAACACCAGATCACATTACAATTAACAGCTTTAGGACTTATTACGGCTGAAATTTATTTCGCAATGGGTGCGAAAATTTCAACTACTGGATAATGTTCGACGACTGGCAAAATTAAAAGGTACGTAAATTCGGATGTAAAATATGAGCTTTCTTAGGATATTGTATTTTTTATCATGAAGTAGTGCTTCGATGACTGCGTTATTTTTCCAGTATCTGCCACACAGCTTTCCCCCGGCTTGAAGTAGTCATGTGTAACCCATTCTTCTACATTTTCTGAATATCAAGTGCCTACTGATAGATATTCAGAGGAAACCGTTTATTAATTCCAGCACAAATCATTCATAGCAAAATATTTTCCGAAAGCAAGGTACCCCATGACAGGAAAATATTCAGATTCACATCCTTAACGTCCCTATTATACAAGATTCTTGAATTTCGTTAGCAATATTACTGTCATAGGTAATATTATGACCTCCATACATAATCGACATTTATTTTGAAGCTGTTACCTTTGTTTTCTTGAAGATCTTATCATAAGAACCACAAATTGCGCTCGCCCTTCAATAACTTAGGTAAATAGCAAAATGACGTCATATTTTTTGAATACCTTAAAGAATTCGACAAAGTATTCACAACAAAAGTCATACACTAATTGCGAACTTAAGGAGCAGATGAAAACGTAAGAAATTTGATACCGTCGTTTATCAGCGTTCGCAAACAAATTATGCTATTTAATGTATTGGCTCTATTACGGTTAGAGTCACATCCGGTGTTCCACATGTAAGCGTGATATTAACCCCCTACCGGCCCGATGTTTATTCATAACTTATATGAATTAAGAGTCAATGTAACTGGAGTAATGCGAAAATTTTGAAGAGAATTTTGTTTACTTCACCGAAGGAAAAAAATGATCGGACAATGGGAAGGGAATGTTGTAAGAGCTGCTCCGGATCACTTCCCAGAAATGTGAAGAAGCGGTCAATGATGAAGGACATTGACTAACTTTGTTCCAATAGTTTCTTAGATTTAATTAACCCATTAATGCCCAGATCTTTTTTTTTCTTGTCGAAAATACTTTTTAATTGATTTTTTTTTCATTAACACCCAGCCTAACTTATTGGAAAAATAATTTTAAAATTCTAATAACATTATTTAAATAATTACAAGGTGTGTCGTTAACGACCCATTGGTCTCATACCCCATGAGTATGTATGTTTACATATCATCGATAGTTTTTACCGAGCATTTTTACTAAGTACCTAACTTCAATATTGGTTTTAACTTACAATTTTACCTATTAATATAGTTGAATAATATGTAATTATTTTTACCTTTTTTCAACAAATTGTTGTTTTTCATTATAATAAGTGACCTAAATAAAAAGGCATAACTCCGATGTATTAGAGAAAAGTTTTTATTCATGAACATTTTGGTCAGAACAATATAATTCTAAATTAAACTAATAAAAAATGAATAACAATTGATATTTGTTATATTTTTCCTATAAGAACACTATTATTTGTTTTGGCATAGCAAAGAATTGGCAAGAGTTTATCAAAGCCATTGCGTGACTCTTCAATATATGTTTCTCACACATGTAAAAAGGTAAACTAAAAAAAACAAAAACATAGGTAAACTAAAATTCTAAAATGCCATTTCGTACAGATACAAAGCAAAATGAATCTGAGACATGTAAAAGAAATTTCAAATATATAACAATTCAAGGACGAGAATTCAATAAATATCTTTCTCGAAGATTTAAAAGAACAGGATTCTGACACATTTGAAAAGGCATGAAATCTTTTACACATAAACCCTGAGAATATAATGCAAAAAAAAGAAAGAATGAAACTGTATGGATTTTATCCATACATATACCGAATCTGACAATGAATGCTAATGCACAATTATGAGGTTAACTATCAGCAAAAGCATAGGTATAGTGAAAACAAAAAAATTCTGACTTTGAATAGGAAAATTATGTATAACATAATAGCTTCCATTTAAAAAATAAAAATCGGCCTTAAAATATTTGAGGTCACGGGTGATAGTCAGAAAAGCACGTACATATTATGAAGCGGTGCCCCGCATCTTCGGCATGCCCAGACAGTTTTGCTGCGGCAAACTGCACATCGGCGCCTAGGTTGCCCTGTAATAATCAAATGATCACTGTGCTGTAACCGGGCTGGCTTCCCTACCTTCTCCACAGAACTTGTTGGACCAGGAAGTTTAGTCTCCATACCATACTTGTAAAGAATGGTCTGGACTACTTGCCTCCTAAATGATAAGGCATCGAAAACTCTGCCATGGCTTTTACTCACAGTCCTTGCATTGATAATGGCCACGTCTAACAACCAAAATAAAATAGGGATATACCATTTCTTCCCTTTTCTTGCAATTCTATACTCAGCTATAAACCTACCTAGGAGGACACCCCATGTTTTGGTTGTACGGATCAATTAAATGTGGTTGTGGTACACTAACTTGACCTTTTTTGATACTGAATATCTAGAGACTTGATGGGTTGAGTGAATATCAAGAGCATTAGACATAACATTCACGAGATTATTATCCTTCCATGCAACTGAAACTATATTTTCCACTTTTTTGATTCGTGTCTCAAATTTCCCCTCTCACATTTTTCCATATCTTTTTTACTAGGCAAGGGGCAGTAATCCATTCTATTTGATCGGACGGTACCTGTTCCTAACATGCCGCAAGATGCTAATGCTGACAAAAGCTTTGCACCGGTAATAAAATTGTCAAAATAGAAAAATAAATTAACCTTAGGAAAATTTTCCTTGAGAACATCTGCTTTCTGTAGGATAATGGACTCACCAAGCCCTGCATTAGGTGGGCGGGTGTCCCCGGCTAGAGCCCTGCAAAACGCCTTCCACGCTCGGCGACTGTCGCTCGGTTGCCGGCGGAATCGAATGTCTACACTCGAGTCCCGAGGCAACCGAGTCTGGCTTTACTCGGCCGCTCACTCGCCTCGAGTTTACGATCAACCGACGAGTGTGAACAGACTCGGCAGCTGCTTGGGCGTCCGCCTACTAGTTCGCTTGCGCGTTGCAGGCCAGCCGGAGTGTTGTCACTTGGCTTCGCGTAGTTTTTTGAGCAATAATGAAGGCTTTTGTGTGGTGGAAATATCTTGAATATCATTCAATATATTGAACGCATCATATAAGATTATAAAGTCGTTTAAAATATTTAATAATGTCAATCATTCTGATTTAACATTCGTCGAAAAATAGTGCTTTCCCGGACAACTTAGCGAGTGAATTGTTCATGGGTTTTCAACCGGATCAAAATTTTGGGTTATAACCCTTCGAATGCCAACTCCCCCATCGTTTTAAAGAGAAGTAAAGGTCAGAATATTACAAATTGGCTGTCTGGAGGGAATTATTGCTGACCATTTTCCCTCGTCCTCATGATTTTGTTTGTAACTAATTTCTGGGCAGCGATAAATACGTATTCTAGTGACTCTGTCCGGATCTCAATGACCTTCTTTGTCAAAATGTTCAAGTATCCATTGGCTGTGCCAATTTGTTTGTCGTCGTCGAAAGCGATGGAATAAGCAGGGATCTGCAATCGCCCATTTTTTTAATATAAAGTTTTCCCATACTTTGCTAGACCCTGCTTTAGGTTGCACTCTACACCGTCCGTCTGAAATTTTATCGAGGATTTGTTATTTTGCGTCTTGCACACATGCCGGAGTACCCATGCCTGCAAACACCACGGGAGCGAGCTTCAGTCATATCTATAGCTGGGAGCGCTATGAGCAGCAATGGGAAGTGAGTCACGATTTCTCGGGCGGCCGGCCGAGTATGACTGCACTCGGCGAACGTTGTCGAGTGTAGCTGTACTCGGCCGCAGGTTTCCGATAACTCCGATAGAGTGCGGGCTCTCCACCCATTTCTACGTCAAAAAGGTGGCGTGGGAAATGACTCATAAGAAGCCGACCGATTGTGGCTGAGTACGGAGGCCGTTTTGCAGGGCTCTAGTCCCCAGCCTATTTTCCCTGGTATAAAACTATATCAAGGCAGTACCCTTGACGTTCGGCGGCTACCCAAGCTTTAAAACTGTAACGTATTGGTTTTCCCCTAATGTATTGTTTGCACCCATGCCTTCCGAAATAAGGAATCAGACTCGTCAAATGATACCTTAGTTAGTTAGATACCAGAGTTATAACATCATTTCTGCATACATGTAGAAATCTTAAAATCTCCTCGAATCAGTTTCTCCTCATTGAATTCACAACTAATGAATTCCGGACATCATCCGCACCCTCCCAATACATGCGTCGGTGGGGAAGTAGTACATAACCAGTCAAATATAATACACCAATGAAACAGTACGCCTCCTCAATACTAAATTGAAAATTCGGAAAATTCTTTGAAACAGCGTTTTCAATGGTTAATTTCACGATCTCAGTTGTTAATTCCTCGCTAATAAATGCTTCCCAAAAATGAATTGGATATGAATCATGCGTGAATTGGGCAGCGTTTTTATGATTCATCTCCACGGAAAAATCAGAGACTGGGGATATATCTCCGTGCTCCCAGTTCGTGTGAACAATTTCAACTATGCCACGTGCAGTACGGTGGCCTTTTCTTCCAACCTTACACTGTTCTGACGAATGTTTTGATATACTTGCACTATTTCTTGCACTAAGGGTTCGTATCGGGAGTGATGGGATGTCACCTGCATCTTTCTCGTCGTCCCGAGGAAGGGAAATTATGAGATCTGCCTTGGTCTGAAGTAGGCGACGAGACAGTCGATCGGGGTCACAGCATTCCTCGTCACCAGAGTCACCCTCTGAATCGGCTCCATCAAAAGAAAGCTTAATATCAATGTCAGCCCCAGTATGCGGGATTTTGTTCGGATCAGTCATCTCCAGCGCTTCTAATATTTCCGCAATTGCCATACCTTGTAACCTTTAGATGGAAATATGAAATATTATCTAATGCAGTGGTGGTGATGTAGGTACTCAAAATAGAGATGAATTGTGAATTAAAATGTATATGATATTATATTTTAAATGCAAGGAGATTATTTATTTCAATTAATTAAACCAAAGATTTTGAGTACTCACAAGGGTTTCCGGCAAGTCATTCCCTTGCCTTCCATGCTTCTTGCAGCTGTCTACCCTTCCGAACGGTTTGCTTCCCGCGTAAGAAATGCCCTCCACGTGATGTTCCTCACACACAGCGAACATGTAATAGATACTTCTGTCGTACAAATACATCGTAAAGGCAACCATGATTACATTGTTGAGATCGTAATTTAGAAAGCTGATATCCTCAAATCGGATGAATGAAGAATCGTTTGTCTGCTCGACTGCCTTTCCAAATACTACATAGTATGTTCGGAATGTCTGGAGGAACGAGACGTAACCAAATACCATACTTTACGAGCAGAGAAAACTCAGAAGCTGATCTAAAATGTTTCAAATACGATACGCAGAGGAATTGAGTTTCTTTTCCTGCAGTATCACAGATTTTCATTTCATAACACTCGTCTCATTACAAGTATATAGTTTCATTCAGACATAATGTAGTTGATTCGTATAAAAAAATATTAAAATACATTTCTCACAAGTTAAAAATATGACATAATCACCAAATACTCTATAAAAGTTTTTAATAGGGCATTTAAACTGAAACACCTGCATGAGAAATACAGCCAGGCTCGGGAAACATGGTCTTCGATGTTGTGCCCAATGGGTCATTACAGACCCACGCAAGATTTAACACCAATAT
Organism: Ceriagrion tenellum; assembly: GCA_963169105.1. Taxonomy (NCBI): domain Eukaryota; kingdom Metazoa; phylum Arthropoda; class Insecta; order Odonata; family Coenagrionidae; genus Ceriagrion; species Ceriagrion tenellum. The sequence continues at coordinate 5,188,345 of OY720637.1, forward strand.
TTTCGTTCCCCTATAGTTATGTGAAAAAAGCTGATCATTTACTTTCTTTGAACGGATACTAGACAACAATGACCATTAGGGAAAAATATTTCATGGACAGCAACCTTTAAAAATTAATTGTTCAAGGAGAGGCACGGTTGTATCACAATGAAGTTTTAAAAAAAATTCTGTAAACACTGTTATGCACTTAGATCATAAGTCTGGCATTAGTCATAAGTCTGGAGGTAGGGACAAAGAAATCTGCGAGTCATTGCTTAACCTGTTCGCATCACACGCACTACATCAAATAGTAAATTTGCCTAATAGAGGGGAAAATGTTCTCGATTTACTTGCCACAAACATCCCTGAAAAAGTAATTAAAGTTGAAAATGTCGATGGAATAAGTGACCACAAGGTAGTATACGTAAAATTTTCCCTCAACACTGAAAAAAATTTTAAATTAAAAAGAAAGATTTACCTTTTTAGTAAAGCAGATTTTAACGGATTTAGGCTTGACTTAAAGACATCTTTTGAAAAATTCGAGAACATTAGCAAAAACAGCAATACAGACAATACATGGAAAGAGTTCCTCCAAATTACACGGTCACTTGTCAACAGATATATACCTCATAAGTATAAGAGCGAGAATAGGGAACCAAGGTGGTACAACGCGGAGGTTAGAAAATGTTTAAAACGCCAACGAGTTAGCCATGCGAAACTAAGAAAAATGAAGAAAAATGTAGCTAATAGCGACCTAAAAAATACCATCGAGCATTATAAAATTTGTAAATCAGCCGCAAAAACAGCCCTTAGAAAAGCGTTTAGCGAATTCAAGAGAAAAGTACTTGGAGAACAACTAGAGGGAAATCCGAAAGCATTTTGGTCATATATTAGGGAAGTACAGGGAACTAAAAAGTCAACGGTTAATTCCTTGAAAAACGATAGAGGCGAAATAGTAACTTCCAGTTTAGATAAGGCAAATTGTTTGAATTACTTTTTTCAGAGTGTTTTTAATCAACCTATGCATAGTTTCCGCGAAACCATACCAGACCGATTTCAACAACCAATGCCCCCAATCGATATATCTTGTAGCGGAATCGTATCCTTACTAAGTAACATTAGCCCGAACAAGTCCTCAGGTCCTGATGAAATTCCAGCTCGTGTTTATAAAGAATAAGCTCTCGAAATGGCTCCGTATCTTAAAGTAATATTTAACAAATCCCTCGAAGAACACGCGGTTCCCAAAGACTGGAAGATAGCAAACGTGACCCCAATTTATAAAAGCGGAGATAGGGAACAGCCATGTAATTATAGACCAATATCATTAACGTCACTATCATGTAAAATTATAGAGCATATAATAGTTACATCAATAATGGGACACCTCGACAGCCAGGATTTATTAATAACAAACCAGCATGGGTTCAGAAAAGGACGGTCTTGCGAAACTCAATTAGGTCTTTTTGTTCACGATATTTTAGTTTCCGGAGAAGGTAACGTACAGGTAGATGCAGCGTTTCTTGACTTTAGAAAAGCTTTTGACAAGGTTCCCCACTGTAAGTTACTCGCGAAGTTAGCATCATACGGAATAGACAGTAATATAGTAGGCTGGGTAGGAGATTTCTTACATGAACGCGTTCAAAGGGTGGTATTAGATGGTGTCAGCTCAGGCGAAGTAAAAGTTACATCGGGTGTTCCCCAGGGAAGCGTGATAGGCCCAATTTTATTTCTTCTGTACGTAAACGACTTGAATAGTGTAGTAAAAAATAGCAAGCTCCGTCTTTTTGCCGATGATGCAGTAGTGTATAAAGAAATTAGAAATGAAGAGGACAGACAGTGTTTAGCTAAGGATTTAGATGCGATTGATGATTGGTGTGATAGATGGCAGCTAGAATTAAATTTGAAGAAATGCGCGATTATGAATTTTTGGAAAAAGAATGGCCTTCCCCGGAATAATTATAGCATCAAAGAAAACAAAATATGTAACGTAGATTCAATTAAATACTTAGGCGTCACCATCAGTGAAGACATGTCATGGGGGAAACACATCAGGGAAATAACTAGTGTAGCAAACCGTAGATTAGGATTCGTAAAAAGGGTTCTAGGCAAATGCGATGAGAGAGTCCGAGAAAGAAGCTATTTTACACTTGTCAGGCCTCATTTAGAATATGCCGCTAGTATATGGGATCCGTACGAGGAAGGTATGATAAAAGAATTAGAGCGCGTGCAAAGGAGATCTGCTAGGTTTGTTAAATGTCGTTATGATAATTGTATTAGTGTTACGAGTTTAATAGAAGAACTAGGATGGGAATTATTATCAGAACGCAGGTTAAAATTTAGGTTAAACCTTTTAAGTAAATTCGAAACCGATTTGTTCACAGATGACGTTAGATATATATTAAGAACCCCTGCGTATTATGCTAGGTTTGACCATATTAACAAAATTAGAGAGATAGATTGTCGTACCGATAGATTTAAAATGTCATTTTTCCCGCGTACCATAAGAGAGAACAATAGGCAACGTAGCAAAAGGGATAGGTAGGTGAAACATAGTTAGAATAGTCTGTAGTGCATGATGCATGTAATAACTACCAATAATCCCTTCCTTATTATGTAGATTTTAACCTGTACTATACCGTAGTAACTAATATTCTATTGTAATAACTACTGCAATTACTTGCAATAACTAATAATCTACTGTAGTAACTAATAAACTATGACCCTATTTTCTAGCATGTCTACATTATATATCCTACTTACATGGCAATAGTGCATGTTTGGTGATCTTCACCCCCTGCCACACACCCTCGTGGTGGCTCGCAGGGTATTACGTAGATGTAGATGTAGATGTAGATGTAGATTTGCAAATTCGTTGAATAATATAAGCTTAATGTTTTTACAAACAAATAAAAAATTTTAAGATAAAATCCAATAATATTTTACGAATTATAATTGTTATTTGAATAATAACAGTTACTTTTTTTATATTTTCTTCGGGGATAGAGAGCATTTCTTATTTTTATTGAATAAACATACTATAAAAATATTCAAACATGGCGGGTGAATATTTTGAAGAAATTGCCATGATAAAAATTCGACCTGGACCGGGAATCGAACCACGGACCTTTGGTTTGCCGGACCAATGCGCAGACATGGGAATTAGGAAGCCTGGATAGCGTCGTGGTCTGCGCATTGGTCCGGCAAACCAAAGGTCCGTGGTTCGATTCCCGGCCCAGGTCGAATTTTTATCATGGCATTTCTTCAAAAATGCTATAAGTTTCACAATAAATTAGCGAACTACGAGTGAATCATCAAAGAGCAGATTCTATCGGTTCGGTATACTATTTTGGCCAGTCGATAATCAAAGACAAATCTCAAAAAAACAACGACAAAATATCCCCGGATATTCTCTGCTGAACGTATCAAACCGCTGAATATAAAAGTAAGGCGCAGAAAAATGCAGTGTCTTCAAGCCGACACAATTTTTTGGCAAATTTCCATTCTTCATACCTTACATAAATCTAATTTTTCATTTGGAGAAATAATCTCCCTTTGAACTTCAAAGAACATCTCGAAGACAAGTCGAGTTTGGTTACGGCAGCAAATGGTTTCAAATAGGAGTCAGCGTAACTCGACTATGCCATCATTCTATTTGTGAATCATATTCTAAGAAAATTGGGCACTGAATGTCAGTTTTTAAATAATTCAGTGACAGGTTAAGTAAACTTGAGCCTCGAAGGAATTACTTTGTCCTTACTGGAAGGAGAAGATAAAAGGAGGTACTAGAGGACATTCGAAAACTAAATTACAAGTGAATTAGTGAAAAGAGTAGGCTGTCGATTGTAAGGACATGAAAATAGACAGGTCCAGAATCAAACGACACTGGAACTTATTAGGAACCATTCACAGAATGGAATATTGAAAACGGAATGTACAGCACTCGAATGGCTGCGCTGTAACTTCCTTGTAGTCACCCGCTACTAGTCACGCATAAACGAAAATTATTCAGTGAAAAAATTAGAAACTCCAATATGAAGGGAAGTGAATTGTTTCTCCGTGAATTCCACACTAGTGCTGATTTTTGTTACAAGTATTACCCGTTGGTATATACAGTGGCGGAAAAAATTAACGCAAAACTCATTGGCGCCTGAATGCGGCGCACACGGGAACTAATTGACATAGGTTTTCCTTCGACAACTTGACAACACTGAGACAGCCAATGGAAACCGGGAATATTCAAATTCTATGAATGGATATCGATTTTACGCGTAACATAAATAGGATAACAAATAAGGTTTACGATCGCGACATTTTCCTGAAGTTATAAACATGTTGAGTTTGCTTTGCCCCGCAGCCAGTTGAGGTTCCGAAGTCGTAGTCAATTATGTAGAGATACTTACCATATTCTTTTTAGAGCTTTGGACTCTTTAAAAGCATTGTTCTCAATTGAAACTTAAGAAGAGTTACGATGAAAGAGTTATTAGTTGGGACGCAGAATACTTTTATTCTCCAGATAAAATCCACTTGCAAAAAAAGTTTTTCTTCGTGTAGAAAATAGCTGTGAATGAACGCTGTTTTAATAGTTCTCAAACTACTTGCGAAAAGTATCATACATTACAATTAACATATCTGTGGAGATGGGTGAGGAGATCTACACGTTTATTAAATTAATTCATTAGAGCCTTTATCAGTGCCCACTACAATCTCAGTCCTCTGACTTAGTTACATAAACATTAACAAATCAGAAGGCCTCCTTGGCAACAATATAAAATATGATGGCACCTTTTACGGTCGCCACATATCGGTGTATTATTCTGTGAATTTCAAGTCAAAATATGGGAAATCTGGTTGAATAGAATTGTCGCCATGAGGAGAAAACTTTTCTTTACATATATTTCCGATACATTAATACCCTACGTAACATTCCATCCTCGTGCATTCAGGTCGTCTCAAACACTCATTTCTCAATTCCTCTTAACGCTGTATTATTTAATTTCTGGTGCCTGCCTTTAAAAGTCCACAACATCTTATTTGGTTCAGTTTTTGAAGGAAACGTTAGAATTGCCTTTATTCGATTATGATAAGAACCATTGGACGCGCACTTTTCTTGAACGATACAGTAGCTTAGAGGGAGAGCGTTCGTCTGCTGCCAAGAAAGGCAGGGGTTCAAATCTTGGCGAGGCCTCTTCTAGTGGCTCTCTAATTATTCTATGCGATGTGATTTTACTGTTGCCAAAACTTCGCAGGAATCCGCGGAAGGCCCAGCGAATGGATTTTGACCTCCATGACTGAATGACTGAACCATGAGTGTGCGAGTTTTACACATATTCAGGCTTTGTAAAAGAATCAGAGCGGTCTCCATGATCGTCAAATGAAATGTTTATTTCCCATTCTCGGGTACTCGGCCCCACTTGATTTCTACGTCCTGCCTGTCGTCTCACGTTCATATCCACTCACTCGCCAATTTATCAATCAATGAAAAGCTATTTGTGAAGGAGGGAATAGACCGGATCTCTGATAGTATCAATTACTCGATTTAGTGAGCTTACCTAAGGCTACATCCACTTTTAAATTACATTGAAATGATTTAGTAAAGAGGAAAATTATTTTTATTACGAATTAAAGCTTGGTTCCATTTATCGAATTAGTTAATATCGATTACTTTTCTCAGTAAGAGACCAAAGTCGTGTGGAATTTGCTTGAAAATATCTTTAAACAGTTTTTGAAGTTTTCCCATCATTATTTTCTAGCTTTGTAATGAGCAATACATTAGCCGTGTAGTTCAACAGTTCAACTTAGAGGATGGAGGATAATACTTTGAGGATAAGGTAAATTATTTAATCATTTTGATAGCTTTTGACAAAGTCGCAGTGAGAAAATTTTCGCTAAAATTACGCAATTAAATTTTATGAGGAGCATTCTTACACTCACGCGTAAGTAATGCTCCGACAACAAGGCATCGCGTATCTTTCCCTGTGATTTTGATAAAATATTAAAACTCATCTAGCGTCATGTAGCGACTAAGCAGTAATTAGATATCTTCCGTATGCTCATTTGTATAATCCTCATAAATCCCCTGAACAATCAATGGAGTATACGAGTGGAAAAGGTTAAAATGTATGCCTAATTCTCTCAACCTGAGTAATGTATGCACATGACCACAGTAATTGATCACCGAGAATTAATCTGGTATTTACAAAGAAGATTAGGATGTTTATTAGCCTAATAATCAATCCACCATCCTTCACTTTTTGACCAAATCTCTGAGAGATGGAGTTGTCCATATTTTGGCATCATCCTACTGTGTTCATTTTCCATTCTTCCTCCTCCATTTTCCACATTGCATCTAAATTTGGGGTCGTTTCATTTCAGGGAGTCGAAAAACGTTTTTTTCCTCGCATTTTCCTCGTAATAAACGCCCAAATATTTCATATAGTGTTGAGGTGTGGACTCTGTGCAGCCCGCTCCATCTGTGTTACAAGGTTTGTTTTGAACCATCTCCTAGAATTTAGTCATTCGTGAACTCGCAAATATTCTTAGTTGCGGACGAAAAATGAATATTGATAAATATTTAAATAAACATAGTTCTCATTATAGCGGAATATTTGATGAATTTCGTTTAATGGTAGTGAGAAATAGGGTTTGTTTACATTTAAACACCAAATAAAAGTTCAATGGATGAAAGTTGAAGGCGCAACACCTATTCGAGTAATTTTTTGACAAATATATTTGCCTTTAACAAACCTGCTATACGATTCCTCCTCCTGGGAGAAAGATGCGACATACTTAAAGGCTAATAAGATTTTTTTCCTTCAAGAATTTACGGTGAGGCCGCTAAAAACTGAAAAATATCTCTTCTTGCGCTGTCTCTTCTGCTTGTCCGTCTATCGACGCTCGCCTCAATGAAGTAGTCATCAGTAAACCTTAGCAAAGTTCCGGGTGGTAGTCACCGGGGTGTTTTTTTGTTGAGAATGATGCACAGGTTTTAAATACTTGCTGCACGAGAAAGAAAAGCCTCGTCGCGCTTCGAAAAACTTGAAAGCACCCGTCGAATACTTTTAATGGGGTGAAAGAAGTCAAATACCATTTCTTTCCAGTGGGTTGAACTACAGGCGTCCGAAACATGATCTTTGGCAGAAAAGGTATCGCCCGCAACATGAGGGGAAAATTAGCTCTTTTTAAAGGCACACTGCGCCCCTAATCAATATCATGCGTCCTTCATACATTCAGAGTTTGAATGGATTAGTATTGACGGAACTTTGTATTTACTTGGAGAAACCTTTTGGAATCATCTAAAGTCTCACAAGGTTACTCATTGCTTTAACTCAGACTGAAGTCAGCTGGTCTCAAAACCCATGCAAGATGGGAACTAATGGAGTATGAATGGAATTGTCTAGGCTGATGAGGTGAAATCCAAGAACTACTGCTTTCTGTTTGTATGCCAGTGAGAGTAGTAGGAGAGTTTTTCCTTTCATTATAATTCCATTAAACGTACTCAGACAATATCACCACGTACTGTAATAGTAACTCAGTTCACAGTAACGTCTACGGACGCAAATAGCGAAAGGATACGCAACTACATCTGAAACTCGCCTTGAAATAAGAAAGCTCGGTAGTTGTAACTGGGTAACAAACCTGTATCGCGATCATGGTTCTTCATAATGCTATTGTTCAATTGCGCTCATGATTTCGAAAACTTGATCGTCATTAAGAAAGATCAGGTGCTTCAAAGCAGTGTAATGCGCTCCCAGGAGTTTGTGCATTGCCCTACCAATGTGGCTTGCCTTATAGATGACGATAACGACCACGAGAAGGAAAGATCCGTGATCCCATCCCTGATCGAGCCATTTTTGAGTTTTAAATTCAATTTATGGTCAAGTAAAATGATTTTTACGTGGGGAATTTTATCTCTTTTGTATTTATTTAATTTTTATATCATCAGTTAGCCATTGCAACTACATATTACATTCATTCATAGCGTCAGTATGAAAAGGTTCACAAAAAAAACTCATTAGTATTCATTGAAAATCCAACACGGACTACTCTTTTGCTGGCCAAATACCTCTAACAGCAGCAACATTAACCGTTACCTATAAGTTAATTTCATCCTTGACAATTTACTCGAAACAGCAGTCTTTTTAAAGGCTTTTTTGTTAAATATTGCTTATTATGGTTAAATGTGCGGCGAATATATGGCCGATACATATAAGAACATTAATTTCTGCATTTACTAGATTAAAAAATCTCTAAACATTAGAAAATTTTGAATTGGTAATTTAAAAAAAACTTTAGAGGCTAAATATAATATATAATAATAAACATTTAAAATATTTTATTACCATAATGCTTAATCAAATCCGGAATAAATTAGATATAATTGTCCACTTCGAGTTCACTGAGCTTTTCATTCATGATGAACAATTTAATCTTTCCCATACTTTCATTTTTGCCAACCGAGGTTAAAACATTGGTTTCAACGTTAAAGTCGATAACTTGATTTAAATATATGCACCTTGATAATAACCTTTATGTGTTGAAACTTGGTCGGAAAATAAAAAAGGGTGAATATAGCAGGTTTGCTTCATTTTGAACGTAGGAAACATACACATTGTGACGCATTAAGTTACCTCTTATACAGCCCATTATTTGATGATTAAATTAATTTAAGGCTACTGTACAGTAACCAAAGATTTCACGTATTTATTCACAATTTTCATCGCAGGTCAAAATTTTAAGCCAGACACAAAATTTAAGACAGTGACAATGTTAATGACTCCACTCACCGTCCGAAAGCGCCCGAAGGGAAGAAGAGTCTTCGGAGGATGACGGTGGTGACTCCGGCGCTCTGCTCTCGAGTTGTCCCGCCCGGAGTTGTCCGCACCAATCGCCGATGAAGAGGAGCGAGAGGACAGAGGCAGAGCAGGTGAGCAGGATGAGACGGGTGAGGAGGCGCGGGCCGACCCTTGGGCCCCACGCAGCCACCGCCACGCCCCCGCGCCTCAGAAGCCACATACTCCACCTCCACCCACCGCGCCACGATGTCCTTCTTACTTCTCGAGCCTCACCGCGGAACACCAGCCTGCAAAACGCAAGAGGAAGGAACGTGTCACAACGAACGACAGAACAAATCCTATTTTCATTTATTTGTTTTTAGATAGGAGCACAGAGTGAGTGAATGTTATACAGTATCCTATATTTTATAATTTTATTCTATCATAAATCAATATTTGGACTGACAGAAATGCCCATCTTTAGTTCGTTGCATGCTATAAATAAAAATAAATCGTGTGTCCAAGGCAAACCGTTTTCAGTTGAAAATTATTGCTGACAAAAACTACAACAACTTATTCAAAAGATTAATCGATTAGTGGCCTAGAAGCTACATAAAAGATAAAAGGCAGAATGCAAGACAGAATTTATCAGTGTAGGGCAAACGTGGGTCAGCGCTGGGAAGGAAGAGCGGATATTATTCCGAGAGTCGCGCAAACTTTGGCTAAGGTGGCGGAGCGGCATTTGAGCTGGTGTGGGCGTAAACGTTTCCGATTCCAAATGAGAAGGAGCATAAGGTAAAGAGAGGCGAGGAACAAGGCAGATTACACAGCTATTATACAGCCGGCACGGAGGTCTCTCTACAAAATGACTCGAGAAGCAGTTCCTCCACCAATTCGACACAGGGGACTGAAGGCCAACTTCTCGCGTATTCGATCGGAGACCAAATCTGTTGAGCTTGTGACGACCCACATTCTTCTCTATCGTCGTATATCTACCCTCACACACTCACTTTCCCCTGTCTCCTCTAAGACACTTTTACTTTGCGGCCACTCTGACTCGAAAGAATAAAATTCTCACTCACTTAAGTTCTTAACACTATAACGTCAAATGTTTCAAATTAAGGACGTGCCTCGGAAGTCGCATGGGCTCATATCATAGCAATACTGAACGTTCCTAATTTGACGCACAAAATATAACTTACTAAATACCAATTTAAGCAGTCACACAATGTTGATTCTGTAACCACTTTGGTTCAGTACATAGGGAAAAAACTTCCATCGAATGATCGAAATTTCGTATACAAAAGGTAAAAGACAAAAGAACCTAGTCTTCAGTTAATCTGCACAGCATGACGTGGTGAGAAAAGGGAAGGGAGGAAAAATATTTTTAATGAACTGTAATTTTCTTGGAATAATTTCATCCTAGAATGAGGAGGCGAAGAGGAAAGATGCCGAGAACAGTTTACGCTCCCATATTCTCTCAGTTGCTGCCGGTACGTGTTACGTGGCATTGCAAACAGAGTACTTTCATATTTTACGTTAAAATATTTGGGCTTGGCAATTTTATTGACCAAACAAAGGCTTGGCGAATAATGCATTTCAAGGCAAAGATCATTACCTTCACTGCATTGATTTTTCTATATTGAAATGAATTTCTCTCTGCTCTTCGCACGTAACGCACACACTGTAGCACACACGAAATTTCTGCTCAGCAGTCACCTCAACCGCTGGTATAGGCTAAAACAAAAGGTCAAAAACAGGGTGATCATGACAGTACATGGGGATATCTAGGGGCTTATGAGATTTCCGATTGAGGGAATGGAAAGAATAGGCACAAAGGCAGCTGTGAAGAAAGCTTGTTTATCTTTATGAAGCATCTACGGCGCCAAAAATGGCAGCCAATCAGAAGCAACTGACTTTACTATATAAACCCAGCCAGAAAGAAGCGCTGCATCTTCGACTTGAAGACGCCTCCAGGATAGGAGGAGAAAAGTTGTCGGAAGAACAACGACGTGGCCGAATCCAGGAAAAAATGGAGAGAATCATTTTCAATTTGTCGCGAAGGAAAGTGGAGAGGAACAAGGTGAGATTCTGGACGGAGAGAAAGAAAAGATAAGGCACGGGATGGATAGAAGCGATAGGAGCGACTGCGAAGGGAGAGGGCCACATCTCTCGATAGGGCATCCTTTCTTCCGGTATCCGCCTCCAGTACCAATCCTCCCGTAATTCTAGGCTATAGGTAATGCCCATTCCACGGTTGCATCAAGCTTCTAGCGCAGGATTTCCCAACTAGCCGTGCTCCCAAACCTTTCTGGTAAGAAAAGGACTTTACCCCGCTAGCGCCGGGGTAAAGTCTTCCCTTGCTAAACCGTGGGTCGCGGGTTCGAGTCCCGCCTGGGTGGGTTTTTCACCACCCAGGGCATGGATATATGTCAAATTCTGTTGGACCGGTCCCTGGAAAACCTGATGACAGGCTCAGGAGCCTATCGGGATTCCGGGGACATACGGGCCAACAGAATCGTCCGGCAAGTAAAAAAAAAGAAAAAAATAGAATCACCCCTGACATTGTGCGAGATAATATTTCAATGTTATGTTTATGTTAAGGGAACATCTTTTGAAAGGTTTTGCGACCTTTAAACGGTAGTAATATTTTTTCTTTTCCATTTTTCATTTTTGTATACAAATAATTAAAATATAGTAATAAAAATTGTTTTTGTCACACTCACCACTGTTCTTAACAAAATTGATATTTTAAGTGGAAACAGATATTATTTGCAGAGATGCGAAATCGAGCTAAAATTATATTTAAAAACGTGAACCACTGTTATATCATCAAGTCCACCTTCACGTTAAGGTTTGCCACGACGATTTCCTTAGCTCCAAAGCGATTCTGCAATCGCTATGTATTCAATTTCCAATGCGAAATACGCCTATTCTCCACTTGAGACTCGTTCTTTGAAATTAAATAATCATCGCATAAGAAAGATTCCTATCAGAAAACCGTCGCTCCGTCAGTTTAAACCCTTATGGAACGTTTCACCCAGGGTTCCTGAAGGCGTACAATTTACTAGAAAGGGGTATCTTACTCTATCTCTTACCTTAGCTCGCCAAGTCCGTTGTAAGGCAAAAAAAAGCGGCTCTTCTTGGAGTCAAGGCATTCTAAATACATTACGGAGGAAGCAGATAGGATTTAAGGTCTACTCATTTACGCAAAATTAACACAGCAGGAGGGAAGAGGTCATTTTAAAGGATCTAGTGGAAGGAAATTGTCCAGCGAGGGTAAGGAGACTGCGTTGGTTACCAGCATCCACGAAAGGGAAATGCACGCCTTTGGCGAAGATATGAAGCGAGTTATGACCCCGTACCGACCTGAATCCTTTAAAAAAAAAGAAGCCCAGAGGACGCATCCTTTGACATGCCCCCATATAAAGGCCAATGCTTGGCCCCACAAAGGGCGGCAATGGCTCGTTTCAGGCTAAATCCATTACAACCGCTGCATCGAGTCGACTAGGTGAGAACAAGGAAACAACTACTGGAAAGGGCTTATTTCCACGTAAGGACCACGTGTGGGCCTGAATGCAGGAGAAATGACAATAGGGGGCATTTACATGAATGAATGGGGGCTCCGTGCTGACCAAGAGAGAAAGAGACTGGGAATAAATGAGTCCGTGCACAGCATGCAAACGTACTCTTTTTTCCCTTACCTTTCGTGGTGGTTACATCCGAAAAAGTTGAACTTTCATACCAAGGCCTGTAGAAATGATTATACTTTAATAATTTTCTCCAAACTGACTGAATCCTCACCCCATGACTTCCCCCGAGACTATTCTCGCCTCAATCATGGTCTAGTATTCTTGGTTTAGCTCTTTTACACCGCATCTTCAACCACACCTTCTTTCACTCCTCGATTATCAATCTTCGTCAACGTCGTCCTTCGATTCACACCCATTCTCTCAACGTCCAATCAATCCAATCAATTTGCGCTGCTATCATGTCCGCCCGTTATCTCAGCATCAATTCCACATTATTGAATCTCACAATCACTCAGTAACCCATGTCTTCTGCTTTTCCCGAAATCAAGTATTAATCAACCGAAATATTATCTTTGTGATGAGAAATCTACCCAATGTTTCAAATCTTTGATAAATTGCAACGAATAATTCTCAAGCCCATTTTGCGATTTTATGGATTAATATTCTTTGTCTAGTATATAATAATTTAATTTTTCTCTGGAGATTGGGTCGAAGGATAATTATTTCATTTTATTAATGCATCCTCAGGGGAAGATAAAACATTAAGCTGGCATATAATTAAGCAAATCAACCAATGCAGGCTTACATTTCACAATGTTTAGTTAATTGTTTTCAATCATTTTTATAGTCATTGTTGTCACGTCTAGGTGTTCACAAAAATAAGAAGTGAAATATGTATAAGTTTTGTAATAACGTATGAAGTTATCTACAACTTATATATATATATATATATATATATATATATATATATATATATATATATATATATATATATATATATATATATATATATATATATATAAGTTGCCAAACCCGTCTACACAACGACCACAAATAAAGAAGGTGCGAATCTCGGTTATACATATATGCATATATACACGATGTTGAGAGGGTGGAGGAGAGTGATACACAAAAAAAAGAGACGATCACACTTACATCGCTAGCTTTCGGAACTAGTCCGTCTTCAAGGCGTATCACGGAACAAATGTCGAGTGCGCTGGTGAGGATAGGGGTAGGAGGGGCGGTAGGTTAGGGGAGGGGGTAGGGGAAGGGGTTTTTCCCAGCGGTTGACGAACGGTTCTTGAAAAGGGGAAATTTTTACCAGCTCGTGTCTTGGCCGGAGAGAGCGGAAGGGGTCGAAGTGAGGGTGGGGGGGGAGGGGGAGAGAAGCGGGTAAATGGAGAAGAACGGGAAGCGTTCCATTAATGTATTTTATTTAATCCGGGCGCGGCGTACGATTTTAGCAACCAGATTATGGCTTGCTCCTTCTGGCGCACTTCAATTAACGGGGCGTCCGGGGGAAGGGAGAGCAATATTGCCACCTCAAAGCACTTGTCAAAGGACAAGCCATGTTTCCGCGCATGAGTAGGGACGGGGAAAGTGGAAGATGGGTCTTTACAGGTGCACCGATGGTTATTCATTCTAATATTAAGGGGTGTAATACATTCGCCCACATAAAAACCGGGACATAGTTTACATTGTAACACATAAACTAAGTTGTGGGAGTCGCAAGAGCCGGAGGCTTTGATGTCGAACGGCGTCTCTGTGTTGGGACTCTGAAATGAGGAAAGGGGGCGAAACATGTTGCACGTTTTGCACCGTGGTTTGTTGCATCTCTGTGTGGTGGGACGGGGAGTGTCATTCGATGTATATGTATATATATATATTTATTTAGGATGGAGGAGATAGACACAAGACACATCGTACGCCGCGCCCGGATTAAATAAAATACATTAATCGCACGCTACCCGTTGTTTTCCATTTACCCCCTTCCCTTCCCTCTCCCCCCCCCCCCACCCTCACTGCGACCCCTTCCGCTCTCTCCGGCCAAGACACGAGCTGGTAAAAATTTCCCCTTTTCAAGAACCGTTCGTCAACCGCTGGGAAAAACCCCTTCCCCTTCCCCCATCCCCACTCCCCTAACCTACCACCCCTCCTACCCCTATCCTCACCAGCGCACACGACATTTGTTCCGTGATACGCCTTGAAGACGGACTAGTTCCGAAAGCTAGCTATGTAAGTGTGATCGTCTCTTTTTTTTGTGTGTCTATCTCCTCCATCCTATCCACATCGTGTGTTCATCGCCGCATGGCTGACATATTCATCATATGGACCCACGGCGAGGATACCCTAGCGAACTTCCTCAAATCTCTAAATCAGTTCTCATCCATTCGCTTCACATCGGCCACTTCTCCTTCTCAAATCACCTTTCTCGACGTAGACATTTCCATCACAAATAATAACACCTTTGAGACTTCGGTCCATATCAAGCCCTCCAACAAACAACTGTATTTGCATTACAACAGCTGCCATCCCAAACACACTGAGCACTCAACTCCTTATTCGCTGTCGATCCGTGGCCACCGGATTTGCAACTCCAAAGAAAAACTTCATGAATACCTTGATAAGCTTCACAATTCTTTATCCAATAGAAATTATCCCGAGCCACTTCTAAAAAAACGTATTTTACCCTCCTCTGCTAATTTCACCCCACGTAAAAAAGACACCCCCCTGGACGCCCTAAATCTTCACATCACATATTTTCCTGGCGTCCAAAAACTCAAGACCATCCTCAAAGACTTATTCCCAATTTTAGATACTAACAGATCGACAGCCAATCTCCTACCCAAATGCCCCACAGTATGTTTCAGACGTCCACCTAACTTAGCCAATCTTCTTCGCTCCAATTCTTCGCGAGAGGGTACATCGAATGACACTCCCCGTCCCACCACACAGAGATGCAACAAACTACGGTGCAAAACGTGCAACATGTTTCGCCCCCTTTCCTCATTTCAGAGTCCTAAAACAGAGACGCCGTTCGACATCAAAGCCTCCGGCTCTTGCGACTCCCACAACTTAGTTTATGTGTTACAATGTAAACTATGTCCCGGTTTTTATGTGGGCGAATGTATTACACCCCTTAATATTAGAATGAATAACCATCGGTGCACCTGTAAAGACCCATCTTCCACTTTCCCCGTCCCTACTCATGCGCGGAAGCATGGCTTGTCCTTTGACAAGTGCTTTGAGGTGGCAATATTGATCTCCCTTCCCCCGGACGCCCCGTTAATTGAAGTGCGCCAGAAGGAGCAGGCCATAATCTGGTTGCTAAAATCGTACGCCACGCCCGGATTAAATAAAATACATTAATCGCACGCTCCCCGTTGTTTTCCATTTACCCCCTTCCCTTCCCTCTCCCCCCCCCACCCTCACTGCGACCCCTTCCGCTCTCTCCGGCCAAGACACGAGCTGGTAAAAATTTCCCCTTTTCAAGAACCGTTCGTCAACCGCTGGGAAAAACCCCTTCCCCTTCCCCCATCCCCACTCCCCTAACCTACCGCCCCTACTACCCCTATCCTCACCAGCGCACACGACATTTGTTCCGTGATACGCCTTGAAGACGGACTAGTTCCGAAAGCTAGCTATGTAAGTGTGATCGTCTCTTTTTTTTGTGTGTCTATCTCCTCCATCCTATCCACATCGTGTGTTCATCGCCGCATGGCTGACTCCAATCCATCAACGTATTTATATATTTATTTATATATATATAAATATATATATAAATAAAAATGTATATGTTTATATATATATATATATATATATATATATATATATATATATATATATATATATATATATATATATATATATATATATATATATATATATATATAAATAAAAATGTATATGTATATATATATATATATATATATATATATATATATATATATATATATATATATATATATATATATATATATATATATATATATATATATATATATATATATATATATATATATATATATACCGCTGCACCAGCAAATTTACGTGCTAGAAAATGACGAAGAGTACAAACCACAGTTTAAGCGTTTTTAAGTAAAACCAAGAGTGACCTAATGACAGAAAAACAGATCAAACCATTCGGGTGAGTTATCTCGGTTCCGTTTTTTCCTGCACTGAATATATGAACTGACTTCATGTATACACTATTACTTGCCAGGCGGGCTTAATGCATGGATTCTTCTTGGTTTCAGTCCCGGGTAATGCTCTCCATACTGGTTGACGTTTCTATGCCCGACTCGTGAATCTCATGGACTCAACTGCGCTGATGCAAGAGCCGGGAATTGAAACGTCATAGTGTGGAGATCCTGGCCCTGAGGAAAATCTTAGGTGAAATTCCATATACACAGACTTCCGTAGCACCAGAGGGAGAAGAGCAATCTAAGAAAACTAAAACTGCATTTTTATAATGCGCCAGACAGTCATGAGTCAACATTTTGCTTTCCAATCGCTCTGCGCTGATCAGCACCCTTCGCAAAAGATGGAAGCACATGAGCGCAAGTTGAAACAGACGAAAAGAACATCTCTACGCTTATTTCCAAGATGGTGGATGTCACCCGACCAAGAATAATCGTTTTAACCATGGTTTTTACTTCATTTACTCGATTTATACATTATCCAGCTATCATTCTATCTTCTCACCACCATTTTTTGTGTGCTTTTATATGTTGCCAATCCTCATTCTTTCCAATTGATTAGCTAGAGTTTGTAGATGCATATATAATAATTATTTTTAAAGATTTATTACGTGTCAAATTTAATCATTGTTGAGTATGAATAGAATATGCAATCGCATAATGTAAAGACCGAATTTTGATATCCTCATTGAAGATCTTTAATTAATTTAAGAGGTATTTTCATTTAACTTGACAGAGTGGTACTTAGGTATCTACCTTTACGACTTATACCGCCATTATTATACGCGTCTGCACGCGCAGCACAAACTAGGGTGTTTCCATAAGCCCTGCGTGAAAAATATCACGGCAAAAATGCGTAAGCACCAAAACCGGAACTAATTTTAATAGATCAGCGCAAATTTACAATTGGAAAGCACCCGTAATAAAATTGGCGAATCGAATTTTGCGAATCGCAGCACTTAAATAGAACTTACACTGAGACTTTTATAATGACAGACCAAAAGATGGACAGTAATGAGTAAATATGAACCATATAAAAGTATACATGGCAAAGGAACACGGGGAAAGTATACTGATCAATGTGTAAAGAGAGCCCATTTATGCCTAGAAAATCAACTCGGATTCGGTAAAATTTCTATCCTCGGGCAAAATAAAAGTCAAACAGGCTACTCGTGGATGAAAAGGAGGAAGAACGGACGGAAAACTCGGAGAGAATAAGAGGAATCAAGAAGAGAAAGGTAAGAAAGGGGAACAAAGAAAAGGGACACAGGCAGAGAGGCGTTCAAATACAGCAGAACGAAAATGGAAAAGTCCAAGAATAACAGAGGAGAGAGGATGAAAATATGTATATGCTCTATTCAAACACGGAGATCGGTTAATGACTAAATAGTTTTTCCCAAGACGGGATATGGACAGATGAAATACGCCATGAACGTGAGCATTTACATTGAATGTTGTTTGAAACGAAAAATCTACGAGGCTTTGTAAGAACCTCAATAGCCGATACTAATCTTCACTTCGGGTAATTGCACAAATTGGTATAACACATTTAAATGTACAAAAAAATTGAAAGAAAATGGCTTTGTATATTCAAATAAATTCCTCGTGCCAACATAAAAATTTATAACGCACAAATGATGGCATGAGTTTTCATTCCATGTCTATGCTGCGGTTTCCAAGTAAATAAAATATTTTATTGTTAAATTAATGCAAAAATTTGGGATTTTCAAGCTTAAAAATCCAATTTTCGGAAAAAGTGAAGCGCATAAGAAAATCGAAAGCAAGAATTCACAAAAAACCAAACAAAGATACCACTGCACCCAGTCTTATTCTACGTGCAAATAAATCACGTTCCTTTAAACACAAATTATGTGTCACTGATATAATTCTGATGCACGTGATTGAGCTCCTCATAATTTGCTTCGTTGCTTTCATGTCGTTCCCCGACTGTTTGAAAAGCTACGGTGCCAACACTCATTTGCTGAAACTACTCGCGCTACACCTCTTGTACAGTAAATTTAATAATTCAGAAACCTTTGCGGGCGCGCGCACAACAATTCATCAAAGTTTCATTGCAAGTGGATTAATGGTATTGGAACGAATTAAAGACGAACAAAGAAACATTCATTTTTATATATTATATAATATATTTTGTTATTTATTCATAAAATAATATATTATTTATAATAATATACTTTACACAAATGCTGAAGAGAACTTTGCATTGTCTATTAATCAACTCCGTCGTTACAGAACGCATTGCTGATAGGTTTTTATCATCAATGGACAAATATTCAGGTAATATTGTTAAGTATTTTGATCCAATTGCATCGCGCCAAAGGTTGCTATTAAGGTTACTGATCAAATTCCATGCTTGATTATACAATATATCTGCGATATGGAAATCGTAAGCTTTAAACCCGCAAGAAATTCTAGTTCGCCAATAAATCGAGGCAGATATATTTATAACTATGAAATTATATCTATTTATAGGCGACATTAAATAGACTTATTCGTAATTCAACCCGGTAACAGAATTAAAATATCCTGAGTGTAGCAAAAAAGAAACCACAGAGGTCCTCTGCAAATTTTAGGTATGTACATAATAAGTAATATCGGAAGAATGGAGGTGCATAAAAAAGTATATAAGTGAGCCATTATACTTTTCCGGCTATTCAATAAAGGCTTTGACCCCAGATTCGACAATTCATTACCAGAACATTTGAAGAATGAAATTATTACAAAAAACAAAATCTGAGTTTTACCAAATTTAAAAAATCCCAAGTACATTCATCAAATCAAAATTTTTTTTATGTATTTCATTTAAATTTGGGAAATAATTCAACGACCACTAATGCGGACGCACTATTTTAAAAGGTCTGCTTTCTTCCACAAATTATCACGGGAATTTTAGGGCTGTAAATAATCCGAATGGAACAATATTCACTGCACATTCAACAGTTAAGTAAGTAGTGAAAAAGTTTGCACACTTAGTTTACACGCCCAGCTGCAGGAAAAATAATTCCATAGGATTGAGTATCTGCTAGATCTTGTCCATGAGCCCATGGCTCAACTTTTGAGTCCACTTCCAAGCAGAAATTTACTCAAAGATTCTTCCACATTAAGGATGTATGTTACATTTACCACCAAAAAAATGCATATAAACGTACATTTTACGGAGTAACAGCAGGAGTAATGACATTTCAACTTGGTGGTATGATGTTTGCTAGACTAGATTCATAACTTTACAGCAATAATATATCCGAATCTTTTGGCATGTCTGATGGTATCAGATTTTGCTGCTGTTTTCTGGATAATACAATATAACTGTCAAAATGGAATGGAGTCCAGAGAGAGTGTTGACTCACCCAGAATTATCCAAAAAGCGATGGATGAAAAATTGGAATGAAGGAAAGCAAAATGTGCGAATTTATCCGAGGATATTGGTAAAAAAAGATTTGAGCGGAAAGAACAAGAAATGAGCCCGTGAGACTTCGGCGGAAAGGAAATGGTTCGTTTGAAGGCAAACAGACGTTGTCTTATATTTGCCGTTGATGGATCAGACGATAAAGCAGGCTGAAAAGAAAGGGCATATGCTGAAATAAAGTCCTCCCACAGGGAGAGTCCTCGAACTGTAGACGGATAACGGAGAGAGGACGAGGGTTTGGAAAAAGGGAAAGTGAAGGGGTGGGAAAGATGATGATGGTGATGAGAAGGTATCATTATGAAAAGAAAAGTGATCCTTTACTCTAGGGCCAGACTAGATCCAGACGAAAGTCATCATTAGGAAGCGATTCAGTCTCTCAAATGTCTCAAGGAGGAGTTATTGATGAAGCTCTCCGTCATTTAAGATCCATTCGTTCTGTCAAATATGACATATTGTCATGCACAAACCTGTGACGAATGGAGTTCCATGATATAAGGCGGCATTATGTTGCAGAATTCATGAATACGTAAGGAACAAATAAAATCTGCCTAGTATAAGCTTTCACAGAAACCAATTGCGATAACTATAAAGCTAAAAGCAGAACAAAATATTCCATAGTCCATCATTAAGGCGTAGAAATAAATTCGACAACGATAAGAATTTATGTATTGGAATTTTCCGGGTTCTCCCCATGTTGTAACATTTTTGTGGACAACCTTTTTGCCGCCATTCCAGTCGGTATAATCAGATCTTTCTGTCGAATATGACATATTGTGATGCATAAACCAGAGGCAAATGAAGTTCCATGATGTTAAGAGACATCGATTCGTCATACAAATAAAATCTACAAAGCATAAACTTTCAAACTTTAAACAAACAAACAAACAAAACAAAGAAACAAAGCAACTTTCAAAGAAATCAAAATTTTGACTGGAATGCCGGCAAAATGGTTCGCTCACAAAAATGTTGCAACACGGGGAGAGCCCGAAAAATTCCAATACATGAATAAAAAAGAAAAAAACCCTCGGAAGCCTTCGTAATGATAGGGATTTCACTTGAGGGCTTTGCTACTCAAAAATATTTTTGGTCTCATGCCTTTGAAAAGCTTTATTCCAGAGAAAGGTTTATTTTGATAATGATAATGGTATATATTTTCTTCCTCTTCAAATATGTCTCATGTATATGAATAGAAGTATTTAACAAAGAATGCTTTTGGTAGGCTCTTTGCCTTGAAATGAGCCATCACCAACGGCTAGAGGTTGCCATTATTCATGTTGCATGTAGCAGGCAGGCATTCGTTTAACCAATACAGTATGAGATAAACATTAAATTTTAATTTTGAAAATTCAAATTTTTCATAATGTGTAAACAATTCTTTGACCATTTCACAAAATTCTTACACCACAGTTGCATCTTAATATTGTTTTAGGCAATGAATCGAATTTTTAGGCTGCAATTATGTATATATTTGATCCAATGAACAAGGTTGGCACAGGGTAGACGGATAGGTATGATCAGTGTTATAGAATATACCGTTCACCTCTACAGGTGTCGATCGTCCCTCGTACAGACGTGACAACTTGCATCATCCAACGGTTGATTTCATACTCACGATCTTCCCACAAGGTATTTTAACCGTGACCTACTCTTAAGACCCTTAACTTAGCCCCTTGTTTAGACAAAACGCATAACAATGTGAGAAATTGAGTTTTCGGCGAAGACAGGATACATTTAAAAGAATCTAGTATAAAGATGTATGATGCAATGCAGTCTCATACAGATATTTTACACTGTCGAAATTTCATTCGACTTCATTAAAATTCTCGGAAAAGAGATAACGCTGATGGAGCCTGGAGTCAAGGGATCCCTCACTGTGATGGAGGGTTATATTTCTCCAAAGCTTAAGCTGACATCTGCATCTACGAAATACCGTGCAAGCCACCACTAGGGTGTGTGGCACAAGGTGATTCCACACCAGGCATACAGCACTCATCCCAGTCCAACCAGAACCGCGCGCATTCCCCGGAATACCAGGCACAGGCCAAAGCAGTCAGGACAACGGTACGCAGTCAGACTACAAACTAGGAGAGTGATACGAAGAAGAACATGCTACCATGCAGCATACTACTCAAGATAAAACTGCTGGTTACTATTACTAATTCGACAAATAAATAGCACTATAACGTACTAAGACAGGCAGGAGTATATCATGCCGGAGATTGCATGAGAGGTTAGTATCTACAATTCATGTTAAGATATTTAGCACTACTGAAAAAACCTATTTAACCTAGTCAGTATCCTAGAACTGATCTATCACAACTATTATGGTCCCTTATTGTACGTGCAAAAAATTACATTTTAAATCTATCGGTTCTGCAGTCTATTTCCTTAATCTTATTCCTGTGATCGTTCCTACCATAATAGTTTGGCTCTAGCAAAATATTTTCAACGTCGGGCAAAAAATAGTCTGCATCAAACTTTCGTAAAAGATTTAACCTATATTTCTCCCTTCGATTGGAGAGAGCTTCCCACCCTAATTCCCTCAATAATTTTGTAACACTACTATGTTTATCATAAAAATTTTCAACATATCTAGCTGCCCTCCGCTGTATACGACCTATATCTAAAACTAGTCCTACTTCATAAGGGTCCCATATACTGACTGTCGTAGAGACGTTATGATACGAGAAGAGAGTTAGGGCCAAAACAGACGAACTTAACTACGCGTGCAACTCGTATTCATCGACGAAATTGCGTTGGGGATGAGATAAATGACAGCTGTGCTCAAGACCCTATGGGAAAAAAAGGATGGTCAGAGGAAGGACAGGTTGCAGAAAGGTGCAGAAGAAAATGATGATATAACCCCATCTTCATGAGATGCGAAAAAAGCACAACTTACGCAGGAATAGGTGCGGTGTTCATTAAGTCTACCAATTATATTATGACAGAGCAAAAATGATTGTCTCGCAAGGATAGCACCACTGACGCTGAAAATGTATGAATGTCATCGGAAATTGGCGAAATATTTTTTCTGAGGTCAACTACTAATGATCTCAATTCTTCTAATCCATACGTAGTCAAACCTATGCGTTACGGCTCTCCTAGACGGCTAATTACAAAAGAAAATGCGTTGACCCCCGTGAAGAATAATTTTAGTAATACATCGGTCACAACTTGTGCATTGTGATTATACTGAAATAAACAACTCACAATATAATAACAACAGTACTGACCCTAAAGAAAATAATTTTTACTTGTAACAATTCAAAAAACTCAAAGATCTATCAGCGAGACCAGAGATTTCTCTGAGTTATTTAAGCAGTGACAAAAGAAAGAGAGAATGGCTTGCAGGTTGAGTAGCTGGGAAGAGAAAGGATCAACAGGTAATAGTGTGTAAAAAAATACCTATTTTCCATAAAAATCAGAAAATTTTTCAAGAAAAGACACAAGCCATCTAAAAAAACCATTTCGAAATGCCAAGGGAACTTCTAGACAGCTGATATTCAATTTGAACGACCTTACGTGGGCGACGACCGAAAACCGAACATTCAGGGCTGTCGAGATAAATATATTTTTACTCCACTTTATTTAAATACGTGTACCCAGGGGCTCTTTTCAATGGCTTATACCAAGCCACATCATCTTCTGGTTTATTTGTTCTAGACATAAAAACCGAAGTTTATGCAGTTCTTCAATCGATAGTGCCCACGTCAAATAACCATAAGTATGCAAAGGCATACAAAGCCTTAGTTAACATCAAGTAAACAGAATACTTACGTCATACTGAGGTCTAAGGTTTATAATAAGCAATAAAACTGGATGTTAGACCTATCCAAATTTTCTATGAGCGAATCATGATTTTACAACCGGACACAATGCATTTCCACACAGTAATCAAATAACATCCAAAGAGGGTCGAGCCACTAATTACGTTTTTATAAACTTTAATAAAAATCAATAATTTTGCGATATGAATATTTAGAACGTGAATGTGTACATAATAGTTTTAACTGTTTGAGAAAAAATCCATTAAAATAAAATTATCATACACGCAACACCACAAAGCCCTTGGGGAACAAATTATGTTACCACATACCACTTTCACGGAGGAGCTACTCATCGGAAAAAGATGGGAATAGCAGTTTTTCTATGTAAATTGGATACAAAAAAATGCAAGAGACTGATACATTTCTTGAATTTTTTCACGTGAGAACTCAGATAGAGACAAAGACGACCTGCAAAGGAGAATGGAATGAGAAACTGACGAGTAAAAGGGAATATTTTAAACGTATAGAGGGGGATATACAACAAGAGAGATATCTCTGGAAAAAATAGCAAAGTAACATAGGCTATAGTAAATGATTTTAAAAAGGGCTCAGGGGTCCCAAAACGGGACACTATATTTTACTCCCAAGAGAAAGTTATAGGAATTATAGGAGGAATCAGCGCACGGGTTTCTCTATTTGCTTTTTTACACTTACTTCCACACTCGAGATTATTGGGTGAAAATTTCCACTGACAGATGGTTGAAAGAAAAAAATTGTTAATCCTTGCAATCGAGTATTTCATACTATATAGAGTTTAGACTTTCAGTGGGATCTAGTGAGGGGTCATTTGGACCTCAACGTTATCATATGCGCTTCATGGCCTTTACGTAGTCCCTAAATTTAGCGTGCAAGGACACCAAAGGAGGCAAAGCAGGCCAGCTTATAAGAATGAAATAGAAGACTGAGGAGTAAAAGATGGGGACATGGTGAATGAGGAAGGAAGATGCACGACGGGAGAGAAGTTGTCGTGAATTTTCCGCAGATAAGGGTCGGAAGGAGAATGAGGGAAGGATGGAGAAGGACAGGGGATCAGGTGATATGGGGTTGAATATATGGGGAAGAAGGGAGAAACTAGTGGTGATATGAAGAGGGAAATGACGACTGGGAATGGGGAAGATGAGGACTTGGGTGACAGATGATGATGAAGACAGAGAGAGCGGCTATTCGGCCTCGTGGAGAAATAAGGGGCAAGTGGGTGTAATGGATTGGAGCAGGAGTAACAAGATGGAAACGAGAAGAAGATGATGAATTCTCATTTAAAGGGTGGAGGAAGACGTGAGAGGATGAGGGGAATGAGATGAAGAAGAACAGATGATCGACAAGGACACTAAGAAGATGGAGACAGGGAGGAGAAGGGTACAAAGGAATATCCGCGAAAAGGAGGCCAGTTTTTTTTAAGGTGCAATTCCTGGATGCTGAACTTAAACTCCACTAAATGCAATACTGTCTCTCTCAAACAAAACCTCTTAATTTTCATTATGCTATTAATTCTGAGCCTCTTAATCGCGTTTCTTCAGTGAAGGATCTGGGTATTTTAACAGATAGTAAACTAACCTACTTGGACCATATTCAATTTATTAAAAGCAAAGCCATGTCCATCTTAGGTCTCCTTTACCGCTTCACGTAAATCACTAACCCCCAAGCCCTACAATCATACTTTACAGCATTTGTTCTTCCACTCACAGCATATTGCTCGCCCATATGGTCGATCTCTACTCCAACTAATCTCGCCACTCTTAACAGCGTAACTAGTTTCTTTGCTAAAATAGTAAAACACAGAGTTTCCCACTTACGCAACATGCCTACTGATTCGATCCTATCTTCACTCTATCCATCCCCAATCCTTCCAATCAAAGAATCAAAACCGATTTAAAATTTATTTACAACATTCTTAACTCAAATATTGATTGTCCTGAATCGCTTTCCTCCATTAATTTCCGAGTTCCTTGTCGATCCACACGTACGCACTCATTACTCCATATGCCTATCCCAAGACTATCCCTTATCAAGCGTTCCCTTCACTACCGCCTCTCCTCACTTCTCAATTCTATGCATGATTCCATTGATCCCTTCTTGCTCTCTTCCAACTAATTCATCAATCTTGCCATGTCCCATTTCTCGGGAAATAACTAAACCACTCCCTCTTTCCTCCCTTTCCACCTTTGCTTTATTGGTTTGTTTGCATATTTTTATCATGTACTCTTTGTTTTGTTTGTTTGTCTACGTCTACATTACGTGTTTATTGTCACTGCGACACTATAAACTGGCAGAAATGCTGTATGTGAGCAGTTACTTAAATAAATTAATTAATTAAAAGAGCGCTCAAAATATGAAGATAATGATATTACATCTTAAATGTTTATTATTACTTCTTTTCTTTAAAGCAAAGATAAAAAGCTTTAATGGCTGGAAAAGCACGATCATTACACTTCCACTTCCTAATAGACTCAACCAGGCGCTACAACTATACTCGATTAGTCTATAAGCAGTCATTTCCGAGAGGGTTAATTCCTCGCCAGTGATCAACTACAGGACACATGCACTCACTCCAACAATGGGATCCTTCTCTGGGCAGCAATGGGACCCAATTTGTGGCGCCAGTCTTATTATCACACGGTTATATGCAGAGAATTTTTCATCCAGGAGAATTCGTACTCATCAGCAAAGGAATGGGAAAGCAGTTGGAATGTGGAAAAATTATATTTGATTTGGAACATTTTCATACCAGGGGTTTTTTAGTGAGAGGATACACGAGCTCTGCCAATTCCCACTATTCAAATTAAAGATTATCAGAAGACATGATAAATCATAAAAGCATTGCAAGGAGCAAGATTGCACTGAGGCTTAGCATCGTCCATTATTTTCACCCGGTCTCAGGCTGTAACGTTCCTGCGCCTCAACATCCTTGCGCCCAAACGTCCATGCGCCCAAACGGTTAGCGCCCGAATAGCCGCGCCCAATGTCCTAGACCCACCTCTGCGAGGCTATTTGGGTATAACTGTATTGTCTAACAAGTTTTCGAGTAAAGAAAAACATAAATTTTTGTTTTAAAATTCTAACAATCGAATTAAGGGCTCGGTAAATTATTGACAACATTTGAACATACATGATGAGAAATCGAAACTCTAAACTCCTAGATAAAGTAAGAAGATGAATCCGAATGACACAAATGGCATTACACCTAATCCAAAAAGAGATCTGCATGCAATACAAAAGCAAATATGCAAGGAAAATAGGTAACAAGTATAACGGACAGACTTTAGGATCCTTTTTCTCCGCAACAAGTATTCAAAAGCCACTAATGTGCACAGCAAAAAGTTAGTTCACTCTTTAACTCCTTCCTCTACTTAAATCGATATTTCCATTTCCACCACTTTTTTACACACAGGTGATCAAACACAGCCTGCCACACACACATACATTCACATTGCATCGGCATTAAATAAACGAACCACCAAATCGTGAACAATATATTATGACTCGGAAAACACCTGCATCAATTTGCGGCCTTCAGCCAATATTAGTCTTCAGTCTCACCTACTTTTAAGGAAAGCATATTGCGCCAACTTTAATAGGTACCTATATACCCTGGTGTATCCCCTTAATCTGATAAGCGTAATCCTAGAACTAAATTCTCGTTCCATGATTCACCATAAGTTTACAGTAGAACGGAAAGAAGTAACTTATGCGAAGCTAATCAAAGTTTTATTCGACTTTTCTCAGGGAAAATCCTGAAAGAGTAACTTCTTTCCTAACTAGTAAGCAACAAGTCAATCAGAATCCTGATCCACCACTGCGAATTTCATTAAGTTTCCAGATAGCCGGGGAGGTTATGAAGAATTTGAACTAAGGTACCGGAAGGAATGGCCCCAAAGTGGCCGCCAACTCCATAAACAGCCTCAGAGATCCACCCCTCTACTCTTAAGAGATCCTTTATCTCCCAACGTATCGCTCACCCGTGCACTTTCTCCTCTACTTATTCTTTGTCTCTACACCTCATACCGACCAAAAAAATGTGATAAATGATTTCTAGGGGAAAGGAACAATTTATTTGTTGCGATGATCGGCAGTGAGATGCAATGAAAATCGTACGACAGAGTGATGTACATTAAGGGGAAGGCTCTTTGTGCAATGAACTTCCCCGAAAAATCATTGGACATTAAGCTAAAAAATTATTCAAAATAAGCTACACTGTGGTTATAAAGAGTGGACTAGCAGAGATATAAACTACCCAGAATAACCTCGGGGCATTCCGATGAATTATCAATCATTGTTGAATATTTTTGTACCAGTGTTGGTTATTATTGTTCGAATTGGATGTAATATCTGAAGAACAATAAATAACATATCTATATCAATCCGATAAATTAGGGAAAATAATTTTTAAAAATACATTGTACTTTAACAGTAAGTCCGCAAAATCAAGGTAATCATTATTTTCTTTCTTTTAGAATGAAAATTAACGTGCTCTCTGATCAAGCTTCACGGAAAAAACATCAGTTTAAAAAGAAAAAACTCCTTTCCCGCCCCTTACAAGTGGAGGAATAAATATCTCTAGGCTGATGCAGTGAGGATAGGCATGCACTCCAATTTAGTGAACCCAAATCCGTAAATACCACTTACAATACATTTACTTCCATCCTCCTCTCTCGCGTTCATGACATTCCTCCCAGCCAGTCCTCGCCCTTTGTACTCATAGTCCCTTCAAGTCACTCGATGACTTGAGCTGAACACCTTGTAAAAATCAGCCCCGAACACTGCCCACAGATCGCTGTGGCAGTGGCATTCAAAGAATCGATCTCCCTTCTAAGAAAAAAAGTCTTATTTTACTCCACCGAATCATTGCCTAATAAAAAATGTTCCATAAAAATCAGTTATTTCATTTTTCGCAGAAAGAGCTGAACAAGAGGCATTCTCTCAAATAATAGCTAGCAAAACGTACAAACACATCCACCATAAATCGATTCCATTCAGGGTAGGCAAAGACAAATAATTTAGCTACAGTTGTTAGCCCTAGACAACTGGCTTCCTTTTAAATAATTTTCTCCATACTATTACACACCACTCTTACTCTACTTATATCCATGCATTGCACCGTGCACGTTTTCCTAGTCTCATGACTTATAATATTACTCCTCTTAAGAGTCATATAATAGCACGTATATAAGAGCCGTATAATAGCACGGGGGAGAAAGCACATCTGTACACAGCGATTTTTTTTGCTTCCCTGGTCAGACATTCGTTCCTATTTATGTTCCATATACTATCAACAATTTTCCCAAATTGCTGTGGCGGATTGTAGTTGACTCTTGTTGAGAATTCCTCATTGTAGGCCCCCTTCACGCTTAACCTACTCCGTAGGGTAAGCTCTGGTGCTTAAACCATCTGCACAGGAGGTCAGTCGGGTCGAGTTATAGTAGAACGTGATAGAATGTATCTAAGAGACAACTAGAGGACCTTTTCAAAAGTGGAAAAACTCAAATAAACGGAATTTTAAAATCTAGGAACGATATTTTGAAGTAGTGGCACAATTATAACCGAAACTATGGAGTGGAAAGAAAGCGGAGAGAAAAGTACGTAGGGTTAAACTCGAGTGTTTTTCAGTGGCTTTAAGTTGCACGATCGAAAAATATTCCATTTAGTGGAGCTTTGATAAAGGAAAAGACGCTGCAAATCGGTATTCATTTTATGTCGCTCGGTATGGCGCTCTTCTATGATCCTCCTGGTTCCGGCTGCATAAGAGATTTTCGTTTTCTTTCTATTCACCTTCATGCTAATTTCGTTTTTCATGACGTTATTCATTACTTGAAGTATATTCTGTATGTCGTCTTCATTTTCTGTTGTTATAGCAATGTTATCTGTGAATCTTAGCATGTCAATCTTTTCCCCATGTATATTTATTCCAACTTGAACCTCTTCTCTTATCCTATTTATGGCGTCTTGGACATACAAATTAAATTAGTAAGGAGATAGCGAGCATCCTTGTCTTACTCCTTTCTTTATTTCAACCTCTTCCTGGTTATTGCCAGATCTTATTATTCCCCTCTCATTCTTATATAAACTATGTATTATTTTTCTATCTCTATATGAGACTCCCACCTTCTTTAGCAACTTGAACATTATATTCCAGTTCACGTTATCAAAGGTTTTCTGCGAATCCACGAATGATAGAAATGTTGCCTTTCCTTTTCTATTTCTTTTTTCAATTATTTGTCTTAGTGTTAATATAGCCTCTCTTGTTCCCATGTCCCTGCTGAATCCGAACTGGTCCTCTGTTACATAACTGTCAAGATTTTTCTCCATTCTTCTAAGGATGATACGTGTAAAAACTTTATATGCATGTGTTATCAGGCTTAATGTCCTAAATTGGTCACAAGTTTGTGCTCTGGCTTTCTTTGGGATTGGAATTATTATGCACTTAGTAAAGTCGGTTGGTACTATTCCAGTTTCATATATTTTGCATATCATTTCAAACATTACATCTTCCGCTTTTTCTCCGCAATTGTTAAATAATTCTGCAGGGATTTTATCTACTCCTGGGGTTTTCTTGTTTTTTAAATCTTCCAGTGCTCTTTGAAATTCGGATTTTAGTATGCGATCACCTTTATTTTCTTCTTCTGTCTGGTCCTCCTCCTCTATTACATTCTCGTTCATAACTTCATCTCCGTAAAGGCTCTCAAGATATTTTTTCCACCTTTTTACAACCTTTTCCTCTTCATATATGAATTGCCCATTCTCATCTTTAATACCACGTGCCTTTCTTTTCTTCTCTCCAAAAAATTGCTTCACCTTTCCATATGCCTTTTCCAAGTTATTTGCTTTAAGTTCGGTGTCTATTTCATCACATGTATCACACAAGTATTATTTTTTATCCCGCCTGCTCTTCCTAGCGATTTCATTTCTCAGTCTCCTGTACTGTTGTTTCCCTTCTTCACTTGTGTCATTTTTTAGCCTTCGTCTTTCGATTATCATTTCTACTACTTCTTCACTTATCCATGCTCATCCATAGCCAGTCAGCTAAACTTTAAGAAACCAAGCCAAATTATTGCCACCATATGCGAGACGTGACAACTTGAGCCATCCGCTAGGTAAAGTCAATGTTTTGGGAACCTAAATAATCTGATCATTTTTCCGTTTTATTTTCTGTACGGTTCGTAAGCCCCAACGATCGCGATAAGCCCAACTTGATTAGTCGCCAGATTTCCCACACGGCCGAAACGACAGAACTCGGCAGAGACACCCATACCCAAGGTGGACAAAAACCAAACCAGGCTCACCTTGGAGCCTGAGACCAAAGGATTACCCGGTTAGTACTTTATCCTGTAGTATACTGTAAACATAAATATGTACATATTCAAATCTTACGAGCAGCCAAATATATTTATTTCGAGAATGAACACATTAATGATGATTCCACCCCCGCAATCACCCTCCCGACATTTTCAAATTAGTATTCGGAATGACAGCCAAAGTTCTCTCTCACATTTCAAAATCTTCGGTTTATATTATACATTGAGGTTGAAACTACGTGTACCAAACTTCTAAAACTGTCACAACTATGAGTAACTAATATTTATAGATATTTTATTCTTTATTATACAAGGGAAAATGTTAGGATGGATAAAGAAATACATGATTTTAAATTGATAAAGTATCGCCCAGTGATTTCCCATTCAAAACTAAGTTTAAGAATTTTAGAATTCCGGAATTCTTCCTCACAGATAAAACTCTAACCATTGTTTCCGTAAATATCAACACAATAGTTTAACAAAGAAGAGAGGAGGTTTCTGGTTGATCTTGCATCATGTTTTGTTGTCTTGCATTAATTACATTAAAATTTACATTATTCACCCGAAAGTGCATAAGAAATAAATGTCATGATGAGCCAGTCATTGTATCTTGTCAAAGAAGTGAACGGAGGGCGATACATAAAAAAAAAATAATTTCCTCTAATTACTATCCGAAAAATTTCCTCAATTATTGCCGCTGATTGTTTCCAAGGACTGTTTGTGGTATTGGCGACTTGTCATCCACGCTAAAAATGACGATTCTTAAATAATAATAATAATAATAGTTCTGACAGCCAATGCACCGTCGGTACCGCCGACAAATAGGGAGGAAGTAGATCAGGCTGACTCTGAACTCCGAAGGCGGCTGTTATATGAAATCACCTATGATGTAGGACAAGCCAGGCAGAGTGATATCCATCTGAAGATTTCTCTGCGGACAAACGTCCTGACCATGTTGAATGGCTTTATCGACGAAATCCTTACAGAGACGTCGGACCTCTGAACGGTCAACTGCGTGGTCTATGCTGCTGCCAAAATAATGGCTCACTCCCAAAAGCCCACCTCTTTGGAGGACAAAGCGGCAAAACGGGTTGAACAGTTGGAGGCCAAGATCACACTGGCGAGACGGCAGGCTTCGAGGATTCAGTGTGTGATGGAATACATCACATCTGGGTGTGCTTTCACACCCAAAGTCCGGCGCATAGCACGCAGTCTCAGCTTTAACCATCACACACTGAAAAAGAACGTGCTGCTTACTATTAAGCAGCACGCGGTTGATAGAGTTCGGGCGCTCACCACGGCCCGTAAAAAGCTCCTGAAGAGGAGTAAGGCCGTGAGGAAGAATTCAACCTTCCTCCTTCACCCGTCCCGTCTCTTTCGACCAGCTCAGTCTGTCGTCGAATCTCGGCCACCCGTCCCAGAGGTTGAATGTTTCTGGAAGGATATCTATGAAATGTCGAAGCTATTCAACGGAGACACTCCGCCCATAGACCTAAAATGTGTGCGACTGCCACCTACATGAAGTGGATGGGCCTCTTTCAGTCACAGAGAGTGACGTGAAGAAGGCCTTTTCTAGCAAGAAGAATTTCTCGGCTCCTGGAATGGATGCCGTGAATAACTTCTGGTGGAAGAAGTTCATTTCCACCCACCGACACCTCGCCAGTATCTTCACGTCCTTTCTCTGGGGTAGAGAATAAATTCCACCGTGGCTGACTGAGGGACGCACGGTTCTAATGCCTAAGAAGGGAGACTTGTCCAATCATAAGAACTACCGCCCTATAACCAGCCTCAACACTGTATACAAGGAGTTCACCTCCATCTTGAGCGACCTTATCCTCTACCAGGTCTAGCCGGTGTGGGAGGAGGTGTATGAGCAGAGGGGTTCAAAGCGTGGAATCGCGGGATGTAAGGACAACCTGCTCATTGATAGATGCATATGCCACGATGCCATACAGCGTAAGCGCAACCAATTTGCAATATTTCCAGTATAATTTAAAAATATTAAAACCAAATAAATGAAAAATCTGAAGGTACTCTTTTTAGGGTAATGTGAAAAAACATGTCCGCATACTTAATGGCATATTTGTGTACTTTTATAATGAACTTCACCAAATAAATGTAACCCAGAGTTGGTTGAATTGTTTAAAAATATTCCACATTAATTTGTCATGTAGTCCGGAAGATTCATTTTTTAAAAATTCTAAACGCTGGCTAAATAGTAATGAAATATTTTATCTTACGACCAAGTATTCCGGAGGAAAAATTAGTATTTTTTTCTAACATAGCAGGTTGTTGTAGCTACTAGACACCACCTAAAGGTAAGTCTTGAGACTCATACGTTCTCTTTAGTAAAAATTGAATTTTTTGAGATTTTTTATAGCATTATTATTATACTACTTAATTAAACGGAATTTGATTGAAACCACCATTTCAACTGGGTGTCTTAAAGTATAAGTAGTCTCAGGACCCCTATCACAACTACAAATTTGCTCTCCGCATTCAAGCGTCTTCAGTTCCAGGTATAAGTTGTCTTTGGTATAATAATAAGTCGAGTACAGGTTCATACTCGTCAGGCCACTTTACAGCGGACAGTTTATTGTACAAACGAATGTATCATATAATGTACAAGAAAATAAATGGAATTCAAGCAGTTTCTATTTCCGCTCAGTCACTCAGATAATCAATTTTCCGCTTCACAATGTACAATTTTCCTCATGAAGGAGTTATGCATTCGTTTGTACGATACAATGTTCCGTATAAAGTGGTCGTTCAAGTTGTTGACCTCCACTTGGACCACAACCCATAACAAACCAATAAAAC
This sequence comes from Ceriagrion tenellum, assembly GCA_963169105.1. Taxonomy (NCBI): domain Eukaryota; kingdom Metazoa; phylum Arthropoda; class Insecta; order Odonata; family Coenagrionidae; genus Ceriagrion; species Ceriagrion tenellum. The sequence goes on from OY720637.1 coordinate 5,222,190, forward strand.
CAAAAAACCCATAGAATTTTTTTTAAAAATAAACGGCATTGGCCACCTCATTGCCTTTCTCGACTAACGCTACATATCGTTCAATTAAAACTTAAACCCAAACGAAGGACGGGTTACCAGATAGTATTAAAAAATATCAATATATCAATTGAAATATGCTTCCCAAAAGAGTGGCACATATGATCGCTGTTGTCTGTTTGCTCTCGAATGAAACAAAAACTCCCATACCCTACAAAAAATGAAATCTTAGCTTAACCAAAACTCAGGAGGATAAATAGCGTAAGGACCACGAACCTCTTTCAGTCGCATGTGGCGAAGCACACATCCCCGCTGACCTCGGTTCGTGTTTACACCTCGTGAACAGACGGCTCTGGAAAGAAATCTTTCACGGCCCAGTCTCCAGCAAGGTCGTGACACTGCTCTTTCCCTCTTGAGTTTGTCAGCATCCAAGAACGAATCGATTACAATCTTCTAAACAATGAATACGCTGGTAAGAGTCCACCAAAAGCGAGCAACAAGCAATCACGATGGAACCTTTCAGCAGCACGCTGTCACCACAAAAATCAAAGTTCACAACGTGAGACACAGTGCCGGGTGTTCCAGAGATTGAGGTGACAGCCACGTGTACCTCGCATCGTCACTCACAAAAACACAGTAATGTCTAAATGATTCGCAGAACGTAACTCTCGGTCGAATCAAACCGTAGTCGATGCTCGAAACAAGAAAGGTCGCCTCATTCCACTAAAGTTGCGTAGTTTTGCCCTTCGATTTGGACAACACTCGCGGTGGTGGAGATTCTTACAAATATCCGCATGGTTCCAAATGGAACACAAAACGGTTCCCAAAACATTCATGGACGCGTTTTAACGGGTTGAACTCCCACTTGAAAGCGTCAGCAATTGGGGAAAGTGAAATAATTCAGGATGAAGTCTGACCGGTGCCATAGGAGCATGAACCCCTTGGTCTCAGGTACCGCTTTCCACACATTTCTTAATACGCACGTAAATAATGGGTAAAGGTTCAATCACATCAACCAAATTTTGGTGAACTTACTCCCGGCAGCGTTTCGCGAGTTCAAAATTGAACCGAAAAATAAGCTATTCAGAGTCCAACCGCGATATCGAAGCCACACGCGTCGAGTGGTCCGTGGTTTGACACACCTCGAGTATAATTCTCTCCATTTCCACCGCGTTCCGAGTCAGAATGATCACTAGTGAAGGAAGTCCCATCGGTGCACGTAAAGGGTCGCTGTGGCGGGAGGTAGATGTAGGGGAGGTATTCAATAACCTCCCCCCTATTTTCACCCCACCCTACAGACCCTTTCCCCTTCTATTCCTTGTGCCCTTGATCTAAGTTACGCTCTCCAACCTCCCGAACTCCCTCCCCCGAGGCAACGGAGGGGAAGTTCCTTTCTACGCCTGCGCAATTGCCCCCAAGATTCCCCTCTCCCCCATTCCCTCCCTCTGGCCGCTATTCTTCCTTCACACATGCCTGCATCTAAATTCAGAGTGCATCCAAGATACTGGCGCAGTTGACCTTAAGGAATGCAGTCAATTTGTTAACACTTTCAATGCCGTTCGAGGCATCGAATCACGAGTTCAAATAATCCATTAATGATGGCCTTCGTTTAAATTTTATGATCTTGAATAAACTGTTTACTTTTCATCTATTTGTAATTCAAATCGATATAATTCAATTGCACTATCCTCTAGGATGGGCTCTACATAATTCCCTGCGAGCCTCCACAAGGGTGTGAGGCAGCGGGTTAGTTGTCGTCGACGTGAACTAACATTACCCCAGTCGAATTAAACAGCTACTGATCTACATCTACATACTACCCTGCGAGCCGCCGCATAGGCAAGTGGCAGGATGTGTAAGATCACCAGCCGTGTTAAGATGTAAGGAATTAGGTTCTGGGAGAGAAATGGTGACGTTTATTATGAGAGTGTATATAGAGAACCTCAGGTTTTATTGTGGTCGCTTATTGTGCGCGGAAAGAACGAGTGTTTATACCTATTTGTTTGGCAGAGTATCTCTCTTATTTTATCGCTTCTGTCAGACCTAGAGATGCAGTGAGGCGTCCTGATAATATTCTCTGTGTCGCTCTGAAATACACCAGTTCTGAATTTCTCAAGAACTTCAATTTTTCTAACGCACTATTCATCTACATCTACATCTACGTAATACCCTGCGAGCCACCACGAGGGTGTGTGGCAGGGGGTGAAGATCACCAAACATGCACTATTGACATGCAACTAGGATATTTTATGAAGGCATGCTAGACAATAGGGTCACATACAGCTAGATGGTATCTACATAATAAGAAAGGGATTATTGGTTGTTGTTACATGCATCATGCACTACAGACTACTCTAACTATAATTCACATACCTATCCCTTTGCTACGCTGCCTATTGTTCTCTCTCATAGTACGCAGGAAAAATGATATTTTAAATCTATCGGTACGACAATCTATCTCTCTAATCTTGTTAATATGATCAAACCTAGCATAATACGCAGGGGTTCTTAATATATATCCAACGTCATCTGTGAACAAATCGGTTTCGAATTTACTTAAAAGGTTTAACCTATATTTTAACCTGCGTTCTGATAGTAATTTCCATCCTAGTTGTTCTATTAAACTCGTAACACTTATACAATTATCATAACGGCCTTTAACAAACCTAGTGGATCTCCTTTGCACGCGCTCTAATTCTTTTATCATACCTTCCTCGTACGGATCCCATATACTAGCGGCATATTCTAAATGAGGCCTGACAAGTGTAAAATAGCTTCTTTCTCGGACTCTCTCATCGCATTTGCCTAGAACCCTTTTTACGAATCCTAATCTACGGTTTGCTACACTAGTTATTTCCCTGATGTGTTTCCCCCATGACATGTCTTCACTGATGGTGACGCCTAAGTATTTAATAGATTCTACGTTAGATATCTTATTTTCTTTGATGCAATAATTATTCCGGGGAAAGCCATTCTTTTTCCAAAAGTTCATTATCGCGCATTTCTTCAAATTCAATTCTAGCTGCCAACTATCACACCAATCATCAATAGCATCTAAATCCTTAGCTAAAGACTGGATGTCCTCTTCATTTCTAATTTCCTTATACACTACTACATCATCGGCAAAAAGACGTAGCTTGCTATTTTTTTGGCACTGTTGGTGCATTAGAAAAAAAATATGCAAACATTTGTCAGCTGGAGGCATTTCACCAGCATGCATTGCGATATGGGCATGCAAACAATGCCAGATGAATGTATTTATGTATATTTCTTCTACATAAACGGACAGAGATACAGTAGTTACACTGGAAACATTCACGACGTGCTCTAGGTAAGATGACTAGGTAGTAGATGAAGATGGGATCGTTAGGGAGTGAATCAGCTAACTACCTGCACTGCCTATTGACGAACCTAGGTTAAAGTCTCCTTGGCAGAGGATATGGTCTCTCATCTTCCGCAGAAAAAATGATATTATATAATTGTCTCTTCTCCAATTTTGTTCCCGAACTTAACTATCATAATCTGATATACCATAGTATATGGTTTCCAGATGTCATTAACGTCGTCCGAAAATAGATTAGTTCATAATTTAAGAGATAGTCTAAGTCTAAATTTTAATCGAGGGTTGAAAGCGATTCCCACACCAGCTGTTGCAGAAAGCCAGTAACACTAACGAGGCAATCATAGAGAAGAGAGATAATATAATTCCTCCCCTCTTGTCCACCCAATGCTAAAACAACGCCCTCCTCTCCTCATCCAGGAAAATTAGGGGTATTGAGGCGGCCGCGAGTGGTAAATTGGCGGTTCATTGAGAGTACATTTTGAAATCTGTTAACTTAGTCGAAAAACATTATTCGCGAACCACATTTCATTTAAGCGTATCTGTATCATGCGTTGCTACTGATCATTTAGGCAGCGATGGAAATGTGTGAAAAGGCTCCAGCGGCTTGATGAGTTTTAAAAAGTTGTTTTTTATGACAATATAGTGGATTGTATTTATGGTTTTTCTATCGCTCCTTGTTAATACAAGCCGAGAACTATAGGAGATCCGTTGTGGGAAAACGAAAACATCACTCACCTTCTTTCTCAACCAGCTGCCGACTACTTCTTTCTCGAGTTCACTATGGCAGTCACACATGAACTCTCAAACACTTTCTGGACAATTACAAAACGCTGGCCATGCACACAAACCAAACAAAACAGATGAGTAGCGATTCCGCTCTGCGCGGAGGACTTCCAGCATCGCGCGAATACAGTTATAATTTATAATCGACCCAAACATCTATCTTCCGGGTTTTTCTCTGTTCTCGCCGACGACCGAAAACCTACACCATCACTTCACTGACTAGAAGAAGCACCCACCCAGCGCACCACTGCAGCACCCACGAGAATGTTGGCCCACCCAATTGACCAACGTGGAGGAGAACCCGGAAGACCTCCATTGCCAAAGTTATTAAGCATGAAAAAAGAATTGTTTTAAATTCTTTCCTCAATTGAAGCATGTTATGAAAAGAGTTTACGGCGCAGTATTCGACATTAAGACGAAATAGCATTAAACTGTCTTTGTTTCGAATATTGGACTGGGTTAGGCACCTTGATATTTTCAGCAACAACTATAGTAATAAAAAATGCATTACTTCAAGTTAAAAAGAAAATCTACTCGTATGTTAGAGAATTATTACCTTATTAATGCCATTTTCCATAAGATTACGAGTTTAAGTAACACTGAAATTCTAAATAACCAAATCGGTATGATGCAATGTATTTCACTTCATATAGCGACACACTAACTAACTTCGTAGTCCCTGAATTGAACGGACTAGACTGTGTCATGCAAAGGTCCATTAAAGTTAAATAAAGGCAAACAAAACCTTTGAAATGGATAACTTCTCTCACAGTGGTGCATATAATGGTGCACCCACATTGTGTAGTGTACTCGTTTCAAATATTCAGTAACGATCGAGGAGACATGAATTAATTGATGCTTTGAATAACATCTTGCAATTTTTGTGATCTAAAATTTACTTTGTAAATGCTAGAAAGGAATTATCTATTACAGGAATTGCGTAAGAGGTTTATGAAACGTCCATCGTGTGCCGACGACGATGTTTGACAGACTCTAATTCTAATTTGAATGCAATAAGCCCGTTAGGCTAATATAAAGAATTTAGAATTCCTTGTTTAAACAGAACTTGCTTTGTACCAGGCTACAAAACAGGGCATGAGTCTACGAGGACTCAAAATAGGACACTTGGATTGAAAAATAAGAATCCGTTCTAGGTGGCGGTATGTGCATTCCTTTTTACTTACACTGCAATGATGGCCATTGGGAATACTCATGAAGTCACCTCGCATTATTATTAAATTTCCGTACAGCGATATTCACGAAGTGCTAAGAAGTTAATTGTGCATTTGAGTAATTAAATTTAGAAATAAATATATCTGTAGACCGGACAATATTAAAAAAGAGTATAAATACGTCTCGCATGTAGTACCACATTTTTTATCCACTGCATTATGATTAATTGTAAGTATAACCCATGCATATTCATTGTAATATGGTTACGGAATTCTAGAAAACAGTTTTTGGCGACGAGATCACAATCCATAATATATATTCATGGATCTTATTAACTAATTTTGAGCTAACCATTAATTGGTGTAGTGTTCCCACATTTTTTACTGTCGAAACGCCAGTAAATTAAAACTAAGGGTAATAATGTGTTTTATTGTTGCCTCATATTAACGGAAAGAGGAAACTTGAGCACAAAACCCATTAATACCAGAGGGTTTTTAAATGTCAAATGAATATAAATGAAAGTATCAAGCAGCAGACATGAAATACGAAATGAACTTCTAATTGCGAACATTACTTATAAAGTTAAACGAATGCTACCTTCCATATCAAACTGAAGACTTGTCCTAAGACACAATTGTAACAACTCTAGAAACTCATCACTGAAGAGTAATGGAACTGAGGAAAGCCAATAATACTCGTGGGTTTTTTAAAATATTGAACAAAATTACAATGATAGTTGAAAATATTTTGTGTGTTTTGCAATTTTGACGAGGGAAGGTGGAGTTAGACGTTAAAATCCTTATCATTTTACCTTTTATGCCGTAATATTCAGAGGAAAATTCATTATGGAACACCCCGATTTTGTCTATAGCGAATTAATACATAATACATGTAATGATTGTCATGATAAAACTTGATCGGTGCCCCTTGGTTGGGAAAGTCACTTCTCCTTCATGTCGATAACGGCCCATTAGATGTACCGGCATTATCGACAATAAACTCTCATTTCGTCTGCTATTTGAACTGATTGTCGCATCCTTATTGAGAGTGCTTAAGGCAGAACGCCTTCTTCTTCGAATTACCGTTTTCCTAATACGAATATTTTTCACTATGAAAAGTTAATTTAGGCTTAGTTGATGCACTGCATGAGTTTTCAATTTAATTTTCACACTCCTTTGGAATAAAAATCCTCCATCGAGATGGAAGCGCGAGAAAAATACTATTCTTATCAAAGTATAAGAGTTCGATTGTATAGTAAACTTTCAGGCTTCACTTGGTGGGACAACATTGCGATGATTTTGAATGAATGTAATATTCCACATGGTATTTAGACTTAAATATAGGTTTCGACTGAAGACCTTGATAATGACTTAAGTCGAAACCTAGGTCGGAGTTGACTGAATATGGGGTCGAGGAGCCGGTTTCCCATCTTACACGGATAAAATACTTTTTAGTCGAGCGAACTATATATTGTCTAGCAACGGTCAAGTCCTTCCCGTGCGAAAGTCATTTATTTTTTTACTTTTATTGAGCGTTTAAAAATAGTAAGGTTCTTTAACTTTACACTTAAATGCTGACTCCATGATAAAATAATTTTTTTCCCTTTAATCTCCCATTTAAATTGATTTCCTCTGAAGTTAAACGAATATATGTCTCCATATTTTGTGTTTGTAATGGAGCAATTCAACCTATTATTTCTACGTTATTAATAGCTTTTACTTTTCCAAGCGCCCATTTGTCGTTCTGTTGATAATTATTAAAAGTATTACGACTACACATGAATATAGCAACCCATTTTCAGGATATTAAATCTTAAATCGGTCAAAGTAATCGGTAAATCTTATCACTGATTAAAGGAGAACAACCAAAATTAAGTATTTTATCATTTTGGACGTATTTTTGTAATCCTTGGAATATATTATGTACCGTGGAAACTCAACGGTTATAATTTCAAAATTAATGACTTCCGGGCTGGCAAAGGTGTTTAAATACACGGACTCGTATTCTCTATTAATTCGTTTTATTGTCGTTAACTTTTCCATGCTATGGTTTGCAAGGGTTTTCGGCGATCTATTCTAAAACACAGGTATCTCCCTCACCCACCTGAAAATACAAGAAAACTTCGTACTACACCTTTGCCGGGACATTATCGTGAGAATTAAGGCGTACATAGTATTTGAATTGATAGCATAAGTACTCTGAAACGCACTACATAATAATATATGAGGACCCCAAGGAAGTCAATGTCGTGACAAAATCGTTCTTTTGAGAAAACTTTAGTCAAAGTTGAAAATGTTTGGTACAACCCACTAAGTAGTTAAGAGGCATAACCCTAGATAGCATCATCTGTCAATAAAATCACTTGGATAGCTTTACCATCTAGAAGATTTACATTTTCACATCCCATTCCTGTACCTAACTTATTTCTTTTTAACGTCACTTAGACCCCTTGACTTCTGGGGTCCACATATAAAATTAATGCAACTACTTGGAGCGTGAAAATTTTGTAAAGATGGACGTGAACTATCGAAGCAAATGAATTGGTCTTTATTCTCCCCTCAGTTATGTATGCCACTTTTACAAATATAAAAATTTTGTCATGAGATTTCTACAAATAAACCAAGTTACGCCGATATTTCATTCAATTCCTCAACTCATTAATGATTATATGCTAGTTATTTCAAACATGCATTCGACTCTAATTATTAATAAGGCTGGGAGTACTTAGAAACTCTGAGGCAACACGCTGAAATATGATTAATTTTTTCCCGGGACGACATCAAAATAGATTTCATTATATAAGTTTCAGGTAAAATTTATGAAGAAAACATGCAGGATCAGTTACTACGAGATTAGTTTTGATATGATTACCTTGGTGTCCAATGGTTCAATTACCTTTCCTAGCATTAGTTATTCCCAAGCGTGCTGACAACGGTGTTCATCAAATGCACCGACGCGTATTTTCAATATCGTCATTTGATAGTCGCGACGTTTCAATGCCATTGTGTTCGGAGTTATATATTGAGGCCCGTGGTATCTATCACCTCAACCTGGCTGGAAACCCTATGACACTCCGTTCTATGCATTCGCAGGGACATTTTGGTGATATTAGGGCGCATTTAAAAATGTGAATCGATAGCATACGTGGTCTGCACTACACCACATCATCCTTACAATTATCGATTGATATGAATTAATTTTAGAGTGAAGATTTTGAAAAATTGTCCGTGAACTATCAAATAAATCGATCTAATATTTGACTCCCCTCCATTTTTAAAAATGAAACTTTGTTAAAAAAAGGTATCTATTATTATTAAAATTCTCTAAATAAATCTACTTACGCCGTTTTAGCATTTAATTCCTCAGCTCAACAGTAGGCCAGAATGTTGATTTTTTTCAAAGATTCCTTCCAATCTAACTAAGGATAAGGCTGGGAGTCCTTAGAAACTCTAGAGGCAACACGATTAACTAAGATTAATATATGGCAGGATACGACATCAATTTAGCTTTTCATACACACAAATTTCAGGTAAAATTTTTGAAATAAAATATGCGGAACATAAAAGTACGAAATTAGCCTTAGATATGATTAGCTCGCTTTAGATTCCGATAGCGGCGCGACATTTTTTTGTTTGGGTCCACAACACACGACCAGATTTTACGAATTACAGGGGACTGTATTTTTAACAGAAATATTTTTTCATGATATAACTTTTACCAATGTATTATATATAAGCGTACCAGTGTCTCCTTCATTGGATAGAGTTTGTCATGGAAAATATATCGCTTAAGTGGGGCTTCAATTGACTAAAGTTTTCTCAAATGGAAGTAGCTATTTGAAGCCATAGTTAAGTGGTCCTGATTGAACGAGCTTACACTACAGAAAATTCAGTATTCAATCAATCAAAAAAAACAGTTTGTAACATCAAAATATTAATAATTACCCAAAACTACAAAACTGAAGGTAGTTACAAGCAAGAATGCCAAATAGAAACTATCGGATAGTGTAAATAATCTTGATAAATAAGCTTGATTTAGCAACATTCCCTTAAGACAGCCAAAGCCTACTACTCAAGTCATAATGAATGGCAAATACCACAAGACATAACACCAATCAAATTTATCAACTATGAATAAATGTATACTTATATATACAGAGTTTAACACAATGGAAATCAATAAAACATATCCATTTACTTAAATTTATGAAAATAATATTCCAATTGATTCGTGCAGTATATCCGCATTTGGAACTTGACCACGCATTATTACGCTAACGCTTAATTTTACATTCACTCGTTGGGAATGAAGTACCCACGCGGTATTTCTCCAAGATGGCGCGAGCTTTGAATTTAAAATGTCAAATCTCTTATCCATATAGTTTTTAGGCGGGCCTAGAATATAACTCTTTGGTAGTATAAGTTTTGGTTTCCGCATTTCGTTGTTTTGAAACAACAGTAGAATGTTTCACTGAACTGAACAAGGTTATGCTAGAAAAATTCCACTAAAATAGGCGAAGTTATGCAGTAATGGGAACACGAATTAATTTCGGGCCTTCAGCCCAAGGCGATCCACTCCATGACCAGGGTGTCCAGCAGCTGGGCTTTTGGAAATTCCTTTGAGAGTTCCAGGTCTTCCAGACGCAATTTTTAATTTTCCAGAGGAAATATTGATTTTTTTCTCGTTAATTATAATAGAATGTTCGGTATGTTTTTTAAGGGGTGACAAAACGTAAAGATTATTTTTAAACTTGCATATTTGGAGGAAAATAAACACATAACTTTTAAATAAGTTGAGAGAAATTCACATCACCACCCTTTCTTAGATTTAAACATTGTCATGCTGGTGCTCAAGGAAAAAGGTTATTATTACAGCCGGACTTTGCTATGAATGGCAATAATATAAAATGATCAGAAACTTAAAAAAACTGAAGGAATTGACTTTTTTCCTTATTTTGCTAAATGCGGGAAATTTGAATTCGCAACTTGCCGACAAAGGCACGTTCTTTACGCCACTGATTTACAGACTATGGCCAATAAGAACACAATCTATGTACCTATATAGAAAACATTGTACCTACATTCGGTGATAACAGGAATGCAAAATGCGACAACGCAAGGGAAGTTTGACTTTTGTTCTTGCTGAAAAAGGCACATGGCTTCCGTTGCTGTTTTATATATTGACACCACAGATATTTCATTTATAGTATGTAAAACATTCCAAATGACGATAGCTATTCAAATAACAATCAATTAAGAAACAAAAACAAACCCACCTTCGAACGCTAATGGCCGCTTCGAAAATTATTTTTTTGTGTATTGTAAGCCGAGGATGCGACCGTGAGGCAAAATACGTTCGAACTTTGGTTACAAAATAGGCACCGGCAATTGTTTTCGAATTATTACCCACAATTCAGCGGGAATGATTCTAACACTCGAAGGTTAAGTTATAAAATCGGCCCCCTGATTTCATGTCATACGTTCAATGTCGTTATTCTCATTGAAAACCGATATTGCTTCAATTTAACACATAAATAGCAACGCAAGGGAAGGAATTTGAGAGGACATTTCGTCCACGTGATTGAAAAAGACTGTGATATCGCGTGAGGAGTCGAATGCACCGTAATATTTTTCATAGCACGAGCATCGAGTGTTAGAACATAGACTGGCGGAGCTGGCGGGCTTATCGCGGAGTTGATGAACTATCGTAGCGAAAGTGGCGCCGCTCGATTCGTGGCACGACTTTTGAAAGATATAGTACTCGTATACAAAACGCGCGAAGGCCACGTTTCAGATTATTTTTACGGAACTATAATGGAAGTTTAAAAAATAAAGAATACACAAAGATCAATCAATCCTGTCAGAGGAAGCTATATTTCTAATACGTTAACTCTTCTCTTTCCATTAATCGCAGTTGAAATAATGGGATGGGATGATTTTGGAATATTTGTGCCAAAGAGGTTAAAATAGAACTAAGGAGAGGTTGCCATTCACACAAATGGTTTGAGGTGAATCCAGTACTTTTTTCTTGAAGAAGCATCTTGTATTGGCTGTGCTGCTGCTTATCAGGCGAGTCCTACAAGATGAATAACATCGCATTTCCCATGGATGTATGAAGATACATGACGAAAATCAAACGTTATTTCTTTGTAATAAACTATTCGGTAGCGTCATCCCTTTATATAAGAATCTAAACGTACTCACTCTCACAAAAGGCTGATGTGAACTCCAGAACGATATTTCTTTTTAGTATCAAGAGAAAATGTTTACTCAATGATCTTCTCTACAAGTTATTCTCTCTCATGAGGGTTCTCCAATATGGCGTATTTAAAATGTATGTATGAGCACTTGAAGGAGTATAGTATTCATCAAATTAAATATGTATCGAACTAGCTTTTACGAAAATATTTTATGGTTTCCGTCTGGGATAATTGACGAAACAAGGGAGTGCCTAAAATGGATGTATGGTTACGCGTATGCACAACTGAATTTTAATTTGAAAAGATACATCTGACATGACTGCTCATATTCTTGCCCGAGTGTATTGCAATATGAATTCTATAATAAAATATTTTCTTTACTAGTGGAACGATCTAGTAGACCTAGAAAAACTCGAGATAATGGATAGTAGTGTTATGTTGTGGAACGAGGGAATATAAATCATAATGAAAACTACAAACTGGCCTTGATTCCACTTTTCTTCCCTCCCTTGACATAACCATCTCCCTGGACCGCCATAAACTCTAAATCTCACCCATTCTCCTTCCTCTCTCCTCGCACTCAAGTTCTCTTAGCAGCTATAATTTTTCTGCTCTCCTTGAAAATGACACTGTAATAGTCAAAATCCGTCGGCAGTAATAAAAACTGAGAGGAATTGTTCTCTGTTTTAATCATGAATAATGCCCAGTAAAACCTATTCAGAGCAAATATTTCGGGTGAAGTGGTATTTTAATCTTTGACGTTGAGCATTATTTGCGGCTATTTATGGACACAAATCCTCATTCGTAAGATTTTTTTCTACATCTTTAAAGCCAGTTCACGAGTTTAGGAGTGAAAATTTCTAGTGATGGATTTTGGTGAACATTTTATTGTCTCTGTGACAGCAGTGGCTAGTACTAATAGAGCGGCTCTGCCAACTACAGTCGTCTTTTTGCTATTGGTGGCTATAAGTCACTTATAAGTTATCGCCTTCATCACATCAGTTTGACCAGAGTGTGGCGAGTGACATTGGATCTGAACATAGTTAAGCCCTTGATGCCTCACGGCAGAGCAAATCCCTTCATTCACGACCGAGCCAACCCCACAGCATAAATCTTTCCGTCGACTTTACTTCAACCACGGATGCAGAGGCGTGTCCCAGATAAGCGCCGTTGTCGCGGCGACCGCAGGCCGTATTTTCTAGTGACGTCACCTATGAGGGCCAGCGGCAATACCCCTGATGCATAATCTCCTATGCCCTCACGTCGCGAGCCTTGAAATCAAAATACTGGAGCTCCTTTGTTACTTTAAAAAAAACCAGGACTTATCCTCCTTGCGGTAGAATTATAGGAGTCACATTCGATTGAGCATTGGACAGGGGTTATTGTAGTTGAATTTTCTGATACTCACGGTTTTATTTCGTTGGCAATACCTTGCGATAGAAGGCCGTGTTAAATTACTTGAACTCTAAGTTAGAATGTTGAGCGTCGTCTCGTTCAAATTACTGTTAAAAGAGTAGATATTGAATCTAGACGCTTCAAATTAAGGAAGAACAGTAATTATCATCATAAACATCTCAACATAAAAGCAAGGAGCTCGATTTGCTTTAAAAATGCATTAGATTTCATGTGAGCAACATTTGCGTTGTATATACCCGCTAAAAATGCAAAACTTTACGAAGAAAATTTGCTTGGTCTTTCAAAACTCGAAACTCTCTCGAATACTTGAAGAGTAACAAGATCGCGATTCCTCAAAATAACTCTTTGCAACTCAAAGAAATGCGTTTTCTTCCAACAATAATTCCAAGGATGTGTGGTAGATATTGTCACCATATTTATTTTAACCTCATGGTCTTCCAGTAGTCGGAAAAATCCCCAAGTCACAAAGGCTACTCAAATAAATGTACCTATTATTAAATAAGCCATCGGTTAGTAAAAGGAAATGAGTAAAAGTTCTCTAGATTTTCATAAAATCAGGAGCCACTCAACCCAAATTATTTCTTCTTCTCATTGTATGTCCTCATTTTTATCTTCATCAAGGAGTCTAATTCTGTTTTTAAGCCTACCTCATGTGGATCCCAAACACTGGCAGTGAATTCAGTTTACAAGGGAGAAGGGGCTGATTTCTCTTTATTATCTCACTTTCCAAGTACTCTTTTAACAAATTCCAATTTACGATTGGCCTCACCGGTTATTTCCCGAATATGTTTGCTCTACGAGAGATCATTAGTTAGTTTAACTCCGAGGTATTTTACAGATTCTACAGTCTCTAATTAGGTATTTAGTACGTAATAAGAGTACTGAGGGCAGTTTTCCTTTTTCTGAAGTTCTTTACTACACATCTGTTCCAATATAATTCTAGTTGCCACGCATCGTACCACGCTTGAATTGCCTTGAGGTTCTACGTTAACGCTTCCTCATCATTATCGTTATGGATTTTCCTGTACACTACGGCATCGTCTGCAAATAGTCAAAGTTTACTGTCTACTACTTCACCAATATCGTTAATATACAGAAGGAATAGAAGTGCACCTTTGATACTCCCCTGTGGGACACCCGAAGTAACTTTAACCTCATTGGAGATGGCACCATCCAATACTACTCTAAGCACGCGATCGTTTAGGAATTCTCTGATACAGGAAATTACGTCTATTGGAACGTTATCTTCACCAGAGACTAAAATATCGTGGGCAATGAGTGCTAATTGAGTTTCGCAGGATCTTCCTCTCCTGACTCCATGTTGTGCTTTCATCAGAATGTTCTGCATATCTAGGTGTTTCATTACTGAGCTTACAATTATATGTTGAAGGACGTTGTATGAGATAGACGCTAGGGATATTAGTCTGTAATTTGATGGCTGCTCATTATCACCACTTTTAAATATTATATTGGCAATTTTCCAGTCTTTGGGTTCTACTTTTGGGTGTTCCCTGATAGATTGTACAGATATTATCTACAAGTAGGGGGCTATATCAAAAGCTAGTTCTCTATGCACACGGGAGAGTATTCCTTCAGGACCGGTGACTTATTTGGACTGAGCGAATTTAACAAATTTTCTGTTCCGCGAGTACAAATATCAATAGGCGGCATCGTTTGCCAGTAACGATCGTTAAGCACCACGGATGTATTCTGCGAAGACTTGGTGTACACGCTTTGGAAGAAGGAGTTTGATAAGTTAGCTTTCAACGAATTGTTTGTCAGTACTTCGCCATTATAGTTTCTCAGTGAATTAACTGAATATCGTTTGCCCAGAACTTCCCTCACGTATTATCAAAATGATTTTAAGTTATCCCGTAACTGTTCTACAAGTGTTTTCCTCTTGAAATCCATGAATGCATTCCTATACGCTTACAATGTAGCAGCTTTAGACAGCTCACATTTTTCAATAATTAACTCGCGATCTTCATCGGATAAATCTGCACGGATTTTTTTATCTAGGCATGGCATGCTTTCTGTCGCCTTAGCAATTTTCTCACTTCCGCATCTTACCATCGCGGTTCGCTGATCTCTTTTTTACTTCACTTATGATATAATTTTTCATTTCTGGATGTACGATCAAAATAAAGTCTTTCCAAGCACCTTCCGTGTCTAAATTAATTATTGACTCATGGAAGATGGGGTAGGAATTTTGTAGATGAAATTTGAACCCTTCGAAATCAGCTCTTTTAAAAAGGGAAATTTTTCTTATTCTTTGAAAGTTTTTATTGACATTTAAAGAAAACTTAGCTTTAACTACCCGATGATCACTAAATACCTCGACAATGTCCACCTTTATCATTTGATGTGGTATATTTAAATGTAATGTAAAGGTATAAGTAAATTTAAAGATAATGTAAAGTGGATCATTATTATGTGAAGATACAGGTTGAAGATTTGAGCGTCAAGGTACCATCTACTCTCTTCTTTGGTCTCGTCGAATCTCAGTCCTTGTTTATAGATGAGTGCGACATTAAAAAATTAACTTTTTACTTTACGGCTCGTTTGATTGCTGAGTCATTTATGAAATTAAAAAAAACAGAAGAATACAATTCTTGGAGTGATTCAATCACACAATTTCAAGTAGATATTGTGTAGAAGTGGGAAAGACTTCCAAGAGACACATTCATCCAAAAACCTTCCTTAGGCCACGTAAATTTAATTATGTACATATGAGTCTGGAGCGGAATGCCTGAATGATGAACCAGTCGCGGCAAAACCTTCTTCCTCGTCCTTGGCGTTCTCATCCTCGCCCGAATTCCCAAAGGAGAACCTTGGAGGGTCGCCACACATCCTCCCCAAACGGCCAACACCCCAAACTCCCCACACCCTCGGGCCGTTCCGCAAGGAGAGAGAGATAGGGCACGGCAAATGGATGAGCGCCTGGAGATGGATACAGGCAGGAAATAATCGGGAAAGGGAAGATAAAGATTTCTGACTCGCTTTCTCCATCAAAGATTCATGGGCCGACCGAAAAGCACACGGCCTCTCCGTGATTAAAGTTGCGTGCTCTGATACGCACGCAGGAGGAACATATGCGCTCATTCATAGGCGTGCCTTATCCTTGTCTTATTTTGGAAGTAGATTGAAGAGACAAGAGAAAGTGCGGAGGTAACACGATGTGATGGGGAAAACACAAGAGGGGGCGAGTAAGGATTGCCTCAAAACAGATGGATTCATAGTGAATGGAAGAGGATTTAAGTCAAGCTAGAAAACGCATTGCATCTTCAACTGCTGAAGTGTATTAAAAACTGTTTCGGCGGAATACGAGCGGCACAACAAATAAAAAAACCCAAAAAACCTATTGAGAAACCTGCATATCAATAAATCAAAAAAGTTTGAGAATATTTTCAGGGAAGTTACTGCAGCAACACACCCTTTTATGATGTGCACCAGGTAACCACCAGTCATTTCGCAACCTTAAAAATCAGTTGAGCCGTTTTGTTTTTAATAAAATAAGAAATAGACGAGATATACAAATATACAGGTGAATTGATGCTAATTTTTTATGAATTTTCCTGTTTTTACTCCTACAGAAGTTCCAGTTCAAACATATCTATGGAGAAATTTACACGCATACAGGCAAACAGCTTACCTATTATTAAAGGTTTACATTAGTTTCAATATATGTTTTTATTTAATTTTATCTTTCTACCATAATATGCCAAGAGAGTAGGACGAACACTAGAACAGAGGAAAGCAGCCGTGAGTGAACCAGTGGAAGTGCAAAAAGAAAAAATATATAAAAACTCAGAAAACCGAAGTCATTGAAGTGGGACATTCTAAAAAATAAAATATTGCAAAGAGGTGAGAGCTGCGTAGCTTCATGAGTAAGGCGATTGAATAACATATAAATGATTCTGTGTAAAAGAATGCTTCAATGAGAAAACGCTAAACGTCTTGATACACGAAAGCGCTCGAGGCGAGCATTAAATCGTGAGCGTAGTATGAGAGTATGAACACTGATTGGTTATCGAGACATAAGCCATTTTATTTCTCAAGTTAGCCGATATGGAAATAATCGGATATATAAGCAAGACTACACAAAAAGCAAAGCATCGTCGCAGCCAAATAAATTTTGAACACGGAAATGCGGTCACGAGTCGAGGAGTGTGGGAGAGGGGTTGGAGGTCAGGAAAAAATAATAATTCGCTTTTATTGGAGCGAGATAGAGACTCTTTAGTCCCCTCTGCCATCTAAACCCTCGTCAATTTCCTTGTCAAATTAAAAGAGAATAAGATTTTCAGGCGTGAACAAAATATATAGGTATTACGGATGAATATTCATATGCAACACAAATTTTAAATACGGAATAATTCAACCATAAAGTGTAAAAAAACATACGTACATTTGCTGGAAAAACTTAAAGGTAGTCAGCCTTGCATCCCTGTAGAATATACACACTGTAAAGAGACACACCAGAAGAGTGATGGGGAAAACATACTAAAACCTATATTCATAAAAAAGCTAATGGTTTGCTAAATCAAAAACGAACAATCACTAAAATATTAAATGATTTTTTTCAATGTGTCCAATGTTTTAAGCTACAATCATTTCCTGTTTTCTCCCCGGCTTTATTTATTTAAGTGACATTTTTCATAACGAATTCACAAGAAAAAATCATATAAGTGCGGAAAATAGCGGAAACAAAAGGTGTCTCCAGGTGAAACAGGAGTGTCAGAGTAGAGTTGAAAAAGGAGACAGACAAGCGATGAACGTGTCAGGGTTAGAGAGAGACGAATCAGGGATAAGACGGGTGGACGGGGAGAAACCAGGCGAAGGGGATAATAAATGCGTTCTGAAGAAAACGGCCAGTAGTGAGAATATAGGAAATAAACGGAAGTAATCTACTCGAAAATTGAGTAAACAACAAGAGGCTTCGATGGAATCCCTTCGGAATGAGAACGGATTACAGGAGAGAGCTGAAATGTAATAGCGGAGAGCTGAAAACAGTAATTGCGGCTGAGAAAACAGATAAAACCTGGATTAAATATTTTAGATCCCCTTACAGAAAGCGATGATCGTGAAATTATCCAAATAAAGCAAAGAGCAAATTTACGAGCATTACTTTCGAACATCAGTGTAATAGAAATAATAAAAGCATGGTATAGTAATGAATGGAATACAATAACCCAACTGCCTTAAACTAAAGCGGCAGGTTTTGTTTGGATAGCTTCCACAGCATACGATCTCGCAAAAGTAATTGGAAATATTCCAGAGAGCAGCTTATAAGATAAACCTGGATTAGTATGAGGACCAGAAGATACGGCGCATGATAGGTGGATTCGCTCAGATAGGACGGATTCAAAAAATAAAGTCGGAACTAAGAGATGGGAGATAAAAACATTAGGGCCAAAATATTCTTCTGGCTGGCATCGTCATTTCCCAAAGAGATGGCTACTCCTATAAAGAACACCACTCAGAGTTTGTGCACCTGGGACCTGAAAGTGTGCTCGCGTTTCAAAGAAATGTATGCTACTGCAATGTTCGTTCCACAATAAATGATAGTCGTTCCGATTTTAGGTCATCCACGTACACGAAATTGCTCCTCGCTTTCGAGATTCATTTATCTTTGGAATAAGTCCAGGCACTCTTCGCTCGAATAGGCCGTTTCTGAGGAGACTATTTCCGCTAAATGGCCTTTTACGTCGGCGCGCAGTCAGGAATAGGCCAGAAATGAATTTACGTCAACCCAACTTACGAATGCAAAATACGAAAGAAGGGAAATAATCGTGTTTCATTGCCTCTTCATTTGATGGAGAATCGACTTAATTAAGAAAAGTCTGAAATTGGATAAATACAGAAGGTAACGTGTGTATGAGAATTTAATTCACTAATTTAACTCCGCCCTCCGCCGCGAGGAGTGCGCCAGGATCTTTTGCTGTTGCCACACAGGAAATAAGGTCGACTTTAGCTCATGTGGCACCCGCCAGAGTTATCAGAATTCAGGTCTGTTCAATGGCTAAAAAATAAAACACATCGCTCATCTAGTGGGTCCAATTCATCCATGGTGTTTACCTCAGTTGCAGCAGCAAGTGATATTCACGAGTACAAAATGGAATTTAGAAAGGGTGGTTCTAATTTCTAGATAACCTTGTCTATTTTCTGAACGTCGTAGGGAACTCCTCCTTCCATGCCATGACGTCTGCGGAGATGACAGCACATAAGCGAACGAATGGACAACGATGAAGGGGACGATGCACGTATACGAAACGTTCAGTAATCTGCGGGAGGTTTCAATAGGTTCACGGTAGTCTCGACCCAAAGTTTTGAGTGTAAGGACCGAACTTGTTAAAAATACGTGATTAAAAACGTAGGATTGTTACCATAGAGTAATTAAAAACCTAAAACTATCTTTGTTAGGTGCATTTACTAAAAATTAACAGTATAAGCAAAAATCACGGGTGAGATATTTAATTTCTTTTAATGCCTAGCGCACGTCAACTCTATTCACTCTATCTGTTTATAAGTGCGCTGCCTACTGCGCGAAGTCAGTAACATGCATAAAAGGAGATAATAGGTGTAATCATACCATACGATAGTATTTATAGATCGATACAGTTTATTTAGCTTTCCTGTATATTTACTTTTTGAGTTTAATGCCTGTAAGGAACAATAATAACACATAAATGTTTCTGTGATTTTGTATCTAATACTGCGCGTCAATATTTCTGGCAAGGATTGAAGACGAGACTGAATACCCTTGAGAGGACTCGATTCATACATCTGTTTATTAACATACCAGCTTTACTATCGCCTCATCTTGTAATGTCCTCTTGAAATATCTCGGATGATTTTATTACCTGCACGAACTAGTATCTTAGAGCATCCAGCAATAAAACAATATAAAACATATTTCAATACTAATTAGTAGTAATATGTTCACCTCTATAAAGCATATTAGTGCGTTTGTCAGCGTAGCACTCTTTTGGTTTATGATTTGGCGTTGAATTGTTCTCCCAACTGCTTTATGATCCTCGCCTTTCGGCCGGATGAACGGCTGTTTGAGGTGTTGAATCCATTCGAGAAGAGCACTGCATACCTGGTTTGGAATCATCACGTGCCACACACCCTGGTGGTGGACTCCACAGTATTTCTACTATGTAGATAGTACAGAAAATTGATAAAGCCTAATATATTCGATCAGTTTTTTATTAATTCATACTCCAAATGCATAAGTATTACATGCGGGAAATTTGCTGTAGCGTAATGATACATCTAGGAAAATGCAAAAACAAGAAAGTTTTCATATGTATCACGGTTTCACTCATAAACTTCATAGGCTTATTAGGCACGTTAGGTGGATTATTTTTATGGAAAAATTACGCTTCACTTTCGTGCCTCAAGACGCAGTAAGTCTCTCTTCTTGAATCAGAAGTCTGAAACGAATCAATAGCATGTGCGCTCTCGAGCAGTGAAATTAGTAACGCACTGGAGCGAGTGGAAAGCTCCTTTAATTCTAAATTAAATGTTTCTCGCAAAGAGGAGTAATCCCAAGTTAACTGTGTCTTCCCATTCTTAAAAATCTTGTGTTCTACCGCTATCTCCCACGACGATTACTAAGCTTGAGTCGACGCTTCCTCTCAATTCCTTTCCTGAGAACCTCTCTTGAAAAATCAAGGCTATTTCAGGATTTATACGGTAGGTTATATCAGGAGAATCGACGTTCTCCGCTCCAATGAGGGACATGGAAGGAGAGACGAGTGTGATGAGGGGATATTGAGGTGGAATTCCCGTTCGATGGCGTCCTCGGCGAGTAATCCCAGCTCGTGTGCGACTCCATGGCATCATTTTGTTGCTGGATCCCACATGAGATTGAATGAAAAAGGTGGGGTTATTAAGTCTTTCAATCGCGAGGGCATTAGGATAATCGAGATCATTGGAGAGGAAATCCTGGCAGAGACGATGTGGGTGATGGAGAAAGGTTCATCTGAACACCGGTAGTGCTCCATCCTATTCCAAACCCTTTTTGACGTTGATGCGACTTGTGAATCAGACTAACAATATGGTACGAGGGTGAATACGACGAGCTAGCATTTTCATCCAAGGATAAAGAAGTGAGTAGGTGTCGTCTTGATGCACGGGAGTGAAGCCCGTATTTTTGATAAAAATGATCCACCTAACATGGCCGACACATGCAATTTGCCCCTTATGGATAATCATTCAATTCAATTCAATTTGGATAATCTAGTGCTCGTTTCGTTATCTCCATATAAAGTCGTTATTAATGAATTATTACGGTGCCGCGATAATGAAACTACCACTTGCTATGCTCTCGATTAATTAACCACTCAACTGATCCATTCAATATGGCCTGTTGCGCATTTCACTTATTTCAACGTAAAGGTAAAGACAAGTTTACCGCAGTAAATACACTAAATCTGCACACTGCCAGACAAGCCGACATGCATGGCCGTGTGGCAGAGGATGTTAAAAACACCAGCCGTGTAAAGGCATAAGTGTAAGTTATAGAGAAATGAAGTGTATTTTGGGAGTGTTGAGTGCTTGAAGAGGACCTCGGTTTCTCTTATGGTCACTAAATGGTATGCAATGGCCAGAAATCCTGAAAGTTGCTCAATTAAATTGTCGAGGAACGTTTTATATGGGCCAAATGGCATAACCGTTTCCATACCAAGATACTGCGGATCAGGGGCGCAACAATAGGGGGAGGGGGGCAGAGGGGGCATTGCCCCACCCAAGCACGATTGTTGTAGGGGCTAGCCCTCCCCCCCAGAAATCAGAGGTCGTGGCTCACTTTTTAATGGACACGGCCCGATTTGCAAAATTATTTGCGCCTTCATCCCTTAGTGGGTTGAAATTTGCAGACTCTCACACCCATTTGGCTGAAAATTTATTAGCAGACTCTCTTCACCCCCTTCCTCCTTTCCTCCTCGCTTAGCTAGCTTATAGAGATTTTTCAAGGAGTTCCCCCCCCCACGATTCGGGGTGTTGTTGCGCCCCTGCTGTGGATCATAGCAAAAGCGCTCCAATGCCTTGCACACTCTGCAAAGCAGGAAACGGCAATGGACGAGTCATCAAACGGAGAGTCCATAATGCCCCTCCTCATTTTTTTCATGATTGCTTAGGTCTGCACTCATGTCACTACTGCCATGTCATTTTCACTTATCTCTTGGCAATATGTTAGCGTTTACCGTGAAAAATTGAGAAAAAGCACTATCTTCCGCTAATTTTAACTTTTTATTAAAATGGCCTAAAATTGTGAAACTTTATATTCACTTGGAGCAACCTCAGGATATTTAGCGACAATTCAAAAAAATACTGCGTTACATTGAGCCCCATAGTCAAATTTTCTGACTTCAACCTCATTGCCATCTGAAAAAAGCTTTTGACGAACACTCCTAGGGACATATTGACAACCTTGACGTGAATACTTTAAACACATTAGAAAAGCACAACAATTGACCTGGTCTTGAAAATGCACTCGAGGGTATTTATGTAATGAAGCGAAAAATATAACAAATGTAAAATCTCTATTAACAGATTCAACAGAGTCAGGTACGATATACTGGAACAGCATCATGGAATGACATACGAATGATTCATTAGGTACCTGAAGATGACTGCTTTATTGTTTAAACACTAATTGTACGACACTGTCATGAATTCAACAGTACGAAATCATTTTTTTGTCATTTCCATTAACAGTTTTAAATCCCTTGACATGAAGAATTGTTATCGGTTCTGAAGTTAGATGTTATCAATTCCAGTTGCATTCAAATGTATAAAAAAGATGCCATGACACTCTGCTCTCTTATGGATACGGATAATAGCATCATAATAATTTAATTTGTTCTTTGTTAAATTTAAATACATTGGTAAATGAAAATCGACTATCACATATCACAGAATACCAAAACCTGGTTGCATTTCATAAGAATTGATGTATATTCTAGTAAAATTACCGAGAGGAACACCAAACAAAATAAAATGTCCCCCTTTAGGATTCAAAACAAAATATTTGGCAAAATAGCACCCTCACGCGGGCCAAAAAATCCTTTTTCACACTTCATGGAGCAATATATATCTTAATTCACCCCTAAAAACAGGTTCCGGTACAAATTGGTACTACCGTTCGACTGAGAACTATTCAGGTAAAATAAATATGCATAAGCCGAAGCCCCAAAGCCAAGGAGAGTTCATTCCCACAACTCTTTTTCTTCTTCCCGCTTCTAAAGTATCGTATGACCGCTCGTGGGGAAAATAAACCCGCAGAGGACGACGATGACGAAACTCACTGCGAAATCCCCGAAAACCTATCAACACACTCAGACTTTTGCTCGAATTGCATGATTTTCTCCATCCTGAGAATCCCCATTCCTTCCATTGCGCCTTGGAAATTGATCTCACGAAGAGGATTGCGGAGGATGCGGCCAAAGGTTATCGAGAGGCGGAAGAGGCCAGAACCCCGAAGAAATGATCCCTTCCAGTGCAATCCTCCCCTAGCCGTGGATTTATTATTACAGTTCTAGCTGAGAATCCCTGGACCGCTTCTACTTCCACTTCCACCCCCTCCCGCCATCCGCCTATTCACATCACTCTTCTCTCGCCTAGCAACACTATCGTTCTCTATCCCGGACAACCGACTCTCCTATTTCACGATAACACCCGCGCTATCAAAGATTTCATTTCATGCTCTCAGAATATGCGCTATCTTTACTAGTAAATCCACCACAGCACCGCAATGAAAACACACTAAAAATCCACATTTCATGACTAAAACCGGTTCCAATGCGTTGCAATCGTAATTGTAATAGTTGACAAATACGGGCTCACAAATGAGACCAAGGAACGAGGGAATTTTTGTTGAAGAGGACACCAAAGAGGGCGAAACTCGACTAAATAAAAATCATTGAAATGATCAAGTCAAGTGATTTTTTATAGGTAATTTCAATCCATGTATATCTTTGCACCCTTGAGAGTGACAGAGTACCAAATTATAATTGCATCCATTGAGGTGTAGAAATTATTGAAGGGGACTTGATAACGTACAACGATTTCAATTGACAAACTTACCCGACATATTTTTACGTTTGGATGCAGGAACATCCACGATTTCGATTAAACGGGCAGAGATGGCGCCACCAGGATCAATGTTACCATCACTTCCACCAATCTAGCTCTACGAGTCACTGGGACACGCAAGTATTTCCACCACGTGAAGGTTGGTGTCCTAGGGAAGAGAGTGAATACTTATCATTTCAAAGTTCTTGAAGAAAATTCAACAACAATCTAAAGTCGGAATACATGAATCTACTTCGACTAAGAATTTGGCATGGGTATACGGTATGAGTTCACCCGATAATATTCTATTCATGCATAGGTATGAGTAGAATCCACGGAAAAACTCGTTTGAGTCACTCACAGACAAGCACTGCATATAAAATTATGTTGGCACTCTCGGATACAATTATGTTGACATTTCGCAGAGCAGAGATGGATAATTGGTAAGTATTGGACAAATACAGTTCAGGCGTGTTTCACGCAAAGACTGAGATTATTTGTCTTACGTTATCACCATGAGCTAGATCGAACTTCGCTGGTTTCCAGAAGATGAAATATCAATTTCGGTGAACTCTAAATGTGGACAAAAAATATTGAGTGTGTGAAGTATGGGATCAATTGAGAACTGACTAGTGCTTATTTTTTTCTGGTTTTATTGAGGCGAGCATTAAATAGACATTGATTAAGAGGTCGAATGATCGACTTATTGAAAATCTTTCAAGATTTGAGCTAGACATTTGCCAAAAAATGGCATCCACGAACGTCAACGTACCACCCTAACAACAATCCACGTTTAAAATGCGCCAAGTTTTAAATTGAGAGTTGGTCTCAAAGATACAAAGATGACATCACTGAGGACAGAAGGCGTAACTTTGTGGAAAATTTGTATATTCATTTTAATGAATAGAGCAATGGTAAGTTCCACACAAGATTTATTTATATACCGACCCAGGTTTCGACACACCGTGTGTCATTATCAAGGGCCTTGATAATGACACGTGGTGTGTCGAAACCTGGGTCGGTATATAAATAAATCTTGTGTGGAACTTACCATTGGTCTATTCTTTAAAATGAACAAAGATGACAGTTATTCATTTAATCATTCAAGCGGTTAAAGATAGGTTTTATTTTTTTTAATCCTCTAGATATTCTACAGTTACCCAATTCGTTATCTACCTCGACTACATCCTGCTATACGTAAGCGCACCAACAGCCCTAGTTCATCCCGTCTATTAAATCTATTCTCCTTCTTACCCTTCCCTTCTAGTCCAATGTCCCGCCCTCTCTCACGGCATTGCGAAACCCATCGCCCCTCATTACCTCTTCCAGCCACATACTCTGGACTCCCTCTGATCCCATCCAAATGTTTCATCAGGCTCTGAAGATGACACAAAGTGTCGAAACCTGAGCCATGTCACTAAAATCTTTAAGTGGAGGTCACAATGTTATTAATTCATTTTCTTGACATACTTGGTAGAAGAATCTTTGCACTATAGTAACGTGACAAAATGGTGCTTTTCTTGTGACAACTTTATCCATTCATCAATGATGTGCCAAAGCACATTTTTTTTAAAAATGCCTGGGCATGGGTGGCGGGTCCGAGCTTCCTCATCCATATTAAATAATTCCTGTTTCGTAGAAATGCTACGTTAATCGTTGTGGTCACCTCTTGCTAATTACCGAGTTTGAAAATGACATTTTCGTAGCAATCTCCGGAAAATAAATGAATGCGGTTCCGGAATCTTACTGTTTCTTATCTTTCTAAAAATAGTGAATAGCCTTTGCTCATAAAATCAACGCAACAAATAGAAATTAAGAAGGTTTGCACTTGTTTTATCACTGTCAAGTTTGCTAAATGGTATTCTATGCTCGCTAAAAGCAAAAACAATTTGGCTACCTAGTCTGGCTCGAAACTCACCCTTTGAATCGGTTATGACAAACAGTTACTCTCTAACCTTTCTGCTGTCATGAGACCTATTAGGGAACCGAGTACCGAGAGTATCGCCCCACTTCACTTTGAGCAATTACGATTCTCTTCATTCAAACTGTGAGGAAAAATTGATTGAACAGAAATCTCCAAATGACTTTTAAATATGAGTTGTCACTCTTTTCCGAGCTGACATGCTTTTTAACATCATTATTTTATAGTAAAAATATTATAATTCTAAATATTCTAGTAATATAAAACTGATTGCGGATTGGACGATTCATAATTATTTGTTCTCTTAATCAATAACAAAGAATGATTGTACAATTATTCATTATAAAAGGACGGCATTGTCGTTGAATACTCCAATAAATAGGACAAAACGTGGTTAGAGGAACTAAAGAAGAAACCGCCGTTGTACGAATTTCCAAGCCAACATTCCCATTTTCTAAGTAAGTAAAGCAGAGGAAGTACTTTGTGGATTTTAGGCGTAGCTTTGTATCCATCACACTGAAAATGTAATAATTTAGCCCTGTTTCCATAGTTTCAATTTTAAAGCCACAATCTGAGGACAACGTCCAAAGTCGAAATTTGAATTACCGTTTCAAATTAAGCTTTGTCAGGAATCACAACGTTGGGGTTCCACTTCAAGCAGAGGAAGTACCTTTGAACTCCGGCTTACATTGCTCAATTACTCTCTCTTCCGGAATGCATTTTGATGCAGATAAAAATTTCTCTCTCACAACACATGGAACATATTTTCCATGTGTTTCCATATTATTTTCTCATCCATCCTTCTCTCGCTCAACCCGCCCACTCTCCCGATTTGTAAGATTGGAACAAGTAATAGTATGTTGGTTCTCATGTTTCCGCGGAGCTGGAATGTAGATCTCTCCATGGAATGTCCATCTATCTTGAAGTCACTGACGCGGAAGAAATCCCGGAGAACATGGAGAGATATACAAGTAATAGTATTTAAAATTGACTCGAGAATATATACAGAATCGAGAATGATTATATTTTCAGCGTCTCCCCGATTAGATGAGTGATAGACATTTGACTTCGTTAATTTTCCTTCTACCAGGAAGAGAGTAGTGAGACAAGAAACTCAGTACTGCGTGTAAATAACCTCTTCCGCCTCAGGAGGACAGACAACATACATTCCAATATTTTTAACACAGAAAATCCCGTTTCATACCATAAAATTCTACATAAAAATCCATTGTAGAATCATTGATCAAGGTTTCTCGTATGTGCATAGCGTCATTAAAACGTCAAGACAGTCGACATGATGTCTTGAAAACTATTTGACCCCTTTGTCGCCATGAAAGTCATCTCGTCTTGAAGGGTACAAAAAAGCCTTGGATCTCGAATCGACTTGAGGCCTTTCAGCCAATATTATGCGACCTTTGGTCTTCCCAGGATTCCGCCTGCTTCTCGAAATGGCCTCTTTGGGAAGAGGATACGAAATTTCAGCTGAATAACATTGCGTTACTCTGGTTTTTGTCTCGATTTTAATACGGCTCCAACGCCTCAAACTCGTCTTTGAAGCCTTAGGTAGAGTAAAAGTCTTATCAATTATTCTTGTTCAAGTATTTTTGAACTGGTCTTGTATTACCTTTAACACGATTTAACATTCAATGCTTTGTGTTCAAAGCTACTTATCAAAGGAAATTTGAGTGGTGTGAAACGGGCTTCAGATACGCGTAGTAACTGGAAATATTTACCCGTTCCTCTGCATTATTTTTTGTTAGTTGACATAATGGCATATTAAGATAGGCAAAAAAGCATTTTCACGGCCGAGAATTTTGAATTTTGGAAGGTGTTGGAAAATGTAAATATGAAATGGATACGTAAGACGGTTAGGATAACATTTTCCGTGCCGTATTATTTTAAAAAATTAAGCCTTCGATAGAGTCAATAGCTATGAAAACTCGCGAATATAAGTGTGAACAATGATGCGCATGTAGGTATGACGAGTAAAGACTGCACTAATGAATGCACTAGGGAAGGTGTTAAACTCCAGCCAAACAATTCACGTCAGTTAAATCACGTCTGATGCTCCTAGCACACACTCGTTCATCGGAGCCCACTAGGAAACTATTATGAGCGTGCTATCAAGAGAGGACATTGGAAGTCCCTACAGCCTGGTACATCACCACCAAGCTCGTTCCGTAGTATAGCCCTTGACCGGACGGTATTATAATGTCTCACCAACATGCTGCGCAGTGAATGTGTTTCCTAACGACCGAGGCCCTAACACGAGCGACATCCTCGTCGATTCGTATTCACCGCCCATGATTTTCACTACGAGCAAGACGTATTGTGTCTCCGATATCGCCACGGAGCATATGGGATGCAGAGACAATAAACACATCTTCGGAGATCATCTACGCCCTCTGTTGCTCTCCTCTTTATTCTTGTCCACGTGCATAATAGGTATCCGGAATCTACAACGCATGCATTTCACGACCCACTTTGATCGTCTCGCCATTCAGATTTCGCAGCCTATTCTACACATTTGGCGCACTCTCGTTATGGGATAATGAGAACGACCGCAAGGATGGGAATGATGAATAACAAAGATAACGGAATTAACACTTCCTTGTGAATCCTGTATTAAATGCTAAACGTTAGGAACATGGAATTGATTGGCAGTACGCTCCGCGTAAGATAAAAGACGTCATGCAACATCTTCATAATCATCAACATTTTTATTGCATAAATTGCAACATATCAATGAAATATGGAAAGCCATCACGAAGATGGGGTGAGCTTCTTACGGCTAGACAATGCAATAAAATAGAGAAAATCTCCAAAAGCCGTAAACAATTGGCACCCTTCGTCAACAAACACCAAATTTACTGGGTTGGTATGCTGGGAAAACCACAGCAAAGACCAACCACAGCCTCTCAACCAAGAATACCCCCCTGTGATGGTTTACGGGAATGTTACTTCCTCGCCAGGGACCAAACACAGACGCACACACACAACCAAATAGGATCCTTTGCAAGGGCAAAAGGGACCCCTCTAAGGATGTTTTGGTTATAACCTTGGATCCTTCACAGGGCTAAAGAGACCCCGCTAAGGATGCCCGGTTATTTACGCAAGCACACAAAATCACTCACTCACACACACACAAATGGGCCCAACTTCTGGGAGAATCAGCTCAAAAAGAACGTGGTCAAATCAACACAACAGGACGAGGGTGGGGGTCGAATACGCGTATTTCGTCTACAAAGGAGCCCTCTTCAGCGAACCGAAGCACCTCCCCCTTCACTTCCCCCCTTCCCCAATCATTTTCCTTGGTTGTTTTCATTCGCGTTTTGTTTATCGCCCTTCCCCCTCTCTCTTTCCCAATTGGTTGTCTCTTCCCCCCCCTCCTCCTTAGTTTGCCTTTATTTACACCTCGGATGTCGTGACCCTTCCTCAATAGGTCTCTGGACAGTAGTCGTGATTTTTCTATTTTCAAATAATATGGGTTTGAAGAAAATTAACAACACAATTCTTCCCAATAGAAAATGTTTATTTACCATTTTATACGCATTCTAAAAGTTGTCTGCTAGCCATGCACGAAAACGTAATTCGCACGGCAGCCATGATGCTATGACGTCAGGTCCTTCGAAGTGCGGAAAGTTCGTATGCAACTTACTAGCGTGGTTTCGGAAGAAGCTTAGCAAGATGTCACAAAAAAATTATAAATACTGCATTGTACCTTACTGCAGAAATACATCCATTAACACGCCGGAAAAGTATTTCTTTTCGATTCCAAAGGAGGTGAAAAGACGAAATTTTTGGATGAAAAAAATCAGACGAGCGCATCCTCTCTCCCCTAAGGCAAATTTGTGTATCTGTGATGATCACTTCAACGTAAGTACCCGAAGAGTGAATGATACGTAAGTGATGTATTATACATATTTACGTTGTGTGAATGAAGGGAAATGATAAATCCTATACTCTGCAGTTTGAAGAGGACCTGGAAAATTATTGGGAACATAAGCTAACCAAAGCTCGACCCAGATTAAGAAAACATGCTGCTCCCACGATATTCATTTGCCAGGGTCGGCAGCACATAGCAGGGAGAAAAACTTCAGAAATGAGAGAGAAAAATAAAATGTTAAACGAGTTGTTAGAAGGTCGGTAAACAAACTAATAGATATATTGTTGCTGATTCAAAAAGGTTTTCACCTTTTTGAAGTTATTATAATTTTTATTGCAAAACTACATTAAAAATAAATTAAATCTGCTAACATTAATCATACAGTTTAAACAATAATTGATGCAATGGTGTGAATTTTGGCCTGATTCCATTTGCAGAAATGTTTTTCTTCTAGGAAAATCAGATGTAACTAATAGCAAAGATAACCAAATTAGTGATGAGGATCCTCAGGTTGATGAGGCTTTTATTGGTATTTCTTCCATAAATGGTAATTATAATAATTATTATTCCTGTTTTTTTATACCTTTGATGCTTGAGCTATTAGGGCATTCAGTACTATAATTGGTAAAGATTTGCTGTTACATTTGAGCCTATATACTACATGCAATATTCATATTGCATGTAGTAGTACTCATGTATTACACCTGATCTAGCCACAGTACTACTGCAGGTGATCGTAATCACATCTTTGTCTCACCTGCTTCTAGAGATTTTCAATTTCTTACCTCTACTTTTAATTTTTTGGGTCTTCTTTTTTATGTAACTCTGCATTTCAAAATATAAAAAATAATAAATATTAATCTTTCTTTTAAACTGGATGTTACCCTAAGTTGTGTAAATTAGATGGTTTGCATTATATCATGTTCTTTTTCCTCAGATATAGGGGGGAAATTCATTATAAAAGCAGGGTAAACATATAATACATTAATTAACTAATTATATTTTCAGATACTGCTTTTTCACCTGTAACAGAAAGTCCCAGCAATGAACCAAGTACCTCCGTCGAAGTGCCATCTTTGGAGATATCAACACCAGTACGTAGGGGCCCCAAGTGCAAAAGCAAACACTTCAGAAGTGCATGCATGCAGACAGTCAATATAAATGAGGAGTGCACTTCTCCAAGAAATAAGAGGGTTGCTGATGTTGCCCTGTCACCTATAAAAAAATTGTTTATGTCTCCATTGGAAAAACTTTATGCAAATGACATTCATGAATCTGGTTCCTCTGTGAGTGACAGTGATGATATTTATGAGCCCGATTCATCACTTGAAATGGATGATGGTGAACTTGAAGAAATCAAGGCAATGTCATTGAAGGCAACAAGATATTACAATGAGCATGAAAGCATGCTATACTTAGGTGTTCCTGTCAATTGCCTATATTTGCTGGATCTACTTGGAAATGGACTTGCGTACAAGGGAACTTCTCTCTCTGGAAAGGATATTGTTACATTGGTATTAAGAAAAATAAGGTGTAACCTAACATTTCAGTTGCTTGCCCATCAATATGGGATTGACGAGTCATATGCAGCCAGGCTCTTTAGTGCCAATGTGGGAAAGATTTCTAATGCTATGAAAAAGCTTATCAGGTTCCTTCCTGTTGCTACTATACAAAATAACTTACCAATGGCCTTCTGGGCCAGATTCAAAAATGCATATGTGATAATAGACACTTTTGAAATACAAATTGAAAAGCCTAGCAATCCGTTTGATCAATCAGAGACTTATTCTTTGTACAAAAAGTGCAATACACTTAAATATCTTGTTGGTACAGCCCCTGATGGCACAGTCATGTTTGTCTCTGAGGGATATTTGGGAAGATTCTCGGACATGGAAGTCACAATCAATTGTGGATTTTTAAAACTTTTGCCTAAGGGAGCTCATGTGATGGCTGACAGAGGGTTTAAAGGACTTGAGGCACTGTTAACCAAGCAAGGAAACCAGCTAGTGAGGCCACCAAGTGTTACCAGTGGAGAAGTTCTAAGAAAGAGTGATGTAGCCATGGGGAAAAAAATTGCCAGTTTAAGAATTCATGTGGAGAGATGTATTGGCAGAATAAGGGCTTTTAAATTTTTGAATCCACATGCAACAATAAATCACCAACTGCAGCAAAATTGTGATGATGCTGTCATAATTGCTGGAGCTTTACTCAATTGCCATTCACCTCTAACAAAAATGTAAAATTTGTTCAGAAGTATGGTAATTCAACTTATCTCGAGATAATAAAAATCAAAACATTATTTATGCATTTACCCGTAGTTTTCATTTACTCACTGCATGGTTTTTGGAGGACCCATTTCTGAGGAACCTGAAAATGAATTGTGAAAGTCAGGGCAAAAATAACCTGATTGTTTTTTTTATAATAATTATATGTAATTGTCCTAAAGGACAAATATTTATTATAAAATTTCAAAGTAAGCCAGCATGAATATAATTAGATATTTAATTTAGCAATATTGAGAAAATGTAATCCTTCCAAAACTCAGTGCATTTAGATACAAGTTCACACACAAATACATCATCAAATTCTACTTCAAATAAATCCACTGCATTATCCCTTTCAAAGGAAGGACTAGCAAGGCACAAATACCCTTTACTCTTTTTAGCAAAAAGCATCTCTATCTGAAGCTGTGAGTATATTTTGGGCTTCAATTTTCCATTGCTGTCCACATAGTACTTGCGACATGAGATTTTACTTGGGCACTTCACTTCAAACACAGCTTCAGTAGACACGCCATCCGGTGAGCACCCTCCCTCGGGTATGTGTTTCTCAAGGAGAAAACCACTTCTATGAATGGTGCAATTAAGTTTCTTTGACACAAAGTCCAGAACAGACTTCTCTATATTTAATCCTCTCCGCATTTCTGCTGTGGCAGTATGCTGAGCTCCTAAAATCTTTTCCACCAATGAACCCCCTGGGGTTTTGCAATGCGCGCACTCATATGCTGTACTTCCTGACCACCTACCATATTTGATGTGATACCAATGAGGAGTACTTGACTGCATTTCTGTGGAGACAGAAATTTCTTCCATCAAAGAATCGCTATATCTTAAGCTACAAAATTTCAGGAAGTCATCAGCTGTCTCTTGACCAGTTTCCCTAAATTCTTTGCTTAATGCATGCATTGACAATTGTTTGGTGACATGCAATGGGCTAAAATGCATCATGATTTGACAGTTCGGGCTATATTTCCTTGCTTTTGAAATGAACTCATCAAAAAAGCCCCCAGTCTCTGCAGGAGAACTGTTCATCCTTCTTTTCTTCTTCCTGGTGGACATTAGCTGTGCTGCTGTCCTTGCCACCTTTCCAACGCTGGATAATGTAGGTTTTTTCCAATAGCAAGGGACTGATGTGCATGGTTTTTCCTCACTGCGGCGGTGGAGCCAGGACAATAATGCATGGGAATGCTTACAACCACCTAAAGCAATTAATATCAAATAAATGAATGTGAAATACATGGTACTGGATAATGTTGAGATCAGTAAATTTAGGGGGCTACATCAGATTTTAGCAACTTATTAACCGTTATTTCTAAATTCGAGCAAAAAGAAATACTTCGACCCTATTGACACTTTACAATTGTAAAAAGCAGATTTACAATTGTAATTTTGAGAAATACCATTGTAAAAATGGAAATTCAATAGAAAAAAATTGTAAAATGGAAATACAATTGTAAAAAAATAGAAAATACAATTGTAAAGAATGGAAATACAATTGTAAAGATTGCCAAAATCCAATTGTAAAATTTACAATTGTAAAGTTTCAATAGGGGATGCATCATAACTTACACATTTTTCTTACCAGAGCTGGCGGTGCAATCTTTGCAGGATAATCTTTCAATTGTGATTTCCTCCTCATCATCGTATATTATTACTGCTTCTACCGAGTATGGCTTCGATTTTATCTTATGTTCCGGGCATATACGTGCGCGAATGGTGCAGGTTTTTCCTTCCCACTTCACCTGCACGTACCCAATGGCATCATCGGCATATTCTTCCCGTCCAGCTCTAATATTTTAAATACAGTTAATATAAAAAATTTTAAACCGTAAAATAATAACATTAAATAATCCAGGAAATGCCGACAGAAAACGAGACGGAACCAAACTCACCTCGTCGTCTTTACCCCGCGGCTCTCAGCTTGAATATACAAATCGCTTTGATTTATAAACAAAAACATCGCTTCTGTATTAACTTTGGGAAGATTTCTTGAATCCGCCCTCGTAAAACCTGGATCCAGTTCCATTTTAAATATCCAAACGCGTACAAAATCCAAAAGCCAGCACTAGTTCAAGATTGAGTTTAAAGGAGTCGAAGGACCTGACGTCATCGCTATGCCAGCCAATGAAAATACGTTTAGAAAAGGGGCGTGGCTGAACAGCCGAAATCACATTTCAATGAACAATTTCTCAATAAATAATTAAGGTAAAGGCATTATTTTACGTGGAAGCAATGATTAACATGCTGACAATTATATTAATGACATTTCTAGCGCAAAACAAAAAACTGTCCAGAGACCTATTCAACCCTGCGTTGAAGTGAAGCGTTACCTTCGGCTTACCCACTCATGCGACGAACAGGCTATTATCGGATTAGAGGATAAATAGATGTCATTCGTACGTGCCAAAGCACTGATGTGATTAATTTATTTTTCCTATCATAGCTAGCACTCAATTATATACTTCACATTTAACGCAGAGAAAATTCAGCACGGCAGAAGGAAAAAGGTTAACCATGCAAATAGAGGCATTCTGAGAAAAATGCCATGGTAACATTTACCTTTTAGTATGGTGATGACACTGAATAAACAATTCCTATGGAGAAGTCAATGGGAAAAATCCATGGAAAATATTAAACCATTTCTAACAACTGCACTTCCAACATGTCAGTTACACCATATTAAAGCTAGCTGTAATGACATGCAGCAACAAGCATTAAAGAAAATTACAATAATTATTTGACTGTTCGTATATCTTCCATGAGCATCTGTCATACCAGTGACAAAGCAAATGTCTCTGCAAATGCCAACTGAAACTTCATGCTTGATATACTTAAGTTCATTTAAAATGAGTAAATAGAAGACGTAGTGGTGTCTAAATTGAATAACAATTATAATAAAACTCAAAATTTCCTCAAGTGTTTGGTGGTGACAAAATTCAGTAGATATTATTTTTTCAGGGTAGTTGCGATTTAATCTGATATTAATTGAGTCATTAAAATGGAACAGTGAACAGGGGAGGAGATCCTTTTGCTACCTAGTATAAAAACCCTTATCGTTAACTTTTCGCATTAGTGCATAAGCATTTCGTGCTAATTTGAAAAATTCTGTTTAACATTAACTGAAATTGAACATCCAACAATGCCAATTTTCCTTTATTGCACTTAAAATATGGGGCTAGATTAGCACCAGAGGCACTGAATGATACTTTTTTAAGTTTCATAATTGAAATATCTAACATACACTGTGCGAATCTTTTTAATAGCATTTGCATAATTCAGACTACAAAATTTTTTTTATTGAGAATTGTATTTTATACCGATTATCATCTACAATAATTTAATTACCCATCCATATGCAGTCAAATCTATGTGTTACGGCTCTCCTAGACAGCTAAGTACAAAATATAATCTCTTGACCCCAGTGAAAAATAATTTAATAAAGCATCGGTCACTACTTGTGCATTGCGATTATACTGAAATAAATAACTCACAATATAAGAACAACAATGTTAACTCTAGAGAGTGAAATTTTGCCCATCCCTGTCGGCAATCACTGGGGTTTTAATCGGTTAGTACCAACAACTAATATCCAATTTGATGCAGTAAAGCACCGTCACCACCAAGGATCCAGTTTGAAGGCAGACCCCAGGAGCTGTCTTTTTCATATCCCAGATGATTGACGCCTGTGTTTTTCCTCGAGAGCCCAGTGGTGGTTGAGATATTAGTTGAAATCCAAGGTTGCTTGATACTTCGATCATCGCCTCCTTTGAGAAGCATCGATAAAGCATTACATTGAACATGGTGTCCAAGGGGCATTTAGCTCCAGCAGGAGGTTCTGTCAATGGCAGCAACAATTGATCGATGGCATCCCAGAGTACTTCACTGTTTGTCAACCTTCAGCGCGAGTTGCTAGTCTTGGAAGGTTAAGAATTGCTTCGCACTTGAAGTAAAAAAAAAACGCCGTGCTCAGAAGTTTCCTTTTGAAAAATTAGGCATATTTTCATGTCATTTTTTTTGCAATAACTTCTTCGTTGGTGAGTCATTTAGAAAGATGACCAACAGCTTCGATATCATTTGAATCATTAAGGCTAAATTGGCGGGAAAGAAACAGGTGAAAAAAAGGAAAGAAGTCAGATGCCGGCATTAGCTAACTCTTCGCGAAATATGCAAAGGGCCCACTTCAACGTCCCATTCGGCTAAATGAGTACGGCAATAGAGGCATACACACCAAAGTAGGACTTTGGATTCTTCCAGAGAATAATCTCTTATCATTCAGAATTAGACGTCGGCCGCGGTGTCGGCGGGGTAAAGTCCTCGCCTTCTAACCCGAGGGTCGCGGGTTCGAGTCCCGCTTGGGTAAGATTATTCAATGCCCAGGACATGAGTGTTTATGTTCGTCTAATGATATATTAAAACACTTGTAATTGGGGAAACCTGTAAGTGTTAAAGAAATTTTTATTCTTTGTTACTTCTGTAACTTTCCCCTCCGAGTCCCCGGCTAACATCGGGTTTCGTTGCCGTCATAATGGCCGAGAATTCGAGAGGGGCGGTGCAGAGTTCGTAGCCGCTTCCGATTAACCCATCGGATCAGTGGCTACGCTGCGTTCGGGTCGTGCGCACGGAGCAATCCCAAGAGGACGGCCTTCTGCATGCGGGCTGCAAGTGATTCCGCCTGTGCCACGCAAGCAGGAATACACTTGATGCTCTGTATCAGCGAGCCCTTGATTCCACCGAGCACACCTATGACTAGGACTACTAGTTTTACAGTGTCCCGGGTACATCTGCCGAAGTTCGAACAGCAGGTCTTGATATTTCGTCCGTTTTTCCGCCTCTTTCGCGTCCAAGTTCGTATCGGCCGGAGCCGAAAACTCGATTACGAACATGGAACGAGATTGGCGGTCGAGGAGAACGATGTCAGGCTTGTTCGCCTCCAACTGCCTGGTGGTGGGGAATGAGTAATTCCACCAGATTTTTATTTTGTCGTTCTCCACGACGGACTCAATATCTCCAGGGGCATAGGTCAGCACATAAACTTCGTCGATGCCGTAATGATGTCGAAGGTGGAAATACAACACTCGCAGAGCTGCATTGTGCCTAGTTAAATACGCTGATTGCGCGTAATAACTGCAGCCGGAGAGAAGGTGACTCAAAGTCTCCGGCTTGGCTCGGCACGCTCTGCATCTCGTGTCCGTCACCTCCGCCTTGAATATCATTCGGCGGTACACGAGAGTGTTGATGACACCATCCTGGCACGCGAGAACGAAACCCTCTGTTTCGGACCTGAGACCCGCGGAACGAAGGAAGGCAAACGTCAGCTCCTTCGATAGCCCATGTTTTTCCATGTTTCGGTAGAAACCTCCATGCATGGGCTTATCGGTGTGCGTCTTGAGCAAGGTCTTCTGCTCAGCCTTTTTGACCTCGAGCTTTAAGACGTCTGCCCTCAGTGACACGATTGACGTGCCACTGTCGTTACCGTCGGATGACAGGTCAAAGTCCAGACCGATTTCGTCCGCTGCCCTCTTCGCCGCCTGAAAGAGGAACGCCCCCACCCCGGCACCTTCGTGCTCCCTTACGAGAGTGAGCAGGGGGTCCGTGCTGTTGAACACACGGCAAACTGTACCCCAAACAACTCTGTTATGTAGACACTCCAGGCTCAACATACCTCTACCGCTTACACTGCGAGGGAGATACAATCTGGCGACGGAAGATTTCGGATGAAGACTTCTATAGATGGTCAGCATCTTCCTCGTTCCCCGATCGAGGTTTTGCAACTCGTTGACATTCCATTTCATGCATCCGAAGGTGTACAGCAGTGTCGGAACCGCGAACATGTTCGTGGCAAGAACCTTGTTCTTGCTAGACAGCTCAGAACTCCAGATTTTTCTGAGTCTGTCTGTACTTGGCGGTGAGTCTTTCCTTCACTGCTGCTACCTCCTGCATTCGACGCTGGGGGACGCCGAGGTATTCGTAGCATTCGTCATCTTGCAGATGACGAACGACGTTCCCGTCAACGAGTTGCAAGTCTTCCTTGTCCTCCGATATTCTTCCTTTCGCCAGGTGGATGGATGCACACTTGTCCAATCCGAATTCCATCCCTATATCCTCACTGTATTGATGTACGGTGTCCAGTGCAACGCGCAGTTCTTTGGCGTTGGAAGCATACAGTTTAAGGTCATCCATGTAAAACAAATGGGTGACCTTGTGCTTCCTGTCACCAGGAACGCCGCACATGTATCCTCGGCCTCGTCTCAGCTTGAAGGAGAGGGGGAGGAGGGAAATACAGAACAGGAGGGGGCTCAAGCTGTCGCCTTGAAAAACGCCACGGTGGTATGTTACCAACTCAGAGGAGACGGTCCGTTTGCCCGATGTCAAGACGAAGCGCGTTCTCCAGAGTGGTAACAGGCGTTGGATGCAGGACACCACCTCTGGGTGGACTTTCATCAACTTCAGCACGGCGATGAGAAGCTCATGCGAAGTGGTGTCGAAAGCCTTGCGATAGTCCACCCATGCCATTGATAGGTTTCGCTTATGTCGGGCGGCATCCTGACATATGCACCTGTCAATGAGCAGGTTGTCCTTGCATCCCGCGATTCCTCGTTTGCACCCCCTTTGCTCGTACACCTCCTCCCACACAGGCTGGATCTGCCGGAGGATAAGGTCGCTCAAGATTGTGGTGAACGCCTTGTATACAGGCGATTCGGCTCACGCCGCGGGATTACAACTTCCGCCCCCGGTTTGCAAGCTTTCGCTTATTACCGAGGACAATGGAAGAGGAGGGAGGAAAGGATGGGTAGGGAAGGTTAGCGAAACCACTGCCCCTTCGAGACCGACACCAATGAGGCGGATTGAGGTCAAAAGGACCTCAAGGGCCTCCGCCTCCCCGAAGTGCTCGTTTTAGTTTGGTTCCCCCAAACAACTGAGACGAGTAACCGTCGGCTCCGCTTTCGCTAGAGCCTACCGCACATCTCTGCGTAACGAGAGAGCCTGTTGCCCAAATATTTGGGATTAGGTATCCCTCTGATTCGCTTTTTGGGTTGCCGCCGTGCGGTCTGCCGACTTACGTCATTGGAGTGAGGATCACCGGACCCAATGGAGGGTCAAAACGGACCAATTTTGGTCAAATGTGTGAGTATAACCCACTCCTCAATAGGTCCCGACAACCCATCGCCTTGTATACAGTGTTTAGACAGGTTATAGGGCGATAGTTCTTCGGATTGGACAAGTCTCCCTTTTTCGGAATGAGAACCGTGCGTCCCTCAGTCAGCCAAGGTGGAAATGGTTCTCTACCTGTGATGAGGGACGTGAAGATTCTGGCCAGATGTTTGTGCGATGCCGGAGTGTCTCCATTGAATGGCCTCGTCGTTTCGTAGATATCCTTCCAGAAACGCTCGACCTCATGAACGGGTGGCGGGGATTCAACAACAGGCGGAGGAGGCCGAAAGAGACGGGACGGCTGAAGGAGAAAGGTGGAATTCTCCCTTACGGCTCTACTCCTTTTCAGGAGTTTTTTTTTGGCCGAGGTAAGCGCCCGTACCCTATCGACCTCCTGCTGCTTAATAGTAAGCAACACGTTTTTGTTCAGTGTGTGATGGTTGAACCTGAGGCTGCGCGCAATGCGCCGAACTTTGGATGTAAAGGTTCGCCAGGCAGTGATGTACTCAATCACACACTGAATCTTCGACGCCTGCTGTCGCGCCAGCGTGATCTTGTCATCCAGCTTTTTCAGCCTTGCTGCTGCTTTATCCTCCCGAGAGGAGTCCTTTCGGGGGGTTGCCAAAACCTTGGCCGCAGCGTAGACCACGCAATTCACCGTGCAGAGATCTGACGTCTCTGTCAGAATCTCGTCGATGAGTCCATTTATTTGGGGCAGGTGGTTACCCCGCAGAGAGATCTTGCGATGGATGCTTCTCTGCCTAGTGTGTCCTTCGTCATAGCTAATTGTGCTTCTTAACCGCGATCGTAATAGTTCAGAGTCAGTCTGACCTACATCCTCCCTCTTAGTAGGAGATACCTTAAAGAAATTATTATTATTATTATTATAGAATTGAAACCATAAATCAGAGGAAACCGAAGTCCAACAACTCTCCATTCCTGAAGGCCATCAAATCTCATGTTGCCAGATAAAATGTCTTACCACATAAATCAAAATTTAAGAAAGAAAACACATTGATCAAAGAATAGGAAATTACCGAAGCAGTTGAAGAATACTATCTCTACAAGGAAATCTCAGCAACAATTGTCCACCAAACTAGCAGCGGAGAAACTACCAGGCAAGCATTAGCAGAATAATTGAAGTAAATGAAGAGGTTAAAGATGAAATATTCAAACTAGATAATTACATCATAATTTGATGTAAAGGTATGATGCCTGAAAAATCTTTCTTGAGTCCTTCCAAAATAATAGTGCAGTTGAAATACACTAATTTGGCTTAGAATGAACTAAAAAAGTATTTTTTTAACAATTGCATGATTAAAATGAATGATAATTTTCCCTTTGGCAAGGCCATGTTAACCCTATCCCAAACAACATAGGACGCATTTATAACCTGGCTCCATTTCTGTCAGTTGCTCAAATATCTAGGACATTGATCAAAATTTAAAAATTTCAGAAATGTTCAATGAGTTGAAGATGATTTTCCCTATTTCGTTAACTTTCAAGGAGAACCGGTAACTCAGCTAAAATGCACAAGTTTCACATCAACATGACAAGGAGGGACTGCATGTTTTGCTTCCTTGGATAGATCATCATATTCAGTAGTGAAGAAAAAGAAAATGTTAATATAAAAACAATGTATTTCGCAAGGTATATTTAACCAAAAGTTTAATTATACTCTGATAAATTTAAGTCTTGAACAATATCAGCTGTACTGCTCATAAATTCTTTATCATCCTCTTCAACTTTAATCTTTTTCACCGGAAGATCCAGTTTCTTTATCTTTAGTTTCTTCACCTTCTTAGGCTTTTCTTCCTCCTCATTGTCATTTTCTTTCCTAAAATAAAAAATACAATAAAATCAATCTCTTAAGTGGAGAAAGAAATGAAAAACACATCCAGTCAAGCACAAAAAACAAAAACATCTGATTCCACCCATATTGTCATAAAATGGAGCAAAGTATATGGTAATGATGTCTGGTATAATGAAGATGACTCAATTGAAACTTTTGGCTTGGAGGTTTTTCGTGAAATTTTCCTGGTGAATTCAAGAAAGTTTTGCAAAAGGACTCACATAATGCTCAACCTGCCACAGGTAAGCCGATGCCTAAGAGACTCATGAAAGTTACGCATGCTGTGGCAGCACGGCGACAGTTTATGCGATTTCATTCATTTCACACGATTGATTCAATTTATTTTTCCTCATACAAAAGCATGAGGAAATTTAAATTGAATTAATAAGTATTATAAATAAATATGTACGCTCCAAAGACTAAAGTAAAAATAACTGAGAGTACAATTTGTAGACTTATGAGAAAAAGCTTGATGCGCTCTGGAACATAAAACAGGACTTAGTGGTTGACTGAGAAACTAACTGAGCAATAGTCTGTGGCTAAAACAATTCAAGGAGAAATTCCCAAATCACAATAAATAGAGGAGGCAGGAGTTTCTCATGTTTTTCAGTACTTATTTCAAGAAGGGGAGGCAACCCTACCTAATTGTAGTTAAGTATAGAGCACACTGCAGTTTAAAAAGCAGTGTTCACCTAAGTTCACCATAGGGCTTGTTGGGATAGATATTTATACTTTCAACAATACACTAATACATTCCTGCATAACTTAAGACCTCAATTCAGTTAGAGTGTGACATTCTGCTTATCCCAAGAATGTGGGAAAAAATGTACCTGTCCAAAAAAACTTACCACCTCAGAGCCGAAAAATTTCTAAGTCCAGAGTAAACGTCATTGTGACATCGCCTAACCACGCCCCCTTTCGCAATAAATGCATGGCATGGAAAAGAAGCTTTCTTCCGAACGTACTTGTCGAGAAGGAACACCACTCGGCAAAAAATTTTGGGATTATTTCTGGGGAGGGGGGGGAAGGAGGGTGGGTTGGGTCTATTGTGTTGGTCCTACGGTCCTATCCCATCGGTGTCGGTGTTTGATTTGAGTTTAATATTCTATACGACAAATCGTTGACATCTGAGATGATAAAAACATGCTAAGCACACAGTGAGGCCCTCAAGGAAATCATTTGACAGTATTTCTTTGTCGTGCTGGACAAAGTTTTTGTAAACTGGGATAAAGTGACTTAAAATAGATACAATTATGAATTCACATTAATTTATTTATCATTCAAGTTCTAATCAGCAATTGAATTTGTCTTGCTGTGTCCCCTGAATTGCTTCATGCCTGCTTATATGCTTTGAGCAGGGAATTGAGAGGATATTGGTTGTATCCTCCAAGTCATATTCAATATTTTATCTCCCCCTCGCTGAATTTCAACGGGTACCCTCTGCTGATTAAACATAGAATGAACATCCACGACCACCGGTGGTGGAAAGCCCATGCCGGTTGTAATCGCACATTCACCAACTTAACCGAGTGAACTGTAAACACACCAAAACGAAAGAAAGCCTCTACACCACCTTCGCCCATCTTTCTAGCGAGGCCTGCATAAGAATTGCAAGGGAAGGAGGCAGCGACAATGTTTTCAGATTGGAGTGGGGGAGAAGGAACGGTCTAGTGGTCGGTCAGGCTCTTTCACCCAAGGTTCGTGACGGCGTGGGTTCCCTTGGGGGACTGAGGTTGGGGGTTGTCAGTATTAGCTCTGGCGTACCGAAGTGGAATTCTTAGATGAGTAGAGATGGGAAAATATGCTATACACCCCCATAATTGCCTTCTTCGTTCATCATTACCATCTGCATTGCGTAGAGCCTTTGTCGCATCCTTACCATTTTGCGAGGGAAACATGACACTTCGAATTTAGCATTGACATACTATGAGTCATGGTAAAGTCCTAATTAGATGACTTTGATGGAGATATACATTCAAAAATAGAATACAAAATCAGCTTTTTTTCAGCTTTTTCTTTGGGATTTCCTGCATCAATGGTAAGGTAACAATGGGCGGCATAAGCACAGTCTGCATAGGTTCCCAGAAGAGAATGTGA
The DNA here is from genome assembly GCA_963169105.1 of Ceriagrion tenellum. Taxonomy (NCBI): domain Eukaryota; kingdom Metazoa; phylum Arthropoda; class Insecta; order Odonata; family Coenagrionidae; genus Ceriagrion; species Ceriagrion tenellum. The sequence goes on from OY720637.1 coordinate 5,265,388, forward strand.
AACGTTGGGACCGAGTAATTTTTATAATAGTGTCCCCCAAAAACTCAAGCAGCACTGCATAAACGAACCGTGAGAGTTTTATTCATTTAAAAAATTAGACTCGATAAGGATTACACCAATGCTCAACTTGTAGGAATCCTCAGCGGAAAGGTTTTCCACCTTACCACTGTGATCCTGTCAGAGATGTCAGCCTGATCAACGTTATCCATATTCAGAGCACTTTTGTTGGTGCTTTTGGTGGTGTGACGGAGATCTTTCAGGTATCAAAATAAAATGCAATACATATTACATCAGCTCATAAATACATTAAAGCATTTAAGAATACGATGATAAAATTATCACAGAAAGATATACGATGATGGAGACCAGAGATAGCTAACATGGAGCAGTATTCTATCACCTTGAATGGACATATCCTCTCAGCGCCTTCAAGCTGTTGCGAATGAGGCATCTTAAGACATGTGGGTCATTTTGCATTTGTCAAGGGAGAATCTAATTGATAACAAAACGATGTTGAAATATAAATACTAACAGAAAACATCAAAGATAATGGCATATTGGAGTAGAGTCCATGGCTGACCAAGTTCTTAGTCAGATGTTTCGTATTCTTGAATTTGTCGATCGCTGCTTCACCAATAGCGATATGGATCCATTTACATTGTCTAACTTAGTAGATCTGCCCCCTTTCTCCTTTACAAATAAGGAAATAGAAGTCCAAACAACCCGAATGATTGGAAACAGCTCAAAAATAACACTTCTCCGACAGGCCCACTCCCAGCTGAGAAAGAAACCGCGGCCCTGTTTAGGTCACTTTCAGATGAGAGAACCCTTTCCACAATCCAGGGTTGTGAGAAGGGTTTTCTTTTGTGCGGAATGTTTATTACTCAGAGATTACGCAGAGCTGGTATCTACATCTCTCCATGTTTTCCAGGATTTCTTCCACGTCAGTTGTTTGTGGGACAACAGTTTCACTGGCAGTCCTGCCAGCGTCTTCAGGTCGAAGTGACGTGAAGCATATTGGCCATCCTTATACATCGTCATTTTCCCACGTTTTTCTTAGTGCTTCTCTTTGATTGGCTGAGGCGCGAATCACCCTTTTCCAAGCGCTGTGTAGTGGATATCCGTCCTCTCTGTTGAAATTATCCGGTTCCTTCATTATTTCTATTGCCTCTCGTATTTGTCTCGGGAAGTATCTGCTTTCCTTGGTCAAAATCCTGGCGTCTTCGAATCTAATAGTGTGCCCTGGTCCACTCCACGCGTGTTCGGTGAGGGCGGAGCGGCCAAACTGTTTCTTTTCAGTTGCTCTCCGGTGTTCTTTCATTCGTACGATCAGTGAACAGCAAGTTTCACCAATGTATGCCTTTCCGCATGAGCAGGGGACGTTGTAGACTCCTTCACACAAATCATGCGGAATCTTCTCTTTGGGTCCAGGTAGAAGGTTTGCTATCTTGGTCACAAAACCGTACCTCGTGACCACATCATGTCTTTTTAGAGCTCTGGAAATCTTCTCTGAAATCCCCGCAATATACAGGATTCTGGCATATGCTTTACGTTCCGGCTCAACATCTCTCTCCTCTCCTCTGGTATTATCGGCAGTGGGCTGGTTTCATCTTTTCTCCTCCTTCGCGGCCCTTTTCAGGACCATGTCCTTCGTATGGCCATTTCTAATAAGTGCAGCCGTAAGATGTTTCTTCTCGTACGTCAGCGAGTCAGCATCAGAAATGTTGTACGCTCTGTTTATTAGTGTTCGTGCGCACCAGCGTGAGCCCCTTTTTTGTTCTTTTAAACCTCCCGCCATCTCCTTTCCCTCGTTTTTCCTTTTTCCGTCCCTGTTTTGTTTGACAAATAAGAGGGCGCTTAAGAAGGTGGCACCCAGGAGTGTTATATGCTCCGAGAGTGAGACTAGATCGCATCGGCAGCAGTGCATGTGGGCATCAAGAAAACGCATTCTCTCCGGCGATGGTCAGTCGGAGGTGCAGTGGCGGAATTAAGCGCGGAGTGCCTCCTCCTGGGACCGGCGTTAACACGACGTGTTATCCTCATTCATTATCATGTGAGCGTCCTCTTATTCCCCATTCTTTTTCTTTCCCCCTGTTTTTTCATTCCGTATACCCTTCCCTCCCTTCATCACGCGGTGCGTACGATCCTCCGTGGTCCCGTCTGCGTGAACGTTCAATTACTGTTGCCACTAGAGATGCCTTCTGACTCGGATGGTGATGTGACGCTGCGTTCAGGTAGCGATCCGTATGTGTCGGTTTCCTGTAGACGGCATGTCCCAGGCTCCCGTTGCTCTTTCTGGTGACCATGACATCCAAGAAATTTAATTTTCTCTCCTTCTCCATCTCCATGGTGAACTGAATGCATTGATTCTGGGCATTCAAGTGATGCAGGAATTTCTGAAGTTCGTCCATGCCGTGTGGCCAGATGACGAAAGTATCGTCAACATACCTCAGCCACAGGGTCGGCTTCTTGTCGTAAGTGTCGAGTGCCTTTTTCTCAAACTTCTCCATGTAGAAATTGGCTACCACTGGTGATAGTGGCAAACCCATCGCTGCCCCCTCCAGCTGCTCGTAATGCCCGCTGTTGAAGTACTCCCCTGGTTGAAAGGTAAACACAAAAATGGAAAGTCATGATGTGATCAGCTTTGATTTTTTATAACAGAAATTAAAAAGATTCTTCACCAGGGAAATGTTCACGAGAGAAATACAAATGAGATTTTGTGAGAGTGGGACGTGGAACGTCCCCTGATTACTTGTGGGACACTGGGACATCAGTACTGACAGCAGGATGTTTGTTCACTTTGAGCGTTACACCTAACCAATATGTTTACTCAGTCATACCAAGCCATACTATGCATCTTAATCGCATAAGAGCAGGGAAAACCACAGAGTTACCAGAATAATCACATGTAAAGGGCAAATAACCAAAATACAGGTCAACTGAATAATACAAGAGACAATTCTTAACCCATTCACTGCGGTCAAACTGCAGAGACTTTCCAGCCCCTGTGCGGCAAAATAGTGAACGATTACCAACGTCGACACAGAAATTATGTCTCTCATTCGAATCAATACCAAACACCTGCAACTCAGTGGTCACGAAGGATCTTGGGAAGGATTAGTTCAATGTAGAACAATGAACTCGTCCAATGGCATTCGTGGAAAAAGAGAAGGTTTGGAGGCATGGGTAGAAACGACCACTTGCCAACGGAATGTAAGAGCTACGTTCACAGCAGTCAACCAGGCGAACGTGACTGCTACATTAACAGCAGCGAAAAGGTTAAAAAAACAGCCAACAAACCAGAATTTTATGTCTTCCTCCGACTCATCTGACGAAGGGAAGAGCACAACAGGACCAGATGGCTTCTCATTCTTCTCAACTTTCTTTGGTTTCTTAATAACAGGTATTTCTAAATCATCACCCTAAATCATAGAAACAAGAAATTTGATATCAATTAGCATCACCAAAAATAAAAGATATGCTCTATTTTGCAATTAAATAAATGCTTAATCTAACACATTTAACATGGCACAAAGCTGCACATTTAAATAATCCTCTAGCCCAATATTGAACAAACTTTAGAGGAGACCAAAATTGGCATGTAAAAATGCAAAATAATGGCACTTCAGAGCATGAAAATTTTCTTTCTGAAAGTATCCTTTAGAGGCCATGTCACCATATTTTTCAGGTAAAGATCAATACCATAAAAAATAAACCACCATCCTTAATGATGGTTTAAACCTACTTCACTATGGAGATTCAAGTCTTGTGTCAAGCCCTATTTAAAACGCAGGAGAATACAACATTGCACTCCAAAAGCTAAATTTCAGCTTTAATCCCAATGCCAACCATGGAATACCCAGGTTTGTTCCTGGTGGAAATTTCCAGTTGTCTCCAAAAGCTGGGTCACCATTGGACACATTTTCTGTACCACACAATTGTATTACAGAATATAGTGCCATAGCATGCATTGATACAATGTATACATAATCTGATCGGTCAATCTCACTAGCCATATGTACAGTATTTCCCTGCAATATCTTCACACTACAGAGAGAGACAAAACTCTGGTGATGGTAAGAACCTTGTCAGATTAACAATGTCTTGATCAACTAACATTCAAGAAATAAGAACTATTTCCTGCATCATCAAAAGCCAAATCCATATAAATGATCACTATTAGCAGTAATCAATCCAAAGATTGATAGGCTGCAGCTCTCTACTATGCTCTCTCGTCGGTCAGATCACCATTTCATTCCTGCCTGTCTCCTTTTCGACATACATTAAAATTTCCTGGAATGCTTCCATTCTTGGTATTCCCAGTTAATTACCACACATAATCACTGCCAGCTGCTCTTCATACACCCAGAACACCAATTTACTCTCATTATATAATACTTCAATGCACTTCAATGCACAAGCAATCTGTAAAAATCCATACAATCAAGCACTTTCTCTAATTTGATGAAGGAAATGCTTTCAAGCGGGTCTCCTTGGCTGTAACAGCCTTTCTTGCTTCTCCACTTTTCATAAAACTCAACTGGTCTCCATCCAGAGATCTACTATATTCAATTCCATCCTTACACACACATTTCCTGTCAGATTTTCTTTGCAGGTGCAGCACAGCTCATTACTCAACACATTAATCACTCTTTTCTTCTAAGTGATCATTAAATTTGTTTTAAAGTCAACTAGCATTTGTGAAGTTCAATAAATGTCACATAAAAATGGGTCGAGTTTTTCAGGGTTCATACTTCTGCATATTTCAGCAACTCTGAGGGAATTTAATCAATCTGGGCACCCTTCTATCTAGTCTCTTTTTGCCACATCAAATTCAGATCTTTGGATGAGGTAAATCCTTTTAAATCTTCATCCAGAATCTTCAACCTCCAGTATCCTACTTTTCCATGATTTACAAGAGAAAAGTTTCTACAGACACCATTTCTAACTTTTAGCTACTTCCTTTTTAAAGATAATACTGTAACGAATGGGAATGGGGCTACCTGACAGACCCATTTGACTGCTTCCGGTAACGAAGGTACGAGAAACGGCTTCCCGTAAGGGAGGGAATATTCGAGAACAATGCACCCTGGGATATAAAGGGATGGCGAGGTCGTGAGATGGCAGTGAATGACTTACAGAGTTGGTGAGCAGATAGCTGGGCCATACAAGATGTCACAGAGAGCAGAAGCGAAGGTTGTGGAGAAGGGAGCGGGAGTGGAGCCGCAGAGGACAGCCAGGCGAGGAGCGAGGGACGACGCGGCGAAAGTGAAAGAGATAATTTCTTACTTTGAGTAAGAGAGCAGGCCAATGAAGGCTCCTTATTGGTCATTTTGGGAGCGCTTGTTTCAAATCCAATTCCACCGATCTTTACGAACGCTTCCAATCTGTAACAATTGGCGTTCGTTGTGGGATTGGAAGTGGGATGGAGGGAAACAGAAAGGCGATCGAGGAGCTGAGCGAGCGAGAGCTGCGCTCGGAGTTGGCAAACCATGGCCTGCACCAAGGGGGAAATAAAAGGGTAGATCACCGGCGAAAAGCCTTGATGGAAGAAGGTAGGGATCCCGAGTGTTTTTCGTTCCCGTGCGGAGCAGATGGAATTGAGTCCGGTAAATCTTCTCTGAAAGAAGAACAGGATCCACTCAAGATAATGGACATTCTGCAGCAACTTACTTCGATGGTGTAGCAGCAGACTAACAGTATCACCCAGCAGAAAGCCACGAAAGTGAAAGGGATAATTTCTTACTTTGTGTACGAGCAGGCCAATAAAGGCTCCTTGTTGGTGATTTTCAGAGCGCTTGTTTCAATTCCAATTTCACCGATCTTTATAAACCCTTCAAATCTGTAACAATACCATTGCCATCATCCCAAAATTACATTGGATGGGAAGTTCTTCAAAGTGGTTTTTTTGCAGTTATGTGAGTGGCTGCAACAAATTCCTTCAATAAAGATTCTTACCTTGTCTTCCACCTTTTTTGCAGCCGTTTTTCACCTATTCTTCTCAGGTCTTCAAGACTCTGGCTAATCACAGTTATCATCATTGTACATAAATACAGAAAGCTGTAGTCCTTCTCCATTCAAGTTTTTATTCTTCCTTCTTTCATCCATTAAGTCTAGTCTTCCTATGTAACCCACGGCTTCTGTATCTCCACTTTTCTTCTTTCTGTTTCATCTGTTGCTTACAGAACAATTATCTTGATGATTTGCCATCTTTTTGAACTGATCCTGTGCTGTTACATATCATCCTTTTCAGCTCTGTCTAAAATACATTGATAACCAATATGTTTCTTCCTTCCCACTTTCTATTTTGGTACTATTAAGAGAGCAGATGGGTGCAACACTCCATCTTTTAGATGGGCTGTTTCAGTGAAACCCCATCAGCGCCTTTCATTGACAGAAGGCTAATACAAAAGCTAGATTTCTCTCCACTTATCCACCAACCAACCCACCACCTCTAATTGGTGTAAATGAAGTTATCAACTGCTAATCCCAATTACCAGCCAACCAGCAACTGATTTTCAAGACTGAATGCATCATCATCTCCACAAAAAATGAACATGAAGATGGAGTACTGACAAGGCCAAGATTAAATCTTCAACATTATGTTGTAATTGTATGAGAACTTAAATTGTAAAATCAAAATAGAGAAGAATCATGGTACAACCCTTAAACTTGGGAGTAATAGTAGAATACACATATCATCAGGTTAATGCAGTTGTCCCACATGATAGACAGGTCAAACGATTAATTATTCAATTTTTAAAAAAAGTTTTCGAAGAACTAACACATGTCATTCAAATACGGAAGCAGTGATAATATTTCCACAAAATCAGAAGTTCATTCATACATTTTGCATATTACAATGGAATCAGCTTTAAATTTCATGATACATCAAAGGCATTCCTTTTTGACATACAGATCAGCAGACCAAAGCACCCAAATTGAAAAATAAATCAGCTGTTCAGTGCCAACCATTCATTCATATAATCAGAAAAACCTACCTTATCCACTCCAGTTTCCCTCTTTGCTTTTTTCTGAGTATTCAATTTATTGTAACTCTCCCAGAACTTGGATAATGGAGTGCCTTTGCTCTTCATATTTGTCTCCCATTCCAATATGGCATTCTGGTCATGCACTCGAAACGATACTTTTCTTTGACTTTCAATGGCTTGAGAATTCTCTTCGACCTTTTCCAGCACCTGCTTTAACTTTCTGCAGTAATTAGCCACTTTGCAAGTTTTGTTAAATTTCCTTAGCTGTAATAAATATCAATTAAATTAATAATGACAATACTATTTACATCAACAAGTTTTCAAAACTGAATGTCAGGGGAAATTTTTTAACAATTTCACAGAATAACAATTGCAAGCCATTCTTGGTGAACTAACATTGCAATGTAGAGATGATGGTGTGAGACCAAAAGAAAGATACTTAATTGCTGATGCCTAGTAGTAAACATAGGTGCATAACTGACTTCAGAACCGATACTTCTCCAGGAACGTTAGACATGTAGCTATACGTATGCTTCAGCTCACATATATTTGTGATTGGTCATATCTTGTTATTTCTTTGTTTTCATCGTGGATAAACAACTTTTTCTGTATTCCGCTATAACCTGAACTTACAATTAGAGATTTTTAACCCGCACTGACTTTTTGATAATTCAGCCTAGTTAAGGAAGTTAAAAATTTTAACCTATTGGTGACAGTAAAACAGGAAACAAAATGGTTATGTCAAGGAATAAAAAACACAAGAACATACACAATCCTATACAGCAGAAAAGGAGGAGATAACAAAGAGTTTGGTGTGGCATTCATAGTAGACGATGGAAATAAAACCAACATCATAGACCTCCAAGCAATTAATGAATGCTTGCTTAAGCTTCATTTACTTACGGACCTCATCAATTTAACTACCTATATTAAATGTTCATGTCACCTCAGAAGAACAAGAAGAAGGAATGAAGGAGATATTTTATCAGCTCTTGAAGGAAACATGCTAATTGACCAAAAATAAGATATAAAAATCATTAAGAGCATGATGAATTCCAAACTAGGAAAGGGAGAACAGTTATTAGGAGCATCAGGAAGGCATTCACTACAAGCAAAAAGGAAATAGAGAATTCCTGATTAACTTTGATACACACAAATATATGATCATAAGCTCCACATGTTTCCCTCATAGAAACCTCCAAAAAGTAACATGGACATATGCCATAATTATAATTAAAGCAGAAGTTAAAAGAGGCCAAGGCCCATCTTCGGTCTCTGGTGCCATTAAAGAGATATGATATTTAAATGACCCGCTATGATATTTATACACCACTTTTCCTTGACTTAATTTAATGACTTCTTTTCAGAGCCCCTAATAATACCTTGTACTCCATGACTTTTCCAGGTTTTCCACCCCCATTTTTAATCCCCATGACTTTTTCCAGGTATTCTAGGCCTATGGCAACATTGAATATAGTCCATAATGTATCCAAAACTAGAACCCAAAAAGGTTTTACCAGCAACAGGTCGCATATTTGTGTAGAAAGTGCATAACATGGTGAATTCTTGGAATTATTGTTTCATGATGGCACACACCTCCTACATCACAAACTTCTTTAGTGCTCGAGTCCATGAATTTTCATCATAAAAATAGTTACACCATTACAGGTCTCATAAGTAAAAAGCATCTTAATGGAACACAAGTTCTCGATTTAGGCACCACCATGATGAACCAGGGAAATCTTGCACACACAAGATAAGGTGATGAAAAAGGACCAAAAAGCAGCCGATTATGCAGAGAATTAGAACAAATAAGCTGGACGAATTTCAAGTATCAAATTTTTGCATTTGTTACTGACATCATGTAAGCAAAGTCTAGATCTGAGTACTAACTTAGGCTTTGTTTAGTTGTTTACTTATATTGTTATTGAGGGAAAAATACCACAACTCTCTCCTTTCTCTTCAGTCAGATAGGTGGTATTCCTCCTTCAAAAACACTATGGGATTACAGAGGGTGGGTGAACCTTGATTTGTTCTCAAGCTGAGTACATTCAAGTAAGCAAGTAGATTTAGGGTAACCAAAACTCATGGGTCTTGACCTTCTGGGTATGTTAGGCTTACATAACCTTCACTTCAGTACGGAAGAATAGGGCACAGCAGTCAGGAGCCTCCTTGTCTGAGTTAACCTGCATTTTTAGCTTCTTATGAGAGACATGAATGCATAAACTAATGCTTATATAGCACAAACATGAAGATCCCTCAATAACACACTGAGTGCTTTGGTCAGACCACACAGTGCAATATCAAGGGATCCAGGAGCAAGTTCCCCTCAAGGTGAACGATGTCTCACCTGCAAAATAACGCAACTGAAATATCATTATGAAAGGTAATTAACGAAACAAAATAACACACCTCAATACAAAGAGGAATGACTAAGTCTGGAAAGCCTATTCGATGTGACTCATTAGCCAAATACATAAATATTAGGTCATACACAGCATCAATTACAGCATCTTTGAAGCCATTTTCTTGCATTTGACTTTTGGAGAGCCTTAAAATGCAGTTGAAGTTCATTGGCTTCATAGAAACCTTGGTGTGTTTCTTGTTAAAGTTGAAATTTAAAACCTGAAAGAATGATTAAAAAAATAAGTCTTCACATCATTCATTATTTTCAATAAAATTAACCTCACACAAAACATATGAAAGCTCTTTCAAAATCTAAAACAAAATTACATATAAAATCTTTCCATAATACATATATAACTTAGATATTGTGCAATTTTTCTTAACCTTAACATGATTTAAAATATCAAAATCTGGGTCATGTAATAAAGTTTATCCTTCTGCAGAAAATTGCACATAATCCACCTTTTTAATAAACTAAATCACAAAATGAATTTTTCATCCAGAAAAAAAGTAAAATGACTTCATGAAAAATCTGCCGAAAGAGTAATTACCTCTCTCACTGGTGTAATAAAAAAATACTGATATTCCAGTTCATTACATGATACAACTTCAAAATCACAAATAGGTATTTTGGATTCAAAGGCTATTGTACAAAAGAAACTCAATTTTGATGATGTACACAGGATGATTTTCCTTTTCGTTATACCTTCCCCTCCATCACCTCAAAACTCCATTTTGCTAAATTTAAATTTTTAAAAACTATTTAAGGAATGCATTCCTTGCATAAAATAAGTATATACATACTCGTACGTCAAATATATAATGTGTTAAAAATAAGGCACTCACCTCAAGAATAAACGGTAAAATTGGAATATAAACACCAGTTTCATTACTCAGTTGAATTAACATTCGCAGTATGTGAAACCTCAGAGGATAATACTGAGCCGTGGAAATCAATTTTATAGTCCCAATGGCTACCTGCAATAAGAAAACAAAATTGCCATCCAGTAATTGATCAATTACATTCATTTCAATACATTAACAATAATCCAATTCTTGCACACCAAAAATGAACACAATATGCATAACAGCAGTGGCATGATGGGCCCAACTATATGGAATCATTAAATCATTGAAAATTGACAGCATTGGATGCATTCTGAGATCATCAATATTAATTATTCTACAAGGAAAATGGAACGAGAAAAAATCAATCAGTACCGAGAATCAAGGCATGGACTTAAGGCCTCATCCTGTTATGAGAAGGCCAATACTGACGATATACAAACATTGGATCAACGTTAACAGGAGTCACAGTTTGTAACTTCGTCACATCATTTTGAGCTAAATTCTGATACATGCTGCAGCTGAATCTCCAAAGCCACTATAACACAGCAGGGAAATGAATATAAAAATTTTGAATTCAGCCAGAAAATAGCAAAAACCAACAATTTAGCCAAAAAAATATACAGAAAGGATTTGATATACCTCAACAGAAAAAGAGCACTGGAAGCTTGCACAAGAATAGGTAAAAACTAATCAGTTACACTTGTGTCTACTAAATTTATCTATCCTTGTTTCTTCTTAAAATAGGAAATAATAGGTTTAATTGTGAACCAAAATTATTTTGTTTTACTTCTTTTTAAAGCTATATACTTAATATTTTGGAGTAAGGAAAGACCAACAACAATTGATGGGTTCACAAATTGACAAGAAAATGTAATAATATATAACAATTTTTTAAAAATATATAATTATTTATATATGTACTGTTAATGATAAAAAATTGGATTTCATAATTTAGGCAAAGCAGGATTTGGATTTGACCATCAATTAACATGTCAGTGCTCAATGATGTTCTGGAACATCCTGTTGGTGCTATCGGGTGATGCAAGACATTCTAGAACGTCCACATTCAAGCCTTTCTTTACGGCCAGCCAGCAGACTCAAGTCACTCGTGAGGCATTTCACTAAAGTTATATCTAAGGCATCAACCTTTTCTACGGTGTGCTGAGTTCTGGAATGTGGTTTTTAGTTACATAACGGTAATGTTTAAAACTTTTTCAATTTTTACTGTTTGAATCGCTTGATTAGAAGTGTATCTTCGTTGTTTTTATCATTTTTTTTAGTTTTGGTTCATCAGATTTGATTTAACAATATCGATACGACAAATGCGGGATTCAGATTAATAAAATATTGGCCTTGAACTGACACACCGTGGGTTCAAATTCCATTGCGAGTGTATATATTGTTGCTGTATTGTTACCCATAGGTGACATAGTTTGATGTAACTTATATCATTGGTGCATATAAACCAATCTATAAAATTGATTAAGATTTTTGAATCTGCGGCTACATCTACAGCATTCTATTTGGATATACCGTTTCTACTACACCCAGAGCCACTGTTAAGATGTATGGTAGGGAGTGCTATAGCATCTGCTCATATATGTATTTTCTACATCCAAAATTTTTATTTAGTCTATTCACACATATTCTTAATTAACGGAATCTATACAGTAGAGAAGAAAAGCAAATAGTAATAATAGAGTGAATGATATATAATTTATTATAAATAATAGCAAATAATAAAATGTAAAAAAAAATTTCTTTCGACGGTTGATTGTCAGTTGTTCCCTAGTGTCCAATGTATTACAATGTCAGTTTTCTGGTACCAGTTATAATTTTTTAGCTTCCCAGGTGGCGTTTTCATTTTGTATTTATAATGTGGATATTACTGTTAAATTTAACTAAATTTTAACCTCTACGTCTTCCACGTATTGTATTTTCTTCATCTTTGCAATCATAAAGCCCTTTTTCACCGTGGTCTTGTAGCAGATTGGTGATCCATTTGTCAGTGTATACAAACTTTATTGATAAAGAGGGTCGAGGTTGAACTATTCGCAGGTACATTTATTGGGGATTTTATTATTCTTCTAAAATATTGATCTTTCAATTTAATGAACTCATTAGTGAAGCACATCCAATTTCACAACCCCTATAAATGCTGCACTTGCTAAATTAGCTGTCATATATTAAAATTTAAACGCAAAAGAATTAACCATAATAGTGGAGTGAAAAAGTCTTTGTGAAATAAAAAAATTTATGCACAAGGTACTATAATCCTTTCATTTTAATTTACCCATGCATCAAATACAGGGCAAACCCTTCCCTGTGAAAGTGAATGTAGTCAACTCCATTTACTCACAGTTGAATTTTTTGAAATTTTCATTTTATTGTAGAAATGCCAGTGTAGGTAACTTGAAAAACGTGTCATCCCTCAGATAGTTCCAGAGTGTTCATTGACATTTGTTTATCAAAAAATCGGGGCGCACTTTGATGGGAAACTTCAACTTCCCTTTTATACTCAGATGCATTTCTGTGTTCGACATTTCTCTCCTCAATAGTACTGTTGATACTCTACAACAGCTGATACTGATAAGGACAGTTCATGAATCAGTCTGAATGCAAATCTAAGAATGAATGAATCTATGCCATGATTATTTTGTTCAAAACCGTTCACCACTCTGTTGTCTCAGCTGTCTTCCAAACTAGACGCCTTTCTCCCCCGCCCGTGACATTGTTCTGCCATGCACTTTCCTCCTCGTTACCCTCACCAAGGTATCCCTACCCTCTGTCTCCGTGCTAGCCGTTTGCTTGCCTGATGCCTGCTGTTCATCCATACCCACCCTTTCTTCAGGCCAGCCCTAGTGATTCAGTCATTGCAAAACCTGCTCAAAGGCCTCTCTTGAGCTGATCCCTCCTCTCGCTCCACTCTTTACGGAGACCCACCATACATCCCAACCATTGGCCAACTCTCTCTGTGACCAGTTCATGGTCAATGCTTTGAGTCCTTCCCCATATCCCTCGCCCCATGAGGAGTCTCACATTACTGCCATCATCCTTAAGCCCTTCGAATCCAACTTCTCCCTCCCCCTTTCGTCTCCTTCCGTCCACTTTTCCTTTCTACCCAAAAATACTTTGCCAACCACCCCTAAACCGATATATCCATGGATCTGACTATTTATTTCCTGGAAGACAATTTTTCTGCAGTGTAGATACATTGGAATACCTTTGTCAACTGTAGAATACTGCAAATTTTGTGACATTATCCAATTCACTATGAAATAGACAATGCAAAATCGAAAATGACATGAGTGCCAAGCGAGGGAAACCCACCATTATGTGTTTTCCTTTGCTTCATAAATTATCACAGGAACATCAGATGCTGAAATTATGTAAACATTGATTGTAGTTTCAAAAACAAATTTTTATGCAGATGTATTTTTATAATTATGATTTTCGTCGATGATTTTAAGTATTAAAAATGACTGCATGAATTTTGTACAATTATGAACACAGCCAATGGCTTACTATGGTAATTCTCAATTAAAGACGCTAGCAATCCATTTCCTTAACTAAAATTTTGTACTCTGTATTTTCACGATCAAAATACTGAGCGAAAAGACAGTTGTACTTCCAAATGAGGATTTTTCTTTTGAAGTTTACAAAATAAATCGCATTCTATAAAAGTTTATTCATATTAGTCCAATATTTTATAACCGAGAGGATCAAATGAGTGCAAAGTGTAAGAAGAGTTTACAAACTGGATATACTCATGAAATAATGAGTTTAACCCTTCAACGTCGAGTGACGTAGTGAGTACGTCGCACCCGGACTTCACATGCCGTTGAGCGACATAGCCAGTATCTTGTGGTGACCATCTGGCATATTTTAATTTTTTAATCGATTATATTATTTCACGATCCTTGCGTGTATGGTATAATTCGAAAGCAGAATAATGTGGCTTTTAAGCAATCATAGCTGTTATAAAATAATAAATGATCATATATTATTAAGAGTGTTTTAATTATATGGAATTTTCGAAAACTTCTTTCACACTCTCTGAGCGCTTGCTGCTCAACACTTATTCCGAAAAAATGATCTTATGCAACTTTCTTCTCACGGAGTGTTGGTGTCGCAGTGCCACAGCTTTTAGAGGACCACACTAGCTTAGGATGTCTTTCAACGGTTTGTTTTTCTCTTCCGTATCTCCTCTTGACCCCCAATATGCGTCGCTGACATATGGGCCAGCCGCCGTCTCCTCTCGATGGCCGCCCTTCTTATCTCAGGCAGTAGTCTGCTTTTTATCTCTCACCATCATAAACAATGAGGGTCTTTGGGTCTGCATCTCGTTTGGTTTGTGTACAAATGTCTTTCATTATGAAGTTGCTTGCGTGGCCGAGAAGGTTGACCATGGCCAAGTCAGAGTTCACGGCTTAGGGGAAGAATTCTTTTCGAAACGCCAAATGCTTCAGTCTGAATGAAACCTTTCTTGAGTGTGGTATCTCCTGCGGAAGTTTTTCTTTTCTGTGACCGCATCAACTTACTGAACCTTGGAAATATCTTATTTTACATAATGGTATCGACAAGCAGAAAAAGATTTCGGTACCTGAAGAAGAAATAGAAGAGGAACTCCTACTGGAATACGATTCGGAAGAGAGTGGGAGCTCTGAAAGTGATAGTGACGAGGTGATTGAAGATCTTTCAGAATTGGACTTGATAAAGGAATATAGTGACTATTCGGAGGAGGAACCAGAGGAAAGCTTTTTCTGGGAGGACATGAAAAATTACGAAGGAGAAAGGGAAAAGTTCGTCGGTGGCTCTGGACCGCAAGGGAAAGCTTCATTGGTGACTGATATTTTAGATGCCTTTGAACTATTCTTTGACGTAGAATTTGTAAGTACAATTGTAAAGGAAACTAATCATTATGCTGATCAGTACATGACCTTGGCCGTCCCTTTCCAAAAAATCCAGAAATTTCTCCTGGAAAATAGTGTCGGTCGATGAAATTTATACAGTTTTGGGATTATTCATGTTGATGGGAATAATACAGAAGCCATCACTTCGTTCATATTTTTCCACCAAAAGAGTTCTATCTACACCTGGGTTTGGAGACGTAATTACCAGAGATCGTTTTGAACTCATATGTAAATTTTTACACTTCACGAATAACGAAGACACTCTTAGTTGTCACGGACCACCGAAGTTGAAAAGTATTTCCAGTCATTTCACACCTCAATAAAGCATTCAAGGAATATTATCTTCCTAATAGAAATATCTCAATTGATGAGTCCTTGACTTTATGGAAAGGTCGCTTGTCCTTCAAACAATACTTGCCGTTGAAATCATCAAAGTTTGGTATAAAGACTTTCGAGCTCTGTGATGCAACTAACGGCTATTTATGGTCTTTCCTAATCTACACCGGGAGAGATACAATCTATAGATCACTAATTTGCACGGCAAACTCAAGTAAAACAACTGCAATCGTTTTGAATCTTGTTTTTACTTTACTGAATCAAGGCAGAACACTTTGGATGGACAATTTTTACAACTCACCGGATTTAGCACAACTATTGAAAGTTTCTTACCGTACTGACTGTGTTGGAACTTTGAGGACCAATAGAAAAAATGTCCCTCAGAAGGTGAAAGATAAACAATTGAAAAAAGGAGAGGTAGCCGGTCAACACTGCGGCCCAGTTTCAGTTGTAAAGTGGAAAGATAAGAAAGTAGTCACCATGATTTCTACATTCCATGGCGTAGAAACAAAGACTATAATAAAAAGAGGGAACAAACTCATAAAACCAATGAGTATCATTGATTATAATAAATATATGGGTGGGGTGGATCTAAAAGATCAGTTACTTCAAACCTATTTGATTGAGAGAAAGCGTCTCAACAAGTGGTACATAAAGCTATTTAGAAGACTCCTGAATTCGGCAGTACTAAATGCTCTAATAATATACCGGGAAAACACAAATAAAAACATTGACCATTTCACCTTTCGTGTCCAGCTAGTAGAGAAACTGTTTCAGAAATATGCCAATAAGGACGCCCGAGTGCCCGGCCGACATTCCGCCGATAGTTTGGTGCCTCGTTTGACAGAAAGACATTTCATTAGAAGGATCCCTCCCTCAGGAAAGAAACAACATCCACAAAGGAGGTGTGTCGTCTGCGCAAAACATTCCAGGAGAAGAGATCCTGTGTACTGGTGTAAAAACTGTGACGTGGGACTTTGCTTTGACTGTTTTGAGATCTACCACACCAAGCAGAATTATTGAGGTAGGCCATTTTTATAACTGGTATTATCATCGCCGAATGTGTAATGCATGCATTCTGCTTTGCCGAGGCGAGGCAGCCTTTCTTGCATGTGCAACAATAATATATTTATCGCCCACAACTTAATATTAAATAGCATTTTTTTTAATAGTAATACCTATAAGCAAATAATACACATGAGTTTATTTGCATTAAAAAATGAAGGAAATCCAATTTTTGGTAGCGGTAAAAGATAAAAAAATATTTCACCAAAGAAAATATCATAAAAAGTATAAGGAAGTGCAAGTTATACCACAAAATATTAAAGACAAGATATTACTTTATACACATAAAAATTTGAAATTAATTCAATGAATAGTTTTAAAGTTATAAATTTTTTACCAGTCATATGCGACAACCGGCCATTCCATTTAAATCTCCTCCGACCTACGAGATGGGATTCCTTTAAATCTCATCCGCACTTAAAGGGTTAACGGCAATTAAGGTTTGTTACTAATTTTTTAGATATAAAATTGATGACAGGGAATGACTAAAAATGCATACAACCAGGACTACCAGGCAATACAGGACGTTCTAGAACGTCCAAAGCATAAGCAGTTATAATTACAAAAAGTAGGCTTCAAAAATTAAAATTTTCAGTGACATGTCTTATTTCATCATGCTGAATGTAAATATGCAAAAAACTGAACTTCGTCACCGGGAAGGAATCACAATTAATGCCTTAGCGTTGAAAGGGTTAAAAAAAAAAGGAAATTCAGAAAAATTGATAAATTTTGGATTACATTAATCACTAGTTTTTGTGGATTCCATATCTTTATTTCTTCATTTCTGCCTTAATTAATCTTTCCTGAACATTAATAGCCTATTCATCCTGAGTTTAGGTGTAGATCCATAAATTTTTAAAAAGTTAGGTCTTGGAGATAGGAGCAATGCTATATTACTGACAAATCCAATTCAGGCAAGGTTGAAGACAAAACAGGACATAAGACAGTAAAATAGGAATAAAATATAAAGATAAAGACATTATAAAAGATGAACTCAAATGAGGTAGAAGAATTGAGTATAGGAGACACAGAGTCTCTGGATCGAAAGCAACTGTTACTTACAACCCATGCCATAAAGGAGAATGTTTCAGAACTTATACACTGGGATGTTCCATTCCAGCATCATTTGCCCTTATTTTGTAACTTTCTACAAAGGAGATACATACAATGTACACAAACAAATTAAAAAGGGTGTTTCAGATTTTTTGTTCAGAGCATTTTGTTCTCCGGTAGCTGGACAAATGCATCAAGCTATACAACATTTACAATACATAGGTAGCATTAGGGTAATAATATACCACGAATTTACCTGAACTAGTGGGTAAAGAAGAGATCTTAACGGTGATTTTTCATTCGTTCCTCCCAGTAATTTGGCCCATAAATGTAAAGAGTTGACAAACTGCCAGTTGTACACAGCTTGAATATTTTCCTTGAAGAGACAAGATACACATTATTAATCTCAAATAAAAAATCAATTGTGAATTATTCAAATACATTGTGAAAATCAACCAACCTTTTTTTTAAGAGTAATGGCATTCCGTAAGTGAATAGCCAACTGCCGGATGTACATGAACACATGAGGATAAGCACCAGCTTCATTTAAAGCATACATTTCCGACAACGACTGCCTCATGAAGTTTATTGCAGGAAGCACAGTTGGAGAAACAAACTTTGTGTTTTGAACATGAGCCAGATACATTATCTGAAAACAAGGAAATAAAAAAACATTTGCGAGAGAGAAAACCACTTTCACAATTTTGAATTCTAGAACAGAACAGAAAATATTCAATATAATCAACAAACAAGAAATAATGAGCTTCTGAAGCACAAGCTCCCTTTATTTACAATTTTGAAATATATTAATTACAATATATTCTCCATTTAGCACCATTACTCACACAGCCAGTGAACAACATCTGATTTGCTTTCACCTGAATGATTTACACATATTACAATGCCGGAGGACTCTTGATGAAAAACAATGATAATGGAGATTGTACAAAAAACACTGAAAGCTAGCTTTGGTTACACGGTAGAAATTACTGGGGATACAATACACTGGTTAATGTGGTAATTCACGTAAAATACCACAATAATTTACCAAAATACCATGGTAATTTTCAAAATGTCTACTTACATCTCTACTTACAACCAAAATTTGCCTTCTTCTGCTTAATTCAATGTTGGCATTACAAGCAAGAGTGCCAAAAACTCAGCTGTCCTGGTGACACGGCTTCAATCATGCTAGAATACTAACTTCCATCTTATGAATCATTGAAGCTGGGCAGCATTCTTGTGTGCTTTAGTCATACCGAGAGCATAGGCTGAATAAGCAACAAAAATACTTTCCTGGCCTTACGTATTTATAGTAGACATTCTATTGGAATAGGAAGGTGCCTCCATTCAAGTACAGTAATTCAGACATAATTTCACTCTTCTTTAATGTCGTAAAAACTTTTCCAGATCCATCACATATCCCTTTCCTCCTTAGCAACCAAGTAGTGCCAACATTAACTTTTAGTTCACTGCATGCCCACAAATGGCTTCCCCAAGCTTGACCACAGGCGTCTAGTAATGCCTTAATATCTTAGATTTATTTTGCTATTCTAGGTCATAATAGGTTACAACTATGCAGGTCCCACATGTTCTGTGCCTAACGATGAAAACAAATATGTAGATGTGATACTGCCCACTCACATCTCCAAAAAGGCAATCCAATTACTTCAGACGGAGACTTTTTGGGAAGTTCTGACATTCATTTCTACCAAACACAATGTCATTTGAAATTACACATGACTGAGTATATAAAACTAGCTCAATTTGTATTAAAGTATTAATATTCACCAAATCATGCATAATTTGTTCACCTCTCTATTACACAAGTATCTATGTTGGTCCTGGTGCTTTCAGTCACTCCATAATTTCAAATCCCAAAATCAAAATTTCAAGAATAAATTAAACAAAAAGACATACCTTTAAGGTGGCTTCATATGATTTAGTACAGCCAGCATTACTTTGATCTCCTGCTTTTGAAGAATTAAGGCGCAGCAGGCAAAGGAATGACAATATCCTCACTGTATCATCTTCAGATGTACTCCACAGTTTCACAAGATGCTTTATAAGTGGTTTCCTCAAATTTGAGTATGCACACCAAAATATAATCATCTGATGATTGTGTTTCAACAACACTCTCAAAATATTCTCTGATGTAACACCTGACAATAACTGCAATAAATATTGAAGTAAGCCATAAAATCATTGCACCATATAAAAAGTGTCATTAGGTAAAAACAAAAATGGAAAATAAAATTAGCATTGAAATAAATTTTAAAGAGAGGAACTTACTCAACATTTTATGAATTGCAAGAAAAAACTGATTTTACACAATGCTTGGATTCATAAGTAAAAATATAACCTCAATAACAAACTAAATGATGATATACATATTCACAAAACTCATTAAAAAACAAACCATCATTAATTGTATGTAACTTAGGACAACTCATCAAAAGCAGAAGTTATGGAAATGGAAACAGTTAGTTCTTCACAGTTATGATTTTAGCTTAACTTGCATATGCAGGTTTAGCACTTGCATTAATAAAGGCTCAATGTAAATACCAAATTTACCAGTTGAGCATGAAATATCAACACTTAATTGCCTCTGCAAACATAGAATGCAGGTACATTGCTACAAACAAGCTTTTCCATTCAAATAGTAAATGGTGACTAAATAAGTGAGAAAAACTGCACCACCATGACTCCAGCAACTGTATACAAAAAAGTACTGGTAATTCTCAAATTTATAATGAGCTATTTAATCTACATAAAGTATCCTAGGAACAAATTCATAAATCCAAAATTGAATAACCAAACTGAATTCTTTCGGACGAAACTGAACTTCTGAAGAAACGGACGGTGCAGCCTCGATTAGACAGTTTTTGGGAAAGAGCTCCCGTGAAGTCTGTTTCTCCAACACAAGCCACATCTCCAGTCCCTTCCACAAGTAAATCTGACATCATTGAGCATGTACATAATGACTGTAATATCCCGCACAGTTCACCTAATTCATGTTTTTCTTGGGATTAGACTCACACCCAAATCTCGCTGAGTGGCCATCCACAGGCGTGATGTACGTTAAGGATATAAGGTAAATCTCATTTATACTACCTTTTAAAATGTACTAACGATAGATAGAGTTACGGAAATATAGCAAAAATAAATTGAAAATTTGTGTTTTATAGCATTCATTAGCAAAAATTTGATTAACATGGAATATCCATATTATGATATCTACATCTAAATAATACCTCGCAAGCCGCCGCATGGGCATGTGGCAGGGGGTGTTAGGTCACCAGCCGTGTAAAGGTGTAATTTTTTTTGGAGATGAAACTATTTGACTAATGGCTATGAAACTAATTGACAAGTAAGCTTGTCTTTTGTGACAAATTGATCACGTGATTTGGACGTAATATTACGTCTGTTTTTGCAGTGAAGATAACATCATTGGCTCTTTCGGAAACCCCTAGTCATCGCGCTCATCAGTGAAATCCCTGAAGTCAGTCGCCTTCACACTGTGAAGCGGTTCAGTTAGTCAGGTGGTTGGCTGTATTTCGACGAGTTCATGCGTGAAAATTACGCATTACTAAAGAAATGCTGGAAACTTGAACATATTGCACGAATTAGCATTAATTGCACCTCATCGCAAAATTGACCCCATATCGCATTTATTTGCAAAATATCGCTTTTGTGATTTTTCCTTACCTCTAATGATAGATAATTTTTGATAAAGTTGCCATCAAAGATTCCATATTTAAACCAGTGGCTTCTAACCTTTCAAACTCAAAGAGACACCTGGAGATAATGTTACACTACTATTATCACCATTGCTACTTCAAATATTTATTAAGGGTCTGTTATAGGCATGAGCCCTATGAAAAGCTATTTTCTCCAACTGTGAACAAATAAAGTTAATAAATCTCAGCGCATTAGCCCCTAACAATATGCATATCTGCTATATAGACTTGAAAATCACTTCAACCAAGTCGTTAATTTCGGTAACAAGTTGATAGATTGAAGTCATTCGCGAGGTCATTTAGAGACAAACCAACGTTTCCTTTTTTTCTTCACTAAGTACGATTGATGTGACCAGCATTGGAGAGGGTAGATTATAAAAATGACTTTTAATATGGACTATTCTTCCTGGTGGTAGTAGAGTAACTGTATAGGTGCTTCGATGTTAATAATTTCGTGCAAATTTAGAGGGTCCATTCTTTTTTTAGCGGGTAATAGTATTACAAATTTGTAATTATGTTTAAATTTACGAGTAATATTGCTATTTTGATATGTAGTTTAAATGATTGCATATAAAATTGGCTTTTACCTTGAATAACAAAGCTACGTCACACTGTACATTTGTGTTTTGAGACTAGGTCTTTTGGCAGTTTAATACCCACTCTGCTGCATGTCATTTCTGACTTACAACCAACTCGACTTTCGACCGAGTCTTCAGAGCGTATCCTGTTTGTAAGTACCTGTATAAGCTCGAATCGTCAAAGAGAAAAGGAACTTGGTCATGAGTTAATGTTCCTTACTCGAACTTCAATGAGTGGTGAAACCATTTGGCTTGGAACGAAATAATATTTCTTCTCAAGTTCATATATCCTGCATGCAATATGGAAAAAACCACAAATAATGACCAGAGAAGGAATTTTTTAATGGACTGAGTCCTTGGGGGCTATTATGAACTGCTCACCACATGCAGTAAAACACCACAGGTGGAGTCGCAGCACTCTCACCACCTGATGCGATGACAAACAGGCCTCCAGAGGTGTCACACCATGCCAAGGGGTCAGTGTTTCACCGTAGCTGGGTCTACCTGCCTTTATAACTCCGACTGCCTATAATTTCAACATGGCCGAAGTGTGTTTACATTCTTGAGCCCTAGCTGGCCGTTATAAATTGCCATATCCAATGTCAAGGAGGTTGTAGCGTTCTCATAATATAACATTTACAATGAAAATATCTGAGTAAACACATGTAAAGTGAAATACAATCGTTGGACATTAATAAAAATATCATAAACAACTATACCAGAATGACGAGATGAATAGCTGGAGCAAGGGTACCTACATAAATTACCCAAAGTAAGTATTATCACCCGAGTTTTAATTATATTTGTGGTAAATATTATTACATTTAAGTATTTTCGATGTGTGGTAATGCCCTTCCTCTTCACTTATCAGTTCTGGGCAAGATTTTCTGCGTCCACTTTGTCACTTGGAATTGCCCAGTGATTATTATCTGCATTACCACAGCTGTGAATAACTTCTTGGATATCAGCAACGCTTATGCCATTATATTGGAATATTACATATGTGATAATCTACTGCCCCTGCGAGTGAATTTGTGTGTTAGCTTATCCTTGTCGATCCCATGGTGTTGTTGGTCGTTGGAATTCCAAGTGATGTGTTCGTAATTTAACGCACATATCTAGTAGAAAATGGGCTCTTTGGACATTTCTTCAAGGCTTCATGGTACTCGTCAGTCTTTTAGAATAAAGTGAATTTTATTTGAGGTCCAACCAACTTTTTCGAGGGTAATTGTGTTGGTACGGCCAACAGCTGTTATGCTTGACGTGCTGCAATATGTATGGTGCTTGAAGTTATTTTGTAATTTTTGTGGCCCTCTGATGTGTTTTTTGATCATTTTTCTATGTTATTAATGATACTCGGTTCTTGGGCTTTCTGTTTTAGTGAGATGTGCCAGTAATTTTGAGATCATTTACTGAGTGCTAGTTTGTCTCGTTGTGATCTTGTTCCACTTTGAAAATCCAAAATAATTCTAAACCGTTATGATTGATATCAGCTACGATTTTGCTTTACAATTGCATATCAATTAATGGAAATACTGCCCCTCCGAGCGAATGTGTGTATTAACTGGTCCTTGATAATCCTTCGGTATACCTAGTCTTAGGGATTCTCTACGATGTGTTCACAATTTAACACTTAACAGGCTGTTTGGAAATTTCCTCTTAACGGCATGGTGCCGGTCAGTCTTTCGGAATGACATATACATATTTCAGTTTGAAGGTCCTGCCTACTTCTACGAGTGTACCTGTGTTGCTGTGGTTAAGAGCTCTAATGATTGACGTGGTCCGAGGTACATGATGCTTGAACTTATTTCAATTTAAATTAATATTGGACTCAGAACTTTGTTTTTTGTACGCTTAATTATATTACTAAGGATACTAGTTCTTGAGCTTTGTGTTAGTGAAAGTGCAAATGATTTTCTGATCCCTTGTTATGTGGTAGTTTGTTTGTAATGCAATCTTGTTCATGACTTGGGTGAGCAGTGCTTATTATCTGAGCTTGATATTCTGACAATATCTTTTAGCCACATCTAAACACAAAGAATTACCTTAAATGAAATGATTGAAATGGTTTTCAATGAGTGTAGTTACTTCAGCCCACATTGTCACTGACTTTTTTCATGTGAATTTATGATAGTGGAAAATTGTGACTGTAGCTCATACGGTCAAAAGTAGATAATAAACGTCTTGTATCAATTGTGTTTTCCATCCATTTCCTTACTGTATATTACTTATTATTTTGCTTCAGAACTTATGATTTTCTGTTAAAGGTTGCCCTCGAAGACCTAGCTAGTCCAGCAGAACAGTGCATTTCGTGCTCAATACCTGATTTCCGAGAGAAATATTTTAACTGCTTGTTATAAGGCATTATAATTTACAGCTTATTTTCCATTGTTTATCATGTTGTTAGCTATGTAGATCAGTACTACTGTCTTGTTGCACTATTCTGCTGGTGGTTCACTAGCAGAGCATTTAAGAATCAGCTGTTTTATAAATGTTCGTTGGAAATGGCAGAGCCATTATTTGTACATTCCATTTCTTCGTGAATATTCGGTATAAACCGACAGGGTAATAAAAGATGATCAGGAGGCAATGATAGCTGGGAAAGGGATGATTTATCTTCCTGTTTCATACTCGAGATGGGATCCGATTCTTACCCTAAAGCCCTGAATATAGCAAAGATTGAAGCTCTATCATTAAATTTACAATTACTTGAGTTTACTTATTTATCATTTTAATTATAAGTCCTGGATTCACTATCTATCTGATTGAAATCGATGTTATTTACATTTATTCCCCAATATAGGCAAACTTTGTGTATAACATTACGAACTTTAACTAGTATTTCGGAGTGAAGCATTTGTCACGTTATTTGCTCTTCAATTTAAAATGAATATGCTACCATGCCTTATGTAATTCCCATTTAATATAAAACTAGATAAATAATGAAGAATTTAGAAAATCCATTCCCACAGAAGTTTTAAGAAATGAGTACCTCCCAGAATTTGTCTGCTAGGAACGCTCGCCATTGGCTAATGTCATTTCTGCAAGTGAAGAGCACAGTATTTTTCATACTTTCGTAACTTCCGCCACACTGGCCCTCACAGAGCCCAAAAACGTGTCTCACTGACCCCCCCCCCCAGTTCATAATTACAGGGGTCGTAGTTGCAACATTGGCGGTACGAAAACACTGACGGTTGCTGTGATACGCGATACCCTGTTCATAATAGCCCCCCTTAGCCCTTCGTATTATCGAGTTGCTATTGCATTTTAAAAAATCAAAAAGAGAGCCAATCCATTAGAAGGGCATGTATCTATAGTGAAGGCAAATTTGGCATCCCTATATACGAAAACATCAGAGTCAGAACTGTCCAAAGTTAAGGGGCATGTATGAGCACTTTACCCAAGTGGAGCTTACTTCCATGACCATATGGACACTTAGGGCATTTTAATGTTAAGATGCATTGCATTCAATCAGCACCACTCTCTATGAAATACATTATTTGAAGAGAGAAGTAATATCAGATTATCAGTAATATCAGGATATAAATGCCACATTTGAACGCAAATCATTTGTGCTTACACTTTGAACAGCATTCAACAGATTTCAACACCTGAGTTTTTTCATATGAAATTACTAATGAAAGGTTTATACAGTACCAACCTTTAACAAGTCAGTGAGATATCCTTTGAGGCTACCATGAATTTTCTTCCATTTCTTGCATTTCTTGGGCTGGAAGTGTGTCGCTTCTGGAGAGATTTTTAGCAGCTTCCTTAAGGACTGTGGTAGATTAACTACACACAAACTTATTATAGCATTAAACACTGGAAACAAAAATTAATTAGGTAAAAAAATGGCATGGAAAATATAAAAATAATGATAATAAAACAATTATAATACATGAGTTAAGTCATCAAAACATTTTAAATTCGAAAAAAGGCTTGCACTGAGTAACTTGGATGAGAAAGGTTTTCAGGCATAAATTACAGTTTAAACAAGAATGCCTGCGAAACATGCCGTCCACCATTAACTCACAGGGAAGAGAAGCTGGAAGACTTGCCCCACTAATTTGACATTTCACCATAGGGATGTCCTTAATATCTAATAAATTTGACATTGTAACTATAAAGACTTGATATTATCTGTGGTCACTTTTTGGTACTTCATTTTCCATACAAAATGACTAACTTTGACTACATAGCCCATACCATATTTTTCACTTAATTCACCAACCAATGAATCAACTTATTCAATAGAACATTGTGTATAATAAAATTGAGTCAATTTCTGAGTTAGAGAACAAGAAGGAAAAAGCTTTTAACAAAAATTTTTTAGTCTTAAATTTAACCATTTTACTCTCATGGAATGTAGCTTTTTAACATCAAAAACACTCATGGCTAAGTTTTTAGGATTACAACTACATATTCAAATATGTTTGGCAAGGTTACTGTTCCACCAAATGCCCGTGCTGAAATTGTATTAGATGCTCATATGGAAAGGCCGTTGAAATAAGTAATCAAAAATAGATAATGCAGTACTTTATATCAAAAATCACAATTAAAAGAATTTTTTGTATGAGCCGATAGATCTTCACCTAAAGAAATAACAACATATATACATATGCACTAAGAGATGGAGGGTGGAGGGATGGTTCAGAGGGCCATTTTAAAAAATTCGGGGTGAAACGAAGAGGGCCAACAGGCTAAAAATAAGTTAGGTGCCACAGCAGCGCAAGTACAGTAGCGGTTACTCATCAGCCAGCATGCTGGTTCTGTATCACATGGTACTTAAGAGCTATCACACTGATGAGTAACCTCAAACTACCTCAAGATAAAATATAGAGTGAAATGACCAGTAGAGAGGGGCAGGAGAGTAAAGGGATTGGACTACAGGAAGGGGAAAGGGTAGAAAGAAGATTGTGGCTGGTTGGTGGGATGGGAGGTATAGGAGGGGGAGTGAGGTGGGAAGGACAGACAGAGGCCGTCTGGTGAGGAGACTGCAGTGCAAGAGGTTAGTTGGAAGAAGAGTCTTATAAAAAGAAAGAGACGATACACTACCAGAACTTCCAGAAACTTTGTACTCGGAGACATCACCATCATCTTCACTTTCCACTCTTTGGACAGCAGCATGAAATGCCTTCATTACCTCAGCCATTGTATTGACTGACCTGCAAAATCAAATACTGGCATTGAAACTAATATTCAGGAATCAATTAATGCCAAGTACTTTGGTACTACATGGGGCTTGACCAGGCTAAGTGCACCAGTAATTCAACGAATTGACGAAATGCTATCAATGACACCACAGTGAAATGCCATCACATTTGTTATTCAGGTCCAAGTCCAACTCAGTCCTTGCGAGTTTCACAAACAAATAAGTTTGTCACTAAAATAGCCATGTACAATGTGCTGAATTCAACTCATCCTTGCCAAAATTCATATCCTCAATATTTTATCATTTATGAAAAGGATTTCCAAAAAAATTCATGTTTTTACTATTTATCATATAGACCAACTTAAGGCCTCTCAAAAACAAAAAGACAGAAATAGAATTAGCCATGCCTTCCCCACCCACACACCTTAAGGGCACACATGTGTTCCACAAATATGGTCCATATACAAGATATATAGCACAGCCCATGCATTGCATATACGGGTAATACATATGTTTAACTTACATGTTTCACCAATTTGTTACATATTCATGCAATACATATAAAGCATTTTAATGTATATTTTGCAGATACTTTTATAATATGTATAGATAATCAGATTGTGCGGTTTTTATGCAGCCGCTCAAGTACTAATGTACTTCCTTTGCTTTTACAATGTATACGTGGAGGAGCTGCGATCGCCCTTCCCCTCCTTCCCCTCTTCAGGGACTAGTACCGGGATTCGGCAGTTACCCGAGTTCCCTGGATGACTCGAGCTCTCTCTCACTCGTCGCCTCTCAGGGTGCACTGCGAAATATGGTTAAGAGCCGTCCCAACCACACCCCACTCACCGCTGCATCCCCCTGCGAGAAGCTGCTCGCTGGTCCTGCGGGCACTGTTACAACTTTGTACTTTTGCTCCTGTCTTGTGTGTCTTAAAATTAAATATTGTTAAATTGTGAATTTTTGGTTATTTACGCCACATTTGTTTTGGTCCTTCGGGCCGGATCTGTTGAACTGAAAGTGCTTGGTTATATAGTCAATGGTTACGTTTGTTATATACGATTCTCTTTGTTCTTTGATTTCAAGGTTTTGTGTGTACTTACAAATGTTACAACGTCAGGAGGACTGCAGACGGCCACGTGCTCGTGACTCATCGCAGGATTTGACAAAGACGCCTCGGACGAATGAACGGTATTCTCTCCTTCCTCATCCTCTTCCATTCTCTACCATTTGCGGCTGGCCACGACTGATATGGTATGAACATTTTTTTTCTTACTATCCCAATTGTGTGTGATCGCCAGTGAAAATGAATTCTGCAACATTCACCCGTAAGGTAAATCTCCTTAAAAGGAGACTTGAGAAACTAAAAGGTTCCGTGCTCGCAACGGAAGCAGCCTCAAAAATTTTAACTCTTAACAGGCATTCAAACTAGATGTTTGACGTGTTGGAAAACCAAACTTGATACTGCCCTAAGTGACTTTAATGAATTAGTTAATTGGTTCACAGATCAAGAATCGGAATCCGAACAATATGATGATGAATCTTCGGTGAAATTACAGGACGAAATGCTTGACTTACACATCGATGCAACGTGTGTCATTGATGAATTACTCCCGCAAAAGGGTGTTAAATGCAAACTTCTTGAAGCAAATAGTGATGCAAATGCAGAACTGCGCTCTTCAGTGCGATTGCCTAAACTTGAACTGCCTCATTTCACAGGTGAATCCAACAAATGGATGTCTTTCTCCAACGCATTTCACATGACAATTAACAAGAAAGAATCCGTCTCCGATCGAGAAATTCCAGTATTTGTTGAGTTCTCTTCAAGGTGAAGCCCTTCAAGTGGTTTCCGCTTGCCTCTCTCTAGTGACAACTATACTATTGCTTGGGATTTGCTGCATAAACGCTATCAAAATATAAGGAAGTTAGTTTCGCTTCACGTGAACAAAATTATAGACATGCCGACTATGCTTAGCGGCTCGTTTACTAGTATTCGATCTTTCCTCTCGACTTATTTTGAGAATACTCAAGCATTAACAGCCCTAGATTATGACATAATGAAGGAAAATGTCCTACTGGCAACGATCTTCATCAGAAAATTAGGCTTTGAAACCCGGAATCGTTTTGAGGATACGCAAGGCGTTAACCATGAACTTCCTAAGGTGTCTGATTTAATAAAGTTTTTGGAAGCGGAGTGTAGTCACATTGAAGATGCTACAATTGGCGGTCGATCAAAGGCATAAATTAAAACCAATCAATTTAAATTTCCAAAAACTGCTCTGGTCGTAACAGCAGTTCATCCATGTACATTCTGTCGAGATCCAAGTCATATGACTTATATGTACTCTGCTTTTATAGAAAAAACACCCCAAGAAAGGCAATCTATAGTGAGAAGGAAACAATGGTGTTATAACTGCCTTGGAACCTCTCACTCTGTAAAGTCATGTGACTCAACTCAGACATGTAAAAGCTGTGCTAAAAGACACTACTCCTTGTTGCATATTAATTCAGTTTCTAATTCTTCGGCTGATAGCCATACAAGTGCTGATCCAGTAAATGATAAGAAATTAACCTCTTTGATAACTTCCGTTGCTGCTTCACAAGAAGAATCGACAGCTATTTTGCCCTTCGTCGGACTATCACCAGCAGCACAAAATAAATTTTGTTGGCAACCATGTTAGTTCGTTTAACCACACCCGCTGGTTTTTCTCATGTTGTACGAGGAATATTGGACTCAGCCGCTCGATGCAGCTTCATTTCCGAGCGCTGCGCTCAACTTTTAAACATTCCGCGCCAACAAGTCACCAATGGTATTAGTGGAATTTCACAATCTCAAGTTAAATGTCATGGTGTTACGAGACTTAGTTTGACATCAGTTTCCAGCACTGTGCTCGCTCAATCGCATCCACTGGTGATTCTGCAAACAATTACTTCTAATTTACCTCTCGCAACTGTCTCACCTGAAGAGAAAAAATGAAATAATTTATCCTGGCTGACCCTACGTTCGATGTGCCCTCTCCTATTGATGTCCTCATCGGAGCCGACCTTTTTCCGCATGTATTAACTGGACTACGCTGCTCCTTTGGAGACAACCTTCCGGTGGCTTTGGGTACGATTTTCGGATTTGTTCCCATGGGCTCAACTCCAATTGTCACAACTTCTCACACCAACCAGCAGTCAGTAGCGCTAATATCTAAAATTGACGATGATCTCCATGCTTCGATTCAACAGTTTTGGAAACTGGAAGAAGTGTCTCAACCCTCACCCCCTCTCTTCAAGGTCACCTATGTGAGGAGCATTACCAATCCTCGCACTCTAGAGATGGAACTGGACGCTACATTGCTCGGTTGCCATTCAAGGACCATCATCACCCTCTCGGAGATTCAGCCCTCATCACCAAAAGTATGTTCCTTGGATTGGAAAGAAGACTATCATCACACCCCCTTCTCAAAGAGAAGTACATTAAATTTATGCTTGATTATTTAACCTTGGGTCACATGGAAGCTTGTGAATAAGTTCCAACATTTCCTCACTACTTTTTACCACACCATGGAGTTTTCAAGAACAACAATCTCAACTCGAACCTCCGAGTAGTGTTTGATGCTAGCGACAAGACCTCTACTAATGTTTCGCTTCATGATATTTTACAATCTGGGCCAAAATTGCAAAATGATATTTATATGATATGATATATTGCACATCTAAAAATTGGTGAAGTCTAACTGATTCATAAAAAAGGGGACAAGAATGATATAAACAATTACTGCCCTGTTTCCTTACTATCAAACTTTTCTACAATTTTTGAAACTATTATGAGAGACAGGATTACAAGCTTTATCACCAAAAGTAAAATCTCGAATGCTGAGCAATATGGTTTCCAGAGAGGTAAAAGTACAAATGATGCTCTCTTGAGTTTCTTAAAGAAGATTATGACGTCCTGGAGCTCTAATGAGTACCCAGTTGGTGTGTTCAATGACCTATCTCATGCATTTAACACAGTGGATGATAAAATTCTCCTAGCAAAATGTGAATGTAATGGAATCAGGGGCACTCCAAATAAATGGTTAAAATCATATTTAAAGGGTTGAAAGCAGATAGAGGCAATTGAGGGCATTGGTGATGATAATGTGATATCAGACTACTTTTCCTCTGTAGAGACAACAAATATAGGAGTGCCTCAGGGCCGCATCCTTGGACCCCTTTTTTTCTTGATATATATAAATGATTTACCAAACAGTGTTTCAAAAGACGATATAGTGCTCTATGCAGACGATACCACTCTAGCAGTAAGTCACAAGTATCCCAACTAAGCTGAATAGCTCCTTAAAACTCATGGAAAACTGGTTCAAGGAGAATAAACTATTGGTAACTATACAGAAAACTAACTTCATCCAATTCAGTAAAAAAAGAGAAGTGTCCCATTTGGCCTTGCATAAATGGACAATCTATTGAAAGAGTGGGCAGCACCAAGTTCTTAGGCCTGACAAGTGATGAGTCCTAAGTTGGGAAATCCATACTAATATCTTATGCTCCAAATTGTCAAAATGTGGTTATATTTTGAGAAATCTGGCTGGCATCATAAATTTCAATCTGCTCAAAATGGTCTACTATGGAAATTTTCAGACACACTTAACCTACGGTATTATCTTTTGGGGGGCATCACCTGGTTCCCATAAAGTTTTCCTAAGGCAAAAAAGGGCTATTAGATATTCGAAGGCGAATTCGAGGGTGAATATTCCAGTGTGGGAATCCTGTTAGCCATATTACAAGTAAAGAATGTTAACTCTTCCTTGTTTATACATTTTATACCTATGTTTATACCTGGTGGATAAAAAAAATCATTTTACCATCAATGCCCAGATACATGGTTACAAAACACCACAGTGTGGATATTCATATGTTTGGCCACTCCACTGGTATGTATAATAGAAGTCCTTTCCATGCTGCTATCTAAGTTTATAATCATTAACCTGCCAGTTTAAACAAATCCCCTTCAAGGGGTTCATTTAAAAACCAGCTGAAAATTTTCCTGCTAGATAAATTTTATTACAGTGTCAAGGACTATATAGAAACTGTTTATAACTATAAATATGCATGCATATACTTGTTGCAAATTACCCATATAGTACTAAGTTCATGATATACATGCTTGTTTCCTTATGTGACTTGTCCTACCTTTTACAATTTAAAATCTTTGGACCAATTAAAATATTCTATTCTATTCTAACTTACTTGTCATCCTCGAGATTTTTTTGCCATTCTTCGATCATTTGCAATGTAATAACTTTATTAGTCCTATGAATGGTCTCAATACCTTCCTCCGGCTCATAATCACTCTCATCGCTAGCGCCCTGAAGATAAATTGGAGAAAATTATTAACAGTTGAAATGAGGTCCTTACTTCAAACACACAGTAACACCCACCTCTAGTTCTGCAGGAGGCACATGGACGTCATCTGCTTCACTTCCTTCACCAAAATCTTCTGATTCGCTGTCAGAAACATCAAACTGAAGCAGTTTTTTGTCGTTTTCCTGGAGAAATTGATAAAATTCGGGGTCCGATTTTTTCAGTTTCGCCAGGGATTTTTTATGTTTCTTGCCTTCAGATTTTGACTCGCCCTTGTCTGGAATTTCTTCATCATCACTTGCTTCTTCACTAAGTTCCTTATCACTGCCATCATCGGTAATTTCCCCATCACTACCTTCACCGACCGAATCACTGTGCGAGTTGTCTTCATCATCTCCTTCAATATCACTGGAATCCGTATCATCCCCTAATTCTAAAGGAAAAATCGACCAATTTCAATTATATTTAAAAGCAAAAATCTCCCACTCCTTACAAGGTTAAAGATACTTCTGTTTATGCCTCACCTTCACCGGATAACTCCTCATAGTCACTTCCAGAGTCACTAGTGACTTCTTCCTTGACAGCAACTTTTCCTTTATCATTTACCTTAGAAGACTTGGAGTTAACTTTACTTGTTGAAGTCTTTGGCTTCATTGTCACTCAATCTAAAATTGTAGAAACCGAATAAACGATATTCACACACACGGGCTATAAAGATATATCTATTATCCTTGTTCACACAATTCACACGTGTTTTCCACTAGGCACTCGTGAAAACAAAACACAAACGAATACACAAACCGACACGCCAAAACCCCGGCCGGGGGCCAATTTCAAATATCATTAGTTGTAGAACATAACTATATTTCCTTTTACACAACCGCTGGCCTTAAAAGATTATTTTTTTCCTTCAGAAAGAAATATTATTTCAATTATATTTACAAATTCCCTTTAATCCGTCAATCTCAGTGTAATGAAAAGGTTTTGTATTCCAATAGATCAACAATATGCATTTAATAAACAATAATGTCCTCGAATTTTATGAATAATTATTATCGGGGTGTTCTTCAGCATTTAAGAGAACATACTCTTAAAAAATTAAATATAATTTAAAACACAGTAAAAAGACATTCTGAAAGGCAACCATAACAAAAATCTTTAAAAACAATATTCTAATATAAAAACAAATATTCTTTTGGCCTCAGAATAAGTTGCCACTGCGAGTCAACGATTATATACCTGCGAGCGTAGCGAGATACATTCATTCCATATCATCGGGTTAATTTGTTATTCTGTGAGGTTTTTCAACTCAGAAATGAAAGTAATTCAGAATATTGTTATCTTATTCCATTACATCTGTACAATAAATAGTCATTATGACACAGACAACAGCAACGATCATCACCCACCGGAGTGGAAGGGAAAGTACAAAAAGCCTGAAGGTATGCATAGTATTCTATAATTTAATTTTAGAATTCACTTTGGTTGTTTTACATGAACTTAATTCGAAAATATTCAGCATTGATGTAGTAGGTAACAATTACATTAAAATACTAAATTGTGAGCTCTACGGTTCGACCACTTGCACTATTTCATTCCTATCGAGCGTTTAAAACTTTGCTTGCACCTCTAACTACAAGTAGAATACAATCAAGCAAATGGAATGAGCCCTCATACCACAAGAAATAACAATATCAATTCAATTTTGCATCAGTTATGTTTAAGAATAGCTGGCAATATTGAACCAGTAACATATCACGCTTAGTAGGACAAAATTGTCTAATTTTCAGTAAAAATAATAAATTCCTCTGGTAATTATAAATGGAATTATATATACAACATGACTTCTGTGGCCTATCAGTGCCACAAGTATATAATGAATAACTAATTACTAATAACTACTAACTAATACTGAATAACTACTAACTAATTGATTGATTATTTTTATATGTGATTATTTTATAATACTTGTATTATTGTTTTATGCACATATTTATACAATTTATACTATATTTTCCTGTATAAACTATTGTATTCTGACAAATTAGTTCATCAAGAACTATAAATAAATACACTTACTACTACTACTGCTTCAATCAATCATGACCTTTACTAATCATCTGATTGACACTTCTGAGCAATATTAAATTTCATACTATGCCATCATTATTGGATTGATTGATTCCAAAGTTTCCATTGGAGCCTTCTAGCAGCTGATTGGCTCAAGGGCAGTTTTTATCTGACAGGTAACTGGCTTGCCCCTAAGTCTACAACGAAGACCTCAAACCTACCATCACCAACTTCCTTTTCCCTCCCACTCAGTTAGTTCATCTTCCTTGCCACCTAGCTCCCCTCTCCATCCTCCTCCAAACCCACATCTCAAAACCCTCCACTCTACATACATGCTCTCTCAGCAAGAGCCAAGCTTGGTACGTTTACAGCACCATGCTCCAAATTAGACTTGTCACCAATGTTTTCTATATCAGACACTCCCTAATCCATTCTCTCCTCTTTGAAAACACCACCTTGGCCATGGTAGTTCTGCATCTGATTTTCCTACCATTAAAAGTCATGTTCCTCCAAAATATCAACTATAATCATAAACTTTTCAACATACCATATTTTATGACTCCAATCTGCATTTAAACCCAAGTTCTTACTAAAAAAAATCACTACCTGTGTCTTCCTGTGATTTATCTTCATCCAGCACCGAGTGAGCTTCACTCTCTGATTCATTCATCATGAACTGTAACCTTTTGGCTGAAAGACAAACCAACACTCTGCAATTCTCAATATCTCCACCATATACCCTCCTGCCCATATTCCCATGGTCATCTCCCCTCATGTTTGCCTTCATTTTAATATTCAAAATAAATGGCAATCCCTACCTTACTCCTCTTACAATCAAAGCCGATTCCAATTATTCATTGGCTAACCAGTGCCATCTACATCTTCAAACTACCCCACGAGCTGCCACATGGGCACGTGGCAGGGGGTGGTAGGTCACCATCTGTGTAAAGATGTAAAAGTTTTGGAGGAAAAATGGTGACATGTCCTATGGAAGTGTATTTGGGAGAGCTTAGTTTTTATTGTGGTCGCTTATTGTGCATGGAAAGAACGAGTTTTTGTACCTATCTGTTCGGCAGAGAATCTCTCTTATTTTATCGCATCTGTCAGACCTAGAAATGAAGTGAAGCATCATGATAATATTCTCTGTGTCGCTTTGAAACACATCAGTTTTGAATATCTCAAGCAGCCTAAGCCCAGCGTGCAGCCCCCAAGTCTCTAGGGTTTCCCACTCACATCCCTCTAACAGTTGTGTAACACTATATGTTCGCTCGTAGCAGTTTTTAATGAAGCGTGCTGCTTTTATTTGTATTTTATTAATTGTTTTGGTTAAATCTTTATGACCAGGGTCCCAAATACTTGCGGCATATTCGAGGTGTGGCCTAACCAGAGCGAAGCCATGTTCATATGCTGATTTCAAATGAGACATCAGTATCAGTTCCATAGACCTGTAATTTCTCCTGAACTTCCACCGGCAAGCTATATCCATATATCTAAATAAGGTTGACATATTCAAAGCATGTTGATAACCAACTAGGGACATTGCTACAACGTTACATAGATATCCACTTAGTAACATCCTAGATGTCACGTAAAGATGGCGTTACATAGATATCCTATTGGTAACATCCATGATGAAATATAAAAGTAATGTCTCATTGATATCC
The DNA here is from genome assembly GCA_963169105.1 of Ceriagrion tenellum. Classification (NCBI taxonomy): domain Eukaryota; kingdom Metazoa; phylum Arthropoda; class Insecta; order Odonata; family Coenagrionidae; genus Ceriagrion; species Ceriagrion tenellum. The sequence continues at coordinate 5,301,552 of OY720637.1, forward strand.
TAGTTGTAATATTTAAGATGTCATCTCACATGATGTTATATAGATATTCTGCAGCAATGTACGGAATGAATATGCGTTTTTTGTAGTGAAAAATGTTTTTCCCTCATTATGTTTGGCTTTAGGGCTTACACTTGGCTCGTGCAAAATTAATGATATAAAACTATTAATTGCATGTAAAATAGTCACATTCTGTAGAAACATCAATCAAACGATCAATCATGGACAAGTATCTTTACATATATTGGATTAATTAAATCTGATATTCATTTAGCAGTACAGCAAGAAATATTACTGCAAATTTATTTTTTATAATATTCATCATTCACCTGTGAATGTATGCAGCTGACGAGGCTTTAAGTCATGTCTTCGACACAGTGGCTAATAAAAAAGAAAAACAATTTCAATGCTGCGCAACTTCCTAAGCTTGCAACCATGCTTTCTTCAACGTCACTTTGTTGTTTTCCAGCCTTGAGCATTGACGCCAAGTTCTACTCCACCTATTGCCAGCTTTGTGATCTGCTCAGCCTCCATGCTTTCTTTCATTCTCCATATTCACTGCATTTTCACCCATCCTTTTTAATTTCACCTTACCTCTTTCCCTTCGTTCCCTTATCAAAATCCTTTTCCCACCAATTACCTTTCATATTCCATTTCACTTTTCATTCGTCTTCTCCTCGTTTTTATTCATGTTTGATTTACATATATATACATATATGTAGTTTTATATATAGAATATAGTTTTATATATATGTAGTATATATATATATATATAATCGTTCGTTCATATATATATATATATATATATATATATATATATATATATATATATATATATATATATATATATATATATATATATATATATATATATATATATATATATATATGAACAGTTTGCCAGAGAGAGGCAGACGCTAAACACAGAAAAACAGAAAAAAATGAACACACTTACCTTGAGCACCTTGTTCACAAGAGCGAAGAAGACTTAGAAGGAAGGGAGGACTGAGGTGGAAGGAAGGGTGGGAGGGACAGGGGGAGGGGAGGAGGGGGAGGGGAAGGGGAGGAGGGGGAGGGAAAGGAGAGGTGGGGGCGGGAAGCGGGAAGTGGAAGAAATTCGAAAAGAAGAGGTAGTATGGGCAGAGGTGATAGAAGAAGTTAGTGGGATTTATTGAGTCCTGGCGGAGAGAAAGCCTGGAAAAAGTAAATGCAAGAGGACTCAAGATCTTTGATTTGGAGTGGGGAGGAGGAAGGGGGAAGGGAGGCGAGAATACCAACCTTAAAAATATTATTAAAGGTGGAGTTGTGGGAAGAAACGTGGGTGGCGACAGGGAGGGAAACAGAAATAGAAGGTGGTTCATTGCAACTAGAGCGGTGGCCATTCATGCGGATGTTAAGAGGAGTGGTAGTCAAACCGATGTAAAAACTAGGGCATAATTGGCAAAGGAGGATATAAACAACATTAGGGGAAACGCAAGAGAGTGAGGGGACGGAAGGAAGATGAACGGCAAGGAATTTATCAGGCAGAGGCTGGGTGAGAAGGATGCCGCAAGTTTTGCAACGAGGGCGATTGCAAGGCGTCACAAGGGATTTAGTAGTGCTGGAGATAGATTTGGAAAGAGGTTTAGTAATTTTAAAGAGGGTGGAGAGGTTGGGGGGGCGTCTAAAGGTGAGAGAAGGACAGCTGGGGAAAATTTTGGAAGTGGTAAGGTTGTCAGAGAGGATGGGGTATAGGTTTTTGATTATGCGTCGGATGGAGTGAACTCCAGGGAAATAGGTGGTACAGAGGGAGATTTGATCATGAGGAAACTTATTGAGAGAGAGAGATTTAGAAGAAGATGGTCGTTGTAGGATTTTTTTCTGAAGAAGACGCTCGGGGTAGCCTCTGCGAAGGAGGGATTGGTGGAGATTAGAGAGAAAAAGGTCAAGGGATTTGGGGTTGTTGCAGATTCGGTGACCATGGATAGAGAGGGAAAAGGGGAGGGATCGTTTAGTATGAGAGGGGTGGCAGCTATTAAAATGGAGATATTGTTGCTTGTTGGTGGGCTTGATATGGACAGAAGTGTGGAATTTAAGGTTACTGAGGGAGATGTCTACATCCAAAAAGGTAATTTTGGAGGCAGAGATGTTAGAGGTGAAGGAGACAGAGGAGGAGGAGTTTAGGGAGGAGATGAAAGAGTTAAGGGAATCAAGGCCATGTGGCCACAGAAGAAAAATATCGTCAATGTAACGAAGCCAGAGAAGAGGTTTAGGAGAGCAAGACGAGAGAAAAGATTGCTCTATGGCACCCAAGAAGAGGTTAGCATAGGAGGGGCTGAAACGACTACCCATGGCACAGCCTTTAGTTTGGATGTAGAATTTGTTGTAGAAGGAGAAAGCATTATTAGTAAGTATAAAGTTGGAAAGGTCAAGGAGAAAATCAGAACTAGGGGCGTGAGGAACAGGCCGCTGGTTAAGAAAAAGACGAATGGCGCAAAGTCCTTCAGAGTGAGGAATAGACGTGTAGAGAGAGGTGACATCTATGGTGGCCATTAAGATATCACAGTCTGAGGGGAGTGGGGTAGAGTGGAGGCGTTCAAGAAAGTGATAAGTATCCTTGATGTGAGAAGGGAGAGAGAGAAGAAAAGGTTGTAAGTAGTAGTCAACGAAAGCAGAGATGCGTTCGGTGACAGAGTTATAAGAGGAAACTATTGGGCGACCAGGGTTGTGAGTCTTATGGATTTTGGGAAGAATGTAGAAATTGGGGGTGCGAGGGTGTGGGGGGGTGAGAAGAGAGATATCATGGGAAGAGAGACCTTCGTTGGGTATATATATATATATATATATATATATATATACCCAACGAAGTATATACCCCAAATGTGTATGTCATTCTCTCTCTTCCGGTGGGTGAAAAGCTGCCCGCGCGCCATCTACTGGCCGCTCTCATGGGTCATGCCTTGGGGAGTGTTCGTTCATATAAACCCCCGCCGATTCCAGTAGTTCCTTTGTAGACTGGGTAGCTCGGTGGTCTGAGCAGTGGACGCGACATCCAAAGGTCCGTGGTTCGATTCCCGGTCCAGTCGAATTTTTTCTGCTTGGAATCGGCCATCATTTCATCTTCACACCACCATTGTGTTTGTAAATTTTATGTGTTCCTATCCACTTTCTTTCTACCTTTCTGTATAAATATTTGTGAGTATTTGCCGCTATGCGGTCTGAGTGAATGAGTGAACGATTGTATGCCCTGAACGGGTCATTTCCTACTTGGGTTAGCGTACCCCGAAACGCCTGTTCTATATCTTTCACCACTGTCTGTGTGCTTGAGTTATTCTTTCATTTCGCCTTCTGTGTATGTCATTCTCTCTCTTCCGGTGGGTGAAAAGCTGCCCGCGCGCCATCTACTGGCCGCTCTCATGGGTCATGCCTTGGGGAGTGTTCGTTCATATAAACCCCCGCCGATTCCAGTAGTTCCTTTGTAGACTGGGTAGCTCGGTGGTCTGAGCAGTGGACGCGACATCCAAAGGTCCGTGGTTCGATTCCCGGTCCAGTCGAATTTTTTCTGCTTGGAATCGGCCATCATTTCATCTTCACACCACCATTGTGTTTGTAAATTTTATGTGTTCCTATCCACTTTCTTTCTACCTTTCTGTATAAATATTTGTGAGTATTTGCCGCTATGCGGTCTGAGTGAATGAGTGAACGATTGTATGCCCTGAACGGGTCATTTCCTACTTGGGTTAGCGTACCCCGAAACGCCTGTTCTATATCTTTCACCACTGTCTGTGTGCTTGAGTTATTCTTTCATTTCGCCTTCTGTGTATGTCATTCTCTCTCTTCCGGTGGGTGAAAAGCTGCCCGCGCGCCATCTACTGGCCGCTCTCATGGGTCATGCCTTGGGGAGTGTTCGTTCATATAAACCCCCGCCGATTCCAGTAGTTCCTTTGTAGACTGGGTAGCTCGGTGGTCTGAGCAGTGGACGCGACATCCAAAGGTCCGTGGTTCGATTCCCGGTCCAGTCGAATTTTTTCTGCTTGGAATCGGCCATCATTTCATCTTCACACCACCATTGTGTTTGTAAATTTTATGTGTTCCTATCCACTTTCTTTCTACCTTTCTGTATAAATATTTGTGAGTATTTGCCGCTATGCGGTCTGAGTGAATGAGTGAACGATTGTATGCCCTGAACGGGTCATTTCCTACTTGGGTTAGCGTACCCCGAAACGCCTGTTCTATATCTTTCACCACTGTCTGTGTGCTTGAGTTATTCTTTCATTTCGCCTTCTGTGTATGTCATTCTCTCTCTTCCGGTGGGTGAAAAGCTGCCCGCGCGCCATCTACTGGCCGCTCTCATGGGTCATGCCTTGGGGAGTGTTCGTTCATATAAACCCCCGCCGATTCCAGTAGTTCCTTTGTAGACTGGGTAGCTCGGTGGTCTGAGCAGTGGACGCGACATCCAAAGGTCCGTGGTTCGATTCCCGGTCCAGTCGAATTTTTTCTGCTTGGAATCGGCCATCATTTCATCTTCACACCACCATTGTGTTTGTAAATTTTATGTGTTCCTATCCACTTTCTTTCTACCTTTCTGTATAAATATTTGTGTATATATATATATATATATATATATATATATATATATTCGTTCATCCATTCACTCAGACCGCTCAGCGGCAAATATACTCATATAAATGTTTATACAGAAAGATAGAAAGAAAGTGGATAGGAACACGTAAAATTTACAAACACAATGGTGGTGTGAAGATGAAATGATGGCCGATTCCAAGCAGAAAAAATTCGACTGGACCGGGAATCGAACCACGGACCTTTGGATTTCGCGTCCAATGCTCAGACCACCAAGCTACCCAGTCTACTAAGAAACCACTGGAATCGGCGGGGGGTTTATACGAACAAACACTCCCCAGGGCATGACCCACGAGAGCGGCCAATAGATGGCGCGCGGGCTGCTTATCACCCACCGGCAGAGAAGGAATGACATACACAGAAGGCGAAATGAAAGAATAACTCAAGCACACAGACAGTGGTGAAAGATATAGAACAGGCGTTTCGGGGTACGCTGTGTTTGTAAATTTTACGTGTTCCTATCCACTTTCTTTCTATCTTTCTGTATAAACATTTATATGAGTATATATATATATATATATATATATATATATATATATATATATATATATATATATATATATATATATATATAAAAAACTGCACTTAGGATCACTTAAGTGACGAATATATAAAAGTTTGCCAGAGGAAGGCAGACGACAAACACAGAAAACAAAAAAATGATGAACACACTTACAAAGTTTCTTGATATTTCGGTGCCACTAGCACCATGCCTCTAAGGCCAGATGAACTGTCATTGTTAAGTAAAGGTCTTTCTTTCTCACCAACACCCATAGTAAATCCCATTAACATTCTTTCTGACGCTATTAATTTTTGCCGTAATCTTAAATGGAAGGTTTTCTGGAGTTCCCAACCCTCTAACCCAGCCAACTCCAACTCAATTCACCCCGCTCTCACCAAATTCAAACCTCCTTCTTCTTTTGAACCCAAACCCCTTCCTTCTAATCACCCAGTTGAAATTTTTGCCAACCAGCTTCTTTCTAAAATTTCCAACCCTTCCTTCATTGAGTCCCTTAACCCCAAACACAACCTCTCTTCAGAAGAAACGGCGGCCCTCAAGCAACTCACCCACAATCCCAAAATAGTAATTACCCAAGCTGACAAAGGTTCCACGGTAGTTATCCTTAACACCAATGACTATGTAAACGAAGCCCTAAGGCAACTTTCAGATACTTCCTCCTACAGGCCTGTTCCCTCAGATCCCACTCTTGATTTTGCTAATAAGTTAACATCGCTCCTCCTCCAAAAAGGTCCAACAGAAGGTTTGGCTAAGTGCGACCTTTCCCTTCTCTCTGCTCCTCACCCCAAAACCCCTCATTTCTACATCCTTCCTAAAATTCATAAACCTAACATCCCCGGCCGTCCAATTGTTTCCTCCTGCAGTTCCCCTACTGAACGCATCTCGGCATTTGTTGATCACTATCTGCAGCCTCACGTTCATGCCCTGCCCTCATTTATTAAAGATACACACCACTTTCTAAATTATTTGAAAACTGTCAAACTTCCACATAATACACCACTTTTGATGGCCACTATAGATGTCACTTCCTTGTACACTTCCATTCCCCACTCAGAAGGTCTCCGTTCCATCCGTCATTTTCTCAGCCAACTCCTCATATACCCAGTACCGACTTCCTCTTACAACTTTCTGAATTTATTCTTACCCACAATTCTTTCTCCTTCAACGATCTTCACTACCTCCAAACAAAGGGCTGTGCCATGGGAAGTCGTTTTAACCCTTCTTATGCCAATCTTTTTCTAGGTCTCCTGGAAGAGAATTACCTCTCCCAAGCCCCTTTTAAACCCCTTCTGTGGCTCCGTTACATAGATGACATTTTTCTACTTTGGACACATGACATCGACTCCCTAAACTCCTTCATTTCCTCTCTCAATGACTCCTCTTCTGTATCATTTACCTCTACTATATCTTCCACCCATATAACCTTTCTAGATGTCGACGTAGCTTTATCCAACCGTAAATTCAGTACTTCTGTTCATATAAAGCCCACTAATAAACAGCAATACCTTCACTTCAGCAGTTGTCATCCCGCACATACCAAACGTTCCCTCCCATACTCACTTTCTATCAGAGGTCATCGAATTTGTAACAACCCGGAGTCCCTTGATTGCTTTCTTTCCAAGCTACACCAGTCTCTTCTTCGCAGGGGCTACCCTGAATCCCTTTTAAATAAAAAAATCCTTCGAAAACCGTACCAACCTAAATCCACTTCTTGTCCTAAGTACAACAATATTTCTATTTGTGCCACTTTCTTCCCAGGCGTACAGTCCCTAAAACATCTCCTCAAAGAATTATTCCCAATACTTTCTAGCAATCCTGCCACTACTAATTTATTCCCTAAATGTCCCTCTGTTGTATACAAACGTCCCCCGAACCTTTCTGCTATATTTAGAGCCACTAACCCCCTCCATAAATCTTTGAATATTTCCAAAGCTCCAGCCACCCGTTGTAAACGGCCAAGATGCAAAACTTGTTTAATTCTAATTACAGACCGATTACCCAAAAAATTCGTTAATTGTTATCTTCCTTCTGTTACCTCCCCTTCCTGTGCCACAACTAATTTAGTATATATCCTTATTTGTAAATTATGTACAGCTTTTTACATTGGGCTCTGTAGTACCCCCCTCAATATTAGAATTAATAATCACCGTGCTTCTTGCAATCCCTCTTCAACCAACTTCTCTTTCTCTGTCCCCACACATGCTGCCTCCCACAATGTAAGATTTGATGACTGCTACAATGTAGCCATTCTGGCTTCCCTCCCACCCACAGCCACTATAATTAGTCTGAAGACTTTAGAACAATGTTGCATCCGATTTTTTAACGCCCTCTGTCCACCTGGCCTCAACCGTTCCCATTAATTTTTTCCCCCCTTTTCGCTACATTGTTTCTTTCTCCCGAATAGGTCTTTGGCTCCTTCCCTCCCCACCCTTCCCCACCCTTCCTACCTGCTCCTTCCCCTCACCGCCCCTCCTATATGGTTCTTCCTCCTCAATCCTCATTCTATCACTGATGAAGGTGCGGGCGACCCACCGAAAATTTTAAACTCGTGAGTTTCCATTTTACATGTTTTATGTTTAGTGTCACCCTGTGACGAAGCTTTATATTGTTTGCCACGTTCGTGGAATCTTCGCAAGAACTATATATATATATATATATATATATATATATATATATATATATATATATACACACACACACACACACACACACACACACACACACACACACAATGGAAAACTTCGCCAAATGGCCACAAACACAATTAAAGAGGAAACTTACAGGGGGTAAAAAGACGAAAGTAAAGAGAGAGTCTTACTTAGAGACGTTTCGGGTGTTATCCCTTCTTCAGTCACACAGAGAATGCACTGCACTGAGTGCATTCTCTGTGAGACTGAAGAAGGGATAACACCCGAAACGTCTCTAAGTAAGACTCTCTCTTTACTTTCGTCTTTTTACCCCCTGTAAGTTTCCTCTTTAATTGTGTATATATATATATATATATATAAAGTTCTTGCGAAGATTCCACGAACGTGGCAAACAATATAAAGCTTCGTCACAGGGTGACACTAAACATAAAACATATAAAATGGAAACTCACGAGTTTAAAATTTTCGGTGGGTCGCCCGCACCTTCATCAGTGATAGAATGAGGATTGAGGAGGAATCACCATATAGGAGGGGCGGTGAGGGGAAGGAGCAGGTAGGAAGGGTGGGGAAGGATGGGGAGGGAAGGAGCCAAAGACCTATTCGGGAGAAAGAAACAATGTAGCGAAAAGGGGGGAAAAATTAATTAATGGGAACGGTTGAGGCCAGGTGGACAGAGGGCGTTAAAATATCGGATGCAACATTGTTCTAAAGTCTTCAGACTAATTATAGTGGCTGTGGGCGGGAGGGAAGCCAGAATGGCTACATTGTAGCAGTCATCAAATCTTACATTGTGGGAGGCAGCATGTGTGGGGACAGAGAAAGAGAAGTTGGTTGAAGAGGGATTGCAAGAAGCACGGTGATTATTAATTCTGATATTGAGGGGGGTACTACAGAGCCCAATGTAAAAAGCTGTACATAATTTACAAATAAGGATATATACTATATTAGTTGTGGCACAGGAAGGGGAGGTAACAGAAGGAAGATAACGATTAACGAATTTTTTGGGTAATCGGTCTGTAATTAGAATTAAACAAGTTTTGCACCTTGGCCGGTTACAACGGGTGGCTGGAGCTTTGGAAATATTAAAAGATTTATGGAGGGGGTTAGTGGCTCTAAATATAGCAGACAAGTTCGGGGGACGTTTGTATACAACAGAGGGACATTTAGCACTACTAATTTATTCCCTAAATGTCCCTCTGTTGTATACAAACGTCCCCCGAACTTGTCTGCTATATTTAGAGCCACTAACCCCCTCCATAAATCTTTTAATATTTCCAAAGCTCCAGCCACCCGTTGTAACCGGCCAAGGTGCAAAACTTGTTTAATTCTAATTACAGACCGATTACCCAAAAAATTCGTTAATCGTTATCTTCCTTCTGTTACCTCCCCTTCCTGTGCCACAACTAATATAGTATATATCCTTATTTGTAAATTATGTACAGCTTTTTACATTGGGCTCTGTAGTACCCCCCTCAATATCAGAATTAATAATCACCGTGCTTCTTGCAATCCCTCTTCAACCAACTTCTCTTTCTCTGTCCCCACACATGCTGCCTCCCACAATGTAAGATTTGATGACTGCTACAATGTAGCCATTCTGGCTTCCCTCCCGCCCACAGCCACTATAATTAGTCTGAAGACTTTAGAACAATGTTGCATCCGATATTTTAACGCCCTCTGTCCACCTGGCCTCAACCGTTCCCATTAATTAATTTTTCCCCCCTTTTCGCTACATTGTTTCTTTCTCCCGAATAGGTCTTTGGCTCCTTCCCTCCCCATCCTTCCCCACCCTTCCTACCTGCTCCTTCCCCTCACCGCCCCTCCTATATGGTGATTCCTCCTCAATCCTCATTCTATCACTGATGAAGGTGCGGGCGACCCACCGAAAATTTTAAACTCGTGAGTTTCCATTTTATATGTTTTATGTTTAGTGTCACCCTGTGACGAAGCTTTATATATATATATATACATACACACACACACACACACATACACACACACACTACATATATAACACTGACAATGTTGTGTGGGTGTTGAAGGAATATCGGTTGCTACTTGGGCATTAGGTTCATCCAGTCAATCTAGTAAAATATTATCCCAAATTCTTCAAGGCGAATAAAAGCATGCTGGCCATATTCTAGGCATCTTTTAACTTTTGCCCTCATCACTCCTATAGTATCCTGAGCTCCCATCCCTCTCCTTAACCCAAACTGGTGGTCAACCATGTATTTGATAACCTTTGCTCCTCCGCCTCTTATTTATTCACAAAGGAAATGGTTCCAGGCTTGACTTTGTGGAAGTAATTCATAGTAACTTAAATAAAACTTTGTGTACTCCACCATAGGTTTAATAACACGACCCGGGTTTCGACACTTCGTGTCATCTCAGGCCTGGGTCGTGTTATTAAACCTATGGTGGAGTACACAAAGTTTTATTTAAGTTACTCTTATTTATTGTTTTAATAAATACTTCGGCCACATGGGAAGTTAAACAGTCTTCGCATGTTTTTGCAATACCCATTTTTTGCATTATGATTAGGTACTATTGAATATTCTCAACAACCATACACAAAGAATTACTTCTGTTGTGAATTTTATAATAACAAGACATGAGTGGCTAATTCAGATCTGGAGGATGTATCACCAATAATGATCAAAGACCCGAAATAAATACACAGTGACAAAGAAACTACCTAACAGAAAAGTTAAATCATGGGTGTTCTCCTACAAATAGACCCTAGAGGTGTTACATAGGTTTACTGCTAGTCTTAAGCTGAACAGTGGGAATGGAGTTGGACAAAGCTTTTATAATAAAAGTTGAGGCTGAAATGTGAATAAAAATTGCTAATAAAAAGAAAGATTTTATGCCGCCCTACCACAATATGAAGGGCCTTAACTAAGTAAACTAAAATGATTGTGTTCATCATGGCCTTGCTAAATATTCCACTTCAGTTACTTTACTATTCAGTTACAGTTCAGTTACAATTACTAACTTGAGGCAAACTGCCAATGATCCCATAAGCTATCTAACTTACTTAATTTATGTTATGACAGGCAGATACACCCGCAACGTGGATGAGTATGAGATTGTGGTCCCTCAAAAGGTTAATGACGATAGTTCTTTCATATCATATAATTTGCCTCACTACCATGAAAAAAAGGATTGGCAGTCATCCTCTGAATCATATGATGGCCACCCAGCAAGAAAGAGGGACTCTAAAGAACATCAAGTTCACTACAGGGTCAAATTAGGAGGAGAAGACCATCATCTTGAGCTGTTTCCCAATTGGAATTTGATCTCACCAAATTTGGTATTAGAAGTTCGAGGGAAAAGAGAAAATGGAAATGCATCTAGAATAAAGATACGGCAGATTGCAGATGAGCATAACTGCCATTATAATGGTGTAGTGAGAGGGCATTCTGATTCATTTGCTGCTCTGTCCTTATGTGATGGCCTGGTGAGTAAGTGGTGATTTCAATAATAGTATATTAAATATAAATACAGTATTACATCTCACTTTTCATGCTTTCATTCTCCCTATTTTCCACACGGCTGGTATCCTGACACTCTTTTGTAAGCGCTCACAAGGAAGTACATATGTATCTAAATGTGTAAACATACATTAAAACTCATATTGTACATAATTGAAGTGATCATGAAATGGGCACTATATAAAATCAAAATGTGTAAAATCCAGAGGTGGCGAAGAGATGACAGCAATACAAGGCATATACATACTTATATAGGCTGTTGCATTTTAAGTAGGCCCTAGTTTACACAATTTAACAATATACATAAATAAGGAATGAGTAATATTTTTTAAGAATTTGAAATAAAGTATGCAGAATATTTTTGTAATTGTATAAGGTAAATTGCTTCATAAGTTATCAAATTTTGCAATTTTTCACAGTTTACCAGCCAATCCCAACTATTAAAGAATACTCAGCACTTTTTAATTGTTTTAAAGCAATTCCAAATTTATCAGATATTTGATGTGTTCCCTTAGTAATACTTTCAATTTCTGTAGAGTAGCTCTGGAGGCATGGCCAAGAATGAGGGCATGTCACCAAAATTGCTGGGCGTACCTTGAGCATTCTTCCATCAGAGGGGTCGCACTCTTTGTTAGCTCATTTTAAGCTTTAACCAAGCATCCAGCTTTCCTTCCTCTTATATTTGCTAGGTATGACTACTGCATATTTATTTGCAGAGCCCAAAAATGCTTACAACATATTTTATCAATATCACTCACTTTCGTCAGTCTCACTTGGTGGTATTCCATCATTAAAAATTTTAAGATGTCAACTTTTACTAAAACCACTCGTGAATGCACATCGAAACCTGGGTCGTTGTTTTATAAATCGAGTGGTTTTAGTAAAAGTTGACATCTTAAAATTTTTAATATTTTATCAACTTCAGAACCATGTAAGATGCACCCCCTCCCCCTCTATAAGCATTAATACAAAAGAGATCCACAGCTATCTTAATTCTCCTTGTGGGGATTAGGACATCAAATTACTCTCTGCCAGTACTATAGCTGGTAATACTACGATGCTCAGTTTGTGAATGAGTGCATACTGTCACCGAGTCGCGATTTTTGAGGGTCTTTATCTCCATCCCACAACTTTAATCTCAATCCTCTAACCTTATTCCACCACTTTTAGTGGCATTTGACATTTAATTATTTTTCTAGCGATAGAGCAATAGTCATTACTGCTCTTACAAACTGTTTACACCTTAAGCAAATCACATACAGCTATGAGTGATGGAGAGAAAGTTCTGGTGGTATACCTAAACTCAACCTGCAGCTTTTTTTTAGTATAACTCCTGTAAAAACAATTGAAAATATTGAAACACTGATGTAAATATCTAAAAAAAAGTCAAGCAAAAACTCACCTCCACTAACCAGTGCTAAGTGAACTCATGCAAAAAAGAGAGGAGAAACAATTTTTAATATTTTGGTGGCACAGCACAACCGCTTAATTTATAAGACTAGAAGGTAATGATGGATTAAGGAAATAAGAGAGGGAGAGATGGGAAAAATTGAGAGGAAAGGAAGGAGAGGGAGTTTAGTAGAAGACGTTGTTGCCAGAGTGGTGGAATGCCCGATTCAGCCAAATTAATGAGAGTTTTACCATTTTGAGTTCAAGAAGGGAAGCAGAAGGGGGAAGAGGGAAGAGAGCAGAAACATTGTAACTGTTATTAAAGGATTTCTTATGTAGCATGGCATTTATCGCTACGGGAAGGGCATCAGACTGCGAGGGGTTTTTGCAATTAGCACGGTGATTGTTGATAGGTGTATTAAGAGGGGTGAATCTTTTGCCAAATTAATAGGTCAGGCAGAGTTAACATTGTAGATGATACATAACATTGCTGGTGATGCAAGAGGAGGAAGGAAGCGAAGATTGGACATAATTATCATCTAGGACAGTTTCACGGGGAGGAAGTGGGTTCTGATGCAATGGGGTTTTAGAAAGTGACTTGGCATGGATTTAAAATTTATACATGATTGAGGGTGTCTTGGAGAAAATTGCAGTAGTGGAAGAGTTGTTTTTCAGATGAAATAAAGGTCTCAAAGAATGAAATTAATCAACTGCACACCTGGGAAAAAAGTTGTGCAATTAGAAAGGATGCAGGGATCTTCAATGAGAGATGTATACATATTTGCATATATACATTACCATAATTATTTTGTTTACTACTGTAGAAATATATTACAAAGAGAAAGTCTTCTACTTGTGTTGCAAGATTGTAAACATGGATATTTTGAAGTTAAATTTTAAGACTCCATTTGGCCCACTATTTTATTACCATAGCATGAGGTATAATTTAAATTGCTTTGCAACAATTTTATTGATACATCTATGAATAGGTTGGATATATCAAAACAAATGAAAATAAGTACTTCATTGAACCATTGAAAGATGAGAAACCTATGGCCAGTGGGAAGCATCTACATTTAATTTACAAAAGAGGAAGCGGCCCACCAGATTTGGATATAGGCACATGTGGAACAACAGGTAATGCAGTAGTAGTAAGACCCCAGATTTCTTTTATCATAAAATGGAGCTATTTTAATGATGAGAGGGCGAAGGAAGAGAAGGAAAGGATAAAACAGAAAGAAGGTTATGACAATGCCTCCAATCGTCCTGAAGGCATCTAAATGTAAGCAATGGTGATGTTGGTTTCTCATCCATATTACACAGGGATGGTTGTGCCTTTCGCCACCTCAAATTAACAAATGGAGATTTTTCAGTCCATCTACATCATTCCTCCAGAGCCCAATACCTACCAGCCCACCTGTCCTCAATAGAAAAAGTGATATCTATTCATGGTTGTCTGCCCAAATAACCAACCAGTGCTGAGATTCAATTTTCTCTGCCAGGAACAGAACTGAAATTGAAAATTTGCACCACAGATAGAAATTGAACTATGTAGTGCCATCAGCATGGGAAACCAATACCATAGCCAACTCACCAGCAAAAGTTCAGGTGAAATATTTCCTTTGGAATTATCCATGTAATATTATTTGACTATTCTCCCATGTAGCACCAACAGTTGGGCCAATGTTGGGGAACTGTTACGTGCAATGGTTGGTCAACCGTTATTCATGGCCGTTTTGCCAACTGTTATCCAACAGTGATGGCCCAACGGTTCCCCAACCGTCGGCTCAAAGTTCCCCAACCATTGACTCAACAGTTCCCCACCATTTACCAACAATCATACAACCATTTTTTCCATTAATGAGTATTGCCATTAGGCATAACATTGGTGGGTATATGCAAGTGCCGAACTAATTACCTTCCCCTTTCTCTAAGCCACCCACCTACTTTGTGATTACTCGATTCCGCCATTATGGTCGGCATGCTATAGGTCTCACTCAGGCACATGTTCCTGGGGGTCAAGTTTGATTTACATCAGAACTAGGTAATTTAAAACTCGAAGGTAATGCTATTCCTAGAAACTGAATGTTAAGGCAAAGATGAAGCATAAAGCCATGATTTCGATTCGCCTTCACCCCTGAGTGTTCTCGATCATGCCTCCTCCATTTTTTAACCTCAATGAAAACTGCCAATCCACCACCTACTTGGTGATAACTTGATATCTCGATCGCGTTTCCTCCTTTCGATTGCGACTTCCACCATCTCCCAACGTTGGCCCAACGGCCTAAAGGTAACCGAACAATTCCCCAACCATGGCACCGTTTCCCAACGTTGGCCCAACCGTCTGTGTTACATGGGCTACCAGCTGATTAGCAAGTTTTTGGACAATCCTTATTCTAAAATTCCAATTTCTGGTATTCCATCCTACCTTCACTCTCATGGATATATTTTCCAAAATTAAATCCCTATTAAATTCCTCCAATTGTCTACTTTTTCTCATTTTGTCCATAATCACTATTCTCTTCTGTACTTACCAAGTGATGTTTCCACTCCATAACCCTGTACAACATATCCTCTCCTTTCAAAAATGCCCTCCGTCTATCCCCTATGCCTTCTCTAACCTTTGCCACACAATTCCTGTCTTCTCCAACCACATCCAATGCCTCCCCATTGGCCCCTCCTTGCCACCCACCTCACCCTCTCCATCTCAAAACCCATATCTGAGATGCCTCAAATTTGCATTCATCCCATTTTGCAATGACCAATTGGTAGAGGTCCGTGAAAGTGGTTTTATTTTTTGCTAAAATTCGTTTTAAAACTATGTGATTTCGGTGTTATAGAAAATCTTGGCGGTGTTATTATAATGTTACCAATTTTGCACATTTCTAGGCGTTTTATTATTTTTTGGTACACGTTTTGTGAATGCTTATACTTTTATTAAGCATTTTACATAACATTTAATACAATTTCGATTGTACAAAATTTCTGATAAAACCAAATGAAGGAAATGGTTTAAGTTGTGTTAATATCAGAGAGTGAGCAAGAAAAGGTGCACCGTGAACACTTCACTTTAATAATTGTCTTTGTGAGGAAAACTAGAGCAAAAATAACCAAATGGTACTGAAATTTGTTTTCAATTTCATTGTATTAATTTAGACCAATGTGAAGAGAAAAACGCTTTTCAGTGAAGTCTGTCATTTCAAACAAAAACTTTCCAGGGGCAGATCTGCAAAACAAGTAAAAAACCGAAGTTAGACTTATTCAAGTGAAAAAAACACAGAAACAAATTCTATGGATCCAGACTACTGCAGAATAGAAATAAAATACCAGGAAAATGCAACCATGGTGAGGATTTCAGCATTCTCTGGCTTCAGTCTTCTCCTTCGATCAGATACCACCACGCAATACTGAGATATCGATCGTTCTGCATCTACATTGGACGTAGGGTACCAAACAGCTTGCAGAACAGTCGTTGTGAATTCCATGTAGTCTTCTTTTATGGAACACAAAAGGCTGCAAACATCCAGGGGAGCACTATCAGGCTGCAACAACTGTTCCTTGGCCATTTTCTGCAGCATGGTGTAGCCTTCAATAAACTTTTGAGGACTAATAGGGGCAGCATATGACAACTTCTTCAACTTGCTTAAAATGCTATCAATCGTTTGGACTGGGGAACACAGACTTCTCGGATCAAACAAATTATTAAGTGCTTCAAAAATCAACCTTGAAGGGTCTTCAGCCAGCAGTTGGTTGAGTTTCAGTAGACTCTTCTGAGCAGTCATCTTCAAGACATTTACAACTTCAGCTCTGTTAATGGTTTTCAATGTTTTTAATTTGGCATTGAGCTCTGGAGAAAAGACCTCCTTCGTGACTAGACCCAGCATATTCTGCAGAACTTTCAGTTTAGAATGCAGGACATGAGCTGTGGGGTAGCTATTGCCTTCCAGGAAAGTGATTAAGTTTACAAAGCGGTCACAGTTGTCAGCAACAAACTGCGCTTGGATTCTTATGACATCTAAAGCACTTGAATTTAAGTTTTTAAGGAAATGAACACCACTGTTTTCATCTTTCATTTTTTCCATAAATTCCATTATGTCATCTAGGTGCTCATGAATATAAAGCACAGCCAGAAACCACGTATTCCATCTAGTTTGCACTGGCATGGGAAAAAATTTTACTTTACTTTCTTCATACTTTCCACGTAAAAATTCCAAGTAAAGATGTTTCCTTCTTCTTGCATTCAGAAATGCTGCTTTTGTTTTTGCAACTATTGAGTTCACTTCATCCAAATTGCACTGCCAAATTTGTCCCACTAAGTTAACTTTATGTGCCCAACATTGCACATGCGCAAGATTGTCCCCAATAAGCCCCCTCAAAGTATTAACACATGCACTCATGTAACGTGCAGAATCTGTAACAACACCAACAACATTGTAGTAATGGACCTCATATCGATTTAAAGTATCTACAATAGCTTGTGAGCAGGAAGCACCATTTGCAACATCTAAAACTACACTTGCAACTAAATAAATGCTCTGGCAGTAACTATTTTCCAGTAAACGAAATAACACATTAAACACACAATTTCCTGATTTGTCCGTTGTTTCGTCACAAAAAACGAACAGCTTTTTGTCCTTAACACAACATTTAAGCTCTTCCTGCTTCTTTTTCCCTATAATCGGGATGTAGTGTTGGCGAATACGATCGGCAGACGGCAAATCCCCGCTACCTTTCATGTACTTCGAGAGCCATTCCCGAATTTTTGGATTATCGAGTTTCTCTACACTAATTCCAGCATTTAAAAATGCTTCAGTAGTAGCGACAACAAACTCCTCTTTCTCCTCCTTCGCTTTCTTTGACTGAGTAACTGTCTGTTCAAATGATAGCTGCCGTTTTGCGGTGCCCCTTTCTTTCCCACGTTTATGTGTATCGCTACCGATGTGCTTTAACAACGTGTCACGTCTTTCAAATTCAAGTCTTTTATCGCAAAATTTGCACAGTAATACTTTGTCGTTCACATAAAATCCTTCTGAGCTGAATTCACTCGCCCTGGTATGAACGGTAACACTAGGTTTCGGCATTTTAAAATTCCTTTCCTTCGTTTGATATTTAAAGATGTACCGCGAGAACAGAAAACAGTCCAAACTCGAAACACGACCACTCACGATGGTGTTTTCAAACAGAGTGCTGGGAAGCTACGGTATAACCATGAGTGATGTGTAACTTACATTTTGGCCAAAATGTTTCTTGTCGTGGGCTCCCTTTTGATACCCCTCACCAAGGTGCCGAGGGAAGGTAGGTAGCAGGTAGATGCAACAAAATCGCTTAGTTTTGATTTCAGCTGTTGCCAATCGGTCAAGAAAGGCAGTGAAAGAAGCACGCATAACTAAACACAATCGGAAACAAAGAAACTCAAACTGGGGGTGTGTCCAAATGATTTTTCTTTCATTGAAGCTCAGTGGAGCACCGAAGATCCGTCCGCTAATAAGTAGCACCCCCTCTCCTCCTATCCTTTCTGTTCCTTCCCCCAACTGCTAGCGCTTCCGTTCCCAGCCAGCGGCCGTATTTAAGTATACAAAATTGTTACATTAGGCCCACCCTTAAGGTTTTCTTGCAACAAGTTATCCAATTACGCTGTCTACTGCGTCGCGGTGAGTCACCGGAATTACTGCTCGGCATTGACGCGTGCCGGGCGCGTGAGCTTATATTTCCACTCTTCCGCTGCCGTGTTAAATTTCTTTCAACACATTATTGATTCAGAATATCTAATTCTTCAAAGTGCGTCATTCTAGATATTTCCGAGAATTTCAGGATTAATAATGGGAATCGAAGAGAAGGCGGTGATTAATTTAACGGCAAACTCCGGCAGAGACATCACTACAGTGCGCGAATTTACGCGAATGCGATATGCGCGAGACAGAGCAAGCCAATTGACCTTTGAATCGTAATGAGATAGAGCGAATGAACGTGAGCAGCGTTAAATAATGAAGGCTTAGGCTTTAATCGATTATGACTCATTAAATGTGATTTTTTCGCTAATTCACGTAAAATTTGCGAAAAAAGCGAAATTTCGTTTTATTTACCGATTTCGCGGTATTTCGCGTTATTTCGCGTTATTTCGCGATATCGCTTCTCGCGAATTTCACGGATCTCTACCAATTGGTCATTAAAACCAGCTTAAGTTTCTGACCCATACAGCACCATACTTGTGTCAGAGTTATCACCAGCTCTTTCATAATATCTCAACTCAGACCCCCCCCCCCCCCCATTTTCAATTCCATCCACTTTGAAAATGCTTCTTTGGTCATGGCAATTCTACATCTAATGTCCCTACCTCCAATCACATTCTCCTCCAAAATACTACCCAGATAAGTAAACTGCTTGACTTGCTCTATTTTGTGCTCGCCCACCCTTATATTCAGCCCTACATTCTTACTTGTAGGAAATCTCATCACTTCACTCTTCTTATGGATTATCTTCGTCCCAAACTTTTCACGCTGCACCTCTCATGCATTTATCATTAGTTTTAACCCCTTGTCTGACTGACCTACCAATGCTTGATCATCTGAAAATCTCACTAACTGCAGTTCACGTCCACCTCTGTGGGCTTAGTCCTAGGGCTAGCATGTAGCAGACTTGTAATAAATGCATAGGCATATATGGATAGCTCCAGCTGATTGAGTTAAGTATTAAAAACAATTTAATGGACAACTATTTGTTTGAATTTGTTATTTTTATTGGGAAATAATAGCTAATATACATTTAATGCATATTTAAAGCTTAGGCTCTAATGAGAGATTTGGATAATGTTTAGCTAATTTTCATTTATTAAATTGAAGTAATGCCTTGGTGCCCTTACATATACTGAAAGATGTTTCTCAATAATGAGAAAACATTGCAATACTTATTTATCAAAATATTTTAGTAAGGTATTCATAAAAAAAAAAGAATTTTCCTTTAGCTTGTAAATATATCGACTTCATTCTAATGTTTTTCCAACTCAAGGAATCTCATCGTAGCTTCAGTTCAAAACTATTATATTATTTTAGTGTGTTGCCATTAAATTAGCATAGATCTCTACATTACCAAAGAAGGTATTTCTGACTGGCTCATAGATGCAGTCATAAATATATTTTGTCACATTCTTAACTGTGGCATGTTATCCCAAAGGCTCAGGTATTCCCACCCTCGATCAGCTCCACTTATATAAACAACCTCGAAGAAGAAAGCGATAGTGTCATGTATTCGCCCCTGGAATAAACTGAAGAAAAAATTATCCAGAAATTAACTGAGATCAATATGAAAGATTTGGTACCTATTATTAATTGCTTTTCATCATTACCACAGAGTATTTCCAATCATTGCATTGACAAATGATGTGGTATAAAGTCCCTTGCATGGGTGCATATACACCATGTGTTGAAATTCGCCATGAAAATATCATGACCGGGATCTGAATTCACATCTCCAAATTGCCAGTCAGGACTGTAAGTGTGTAACACAAAGTAACTGAATAACACACCTGACCAGCAATTTGGAGATGTGGGTTCAAATCCCGCACAAGTCAAATGATTTTTTCATGGCAAATTTCAACCAAATTTCCTTGGACCACAGAGTATAATGTTTATGTGTCTATTAATTCCTCTAAAAAGTTAGTGTTTACCCTTTCTCTTGTTGTCAATGCCCTTTGCAGAATTTAAATAGTTAGTGTGAATTATTAACATAAAATGATTTGTAAAAACCAAGGAATTAAAATGGAATTTCATTGAAGTCCCGGTGTCTATTTCCATCAAGTGTTTCTTTTTACGTTGGTTTAAATAATTTTTACCAAGTGGATTTCAGTAAAACTCTCTGATAGCACAAGCCAAGAAATATTTTTTCCTTCATTAAATCATTTAAATATACCCTTTTTCAATCATCCAAGGTGGCATTTATTAATATAGCATTTAGATTAGTGAACGATCATTTTTCACTATTTTATGATTCTTGACTGTGGTGTTTCGGAATTGAAAATCTCATCAAAAGCATCCCTTAAACATAATGGCACAATAGGCAAGTATTTATTATAGTAAAAGAACATAAAATGAACACTTATTTTTTCCATCATTTTCAAAGAATATTCTTGTAGTGTGTTTTATTGCATTGGATCTGAAAGAACTCTGCATGAACACAAAAAGAACATTATCTACAACAGAAAAGAGTGTTCACATAGTGTTCTTTCAGCATTAAAATTGTGTTTTTTTATGTTCAGGTGAATGTTCAGTGTTCTTTTAGCATTTTTATGACAGAAAGAATATAAAAAGAGTATTAAATTGGCCTCCTGTTGAAATGCGACAGTTTATGCCATATTTGGCCTCCATGTGGCATGGGAATTTAGATCGATACATCTGTTTACATGATGCAGTTGGCTCTACTGTTTCTACTCCAAAGTTCTACAAGTAATATGCTCTGAAATGTTGGAAATTCTGAGTAAAATCAAGCATATTTTACTATGAAGAACTGAATTGGTACTGTATAAAATCAACAAACTGTGTTAAATCAAGAAACTTCATTATACCTACTATTTTCCATTAAAATTCCCTAGAGTCCTGGCCAGACTTCTTTGTCACTACATGAAACCTGAAACTACATAAAATCAAGCATAACATCGAGGTTTTATTGTAAACCCTAAGAGGAGTTTCTGCATGAAAATACCAAAGTTAGAATTTTTAATATGGGGAATTCATAACTTTTTGTATTGACTGCAGCTTTTGTGATAGGGTAACAAATTGTTATCGTTGAGGGAGAATGTATGTAATGATGATTCCTTTGCAAATATTCTAGTGTAGTGTACCTAATCAAGAATAAAATTATATGTATATCATAATGACTGTCAGAGAAATAGAGATGTTGGCTCTTTCAGGTGACTGGGAGAAGGCTTGGAAAGAAAGGCTAACACGACAGGCTCTACATAAAATGGAAAGTCAGAATTCCTCCTCATTCTTTAAAAGATCTACAAGTGTTCACAATTTCATAGAAACCTTAGTTGTGGCAGACAAGAAGTTCATTGATTACCACAATGGCACCAATGTTGAACGATATATTTTAACAATAATGAACATGGTATGCATAAACTACTTTAAACTTTTTATATGCTGGAGTTTTGATTCATTAATATTACATCATATATTAATCAAGTAACCTAAGAGTCATTGTTCCTTTCCATAGGCTTCTGGCTTCTTCCATGATCCTTCAATAGGAAACCAAATTGACATCTGTATTGTGAGAATAATGCTCTTGGAGGTGGAAAAAGAGGAGGTTGGGCAAAATATTTTTAGATTTCCTCATCAATTATGTTGTCATGATTAAGTGTACCATTCAAGCACTTCAACTTTGCCTCTTGATTATTTCAATGATGGAACAGGATATTGTAAAAATAGGGTGGGGCAAGAGCATTAGCTCCTCATTTTAAGATTTTTGCTTGAAAAATCATTACTAGAGTAATACTATAAATCAATTTTGAACAAAATATTCTACTAAGACATACATGTATTTTAGAAACTAGCTCAGCACAAACTTTCCTCCTTGTGGGCCAGTCATTTAATTAATTTTACAAACATTATTGACATATTGGGGATTTAATGCTGAAAGTTATTGCATTTATAATGAATTTCATGGATAGGTAGGTAATTAAAATTAAATATCATATTTATCAGGACATAAGCCACCTTCCAACTTCTCATCCATATTTTGAAAATATCTATTTCTATCCATTATCACTCTTGTATTACAAACTTTCTATGTATTAATCTTTTTCAAACAGCAAAATAATAATGTTGATTTTCTCTTACCTAGAGAGTATCCAAAAATCCAATGTGAAACAAAATACTCAAGAATCAACTGTATGAACAGGCAATTTTCCCTAAATTTCTAGGGCCATCAAAACAAAGCTACCGTGAAAAACTAATGAAATAGTAAAAATAATTCGCAAATTCTAATAATAGCATTTAAACATATGCATTGTTGCTTTTCTTTGTACCACAGGTACCTCAGGTTGACCGTAGAATAATTGCCTGTTGCATAATGTCGTTACTGATTGTGAGTTGAGAGACAGCACTAAAATAATGGCACTGGAGAAAGATTAGGCCGTTAACAAAATAAAAGAACAGTGCATTATTTTCTGATATGAGTTGCGTTAATGCACTACTTCCCTATATTGTTATTTTGGACCATTTGCCATGATTCATGCTAGAAAATGCCCCCCCTTCCATAGCTTTTTGATAGCCAATATTAGACCAGAAATGTAGGGCTTACATTTAGACATACATATATGGTAGTTAATAATCAATGAATAAGTTGGCTGGTATAATGGCCAGTGGCAGTTTTTTTACATTCACATAAGGCCAACAGATCTGGCACAAAATGGTTGACACGCACAGTTAATTGCATGGGCATTAACCCTCATACAGATTCCTGAATTTTGTTACGCAAACGGATTCATGGTGCCGCCGCGGCTCTTGCACCGTCAAGGAAATATCAGGTGTTGAAATCAAATAATGTGTATTGCTTATATGCTGTATGTTTATTTTATATATATATTTAAGCTGAAAGACATCTTAAGGAGTAATTGAGGGCAAAAACAATTAAAAACAAAGGTACTTGCAATAACATTGCCAATAAAATTTTTTATCACTTTGTGAGCATGCCTTACAAATGACATTGGAATGTTCTTTGCAAGTATTTTGGTAACAAAAGTCACACATTTGGAATATTTGTCTTTTAACTGTGCACAATTGGCCTTGCAATCACTTACATTTTTTTGGCTCAGGTTCCCTGTCAACTTATCCTTCTTGTGGATACCCTGAATGCTTGAAAAGCACCTTTTAACCATTTTAGATCGCACTTTGTCCATCCGTCTCAGTACGTGTTTTCTCACCATATTATCTGCCAATTATTCAAGGAAATTATGCCGGCGGTTCATTTTATTTGCTTTCCACAGGGGATTTTGTTTAGTAAAAATCAAATAGGCTGCATCTCCACACACACCAAAAAGATTCATAAAAAATACATATGGCCATCTGTTTGTTTTTATTTTGCATGAGTAAGACTGAACCAAATGATCCATCATATTTGTGCCACCCTTTATGGCATTATATGGAAATTTTATTTTGACTTTACTGTGCTTCTCCAATGTAATTTTTTTGGTGGAGCATAGATGACAAAAAAATTACTGATTTTTCCTTTTTAGGGACATAAGGGAACAATGTCGTTGCTTTGGTGAATCCAAAAATTGAGGAATACTCGGCACGAGAGTGATTTGAAAGAAAATTCACTGGTATAATTTTTTTTTTATTTTTCCGCTGAGTCCCCACCATTGTGTATCCGTTATTTTCAAATTTTGAGCCAACTAAAGAGTTGCATAAAATTATCACAAGTTAAAATATGCTTGCTTCCATAATAAGGATGACAAACTTCCTGTGCAAATATCTCTCCTAAATTTGGGAGTGTTCTTGCTCTATTTATATTACCCAAATATGCCTAGAAGGGGATACCCTCTAGATGAGTCATTGGCTACAAATATCTTTATTCTGCACTTTTCTGGCTTTGATGGAATGAATTGCGGAAAAGAACAATGACCTCTAAACCTAACACACTGCTCATTGACAGTAATGCCATCACTCAGCAGATAGTACTTTCCCAAATTCCAATTTATGGTATCTCAAATGGACCAAATAGGTGCCAGCCTATCACACCTCCTTCTTTTCGACCTAGTCTTGCTATCATCAAATTGCAAATATATGAAGATATTTTTGAAACGAAGTTCTGACATCGTAGGCCTAAAGATCATAGGCTAAATGACTCCAAAGCTGAGGAGCACATATTATGGAGGACTTCAAATATGTGGCTGCAATTAGGAGTCCAATATCCTTTTCCATGTGCAACCTGATGGCCTTACTTCACTGATGGCAGTCTTCACCGTTTGTTTTTCTCTGAGTGCCATCGGGACTTTGAGGAGAATGGAGCTGTCCTAAAAAAGGATTTAGTATACCAGGTGTTAATCTTCAAACCTCATAATCTCTAATTCTTCCCATAATTCCAATGCTCTCCCCTTCTCTATGAAATGCAAAATTCTAGAATTGAGATCACTGCTATGGTTCTACTCCAACGTGTTTCTCTCCCTCACTCTCAGGGAAAGTCAAGAAAAGAAACAGTCAATACCTCATACTCTAGGCCTACCCTACTCAGCCTTGCGGTAGTCACATGTGGAAACACCAAAACTATTATCCAGCATCCAAAACACCACTACTCACCTTCTCCACCCTTCTCGCCTCACGTTTTGCAAATAAACAATTAATTCTCAAAATTACATTCAAATCCTTCCCCAAAGTATGGAATTCCTTACAAAATATTTACCAGCAAACAGCTCTGTCAAGCAGTGCAGCAAAGTTTGAAACACTTCCTAATTTCAATACATAATTGTTTTTATAAAGACTGTTTTACAGTTATGGTTAGCAATAATTACTCAAAAGTGATATTGATAACTGATATCATCTTGAGTAATGTATATTTCTCCAAAATATATTTGATAATGTTGTATTCGTGTGGCATTGACCATTCAGTATAAAGATATCCAATAAATAACAAAAATAATAATATGTTAATCAGATAAATTATTTGTGACAAAAATAATTAAACAAATGTTGTAAATTATTCAAATATGATTCATTCAGTAGTTTAAAACACCCAGAAGTATCAAAAATACCTTAAGATTTCCCAGCACCGTGGCGGTGCCAGGTATCAGTTTGCATAATTTTTTCAAGAAATACTTAATAATATTAAATAATAGGTAAGAAGCAGTTTTAAATTTTACTAGTTTACAGACTACAACAAAATAATAGACTACTGATGGTTTCACAACCTCATCTTAAAGCATCATTTTTTTAAGCAAATGAAAAAACTCAAAGTGCCGTGGTGGTACCAGGAATCCATATGAGGGATTAAAAAAAATGAATGGCAAAGTCAATGAATATTTAAAAAAAATATTTGACATAGATTTACTTTTCTTATTCTTGGCTAATAATGAAAGATAGGTCACCTCACAACTGCTACACCTATCTTCATGGCCAATGCGCATGATGATCTTAGTTCAAGTAACATTTGAATAATGACATAAACGTATCACATGAATGTTAATTACCCCAAACCTGAAAATTATGAACACCTTTTCTTTAGATCATAACCTAAAATATTTCCTCTGATCATGAATATTCTTGTTTTTTTCAGCTGGATCTAGAAATATCACAAGAGTCTGAAAAGACATTGAAGAGCTTTTGCAAATGGCAAAAGGGATTTAATCCAAAAGTTGATCATCCCAATCATCATGATATAGCACTATTGCTCACAAGGTAGCATTCCTAATTCAATCCCTCAGACACCACCCAAGATAATAATTCATATGCACATATATATTTTCTCCAAGTGGTAAGAATCCTATATTAAAATCCACAGTCTCTAATTGATCATCCAAAAGACTAGTACTGGGAAAAATCACAAATTTGATTTGCCAAGTGAAAATTATGAACCTTTAATTGTCTCTTCAGGTGATTGCTAAGAGATAAAGCATACTCAGTTGACTTTGGAAAATGTATACATAAATTTTACAGTCAATTAATTAAATATGGAAGAAAATCAACAAGGATGAGTAAATTTCAAATCTGAAATTGATGAATATAAGTCCTTCCACTCTCATAACCTAATTTGCCCTGTTCAGTTTATTTTTATTATGCATGTTATTACAAAGATATATTTTTTTCAACAATCTACATGAGTCCACTTTTTTAATACATGTAGCAAAATCCGGTAACAATGCACCTTAGAATACAAATTTTGGATATATCATCCCAGGTAAAAATATCTGGTCTGTAACTAATCTGTAACTGGTCTGGAAGGGCATTTTCTGATCTGTAAGTGGCCTGTAACTGGGCTGGAATTTTAAGGGGTAAAACAAACTGGTCTGAAACTGCTCTGTAATATTCGATGATCTTTAACTGGTCTGGAACTTCTATGTAATACTCGATGGTCTATAACTGTCCTGCAATATTTGTTGGTCTATATTCTGATTCACAGAGTAACAGAGCTGTAATATTTGATTCTGGGATCTGCGATTACCCTGAAATTTGACTTGTAACTATTCTGTGATTAGAATAAATTCTGGGCATTACCACCATATGAAACTAGGTAACCCAAACTTAAAGCCACGACTTAACAATGATCCACACTAGTTTTTTTTTACTGGTTCCTTCTTAATTTGTATCACATGAATTATGAATTGCTTAAGTTTACCCTCAGAGGGACTATCTAAACTATCCAAGTCTATCCAAAAGTATCAATTAGTTTTTCTCTTTTAAGGGCTTTGTAATGCACTTTTCATATGCCATTCCCTCGTTTCATGATCAAAGTAGTGATGGTAAAGTTGCACCAGATCTATCATTGCTAGACAGAAACATTACAAATTATTGGTTTCACGTTCAGATTTCCCTTACCAACAGCACTTTTGCCAACTTCAGCCCTCAAATATCAGGCTTACAATTTGAGCCCAATTAAAATTTGTTGAATGAGGCTTCACGCCACTCAGATTCAAATTGATGGGATGCCATATGATATGCAAATCTTTGCTAAGAACATATCACTGTCGGCAGAATGTGATTCAATTTACCAGTTTTCCTGCAGGTGATATTTCCACTCTTTTCCTCATAATACCATACTCTTTTTAAATCATCACTGTTAACTTCTGAATGTACTTCACCACCAGATTCAAGATACTCTTAACCATTTATATATCATAAGCAATGTACTGCTTGATTTTCAGCGGTCTTATTCTTCATTTTGCCAAAGTTGTAACTGTATGGCATGTTTCTTGATACTGATAATCAAATTGTCGATAACACTGCCACTGGTACAAAGAATTTCACATTCACACACTGTTGAGAGACAACTATTTTGAAGCTTTTTACATTAATGACAATGCAGTTTCTATTTCATCCATGAATAAGAAAAGATGCATGGCTTCACCATGGAAGTTTCTGATCTTAAGGACAGTTGCATCTAAATCCATTAGAGTCGTATGTCTCTCAACCAAGTTCAGAATGAGTTAGATGCTGATGCTGACTATCCTTAAGACCAGAAACTCCCATGGTGAAGGCATGCAACTTTTCTAAATCATGGAATGAATAAGACCTGCATTGTCATGAATGTAAAAAGCATTGAAATGCCTCTATTACTGATCATCCATTTTAAATGCCAGCTATAAATTCTGCAATTTGTTAAGCAATTCTAATGCTGGGGGAGTGAATCATTTGACCGACAAAGCCAAGATAGTGACCATTGCTACATCATATGATCATTACTAAAATTTTTACTTTGCATTAATTGCTCTGCCAAATCAGATGGTATCATTGAATTCGGGAATTCTATGTTTGGTTTGCATCATATGTGACTTGTTATGATTTTCCCGCCATGAGGATAGTGCTTCAGTATTTTTATGATCAGAATAAAATGGTGGCATTAGGATTTTAGCTTTCAACACTGTTTAGAACGATCCTTTAAGCTTTAGTTTTACTCTGCGCATTTAAGGAATTAAGTCAATAGTGAGATAAGACTCAAGAGTTATTAATCGTCAAGGGTATGTTGGTGAATATACCCTTCCAAGTAACTTTTATCCTTTAGTCAACATTCTAATTTATGAGAAATGAACAGAACATTCTTCTAGTGTTGAAATCATGCTGTTGTATCTGACAATATTCACCTCAAATGAATACATATAAACCACCTTATCCATAGAAGTTGGGATTGCTTGTTCGCCTATTTTTGCTATATTTTTAGTATTCATGTAAATTAAATAACTACAGCTTACAAAGGACATAAGCTCTCATGTAAAGTACCATTGTTTCACTTGCATAATTCACCTCTGACTGCATTAATGTGAAGATGTGCACTGCAGATATCTTATCCAAACTTTAATATAAAAATGTGTTGATAATGTTTCCATGTTTATATTGAAATAGGTAAGTTACCAAGATTCATTTTTTACTTTTCTTTTGTTATATATCCCACAAGACAATCACCGAGATACCAGGTGATTGATGGGTCAGATTTATCTCAATTCTTGGGTAATGTTGAAGACATCTTTCAGCCTTGCGATAATTTTAAAAAAAAATATAACAAGTTTTTGCTGCTGTGTTTTATGGTACAAAGAAACTGTCACAGGGGAAAAACATTGTATTCACTCCATTTAATAACATAAAAGATGATGACTAGCCATTGGAAGGCAATAGATAGTCTGATGACTAATGTATTTGAATCAAACACATCCAATTAAAGCTTTACCATATTCACTAGTATACTAAGGAAACTAATTGTTTTGTGCAGGTATGATCTTTGTGCCTCAGGAAATGCTGAAGGTGCCTGTAACCTCATGGGTTTGGCATATGTAGCGACTGTTTGTGACCCAAACCAATGTTGCAGCATAAATGAAGATAGTGGACTAACGCTTGGAGTTACAGTGACTCATGAAATAGGCCATTTGTAAGTTGAGTTCCATTATTAACAATTGTTTGCCATTTAGCACCTTATGCTTCATATAATAATGCTCATTGGCTAAAAACATTTGTATGTACATAGCTTTGATGAGCTTTGAATTAACACTTTTGTATGCCTCTTTCTATATCTGCCCCTTTCTATATATATTTTTATATTAGCTATGATGCATATTCCTAGTATACTTAGGAAATAAATTTAAGCATTTACTGAAAAACCTTTCAAAATTATTTGATTTACTGTTCATATTTGAAGTGGTCAGATATGATATTCCATTAGCATTTTAGTTATGTAGCGTAGTATAACCATGTTAGTACCCTTTCCTTAAGTACACAGGTGATAGATAAACATAAATAGAAGCAAGAGACATTATATTGGCTCCTTCAAATAGGGGTTAACTGATGGTTCTATCAGGGCCAAAATAGTCCAAATAGAGTATATACCAAGAATTAATGGCAAGGCATTAATGCCAAATCACTTTCTCAGACCTTGATCCTCATACTTTTGAGCCTCCTGATAATATACATTCCTTAACCCTTTCTCCATGAATGCCACTGGTTTCATAAATATCTTGTTGGGGGCTGCCAAGCTGTCGAAGACTCAAGTGGAAGATTTTCAAAATGGAATGCTGCCACTTGTGAGGTACCTCAAGGATTGGTACTTGGACCTTTGCTTTTCTCTATACATCAACTTGATCTTCCAAAAACTAGGAATCACTGTAAATACATATAAGCTTTATGTGGATGACTTATTAATTTATTGACACTGTCTCCCTAGTGAAAAAATAAATGAAGATATTGGCTCAATATCTGACTGGTTTGAAAATAATCATCTTGCCTTAAACTGCGTTAACCCTTTTGTGCCGAAGCCTCTCGAAGGGAAATGCTTCCCCTGCCATGAGTAGCACGAGAATTCTCTGTACTCCTCTCTATGGAGCTCTCACATGGCGACGAATCGCTCAGGTATGACTTTCGTCCATTTTGGAACCCCACTCACTCAGCAGGACACCGTGCCCTTCCCTATGGGCACTCGGCTCCACCTCCCAACCCTTAGCAACCCCTCTCTCAGTTGGATGCCGCTGTAAATTTGTTGCATTAGCAGTGGTTTTTTAAAACAATCCTTTGCTGTATACCCCAAAAATTTATACTTTTAAGTGAATATCTAATGCTATTCTGAGCGTTTTACAATTTTAAATGAAATTCTAGCATTAATATTAACAAATTTAATTGATATATGTACACATTAACTATTTAGAGTTCTGCCCAAAAACTCCATTAGTATCAACGCTAGAATTACGTTTGAATATTGCTAAAACTGCAAAAAACAAATAATTAATTTCTAAGTTAAAAATTTTGTAGAATGAAAAAAATAACTGCCTAAAAAAACCATTGCAAACACAATAAATTAACCGTGGATTCATGCAGCGAGGAAGGCTAATAATGAGGTGGAGGGTCGCGCTCACTTGCCAAGGAAAAGGTCTGGGATGTTGCTAAGCTGGGTCACAAGGGTTTACTGCATACCTAGGACTATTGCTCCCGTTTCAGTCACTTCCCTTCCCTTGCATCGGCTATAGCCAACATTAGCTCTCTTGCATTCGTTTTTCTCCATCAGCTATAGTCGACATTCGTTCATTTGCATAGGAAAATTCACGTCAGCTATAGCTGTCGCTAGGTGCAAAAGGGTTAAAAACAAATCCATTATCATTGGCTCCTCAAAATTCGTATTGATTGACCTTGATAATAATAATAATTTTATCTACGGGCAGAGCCCTTTTGCATGTTAAGGTACAAGAACCACAGTAAGCTGTCATATTTAAATACAGAAATGACGGAGAGCAAGGTGAAAGAAGAAATTTTTTTTTGGGCTGTCAATGTTTTGGAGGAGTGGACACCCAAAATTTTCTGCCATCGAGGGAAGTTAAAACATTCATTCCATTGTTAAAAAGGAAAGTCCTTTTTTTTCTCTTTTTTTTACTTCCTTAACTCCCCAGTGCCATATTATTGTAAAAGTGTATACTTCCATGTTTGTTTTTTTTTGATCTTGATTAAATTGTTATGCAAATCTAAATGCTGTGTAAAGGCTCTTCTTACCAGACTCTCAAATCGCCCCCCCCCCACTCCACCCCTCCCCTCCATTCCCCTAATCTCCCAGGGATTTTTCCCTCCCCACTCCATTACACCCCCCGACCCGTGCACCTCAAACCCTCCCAATTCAAATTCCCCCGATTGTGGTCGAGGTTTTCTTCTTAAAAAGCCCAAATATTTGTATGTTTTCTTAAAAAATGTCTAAAACCACCAAAATTATATTTACAAGAATTGATGTAAATTTCCTTCACTATTCATCTCATCAGACAAACTGTTTTAATAAATCATTCAAGGTAAGAGGGTCCAACTTCTAGAATTCCCTCAAGATGAGGTAAAAAAAGCCCCCACAGTAAAAACCTTTCAATCTATGATCTGTAGCTAATTACTAAATGCCTCATAATTCATGAGCCACTTTTTAAAATGTACCTTTATTTATTTTTTCTATCTCCTGGATTTTTGCCAATGTTTGTTCATTATTACCTTTAAACTGATCGTAAGTTATGGTCTCCATTTCTTTCTTTTTGTTCTTTATTGTATTTGTTTGTTGATATCCTTACCACTGATTCCTAGCTCTACAATATGTTTGTAGCAGTACCAATTTTTTATGTAATTATCCATACAATGAACGGGACTAGATTAGATTAGATCAGATTAGATTAGACTGTTGGTGGAGTTCCACCGAGGAGGACCTGGGGCACCTAGACCTATTGGTCCTTTGTGCTAACCACCATGTCTTGGTTACCCGTGGAGTCCAATGGCCTTACTGAAGGCCAGCATATCCTCTATGGGAGTAACCCTGATTTCAGCCGGATCGGGAAACGGGGATCCTAGATGTCTTATTCTAGTCCTCATCAAGGCAGGACAGTTACAGAGAACGTGTGATGTTGTTTCGTCCTCTTCTTCGCACCATCTACATCTGGCAGAGTCTGCTAGCTTCAAAAGATAAAGGTGCCTCATGACCTGATAGTGTCCAGTTAGGAGACCCACTATCGTACGTAGTTGACCTCTGTTCAGCAATAGAAGTCTTCTTGCCAGTCCCGGTTTGGGTCCTTCAATAAAAAGCTTGGCTTGTCTGAGCCCTAGTATGTTTTGCCAGATCTCAGAGTGGCGGGCAAGGCCCCACTTCTTGATCTCCATGATTCCTGCTGAAGGTGCGATTGGAATATGAGGCTCTGGTCCCATGGGTGTGTGGTTTGAGCCTTCTTTTGCGAGTTGATCCGCAATTCCATTTCCGGTGATACCCTCATGTCCGGGGACCCAGAAGAGTTCGACTTTGCCAAGAATGTGTAGCGAGTTGAGCACTTCACGGCATTCATGAAGGAGTTTAGAGTTGCACATTTGTGATGCTAGGGCCTTTAGAGCCGCTTGGCTATCGGTGCATATGTGAATTGGTCTACCCTTGAGACCTGATTCCTTGATAATGTGTGCGCACATTAGTAAAGCAAACACCTCCGCTTGAAAGACTGTAGTATGTTTTCCAAGTGAGATGGTGATCCTCTTAGCTGGGCGCTGGCAGTAGATCCCAGCCCCTGCTCTGCCTTCCTTCTTGAGGCCATCGGTGAACCACACCTGGGCTCCATTGTGGGGATCTTTGTCTCTCCCTTTCGTCCACCACTCCCTTTTTGAAGTATGGATTTTAAAAAGTGGAGGTGTATTGTAGAATAAGGTTATCATCGTATCTGGTCCCATTTCAACAATGGTGCTCGACTCTCTAAGCTCCTGCCATATTTTCCTGTGTCCGGACAGGTTTCCCCTGTCGTTCCACTGACCCTGTCTTTTAAGACGATATGCTGCAGCCCTAGCCTGTTTCTCTACTTCCACGTTAAGTGGAGCAAGACACAGTAGGGTCTCCATAGCCAGTGTGGGGGTGGTTTTATTGCCCCCGTAATTCCCATGCAGGCCATTCGTTGCAGGTGGTTGAGCTTCTTCCTTGCGGAGCTCTGTCTTGTATTCCCCCACCAGACTAATGAGCAGTGTAAAAAGCTGGGCTTCACCACTGCAGTGTAGATCCAGCTGATCGCTTTTGGTTGGAGTCCCCATGTTTTGCCTAGTGCCCTCCTACAGGTCCATAGGGAGGCACATGCTTTCTTGGCTTTTGCCTCAAGGTGTTCTCCCCAGTTGAGTTTGGAGTCCAGAAGGACTCCCAGATATTTTACTGTAGTTGAAGGTTGCAATATCCTTCCTTGTATCGAAGGAGGTATGAGCCCTTCTCTTTTCTTCTTGTTGGTAAAGAGAACAAGTTTTGTTTACCCTGGATTTACCGTCAGCCCTGTTTGATGGCACCAGCTCATCGTTCTATCCAAGGCTTTCTGCATAAGTCCAGAGACGGTGCTGAGGTACTTGCCTGTGATGAGAATCACTACATCATCCGCATACCCTTGTGTATAGGCACCCGTTTTGTTTAGCCTCGTGATGAGTCCGTCAACCACCCTGTTCCACAGCAGTGGGGATAGAACTCCCCCTTGCGGACATCCTCGAGTCACGGCCACCTCCATCGTGCTCTCTCTCAGAACAGCCTTGACTGTTCTTTCTTCTAGCATTAATCTGATCCAGTTGACAATGTGTGCATTGACTCCATGTCTCCTGGCTGCAATGCAGATCTGTTCAAATGATGTGTTGTTGAAGGCTCCTTCCACATCGAGGAAGGTGCCCAGACCAAACGTCCCATGTTCTAGCACTCCTTCTATCCTGGTGATAAGGTGGTGGAGTGCTGTCTCTACTGATTTGCCTTTTTGGTAGGCATGTTGGTACGGGTGCAGGGGATTGTCCTTCAAAGGTCCCTCCCTGATATGCCTGTCTATTATTTTCTCCAGTGTTTTCAGCATAAAGGAGATGAGGCTGATGCAACGAAAGGAGTCAGCTTTGTGGTAGTCAGCCTTTCCTGGTTTAGGGATAAAGACGACTTTAGTGGTGCTCCACTTCTTGGGTACATACCCATATGCGAGGCATGATCGGAAGATTCTGACTAGTGGTAGCAGTACCAGGTCCTGTCCCTCTTGCAGAAGTGCTGGGAAGACTCCGTCTTCGCCAGCTGATTTGTATGGACTGAAGCTCGTTATTGCCCATCGTGTAATGTTGTATGTAATGATGCTGGAGGCCAGTCTCCACTCCGTCCTAGCAGGACGATTGAGAGGCATCCTTTGGCGCATCTCGACCTCCAAGGAGCCTGGAAAGTGTGTCTCCAGCATTAGCTTTAGTGCTTCCTTGTCTGATGACGTGAATTCACCAGAGGGAAGCAGAAGAGACCCCACCCCTGCTTCTGGTCCTTTGAAATAATCTTGTTGAATCTAGCGAGTTGTGGAACATCTTCCACAGTCTCGCAAAAGCTTTTCCAATATTCTCTTTTAGAGAGCTTGATTGTCGCTCTGTATTTCCGCTGGGCCGCTCTATAGTTTTCCCAGTCCCTGGGTGTAGATGTTCTCTTCACTTTGTTGAAGAGCTTTCTTGTCTCTTTCCGGATGTTCTCTAGTTCCACTCCCCACCAGGGTAGCTTGCAACTTTCCTTCCTGGTTTTGATGGGGCAGCTGGATTCATAGGATGTGATGATGCTGTGCTTGAGAGACTCCACAGCAGCATCTATGTCATCTACATTCCTGAATTTATGTCCTGGGGCTTCGGACAGCAACTTCTGGAGTGTGTGCCTATACTTGCCCCAGTCCGTTGATCTGGGGTTTCGGTATGTTGTCGGCCTGTTAGTGGCTTCTAGAAGAGTGAAGTATATGTGCCGATGGTCAGAAAGAGAGACTTCATTCGACACTATCCACTCAGTCACGCCATTCACCATCTGATTGGTGCAAAGAGTAATGTCTATCACTTCTTCCATAACTCTGTTGGAGAAGGTGGGTCGTGATCCTTTGTTGAGTATATGCAGGTCTGTGGACATGAGATACTCAAGCAGGGCCTCTCCCCTGTCATTGGTGTCCTTGCTTCCCCACACCGTATGGTGTGAGTTAGCATCACACCCGACAAGGAGGTCCTATTTTTTTGATTGGCAGAATCTTACCAGATGCTCCAGTTCCTCTGAAGGTGGTGGTCCTGGTGCATCATACGGTAGATATGAGGAGCAGATCACCAACCTCCTCTTTTCTTCGCCAGCCCCAAGACTCAGCACAGCTGCCGCTTGGTACATGATACATGCTCTAGGTCTTTCGACCGAGGTACAAAAGAATACTTTACCCTTGGTCATGCTTAATCCCCTGATTCTACCCTGGAAAGCCCAGGGTTCTTGAATCAGAGCAATCTTAATCTTACCTTCAGAAAGGATCCTTTGCAGGACCCCCGAGGCAGCCCTACTGTGTTGGATGTTGACCTGTAGGCAGCGGATGCCCGCCATCTTGGTCTACTTCCTTTGTTTCGACCTCTGTTGTTGAGGTCGTTGGAGTCTCCTCTTGACCGTCTGCCTTCCCGAGGAACGTAATTTCGCCCCTCTGCATGTCGACGTTTGCTCGGAAGTCCGGACTTGCGATGAAGGTGGTGGAGGGCTCGTCTACTCCAAGGACGAACCTCGTCCCACGCTCCACCTCCTTCCTCTCGTAGGTTCTCCAGAGAGAAGTTTGAAGTCCTGGGTTGGACCTCTTCATTCTCTCGATGAGAGTCTTGGTGTCCGGTTTGCTAAATCCAGGGACCCACACCATCACTCTTCTTCTCCTGATGAGGCTGTCGGCATCAACCACCTTCACGATGGTGTCGCCAAACGGTCCCATTTTTCCTATGGCCTCGACCAGCCAGTTGGCTGAGTAATCGTTGCCGCGGGCGAATTCTACCGTTGGTGTCTAAATACGTTGGTGAGCCTGTTGGCTTCAAAGAGTGGGATCTCTTCCTCTGCAGGAATCGTATCCCACATCTCTTCCAGCCTCACAATTGCAATCCTGTGCCATTCCTCAGTCATCATCACCTCCGGGTAGGAAACCATCTTTTTTTAGGTTTTTGGTAACCTGTGCGTAGGTGGAGGTCCTTTGTTTCTTGGCCTCCTGCGCCAAGTTCGTTGGGGTGTCTCCAGCTGTCCTCCCCCTTTTTTGGGATCCGCCTCCAGATTTCTTGGCGGAGCCCTCTCTTTTCTTTGGAGATCCACCGATGGCTTTCACGCCTTCGGTGGTCAAACCTGCCCCCTGTGGCAAGCCACCAGAGGCTAAAGCTCTTTTGGCGCGCCGTCTCTCGTTCCTCCTTCTTCTCTTGGCTGCGCCACTCCCATCCTTCCATGTGGAGAGCTGCTCCATCTTGTTGGAGATGCTCCCCAAAGTAGTGGTGGAAGCTCCAGAGTCTGACCTGGGGGACCCTGGTGCTGCCTTTAAGGTTAACTCAGAAGAGTCGGAAAGGGGCTCGCCCTGCTCCACGGATGTGGAGGGGTAAGCTAAGGGAAGGGAAAGAGAGGAGCTGCCATTAGAAGCCCCAATGGGGCTCACCAACAGAGCGTCCTCCAAGGAGGAGGTGATTGGACTGACGTCCTTGGATTGAGGTTTTTCAGCAATTTTCAGCAATCCCCAGAGAGTTTTGTAGTTTTCGTTTATCCATGAATAATCCCACGAGTAGCTAGGGAAATAAACGGTCCACCCACACAGAGCCCCGCATGCATGGGTAAGGCTAAATAAAACCGGAGGTCGCCCTGTATCCGGAGTTTCCCCGCTAACGACTTCTTACCCTCCGCCCCGCAGACGCGGTCACCGTCGGCGCGAGGAGCAACCTTGGTGAGGGGAGCAGTTTATCGACCAGCCAGGTCTAGATCCGTCATGATCCGTGTTCTGCGAAAACCAGGGGCACCTCGTGGAGGATGTGGCTCTTCACCACGCATGACGATCTTGGTGGGCAAAGAGCTTATTCAGCCCTTAGTTCCACCCTGGGATCACACATCCCTCACCCCCATGAATGGGACTATCTCCTTCATGTTCATTTGGTGTTTCCTCACAACAATTGTGTATAGTATTGTTTCCATGATTTACTTATTATGCAACTTGTTTTCTGATCTTAGAGGACATCACATCCTAGATCAATAAATTTATTTTCATTCATTCATTATAAGATAGCTCTGCGGCTAGACAAGTAAACTGGGTTCCACATGTGATTGGAGACCTCAATCTGCTAGTTTTGGGACCAATCCTCAGCTTTCGGGCAGACATAATCTTGACCCCTTTTCGCAGCATCTGCCTCACCCTCAGAATTTGTCCATGGTTGACAATCTGTTTTTCCAAGAGGAATAATTAAAAAAAAAATATTTGTGTACTCAGGAAATTAAGTTCCAGAGGTCCATTTCTTATGTTTCGCTGAGTATCTGCAGATTTTAAATGGAACTGTTGGATTTTTATTAACAGAGTAACTCAAAACCAATTAGGGAGTTTCTTTTCATTCCACAAGAGGAAGTAAGGAAAAATGGAATGTGTATGTTTACATCACAACTATGTGCAAAACCACATGCTAGGTACAAGCAATATACCTTGATTGAGCATTGATGCCATCTTCCTTGAGTTTTCTCCATATTCCTGTTGCTGCAAAAAAATCTATGGGTGGGGATCTGTAACTGTGTCATGGAGGAGGTGAAGCCAACATGTCTCGAGAATTGAGGATGGTTGACAGCCCTGCATAAGATGCCCTTTTTTTTAGATACTATTTCACAGACATTGATTAAAACTAACTGCTTCATCAATTGAAAGCTGCTTTTACATATATACGTACATCATTTCAGAATGGGATGCTCACATGACGACCCTGCAGAATCAACTTGCAGTGCACAATCTGGAAACGGTTTCTACCATGTAATGTCTCCCACTGTATTTTTGTCCGTGAATAAGTGGTCCAAGTGCAGTCGAAAGTTTGTTACTGAATTATTCCAGTAAGTGGGGAATCGAAATTTGCTTGGGGATGACTTTTTCTTCATAACTCACAGTGTCTCTTACTATATTTAATGTGAAAACAATCATTCTAGGAACAACCTAGGTGATTGCTTAGCCAATGAACCAGCAGATCATAAATATGATATGTCTGATGAGATGCTACCTGGCATGGTCTATGATGCTGATATGCAATGTTCCTGGGAGCATGGGTCCAAGGCCAAGCACTGCATGATTGATCAAGTAATAAGCAGTTTACATTCATTTTTATCTTGTCTATGATTATTATTTGGGCATGTTCATATTGTGGACTTCCTAAGAGCAACATAAAAATGTATACACATCTTTTACTTCTGCTACTTTCTATTCACTTATTATGAATACTTATAATGAACAAATCATATGAAAAATTAATGTGAAACATAAGCTATGTATTTTCACATAAAGATGATCCTTTAGGAATTATCCAGAATACTCGCAATGTCTAATTTTCTAGAAACCAACCAATAATAATACTTAACAGTAAGATCTAAAACCTTCAGCTACAGCAACTTTGTTTTTTTTTTCTATTCTCATCGAGGAAATTTTCACCTTCACTAGCACAGACTTCTTTAGGTAGTACCAACCATTACTACTTGCTCCACTATAACCATGTCCACTGCCAGCTACTACCATAATCCAGGTATGTTTTATCGTACAGATTGCGCTAAGCAGTTGTGTTGAATTAAATTAGCTGATGATTGACCTATTTCACATGGACCTTTCTTAAAATATGCTGTTTTCATTTACATTCTTGAGCTGATTAATAACAAATGTGATACCATATGGCACTCAACAACTTTTAGCCAAAATATCTAATGCTAACCCTATCCCCTCATATGTTGTGGTTGCCCCAACAAGTCTTATTCCAAATCTATATGAAGGTCAGGTAAGCGTAAACAATTCCAATTATTCCAATAGGAGCTTGGTATTCAAAATTACTTCAGACCATTAGGGGAAATAAATGATTATGTATTATGAGATGAAAGGATATCAATCACTTTAGTCAGTCTCACTCGGTGGTATTCCATCATGAAAAAATAAGGAGGAGAACTTTTACTGAAACCACTAGATTTATTAAAAAAGCTAGTTTTTAATAATAAATCTAGTGGTTTTAATAAAAGTTGTCTTCTTTATTTTTTAAAGATGAAAGGATAAAAGCAAGTAGGCCACAGTCATAAATGTCATCATAATTCACTAACGGGAGAGACTTAGAGAGAGATCAGACGTCAACATCAGCTGAAGAGGATACAGAAAGGATAACTAGATGAGAAGGAGATGGTATTATTATTTCTTCAGAAATTTTCACAACCTCAGAGCAGTTGGTTAACATGGTGTGAATATTTGCCAGCAGAGAATGATAATTTTCAAAATTCAGTCTGCTGAGAGTACTTAAGATATACAATAGGACTCATGATGCTCCAGAACCATTGTGGCAAGTCTTAACTGACTTAGATGGCCATTTGAGGGAGTGTTGTATTGGGAGTCATAGAAGCTGGGCAACTTCGATCTTGTGATGAGAGGTTGACAAGTTCTTGATTCATCTCATTATTGAGCTCAATATTCAGAATATTTAATGCCATCTTTGCAAAATTATTTCCACAGATGGCAAGTAAAACAAATATGCAAAATATCAGTCAGCATTTTTATGGAGATTTACCATCCTAACATTGCCCATTGCTAGTCAGGAAATCCAATTTTTTGAGTTTATTACGTAAAATTTTTGCTGTATTATTGGCCTTAATTAATGCATTATGTCACAGAGTGAAAGAACCAAGTTAAAGGGGGCAAATTAAGGTTGTTGTCTTGGAGGTTTGCTGTTTTCCATGGGCCTGGAGAATATGTGACACCTTGTGATTAACACTTTATCTGTTTGGCCATCACTCCCCCTGGCACCAACCTTAATCAGCCCATGCATATGAAATTGACCACGGTAGGTCCTAATCCAACACTTAGAGCATACATTTAAAGCATTCTTCCAAAGCTGATCACTAATAGAGAGAGATACTACTGACATATGCTTTTATGAAGCCAATGTGTGGAGATATAGATCCCCAAAAATAATATTTCCTGCTTTGCCAGCCCTAGATCTATGTGGCTCTGCTTTTCTCAACCATCCCCAAACCACTGTATTTTTTCTCTTCCTCCATTAAACTACAAAAATAATAAATGAGAATAAACAAACATTCCATACCTGACAATGCATGATACTATATTGGCATAACACACACTACTATAAAAATATTGTAGAAAAGTATGAAGGACTTCAATTCATTATGAATACGAACATAACAAATTTCTAAGTAGTGAAGCCAGCTTCAAGTTCATTCAACTCCAAGTTACCTTCTTCAGTGGCTCCACTATAAGTTACATTTAGGATTTCAAAGGCCAGAAAAAGATAGATGTCTCAACTGAGTATACACTGAAGGCTTTCTAGACAGGATGAAGAAAGGTAGGATGCATGCTGAGTAAAAGAAATGTGCCACGAGATATGGGCTTACACCAGTGAAAACTTAGCAGGTACATACTCTCTTCCAACTAAACCTTCCTTGTTGATCTTTATCTAATGATAAAAATTTCAAATTCAAATGAGAAGTTTAAAAAGATGGGTGCAATGACAGCTGTGAGTGAGTGAAAGAGGGTGAGTTCCTCTTCATAATGTCTTCTTGCCTTTACTGGACCATTTGTTATGCAAACCCAATGTAATGTGAACTGATCAAAACCTGGGGATCAACTTAAATCTGCTACCCAGCAAGAATTTGCTTTTAAACTTGATGGAAAGGGATGGGAGATATATGAAGCTTGGCATCAGCATCTTTTTAGCAATAAATATACATAAAATCACATACTCAGCTTCAAACAAATTGCAGTTGAATACATTTTTATTTTCTCAACACAGCTGTTAGAAGCCCGTTTTATTTACAAAATATACATTGATACATATCATGTGAATTAATAACTGTAAAATCAAACAAATTCAAAGAAAACCATTAACAAATATTATTTCTCTACTATGCATACTTCATGTGATGATTCTATCGTCAATCATTTAACCCCATTATACAAGATAATTTATCTACATAGAACTTATATAAATATAATAATCTTTCATTTGCATTTTCCAGGAAAAAATGTGTGACAAGTTGTTCTGCAAAAAGGGCAATGCATGCTATACATATGGCCAACCTGCAGCTGATGGAACACCTTGTGGCTCAAAGAAGGTAATATATAAAAGAGAAGTCGTGGTATAGGCCAGGGGCGCAACAACCCTCAGAGTCGTGGGGGGGAGGGCAAACTCCTTGAAAAATCTCTATGAGCTAGCTAAGCGGGTGGAGGGGGAGAGAGTCTTCAAATAAATTTTCACCCAAATGGGTTTAAGAGTCTGCAAATTTCAACCCACTAAGAGATGAAGGCGCAAATAATTTTACAAATTGGGCATTGCCATTAAAAAGTGAGCCACAACCTCTGATTTCTGGGGGGGCCAGCCCCCACAACAATCGTGCTTGGGGGGGGCAATGCCCCCCCCCCCCATTGTTGCACCCCTAGTATAGGCCATCATCTTTTGCATGCCATTGTTAAGTACTTGGCAACATTTTTGTTTATCTGATTTTTTTAGTGTTTACTGCTAAACTTGTAGGGGAGGAAGGTAGTGTAATGATTACACACATACCATGTAGGACTTCAGTTGGATCTTAGGGAACTGTTTTTCATCTCCAATCATGGATTTTGCCTTAGTGCCAAGATTTTACTGCAAGATGTAAATTATGAATATACCAAGTGAGATATTCGCTGTTGTTTATTTTAAATGTCAAAGGTCACACTGCGCTCAAAACCCCATTTTTCCTCTACATATGACAGGGTCATTCCATATCAGTTCAACCAAAAAAAAATAATTTTTTCACCCACCACCTCAGATTTTAATGAAACTTGGTATGTTTGTTCTATATGTAGAGGTAAGTAACCTCATCAAATTTCATTTTTTTATCTCACTTAGTTTTTGAGTTGTGGCACTTTAAAGTTTACACATTTTTCAATCCCCGTGCCTAGGATAATGCCAAGCAAAATGTGTTGGAGAAAAGAAAATAATTTCTCATTTACCTTGATGACACCCTATCTTGATGAAACTTTGAAAGTAGATTCTTATAACCATAAGGAATTCAGGAAAAAATGTATCAGTAACCTAAGTTAAACCTAAAATGTTTTTAAAAAAATACATTTTATAGATTTTTTTTAGTTTAAAAAATGCGAACATGACTTGGCGTTAAATTCAATATCCCAAAAAGGGAAAGAGTTAATCAAGAAATTTTTTTTTGTTAAATTATCTGCATGAAATGGGCTTTAATTTGGTAAAATAAAATTTCTGTGTATTTTATTCCTTCTATTTACTAAGTCGATTGCAAGATTCGATATATTTTGACTTTACACCCTAGCAATGAAGAAGCCAACTCTATCTAGTTTAGGTATAAAGGCTAACGAAAACACATGGGCAATTGATTGCAATACATTGTCTACTGATTTAATCAGTGCTTAGACAAATCAGCTACAATGTATCATAACGGGTGGCATATAAAGGCAGAATGTAGAGAACACGAGTTCAAAAACTGGAGAAGCTTGAGGGCGACAGAATAATGATGATTAAAAACACCAAAATGAAATCAAAAATGGTACAAAGGCACAAGGGCAATCGACTTTAATACTTTGTCTACTGATGTAATCAGTGCTTAGACAAAGTAGCTATGATGTATCGTAGGTAACAGGCAGTTACAGCACTCTACCAGCACTCAAGGCAGTCTGTTGCTAGTGCTCCTTGAATCAGCAGTGTTGTTACTTTGAGTTCATTGTACTGTGTGTGAAGTGATGTGTGACAGAATTAGCTCACATTTAAATCAATTTTGATTTAAAATGCATGATAAGTGCAGTGTAGGATTATTTAAACTGACAGAATGCCACAAAACAACTTATGTCACAAAAAGAGGATTGGAAAACGTTAGTGATTTGTCTGAAGAAGAGCTTAACTTGATTAAGATAAGAAGTGAATGAGATAGTAATGAAATAATTAACATTTGTTTTCATCACAAGAGTTTGCTTTTGACAAAATATGAATTCCTCCAAAAGGTGTGCTGTGACCCTTATAGAAAACATAAGAAACCCATAAAAAATAGTTTAAGAGTAGTAAATTTTCAGCAGAGTGAGGTCTGTGACACTAAAGGTCTTAAAGTGAAACCAGGGGAAAAGTTATGTACTAATTGCTACAAAACTATATTCTCAACTCCTAGTAACTGCGCAGAAGAATCACAAGATGATGATTTTAAACTTTCGATTGAAACTGGAACTCAGTTACAAAAAGAAGAGGCTCTTTAAATGCTTCTTTGACAGATGTTGGGTGTTCACCCTTTAAATTACATGCTCTAAACGAAAACTCAAAAATTGGCTATGCGCAAAATAAACTAGAAAAACTAAATCATAAAGTAAAAAAGAAAATTGAAACAATTTTAGATGTTGAAGTGCCACCAAAAGTACCTAAATTGGAAAAAACAACTGAACAAAAAGCAGCAGAAATGGACTTACATGTTGAGAACTTAAAAAGTGAAGTGACTAAACTTTCATCAAAGAAGAAAATACAACTATTGACAATTCCAGCATCACTGAATTGGTGAACGAAAAAATCAAAGATACTTATGAAGTGTCCGATTACTCAGCTAGACAAGCACAGAAATTGTATAAAGAAAAAGGTCTTCTGGCTGAACTTGAACCAAGGAAAGGAAAGAAACTCAGTCCTGAGGTTGAGGAGTTAGTTGTAAATTTCCATCAAAGTGATGAGCAGTCAAGAGTTTTGCCAGGTATGAAAGATGTAGTAAGCTTAGGGAAAAAAACTTATGAGAAGAAAAGATTTATTTTAAGTAATCTCAATGAAATGTTAGCTAACTTCAAATGGGAGTATCCTGAAATAAAAATAGGATTCTCAAAGTTTTGTACTCTTCGTCCCAAATGGTGTGTTTTGGCTGGTGCTAGTGGAACTCACTCTGTCTGTGTATGTACCAAAATGTCATATTGCTAATACATGCAGCACAACTAGAAGAGAGTGACAAAGATCTACAAAAACTGCTTTTGTGTGAAAATCCAACTCAAAACTGCTTTTTTAGGAGATGTGAAAAATGTCCATCAAAAGACAATCTAACCACATTCTTACAAACAAAGTATG
The DNA here is from genome assembly GCA_963169105.1 of Ceriagrion tenellum. Classification (NCBI taxonomy): domain Eukaryota; kingdom Metazoa; phylum Arthropoda; class Insecta; order Odonata; family Coenagrionidae; genus Ceriagrion; species Ceriagrion tenellum. The sequence continues at coordinate 5,345,941 of OY720637.1, forward strand.
AAAACTATGAAGAAGAAGATAGAATTGAATACAAGCAGTGGCTTGCTACAGATAGGACACAAATGGTAACACAAACATCAACTATTGATGAATTTATTGATGAACTTACAACAAAAATAGAAAAATGAATTCCTCACTCTTACATTGCCAAAAGCCAATCAAGCTATTTTAAAAGCCTCAAAGATACCTGTGCTTCAAATGTAGCTGACATATCAATGGACTTCAGGGAAAATTACTCCTTTATGATACAAGATGAGGTCCAGGGTTACCACTGGACCTCAGACTCCTGTACTGTTCATCCAGTAATCATTAGCATGTGTTCACGAGGAAAAAATAGTCTCATCCCATTGCATAATTTCCAATGACTTAAATCATGATGTATGTATGGTTTATAAAATCCAAGAAACACTGATACAGTTTCTCAAGGAAAATTTTCCTAATGTCACAGATGTTCTCTATTACAGTGACGGTTGTGCTGGACAGTATAAAAATAAATACAACTTGATGAACCTTTCACTGCATGAACAAGACTTTAAAATTAAAGGCCAGTGGTCCTTCTTCGCTACAAGCCATGGGAAAACAGAATGCGATGGTATTGGAGGAACTGTCAAACGGTTGGTGCGGAAAGCAAGTCTCCAAAGGCCTCAAGATCAAATACTGAATGCAACTCCTTTTTTTCAGTTTTGTAAATCAAACATTGCAAAAATCAATTTTCACTTCATTTCTAAAGAGTCAGTAAATGAGATTCGTTGTAAGCTTGTAAGACGTTTCAAAGATCTGAACACCCTTCCAGGAACAAGGAGTTTTCATAACTACAAACCCGTGGACTGTTTTGGAACTCTAGAAGCAAGCTGAGTCAGTTATGATGAGAAGCCTTGTCTAACTTATAACATACAAAGAGGGTTGATTTTAAATGTGAAAGAAGAAGACTTGTACCTCTCTCGCTACATTGCTTGTACATATGATAATCTCTGGTACTTTGGAATAATAACAAATGTTGCCAAAGAAGATGGAGATGTGACAGTAAAGTTTCTCCATCCAGCTGGACCATCCCCTTCATTTTACTGGCCAAAACGAGATAACAGATGTGACGTTCCGATTCCACACATCCTTGCAGTGGTTGAGCCTCCACATACCTCAACGGGAAGAATATATCAATTCTCAACAAAGTGCACCAAAATGATTGAAAATCTAGTTTCAAAAATAAATTAGTTCATTAGCTTCCAAAATCTCCAATTAAAGTGAACTGGCCCTATTGAAATATATGCTTGGTGAGTTTAAGTATGTTACTGTTAGGTAGACTTAGTATGTATGTATATATTAGTGATTATGTATTTTAAAGATGAATTTAAAAATCATATCTGAACTTATATATTCATATTTTATAACAATACAGTTAATTGTTAAATATGTTTTCCAAGTATTAAACTGTAGTTTATACCTTTTTTTAAAAAAAACTGTAGCCATTCATTAAAATTGAATAAACCTTACATTGCTTGTAAATAATATATCGAATCTTGCAATCGACTTAGTAAATAGAAGGAATAAAATACACAGAAATTTTATTTTACCAAATTAAAGCCCATTTCATGCAGATAATTTAACAAAAAAAAATTTCTTGATTAACTCTTTCCCTTTTTGGGATATTGAATTTAACGCTAAGTCATGTTCGCATTTTTTAAACTAAAAAAAATCTATAAAATGTATTTTTTTAAAAACATTTTAGGTTTAACTTAGGTTACTGATACATTTTTTCCTGAATTCCTTATGGTTATAAGAATCTACTTTCAAAGTTTCATCAAGATAGGGTGTCATCAAGGTAAATGAGAAATTATTTTCTTTTCTCCAACACATTTTGCTTGGCATTATCCTAGGCACGGGGATTGAAAAATGTGTAAAATTTAAAGTGCCATAACTCAAAAACTAAGTGAGATAAGAAAATGAAATTTGATGAGGTTACTTACCTCTACATATAGAACAAACATACCAAGTTTCATTAAAATCTGAGGTGGTGGGTGAAATGGTCTGGTTGAACTGACGTGGAATGACCCAACAGGAATGTCATCAACTCAACTGATAATTTACTTTTGACACCCATAATACACTTCAAGACCTCATTTTCAGTGGCAGAAAAGAGGACCATAGAAGATTTTTCATGTTGGTAATACTTTATATAAAGTCCATCATTCCTCACTAATTTCTTTGTAAATTCTGAGGCACATTAATTAGGTATTTGTTACCAAAATCTGCAACTTCTTTTGGCTCAAATAAGCTGTCCCCATCCATGTTTTATAACATAAAATTTTCCCTCGAGGTATGTCATATGAATATTTACATCAGAATAAGAATGAACATTGAAAATTGTACATTAGAATGGCTTTTTCTCTTGTGCTTCTTTGACTCTTCTGCTTGTACTATACTCCAGACATGGTCTCCCATCATAGCCTAGTCCCAATGTCCCAGATACCTTCTTCCCATATTGTGAAAGCATTTACCATTTTCCTCAATTCAGGCCAAAAAACTTGGCCAAAAATATCAATGTATGTCAAAATATCAAGAAGTATCAACACCTGGAAAAAATTACTGGAATATGAGTGTTCAGAATGCTGCTATTACAAAAGAACGTGAAGAAATAAACATAACAATGTTTGTTTCAAAGTTCAGCTCTACGCCAGGAGTGCTATTCTCAATGGAGTGTAATGGCAACATAGTTCTCTTGGTTTTTCCAGACATTTCCCCTGGAATGAGGTATTCTGGATAGAGGTCTTTGCATTGGCAATGAAGGCTTTAAGAAAGAGGTTCAATTCTAGTAAAGGAAGCCTAATTTCTTTAGCATCTTCAGGTTGCAATCTTGGCTCTTCATGGACAAAGGTCATGTCATGTGTCCAATTTACTTAAAACACACAAAACCAAGAGGTCCTTGGACATCCCATAAAGAAAATTGAACCATTTTTTTTGTAGAAATGAAAGTTCCCTCTAGGCAGATAAGTGTTAAAGAAAAGCCTTCATCAGGGTTATAGTTTCCAATTAAGCTCTGGTATCTAGAAATAATCCAATGAAGAGACTATGCATTGTCCAAAGTGGCTTCTCCTAAATTTCAATCTTTGGTTGGAATCTTTAATTTCTATCATGTCACAAAAGTTAAAAATCTATATTTTGTACCAACTGAGATTGAACAAGTATCCCAGTGCTAAGACTTTCAGATCTCCAGCTACCAATGGCTCATGGATGGTTCAAGTACCAATGGATCTATTTACTTCTAAATGGAATTATCAGAGTCATTCATTCCAACCATAAATTCACATTACTTTTTTATCTCCCTCCCCCTTCATTTGCTGAAGTTACGAGTTTCCACCTCCATTTTCCAAATTATTTTATCACACACTATGCATCATTTCTCCCATTTTGTGGGCACCATAGCACAAGTATGTATAATTAAAAAATATATTTTAGGGATAGCATTTAATGACTAGCAATACATATTTTGAAGCAGAAATGTCAAATCATATCAGACTCACTCGACTCCTGTCTTACCAAATACCAGTGGTGCTTTGAGAAAAAGTGTGTGGAGCGTGGATCACGGCCAAATGCAGTGAATGGTGGATGGGGAGCTTGGGGTCCTGAGAGTGAATGCTCAAGAACATGTGGAGGTGGAGTGACAGTTTCAGAGCGGGAATGTGACAATCCAAAGCCAAATAGACAAGGAAGATATTGCCTGGGTCCAAGAAAACGCTATGCAACCTGTAATACCAAGGTGAGGATTCTGTGGTCATAAATAAGTGCTCTAACTAGCACGTTACATAACACAATGCAGAGGCTGACAAGACTGAACAAAAAAGGTGCACTTCAACATTTTATTCAGTCATGGCATGACTATCTACATGTAATCAAACTCACATCTCACAAACTAGCTCTTACATGACTCATAATATTTGCAAGTTAAATTAAATAGTAATTAGTCTAAAGAGACAAAAGTTCAATAGGCAATCTTAGGTCATGCCTGATTCAGCACAGTTAGACAATCTAAAAGCACACTCCAGTTCAGTTTCCCAATATTTCAAGTAATTTTTTGGTGCAAAGAAGGCACATATTATGATTGAATCTACATATTCCATATGAATTTAATTCCTTGAGAACTAAAAACCATAAATTATCATGTATATATCCATGGTGCAGGAAACCATTCAAGGTACAAAATGTAGTTTAAGGATAAGGAATAAATATAAATAAATAATATAAATATTACGAGAAGATGAACATGCCAAATTTGGGGGTTAGCCTAAACATTCGTATTTATGTTGACTGATTAAATATTGGCATGGAAAAATTGTGGCAAATTTCTCTCAAGAGGAAACTTTTCCATCATGCAACATCCTCGTCTCAACGATGATAAGTGAAGAATGTGCATCACAAGCAAGGTAACCATTATATTGCTATTCACAATTTATATTCCATGTCACAAGAAAGCTGTTTCCCCAGGGAAATCAATGGAAAATCACCCTCCATTATATACAGGCACTCCTCAGCTAATGCGATAGATTCGTTCCGACGCACGCTTCACAAGTCAAAAATTCCTCCCAAACTTAGTCTACGTTCTGGAAATTGCAATTGATGCTGAGAAATGCAAATTCCCCTCATAAACGAAAAATGGACCGATTCGTTTTGTGTATCACTTAAAACTAAAATTATTCAATATTTTTTCCACCAACCAGTATACGAGCAAGCATTTTACTTATTCACGCTCATGGTTGAAAATCAACGGCATTGCTACCAGTAAGATTGCCTCTGACCAAAGTATGGATTTACTTATGTCGAGACTTGCGTAACTTGGGGAGTGCCAGATTGGTCAAATTCTACGTCAGATTTTTTCCTTAAGATCAACAGATGTGGATTTTCTTGATGCGATGCCCATTAACTGGATTCTGATTACTCATAGAAATTGGTACCAATTTTTCTCTAGAATCATCGGCTCAAATATTCTGTCCATAAGTGCACCAGTGGTTGCTGTCTCTAGCAGCAATAGGTTCAAAGAATCCTATTTAAGCCAAAAAAATAGTTGCGAATACTTGATATGAATCTTACAATGAAACAAAGGTAAATAATAGCATGATTATATCTCAGATCATGCCATTCACTACATTTTGCTTTCATTAAAGACCAATTCTTGGTAAAAGATTCCAAGGTTTTCAGAGCAGTCTGTGTTCCTCAAAAAATAAAAACCTGGAGTTGGACTTTACTTTAGATGTATGAAAAAAGTATACATATTTTTTCAAGTTACAGTAATTCCATATGGCTAATTTTAAAGTAGCACCAATTCTTATTACAGAAATGTCCACCAAATAAACCAACATTTCATGAACTGCAATGCACAGAAAAAGATTCTACTCCATTTAATGGAGAGTTACACACCTGGAAACCATACATTAAAGCAGGAGGCAAGTATACCATTCAGCAAGCTGTTTTTAGAACATCTCTTCTTGACAGAGGAAGAACTATTCTCCATCAAATGATTCAACACAAATTTAAATGGACTAATATGTTTTTTAATCATTTAGGTAACCCATGTGAACTAGTATGCATTCATGAAGGGAATAAATTCACAAAGCTGGCACCAAGTGTAAAAGATGGTACACCTTGCAAACCAGGAACACGAAATATGTGCATTGGTGGAGTCTGCAGGGTAAATAATATCTATAGAAATATACTGCATATCATTTACTGAAGGATCGTTTCATTTTTACTTCAGAACCACAATGGGCATTATGAAAGAGCTGCATATGGCTTGTGAGCCACAATTTTCAGAACCCTGTCCAGAGCTGAAGAAATTCTCATTTAGGACATTCCATTTTACAGTCCAAATATTGACTGCCATCTCTACCTCTAAAATTTGTGACATGAGTACACATTTTGAAAAAAAATAATCAAATAGCTAAAGGAATGGCACACCGTGATCGAGTACATACAACAAAATGATGAAAATTAACCTCTTTCAGTAGTTAATACAAAAACTACTGGGGATATACGGCTCACCTCATTGGTTACGTGAGAGTAGTAGGCATAGTATTTAGGCTATTAATGTCTCAAAATAAGTATTTTTTTATTTACACAGAAAGTAGGATGTGACTGGGAATTAGATTCAAATGCAGAGGAAGATGACTGTGGAGTATGCAATGGTGATGGAACACACTGTAAAATGGTGGAGGAAACATTCACCCAGCCTGAGGGAAATGGTTTGTATCACACAAATTGAGGGCATTGTATTTGTAATTTATCATAAATTAGTTGAATTTAACTATTTTGAAACTGACCCTTTTGCTCATCGTGGCATACAGGTCATTCCAAATGAACTCATAATGAAGACCCCCGTGCCCACCATGTCAGGTTTCCACCAAATAAGCATCTTTTCCAACTATTATATATAAATTAACACGTTCAGCGCTCAAGGACATTCTGGAACATTCTGTGGGAGCTATCGGGTGGTGCAGGACATTCTAGAATGTCCACCTACAAGCCATTATTTACGTCCGGCCAGCGGACTCAAGTCACTCATAAGGCGATTGCAATTTCGGTGGCATCATAGCTTAAGCTTTAACCTTTTCTACGGTGGGCTGCATTTTGGAATGTGTTGTTTAGTTACAAAATGGCAATGTTTTAAACTTTTTCAATTTTTATGGTTTGAATCGTTTGTTTAGAAGTGTATCTTGGTTGTTTTTATCATTTCTTTTTTAGTTTTTGTTAATCTGATTAAATTTAACAATATCGATTAGACAATTGCTGGATTCAGATTAATAAAATATTGGCCTTTGGCTAACACACCATGTGTTCGAATCCCGTAGCGAGTGTATATATTGTAGCTGTAATGTTACTCACATGTGACATAGTTCGATGTAACTTATATCGTCCGCGTATATAAATCAATCTATAAAATAAATTAAGATTTCTGAATCTGCAGCTAAATCTACAGCATTCTACAATACTTGGATATACCGTTTCTACTACACTTGGAGCCACTGTTCAGGTGTATGATGGGGGTGCTAAGGCATCTGCTCATATACATATTATTCAACGTCCACAATTTTTATTCAATCTATTCACACATATATTACTTATTAACGGAATCTATACAGTAATGAAGAAAAGCAAATAGTCACAATATAGTGTATGTTATAATGTATTACTAATGATAGCAAATAATAAAATTTAAAAAAATCTTTCTTTTACGGTTGATTGTCAGTTGCTCCCTAATTTCCAATGTATTACAATGTCAGGTTTCTAGTACCGCTTATAATGTTTAGCTTCTCAGGTGGCGATTTCATTTTGTATTTATAATGAGGATATAACTGTTAAATTTTATTAAATTTTTACCATTATGTCTTCCACAGATTGTATTTTCTTTGTCTTTGCAGTTGTAAAGCCCTATTTCACCGTGGTCTCATAGCAGATTGGCGATTCATTTGTCAGTGTATACAAACTTTATTGATAAAGGGGGTCGAGTTTGAACTATCCGCTAGTACATTTATTGGGGATTTCATTATTCTTCTAAAATATTGATCTTTCAAAGTAATGAACTTCTTAGTGGTGAACCTAAAACTTCACAACCACTAAAAATGCTGCACATGCTAAATTAGCTGTTGTAAATCAAAATTTAAACAGAAAAGAATTAACCGTAACGGTGGAGTGAAAAAATCTTTGAGAAACAAAAAAATTAAAGCACAAGGTACTATAATCCTTTCATTTTAAGTTATCCATATGCCAAATGCAGGGAAAACCGTAGGATCTGAGTCTTTCCCGGCGAATGCTTAGAATGAAGAGTTCTCGGGTTTCCAGCCAGGTAATGGTGTTAAACTACACCCTAACGGAGCAGTTTAACACCATTACCTGACTGGAAACCTGAGAACTCTTCACAGGGAAAACCCTAATATAGTCAACTCCATTTACTGTTGTATCTTTTTGAATTTTCATTTATGGTAGAACTGCCATTGTAGATAACTTGAAAATGTGCCATCCCTCAGATAGTTCCATTGTGCTTATTGACATTTGTTTATCAAAAAATCGGGGCGCACTTTGATGGGAAACTTCAACTTCCCTTTTTTACTCATTAACGCATTTCTGTGTTTGACATTTCTCTCCTCAATAGTACTGATGATACTCTACAACAGCTGATAAGGACAGTTCATGAATCATTCCGAATGCAAATCTAAGAATGAATGAATCTATGCCATGATTATTTTGTTCAAAACCATTCACCACTCTGTTGTCTCAGCTGTCTTCCAAGCTAGACGTTATAGCTATGCTAGACGCTATAATTAACACAGATTATGTCATGTGCCTAGACAGATACTAAGCCTAGTATCTCATTAAATATTTGCATTGAGGCTATATATTGCTATCTTCTTAACTTAGGTTAAGACTAGCTACAGGGATAAAATCACAAAAATCTGAAATGGTGGGTATGGAACCCGTAATAATCGTTTGAGCTGACATGGAATCAAATCACCTATGTAAGGTACCCAAAAAATAAGTTTCCATAATTTTTTTATCAAAGTACAAGCACCACAAGCAGTTTCTGCACATAGAGAATAGTCACTGGAGAGTAGTGGCTGCACTCAAATTTTGAACCACTCAACTGACAGGAGGATATAGATTGCCATAGATACTCCACTTAACTCAGAAAATGCTGTGCTATTCCTGTTTTAGATTGAAAAATAAATCAGCAGCAGAAATTCCTTCAGTTTAATGCAGTTTTAAGTGGAAGATCTGAATGGTTCATCACAGGTAATCAATGTTAATTGAAGGGAGAGAAAATACCAATGATGAAGGCCATAGGGCCAACCAGCAATGAGTGGGTGTGAACATTCACACAGGGGAAGAGGAATCCACAGAATCAATGGAAGGCTATGGGGTATTTATGGGGGCAGGAGATTCATGCGAAATGTGGGTTACACAGGGCTGTGGGGGAACTACAGGAAAAGAGGGTTCTTCACAGGGAAGATTTGTGGGAAAGGGATTGCATAGAGAAGAGGTGTATAGGGGCAGTGGAGGATTTGCGGGTTTACTTAGGTACCCCATACTGAACGGCCTTGCCCAACGTGATTTCCATCTGCTTCTGGAGCTCAAAACCATCTCATCAGGGGCACGTTGCCAATGATAGCCAGGTGAAAAATGAGGAGGATGACTGTTTAAAGAACTTTGTGGCAAATAGTATAAAAAATCTGAGGCCCATGTACTAGAGATGGGACAAAATGTACTGAGCAGCTGAAATGGAGCAGTTCCAAGAAATGAACAGATTAGTCAACCAATGGTTCACACAAACTGCTCGTTCAGCAGTTTATTTACACAGTAATTTAAAAGTTTGTGCCAAGCACTACAATGTCGTATGAACAAAGCAATGGCTGGGCATAAATTGTGTTAAAGTTCCTTAGAGTACAAACATATGGTGAGATAAGAGGCATGTCATTTAAGGGAGGGGGGATGGTAGGAGCCACAATTCGCTCATCCATTTGATAACATCCCACACGGATGGTGGGGCTTACATTCATTCTTGAGCTCCAAGAACCTGAACAGTATGCCCTAAAGAGTTCACCTATGGTAGCACTTTGAGACATTCACTGAACAGCATGCCTAAATGAATGAGGAAATCTCGGGTTTCCAACTGGGTGATCGTAGTCTATGGCACCAACGTTTCAAAGGTGTAGTCTGCCATTGTCTCCACGGTGAATTTATTGACCAGGAGATGGTCCCTTTGGTTAATATTCTGTCATAGGGGGTCAAGTTGCTTCTGATTGGCTCTCCTTTCCAGCTTTGCTTCTTGTCTGTCCAGGATTGGTTTCCATGCACTGCTGATCTGGAAACCTTGGTCTCTGTTCTAATTCTTTGAGTGATTGTTGAATTCCACAGCCTACTCCACAATCCTGGCCTCCTTGAAACTGACCCGGTGCCCACTCTCTAGGTTGTGATCCGCTACGGCTGATTTCCCAGGGTGAAAGAGCCTGATGCACCTATGGTGTTCCTTCAGTTGTTTCTCCATGGCTCATTCAGTTTCAATGATGCATACCTTGTGATTTGTGGAACAGTGTGCCCAAAAGAGTTCAGCTGCGTTAGGGCTCAGAAATATTTGATGCACATCATGCCCAAGAGTTCAGCTAGAGTGATGCTCAGAAAGCAATTGAAAAGCAGGGTGATGAGTCTTCAGCTACGGTAGCATTCAAATCAAATTGAATAGGCACGTTATCTTGATGCTATTCTGATCGGCAATCATCCATACATTCTTCGCTAATGCGTGGGATGAGTTAATTTTCAAAGGAAAGTATGAAATGTGACGCTGTTTTATTCAAGTGAACTGCTATGGACTCGTATTGCTCAATTAAGGTAAAATTTTAGTTCAACATGGGAAATGCATTCTTAAGTAAAGATTTGAATATTGAGTAAGATGAAGGAAAATAAATTGTTCCACAACATTTTTTGAGAATCCTTATGTTTCATCCACTCATCGAAAGTGTTATTCAACCTGGACAATTAATGGCGAAAAGCCATTTATCATCATATGCTTTGCTCAGTGAATCAATCAAAGCATGATATTCTGCTGCATTTAAATACAAATGTTTGCTGAATGGCAGTAATAATGAAATTTGATATCAAGAGGCAGAGTATCTGAGTGATATGTGACTGGAGTTTGCACCATGACTGTATGAGTATGTGTAGTTTTCCAGATATTATTGCCCTAATAGCCTGTGTCTTTTATTGAAGTTTAGAAGGGAAAAAACCTCCTTAAGTGAAATGTCTGTACATGAAAAACATTTTTTTGTGAGAAGATAGTTTTGATATTTTTTCTCATTTGTTAAAATCAATTACTTATTGACCAATTATGTACTTTCATTTAACTGTCAGCCATTATTTCCAATTACTTTCTATTTGAAGTTAAATCATCAAATAAAAATGACTCTTGGATTAAGAGTGCACAGTCAACAAAAAGAATTGGAGATGGTGTTCATAAAATGTTGATTTAATTATCATTACTTTCATGTGCATTCTTGAGTGATCACATGAGGCAGCAGGAGTGGATGAGACTCTACCAATAGTTTCATTTAACTGATACCTATTTATGATCTCTAAATGCCATTCTTACAATTGAAATGTCTTAGACTTCCCCTCTCCACATTTTGAATGCAGCGACTGCCCTTTTGGATCTTTTTCTTTTGAACTGCTCTGACCCCTAACTATGCTCAAAATGAACTATTGATCAAAAAAGTACATAGTATGGCACACCTCTACTATGTATATACCAAAATGCTTAAATGGGATGGATTGTATGTAGAAAAATAAGTAATTGTGTACAAAGGTAAATTAATATATTTGTATCTTTCAAATATTTTCCTGAATAAGGGAACTTTTTGTGGATCTCATTTGGACTACATAATAAATGATCATAGTAAAACTGCATCCAATTTTTCTTATATCGATGAAAGCTTGAACAGACCATAATCCACGTTTTACAAATTGTGTTCTCAAAAAACACACCCAGCGCATGATTTGGAAAATCTGTTATGAATGATGAACTCTATTCCAGGATATGTAGAAATATCAACAATCCCAGCCAAGAGCACCAACATCATAGTAGAAGAACTTGCTCCATCAGAGAACACATTAGCAATTTCTTCACGAGATCCTAAAACATATTTTTTAAATGGGGGATTGTAAGTACATAAAGATGCTGAACAAATAATGGCTAATTTCAAACTCCAATGATGAGTAAACTAATCAAAAAATCTAATTCTAGTGTAGAAGAAAGAGATGGAGAATTTAATTTTGGTAAAAATACGATTGGAATATACAGTCACACCCAGCCTGGTAAAGAGAAGATTGTGATCAAAGGACCAACAACAGAGGATCTCATTCTACACGCAAGTTACTCACATGACTGCATACAACAGCCCCTAAATTTCTGCTCATATAATGACACTATTATACAATTCATTGAAAGCCTTTGAATTTATATACATATGTATATGAAAAATTTTCTAATAATGGAAGTTGAAATACATCATCTCACTTCTTTGAAAATAATAGAGAATGGATTAAAAAATGGAAACTTAAGACTTTTTAAAGATTGTACAATTAGCATAAGGTTGTTCCCATAGGATAAAGTTGCTTGAACTGTTCCTTATCAGTCTGCATATTCTCAGACTATTTTCTTTGTAGACAGGCAAATAATTTGATAGTGAATTTTTTCCATACACAGATGAAAGTAATTACCATAATATTTAAAATGACTGCTTAATTTCTTATTACAGTATGTTTTTTATGAACAAGGCAACCCTGGAGTTCGAAGCAAGTACTATGTACCAATTGGAGGGACTGGGCGTATTCCCAGTTACCATTGGGAATTCGTGCTGTGGCAGCCTTGCTCAGTTGAGTGTGGAGGAGGAGCACGGGTAGGTAGCCACAGCAATATGAGAATGGACCTCTTGACTACTTGTGGTCTAACAGGAGAAAATAACACATCAATTTTCCAAACTGCCTTTCAGCTGTATCACTTTTGTGGGATAGTACTTAGTAGTAATTTTAAGCAGTCCTAAAATAATGAATTGGCCAACCTGGAGGTTACTTATTTCACAGTAGCCTCAAAGTCTAAACATATATAGTAATTAAATATGACCTCTTTTAATAATTAATTACTTTAATTAACTTTTAGATAAACACTTGAAAATATTTAAACTTCAAAATTAAACAACGTTTGACCAATATAACCCATCTTAATACAAGAACATAAGGCCTTGCCATTTAGTCATCAGAAAAGAGTAATTTTAGTTCCTACCAAATCATTTTTCTTTGTGATATGTCTTTAACCTTGATGCTTTTCAGCAAATGATTAGAACATTTTTCTAGGACTAGAGAGATCAGTTTTTATTGTTCACCAAACATGGACATTGCTATTTTGACAACAGTCTTTTCATACATAGTGGTACAATCAAACTAGCTTTCATTCAGCTAAGGTGAAATTTACCACTTTCTTCCTGTCTCCCAGAATTTGGAAAGTTTTGCAGACCATCCCTAAAAATTGTTTGCAGAGCAACACCTGGGTCATTTGCAAGAGCTATACATAAATGAGACCTACTTATTGGCTTTGAAATTGTTTCCTTATTCAAAGAGTGGGATTCAACTAATCACATCACCAAAGGCCAACGGAGCAATTCAACATACTCTAGGTCCTCGATTTAAATTGGAGATGCATATGGAAGAAGAGCAACAAAAGTCTAACCAATGGAAAACAGATCCAGTTATTTGTGACCACTTTAATCCTGCGATAAATCAAGGAGTTAATTTCAAAATTCGTTTTTTGCCAAGGTAATTTCAAAATTCAAGTTGCCTTCCTCTTCCTGAACCCTAAATGGTCATCACCCAAGTACAGTAAGTCCTTGATTCATGTCCATGCCACAGAAAAATGCCAAGGGCAGCAGAAAAATTTTCCCAGTTCAATGATGAAAAAAATCTTTCCGCTAACACAAAAAGTTATGAATAAACACAAAAATACTTCGTGCATGACACGATCACCTCATCAGGAGTAAGAAAAGCATTAAGTAATTTTGTTATTTCATGAAAGTGTAGGGCAATCCTGTAATAAGATCGTCCCCTTGGAAAAATTTTACCTATGTGAAATGAATGTTGAGTGATGTGCATCCTTTTGAGTGAGTGACATTTGACCTTTCATTTAGAACTAGCGCTAAATGTATGTATTCGCTACTTTCTATAAGATATGTAGTTTCAAAAATGGACAGAAAATATTCAGAATGGGCTTGAAAGGAAGAGTGTTGTAGAGAGAGCATGGTGCTGGAGCCAGCACTCATTTTGATCCCAGGTTCCCTCCCTCCTTGGCCCGTAACAAAAGGATCCATCATCATTTAATACCTAACATGTGGTCATTTTAACGGCCATTGCTCTGTAGCTACTACAAACTATATCATTAAGGTAAGAAATGAATCAGTACGGTGTCTCTCCAGAAATTGTTTGTTTGCAACAAGAATTGGAAAGGAGACACAAAAAGTGATTTTAAAATTCATTAGTTTGCTAGCTGGCTATCACTAACTATGGTTGGCAAACCTATAGGAAGTGCATCCACAAATAGAGCCATGAATCACTCAATTTAGATGTGATAATGGAGGTTCTTTACTGTCTCTAAATTGGAGAAAGAAATGTCGATATTGCATGAATGTTGGACTTACCATCTAGCACCATCTGGGCCGACATTGCGGAGATTCACTTAAAGAGAAAATCTCCACAGAAAGGGTGATTCAAAGAAGTTCTGAACAGCCAATACAGAGTGTAGGGATGAACTTATGGAGGATATGGAGGCCATTCTTATATCATAGATCACCATCAGTAGTTCAATCCTAAGATTGGTTGACTGCATCCCTCCATCCTTCCCTATCTAATGCTAGTTCCCTTATATCTCAGTAGTTCTTACGTATCCTTTATTTTGTCCATAAATTTATTTCTTGGCCTGGCTCTAGGTACTCTTCCATCTATCCTTCCCTTATTTTCCTCAAAAACTCATTGTGCTTTAAGAAGTGACCAATTATCTGGTTCTTCTTTTCTGTATGGTGTCTAGGGGGACATGTGATGGATCGAAGAATAAAGTCAGCAATCTCCCAATTCATGCAATGGTGATTTAGTAAATGAGTATCTATATGGAACAACTAGAGAAACGACAAGTGTTCCAACTGGAGAAAGAAGGGAAGAGGGGAATTGAGAGAGTACATCTTCGATGCAAGTTGTGAGTGGTATATGTAGCACATTTCAGCTGAGTGAGTGCACATAATTTCACAGTCACCTGTGAGGCTGCAAGTTTGAACACTGCAGCACTGGAACCGTTTCCAGAAAAACACAATGAAATAATGTAAATGGGTAGTTACACCTCATGGTAAGTACTTAGCCTTGACAAAACCGGTCTGAGCTGGAAGAGAATGACGGTGTGAACATGTAGAGTGAAAGAGGAGAGGATTGCTCTTGGATTTAAAGTTACCAAGGATTGTCTCACCATCCTCCAAAAAATGACATCCAAGAGCAAATCGTAGAACTGGTGAAGGAAGATGAATTTGATCATGTGAACAAAAATGACAGAAAAACATACACGAACAAAGTGAAGAGGAATTTATGACCATAGACTAGTTGGAGCTTCACCAACAAATGACAACAAGACATGAAGAGGACAACACAATAGCACTTGAGGGGCCACCCAAGAAACAGTTGACTGCAAAATACATATCTGATGCCTCCAGCTAAATTGAACCCTGAGTAAATTTTTTGACTGACGATGATTCCAGTTTGGAGAGAAGCAGAAAATACAGGCAAGAGGGAAATGAACCCGGCAAAAAAAGGTCATTCAGTCAAACCTGCATCCTTTTTTTGCAACACAACAAAAAGAAGGTACCAAGCAGATGGATGCCGAGTGTAGTCAGTTTTCTTGCTGTGAAGATGCATTAGATCAGTGTTTTCCAAACTTTTTCGAGCCACCGCCTCTTTTTTCCACAAACTGTTACCCAGCATCCCAAACATAAGCTTTAAAGTCATGGACTATATGAGCAGAGCAAGATGTTTATAAAAATAAAGCTAAAACAACTGTGATTAAACTATTGTTTCATATCCAACAGAGATAGTTAACACATCCCGAGACATATATTTCGGTAAGAGCCCAGCCCCCTTAGATGAAATCACTGCCCTCAAGGGTGCGGTAGTGCCCACTTTGGGAACCACTGCATTAGATTAATTGGGTGGCTATTTCTCCTCTGTTACAAATAAATTTGCAGCTATTTTGTGACTTCAGGTTCATTGATAATAATTTTCAAAAGAAATATTTCAATTCTGAGCATATGTTTAAATATTTTTTGTAATTTAGGCATTTTAATCATAACTAAAATAGCCAGTTAAATTGTATTAATTGAGGGCAAAGACACGAACTTGGAAATTAACGTCTTAGTAAAAAGTGGTCACCACGATCTGGAGTGATTTTATGTCATTTCGATTTACATGTCATTGTAGTCCATTTTAACATGCATCTACCACATAAATCAAGGACTTAATCAGCTGCTTCACTATTGAGCCTTTTGTAAAACTTTTGCTGCACGAGAAATTAAAGCAATTTTAGGATACTCCTTGCATTGTGATGCTTTCTCCTTTGGGACAGGTATTGAGACCATTTTCACAAAATCCTCTGCCCACATTCCTTCCTAATAGGTCCCATGTACAAGCTCGAAAAAGATTGTCATCCCACATCACATAGATTCTTCAGTGACAAGGAAGAAAGTTAGATACATATGTGATGGTCTCCATCTTACACAGTCAAGTAACTACGACCTGAGGTTATAATTTCCTTTATTTCTCTCTAAGGAAGAAAAGTTATTTACGTATGCAGTGGTCTCTATCTTACACAGTCAAGTAACTACGACCTGAGGTTATAATTTCCTATAGTTCTCTCTTCCTCCCTATATAGGTTCACAGGTCTATTTTCAACATCACATAGCTCTTGCATGTATCCTTTCCAGCTATCCTGGACATCTTCCTGTTCGATTATTGTCTCCCCAGTTTTGTCTTTAAACTTTGGAAACATCTGACCTTTCATAATAACCCATAGTATTTTTACTCAATTGTATTGTTCACCCACACTCTGAAGCAGGATCACAGCAGCTGTTACTAGTAAGAAACTGTTCTAAGGTTTTCATAGGCAATTATAAATTCTCCAATCAACCATTTACTTGTTCACAGGTTTCAGAACCAAAATGCATTGAGGAGGAATCTGGAGAAGTCAGTGACTCATTCTGTTCTCATATTCCAAAACCAAAAACTAAGCAAGAACCATGCAATGCAAACCCATGCAAAACAAGGTAAATTAATGTATTATTATTATTATGTATTCTACCGGTAAAGGTAGGTTTTGATGAACATCAGAGAATCTCCTCCCAGTCTTTTACAAATTCAGGGGCCTATCTCCCTCTAATACATATATCCTTTTTTTGCCTCAGCATAAGATCTACCCTTCTTCATCTCGTCCATGAATCCTATTCTTTCTTCCCCTACCCCGCTTGCCCAACATTCTTCCCTCTATCACACTCTCCAGCAACCCATCACCCTTTAAAATTAATGCATAAATAACATAATAATCCCCAATATATCTTACTAATACATAAAAATCTGGTGGGGTCTGTCTGTCTGTTACTCAATCACTCATAAACCACTGGATCGATCGAAACAAAATTTGCCAGGAAGATACTTGATATATCTGGCTCATGCATAGGCTATAGAACAAGAGCCTTGGGGCCCTAGAAAGCCCTCAAGTGGGCCCTTTCGTTGCCAAAAATTGGCCCTGGAAGATAATTCTTGCCTGTGTTAGAAACACGTAAAATATACCTATACTGAATGTACGACAGTCATGGGGTCGTAAGTCACGCTGGGACCCCAGATGGCCCAGGGTTCCAAAAGAATGCTTTCTTAAAAGCCTCATAAGTATTGAGCGAGTGAACAGATTTTAGTGAACTCTTCACACATGGGATCAGTAAAGCTTTTTTAAGGAAATTGGGACTATAAAGAAGGCTCCTGGGCCCCAAGGGCAGCATATTGGTGCGCCTGGTGTCTTATGTGTTTGAAAAACTCAAGTCTAAACATTTTGGTTCAAATGCAAAGGTTTCGATTTTTGCATATTTTAATTAGTTCTACTAAAGATAGAAGGCTATAGTTTTCACCATTAGACGGATAAAAAATTGCAGTTTCTTATTTTTTCATTCAATTTTCTTACACGGATAAAATTTCCCTAGAAATGGCATTTTCAATGTCAAAATCATGAATTTTACTTCTGTCAACAATACGATATTACCTTGGTAACTGTGGAATTAGCATTAGCTTTAGAGGGGAAATGGGACCTTTATGAGAGATTGAGAGAGTTAGTGTGGGACACGCGAGTGATGAGGGGTGCTGAATGTGGAACAGACCACTATTTGGTACTCTCCAAAGTCAATCTGGGCAGAAAGTGGGTGCCAAGGAAGAATGTTGCACGTAAGCAGTTGAGAGTAAAAGTGGAAAGGTTGCTAGACAGCAAGTTTAAAAGGAGTGATTGTGGAATGTGCTGAAAGTGCATGTGGAAAAGGAGTGGTAGGAAGAATGAAAGGTGATGCTTGGTGGAATGAAAAAGTGAAAATTGCAGTCAGAGAAAAGAAAGAGGCGTACAAGAATTAGATTGCTGCCAAATCTGAGGAAGAGCGTACTAAGGCATGTGAGATTTAGAGAAAGAAAAAGAATGAATGCAAAATCAATGTGAAAGAGAGCAAAGAAAGAATGCATGCGGATGAAGCTAACAAAATGCAGAGTGATTTTGAAGATAATAAAAAGCTGTTTTGGAAGTGGGTAAAAAGGGCTAAGATTGGTGAAGGTAGGGGAATGAATGCGGGGATGAACAAAAGAGGAGAGATCATGTGGGACAAGAGCAATATCAGGGATGGCTGGAGGGAGCATTTTGAAGAACTGTACAATAATATCGCAGGCGTTGAGGATGAGCCTTGTACCTCCACGGTCCTTTTCAGGGCCATGACTTCGGGAACTTTTCCTAAGGCTCGGTTTACTTCTTTCCGGGAGAATCCTTTTGGTGGAACGTCTTCTGTAGATGGAGTAGCTCTTGGGAAAGGTTTTCTTCATCTGTTATTGATCTGGCATGGTGGAGGAGTGTTGTAAGAACAGCTCTTTTCTGCCAGGGGAGAAATATTGGAGAATATCCAATAGGAGAAATGATACTCTTCTTTCAAATAATACTGATTCTGGTGTGAAGTGGTGGAACCATTCCGATAACAGATACAAAACAGTGGCAGTTTTCAAATCTGGTTGGGAAACTAACTTTTCAGGCTAGGAGACACCTCAGGTAAGGAGTGAGAACATGGGTAATGGGGAGAAAGAAGGAGTGACAAACATCTAGGGAAGTGCAAAAGATAAATGTCAGACTTTTGATAAGTCCTTTGCCACTGCTGGATACCCAAGAATTGTCCCACAAATTGACAGTTTGGTGGGGAAGAAGCATGGCATCCTGCAAGGTCCAATCAGGTTTGTGTCATGTGCGAGAAGGGTGTGACAATGGTTGGAGGGAAGAGATTCCTTGTCAACTATGGGAAAAACCTACATATGTCCTTTCAGGTTGATGATAGAATGCCAGTGGGATGTGAGGAAGGGGAAAGAGGTGCTGATAATAAGGTTCAGGGAAAAAGTAGGGTCCAATGCTCATTAGTGTCAATTGTGAAAGGACTGGAAGGCGATAACATTGGCGTAACAGTAAGGTATGAAAAGTTATGGGAAGTGCAAATGGGAAAACTGTCATTTAACAGGAGCTTGCCTTTGATTCTATTTTCTTCAAGTGCCAGACTTCCACCCACTACTTCCGATATGCAGTAGTTTCAGAGTACAGCTACATAAGCAATTCTTTTCAATTATATGTCTTGCCATCATGGACATATCATTTCTTTTCTGTAGACACCTTAGGGGCTTATTGACTTCGGTTCAAACATCCCTGCCTGTTTAGCTCATGCATTCACCAGATTAGGAGTTACAATTCAGTTCATAGACATACCCCACTTTTCCCCATCTAGCCTCTTTTATGTATAGGGTTACTTAAAAGTCTGCAGAGGTTCAAGGGAGTGCAAGGAAACTGTTTTTCATTAGTTTATCTGTTGGCTATTTTACTGGACAGGTAACCATTATACAGGACTCTGCACCAAGCCCTAGGTTCGAGTGGAAGAGGATTATTCAGGAGTAAAATGGGTCATCTTTTGTTGCTTTTATTCAATGCAACTGCATGATAGATCAGTGTCCCCTAGGTCCATGCTGCATCCATTGCTATGGCAATATTTATTCTATGGTACCATATTCCAATTGAAGATGATGTAGCAACATTGAAACTAGTCAGTCTTGATCCCTATATTACTGGAAAACTGCAAGGGTTTTGTTCCTGTCAGTACTTGACTCTTAATGAACACGACCTAATTTAGAATAGGAAAAGGTCAATTCCTCACTAATTACTTCCCATGACTATTCCAAGCCTATAACTCTGGTGAATAATTCAAAATCAGAAGTCTCGCACAGTTAATACTCTATTTTACACCTAACTACACATGATTCGCCTGATATTCACACAATTAGCAACAATGGAAAGTAGCTGCCATTCTGAATAAGAAGTTATTAACCTTTATCTTCCAAGCGTGTCTCTTCGGCACAAAAGTTATGTCCCTAGACTGCCGAGCATGTTCGTTTGGCACATTGATGGACATTTAAAAAACAATGGTAATTTAAAAAACCCCGGCCAGCAAGGCTTACGACTACGGAAAAACTCAGGAAGGTAAAGGTTAATGAAAGGCACCAGAACTGAGAAAAACGCAGATAATGAAAGATCTTAAGGTTGGCATTCATGAAAGAATGAATACATAGGCTGATTCCAACCATGGGCCAATTAGCCTACAATCCACTTTCCCAGTTCAAATCAACATTTAAAATTTTCTAACACTCCACAGCAAGAATATTAATGACAGAGTCACTTAAATGCAAGACGGAACTCTGGAGAGTCATAAAATCAATAATTTAAAGATGGAGCACAAATAAAAATATCAGCACCATTCAAGTCACAGAAGTCCTTCATGGGATCTAATTAGAACTTATCATAGCCAGTAAAAATATCACAGTAATAGATAACAAAGTATACCTTAAATAATATCCGTCAATATGTAATCTCGTGAACTTGTATCTTCCTTGCATGGCTAAACACCACCAATGGCCTCATGACATGGATCGTTTCTCCTATTCAGGTGGATTGCTGGATCTTGGACAGAATGCACTGGTTGCGGCGGTAAACACGGTTTCCAGACTCGAGAAATTCAATGTATGAAACAAGCGGGGAGTGGAGAGGAGGAAACTTTAACAGAAATCCACCTATGCACAGGAAAACCGCCAATAAAGAGGCAGCCTTGTGTCGGTAATGAGCCATGCAAAGGGAAGAGAAATGTTGAGTACTCCAAGGAAGAGAAAGAGCACATAATCGCCAAGGATCCCGTACAAAAAGGAAGACAAAAAATCAAAATTCCCATTCCTCCAAAAAGTCAAACGCACATATCAGACGAGGCTTATGAGGAAATGGGCGATCAAGTGCCCAACGATGGTCAAGCCAACACAAAGGTGACCATGGGTGTTGCAATGAATAGGGCAAGAAAGGCTGCACCAAACGAACAGCATATAACGGCTGATGAAGGCATTTGAGTATCTTGAGCCTAATGAATGGGTTTCAAATAAAAAATCTAAATTTCTCAAAACGTATTTCATTTCAATCTGTAAAAAATTTATTTTTCAACAGATGAAGCATTACGTACAGCCCATTATTACAGATGATATTAAATTGCAAAGGAAAATGAACATGCTATGATGCTATTTCAGCAATTAAAAACTTTATGCAGGAACACCACAGAGGAATGAACCAAGTATTGTACACTTTTGCCGCCACAAAATGTTTACGAACAAGGGATGTGTTGATTCGAGTTCATTTCGCTGTCGAACAACTCTCACACTATAAATAATTTTCATCTTATGATCATCATCCGCTTACTTCTTCCGTTCCAGTACCAAGGGGTTGCTTATCATCGTTTGCCGGATTTCTTTATTCCACCACTAACTAATGGACCTTTCTGGGCGGCCTTTGCCTTAGCTGCATCAAGAGCTTTCTGCTGCTCTTTCATCTTCTGCTTCATTGCCACATCTTCCTCATCAAGGTCGTCCTTGGCCTTCTTCGGCTGCTTCAACGGCTTCTTCTTACCCCCTTCTCGTCCGGACATAACCTTAAGACGGAATAATTATCATATTAATCTTCAGTTAGATTCGTTTTTTCAAACGATGTCAGGCCAGCTACACACAAATTCTTCATTAGTCACATGGAAGGATTATCGAACTTTGCTCCCATGTCCTCTATTCAACATAAATTATTGACCAACGGATGAACTCAAGAGAAATAAAATGACTGGGATGATAAAGAAGCATGCTCACAACCATGGCTACGCAATCCCACAAGAAATATATTTAACGAGGTGCGCATAGATAAAACCGATTACATTTTAAGAATAACTTAACGGCATAGTACTTACGTATATTAAATTAACAGTGTGGTTGAACAAAACTATGCACAGCGGTAATCCTGTGTAATAATGAGCAAAACACGAATTCTTTCTGTCACCTTCCGTTCGGTTCAATAACGATAACTGCCACCTATGGGTAAAATTGGAGATTTAAGCGAAGCTTCAAATGAAATGACTCGCGAAATTGCAGATGCAGAACCGAGTGGAGGGAAGAGCGATATCAGAATAACCTAATGCACAACATAACAAAGGGAAAAATGGGTCCACATTTTAATTTGATTGCTGCGGTGTGTGAAAACATGGGAATTGGTTACAGAGGAGAACTACCATGGAAGCTGAAGTATGTATATAACCATTTATAATAGATCTAGCATTAATATTTTTAGAAATGGTTGGAGTGTAACTTAAAAATTATTTACAAGATTATTTATTGGCTTACCTTACCACCATGTGGAATATTTTCCAAACTGTGTTGACGAATGCACAAAAAGAAAGATATTGGTAACTTTGGTGTAGCGTTTTAGGCTTTTGTAATAGTACTGCCATGTACAAAGTTGCTCACTCCATTAGCAAGAATATGCCTGTTTTTCGGATGTTTTGTTGTATATCAAATGAATCCAACCTATCCCTGTACCTGAAATAAAGCTTTTGGCTTGCCGAACTGATATCGTCATGCGCCATAGGTCGAGGAGCTGCTGAGTTATGAAGGAAAATGGATGATTCCCGTCAGGCGAACATGAACCTGAAGTACTTATCGACCGATAACTGGGCAAATTTACCCCTCAAACCTTTGGCGTAATATATAAGATAATGTAATATGTGAGCAAAATCATAGCGGTGTAACTCAAACATCCCTTCGAAGGAAGTAACCCAGAAGAACCCTGGATACGTCTAATAACATATTAGATTTGATTTCAAGAAGGTCCAGCTTGCTAACTCAGGAGATTTAATTCCTAAACCATGGGTGATTCAAAATTTTTTACTCTTAGATTTTTAGTTCTCTTTATATTTATCAACGAGATTACTTTGTTTTTTTTCTATTTAATTCCTAATGATGCGCAAATATAAATAAAAACACAGCTCCTGTCATAGCCTCGATTACTCAGTGTTGGAAATAATTTTCTTGAAAAAATCAGTGTCTGTAACTCTCGAACTTTAAATTTGCTTCAGTGAGCTTGAGGGAAAAGTCATAGATGGCTATAAATCTTTTTGCTGTCTATCAAAATCTAAATCCTCCTTATTTCAACCCTTGAGAATTAAGACTCCTTTCAGTGTACATTGTAGAACAAAGACCAAAAAGAATGTGTGTTGTATATTACATCATAATGTTTCTACACTGATATGTTAGCCTTTTAATCACTTTTAAGGCTTTATTGATAACTGTAATTTGAACACTTCAGCATGGTATGTATTCATTAATGTGTGCTATCAAAAATGTTGAGTACCATAATCTGTACAGTTAAATGACTGTGAAGTTTGTTGACTGATAGTTGAAGTGAAGGTGTTGAGAAATTACTTGAAATTTAGATTATGTGACCAAAATTGAAAAAAATTAAATTTCTTACCCTTAAGCTGGGAGATAAATATTTCCACTTCTACTGGGATGACCACTGGTAAAGTGTTCTTGTCTCCTGATTGTATGCCTTGACCTTCCCAAAAAAGGTTTGTATGGTCATTTTTTTTGCTCTGGAATAGGGTCCTGCATTCCAAGGTGATTATGCAAGGGGGGTATGG
The DNA here is from genome assembly GCA_963169105.1 of Ceriagrion tenellum. NCBI lineage: Eukaryota > Metazoa > Arthropoda > Insecta > Odonata > Coenagrionidae > Ceriagrion > Ceriagrion tenellum. The sequence continues at coordinate 5,369,814 of OY720637.1, forward strand.
TTTGCTGACTACGTTGGTGGCCACACGGAGTACTTTACTGTGAAAGTTTAAGGCCATAAATCAAAGAACTCAACTACTGATTGGAATAAAATTAATCAGGAAACATAAAGGAAGGTGATTGTGCTGTGAAGTCATATTCAGTCAAAGTTTAAATTCTAATGAATCAATTCTCAGATATCACGGCTCCACTAGTACTAAATAGTAGCAGCTCACCTCAGCTTTCAAATAGAGGTTGAAATTGGTTATAAAATTTGCTACCTGTTACTCTCATGCTTGAATTAGAAGAGAAGGTGAGTGTTATCTTTTTGCTATGTGCAGATATAGCAATAATACGATACTGCTGCAGGTGAAGGGTTGATTCAATATTGCACCATCTGCTCTCAGTTTGGTCATGGGGAATAGACTTCATCAACCAAGTATAATATATATTGTAATGGTTTTTATGTTAGATGGCTGAGAGTTATTATGTTTTAAGAATCTTTTTTAGCTTGCATTTTTCATCATGAGAGATGTGACTTTATAGTGGCTTATGTTTTGTGGGGAGACAGTTTTTAATTGCTCCATAAATTCAAATAATCACATGCTGCTTTTTTATATAATATGTAGATTCTGTTGAAGGCTTCCGCGGGGCTTTGATGGAGGTTGATTCCTTCTTTCGGGTTTTCCGCCGCGTTGGTTCATGTTGGGAACGATATTTCGCCGGCTGTCCTGCTGGCTTTCTCAGGTCCACATGGACCTGAGGAAGCCAGCAGGACAGCCGGCGAAATATCATCCCCAACATGAACCAACGCGGCGGAAAACCCGAAAGAAGGAATCAACCTCTAATATGTAGATTAATAATATTCATTAGGAATCAAGCTATTAAAATATTCATTTTTATATCATAATTGGTCTAAAACTGATTTAAGATAGTTAAATCGTTTATTTCTGGGATGGTATTCACTTGATAATGCCAATAATGCAATTGGCAGTAATATTTGATATGGATACTAAAATTTCTTACTTTGTCCTCTTTTGCAAGTAATATTTTATTTCTAATTGCAGGTCTGAAATGGCTTACTTTTCCAAGATGACCAAAGGAACAAAGGATCCAAACAAAAAGAATGCTGTGATAATGGGACGTAAAACGTGGGAATCCATCCCCAAAAAATTCCGACCACTTCCTGGGCGCATTAATGTTGTTCTTTCCACAAACAATATGTAAGATTCTGGAAGGCAGTGGGGTGAATAAACGTGCTGGGATAGAAATATATCTTAGAAACTTCTTCATGCTCATTTATTTTTTTACACCTCCAGAGAAGTTGATGAAGGAGTGTTGCTCTGTTCATCCCTTGAGGGAGCAGTTGGTCAGCTTCGACAGCCTCCCTTAAATTCTACTATTGAAACTGTCTGGGTAATTGGCGGAAGCTCTCTGTACAAGGTGATTATATACTATGAGTAGTGAAACTGGTGGTCATGTAGAATTTTCTGCCATTCATTGTAAAAGAACAATCTTTTTAATATGACTATGTAATGTTGTAATTAGTCAGTGATGTAATGTCTTATCTCTTATAGGCCAGCATGGATTTACCTGAATGCCATCGGCTTTATCTCACTCACATAAAGGCCATGTATGAATGTGATACATTTTTTCCTACAATCAGTCCATCATTTAAAATTGTCAAGTGAGTACAATCATAGAGCAAGCATGTACAATATATTATCTTGTGATTACTCTATGGGACAATTGAATAAGGATATACTACAAGTTCATAATCCTCAAGTAGTTTTCCTCTGTAAGTTGGTAGAGGGAAGAGGGTTTCCAAGAGCAGGAATCAATCCGTGGACTGTTGGCATTTGTCAGGCCCATTTTGCCTTTCAGTCTGGCAGTTGAAAAAATCTGGTATTTATTACAGTTTATATTATATATAGTGATGGTTTAAAGGGTCAATCCTTATGATAAGAGGCTTTTTTTCTGAGCACTATTTCCGCTAGTGAGTGTCATCTTAGATGGATTGTAATATCTCGCCACTGGTAGTTCGTACAGGTTCCCCAAGAATTGCTGCTGCAATTGGAAATCCTGAATTTGCTTAGTGGCGTGCACATAGACCTACAAAGCAGTGATTTTATTACAGCAGGAATATATGTGAGGACGACAATAGATTCTAGCTGATCGATAATGGAGGGAGCCAAGGCTGTTCACACGCACAGATTCCAGAGACCTGGATAATGATAAGTGAAATCATTAATAAAAACACGAATTAGACAAGAACTCTTATGCCTGAGTAGTTGTCCAAATCTATAAGAAAAGACAAACGTTTCAATCCTATAAAACCCTGCCATGAGTACATTTTGTCTGTTAAAGAAAAGCTTATGGTGATTTACTGATCATTTTAATGGTCAAAGGGTAAAAATGTACGTGTTAAACTCATACTTGCACAATTTTATTGTAAATTGGGCCCAATACTATTCTGATTAACGATTGATTGCTTTGGTGTTTTAAAACGAGTCTCTCGACAATAAATGTGTTTTTCTTTGAGTTAATTCTATGTTGAATGTATTAATTTTGTATGTGTATGTCATAATATTAACCCTTTGAGTGCGGCATGACGAGATATCACGTCATAGTGTTTTTACGCTGGTTCTGATGACGTGATATCACACCATGGGTGTTCACTAGGGCGCTTAGTGAAAGCTGGAATACACATGGTACCCTTAATGCGATATCACGTCATCGGCACCAGCATAAAGACAACCATGAAATGATATCACATCATGACACACTCAAAGGGTTAATGAGTTCCTTATAGAAGGAGGTAAGTTGGATAACATTCGCACCATGAAACATGGGCAGAGTTGGGCAAAATACACGGAAAATGTATTTTAGATACAAAATACTTACCTCAATGTATTTCAGATACAAAATACTCTGCCAAAATTTCTGAAAATACAAAATAATACATATTTTCAAAAAACTTTTGGAAGTATAAAAAACATAAAGGATATACCATGTATATACATGAGCCCTCCACGGCGATGGCTCGTGGATGGGTGCGACTCCACACCAAGCATGCTCAACAAAGAAAAGTTACACTCGATCCACACATCATGACAATCAAATCATGAACAATCAAAAATAATTAAACCAAGCCCCAATCATGCAGGATTCCATCTCATCACTATGAAAACATGCCATTAAGACTACTAATACTGTCAAAGGTTCTGAGCATGCAAAAAAAATATGTGGACAAAGATAACTGATATATTTATAACACAATGAATCATCCGTGCAAGAAAAAAAAGATCTACTCTCGACTCTACCCATCCTCCCCACTTCCTCTACTGATCCACTGGATTGCTACCATTCCAGTTCTGAATCATATGCGGAAAGAGTGTCTTCTTGAACCTATCCATCTCCCCAATTTTATTAGTATGATCAAACCCACCCTCTAGCGCCATGAGTTGGGAAAAAAAGGTAGAGCCAAAACCTAACCAAGGGCAGGAATAACTTCAGGATGAGAAAGATGAAACCGATGTAACAAAACCGAGTTTCGACAATATGTATTCATAAGTAATGTGAACATTATTTTAAGTATTTGGAAAATACAAAATACTCGTAAAATGTTATTTCGATTCGAATACAAATTACATCACCTAAAATGTATTTTCTATACAAATGTATCGAAAATACATATTTAAAATTCAGTAGAACTTGGATAATTCAAACCCTAAGTGATCGGTGACTAAGTTCGAATTACAAAAGTTTTCCAGAAATGATATTAAAAATACCAGTTATGAATTTTAAAAAAACTTAAATGAAGTAAAACCTTTATTCTACACAGTATTGACTTATTTAAACCACACTGCAACAAAATTCATTGAAAAACACAAGTTCTACAATATATGGACTGATTACGCCATTTTGAAAATTACACAGAGGATTATTGTAGTAATGTACTTAACCAATGGTGTAATAGAGTATAATCAAATTCCATTCAAACTACGTATGTAATGTATGACATTATGACCAATAAAATATTCTAGCATGATTATGAATAAATACATTATAATATTAATTGTTTAATTTGTTTCAAAAATGTCAGAAATCTTTATTTGTTTCCTAGCATCAAGTCTCTCGATCATAATAAACGACTCTAATTGATTTAATGATTGAAAAATAAATTCACTAACATCACTTTTACTTTCCAAAAATGGCCTTAGTCCTTCAATATGATTTGATACTTCGGCCGCACTTGGAACAGATCTTTCCTCTTCCATTGGAGACTCAGTGTCTTCATCACCATATGCTTCGTCGCCATCTTGTTTCCCCTTGTTGAGTACATCAGCGGTGATTTCGGCATCGGTAATCTCTCCACAAACAGCAACATTTTCATCTATATTGATGAAGTCCTCGAAAGAAATCAGAGGCTCAGGAAAGCTCAAGAAAGGCTCAGCCATCGACTAAAGAGGGCACAACTTGTGATTGAGTTTCATGGGAACTTTCTCCCTCGGTTTCTGGCGTTACTTTGTCCCACGCCTGTTTACACATAAGAGAGGCTCGATGCAAGTCAAGTTTTATTTTTAGGGCATTGCCATCTTCCTCAGCCTTCGCCCTTAAAAGTTGGCCACTCAGTGGAATTTTCTTGTCTCTCGCTTGTTTAAACCATTTCAGTACACATTCGTCAACACCTGGATTATCTGGTGCCCTCACCCTTTTCCGGTCTTTTCCACACTTTCACTATCCATAATTTTTTCTTTATTATTTAAATAAGTTGACAGTATGTTCGGAGGAATTCCAAAGTCATTGCCATTCACTGATTTTTTTCTTGATTCCCTTCTCCACTTCCTTAATCGTTCCTTTTTTTTCTGCCAATGTTAAAGTTTTGTAAGTCCGTGGTTTAGACGACGACATTGTTAAACAATGCACACACTATGAACGAATGAACAATAATTCTACACAAAATCAGGATCTTGTAAGTAATAAATAAATTGATAAATATTTTAGGTGTAGCATGTCGAATGTTCAATGAGTCATTTGTTACCAGAGAAAAACAGTTGAAAAATAGCAGCGCCTTATTATGGCCATTAATGTCCGAAAAATAGCCAAAAATGCCAAAATTTCACAACTTTGAGTGCGATGCGGCACGTCTTCCCGTTATCCAATTGCGATAATATTTCTCAGGACATGTTTTTACACCAATTGACACAAAATGAGGGGGTGTCCCGAAAGAAATTCGAAAAATAAGGACCACCCTACTGTATCACATCAGAAAAAGTTCGAATTATCCAAGATGAATTTCGAATTAACCACGATTATTTGATATTGTTTGTATACAAATGTCTAGGGATTAGAGAAAAAATTCGAATCAAAAAAGATTTCGAACCAACCACGTTTCACTGTACATGTATTTTCGATACTGCCCAACTCTGTGCGTGGGAAGTTTAAAAAAAAAAATGAATAGAGAATGAGGGGGTTACATTCGGGTTACAACCTTCCTCCACGATCTCTTGGTAATCATATTGTGGTAATTAGTGTTTCTTGGGTGGGGAGGTATCAGTCATTAAGCAGTTATAATAGGGTGATAACTTATATGATTTCAAAATTTCCTGTCGAATCATATTAATGAAGTTCTCTCGGGCTTCACACCAGGTTACACAGTGTTTAACTGCCAACGTTTCTGTGGCTGAATCCGCCACCATTGAGAAAATTAATTTACTGGTGTCATTTAAAAATGTCAGTTTGTGCCCTGAAGATGGTGGCGGACTCAGCCACAGAAATGTTGGCAGTTAAACACTGTGTAACTTGGTGTGAAGCCCGAGAGAACTTCATTAAAAGGGTGATAACTGTTGACATTCATATGAAGGAGTGATGGGAAGAGGTGTGCGAATGTGTTAGCTGTAGCTAAGTGCAGCATTCCAGAGTTGCATCAAAATCATTAAATTGAAAAACATTGAGGTTTCTTGCGAGTGGGCATGGGCGAATTGAGATTCGACCACACAAGGCAGCCTTTCCTTCTCCATTATGGTCAACTGAGTTTCTAGTCAACACAGCTTTAATTCCTAATCCTTAATTTTCCTCACACCATTCCCCCAAACGTCTTAAATGGAAAATTCTTAGAATTAATGGTATTGGCAGTAACTTGGTGGAATTCCTTCATAATGAAATGATGAATTACTTAGTTTTCCACAAAATATTTATTACGTTCTTATGAGCCGGGTTTCATTGATTTGCGACATCCTTGGGTAAAACACATTGCTTCTTTGTTTTACCAGCGCTGTACCCAATGGTGTCATGCAGCATTGAAACCCAGGTTGTAAGAAAGTAATATGTAATTCTTTTGTGGAAAACTGAGTCATTCATCATTTCATTTTGGACGATTCACCTAATATTGGCCTTAAGTGATTATCAACCTACCTCCTGTTTCCTCCCTTTCAGACTGCTATTCTGATTGAGTTTTTATTGGCAAAACAGTTGCTTGTTTGGAAATGCCAATTATCCGATCATGTTTTGGTATTATTTTTCCTGCAGTAAAGTTGCTTGGTTATACTGTGGAATCAAATATCCTGAGTAATATGCCAAAGAAGCTTGGCAGAAGAGATTCCTATCCTTCTTCCATCTTGTTTCTTTCCTGGTATGTGTATTAATGGGAGTGGCTGGCTATATCATTCTCTATGTTTATTTCTGCAAGAGGGTAATAACGAAAGCCTATCATCACAAGAAAATGACATTTCATATTAGTGAAAACTTGGCGATGCTAGAAAAAGATTGAACCTAGTAAAAGTATCATAGTTTCCTCTTCTTCAAAGTGGCTTTATGAGTTTGTGAAGGTCATGTTTACTTCATGATTACTATAATTTAGTGGGAGTTTTGGCAGTAAGCAGTATTTACTCTCTGATGTTCTTCCAGAGGTGCCCCTGGTGGCCTTATTGATTAAGAAAATGTTCATTAGATGGTATGAAGATCCATCCCTTGTGGATGTAGCTCGAATGAAATTTCTCTTCATCTATGTACATTAATGAGGCTATAGTCTCACAAACACCTAATTCACAGTCTACCTCTGGTGGTCTGATTTTTTTCTCTTTAATTCCAGTGACCCCAATGTTCCTGAAGAGGTACAAGAAGAAAATGGAATAAAATATCAGTATAAGGTATATGAGAGAGCATCATCCTAAAAAAAAGGCACCTCTTATGAATGTTCATCATTCCTGTAATTTTGCTGACCTGCACCATATCATGTTAAAACACACAAGCTTGAGAAGTACCTACATATGTTTTTATCAATATTGTGGAGGTCATTGAATTTTTTTTACATACTTTTGTTTATTAGCAATGGTTTAAAGAAAATATTTTAGGAGGTACTTAAAATATGTTTGTCGCAAGTAGGTTTCTTTTTTTTATACACATTTATGACACGCTTAATATTTTATAAGATTAGAGTATTTCATCCAAGTATTAAAAAAAATGTTATGTTCAATGTGTCATAATATATTTTGACTCACTATTTTTCATGTGAGATATGTTTATTTCCGCTGAAGAAGTCATTGGGAGACGATTATGCTATATAAGAGAGTCAGTGTCATGCCTGGAAATTTTTTCCTGTGGAGGTTTTCATATCCACACTTATTTCATACCAGGCATTGGATTTGGCTCTTCATAGGTTGTATTAACCCTTACACTGTGAGCGGATTCCCGGTCTGGAGAGTACATAGTAAGACTACAAGATATTTTTGTTCTGTTATTATATTTAATTTCCAAGGCTAAGTTTTTCAAAGATCATGTAGGTATATAGGAGTTGCATGAAGTAATGCTTTTGTGCTCAATGGTTTCTGGCTTATTTTTCTGGAGCTTCCTGGGAATGAATGAAAAAAAAACTGGTTTTAACCCCCCAATTTTTTTGGAAATGAATTTGGAAAATAATTAATTTTGACTCAAAGAAAGTGCTATTTTTCATCTATTGGTAGTGATTTCCTAACATTGCATTTTGAAGGTTGAAAAATCCAATTTTCACGCAATATTCAATGGCTGCTAGATTGACCTGATGGCAGTTGAAGAGTTGATTATAAAATTTTTGTAGTTTTTCTTAAGGCTGTGCCATGTGTTCCTCTTTTTCAAATTGGAGTGTTGAGGAGAAGTTTTTTCCCAGAAACTCTCCACTTGCTGTGATCCCTGTTAGTGTCAATATTAGTCCTGGACTGAATATTTCTGCTGTTGAGTTTTCAGTGACATTCGACCATCAGGATGTGGTTGCTTACAAATATGGTGGCACGACATGATGTGGATCATCTTTATGAATTCCTGATGATGTCCTCAATCATGCTATGTCAATGTATTTCCATACAGTATTTGGTTTCATTTGCAGTGAAGTCTCTTTATCGTAAAATTGATAGGGCCCAAAATTTCTCCATTTCGATACAGTAGACTCATTATTGCAAAGTTCATGGGACCAAAAAATTGGCAGTTTGTAATAATGGACTTTGTATTAATGTATATTTGTTTTAAACATCCAAAAAATATACTTATGCTATTTATCTGATCTGCTCAATCTTTTGTGTGTTAGAGCGATGCTGTGGAATGATTTCAGATGTGTAGGTATATATAATAATTAATGATCAAATCATGCGCAAAGATGTGAAATCCAATTCTTTTTTGCACTTAGAAAATCATGCATCATACCCTTTCCTGTTCCAATCATTGGAAGCTGGGAAATTTATTATGCCGGAAGATTAATTCCATGGAAAAACTTCTCTGATGCTGGGGCTATTATTATGTTGTGAATTCAAAAGAATGTTGATTTAGGTATAGTGATTTTTCTCTAAATGTGATTTCTGATAAGTGAATGAGAGATCCAGGCCGATTTCTTGAGTATTCTTGTGGGATTGTTATTTTAGTTAATGTAAATGTGATGGAACAATTTTATACAAGGCTGTTTCAGTTCTTGTCTTCTTTTTCTAAGTGGAATCTGTCTTCTGACAGGTTTCAACTGGATGCCCTCCATTGCAGCCGGTCCTGAGCATCTTCTTTCATTTGCCTCTAACTTCGGCCATTTTTTATATCATCGAGAATTCCCATTCTTCTTCTTCCCCTTCCTCGCTTTCCTTCAATAATTCTTCTATGATGACAATTTTGGCATAATATATGTCCTATCCAAGCGGTCTCTCTTTTTTATTTCTCTTAGCATTTTCTTTCTTCTCCTATTGTCATTAGTACTCCCTCTCTACTTCCTACTGTGCTCTCAGTTCTTGGTGGAGGTAGAAATTTGATTTTATGAAAAGAGAGGACAAGACTTTGATTTGAACTTGGATTTACTTGATTGTCTTTCTCACCAGGCAGTTGCGAAAAAGGGTTGCATTTATATAAATGAATTATTGAATTATGCAATTATGTGATGTGTAGCAATTTTGTGGTCAGAATTTAAGTGTGTGCAAAGAATGCTTTTTGGGCTATGGAAACATGATGCTGAGACATCAAATGCAACACTGTCAATCCAACTAGCCTGGGCCGAGAATTTTGCTCAGTCATTTGAGAGCAGTATTGGCATTTTGCCTGTTCAGACTCAAGTGAGCACATGTGGTAATGTGAAGCTGCTGCTGCCTGAGGGGAACATTTAGCCTACTGCATAGTCGAGTGGAAAAGGGTGTTGGGAGCTAGGGATGGGAAAGGGTGTGGGTGGGGAAATGGAGCCAAGGACAGGCCAGGAAGTTGGCATTGGGGGGGGGGGTGTGGGGGAAATATCAGTTGGGTGGAGTGTGCAGTACCTCTAATTGGATTAGTGGCCTTCAGAGGGACAATAGAATCTGAGACATTGGGGAGGGGTGAAAGTGAAAATGAAATGTCCTAAAAGTCCTTTTCTTCCTTTTCATCCCCCCTTGATCTCCTTTGCTTCCAGAGTCCCTTCAAAGTTCACTAACCCAATCCAAGTTCTGTACCCTAAACCCAGCTAAATGGCTTATGTTAAGTATTCATTGTGTTGCATGGTTGTTCTTAAGTTCTTGGACATGGTACAAGTGGCAAAGCTTCATGATTTACAATGCAGTGTTGTGAGTGCCCTTCATGATTGCCTTCACGATTTACCTTGAAAAACTGAAAACTTCATATGAATGTGGTTTGTAATAACAAGGTCTACTGTATACATTGAATTTCACTGTAAAGCTTATTATGTGCCATATACTTTTTACATCATCAGTAACAGGACCCAATAATCAATGTTACATTGACTCAGTTTATTATTGTAAATTGATTTTGCTGAAAAAAAAGTTACAGGCAAAGATTGATTTTCTTCATTTTTATTTTTATCCCTATCCACACACAGTTATTATGGCAGAACAAATGCATAAAATCAAAATAAATAATTCAAAAATGTCACCTGAGAGTTATTAATATTCATATATTATGAATTCCTTTTATGCTAACCTGCATTTAAAATCAACTAATGTATGCATATTTGATTTTTTTATATAAAAGCACTGAAAAAAATTCTTTATTTTGACTCTATTAGTCAACTGTATCTAAAATGACTATTTGTCATGGGAATCACGAAATTTTCTTACTTCTTACTCAGAATCAGCTGTCTCTTGCACTTGTTAACTACCAATTAGGCCAGAAATAGAGGGCATATCTTTGGTTGTGTATGCATGAAGGCAGCTAACACTGTGCCTGTTTAGTTTTGATGCTCGGATATGAGTAGAGCAAATGAAATTTGCCTGAAGGATATCTGTCTTTTGGATGGTTCTTAGTATAGACTGTGTGAAACATTTAACATCAAAATGAAAAATATGTACTAAGTTTTATGTTATTTATTTAAGCGGCCATTCAATAAATAAATTGAATGCTTGTTCCACCAAATTTGAAAAAGATGCAAAATTCAAAGTACATTTTAAATTATATTGCATGCTATCTGAAGTTTGGGAATGAAGAAGTGATTTCATTAAAATGAACATTTCAGTAGGTACATAGATTTTTTTACTTGTAAAATCCTGTATTGATGGGCGTGGGACTACCATTCTCATATCATGGCTTTGAAATTGCTCTCTATCGTGTTTCACTATTAAGAGACTACTATGTATGTAATTTTAAAAAATCATTCATTCACCATTATGTATATAAATCACTTATTTACTATTATGTGATTTATTTTTCCTCAATTTGCCTTAATTATTGTGCATCTATAATGCTGGGAAAGAATGGCTTGTCTAATTACTTGGAATTTGCTCACATGTATGTGATAACAGCACATTAAAGCAGAACATGCACACTTGCTTGCAGAGCTCTGAGTTCCTCAACTTTAAATGTGAGACTTAACATATCATATATTAAGTAAGTAATAGCTCAAATTAATATTTGAAATGTTACAGTTTTAAGGCTCTTGTGATGTCTTTACCAACATATACAGCTGGTAAACTATTAGTCTCTGAAAGTAAGAATTTTTACTCAGTGTACCTAAATTCTTTTGAATTAATCCTACTTGGAAATAAGCAGTTCCTCTTGACATTTGCTGATTGTACTCAAGGAGATATGTAAACGGTTGTGTAGACTTAGCTTATTTTTGAATAACAAAGATGTGGTATTTCCTCTTGATTTTATTGCATCTGTATCATCTGGGCATGAGAAGACTGGTATGTATTTAAAGAACACTATCGTTGTTTTATACCTATAGTGTATTGAAAATAATTTCTATAATGAAACTATTGCTGTGTCAATAAAATCATTTGGAAATAACAAGTCTTACTATTTTAAATATAAAAATTATATCGATTCAAACCCTGATTTTAAAGAAAATAAGTTTCAGCGAGGTAACTAAAGAATGAAAGATTTGTCTTTAGGGTCTCTTGTGTCGTAGTAGCTATGGTAGTATAGCTATCAGGCTACATTGCCTCTTGTCAGTAACATAGAGGAAACTGTGTTAATGACTTGCTCATAATGAATCGACCAAGTTAAAAAGAAAATAAATGTTAGACATGCAAACTAAAGTTAGTTCAACTATAGTGACTTTTTACGTCCTGCCCCATTTTTCCAATTTCTATATTTTACAATTCCTAGCTTCTATACTCTTAAATAAGGTGACAAGATGTGCTAAAGCCTTCTTGCAGTATGTTAATTGCTATTCCTGTGCTCCACTGGGTTAGATTTGTTTCTGTTTGAATTATGTGGAATCATGCAATTTTCATCCCACTTTTGAATTCCATGCCAGTATGTGGAGACCTGATAGATTCAAGCAGAGAGCAGTTAAAAATTCTTATTTTCCTTGGGTGAATAGTCATCATTTGCTGCTGATCTCTTGTCAGCAAAGCAGTTTGAATGATTCTGTCAAGTTGACTATTAGATCATCGTCAGATAGCCAGCCAGTTCTGCTGGAATGAAGACTATCGTTGAGTGTAAGAGGTACCTTGAGGCCCATTTTTAATCCGTAGAAAAAAGTTTCACTTAGATGCCATGAATATGTGTGTGAAAGACAAACAAGGCATGTGAATCAGCTGTCTGTAATTCAAAGCAGGGTACTAAGTTTCTTTAATGTAACTGCCTGGTACAGACAGCATATGTATTATGGACAAACTTGGATCAAACCACCCAAATGTTGATTGGTGAATATCTCTTACAAATTTGAATCCTTCTCAGGTTATTCTTTGGCTCGGTCCTTCCATTCCAGATGACATTTTTATGTTTGTTGTACTCATCATCATCGAATCTTTAGTGCTTCTCCAGGAAAATTGACTAAATTAAACATCTGTCATATGTGAAACTTGACTGACTTATGTACCAATCCTTGAAGTCAGGTGCCCACAGATTGGCTGATTCTTGCCACCTTCAGCAGGTTTCTTCTTTACCCATGATTTTTATGATTATCCAAATAATGGGCTGCCATAAGAAGCCTGAAACCCAGTTGAAGGAACTTTCATTGAGATGGATCTCAATGGTGTTTCTTGCTAAGCAATCCCTGCATCCTTTGGAGTGGCTAAGCTTTTGGGTATTTCCCCAGCTTATTTATGGGCCATGTTGAAACTATGCTAAGCAGTGGCTGACTTCTCCAGCCGTCAGTGTCTTTGATGCTCCCATAGTTCCAACAGTTTGGTCTGTCTCCCTGATATGGACCTCTATACATTCTCATGGGACCTAATAGATCCCAGAAGTCTTAAGGCTGATAGGATCTTTCCTTTTGACCAGTGAGTCTTGTGTCTTACTTGCCAGATAGTGAGTTGTCCCAATGTCATTTTTTGGATAAATCTGGATATTTTCCTAATATTGTAGTAATGAACAGTATGCAGACTCATGGTTTCATTTCAACCTCCCTTTTGCAAGCTCCTTCAGTGCTGAAGGACTTTTCAAGGACCAAGTTGATTTATATATTGCTGTAGTTGTTTAGGTTATAGGGTTTACCTGAGGCTTTTTAGTTCATGTGTCTATCCTCATAAAAATTAATTGGGCTCAGTACTTAAACGAGGATAGAACTGCAAACTGTTGGGCTGGCTGGTTGTGGCTCCATACATTTTGGTACAGATTGGTGTGGGTGGCCTTCCTGTAGAGACTTGAGTCCAAGATTCCCATTTCTTTTCCTTTGAATTAGGATATCCATAAAAGGAACTCTACTGTTTTATTCTGCCTCCACTGTAAACTAATTATCTGGATTGCTGTCCATGTGGTCAAGAAATTATGTCAGCTTGTCCATACCATGAGGCTTTGTGAAAAATTTTTTTCAATGTATCTGTGGAAGAATTTGAATCTTCTGAAGGTTGGTTGAAGGGCACATCCTTGAAAGTCTTCTAATTAGAAATTACAGGCAGTAGAAGGCAATGGGGACCCCACGGCCTGTTCAAAGAAGTCTCCTTCGTAGGAAAAGTTGGTTGAATTTAGAACATGGTGAAAAAAATTCTTGGTTCTACAATTGGAACTCTGGAGAAAAGATCCAAAAATATGACATCATGGAGATTCAGTTGCCGGCAAGTATGATGAGGGAAATGCTTGTCAAAGAGAAAGATCCAACAAGTCTGAACACTAAAGGGGATCAATCAAGTCCCCTGCGAGTGTGAAGAGGTCTGCATTGAGAGATGAGCCATACTGTTGAATCTAGGCTCACGAAGAATGAAAAATGCCCGAGGCTAGGGTAACTGGAGAAGTGAACCATAGCTGAGCATAGTTTCCTGTAGATGATCAGCAAGAGGCACATCAAAATGCTGTTTGAAATGGAAGAATTAACCTAGTATTTAAACTGAGAAGTATTTAGTTTCAGTATTCCAACAGAGAGAATTAGTTCTTAAATATCTCAAGAATGACCTGAGAAGTTGTCTCATCAGTAGTTGGGATGACTTTCTGTATTTGATGGTGACTGTGTACTGAGTTCTTGCTGATGCTTTACATACACAGACCACTGATTGTTCTGGCCATCATGCAATATAATTAAGGTGTTTGTTCGATGAAATTTGCTATAATTTTCTTATGAGGCATTTGGTACCTGTTTCATGGATCAGCTGGCTAGTAATGAAGCCAGCCATAATTAGGTGATCTTAATTTTGTATAAAAGAAGAGAAAATATAAATCTCATGTGTTATAAACTTGTATGGATACATATTACAATGTTGACACCATAGATACATATGACCATGTGATGACTTGGAATTGACTGAGAAAAATTGAGTGGAAATCTTTGGTGCCAATGTCTTGATATCAAGAATATTAAGCTTGGATTTTGAGGGAGGTGTCTATGTTCATCCCATAAATTTGTGAACATACTCAATAGATGCTTGTTTTGTTCTCTTTAGAAAAATTTTGGGACAATATATGAAATTTAATGCATCAGTGATGCCTTGAAAAAAAATTATCCATGAGTAATAAATTAACACTCTTAGAGCTGCCTACTCTGAGCGGTACTAGCCAGAAATGCCTAGGCTATTTAAATAAAATGTAATACTTACCTCATCAAAAAAATATTTGCAAAGCCTCTCTTGAAAGAATCAGCATGGAGTTTTTTATTCTATCAAATAGGCAGTACTTTTTGTTTGTACAATTTTTAATCACTAGAATTATAAACCTATTTTCTGCAGTATTGTAACTTATTATTCCCTTGAAAGCTAATATACTAAAAGTTAATGTCAGCAGTTTCCTCTTGAATACTGAAAGCCAATATAGATTGGCCTCGGGCACTAAGAGGGTTTATGATGACTGAAAGAAAACTGCCTCAATACTTCAGTTGAGTGCTAGGATTTCATTGAAAGGATATGAGTTCCCTGTCTCTTCCTTAAATCTTTACTGATAACCCCAGAGTGTATATACCTAATTATGCTTGTTGTTTACTTGGTACTTATATCTTTCCAACTCATGCAAGCCTTCAACCAATTTTATATTTCCTATGTGTTTTAACTTTTTCACCACTGTTAAAAATTTCACTATTTGATTAACCCCTTACTGCTTTGGGATCAGCCTTTTGTACATAAATTGTTATCTATTCTGTATTTCTTAAAAATATGACATAACTCATACAGAGAAGATCTTTTTGATAAGGGATGAATGTTATTTTGGAATAAATGTATCTAATGTAACGTAAGGCAAGATGTCATTTATATGATTATTCTTTTTATACTTTTGTGGCCCTTCAGCTCAGGTAGAAGTTTTTTCACTACATTTTTATAGAAGGAGAAAAGTGAAGAGAGGTATACTTTCCCTCTAGCACAGGCCAGGGAGCATGCAGAGTGTAGATACATATACATAAGTATTTTTATTTTAATACCAATGCTTTCATAATTGTCTGGTTTTATCAATATTGGTCTACATTGCCAATGGCTTACATGTATGTAACCACATAGCGCAAACCATTTTATGTACTTTTTTGTGCTTTCAAGAGACATTTTCTACCAGCTTGCTCACATTTTCGAGTGGTGCTTACATATATGTTTATTAGAACAATCTTCTTAGGTTTGGCACTGGGTAAGGCTATTAAAGGCCAATGTTTCAACGAGAAACTCCCTCATCGTCATCAGGGCTAAGACTGATTGCAGAGTTAGGTCCATGCCGGGTTTTTATACTTGAGACCCATTCTTGACCGGCCAATTCAAAATTCGCTCACGGCAGTTGAAATTTTAATTGTCTCCACGACCTTTGTATTTTATCGAGTAACGGTCTCCATATATGGCTGATGTTCTGCCCAGAGTCTTGATTAAGCTTTTTCTCCTCCAGACTGATTTTGATTGCCTCTTTCATTAATCGATCCCAGTATCCATATGAACGGCAGAGGATTTTAGCACCGTTAAAAACCCCTCCCAAAAGCAGGGCGTCTTGACCACCTTGATACACCGTGCGAAAATGGTAGCAGATGCAGAAAATCTTCCCACTGAATAGAACATTTTAGAACTACGTTCAAACACAACGAATACAGCGACAGAGATTTTTGCTTGGCCTTGAGAAGAACCATCAGAACAATTATGCCTACAGAAGGAGATCACAAAAAGCCATTAGGAAGAGCCTGCATTCCCTATATTTCCACTATCTTGGGGAAAATAGGAAGAATTTTACATAGGCACAACCTACAGACGATCCATGACCTCCAGAGAAAATTCGAGATCGGCTCGTAAGAGTGAAGGACGACCTTGGCCTCAGACTGCCTGGAGTGTATAACATCCCTTGTGAGTGTGGCCTTGCCTACGTTGGAGAGACATCACATACGGTGGAAGCCAGAATTAAGGAACACAAGAGACACAAGACTTTTTCAACCCAAAAAAATCGGCCTTGGCGGAGCATAGTCTCGATCATGCGCACTCCATCAATTTTCATGGTGCCAAAATCCTCTGCTGTTCATATGGATACTGGGATTGATTAATGAAATAGGCAATCGAAATCAGTCTGGAGGAGAAAAAGCTTAATCGAGACTCGGGGCAGAACATCAGCCAAATACGGAGACCATTACTCGATAAAATACAACGGTCGCGAGACAATTCAAATTCCAACCTCCGTGAGTGAATTTTGAATTGGCCGGTCGACAATGGGTCTCAAGTATAAAAACCCGGCATGGACCTAACTCGGCAATCAATCTTAGCCCTGATGACGATGAGAGAGTTTCTCGTCGAAACGTTGGCCTTTAGTAGCCTTACCCGGTGCCAAACCCAAGATGATTTTACTAATATTATTCGCCGGGAAAGCCTACGATCTTATATGTTTATCGTTTACTTAAATGTATGCACTGAAGTTTTTTTTAAATCATTTAAAATCGGAAGCATTCTGTTGGTCAATGCAAAATGTTCTACATTTAATATTTTTTCACCTAAAATGCATTTCCATGCTTTTGAGGCCAAAATACTTCTGCTCTCTGCCACTAAATTAGGCCATGGTGGTTTAAGGTGGATTAAACCTGGCAAGTTAATTGCACAAGTTACTTGTGGCTTGTGACATTCCTTGTAAATTGCTTTTGTAAGTGCTGCAAGTCCACGTGCAACAGTTTTCAAATTTTTGTCAAGTTGCCAGCAGAAGTAACCCTTTGCCAGTATAGCCAGCAACTAACCAGTATAGCTCTACATTGACTTGGGAAAAATTTTTCTTCAGACAATAATTATCCTCAAGCTCTTGCAGAAGAAACTTGTGGAAGAAATTTTTCCAGTGTAAGCTCACTCTTGGGTTGGCCAGCAACTAATCCCAATGTGCATTGTAACCTTGAAAAATATGAATTTCCTCCTGCTTAAGCTGTAATGCTTTGATTTTTATGGATATCCTGCACCCTCCCTGTAACCATGGATGATTGAGTGATGAACTGGGGCATTCGTTATTCATTCAACCCCCGAGAAAGTGTTTTTGAAATGATAGCTTGGCTGGTAGCTGATACCTTTTCATGTGGCACAGGCTACCTGCCAAAGAAGTGCCAACTCTGCTATTCTGCACAGTAATGCACAAGCTAATGAATGTCTGGGATAGTATTTACAGATAAAACTGGTTGAAGTAATTGCTTGATTACTTAAGTTTATCACTTTATCATACTTTATCTGATAACATTTTTTCTAAACTACTGTTTGCATAGAACCCTTGCAATAATTTTTAACTGTGCTCTTATAAATTTTCTTTGACATGCAGCTTTTATTTGCATTATGTTAATATAGTTAATGAGATCACTATTGAAGTAATTTTTGCTTTTGAAATTTGAAAAAAAAGTTGGGGTCATTATAACCTCTCTTAGGTGAATTTCTGAGACCATTGGTAAATACCACCTGATCTGTGAAATCTT
This sequence comes from Ceriagrion tenellum, assembly GCA_963169105.1. NCBI lineage: Eukaryota > Metazoa > Arthropoda > Insecta > Odonata > Coenagrionidae > Ceriagrion > Ceriagrion tenellum. The sequence continues at coordinate 5,387,987 of OY720637.1, forward strand.
TTACATATATGGCCAATCATCCCAAGCATGAATTACAAATAACCAGTTTCATATTTTTAAATGATTTTCATTTTTTCTGGCATCCAACCATCTAAGAATATGTGCCATGCTGTCTCTAGCATTGATTTGTTTCAAGCTCCCATGAATAATTAGTAATTATAATTTAATAATATCTCAAAGTAATAAAGGTTACAGTTGACAATTTTGATATCAATTCAATACATAGTGCTTAAAAGTAAGAAAATCCAAACCAGTCTATTTCTAGGTTTTTATAATCTTTCTCTATCTTTTCTAGTCACTTCTATAAAAGAATTGAATCCATGTCATCAGGCAAAGTATTTAGTCCTCGAAGAATTGTCTTTCACGTTTAAGCGTTTATCACATCACCCATGACTTGGTTGTCTGGAAGTCTGAATGGAACTACGTACTTCACTTCAAGTTCTGATCTCGTCCTTGTTTCTTCAAAAGAAACATAGTCCTGTCAGCACTGAGGGCAACATTTTTTTCAGTCAAATTAACTACTGTCTTTCTTGTCCATAGTAAGGTGCAAGTTGAAAGAATTCTGACTGCTTGCACTTAAAAATGCTGCATTAAAAAAACATACCTTCGTGCGTGTTTCACTTTGGGTGTATTAATTTCACTCATCTTGGATTGGTGACACCTGATTCACGTGGTCATACTCTGTGCCTTTTGGTGCTTCTCTCATGTTATTGTTAACTGAAGCCATGTTTCGGCGCACATCATCAAGAGCCTCCGCAAGTCCTGCTTTCACCAGGTTGAATTCAGTAGACACAAGTGAAAGACGCCCAAGCAAGAAATTCAAGTTTCCTTCAACTTCTCCCACCTTTTCTCCAATCTGACCTACTCTACCTTCTACACTTCCCATCGACTTCAGGCTTCCGTTCACATAGTTTTCAGTCTGGACCTGTTGATATAGAAAAGAGTAAATACATATATATTTTGCTTTAAACGTGTGTGAATAGCATAGTATTTAATGAGTTGAAAGATGAGAAACATGTGAACTGCTCAAGGGGGTTCTTTCATTAATCTTTTTACTGCCACAAAATGTTAATTTAAGTTTGTTTAGACTGCCAAAGCAACATTTGGGTACTTTTTAGTGTTTTTTTTTCAATTCATAAATTAAATATTTTTACTTACTCAATTGGGTCCGACTTTTCAAACATTAGGTTTATATTTTGGAATTTGTATTAAAAAATGATGCATTTAGAGTAATTTTGATAGTGGAAAAAATTAACCAACATATATTTATACCTATGTGTAAAAATGCGGGCTAATATATATTGGCCAGTGGTATTTTCCCTGGGGACACCATTAGATTGGAGGACCTATTGATCAACACGATGGCAGCAAAAGGATTAATGCAAGCATATTTGAAGATTTTTGTGTTATCTCCAGCTAAATGAAGAATAAATAAAATTGAAAAATTTTTAAAGAAAGATCAATTAAATTTATGCAGATTTTATTGTGTTATGCTAAAATTCTGTATCATTTAAAGAGCAATGTCAATGTGATCTTTGAAGCTTTTTTTATATCTAATTGGCTTTTCAAAGTGTTAGAGTCAATGAGTGACTGCTAAGCAGTGCTTCAATGCTAAGCAGTGCTTCAATTATCTGTTCTACCGGTGAAAATCTTATCTCATTTTAGCTCTTAGTATTTATGTTATTGGTGAGTGTAATTTGGTCAATTTACACCACCAAGAGTGCTTACCATACTTAATGTAATGCTTTTGTGTGTTATAAGGCCATCTATATGCATTGTTGGAGATGATCTCCTTTGTGCTGAGAGTATTTTAACTGCAGTGCTTTTTGCTGTGTGTGAAATGCGAAGTCAGTGAAGTTTAGAAGATACCCATTCGATAAGTGTTATCCATTAAAATTGATCCAATCTGGGAGAATAATATCCATAGAAATTGGGAAGGAATAATCACAAACATAGACTTTTGAAGTCAATTTGTTGATTTAACACTCTTGATTGTTAGTTATAAAACAGGCTGAATATTGTGCTCATTTTGCATTTGTTCTGTTGTAACCAATTGTTACATCTGTATTATGTTACTTAGTCACTTTTGTCCTTCCTTTCCTAAAGGAGTTTACCGAAACCAGTAAAAAGGAAATGCAATATAATAATACCACCTAAGAAAAAGTAAAACCTAATGAAGAGAAGTTTTTTGGCTTTCTAATTTGAGGTTTTCAGGGATTATTTTAACCCTTTTAGTGCGGCGGGCCAATATATCGGCTTTGGCATCTCAGGCGTTAAGTGCGGAGGGCCGATATATCAGCTCATAGGCAAAATATTGTTTAACTTTTGCACACAAATATAATTACAATTATTTTTTGTACGAAGTATAAGCGTTTTTTATTATTACCTAATTCAATGCATATGGATATTTTAAACAATAACTTTATAATTTTTCTTTTCCTAGAGTGATACATTTCATTCTAATTACTCTCTGCATTTCTCACTAGAACCGCTGGTAGGGGTCAGCACTAAGAGGGTTAATATATAAAGATTTTTGCAGTAATAATGATTAACTGGATCTCCATTGATTTGGTAAAAAATTAAAAGAATTGTTTTTTCCAGTGTCCATCATTATCTCTGAAAAAGAATTCAAAGAGTTTATACAAAATAGATAAAAATGATGAGGAGTATAATTTATGGGCATTTATGGAAGTTTTTTTCTGATAAATAAATTCCTGAATTTTACTCAGAAAGATGAAGTCAAGTTTCAAGTTTTTGCTGAGCACTTAAATATTAACTGCTTTTCCAAATTTCTATCCTAAATTTTCATCAAATCCATCCTATGTGTAAAGTAAGGTCAGGACCAACTTCAAGGCTGCTGAGTAAAGCAAGTGTACTTCTTAGCAGGAATATTGTATTCGTACGATTCATTTTTACTGGATTCACACAAAATTTCTCATCTATGCATTGGAATTCTTTTTATCTAACTATTTGGAGGTTAAAATAATCGGGAAGTAAATAAATTCTTAATAAATGTAACCAAGGTTATTATTCTTCTCATAGTGAAGGCTATTAGTTTTCTTCTCTTAATTTCTACTAATTTCTCAGATACTCTAAAGGAAGCTCTGAATAAAAGTTAATTAAGGATGCTTGCAGAAGAAAGAAAAAAATCTGTCATCTACATTTATTTTTTTCCTATGTATGTTTAAATAAATTGCGGTGGAATATCATAATTCTCTCTGTTTATTTGCGATTCCTAAGTTTTGTCATTTTTACCATTCAAAACCTTTTTGTCCATGATTTTGATTATCTAACCGTAAAGCTCCACTTAAGAATGGTAATTGCAATAGTTGGATCAGTGGAATGACTGCTGTCTTAGTGTTTTCCACAGCACCCTCACTGTGCTTCTTGCTTTTATGGAACTCCTAACCCATTCGTGCCGAAGTCTTTCGAAGGAAAATGCTTTCCTTGCCACGAGTAGCATGAGAATTTTCTGTACTCCTTTCTATGGAGCTCTCTCGTGGCGACGAATCACTCAGTATGCCTTTTGTCCGTTTTGGAACCCCACTCAGCGGGACACCCCTGGGCACTTGGCTAAACCCCCCTCCTCAGGGTCGATCCCAGGAATTGATTTTGGGGGGGGGGGGGGGAGAAGGGCGGTGGGGGGAGGAGGGGTAGACTACCATTGAATTGTGGCAATTTTCAGTCATTTAAAAAAATTATAATACTGTTACATCATTATATCTATATAATAATGAGCATAATAATAACTAGAATACTTTTCAGATTAGTGATTGGAGTGTTTAATGCTGTATTTGATAACTACGTCTAGTTGTTAAAATTACTTGGTAACACCCAAAATTTTCAGGGGGGATGCATCCCCTTTATCCCCCCCCTGGGATTGCCCCTACCCCCAACCCTTATCAGCCCCTCTCTCAGCAGGAGGCCGCTGTAAGTTTGTTGCATTAACGTTGTTTTTTTAAATAATTCTTTGCTGTATACTTCAAAAACTTATGCCTTCAAATTAATTTCTAATGTTATTCTGAGCATTTTACAATTTTAAACTAAATTCTAGCATTAATATTAACAAATTCTGAGTTCTATTTAGAGCTCAAACTATTGAGAGTTCCACGCGAGAACTCCATTACCATCAACACTAGAATTTCGTTTGAAATTTGGTAAGAAAAAAAATTAATAATTCACTTCATAAATTTAAAAATTTTGTCGAGTGAAAAAAATAATTGTCTCGAAAAACCATTGCAAAGACAATACATTAACCGCAGATTCATGCAGCAAGGAGGGCTACTAATGATGAGGAGGGTCGAGCTCACATGCCGAAGAAAGGGTTTGGGCTGTACCTAAGCTGGGTCGCAACGGTTTACTGCATACCTAGGATTATTACTCCTGTATCGGTCACTTCCCTTCACTCGCGTCGACTATACCTGACATTAGGTCTTTTGCATTGGTTTTTCTCCGTCGGCCATAGCCGACATTCGTTCTTTTGCATAGGAAAATTCATGTCGGCGACAGCCGATGCTAGGCACGAAAGGGTTAAGGATTGTGATCTTTTATGTCACTCGCCTTAACACTCTTATTACGATTATACTTAGAATTCTTAGTTTAACTAGGAAATTACCCTAAATTTTTCATTGGTATTGTGATTCATGGTATCCATATTTAGAGAATACAATTTCGTACTTTTCCACAGAATTTTATTTTGTGTGGTACATTGTGTTTCATTGACTTGCGGCATCATCAGGTACAAAAATTCTATCCAAACAGTACCTGTATATATACAAAAGGAAGGGGGGAAGGGTGGGGGTAAGGGCAAAGCAATTCGACAGTAGCATGATGTGGTGGAGGGGAGGTTGGGTATGGCTGAGGGACACGAGGAAATACGGACGCGGGAGTGTGGGGGAGGGGGTCAGGTGGGAAAGGTATAAGGGGGGTAGGAGATGAGTTGAGAGTTGTACCACACAAAATTAAATTCTGTGGAAAAGTACGAAATTGTATTCTCTAAATATGGATACTATTAACTTCCATGAAGTGAAGCCTGAAACTGTAGAAAGATTCATGGTAATGATAAAAGAATGTTATTCAGTTCAACTTCTCTTTGTAACTTAACTGTGAGATATTTGGACGGTTCATTTATTATTTTTGAAAAATAAATATAATTCAAAAGCAGTTAGCTGATTTACAAAACTTGAGTCAATACTTTTTTCTTCATTCACTTCCATGGAAATGAAATTCAATTTTCATAACATATCCTTTTAAGTTACAACTTAATGGGAAATCATTTTTAATGGAATTTCTTGATATTTCCCGGGGTAAGATCCCAATTAGAGGTGTTCCTCAAGGCTCTGTCTTGTTTCTTTCATACATTAATGATCTTGTAAATAGTTTTCTACACATAAATGGTGCTACCCCATATATGCTGATGACACCAACATTGTTCTCACAGCACCTACTTTTGGAGGACTGACAGAAAAATGTAAACAGGTGAGTCATACTTTACTTACCTGGTGTCATCATAATCTTCTAGACTTAAATGTAGGAAAGTCTCACCTAATATACTTTGTGAATAAAAATTAAGCAAGTACTTTCAATTGAAGTTGATGGGAAGGTGATCCCACAGGTACAAAATACCAAATTTCTGGGCTTCAATATCAATTTTCAAATCTGTTGGGACGAACACATAAATACTTTAGCTTGTAAGTTAAGCTCAGCCTGCTATTTAATTAGACCCACGTGACCCAGTGTGTCAGTACACTGCATATACCTCCTAGTGGTGGGTCGCAGGCAACAGTATGCTGGCTCTCAAGGTAGTCCTTTCAGAAGGGATCCTAGCTTGAGCAGAATAGGGAAAGCGGGCCTAGGGTATTACTATGCTTTGGTTTCTCTTGTGGCTTACTGGCAAAAATGTGCCAAAACTGACCGGTAGTGCACCGTAACCGTTAGCAGGGAAAGCTGCACGTGGTGTGGGTACTGCGAAGGCTGGTAACCTTGCATACTCTATTACAATTTACTCCTAAGAGTCACGAAGTAGCCTCGGACGGCCGAAGCTACAATGGGTGGCATAGGCTTAATAAGGTTCACATCAAGACACGGAGTAAGCAATACGAACTGGAGTATCGGAACTTGGAATGTGAGAGGAGTGTATGGAAAGGAGCATGAGTCGCTGAAAGAAATGAAAGTGAAATGAATGGATGTTTTGTGCGTATGTGAAACTAAGCGCAAGGGGCGGGATGTTGTTACTCTAGGTGGTGGTGGTTTGGCACTGTGGTCAGGAGTTAAAGATAATGTACACGGCAGTCAAGGTGTAGGACTCAATCTTAATGAGAGAGCTAAGTTGCTAGTAAGGAAGTGCGAGTTAGTATCCCCTAGATTGCTCTGGGTTCGCATGAAAGTAGGTATTAGGAGAGTTGTGATTGTGGCGTGCTATGCACCATTGGATGGAGAGAGTGACTGTGTGAAAGATGTTTTGGGAAAAACTGAGAGAGGTTTTGAATGATTGTGATCCTGGTGAGAGAATAATTTCACTAGGTGACATGAATGGGTGGGTTGGTGTGAGGCGGGATGCATCTGAGAGAGTGGTTGGGCCTTTTGGTGACCCCCGAGTGAATGATAATGGTGAAAACTTGGTGAGTGTGTGCTAGGAAAAAGGATAGTTTGCGTCGAATACATGGTTTAAACATAAGAGAATACGTATTTATACTTGGCAAAGGGGCGATTGTAAAAGCATGATTGATTTCGTTGTGTATGATGAGAGATTGAGGGAGTTAGTGTGGGACATGAGAGTGATGAGGGGTGCTGAATGTGGAACAGACCACTATTTGGTACTCTCCAAAGTTAATCTGGGCAGAAAGTGGGTGCCAAGGAAGAATGTTGCACGTAAGCAGTTGTGAGTAAGTGGAAAGGTTGCTAGACAGCGAGGTAAGAATGCGGTGGTTGCATGCTTGAGGATGCTCTATTGTTGAAGCAGAGAGACTGGGACGAGTATATCAGAAATGAGAATGTGAATGATGCGTGGTAGTGTTCAAAAGGAGTGATTGTGGAATGTGCTGAAAGTGCATGTGGAAAAGGAGTGGTAGGAAGAATGAAAGGTGATGCTTGGTGGAATGAAGAAGTGAAAATTGCAGTCAGAGAAAAGAAAGAGGCGTACAAGAATTAGATTGCTGCCAAATCTGAGGAAGAGCGTACTAAGGCATGTGAGATTTAGAGAAAGAAAAAGAATGAATGCAAAATCAATGTGAAAGAGAGCAAAGAAAGAATGCATGCGGATGAAGCTAACAAAATGCAGAGTGATTTTGAAGGTAATAAAAAGCTGTTTTGGAAGTGGGTAAAAAGGGCTAAGATTGGTGAAGGAAGAGGATTGAATGCAGTAAAGAACAAAAGTGGAGAGATCATGTGGGACGAGAGCAATATCAGGGACTGCTGGGGGGAGTATTGTGAAGAATTGTACAATAATATTGTAGGTGTTGAGGATGAGCCTTGTGAAGTGGTATGTGAGGATGGAAAACGATATCAGTGAGAAGGAGGTCACAACGGCTGAGAGAATATTGAAAAATGGGAAGGCTGCAGGTATAGATGGAATATCCAGTGAAATGTTGAAGTGTGGGTGTAAATTACTAATTTGTAGGCTGCGTGAACTATACAATTTATGCTTACAGGTTTCTGTTGTTCCAGCAGATTGGAAGAATGCTATCATCATTCCGTAGCACAAAGGGAAGGGAGGAAAGACCGAATGTAATAATTATCGGGCCATTAGTTTATTGAGTATCCTGGGAAACGTGTTCAGTAAAATATTAATCGAAAGAGTGAGGAATATTACTTCCGACAGAATATGGGGTGTGCAATGTGGGTTTATGCGTGGGAGAGGATGTAGTGACCAGCTTTTTGCTCTTCAGCAAGTCGTAGAAAAATGTATGAGTGTCCAAAAGAAAGTGTACTGTGCGTATGTCGATTTAGAGAAGGCATATGACAGAATAAATAGAAAGAAGTAGTGGAAGGTTTTGAGAGACTATGGCGTGAATGGGCAGTTATTGAATGTTATGATGGCGATGTATGACAATAGTAAGGCAAGTGTAGGAGTTAACGGGGCTCGGAGTGATTGGTTTGTAATAAATCGGGGGGTAAAGCAAGGATGCGTAATGTCTCCATGGCTGTTTAATGTATTTATGGATTAATGTGTTAGAGATGCATGTAGTGAAAACGACGGTGCTTTGATTGGAAATGTAAACTTGCGAGTTCTCTATATGCGGATGATGCTGTTTTGATCTCAGACAGTCAACAGGGATTACAGAATCTCCTAGATAAGTTTTGTGAATCAACGGAGAGAATGGAATTGAAGGTAAATGCATACAAGACTAAAGTAGTAGTTTTTGATAAGGAGAATGGGGAGAAAAACTGTATGATGAGGGCGAATGGTGAAGTAATTGAACAGGTGGATGATTTTGTGTACTTAGGTAAGATGTACTTAGGTAAGACGAAAGATGGAAGAATAGATGAGGAGATAAAGAGACGTGCGAAGGCTGTAAGGAAAGTGGTAGGTAGCACGTGGATCATATCAAGGAATGAGTGCTTATCTAAGGAAGCAAAAATTGCCGTGTACAAAAGTGTACTTCTTCCCACTTTGCTATATGGTAGTGAAACATGGGTATGTCAGGATAGACGTAAGAGTAGACTAAACGCCATGGGTATGAGTTATCTGAGGAGTGTTTGCGGCAAAAGTAGGATGGATAGGGTCAGGAATGAGTGGGTAATACATGAATGTGGGCTAGATGCTCCAGTAATGGACATATATGAAAGGGGTGTGCTTCATTCGTTTGGCCATGTTGAGAGAATGGATAAGAGTCGAATAACAAAACAGATATATTAGAGTGAAATTAATGGTGCGAGAGGTAGAGGTAGGCTGAGAAAGTTGTGGTTGAATGTGATTGAGGAAATTCTTAGAAGGAATATTAGCAGTCTTAAAAACAGGAGGGCATGTCTGAAACAGTGTATGGGGGTAAATGAGGCAAAAGAGGTTTGCAAGGATAGGTCACTATGGAGGAAATTATTGGAGCAGAGTTAGGGGTAAAATTATGTATTAATGAGTGAAACATTTTGACTGTGCCTACCCCGGAAGGGAACGGCGAGATGGGTATGTATGTATTAGACCCACCGTTTCTGTCAATGTTCTTCGGGCACTCTACTATGGAGAAATTTATTCTCGCATAGCCTATAGCATCATTTTTTGGGGTTCATTCTCTAAGGCCATGGCCATTTTCTGGATTCAGAAAAGAGCCATTCGGCTCATGACCTTTTTCTAAACATGACGTCCCTTGCCGTCCCCTGTTCAAAAAATTGCATGTGTTGCCAGTGCCATGTGTATATCATGTACAGTCACTTCAAAAAGTATCGCGACACACTACGCTTGCGGTTCTCATAGGTCGGTTGTTGAAGCCCGAAGTACGTTGGCTATCCTGGGTCGTCAGGGGTGATTATGAGAAACATCTGGTACACTACGACATATATTCTAAGTCAAGTGGGACTAAACTCCGACAGTGCTATGGACTTCGTTCGCGTTGGAAGGCTAACACTGAAATGAATTCACAGCGGGGAGCAAGGGTATTCGCAACTCAGAGGCATCGTAATCATACTCGGTAGTTCTCTTACGAAGAGGAAAGTGAAAAGAGCGTGGATGAGTCAGTATTTGCCTCAATGATGGATTCTCCTTTGACGGTTGGTTGCATACCAACTCTTAAAAGGGATTTAAGACTTGAGTGTAGTTAAAAAAAACAGTGCTTAATATATTTCACAAGGCAGGCCTACGACACTATCGTCCGGCCTGGAAGCCAAAATTGACCGAGGACCAGAGGACCGCCCGTTTGGATTCTATCACAAAAAATATCACCAATGATTAATCCTTTCGGGACCTCACCATGTTCAGCGATGAAAAGTTTTTCCAGAGTAATGGAGATGGAAAAGTTAGCCTGTGGCGTCCATGAGGAACTCGATAACTAAAATCACTGATAATTTTAATCACCTTTTTACTTGTGGTTGTTTGACATATGCATTGTCACATTTCTTTTTTTTAACAATTACGCTATTACTTATTTGTGACTTAATAGCGATGTGTGTTCAACAGGTGAGCTGCTGGTAATTAAAGGAGTAAAAACGGTACTTTATCATTTTCAATTCTCTACCTCAAAATTGTTATTGTATTGCATTTTTTATAAATAATCACGGATATGGTTCCACAACTTTAGGATACTATAAACTAAAACAATAATACTGTCTGATGGCTTTAGTCAATATATCTCATAATTGTCCATTAGGCGGTCAACTTAAAATATCAGCCTTTGATGCCCGAAAGGCTCTCTGTTACTCTGAGCTTAGATGATAGCAGTCCCCATTCTCCTTCATACATAGGTTGGAGCTCGTTTTCCCATGCATTCGTCTCTTCTTTGTTTTACCTCCTTGCGACTTCACTCGTATAATTACTCAATCGTTTACTCCATTCAATATTGCCTTTTCACCACATTTCCCTTCTTACTTCTTTCACCGAATACGTCCTCAAGGTCAGGTCAAGGAGGAACTCTGTCCTCGCCTCTAAACAGTCCCCATAATGCAGTCCCACTTAACCAGGCGCTTAGTCTGATGGAAAATGGAAAGTGTACCTGCAAATTCTCATTGCTACCAGGGACGACCCAGGATAACCAACGTACTTCGAGCATCGGCAGCCGACATATACAAGCCACTAGTCTAGCGTGTCGCGATACTTTTTGAAGTGACTGTACTTGTAGATACAAAAAGAAATCTATCTCAGTATGTTAAGAACTGTGATATTCACCATTATTCTACTAGATAGAATGATCAACTGCACGTCTTATATGTACACACTAGGAATGCAGGTGCTGGTCCAAATTGTATGGGCCTTCAACTTTACAATAAACTGCAAGCTGAGGTTAAGTCTCATAAAAGTGTAGCTGCATTAAAGAATAATCTACCAAGGTATCTGAAATCAAAAATGTTTTACTCAATTGATGAATTTTTTAACAATGTTTGACATGTGTCCTATATCCACTGTATGTATTTAGTTTCTTTAACCTGACGTGTCCTATATCAGTGTAACCTTTGTAATTACTTGATCTCTGGACAAATAAAACTTATTATTATTGCATGAAAAACACACTGCATTATGAAGTACATGCTATGTTAAGGTATCATATTTTTTCAAGAATTTTTAGTACTGGATAGCATGATTTGGAATCAGTCAAAATCTGAAAATAATTTCAGATGTATAGCCATTTTCCTTTCTCAGTATCAGTGTTAACTACAGTATTCTTGTGCCTACTTTTCCCTCCATATTTAGAAAAAGGACACACTATGTCTTTGTTTGAAATAAAGGTTTAATTTGTCATTGAAAATTCTTACCTGAAGTTTGTCAAGCATCCCAACAGATTGGGTGAGCTGCTGATACATAATACCAATTTGTCTCCATACTTGGCTTATTTCACTCTCTACCTTTTGGGATAGAGTTTCCATTGCTCCTGTCTGATTAACTAGAACTGAAGCAGCCAAGTTGTCTAGTCGAGACGTTATTGAGGTTTCAATGTTGGATGAGGTTGTCTTTATTTCTTCTCCAAGATCATCTAAAATTAAATGAAATTCTCACTTAATGATCATGATAGTTTGTTTATACTAATAGTTCCTAAGATAAAAATATTTTCAGGATAAAAATTGAACAGAAATGAATTTATGTGCAAAATATCGCACCCTTAATCAGTACTGAGCCATAAACGATATCAAAGGTGCTATATCTGTCTGGACCGTGAAATTCATATATATAGTTCCTATAGTTCTAACATTTGTATAGAACTGTTATTCAGTGAATCTTTAATCTTCAAGTATGAGTCAGTAATAACTTTTTCTGAAATACATACTCCAAATTTTGGATGCTTTGTAATTCATATTAACAAAATACCATGATTTAAATGATATCATAATTATAGGTTTCCTCAGTATGTGCAATTCAATGCCCATTAAACCAATATCATAATGATGGTACAGTGAAATCTCTCGTGGCCACCAATTGACCCACGAAATAGTAGCAGCTTGAGGAGGTGACTGCTGGATAGATGTAAAACTTTTCTAGCTTGTATAAATCTACAAAATAGATGGCTTTGATTAACTGGATATTCTTAAAGTACATAATGTATCTGATTTCATTAACACTGCAATACATTAACACTAGTTTAATCCAAATAAATTATTTTATGGCTCATCATTGGTTGTTCAATCCTAAGATTGGTTGACTGCAGCCCTTCCCTATCTAATGCTAGTTCCCTTACCTCCTGGTATCTCTTCCTATGTACTGGCCTCTTTATTTGGTCCATGAACTTATTCCTGGGTCTTCCTCTCTCTATTTTGCCTTCATTTATGTTCTTCACGAACCCATCGTGTCTCAGGGTGTGTCCAATCCATCTTGTTCTTCTTTTCTGTATGGTGTTCCATGTGGTCCTTTCCTCTTCTACTCTTCTGCACACGCCATCATTTCTTATTTGCCCATCCACTTTGTCTTTAGCATCCTCATCCAGCTCCAAGTTTCAAAGGCTTCTAGTCTATTCTGGTCAACTTTTCCAATGGTCCATGCTTCCGATCCACAGAGTGCCACGCTCCACACAAATGTTTTCACATACTGTTTTATCAATTGTAGTCCCATCTCCTTTGAGCACAGCAGTTGTCTTATTCCCAAGAATGCCTTCTTAGCTTGGGCTGTTCTCTGCTTGATGTCCGTTGCACTCATTCCATCCCACGTGATGGTACTTCCGAGATAGATGAAGGAATCCACTTGCTCTAATTTCTCTCCTCTCAGGGTAACTTCTACACTCAGCTTTTCTCTTCTACATATTATGATTTTAGTCTTCATCTTACTTATTTTCATAGTGTATTCATAGAGAACTTGGTCCATTACACTTAGTGACCTTTGAAGATCATTGTGATTTCCAGCTCTGGCTGTGATATCATTTGCACAGCATAGCATGTGTATTTATTCTGTTTATCTTTATCCCGCTCAGTCCAATTTCTTGTGCTTCTCTTTTATGGCTAACTTTTTAAAATATGAATGATTTTGGAGGCACAAAGTTCTTGAGAATTTTTTTTCTGAGTATGCCCTAATATTTTCCCAATCAAACTATTTCAGACAGATCGCACCTTCTTTGATGCTCTTTCTCTTTGAATTGAATGTGGTATCTTTCTACATAAGTGCCTCTTTTTCATGATTTTTCAGGAAGCATTTTTCATCTGTGCTCTTTCTAACTGCATGCCATAGTGAGGTATCAATGGCATGGTGTGTCTAATGTAAACAAGCTTCAGGATTTCAAAGACACTATCAGCTTCGTCCCTCATGAAAACAAGAGATTGCATGACTCCCAGTGCTGGAGCTTAAATGACTGTTTTATTCCATAGTGGAGTGGCTATAATTTAGCTGTAGTGTCCGGTGGATAAAACACCAACTTCTTAGTTGAGAGCAAATAGTTTGGATAGCATAGCATGGTTGAGTTAAATTATCTCTTTCTGCTTCTAAGATACCATTTAAGCATTAAATTCTGTGAATAAAAACAATGCTGATATCTCCCTTGCTCTTTGATTTGCATTCCATTACACTTTTAAATGACTGACAGCAACTCTTTTGAAACAGTTCGGGTTCAAGGATTTCCTCATAATTAAGTGCAATACTTTTTCTCAGACTTCATTGCAGCAAAGAATTAATGTAACCCTATACTTTTACATCTTCATGCATTTGGATACATCAATAAAAATTTTGCGACTCATGTTGCCATTATTGAAACAAAAAATTGTAAGAATTACACTTTGTGTCTGGGAGACAGCCTAGCTGTGGTGGTTCACAGGAAGGTTAATTCCTTTCCAGTGGTCAACCACAGGACAAGCACTCAACCCAAGAATGGGATCCTTCCTTGGGCAGTAGTGTTTGTGTACTGTGGTTGGTCCCTGGTGAGGAATCAACCTTCCTGTAAACTACCACAGCTCTGCTTTTATGGCTTAATTTTAGTATTTCAGTTGTGCCTTTTCTAATGAATGGTGCAAAGTAATATTATAAAGGCCATTGGAGCTTAATATATTTACTTTGTTAAATAAGAGGCAAAAGAGGTCAACTTTCCCAGATTTCAGAAATAGTTTATAAGAAATGCATATGTCTATTACTAAATTATAACTATGACATGCAATATATGCTAACATATAATTATGACATTGCTACAATTATTTTACTGGACTGATGGTACTCACGTATTACTCGTAAATTCCCATGTTCCACTCTCCTTCCGACATTCATGACTCCATCAGCTGCCTGTATAATTACATTCTCCAATTTAGTTAGGATCTTGAGAAGAGGTACTGGTGATAGGACTTCTTCAGCATTTTCCACTCTCTTTATGACTGAATCATGTAAGCCTCGTGATTCTGAAATGACTCGATCACTTTCTCTCAGGACATCCATTTGAAGTTCAGTCTTGGAAGTCTTCGTTAAATGAGACAGTTCCTTCACCACCTCCTTTACAGCTGCCAACTCCTCGCTAATTTGCCAAGCATCATCACTGGCTCCTTTCCTGTCCTCAGGGAAAGCTGTATCAATAGCAGTTAGAGTTGAGTTTTGTACCTCATTGAATTTTTGGACTAAAAGATCTGTTTGCTCATTGTTCATCATTCTCATCTCATCTCGTAGCTTTTCTAATGTTGCCATGGCCCGACCAATTTCTGGAATAACACTTTGACGAGCTTCCGAAGAGTGCTCAGTGAGTGATTTCAAACTGTTGGTCACATAAGTCATCATTGATCTTATTTCTTCAGACATGGATCCATGGTTAATGGTGCTTTCTCCATCTGGAAGAAAGTTAACATGAGAACATTTTAATCTGGGGAGTCAAGCACCGCCAAGCAGTTATTCAAAATTTGTTATCCTAAGTGATATTTGAAGAGCTTAATTTCTTGCTCATATAGAAAGATATACAGAAGCAGTACAGATTATGGTAATGCTTGGTAGAAAGCACAATGAAAAGTTATATGGCGGAAAAAAATTTCCAAGAAGTTTGGTCTCGTCTTAGCAGAAATATGTTACAACGGTACATAATCCAAAACTTCTTTGTCATGATTACATTCTGGTAACTGACAGTTTACCATGTTTTTGGTATTTAGCTGTTAGGCAATGAAAAGCTTTGTTTTGTGTATGTACTGTCCACAGCTTCATGGAAACAATAACTGGCCATTTTTGTTTTAAAAAACTTTGGAAATTAAAATACTCTAGTACCTCATCAATAGCCTAGTTGCTAATCTTCGTCAACCTTTGTATACATTGTATTTTACATTTCTTAGAAAAATGTACTTGTGTTATCTACACCTTCCTTTTTCCCCCTCGCCCTCCTCCCCCCCCCTTCCTACCTGCCCCTTACCCACAACACCACACTCCAATGCCATGCCCTTCTCCCTTCCCCTCCTTCCTCAGATTTTGTATATAGTATACGCATGTGGAATAATATTTGTTAGTACCTGAAGATGTCACTACCTGATGAAACCCTGGTCGTAAGCAATAAATCGATTAAGTAGACCATTACTAGAGTATTTAAATTTCCGATATGTTCGGAGAGGTTCCACATAGTCAAGTCAGAAATTATTAGTTATATTAAAACCAACTTGCAGGAATGGGCAATGTAATTATAGTTGTAGTTATAAAATAACACTATAAGAATGTAATAAAAGTTAATATACTGGCTTCTGGCTGTGAAATTAGGGTTACCAACTTTTATTGGATTTTTTAGAGCACCTCTTGACTTTAATATTAATTCAAAAAGAAAGAAGAAACCTCTTATCTCCCAGATTGAGGCATTTTCAAAAATAAAATTCCCAGTATGATCATTTCCATCAATTCAGTATGTGTACTCACATTTATTTCCACTAAAACCACAATATGTAAATTAATATGTATCTACATCTTGTAATTGATACATGATGGAAATTGATACCATTTGATCACAGTTGAACTAGGTCTTGGTAGAGATCGTCTACGGAGATCTCTGTATATGGAGTCCACTCTATAGAGATAGTGACATTGAATATTTATGGAGCTTCTTTAATAAAATTGCACATTCAATGGTAGTAATAACCATGCTTATATTTAATTTTGTTATGTCTCCCAGAGTTTCTTTCTCTCTTGAAACTGACATGGGACCTTCCAGAGCTTAGGAGAACAAGCTGGCAACCATATTGCTAACTTCATTCATTTCCACCTATATGTTCTCATATTTTCTACAAAATGGACTATCTGGGAAGAATACATTCATAAAATTTCTGGAATTTTGGATCTAAAAATTTGAAGTCTCCTCATCCCATTGGTTGAACTGGAAAGCACTAGTGATTAAAAGTCCAATAGCTGGAATGGCCATTCTCTGACCTGGTGATGCATACCATACACAAGCCAAACAAAGGCTACTCCAATGGCTAGACCAACCATCAATGGAAAAGAATTGCACAGCTTTAATTTTGGTCCATTTTTGGACCAAAGTCCTCAGAATATCTCACCCTTTCTTGGGCCAATTGGTGGAGGTTATCTCCACCCTTTACATATTAGTGCCAGCCCATATCATCTATTCATTTATGCTGTGGTTTGACAAAAAAAGTGTTCTCTAGTTGGGAATGTAGACTCATAAGTATACTTCATATGATTTAATGTGCATCAGACAATTAGAAGTTATAATTTTCATTTCTGGTAAAAGTGGTGCCTCTCCAATTTTGAACATTCTTTTGCATCCAACCTTTATGTAGCTATATGTATACATTTTGACTTACCTTTCATCTTATTATTTAGTAAGTACTCCATAATATTATCAGATTTATCTAGGTTCAAACTCAAGCCTTCCTCAAATTTATTTATGTGCTCATAAGACTTGGTGAGTTCTCTTGCCCCAGTTTGTACAGTTTGTTCAAGTGTTCCCATCTTTTGTTGCAGCAGCTCAATTTTTGGTTCCAGAAGTTTGATACAACTAAGTTCATTAGGTGCTCCTTCCCCTTGGTTACTGGAATGGCTCTGAATGAGAGCCTCAATGTTACTGAGACGAGCTTCAAGCATTGACCCCAATGATTCCATGTTCTGAGTTGCCTTCTGGAGTTGAATTCGTTCTCGTTCCTCAGCCTGGAAAGATTGAAGTCACTGAGTAAAGTAGGAGGAAAATTTGAATGATGCCAAATAATAAGCATATAAACATACATACCCATAAAATTGTTTCCTTTTGGAGTAGGTATTGTAAAAAAATTAATTCCCAGTAATAGGTCTGTAAACCTAATTCAGCTTTAATATTTTTCTCCATACTGCCTTGCCCTTGCATACCAATATTGTTTCATGTACACCCATACCTCAGAAAGCAAAGCAAGCAGATATCCCCCTTGAATCAAACATACATCCTCCATTGTGTTTGAGTGAATCGAACTGGAACTACCTATATAGCGTGCAAGCTAAATTGAATCCAGATTCCAGCTGTGCTTTTTTATACAATTTCAGCTGAGTACAAATGGATTTCTGTCTGGAAGCCCTCTTGAATCAAAATGGATTCAAGGAAATATTCCAGGTTCGCCATTTTCATCTGGATTGAAACTGCATATTCAAGCAGGAATTCAACTTGACTCAGGCTTACCATGGCCAGCAGGGTTGAAGCCACATGTTCAAGCACGAATCAGACTGTAATAGAGCTTGCTTGATCCACTTGTAAAATTCCAACCAAAATCCTGGCTGGAATCCAACTTGCTTTTTATCTGGGATATTACTTCATACCTGTTGGTCTGTTGTGAGGACTCCTAACTTTCCTTCTCTTTGGTTTATCTTCGACTACATTCACCAGAGGCTTTCAGTTTCCACCCCTACCTCCCGCACTATTCTCTCCTCTGTGAAAAATCTTCCGTTTTGATATTATTTTTTAAGTTGCTGCTGACAGTAAAAAATTTGCCTTATTTTGAGCAGTAAAAATTATTCAACATTCAATGAACTTTCCTAATGACTAAAATTAGAATCTTAAACATGGTATTTTTGACACTCAAGCAGTGCAGTTCCAAATAGCCTTCTGGTATACTTAAATCTGTCATAAAAGATTTTGGGATTTCACAGCAAATAGATTGAAAAGTGTATTCATGGGTTTCACATCCAGTTAGATTATTTGGAACCAAAGTTTCAACTGCTGAATCAGCCATTGTCTTCAGGGTAGGTCTTAACTTATAAAACCATTGGTTCCGAATAATCTAACATGGTGCAAAACCCATGAGTGCTATATTAAATCTACATATGGTTTTTATTTGGAGATAAGGGTACATATTTGGCTCACTTGCTTAGGCTGAAACCCAATGAGTATGGCCAGATTTATGCCTAGGTCAGGTAGGCCCAAGCATAGGAGGCCAAGAGAAAAGGGAGCATCTTGCCAGAAGAAAATGGGGCTTCCAGGTACAGAGTGAGAAAAGGAGGCACTTAGATTGAGACTCTTAATAATACAGTAGCATAGTTTATTTTAAAGGGCAATAAAAAATATCTAAGTCAATATGCCAAAAAGTCACTGGTCTAGGGCACCTCCATCCATTAATCTGGCCTGCTGATCAGCTCTGACATTAGCAGATACAACTCCAAATAGATTTTGGCAAAAACCTTTATAAATGAGATTTAAGTAGGTAGATCTTAGGTTTAATCATGTAGCCCAAGGTAAGCTCAGGCATGGGTTTCTTAGGGTTATTGTTTCCTCTGAGATCACTAGTTTATAATATCTGTTGGCAATGAGCTGTTCAAATTTTGAGCTTCTTTTTCACCAGATGCAAAAAGTGCATTAATGTATGCACATATAACTGTACCTATATCATTTGTGAAGAGGCCATACCTTTTTTTGTGACTAATCTTTCATTTCATTTGTGGCATTTCATGTGACAACCTCAGGTACAAATGAAATCTTAACTTGCAAGCAGTTTTTAAATTTGACATTACCTGTATCAAAAATCGCTCAAGTTCTCTATGCTTCTCCTCAGAGGATCTTTGCAGGAGAGCAACACGCTTGTCCACTGATGCCAGGGCTCTTCGGAGGGTGTCTCCTAGTTGTCTCTCCCTACCCTCATGACGCTCCAGCTTATCACCGTAGTTTCTCATAGTTGCACCAATGGAGAGGAGTGCCTCTCGTACTTCATGAGGGCTACATGAAAAGAAAAGGTGATAAACTTTAGATGGAAGTAGTCCATGCCTATCACCAAAGATAAATAATTAAGAAAGAGTGGATGAAATTTTACTGAATCCTAAAGAGTAATTTTATTTATTAGTGATAGCCATGTCGGTCTGACATTTATTTCAGCATATTGAAAGATAAGGCAATGAAAGGAATGTGAAATTTGTCTTGTTTATTGAGTATTCTGGGAAAATGTTCAGTAGAATAATTATTGAAAGAGTGTGGAAGATAACTATATAAATATCAACAAAATTTGGAGGATGTAGTGAGGGTATATGCCTGGGAGGCACGGAAGTAATCAGCCATCCACACTTCAACAAGAGATAGAGATATGCATGGGCATCAGTAAGAAAGGGAACTATGTACTTGTGAATGGAGAGGAGGCTTATGACAGGGTAAATAGGAATAAGCTGTGGAAGGTTTTGAATGGTTATGGAGTGAATGAGCAGTTATTGAATGTAATGTGGGCAATATAAGATAGAGAGAGGTGTGAGAGTATATGGAGTTCTGGGTGACTGGTTGTGGTAACTTACAGAACTTTGTAAAACTCAATTTAATGACTTAATATCAACGATGCATAAAGATACATTTTGGCACATCTGGCATGGCTTCTAGCACCCGCTAATAGCATCCCGGAAGTGACGCTTGTTCCCAAAAATGACGATCAAAAACATACACAAACAAAAGAACATCAATATATCACAATACCCCCACACATATTCCCCAAAAAATATAGAAACACAAAATAAGCATACATTATATAACACTGAACAAAACTTTCTTAGCACCTATCATTTATTTACAAATTTAGCCTTTCAGGTGCTTTTCTTACTTTTTTCGGTCTTTCTTTTGCTTGTACCTGCTTACCTTCTTCCAAACCTTGGTCTCCTGGCCCAGTGATGGGAGAATGCAAGCCATCATCTGCAGCCCTACCCTCCTCCTGTGGTGGCTCATCCACCCCCTGACCTGTTCCATTTGGGCTAGGCAGAGGTTTTGCCCACACCCCACTTGAAAAACTCCCTGTGGAGCCCCCAGAGTAATGCCAACACTCTGCACTTCCCAACTCCTCATATTGGCTGTTATAAAAACTACCAACTCGAATTATTTGGCCAGTGTGCCTAATCCATAGCTGACCACTATCTAAAATCCTACAGCGGTAATTCCTTTTTCCCAAAACTATTTCTATCTCCCCCATTTCTTTTTTTTGGGAGTAGTATAATTCCGGACATATACTTGCTCACCTAACTCAAACTGGTCTTCCCTCTTCCTATTAAAACTGTAAATCTGCCAACTATGTGATTCATGTCTCTTGTCTTTACTCGCATGGATCAAATCCAGTCTAGTTTTGGGGTTTCTGCCTAACATCAAACTAGATGGGGACTTCCCTTTGGTACAATGGGGTGTGGTTCTATACGAAAGCAAAGACCTTGCCACCAGAGTATCCCACTTGCATCCCTTATTTGATGGGTCCCCCAATAATTTCTTTAATCCTGCCTTAAATGACCGGACTGCATTTTCTGCTGCCCCATTCATAGCTGGATGGAAAGGTGGAGATGTGGAATGGACTATTTCATTATTAATACAGAATTCCTTTGAAATAAATTGCCTCCCATTGTCACTTACAATTTGGCTTGGCAACCCATACCTGGCAAAGGTTTCCCTCAAAGCTGTGAGGACCCCCTCTGTGTCTGCCTTCCCTTTCACCTATAAACACCTCTACCCACTTGCTATATGCATCTGTTATTAATAAAAATACTTTTCCCCAAACAGGTCCCAAAAAGTCAATATGAATCCTGTGAAAAACTCCCTTTGCTTCTGGCCATTTCACTAATTTTGCCTTGGGAGGGTCTGGACAATTCATAAGACATGAGTGGCAAGATCTAGTTAGTTCCTCTAACTCTTTGTCCAAATGTGGCCACCACATGTAACTCCTTGCCAGAGCTTTCATCTTAGAGGCCCTCATGTGAGAGGCATGAACCTCCCTCAACATTGCCCCTCTCAGTGATTTAGGTATCACTCCTCTGTGGCCACACATCAAAATACCTTCATCAACATCTAATTCCACCTTTCTATTCTCAAATGGCATTAAATTGCCTTCAACATTTTTAGGCCATCCCTGTACAATATACCTGAGCGCCCTTTTCAGAATAGGGATCCCTTAGGGTCTCTGCCCGAATATCTTTCGCACTAATGGGAATAGAAGTTTCTACGAAATGAAACCTGCTCACCTGCTCCTCCTCTTCATTCTCTTCAGAGTGAGTTAGAAGCAACTGGGACAGCCCATCTGCCACTCCATTGTCTTCACCTTTGACATACTTGAACACATAAACAAACCCTGATAGATATGTGGCCCACCTTTGCAATCTACTAGCCGCCATCAAAGGTATTCCCTAACTTTCTCCAAATAATGCCATCAGGGCTTTATGGTCAGTCATAAGCTCAAATTTATTTCCCATTAAATATTGATAGTCTTTTGACACCCCAATACACAGCTAAAGCCTCCCTATGCACCACTGAATAGTTCCTTTCAGCTTTGGATAGCCTATGGGAAACATAACAAATTGGTCTGGACACACCATTTGGACCAACTTGCATCAGAGCTACCCCCAATCCTTCCTGGGAAGAATCGCTCATGACCCTAAGAGGCATCTTTGGGTTATAGTGGGCCAAGACTTCCTTCGAAGCCAAGGTCGCTTTAGCCTTCATAAATGCATCCTCACACTTGTTTCCCCATGAAAATTTAGTTTCTTTTTTCAGTAGATCATACAGTGGGGACTATAGCACAGATAATTTGGGAATAAACCTCCCATAGTACGTTACCATTCCCAGAAATGCCCGTACCTACCTCTGCGATTGTGGTCTGGGTCTCTCAGAAATGGCCCTAACCTTATCTGGATCCCTAGCCAGACCAGTCCTGCTTATAATATGCCCCAATAATATTTAATTTGCAGCTGCAAAAAGAACTTATTTAAGTTTAACAGGAATCCTGCTCCCCTGAGCCTCTCTAATACTGTTCTCACATTCCTGAGATGTTCCCCTTTGGTAGCCCCTGTGAACAGGCAATCGTCAACAAAATTAATCACTCCAGGCACTCCTAGCAAAACTTACTCCACTTCCCTTTGGAATAATGCACAGGCTGGCTTAATACCATAGGGTAACCTATTTACTTCAAATACTCCTAAATGTGTGCTCCATGCCAACAACTTCTTGGATTTGTTGGACACAACCAATTGAGTATATGCATTCCTAAAATCCAATTTTGTGAGATACTCACCACCCTGGAGAGCAGAAAACGACTGTTCAATGAGGGGTAATGGATGCTGCACATCCCTGAGGTACCTATTTAAGGTGGTTTTATAATCCCCACACAATCTCAACCCTCCATTTTCCTTTCTCACAACGACCAAAGGCGTGCCCCATTCTGACCTGTCTACTTTGGTGATTACGCCTTCTTTTTCTAGCCCTGCCATTTCCAGCTCCACTGCCTTCCTAAAGGCAAAATGCACTGGACGCAGTTTGCAGAAGATGGGCTTTGCACTCTCCTCCACCTCCAGGTCGACCAATGTTGTGGAACAGGTTCCAAACTTTGACTTAAAAAGATCCTGAAATTCAAACAAAAGACATTTCAAATCATAATTGGGCACTTTTTCAAACAGTAACTGATTCACATTAAAAGTCAATAAGTTGCATGATTTTAGCAAGTCTCTCCCCAACAATGAGTTGGTTCCTCCTTTTACAATAAGGAAATTACATTTAACTAGCTCATTCTCACTATTATCTCTTGTAACATTGCATTTCACCTCCCCAATGGGAGTAATTAACCCTCCATCATAAGTTCTTAAGTTTATACTTGTGGGACGCACTTCAACATTCGGTAACATTTCTTTGAACAAGGCTTCAGGGATTATTGACAGACCACTGCCCCTATCAATTTCAAACTCAAAATCTACCCCTTCAACCTGAAGCCTCACCAACCATGGCTGAACTCCCCCCTTGGGCTTGAGATTAAACTACGTCACCTCCTCACTCTCATTTAGTTTGTTTACCCGAACACTTTTTGCCTTGCATACCACTGCAAGGTGCCCCACTTTATTGTAAATTTTACACTTTTACTCCCTGTACTAGCAGCAACTAAACTTGTGATCGGCTTTGCCACACGCAAAACACTTAGGGACTGGCTTTACTCCTTGCCCTTTTCTCTCCTTTCCATCACTTTCACTTTCAGCCCCACGCTGACCCGCGCCTTGAACCCTGTCTCCTTGGAGTGGCGGACCTGGACCGGATGTGGCGAGGAACTTGTGCACTCCTTGGACCGTGCTCTCCCACAAGCTGGCTTCTCTCTTCAGCGCGATTTCCACTAAGTCCGCCAGCTTAATTGTAGGGCTCTCCTCACAGAGCCTATCCAATATCGGCCCCCGTTTAAGCCCCGTGACAAACTTGTCCCGGAATTTGACGTCTAGCTGCTGCCCAAACTTGCACAAAACCGCAGCATTCTTAACCTTTGCGAACCAGTCGCTTATCGATTCGTCAGTATCTTGGCGTAAATCATAAAACATTACCCGCGGCCTGAAAATACTCACTTGCGGGGAGAAAAACTTAGCTAACTTTGCGCAAAGGTCGTCGTATGACAATGCACTCGGTTAATGTGGGGTCACTAATGTCCCGCAACGTGGTGTAGGCCTTTTGTCCGATAACCATTAAAAGTACCGCCACTTTTCTATCACCATCAATACAGTTAGCAATGATGTATTGGTCCAATCGCTCCTTGTATGTAGACCAATCTTCCCCTGCCTGGAACTCGCTGATTGCACCGATTGAGCCCATCATGGTGACCGCCGAGGCCATTCTTTACGAAACTTGCACAAACAACTCTCGCACAACTCACGCGAAATTAAAGTTAAATCCTCGTCGCCATTTGATCTGTGGTAACTTACAGAACTTTGTAAAACTCAATTGAATGACTTAATATCAACGATACATAAAGATACATTTTCGCACATCAGACATGGCTTCTAGCACCCGCTGATAGCATCCCGGAAGTGACGCTTGTTCCCAAAAATGACGATGAAAAACATACACAAACAAAAGAGCATCGATATATCAGAGAAATAAAACAGGGTGTAAAATAGGGATACATTATGTCACCATAGCTTCTCAATGTTTTCATGGATAAATGCATTTGAGATGCATGTAGGAAAAATATTTGAGTTTTTATTTATCCCGGCTGATTGTTTGTGAGAAACAGGTAGATAGTTGAAGAGATTATCTAGTATCCAAATGTTGATCGGAATGTCGCCCGTAGTATGCGGAGCATACCTAGGAATGGGTGTTTTTCTAGGAAAGCAAAAATTGGAGTACACTATTGTGTTCTCCTCCTGCTATTATTATGAGGGAATGTGTGGCGGAGCTGTCTGCAACGGAGCTCTGAAGCTCGCCACATTGGCGCCTCCTGGTTGAGGTCTCTTGCTCGTAGTACCAAGCGCCACCGCCAGGGCGCGACCTGAGCAGCGATTGCTGGCCCGGAGAGCATGGCCTGTCTGTTACCAACCGCTCAACGTGTAGCATCATCTGCTATCTACTATCAATACTCTGAGCCTAAGTGGAACGCGTTGAAGCCAATATACGTGGTCCTCAGCGGTCCTGTGTTTCTTTATGGAGTGTAGCATAACCAAACCTACTTCCCTTCAGCGGTGACTCCGAAGTGATTAAGACCGTTTACGACGTGCAATTTATCGTGTATCTCGGACCACGTGAGCGACCACGCCATGACGCCATTGAGTTCGCGATGACTTCTGCATCCCTCGCCATCCGTGTCGTGCAGTGTTTATTTTTGTGAATACCCTTCTCCAGTGTACTTTATTTACATTTTCATTGATTATTTTGTGCCAATTTTCGTTACCATGCCGACCACGATTACGGACCGCATGGCTATGCGCGCTTCTCCTTTTTGGCCGGAAGAGCCATCCTTGTGGTTTTCCCAGCTAGAGGGACAGTTTTTTCTCGGCGGAATAACGGACGACGAGGCCAAGTTTTGGTTCGTATCGAGCCAGCTGGAGTCTCGATACGCGCAGGAGGTGAAGGACATTATATCGAACCCTCCCAGTGAAGGAAAGTTCAACAAATTGAAGGTCGAACTAATTCGCCGGTTGTCCGCTTCACGACAGCAGAAAATCCGGCAGCTGTTAGAGCGTGAGGAGATGGAAGACAGGAAGCCATCCCAGTTCCTACGCCATATAAAAAACTTGCCTGGTGATTCGGTGCCGCATAATTTCATGCGGTCACTTTGGCTGACGCGGATTCCGCAGCATTTGCGCGCCATATTGCCCGCGAACGAGGGTGCTGACCTCGACTCCCTGGCTTCCTTGGCGGACTGGATCCACGAAGTCGTTCCCCGTCCGCGAGAGACGATCTCTTTTCCCCCGCAGGTGAGCGCGGTAACTCCTCAACCTCGCCAATGCTCCTCCGGTGGCTCTGGCATGATGGTTGCCCTCCTAAGTCGGATGGACGACCTCACTCAGCAAGTGGCAGCCCTGTTGGTGTCACGGCCGTCTCTAGGGGACCGTTCGTTTTCCCACACCCTCCAGCGTAGCCACTCTCGCGGCTCCCAAGGATCGTCGCTCAGCCGCCGAGAATCCGGGATGTGTTGGTACCAGGCGTTTCGGCTC
Source organism: Ceriagrion tenellum (assembly GCA_963169105.1). Classification (NCBI taxonomy): domain Eukaryota; kingdom Metazoa; phylum Arthropoda; class Insecta; order Odonata; family Coenagrionidae; genus Ceriagrion; species Ceriagrion tenellum. The sequence goes on from OY720637.1 coordinate 5,413,875, forward strand.
TCGCCGCAGGACTACAACTTCCGTCCCCGGTCTGCAAGGTTTCGCTTATACCCAGGGACTTGGAAGAGAGGGGAGGAAGGGATGGGATGGGAAGGTTAGCGAAAACCGCAGCCCCTTCGAGGCCGACACCAGTGAGGCGGATAGAGGTCAAAAGGACCTCTATTGGGCCTCCGCCTCCCCGAAGTGCTTGTATTAGTTTGTTGGTTCCCCCAAACAACAGAGACTACTTTCCGTCGGCTCCGCTTTCGCGAAAAGCCTACCACACATCTCTGTGAACCGAGAGAGCCCGTTGCCCAAATATTTGGGATGAGGTGTCTCTCTGGCTCACTTTATGGGTTGACGCTGTGCGGTCTGCCGAAGTACGTCCTCGAGGCTGGTATCACCGGACCCATGGAGGGTCAAATCGGACCAATTCAGGTCAAAATGTGAGTACATCCCACCTCTCAGTAGTTCTCGTCAACCCCTATTGTGTTGGTACCACTGGAAGTTCGGTCCACAAGCGCGGAACTGCATCCAGCCGTGCTCATACACCCAGGAAAACCCGACGGGCAATCGGCAGACGCTGCCGCCGACTACAGCCCTTCGTTGAGCCGCCTATTGGTGACAGACGCCGCGACGAAGGTGAAGTTCCTCGTCCATACCGGTGCAGACCTTTCCGTGTACCCCCGTTCACACATCAAGGGCCCACGGCCGCGGATGGACTAAACACTGTACGCCGCCAACAACTCCGTCATCCACACACATGGGTGTCGAGTGTTGAACTTAAATTTCCATCTACGCCGCAATTTTACGTGGAGGTTCGTTGTGGCAGACATTTCCAAACCTATTATCGGCGCAGATTTTTTAAGTCATTACGGACTACTGGTGGATGTTAAAAACGCTCGCCTGATTGACAGTATTAAGTTACTCTCGGTGGTTGGTATTGTTGCACGTCAACCGGTGTACCAAATTAAGGCAGTAGTTGGCGCTACGCGTTTTCACGCACTCCTAACCCGCTACCCCGACATCACCCGCCCGGCTGGGACCCCCCAGCACACAGTTCATTCCACCCAGCACTACATCCGAACAACACCCGGTCAACCGGTTTCCTGCAAGCCCCGCCGACTAGCTCCGGACAAGCTCGCTGCAGCCAAGCGGGAAGCAAGATGATGGTGCGCTTGGGAACCGCTCGCCGCTCGGACAGCTGCTGGTCATCGCCCTTGTACCTTGTCCCCAAGAAAGGAGATTAGTGGAGACCGTGCCTTGAACGACCGCACCATTCCCGCTCGTTAACCAGTGCCTCACATCGAGGATTTTGCAGCCTGCCTCAGTGGTAATTGTGTATTTTCTACCATTGATCTAGTGCGGGCTTACAATCAGATTCCTGTCCACCCCGACGACATTCCGAAGACGGGCATAACAACTCCGTTCGGCCTCTTCGAGTTCCTCTTCATGTCTTTCGGGCTCCGCAACGCAGCGCAAACCTTCCAAAGGTTCATTGATGAGGCGTAACGCGGTCTCTCATTCTGTTATGCTTATTTGGACGACATCCTGGTCGCCTCTCGCAATGAGGATGAGCATGAGGAACACTTGAGAGAACTCTTTGTGAGACTCAGTGAATACAGTGTCCTTATCAACCCCGCTAAGTGTGTTTTTGGTGTTCCGGAGGTAACTTAACTGGGATACACCGTTAGCGCTGATGGTACCAAGCCGTTAAGTGAAAAAGTGAGTGACAGAATTCCCCTTCCTGTCTGTGTCAAACAATTGCTTCTGTTCTTAGGGATGATCAATTTTTATCGGCGTTTCCTCCCTAACGCCGCGGCCTTGCAAGCGCCCCTCTGTGAAGTGCTTCGAGGTGGAGTGAAAGGAAATGAGGAAGTGGTTTGGACGCCCGAATTGCGCCGTTCTTTTCAGCTTAAAGATGTACTCTCTACTTTCACCCTCCTTGTGCACCCTGACCCGTCCCTACCTCTAGGCCTCTTCACGGACGCCTCGGATTTTACCATGGGCGCTGTGCTTCAGCAGCGTTCAGGCTCAGGTTGGCAACCTTTGGCCTTCTTTTCAAAAGAACTTAGTGCTAGGGAAATGAACTACAGCCCGTACGACAGAGAACTTCTGGCCATGTACCGTGCGGTGCGCTACTTCCGCCATATGATTGAAGGTCGCCATTTCTCCATATACACCGACCACAAGCCCCTCACATTCGCTTTCCGCCAAAAGTCGTACAAGTGTTCCCCGCGGCAGTTCCGTTATCTGGAGCTCATCGGGCAGTATACCACAGACATCCGATACGTTGCGGGTGCCGACAACGTCGTCGCCGATGCCCTATCCCGTGTTGAGGAAATTACTCCAGCCATAAACTACGCGGCGCTGGCTCAAGCCCAAGAAACCGACGAGGAATTGTTATCCTTCTCCGTTCGGGAACATCTCTCGTTTTACAAAAAGTTCCTATTCCCGGTTCGCAACTAAAGGTGATGTGCGATATTTCTTCGGCAGCTGCCCGCCCCTTTGTCACTTCCGCGTTCCGCCGTCACGTGTTCGATTCTCTCCACAACATGGCGCACCCCGAAGGGAACGCAACGGTAAAATTAGTGACCTCCCATTAAAAAGGATTGTCGACAGTGGGCCCGTGCGTGCATCCCTTGCCAGAGATCTAAAGTCTCACGCCATGTCTCCTCGCCTGTAGGTGATTTCCCGATTCCCAACCAGCGATTCGAACATGTACACCTCGATTTAGTCGGTCCTCTCCCTATGTCTCGCGGGTTCCGTTTCTGCCTAACGTGCGTCGACCGCTTCACGCGTTGGCCAGAGACTATCCCCGTCGATAACATCTCGGCAGAGACGGTGGTACATGCATTCTTCCGAGAGCGAATCTCACGTATTGGTACCCCTATACGGATTACTACGGACCAAGGTCGACAATTCGAGAGTGAGTTATTCCGACAGCTTTGTAAAATGGCTGGAATTTCCCACAGTCGTACATCGGCTTACCATCCGGCCGCCAACGGAATGGTCGAACGACTCCATCGGCTACTAAAATCGGCCATCCGTTGCCATGAAACGGAGCACTGGGTCGAGATGCTTCCTGCCATCCTCCTTGGGTTCCGCAGCGCATGGAAGGAGCAACCCCCGCAGACCTCGTCTACGGTGCACCACTCCGCCTACCCGGCGAGTTTCTGGCTCCCTCCAGAGGGCCGGTACTCAACGGCAACGCTTTTGTCTCCCAGCTTCGGGAGCATTTCCGGAAGCTGACCCCCAAACCAGCAACTCGTCGTGCCGCCCGAGATATTTTCATCTTCAAGGACCTGTCATCGTCCTTGCATGTTTTCGTGCGAAACGACGCATCCCACGGTTCCCTCCAAGCACCATACGACGGGCCGTATCGAGTTCTGCAGCGGAAGGAGAAGGCCTTTAAAGTCCAACTGCCGAGCAGAGAGGTCAACATTTCCGTCGACCGCCTGAAGCCGGCATTCATCATCACGGATGTACCCCTGCCTCATGATACCACCGCTCAGCTGTTGCGGCCGACGCCACCCCCACCCGCCGATCAGCCAGCTGCCTACGAGGAGATGCAACTACCGACCGCACACCTGATGATGGACGACCGCACGCAGTGGCGCGTAATCCATCTCCACCCGCCGATCAACCAGCTGCCTACATGGAGATGCAGCTACTGACCGCGCCTCGCGCACCTGATGGAGGACCATCGCACGCAGTGGCGCTTTATGATGCACAACCGCCTAGCTGCCCAAGGAGAAGAGTCCGTTTTCTGGCGTACCTCAATGACTACCAATTCATCCGTTACTATCCTGTTTCTCTCTCATTCTGTCATCCACTGTAGGCTTAACTACTGCCAAGGGGGTATTGTGGCGGAGCTGTCTGCTACGGAGTTCTGAAGCTCGCCACATTGGCGCCACCCGGTTGAGGTCTCCTGCTCGTAGTACCAATGGCCACCGCCAGGGCGCGACCTGAGCAGCGATTGCGGGACCGGAGAGCATGGCCAGTCTGTTACCAACCGCTCAACGTATAGCATCATCTGCCATCTACTATCAATACTCAGAGCATAAGTGCAACGCGTTGAAGCCAATAAACGTGGTCCTCAGCAGTCCTGTATTTCTTTATGGAGTGTAGCATAACCAAACCTACTTACCTTCAGAGTGAAACCAGGATAAGTATAGGATTTGGCCAAATGCAGAGGGAATAGGGTAGGTACATGAGGAAAGTTGTGGGTGGAGAAAGAATGTGTGTTAGATGCTCCTGGAATGGAGATATAAGAAAGAGGGGTGCTTCATTGGTTTGACCATATTGTGAGAATGGATTAGAGTCAAATATCTTAACAGGTATGCAGTGGTAGAGTGAATAGTGAGAGAGGGATAGTTGGACCATTCAAATCATTGGTGAATGTGGTACAAGAGACTCAAAAGAGGACGAGTATTGAGAATAGGAGAGCATTTGTGAAGCAATCCATGAGTGAAAAGGAAGTGAAAGAGGTTTGTAAAGATAGAGTACCTATTTTGGAGGAGATTATGAAAATGGACCCAGTTTTCTAACCCTGACAACTATAACTAAATCCTTTCAGTTTGCCTACCACAAAAGGGAGTTGGGTGATTGGTAGGGATGGATGGAGGGACCCGAAAAAACCATAGGTTCTTTTTTTTCTAATTATTATAATGAAATGACACAAATAAAAGAAATTTTCATGGCTGCACTTGATTCTATCTGATCTGCATTGTCATTGGTTGTGTAAATCAGTTAATCAGCCAATTTACATGCATCTAAAGACCATGTAACACGGCACGATTTCCTTGCGATCCCGCGGAGCTGTAGATCTCGACAACATCGACTATGTGTTGTTTGGTGTTTCATATCCCTCGACGCTGTCTCGACTAGCGGTCGATGACCATGAGACGCGTCGAGTGAAGTTGAGAGAGCCTCTATTTTCTCTCGACCATTGAGTGCAAGTCACCAATCACAAAGCCTCGATCCGTCACGTGACCGTGCGCGGAAAACCTGGATGTACGGAAAACCTGAAAAGGCAATTATTCACAAAGATGGCGTCTAGTCCTCGCGTTGTGAAGTGGTCACAGGAAGAGGAAATTAAGTATATTTAAAGAACACAAAACTTGACTACCGAAAGAATAAAAAAGAAAATTACTTTGTACAAAGCCCTAACCTTAAACTCTTAACCCTATATAAAAAAAACTTGAAACTATTTCTACTAATTAAAGAGACTACGCTTGAAATTAATGAATGACTAAATTAAGACTATGAATCTAAAGTGTAAAATAAGAAAGCTATCATAAACAAGGTAAAATGCGAAAATCGCCAGCAAATTTCAACGTGGTCACACAATCGCCATCAACTGAGTACCTGTTTTTTCAACTGAAGAGCGAAAATGACGAAGAAATACCATTGGCTGAGGAAGTCGTGACGTGTTTGGTCGGACACGACAAGAACCTCGTCGAGGCGACCCTGTCGAGGGGTGGTTGTACTGTGTTTCATGGGTCGCCGTCGATTTTTGAGTGAGGGTCGTTAGATCGCGCTCGGCGGGATCGCAAGGAAATCGTGCCGTGTTACTAGGCCTTAAGAGTTTTCCAGTTGGTGAAATATGAGTCCTAGTTGACATATCCCAAGCAGATAATGAGCAACATGGTGGTAAATAAAATTGATGACATGAGACCAATAAGCCATATGAGGACTTTGCTTTCCGATAGATATAGACAATAGGAAACCTTAAAGAAATAATATGCAGTGATATACTATAATAGAAGATCAAAGACGAGAATGAAAGGGAGCTTGGCATAGACCAGTCAGGAATTAAAAAAGGAAATGACATTACAAACGGGTCGATGTGAGCCTCAAGAAAAATATGAATCATGGATTAAATCAAGATAAATTTTCTCTTTTTTTTCCTCCTGACATTAAAATGGGCATTAAAATTAATAAACATGCAGCAAAACAAAGGAGTGAAGGGATAGCTGACTATTAATTATTGATGCAGCATTCAATTATTATTATTACCATAATTAACACCAAATTAATGACTATTAATTGATAATTTTCGATGGTTTTATTTTCTCCATTAAATCAAGGATAAGCGTGACTTACCTATAATCTCTGACTGCTGAACTCTGAGCTGTTTTAAGTATTAGGGAGCATACAAAAACAGTGAAAAGGCAGCATGATGCTCCAAACCTTCGTCTGCGTGTCTCCATCTCGCCGTGTGTCAATTGCCTGGTTGGAAAAATGAGATGTTAATTAATATTTATGAGCGTTTTATGGAGGAAAGATTGAATAGTAGGTACGCTTTTCAAATAATACCAACCAATTGATAATCATTTTACTCCATTAAAGCCATTGACAAATGCATTTACAAAATAAGGAAGCAAGCCTTCCATTGTATCTTTAACTGTAACACGGGGTGGCAAGCTCCTGTAAAAATTTCTGGAAAACGATTTTACCGAGGTTCGATCGTGTCAAGGCCTTACTTAATAAGGCCCCTATTCGGCGCAGCCTGCGAAATTCTCAGCCTCAACTGTGACGAAATTTTGACGTCAAAGCCGCGAAAGCTTCACCTAGGGCCATTCATCATTTGAGCTTAATTGTCGAGGATGAATCCACAGATTGTTTGACCTTGTCCTCCCTGAGCGTTCGAAAGGTGGTATTCCCATTCAACTCGTAATATACCGAGCACCAACCATAGGTACTCCCGTCTCTTCATATGTTCCTTCGTCCTTCTCCTCAAAGCTACCGTACCACATCCCATATCGTGTCGATTTAAAAAATCACTAATGACACGAAAATATTCAACATGATCCAAGATTGGTCCGAATCTTGCAGAGCATACCATAATTACTTTCGCGTTACTCGTATCTGTCCACGGCGCCACAAATTCAATGCTCACACCTGATGTCAATAGAAAAGCGTACATTTTGTTACGCTTTTCCAGCATTGAAAAGCGCCTCTTTTTAGTAGATCAATATAAATGCTTATTTTCAAATAAAAATTAAAGTTATACAATATGTTTTATGTGGGTGATGTAGAGTTGCACGTCACAGTTAATTGATTTCACCAGTATTCCGTGTCCTGCTGATTTTTTCCGACTGAAAGTTTTTTAAGTGCTTCCAGGCCCGGTCCGAGGTGTATGCGAACTACGCGGCCGCGTAGGGCGCCGGGCCAGGGGGCGCTCCGACAAGGCATCGAAATATATAGACTAAAAGGGCACCCGACATTTTTCAACAAAGACAAAAGGAAGAAAACATATATGAGTTCAATAGCATGTGTAATTAATCGCGCAACTCAATACAGCCGAAATATCACACGTACCTACCTAATAACGCTATGGTACAAGCTTAAATCATTAATTAAATCTCCAAGTGCATTAAATGCTGACTGCGTCATTTGGCCCGGAGGCGCTGCCTTGCTAACCGCAAGCTTCAGTCTACAGTCCGCCCGGAGGCAATTGGGGGCGTTTCCTCCTTTTTTGTTCTCCTCGGGCGTTCTTTGCCCCTTCCACCACCTTTAAGAACGTTTTATGGAGGCCTCCACTTCTTGCAAGTGGCACGGCATGGGTCTCTGAGCCTCCGCGTCTGAGCGCCACTGGTCATTCCACCCCTTTTATGTTTTTGCTCCTGTCCAATGGTGCACAGCGCTTGTATCTATTTTTCGTGTTGTCTCACAAAAATAGTGCATATTGCAAATGTCTAACGTTTGTATGCATAACGTGCGAAAATAAGTTATGGGTCTAATTTTCATTCCCAAATCAACGAAAATACGTCGCATATTTTGGCACTCCTTGTGACTTTTAGCTTGCATTCTTTTTTTACTCATATACGAGAATTTGGGGTGCGTGCTCGACTACTGGTTTGACAACACCCGATATTAGTCCCACTCAGCAAATGACATTAGTGGTGAGATTTGTAAAATTTATGGAGAACGAGGAAGTGTTAATTAGAGAACACTTTTTAGGATTCGATCCTAATTTAGATTCTACAAGTGAAGGCCTCACAGAAGGTTTACTCAATGCGTTATCCCAACGAAACATTTCCTTAAAGAACATGAGAGGACAAGGATATGATAATGGTTCCAATATGAAACGAAAACACATTGGAGTTCAGAAAAGAATACTGGACTTGAATCGCCGTGCCTTTTTTGTGCCATGTGGAAATCATTCGCTAATTTTAGTAGATAACGATGCCACTCAGTCTTGTCCTGGTGCAGTCGAATCAGTATTCAGTATTCTTGAAGAAATATTTAACTTCTTTGGAAGTTCTATTCATCGGTGGAGTATTTTGATGAGGCGCACACACCGACACTGACGGTGAAACCTCTCAGCAATACTCGATGGGAGAATGGGATTGCGGCCTTATTGCCTTTATGGTACAATATCGGGGAAATATGCGATGCCATTCATGAAGCCTCTCAAGATAAAAAACTAGATGCATTTGGCAGGAACACTGCATTGGGAATTTCAAAACACTGCTAAGTTTCAAGTTCCTGTGCAGTTTGGTAACTTGGCATGAGATTCTACTCAAAATAAACATGGTATTTAAGGCCTTGCAAAAAGTCACATCCGACCTAAAATCCTCAATGGATCTTATTAAAAGTGTGCAATTTTTTTTGGAAAGTATGAGATCTGACGAAGGTTTCAATAATGTGATCGCTGATGCAAAAGAACTTGAAGGAGAGATCGGTGTTGCTGCAGAGTTCAAAAAAGAAATTCAAGTCCGTCAATGCAATGGGCAACGGAAAATAAAGAGGCAAATTTCCTACGAAAGTAGAGATGAACCTGTACAAAATGCGAGAATGTCATTTAAAGTGAATTTCTTCTACGTTGTGCTCAATGCTGCAATATCCTCCCTCAAGGAAAGATTTGAGTTAATGGAGAATCACAGTAAAAGTTCAGGTTCCTATATGACATCAGAAATCGGCTGACGTGGGACAAGAAGAATGCCTGCATGCATCTTACACAACGTTTTAAGAGATGGCGAAGAATGCGACAAAAATGGAGTCGAACTATGTGACGAAATGCAAATTTTTGCTCCAATGATCTTTGCTCCAATTTCTCTGGTAGCTCTCCTGCCCAAGCCTTATCATTTATTGTTCAAAATGGGTATACCTGTAAACACATTTCCTAACATTTTTGTAGCATTAAGAATACTCCTAACGCTCCCTGTTTCCGTGGCTAGTGGCGAAAGAAGTTTTTCAAAGTTAAAACTGATTAAAACTAATATGAAGTCAACTTTGTCTCAAGAGCGTTTGAGTGGTTTGGCAACAATGGCCATTGAGAATGATTTACTAGATAAAATGGACACATTAAACAATCAAAGAATTTGCGAGTATGAAGGCCAGAAAAATCTCTTTTAAATAATTTATGTTGCTTACCTTTGTACTAAATGGACCCGTGAATGAATTCTTTTGAACTAAGATGAGATTTTCAGTGACTTGAAAAAGGTCTCAATGAAGTAAATATCATTTAAGTTCTTTTAAAAATTAGCAAGTATAAAAACTTGAGAACTTCTTTCAATTTTCGTCGAGTCGGCCGTCGGCTCTATCATCAGATGATGTAACTGCAAGGGGCAAAACACTCCTGGTGAGGCGAGAGAGCGGCGGCGTCCTTGCTGTTGGGGGATGGAACAACTTATAACAGTACAGTAGTTGGGCTTAAATCGCCAATGGCGGCGCATGGGCAACTGCTCGCGTGTTTTGTTCACACGGCGGACGAGACAGCTCTAAAAAAGCATTGTATGTTTAGACACTGATTTTATCAGAAGAGATTAAAAAAATTCTTAAATTTCTATTCGTGAAGCCTTTATTTTCAATTTTTTCCTCGAAGAAAAGAACTTCATAATCCCCATCCCCCCCTTCAGTAGGTATTTCTGGGGGGGGGGGGGGGGGGGGAGGCGCCGAAATTACAGTTCGCTTACACTTGAAAAAAGGCTCGGACCGCCCTGAGTGCCTCTAAAAGATTATAATGTCAGCCAAAAACACTACAGCCTAAAAATGTTTTACATTGTCATTATGCCTTGTTAAAGTCGATGAAAAATAATTGGAATACATCCTTTCCACACGTTGCAACCGGCTGGAAAAAGCACTTTTTATCTGAAGAATTCCTCTAATAACTATACTAGAAGGAAAATCACCTTTACTACTCATTTTCATGTTATTTGAAAATCATTTAACCGGTTTGGTTAAGGCTTAAATTTGCTTTACAATGAATGATTTGTGGTTCCTAAGTTTTCCTCGACTGATGTGAAACGCATTACCATATTTTGATTAACTACTGATTTACATGCGAATTACTTTACGACTGTACTCAAGGTATTTTACAACTCATTTACGGAACCATTCATCTGATTTACATCACCTTTGCATACCTATGATTTACATCGGTGGTTCAATTTTTGAATGAGTTTCCAACCAGAAATGAGTAAGTCAAATCAGAAGAAATGCAGTTGCAAAGCATATTTAATGAGAAATTTTCTCCTGGGTAAGCGTCAATTAGAAATACCCTATATCTTAAGTCGGTAAACCGTCGCTCGTGAGCTACAGAGATTTTGCTTCTGCGAAAGTTCCTGTCACAGACAAGGCACAGGCGCGGCCAGAGTCAACGAAAGAGTGAATGAGGCAGGGGAACTTAACTACTTCGCGAAAGAAGTTAGAACGCAAGTCTATTAGAAAAGTGGTTAAAATCACCCATCACCGTGACTGTACAAGGGACCCAATCCTGAGGTCTTGTCATAAGATGAGTCGAAATGGGACGGCAGGTAGATTTGAATCATCTTCAATCCTCGAAACGCTTGTGTTGGTGGCTATTGGAAAGGCTCCACGCTGGGCACCTTTTCTCCCCTGTTTCTCTTAACTCTGTGAGGCCAGTAGCCCATGTCCCAAAATCGTCCACTGCGCAGCGTTAGGAACTTTTGCGGACAGGTGTAACTGACGGAGAAATTTGGGTAACTCGCAATCGATGGTAAATAAATCGTAATAAATGCATCGAACAACGTTCAATGGTATCAGGCTCAACTATGTGGAAGTTGATATTCACAAATGAAAAAACGACTTCGTTTTCTTCCACTGATTTATTTTTTCCGTACGACATGTTTCTCCAAGCTCCCCCAAGTCCCTTCCAGGTATTTATATTTGCTTGAAATTAAAAAATTTTTGTACTTGAAAATGACCTCTATGTGTCGAAACATGTCGTACCGAAAAAATAAATCAGTGGAAGAAAACGAAGTCGTTTTTTCATTAGTGCATCGAACAACTTTCATTCCATTGGTAGCTCGCCGCATTTTTTACATATGGAGAGCAGCTTCGAGTATATGGGTCGGGAAGTTTGCTGACCGCAGTATAATAGTTCGCAATTTACCGACCACAGAGAGTGATGGAAAAAAACAGGGCTTACGCCTCTCCTTTGGCTTTTCCCATTCGTGAGGACAACGTATGCCCTTATAAGATGTAAGCGTGCACGAAAGTGATCGCGCAACCTTGAGACAAAAGAATGCATAGATTGATGAGGGAATTGCACGAGAGAGCTTCCCGGAAGCGTCGGTGCACCCGTTATTACTTCCTGTTATCAGTGAAGGGGTGAAGATCACGGACACTCTTGACATTCTTGCAGTGGTAATGGAAAAGTGGCGACGTTTACGATCAGTGAATAGTTTAAGACTGTGAACTTGGATTCAATAGGCTCATTCACGACAGCCCTTTGGGAGGAAGTGATACGAGATAAAACTTCGCTATGAGCTTGCTTTTATGACGTGGGTATGGGAAATATTTTTCATGCTCCAATCAAGTCAAGCTGAGTCTTATTTCGAAGGAATAAAAAATCCTAAGTAATTAAGTGCATGCGAGTCCATGAGTCTGTATTTTTAAACTAGACAAAGTCATAAGATGAAAATTCTAGCTGTAAACTTTGAGCGGGAATAATACACAAAGAGGCCCTGGAATGTACGACATGCACAGTGAAAAATATCCTTCGGTTAGAATGAGAAGCGCGTAATTTTTCAAATGCGAATTTCTCAAGTCCACAACGTATGCAAATGGCGGTGGGCAAATATCTAAAAAAGTGATCGACTCATTTCGGAGCTTACGGAGAAGTGGGGGTTTGAAAATTACTTTTACCCCTCAAGTAGTAAGCTTTTTCGATTACTCCATTGTCTAACTAGGAATCCATAAAATTAATTCATTCGCCTGGTTTCCCGACATTTTCATCGAAACCAGTGGACCAGTTTTTTTAAACGAATTTTGCAGAAATGTTTCAACGAACTCTGCTAATTTCGGCGTTGGCACTAGCAGCACCAACATGTCTGCATTCATTCGGTTCTGTTGATGTTCATCGTGGCCAGTTTCTAGCCAAATTGAAGTTCATGAAGCCAACAGATATCGAAAATATATCAAAATAATTCATTTCAACCCTGATTTTTTTGTCTTCAGCTATTCAGCTTCATTCACCTCTTATCTGATGAAATCATTTGTAAGTTACACATTATCAAGCGTCAATTTGTGCCTCGAATTTCCAATGGCACTATGACCCATATGATAAACGCTATGTTTGTAGCTCGTGCATTTGTGCTGGCTGGACTGGTTTACGACGAGAAAGATGACTAATCGTATAATCCATGCGAAATACATCTATATCTACATAAGCCCTACGAGCCTCCGCGTTGGCGTGTGGCAGGGGGTGTTAGGTCACCGGCCTCGTAAAGATGTAAGTTTTTGGGAGATGAAATGGTGACTTCATGTATTATAGGAGTGTGCTTAGTGGAGCTCAGTTTTTATTGTGGTCGCTTATTGTGCACGGAAAGAACGAGTTTTTGTACCTATCTGTACGGCAGTGTATCTCTCTTATTTTTTCCCATCCGTCAGACCTCGAGATGTAGTGAGGAGTCATGATAATATTCTCTATGTCGCTCTGAAAAACATTAGTTCTGAATGCATCAAGCAACCTAAGCCTAGCGTGTAGCCTCCGAGTCTCTAGAGGCTCCCACCTAAATCCCTCTAAAAGTTGTGAGACACTATATGTACGCTCGTGGCAGTTTTTAACGAAACACGCTGCTTTCCTATGTATTTTATTATTTTTTTTGGTTAAATCTTTATGACCAGGGTCCCAAACGGTCGCAGCGTATTCGAGGTATGGCCTACCCAGAGCGAAGTAGCATCTCTCTTTGACTTTGTATCCGGGGGCCTTCCTATTATACTTTTGACAAAAGCTAGTTTTTTTAATGCTGTGCCACATATGTTTTGTATGTATAATCCCCACGATAAGTGATAGACAAAAGACAGTTGATTCCACATGGACATTTTATTTCTTTCAATAATGTCTTTTCTCAGCAAATAGGCATTTTTTTTCAAAAAGTTTACTTCGCAAACTCGACATATATGCTGAACTAAGATGACTTTTTCCAAAATGCGCGAAAGAAACTCTTCGTTCTGCAGTTTTTGCCCTGAATGTACTCGGCGGCCATGTTAAAACGGTTGACCACGTACTCGAAAAGAACGGCCTTTCCTATTATTTTGGAGCTCGTTTGTTCGAGTATTTCATGCGATGCCACTGAACAGATGAGTAATATGCGCATATCGGTGACAGATGAGTAATGATTCTGAACACCTCAGGGGGTCGCCCTCTGGGATTCAGAACCCCTGAAAATGAAGAGCAAGTCTCGTTTTTCATCGCGCCGGGAGACATGGAGCCTCTAACCGAGTGGAACAATCGATGGACCCCGAGATACGCGAGACATAAGATAGATGCGCCGAGAAACCTATGACATTTTATCAGGAAAAAAACGCCATGTAGCTGCTTTTATTATCTAGTTTTTTTCTGCATAGGGAAGACATTCCAACTTATTTAACCAATAGCAATTTTTATTGTTAATACATCGAAGAACTTCTCATGGGAAAATATTTTTTGAGTAATCTCAAAATAAAATCAAATGTTGTTGCAGATTAATTCCGCGTTCAAACGAATGAGAAAGTAGTTTGATATTATAAATGGCTATTTGGATGGTATATTTTAGGAGAAGGCTAAGCAACGTGAAAAGTATCAGAAAGTATAATCATAAAATTTTTCGCAATTAAACGCAACCAGCATGCGAATGAAATTTTGGGTCTTCAGAGTGCGAGTCAAACATCAGCTCAGGTCATACCCGAACCTAGGAACGTTTGGCATTAAGTCTTAAAAGAATATTTTTATTGTATCTTATTTTCTGCCGGCATTATAACGTACGTATCTAAGTCGCCCGTGATGCCCCGTCCCGTGATGCTGCTGTGTTGCCTAATTTTAGGCTAGGCAGCTGGAATAAAAGCAGAAGTAAATTTGACTGTATTTTCAGCGAAATTTTCCTTCCATGACCTCGATTAAAATTAAATTTTCTATTCACTCAGTAACAACGACCTCGCACCATTAGTCATAATTTCTATACCTCAGATTAGTTTATCATCGGCGAAGGAGGCTTTCTAGCTCTTTACGGATGTCACGACAAAATATGTGCAATTCCTCTCAACGAAAATCTATTAAAGCATTGACTTTAACTGGACTTGACCTCAGCTATGCTTTGACCTATTGCAACCATCTCGGCAATATTCCGATATTGATTTTAGTGCGGTGGTCTGCGTGTTGCAGTTCTATTTGCAATTCTAAAACACCATATTTTCTAATTGATTAGTGACCTAGCAGCTTAAGAACTTCTGTTGATAAACCCCAGCAATGATAAACATGTACTCAATCACTCATAAGTTACGACAGATAGTCCGCAAAATGATGCGGACTCTCCATTCAAGGCCATTATCAGTAACTTATAGGCATGATTTAATTGACGAAGCAGTTAATCTTGAGGTCAAGAAGGGACGGTCACTTCACCCTTAAGTGACTTTGCTTCCATAAAAGAGCGGGTAAAGGATCGACAGAGAATTAAGTATTTGCTCTCTCAATTCTGTGAAAAATGCATTGTTTTCCGCCACAAAAACGTGATTGTTTGAATTGTTAGTTGCGTATTTAATTAGTCGTGCTATACGGCGTTTAATAGAAAGGTGGCCGATAAGTTATAGGGTGATGCTGTTTACGATGAGATTTAACATTTTAATATTATTAGGACCAATATGACAGAGTTCTGTATAAAATGAAAGGTTTTTAAGCTTGTTTTTATTCTTTAGGATATTGATGATTTATTCCGTGTGTAGGCCTTGAGCATGTTTCCGCGGAATTCCTCCAATGAAGAAAACTAAACGAATGCTCAAACATACGCAAGAGAAAATATTTTTTTGATGTAAATTTTCATCATCTTTCTCAATCTCACATATTTGTTTTAATTTTCATGTCCAAGATTTGCAAGCCAAAATTTCTCTCATTGATTAGAATTTTCACAATTAATGCAGAGCCTGGGGTTTGTTCACGGATATCCATTAATGCTCGCGCTTATTTTTCAATTGCGCTAGTGAAAGCAAAATTTTGATCGTTTTTCCTCGAATTTTGTCCAGTAATTTGAATAAATAGTTTTAACTGACAGAGTTCTCATGACAATAACTGTGAGTGCTGCTCTTTTTGAGCGTTCTGCCTTTTTGACAGCGATAAAGACAGCGCGAAATAAAGAACCGTGATCCCATCTCTGATTCGAATCGATAATCTTGAATTGTGATTTCGGGTTCGATTAAAAGCAGACACAAAATAAAGTGAACCAATGCTAATGGAATGAATACGAAGTAATTGTTACGCAATTCAGTGATTCCACTTCAAAATCTTCGAACATTTGTGATTCAAGCTGCTAGCACACGAATTGGAAACAATCAATAGTTATCAGAGTCAATGTTAATTGGAATATCTGTACATCGTATCTAATAAATGGACAACGACGTACTGCGATGAGACGTGGATTTACTCATTAAGTTACTTCCCTGAGAGTAGCCTTGCAAGTCGCTTGTTAGTGACACTTCGACGTGTAAGCACGGTCGTCCATGGCATTTGGGGTAGATAGTGGGGTAGATAATCGACCGCGGTTTGCAATTGCGAGGAAACTAGACCGGCTTTTACTTTTCTGCATATATAAATATTCGTATGTGCTTGGAATTTTTAAAAGTTTTAAAAATTCCACCTAGGTTTATCGGAGAAGATGCACATTACTACCGTATTGATCGATTATAATTAATTTATAGTGGTCTAGCTGCTCGGAAACAAACGAATAAATCCTAAAATTTTCAGATCGGTGACTGACAAGTTTTAAATGCGAAAGAAAGCAAAAGTAAGCTTTATGACAGTTCTAGTATTGGACAAGAATAATAAGAATCAAAACGATTCTCATACTTGACTCGCTTGATTAAATCCACGAATGCTTGTGGAAATCGGACTCAGCGATTTACGAATGCGAATATCGCCAAGTTTAGGTGATTTTCAAAATTGCCATATTTTTTGCTGATTCCCGTCATTAATTTCTTTGGGAATGCCGGAAGTAATGTGTAAGCAGAACGATGCCCCGCAGATAGGGACCGCGTCCGAAATATCGCTATATTCGCTACTTCCATAGAAGTCAACTTCCACGTGTAAATCCACCAGTAAAAACACCGGTTCCAACTCAATCACCGAAGTCGCGCACGGCTGGGCACGGCCCGAATACAGACGGGCGCTGTCATCCCAGTCGTCCCAGTTCTGTCCCTCCCATTCAAAGTGCGCCCGTCTACAAGTGGCAGCCACTCAGTGCGAAGTCATTTCAGTCATTAGATTCATATTATTAAAAATTATTATTATTATTGATGCGATGAGGAGTTCCTTATTTTGCAGGGAATTACTACCAACGTTACTTGTTCCTCACTGCACGTTTTCCTTTATACGGATGATTTTGGGCGATTCATCCCATTACATTGTTCGTTCCTGATTAAGATAATAAAGCCCCAGAGCGGCCCAAGGTCAAACGGCAAAGTATTCAATAGTTGAAGTTATTATTTCTTTGTTCATGAATTGGAGAGGCATTGTAACGTCAGATCTCAAGGAATATGTCGCGTAGGTATGCAGTAGGCCAGTGAAGAGAAATATCGGCTAAGTTTTTTCTTTCAATTCTAAATACATCATCCTATTGATAAGTAATCACATTTAGGAGGTTGTCTGGCGATAAATATTCTGGTAAAAAGAGAAATTAAGTTAAATATGTCTTATCATTGTATTATCATTAGGAGTTCTTGGGTCCTTGACTCATTAGTACAGAGCTAATGACATGCAGCCGCTTTAACCGCTCAACGCCAAGGCTTATGGGAGAGGATGCTTATTTATACCATATTGGTCAATAATAATTTATTCCTAGTCACATAACAGCTCGAAAACATACGGAGATATTGTAACATTTTCAGATCGGGGACTGGAAATTTGGCATTTTTTGTTGCGAGGCGATACGCGGTGTTTTCGTTAGTATCACCAATGTAAAGGATTGCGTAGCTACACCTTGATAAGACTACACAAAAAATGAATGTAATCTATTTCCTCGCATCGCTGCGGAAGTAGGCAGTAGGCGTGTAATTGAAACTCTTATCAAAACGGGACGAAAGCTCGGGTTGCCGAGGAAGTTGAATGGAGTCTTTCTGAATGAAGCACTTGTACCGATTCGGAAGTTCTCCGGGAGACAGACGGCATCATGGGATCGCTAATTTCATCTCGAGGCGCCGATTTTAATTACTCGTAAGAGAGAAAACTACTGTAGGGAGAATGATTCACTTCTATTCAGTTCAGATTACAGCGAATTGCTTCTTGACGCATTTATTAACCCCAGACATCTCCATTGGCACTGCGATACAAAAATACTGATGTAATTTTGCTCAACGCTCGATCAAAGTTCGGCGGGTGGAAACTAAAAAGAGAATAGAAAATATTGCGGGGAGATAAACGAAGAGAAATGCAAATCTAAAACGTGAATGGAGAACGGCGAAGTGCTTTGTGCAGACAATATTCTCATGTGGTTCTGAGACCTGCATAACAAGAAAGCACGCGAAGAAGAAAATTAAGGGTCAGGAGGTGCGGTGAGCAAAAATATTGAAAAAATTAAACGGCCAGGCAAAATGGAAAAATAGGGAAATTCGGCACAGGGGTGAAGAAGCGCTCTTGTCACTTAGAAAGGCAAACAATGCAAATGCGGGCATGCATGCACTCATAGGATCACTTGAAAGATGGACTCGGAAAGAAAAGAAGAGGTAGACTAGGATGAGAATCGGAGGATGACATTAAAGAAAGGGTCAACAGAGGTTACTGCCAAGCAATAAATAATGAAGCCAAAGTAGAACAACGTGGAGATACATTAAAGTCAACTTCAGTAACGGTGATGATGCCTTGATCAGGACCGGGAACAAGGATCAATTAAGTCATCGCTCGGATCTCAAGCAGTTTGCGCTCATTGGTGAATGCAAAGCTTTTTGTGAAGAAGAGATCTAAGAAACTGTTTCTGCCAAAGGAGAGTATCTCATAAGAGCTCACGCTATTCTCAGCTAGCGTGAACTTTCTTGTAGTCACCAAACGGTAGACCCATAAGTTCCCCTGAGTAATGCACTGTTTATTTACTAGTGATGCAGTCGAGGCTAAATTTTCCCCTCTATTTAGTTTCTTACGCCTGCTATAGAGTTTTGGCCCGAAAAACTTTGAAAGTTAGTCTTGGAAAAACTGAGAATTTCAGAAAACTTCTCTTTTACTAGACCTATGATTCATAAAATGTTATTCCATGTAAATCAATTGTATTATTTTATTTTAAAAATTGAAAATGCCAGGATAAATGGGTAAGAAAGCATGTAGCCATATTCCCTCCATTGTTACTCCTGAAAATCAACTGAGAATTCTCAGCTGTTTGAATTTATTTGTTCAAATCAAGTTGCTCAAATTTAAATCGAATGTAAATCTGTAATTTAGAAACGTAAGCATCTCGAAGCATTATACTTTTTACAATTCATCTTTACTACTTGCAACTAATATCTACCAGACTGGAAGGAGATATATTTTTCCGAAATATTATGTTCTATCTTTGAAAGAATCGAAATAACGACGAAACCAAGACTGAAAAACCCTTAAATATTATACATAACTTGTCATCTCTGTTTGGGACAATTATTAATTTAAAATAATCACAATCCATCATTTTTATTTAGCTTCCGGACAACCTATTAATTCTTCACACGCCAGCCTTGAATAAGTAATATACCTATTGAATATGCAATAATTTAAGTTAATTTTTACAACGTGTTTATGGTGGCAATTGAGATTCATTGTGACAGCTGCTTTGTCATTGGAAATAAATTTCTCTCATTTCGCCATTAATGCTTTTCCATTGTTGACCTCGCATTTGTGCTTTTCATTGTCGGCGTATGTTCGATTAACCATGCACAAGTGCGAATTCCGGGTTTCGCTCCTTTTGAACAAGGGAAAGGCGGGAGAGCGCTCAAAGCGTAACGCCACGAGGGCGGTGAACTTTTGCTTCTGTTTGTTGCCATTGGATCTTCATCTTTTTTATTTTCACACGCGTCACCTCGCTTTCACCCTTTCTATTTTGCACCCAGCTACTTCCGTTGATTGCAGTTCGCAGCGACGATATAACATTTATAACGAGTAGCACATATACTGCACATGGTTAGTGGCTTTAAATTATTTTTTGTAAACTATTGAATCAGTCTGTTTTGCATGTTTTGCATGTTTTGCATGTTGTTAATTATAACGAGCTAACTCGCATAAATATGTAAATTTCTGGAGCTGCGAGGAAGCTAAATAAATCATGCGAAACCTCAGCGATGCGGTAAATTGCATCTCTTATTAAAATAAACAAATTCTGTCTTCCTCTGACAAGATAAATATTAACAATACAGGTCGATAGAGTAAGTTCATTTAATTATTAGTCTCTGATAATCACCACATCACATTGACAAAAAATAATATGGAGAAATTGAATTATACTTGTAAGGAGTTCGTTTCGTTTCTACTTTTTATTCCCCCACGTTGGGCCACCTATCAATGATAGTGTTCTTCATAGGTTTTAGAAAAGTAGATTATTTGGATAACTCATTCCATATCCCTCATCCATGTTTGCAGAAACATTGACAAAACCAAGCGAAGATGACTCCGAAATACAGTGCTTTCAAATCTTAGACCCTATAACGCAGACCCTCTCCCTAATGAGATATGTTCTATACACATGCACTTTAAGAGTGCATTAAATCGACTGTAGCATCACAGTTGCTCAGAGGTAAAAATTAAAAACAATACAACTAAACAATTGACAGATAATATGGCAAGATTAAAAGAATTCTTTCAAGTAACCACTCATGGAGCTTAAAAAAGGTATTTTAAGCTCCTCGTCACTGATGCGTTTGTATATGTAAGGAGATGCAAAAATCTATGTATTATCCACTATACGAGGTTTAAATATACGTGATTATAATCATAGAATTCTCTGTGAGAAGAATACGATTAAAGGAGTAGGATATCGTTCTCTTGGCTGTTCCGTCAGCACCTAATTGATAAAAGTGAAGGTGTTGGGTCGTTTTCCTCCCCCCTGTCGGCTCTGGTGGCGAGTGTCGCCATTTTCAGGGTTTTCCCACGTAGGGCATTTTCGGCCGGTCCCTTTCTCCCGCGGTCGATGGGATTCGACCAAGGGGGATTCACCCCTCGGAGTGAGGACTTCTTGGCGGTACCGCCATTCGAGGGTCAGTAACCCTGTCCCATCCGGGCCCTTTTCCTTCGGCGTGGGTGTCGCGTTTGGTTTTTTCACCAGTGTGTGTCGAAAGCCGGGAGCGTGTGGACGCGGACATGTGTCGAGCGCTTCGTCGGAAGTCGCGCGGGAAATAAACACAGATTCGCTTGAAGGTGTCCTCGCCTTTTATTAATCATAACCTGGGGCACTAGGGCCCCGCACGCACAGAAGACTTTGAAGTTTTTCCAAAATGGAAGATTGGAAACATAACCTTGTCAATCCTCCATCCATCAGAAGACTAACTTCGTTGGGAATTCGTAGGATGTTATATAATTCCTATTTTTTAAGTTTTTCTCACATTTTCTGGCTATAGATCGATTCATTATCAGAAATAACAACACGATTACTAATAGAAATTATATTTCAAAATCTATTTTAGAATTTGACAAGTTATGAACGGGTAAAAGAGTGAGCAGTATTCCGCCAACATATTTAGAAGAGGTATACTAATGAAAACCCAATCACAAATCAATCCCATATTATTTTTAAATTTGTGATCTCATAGAGTAACAGGGATATTCTTGTTGTTAATACCACCACTGACGGTGAAAATCTCATCTGGGTTAAAAGAATAATATGAATACCTATGGAAGAATTTCTTTGTTCACAAAAATTTCCGGCATTATAGAACCTATTTTTGAGCATACCCTCTCACGGGTACCGCGAACGGATAGTTTGTTCCCTACGAATAAATGAGTCCAGAGAGTCGCAAATTACCCAATATACTTGTCATTAAAGTAACATTGTCGTTAAAAAATCTGTATTTATATTTTACAACAAGTAAACGGTAAGCAGAAAATTAGATGACATAGTGGTGTCACCGTATAGTGACATAAATATTATTTAATTCTGATTCCGGCGATTTGTTGAAATACGTGTCCTCTAACTTATATCAACAAGAGATGTTTCGTTCCCACGCTTAATTTCTTGCGAGTCGAACTTGATAATTCGTGGAATTAAATGCGAGAATGAGACAAGCATGTGGCGAAGTAGTATTTTTTATAACTAATAATGATGTAATTTTTGCGAAAAACTGTTTATATAAACAAAATCTCCCAAAAATCTTAATAAAGTAAAATATACGCATCTCTCCTTATAAATTATTTAGTTATTAGCTAATAACTGCGGTATTGTAAAAATGCATTCTATAGGAATTGCGCAGTAGTTGTCCCCTATGACTATCAAAAAAGTGTTAATTCAAAATATTTTCGTAGAATGATATGCTTATTTTTACCTAAACTTTGATTTTCAATGGCTAACGAATACCATTAGACACAGCAGGATTTTAAAACGAATTAATCAAAAAGTTATAATACAGTATTGGTTTGGACTCAAACGGTCGCGGTGGAATCTCCTTATATGTATACATATTTCATGTGAAAAATTGGCTCCGCTCACCCTATGGTAGTTTCAGCGAGATAGTTCCCTAGTCATGATGGGGACCGTATTTGAGTTACACGTTTAATTTCAGCAGCTGTGGGAATCATGAATTAAATATTACATTATTGATGATGCAATAATATACATTTATATGACTGAAATTATAAGTAATTCAATAAAAAAATTTGTACAAGTCTTTAACTTGACTAATTTTTTCTCGTGGTACGTTTAAAACTCCGTCACAGCGAAAGGTTTTTTTGTGACCCTGAAAAAAATTACTGCGGTGTCAATATGGTTTGTCTTAAAAAATGGTGGATAAATCATAAAATACAAGCTTTCAATTATTTGACAAGATAAAGGTGTTAGTAATTCTTAAGTTTTTATAATGTCTCTCTGGAGGCATAAACGTACCATTTCCATTGTAAAAGGGCTGGTGTTTTTCATCAAATATATCGGTTAGTAGTACGGTAAGGGACTGATTGTTTGGTGTCTTTGGAAGGGTGAGGTATTTTCCTTCAAAAAAAACCAAATTTATTTATTTAAGGTAAAATGATATTTCGCTCAGGCTAGCTTAATTATGGGATTTTGATCGCCTGAAGTGGAAGGCCACTTAAAGTGAGCTGCTAATACCTACTGATGTAGTTACTTAAAGAAGTGACTTCGCACTTAAGGCGGACTTGAAAGCCTTGGTTTGGGCCCGGTATTCACAATCAATTGGTAAAAATTCAAGCGATGACTGTTACAAGGACGCTCGGCGTGGGTGGTCTTCCACAACGAGGACGCCGTCATTCCGGCCGGCGCGACACCACATGATCAACCAGCGTGGGACACAATTCGGTATCTTCTAATGTTCCTGCTTCTCCTTCCCCCAAACATTGCAACCACAGAAAGGGACAAAGAAAGCCATTTACAGGAGCTATTTATTTATTTAGAGGAGTTCTGTTTCCGGTCGTCAGACGTCAGGGTCTTAAAATAAACTAAAGGGTATCTGGTCCATTGAAGTCTCTAGTTAAGGCGCCAGAAAGTTGGTTGCCTAGGGGGAATCGATTCGACAGTTATTCCAAATTGGACTAAACTCTTTTGGAATGCCGCTCTCTGTTTCGGGCGCTACGTTGCGGTAGCTGGCCGCGCTAGAGCGTGAATAAAACATGCCATCGACAAGGGAAAAAAATTATTGTGTATAATCCGTGTTTCCACTTTACAAATTCACTATAAAATGCAATTTAATGGACGTTACGCCTGATGTCGGCTAATGGTTGAAGACAACTGACTGACCGCAGTTAAGCTGAAGCACGTCTTGAGAATGCAAGGCTATTATGTTTTCAACGTGTTGTAACTGGTAGATTGAATTTATTTTTAATGCAACGCAAAAAATCTACAAAATTCAGAGGCAAGAAAAGAAAATTTTAATTAAACAAAATATCGACATGAAATTACATTAATGATTTAAATACTCCCATTTCTAGACCTTCTCTGCTATATTTTTTTCTTTAAATATGAATAGAAATTCTTTTATCTTTAAATAAGAAATATTACACCGTTTTTCTGCATACTTTTGAATTCATGCGAGAAGAGCTAGACTTTTGAAGGTAACGGCTGAAGTGGTACTGACTCACATTGCTTTTTTCGCCAAATAGGTGACATTCAAAAACCATTTAATTAGGATAAAGCTGATCTCTTCACACAATGTGCATTCTTTTTTCTCGAAAAAGGAAATTGGAACGAAAAAATACCTGTGTGTAGCGATTGATATGAGATAGCTGGATAGATGCATACTGTTGTAACTCTTGACGCAGTACTGCAAACTAAATAGTACGTTTATCAAGCACCAATAAAAAGTAGCGGAAGTTATTCATTCGGCATACGGTATTCTTGAGCGCCCGCGGGAAGTAATTCCGTGAATTCAGAAAAATGCATGTTATGGCACCATGAGCTCCATGCTCAACCTCAACCTTCAGGCTGGATCAAGGCCAGTTTCCTTCTTCATATGGCCGATCACAGGAAAATACACTCTGTCTGTTTCAGAAAAAGCCTCTCTGGAAGCAGGTTCTTGTGGGAATATTGTAAGCTGCGTCAATCACAGAACTTCATTCGCTTTTCAGAAAAAGTGATTCATAAGATTTTTATCTAACGTTTAAACAATTCATAAGAATAAGAGTATTCTCCAAACGAAAACCCGCTTGAAAATTCATCAACAGCAAAAAGTAATTTTTGCCTGTAACTTGTTTTATGAAATTGAAAGGTAAATTCAAAAGTCATTTCAAATCAGACATAACTGAATTGCAAAAAAGTTAAATATTTCAAGACGCAGGACTATAAATTTGCTATCGTAGTTAAAATCATAAAAATAATAATGATAGATGCCTTAATATGAAAAACAGAAATATTGAAGTAGACGCTCTAATCTTTGAGAGGGGAATCCAAGGAATCCAAACCTGGCGGCAAGTCAGATTCGTTTTTCGGATCGCCGCGAACGAGCTGCAGTATGACTTTCAAAGCGTCACCCGCAAGTCCGCATAAGCGCAAACATTCCGATGATGAAAACAGTTATTTGCTCTGACTGAGATTCAAGGCCTGATCCCTCTTCAAGCTGTCGGGAAACATTAGGCTCCTTAGAAGCCCACAAATATCCGTTGGGGAGAATGATTGCTCGGCAGCAACACTGGCTAAAGCATCAACAATTTTATTCAATCTTTATAAGTAACAGCTTACGTTAATGACTAACTATTTATTATCTAAACGAACACACAGAACGCCCAACTCCAAACGGAAGCCATATGAGGTGAGCGTGAGCAAGCAAGGACTATGCCCCGCCGCCACCTGGGACGGCATTTGCCGAGATTTCATGGACCCGGCCTCGGGTCCCAGTCAGTGCAGATGATTTTTCCTCATTAAAATTTTTACACGGATGAATTTAACAATTCAATGAATAAATTTCTTCACTAAATGAAGTATTTTCAAAGAAAAGGGAATAGATAGGAGGGATCTTGGAAGAGACATGATGTAAAGCCTCGTGAACTCTCTAACACGGAGCGTGGCGCTATGGGGCTCGGAAACTTGGTCATTGCGAAGAGAGGATGTACGCAGACTGGAGGCATTAGAGATATGGATTTGGAATAAAATTGAGAGAGAAATCTGGGTGGCGATGAAGACAAACTAGGAAGGACATAGAGCGAATGAGCGAGAGGGTGAGTGTCGGAGAAGGCAAGAAGGATGGATGGAGGACTTTTTGAGAGGCGTGGTGAAGTTGAAAATGGTGATTGAGGGGAGAACACGGGGGAAGCATAGAAGAGGAGGGAAGAATGGAGAGATTTTGGACGAAATAAGATGAGGTAGAGGATATGAAGAATGTAAGGTGTCTGGAGGGGATATCGAGAATCATTTATAGCGATTATAAATAATTTTTTAAGTAAGCCCAAAAACATTCTTTGACCATATTTAATTTATGTGTGCATTTTATTCGTTGGAACTTAACTTACGGGCAATAATAAAAAGTATACAAACATCAGATTTTAAAATTTCTCATTAAATAAATGCATTTTATCTGGAGTTTTCGACGTGGTAGGTATTTATGACTTGGACTGAATTGCATAGTAAAACGTAACTTTCGAACATTGGGCAACACGTTTATATTTGTGGGCAACAATTATCATGGTAAGAAATGTATTTTTCCGCACTGAAAGAAAATCCGTGTATATGGAATTGAATTATTACGAATTATAGGTGATGTGCCATAGGGCTACTTTTAAAAATAGTATTGGGAGGCCAAAAAAACAAATCAGTATGATATAATTTTTTTCACCCTTTATTCATAAATTTGACTCATCAAACCAAATATGCAAAGATTCACGTAAATGCGCTCATGAACAAAAATATCACCAACCACCTTCAATGAGTTTTTTTTGCTGTCTAGTATGTGCATCCCTCTCGGGTTCATTGAGATTTTTTGCGGAATTACAGCCGGTAGATGGCCTCAATGAACAGTACGAGTGGACAATGGGGCGTTGGGAGATCCGATCTCAATCCGTACAGCTGGAAGAGGAAGTGGAAAGCTAGCAAGCGGACTCTGTCAAGGTCGGTAATTAACCCCGTGGCGATGCCGCGTTTTGCCGGTCCGTCTCTTCAAAACGTAACATTAGTAGAACGGAAAGGCCCACATGTCTGAACCTTATGGTTGATCATTCAGATGGTCTCTGCTTCTGGTCAAAAGAACCTTTCTTTTTAAATAAATAGCAGTAACCCGTATTCCAAGTCTCAATTGAAAAGTGCCTAATGCATCGTTCTCGGGGCGATAGAACAGTCGAGTATTTTTCCATCAATTGTACAGTTGTCATTCAAACAATTTGGCTACAAGCTTAGAAAAAACATTAGCGTTGGCAGCCACAAAATTACATTTGTCCTCAAATCAAAGGACGGCTAACTTGCACCACGAATAAGTCAAGAGCATTTGTAATGAGACATTTGTTAGGTCATTGGCCATTGGGCCATTCATTTTTGTTGATCGAGGGATATTCATCATCATTTTTCAGTCTTTTAGCTATGTAGCAGTGGCTTGGTAAGTTAAAGTATACATTTTTATAGTATTATATCCACCTAGACTCCGATTCGAACCACAGACCAACGCTCAGAGCACTACCTGCTAGCAAGCTAGGCCTAGCGTGTAGCCTCCAAATCTCTAACGCCTCCCAACTTTTCATCTGTTATTCTTTCCATTTGTTCTTGGCATTTCAAAGCGAAAAGAGCAGCTTTGCATTGTTTTTTTAAACTCATTTCGCGAATTAAATCTTTCTGTGCAGGAGCTCGAATGATCGCGGCTTATTCAAAATGAGGCCTGACTATAACAATGTAGCGTATCTCTAGCACTTTTTTTAACGGAGAATCTCCATACTATTCTCTTGTTAAATCCTAGTTTCTTTAATGCAAAAACGCAAATGTATCAATTTTCCCTTCGCAAGGTCTAAAATTGCTCCGACTCTCAGGTTTTTAACTTCACCTGAAATGTATATATTTACTTTTCTCACTTTTTATATAATGGCCAAGTGTTAATATAGCTTGAGTCCGGTGTAAAATACCCAGGAGAACAAAAAATGTAAAGAATTAAGTACATGATAAGGACGTTAGAATGAGAATTGGCGGCGGTTACCATAGATAGGTTGGGAGAGCTTCAGAAAAGTCTGGCCAATGTTCGCATTTGTGACTGCAGGGGATAACGATAAACTTATCTGCGGTAACAATTAGAGTTGCTGAAGTATTGCACACCCTTGCCAATAGCTGCGGAGTTGTCTGGAGCTCAGGCCTCGTCATTCACGGTGTTCGTGTAGTTGATATTCGTTCCACTTTCCGCTTGAATTTTCGGGTGAAGCGGCATGTCGGCTGGTCGAGGACACTTGCCGCTCTCAGGTGTGAGAAGATTTCGCGACTGAGTCGCAGTATTATCACGGTGTGAGAGTTTTTCGCGGTAAGTTTGAATTCTATATTTGCGACTCCACGTTATATTTTCTTCGAAAAAACTTTTTTATTTCCACTTAAAATGAGCACCGCAGTCGGGATTATTTGAGCGTGACAGCCGTAAACGATTTTATTGGATAGCACGTGTAACGCTAATCTAATCGTGCTATTTTAAAGCTCGAAGTAAGTAACGTTAAAGAGAAAAAAGTAAAACCTTCCCTCGCTAACTGCATAAAACATAGCCGTTTTTATCGGAAATTGTTCCGCTGTTTTATTTTTTCCTCGGAACGACGATTCAAGTTTTAATTGTAATTGAAAGTGAAGCTTCTAATTTAACTTTTCGGATCGGATGCCACCTATCAACTTTGAAACTCGTAGTTTAATCAACAGACAAAACGTTTGTCTTTCATCAAGAAGAGGCTTTCACCCTACAGTATTCAAACTCACACAGAAATGGCTTATATAACTAGTTTTCACTCCTGTCTGCTATATTTCTGACGATTTAGCTATAAGATCAGCGTCGCTGAATTAAATTAAAATATTCTCTGTCTCCTAGCAAATTATTAAAGATAAGAAAAGAGGTTTTGCTCGCTGAGTTTGTGGATTGCGTAAAGTCTTCGGGAAACTAACTTTTGTCTAATGCGCTGCTTTTTCAATGTGAAAAACAGACTATTTTATTTTCCAGGATGTGACATTTTGGTATTTTTCATTTGATTTGGATTCCATTTTTTAGCTTAGTCACATTTATAATAGTATTTTTCTAACAATTCTTCAATTATAATTTATCAGTTCTTAAAAGTTGCAGCCTATTGAACACTGAGGGGTAATTGAGTACTATTTTATGCTTCCTTAAGGTAGTTTGGGCGAAGTATCTTTTATAATAAAATCCAATGAATTTAGCCTCATTTTAATGAAAAAGATTACAAAAATCTCAACAACTTACCTCTCTTCTATCCATCGAGATATTTGCCAAAAAACAGAGACCGAGAGAGACATGGGAATTGGAAAGGATAGGTACTCCAAAGAGATTGTAACAAAAAATTAAGAAATTCTGTCAGCTATATCTTGTTATAAATAGAGCGCGATTAGTTGTTTTAAAACCGCGAAACAGCCTCTGTTGTGGAGTCTTCATCGCACACCATGAAAAAAATTAGTCAAGTTAAAGACATATAGATATATTTTCTTAACTTATGAGACAGTCGTATAAAATTATATTTGTGTCCAATTAATTTTTCAACAATTACGTTATGCTTCTCACAGCTACCGAAATAAAATTATAAAAGTCGAATACGGAGTCTACTGTGGTTAGGGAAAATATCTCGCTCAAGCCAACTTAAGACCATTGGCCGCGCGACGTCAAGAAGGAGATATTTGTGGTTCTTCTTTAAGAGGCTCTTTGCCTGGATGCGCGTCCTTTTAGAGCGAAACGCCTGAGATGATGCCAAATCTTTTAACTGGCTCCTTCATTGGAGTGCTTACGAGATGAGATACGGGAGACTTCAAACCAGGAGGAGCGATTGAACTCAATGAGCATGGCGAGATATACAAGCACATTTTCCACTTTTAAAAACGATTTATTTCAAACGGCAGATGATCCTTATTCAGGGTCAGCGAGTTGCAACCATCTTATCGTCCACTTGAGCGATGAGTTTTACTGCAAAAGGCGAGTAAAACAGCTCACGACGTCTAGAAGAGTGGAATTAGAAACACTGAAGAGCTAATGTTCCCGAACCTCTCTAAAATCTCGTTAGCAATCCAATGTTATATCCTTTCAAAAGAAGCTACCAGTGTATCGAAACGAAGCCTGCTTAAGGAGACCAGTAAAAGCAGAACTAGCTCTCAGGCACATGTTTTCGAAGAAATAGTCAGGGAAAGATAAAAAAAATGGTAGCTCTATTTACGCTTCAAATGGTTTTTACTTTGGATTATTACAACTTATTTGTTGCAGCATTGCTCTTTAAAATAATGAAAAGCGTGACTTATAACACGCTAAGGTTCGCTCATTTAAAATCTACTTAGACATTTTTGTAATGGTTGAACTTCGAGTACATGGACAATAAACAATAACAATCTTAATATATTGATAACAATATTATTTTTAAGTTATTTTATTTACTACATTTAGCAAATATGGTTTGCTAATTTCTCTAGTAGTGTTTATTACAGCTCCAGTGTTTGTGTAGAGTGTATAAGCCCTCACTTCATAACTTCTCGAGAAATGAGTCAACAGAGCACATAATCAATAATTTCATTTATGGTTAAGTACATACATTTTGATCAAGTTACTATCAGAGAGTAAAAGTGATGAAACATTTAGTGTCCAAGCTATGAAGGCAATCTATTAAGAGGAGAGTTTGCCGGTATAAACGTTGTGAATGTTTACCCATCTATTGCTTGAATGTTTTCTAAAAATGGCATATTTATTCGATTGAATATCGGTCGGACTGCTGCAACACAGCCAGCAGCAGTTAAAGGTAATTCAATTAAATAGACTGTAATACTTGTTTTCTTTTTGCGTAACTCACTAGCAGAGCGTAAAAATATAAAAGAATGCCGAAATTTATTATGTGTAGGTAAGGACTATACAATTTTTGTCTTTCCTTCTTGAGGGAAATACCTAAATACTGGACTCCCTTTTTCACTCTGTTTATATTCATTGATGTTTTCGACGCAAAACCAAATTTTTCCTCGACGAGAGATATATTTTCATTGCTCTGGGATAACTCCCTTGGCTATCAATTTTGAAATAAAAGTAGATTCCCTGTATCTATGTAGCCTATCTGAATGAATAAATTTCTTTAATTCCACTCTATTTCAACCTTTAATCTCAACCTTTTTCAATTTTATCACGTAAATGTTTTGATTCTACAGCATCTGGACTGGTTTTAACGCGTCTCCTCAGTAGCCTTCAGCGTTTTCTCCTCAAAGAGCTGCATAACATTCAAGTTAACGATCCTTGCTGACCCACATCTTCTTCTTCTTCGGTTATCAACCCATGGGTTGGTTGGCAACAGCACGCGCCATTCCGCTCTTTGCTCAGCTTTCCTCTTCATTTCACCGCATGAGACGCATCCAGAGTCATTGATGATCTGCTTCATATAGCTTAATCTAGGACGTCCTCTACTATTTGTCCCCTCAATAAAACCTTCAGCTATTAATTTTATAAAATCATTGCATCGTAGAATGTGGCCCATTAGTTTAAGTCTCCTTGTCTGTATCTGTCTCCAGAGACTTATATTTTCTTGTACTCTTCTCAGCACTTCCTCATTGGTGATTCTGTTTCGCCAGCTGATTTTCTGCATCCTTCGATAGCACCACATTTCTAGGGCCTCTAGTCTATTCTTTTCATGTTTCCCGATAGTCCAACTTTCACACCCGTAAAGGGCCACACTCCAAACGTAAGCTTTCATAACCCTCTTTCTTACTTCCAATCTAACATTTTTACAAGTCAGTAGAGTCTTTTTATCATTGAAAGCTATTTTTGCTAGTTGTATTCTATTCACAATTTCTCGTTTACTCCTTCCATCTTCTGTTATCTTACTGCCCAAGTAGTTGAATTCTGTGTCCTGTCCTGGTTCTTCATCATTTATTCTTATCCTTACAGGTTCACAGCAGTCTTGAGCACCGCATACCATCACTTTAGTCTTTTGCTTATTTATCCTCATTCCATATTGGTCTCTAAGAATTCTTTCCATCTCGTTAAGTATAATTTCTAAATCTTCTTTCTTTTCTGCAACTATGGCAATATCATCAGCATATCGTAACATATCTATTTTCTTCCCATTTACTTTGATTCCTACATCAACATTTTCCCTTATTTTATCGATTGCTTCTTGGATGTATGCATTGAAAATTATTGGTGATAGAGGACAGCCCCGTCTAACTCCTTTCCTTATTATAGCTGTATCTTCTTTATTCTTATTTCTAATTAAGGCTGTTTCATTTTGGTATGTTTTAAATATTATTCTTCTATCGTTGTATTTAAGTCCAACTTTTTCCAAAATCCTAAACATTTTTGGCCATACAACATTATCGAATGCTTTCTCAAGATCAACGAATGCAACGTTTGTTTATTTTTAGATATTTGTTTTTCAATGAGAAGCCTTAAAAAGAGTATTGCCTCTCTAGTCCCCACTCCTCTTCTAAATCCAAATTGATCCTCACTTTAAGTGTTTTCCAACTTTCTTTCAACTCGTTTAAGGATTATCCTTATAAGTATTTTTGAGGCGTGTGATAATAGACTGAGTGTGCGATATTGCTCACATTTCGTAGCAGATGATTTCTTTGGTATAGGAATCATAACACATTTTTGGAAATCTTCAGGAACTTCACCTGTCTTGTATATTTTTCTTATAAGTTGTAGTAAAGAAGCTTTCAATTTGTCACCAGCTTTTTTAATCAGCTCAGAGGGAATGTCATCACAGCCTACTGCTTTCCTATCTGGCAAATCTTGCAATGCTTTCTCAAATTTTTCCTGTAAAGTATCTTCTCCTAGTTCTTCCTCTTCTATTTCTTCACTTGATTTCATTACATTATCTAATAGTGCTCCTCCTTGGTAAAGCTCTTCAATATATTCCTTCCATCTCTTAAGTGCATCGTCTCCAAACAGCATTTTGCCTTCTCTGTTCTCTATCGTATCGAAAGATTTTTTGTTTTGTTTGTTGAAAATCTGTTTTGCTGTTTTATAGGCTATGTCGGTTTTCCCTTTGTTCATATTATCTTCTACTTCTTTACATATGTCATTGAGGTAATTTTCTTTGGCCTTCCTAGATTCTCTGTTGATTTGATTCCTGAGTTTTCTGTATTTGGTTCTACTCTGCTCGTCAACGGCATTCTTGTAAATTCTTCTCTCCTCGATGAGAAAAACTATTTCAGGAGTTATCCATTCTTTCCTGCTTGCTGATCCACATACACCTTATAATAATCCAGATTTTACCAACGATGAGAAGTATGCAGCGGCGAACGAAGCCATTTCAAATACAAGATACGGATTGAGATCTTACTTTGTGGAGCCTAGCCATTTCACTAAAAACGATAGATTACGCTTATCCACTCTTATAAGTTGTTACCCATCATAGATACAGAAAATAATTGTCAGTAATTGCCATTGGAAAATATCAATAACCTGCTGAAACCATGTCGGTAATAAATGATAATTGTGGATAATTAGTAAGATGTAGTTTTTCTTTTATGCACCAGCAGAGGGTCCAGCGAGCATATGAGCACGGGAAGCTCAGAAATTGTTGCACTGATCCATGCATAAAGGATCCACGCTTAAGTTGAGCAGCTCACATTATTTAGTCTAAATTAAGGCTTTAAATCTATATCTTAAGTGATTTTTATTAAAATGCGAATAAGCAACCTCTGCTCAGATTCCAATGCTTTTATAATGGGAGTAAAATATCAGAAATATGGGGTAAAAGTACCCGATTGAATTGAATTTTCATAAATAAAATTGGGCCTACTTTGAGGTCCTTGAAGCCCTTAAGCCTTTCTCATATGGCCTATGTCGTTCTTACACCTATCATAAACCTGTATATAGTACTGTTTGGTAATAGGTTGATCAGTTCATTGGTAATGAGGAAACATCGAGAGCTCTGATTTGGGGCCTCAGGACACCAACCCCTCACCCCTTAAGGTCTACAACTGCAATATGGTTCAATAAGTATACTACACGTGTCTCTATCAGTGAGATAAATTCTAGCTTAGCGATATTCTACAACATCTGACGGACCTTTATTGGTGTCCTTGGGGACCATGGGGCCTACACCAATACACCTACAGCACTCCTTAGTATATACGCTTGGATCCAGCAAACTTTAAGCTCGATCGTTGGATAGTTTTCGAGGAGGAAAGTAACGAAAATAGACTGACACCACTCCATTTTTATGCATTGGTAACGTAGATTAGCCGTTTCATTTACCTCAGCAACACGTCAGAGGAGAAGTTTGTCCCATAAAAGACAGAAGGGGTTGCATCCGGTGTCGCACCGAAGGAGGCAACACTAGGACCGGAATTCCTGCCCTCATTCCCATGATTCCTCCCCTCTTTATTCTGAGCTGTATAAAAGCTCAATCGTCATCCGCGGGAGGAAATTAAATTCGTCCATTTCAAACGTGGATTCCCGGCTACCTTTTAATCGGATCCAATTTTGAGGGCTAACTCAACATCACGAGGGTCCACTCCTGTTCATCAGCTGCCAACCCCGGAAACCACGACTGGATTTGAATACTCAGAGAGAGAGAGAGATGAATAAGACGTGTGTATGAGAGTTGCAGCGCGGCGGGGCTGGGGGAAAGGAGGGGTATTTCCTGTCAGTTCTAGAGCCCTGAAGTGCCTCCCTTACACGTGTTCCCTTTCCATGGCAAGTTAAGTCATGGGGGATGCGCCATACTATTCCCTTCGGGGCAATTATTTCAAGGTCGACAACCGAAAGAGAACGCCTTTTATTCGGTCTCCGCATCCGGCGGGAAAGGAGCGACTAACTGCCACTGATGACGAACGGCTGTGGCATTCTAAGGGGGGGGGGTGGAATCCCCCCGCCATACGGCACGGAAATGACAGCTTATGGGAATGGAAATCGTTTTGGGGAAACAGCGGCGGAGAGGGATGGCAGAAGAAAATCCGTGGCTTTCAAATTGCCGGTCGTGGAAGCGTCGTATTTTTGAAGCCGCAGACGACGAGAGCAATAAATTCTCTCGAAGATACTCGAGTATATCGAACTTATTCGACGAAATCGACGCAAAGTGAACGTGAATGAGAGGGATGGAGTAGAAAACCCATAGCTTTTGATATGTCGTCGAAGCTTTTTTTTAAGCATAGTTGTGGATTATTTTTAACAATATCGAGTATCTCAACGTCTATCGATGACATCTTCGCAAATCGAATGTGGAGGAGAGGTTGGAGAAGAAAAACCGTATCTTTCGACCTGTCGTCGGAGAAGCGTCCACTTCATGAAACCACAGATGATGAAAGCAATAAGTTATCTCTGGGATACTCAAGTATATCTAAGTTCATCGATTGCATAACCGAAAATCGAATATGGAGGAGAATCATGGAGAAGAAAATCCATAGATATTGCTCTGCTGGTGGACAATGACGAGAGAAATGAATCATTTCGAAGATATTCAAGTATCTCAACGCTAAATGATAACATTCAGGGAGAATAAGAGTATCTTGGGCAACATAAATCAAATAAGAGATTAAATGGCGTCTTGAGGATCGAAATTGAAGTGATCTTAGAGAAAAAAGTGATCCACCTAAAATGGAAATCGCGCGCCGTTCGCTGAGATTTTATATGAATAATCAGTGCTTATCACATTTTTTTTTCATTTTGAATTGACCTAGATTAATCATTACCTTAGGGTGGCAACGCCGCTACTTATATATGCGTTTTTAGCGCATGAACGGCACTTTTGTCCATCCAACTCGGCCGATAGCTCGTTTTAATGGATTCAACTTTTCTCTGCGCTTTTATACAGTATCACTTCATCTATTCTCTTCTTGAATCTGCGTAAGATAGCTCAATGTTTATTTTTTGGTATCAGATTTGTGAATACTCAATGATAATTGAATTGAATGCAATTTCGCTCGAAGCGAAAACATGGTCCCAGTTCTCCATTGGTGGTTTCAATTGAATGTGTTCGTATTTATATCTCCCGTTCATATTTTCTTCAGGATCAAAGAACATGGAATTTTCAAACCACGGTCCTCGACGGAAGTCGCGGTCATTGCATTTCGTCTAGCAAGCAGGGGGGAAAGATATTGACGACGTGAGATGCGGCCTAATGTAATCAAGCGCACCAAAACTAGCAAACACTACTTTTATCGAGTCCTTCGTCGTAATTTGTTCGAGATTTGGCTAAAGGTTGTTTGAGCGAAACATCATTGCACCTCTAAATCAAAGATAGTGGTCTCATTTTAAAGAAAAATATCTCATCCTTCCAAGGATAAAAAATAATCAGCACCTTACCCCTCCACTACTCTCCGAGGTATTTGTCAATAAATATCAGCTATTTCACTTACGAAATGGTACGATTAATAACTCCAGAGAGACCGTATTTAAAAAAATGAGGAATTTCTAACACCTAGATTTCATCAAAAAATTTACAGGGTGTAGTTTGTATGTTTTCTCAACTATTTTAGAAAATAAATCATAATGTCACCGTAGTATTTTTTTCAGAATCACATAGACCTTCTGTTGTGAAGGAGTTTTTAACGTACCGCGCAAAAAAAATAGTTAAAAAAGTTAAAGACAGAAATATTTTTATTTCGTCTATTAGAACTTCAGTCGTTTCGAAGTACAATATTGCACTATTAATCATGCAATATTTATTTCATACTTTCTAGAGCTGAAATTAATACGTATATAGAAAGGCTTCTCGGGATTCCTTCCGGGTTGGAAAGTCCATGACCGACGTTACGCCTGCTTACTCTGCAGCCGTCCTGAAGAAAACCTTCCCCAAGAGCTACTCCATCTACAGAAGACGTTCCATCAAAACGGATTCTCCCGGAAAGAAGTAAACCGAGCCTTAGAAAAAGTTTCCCAAGTCATGGCCCTGAAAAGGGCCGTGGAGGAACTGTTTGCCAAGGCATGTATTCCATGTGTGTCTAAAATATCGGGGAAAATATCTAGAATTCTTGGAAAACATGGAATACAGACTATCCACAAACCCCACAGGAAATTATTTAACGACCTCATAAAAGTAAAAGATCCTCTGAGAATGAAAACTCCGGGCGTATATCGCATTCCCTGTGAGTTTGGAGAAGCTTATGTGGGGGAGACTGGACCAACTGTGGAGACGAGGCTGAAAGAACACGAACGATGCATTCGTCTGAAACAACCCGACAAGTCGGGCCATAGCTGAACACAGCCTCATTCACGCCCACAAAGTCGACTTCGACAAGACAACTATACTTTGCTGGGCAAACGGCTATTGGGACCGTTTGGTGAAAGAAGCCGTCGAAATCCAACTAGAGAAAACTCAACAGAGACAGCGGTTTCCTCCTCAGCAACACTTGGAAACTAGTACTGAAGTCCATAGAGGCAACGCGGACTAATCAGAGGAAAACGCGGGAAATCAGCTTCGCACCTGCCCTTCCATAACACACTATATATATATATATATATATATATATATATATATATATATATATATATATATATATATACGTCTTCTACGATCTTGTGAACAAGGTGCTAGTGGCACCGAAATATTAAGAAACTCTGTGTGTTAATTTTTTTTTCTGTTTTTCTGTGTTTAGTGTCTGCCTCTCTCTGGCAAACTGTTCATATATTCGTCACGTGAGTGATCCTAAGTGTAGTTATATATATATATATATATATATATATATATATATATATATATATA
This sequence comes from Ceriagrion tenellum, assembly GCA_963169105.1. Lineage (NCBI taxonomy): Eukaryota > Metazoa > Arthropoda > Insecta > Odonata > Coenagrionidae > Ceriagrion > Ceriagrion tenellum. The sequence goes on from OY720637.1 coordinate 5,450,752, forward strand.
TATATATATATATATATATATATATATATATATATATCGTTCATCCATTCACTCAGACCGCTCAGCGGCAAATATACTCATATAAATGTTTATACAGAAAGGTAGAAAGAAAGTGGATAGGAACACATAAAATTAACAGACACAATGGTGGTGTGAAGATGTAAAGATGGCCAATTCCAAGCAGAAAAAATTCGACTGGACTGGGAATCGAATCAGTCCTCCCTTCCTTCTCAGTCTTCGCTCTTGCGACCAAGGTGCTAGTGGCACCGAAATATCAAGAAATTTTGTGTGTTCATTTTTTTGTTTCTGTGTTTATCGTCTGCCTTCCTCAGGCAAACTGTTTATATATATAACTCACTTCCCTGAGGACGGCTGCAGAGTGAGCAGCCGAAACGTCGGTCATGGACCTTCCAACCCGGATGGAATTCCGAGAAACCTTTCTACATTCTATTCACCGGGAAAACCTGAAATCTTTCATTAATACGTATAGTTCAAATACGGTCTCCATTATGATTAGGGAACTATCTCGCCCGAACTATTTAAGGTTCGGTTTACAATCATGGCAAGGGCCATGGTTGTTTGCATTTTTATGTGATCATAGGGAACATTAGTCTAAGCCAAGTTATAAAAAATATGGTTGGGATTCCCTTTACTGAATAAGGTGAATATTATTTTTCGGTAAGAGTGCATTCTTCAAATCCTGAAGAAGAAGTTGCTAAACCAACGTAAGGGAAATTGGTTCCGCATCAGAAGTCATCATTTCCAAGATTACTTTACAGCCGCTCTCCTATCTCCTCCTCTCTGCCAACCGTTTCATTCCCACAAAAGCGTTCACTATGATGCAACTCATACTTCGCTTAATGTATTGGATTCATGGTCTTTCTATGAAATCATTCCACATATTTCCCATTCTATTATTGTTTGATGGATTTAAAACGTGAACATTCCCATTTTTTTTACCTCCAATAAAACCTTTTTCACTATTTTACAATACAATGACCTTGACACCAAGGCATTCATAAAAATGAATGACCAACCCCTTTGTACTGTCATAGTGACTGTTATCGGTTGGAAATCTTGGAAAGTCTTTAAAAAAGGTGTCAAATACATCAAGATAATTATGAATCATTGTGATGTGATAAAATTAAAGGGTGCTGGATCGCCGAAAAACATTTATTTTGCGGAAATGTTACCTACCTGCATCAGAGAGGTACTGGACAGTATTTTCAAATGTAACTATATTTAGGGAGATTGGCATGTGTTTTCAATAAGTCTTGCGCTATAAAACGTACCGCTGCATTTAAATCTCTCATAAATAAATACTGATTCCATATTTATGAGATCATTGCGAAATTAATATGGCTTGGTCTTAAATTGTGTCAACATTTGGCACTTTCGATAGGAATGATAATTGGAACCACCATTGAATGAATGCAAAACCGTGACCTACATTTAAAATTCTACTTTACTCACAGAAAAGACCGGGGGTGCAGGTGACCTCGATATACTACTATAAAGTAATTTTTTTGTAACTTTGCCTTTGAAAATACGCCGTAGCAGATGTCATAACTACCAATTTCAACATTTATCTCACGACCGAGCTTAGTTACTATTTGCGACTACTAATTAAAAAAATGCCATTTATAATAATCTGAAACCTAAAAATTAGATTAAAAACCTTCCACTGTGACCTAGTGAAGACCGAAATGTAAGGAATGCCATAACTTACACTATTGTCAGTGATAAGAAAAGCTAGGTCCATGTCACATCAACAAAATATAGTCTCAGAATAGAGGCAAAAAATTTAATTGCTCTTGTGACCGTGATAGAAGAGTCGGCCACAACGATAAGTTTTCTCTTGACACCATTTTCGCTTGAAATATTTCGTCACCTAAGACCTGTTATGCTTACTTCACGGAACTATGACAGAGTGGACGGACGAATTACAACCTTATATGGAACATTTCATAAAATTAATTACAGCACTTGAAATTATTGACATAATAATTATTAAAATATCATTAACAATCGCAAATTTACCTCAGAAATATGTCAGAACTTGGGAATTTGTATTTTGCTCGCCTTGAGGCATTTATTTTTAACGCAGATCATTCACCGTTGCACTATGAATTGGCGGCGATTCTGCCTAATACTTCCAATTGCAAACTTTACCAAGGCTAATGACGGGAAATGGGTCTTTGAGTCGCGAAAATTTTCAACATTGGGATAGAGTCAAGGATTGCACAGATATTAGAAATAGAAGGTTTAAAACAATGTTGAGAGCATCTGCAATCTCAAGGGCTCAATATTTTGATTTAACAATATAGAATTTCAGTCATAAAAAGTAATTAATTGCACCATTAATAATGGAGTATTTAAATCATGTTTCCTACAGCTGCTGAAATTAATACGTTTCCTTCGAATATGCTCTCCATTACAAGTCGGTATAACTAGAGATCCATTGCTACCATCAGAGGCGCAATATTTTCTTCTACGCCCGTGGCCTCAGCCGACCTAATCCGCCTCTGTTGGTGATTGGTTGGGGGTCTTTCGGAGGGATGGCAATGAAGTCACAGCTCTCATAAATCGCTTGGCCTTGGGGACAGGCCGGGATGCACAGGTCAACGCCGCCGTTCGCCCACCCCATTGGCTGCCGCCATTCATTCGGGTGCATTCGACAACGAGTCGGTCGCATTGCACGCCCGATGTGAACGACTCTTCTTCCTCTGTCAGGTCGGAGATGAGGAGTCGGCGACCGAAGCAACCCTCGCTTCCCTTGACTCCCCATCGGTCGCCACTCGGGCCGTTCACGTCTGTATTCATGCGCCCCGGGCTTCAGCGTGGGTGTGTGTATTCGCCCTCAGGCAAAACCCTTTTCCTCACTTTCCTCGTGCTTCGAAGGGGGGAAGCGATGGAAAATGACGCGCTCGTAATTTCTCCCGGTTGTTCGAACGAAAGGGAGCGACAAGAGGGAGCCCAGTCAACGCCCCCAACAGCGCCAATCACGCCGTTTGCCGCCGCTTTTGGCGGCGGAGGGGGAAGAGGGACTGCCGGGAAAAAATGAGGGGACCCAATATGGTCACACCCGACGCGGCCTCACGGGTTTAAAGGTTATAAAGGCGGGAGAGGGGTTTCACTCTGGTGGTGACTGGGACGGGAAGAGGAGGACGCAGTGGTAAAAATCAGTGGGGGTCCCAAAATGCCGGGCTCGACCAGCAAGGTCGCCCCCGGCAATAATTCGTGCTCCCACGCCGTGGCGCCGCCGCGCCTCGCGACCGCGCTGACGCGACAATGATACCCCGAGGCGGCATTGCTGAGCAGCGGAGTGTAGGAAGACAATGTGGGGGAGTGATGCCGACAGTTGAATGAAGGAAATGGAGGAACATTGTCTTACGAGACGCGGGTCAGTAACTGCAGAGAGCTGTGAACTTTCGCGAAGTGTTAAACGAGGACTTGAGATGACCTGGACCGGCTAACTTTAGTTCATAGTAAATATAGGGCACACTCAGCCCTATATTTAGGGTTACTACATCATAACTATTAGGAGATTTACCGGTATAGGAAGGTTTAAATGGAAGTTAGTAAAAATCCTCTAGATTGTTTCTTTCGCCGGTGCCTGCTACCATTATTTCTTCTTCGTCTCAGCGTACTTCCAACCCTTCTTCGTCCCGTCCATAATACCTCTCCTCTTTCTCCTCCTCACCAGTATATGCGACATCCTCCCGTCTATTACACCCTGAAGTAACCCTTCGTCCCTCATTACCCCGCCACCATTACAACCGCCCAACTTCTAATGTCATCCAGAAGTTACCTTTCCTCAACCGCCACACCGAGAATTTCCTATTTTGCTCACCACACCTTCTCCACACCCACATCCCGAATGCCTTGCAATCTTATTCTCGTCCTCCATTCTCACATTTCACGTTACTGCTCCATACAACGCGACGCTCTGTCCACCAGCCTCTTCTCTATATCCTTACCCAAGGCTCCCGACATCAGCTCCCTTCTGTTGCTGACCGCTTCCTTCGCCATGCCTATTATCCTCCTCGCTTTTGTAGAGGTACCCATTATCCTCAGGCGTACTTTTAACCGAATAACGCCCGCGAGCAACTTACGTTGGACTGTGAAAAAAAATTCTCTTCCTAGCAGAAAGCTCGTTAATTTGTCGGAATGAGGGCTATGTTTAGGCCCTTCTTGGAACTTAATTATTTTAATAAAAGGGTATCCCTTATACTTCGACCCTGTTATGGTCAACTACCGTTAGTTATGCTTCAGACTCACTTTTGCTCCGAAGTGTGGCCAACTGCTTCGTTTAGCGTATTTACATACGCCAGATTGATCAGTAAATATGCAAGTCAATGACATAAAAAATTTTATAATTCTCCCCAAGTGTAATTTTTTAATCGACCACCAACAAACTTTGAATGTAACAATAAAACCTCGAGGGCACTCAGCAATACTAATTTTTGCATTGGCTCAAGAATTGAATTCTGACGTCTTGAAAAATTGACATACTAATTTAATTTATCCTAAGTGTTAAACAGGTGCTATAAAGGTATTTATTACTAATTAATTAGATTATTAACGTTAATATAATTTTTACCCCTAATGGGAAAACAGAATTGACGATGTTCTCCGTTATTTGCATTTGACAGGCACCTCAAAGCTTCATGTTTCCAATAGGATGTATAAAAAAACTCCAAAAACTTGAATTACTAGTACAGTAATATAATATCCTAGCCTTCCAAGATGGACTGTAGTTTACATTTAACTAATAATCTTTATTGGCGAAGCAAGGTACAAAGCTATTCGTGAAATGCAAGCCTATTCCGTTCGGGTTCAAATGTGGTGTCTGTCGGAATCAAATGGCAATTTACGTAGTTTTTCATGGCTTTTATTTTTACTATGCAATTTATTATGGCGGACAGTATGAAAAAATTCCAAATGCACTATGCAGATCTTGGGTCCAAAGGAAAAGGGTCCTTAATCAAAGGCCAAAAGAAAAAGGGTCCTTAGTATATAAAGTATATGGTTCAAAGTATATTCCTGGTTGTTAAGAAAAGAAATTTCGCTGTGACATGTGAACGATGCCAGTGGCTATAAGTACTGATACAGAAATGATTCCTCATTTCTTCATCATAATTTGAACATTCCAGTTTGTTCATTTTATTTAAGCCACTCAAGGGTCAAGTTACTACATTATATGAATTTTTAAGCATAACTACATCTGTAATTTATATAAGTTTAAGGATCGGATGTTGTGACACAAATCTGAATATTTCAGGAATATACGGAGGGCTAATTTTTCTTCTTGTTAGTTAATTATAGATTCGAAATTTTAAGAAAATATTCCTTAAACAGGGTTTAATAACTATTGAATACATGCTACACTTATGTAATCGAGGGTTTTAATCTTCTTTATCAATTATTCCACTCAAAGAAGTTTTCAACGGGAAAATAATAAATGTGATACGTAAAACTGGAAGGTCGGATAAATTTACGTCAGGTGCGTCCAATTCTTGTGTCGAAGGAATACATTCGTGTGTGATTCCTATGGTTGAATTCAATCCCCTGTGATGAAAGGCTTCTCTGGATACGGTTAGACGTAACAATAGAACCATACATACTACAACACAATGAACAAATTAATTTCCGAAAATGTGGAAGTTAAGTTTTGATCGTGCAATGTTAAAGCAATGGAATAAAGGATATATAAACGAAAAGGAAATTAATACGAATACTGTTTAAAATTAAAAGCTCACTTGGAGGGAATACATTGAAAGAGACGGAATGCCTGAATAATGGAATGGAAGTTCGCTATTGCGCTGTCCACAGCTTGTGAGAAAAATAGAGGAAACAGCAACATCACGAGTGAAATCCTCCTCGCCGAATTATTTTCTTTTTTAATTCATGCTTGATGAATAAACAACTCTCGCAGCGCACTGTCCGTGGCGTATTAGATAGATGTGGTGGAGTATATAAGGTGTATGCGACATCCTGTAAGATTCCGCGGAAACAATAGCGTAACGTTGATTGTGAAAGAAAGTCTATTAACAATCAGATATTACTTTATCACATCAAAAGTTGCAATTGAAATAGGAAGCTGCGAGATTAAAATTAATGATCTCTTGAATTGCCCCTCTGGGTTTTGATCTCAACGTCTTCTGTTGCACGAGGCAATACTTGGCAAGGTCGTCACTATTTATCGACAAGCCTTCAAAAGACCGTAAAGCGAATCTCTGCGTCATTCCGTCCTAGATTTTTCCATCATCAGAATGTCGTTAGCGTTCGTTGCAAAAAGACAGTAAAACATCGGAGTGACGGAACGATGCCGCTTCAAATCCACCGGCACCTCTTGTCAGTCAGTCGTAATGCTCCAGAGCATCCTTCCTTGTCCAGTTTCAATGCCGTCTCTGATCTTCCAGAAGCCAACTCTTAAGTTTTTATGTTTTTATTTGTTTTTCCTTTCGACTCGCCGACAAAAAAATAAATAAGAAAACATGAAATGATCCCGCTGTCGGAAGTGCATTTGCTTTTTGCTTTGAAGGGTACGTCTGCCTGTCCGTCTGAATGCCGTTGATCCCCCTACCGCCCAACCCTGAAAGCAGATGGTAACGGTCGTTCCGGTGTTGGAACTCTGTTGCGAAAGGTTAGGAACGACACAGGGTCCGGCAACTTGGGGATCATCAGCTTACGACGTTTTCATGTCCGCACCAAATCACCTTGGAAAACAGTCAGGGGTCGAGTGGAACTAGGAAATATAAATCAGTATATTTCGCAACTATGAAGGGAAATAGAAATTTGCGAACATCGTGACACTGCCACCCGCGTGACATTGCTATATCGTGTGTCGTACAGTCTCTCCCGTGTTACGTACGTGATTTTTTGCTGAATGGAAAGTTCAGTGAAATATTATTTGTTAATAATTACAATGTGTTATAATTTAACATGTCAATTCTCTGTCTTAATAGAAGCAAAATACGGAAATCTTTTCGACGGGCAATGGGATTTTTTCTCAGTGAACGTTCTTAACTGCTTTCTAAATTATGACCATTTATGGACCAATTATGGAAATGTCGTTTATGTTTAGAATCTTCCGTTGAACTCATGATTTGACATGATTCACATTATACAATTTTTATTTGACGTTTCAATTTATCCATTCAAATACGGTGAGACTTTTAGTAGAGCAAGTCATTGCCAGGGCAACCAAGCACGATGTAGCGTGAATACAACTGGGAGCAGAAGCGCCATCCTAGGGTACACGACCGTGGGGCCACCTTTCCTCCCGCGCAACAGGGCACAAAAACGGACACTCCGTTCAAGCGTAGCAAAAAATATGTATACTGAAGGCTCAATCTTGTAAGTGTTCGTTTGCCATACGCTGTCTGCAGCGGTAATCGTGGTTCATTCAGTCATGTACTAATAATTTATTAAAGTGAGATAAGAACTCACAAACCACGTTTTACTTAACAATTTAATAAATAAGTGAATCTGATTACACGTTGGAACTCACTATGCAGGCTTTAACGGAAACGAATCAAGAATTACATTTTATAATTTCTTTTCCTAACTTGAAAAACGTTAAAGCTGGAGTTTTAAATTTTTATTAATATTTTTTCAAATATTTGATTCAGCGTGTCATTACGCGGTAACCTGCACATTTGTAATCGAATTGTAACTAAGTATATTTCTCGTAAAATAAGGCTGCGGGTTAAAATAACGTTCAATTGCCAAAAACCAAAACCTGTATAACGTAATTTTTCTTCTCTTTTTATCTTTAGACATTATTAATGAGAGAATGTCCACAAAATATCTCAAAAAGTATCAGTGCATAAACACAAATTGCCCAAACCATGGTAGTACGAATATATTAGAACACGAATGTATTCATCAACCATCACCTTAAAGCCTCCATATAGGTCTATCAACTTCGTCACATTTCAGAGGGATTCCTTCTGCTGAAAAATACTATGAGTATGACAATATTCACTCTGATCCCTGTGTTATTTAAATTTGGAGGTAATATCTAAAGCAAACGTCCTAGATTACAAGAGACTCTATTAGTGCCGAAAATCTCAGCAGCGAGAACGGTATGCTTCCCTCAACTTATTGCTCCGGACTACGCTATCGAGTAGAATAAATAACGGGAATAGGGTTGGAATGGTAGCCGGAGAACTGTTTGAACCGTTCGAGATATTTCCGATCATGTGAATAAATAGTCACTTGGTCTAATGACAAACGTTTCGATATTTTTGTGAGTTTGAACCGCTTGGAGTGATAAATTAAGCGTCTCATATGCGTAGGCTAATTGCTTCTCCAATCAGAATCGGAATTATCGACTCGGTGAGAAAAATCCGAACGGGAAGCCTGCAAGAGATTTTTACGAACTAGTCAAGTATATACTACATCGAAATCTCGAACCCTCCGTGGTTGTTTACGTTGTGACTCCTAAGTTGCTTCATCGAAATTAAATCGAACGGTTCAAACACAACCCCTTTACCGTCGCTGTGAGTTCGACTTCGAATACCAGTAGTTTTGGAGAACATTAAGGGAAATCCTGATCCATAATTAAAAGTTATGTGAAGAGCACTTCCCTAGCGAAAGCGCTTTATCGTCCGTCGCATGGGACGTTAAATTGTCCCCCTTGGCGCCTTTCAATATGAGATGGCCAATGCCGACGCTTGATTTCTCTCCATCTTTCCTCAATTTTCAACGCAATGCATGCCTTACCAATCTGACTAATCAGCCTCAATGGTAAAAATGACCTCAGCTGTCGGCCAAATGGCCAACTAACAATACATATAAAGAATAAATAATCATGTATTCATGCTCATTTTTAAATGTAAGTTTGGTTAACATTCTAATGGGAAGAGAATTTATCTACAGGTCTAAAGCGATTCCAATGTTTTGGTAGAATCTGGGGTAGCTTCCTGTCTTAAGCATCCTTGTTTCCGACACACACCCCATCCAAGAATGGGACTAGAAACGCCATTCTCAGAATATAAAACCTCCTTGGAGTTGTGGAAACTTGGAAACGACATTCCATTATTTTCTTTTCGACTTTAAGCTGGAATCCTCTCTCTCTTTTTTGCGATCTGCAAGTTCATGGACCCGTCTCTCGAATCATTCTATGTCAAACAAACCCGGTACTTGCAAACGTTTTCTGGGCTCGTTTCGTGAACCCTAAGGGCAATTTGGCTTCAATTCTGCTTGTTTTACTTTGGCGTCAAAGTAAATGAGTGTCGATTGTAGTTGCAATTCTAAAAATAATGGATGACCAAAATGCCTATTTATCGTCTCCAAGTGGTGATGGGCCAAAAGCTTAAAGATTTTTCAATCTTTAAACATCAATGCATTTCTGCTTGAGGCGAATATATCGAAATTTCAATTAACAAGAATGTAGAGAGGAGAGCTTTTCCCACAGAAATGTAGAGTTTACGGCGCAGAATTTGAAATTTATGCGATATTACATTAAAATGCATCGTTTTCAATAATAGGACTCGACATGACGCCATGATATTTTTAAGCAACAATTATAATGATCAAACACGTATTATTATACGCTCAGAAGAAAATATACACATATGCAATTAAATTACTACGAAATATTCGTCATTTATCATAAAACTACGTGTTAAAATATAATTAAATTGACATAAAACAAAATCGGCATGATCCAGTTTTTATATCTATAGATGTCAAAATTTGAAATATGTACGCAAAGTTTCACGAAAATATGAATATAAATTTAATAAGTTCCAACAATCTTAAGATACCTTCAGTCATGCAATCTATCCCACGAAATAGCAAAATCAGAAACTCAAGAGGAACAATTGGATTGAGTTTTTGCTATCGGTATGCTACGAACTCACTATTGACCTCGAAGGACCATGCAACGCAGCGAAGCAGGGACTGAGGCCTCACTGGAAATATTTGCCTCCGTTCAGTATCGAGCTTGGCCCCCCGAAATGAGAAGTCACTGAAACAACTTGCTCGTGCAGCGCCATTGAAACAAGAATCCCTGGGGGGCATATGAGTTAACGAAAGATGCACTTTCAGTTTTATCGACGGTAACAGACGAGTATCCAGCACGATTGAAAGGCCACTGGATTGGGATAGTTTAAATTAATTAATGGGAATACATAAATGCCCAGCTGAAACATTTACACAGGTAAAATGTTTTGAAAAATGCTGTGATAACAATCTATACATATAGAAGCCAAATACCGTTGACTTCCTGACTCATCAACACATCTATGGTGCCATTGGCCGCATAGCAAGGAAACTTGCCACATAGCTTTATCCGGTCCCAGTCCTTTCTTTTTTCTCAATATTTTAAAATTACAACTCGAACAAGACGTTTTTCAATCGAGCGAATATTGCCATCGAGAGTAAAAAGTTGTAGAGTCAAAACATTAGCTCACATTTCATACGTTTATGATATTACTCTCCGGCTTTTAAGAGTATTTGTATCATTTAAATGCCTCTAAGAAAAGGAAAAAGAGTGTGAAAATGTCGAGTAACTATTTTCAATCAATTTCAATCTATAGAATTCGATCGAGATATTATGGTAAATGGCACCTGCTGACGAACCTGCGGCTTAGCAGGACCTGAATGCGTTTTATTGTGTTTTATTGGGAAGCAAAACGGACTTCAGGAGGTGGCAGGGATGTCAATCCAATTTTGCGGAAACCAGACCATTCGACGGGGAACATTCTTGCTCAGCCGCCTAATATCATTTATGCCCTTCTCGTCTATATAAAATCATTGCAAAGCAATAGCAGTTATTACATGCACTAAACATTTTCCGCAGTAAAAATGTCTAAAATAGAAGCGTTTTCTTGAAAAATAGAACAAATTCCATGGTCAAACAGGGCATCGTAAAGTGGTAACCGATCGGAACCGCCGGCATTTTAAGTCACCAGACGATATTGTTTCGTACCGCTCCAAACTGACCCCTACAACACACTAACCAGGACCGTTCGACAGGTATAGCAGAATCCTCTCCGAGCGCCAGTAACTCCACCTATAAATGTAGTGAATTTGACTATGGCGCAATGTCGATATTTAAATGAATTTCTATGGAAAAAGCCGTCTTAATTATTTAATTATAGTGTTCTGCGTTTTCAGGAATGCCTTTCTTACTAAAACTATTAGTTAACCACAATTATAACGAAAAACAGTTGACTACGTCCGACGCAGCAGACGCTGTTCCAGAACTAGCTTGAAGCAACAAATTTCCAAGTTATGTTTAACGTGATAGAAATTCTTTGAAGGGTGAGAAGGAGTTGAACTTCACAGGGTATCAAAAGAATTCCTTCAAAATGCGCAATTCATGTGCCGTTTTCGGATGTCAGTCCAAAGGGTGTAGGTTTTTCCGATTTCCGCGAACAGTCGCCAGGTAAGGTGTTGTGGTTAATTTTTGTTATTTATAAAGTATCCTACCATTATGTGTTGTCAAGTTTTCCACCCCACATATTAAATCTCTTACGGAATTGATACACTGCAGTGGCAGCATCTGACACAGTATTAAGTTGAAATTAATAACCTGGTGTTCATCTTAGCATTTCTCCGTCGGAAAAAGACAAACTCAGTGGTATATTAAACTTTTGTCCTGTTGTCATCTTCGGATAATTGCAGAACATGATTTAAAAAAATTGTTTTCCTTAGCGAAAACCTTCCATAGAGAATTGAGGTTTTCATTTTGTTGTGATTTTTTGTTTACATTTCATTACTCGCCGGAAATGGTGCAGGTAGTGTGCCTAGTGGTAAAGGAATAAGAAAAGACTCAGCGGTGACAGTGGAAATAATGGGAGCAGGAAAAAAGGAAATTCGTGAAAAGGGCGTATGGAAGCTGTGCAAGAACAACATATGCATATTCTACTATCTTTTATCACATTATTTTCATCAATGTCTCAATATAGTGGATGTTAAGGTTAACTACGAGAGAATTATGTATTGCTATAAGGGTAAGGTGGTTTGGGATGTCGAGTCTTGATTTAGTTTCTATTAGCTACGATATTGATATTCCTGGAGATTATTTTGCTCTGGTGGTCCGGATCATTATTCATTCAATCTTTTCTATGCTTCTTTAGCAATGACATAAGTTGCATACCCATACATATAATTCGCTTTTTACTTTAAATGAACCTTTATATTAGTGAAAGTAATTTTTATGTGCAAAGCATGTTTTGTTGGGAGGTTATGAAATCAGTTTTCTCAAGTTTTGGTGACTGAAGTAAATTTCATTGCATGCTAGGTTTTTGGTTGGGTGGTGTGTTTTCCAATGGCTGTGGCTTGTGCTTTTCATGGCTGGGGAGATGTGGCCTCTCATTGTCATACCCTGGTGAAAATAAAATGTGAAAAAAAGTGTGCAGAAAATGTTCATGCTGGTCTTTGCACACTTTTTGCACTCTTTCTGTACACTTTTTATGAATATTACCATGCACAATGTTTACACACTTCTTGCACATTTTACATACAAACCTCTTGCACACTTTTGTCGCCGTTTATCTAAATAACTCTTTGTTCATTGCTACAATGATGTTTAACTCAAAATTACCTGTGATGATTATTGATAAACCTTTTTCTTTTGATAAACCTAATTCTTTTCATTTGTAAGTGGGATAACAATTCTTGGTAAACACAGTTCACGGTTTTTTTAAATAATAGTAATTATGTACGTAATTGTAGACCTTCGTTACCCTTTCTATTTTCTATTTGTATTCTTTAATTTCATCAAATGTTCCATACCACACATGCACATTTGAGTCACACTTTAGGAATGCTATTCACACTTTTTGAACATTTACATGCACTCCATTCGCCCACTTTCAGCACACTTACTCCTCACTTTAGGTGTTACAAATCACACTTTTGTCATTGTTTTCATGTTTTTAGTACACTTCATGCACACTGTTGTCACTTCATTCACATTTTATTTTCACCAGGGTATACTGTGTTGTTCAGTTTCAATATTTGCTGGCATGGTTGCCCAAATGAAGTTGCATGCACAAGCAAGTGATGGTTTTACTCTGGCTGTGTGCATAAACTCTTGTGTACGTAGCGAATTGAGGAGCTTATGTTGGCTATTGCCATGGTTGAGTTGGCACATATACTGTGGCATTGGCTCCACTTCAGGGATTCATGGCACTAATTCTTTTCTTTTGCATGATATGCTGGATGACACCAGAGCTGAACAATGGTGAGAGTTCTGTGGCGATCCAAAATTGAATCAGTGAGATGTGGCAAAGCTATTTGATAATTTTTGCATTTGTGTGAAGCAGTCTGAACAGAGTCAATTCACTAACAGCACCTTGACTCGCTTAAATATTAATACCCTGCCAACCCTTTTCTTGCCAAACCAATACCGTCTGGTACTTCTCAGCTAGCCTTTTCTGTGAATGTGTCTAGCCTAATGGATGAAGATGCTTCTACTTCCACTTCTGACATTCCAGCTTCTTTGCCAGTTGCAGTCTAGCTGTGGAATTACATTTGAAGACTGTTGCTCACCAGTCTCAGGTGTCCTCCTTATGCATACCCATTGCCCGCTAAGTGATTAGTTTTGACTTGCTTGCTTGTGCTGAGCATGGGAGAGATGTAAAAGAAAAAGTTGCCTTCTCCATTGCACAAGTTGCAATTAAGCAATTTTGTTTAACAGATTGAGGAATCCATGTAGACATCCTAGAATGCTTTGATCCTTCATAATAAGAGCACGTCTTTCGAAAGGGACGTAAGACTGTGGGTCCCCTTGGCATTATTCATTAAGAGCAGGCTATTGCCAGTGTCAGGCTTCTCTCTTATCTTCCACCTTCCCCTCCTCTATAATACTCTTCTTCTTCCTGTAACAGTCATTTCCCTATTTTCCCTTCCCGGGTCTAACCTTTACGTGGTGGAAGGGCTTGTGACTTCCTATGACCCCATGAGCTGAACTGGCTGGAGCTAATAGTAATTCCTTAAGTAGACAGCAAAACCGGGAATCTCTAAGGGTACGAATCCGACCAAAGGTAGCCCACAGTGTCTGCTCCTCAGTGATCTGGCTGCAGACAGGAATTTGACCCCTATGCATGACTCAACTGCATGTGTATGTATATTTGTGCATGTCTTATTTCTTTTGATTAATTGTTCTGCACATCAGAGTAGATGTATGTCATATTTATTTGTCAAAAATTATATTTTTTATGATGATTTTTGCAAGCCAACTACAAAAAATTATTTTCAATTATCTGTTTTCCAGATACATACATACATACATACATTCCAATCACACCGTTCCTTTCCGTGGTAGGCAGAGTCAACAAGTTTCACTCATTAATACATATTTGTACACCTAACTCTGCTTCAATAATTTCCTCCATACTGACCTATCCTCACAAACCTCTTTTGCTTCTCTTACTACCATACACTGCTTCATACATGCCCTCCTGTTTCCAAGACCCCTAATATTCCTCCTCCTAAGAATTTGTTTCCCAGATACTTGACTATTTAAGTTATTCACTTATTTGATTGCTGGCTTTTGCTTCACTCATGAATTTGTTGTGGCATAGTTTTTCTATGGTTGCTTTATGTGAAATGTTTAAAATTTTCATTGGAGTTCATTATTCTGTCAGAGTTTGGTGGTTGTTTACATTAAAAAAACTCATCTACTTCAGCTATTGGAATATATAATTGTGGCAACGGTGATTCTTTCATAATGATATTTAGATTAACTGTCTTCTGAGTCAAAATTTATTTAAAGTGCTTCAAGTACTTAATGTCATTATTATATTGATTATTGCTTGATTAATATTGTGTTACTAAGGTGTAGTACATGTGTGTATTTCAATTTCCATATTTAACTTTTAATGGGATTCCTCTATTACTGCAATGTTTTGTATTATTTTTCATATCTTTGTGTTTACGCAGTTTAATTTAGAACACTCCTTTGATCAGTGGTTGGTAATTTTACAGCAGAAAATAATTTTCATTTCAAAATTCTACCAATTCTTTCGGGTTTCTCTGGTGTCTGTGTACCAGGAACAAACCTATTTTGGCCATTCAATTGCATGCCACTCGATTGGATTTGCCATTTCTCTTACATTCATGCTGCAATTATTTTTTCAGAGGCAGTCGGGGATTGACCCTTGATGGGGAAAATTTTGAATGCTTATTGCTACAGCCATTATATCAGTTTCTCATGTATTTATGCGTAATTGATTATCTATTAATTTACTTTTTATGCAATAAATTTTATTTTTTATAATAACAGTAATTAAATTTCTTTACCCTACGTTTCTTTATCATTGAAATCATGAAAATTTAGGATTAATAGGTGCTTCAGGCATTCATTTTGGATCAAGTTACCAGGTAATTTCTTCCAATTCTTGATGATTAAAGGATTTTTGTCTTAAATATGCAGTATATAAAGCTATTTTCAGAATATGTTTCGCTATACCATTATTCTATGTCATGGAGAATAATCAGGGACGTTAAAAATGGTCAAAAAATACATAAAAAACTGAAAATATACAGTAGTGAACCTCCCGGATTTGAATTTCGCGGTGACAAGAAACGCCATATATTATTGTAGTAAGCAGTTAGCACCCCAATAAAAGAAATATAACGTTAAGTTGGCACTCCCTGACACTAACACACCACCTGAAGGCATGAAAAATTATTGGAAAAGGTCCGTTCAGCCGGCGTGAGGGCAAACGCCTCTTCTCACCGCATCGCACGCTCCGGCTCAAGCGCGCAGTGTCCAGGGGTCATCCGGGAAACAATCGAATCGAAAGATGGCCACCACTGATATGAACGCTCCAGTTGTCTTCGCGGGGTTGGGCGAGCCCGTGACGAAGTTCGTTGGGTCGGAGCGTGCGGACGAATATCCAGAATGGAATTAACATTAGGGGTGGACTAACGGGTCGGATAAAATCTTTGTCGGCCGGTGCATCTGCAATTGTCACACTGTACCGGTTGGCACAGTGGCCCAGTTTGGGATGGACGTATAAATTAAAACGGATTACCATTGGTGCACTTGTTAAGTGCATGCGTATTTTTAGGGAAGAGAGCATACATTAAAGAAGAGACCGGAAGGAGCCATAAGGTACAGTAACACACATGACATCTAACGTTGAACTTCGATACATCTAAGTACCTTTCTCCGCAAATGGAAAATCCTTCAAGTTTCAGGCAAGTTTTCTACATACATAGTCATTACGCAAGGAAAAACAATGACATTTCTTATAATGTTCGAAAATTCGACACAGAAAATACCATGGTCTAGCAATCAAAGTTTAACTGTCGTGCGATTGCATGTTTGTGATTATTGTAGCAATTAAAATGCACACTATGCCACTACTGAAAGGATTAACTTTGCAGTTCATGCATCAAAAACATAGGCATTGGAAGGGGATATGTCGAGGTACCAAAATTATTAATTTAGAGGATATAAGATGGAAAAAATTTCCAAAACACCTGTCTAATTCATAAAACTCATGGAGAAATCGCGCACGGTAGCCATGTCTGGTGGATCATTTCCTCATCTTGGTAGATGTAACTCCATGTATTTCTGGATAATCTCAATTTACTTGGCTACCGTCCTCAATAATTAGACATTGCCTAATTCCTTATGCCAAGACATTTTTAAACTATTATTGAATTCCAGGGTTTTCACTTGAGCGGCTTAGAATAATTCAGCTCCAGCGGCGAAGCAAGCACAAACTGTTCCAAATATTCCGCTTAACATTCCTTTTGACATTTCGCAGTATGTTAGAGTATGAAAGATTACCAGTTTTAGTAGTCCCCAGCCGAGTCAGGCCTATCACCGAGAAATTAACTGTGCCTGCTCAAAAATGGGAACAGTGCGATGGGAATGTATGCATGTAACATTCCTAAGAGAGGGACTACGAGCGCGTTCATTGACCTTGTCTTTGCACGTAGATGAGAAAAATGACAGGAAACAGGGACGACGAGTGCACATGACTCTATTTTCACCTGACGACGATTTTTCACAACCTGAGGCTTGCCTCCCTTTCTTCGCGGTCACCTTTCTTATATGCGCCCCAACAATATGGGTCGACCCCATTTCTTCCTTAGCACCAGACCCAGAAGGGATTGGAATGGATAGATTCAATTTTGAAGCTGCGCCGGGGAAATGAGGCGAGAATGACAATGCAGAGACGCCTTGAGACTCCGTCCCTACGTGATGAAATGAGTCCGAGACAGATTATCAGTTCAGTTACACCGCGCATAAATGGAACTCTGGTGCCTTCTCGGAATAAAACTTTCTCATTTACGCGCTGGACGACTTGTGTGGGTGATGAGTCACACGCATTCAGGTGAGAGGCTCCGTGGGTTCCAAACAACGCCCGGCAGAATGATAAATTTACTGTCGCCCCTGGTAGCTGAAAGTGCTCTCGGAATGACGTGTGCTTCGTCTTTGGCGAGACATGTAACAATATTAAGGAGATGTTTCGACGGAATCGATACATTGACTTGAACTATGGAGCTAGAAGGCTTGGGTATAATGACTTAGTTAAGATAACATTAAATTTACTCTCATGCTTTTATGATTCATAATCATTGGAACATTATTTCCCTCTAGAAATCTCTAGTTACAATACAAAGGACTTTAATTGAAGATAGCCGTGTACTTATTCTTGAATTATGTAGAGGATTACTCCGAGAGATTACTATCTACCAACAAGTCGACATATTCTTTGATGTTTTCAAAAGAATCCACCTCCCATATGATCAAGTACGCATAATTTACACGATTTTGAGAAGACAATGATTAATTAAATATAAAATTTCAATAATAACTTCGCGCTTAACTTTCGAAAATGATTTATAATATTTTAAAGCCTGAGATTCTATAGGAAACCTAGATATTATAAAGTATACCGTCGACATGAAAATATTAAGGCTAACACCGTGACAAAATAATGTAACTAAATCAATGCATTAGGAATTTGTTGATTGAATATCTGAGTCTAATACATTAAATCCATTGTTATACGATGATAAACAATGAGTGACGTTGCTGATGTCCGCGTTCTTGATTAGGCCAATTATGGGAGTTTATAGGTTGAGTATTTCTTTTTATAAAATATATGTGTTTTATTTCGGAATATTCATAATACGTACCAATTACTCAGGTGGTATGAAAGAGTTGCCTTCTTTGCTGCAGCTAAATGCCATTTTGTATAACGTCCCTGTGAGCTCTCCTCTGCGATCGTCGATTTGACTTTAAAATTCTCCCCCCCCCTTCCCCCGCAGTCAGTCCGCTCGCAAAGGAAGTCGCGAGAGACGACGAGGAGGAGGTGGAAAAAAAAACAGAACTCAAGGGTCATTTCCAAAAGATAGCTTTTGGAGAAGACGATAAAAAAAAACTCGTCCAAATGCCCCCCTCTCGATATCTCGATTTGGCCAAGGTTTTCAAGGGCATGCAGAAGGGAAGACGCTCCAAGTGAGGCCAACAATGAGGGGCTAAGAAAAAATCCCCAGCCGCTGAAAAAAAACTTAAGCGATTGCCAACCCTTTCACGCCTACGCACTCCCGTCCTCTCAATCACAGTGTCTGTGTCTGCGTCGGACCTCTTGGGTATTTCGTTTCCCTCCAGTGTTCTCCAGCGATCTCTCGAAACCAATCTCTCGGCTCTTTTTATAGCGTTAAGGCAAAGCGCACTCGTGAATCATGTTCTGCTCTTTGTCACCACCGGCACTTTTGAATCCGCCCAAATCACGTGCCCGGCGCCATGAAAAAAACTCACTTCAGCCCACATATCTATTAATAGGATTGATTTAATTACTCCGGTAATCTGCGACCTATCTCTCGTGACTTCCCGGAGACATTAGCCCCATAAAAGATTCGTTTTACAAGTCGTTCGGAGTCAGAATAAGCACCATAATCAATGGCGTTAATATGCATTGGTTTTATGGCTAATTTTGAGTTTGGATTGAAAATAAAACATCCATGAATTCAGTCTTTTTATGAATCATCAGGATTCTATTTCGTTCGCTACTCCGGAACAAAATATTCTTTGAAGATTAAGAGAGAGTCAAGAAAATATCTTTTACATCGGCAGTTACTTGAAAACGAAGGAACATCGGGGTTGGTTGTTTCATTCAAATATCAATCTAACATATAATATCGGCCAGGAAGACTGAATGCTTTCAAATTCAGTTTCAGCATGCCATTATATTTCAATGCATTATTACTCTCCAAGGATAGAATGAAATTAGAATTGATTTAGCATGAAATTATTCTCATTACAAACTCAAATGTTCTGACAAATTTTCCTTCCTAACGACTCAAAATACTGGGGGCGCGAAACCTCACGCGAACATATAAATCTTGTTCCCATTTAACTATGCTGTATTACGTAGCAAATTATTACGTGAAAAACCTTTGAAGACATACATTGCCGCAATGAAATCACCAACAGGTCCCAGTTTTGAAAATAAACTCTGATTAAGATGGCCATGATTAAAACCCCGTCCTCATTTGTCTTTGCGGATACTATATAAGTTAAGATAATAACAAGCTATTATAAATTAGCTGCATATTACCATATTCACCTCCCTTAAGATAAACTGGTTGCACAGAAAACATTCCTGATGGGTAACCGACAATCCATCTCTGCTATCCGAAGTTCAATTTTCAGCTCGAGCTACAAATTATATTGCTGGTTAAAGCACCAACTGTACTTATGCATCAGAAAACAAAAGCGACCATTTTCAAAAGCTTCCAACTAGCCTCACTCCCGAGGAGAGAGAGAAATGGGGCTAGGAGAATAATTTTTTCCCAATCATAAATTTCACGGACGGCGGGACTGCAAGTGAACCGTATAAGGAGAATAAGTTGGTGGAATGGGAAAGGATCCATATTTATCCTTTTTGAAAGAACGAAAAAAAACACGCCCGTCCTTCCCCCTACGTTCCTCGTCTTCGAAGGCGGTATCCCTTTCATTCGAGGAGAGAAAACGGTCCATTCGTGGGTCGTGGCCGGACTGTGTGCAGTGTTAGTATGTGAGCAGGCAGGCACCAATAACTCATCGGATTTGACAGGGGGAGGAGGCGCAAGGATCAATCCGGCAACACCCATCAGTCGAGACCGAAAAGGAAGAGGAGCGAACAGGGGAGAGATGAAGGGGGTTTGCCTTATTTTCTTTTCTCTTGCCCTTTCGGGTTGTCGCAAGGGGGTGAGGGAAGGGGTTGGAACGGCTAGCCTTCTTCTTAGGCCGGTGGCGATGGCGGTGGGTTTAAGAAACCTGTCACGGTGCGCCAAAGATCTCCTCCCCAATGCAGTGCGAGTCTCTCCCTGAAATTCCACTTTCACGGACTCTTATGAATAGTGTATCGCGTAAAATGCCTAATGTTAAACATTACTTGGTACAACCACTGCATCATAACTGCGACGCATGAGTGCCTGATGGTATCATTGTATCCTCCAAGATCCTCCATGTACAGGCATGAACACCCGAATTTCGACCATCTGTTTGTAAATTGTATTCCTACAAATTTATATTCCCTTGCGGAGCTCAGGAAATCCGAATAAGCTTCTTAATGAAGGCTATCTGTGCATATAAGACTTGGTTAGTTCCGTAACCTTTCTTTGAATTAGAAAATGAAGTGCCACCGATAGCTGTGGAAATTCTTAAACGGCTTGAATACGCTATTATAGAGGTATAAATGCACGAAAATTGCGGACGCCCATTCCAGGTTAAATGCTTTTTTCGCGACTCACCTGGATCACATGATCTAAATAAAGATCTTGAATTAAGAGCACCTTGCGAATTATGAAAGCGGAAGTAGGTTGAGTTGCGGAGAGTATCGCTTTTTCCCAATGCTCAAAATGCCTCGCTAAAATGTGATAATGCCTTTCCAAATGTACATATAGTGTTAATAAAAATAAAGGGGCCATTATAATACGACAAATGGTTTTAAATAACTTCTAAAATTTGAAGGAACCTCGCCTCAAAAGGAAAAAAAGGCAAACGCCTCATTTTTCGTAGGATTATTGAATAAAAGCGCTACAGAAGTGTTACGGTCTGTACATTTCGGCGGCATCCATATTCCACCGTCGGCGAGGCCCGTTGTCCATCATTATCAATTGTTCTGAGAGGCCGCCTACGTCGACTGCGTATTATTCTTTCATACCGTAATGTCCAACAAAAATCGCACGATTACTGGATTACTTATTGAAAAGTGACCGCGAGTCGGATATTTTTTGGATGGTTTCCGTTATTTTCTTCACACAAAGTCTTCGACAAGGTCGTTCGATATCTCGGTTATCATCCTAAAGAGCTCCAGACATATCGAATCGAACGACCCTCAGTCAACGACTGCTTCAAGCGTCACATACAACAGCCTGATGTATTCAAAGGCGAATGATTTCCCACGATAGTCGCAGTGGCGCCTGCGCGATCCTTCAAGCATCATCATGAGCGTCCCAAGAAATATATAAGCCGCGCTGGCGAAGTACGAGCTCTGGTGTTACAGAGGAACATAAATAAAAATGAAAGCCGCTGCAGTAATTCAGAGTCTACTGATGAAAACAGACATCGTACTGTCCACTTCAATCATTTCACAACGACGGGAACGTACTAGCACATCTCATTGTTCGAAAGCACCATTTCAACAAGTTACTAACACCCAAAACGATTGGCTTAATTCAGGGTCACCCAATTCATTTAGCAACTTTGACTCTAAAGTTGGCAAAATCAGCAATCATATCTCAATGATACAAGTGAACATTTTTTTAAAATATCATTAAAAATTAAATTTAACTATTTCATTTATGATTACTGGGTTAAAAATTGAGACGACTGTACCCAAATGAAGATGTAGCCTTTCGAAGATCGGACTCACTCAAAAATCGGGATCTTTGTGGACCTTAATAAAAGATCGGCGAGAGCAAACTTGAGGCTTCAAGATGGCGGATAAACAGGGGCTAGGTTAAAGATTTTAGTTCAAATACCAATCAGGAATTAGCAATAGGACTCATCCATACGTAAGAGAAGGTATCGAACTTTCAATAATATTTAATTCTCGCAATTTCTACATA
The DNA here is from genome assembly GCA_963169105.1 of Ceriagrion tenellum. Classification (NCBI taxonomy): domain Eukaryota; kingdom Metazoa; phylum Arthropoda; class Insecta; order Odonata; family Coenagrionidae; genus Ceriagrion; species Ceriagrion tenellum. The sequence continues at coordinate 5,472,799 of OY720637.1, forward strand.
TTTCACTGGTATCCTTTGTGACTTCAGCGGGACTAGCATCCCAATATTACACCTTCAGCAGACATAAGAAGTATTACACCAGCAGCCAAATGTTGGTTGTTTATGAACTTCACTGATTTCTACGACTTTCTAGATTCCCTCGATTAAGAGTCCACTCATCTATAGAGGCAGTTTGAGTAACATTTGAATCAGAGGATATGAGAGATTGATACAGCGGTACACGAAGTTTTAATTTTTCCACCCAAGACCCGTCCTCATTTGCCGATACATTGGGAATTTTACTGCTGAACGGGTGTTACTAGACCTATGTATTCCTGCTTCGATTAACCATACGAAAAATTAATTGAGATTTATCGTTGGAGAGAATTTGTGCATCTGATTTTCCACGGTCAATTTTGGACGCAGTTTTTGCTTACAACTTTGATGCAACCGATGAGCACCGTTTGATAAGAAGAAATTGTATCACAATAGCTTGTTGTTCAAAGTTTTTTTTGTAAGATTCCTTCTGGAGCAAACAAATGGTACATGCAGTAAATTTTCATCCAAAAGAATAAAACCAACCAATCAGAGTTCTCAAAAAAATGAAGTATAGCTATGCGCTCCATTGCTGCGTTGAGATCGTGGGCATTGTCATTGAGATACTTTTTGGTGGTCTTCTCTTATCCTACTCTATCTGACACTATAACGCGAGCAATTACTTTAAACACGAATGGGCTGTGTGATGACTTTATTAAAAACCAGTAATCTAGTCTACCTTAACGTTGGTATTTAAGGGTTTTTCGGTATGACGAGTCGATTGGTGTAAGTTACCATATCAGCGAAAAAATTCGTTTCAATGCAAAAAGAAAAGAGCCGAAATTCCCATAAGAAACGCATAAACGGCCACTTCAGTTACGTTTGGCACCCACGCATAATTTATTTATTTCTTCAGATTCCCTGTTGAAGTCAACTGAAACGACTAGAGACTGTTTTTTTAGCAGACGATCACAATAAAATGAACTTTGACTTTGGGTTTAAACTTTTCTTTACATAGATAACCTATATAAGTCATTTCTCATGAGATATTATTTTATCCATGATAAGACATATATTAAGGTTATAAAGTTGTGATAAATTATCTAAATTTTCATTAAATGCTTAAAAGAATCATTACATTATATACCGACCAAAGCTCGATGCCCCGTCACTTATTCTGGGCTTAGTAAAATTTAGAGCTCCGAGACAGTTATTCTATCTTCCGAGTACATAAGAAAAGGAATCTATACTTAACAAAGAAAACAGAGTGCACAACAGCAAGCTTAGGCCAGGCTCACAGCCTTTGATTTCTTTATCTTCGTCTCTGTCATTACTTTATATCATATAAAGTTACACGGCCCATTCTCACGGCTAAAATTGCAATGAATGCGGTTTCTGTACAATACGTAGCCTTCAATCATGTTTACTACTGTGTCGTCTTTTATTAATATTTTCCTAATTTGGAGGTTTTCATATAGCTTAATATAAACTTGGTAGAAATGGGTTTGCATGAAACAACTGCATACAAAATTGCATAAAAATGTGACGGTGGGACACCAGTTGTACGACGATGACGATTTGACGATGTACATGGTCCTCCGCTTTGGTCGCTTCATTCTCCATTCCATTTTCCCCTTTGCAGTCGCTCAATTCTTCATCTCCGTTCTTCACTTCTCTCTCCTTACAAAAGACCAAAGCGATTCCACGAACCGAAGTGAACATATGGCATTCGGGAGAAAAAGGAAAACAAAACGAAACTGACGCATCTCCCGGGCGTTCCTCTCCTCCCTCCGAAGGAACCTTCTGCTTCACCCAACCCTCCCCAACCCCTACCTTCCCCTTCCCCCATCCCTCCCCCTCCCCAGCCGCCTTCCCTCCCGCAAACAGTCTCTTTAAAATCTCAAAGAAACTCTTACGCTTCCCGCTCCTTCTCCCCAATCTCACAACCGTTGCCTCTTTCTTCATCTCAGAGCATCCCCAATCTCTCTGTTTGTATTTTCTATTCCCTATTTCACCTCATTTCTCCTTAAAATGTGCGCGTCGTTCCGTGTTAGAGAAACAATACATTGGAAAATGTCTTAGAAATGATTTAGACATGAATGCAGATGAGGATATAAGATCATCTTTGAATGGACCACTTTGAAATGTAAAGAAAACAGTTTTTCACGGAAAGCAGTTCGCAAAATAATCATTAAAAAATTAAAATGCTATTTAATGCCCTGTATTAGATTTGCAATTTATTTGTGTTTGCTCAAAACTTATAATTCAGCGGTAACCTTTGTCGATGCTTAAATCTCCTTACGAATTTTGGGTTTAATAGTATTTTTTTCTTAGTAACGAGTAGTTTCACAGAAGTCCAATACATTCTCATCCGATGACATATTATACGTACACGATAACACATTTCTTGAAGAAATATTTGTCTGTTTACTCATTAAGTAAGTGAGAACTTTTTTCCACTGTGATGAAAATAATTATTGGATTGTGTAATTGTCGCAAGATGGTCAAGAACCCATGTTTCTTCTCCGATGTCGGAGTGTTTTCTTGATGAAAACATTTCTTTCGTGCAAATTTCATCGGTACAAACGAACGATATGCATGCATGAATTCATTCTTCATCATTGTGTCTAGGGAATATTGAATCATGTTTCGAAGACACCGCCCCCATTTGAGCCCGTTTACAAACGTGTGCGGAACGAATGTCGAACTACCCTTGACTGTTCCACTACCCTTTCCCAATTCACTGACGAAACCGCCTTTCGGTTTCATCATGCCGCCGCTTCCTCAGAGGCGAAGGAAACTCCTTTGAAAGCACCCCCACGGAGCCATATGGCAAGGGGTCGAGGGTGTGAGCACCAATGGGCCGTTCTGAAAGAGGGCCGAAGGTCTACGCACTAGAACTGATCGCTTGAGGCGCAGGAACTGAGGGTTTTCTCGTGGAGCAAGTAATCATAAGCTTTGGTTACGCCCACTATCCCTCGGGATTTAATATCTGACAGTTGTGATAATCACAAAAGCAGGATGGTTTTACCTAAGTGGCGTAGTTCAATGAAACATACGAAATTTCCCAATCACCTTTTTGAACCCGATCCTCTCCCACTCGCGACATAGTCAAGCCAACGAAGCATAATCATTCCATATATGCCTATTAAATACCATTCAATACATATCCTTACATGAGCCACTCATTCATAACCCTACCCATCCTACTTTTCCCGCAACGGTTTCTCAGGTACCCCAATGCATTCAGCCAACTTTAATGCTTATCCTAACGTGCCTAGGTTTGGCCGACGTAATTTTATCAGGGTATTATAGCAAAAATGGGATAATTATGACTCCAACCAGCCGAAAAAAAGAAAAAGGAAATTCTTTGTAAGAAAAAGATTTAGAGATTGGATGTGTTGGCGTACAACCGTAGAAAACAAGAGGACTATAACAAACGACAGAAAATTATTCGCAGCTAAATGGCGTCTCAATCTAAAGAATTATTCTCTCCAAATTTAGAGGAAAAAAACTGCTTCATTATCCCTCGACGGTATAAAAGCGATTCCAGGTAAATTAAATTATAAAACTTGAGGTCAAAGACTTTCTCGTCAACTTTTTCTGATGGGGTTTTATTGAGTCAGTTGGACGTATAAGGCGAAAGCAATCATTTTGGTGATTTGCGCTCGCACATCGCAGGAGTTATTTTGAGTGATGAGTATGCTTTTTTATAAAAGGATCTCAGGGAATAAATATTAAAATTCACATCAGTTACAAAACCTCCTTATTAGTCCGAATGCGCCAAATTTGGGAATTGGCCTTTTGAAAGGGTCCGTAAAGAGTCTTATTCGCCCGGCCGGATGGTCCTACTCGAAGATATTTTCTTGTCTATTCCAACGAAATCAGTGCCCAAGAGCGGAACTCTGACGAAAAAGTCATAGGAATGTAATAAATAAAACCCATACACGATGCTCACTCCGTGAACCTACGTAATACCACAGAGAAAATATTTATGATAACTTTATATTAATACTGTAAAGTTTGATTTCATATTTTTCATTAGATAAGGATCTCGTTCATAGTAAATTTCACAGGAAAGAATTACAGACTAATTTTATACGGCAAAAAGAACGCCCACTCGATTTCTAAAACGTCTCCTTAAACAACGTTTAACGAAAAGTTTTAGTTGAAAGCAGGGACAGTTTTGTGCGAAAGGATAGCTTTAAATTTGTCAGGGACAGTTTTATAAATTGATCAGTTAAATTATTGATTCTGTAAAACTTTCAACGCAAAATTTTGAGCACGATAGCAAACATGCGGAAGAATCATTGGCAATGTTCAGTGGAGCCTTCAAAACTATAAATAATACTGGAGATGTATGCTCAAGGAGCTGAATAAGTAAATCACTCTATACTCTAGACACAGAAATCCAATAGATTCTAAGGAAAGATAAAGTATTCCTGGTATGCTTGGGAAACAACATGGCTCTGAATCTCTAATTTCTTCCACAGTGCGCTATCCTTGTAGACTTCTATTTGCATTTATAGTGGCTATCTGATCATTATATATGATTATCATTATATCCAAACTACCCTTCCAATTCTCAAATTCGTGATTCCCTCACGATCTCTTCTAAACACGAAATTATCCATCTAAATCGGCCCCTCATACCTCTCTCTCGTCATGAGTACATATGCTTTAAGGTTCGACCAGCATTATCCGCGTACAAATAGAAAAACGAAGGAGATAATTAATTTATACTCCGGGATATATAAATTACCTTGACCTACTTGACCTACTCGTTTTTCAACTCACTCTAAACACAAAAACTGGCCATGAACCCACTGATCATAGCGGAAGGTGATCCATATGCTGGCACGCACACGAATCCATTCCGTTCAACAACAGCCGGTGAATGAATTACCTCAGCCCAAATACGGGGTAAAAGCCGACTATTCGTCATTTTCTTCAGTCTCAGCAAAGATCTCCGACCGGCATGGTCGCAGTGTTTTGCTAATAACCTGGGAAACTGATCTGTCGCCCGAACTGATATTCGGACCCGGAGTCCCTTAATATCGTGCCGAGTGCTTTAGTGGTTTAACTATCGAGGGGTCTGTGTTCAATTCCAAGACAAGGCGAATGATTTTTCTTCTTTGGAATTCGCCCACCGTTGGGCACTTTAGGGTAACTCGGTAAAGATAATACCGAGGCCATTCCTGATATCTTCAAAATCGGGGAAAGCTCTATCTCTCGCCTAAGCCAAATCATCTTGCTTGTAAAGCATTGTACTCCGTCAGCTGGATGACATGTTACACTGCAGACACGTTGGCTCATTTAATCAAGAGCAGGTTAATGCCACCACCAGGTTTCTCTCCACCCGTATTCCATTTATCCTATGATATTTCCCATAACAATATTTCAACCGATCTTTAATGGCACAAGTGACCTCTGCGGTCGATCGCCTCTCCAAAGTAACCAGCCTTCCAACGAGAAGAGTATTCGCCATCAATGGGAGCTTTCCATGGGAGGTCGTTATATGGTCCCTCCTATGAAAACAAATTATACATTTCCCACGGAACGAAATCCTTCCGGGCGGCCAAGAAATGCATCCATGATTTCCAACAGCTTCGTGAGAGGGCGCCCCGCGAGTGACAAATCATACATGCGTGCATCGGAGTGCGGATCAAATGAATTCGTTCCCCTCGTGGTCCACTGTCTCTTCTCCACAGACTCCAGAGGAAGCACGCTGCGGTGGGAAAAAGGCGGAAAGGATATTCCCGAGGGAAGAATCCAATCCGGCGCAGAGATTGGAGGAGGTCGCACGAACAGGCAAGCGACAGGTTTAAGATGTTCAAACTACCCACTTCAATTTTTTTCAATCTTTCTGATTTTTATTTCAAATTTTAAGGCAACAGCTTTTTTATAAGCAATACTGGAAGGTACGCGTAAGTTTCTGAGAGGAAAAAAGGTTGGAACACACAGATAAGTACGAAGGGCTTCAAAGTAAAGAATTATACACCAAAGAAAAGGCTACACGTACGTGCGTTTTATTCAGCTGCGAAGCGTAGAGTTCCAGTAGAGCGCCAATAGATTGCAAATGAGTTCCCATGTACGTTCTCCACTTACTGACAAATCGTGTGCGCTGACGTGTTCCGATTTGCGCTTAGAACGCCTTTGGTGGGAATCATCAACAGTGAGAGACTATAAAAACACCGACGATATTTTCCGACTCACGTGCCTTTGCTATTTAAAGCCCGACGTTTTGCCCTTCGGACTCGATTTCTCACGTGGTCTCGGGCTTTTGGGCGCGAATAACGTGGAGGGGCCGCGTCTCACAGTCAAGGACCTGGCCGCCCCGGGCTAAGGGGTCGGGAGCGCGCTGTTTGAGTCGAGGGTGGGGGGGGGGGGGGAAACAGGGTATAAAATGGATGGGGAGCCGTGGGGGATCAAGTGGTGCCTAGAAAGGGATCCGGATGTGGGTGGATGCTCCAATCGGAGAGGAGGGACTTGGATGCTCGATAAGCACGGGAGGGAACTCTATAAAATAATGGGCGAATGGAAACCAATGGACAATTCATCGGTCGAGAGGTTGATAACTGCGTTGTTGCCAACGCGAGGACCATTTTATTTGTATTTTTATTATTTTTATCTCCGAAACCTACTCACCTACTCTACTACTGATGACTGCCAATGGCCCGAGGCATGAATCATGCCCGTAAATCACGGCTGTCTGAGGAATATATTAATTCGGAAAAAAGCTCAGCAGTATTCGCTCAAGTATGCGTGCCATTGGGTGGCCTCAGTGGCTCACGAGATCATTACTATCACCGCACTTAGATGCCGAATCTACATGTGGCTTATACTAATAATGGACCATTGTTGACCTGAAATATGTGAAAGTCTAATTTGAAAAAGGGGTACCTTATATTTGTTCTTTGGCCAGACTTATCGCGAAATGATAGATGAAATAAAAGGTTTATTCGCACGCTATATGGCTCACCTACATCGTTACTACTTCTCAATCTGCAACAGTCAGGCGTTATTAACAAATTAGAAAAACATGTTGTCTAAGGGTCTCTGCTCTCCAACGGGGTAAGATTCAGCGACGATTACATTTCTCAAGCAACTACAGTCTAATAAACAAATTAGAAAACAATTTGTTCTATGGGGTTTGCTCTTCAGAAAGAAAGTACATTCGCTACACGACATTCGTTAAAATCTCAATCATAAAAATGAAAAGAAACAATGATAAAAATAAAAAGTAGTAATGCATTTAAACCAAAATTTACGCAGCTTAAATCACTAAAACACCTTATGATAAACACCCAAACTATAATGATACTTGGCTTCTTAGAAGTGAATGAAATTATAGCGTGCGGATAAACCTTTTATTTCATCTATCATTTCGCGATAAGTCTGGCCAAAGGACAAATATAAGGTACCCCTTTTTCAAATTAGACTTTCACATATTTCAGGTCAACAATGGTCCATTATTAGCATAAGCCACATGTCTATTCGGCTTCTAAGTGCGGTGATAGTTATGATTTCGTGACCCACTGAGGCCACCCAATGGCACGCATACTTGAGCGAACACTGCTGAGCTTTTTTCCGAATTAATATATTCCTCAGACAGCCGTGATTTACGGGCATGATTCATGCCTCGGGCCATTGGCAGTCATCAGTAGTAGAAATAGCATTGAAGTCAATGTATTTCAAACACTGCTCTGAAATAAAACGACCCGGAGGGTTTGCCAGCTTAGAATGCGAAGCATGTCACTACATCGCGATCTTCATGAACGCAGTTAAAAATGCCCCTAAGAGAGGGGTAAAGCGAAGATAAATGGCAAATGAATAATTACGACCTTTGCACTAACGCTTTCTTCGGATAATGTTCCACATTCGTCATTGAAACGAGCTCGTTTTCGTCTGAGAGCCTTGTAAAAAAAAGCCTGCAGTCATTATACATCAAGGTTATATATGATGTATTTCCATTGCATTTAATGCATGAAAATGATTTATTGCCACCAAATAAAAAGGCTCTTAGCAACGTTATATTTTCAGGTCGCCTTTCAAATTCACATTTCAAATAAAGAATATAAACGTCGTTCTTTTTTCATCTTCTTGTATTATTCCACGTATGCGTCATTGAAGCGAATCAATTGTCGTCTTTGAGAACTGTGAAAAATGTAAAGTCAATAGGCAATGATACATTACTTTGAGGAAATTTTACTTGAGATAGTATGTGAAAATCAATACTAGCCATCAATATCAAAGCTTTTTTAAGTCGCAAATTCTTAAGATGTGTTTTTTAAACCTAACCCGAGATTTGGCCCAACGCATTTTAAGTAAGGTCACGATCCCTATTATTTTATCTAATTGTTCAAAAATAGTCTCAAATGCCTTTACTTACAGCGAACTGTCACAAATGGCATTTCCTTTCACTGTCACAAATGGCATTTCCTTTCACTGTCACAAATGGCATTTCCTTTCACTGTCACAAACCTGGTCCTCCGACAGGGAGAAGGATAACACTTGAATAATGAAGTTATCACATTTTTTTTTTAAGATCAACCCACCCATTTGTTCAAAAAAGACCACCGCTGGCGCACCCTTTTTTCATCATAAATCAGTCAAATATTATAAATTATGATTGCTCCGGCACATTAATATTTTAGTAAACTCAAACGCATCGTCAGCAACGACGAAAACGCTTAAAATAATTTTTTACACAAAAATTGACCTTGAAATAACTTATAAAGCGGTCAATAGTCTCTAACGAAATCGCTCGGGTCATTGAATATGACCAGATAAAAGACCGCAACACATTGAAACTGCTCCGATGATAAAAAGCGAGCGTAATGTGAGATGACAAAAGAAAACAAGATTGGATAAAAGTATTCGAATGAAGAAAAATATTCAATAATGAAAGAAATCAAATAAAAATTAAAAACGATGGTCGTTACTCACAACATTGTCGTCAGTGAATGAGTAAAAGGGAAAGCTGTATTTTTTCAGTTCATTCATTATTCTACAACAGGAAGCATAACATTTTATCAAAGTATAATAATTACCGCCGGTCGTGAATACTGATCTCATACCGCACGAAAGATTGGAATTTCAGGTAAAGATACTAATAATCTCGTTGATCACCCTTGTTTATTCAAAATAGAGAACAAATAACTTTTAAGATGAGAATCAGCGAGATTTTTTAGGCGATATAAATGAAAGATCACACTAAAATTAATCAATTCGAATTGCAACTAATGAAATAAAAAAATGGAAGGTAATTTAACAATTGGGGAATCACTAAAGGAAGCTTAGTTTGGTTGCATTTTACTCGCACTGAATTTTAATTATCTCTCATGGACCTTTGACATTAGCGATCTGAATAAAATTCTGACTTAATGAGTTACCACGTATTTCGATTCCAACAACGCGTAATTCGTTTCGATGGATTTTCTTGTAATTTAGAATTTTTAAGGTCCTTCCCGCGTTGCGGCATAATTGTGGACGACCGTCTCTCCGGTGTTCCCCGGCCGGCATGAACCAGGTGAGATTTATGCTAAAGGTCAGCTGTTTAGATTTTATACATCTCCTTGGCGATAAGTGAGAATACTAAACGATTTTGAAACTTGACCTTAAAATTAATCATTTGACACCTGATGTGTGTGAACTGTTACTGCGAAAAGCTGATATGTAGGAAACTTATGGAGTATACTGCGATTTATGGGTTTTTACGGGTTGATTTTTCCCTCATGCTGCAGCGATGCGACATTATAATCGAATTCACTTTGCTTTCCACTTCACTCCCGAAGAAACAGGCTTAACGACAGGGGAAAGTCAAGGCACAAAATCTCTAAACACGCAGTAAAACCCAAAAGCTTCCTCACATGTCTAATGCCCACTTATACTTCCCATGTCATAGAGCGGGACAAACTCGTTACGTAGTTTGGATTTGGAGGAGTAAATTAAAGTGCTCGGAGCGGGAGGATAACTAATTATCTCTAATTCAGATTTTGAACCCTTAAGCATTCTCTAATCCATAATAAACTAAAATTCTGCTTAGATATATATGTATCAGAAGAAGATAAAGTATTATCACCTTATAATATTCATTTTTGTTAAAGAAAAATTAGAAAATTGCGTCACTTGACAAATATTTATTAAATAATTTATTGGAAATATACTTATATTTATCAAGCAAACATTAATGTATAACGTTTAGTAAACCAATAGCAAGTCTTAAAACCTTTCAACATGACTTAAAAGATTATCAATGAACGTCTCAAACAGACACGAAGGAAACTATTTCTTTTTAAAACAAAGTTAAGACGCTTTATTTTTAGGCAAGGGATCGAGGCATTCGATTGACGCACAATGCGCGTGGAGTCACGAATCTACTTTCAAGATTAGTGGGATTCGAGAAATCAAAAGGTTCATGAATTTAAAGGTGCGCTGATTAAAGAAACGTCCGCTGTTCGAATGACACGGCTGGACATTACGCACCTGCTCTCACCGGGAAATGCTCTCTCTGCGAAGTCAACTGAAGTTTGAAGTCCCCTTGAGCCTTTTGACTCCGCCAGTGATCACTCTCTGGTCGACCTCTCGTGACTGAAACCAACCGGCGACTCAACCAGAGGACTCGGAAGGCCTCAGACCGGAAGTTTTGGGAGACCGCCGCGGTGGAGCGTTGCCGTCGCTTCCCTCCCCCCTTCCTACCCCCACCCCCTGATCTCTCTGTATCTTTCTCCCCTCCACAACACACGTCTCCTTCCACACTTTTTTTTTAACACATGCCCTTCCACACTCACACGCACACACTAACTCCCCTACTATATGCTTTATATATCCTAGTATATGCTTTTTTTCCGTTCGAAAATTGTGCATATATCCCTCAATGCCGCCCGAAGTTATTTTCCCTCAGATGAAAAAAAAACGGTGCACACGAGGGAGGCTTTGGTCTGATGCGAAATTTTAAGAAACTAGTTCCGTATTCGCGGAGTTGTGAAATAGTGACAACACCAATACGCACGTTTTTCTCCACCCCAGTCCTTTGGAAGTCTTGTGTGCATCGGGTGTCAATCAAGACCGCGAGGGCTCGAAGAAGACGAGAGTTTCGAAACTTAGAGCTGGAAGGCGTGAAAGGAGAGGGCATTGAAAGCTGTGAGACGGAGGGGTAAGAGAGCGTTGGACAGAGGGAATACACAGAGAGAGAGAGATGAATGCAGTTTGAAGAGGACGTAAAGTCTTTCGCCTCCCATCTCTCTCCGCCACTATCCGTTCCCCTTTCCCCTTCACCACGATGGGTCACACTCCCAGAGTCATGTTCGCACTCGCCCCATCAGATAGGCGTTGACCCACGTTCACATCCAAGGTTCGCGTATCAGAGTTTCACAACACTCCCCGTCGAGTCGCTCCCGCCGGGAAGGAATACCTCAACATGAAAATCTGGCCCAGAGCCTGAAGACGTCTCACTCGAGTTGATTGGCTCGTGCTTGTGGTGAGTCTCGAGCGGCGGAAACGATGCAGTGACGTGAAATATCGTCGGTTGCAAGGGATAATGTTGAGCAAACGTGGACAGAGGAGGAGGAAATAAATCTCGGGCCGGATAATATTAATTAAGAAAGGGTTGAAATTAAAAAATACTGGAAATTTGAAATATGCCCACCGTTCCCGTGTCCCACCGTTGATAATTTTCTGCGGAAAGAGTAATGTATTGTGGCTTCAGTTGTTGACGGTATCACTTTTTTGAAGGTTGATATTTATTTTTACTATGTATTGTTACGTTTGACGATTTGGCATTATGTTCTTGGACTTTTTTTTATCTGTGTTTACTGTTATTCCATTACTCAGCAAAAGTTGTTGTTTTCTTCTTTGTTGCAATGTTTTTTTTGCCAGTTGGTTGTGGGGGGGTTGTTTATGGAGAAGTGAAGCTGGGATTAATGGGATGGTAGAGGTTGAGAGAGGATATACTGCAGACTCCTGCAAGAAAATTGCTTTGCAATGTAAAGAAAATACAGAATTCGCTGCATGGAGGATTGCAGAATTCGATGGAGTGGCCCGAATTTACAGTCTAATCTCTTTCAAGAACAAATAATGATGCTAGGACTGAAAGAAAAGATCAAAAACATTTGTGTAGATGGGAGGTATTATCTCCAACTTTCCAAGTATGCGGGAGGATCCTAAGCCATATCAATTCAGACCTTCAGTGCTAGACTGACTTCTTTCCCCTAAATTTCGAGCCTAATCCTTGCACACAATAGATGGACACATCACTAGGATGGATGAATGTTTTACAATTAGTGGCAATCCTATTATAAATGTTTACATGAAATAAAAAAATAAGCTCTCTGGTGAAAAAAACATAATGATAGTATAAAGGAATAGTTATGCATACATGACAAGATCACCAGATAAGATAAAGACCACCGAAATGTGAAAAAAAGGCATGCACAAACATATAAGGGAAGAACTTACGGTAAGAATGAAGGGAGGCAAAATGATGATAGAGGATTAAAATAAATTTTGAAAGAGATATTACTTCTCATAAAGTCAGTAACTTCAGCCTCTTTATAAAGAAAAAATCTCGGAACTTTTATAATTCTATTCCAAGTTATCAGCCAATAACTGCACTACTATTCGAGGTATTTGCCTATTCAAATAGATGCTATTTGCCAAGGCTTTTGGCAAGATGGGCGTTCCAGAGAGGCATTAAAACAAACGAGGCAGTTCTGACGCATCGATCGCGGCAATACTTTATTATATGATCGCAAACGTAGAGAATAAAACGAATAAGTAAAGACAGAGCCTAAAATATAGTTTTTAATTGATGAATAGTGAAAATAAATATATGTACATGAATGGGTACATAATGGCACTTCATTCATGGCATTCGAGAGAACAACTCGCTCCTTCAAGCCTCCGTGAAATTCACTTTGGCAGAGAATGTCTGGATGGCTCTGCAAGTTGGAGCACTCGGTGACTTATTTTTTCGCAGTAAATTTCGTGCAATTGTGTGATCACTTGCGGATGACTCTGATAATGTGACTGCACGTGCAGCAACCCCTTTTTTAAAATTAGCAACAACTAAGCTGCAGAATTATTATTATACCACTAATTAACTAAATTATATTATTGACATTTTCGAGCATCAGATGGTCTTCTCTTGAATAGTGAACATATTATAAAAGTTTAGGTCTTGATAAAAAAATTAAGTCACTGCTAGAGCTGGTCACTTGTAACAGCATGCGTGGGAAATGTAAAACTATGAACAAATGTTTATGCTTGGAAGCGAGAAAGCATACATGCTATAGACTTCGAGGTTCAGTTAATGGGACGAATGTCGTAAACTCAAAAGCTTGGAACGAGTTATATATTTTGCATTCGGAATGTAAATTCGTGGAAGATGGAAAATATTTGTGCAGAGAAGAAGGCTTAGTAGTGGAGTAAGGAATATCGCTCAGGAGGCGCTTTGGTTAGGATAGAACAAGAGGAAAGTCTCATGCCGCCTCGCGGACATGAAGTTAAGGCCTTTGTAAAAGGGAGTTTGGAGTATCTCACTACCCTGTCGCAGAACTGTCTCTATAAAGCGCTAAGTATGTTAACAGGGAAGGAGCGGAGGCGTCCTCGTCCTCCAGAGCAATCGTCTTCCTCCTCAACGATTGAAAAAGTGGGCGAAAAACTGCAGTGCAGGGATTGTGACGCTCATCACTCTGTTCACATTGGTCGGAATCTGCGAAACGGCCATTGCCGTTCACGCAACCAAAAGTGCATCCATCTTCAATGGTAATAGAGGCCAACTTTGTCATCAATGCTGTATGAAGCTATAGTTCGGTAAGTAACCTTAAAATTGATTTTCACCCCAAGCCAAGGAAGTTCTGTTTCATGCCAATATATTCACTCTGTTTTAGCTTCTTGTGCAAACGTCTCCAGGAACTTTTCCTCCTTGCGGTTGGTTTACTATTGACGGCAATGTGAACTGCAACTTCAACTGCAAGTTCTCTGCATTTTTGTTTATGGAGGCGTTCAAGATCACCCGTGGTCGAGGTCTCCCGTGAACGTCAACCGCAAAGTTCAATCGGCCCCGACTTTCACATTCACGCTTTATAACACCGCATGCGCAGATTGGGCATTGAATGTAGATGCTCTTTTTTCAGCCGTCTCTTCTTGCATTTCATTTCCACGGCCAGTTATGAATGGCTGATGTTACGGTTAGAGCTTAATTGTTATCTAAGCTGCGTAATTATTTCCTCTACTGATGCAGACTGTGTTAGACGGAGTTCTTTAAGTTGATAGGAGTTCCACGAGTGACGTCAAGCGGAGAGATACCTATCCGATCGTCAATTGTTGTGTTCTCCGCCTGGGACGTGAAGGACTGTTTGATGCTTGTTCATGTATATGTAGTACCTTCACTTGAAAGATCGCGATATCGCCACAGCAGACGCCCCGAATTGGCATGTGGATCGTGTAATCAGATAATATCGATATCCTTCTTCAAAATACAGACGTTCTATCTTTTTTTTTACTTGACACTTCTAGAAAACCCTAAGTCTAATGAACTAATGACTAATGAACTTTAGTCGCAATGCACAAAAATGAGTGCAATAAGATTGAAAGCGAATTGATTCGTAGCCGTATTTCATCGTTTCAACATCAAAGGATGCACAGAAAGGGATAAAATTCCTAAGGAAAGCAATCTACAGCTGAGGTTATCTGCACCATCAAAAATGGACGGCTAAAATGGCCATGTTAAAAACTCTTATATGAGGAATTGATAAATACCAGAGAGAAATCGGGCACAGCCTTAAACTTCTCTCAACAAATGGTACCTCGAGGTTCTTAGCCTTTCCCAATTGACGGGGGAGATAGTGTCCTTTTTTAGTGCTCTTTGCCTGACATTTTAGTAACGACATCAAGATAACATCTAAGAAAATCTCCGCCAGAGAAATTCCTTATGTATTCAAAGAGAGGTGTGCAACGTATTTTCAATTTGAGTGTTCTCAGGGCTATCGTTTACCTGAGCAGCAGTTGAAATACACTCCCATAATACACGTCACCATTTCACCTGCCAAAACCTTACATCTTTACACGGCTGGTGACCTAACACCCCCTGTCACACGCCCATGCTCCGGCTCGCAGGGTATCATGTAGATGTAGCAGTAAGGTCCCCAACCATGAATGACTGAATCCAAGTCGTTATCATTATCATCCGTCGCCAGAAATCAAAGAAATGAAGATCGGTACATGAATGCCCTTTGTCCAGTTTCTATCTCAGTCAGGCTGCTTATTCGATGCATTAAGTGCTTCCTATTTGAGCCGGATAAAAAGAGTATCACATTCGGCACTTCACGTTCCTCCAACATTTTGATTCATCCACCGCAGCCACGTTCGCGGTAACTTTGGGGAAGCCTTTTTTCGTGGGTGCAATTGTTTGACTACGAACAGATTTGCGTACAACTTAGCGTACGTGTCCTTATTAAAGATAGTCATGGATGAATTTTGAAATATTTTATGTTATCGAATTGATTTTTTAATCAATTCAACGCTACTATAGCACTAAGACTTGTGACGAATGAGATAAATTTCGTAATTATTCAATAACAATAGTACACATTTTATTCTAACAGTTCATATCATTATTATGTTTGCCATCAAGTGGATTGGAATCACGTCAAGTCGATGATTTGAAAAAAAAACATAAAAATATAATTTTCACCCAAGTTAGAATTCCGTGCAAAAACTAAAAAAATCGAAACATCACTAAGGTAGTTTGAGCGAAATGGTTCACTGGTAAAAATGGAGCCGTATTCAAAGAATAAATTTTACTTTCAGCAGCTGTAGGAAGCTTGAATTAAATATTCCATTATTATAGCGCAAATATGTACTTTTTATTTGACTGAAATACTAAATAATAAATTAAAAAATATAATTATACAAGTCTTTAACTTGACTCATTTTCATCATACGGGAAGTTTAAAACTCCTTTAAAACGGAAGGTTTGTTGTGATCTTGAAATAATCCTACGAAGCCAATATGATTTTTTTTAAGAATGGTTGAGAAAATAAGCATACTGCACACTGTTAATTTTTTACGAACTGTAGATGTTAGAAATTCCTCATTTTTTAAATAAGGTCTCTCTGGAGTACATACGCTGACCAATACCTATGTTAAAGGGCTAGTATTGTTTGTCAAAAATCTCGGAAAGTAGCCCGGTAAGGGGCTGATATTTTGGTATCTTTGGAAGGGTGAGAGGTTTTCCTTTAAAATGAGATGAAATTTGTTGATTTTTTGGTAAAATTACTTTTCGCTCAAACCACCGCCAAAAGCAAGGGAGACAAGGAAATTAAAAGCACATGTTAACTATATAATATAAGAGAAGCGATAGCTGTTAGTATCGAAAAGGCATTATGGAGAAAACTACTAAAAGGGGGCGAGTTTTGTCGGCTGAACGGCAATAATTGGATTCTTTCACATTTCCTAACTCGATATTGACCGATGTGAAGGGTATTTAAGTACGTATGTATAAATCATTCCTAATTTCTTCCTTATTCGTCCGGCTTACGTTCGTATTGGACTGAGTAATCGGTTGCTTCCAAAATGTTTTTAAAACGGAATAAATGAGGACAGCTATCAATAGGAGACAATAGAGAGAATGATGGGAAAGTATCAGAAAATGAATTAAATCAGTTGAATGAGCACCAGACTATAGGCACTTTGGCACTCCGAGACTCTAATAGAAGAATGTAACTCTGTTCAGGTATTTTTCCAGAACATTCAAAGTCTACTTCCAGTCTAGTTCCAACCACGAGATCATTCCTATCGTTGAAAATTTTGGGTGCTCTGGGTAAATTCAGAACAGTTGAAGCAGATCTGAGTTATGTAGAAAAATTCACGCTTATCGGCACGCGGTAATCAGAAAATTAAAATTCAGGTCATTCCATCTCACATGAAAAGCGACGCAATGTCGACAGACGCAAAATCTAGTCAAAATCATTTCACATAAAACGGGAGGTTTTGTTTCCCCAAACCACTTCACAGTCCTGCATACCATATCTGAGATAGGCGCACGAAATTTGGCAGGAGTCGAAATATCTCACCTCGTATAACTATATTTCAATGAAGAGTGCCAAAGTAAAGGCCGTAAGCGATTGCAATGGGTATCAAGTTTGATTTATGCCAAAATCGACGATCCGAAAAACATTGAAATTCTATCTGAAATTTCCCCTTTATTAATCGGGAAGGCATAGTTTTAGCATTGAAGTCAAATATTTAAACAATATTTAGCAGAGCATATGTCGCTATGTGGCTTGATTTATGGAAGAGATAATTTGGTAAATATTGGAAAATATTGATCATTATATCCTAACCGGACCCAAATGAATAATCTAGTGTATTACAGTTTTGAAAATACCTAACCATAAGATGTTACTTTCACACTTAGCCCCGTTAAACATGTTTTTCGAAACAATGGACTTCTATTAGTTGGCACTGTTTTAGGAATGATACATTGGTGAAGCAACGTTTTGAAAACTCATGACCAGTTAATGTCGCAAATTTACCTGGTAAAAAGTCACGAACATTTTCGAATTGGGAATAATTCCAAAAGACTTTTAAGGGATCCAAAGCTAAAACTTAACGTTTGGGGACAGTTATTAAAAAATGGTGCAAAAGCGTATACTTAATACCAAAGTTTTACGGTCTATTATTTTCAAGTTTTGAATTTGAATCATTTCTAGAGCTAATAGTGTGGCTCTTAAATTAATCCCATGGTAGTTAATCCTTCACGGTGCCTTATTGCAGACCTACCCTTCTGCTCAAGATTTAGTATAATCAGTATTAAATTGTCTTGTTTGTGGAAAGTCGCTGTATTAAGATATTCAAGACGAGTGGGAAAACGTTTGCGAGCATCAGCAATCACTAGCCAGACGCATCCATAAATTGCCGAGCCTTAAATTCCAGATATACAGCGTTAACATATTCCGCTGACATTCAATAAGCAACGCAGACAACAACAATCCGCTTTCGCTCCAAAGAGTTCCGTCCGATTTTGCATTGACGCTTTGAGGATAAAGTATCTCGTATTACTCTAGTAAGTAATCTTTAGTGGTATATCTCTGGAAATCTACGTTACTTAATGTCATAGTAGATTAGAATACCACGTAGAGGAGGTGATAAACTAAATATAAAAGCAGCTTCATGACCAGTCCATATCTACCATACAAACTATTTCGTTTACTCTAATTTCCGCTGAGTAAAACTAGGTACTCTTCCAAGTGAATACATGGAATCTTGGAAGTTGACCAGAAAAGTATCGCGGCAGATGTAGCGTAGAATGAATCTATACAACCACCTTGCCCTCATTTCAATCGCTTGAGTTGTATTCAATAGGTATTACTGTTTAATTTTTCGATCATAGAGTTGAAAAAATGATGTGGTCTGGTAATTGGGAGATCCAAGTTCGAATCCTGGTAGAGGAAAGTGATTTTTCCTTGGTGAATTTCATCCCTATGGAGTATGTTACATTTCAAAGTTAAATATATTCGTTGTGACCCCGCGGAGTCCCTGAATACATTAAAATGCTGTCCACATTTCTTAAGAAAACTTCATAAAGCTCCGTTCGTCATCTCTCTGTAAATTACACTTAAGACGGTGTTCTTTACAGTGCTTCTCTTCATTTGTGGCCGGAACGTCTGATTTAAGTATTTATTCTTAATTATTCTTATTTATTTAAATTTTATTCTTTATAGGTCAAGCGAATCCTGCATTTTCATTTCTGAAAAATGAAATGAGGTTAAGCCGATTAATCCCATCTTAATCCCATTAATGAGAATAGGGTCACACCCGAACATTTCCCGTATTTTAAATTTGACCTCGTCCGTTTTTTATGTATTTAATTGGGTATTTATGTATTTTATTGGGTATTTATGGGCGATGCAACAGATCGTTATTTTACTAAATATTGGCTCATGTATTTTTTCTGTCTTCTACTGTATTTTTTTGAAGGAAAGAGAACGCGTTCCACATTCGAGCGCAATTGAATCGGTTGAGCAGACGCTTTAGACAATGAAATTTTAATAATTTCACTATTCCCCGGATTTAAGATAATTACTACAATAAAAACTTCGAACTATATCGGGTGATTTCAAAGTGTCTCTGTTCCTAAGAACACAGCCCAAATTTGAAAACTGCTCTAGTAATTATGACTACGGAAATAAGTAACTCACCACTTTTATGAAGAATGGTGTGAATAATTTGTAGAATGATAATTTAAGTGGCAACAATAGGAGTTATTGAGGAAACGATGAAACGCAAAATACATTATCCATCACTGAAGACATAAACTTCAGCGATGGAGTAAATAATTGCGGACATAAACTTTAATGCTCGTCCTGTCCTTTCAACGAATTGTTTCCCGAGATAAAGATTCAAAGTCCATGACTATTATTCACAGTAACCTTGTTAATGTCTAAATGTATGCGCAAAATTCCTGAGTGTTGAGCAATCCTTCAAATAATAGATCACTATTTCCTCATGAATTCACAATTATATCTAGCGTATACGTGTATCCTATGTCCAATGTAATTATGTTGCAGGCGTTTAAGACGCCAGGAAATTTGCGATATTCTTGTTTGTCGATGAATCTCGTTAGCTGAAGCCAGTATTCCCGCTGAATTCACACCGTGGTAACGTGGAGAGAGGCCGAATTGTTTGCTCCGTGAGCTGTTTTATGGAATGATTGTTTCCACAAACATCCACCGTGCTTTTACAAAAGCAAGTTTCTTCCATGAAAAGCTTAAAGTCATTGCCGTGCGTAAGGACTAGTTATTCTCAGTGAATTTGGACGTTTTTCATACGGCTGGAAATAGTTCAAAGAAAAGTTGTACGAATTGTTCATCCAGTTCTATCTTAAAGCGACGATCGATGGGCAAGATAAGGAGGGAATTTCAATTGAAAGAGAATATTGGAAAATTTTAAAGCCCGATCATTCTTTCAGTGACTTATAATAACCTTTGTAAATCCAGTTCATGCGAGAGGAATATGAAGTAGATATTGAAAAACTACTTCATTTGTCCAATCCAAAGTACCGATTCGAACACCAAGCGTATCAGGTTTCCCTTAGCTGAACTTAGTTGGGAGTCCATAAAGCTTTTGATTCGACAGAAAGATAGCAAAATGAAACACGATGCTCACGTCAGGCATTACTTCCGAGTACTATTTTCTCATTTTTTGGCAAGGCAATATTCCGGGAAAAGGCAATATTCTCTCACTGCTCGCCACAACTTAATTTAAATTTAGCGCATGGCTTAGAAGGTACTTTCTTAGAGCACGGCGGACTGCGCAAAAACATATTACTAGTATTGTCGCCTTTGTCCTTTCTGAATGCACTCAGAGGCATTGATAAGTAATGAGTCTAAACACGGAAATTACCATTGAAAGTCTGAAGCTACATTTAAAAAGAAAAGCGGAACGTAAGATTGAAGAATTTTGGAGCCATTTTGAAAAATGGAATTCATTCTATCGTCAAGATGTACCGGAATGAAAAAAAAGTCCAGCAGTTTCAAAAAAGTAGAAAAAAGCAGCCTCCATGGAATAGGATATATAGCTGTTACTAGCGCAGCAATAAAAAAAACTCCTGAATATTTCGAGTCGAAGTCCTTATAATTCATTGGCTTGGGTCTTAAATCTGAGTTCTGAGTCCGTTTTCCCAGGCTCGTTTGCTTTCTTTGAATCGATGAGTTTCCACCTTGAAGGTGATTATCCCAGCGATGTCTTCACCAGAGCCTTGTTTGCCGACCTCTTCATAATTCCAATTGGGCCTTCACAGCCGCGGTAGTGGTCCCGGGATTCTAGACCCACTGTACATCACCCCAAGAGGCAATCCTTTAATTCTATCGCTTCATTAGGATAATGGTTTAATAAAATTAATGGTAACATTCATAACGTTAGGTTACATTGAAAATGGCTTCAGAAGGACACTTTTTGTCGCTTCGCTGAAAAAGGTATCCCGCCATGTTGGTTTTCATACGGACGTCACTGGGCAGCAAACACCGTACCGTAATACAGCCTCAACACCGAAATACCGACGTTGCATCGCAGCGTTCTTATTGATAACAAATATTCAATATATTCCTTTGATTCGTTTCGTTTAAAATTTTCACCTATCATTGATGTCACCGACTTCGTGAAAACAGTCCTGACTTCTATTCTGAAGAAGAAGAAGAAGAATGCATCAGGATGCGAGGACTGTGGAAAAATCACTTTGATTTCTCACGCATCCAAAGTGTTACAGAGAATAATAAATAAAAGATTGGAGGAGAAGGCTAATTACCTCATGGACGATGACCAGTTTGGGTTCCGGAATGTAAGGTCAACTCGGGATGCAACTGCGGTGAAGAGAAAACTTATAGAGAGGAACATAGAGTATATCCAGGACGTTTTTGCATGCTTTATTGAGTTTGATAAAGCTGTTGGCAGGGTAAATTGGAGTAAACTAACGAGAATACTCGGGAAAATGGGAATAGATTGACAAGACAGGAGACAAATTAGAAACTTATATATGGCGCAGAAGGGCGCAGGTGAAGGTGGCTGACGGTGAATCAGAGTGGGCAACTATAGATCGAGGGGTAAGGCAAGGGCGACCGTTGTCGCCACTGCTTATTGGCTTATAGGCCTGTGAAGAATTTGAGCTGGGAATCAAAGTAGGGGGCAGCTGATAAAGTCGGTAAGATTCGCGGACGATCAGGCGTAAGTTAGTGGATCTTCGAAGGGACTACAACCTTTGGTAGATGCTTAAGAAATGCTGGGTGGGAGACTCGGAATGACGATTAATCGTAAGAAAATAAAAGTAATGAGATTCTGCGGGATAAAGAAAGCGAGGCTGGTGATTATAGTTGGAGGACGAAAACTCGAGCAAGTAAAGCATTTTGATTACTTATGTAGTACACTAGAAAAAAACGGGAATCGTAGCAAAGACATACGGAAGAGAATAGCACTAGCTAAGGAGGCGTTTAGTAATAGAAGGGAGCTGATGACGGGGACACTGGGTAAGGATGTGAAGAAGAGACTGGGGAAGAGCTTGATATGAAGCGTAGCGTTATATGGCTGGAAACGTGGACCCTGAGAAAGGAGGACGAGAATAGGACGCAGGAGTTTGTGATGTGGGTGTCGAGAAGGATGGAGAAGGTGATTTGGACGGAAAGGCTAACGAGGAAGTGCTTGAGATGGTGGGCGAGGAATGGAAACTTCGGGATGAGATTAGGAGGAAGCCAAGTAGAAGAGGTATTAAGAGGCGTACGGTTGCTTAAAGTCGTCATAGAAGGGCGAAATTTGAGAAAAAGAGGAAGGGGAAGAAAGAGAACAGATATTATGGTCGGTATGAAGAAGGGTAGATCGTATGCTGGGGCAAAAAAGGTAATACTAGTCCAGAGATAGGCCCCTGAAAGTATAGAAAACTGGGAGGAGATTCTCTGACATTCAACATAACCCACCTTTACCGGTACAATGCTTAAAAGATTAATGTCCTTAGCCATTGAAAACAGAGTTGAGGTACAAATTAGACAGGTTGATCGAAGAATGTATTTGTGATTGTGAATGAATATGATTTTATCTTCACTCTCGCTTCCCAACAGTGCGCGCGTTCAGGTAAATTCAAAGTTATATGTATGAGAAAAATGGTCATCATCACTTTTTCAATCCAATAATTGTTTCACAGGAGCTCTCAAGACCTTCCTAATGGATGCATCTTACTCGTTGACAGAATTTCTTTTTTACATCCTTTATTTGGTCATGCTTTCGTACAACATCCGTGAAATTAGTGGGTCGTTTCTGGCATTTTACCCTTATTTTTTTCTCACGCATACGTTGTGTCTCAAAAAGCGTCATATTTGTAGATGGTTTGACATTTGGTCTTCTCCAGATACACTCCTCTGAATACTTCTCGCTTCTAATAATAATAATAATTTCTTTAACACTTACAGGTTTCCCCAATTACAAGTGTTTTAATATATCATTAGACGAACACAAACATCCATGTCCTGGGCATTGAATAATTGAATAATCTTACCCAAGCGGGACTCGAACCCGCGACCCTCGGGTTAGAAGGCGAGGACTTTACCCCGCCGACACCGGGGTCGCTTCTAGTTTGTATATGCTCCGGTTGCTTCCGGCATCAAGTTTCTATCTTATTATGTATTCTTATCCAGAAATTTTGTTCCATGGTTCACGTCTCCGATACATGTGGAGCCCATCGTCTCTCGGAGGCTTTGAGCTAACGGGAATTATGGTGCCAATTCTTAAGATTTAGGGGATATTTTGAGGAATTGAAACATCACTGATAATTCATTAAAATAGGGCAAAGTCCACGAGTACAACATTAATATGACGTAGGCTCCGCTTGTCACAGTATCATCAGTAGATAATACTATTACAGGTAAACCTGATGATGCTGTAAAAATCGAACCCTATATCGTAATAAACATTGTACCCTTGGAATTTACTCTATTTTTTCATTTATCAGGAAAGAGTGGGGTGTCAAAATTTACGTTAAATTAATACTCCCTTTAACTTCGTAAAGAACTCTCTTTATTTATAAATGTGTCATAAAATTCTGTTCGAGTCCCGTGCTCCTCTCGAATTACATACATTGTATCTCAGAGTAAACATTGCATTCAAGTTTTGACTGAATTATGATTGCTATCCTCCCTATTGCAACAGAAGAGGATTTAAAGCTACCACCAAGATATCTTGCTGTGAGAATTTTGACCAGTAATGACCTCCAACGGCAGAGTTTGAAGTCTCTTCCGTGCCGTCAAATCTCAACTTAAAAAACGTACCAGAATATTTAGAGCATAAGTTCAGACCATATCAATTCGTAAGAATTATAGAATATTGAAAGTATTCTTTTTTCTACGTTAGCATATAAGAATATTCGTTCTTCTACGACTACTTAAACCTAAGTGAACTACATATGAAAATAATCTACGAATATTCACATGTTCCTTTTGATTTACGAACTGAAGGCGCCAAAAGAAGCTCCAAAAGTTACACTTACATGCCGTCGGAGGGCATTAGCTGCTCACAGCAAGATATCTCCGCGGTAAATTTAAATCCTTTTCTGGGTCAGAGGGAAGAATAGATTTAATAATTTTGTCAGAGTTGGGTTTCACATGGAGTGAATTGAAAGTCATTGATTCTTGTTACGCACATTTGCACTCACGTATTTATGGGTTCATGGAAATAGTCTCTATGGATACCCAGGGTGGTGGTTCAGATTTAAACATCTAGTGCCACTGACTTTTACATCGTACGTTATTTTCCTGCTTTTCTTCATCAGTAATAAAAAACTTCTTCTCCACCAAAATAGATGAAATAACTCTTGTGAAAGTATATAATGCTTTTACAATTTAATGTAGGCGTATACTATCAATAAATATGCATAAATATTAAATATAACAAGAAAATATTACATAACTCGATAAATGTGTAAGAGACCAATTGTAGATATCAATGAATCTTGCGTAAGTTTATTTTGTGAGGTCATCCATCACATTTGGATGGAACTAATACCGCAGGATTAGAAAGTTCTCAAAAATTTCACTGTGTCTTCCTTTGAAATATTACAATGATAGCCAATCCCCTAGAATCAATCATGGCCGGTTCACTTTGTTCGGAGTTCTTCAATCAGCTGGTCGGCGCTTGAGATAAGTTTAGAAGACTCCCTCTCCAAAGTTAACACGTTTTTCAACAGATGTCATTGCAACACTCTCGGCGGAAATCAAGGCTAATGCCGTCCCAGACCTTGAGTGAACTCAAACTTTGTGTGAACACAATCTTAATCGACATTGGATGTTCTACTAGCTGATTGGTGGGCTCATGGAAAGGTCCTTCCCCAGGTTCTCCATTTATGAAACATAATTTCACTTTCCTGTCCATTACTTCATCGCCATCAAGTCTCCTTAAATTCTCAGCCCTTCTGTTTCTCGTGAAATCGCCTAAAATTGCTATTCCATCTCTTCCACGATTCTCCATCGTTCTGTCTTGTATCGCCCTCTTTTACTTCTCCACGCCTTTCTACGCGTCCTCCAGCCATCTTCTCTGCTTTCTCCGTATTTGTGCCACGAATTTCCTTAATGGGGTTGGAGCGATGTTAGTTTATGAACAGATATCCATGAAAATTTTCTTACGTGATTTCATTACATCATCTACAGATAGAGGTGAACAAAATAGAATCATTTCGATTCGATTTGAGGCAATTCAATGCTATTTTAACACCTATATAGCCTTATGACACAGCACATACTATATAGTTCTTAATACTTTGATTATCAATCCACAGATTTCTTCTAAAGGCGAAACGATTCATTTCTTTTATTGCAATGTGGTTGACAAAAGTCATGGTGTACCGAGTCCATGGAGTCTTGAGTCCAATATTCGGGAAATTACAATTTTCAATAAATTTCCGTCAAACTCCTCAATTGGTTCCGTGCCAAAAACTCTTGTCATGGCATGTTTATTCAAGGAAAAAATACTTAACTAAATTCTTGTATCACTTCTGTAATAGCTTGACTGGTGAGTTTCAACGTATAAATAGATGAAATAAAATGTGGTTCAAAAATTTTTCCACTGACTACAATTTTCTTAAGACGATTACTCAATGACCCATGAATACCGCTACTCCTACTTTAAAAATGTAATTTTCAGCGTGTGAAATTTTCTCTTACATTCACCATGGAATGCACGAGTTCTATCACCATTTGCTGAAAATTGAGAATTAAAGACACCTTCTGCATATTGTCCAAGAAAAACGCCCACGTGTGTCTAGAAGCCTTCTTCGCGGAGCGCCTATGGGGGCATGTCGCGCAGAAATATCTTAAAATAAATGTGCTCAAACTACTCATAATGAAGTATGTTATGTTTTTCCTTTCCTATGAGCACAAAAATGAAAAGCTCTATTGCACTAACTTTCCGTTTAGTAATGAAAGAGCGCCTAGTGATGGGTACTTTGCAAGTGAGTCCGTTCAAACGTGCGACTCGGCAAATTGAGCTGTGAGGTTTACTTTGCGAGTCACGACTCCCTCCACACACTAACTGTGCGGGAGTCAGCTGCAGTTGTTAGATACAGTGGACCTCTGGCGAGTTCATCAAGGTTTAGAACGCTTCACGTTTCGTTGTCATTATGAGCATTATGGAAAACACTATTGCCAAGCCTTCTCTTCTGGTGTTCTCCTTAAGGTCACTCAAACATTCCCAACATTGCGGTAAGCTTAATTAAGTTACTTTAGGAAATACACATTCCCACCTTCAAAGCTCCCTAGATGAGAGTAAATACAACAAACTTCTCAAATGATAGCTTTTCTGTTGCTATAGGAAACGTCGCATCAAAAGCCTCGTGGATATTTACACAGGAAATGAATATCTAAGAGCCCGTTCTGTTAACTAAATGTGGAACACATTATAGCATAAACTATCGGCCCGATGTTGGCCCCCTGTCGGAATTATGTTGACAAAGTCGACGACCCTTATCCGATACTAAGACGACATTGGACCAGCATTGACTTTGGGTAGTATTCCCAATACCACTTGCCGACATTGTCACGATGCTGACCCCCTATGTATCATTTTTGGAAATCTATAAATATTTGCACTGTGGATCTGAAGACAGTCATGTCAAAGTGGGTCAAAATTAGCAAACAAAATTCGCCAATAGTGGGGATTAAGCGGTCTCGCATATTGGCTGAAGCTTTAACTATTGAGGAGCGCATGGCTCTAGACGCTGAAGTGTTTCCATGCTCACTATCTGCATATTGCTCAAAAGTGTCTTTAAGCGCAATTTCTGTTCATCGCTCGGAGGTGATGATTTGCAAACTGTTCACATCCTTCAAGTTGCTCGGAAGACTCTTGAGGATATTTTTACATGCAATGCTCGGAAGAATCTCATCTCGCCCTAATCTTAATTCTTTTTCGTGCAATTTCCTTACATCTTGGGATTCTTGGGAAATGGAGCGGAATTTGTATGTAATGAAAAAATAAACCGTGCGATTAAAAAAAATTACAATTAGCTTCCGACTAAGGTTTCAACTGTAATACATCTGAAGATGATGTATTAAGGTAGAAAGTCATCGGGTCGGAAGTAAATTTCCTTTTTCTGAAAAATTGCACGTTTCATTTATTCGGAACTTTTCTTTTGCCAGATTCTTTTCCATACAAGCACCGACGAATTTCATGCACGTTGTTAAGGGTATGAGTTAACATATGTCTCCTAATAGCATAGCTACTTGTTCCGCGTCATTGCAAATATCTCAAAAAGGCAAGAGCAAAAATACGGCTGTATGTATTTAAGGAAAATTAAGCCATGTAAAACACCGCTGAATCTGTAGTCTATTAAAGTGGCGGGAACGTTAATCGTGGGCCATTTTAATATATTTTCAAGAGCGTCGAAAAAAAAGTTTTGGATCACACTCCCATTTACTACATCTGCTTGTGTGGTAAAATAACTATAAATGTAGTAACATCATTGACGCAAGAATTGTATTTATATCTAAGTTTTCGTCATAATGAAAGCACAGAATTTAGGAATTGAAAATTTTAGCAAAAATCATATATAAATACGTATTATTAACCCGAAATGATATCTTGATGCTTGATCGCCACCATTTTAATTATGAAAAATGTAATATTTGGCGTTTATGAGGAAATGTGTACTTAAAGAAAGAATTATTTCAAAATATATGTCAAATGCCATTAATGTGACCCTGCTGAGGACAAAAGATAGACAGGACCAGTCCAAAACTAATTTATATTAATATAGCAACTAGTAAATACATGGATGAATTTTAGTAAAAAAATATTGTATCACTTTAAATAAATCAGGAATTGACAAGCTGAAATCTTTGAGTGAGTCCGAGTAAATGTCCCTTTCAGTTCACGTGCATGCAAAATTATATGAAAGAAGCTAGAGTCCTATATCCTCTCCCTTGCACACCAATGAACTGTCGCCAGAATCTTATACCTTCGACCTTCATTCATCGCCTCTAATTGCATTCTCCATCCACTCCCCATGTCTCATCCATTTTTCGCCTTGTAACTCCTCCGCTCCACTAAAAGGTCCAACCCCTTTGCATTTCTCCCTGTCAATTGTAGATGCGCTCTTAACCTTTCTCCACAATCATATCTCCAACGCCGCTAATCCGTTTTTATCCCCCACCTTCAGTGTCCACGTTCCAAAAAGTATGTAATGCTGACCCCCACATTCAGCTCTTCATACTAGCTATCCCTAACATCTTTGACTCTCGTCCAATTTTCTTTCCGACCAACAAACACCTCTCTAGAGGACACTATTCTGTTACTCACAACTTTGCTTCCGTTTTCGTTAAGTATCTTGCCCAAACTTCTTTCTTTGAGTTGAGAACAAATCAAATACTTGGTTAGTAATGGGAGAATAGAATCCGTGAATAAATATTCTTCTTTTGTTACGGTAAACATCAACTTTATACTGCCAGGTAATAAGTCAAACTATCAAACAGCTCATAAATCATTCATTTTTGCTTTTGATGGTCAAAGATATGAGGAAGGTATCAATCCGCAGGTGAAGAGAATTTGTTGCCTTATCTAACGTTGCCAGCTAATACTGCCTATATGAATCAGGTAGCTGTTGTAGTCCATTCTTCAAAAGAGTACCTACTCGCGATCTTATTAAGCATGAAGAGAATGTAATCAGTTTGCAACCCACCATGGACCTAATTTTCCACTTTTATGTACGTTTTATTGGTAATAATGAAACCATCGAAGCTACGCTCCTTCCCACTATTTTTATTATGTTTCCTGAAAATAATTTCAAATATAAAGTTTCATTCGAAGGGAGAAACTAATATATGATTTCTTTAAAATTAGTGATTTTGGAAAGTGTACCTAAAGAATACATTAACTTCGAAATCCTAGAGCGAGAAAAGAATGAATGCTGTCACGTGGTGACTCAAAGGGAGTCGCTTGACTCTAAAAATGTATGCGTTCGCGTAAGTAGCCGTACAATCTTTTTTTCGTGAGACCCGAGCCTTGATGTTTGAATTCGCTGAAGAGTGTCTCCGCTTGAAATTTTCTGAAAGTCAAAGAATGTTTATCTTTATGATTTTCACATCAACCTCGTGGGAAATTGGCACCAATGAGCTTACATAACGTAACTCAGACGTAAATATTCGTCACCAGGGCCAGACTTGGGTCCAGCGTGGGCCTGAAAAACTTTGGAGTAGAATCACTTGAAGAGAAATTGATAATGTTGAAAATAATCAGTTTTAGGCGTTCCAAAATATTGTAATGTAAATTTTGATGGACGTATTTAGCTTTGGTTTGTTCCTTCAATGTACCCCTAAGTCTGAATCTAAGTCTGTGACAAATAACTGAAAATAACAAAGACCAAAATGATACATGAAAAAGGAATTTTCCTGGTAATAGATCACCTCTTTGAGGTACAAACCTGTATCTACAGTTACGTTACAGACAATTTGCATCGTTGAATTTGGTACTCTAGAACTGCATAAGCAATGTAAATAGTGCCGCAAACCAGGTAAGTACTTCCGTGCTTTTATCAAATGATACCGTCACACAAGATCAAAAGGAAGAGAAATGAATATAAAATGAGATGTAAATAGTTTCGTTCAGAGTAACTTATCATTTAACTGTATCACATCGTGAAGCCGGAAGCAAGTTCAATCACTTTCCTGCCTTCATTGAATTACCTCGTAGGTGCACTATACATCCCCGTCAAGTCAAATGGCGAATTTCAACCATTGGTGTATATGAACCCGTGCGAGTGACTTTGTACCACATAATTTGTCAATGTAATGATTGGAAATCACTTTTAGTTTCCTTCGAATTCTGCTAACTCTTGTATTGAGTTTCCCCGTTTGTCGCGGAATAAGGATTTTTTAAAATTTTTAATCTTAATTTACTCGGCGTCTCTGAACTGCACATCTTTGCCTAAGCATGAATATTTTTTAGTTTACATTTCTAAATTTTGTATCAATTGACAGCTTTCTTTTTCGTGGGAGTGAAAATAATTAATAATGTACCACTAACGCGCCTCATCTCCGTCTTTTCCCACCCGGCTGAAAAATACCTCCGAGATACAACAGTTTTGAATAATTACTGAGATATTTAGTGCACCTACGAGGTGGTGCAGCCCACATTCATCGCGACATTCCAACAATAGCTTCATCGTTCTTTGCTACATTGGTTATTTTTTCGGGATAGGGATAAAGAAACACAAGGGCGACTCTTGCTAGGCTTAGTTACTCCTCACCCACCCGATCGATGCCCCAGATTGGCTTTTAGCTGGATTACTATCTCGAGCGATAGTTATTCCTCGTATGTCATTCATCCACCTCAACCCACTAACACCCACTTATCGAGAAGTTCCCATTAGTCCTTATATGCACATCCGGGTGCCCACACTGTCATATTTTTGCTTTTAACTTCAGTAAGAAGTGAATTTTTATCTGAGCTTCAGGATCACCATTATTTATCTCCTTTAAAAACAAAATAACTAATGACAATTTTTGTTCCATTATTAATAGGTAAACAAAATGGCGTCAAAGTACATGTGCTCTGCGGACACACCCAGATACCCGGATGCCCACTGCCTGAAAAATGAAGTTTATTTCGGGAAATTGATTAATAACATCTTTAAATGAGTTTTTGAGATCACAAGGCTTATTAAATAAATAATTGCAACAATTTTATGGCGAATCAATCAGTACTAACACAACGGTTCAAACAGGTGAAATCGCTCCATTCGTGACTAGCGTAGCCTTATTTCTGTCTCTCTTAATGGAAGCTGTAGAAGGCTTGGGGTCTTCAAAGTGATTACATGCTCTCTACTGATATTTATTTAGCTAAGCATATTGATTTGAAATCATTCTGTTCACATGATGACTCAAAAATAAAGAAAAACAAGAGGTGGGGACCCGGGTACCTTGGGTGTGTAACAACGTGGTAAAAGTTGGGTGTGCACATGAAGGTTAGTGAAGCCCAACTCCTCCGTTGTGTGCACCCCGTGACGCAGAGCTTTCAATCCTCGCCCCGAGACAGTCGATCGCAGAAAAGGCAGCGAAAGAATTGAGAAAGAAGACGATTAACGCTTTGAGCAGTACGAAGGTTCATTTACGTCCTCGTACCTCCTGGCCATCCAGGGTATGATCGTACATGTACGTCGTTCAAATTTGCGCTGGAGCAATAAAGGCGTACATTCACGTCTTCCATTCAGGTGCATTGTACCATGTTGTTCAATCTATCCTCGTGGCTGGTGAGCCCAATTATTACTATTAAGTGTCTCTGAAGAATTCTGCCACCTATTCCATTGTTCTGCCAATTACTCTCGGCCTTGAGTATGTGCATACTACATGCAGTTGGTCCCATTTACAGAAGTTATTGCATTACAAGCTGGTCTTAGTACTGTTCTAAGTTAACTTTTTTGTTCTTATACCACAATATTTTGGAAGTTACTCGGTAAAATTACTGTATTTATTTTGTTTTGCTTGTGTAGTATATGATCTTATTTTCATTGATTGTTTATCAAACAAACTTGAATTCAAGGTAATAAAATTGTAATCGGAAGTAATTTTTTTTCCAAAAAAACTCACTCCTTGGGTGAGGGCAATTGAAAAAAAACTAACTACTCATTAATACTTCCTGACAACATAAAGGGGATAAGCCAGGAAATTCTGAATTGCATATCTGAAGGGATGAAAAGACTCCGTAGCATCGGAAAAAATTTACTACTGACCAGGGTTTGAGTAGTTACGAGATCAATTTCTACGTATAAAATTCATGACGCACTTTTATTTACAAATAATCCGAAGAGATAATCCGAGATAATAAGAGATGAACAAAGAATTCACTTAGAATGACGAAGAATAGTGTATATAAAATGGATGCTCAGAAGCCTCCGATGACGGGTATTAATTTTTAATAATATTCCACAAACATCAGTAAAGTGTAATTGTACGGAGACAATTTGTGGAAGTTCATACTGGAATTCAACTAAGACTTCCGTACTTTTCCATAGATTTCTTTTGAATATCGACGCGTTTCGATGCACTCGAAAACAATTATCAGACAATTTTTATCTCAGTTCAGAGACGATGTACTGAAATAAACATTACCTGATGATGATCTAACTCATCATCTCGTTGCGTCGTTATTCAAAATAATAAAGCATAAAAGTACGGAAGTCTTACTAGTACATGTAACTTTCATAATGACAGTCACGCTGCACGGGTTGACGCACTGTGCTAATTCAAATTCAAACGGTTTAAATGCCAAGTTAAAGTCTACATCTGGATTTTACCGCATCATTTGCTTCAGGTATCGTGGCAGACTGACATGAGAGAGTAGACTTCACAGTGACAGGGAAGAAAGCAATGGATAGTAAAAAGAATTAGCCCTAAATATACAAACTCCGGCCATTTTCTGTCAAACAGTAAGGTAAAATTATGGTAAATAAGAATACACTTGAAATATTAACAGATAGACCTATAACAGTTCGTGAACAATGCAACGTTTGAGGATGTTCGACTCTTTATACTGTGTTCTTTCATGACAAGCGTAAATTTTACATTTCATGGAAATCTGTACAAAAGTCCCTCGAAAATGTTCAAAACGAAATGCTCTTTTTAGAGAGGAACCAATCTGCGTCGTTTTAATTGTCGGATGAGTTGCACAAGTTAATACTCAAGGGTAGGTACACGTCAAAGATGAAGGGAGTTTTTGTTGGCGAACTTCTTATTGCTTTTCGTGTGGCAGGGGAGGGAAAAGTGTTTCGACAACCCTTTGGAATCCGCACGGACGAACGTTTCTTCTTCTTTTTTGCACAGAGGCCACCTGCGGCGTTTCTGACATGCCCAGACGGCAGGATGCACCGCGAGTCCACGAGACAGTGACATTGCTCATCCTTCGGGCAGTTTGGGGGAAGAAAATCAAGCAAGGCGAGGTTCGCTCCGAAGGAATTCCCAATCATCTCAAGGGAGAGTCCACAGAGAGTTGTGGCACGATCGCTTGGATACATCGCAGTGGGGAAACAATTTCCATTTAAATGAAGGTATCGAGGAATCCGGTCGTTTCTAATTTGGCGCTGGCTTTCCCTTAGTTGAAAGGGAGTGAAGCGGTAAAATTGCTGCAGAATGATCCATCGATCTGCTAAAAACTCGTTTTCTGTGAGATCCTCCCATCGTCCTTCATAGAGAAGACTTGGCTCCGAATCGGATGCATCGAGGCATTCAGAGAGTCAAGCTCTCGCTTTTGTGGTTCTGGAAGTGGATCAAAGAAAAATAATAGCAAAGTTTTCGGTGTAGGCTACAGAAGTGGAGCGTTTCCCATCCTCTAGAATGATGAGTTCAGAAAGAGGAAGTAACTAGAGTTTCTAAGACAAGTTAAGCGAGGCTTGTCATAAAAGTAGGGGGCACAACCTGGAGAAAGTAGATTGTTTAAATACTTCCGTAGCGCGCTAAAAGAAAATGGACGGTAGCAAAGACATAAGGAGAATAGCGTTAGTGTGAGAAGCGTATCGTAATAGAAGGGAACTAATGACTTGGACACGTGGTCAAGATGTTAAGAGGAGGCAGGTAAAAAGTTTGATATGGAGTGTAGCGTTGCACGGGGCAGAAACGTGGACTCTGAGAAAAGAAGACGAGCATAGGCTGCAGGCTCTTGAGGTGTAGGTGTGGAGAAGGATAGAGAAGATGCAATGGATGGACAGGAAGGCCATTAAGGAAGTACTTGGTATGGGGGATGAATAAAGGAACATTTTGGATGAGATCAGGAGAAGACAGGTTAGATGGCTGGAGGGGTGATGATGTTTGGATGGGTTGAACTGGAGCCGTGATAGAGGGAAGGATGCTGGGCAGGGGAAGAATGGGAAGGAAGAGGATAGGTTTCATGGATGGGATGAAGAATGGTAAGACTTGCGCGGAGATAAACAGATGAACAGTACATATTTTTATTACATTATTTTATACTAAGCATCTGGATGCAGTGAGCTAAACAGCAATTGGTCAAATTTGCCAAAGAATACTTTTGTGAGATACTCGATGCACTGTTGTTGACCTCAAGAACTTAAATTAGGACGTCTGCCTTATATTTAGCCCTCCTTAAAAATAGATCTTTGGTATTCTCATCTACGCAGCATCCCTATTGCATATCTAAGCGTACTGGCTCAGTATATCTTTTGGTGAAGATCTAACTCCAATTCTTATTACCCTTCCTTAAAGTTATTCGTTACCTCTCTTTTTTAATAAGCTCATTAATAAAATTTCTGACCTGCACCTCGTAATAAACTTTGTTTTTGCTCCTCAATCCCCTCGTATTCCCTCATCTTTTAAAGGAACACCAGTTTCTTCCCGGTTGCAGTATTTAATGCTATGTCATTCCCGTTTTTTGTTCTCTTTAGCTACGTGGAAATTAACATATCTTGTATCAGGAGAGGGAAAGGACTGACAAATTTTCGCTGAAATGGACAGTAAAAATCTGATAAATTAATATTTTTCGTTTGTTGTGTTAAAGTTTTGACTGGTATTGACTTTATCATTCTCATGAAGACGTTGACTAATTGATTCTTTCTTATGGATAATTTAATCGTTTACAACACATTTTCCGGGGCAATCATTAAATTTCCCTAGCAATACGTTTCTTGTAAGATCTACTATTTTATTTTTCCTTCACGCCCTCCAAAAGTCCCATTAATTGTCGTCAATAGCGGGTGTTCTCAGCCTGAGGGGAATTTCCTCCTGAGGAGTCCATGGGAGATTGGGACAATTATCCAACAAAATGTGATGCCCTGAAGATTACATAAATTCTTCAACAGTGGAGTTTGTTTTCGTTTATTCTGAGGCTTGTAATGAAATTATAATTGGGAAGGGGAATGGTGTGATGAATTATGATAAACGGTATTAATGAGCAAAATAGGTTAAAAACAACTGGTCTAGAGTGATTGACGAGCTTTCTCACCTCAATTAACCCTCAATTCCCTGCTCTCCCTGTATCTCCGGCACCAGTATCATTTCCGACCACCTCATCTATTTCTGAAGGGTATGAATCGGTAGCCATCTTATTTTGAGCTCCGTCTGTGCAAAACAGCCAAAAACATGAATACCCATGGTTGACTAAAGATCTAATATAATCGTGGCTAAGAGAGGACAGCTTTCACCGTAGTGTGTCTTGATATATTTCCTAGGAAATGACTAAAAAGATGAGAGCCGGAATTATTGGTGTGCGAGTGAAATTAGGTAGCGCTGGCATTACGTCAGCGCTAGCGAGAGTTGTAGCCGATCAGACATTAGATAATTCAGTTAGAGAGGCGGTTGCAGTAATCACATAATGCAATAAAGTTTAAAAACATAAAGCATAAGCCACTCAGACTAACTTTAAAAAAAGAGATTGTACTTTACTTGATGTTTAAAGACAGCGTAGAATCTTACGTTGGAATGAAATACAATTTGGGCGGGTGGAAAATTTGTAGTGAAGGCCGTATTTTGTACTGTAAATAGCAGAACAACTGTGGCTTAAGAATGAGTGCTGCATCTGTAACTTGAGAAGTGTACGAAGAGAAGGGAGGTTGCTGGTGATCTAAAGACTAAGTATAAACGGATTTGAAACAGCAACTGTTGAGTGGAACCTTGTGTTGTGTAAATATTAAATATTGGATTCCACGGAGGAAGATACGCTGAGATTTGAGGTGAAAGCTGGGAGAAGGATGTCGTAGAATTGAAGGAATTATTCCCTAGTGAAGTAACAAGTAATTGGTAATGAAAAGATGTCTTGGTTGATAGGGGAAGTCAGGACAGCGCTGAAGCAAAAAGTTACTGCGCATATGAAGAGGATTTTTTGAGATTGATAAAAGGGACAAAGTGGGGCTTTCAGCAATGAAGGGGTGAAGATATTTGAAATACATGGCTTCTGAAAGGTATCACTGTTAGTCGGCGTCACACTTATCACACACACACACCAATCCTCTTGAGAGAATGGATATACATAGTTGATTGATTTGGGTTTAATACCATTTATCCCTCAAAGGGGAATGTTATTTAGCAATGCCACAGCTTTGGGCAAAATACGTCGTCATACATTTCCAAGAATGGACGTAATATTTTTCATAATGGCGATTTATTAAGTGTGGCACAGGCTTCAAGAATGCTAAGTTACGAAAGCTGAATGGTTGTCGTTGGCTTTTGGTTTTATGCTGCCGAGCTCTTGAAAGTGGTAAATGGTGATAATTTTTTTGAACACGTTCTTGAGTAAATATTTCCTGTGAAACGTGATGACTCTTTTTTGGGGAACGAAGTTCCAATTTCACACAATAGAAAAATTCATCTAATTTTCATTAATGGTTAAAATTTTTAACTCTTTGAAAATATTATACAAGTAAAAATAAAACCATTACAGAATTAAAACAATAGAAATCTGAATAAATTGCAAAATGTGCGTAAGGAGGCTTAAATCATTACTCGAAGAGATATCTACTTCTAAAAGAGCCATGCCATTCATGATAATGTAAAGCCCTACCCATCGGAAATATTTCATCAGTGAGCTGTACGGGCACAAAAGTTACCTTTAAAGCTATATTTTGCATTGACATTCAACGGATCATTTATTAGCCCAATTGTCCCCGCCCAACTCTTCACGTCATAAATAATTATATCATGTTAATGTCGGAAATAGTTACGAGCCGATAACGAGTTAAAAATGAGAAAACAGAGAGCCGAAATGAACCTGGAAATGCCGCTTATTCGTTGCATGTCTGGCAGGCACAGCTAAGCGTGGGCGTCACGGAAGGAGATCTCAGGTGGCTGAGCAATTGGACTTGTTCCAGCCCCACCGTACAACCGGTAGAATTTCGCCTCTATACGGGAATTAGGCGAGGAAACGTGGTTCGATAAAATGGGCTGGGCGGGGCGACTGACTCGTTCATCACCCTTGCTATACCACCAAGAAATATTCACGGAAGAAATATGCACGCCTCTCCTATGCACGCGCCCGATCCTCGCTTTCGAGGAAGAAATGAGCGACTCGAGAGCGTTCTTTCCATCGGAGTGCTTCATTGGCGATCGATTTTGTTTACAAATTTTAAGCGTGGCTATCGATTGAATGCTGGCTATTAATTGGATTACTGTAATCGATTAAATAGTTTTCAGAAGAAAGACGTCGAGGAGGAATTTTTCACTCACTTTGATAAGTTGCCAAACATCGATGTATTTCAATAACTAACTCCGCTATTTTGTCCTGAGGACGAGGTTGTTGCCTCATCTTCGCAAACATTTCTTTAGCAAATGCAATTTTCGTGGTTATAGCTTGCACTTTTGGTCCCTGTTCATTATTTAAGTGCTCCTTCTTCTCTCATTTATACTCTAATTTCCGATAGTGAAATAAGTCTCTCTTCTTCTGGATAACCTCATGATATATGTCAATCCGTCATCGAACTTTATCCTCTGTGAGTTTTCTGATTCTTAAATATACACACTTACTGCTACAAGTGGAAGACTTAGCGGAAAAAATTATATTGACACTCCACATTAACTTTCCCGTTTATTTTCAGAGTGAATTTAAAGCTCATTTTAAATTAATCAATCCATTTATTCGATGTCTGAACGTGATGAAGAGATACTGATGAGGTTTTCGAGTTTTGCCGAGCTAGGGACATATTTGACTCAACGATAACTCGCATAACTCACTTCACTCCTGAATGTGCTCCAAACTCGAGAGCCAGATCAGCATCTATGTACAGCTGAGAGAGCCTACTCTTTGGATAAGATAAGGGGCCCTAGCTTTCATGATTAGTTCCGAAAATACTTCTCTTACTTGAGTCTATTTAACAGGCCGGACCTGTCGCATGTTGGCTTATGAACGAAAGTCTGCGTGTTTGACCCCCCCCCCCTGGGCGTTCATGGGCTCCGGTGAATCAGCTTCTAGAGGGGATGCGTGGGATTCTGGTTTCAATCCTCAATTAAGGGAAATATTTTTTCAATGTTAATTTCGCACATTCGCCGGGAATAGTATTTCATTTAATAAAACTCAATTACATTAACAAATTTTAAGATAACAATTTTTATGAGCAAGTTAATGGCCTGTAACTTCAAACATTATCCATTACTATTAGATCACTGAATTTATTAGATTATTATTATTATTAGATCATTATTATTAGATCACTGAATAACACACACAAAGTTATCTTACGTAAATGCGCCAATTTTTAAGCCACTTGAGTCAAATTAATCGGCGCAAGTTGAAAGTTGTCTATGTAAGGTTACGTACAATGAAATTAGCTGATCGTGAGATCTTCATCACAGTTGCATATAAAGACCTGCTATCACAGCTTATCAAATCACAACATATTTGATGACTTATCTAAAATTACACATTGTCTGTTGGCTCCGAATAAATTCCTTTTATAATCGCCTCATCGGATCTATATCCGATAACACCTTGGCATCCCAAATACAATGTCGTCGCAACTATTAGGATTTAATTGTGCCATCAAGCTTTATCTGAAGTATCTCTCCGCGTCTTAGGGTAGCTCTTTACCTACTTGTCTCGGCAAAAGTAGCTGGGCAGCCCAGAGAGTGGAGCACTCGACTCCGCATTTGATGGTCCCAGGTTCGAATTTTGGTGAAGTCTTCCAAAAATCCCAGCATCTGCTTAGAGTATAACAAAATTTTGAAAACTCGAGTAGTTATTGAAGGAAGGAAACAATACCTCTATCTACAGTATGAGATATGATCTTAATTCCAATATCACCAAGAGAAAAAACTCACTTGTACACTTCCTGACTTTATTTACTTCCGACCATGGTTTCGACACGTAATGCCATCATCAGGGTGTTTTCTCTTCTGAAGATGCAGGTCAGGAGTTTTCGCAAAGTTAAAGACAGCTCTATTTCTCACCAATTAAATCAATCAACCGTGAGTTGATCACTAGCAAAGTGATTGACCTAGAATTTATTTGTTATCTGAGTCATTCTAGTTAAAGCGCAGTTTTGGTATACTGACTTGGCTGATTGTTAGAAAGAAATGAAAAGTAAACAATTTTTTTTTCGATCCTATGATTGAAATTAATACGACCATCATGGATTCACAGGTCACGTGACTCCCTTTCCGAAATGGCCTTGGACGTGTTTTCAAATTGACTGCATTTCTGTGAACTTCTGCATGGGAAGAACTCTAGTAGCACTAAAATAATATCTCTAAACTCAAATTACATCATCTTTCACAATTTATTCCTTGGAGGTCACTGGGTGGCAAGAAACTCTTATCAGTCTACCTCAGGTCCCCTCAAGTATAAAAGAAAATCAGAACAAGATTTACATCATGTGCTTGACTTTAGATGATTAAAACAATACCTTTTCAAAGATAATGGAGTGCACGTCAGCTTCGTCAAGTCGTTATTAAAATCTGCACCGTTACCATCAAGAAAATAACGGGTTGCTCCATATCTGCCACTCGAATCCAAATTAAGAATGCCGATTCCTGGAATAACGTCATCAGCGTTCTGAAAAATGAAACAAAATAAATAATTGAAATCAACTCCATGTATGCATGCAATCTCGCCGTCCCCTTTCGGGATGGGGTATGTGAAAGAACTTAATTACTGCAGTTAACCCTACAAAACTGGCACCCGAACCCCTTTTATTTCCTCCATTATGCCCTGTCCCTAGAAACATTTTTCGCTTCCCCTACAGTCATGCATTGTTTCGATGTCCTATTCTAATGACTCCGAATATTTCTCCTCTTTAGAGCCTCTTACTCTACATTTACCCGCGGTTTTTCGAGGCCCACCACTTCCTCTCAAACCATTCACTCGACTGTCATATGTCTGTTTTTTTGTTCGACTCCCTCCCGTTCTCTCGACATGGTCAAACCAAGGAAGCACTTCCTTTCAATCCACGTCCATTATTGGAGCATCTAACCCACATTATTTCAATACCCGCTCATTTATAACCCTATCCATCCTATTTTTCCGCAAACACCTCTTAGTAGCACTTCTCATCCCCAATGTATTAAGCCTAGTCTTATGATAATCCTGACTTGCTCAGGTTTCTCTACCATATTATAATGCCGGGAGGAGGACACTTCTGTGCACTGTAAATTTCATCTCTAGAAAAACACTCTCTTCTACATATTTTCCACACGCTGCAGACGACTTCCCATCGGCACCCTCGCGCTTAATGATCTCTTCGCCTCTCCCTTCGTCTTTTATATCATTTGGCCAAGATTCACAAATTCGTCCCCTATTTCAATTACTTTATCATTTACCATCATCGCACGAACATTCTTATCTCTAACCCCATCAACAAATACTACTTTGGTCTTTGAGGCATTTGTGCTCAATCCATTCTCCTTGTTGCTTCAAAGAAGTTATCCTGGGGCCTATATTATCCCAGTGCTCTAAGAAAACAACACTTCATCGTAAGCTTACAATAGGACTCGCACATTTCTACATTCAACCTTCACACCAATATTTTCCCTACAAGCATCTCTCACACATTTATCCATAAAAACATATCCATAGAATAATTGAATGACTATTTCCGCAACACTTTCGAATTTTTGACCGGTGATATTAAATTATCGGTTGATCCACTGGTTTTTAATATTTTTAAAATTAATGCAAATGTAAGATTATGAAGAAAATAACTGATAAAACAGAAACTTTACTAATTGCTTATGTTACCTCAGCATCTTTTGCTGGCAATTCACACGATATCAACATCTCCCTCACCGTCTGTAAAAATAAATCTACAAATAAGTGCCAAGTAATTTGGCTCCAATCTCTCCCGGTGCTAAATTAATGCGCTCAAAATTAGCTCATGAGGAGATAACAAATCGCGTTCACCGCCCTAGATTATTTTACCTTGGGTTTTCCACACACTCCACCGCCTGGATTTCCCTTGTCTAATGATTTAACTTATAATCGGGTATTAGATTAATTTATCCTGGAATCTATTAATTAATTAATTAATAGATTCCAGGGAAACTATTCTTGCCGAATCTCACGAAAACAATTTTCTTACGGAGTAACACATGTGCCATTCATAATTTGCTTTCATTTATGTATCACAGTAAAAAAAACTGGTGAAATTCACACCTTAAACCTGACTGTGAAACCAGAGGGGTGCGGAGGGGGGTCCTTGCAGTCAATTT
The DNA here is from genome assembly GCA_963169105.1 of Ceriagrion tenellum. Classification (NCBI taxonomy): domain Eukaryota; kingdom Metazoa; phylum Arthropoda; class Insecta; order Odonata; family Coenagrionidae; genus Ceriagrion; species Ceriagrion tenellum. The sequence continues at coordinate 5,513,976 of OY720637.1, forward strand.
CCGTACACACTTCAAGTGACAATGAAATAATGTGAGAGATGAAAGGAAATTTCTGGCAGAACCTTGTGGAGGGGTAAAATTTGAGGTTACATAAGACCAGTTGCTGAAAAAAACTCTCCATGGTGTGCTAACATAGTCTATCGTTGCATAAGTCCGAGCTTTGGTATATGAGGAAATGGAATGAGCGTTGATTCAAGGATTTTGATCTGCAGGCTAGGAGAAGGGCAGATTTAGTAAGTGTCAGTATAGAGGAATGCGAACGCTGTGGTTTATAAATATGGGGGAGGTCGAAAGTACGTGATTCGCGGGTGAATGACGTGGTGGAAAGGCTTATTTAGAAGTAACGAGTTGCTAAAGAGAGTAACGGATGGGATGCTTTTAATAACCGGTGGAAAGAGGTTGGGAAATATAGAGGAATTTTGGACGGCATGGAAATAGGGAGATAATTTAAAGATTTAAGGAGATAATTTTGGAAACTTAGGGAGTGATTTTTTTCAGGCTTGGCATATGATGGTTGATATTTAATTTTGAATATAGTTAGACACTGTCTTGGAACTTATAAGTATAAAAAGAAAGCCTAAGAGGAATTAAGCTTTAAGAGTAATATCGCGTAAGCTCGAGAGAAGAAGTGAAGTAGTAAACCCAAGTAAGTTAAAGAGTTGAACCGACAAAACCTAAAAAGAATTCCGAGATGAGTAATGAAGCGGTGTTTGGAGTGAAATCGCGGGCTTCGGTAAAAGGCGTTAAAATCCATTCCAACCCAACTATTCAGGGTGTAGTCACATTGTAACACACCATCAAATGAGGTTTTTGTATTAAAAAAGTTAACGCTATCTCGAGAAGTCATATCACGCTGAACTTGGAATTGAGCCAAGAATATGATAAAAATATCGATAGAACAATAGTTCTAAAAATTGAGGAAAAATTGGGAGATTTAATAGAATTTCCATCAAGTTGTGTCTTCAATAGATATGGTTCGATGTTTATAGAGATAAAGCTTCTTTCGCAACGCTTCATTCCTTTCAAAATGGAACTCCTCATGCCTAGTAATTAGCATGTCTGTTACATTATGCGTCCTGAAACAGCATGGAAATTTTGGACATGTGCTCGAGATATGTGGAATCACATGAAAAGTGTAAAAATAATGTAACTTTTGCAACATTTAGTATTTGGCTAATATCAATCAGTAACTAATATGTCAAATTACGTAAGATACCGAAGAAAAACCTTTAATTGAAATCAATTATACTGGCACTAATGTATCTCTGGTGTTCGATTATAAAATTATTTATTTCAATAAAAGGGGACAGCTTGCTTCAATATTGTTTAGTGAGAACGTCTTAGCTCCAAAACTATATCCATACTGAGGCCCGATCCATCAGGTACCTAATGCCGCAAGTCGGTGAAATGCATTTTACCACTTAAATATAATCTGTGGAAAAGTACTAGTTGCATTCTCTAAGTATGGCTATCAAAAAAATCCACAAACTGAATCCCAAGCCTTCAGAGTGTATGCAATATTATACTTCTTTGATGAGATTGATAACACATTTATGTCAGTTATTTTTAAAAAGGCGATTTGTTTTGCAAAATTCAATCAGACTGGAGCTGACAATCAGCTCTCATTAAAAATATCCAATTCTCCACAGCATAAAAATCAACAGTCAGCATAAAGTTAGTATCCACTAACCCATAGCGAATGAAACCAATGATTTTTGACTGCAATAACAGAGAGAAGGGAACGGATGGGAGAAAAACCTGAGTAAACGCGTCCAAAGTAAATGAATTACAACTTCAATATGAATGAGCCACTGCATGCATGCCTTAACACTTGAGGAAAGAGAATGTCAGCATATTTGGATGTGAGATAAATGACAAAGAGTTGTGATAGCAAGAGGACAGAAAAAATACGAGGAAGTGTTTTGAATGGCTGGAGCAGAAGATAAGCCGCGGGAGGAACCCGAGGTGAAGATAACATGAGACTGTTGAATATCTTGAAAGAGAAGTATCAACAGCTGAGGAAGGGGGAATAAATTCCAAAACCAATATCAATTGAATGGAGGGTATCCTCGGTTAATGATGAATAGTATCACGTAGTAGGCATGCTTGTGCTTACTCTGCGCTTGTGCATACATACAGGAAAGACTCAATTACTAGCAAATTATACTAAATCAGCTTCTCATTGTTGGTTGGCACACTATAATAATTATGTAATCAATCAAAACGCTGTGAGTGTCTCACTATTGACTGAACATGTGTAAAGCATAATTTAACTCTACGAAATGGAAATATTTTGGAATATTTACTTTATTATAAACTTAATGGTTGAAGGCAGGAAGGAAGAATGAAATTATTTTATTATATTAAAATGGCAGAATGGGGAGAATAACTGTGTGATGAGGGCGAATGGTGAAATAACTAAACAAGTGGATGATTTTGTGTACTTAGGTAAGATGTTTGCGAAAGATGGACGGATAGATGAGGAGATGAAGAGACGTGCGAATGCTGGAAGGAAAGTGGTAGGTAGCATGTGGAGCATATCAAGGAATGAGTGCCTGTCTAAGGAAGCGAATATCGCCGTGTGCAAAAGTGTACTCCTCCCCACTTTGTTGAACGGTACTGAAACATAGATGTGTCAGGATGGACATAAGAGTAGACTAAACGCCACGAGTGTGAGTTTTCTGAGGAGTGTTAGCGGCAAAATTAGGATGGATAGGGTCAGAAATGAGTGGGTCATGAATGAATGTGGGTTAGATGCTCCAGTAATGGATGTGTATGAAAGGAATGTGCTTCGTTGGTTTGGCCATGTTGAGAGAATGGATGAGAGTCGAATAACGAAACAGATATATGAGAGTAGAATGAATGGTGCGAGAGGTAGAGGTAGGCCGAAAAATTTGTGGTTGAATGTGGTTGAGGAAATTCTTAGGAGGAGGAATATTAGGAGTCTTAAAAACAGGAGGGCGTGTATGAAGCAGTGTATGGGGGTAAATGAAGCAAAAGAGGTTTGCAAGGATAGGTCAGTATGGAGGAAATTATTGAATCAGAGTTAGGTGTACAAAATGTATTTATGAGTGAAAATTTGTGACTATGCCTACCCCGGAAGGGAACGGCGTGATTGGTATGTATGTTATATTAAGATGGACTAAATGTTTGGCCATTAGTCTTTCGATGAGCCTCATTCCATCTAAACCATACTTCGTATAGTAGTTACATACCGGTGACTTGTATTAACGTTTTGGGCCTTCACCTATCGATACAATAACGATAAATTCGTGATTACGTTAGTGATTTCAACTAAATTGAGGATTTTAATGATTTTTATTGGCCAGTTTCGAAATAATTCGTCAATAAACATGAGGATACCGTTTCATTTAATCAATTCACTTGAGTAATGAACGATCCTTCGATTCCTGAACAACTTTTTTTCTGAATTACTGTCTAAACACTATTCGGATATTGGATTACGATAAATTCTAAAATACTCTATGAAGCTGAGATGTTCTCCTTTACTTACTGCCCGTATTTTTACTTTTGATTGTATGGTTACGCTGTTAAGGGCTACCTAGCACCAAAATATATAACATCAAATTTTTATTTTCCGATACATCATGCCTTTGAATTTCTACACAGTAGGTGATCATGATCGACCCCTAATAATCACCATTTATCAAATCTGTCAACCTTAGATTTACGATTTTATCCACTCTATGTTTGATAACGTATGCACAGATTTTCTTCTACACGCGAAACGATATATTGCTCATCATTGTAATGGTAGCTAAAAATATCCAGATGTAACGGTTGGTCCAATATTTGACAAAAACACATTTCAATATATTTCGTCTTTTTCGAATATCACGGTGATTACTTTAGTCATTATATGCTTTACTTAATGCGTAAACAGATGGAATTACATAAAATTTAGTGAAAACATTTCATTTCCCACTTAAAAAGTGATTTAAATGTGCCCTCAATGACTCACGATTACCGCCCGAGTCACCTCAAGAGTGCATAAGTGGCAAAAGTAGGTGGACAACCATCTGCGTGCCGCAATATGTCGTTTGTCTGCCACTGCTAGAATAAGGCTAGGCTCTATAGCCATGTCGGAGGCTAAATCTCAAATTATAAGTGAACACTCTTAATAAGGAATACTCGAGAGGACATGGAAATAGTAAAAAAATGACTATTTGAATTGGAATGAATTTGGCAAATGGAAGGTTTCCAAGAACAATGCTGACCTGCTAGGCTAAATGAAAATTACTGCATCATTGTTGGTTCTGAGTTATTGCACGCTAAAGTTATCACTTTCGAGTCTTCGAGTCTTTCTCTCTTCCATATTCTAAGAGACTGCTATTTAGTTGATGCTCAGATTGTCTGTGCGTGATAATTAGCAAACCGCTACAGATACGGTTTTTTGCTTAGTTTTTTTGGAATTCTCAAGGTTGAAAATAACGGAATCAACTGTCATCTCCAAATGTGTGATTTTGTCGAAAGATTTCAGGTTTTCCCGGTGAATAGAATGTAGAAAGGCTTCTCGGGATTCCATCCGGGTTGGAAGGTCCAAGACCGACGTTTTGGCTGCTCACTCTGCAGCCGTCCTCAGGGAAGTGAGATGCCGATGGTTGTCTAGTGGCTCTTTTTGCTGCCGAAGGCAGCATAGGTTCAGAGATTGCTCAATTATATTGAGCTTTTGCTCTACGTCCATACTTCTTTTATCCCCTTATTTTGGCCTCCTAGCCTTTATAGAGAAAGCATACTTTCTGGTCTATTGTACTTGTCACGATAGTGTATTTTATTTTTCCCAAGATCGACCATCTTGGGAAGGTCACTATTAGTCAATATATCGAAGTAGTCAAACGTTTGTTTTTTAATAATCTCCAAGATTGGTTTTTTCCCAAATATTTTGTATAATTTTTTGTTCCCCGCCTCACAGGGGATTTTGAAAACGGGTCTTAGTATTTTCCTTTCCGTTATTTCAATTTTCTTTTGGTGCCCCTTGTTAAGGAGACCAGCCCAGGCAGGTATGGAGTATAATAATTGAGATTTTATATATGCATTATATATGAATGTTTTTACGTATGTCGGTGTTCTGTTATTTCTCAATATTGGTGTTAATTTAGCTCTTGCCCCGTATGCTTTACCGATGATATAGTTAATATGTTCTTTGTAACTGATTCTTTGGTCGAGCATGACTACCAAGTATTTTATTTTTTCTTGCCATTCTAATGGCTGCTCTTTGATGCGTAGGCATCTAACTGTAAGTATTTCTGTTCTTGGCCTGGTGAAGATAATGGCCTGTGTCTTTTTAGTATTAAGTGTCATTCGCCATTTGCTATACCAGCTGACAACTTCGTCCAAATTTTGTTGCACATATTCGGCGGCTAAACTGTGTTTTTTACTTCGCGATAGTATTGCCGCGTCGTCTGCATATAATACTATTCTGGTATGCCAATCGTCTTTGTCTCTTGGGAAATCGTGAGTAAAAATATTGAATAACAGTGGGCCATAGATTGATCCTTGAGGAACTCCGGCGGCTATTGTGTATAGCGTGCTCTTTTCTTGCCTCCATTTTACAAAAAAATTTCTTTCTTTTAGATAGGAGTCCATCCATTTTAAAATCCATCGTGGTATACCCAGATCGTCCATTTTAAAAAGTAATCCGTCGTGCCAGACTTTGTCAAACTCTTTTGAAACGTCAAGAAACACGCCAACAGTAGTATCTTTGTTATTAAAGCCGTCAGTAATAAAATCGTTCACCCGATGAATTTGGTGAGTTGTCGAGTGGTGCCGCCGGAAACCATATTGCTCGTCTGGGAGTATATCATTTTTATCTATGTAATCTGTAATATGGGGCACTACTGCTCTTTCTAATAATTTCCCGAGATTGGAAAGCAGGGATATCGGCCTCATATCATCCGGTTTTACATGTATACCACCCTTCTTTGGTATACATGTGATCTTGGATGTCTTCCATTTTTCTGGGAAGTGGCCTGTTTTCATCGAGGTGTTTATTATTTTAATTATGTAATCTCCTGCTTCGATTGGTATTCTTTTTATGACCTCGTTAGGGATCTCATCTTCACCAGGCGCCTTTCTATTGGGCAGGTTATTAATAATCTCTTTGAGTCTCTCTATTGTTATTTCTGGTATGTCTTCATCTTCTATTTTTTCCTCCCATGCATCTTTATTAATTGTTATTTTAGGGCTGAAAATGCTCGGTTTATTAGGGGTAAATATATTTACAAAATGTTTTGCCATGACTTCTGCCTTCTTTATTGGTTGGTAAATTTTTTCGTTATTTTTTATCAAGGCCGGGTCTCGTGGCGGAATCTTTTTAAGGCTTTTTGCAATTTTGTACATCGAACCGTCTTTTGTATTCATGGTTGCAAGTTGGTCGTCCCATCTTTGTATACGCGTTTCTATCACTGCCCTTCTGATATCTTTATTTAGTAATTTTATTCTATTTCTTATGTGTTGTGTTCCAACTCGTATATACTTTCTCCTTAAACAATTTCTTTATTTGATTTTTTCTTTGATGTCGTCTGTTAATATTGTGTTGTCAGCTGGTCTCTGTTTTTTTCTTGGGATCGCCACTTGCATTCCCATTTTTATGGCCATTTCGATGTTGTCCGCCATCACGTCAACATCGCTGTTGTATTCGGGGAGACTTTCCCTCTTTAAGTACTCCCCGATTGTCTTTCTAAAAAGTGTCCAGTCAGCCAATCCATATATATATATATATATATATATATATATATATATATATATATATATATATATATATATATATATATATATATATATATATATATATATATATCTTTTTTGCTGATCTGGAAGCAGAAGTGGGGCAGCAACAATGTGTATTAATACCGGGTAGTTGTCACTGCTTAGGCTATTTATAGTGTACGCACGGGCTGGTCTCCTTAGTCCCTTAATGGCCGCCAAGTCAATAATATTATTCCCACTCATTCTCGTTGGTTCGTTAGGTGAAATAATTCTTAGATTATTTTTCTGCGTCCAAGAGAAAAACTTTCGCCCGTTGGAGTTTTCCCGTGGGCAGTTCCATTGGACGTGTTTTGAATTTAGATCGCCGCCCAACACTGTTGGGGCGTTGTCAATTAAAAGATTGTCGAATTCGGCGTCCATAAAGGGTTTACTGGGCGGCAAGTAGCAGGAAAATACGTGGATTTCACCAATTTCCGTCAGTATTTTAGCTCCTACTGCCTCAAGGTTTGTCATGTTATTTAAAATTAAGCCATCACTTTGGATGTTGTCTCTTATTAAGATTGCCACACCACCTTTGGTTTTCTGTGCCTAACGGCCAAACGGTCCCAATAGCCGTTTGCCCGGCAAAGTATAGTTGTCTTGTCGAAGTCGACTTTGTGGGCGTGAATGAGGCTGTGTTCAGCTATGGCCCGACTTGTCGGGTTGTTTCAGACGAATGCATCGTTCGTGTTCTTTCAGCCTCGTCTCCACAGTCCGTCCAGTCTTCCCCACATAAGCTTCTCCAAACTCACAGGGAATGCGATATACGCCCGGAGTTTTCAATCCCAGAGGATATTTTACTTTTACGAGGTCGATAAATAATTTCCTGTGGGGTTTTTGGGTAGTCTGTATTCCATGTTTTCCAAGAATTCTAGATATTTTCCCCGATACTGTAGACGCATATGGAATACATGCCTTGGCAAAGGTTCCTCAACGGTCCTTTTCAGGGTCATGAGTTTGGGAACTTTTCCTATGGCTCGGTTTACTTCTTTCCGGGAGAATCCGTTTTGATGGAACGTCTTCTGTTGATGGAGTAGCTCTAGGGGAAGGTTTTCTTCATCTGCTATTGATCTGGCGCGGTGGAGGAGTGTTGTAAGAACAGCTCTTTACTGCGAGGGGTGATGGTGACTCCCGGCGTTCAGGTATAGGTCGGTGTGGGTCTTCTTGCGGAAGACACCATGTCCTAGTGAGCCATTCTCCTTCCGGTGGATCATAATGTCTAAAAATGGTAGGCGGCCTTCCTCTTCTTCCTCCATGGTGAATTTGATATTGGGGTGTTGATTACTCATATGGGCGAGGAAGTTGTCTAAGTTGTCATTCCCATGAGGCCAAACGATGATCGTGGATCGTGGAAAAGAAGCCGTCGAAATCCGACTAGAGAAGAAAAAACTCAACAGAGACAGCGGTTTCCACCTCAGCAACGCTTGGAAACCAGTATTGAAGTCCATAGAGGCAACGCGGACCAATCAGAGGAAAGCGCGGGAAAACAGCTTCGCACCTGCCCTTCCCTAACACTATACATATATAAAGGGACACTTCCAAGAACGAACATGCCAACTGATGGTAGGGCAAGAGGCGCGGTCACTCTATGCCAATATGCAGACGATACCGCGATATGGTGCGCAGGGAATTCCGCCCGGACTGCCACAAACAATCTACAGAAGATGGCAAAGAGATTGGAAAAATGGTTCACCACATGGAGGATGCGACCCAACGCAAGCAAGTCGCAGCTACTCATCGCCAAACCTCTAGGAAGTAAACCAGATGGTTGCAGGCTACGACTATGGGACCAATGGATCCAGGACACAGACACGGCGACGTATCTCGGGGCACTAATAGATAGACATTTTACTTTCAGGAAGCACGTGAGGAACGTGGTCGCGAGGTGTAGTAGGCGTAGTAATCTGATCAGGGCGGTCCGCGCAAGGGGGCGGGGAGTCTCGGCGAGGTGCGGCCTGCTCCTATACAGGTCGTTCATACGGCCAGTCATGGAGTACGCCGCGCTGGCCATTCTCCCGCTACGACAAACTTTAAAGTCGTACGCCACCCTTGAGCGAAGGATCCTCAGGCAGACCTTCGACCTGCACCCATTGACCCGTTCCCGCACCGTATATGACCTCACTAATAATGAACCTCTGCTTCACAGGTTGTGCCGCCTACGCTGCGACGGGACAAGGAGGATAGCGGAGAACAACAGGGCGCTTCTGGATTCCATAATTGGTACAGCAGGTGGTCCACTGCCCAGAAAACCTAAGAAAAAGCTGTATTCCACGCCAAGATTCATCTCGGACCACCTCCATCTATATCACCCGGAGGTCGCGCTACCACCTCATACAATCACACCTACGGTTCCCGCACCCGCGCAGCTTACCATCACACCAGGTTTTCCTCTCCGCCCCAAGAAAAAAGGAAAGAAGAGAAAGAAGAAGAGAGAAGAAGAATCGGCGTCCGACACAGTGCCCCCCCCAGCAACCCTTGCCCCAAGTGACTCCCCCCCACATCCCCAGTGATACCCATATTTATTCCTCCCTCCCCCCAGTGATTCCCAGTGATATTGACTATTTATTATCTATTTATTGTTAACAGAGACATATATTCCATGTTGAAATATTTCATAGTTTAACCACGTTATTAACGGATCCCCAGTGATTTCTTTATTACCAGAGATATATATATATATTATTTATGCAGAGACTTATTTAGTGTTGACTTTTAAATTTCTAAGATTTGTTATTTCTTTGTGTTGTTTTGTTTTATATTGTTAAGTTTGTGGCCTGGCGGTGGTTTTAGCGGGTTTCCCACCGTCCTAGGGCGAATGCCGGGCCAATATCTTCCCGCACCTGTAAAAGTATTCCAGTGACTTCCCTGAAGAGGCGACAGCCTAGAACGGGGTCCACACCATTGTTTTTGTTATTTGTTATACTTGTATTTGTTTCGGTGTGGAAATAAACATATTTTGACTTGACTTGAGAACGAACGAACGACGGACAGGAAAACAACGAGACTCCAGAGAAGCGGAGAAGGCAGAGAAGGCAGAAAGAGAGAGAACAGGAAGTCTTAACGAGACTTATTCTCTCAGCAGAAGATGGCCAGCAACCAGCGACGCCTGCGGAGTCAATCTCCGGATGACAACGCAGGTGTCAGTTGGATGGTGGCCGCCAGGAAGAAGAAGGCCGTCGTGACCGGGACTCTACCAGCGATTCCCGAATCAACAAGGAAACCCTCGGGGTCCACTCCATCCCCAAAACCTCCCCCTCCCACCCACGGAACCAAACCCTCCCAGCCTTCAGCTCTTAACCCCCCCCCCCCCGTCTTCCAACCCCTCCACCTCAGCGCGCATCACCGATTACCGCTCCCTCCGTAATGACACTCCGGTGTTCATTACTTCCCTGCCAAAAGGCATTACCCAGAAATCCTTCCACTCCCACCTCCTCTGTGCCTTACCCTCCCTCCGTTGCGCTGAGGTCTCCGTTTTCACGAAGGAGAGAAGTGCAAGACTTCGAATACCTGCGATGTTTAAGCACCTTCTGGAGGGGAAGGAGAAGGAGAAATTAGATCACCGTTTGGGCGAGAAGTGCTGCGTCTCCGTTCGCAAGCCTCTCGCCCAAACGACAACTGATGCGTTTTCTTTCTCCTTTTCAGTGGTGATCCGGGGAGTGGACACTACGACTACGGAAGAGGACATCCAGGAGGGCCTTGGATTCGGCGGCTACGACACCTCTAGGTGTCACCTGAAGGTGTACCGAATCAAGGCGCGGAGGACCGGACAGCCCACGACCCTGATGAGGGTCATTTCCAAGGACCGGGACACCATGCACCGGCTACTCCACGAGGGTGTCACTTCCTACGGGAAGAGATACCGCGTGGAGCCCTCCCGTCCACCGCGTGCCCAGCCAGCCCAATGCCGCAGGTGTCAGGGGTTCGACCACCTGACACACGAGTGCAAGCGAGATCTTCGCTGCGCGCGATGTGGGACAAGTCACCGTTCCACAGAGTGCAAAACGGAGACACTCAAATGTGCCAACTGCGGCGGAGGGCATCACTCCGGTGACTTTCGGTGCCCTCAGCGCCCAAAGGAACCGGCAGTGCTGGGCAAGGCGATGCCGGTAACACCCTGCCCACCTTCTCTCCCCACAGATGCGGTGGACGACGCCACGGAGGAGACGGTTTCCAAAAAGGACCTTCTCCGCCTGCTCAGCCTGCTGCTGGCCAACCTCCACCCGGCGGAGCGACTTTTGGCGGCTCAGTTCCTGGACGCAGCGGCGCGCGAGGTTCTTGGGTACTCCGTCCAAGCGGTGTACTCATGGAACTCGCAGTACACAGCCGTGGAGAGAACGACGGCTTGAACGACAGGCTAAGATATCGTTATAATATGACAAATGCCTCTCGGGCTATCTGCTGAAATATGCACCTTGAATATACCCTTGTATAAATATTCACTTCCATAATTTTGACATCGCCCAGTCCGATTGATACTTATTTTCACTCATAATTGTTTAAAACTCTATACATTTCGTTCATGACGACAGCCAATTATTCTTGACTTAATTACTGACATAAAATTTCGACTGTAAATGTATTCCAATGATAATACTGATAACTTAATCTTTTCTATGGACAATGGGCATACAATTGATAAGTTAGATGCTGTTTAAAACTTGAACCTAAAACAATAATCTCTGATTGGCTTTGTAAATACATGTGACGTGTAAATATAACAACCTTAGCATCCTCCTAGGAAAATCTGTAAATACATGTAACTTGTAAATATAATTACTAATCTTGGATCTTTCCACAGAACAACGCAGACATCGCATCCGGAACCAGACAACAGAACCGACAGTCAACACTATGATGAATGCATTACACACCGGGTCCACAACACAGTCTGACGCTGCCGCAACACCACATCAGAATGCCACTTAGTAATCTCACCTGCAACACCGTCTTCTGCAAACAACACATCAATATTACACGGCGGTCTGCGTGAGGTTTTGCCGGTTTCCCTCACGCCTCGGTCAAATGCCAGGCCATTAAGCCATCCCGGAAGAAAAGAGTTCCTGCTGACTACAACCTAAAAACACCCTAATGAATCTGCTACATGCTTACACATAGTTGTTAAAATGTATAAAGTTCATACGACTAACCCTGAAGAGGAATTATTTCCTATAGCGGGGGCTATTGTAATGTATATATTAATGTATTGAATATTATTATTAATGAATGTATGTATATACCATTTTATGCAATGGCAATAAACATTTTTGACTTGACTTGACCATCGGCATCTCACTTCCCTGAGGACGGCTGCAGAGTAAGCAGCCGAAACGTCGGTCATGGACCTTCCAACTCTGATGGAATCCCGAGAAGCCTTTCTACATGCAATTTTTTCCGTCACGATCTAAAATATATTCATTCACACAGTCCGCTATAACTGTATGAATAATTCATTCAGACAGGAGGAGAGAGAAAAAGGACAGGAAACATATATATAGAGACAAACAAAATAGTGGCACAAGCATAAAAGTCTAATAAGCGGGTGTAAGTTAGTGGCAATAAAAGTATATTTAATGGTGAACTAGAGTGGTGCAAGAAATTCCAACGTGGCTTCACCCTCTCCAAATACAACTAATGAATCTGAGCACGCTCTAAAAGAAAAAAAAACACATCATATGCCAGAGAAGTCTCATTTCCCTCCTCCAGCCTTGAGCGCAGAGTTCTGCCACTAGTAGCAATTTGAACTTGCCCAAAAATAGGTGCTCGGTGACATTGCGTCGATGAATGACTGCCTTGCCACAGATATTGCCCCCGACTATCTCTCTCCGGCGGAAAAATTCGTAATGCAATAGACTTTTATTGGCCGAGTTGACCCTATAAAACGTCCTCTGAACTGAAATGAAGCAATTGCTGTCGACGTTCGTAAAACGAAGCGCGTGCTTAAGGCCTCAAATCATACAATACATCAATTGTAATTGAGGAGTAATGTATCATGCCTAGGGGTACCTTGATCACTGAGATTACTTCGCACCGAAAATTCCGACTTAAGTTCCAGACAATACGCTCATTGAATTTATAACAAGAGTTTATCCCGATTGACTTCATCCCAATATAGGTTAGATCAAACACTGTGAATCAGGTTATTTAATAAGAACAATACAGCTAATGTAGTTGTGGCGGTCATCTGGCGCGTTTGGTTTTCTGAGGTTTCTCCGGATAACCAGCCTCTTACCCACTGATCGGTATTCATAATGCTCCTTCAGGAAGTGATTCACGGTCAAAGTTATATCGAGATCAGTACAGTAGAGGCGTTGTGTTCCCTTGAGTATGTAGGAATTAGTGCATAATAATTCATCTCCGATATTCGTTATATTTCCCGATTCCACTTTGGGCATAAGCTTGTTTAATTATTTTTATATAATAAAAAAGTCCTACGATCTGGCTACGTGCCAGGTATTAGCATTCATAAAAAAATTGCATACTTAATTTTAAAGTAACGATCACCACCAAATTCAACTAAAATACTAATGAAAAAAATCAGTAAAAAAAATAAGATTCATCAATGAATGCAAAATGATTCCCTGAGCAATTTCTTCAAAATATCCAAATCGCTGTTTGAAAGGGCACCAACAGGTCTGCAATAAGACTGCCCCAATCTATAATAATCCCATTGAGGAATGATAGCTTTTTTAAATTGAGCCCCGTGAGCTCCTATTTTCTCCATTCTCATTGTACAAATCTTTGGGTATGAGCGTCCTTCATTCAATTTTTTCGAAACAAACACTACTGCTATTGTACGACGAGTAATGATGACGACGACTTCGGAAGTTATGGCCAAAGTATGTTAAGAGTACCAACCACTATGAATGACACCGACGCTGGTTGAGTGAAAATCATCACTTTGTCCAATAATTTCACTCTCTATTCCTTCTCACTTGCCATCGGATAAAATATATTGAATGAATCGTTTAGTTCACATGTATATACTTGCGCTGTGAGTGATGGTGATTGTTTTTAGTACCGCCTTTTCCGCCCAGCAAACGGGCCAACTGCCAAAGCCCCCCGCCTCCTACGGCTCCGCACTTTAGAATAACTCGATAATCAAAAGAGGGAAAAGTATAACGATAATGGATGGGTAAGTATAACGAATGTATAATGAATCAAAGGAGGGGAAAGTAGGTATAGGGTAGACCGGGGCTATTTCGATCATTTTAACATCATTGCGTCATGGACAGAGTTTATACAATTTGAAGAACTATTGGTTTGCGCCTACTTTTAGCTTAGCCTTTGCTCAAAAGATTGCGACGAGAAAAATTTATTAAGTTAATGAACCCTGGGAGATAGAGCACAGTAAGTGACGTAACACAAAATGTTGAAATGCCAAAAACGGGGCTATTCTGATCACTCACTGATCTGATAATATCTGATATGATCTGATCTGATATTCTGATCACTCACCGGTCACTCACTGATCAATATTCTGATAATTTTAGTTTTTTAAAAATATAGCAAAATATTTTATCATATATTTATTATTTGGCTTAAGGAGAAAACAATTGAGAGTAAATTAACTCAAAATGGCGTTAACTATTTTGTTTAATTAGTCTCAAAATATTTTTATTGCATAGGTAATGAATTAGAAAAAAGTTCTCTTACCACAGAAACATCACCAATACCTGTTCCAGTCTCTTTTCTTGGTAGCTGCGTGTGGCGTTTTGTCGTCCAAGCTTCTGTAGCTATTACAGTGTGAATTATTAGGGTGTCTATCATGAGAATACATCCTGTATGGCCGTTAAAGCTCAGTAGACGAAGTGCCACGCTGAGCTGCTACCGAAAGAGACAGAAGCAGTTTATCCTCGCTGCAAATGCCTTCAAACTGTCATCACTAATACGTCTTTAAAGGGCATTGCAGCACGTTGATAGAGTTCGTAATTATGTTTTATTAGTATTAATAAACATTTTTAACGACAGGTATATAACTATGTCCAAAAATCATTAAAAATTAAGAACTTAAACTTATAGAAGTCTGCCGTTTGAATATGGTTTATTTTCACAATCTAACTTGATTGAAAATCCAATTTAGATGCATATTTCACAAACAAATTGCTTCTTCCCCTTGGCACCAACACGAATGATACCACGCACCACATTTTTGGCATTTAATCCAGTAAACCCTTTTTTAATGACTCCTTTGATTTATAACGAGGGCCACAAAATCCGCAGCTGTCTGTTTTGGACTCACTGTTCTCTTGATCATCTCATCTCTCTTTTCCGTTATTAACCTTACGCTTCGTATTCCTAAAATTCCTTTCATTATTCTCCATATTAAGCTTCTTTTTAGCGGCTGTGGTGGCGATTTTTTCAGGTGACGCCAAAACCTTAGCTTTTTGGCGTCATTTAGCATTAGCAAGCGGCATTTCATCCTCATTTTGGCCCTCTTCAGTGTTGGATTTGAGCTCGCAAAATTGATTCGTGAGCCCTCTCATTTGATTGACCAGTCTGCGATGGGCCAGATGAATTAATTTCTCTCATATTAGGAAATGGGCCCATCCAGAGGTACAGGTGGGTTTTTTAATGAAGGGTTAAGAGTTTAATCAGACTCCTCAGCCTTTGAATTTTCGGTTTCAAAAACTTTTGAAAGCAAGAACTTTTATTCAGGAATGACATTAGGATTCAAGGGAAAGATTCTCGTGCATAACCCCCTTTATAATGTCCCTTTAACTACATTCCCAACAGTCGCAGTCTTAGTCCACGCCTCGTTGAAAATCTTGCCAAAATTAAACTTTGTTATGAAGTTTCTTGGGTTGTTGTGTATGTACATAGTGGCACTCTGATTGTAGAAAGTCTTGAGTGGTTTGAAAACTGTTCGGTCTAGAGGCTGTAACAGATGTGTGGCGTGAGGAGATAAACAAATGATTTCAATGTCGTTTTGGGAGCAGTATTCCAGGCTAGACAATGAATGATGTGACGCATGGCCATCAAGTAACATATTACATTAACCGCGCGGGTGGTACTGCTGAAAATGTTGCAGCCACGTCAAGGAAAGGTCTTCGTTTGTGTAGCCAGTCTCCGACATTGTGACAATTGTACCTTGTGGCATGCTCTCTGTGTACTCGGATCTGTGTCGACCACCTTTGAAGATCACCATCGGAGGAATATAAGCCCCACTAGCACTGCAACAAGCGATCACCTTAACATTTTCTCCTCTCTCAACTCTAGTTAATGCGACTACTTCCTTTGTACCTTTCTCACTGACAATTTTTGACGGCTTATTGTTGAGGGGGAAACCCGTTTCATCCATGTTAAAAACTAGGTTTGGTTGGTATATCATATCATTGTCATTATAAACCTCCTCACATAAATTTAAAAAGTCACCTATTGCTTTCTTATTTAACCCCTCAGCACGTACTCGAGACAGATTCTCAGGTTTTCTAAGGGATGTATCTGGGTGAATACACTGAACCAGTAGGGGCCGGCTTTTCCTTCTTTCTTCCACGGATGCTTCATATGTCTCTCCTCTGCATACTGGCAAACAGCTTGACGAAGTAAATCAGGTGTACACCCAAATCCACGCCTTGAAAGCCTTATCATCCTCTCAACCAGATGCTGTTCTTCTTCTTCTTTCAGCACTGTTGGATGACCGAATTTATTTTTTCTTATGTAAAGGTTTTCCTAGTTTATTGTCCTTACTTTCCTTTATTCTTCCATGAAGTGTTGCATAGGGTACACTGTACATCTCTGAAGCCCCTCGGAGGCTATGCAAACCATCTTTGACGCTATTTATAGCCTTTTCCATATCTTCTTCCTTCCATTTACTATATTTATCCTTCCCTTTGTAGTTCCGAACCATCTGACAAATAGAATAAACCCCACATAGATCAGAAATTAGGCTATAATAATTTAATGTTTTGGAATAATGACCAGAACGATGATCGAAATAGCCCCTCGTGTGATCAGAATAGCCCCGTAAATAGTGATCGAAATAGCCCCGAGAGTCATTTTTTTATTGTTTAATTAATTAATCAGTAGTAGACAATGATGTTTTTCCCAGGTCATTTTAGGAATACTGAGGATACGTTTAGGAAATATAAGTAATGGGTATGCTCTAAGCTGAGATAGCGAAACCTTATTTCAGTAGGGCAGTGTTACATGCACATCTGAAAATTGATTTTTGCAACTACCTTAACTGTTTCAGAGGAATATCCCACTGTTAATACCGCTTGTGTCTGCTGCACGAATCGGCTACCTCTCACTAAGGAATCACTCTAACGACTAACTTTGACTGCAACACTTACAGGAGCGCCGGAATTATGTAGCGGGAGTTTTCCTTAACTTTTCTACCCTACCTAGTCTACCCTAATCTAGTGTGTAACGAGGAATACTGTAAGCGATCTTATTGGCCACTTTTGAATGTGGCGGTCGCCAACTAGCCTCTCGCCTCAGGGAGTCTCGACGCTCAGTCGGGACGGAGAGCAGTCGGGGGCAGTCGAAGGAGGCACCGCAGAAAGAGGGGAGCGAGTTGCCGTGACCTGCCTCGACGTGCGGGAGTGGACCGTGCCTCAAGTTTGGTTTTTTGGTGTACCTCCAGATAGTGGAAATATTAAAGATTATTTGGAAAGATTACCGGCCTTTCCTCATTTCCTTTTGGCCCACCTGCCCGTCACGTTACAAGTGTGGCCGCCACATTTCCTTCCCTATTCTTTAGTTACATCCATTTTTTTAATGGAAAAGCAGCGTACGAGGTAATAGTAAATTTAAGCAAAAGTGCACTTTCTTCTAATGATTAACTGCGATAGAATTAAGCAACAATTTTTTACTGGGGCCCACATATTGCTATTCGTTCAAAGGTTCCTCCAGTTACACTACGTCTCATACATCGAATCTGCGGTGTAGCATGTCGGGGGCCCCCGCCGCTAATTACATATCAACTAAGTGACATGAAATTTGGGGTCCCTTAAAATCCGAATTAGCACAGTAAGCTTAATAGTTGGGTAGTGGTTTGATTGCACAACTTTTGAAATGTGGGCTGGTTACCTGATGAAAATACAACATGAAAATTAATTACTCTTCAATATATACGTATGTTAATTGTGTTTCCCAAAATGGGGGCCACCCCATATTGCGGTATCTTGCTACGTCGCTGCTTCAACTGAAATTTTGTATCGATGTTGATTTTTATTATTGCTAATGGTCGAAGTATTTTAAGCTTTAACTGTTCATTAGATGTTGTTATAAGAAATATTATTAGGTAGGAGTTTTGATTAGCTTTTCGCGCCAATTCATACAATTTTCATCGTAATATTGCTATATGATATGCTTGTTTCAGCAAACATCTGACGATCTTCCCGTTGCATATTGTGATAAAATTTATCCTAAAATCCATATCGAAATATTTACAATGGGAATGATTGCTAGATGAGTCAATTCCAATTAGTCGCATTGAGGGCTACTCTAGTCACCCAAAATTGCAGAATCTTCTATTCCCACCCTACACTTTGCATAACTAAAATTTCACGACATAGCTTCGATTTAGCATTTTGTCAGGCATTGATTGTAAAAGTGATGCAAGAAATGGCATTCGTACTCACTATTATTTTCAATAATGAAATAGCAATAACTTATACCCACCGAAGTTATAATGTAAGATTTGAATGAGGACCGATTAGTCACAGAAAAATTAGTACTCAGCCGTCAATCACCAATTAGAACTGTTTTTCACTAGATAAAGCAAACTCACCAGGTCAACCGATCGCTTGTATCTCTGTTCTAAATATTGCCACATCATCTCAGCATAAATGTTTCCAATCTCCAATACACTATTGACCAAATAACATGCAATCTGTCTGTGATATTGCCTAAAATGTAACCGGAACAGATTTTTAAAATTTGGTCGCATTTTTTTCGCTCAAGTCATCCAATCTGGCTACCCTGGATATCGATCACTTACTAACTTAATCATAGCTCTCTGTATGTAGAGGGCCGATTATGCGAACAAGGGACGTCACATTCCACCGGCGTTATTCAACGAGTGCAAATAACGCCTATTTTGATTCTGTAAATTCCGCCGCGCAATGTTCCACCGATTTTGAGGGCGCTAAATCACAAAAGGAGAAATTATAAGGGCAAATATCCAACAGTTTTTATCAACCAATAGGAGGCTACTAATTTGTTTGATGAGTTAAAATGGTCAATTGTTCAGAAGGACTATATTAGTTTTACCAGCATGTTTCGATTTTTTTAACGATTTATTCTTATTTGCGACAAGAACTGAGAGAAAACTCAAAATTAACTATATATAAGCTGAAATCGAGAAACAAAAGGGTAGTGAAACGCTCAACTTTGTAGTGTGTCAAACTGAACGTAAACAAAAAAAAGAGGAATGTGTTATTCGTGATAAAAATATGAAAATATGTGTAATGATCTCCATAATAAAAGCCAGATGAAATTTATTAATATTGTACACTTTTGTGAGTCACATTTAATGGGAACCTACCTGTGACAACATTGAAATTCATAAAAAAACAATAAATATGGTTCGTGAGCGGATGATTCAGCAAATTAGTTATGCTTAGTACGATTCTGAAATAATTTTGCAGTTCAAAAATTTGTCGAGCGGTTGTGAAAATCGAGGAAGAACTTCAATAAAGGAATGCAGAGGAAAAATAGGCTTAGTGAACTCAAGCCTTTCGGTTGGCGACGGTTGTTTCGAGGAATCCAGTGCAGTGAAAGCTGTTTCACTCCTTGCAAAAATTTTTATCCCACTGCTGCGTGATTATTGGTTAGAAGGGCACGCATGTGATTGCTGCGATCTTCCGTGTACATTAGGAATGATAAAAACCTACCGAAAATGAATCAGAATATTGTGAACTATTACACCCAAATTGTTCTATCTCAAGAGTCCCTAGTAAGGTAATGTCTTGATTAAGACAATCATAAACGTATCCTTATACTCTCCCACCGCGGATGCAAATGTAAAACTAGAGTCAGTTTTGAATGGTTGACGTTGATGAGACATCTCGAATATTAGCAAAGGGAACATCAACGATCCAAATGAACTTGCGGATCATCAGCGACGAGAGAAAATATTTTATTTTCTGTGGCAGTAAATTGTACATGATGGTTAAAAGATGAAATTTTGAGTATCGTGGCGGCTTTTATCATGTATTTGACGCCAGTCTCTCTCTGTTAACAATACAGAATCTCGGGTTACTGTTAAGCTTTCCTTTAGAATTAAAGAACCTTCATATTTACCATAAGTCGCGAGAGGATCAATTGCAAGGACACCGCGGTATTGGGGTACTCGTCATAAAATAGTAAAAACCTTGCCTTGCTTGCTTGCCTGCCTTGCTTACTAAAGTAATTAAGTTATCATTTATTAGAATCCTCTCCTTGTGCAATTATCTTTTTCCACCTACAAGAGCTCATTTTCTAGTTTAATCAGGTAAATCCTATTGCGCCATTTTCGAAGCATTTTGAAAGAAAAAGCAAACACAGTGCCGATCTATCAGCAAGAAATGCAATCGGGGGGTCCGATGTTTGGGATTACGCCACCCTTCGGCTGGTGTTATTGTTGGTGCTACTCAACGTCCCCAAATAGCGCTTTAGGGTGGCTATTTCAAGTTACAGAATTGCGGTGGCGTTAAATATCACCGAAATAGCACTTTACGCCGTAGTAGCAGTAGTATCAGTTGAAGAATCGCCCCCTAGAGACGGAAATTTGTGTGCTATTTAAGATCGTACACTATTTTTTGTATTTAATATTTATTAGTATAAACAATAACTGTGCATGTAAAATTAACAACTAAATTTTGAAGGAATAATAAATGGTTCTACAAAATAGCTTTATCATTCAGGGCTCGAATAAATCTATTTTCCGGACCCGTAAATCACAGTTGCCGATATCCGCACAATTCATAGTTCCCTCATGCCTGTGGGGACGATGTAGACACATTTTCCCGGGACCCTGGAAGCCCTAGGGGCGGCACAGAGTACTCAGTCAATCCCAATCACTCAATCTCCTTGCACGACATCATTGATACGAATAATATGCTCAGAGGTATGAGCATAGAAGAAGATATATGCCGCTGCAATGGAATTTACTAATTGTTTTCTCGACCTTTGAGAGCACGTCCTTCGGATCACTGGGCTATAAGAGGCTACGTTTCTATTTAGGCGCGTAGGAAGCTTTAAACTTTGACGTTCAGCTTTCGCTCACACGCTGCGATGTCATTATCTGATGTCAAATGCGTAGTCACCCTTCAATTGGCAAAGGTATGCGCAAGAAAACACTCATTGTCGAAAGGATCGGAGCACAACTCTCGGAGAGAAGATGAATAGCCCGTAAGGCAGAGAAATTGTTACGCATAGCCTGCTCTGCGGACCGCACGTAACACTGCTCCGCTAACACCACCAGCACTGGAAGAGGCGAGAAAGATCGAGGAGAGAGTCCCAAGTGAAGGAAGTATATTCTCTCGGGATAAGAGTCCACCTACAGCTGGAAAAACAACAAAAGCAACAAAAACAACAACAAAAAACAACGGAAGTACGAAGGGAGCTTGCTATCATGTGGAAACGAATAATTTCCATGAACAAGCTGAAAATACGAGAGGACAAATTTGTGTGTTCTGAGAAATAAGAGCCTCAGCCTTTCTCATGGAGAGGAAGAGGAATGGCTGCCGAAATAGACTGTGGATGAAATTCGCGATGCAAATTTTGATGATACAAAAATAAGGAATTATGAAGATATAATATGGTAACCTATAATAAAGAGGTAATTTTTACTAAAATATAGAAATCTAATGGTGGTCTGTCAGTCTGTCTGTCATTATGGTACTCAAGAATACAAAAACGACTGAACCGAATGAGCCAAAATTTGGCATGCCGATACTTACTGTCTGTTAGTTCAACTGTAGGCCAATTTCTGCTTGGTAAGGTTTCAGATTGACTTTAAAAATTTCCAGAAGTTAGCTCGAGATTTTACATTTTTAGCCAGGTCCCCAAAAATAGACCCTTTTAAATCACTTAAGGTTTCTTCACTTATCACTTAAGTGCCGAGGTTTCATTTTTGATTTTTTAAATTACTTAAAAGCAAGATATTGGGTTGACATTTTCAGTATCAGAAGGCTGACAGAATTTTTAAATTAATTATTGCAATAGATTTTGTTGAACGCATCGTATTTGATTATGGCTTATATTTCGTTAGATATCGAACACTGGCAATTATCAGTAACATTTCATCGGGGTGTTTCTACCCTACCTCTCCATTAACGCTCAGCGGCGAACATATAGTATTTGTATTAAGCTTGTCACAAGGATTCTTGTAGCTAGGGCACATCAGTATGCGTAGCATATCGCTAACTACGTAGAATTTTGCACACAGCTTGAGATCTGCAAAGTACACCTTTAAAACCTAAAAACTTTAAAACCTACACCCTTTAAGTCCTAGAGCTTCAGAGGGATGGTTGGAGTTCCAATGGGCTCTCTAAGTACAGCAAATACCAAATTTTTATTAGCCTCGGAATGAATGAAATAATGAGCTGTTTATCTGGAAATTTTGCGCTTAGTTAGATGATATTTATCCGTACAAATATACTCAAACCTCGCCTCTTCATCTTCTGCATCTCATCCTCGTCCCTGAGGTCAGCATTCTTGTCTTTTCTTCAACAAGTATAAATTAAAGTGGACAGTTTAATTTTGATGAGTATGATTCTCCGAGTTTTACTTTTGCAATGCTATTAAGAGAAAATGCTTGACCCAATTCTTTATCGTATAGGGTAAAGGCATCAACTTCATTCGTTATTGATGTCTGTATTCATTCTCTCATTTCGCTCCGCAGACATCTCGGTCCAAGTTAGCTCACCAATTTATTTCGGAGTTCGATATTTTTGAGATATAAAACCCCAGAGTTTCCATTTCCTTTTTTCCAATTCCTTTTTGTTACCCTGAGTTTTCTGGATACTACGATGGACCGCAATTTATTGAATTATACCTTACAAACCTTTGGCGGTATCAAATTTTCCTCCCAGAAGGCCATTTGCTCGTACATTTCCGAGTCAGTTTCAGCCAGAGAAAGCTTATCCGACTAGTCAGGCGATGGAATCTCGGCAGTCTTAATTCTTTGAGAGACCACGTAAATATGATGAAGCATTTTTTGATTACATATGACAACGGTACACACCAACGCACATGTTTTGACGAAGTGCAGCGAGTACATGGGCAAAGGTCGCCTTCGAGGATAAATTTGATCACAATTCCTGGCGTTTTATATCGAGCACAGAATTTTTGTCTCCTTCCGTAATTTTGACGTGTAAATAAACCTTTCCCCTGAAATTTACCATTGAATAAGCATTCGCGCTATCGCCAAAGTGGTATAGGTTTAGTCGAACCATGATTGTATCCACCACGTGCTCCCAAGCAGGTAAACGTCACCAATTCAGCATTATCGTCGTCTCGCGGCACGAGTATCTTAATGTCGGCGATCGCCACGGTCCAGGGCTTTAAAATGTGACGCATGTCCAGATTCGATGTCTCCAACTCGCATCGGTTCAGCTCCTCTTGACCCGTCCCAGGAACACTTCTCGTCAGCAGTGATGGATGATCTCAAGTCAAATATGGGCCAGTGAAAAGTTCGTCGAAATTTTCCAGAGGAAACGAAAGGCTGCGTCGACTGGGAGTTGCATCATGGATCCCCGTTTTCCCGGGGTGTGCTTAGACGACCACGCTTCCCGGGATCCCCAATTCCATTGGTAATTTTCGTGCGTAAACTCGGTCATTCCAAAATGACACTTATGGGGCATAGTAGTGCTTCATAGATTCTCTGTCTTTCTCTCAACGAGCATATCTCCTTCGCAAACTGTCAAAACGCGACTCGCCCTGTCTAATGCAGTGTGTGCGGAAATAGAAATTGACGAGTAAACTATTACTATAGATTAATCTCGAGGGGTACGCAACTTCAAAAACGAAGGTACGCCGCATTTCCATTTCTATCAATTTCTATCCATTTCTGTCCATTTCCAGCCCATTTCTATCCATTTCTAAATACATATTTCTATCCATTTCTAACCATTTCCAGCCCATTCCTGACTATTTCTGTCCATTTATATCCATTCCTGACCATTTCTGTCCATTTATATCCATTTCTGTCCATTTCTATCCATTTAAATCCCTTTCTGTCCATTTCTATCCATTTGTGTCCATTTTGCAACCATTTCTCAACAAGCGTACACCATTTCTCAGAGTTTCACACCCCTCGGTTAATCCGAAATACACTCTACAGTCTCAGGCTTCACTTCGTGGAAGTTTTTAGTATATATTCTTAAATAATACAACTTGTATTTAGAACTCTGTACAAAAGTACAAGTTGTGTTCCTTAAGAATGGATATTAATCCTAAATATAAATGAAACCAGTGGGAATTTTGTCTCCCATGCATGCCTCTCCTCTCCCAGTTGAGGGTCATCTGGATGATCGGAATGACTGTGTAACAGTCCAAATTCTCAGAGTCAAAAATAAATTTTGATTTATTTTTCATATAAATATATCTAATACAGAGTAGAGTTTAAAGAATCAGGCGTCCAACTTGTGGAAATGAGTGACCTATAGCATGATTAAAAAAAAGTTACTTTTAATGATAATGGGAAAAACTGCCGAAATCTAGTGTAACGTTCTTCCCGGGAGGGCTCAGCAAAGTTCGGACACAATGGGCGCCAGTACGGGAAATGGATTCCGCCCGCACTCGGAAAAGGGAAAGGTTGTGGGATGAAATATATTAAATTAAAGAAAATTAGGAATTCTCTCAGTATAGGCAGTGTCGGTCAACCACTCGTTGACTCGAGCACCTGTTCATCATCGAGAATGGGGTTGGGAAGGAATAAGGGGTAAGGTAAAGAAAAGGAAAAGGAACAACTTCTACAAAACAGAAAACCCTGTCTACTCATCCGAAGGGGAGTCCAAAACCTAACGAAAGCCAAGAGGAGAACGAGACTCACCGCGAAACTGCTCACGACCGAGCTCTCGGACGAAAACTGCCTCCTTTCAATCCGAGCCGTAGCTCATACCCCCCCTCTCTGCCAACAGCGGTCTCCGCGGCTGTCTAGGCAAATGCAAAAGACAAAAGAAAAGCAGTGGGCGCACCGGAGCGCCAGCATTTAAACGTTACATCACCCCCCTCCCCAAAACAAACGTGCCTTGTTTTAAACGAAAGAAAACAAAAAATAACCAAACTCGCCCACTGCAATGGCTCAATACACTGGCTTCAAATCCCGAACGTGCCATTGCCCGGAGGCCTTACCCCCTATCGTAACCAAATCATAAATAGAGTCAGCGACCTTACGCTTAACTAAAAAAGGGCCAATGAACTTGGGTTCCAGCTTTGCCGCAGAGAACTCGCCGGCGGCGGACTTTGGAAAATTTTTCCGCCATACTAGTGTATCATCTGGATATTCAACTTTTCTGCGTCTCAAATTATAATAGTGGGCCTGCTTCTCCGACGCTTTCCGTTGCGCTTCCGCCGCATCGGAAATCATTCTTTTAATCGATTTTTGTAAACGCTCCGCATAAGTGTGGGGCTCGAACTCCGTAACTTCCCCGGAAGCGGACTCGCGATACAAATCGTTTGGTTTTCTCAATTTCCTTCCCAAATTTAGTTCGGCAGGAGAAAAACCGGTTGTCTCGGAAACCGCCGTCCTCAAGGCAAACATCAAATCGGATATAGATTCGTCCCATTTTCGGTGACTATCCTCACAAAACATAGCTATCATAGTTTTAAGCGATCTGTTGGTTCGTTCACAGGGATTGGCCTGAGGCAAATAAGGCGCGGTGTGACAAAGTTTTATCTCGAACATTTGGCACACCTTCTTCAACACCCTACTAACGTACTGGGGTCCATTGTCGGTTAACAACATCTCCGGGCAACCCCAGTGGTTTATTACTCCCGTGCGCAAAAGGTTAGCAACGTGTACCGTTTTGACTGAACGCAAGGGAATGGCGATTGGCCAACGGGTAGCCGTATCCAAAAACACCAGTAAATATCGATTACCCTTCAAAGACTTTGGTAAAGGACCGATTATGTCCGAGGCGACTATCGTCCACGGACGGACCATTTCATGTGGATGCATTAGTCCGGCAGGTTTTGTCTGTTCTACTTTATACCGCTGGCAGACCCGACAGCGGCGTACTAAGTCACTGACATCCTTTCGCAGGTTGGGCCACGAATAAAAGTCACGGATTTTACGGAAGGTTTTATAAAAGCCCATATGTCCGGCCAAAGTTGAAGCGTGATTCTCTTCTAAAATACGAGGACGTAAGGACTTTGGAACTAACAGTTTCCACGAACCATCCCGATCTTTGCGATACAATCGATCATTCGAAAGTCGGAGACCAGAATGGTCAGATCGACCCTCCTTTGCTTTTTGCAAGAGTTCCGTGTACCAAGCATCACCTAAATGTTGTTGGGTGTCTAATCCTTCGTCACCATGAACCGCCCCAAGCCTAGACAAAGCATCGGGAACGACATGGAAGCTGCCCTTGCGGTGAATAATTTCGCAGTCGTATTGTTGTAGTTGAGCGACCCACCTAGCTAGTCGTCCTTGAGGATTCGCAAAATTCGCTAACCATCTGAGTGACGCGTGATCTGTGACGACTGAAAAACGATAGCCTTCTATATATTGCTTAAATTTGCTAATGGCAAACAATACCGCCAAGCACTCGCGTTCTGTAGCGCTGTAATTCCTTTCAGAGGCGGACAAGGTACGGGAGCAGTAGGCGATGACGCGCTCTTTCCCGTCAATTTTCTGAGTTAGCACTCCTCCAATTCCTACGCCTGATGCATCACACTCCACCGCGAACGGCAGGTCGAAGTGCGGGCAGGCCAATATAGGCGCAGACAAAAGATATTCTTTTAACCTAGTGAAAGCAACTTCCTGTTCCTTTCCCCACTGGAATTTCTTATTCTTATGTTTCAACGAATCAGTCAATGGGGCGGCTACGGAAGAAAAACTTGGCACGAACTTCCTATACCATCCTACAAATCCCAAAAATCTCCGAAGTTCCGTGATATTCGTGGGGGAAGGATAATTCACCACAGCAGCCACCTTCTCAGGATCCATTTCTAACTCCCCATTCCCGACAACATAACCCAGAAATTTCAATCTCGGCTTTACGAATTGACATTTATCGACGTTTATTTTCAATCCTGCCTTTCGTAGTCTGGCGAAGACTTCCTCTAAATGTTTTAAATGTTCCTCAAATGTCGGACTTACTACGACGATGTCATCTAGATAGGCAAACGTATTAGGTTCCAACTCTGCGCTTATAACTTTGTCCATTAGCCTTTGAAAGGTAGCGCCTGCACTGTGTAAGCCAAAAGGCATCACTTTAAAATGAAAAAGCCCGCGTCCGGGAATCGTAAAAGCCGTAATTTCCCTACTGCTTTCATCTAATTCAACCTGCCAATATCCTTTTTCAAGATCAATGGTAGAAATATACTTTCCCGCCCTAAGCTTGTCCAAAATACTCGAGATGTATGGTAGCGGGTACGCGTCTTTCTTACTCAGGCTGTTGACCTTTCGAAAATCCACTACGAACCGTTTGGACCCGTCCTTCTTGGGTACCAATAAAACGGGTGAGGACCAAGAGCTATTGGAAGGCTCAATAATGTCGTTCGCGAGCATCTCGTTGACTTGTTCGTTGATCGCTTTCTGAATGACTGGGGAGACGGGATAGTAACGCTGCTTTATAGGCGGGATATCATCTAATACTATTCTATGCTTAACTACATTTGTGCGTCCAATGACAGTATCAAATAATTTCAACTCCGCGTCCAGAAAGCGCATGAGGGCGAGATCTTGAGTGGGAGTGCGCTCGCTCTCCGAACTTATCACTTTTAGTCCCGCGGGGTCCTTCCAAGAGAAATCTCGCGGCGTTATTAGAGGAATGTCGACTCCATGGCGTGTTTTAAAAGAGCCTTCGCGGAAATTGATTTTCGCCCCTACGTATTTCAAAAAATCCATTCCTAAGACTAAACAATACGGCATTTGCGGTAAAATATCGAAATGGACGATTACGACTTCCCCCCCAACTACCACCGGGAGTGTCGCCGCCTTAGAAGTAGATGCTCGACGTCCGTCCGCCATCTCGAGATTCACTATTCGATCGCGTATGGTAATATTGTTATGCCGTAACCACGCTTCGACCGACCTATTTATAATTGAACTAGTAGCCCCGCTGTCAATCAAAGCGGGCCAATGTCTACCGTAAATTTCTACCTCTATGAAGAATCTCCCAGAGACTGAGCTTACCGAGGACGACTTGGGGCACATGAATTTTCGGACGATGTCTAACCAGGTATACCAATCCTCTTCCCGACCTACCGGCGGTGGCCTTGGGGTGCGACGCCCTCGGCCGGGAATGAAGGTGTCGCGAGAGCGTTTCCCGAGCAGTCACACGTCCGTACAACCTGCCCTTTTCGACCGCAACGGTGACAAAACCGTGAGAGAGGTTTATTACAATCGCGAAAGAAATGATCCCCAGCGTCACAATTCCAACACTTAGCCTCAGGATGCTTCTTTTCATTCACTGAAATGATTGCCGACACGGACGAGGTCGGATGTGATGGACTTTTTTTTCTCTGGAATCCGAATTCGGAGTCTACCATACCTAGCGGATTAGGGGGAGGTTTATATGATTCGATTCTGGCTTTCTGTGCTTCAATCGCTCGTCCGTGTAGTAACAACTCCCTCATCGTATGAAAGGAGCCCGACGAAATTTGAGCCAAATATTCAGGGTGTAAGTTGCCGTAGGCTAGACCAACCAATTCGTTCTCAGTTAACGGGAGAGTCAACCGCCGATTCATTGCTGTCATACATGTAAGGAACTCGTTAATCGTTTCACCTGCGCCTTGACTGCGTACATACATATCTTTTCTCAATCTCAAATCATAATTGGCGGGTTGGTACGCTTCTCGTAGTCGCTCTTTTAAAGCATCGAACGTGTCTATTGAGTCTCTATTAACCCTGAACCATTGTAACGCTTTTCCCTTTAATATTTCGGGAGCGAGGCGACACATGACGGCCTCAGGAACTTGGTTAAAAACTTGAAATTCATCGCAGTGCTCTATAAAAGAAACGACACTCTCCGTCTCTTCACCCGAGAAAGAGAGCCCCTTCCGCAAGGCCAATTTTACCCATTCCACTGAATCTGTGCGCGGATTTTCTTTGGCCGTCATGGCTTCTACGAAACGACTAAGTAAAGTTTCAAACCCACTTTGCTCGGGAGAAGGGGCAGAGGCTTCCCCGGTCTGTAAATTCCGGCAATATTCGCGTAACCTAGCCCTTAACTCATCTAAGGTGCCCTCAGAAGAGAGGCCAAAGCGTTCGCAATATGAGACGGCGTCTATTTTCGACAGCTCATTGATCCACGAGGTACCTGTCTTACCCTCCATCTCTATACTCAAATCAAATTGGGAAAGGAAGTAGGGGAACTAGTCTTCTCTTCCCGGGGTCCGTCGGGAATTATCTACAGGAACAGGGGGACCACGGAAAGGTTTTACGACTGGGAGAGGACAAACAACGTTGTTCCTACACTGCCTAATTTCTTTTTGGTTTCTTACCTCGTGGCCGAAATGCCGCCGAAACCGCCTGTCTACGAACTCACAAAATGTTGAGAGCTGCCAATCGATGGCCCCACGTTGGGCGCCAGAAATGTAACGTTCTTCCCGGGAGGGCTCAGCAAAGTTCGGACACAATGGGCGCCAGTACGGGAAATGGATTCCGCCCGCACTCGGAAAAGGGAAAGGTTGTGGGATGAAATATATTAAATTAAAGAAAATTAGGAATTCTCTCAGTATAGGCAGTGTCGGTCAACCACTCGTTGACTCGAGCACCTGTTCATCATCGAGAATGGGGTTGGGAAGGAATAAGGGGTAAGGTAAAGAAAAGGAAAAGGAACAACTTCTACAAAACAGAAAACCCTGTCTACTCATCCGAAGGGGAGTCCAAAACCTAACGAAAGCCAAGAGGAGAACGAGACTCACCGCGAAACTGCTCACGACCGAGCTCTCGGACGAAAACTGCCTCCTTTCAATCCGAGCCGTAGCTCATACCCCCCCTCTCTGCCAACAGCGGTCTCCGCGGCTGTCTAGGCAAATGCAAAAGACAAAAGAAAAGCAGTGGGCGCACCGGAGCGCCAGCATTTAAACGTTACACTAGGTCGGTGGAATATAATGCCTGCAGAAATTTACAAGGTATCTGTCTTGTAATAGTTTTATCCAGCCCAAGTAAGATTAATAGCAATTTGAAGTATTTTGGATATGAGTGGTGACGTCGGTCTCCTGGACAGATTAGGACGTTGGAGTTTTTAATAACTTTATATCAGTCTTTCTTCTCTTGAATGATCTATGAGTAGCAGCATTCATGGGATATAATTTCAAAATTTTAGTACGAAAATGGAAGGTACATAAGCTTATAATCAATATAGGTTATACAGTAAAATGGGTAGGCTCGGGCATTTTCGTCCTTTATAGCAAAGTAGTCGTTACAAGGTACTGGTATAAAATTATTAAGAATGCATTGCATTCATTCATTCATTCGTTGTTCAATCCGAAGACTGGTTGCCTCATTGGTTGATAATGTCCTAAATATGTCAGAAATTACTTATGCACAGTTTTAGCTCATCGTCTTTTGCATAGGACTATAATATAGGTGATATTTGATGACACGAGTGTTGACGCACGGTCCGTTGAACCGAAAGTAGCTCTAAAGGAGCAATATGCTTCCACAAAGTGATTTTTTGGGCTCATATATCAGAGGAGCGGTATAAAATAGGAAGCTACTGAAGAGAAAGAACAACAGAATCTTACACTTCGCCAGCGTCACTAGAAAGATTACATTGTCAGTCTGTGAGACCGGAAATTACCAATCTAGGGTTAAGGAAACCTAATGCAGGAATCATTCGAATCTTCAATGAATATGAAAATAGAATGGACGGAGAAAGTCACTAGTGAAGACGGTCGCCGAGGAGTTGGAGAGAAAAGAAGTAGAATGAAAAGTCGGAGAAGATTATACACGTAGTAAATAAGTAGCAATCAGAAGTTCACCTTCGGAGTTTGCGAAGGGATATGAGAAGTACCTACATTTGAAATACAGGAGGAATAAGAATGTTTTTCTCCGAGTTTTTTTCGAGTTTCCCACCTGGTCAGAGGGTCCATCAAGGTCGACGTTTCGACACACGTCTCAAGCATCGTCCTCAGGGTAGAGTAGAGTGCCGTAGCTAGGAATTTGGTTTCTATTTATGCGAAAGGGGCACAGCAAATGCGATTTCGCGATGCTTTTGATGCTCTCTAGAGGTCTAGTTCTTTTTAACTTTTATGAAAAGAGGTTTCAATGGAGGCCGGCGGTATAATCTGCTACTCAGATTATACCGCCGGCCTCCATTGAGATTACTCCTCTCCAACTTAATTCCAATTGCTTCCTTTCCTGGGACGCATTTCATTTTCATACGCTGGGAAAGCACCACGTCATACATCGAAATACATTTGCTTTGACGAAAAAGACATCTATCATGGACCGTGGCCGACGTGGAGCACATCTCTTCAGCTTCACGGCACTCGAAGGAACTGAGAATACATCCCCAAGTTTTTTTTGCATAATTGCTGATAATTCAGGTGTAAATACCATCATTTTGATCAACGCCGTACAAAAAAAACACCCAGTTGAGCGTATCAACCATGTGTTCCCAGTGACCTTCTAAGACAACTGAAGGCCAGATGTGTCATCCTGCTTTAAACAAACCTCTCGTTATCTTATCAGGGAGTATTCATTGTCTCTCCATAATTGCGGCTTAGGTATGTTATGCTCCATCAGGGGTGCTCAAAGCGATTATCATTTATCCTCAGAGAGGCGGGAGCTTTTCGTGGTCCCTGAAGTAACTACATCGAAGATTTTTTTTGTTGTTTCTTCTCATCTGAGCGCTCTTGAGCCGAGATTGCACCGTCTCTTTGCATGTGGCTCTTCATTACCTCCACAATTAAGGTGGGAGGAACGATTTTTGTTTACATCCAGGATTACGAGCATTGTATTTGTTTTCTCACCAGCAATATCTTTTGTCAAAACTGAAAAATTTATCGCACCGATTTGTTTGTCTGTCAATTCAATGATATTTTAACACGTAGACTTATGACAAATGGGTCAATTTCTTTTTCACATTTTCTTCTGAAGGCGAAATTATATCTAAATTCATTTATTAGTAGAGGTAATTGTGGAAAAACATATATCAAGATGCCAAGCCGATTCCAATATTCGTCGACAGAAAAATTTCAATATAATTTTGTATAAATTTTGAATACCGAATACCGAAAACACTGGTCGAAACATGTGTTAACTAAGGAAAATTTTAAAATACCACTCATTTAGACATTTCCATCCCTACCTGTACTGTGAGTTCCAATACATAAACAGATGCACTTAGTTGAAGTGTGGTCCAAGGATAATTATTTCGTCTTACTTGAAACACTATTTTTCAAAAATGCACCCGATGACCAACGACCATCGATTCAGCCACCTTATCAAAATGTATTACTATTAACACGCAAAAGGAAATTATAATTTTGAGAAATCGCTAAAAGATACGCATACCTAACTTGAATTTTGAACATAAAATAAGGTCGACTATGGACGAACCTGATCGATCGAATTTTGGGTTGTTTCGGGGAGAGGGGTAGCCCACCGGTGCCAGTAAGAGTAGGTTGGATGTGAGAGGGCAGGGGTTATTCGATGAATAGAAGGAGGGTGGAGAGAAACTCGGCTCCAGCATTAAAAATGTCCGCAGTTGTCTGAATTCAAACTCCGGAGGTGAGGGCCAGAAGATAGCTTTCCAGCCACACCACCAACCCGATCTTTCTAAGCATTTGACAGTCAAGTGACGGGAAATAGAGATCCGGAGACCTTATGACTATCCAGAGAGATTTTTAATTAACGTAAATGTGGAAAGAATAATTCGTTTACAACTATTTAAGTGTCAGCCATTATTAAGCATGAATCCCAATTATTCATAATGATCGCTTCATTATCAGACATAAATCCGAGTGTTGGTTTTCCGCCGCTGGTTTTTCAGTTAACTCCAATTCCTTAACTTAATATCCTTCATGATTTGCCTTATGTATGCCATCCTCGTAATTCCGAAAGAATTTCTCCCATCTACTTTTCTTCATCATGGGTAAAGACATTGTAGAAGAATATTGTGCCACAAAATGTCTGCAATAGTGTTCTCTTCTCCGAGTTCATTTCAGATTACTTCTGATTTCATTATTCAACTCAACTACCCGATTTCTTTTCAATGGGTATTCTCTTTTTCATTTTGCATTTATCACTCTTCCATAGATTCACATTCCCATTTCCTCCTCTAAGCATGAACATAAGTTGGCCTCAGTTTACTTGCTGATATCGTCACCTCGATGCGCTGCCATTTAAGTGCATGCTTCGTGCTGAAAGTAATTAGTCTTTATCAGCAGTCGTTAATCTTAATCTTGGTTCTCGGGAAGTTCACAAATCTCCACTTCACATTTACATCAGTTAGCAGTTTCATTCCGACTTAGTTCTTCATTTTAACTCCCCTAACTGTTGATTAATGTCCCCAATACTGTGCATAAATTGCATCCTTGTGAAGAAATCGAGGGGAGAGTCGAAGATGTCTCTCTCCGAGAATGCCCTAAAAACAAATTCTTCCCAAAATATGAGTGAGAGAAACAGGAGGAATAGGGAAAAATCAAGTATATAAAATTCCCACCAAATGAAAGATAATATATTTCAGCAACATAACACGTACAAAAAAGTAAGGGTCAGCCAACCTGTGTTATGACGTCTAAGTTTCAAAATCAATCACCAACTATACGAGACAGCGAGAGTAGAAACTCTCAGACCACGGTCTATATCATAAGAGACCGATTAGCGGTTTCCGTCGTAGGAGGGGAAGCTCAGACGCTGGGAGAGTGGAAAGGGTGAGCAGAGGAAAAGAGGCGATTTGTTACCTCGGAGGGGAAGTTTTCGGCAAGGTCAAAAGTGAAAGTTGCGAGGGGGAGTAAGGGGGAACAGGTGATTGGAAGTCTTGGAGGGGAAGTAATTTTGTGGAATGGGAACACATGGGGTGGAGGATTGCAATTGGAGATTTGGAACTGCTTTTCATCTCCGATCGCGGATTTCTGGTTTTTGCCTTTGTACCCGGCACTTCTGCCTTACCACATCCTCGTAGTCTTCCGTCTCCAACTGATATATAAACGAGAGAGGACCTGGTGAGGGGACGTGGCGGCAGGATGTGGCAGGCAGGACTTGCTGGCAGGAGATGCTGAGTCGCGGAGATGGCTGGAGTTCGTGATCGTCGTTGGCGCGACAGAAATCGTTAGCGCGTCAGCGGCGGGGCGCGCCTCCGCCACTGACGCGCTGTCCTTCGGCCAAGTCCGGAGGATAAATAGTCCGTAGAGGATAAATTGTCCAAAGAGGAAATAAATGGGGGGTATGCTAAAAAAATGCTCCACTTGGTCACCCTCAAAATATTTTGCTCATCAATTTCTCCTTACAATACCCTTTTTCATAGACGATAGTGTCGCAGAAAGTGTCTAGTAAATTATGTGCATCTTCTTAGCAATTATTATCAAGTTCTTTTTTCACCAACTCTTCGTAGGACTTCCATATAAGTGATTCACTCCATCCATTTAGTTGTTTCCAACCATGGTTATCTACTAAAACAACGGGTCAGCCCTGCGTGGAAGCGTTCAGTATCCGGCCATGGCTCCTCGGCTCAAGTTCCGATAGTGATGTCTTTGAGCGCGTTTTATCACAGGTAGAGTACTGAATTGAGTGAGTCTACGCTTATCTGGGAAATTCGTGTTTGGCTTCAATATTTGGCAATCATCAAATATTTAGTAAGCCTTTTTCCAAGGATAGAAACAACATTCGATTCGGAGGCGGATTAAGTTTCGTAAGTTGATTGATTCAAGCGGTCCCAAACCTTTATGGATTCTCTCACCTCTTGATAGTCTATTTATTCCAAAAGTGCCCATTAGACCCTTCTCAGTAAGGTTGTAAGTCAGCCATACTTCGGAATTTTTCAGCTTTTCTCGTCCGCCCTTTAACCATATACTTCTGGTTGGAAGTCGTGGCTCTATCTCAATACCAGCATAAATGTTGTCGAGATTTTCTTAGATTAATTGTGAAATGTGAAAAAAATCTTTAAAATTAATAAGCCTTCGAACTGAATTGTTAGAAAGCAATCATTTTTATTAATACTAAAATAATAAACTTAGTGAAAATAAAATCTTACAACTCAATTATCGAAAGTGTATCATCTTCAAAGGATCTTGGCGATGTGACTTATAATGAGATTCATTATCCTGTATATATCCTCTAACTTTAAGTAAAAATTGTACCAGTTCGAGGAGTCCTCTACGGCTTCACGGATATGGCTATTCCCAAGAATCACACAAATATTTTTTCAACTATTGTACTCCCACTTGCTACAAATTGCTCTGACACCTGCTCCCTTAAATATTTTTATTCTTAATAGTGTCACCTATTACTCTCTGAATTCCAAATGCCTGTGCCTAATTCTATGCCCAATTAAAAAGGCTTTGTGTCTGTTGTTATGATAAGGATAAATAATAAACAAATTGTATCCCGACACAAGTGAAAATTCTGAATTAAAACTCACCCATGTCGACCCACTCGCACGAACTGCAAACTTTACGCCCCTATTCCCAGATAATCCAATTAGACTAAACACTCGCTCTCTTCTACCTCTCTTCATTTTACAAGGTTACTTTCCGACAACATCACTCCATTTTTGTTTTCTTCCAACATTTTTAAGCACCACGCTCTTTCCAATCTCTCTTACCATTATAATTTTAAAGTAATTAACCGGTAAGGACAGATTTTAATGGAAGTAAATAAAAATCTACTGGACTTTCACAAGTGAAGTCCTACCCACTCCATCTGTCTATAAAATTTCTTCCTTTAGCTCAGCGTACCCTTCTTTATCCCCTCCATAAAACCTATTCTCTTTCTTCTGCATCCCCATTTTCCCAACATCATTCCCCCCATTGCGGCCTTGAGCAACCCTATTCTCCCTTTCCTCATCCAGCCACCTCCTTCTCCTTTCGTATCTCATCCACAAGTTTTCTTTCCTCGCCTACCATACTAAGCACTTCCGCATTTGTCTCTCTTTCCATCCACTGCACCTTCTTCTACTTTCTCCTCCACACCCACATCTCGAAAGCCTGCGGCCTATTTTTTTCATATTTTTTCTCAGAGTCTACGCTTATACCACATACAATCCTACACTCTGTATCAAACTCATCACCAGCTTCATTATATCCTTAAGTGA
Source organism: Ceriagrion tenellum (assembly GCA_963169105.1). Classification (NCBI taxonomy): domain Eukaryota; kingdom Metazoa; phylum Arthropoda; class Insecta; order Odonata; family Coenagrionidae; genus Ceriagrion; species Ceriagrion tenellum. The sequence continues at coordinate 5,550,107 of OY720637.1, forward strand.
GGTCCCCATCATCTGCTCCCTTGTATTCCTGAACACTTGATTTGCTACGGCAATTATTCTCCTAATGTCTTTGCTATAAGGTCTATTGTCTTCCAACCCAACCCAAGTAACCCAAGTAATTAGAAGAAAATGGGACTAGCAGTAAAGAAATTAGGAGGAACCCTCAAGCAATAGGATGGAGATGATGACGGGCACTTTGCAATATTGTAGTTATATTTTTTTACCATGTATTTGTTTATTTGTGTGTTCATATCTCATTTTATAGAGTTTTCGTGTTCCATTTTAAAGATCCAATGCGTACGAGATATTTCCCATTTTATGAAAAATTTTAAAATGAAAGTAATGAATGAAACCCACTGAAATATGCTTTCATGGAGTTGACATAAAAAGCACCGGCTTGCTCAATTAATTTGATATGTTTTTCATTTAACCGCGGCGAAATTATTTTAAAATTTCGACCTTTGTTATTTAAAGCTGCATTAGGACTTCGTGCGATAGTAACACTTGTTAACCGAACACTGGGATAGCAAATCTCCACAGTCAGGATCAGACAAAATCAGGATGGATACGGGAAGGATTATGTTGATAAGTCTACGAGATTCTTCTTGCAGACGCCAACGTATTTATGTTTCCTTATAAAAAACATGTCCGCTGATGTCTGGGGCAGATTTGGAGACCATTTAAAAAAGAGAATTTTGACCTAAGGGCGGAAATTTGGACAGTGGCGCTTTGTTCGGACTGCTAGGTCCATACGTTTTGGATCACTTTTTTCCTCTGCTATCGCTATACACTGAATAAAATGAACAATTCGAGAGTGATTCCTCCATTTCTTGTGACAGAACATTAATATATGACAATTACGAGAAAATAATACCAAGCCATCTAAAATAATTACTTTCATTACTCGTCCCTACGTCTCATTAAGTACTTAATAACAGATTGAGAACGAGGCTGCTTTCAAAACAATTAATTTCTTGCCAAAGACCAGAGCAAATGTGAACCAGTGTGAAGAGGGAATACTCTTCGGTCCTTTCTCTTACAAAAATCTGACCATTCGTTTCAATCGCGTCCTTCATTTACACATTAATAGAGAGAATTGGAGATTTCAATGAAAATGTATTACGAATGTGAAATCTAATTTTTGAGGTAAAGATTAATGCAATATTATCTACAGCACGTACACATAGATGAATTGCGATTCATATTTAATTTGATCACCCACCTGGCTATTATGATCTCATTCATACGGGATTTGAAAAAGCTTTTTGTCATGTGATAAGTTCTAATTTGCCCTCAACCAAATGAACCTTGATATCTACAGTTAAGAGATTAAGCCGATCATGGACAGACTATGAAATGCTTACTTCAAAGGCTCATGGGTTCGTGGGAAATTGGTCTCTCTTCTTTTGCTTTCATTTTACACGGATTCCGAAGGTCTGTTTACGGGATGTATGTACTGATGTGATTGATGGCTCGAACAAAAATTCATCCCAAATTTCATCGTGCCAACACAGCGTCTTTCTTGAAGGTGCGAATATAGTTGAAGCTAAAAGTAGGTGTATTAAAAAAGATCGTTGCTGATTCAATGCACATTTTCTGGGAATTTCATTGCGCATTTACATGCATCTCGTAAATAGGCCTTGAGAGTTTAAGCCTCTCTCCCAAATTTAGGGACTAATTATATCAAATACTATTAGCCTATTAAATAAACTAGCACAATAGCATTTTGCACGTTTATATGCCAAATTAAGTATACTTGTATTATTAAATTATGGGTATTTCAGCATTATTTGCATTACTCCGCACGCCCTGAACTTTATTACCCCACTAATTTTTATGAAGACTTCGAGAAAATCACCAGCAAATCAAATTTGAAATAAGAGAGTTGATAAGATCCTTGGCGAACCGACACTGCAATTTTTATCCATCAGGAAACACTCAAAATCAGTAACGTAACTATGGGGGGATGAGGGGGATAGAACCCCCCCTCCCCCCAGAACCCTAAAAATAAAAAAAATATTCGAATCATAGCAATCCTACTTGTTTGAAATACAGAAATTAAATGTTTTTGTAAACTTGTAACTTTCTGTAACAAATATTAAATGTAGCCATGATTTTCTAAAATACATTCATGTTATAAAACAAAATTTCGTTTATTTTTACCCGGTGTGGTGTGCTATTCTATATGATCCATCCCCCCCCCCAAAGCCAAGTCCTAGTTCCGCCACTGCTCAAAATACTACACAGAAGACCCTTAAAAACGGAGAAAATTTGATAATTCTTTAAGGAACCATGGGTGGCTCATTTCACGAATATCGTTGGCCATTATTTAAAATTCTTTATTAAAAGTTATTAAATACAATGAAACTCGTTCCAAGACAGAGCTTGGCTTTCAAATGCTCGACATCGCATGTACTTTTTGCCCATGTACCTGGGAGATACATGAGTAGCATAATAATAATAATAATAATAATAATAACTGACGTGAGTGCCGCACGTTTGTCGGTATCTCTTACAAAGAGGGAGGATGTAGGTCAGAGTGACTCTGAGCTATTACGATCGCGGTTAAGAAGCACAATTAACTATGACGAAGGACACACTAGGCAGAGAAGCATCCATCGAAAGATCTCTCTGCGGGGTACCCACCTGCCCCAAATGAATGGACTCATCGACGAGATCCTGACAGAGACGTCAGATCTCTGGACGGTGAATTGCGTGGTCTACGCTGCGGCCAAGGTATTGGTAACCTCCCGAAAGGACTCCTCTCGGGAGGATAAGGCAGAAACAAGGCTGAAAATGCTGGATGCCAAGATCACGCTGGCGCGACAGCAGGCGTCGAAGATTCAGTGTGTGATTGAGTACATCACTGCCGGGCGAACCTTTACATCCAAAGTTCGGCGAATTGCGCGCAGCCTCAGGTTCAACCATCACACACTGAACAAAAACGTGCTGCTTACTATTAAGCAGCACGAGGTCGATAGGGTACGGGCGCTTACCACGGCCAAGAAAAAACTCCTGAAAAGGAGCAGAGGCGTAAGAGAGAATTCCACCTTTCTCCTTCAGCCGTCCCGTCTCTTTCGGCCTCCTTCGCCTGTTGTTGAATCCCCGCCACCCGTTCATGAGGTCGAGCGTTTCTGGAAGGATATCTACGAAACGTCGAAGCCATTCAATGGAGACACTCCAGCCATCGCACTCTTTAAAGGGTTCTGCGACCGCCACCAACACAATTTGGATGGACCCCTTTCAGTCACGGACTGTGACGTGAAGCACGCTTTTTCTAGCAAGAAGAATTTCGCGGCTCCAAGTATGGATGCCGTGAATAGCTTCTGGTGAAAGAAGTTCACTTCCACCCATAAACATCTGGCCAGAATCTTCACGTCCCTCATCACAGGTAGAGAACCATTTCCACCTTGGCTGATTTAGGGACGCACAGTTCTCATTCTGAAGAAGGGAGACTTGTCCAATCAGAAGAACTATCGCCCCATAACCTGTCTAAACACTGCATACAAGGCGTTCACCAAGAACTTGAGCGACCTTATCCTCCGGCAGATCCAGCCTGTGTGGGAGGTGGTGTACGAGCAAAGGGGGGGGGTGCATACGAGGAATCGTGGGAAGCAAGGACAACCTGCTCATTGACAGGTGCATATGTCAGGATGCTGCCCGATATAAGCGAAACCTATCAATGGGTTGGGTGGACTATCGCAAGGCTTTCGACACCACTTCGCATGAGTTTCTCATCGCCATGCTGAAGTTGATGAAAGTCCACCCAGAGGTTGTGTCCTGCATCCAACGTCTGTTACCACTCTGGAGAACGCGCTTCGCCTTGACATCGGGCAAGCGGACCGTCTCCACTGAGTTGGTAACATACCAACGTGGCGTTTTTCAAGGCGACAGCTTGAGCCCCCTCCTGTTCTGTATTTCCCTCCTCCCCCTCTCCTTCAAGCTGAGACGAGGCCGAGGATACATGTGCGGTGTTCCTGGTGACAGCAAGCACAAGGTCACTCATTTGCTTTATATGGATGACCTTAAACTCTACACTTCCAACGCCAAAGACCTGTGCGTTGCACTGGACACCGTACATCAATGCAGTGAGGCTATAGGGATGGAATTCGGATTGGACAAGTGTGCGACCATCCACCTGGCGAAAGGAAGAATATCGGAGGACAAGGAAGACTCGCAACTCATTGACGGGAACGTCGTTCGTCATCTGCAAGATGACGCATGCTACAAATACCTCGGCGTCCTCCAGCGTCGAATGCAGGAGGTAGCAGTAGTGAATGAAAGACTCACCGCCAAGTACAGACAGACTCTCAGAAAAATCGGGAGTTCTGAGCTGTCTGGCAAGAACAAGGTTCTTGCCACGAACATTTTCGCGGTTGCGACACTGCTGTACACCATCGGATGCATGAAATGGAATGTCAACGAGTAGCAAAACCTCGACCGGGGAACGAGGAAGATGAAGACCATCTATACAGTCTTCATCCGAAATCTTCCGTCGCCAGATTGTATCTCCCTCGCAGTGTAGGCGGTAGAGGGCTATTGAGCCTGGAGTGTCTCCATAACAGAGTTGTCTTGGGTAAAGTTTACCGTGTGTTCAACAGCACGGACCCCCTCCTCACTATCGCAAGGGAGCACGAAGGTGCCGGGGTGGGGGCGTTCCTCTTCCAGGCGGCGAAGAGGGCAGCGGACGAAACCGGTCTGGACCTCGACCTTTCATCCGACGGTAACGACAGTGGCACGTCAATCGTATCACTGAGGGCAGACGCCTTAAAGCTCGAGGTCAAAAAGGCTGAGCAGAAGACCTTGCTCAAGACACATACCGATCCATGGATATTTCTTCCGAAACATGGAAAAACATGGGCTATCAATGGAGCTGACATTTGCCTTCCTTCGTTCCGCGGGTCTCAGGTCCGAAACAGAGGGTTTCGTTCTCGCGTGCCAGGATGGTGTCATCAACACTCTCGTGTACCGCCGAATTATATTCAAGGCGGAGGTGGCGGTCACGAGATGCAGAGCGTGCCGAGCCAAGGCGGTGACTTTGAGTCACCTTCTCTCCAGCTGCAGTTATTACGCGCAGTCAGCGTATTTAGCTCGGCACAACGCAGCTCTGCGGGTGTTGTATTTCCACCTTCGACATCATTACGCCATCGACGAAGTACATGTGCAGCCCTATGCCCCTGGAGATATTGAGTCCGTCGTGGAGAACGACAAAATAAAAATCTGGTGGAATTACTCATTCCCCACCACCAGGCAGTTGGAGGCGAACAAGCCTGACATCGTTCTTCTCGACCGCCTATCGCGTTCCATGTTCGTAATTGACTTTTTGGCTCCGGTCGATACGAACTTGGACGCCAAAGAGGCGGAAAAACGGACGAAATATCATGACCTGCTGTTCGAACTTCGGCAGATGTACCCGGGACACTCTGTAAAACTAGTAGTCCTAGTCATAGGTGTGCTCGGTGGAATCAAGGGCTCGCTGATACAGAGCATCAAGTGTATTCCTGCTTGCGTGGCACAGGCAGAATCACTTGCAGCCCGCATGCAGAAGGCCGTCCTCTTGGGGTCGCTCCGTCTGCTTCGTGCGCACGACCCGAACGCAGCGTCGCCACTGATCCGATGGGTTTCGGAAGTGGCTACGAACTCTTCACCGCCCCTCTCGAGTTCTCGGCCATTATGACGGCAACGAAACCCGATGCTTGCCGGGGACTCGGAGGGGAAAGTTACAGAAGTAACATTTATATAATAATAATAATAATAATGATAAATATTTATTTGTCCAGCGATTTGATTGTACAAATATAGGACACGTCAATACAGGCATATAAAAAACAAATGAAAAATTTACGGATGAAAAAATTCATCAACAGAGTAAAACAAATTTCTTAGTAAGAAGCCATGTAATTTAGATTTGAAGAGGGCCATCGTCATTGCCCTCTTAACTTCACGAGGAAGCTTGTTATACAATAAAAGGCCCATATGCATAGGGACATAACTTGAGTTTCTTGTTCTAACCTGCAATTGGTGGAGGTCAGCAGAGCTCCTTGTTTGATAACTATGAATGTCATTATTAAGGGCATAATTGGAAAGATTTTTCTTGGCACAAATAATTGTAGGAAGCATGTACCTATATACAGGGAAGGGGTAAAATACCAAATTTATGAAGGAGGGGGCGACATGGGGCATGGAGAGAAGCTTTGCCAATCAGCCGCAGACATCTATTTTGAATTTTAAATATTTATTTGGCATTGGGTGTAGGGCCTCAGAAGAGAATACTGAACATTACCTTTGAGTAAAACTCACCATAATAAATTGACAATAGCACATCGTTATTTACAGTTTGTCTGATCGATCGAATTAAGAAACAGGCAGAGCTCAGTTGGCAACTGTGTTTCTGAATCTGACCGTCCCAAGACACACGACTGTCTAGAGTAAAACCCAAAAAGGAAGAACAATTATACTGTGGAATAGGGTTGCCATTTGAAATTATTTTTTAATACCTTCGTATAATGGCGAACATTTACGACAAATAAATTCTTACTGACTTGGGGAATCGTACCTACGACCTTTCGCTCGATAATCCTACACTCTACCACTACGCTACTTCGGATCATGAAAGTTTACGTGTATTTTACGCTTTATAAAGGATGTAGTCGCTTTGTTAGATATGGCTCTCTGCTCTAAGTACCCGATTTCAACATAGCTGACGTTTATTACCTAAGGCTGATGATTTTAAAGCTTCCAATCAAAAGTCAGTGACGCTTATACGGCTTTTATGGACAAAGATGGCGGAACATAGCAACGTAACCGCTTGTAGCTCCTGCAAAAAGGGCTTAGATTTACCGGAAAATGCCATCTCTTGCGAGTTTTGTGACAATATTTTTCATTTTAAATGTTCCCTGGTCTCAGAAAAAAGTTTAAAAGTCGCCCAGGAGTCTTCTGGGTTTATTTGGCTGTGTTTCTCGTGTCGCCTTGATAATGGCCGGAAGTTAGCTAAAATGGCGGAAGCCATTACAAATATTCAGACTGAATTAAGTAAAATTAGGAAACTTAATCAATCAGCTGCTCAACAAATTACGCCAACCGCGCAAATCGGAGTTTGTAATTCATCCTCGGATTCTGAAGTGGATGCTGTTCAGGGTGCACCCGAGACTCCTGAATTAGTGCACCAGTCATTGCCTCCTGTCGGTGCACCAAATTTCGTGGTAGATTCACCTCTGCCTTTACACCATGGAATTGATTATTCGGCTGAAAATGGGGACTGGAAGATATCGCGGAGCAAGAGATCGAAGAAACGCAAGCTAATTGTGGGCACCAACGAACTCTGTGACGAAAATTCCAACTTCACTGGTGTCCAGCAACGGCTGACGATATACCTCGGTAGGGTGAAACTTCAAACAACTGAAGGTGATATTATAAGGTATTTGTGTAAAAAGTATCCGAAGGAAGACTTCATCTGTGAGAGTTTCAGACTGGGAATGCATTTTCGCTCCTTCAAGGTCAGTGTTCCGGGAAATCTACGCGATGATTTACTAAATAAGGCAACATGGCCCTCAAATGTTGTGGTGGGTAAATTTTTTCCTCCACGTGAAACTTCTGTTCAGTCAAGAGGTGGTTCTTTCAAAATCAGCGCGTGCAATGATGAAAGTGGTGGAAATCGTGTGTGCGTTGAGAGTATTGGAAGTGATCACAACTTATCGAGTACAGGTGAAACCTCCGCATCCACCAGTGCTGAATGATTCTCCGCAGGACCGCCGCCGCGTTGATTTTCTACCCTCTGGCCATGATAGAGTTACAAGAGAGGCCACTGAAAGCTTGAAACCAAAATCTTTGTGACTACACTCGGGGGATAATTACGGCAAACCGACTTTTCAGTTGCCCGCAGTTAAACCGAAATCCCTTTCCTTACCTTGTGTGCCGCCTACCGGCGAAATTAGTTTAATACCACATACTGGCGAAACTAAAGTGAAGGTGTTACACATAAACATTCAGTGCTTACGTTACAAAATTAATGTTCTGGAATTATTCTTGAGTGAACATGAACCAGATGTTGCCTGCATCTCAGAGCACTGGTTAAACTCCAATGAGTTAAGTATGTACATTAAGAATCGAGGGTTATAATCTTTGCTCCTCTTATTGTAGAACTCTATGGTGGGGTGTTGATTATTGTTAGAGATATGATTTGTGTACGTAACATTAGATTTTACAATCCAAGTAAGGAGCTTGACTTTGAATGTTGTGGGATTCAAATATCTTTTGGTGGCACTGCCATCTCAGTTGTGTGTGTTTACCGTTCTCCTAATGGTGATTTTTCTATTTTTGTGGAACTGCTAACTAATGTTGTTCCAATCTTTGTAAAGAACGCCAAGAACCCAATTATTTGTGGGGATTTCAATGTTGATTTCAGCTTGACATCTACTCAATCGAGGCTGCTACTTGATTCACTTAGATCATTTAATTTTGTCCCTACAGTATATGAGCCTACACGAGTAACTCAATCTTCGTCCACAACTATTGATAATATTTTCACTGATAAGCCTTCAACTGGTACTCTTATCCTAGATACTCTCTTTTCTGATCACAAAGCCCAATTGATTGAGTTCACTACATATTTTAGTTCAAACCTGAAACCCACTCACGTTTATTATAGACGATCTTTCTCACCCCCATCCCAAGCACATTTTCAAAGCTTACTTCAGCAGCAATCTTGGGATTCTGTGTACGAAGGGGATGATTTTAATTTTAAATTCGATAACTTTCTAGCTACTGTTTTGTATTGCTTTGATGTATCTTTCCCTCTAAAAGCAATGAAAACTTTTCCTAACTCAAAGAAGAAATGGGTAACTAATGAAATCAGAGCCTCATCTGCTCGATTAAGACATGTTTTTAATGAATTAAAATCAAGTGGCTCTCAGTCACTTAAAAGGGTCTATAAAACACTTAAAAGTGAACACAATATTTTGATTGATGAGACAAAAAGAAAATTCAATATGTCCATCATTAATTCTGCTACTAACCCATGTAAAGCTGCCTGGAATGTTATTAAAAATTGCACTAGTCAAAAACTTCTTCATCCTCGATCAGCTCAGTTATTCACGACGGTTCTTTAATATCAGACAAAACTGTCATATATAACCTGCTCAATAACAACTTCCTTAACACCAACAATGATTTGCAAACTGTCTACAACATACCTAATTATCCTGCTAACACTGTTAACTCAAGGGAATATTTTGCCCACTCTATCTTTCTCTACCCCACAGATGAGAAGGAAATTGACAACATATTAGTTAAATTAAGAAGGAAGCACTCCTCTGGCTACGACAATATACCAGGTTCCATATGGAAAGGAAATGCAAAAATGGCTATAATACCTCCGTTAACATCTTTAGTTAATGAGTAACTCTCACTGGGAATTTTTCCCGACAAATTGCAAGTAGCCAAGGTCATCCCCATTTTCAAGAACGGTGATCCTCATGATATGAATTATTACAGACCAATTTCAGTTCTCTCTGTATTTTCGAAGGTTTTTGAAAAAGTTATATTAGACAGATTATTATCATTTTAAATTAAATTTGGCATCCTCTCTAGAACTCAATTTTTGATTCATGAAAAATAGGTCAACGGAAATTGCCATGGCTAAGTTCATTCATGAAGTTATTACTGAACTTGACCAGCAAAACACATTCACAGGTGTCTTTTACGACCTTAAAAAAGCATTTGATTCAGTGGATCATGGAATTTTACTTCACAAACTTAATAGTTACGGCATCTCTGGAATTGCGAATAATTGGATAAAATCCTTTTTAAGCACCAGATCTCAAGCAGTGAGTATTTAATCTTCCACTATAGGTTCCTACACCACATCTACTCCTCTGACAGTCACTAGAGGTGTCCCTCAAGGGTCTATTTTATGTCCTCTTCTTTTTCTCATATACATTAACAATCTCCCACCTTATGTTAATAGTGGTACTGTGTTCATGTATGCAGATGACACAACACAGCTATTGTACTCTAAATATTTCAACCATGACAAAGTGCAAGGAAATATCAATGCAATGAATAAATGGTGTGATGATAACTGGGTACTTGTCAATGACAAAAAATCAACATTTATACAGTTTCACACCCCTCAAAGGAAAATTATGTCCACTCCTCTTCTTAGACTAAATGGTAAAATCTTATGTTCTTCAGCTGTAACAAAATATCTAGGTCTATATGTGCATGAAGCACTATCCTGGGAGGTGCATGTTGATAACCTTTGCACCAAAGTGGCAACAGGGTGTTATCTATTAAGAAGAATTAAGGGTCTCACAGATACCAACACAGCCCTGTCCGTCTACCATGCGACATATATGTCCGTCTACCATGTTCATAGTCGACTGAAATACGGGATTGTGGTTTGGGGTCACTCTCACCATTCTATGAGGGTTTTTAAACTTCAAAAATGGGCCATTAGGATACTAAAAAACGTTCCCGGGAGAAGTAGCTGCCGGACACATTTTAAATCCCTTGGAATTCTCACATTACCTTATCTTTACATTTATTCAACTGTCATTTTAGTCTGTCAAAATAAAAGCTTCTTTGGTATTGAAATTAATGCTGATGTGCATGAGCCTGAGCATGAGCAAAAACCCTGTTTATGCTGGTGTGAGACTGTTTAACTGCTTGCCCCTAAAACTTAGGGAACTTGTCCTTTTTCAAGGTTTAAATTTCAACTGTTCCAATATCTTGTTAGCAAATCCTTCTATTCTGTCGATGAATTTTTGTCATCGAAATTGGGTTCCTGAAGGATACTTTGCATTTTTATGTGAATTTTGGTTGCTGTTATTTTTTTTGTCCTTTTCTGTATGTTATTGTGAATTTACCTGTTATATACATGTTAACTGCATGTCCTGGAGCCGATAAAATATTATTATTATTATTATTTTATTTATAACACATTATTATTGGCCATCTAATTATACATTATTTCGAAGTAGAATTGAGATAGAAATAAGATAGCACCAATTTTCATGCCGCGTTAGGCCACACTGTGGATGCTATTATTAATTTATAATTGATATTGAATATGCATTTAGGAAACTAGACACGCGGTATACACGGTTCGCAAGCGACGTCCCATACGCGTCCCGAAAGTCCCGAGTCCCGAGACGACTTCGGGACACACGGGACGTCCCACGGATTTTTGTGCTGTGTGAGTTGGCACAAATAAATAGAAGGTATGCATTTATTCCCTTGAAGACTACCGGAAAGAAAACGGGTACGTGTTTTCTACAAATGAATAGATGAAGATGAAACTCAAAAATATATCCATTAGATGTCTATTAGGCATTGGTGTTTGAGGGTCGGGTGCGCTTCTGTTATTTTTCAGAAGCTTTAGAGGCAAGGCCGGCACATTTGCGAGGTAACTGGTGGAAAATAAACCTCTCTGACCAGTCCTGAAATACACATTTAAAGAAAAATGTTATGTAAACAATGTAAACCTGTATAATACTAATGACTTTTTTACTACTAAGTAAATAAGTTCAGCGAGAAATCCGAGGGAGATGGATTTTCGGCATGTTTCTCATCTGAGTGAATAATTCTCCAGAGGTATAAATTCGCGGTTATTTATTTATGAAAAAGCTAACAAGAGTAATGAGCAGCAGTCAAAGGTATTTATCGTTTGAGCACGTACGCCTCTATAAGCCTCTAGCAGAAACCTCTGATTTTGAAGGAGTGATTCCTTAATTTTCCGCCATGGACATGACTCCTACCAATTATAGATATCTAACAGGCACCTATTAGATCTACATCTAGGCATAGATGTCACTAGACCAAAAATAGTCATGTATCATCTGAGTGGTGCTTAAGCTATAGTCCCATTATCCTCATAAAAACTATCGTAGACATCTATTAGATGTTCTTATATAGATGGGTATTTCAGGACAGGTTACAGACCAATTATAGACATCTATTAGATCTACATCTAGGCGTAGATGTAACTAGACCAAAAATAGACATCTATAATCTGAGTGGTGCTAATGCTGTAGTCCCATGGTCCTCATAATATCTATCGTTGTCATCTTTTAGATATCTATTAGGTGTTCATATACACATAACGATATGCGGCTTGGTACCAAGGACGGATCGGGGTTCGATGGTTTGGAGCCGAGTGGAAGTCATAAACCAGAGGCTCAGTGATGTCTGCGGGAGCGAGGGAGCTGGGTTCTTGGACCTTAGGCCGTTTCTGGATTCGTGTCGAGTGCCATTAAATCGCTCGGGTGTCCATTATACGTATGAGGCATCGCAGAAGGAAGCGTGCAGGATATTTGAGCATACCCAGCGAGTTTAGCATAGATGGTAGGCAAGAGAGTAGGTCAGTTAGTGGGGGCGAAATCAGTGCTTTTCCGGAAAGTCAGATAATAAAGAGTACACAAAGCTTAGTGCCTAGGAGAACCTTAATGGGTAACAATAAATTAGAAATATTTAGGGAAGAGAGTAGGTCAAATAGTGGGCCATTAAATAACTTGCCACTCACCAGGATAGCAAAGAATAACGAGTTGACCAGACAACACAGTATAGGTTTATCGGGACGGAAGAAAGCACAGAAAAAGGAAAAACACATAAATCAAAACAACACCCATGAATCTCCAAACTGTAACTTTCCCAAAAATTTAGAAAACACAAACCCCACAAATACAATAGGTAGACATATTAAAATAGAGGAATTTTCAGTAGTGGTAGTTAATTGTCGTAGTTTAAGAAGCAAGATACCTGAATTCCATCACCTTATAGAGAGTACTAATTCTGACATAATTATAGGAACAGAAAGTTGGTTAACAAGCGATATTGCTGATAGTGAAATTTTTCCAGTAAATTTTAGGGTATACAGGAGAGATCGAGAGGGTCGACCGGGAGGCGGAGTATTTATCGCAGTTAAGAATACAATAGTCAGCAAAATAGAAGTGATTCCCGATAATATAATAGAAAGTGTATGGTGTTCTATTCAATGTGCTAATTCGAAAGTAATACATGTTTGTGCCTACTATAGACCACCCCATTCTGATGTACACTCAGTATTAGAACTCGAGAAACAGATCGGGTCCATTAATTCCCATAGTAACTAACGACAGATTATTGTAGATGGATATTTCAATTACACCATCGATAGATTGGCAAACATGCAGTCATAAGTCTGGAGGTAGGGACAAAGAAATCTGCGAGTCATTGCTTAACCTGTTCGCATCACACGCACTACATCAAATAGTAAATTTGCCTAATAGAGGGGGAGAATGTTCTCGATTTACTTGCCACAAACATCCCTGAAAAAGTTATTAAAGTTGAAAATGTCGATGGAATAAGCGACCACAAGGTAGTGCACGTAAAATTTTCCCTAAATACTGAAAAAAAATTTAAATTAAAAAGAAAGTTTTACCTTTTAGGTAAAGCAGATTTTAACGGATTTAGGCGTGACTTAAAGACATCTTTTGAAAAATTCGCGAACATTAGCAAAAATAGTGATACAAACAATACATGGAAAGAGTTCCTCCAAATTACACGGTCACCTGTCAACAGATATATTCCTCATAAGTATAAGAGTGAGACTAGGGAACCAAGGTGGTACAACGCGGAGGTTAGAAAATTTTTAAAACGCCAACGAGTTAGCCACGCGAAACTAAGAAAAATGAAGAAAAATGTAGGCAATAGCGACCTAAAAAATACTATCGAACATTATAAAATTTGTAAAGCAGCCGCAAGAACAGCCCTTAGAAAAGCGTTTAGCGAATTCAAGAGAAAAGAACTTGTAGAACAACTAGAGGGAAATCCGAAAGCATTTTGGTCATATGTTGGGGAAGTACACGGGACTAAAAATTCAACGGTTAATTCCTTGAAAAACGATAGAGGCGAAATGGTAACTTCCAGTTTAGATAAGGCAAATTTTTTAAATTACTTTTTTCAGAGTGTCTTTAATCAATCTATGCATAGTTTCCGCGAAACCATACCAGACCGATTTCAACAACCAATGCCCCCGATCGATATATCTTGTAGCGGAATCGTATCCTTACTAAGTAACATTAACCCGAACAAGTCCTCAGGTCCTGATGAAATTCCAGCTCGTGTTTATAAAGAATTAGCTCTCGAAATGGCTCCGTATTTTAAAGTAATATTTAGCAAATGCCTCGAAGAACACGCGGTTCCCAAAGACTGGAAGATAGCAAACGTGACCCCAATTTAGAAAAGCGGAGGTATGGAACAGCCATGTAATTATAGACCAATATCATTAACGTCACTATCATATAAAATTATAGAGCATATAATAGTTACATCAATAATGGGACACCTCGACAGCCAGGATTTATTTATAACAAACCAGCATGGTTTCAGAAAAGGACGGTCTTGTGAAACTCAATTAGGTCTTTTTGTTCACGATATTTTAGTTTCCGGAGAAGGTAACGTTCAGGTAGATGCGGCCTTTCTTGACTTTAGAAAAGCTTTTGACAAGGTTCCCCACTGTAAGTTACTCGCGAAGTTAGCATCATACGGAATAGACAGTAATATAGTAGACTTCTTACATGAACGCGTACAAAGGGTGGTATTAGATGGTGTCAGCTCAGGCGAAGTAAAAGTTACATCGGGTGTTCCCCAGGGAAGCGTGATAGGCCCAATTTTATTTCTTCTGTACGTAAACGACTTGAATACAGTAGTAAAAAATAGCAAGCTCCGTCTTTTTGCCGATGATGCAGTAGTGTATAAGGAAATTAGAAACGAAGAGGACAGATAGTTTTTAGCTAAGGATTTAGATGCGATTGATGATTGGTGTGATAGATGGCAACTAGAGTTAAATTTGAAGAAATGCGCGATTATGAATTTTTGGAAAAAGAATTGCTTTCCCCGGAATAATTATTGCATCAATGAAAACAAAATATGTAACGTAGAATCTATTAAATACTTAGGCGTCACCATCACTGAAGACATGTCATGGGGGAAACACATCAGGGAAATAACTAGTGTAGCAAACCGTAGATTAGGATTCGTAAAAAGGGTTCTAGGCAAATGCGATGAGAGAGTACGAGAAAGAAGATATTTTACACTTGTCAGGCCTCATTTAGAATATGCAGCTAGTATATGGGATCCGTACGAGGAAGGTATGATAAAAGAATTAGAGCGCGTGCAAAGGAGATCTGCTAGGTTTGTTAAAGGCCGTTATGATAATTGCATAAGTGTTACGAACTTAATAGAAGAACTAGGATGGGAATTACTATCAGAACGCAGGTTAAAATTTAGGTTAAACCTTTTAAGTAAATTCGAAACAGAGTTGTTCACAGATGACGTTAGATATATATATTGAGAACCCCTGGGTATTATGCTAGGTTTGACCATATTAACAAAATTAGAGAGATAGATTGTCGTACCGATAGATTTAAAATGTAATTTTTCCCTCGTACTACAAGAGAGAACAAGGCAGCGTAGCAAAGGGATAGGTAGGTGAAATATAGTTAGAGTAGTCTGTAGTGCATGATGTATGTAATAACAACCAATAATCCATTTCATATTATGTAGATACTAACCATCTAGCTGCATGTGACCATATTATCTAGCATGTCTCCATTAAATATCCTAGTTGCATGTCAATAGTGCATGTTTGGTGATCTTCACCCCCTGCCACACACCCTCGTGGTGGCTCGCAGGGTATCACGTAGATGTAGATGTAGATGAAAATTCCCAATTCGCCAAGCATCTTCTCAACATGGGACACAACAGTGACTTCATTCCTACCATATTACATGCAGAGAAGAAAGGACGCAGATTAGACGCCCTGGAGGAGTTGGAAATCTTAAGCCACGCTGACTCAAACCTCGTCAATGACCACCTCTACCCCTCTCGCTCCCTCCTCCTCCATTTTCCTTCTTGCTCCTCCAACCCTTTCCCCCTCCCCGCCCGGAGTGACGCATAGCCGAGCACCGAGCCCAACCGCCACTTAACCCTTACCTCCCCTTAACCTCCCCCTCAGCACCTGAACTCTCCCAGTCCTCAACACCCTCCCACCACCTCCCCCACCACTTGACTTTCCTATACAGAGTGTCCCATTGATCGTGTGTCATTTTGACCTGTAATTTTAGTCACTTTCTTTCAACCTACATGGATGAAATTTGGCACCTAGATAGAAAAAGGTTGTAAGTTTTGTTGAGTATAAGCAAAATTTTATAAATATGACCTTTTGACCCCAGTAATAAGGTCCAACCAAAAATACAAATTTTGCCTTATGGGCTTTCAATGTTAAATTATTCGAAATACAAAAATCTGTGACCATTGAACTCAGTGTAGCCATTGGAGGTAAGGAGACGACGACCAGGATCAGGATTTCATTGTCTAAATCTTCACCCTTTCGAAGCTACAATTCGACGTGTCTGTTGCCCTGATTTCCTTGGGTGCACTTGGTGACCTATGACTCGTGCCCAACTATTCAAGGTCAGAGAATTCCTGGAGAGACTTTTTGGAGGTAAGGAGACGACGGCCAGGTTCAGGATTTCATTGTCTAATTCTTCACCCTTTCGAAGCTACAATTCGACGCGTCTGTTGCCCTGATTTCCTTGGATACACCAGGTGACCTTCGACCCATGGCCAACCGTTCAACGTCAGATAATTCCTAGCGGGAATTTACCACAATATCGGGCACTTTTGAAAAGTGATTCGACATTGCTGTAGCCCCAATTTGATATTTGTCACCCCTGTGACCTTTGACCTCTGAGTTACCCTTGAAGGTCAAGGAATGACAAGAGGGATCTGAAGACCTTACCATCGACCTTGGCACCGTTTTTAACAAATGATTCGATACGTTTGTAGGCCCGATTCACCTTTTGGAAACCCTGTGACCTTTGACCCCTGAGTAACCCTTGCAGGTCAAGGAATGACAAGAGGGATCTGAATACCTTACCATCAACCTTGGCACCTTTTTAAACCTATGATTCGACAGGTTTGAAGCAGTGATTCACTTTTTGTCACCCCTGTGACCATGACTGTGCCCTTTCAGGGGTCATGGTTGCATTTTCGAACTCGAAAGTTGTTCCATTATGTTTTTCGAACCCAAAAACCTATTAATTGAAAGTTTCGCAAAATAATTCTGTCATTTTTGTATTTCGAATAATTTAACATTGAAAGCCCATAAGGCAAAATTTGTATTTTTGGTTGGACCTTATTACTGGGGTCAAAAAGTCATATTTATAAAATTTTGCTTATACTCAACAAAACTTACAACCTTTTTCTATCTAGGTGCCAAATTTCATCCATGTAGGTTGAAAGAAAGTGACTAAAATTACAGGTCAAAATTGACACACGATCAATGGGACACTCTGTATATACGGCTCATTTTTTGAAAATGTTTTACCTTGATACATCTACATCATCTACGTGATACCCTGCGAGCCACCACGAGGGTGTGTGGCAGGGGGTGAAGATCACCAAACATGCACTATTGACATGCAACTAGGATATTTAATGGAGACATGCTAGATAATATGGTCACATGCAGCTAGATGGTTAGTATCTACATAATATGAAATGGATTATTGGTTGTTATTACATACATCATGCACTACAGACTACTCTAACTATATTTCACCTACCTATCCCTTTGCTACGCTGCCTTGTTCTCTCTTGTAGTACGAGGGAAAAATTACATTTTAAATCTATCGGTACGACAATCTATCTCTCTAATTTTGTTAATATGGTCAAACCTAGCATAATACCCAGGGGTTCTCAATATATATATCTAACGTCATCTGTGAACAACTCTGTTTCGAATTTACTTAAAAGGTTTAACCTAAATTTTAACCTGCGTTCTGATAGTAATTCCCATCCTAGTTCTTCTATTAAGTTCGTAACACTTATGCAATTATCATAACGGCCTTTAACAAACCTAGCAGATCTCCTTTGCTTTGTTGATAAATGTTACTCTGTAACGAAACCATGGTCGGTAACAATAAAACCTCATGTGGAAACAGCCAAGTTGTAATTTCTTCAGACGCTCCTACTATGAAGGATTTCCACAAAGTCACGCCCGCTACCATTATATTCCACTTTTAGTCATTTCCCTCTTCAAATCTCTTTTCCCTCTCTTCGTCATCGCTGGTACTCCAAGCTTCTTACAGCTTCTGTCTCTTGACCATGCGGTGATTTTCAGGATAAAGTTCACAATTGCCATTTGTAGAATGTTTCAAGGAACAAAAATACTTTGGTAAACAGACACCGCTCTGCAGAAAGACCTGGAGGGAGAAGCTCGGAAAAATAGTTCTGCTTTTCATAGTCTCCTTATAGGAGATATGTATCATGGAGCGTAAAAATAGAAAAAAACCATAATTATCATTGAAAAATATACTTATGGGATTTGAAGCAATTTTTTTACCATCCTCAAAGTCGACCACTCTTCCTGGCTTCGGAAAGAACGTCACTTGTTCGTCCAATAGAAAACTCGACAAGACCTGATTCTTATCTGACAATTGACTATTTTTTATTGCACAAACCATTTCCTAATTCCAACACCTGAGCTAATGAGCTATATCAATATGTATACTTATGTATGCACATAAAGAAATTTTTGGAGGGTGAATGGTAGGAGCACAGAGGCGAGAGATTGAAAAATATCAAGCGAAACGCAAACTGTTGTTTTTTTCTATTTCCCCGGCCAGGTGGAAATTTTTAATTTACTGGGGTGAATTTTTCCCTGAAATACTGCTCTGTAGACCTTACAATGCTCGTACATAATTAGTCATTTATGTACATTGAATGATCCCCAGGTAAAAGTACTCATGCATACCTAATAATTCATATAATTATTATTGAAAATAAAATTGATGAAGTCTGTGCAGTTAAGTGGGAGGCAAGTGAGTCCTATAACTAACACTTATGGCCATAGGAACCGCATAGGAACTCCAACGGAAATAATATTCGGTCAAGGCACAGTCTAAATATGTAGACTGTGGTCAAGGTTTTCAGATCACGCGCCAAAAATAACAATCGACAATCGAGCCGTACAAGCCCTGAAGCTCACTTCAAGTCGTTGAGCTCAATGTTATCATTGTCAGCTGATCGTAGATTATGGTCCGATTTGGAGGAGATATGGAATAAACATAGCGTTTTCATTATTTCCATCACTCACATTGTAGTGGATACACTATTGAAATATCGTTATCCATAGAATGTCCATGTATCCTGCCCGACAAATTACGACGGTCACTCGTGATTCAATTTTATCCGGTAAATTATTTTTGTTTCAATTGAAGTTTTTATCAGCTGATGTAACACACTTATCGGATTTTTTCGCTTCAATCTCTTATTTGCTTTGAATTTATATAGTTATCGCACATTCAATCAGTGTGTCCCCCTTATACACCTTCGGTTATCGCGGAGCGCATAACTGCCTCATCTGCTATCTTCATGGTTTCCTTGAAGTGACCCCAAATGCCTCATTTGTTGAGGTTAATTCTTAAGTCACTTGATGAAGAATGATGCCTAATATTAATGTCATGTCAATGCGTGAGGGAGCAAAGTTGCGGGTGGCACGTTTATCACGCCGCACCAATCACTCTCCTTACCCGCGAAGAATAAACCGGCGGTCGTTGCAGGCTCCAGTTGCTGTCGAGACTCGCGCAAGTTCTGCCTCGCGGAACCTCTACTCCTCCGCTTTTGATGTGTTATTGCTAAAATAGTAAGCATTAGGGTGGGGATCTGTTTAAGTGTAAGGGAAGGTCGAGCCAGTTAGCAGTCAATGGAGTTATGGCTAAAGGTTTCTCTCCTGCTGTGCATGTTTGGGTTCTGTAAAGAGCTAAGGCCTTCTGAACCATTTATAACACCGTATCTTGTTGGGCCGTGGAGGAATTTTACATCGGAGGAAGTTCGTATTCCTAATATTCGTTGACCAATTTGCATTTCAATTTGCTCTTTACCTAACAATTTTGGTTCATTGCCATTATTTACCCAGCATTTATTGTCTCACAGGTTAATCAGTTGATATATCCAGTTGGCACATATTCCTACCTTGGACTGTTAGTGATAGTATTTCTGGTGACCGACATATTGAGGTATAAAGCTATTATTCTGCTTGATGCCATATGTGGAATTGCAGCATGGAGTTTGTTATCATGGGCACCAGGGTTACTCGCTGCTCAGGTAAGCGAATAGAAGTGCTAATTGACATTTTCTCGCATGCTGTGATTGTGTAAGCTTCGTTGGTTGGATTGTTTACGACTCTTTGCTCTCCCATTTTCTTGGCTGTGCAGATTATAAGCTGACTTACATCATTTATTGTGGTACGTTAATAGCATTGGTTGATGGAAATGAGTCTTACTGACATAAAGCTTAGTATGCTGGATGAAGTCATGAAATGGGTTCCTTTTATTTTTCCACTCAGAAAATGAAATGGTTTTTCCATTTTGGGAATATAAAATTGGGGGCTCAGTTTCTGTAGCCTGTGTGTTATATTATGCATCTAAAGTTTATACTGTTATAGGTTTTATAGTGACATGTGAGACATGATATCATTCAACTGAATTAAACATGAGACAGTAGACAAGGAGTGTAGCTATATTTAAAAATATGTCATGTATTTATGGAACTTGATAAAGTGCTCTCAGTGAAAATTTGAGGTGATCTAAGTTTGCTTGACTTGGCGGGCTGAGCCTAAAATATATTTATAGAAATCAAGAGTTGTTTGATGAGGTAGATTTATTGTTCATGAATATGTACTTGATAATTCTAGAAGCAGGTGTTTAATATTCATATCATTTGTTACTTTTTTCAAAGCATAATCCATTAACATTTTTCTTCCAGTTTTTAGAATTCTTTTATGGAGCGTTTATGGCTGGAGAGGTCGCCTATTATTCATATGCCTATGCGCGGATTGAAAATCGTGATCTGTATGCCCGTCTGACATCACACACTCGAGCTGCCTACCTCTTTGGACGTTGTGCCTCTGGAATACTTGGTCAAGCTTTGTACTCGACTAACACCATGGATCTGCAGCAATTGAATTACATCTCATTTGCAGCTTTGTGCTTGGCTTTTGTGATTGCATTGTTTCTGCCTCCAGTGAAGTACAGCATATACTTTCATCGCAGGGAAGTTGGCTCAACTGTGGATCAGGGACGTGATGGAAATGGTATGTAATGGATTTGAAGAGATATGTGTGGTTTGGTCCCATTACTTCCATCCATTCCAAACTGTGAATTATGCCAAGGTTTTAGGTGGAATTTACCTGGTAGATGATGCAAATAACTATGTATTTGTTATGGGAGATGTAGGAGCCTCTGGTATCAAGTGATATATTTTACTAATTAAAACTTTGATGTCAAACTCATATTATAAACCGTGATAACTAACTCAAATATCTGGAAATCATTTTGAATGAGGCAGCATAAAGAAAGCCTTTTACTCAGACAAGGTTGCTTTGAAGCCTTCTCATGTCTTCCTACCCCGTGTGCTTATGAGGCTTTCTAATAAACAAATTTAAATACCATATTCATTCTACAAATCATTTTAATATTATTAATGAACATGGATGTTGTTTTATGTTAAATACATTTAAAATCAATCTTTTGTCCCTTTTATGTTAATTTTTCTCCCAATTCAGTATAAAAGTGCACCTCAGGCAGTCACTTAATATTAATCAAACAACCTCTGCATTTTGAAAATATTTTTGTGTAAATAATTCCAATAACTGTGGTGAAATGTTTTTAGGAGATGTTCATAGCACTTTCATGAAAATGCTTTTACGTTACACTGATGTACCTTGATCAGTGAAAGAATGGATGGGGTGCCTACTTTCTCTGCAAACACGGAGAGTTGTGGAAAAGCTAGACATTTTTCACTTATTTTAATCATTATACTAATGAAAAACTGTTATATTTTGCCAGCCTTGATGTTAAATTGATATTAGTGAAGGGTACCTACGTATGAAATCGTTTCAGGCTTTACTTGGTGGAAATGCGATATATCCATGATAAAATATAACACAACAATAGTAATATCCACACTTTAATATGCTACTTCAGCACCGACCATGGTTTCGACATACCATGTCATTTCAAGGTGATGGGACAGACACTCTCACATGTATTTATACCAGAGTGACCAGAGCCAAGGTAGGAGGAGGGGGTATATGGGTACCTAGTTTTTCACAATGAGTCGTCTAATTTCTTAACCAGAAATTATTTCACTTCCTTTAGGATCCCCACCAAAACTCGTTACTGTTATCCTGGCCTCATGGCCATTTGCCACAATTCATTGTCAACAACAAAACATGGAGGCCTGAACCCTCAATTCAGGGCTAGTTTCCAGCATTCATTTCCTCTGGATACTGCTGGTTATCCTGGTAATTGGGTGTGTTTTCACGAGACACTCTGCCTTTGACTGAATTAATTTTGACTAGATTGCCTTCGGAATTTTTTGCATATGCCATTTGAAGTAATTGAATGTAAATGAATTTTTTATCCATGATTATGAATCATATTTAATCTTTTGATGGTTGCTAGATGTATGTTATTATTTTTCACCTGCTCTGATTTTACTCATTTATGTTGCTAAGGATGGGGTTGGCACCTTTCATTAACAGCAGGCTAATGCTGATGCTGGGTTTCTCTTGACTTCCTCCATTTTCCAGAGGAGCCTTCCCTTGCTGTCCCTTCCTTCCATCCTAAATGGAACTTTTGTCCTCAGTTGCCAGTTACCTCAGTGTATTACCAACTAATACCATTGTTTGCAATTAAAATTTCAGTCGGGGATTTCTTACTAAAAAATGATCTCCCTCATAGCATTTACTTAAATCTCTGCTAATCCCTTTGTGCTCATTGTGCGTTGAAAAATTCATAATGGAATAAATTTTACAGATGATGTAAAGTAAAGTAAAATTGTATGGCTGGCACACCAATTTTGGAGCATTACCAGGGGAGCACAATTGTTGAAGAGCAATCAAAACGGTTGTGAGAGCATGTAATTGTGTGACTTTACTACTGCTGCTATAACTTTTGTATAAGTTGAATCTCAAACGTGATGTTTGGACTTTATTTTGTACTTCTATATATATCTTTCAATTCTGTGAGCCACAAGTTTAATACCTCCCCCAGCAGAGGAAATCAAGTCCAAAAATGATTGATGTAGAGTACCATGCTAATGTATGATTATTTTGTAACCATATTTCTCTTACGAGTAGAATACCAAACCTTTTGAGGTACTTTTCAATATCTTTATATTCTTTCAGCCACATTTCTTTAATAGCTTCCACAACATAAGAAATGAAGTCTAAGTATGATTGATTTTGAGTGCTAAGATATTTTTATTAGCTTCTATTAAATAAAGGGTTTGTTCTACACATCTAGCAATAACTTAGAATGTTCATCTGCTTTATTACTCTAAGTACAAAAGAATTCAACTCTGAGACTTTCCCTCACATTTAGTTGGTAGACCTTGATTGCATATTCTCCTCGCGTCTTTTCCTCTAAGGCAAATTTTGATTAGTGTCACTAATTGCTGAGGCTTTCTAAGCAATTAAAGCTCTTGTCCACAAGAACATCTGTTGCCTCATCAATTAAGTTACCATATCTTCCGTATTTTAAAAGATGGAGATGTAATTTTTACTGCAATGAATTGACAAACAAATTTACTAAAAGTTTTATTCTTGCTCATTTTTTGATATCTCTGAAATTAAAGAGTCCCATCGTACATTACATATTTGTTTTTGAGGAATTATACTTCAAGGAATATTCGAGAGCCATCTTGAAAATAAGATACCATTAGCATTGATGATAGCAGAACAAGAACAATACATATCATATGCACCACTGTGAAAAGTTTCAAATCTCCTCAATTGATACTAGTCATTGAAATTGAGTGTTTTCATTGTGATTGCAGAATACCTCTGAAAAACGGTTTGCGTTGCCATAGCTGGGCAACTAAGGAGTTGTGACCCCATGTTGCTATGATAAAAAATGCTTCAAATCACCTCCCATTCCCCCTCCAGTAGTTTCACTTTTTCCTCCCGAAACACCCTGTATATGTATGGATATTGTTTTATCATAATCTATTGTTGTTATATGTATCTGGCTCATCAGTTGTTGTAGTACCTTCAGCACAGCCAGTATCAAGCTAGTAAAAGCCAGTATCAAGGTAGTAAAGATACCAAAGTGATGATGAGTTCCAATGGTTGTAAAAATGTTACCAGCATATGCCAGAATGGACACATGTAAGACACCAAAATGATACCAGCATCAATTTCATTCAGAAGCATCTGATGTTATAGTGTCTGGCATGTGCCTATTCAGCCATGTTGCTGTAACATTTTTTTACATTGGAGCTTTTTATCTTTAATTTGTTCCATCAGAGGCCTTGGAGCTCAACCTTCCCATATTTACTAAAGATGTCTTTCATATTTATCATTTAACAAAGATGTCTTTTATATTGTTCTCTTTCTAGTTGATGCATGAACTTTTAAATTTACTGCAATTTACGTTTGTCTAAAATAAAGAGATGCTTTATAAGTATGTATACCAAATGTGCCAATGCTCCATTTTTTATACAGTTGAATGTTTAAAATTCCATTGTGAAAAGTCTTGTCCTATGAGTATCTCTCGGTATCCAGTGTATGCTGGTCTATTCACTGATCATGAGATATCTGGGTTTCAGAAAAATATCTCTGTAATGCTGGACAGTATCCTTCCATGGATCACACAGAATCAGCAGGGGATTTGGATGGAAAGAGCAATGGATTCACAATCTTAGGCAATGATGCTTCCCTGGCTGAGCCTGAAATAAGAGTCGAGGAAAGGAATGGAGTGGATAGTGATGCAGGTCCAGGATCAGAAGCTGCCATGAAAAATGGAGATGTTGGAGGTGGCCCTGTATCCATTTTGCCCTCTCAGGAGCGTGTTCAATGTGAAAATCATGACCATACCAGTTCCCATCGTGGAGCAGGCTCATTTTTCACTGATGCATTTCAGCTTCTTTGGAAGCATACTTATATTTCATACTCAAATAAACAAGTTGTGAGGTGGTCAGCTTGGTGGATCATTTCGACAGCAGGATTTTTACAGGTGTGTGATTTTATGAGCTTACTCGCAGGTTATTCATGTATGTATTCATTTAAGATGCTGATTGTGGTTAGCATGTACTTGTCACCCTAAGCTGTGAAATAATGTCTTCTTCATTTGGGGCTTAGTTCGTTTACGAAAACATTTATTATTGAGTAATCTTCCAGTGAGGGTAGATTAAAGTGGAAGTCTGTAAAATTTCCTCTGGATTTTAACAAATGAGGGCCCTACAAACATATAGTATTTCATTCTTCCTCTCAGCGTAAGCCGTACCCTTTGTCATCCCATCTGCAAATATCCTATTTCTGTCTTCTCCTTCCCTGCCTGTCCATGTTCATTCCCTCAATTAAAGACTTGAGCAACCCTTCACTCCTCATTACCTCTTCCTGCCACCCTCCTTGGAATCTCATCCACAAGTTTCCTTTCCTCACAAACCATACCAAGCACTTCTGCATTTACCTCCCTTTCCAGTCACTGAACTTGCCTTCTCCATCCCTCTCTGCACCCACATCTTCAAAGCCCATTTTCATCTTTCTTCTCAGAGTCTACGTTTCTGCTCCACACAATCCTAGACTTTGTATCCAACTCATCTCCAGCTTCATTATACGTATCACCTCAAGTCCCTGTCATCTGCTCCCCGGTGTTCCTAAATGCTTCAAGTGTTCGAGCAATTCTTCTTCTGATATCTTTGCTACATACAATGCCCATTTCTTCTCATGTAAAACCCCATTAGCCTAACTGTTCAACTTGCTCCAGTTTCTGCCCTCCTACTTCTATGACCAGCCTTGCTTTCTTTGTCCTAGAAAATCTCCTTACTTTTGTTTTCTGTAATTCAGATTCATACAGTATTTCCTGTTCTGAATTTCTTATGCATCAACTGTGAAACTTTTGATAATTTGTTATGTTCAACACTGATTTACCTAATAAATAATACAAGTTCCTTGGTAACTTTGTGGTATTCCATTTTTTTAGAGGATTTTATGGTAACATTTACAAAACCACATACCTCAGTATGTGGTTTTGTAAATGTTACATTTAAATCCTCTGAAACAACTGATTTACTCAACTCTTTTGTAATTCCACTTTTTGATTTTGTAATTCTGGAATATTGAGAACTTAGTTACCTGTTTATTGCCTTCAGAATCACTCTACCATTTGCTAGCCTCATCTGCACACATTCTTTCATTATTCAAAATCACACACAAAGTGAAAGCATTATTTGACGGTTTGTGAAAAAGCTTTACCAGTTTTATGCATTGTGGTTTTCACTTATTTATTAATTGCATGATAAATTAAAGATTTTTATCTTCTTATCATCTAGGGTTTGAAGTCTTGGGTGGGAGTGGAATGCTATAAATACAATTCATTTGCCATGTTTCAATGTGATTTGAAATCAATGGATATGATATATGTCTGCATTCTCCATGAAATGTTGTGACTATTGCACTTTTCTCTGCACATGCATTATAATTTTACTTGAGATTATTGAAAATTGATTTAATTGATTTAAATTAGAACTACAGATAGTAAGCAGGGATTAAAACCAAGGAAACATGAAGTTTAGACATTGAATTTATGCTTAAGTTAGCATTCCCAGTTGAACCACTTTGGTAATTTTGTGAAATTCAGATCTCTGGTTACTCTCATCCCTTTTTCATATTTCCACCAAAAAACAATAAATATTCTTAGCACTGATTTTGATTTATATACATTTCATCTATAGGTGCTAAATTATATTCAATTGCTATGGGACCAGGTAATACGGGAGGAAGGTGAACAGAAGGTATCACTACTAAATGGAGCAGTGGAAGCAGTACAAACTGTTTTAGGTGAGCTGGTCAAATATTTTTGTTCTTTGATTGATATTGGGTTGGTGTCAGTAGATTGTGGGATTCACTGGGTGAGAAGAAATATTGTCCTTCTGGAAATCAGAGATTTCTGAGCACGCAACTATTCCGATCAACTCTGAGGATATTTAAATTGTGGAGGTGCTGTTGAATAGTATCTTGGAGGTATTTATAATGAACATTGAACTGATTATGATAAGTTCAGTGTAAGTAGAAAGGATTCTCGAAGGATCCACCAGAAGGAGAATGGCTCACTAGGACATGGTGTCTTCCGCAAGAAGACCCACACCGACCTATACCTGAACGCCGAGAGTCACCATCACCCCTCGCAGAAAAGAGCTGTTCTTACAACACTCCTCCACCACGCCAGATCCATAGCAGATGAAGAAAACCTTCCCCTAGAGCTACTCCATCTACAGAAGACGTTCCACCAAAACGGATTCTCCCGGAAAGAAGTAAACCGAGCCATAGGAAAAGTTCCCGAAGTCATGACCCTGAAAAGAACCGTTGAGGAACCGTTTGCCAAGGCATGTATTCCATATGCGTCTACAATATTGGGGAAAATATCTAGAATTCTTGGAAAACGTGGAATACAGACTATTCACAAACCCCACAGGAAATTATTTAACGACCTCATAAAAGTAAAAGATCCTCTGGGAATGAAAACTCCGGGCGTATATCGCATTCCCTGTGAGTGTGGAGAAGCTTATGTGGGTGAGACTGGACGGACTGTGGAGACGAGGCTGAAAGAACATGAACGATGCATTCGTCTGAAACAACCCGACATGTCGGCCATAGCTGAACACAGCCTCATTCACGCCCACAAAGTCGACTTCGACAAGACAACTATACTTTGCCGGGCAAACGGTTTTTTTGGGACCGTTTGGTGAAAGAAGCCGTCGAAATCCGACTAAAGAAGAAAAAACTCAGAGACAGCGGTTTCCACCTCAGCAACACTTGGAAACCAGTATTGAAGTCCATAGAGGCAACGCGGACCAATCAGAGGAAAGCACGGGAAAACAGATTCGCACCTGCCCTTCCCTAACACTATACATATATAAAGGGACATTTCCAACCATCGGCATCTCACTTCCCTGAGGACGGCTGCAGAGTAAGCAGCCGAAACGTCGGTCATGGACCTTCCAACCCGGATGGAATCCCGAGAATCCTTTCTACATACTATTCATGGGGAAAACCTGAAATCTTTCATCAGGTTCAGTGTAAGTCTGTAATTGGACAGGAAAATCTTGGTCTGGTGCATTGAAAATGCCAGTGGAGGGATCTTCAAAGACAAGGGATGAGATGTTTAGCATTTGTTGACTTAGTAATGGAAATATTTCTTTGGTTGATTAACAGAAGTTTTGGAAGACTTAGAGAGAGAACTGAAATGAATGATTACTTGAATTGTTAAAGTTATTGAGTTGATATTGAGTCCAACAAAAGTGACTTGTGATGAAATGATGGAAAATGATGCAGTGGCTCAATTCTTACATAACTGATTCAGCATTAAGGACGTGTGTTGAACAAGGAGGTGCATAATGTTGCCATGGCTGTTTAACACATTTACAGCCTGCAAATTCCAGGTAGGGCTTACTATGGTTATAAAGGTCATTTTTTGTACGCTCATTTAATTTTTTTTTAACCTAGCTATTTATTTATTCTGCTAAAGTTTATTATTCAAGGGTATTTTGGAATTTAATTGTGAAAAATAATGCATTTAGATTTTATTTTGATGGCAATTATAATTTACCAATATTTATCTATGTATACAAAAATATTGGCTAACTTAATGGCTATTTGTAGTTGTGGGTGATTACCCCTCACTGAAATCCCTGGAAAATGGGGATGGTCTTGAAATTACATCGTGAAAAGTGGAGAATCATGAGCAAGTCTGTGAAAGTGTGTAAACAACCATTGGGAAAATAGCTCCTGCTTTAACTTTGTGCCTGTCCTCTTGAAATGACTATATATCAATGTGCACAATTAAAAGTGCTTCATATAAATGGGCCTATATAGAGGATTTCCTGTTGAGTTTCCCATGCAGAGGCACTCCTATGTCCTTCTACAACATACATGGTTTTCAAGGAAAGCATGAAATCACTCATAATTTCCTGAGTAGAGGTCAATACCTTTCTATTGTCTTTTGTTTAAATATTTCCAAATTGTATTCATTTGAGTTGGAATTGAACAAATTTCCCAGGATGTTACATAGAAGCAGTTAAGTAAATAATATTAGGTAGTTTAGCCATGAGAGCACCAAAGTTGCAATGCACTTCTACCAATTTGAAATATGCATTTGATGTGTATATGAATAGAATAACCTCTAATTAACCCCAGGATAACCTCTAAATAAACTTGGTTTTGAAAACAACTACTCCTGTGCCCACTCGGCAGTCTTCTTATTTTCTCTCCAGGCTGATAGATGAGCCCTCTGGCAATGGAGTGGTCAAATATTCTGTGAAAAATATGTGAAATTTTCTTCTATCAGTTCAGTCACAGATTTCAAATACTATTCACTGACTTATGCATTCTCTTTTGCTTGGATTTTTCTGTAAAAATGAAGTAAAATCCCTCACATTATTCATGAAATTCCCTCAATTTCCTCAAAAATTTAACAGATTTTTCCCAAAAGGAATGTTTGCCATTTCTCATGCATTATTGATGAAAGACCTATTATAATTCCAATTTAATATGATCCAAATTGCATACAACTTGTGTGTACAAATTTGTGGTCCAAATCTTACAAAAATTTGTATACAGGAATGTGGTGTTTTGCAAGGCACAGTGCATTTGATCCAACAAAAACGAAAAGTGATTTAATAGTAAATAAAATTGTAGTCTGTAGATTGTTAAGCAGCTGCATTTAATGTCAATTATAGTGGTGGGAAAAGGATATGTAAGTTTATTAACCCTTCTACTGCCAGCGGGCCGATATATCGGCCCTTGTTGGATGAGTGAAAACTGCCACGTGCCGATTTATCGGCCCAACTTTTTTACTTTGTGATATGAGGCCTATTAAATGGCTCCTGTTAAATAGGTCTCCATTCTTCCATGGTTCTAAGCTCCAAATATTATCTTCAGCATCGGGAAAAAATCTGGATCTATAAAAATAAAATTAAGTACTAGAAATAATTAAAAATGTGAAATCTTGCAAACTTGCTGAAAACAGCCTTGGCAGTCTTCGCACATCCCACCCAAAATGGGCTGGCAGTAAAAGGGTTAAAAGGAACGTGGCAAACAAGCAAGCAAGGTAATTGGTTGACTCTGAAGCTCCTAGAGGATATTTTTCCTTAGTTTGAAATGGGCCCTGACAATGATAAAATATCTCAATTTATATGCATTGGGGCATTAATTTCAGTTGTCTCAAACTGCAGACAAGATATGTGAAATTATTTGCCTTGTGTTGCCGAGACAAGGGTATATCTCATATCAAATCCAGAAACTAGAGATAGAAATAAATTCTCAAATATTGTCTTAGTAAACATTTCTTATCCTAAGAGAAAAAGTTGCTGCTAAAAAATAAAGAAAATGACTGATGTAGGCTTGATCTTATGATGTTGTCATTATCAAAATGTTAGGCTGACCACTACTGGCTACCTAGACATCCTCTCCATGACCTAGACAGGTCATGGAGAAACATTGTGTTTTAATCCCATCTATTTTATATCTGAAAAGGTTTGAAAATGCAACATTACAGCTGACAGATGTTAGAGGTCCTTCCTGTAATTCAAAGCCAACCAACAGAAGAGATGTCTGAATGTCTGTTTGCATGAGAATGTATCAAGATTTTAATGCATGTCCCCAGTTTCAGTTATTTTTGGTGAAAATGGTTCTTATAATTATTCTTCAGGGTTTTTTCATGTGCATAAACATTCAATATTTTAATACATATATTTACTCAAGCTTCATATTTTGGGCATAATGTAGAACAAAAATGGTAGATTATGATGAATACCTAGTTGATGTACCCTTCTTGCATGGTTCGTCTGTGTGGGAAATTTGCCCAATAATTTCTTATTGTGCCACAAATCAATTCTTGATTAATGTCAAGCATGGTAGCAATGATGTAATGGAAAGCAGAATTCATCCTGGTGTGTCAAAATGTCCTATTTAACCCTTTCGCACCGAAGCCTCTCTAAGAGAAATGCTTCCCCTGCTAGGAGTAGCATGAGAATTTTCTGTATGTACTCCTCCCTACGTAACTCTCTTGTGGCGACGAATCGCTCAGGTATGCCTTGCTCCCCTTTTGGAGCCCCACTCACTCAGCGGGACACTGTGCCCTTCCCCCTGGCACTCTGCTAGACCCCCCAACCCATAGCAGCCCCTCTCTCAGCAGGAGGCTGCTGTTAATTTGTTGCATCAGCCATGGTTTTTTTTAAGTAATCCTTTGTTGTATACTCCAGGAATTGATACTTTTAAATGAATTCCTAATGTTATTCTGAGCATTTTACAATTTTAAGCAAAATTCTTGCGCTAATATTAACAAATTTTATTTTATTTGTTCCACACAAGAACTCTGTTAGTATCAACGCTAGAATTTCATTTGAAATTTGCTGAGAATCAGCAAATAAACAAATGATTCATTTCTGAGTTAAAAATTTTGTAGTGTGCAAAAAGTAATTGCCTCAAAAAACCATTGCTAATACAATAAATTACCGCGGATTCATCCAGCAAGGAGGGCTACTAATGAGGCAGAGGGTTGAGCTCACTTGCCTAGGAAAGAGTCTGGGCTGTCATTAAGCTGGGTCGCAAGGGCTTTCTGCATACCTGGTTTTATTGCTTCTGTGTTGGTCACTTCCCTTCCCTCGCATCGGCTATAGCCGACATTAGGTCTTTTGCATAGGAAAATTCATGTCGGCTTTAGCCAATGCTAGGCACGAAAGGGTTTAAGTAGTTGGAAGGAACAAAATGTTGCCTTTCCCTTGTTTATCTTTTGCTGCCATAAGTGTTTTATCACTAATTAATATAATAGTATACCTCATAAAGCTTTTGTACACATTTCCCTATTTCATGCAAAATGACTCTTGCATGATGAGAAAATTATTGGTAATGTTTAACCATTAACTTTTTCTAAACAATAGCATAAGACGCGAGGAGTTTCTGTACAGAGCTCTCCTTTTGGTCATCTCATGTCAGATAGCCTGAAACTTATCCCCGTTGGTTGATTTTGTACATTTGGGTGGAAATTCAGAACATGTTCAATTGGTTTGGACTAAAGGGATTTTTATCCCAATCATTGGATCAAAGGCCATTTGAATTCAAACCCACCATAGAGCACAGTTCAACTCTGTGTAACTAAATGGGACCATGGGATATCAGTGTAAGGCTTCTGAATGTATGTAGCTATGTAATTATGTATTATTACCATAAAATATAATATATCATATGCTGAGTGTATGAACATGTACATACTTGATCTACCCTTCGTCTATTTGTACACCAGTAGATCTAGTAAACATTATCATTGTTTCTTCAGTTGAAAAAAATGATGGACATGGCCTATCTGGTCTGGCATATTTATCAAAGGCATTATTTTTCCCATTTCCATGATTATTCTTGCTGTTGTAAATTCATTCTTCATCTCTGCTTTAAAAGCATCTCCACTTTGTGTTTCTGAATAATCACATGATCTAAACATTTATTTTTTTAGGGGCTCTTGCCACATTGGCATGTGGTTGGATCCGCCTCAATTGGGAATTTGTTGGAGAGTTTACATTGGCTGGAGTTGCAGGGATTGAAGGACTAGTCATGATTTTGTCTGCGACTGCTAAAGAACTGTGGGTGGAATATGTGTGCTATATTATCTTTGGCATATTTTACCAATCGATGGTGACTGTTGCAAGGTATGTGCTATCTGAATAAGAGGTAATAAGGTTGTAGATCAAAACTAATTACTTCCATGGATAAAGCTTACAGAACTTTTAAGCAGTGGTGTTACAGTATCTATTACTTCCTTATCATTTTTGCCTCTGAAACCATATTCTGCCAAATATTAAGGATGATGAACAATTAATTACTTTCGACTGTACTTATGTAAGTAATGCTTGTTATTTATTCGCTCCTCTGGTAATTTATCATACTTTGTGATGTTTGCTCCATTGTTTTCATCAGGCCATTTCATAATTTTACGTTTCATCTTTCAGAAAATATAGTAAAATGTATGTGCTGTGAACCCGTGATGTTGTTTATTGTTAGGAATCTCATCTATTTTTTTGTACATGTATGATTATGAGAACTTTTTTCATTGTGTATACTCATATTATTTTAGTAAAGAAATGGAAATAACATCCAATTTTCTGGTCCTGTTGTATTTTTAGCGTAAATTATTGTGGCAATATATATAACTATCAAGGTTATTAACGAAGTTGTTAAAATACAATGGAAATACTTTCAGTTTATGTTTTGATGTAATCACATCGATTAAACATCACAACCATTAAATCTACTTTTCACTGACAAATATTATATGATGAAATTGTCATGAGAAAATAATCAGCCTGGACCAGGAATCGAACCACAGAACTTTGGCTTTCCGGACCAATGCATAGAGCACTACGCTACCCAGGCCTCCTAATCCTCATGGCAATTTAGAAGGATACGTATGAACTAGATACTAAGGCATTGCCTTAAGGGAGAATGGACTTCAAGGAAGCCACAGCATGAGGACTATATCATACACGAGTGCTAAAGCCATGCTTGGCTCTGTATACAAAGTATTTAGGTCTGCTGTGAATACGGTGGTGAAATGCGATGAAATTGCCATGAGAAAAAAATCAGCCTGGACTAGGAATCGATTCACAGATCTTTGGCTTTCTGGGCCAATGCACAGATATCACTGCGCTTCAACATCTGGTTCACCAGTATTTTTCTAATTTGCCATGAAGACTTCTTCTTCTTCAGTGTTCAACCCTGGGGTTGGTTTGCAGCAGTACGCCATTCCTCTCTTCTGTCTGCTTTTCTCTTCATTTCTGTGTATGTGGTGCAACCCATATCATTCACAATCTGCTGCATGAATGACATCCTTGGTCGTCCCCGGCGATTCCTTCCCTCTATAGCTCCTTCTGCTATTGTTCTAACGATGTTGTCGTGTCTTAGAATGTGCCCTACGAGTTTGTCTCTTCTCGTTTGGATGTGCCTCCACAGGGATCTGGTTTCTTGAACTCTTTTCAGTACCTCTTCATTCGTGACTCTATCTTTCCAGCTGAGCTTCAACATCCTTCTGTAGCTTCTAGCCGCCTTCTCTCTTGTTTTCTTATTACCATGAAGACTAGGAAGCCTGAATTCTCAATAATTTCATTTCCACTGCAGTTATTATATTTACTGTTCAGGTCTTAATGGGCCCACTGTTGGAGCCATATGTTAGGAATATGTATTTAAACTAGCATGTGAAAATCATGGAAATATGATCATGTAATTAAACTTCATGTGTGAACCTCATGGACTTATTACATATCATAAATCTCTATATATCACAAATTAGAGTTATTAATAGAATTAAATTATTGTTAATTTCAACCATTGAAGTATTTCTAGGATATTTTTGATGAAATTTGCAGTTCAAATTATGAATTTAAATTATAATGGAAGAGAAGTAGAGCACTAAATGCTCCCAACCAGAATTGACGCAATCCTCTAATAATCTTTAGATTAGGGATTTTGAACTGCTTAATGATTATAAAAAATTACTTTTCAGTATGGAGGTGGCAAAAAGACTTGAAGATGATTGCTATGGGCTAATATTTGGGATAAATACATTTCTGGCCCTAGTAGTGCAAACTGTTTGGACTATAGTGGTGGTATCTGATGATGGTTTTGCTCTGGATGCAAGAAATCAGGTAAGATTTATTAATAATGTAAATGTAAATTACCTTTGCTCATTAATGTATAAATGTGTCAGAATACATATGATGTTAATTCAGTGGTTATGCTAAGAAATAAGAAAAGGTGATTGTAAAACTTGAATATTATATACATTTCTATTGATTATAGGAACTAGAATAGGATAACCAACTATTCAAGCAATTGAAAAAAGTCCCAAATATGCTGCGAATTTAGACATCTGGGGAAAGAAAATTCAATTCTTAGAAATTTAGAATTTTCCTTCAGTAAAGCATAATCTATACCATTAAAAAGTGTTGAAGTCTCCTCTCATGTTTACAGTGCTCTGTATTTCATGTTAGAATCTGAACTGGGCTGGATATTTCAGAAGAAATAAATAAAAATAACAGGTCTTTTTTCATGTCCACTATCTATGTAAGGTACTTTACTGAAGGAAACAACTGCAGATTTACAATCATTGTGAATAAGCCCTTGCTTATTGGATTCAAATGCCTAGCATAGGTGGGTGAAGGCAGCTTTTCAAATAAAAAAGTATGTGCACGACAGTGGCCTTTAGCTGATGCTACCTCCTGCCTATCTCTTACTCTTTGGAACTCTGTTATGGTAAAAAAAGCTTCTTCTTATGTTGCAACAGTTTCCCTCTTCTGCAAGCATCAACTTTTTGGTGTGGTAATTTTGAATACACGTAACCATAGCCACAAATGTTCATCTCATGATTTTCATGACCTATATAAAAACACAATCAGTCATGTCATTACATTGCTAAGTAATACATTTGTATTAGAAACCAGTTCCCTTTGGGGTCCCACACAGAACAATGATATAAAGCAGTTGTATTCAAACTGTTCTACGAATCCATGAGGTTACACCCAACCTTCCCAATGGTTCCACAAGTTGTTAAATTGCACAATTTTTATTAGTCTCCACAGGTTCATTAATTTCATGAAAATGAAGGAAAGAAAATATAATTTATATGCATCTTAAGATATTTAGGACATTTAATTTTTTTGCTAGGAATGGTTTCTTGAAATATTTGAACGTAGAAAGTTCTGTGAATCAAAAACTTCTTGAAGGGGAAAAACCTGGATGCATATGCCTTTAATTGTACATACATTTTTTTTTAGTATTTTATAATTGATGTGTACTTGCTGCTGGTCTCTAGTTGCTGAGACATTAAAATGTCTTTGCAACTTAAAATTGGCTGTAGACTTACAGCTTGCTGTAAGAATGTTCTCTTAGCATGTTTAATGGAGCGAATTCTCCCCAAATGCTCATAATGAAGAAGAGTGAAAAGCACGTGTGGTGACAGGAGAGAGAGAGAGAGGAGGGGGAGGGAGTGAAGGAATTTGGAAAGTAGTTGGAATATTATTTTCATTGCCACATACTTCAAGGTGGATGGATGTGTGACCGTCTCAATACTCTACCCTCTGTGATTATTCCTTCATTATTGTCGGTGTGAGATGGTTAGGAAGAATGGGTAGAGCCAGATGAGGGAATCGAGGTTGTTGGCTGGCTGATAAAGCTGATTAGGTTTGTGGACAACCAAACACAAGCCAGTAGATTTTCAAAGGGATTGCAAGTTTATATAGTTGCATTAGAAACTCAGTGTAGAAAATACTTGATAAATCATCAGAAATGAAAAGCAATTAAATTTTGTAATACAAAGAAAGTAAAGCTAGTCATTAAAGTAGAATTTCTGAAACTGGAGAAAGTGGGACAGTTAAATTACTAGCATTGTAAGTTGGATGAAAATGCGCATCATAGCAAAGGCATTGGGATGAGAATTGCACTAGAGAAAGAAGTGTTCAGCAATAGGAGAGAGCTGTTAAAGGGGACTTTGTTCAAGGATATGAAGAAGAAGCTGGTTCAGAGTTTGATACAGAGAGTAGAAACTTGGAGTTGGGGAAAAGATGATGAAGTAGGCTTTTGAGATGTGGGTGAGGAGGGGGGCAGAGAGGATGACAAATGTCAAAGTGCTTGTTATGGTTGGTTGAGGAAAGAAGACTTCGGTATGAGATGAAGAGGAGGCAAAGTAGATGGCTGGATGAGGTTAAGGGAGAAGAAGGATTGCTCAAGGCTGCGATAGATTGAAGGATGTTGACCAACAGGGAAGGGGAAGAGGGAGAAAAGGTCTTATGGATGGGATGAAGAAGGGTAAGATTACGATGATATGATGGGTGTTATATTACACCTTGGTGAGCCCCTCCATCTGTAAAATTTCTGAGGATGTTTACTGATTTTCACTTAAAGCTACCCTTACTGGCAGAAAAGTCATTAATATAGTATTGGTGGCAGTTTTCAAAATGATATCTATGGCTTGGCGATTGCAGCCATCATAGCTGCTCAAGTTTGGGTTTGAAAAGGGCTCCAAACAGTTGTGTGATTTTCTGCTGCTTTATGTGAAGACATGCTAGAGATTTTTTGAGGAATCCCACTCCATAATTGAAGTCATAAGGATTGTACCTTGAGCACATTAGTTTGAATGTAAAATGGGACTTAACATTGTGAACTAATTTTTTTATATTTCAAGTACGTACAGAAAGTCCAACGCAAGGGTTTTCTCATTACTACAGCTGCTCCCAAAATAATAATAATTTAAGTATTCTACCAGTAAAGGTAG
Source organism: Ceriagrion tenellum (assembly GCA_963169105.1). NCBI lineage: Eukaryota > Metazoa > Arthropoda > Insecta > Odonata > Coenagrionidae > Ceriagrion > Ceriagrion tenellum. The sequence goes on from OY720637.1 coordinate 5,587,471, forward strand.
GTTTTGTTGAATGTCAGAGAATCTCCTCCCAGTTTTCTACACATTCAGGGGCCTATCTCCCTCTAGTATATCTTATTTCATCTCTGTATACAACCTACCCTTCTTCATCCAGTCCATAAAACCTATTCTCTTTCTTCCCCTTCCCCTCTTGCCCAACATCCTTCCTTGTATCACACTCTTCAGCAACCCATCACCCTTTATTACATCCCCCAGCCACCTACTCTACCGATCTCGAATTTCATTCAGAAGTTTCCTTTCCTCGGCCACCATCTCAAGTATTTCCTCGTTAGTCTTCCCCTCTGTCCACCTCACCTTCTCCATCCTTCTCCACACCCACATTTCAAATGCCTGCAGCCTATTCTAGTCCTCCTTTCTGAGGGCCCATGTTTCTGCACCATACAACACTACCATCCGCATCAAGCTCTTCACCAGACTCTTCTTCACAATGTCCTTGTCATTAGCTCTCTTCTATTATCAAATGACTCCTTAGCTAGTGCTATTTTCTTCCGTATGTCTTTGATACTATGTCCATTTTCTTCTACCATACTACCTAAGTAATTAAAATGATCTACTTGCTCGAGTCTGTGTCCTCCAACTTTAATGGCCAGCCTCGCTTTCTTTGTCCTAGAGAATCTCATTACTTTTGTTTTCTTGTGATTTATCTTCATTCTGAATATCCCGCACTGCATTTCTAAAGCATCTACCAAAGCTTGTAGTCTCTTCGAAGATCCACTAACCAATGCCTGATCGTCCGCGAATCTAACCGATTTTATAAGATGCCCTCCCACTTTCACTCCAACCTCAAGTTCTTCCCATGCATTTTTTACCATTTCCTCTGCATAAACGTTGAAAAGCAACCGTGACAACTGGCACCCTTGCCTTACCCCACAACCTATAGTTGCCCACCCTGATTCACCATCAGCCACCCTCACCTGCGCCCTTGGAGTCATATATAAGTTTCGAATTAGTATCCTGTCTTACCAATCTATTCCCATTTTCCTGAGTATCTCGGATAGTTTATTCTAATTTACTCTGTCAAAAGCCTTTTCAAAATGAATGAAGCATGCGACAACATCCTGGTTTATCCTCTTATGTTTCTCTCTATAAGGGTTCTCATCTCCGCTATCGCATCCCAAGTTGACCCTCCCTTTCAGAACCCAAATTAGTTGTCGCCTAAATATTAATTAGCCTTGCTCTCCAACCTTTTATTGATTATTTGAAGTAAAACTTTGGTTGTGTGTGAAATGAAACTGAATGTTCTATAGTCCTCGCATTCTGGTGTATTCTTCTCTTTTGGGATAGGAATCAAGAATGTTTTTGCGAAGTTTTTTTGAAGAGTTTTATCTCCTTACTGGTGTAGTCCCTTGAAATTATCCTGTCTCTCTACTGAAAAATGGTTACAATCTGCCGCTAAAAGTGTATTCAAGAAAAATGGAAGTACAATTTAAAAAAATCTGGGTTAGCAAGATGCCCCATTAATTTATTTTTATTCTAATACATAGGTATATGTTTGGGAGGGGCATTTGTTTAAAAATATTCTGACCCATAGGTGCAAAATTCATTTCAAAGTAGGGGGTTGTTTCGTAGGTTAAACTTTACTTCTTTCTGATTGAGTGGCTGTGAAATGTAAACCTTCTCATGCATTGCAAGCCTTCAATCATGGCTTTACATATTCACTCTTCGTGGCTGTAACTAACTTGCTTTATCCCATGAGTGGCTCGTACGGAAGAGTATTCCTTTGGTATCTGCTAGGTGCATGTGAAAAGATCAGCCACTTCTTTGTTACCGAGGTCATTACTTATTCTCTCTGATGCATCATATGTTAGATGGCCAATTGAATTGATGAACTCTCTAATTTTTTTGTTCCACTGTCACTGTTGAACAGAGGGCTGCTGTGTCTGTTTTGCTCCATGAGGAAATTGAGGATTTGTGTGTGTTGTCAATTGGGAAATGAACAGAATAAATGCAAATTACTAATAATGGATTTTCTCAGGAAATAAGTCTATGGCTAAGAATTTGAAATGTGAGAGTATCTAAGGGACTTGGTTTTCAGAAAGCATTTAAGATTGGTATCATTCCTGAGCTTAATGATAATCCTTATTGCAGGATTGAAAGAAGAATATTTTTGAAAATTTTTAGTTTTGGATATAACAGATGCTCCTACTGTTTGTCTATTAGAACAAATACACTGCTAAAATATGAGAAATTTTCATCTCAACCTAATTCAAATCTAGCTCCATCTGAGTTATGGTGTAGGCAGAACTTCTCACTTTTACTTTTACTGTTGACTGTACACACCAAATTTTATCAGTCAAGGCTTAGGGTAGTTTGGGTGAAATATCATTTTACCTAGAAGTCAATGAATTTGGTTTCATTTTCAAGGAAGATTTCCTACCCTTCTAATGACACCCAAATATCAACCCCTTACCACATTACTTTCAGAGTTATTTGCCAAAATATACCAGCCCTTTCACATGGGAAACAGTACATGTATGCACTCCAGAGAGACACTCTTTTTAAAATGAGGAATTTCTAACAGATAAGACGTCGTAAAAAAATGAACAGTGTAGTTTGTGTTTTCTCAACTATCTTTGAAAATCAATCACATTGTCACCGCAATAGTTTCTTGGGTGTCACAAAAAACCTTCCGTTTTGAAGGAGTTTCAAACGCACTGTGCAAAAAAAAAAAGAGTTAAATGAAAGACTTATTTAGATATTTTCCTTAAATTACTTACCATTTCTGTCATATAAAGCTATATTATTGCTCCATTAATAATTCATGTGTCTCACAGCTGTCGAAATTAAAATGTATAATTCGAATATGGTCTCTATTATGACTAGCGACCTATCTCCTCGGACTACCGCACATGGAATTGTTGCCAAACTGAAATTTATCATCCATGCCAATTTTTGTTAATTTATGGCTCAATTAGTCAGTTTTTTCTTGTTTAAGTGTGTCTCTTTGTGTGAAAATCAAGAGGAAATTGGGTACTCTTTCGTTCGTGCAGCTCCAGTCTTGGAGGAATTTGATTTAGCTCATTTGTCACCCTTGATGTGTTTTCCAGTTTTTGGTCTGCGGTGGCTACTTTCTCTTGATTGGTCTGATCTTCTTTGTGGTGGCTGCTGTATCAGTGTACAAAATGGGCTTGAGTGAATTTTTGAAACAAAAACTGTGGCTGCCCAAACTTTCATCGAGTCCAACCCAGCCTGAATGATTTACATTCAGAGTAAGTAGGTGGTGTATGCATTTATCCACAAGTCTGGTATCCCTTGAAGTGGTGGCATGATTATTGTTATACGATCATGTTTTTTATGGAAAAGTTAGTTCAGAAAATTTAGGTTTGTCAATAGTCATTTTCATTTGAACTATAAGTTGATTATTTTATCTATATTTTGAAAGGTTTAAATGAATATGTATATTGTACTTGTTTGTTAGAGGAAATTGTTGATTCCTCAGTGAGTGTGGCAATATGGTAGTACTAATTATTCTTGTCTTGTGCATTTGTTAGCATTCACTGATGCCATAGAGAAGTTGTGTTTGTATATTTTTGTCCACATATTTTATATATTTTCATAGATGAAATCCGGGGCTCGTTCAGTATTATACATTGCAATGTGATTTTAGGAATCACAGATGGCAAACTGATGTTATTGCTCAGATTATATGTTGTTCAAAGTTCAAAAATCAAGGTTGCTATTTTTAAGACAGGAACTTACATCTGTGATAGTGGGCATTGTTTTTTGTTACAAGGCATTACTATTAAAATAAGTATTTTATTTGTTAAAGTAAGTTGTTTTTATGCTGGATGGAATGGAATGGATCACATAAGGCATCTTAAAGAAAAAAAAACTCATAAGTGTCATCAGCCTATTGTGATTTTCTTTCAACATTGAAACTGGCTGCAGGATTCACAGAATTCATTCCAGTTTCATTTTTAAATGCTCATCTCTTCATGAAGACTATTAGTGTTTATTTTGAACCCTCTGATCATCATGGAGACAGCTGGTACTGTCTCTCGTTCTGTTAGCCTTTGTGTATTGTTGGAAATCAGAGCTCTGAAGTACAAACAGCCATTCATGTTATACTTTGATGTACATGTGTTTAAATCTCAAACTGTGAACTACTAGTTGTTTGGTAGTTTCAGTGTTTGGTCAGGTATTGACCAAATTCAATGGTTGCCCATTGTAGTCTACTAATCTGTCAGCCATTTAACTGGATACTGGTTAGCCATTTAACTGGATTTCATTGGATTTTTGGGGAGGCGACCAGACTGCCAAGGTCATTTGCGCCTCAGGGGACAGGTAAGGGAGGAAGGGTGGATAGAAACCCGGCGTCTGCATTAGCCTGCTCTTAACTAAAGGCGCCAAGGGGACCACGGTTTAACATCTCATCCAACAGATGGAGTGCTGTACTTGAAGTTCCCTCCACAAGGCACTCAAATAGAGTGGGTGTTCTCTGAAAAACATCCACCTCTGAGGGTTTGAACCCTGGCCTTCTGAATGGTTAGCCAGTACTCTAGCCACCACACCATCATCCTGATCCCCCAACTGGATACTTATCCAATCATTATCACATACATTTCACCAGAAGAAAATGGTAAGTCTATTGACACCCTTTCCTATGTATTCCAAACTGCTCGGAGTCTTATAATGTTTCATTTATAAAACTAATTATTTTCAAAATTCAATACTAGATCCCTTCAAATTTTGTTGTATCCTTTGCCTTCCATCATATTTCTCATTAAAATTTTTTTCATCAAATCCTCCCTTTGAATTCCTATAGTTAAACCTTCCTGTGCACAAACCTAGCATTATTCCCTCGATCACCCTCTTCAGCCTACTGTTACATCTGTGTACATCTTTCATCCACTTTGCTGCCTGTGTGTGGGCAGCTTCCCAGCACAAGTAGAAACATTGGCTTCTGCTCAATTACTGCAGTTGAGCATGTTAGGTTTGGCTTAAATTAGAATCGGTGATATTTTTTTTATTTATCTCAATTGCTGTTATGCCCTTGTCTGCTTGTGGATGACAGCAAGTGGAGGGTTACATTAGCAGTCAATAATGGGATGGGATGCCATGCCAGTATTCTCGCTGATGAGAAGAAAGGCTGCATTTTATCGCTGCCTAATCTCACATTCTCCAGCATATGTGACCCAAGCGAGAGAATTCAATATTTCTCACTCCTGCATGACTGGCACATTAAATCTATTTAATGTATACAAAGTGTTACACCTCATTTATTTTATGATATTTGATTTTCAAATGTTGAACTGTATTTATTGGGTTAAAATGTTTCAGGTTTCATTCTGTTAGAAATAACAAATTGTGAATGGCCCCCTGGTACTTACAATATTAGTTTGTGGTGAATGAATTAATTAAATCATATGGTCACAGGTGTGTTTTTAATAAAGAGCTGGCCTAGTTAGGCATCAAGGAGGCTTGTTTCCACAATTTTCTTCACTTCATTCCTCTCCACTCTTGCATGCACACTGCCTTCTTAGCCTCTCTACTTAAAATTGAATCATAATATCATTTGGAAATGGTTTATGCATAGCAGTTAAACTGAAAGGGATCTGTGAAAATGTATATAATGGAAAATACTTGGTCGATACTTAATTCTAAACATAATAAATGGGTTCTTTGCCAGGAGATGTAATATTTTTGAGATAGAAAATTTTATATGCGGGAGAAATATGTATTGCATTTAAGTTAAAACTGTTCTGGGAAATTCCTGACTGTTGTGCATTCCACGTTTTCAGTTTATCCCAGTGTCTGTGGATGACACTGTTGCTGGCTCTTTGTCATGCCTTTTCCCCACTTTCCCTCTGTCAACAGCTCTTGTGCTGCTGTCAGCATGGTAACCCATTAGACGTCGACTGATTGTCCTTGTATAAATATGGGCAATTATTCAAGCACTTATGTATTATCCTAAAGGTTAATAATTAAAGTTAAATATACTTAAAAGGGCTATAGTATCCATGCAGATAGGCAAGATAAATGTCACTCAGTACCTGGCCTAGGCATTCGGGCATGGTAAGTGTGAAAGCCTAGTAGGTCTTGTCTTTGAAAATATAAAATCAGTGAACGTTTTAAATATTATTCTGAGGTACCTACTTAATGGGTATGTCTTCTCTTCAAGTTGGCCATTTTCTATCTATGCTGGTACTACTTAAAATTACCCCATATCTGGCAATACTTTGCTCAAAATCCCCATGGTTAGTGCATGGGTGGGATAAATACATAACAGTCCATAGTGAAATAAAGATGTGGAATGCACTTTGGTTGATAAATTTTGATAAAATAAAAACATTAAAGCGCTATTAAATCAATCGTCCATGAAGGCATGTTGTAATAACAGGTGTTACTATCAATAAAGTTTTTAGAAGTGAGCAAAATTGTTTAATCAATGAGATAATTCATCGGGCATACCAATGAAGATGGAACCAAATCTCATGAAAAGAAAAAGACTTGTGAAAAGTATAGCTTATGAAGGTAAGAAAATGAATAATTTTTTTTGTTGATGGATTAAAGGTGCTACTCGTGTGTATTTCATCTACTTTTTGTGTATCTCATTCATGCCAACTATCTGAAGCACCTTATTTTCATGCCTTACCTTTCTGTATCATGATTGAAAGTTGAGAGCATAAACTACCATTTTATAATAAACACTTAGTGTATTCTATCATTGTTCATTGCTCTTTGACCAGGTTTAGCGCATCCAATACAGTGTGATGTAACTAGTATTTTAAAATCACAGAATTATAAAGTAGGCTGTACAAGAGGCTGGATCCAATCACTTGTGAATCATCAAATCTCTCATGTCATATTATTGCCTCCACCTCATGTTATGCATTGATGCATTAAAATAAACTTGTTATCTCTGTGATGCTTCTGTGTTTTCATTGGGCAGAAAATACCTTGGGTTCTGTTTTTGAAATGTAGTAGATATCCTTGTGAGAAAGTTAGGAATGTCTCCCATTAAAATTTATTTAATTTTTTCAATTTATAATGCAATGCCAGGCATGAATTAATTAAACATGCGCTTGAAGTTTGTGTCGAGGCTAGGTTTAGATTAAATTTTTGAGTTCAAGAGAAGTTGACAGAGCTGAATCCATTGCTACAGATGGATGAAGTGTGAGTTGATAACATTTTTGTGAATCATGGTTATATAAGCTATGAAAGATAACAAATGAAGAATGACAGCAAAGAAGGAAATGGGAAATTGGGATAAATAGAGAATGCAGGAAAGTAATTCTTTGTCATGGTCTAGAGGAATTTTGGCCTTTGATCAAACACCTACGTATTTGCCCAAAGAATGCAGCTGGATTCGGTGCCCTGAGAAAACAGACCGAGGTGGTGAGTATTCTAAATCTCCTCCGCGTTAAATTCTCGGCATTATTCATTCTGGTGGTTGAAACCAGCCATTAACGCGGAAAATTGCCAGCATACTTCAAAGTACAATGAACTGTTTGCCGACTTTTCACGCCTGGCCCGAGGCGCGCGCCTGATTCAAATCGCGTCACATCTTACTTGAATGTTACATGTTCTTGAATTCTAAGAGAACTCGTTGTTAGCTCATCTTGAACGAAAGCCTTTTGTGAAACGCGTCTTTCCTGCTCACAACAGGATTCTATATGCTTGTGGCTTAGCTACAGACAATTGTTGTGGATTCTTCAGCGAAATGTGGCAATGGGCTCAAATTTGTTATAAGCACTTCATAAGGAGATTTTCCTCCAGTGAGATGAAATTTAAGCCAATGAAAGAAACTGAAGCGATATTGGTTCCAATAAATAACTGTCTATGGAAGTCTGTCCTTCTCTGTTGATAATTTATCTTAATTATGCCATTAAATATTGCTGAATCTCTTAATTTTTTCGGGTGTCCTCCCGCGTCGCGTTTTCTGGTGACACCTATTTTGACGGAAAATTGCCCGTATCTTCAGTATTAAAACGTCGATCTTAGATCTGAGGGGTAAATCTTTAACTTTTTTCGACCGTCGAAGAACGCTAGTTGTCTCCTTTGCAGCCTAAATGGACATAGGTAAGAATAAAAAACTCTCTTCGACAGCATAGCGGCCACCGCTACATACTCATCGCGCAGTTTTACAACTTTTTTGCGCCCACTAATGAAGTATTTTGAAATTACGCACTGTGGAAATGTGCGCCTTATGTGAGAAAGCGGCTATAAATATCGCGCGAACCTCAAGAGAAACCAAACGCCGCTGTAGGAAGAAATCAGTGCGCACCTAGTTTTCGCTTAAACTCTTTCTAACGGCGGTCGAGAATTTTACGACCGGAGTTTGCGCTTGTACGTAAATTAGGTGTTGAAAGTCGTTCGTATAATAGTCAGCAATGCCAACATTGTCGTCCGTCGATTATAATTCGGGTAAAAGTCGCATCAGGAGCGCGCAGGCTTATTTGACTCTTGCGACGTTAATTTTCTCATGAGGTTTGAGAAGTTAAGTCCGTTGAGCCGTTTACTCCAAATGAAATGGTCGGCATATCGTGTGATGAAGAATTATATAATAGTTAGGAAGTATATTTGCTAAGGTTACCAGATGTTCACATTTCTCGAAAATGTTATAAACGATACCCTGTATCCACGGCTAGATGGAGTTACCGCACCAGGAGCGTTTCTGGATAGGTTGAGGGAATACGTACGATGATAATCATAATCGCACGGCTCCTCAGCGCACCTGCGAGTTTAGAATGCTGGAAGGGAATGCACTATCGCCGAGGATGTGGATATTCCCATGGACCGTAGTCTATCATTATAGTGTTACCGATACATTTCAAGCAGCACATAATTACGACTATGGACAAATATGATTGATGTCTCAGACACTCTCAGGCAAAAGTTAAAAATTATAAAAAGGGCTTACGGTGAAATTAAAAATATGTAATCCCGTAAGGCTATTCCACATGAAACCACGCTGCAAGTGGCCATAAGAATTAAAAATACTGCAAGAATAATGTTTCTACGAGTTTTTTAAATTTACTAGTGGGAATTAAAAAATATCCCCTTCAATCATAGCTTCAATCATAAGGTGATACACAGGGTCTAAGGAAAGAGAGATAAATTGTCTCATCAGTTCTCCATGCAGTGAGTCCTTCCTTGCCTTTGCGGTGCAAAAAAGCTTAACTACGGGTGCAACAGAGGGACAGCTTTTCGGTACAAGTTCTTTCGACAAGAGAGGGTATGTCTTCGCAGAAAGTGAGGTATTATGTGGGAGGTATTCTCTTTAATGGGCCATTAAACGCGTTTTCGCTCGTTGAGCCACGCGCCACATCGACGCGACTCGTAGTTAAAAGCTGTTGGAAGATGTGTGCTACCAACTTGGGATGACTTAAGTGGAGAGAAATCATATTGGCACTCCTGCATGCTCACAATGAAATAACCCTAGGCTAGAATAAGTCATGAACGCCATTGATGGCCACAAGAAAGCAGCATTTATCGCTTGAAAATCGCACGAAAGGTCGCGGGTTAGAATCCCGCCGGGGTTTATTTCCACCACCCAAGAAATGGCTGCGTGTTCGTCAAATTGTGTAATATGTTTAGATATACTGATAGGTAGTGACTGGTTTAAGCAGTTCACTACAAATAAATTATAATTACCGCCCAGGTTGTCTCCGATTTAATGTCATCGATTGGTTGATTTGGGAAATCAATCACTTGAAGGTGAAAGAGGAAAAATAGAAGAATTAATAAAAATCTTAAGGTTTTCTCCGGCCATGACTCTCCTATCTCTTCGTCTTTCTTCATCTCATCCACGCCTTTCTCTTCTCATCATTTCAACAGAGCTTATTCTTACTTCCCCTTCCTCGCTTACCTAAGATCCTCCCCCTTTATCACGACCTCCATCATTCCTTCGCCCATATAGCGAAGCCAACGATCGACAATCTAGGGAAGGGAATTTAAAAGCAAAGTGATTAAACAATTCTTCTAGTATGTGTTTTCCAGAAAATTCAGTCGGACTTGCAGCATATAAACATTTTACAATATTCTGCGACATAATATCCAACTACACCAAATCAACAGCTGTTTTCAATATGACATGCCTTGGATGGTGTCATGGATTCATCAACACATTATGTTTCAGTGAAATAATGTTTCAGTTTGTGGGCCGCCACAAGGGCGTAACGCTTGGGGTAGTCCCTGGTGTGAAAAATAGCCATTTGTGTGCGTTTGTGAATAAAAAGACCTTGGGTGCAAATGTAACTATGCTGCATTGAACTTTAATGGGGCTTCGCTATAATTGAGCGCGGGGAAATGAGAAAATAGTCGGTTGGCTATCAGCGGAAACAATCGAGAGCTGACCTGCGTTAAACAAATATCGGCATCAGCGCCACCAAGGATCGGTGGGAAGGTTGGTAAGGGAAGGATTGCCTGGAGGAAGGCTGGAGAGGATACCGGCGTCGGCGTTCTCTATGAAAAAGGGGCCCACAGTTGAATTTACCATTCGACGGAGGGAGTTGTGAGCATGAAGTGATCTCTGCCGAGCGTTCGAATAAGGGTCGGGATTCCACTGAAAAATTTCCGCATCTGACGGAATTTGGGCCTACGAAGCGATAAAAAGTGAATGAGGACCAACTGTCGGTGCAAAAATTATGTACACTCGAGTTTGGATACAGAATGAGAATAGCTAAGTATACTTGCATGAATGCTAGTAGCATCAAACTTAAGCTATTTTATTCTGAGTTTAAAAATGCTACAGATTATTTCTACGATACATAAATTTTTTATCTCGATTAGAACAACAAAGTTCCAGATTTTGGCGTTTTCTAATGCACAGCTCTCTTTGATATGTCATGTAGAAAGAAATATGACTCTCTATCGCAATTCTATTTTTACACAGCGAGGAAAAATCATTTCTAATTCTCATCCTCGAATTTCAGCCCTCTCATATTCTCCATTAAAAAATTATTATCAATTCCAGCTGTCAATCCAGTCACTAAAGAGTCAATCAGTTAGTAGGTTCTGTTCATGCAAGAAGTCCAAACACTTGATTTTGAGAGAGTACATCTCAACAATCAATGATCATAATACAATAAAATAAACTACGCACGGAAGACTTTTATTTTTAAGTTTTGTATAAGGTATGAAATTATTTTAAACAATAGTTCCATATTTGCTATGGACAATGATCGCAAAACTCGCAGTTTTTAATGGTAAAAATGACGATAGCACCATTGGGAACACAAATAACTCGAAAGACGTGCATTGAACACACATTTGTTTTTAAGCAAGTTAGGACGCAAGTATTCAAAATTCATCATTGGAGAAAAAAGTTGTAACAGTAACATTCATACCAGATTTTGCTCTTAATTTTAAATTCTTTTGCTTTAACTGGAGTGAGTTTACGAGAAATTTTAAAGTTCCGAAGGCACTGGATGCAGTCATACATAAATTTTATGTGAACGAAAACATAGCTGCTAGGTTAATCGATTTAACAGCGATATTTATTTGACATTCGATAACAGTGGTTACGCTGTTGCATTTAAGTCATTGATTAGTGAGATATAACGTCTCACACTCGAGAATTTCAACTATATGCTTGGACCATTGAGCGAGAACATCGAGAGTAGTCACAGCGAAAGACTTCACTGAACATATTATTGAAATCCTTATTCTATTATTATTAATATTAAATTTCATACTCACCGGCATTGATCAAGGAATTGTAATGTCATCCGAAACTGAATACAACCAACGAGGGTGTGACAGCATATTCCACGTTAACAAGGTCACAGATTCATTCCGAGATCGAGGTGGTTTATATAGGGATCAAGGAGCGACCTTGTCCTTGGAGGGGAGCCGAGACGGACTCCGTTATCCAGCAGCTTCGAATCGATGTTGAAATACAGGATGCGGCGTCGTCTTAAAGACGGACGATTTTCTCTCGTGCGCTCATCGTGCGTCTGATCGCATTTCATTGCGGTCTTAATGCCTGACCGTTGAAGAATACCGTTAAAAATAGTCTCTATCAGTACCGCATATCGCTGAAGGTTTATGAAGGGTAGTATTCTCCATGAAGACTGTTAACCTTGAGTGCTCGCTCAGTGAATACTGTCTGAATGGAACTAACTCTTTTTTTCCTAAACTCATTCCGGCAACAAAATTGGTTGGAGGAAGAACACAGAGAAAATGGGAAGCTAAAGAGAGTGATAAGTGCATGGGATGGATTGAGGATATGTAATTCTGGTTCTATGGTTTCCGCAGTCACTACTGAGTAGTATTAACCGAGTCAAACAGTGGTAGGATGTAGATAATGGATATATTTTGCTCTTAAGCAATACCTAAATCAGTGGCTAAAATCTCCATTGGACAAAAAGTAGCTAACAGTGATAACGCTTTTGAGGAATTGATAGGAATTACGTATTTGAGGGTGAAAATTAAAAAGTTCTGGAATGGCATGGTACGATACAACATGAAGCGAAAACACGAATACACAAGGCCAACAGATTGTGCCCTAAACGATGCGATACAGGGAAATAAATGGCAATTATAATACATAGAAAAGGTAAAAAAAGTAGAATGCATAACACTAAATAATTACACCAATATTATGTATGTTCGTTAAAGCTGGGACAGAAATAACACTGGAATAGATTACAAGAAACAACCGATATTAAGATCCTCAGAAAAATGCTCGGAAGAACAGAAGATCGAGCATGCGGTAGAAATATGCCATGAATGCCAAATAAACCAATAAACAGATGGGTTTAATAGTAAAGAAAGATGTTGAATGGACTTATAGAGAGCATGGTATACAAGATGATGGAGAAGAGTTCAAGAGATCAGTGCCCAGAAGGAAAAATAAATGCTTGGTGACCAAAGGGAAAGGAGAGACATGTGAGGAGATGCTTTTACCGATTTACCGAATCCACGATGCTTTTAAATGATCACTTGACATGTAAAAAGGAAATCGCTGTGACCCAACTTAAATAATGTTACAGAGAAAATGAAAAATAACTTCGAGAATTTCTCATACTTTTCATATTCTCTTTGATGGATAACTTCCAAATAATTGGTGAAGCCTCTAACGCAACTTACCCGTAATAATTGATTAGGGTATGTCTACCAGTGAGAGAAGTTTACCTTCTCACGAACTTAGATCCCAAGACCGTCGTCGATCGAAATAAACTCAAAACTTTCACTGAGCGGCGACTTAAAACCTTCAAGTTCCTTACAAGGTCGTTGACGTCCACTCGTGCAAGTGAAACCGGGCAATTGATTTCGCAAACTAGAACATAGTAAACTAACTAAGCAGTAACTAAGACATCAAGAGCACAACTAAGGGGTCCACGACCAGGGAGGGTAAGGACATGCCATAAAAATGAAGCAAAGAGTAAAAATTAATTTTGGACGGAAAGGAGCATAAGTTGACGCGTGATCTCGGTCCGCCCTAGTTTTAGTCGTGAATGGCGCGCAGGAGGAAAAAAGTCTTTAAAATATCCGTTCAACATTCCATCTCTCTCTTATTTATTCACTTGTATCTGTTATGGACAGGTGGTTCAAATAACATCTGTGTCCTATAATAAGTGAGTAAAATAAAGCAATGTATAATATCCGCGTTGAGTGGAAACTCTTAAGATGGAAAACTTCCAGGAACCTTAGCCTAGCGGGTGACCTTCGAATTTGGGGTCGTTCCATCACATTTCTTCAAATAATTTTGAAACGATTTCTGTCCCCTCGTAGCGGTTTTTGACAGAACGCGCGGCTATGTATAGAGTAGACTGCTAATTGTCACGACTGGTAGGGAATAAGTATTTTACCGAAGTGCGTGGACCCAGTAGTATTTAACTTGTAACGCCCATCGAGACTTCGGTGCTCTAATGGTCTTTTACCTAGGAGAAGTTATAGGGAAACTTGGAAGTTACAAGGAATTTTGGTATATTGCTGTCCCTGATGACGGCTATGTTTCACTTTCGGCCAGTTACTGCGCAAAATTCACACATTATGACACGAGAGAAACCAAATCCTTGACCGACACTCGGCCGCTATTCACATTGCTATGATCCCTTATAAAGGGTGTACAGCGGACAGGTCCCTGCGATTCACCGGGTTAAAGCATCAAAGGCACAATGACAAATTAATTAGCGTGGCTGTATGTAAAGCACTTGCTTTGATGGGCATAATTTTCCAGCAGTAAAGAGGGATTATACCTTCGTAACTATGGTATTGAATTAAAAATGAAGCCTGTTAGCTTATTTTTGCTGGATTAATTATTCATGATTAATTAATCTTTCCTTACAGGTTTGTTCCACAACATCTCGCCGGATACCGTTGAATACATTTGTTTGCAGGCTTTCTCCTCGATGAGTATCATTACTATCAACCATTTTCGAGTGTTCTTTCCACGTAAAGTTATCTTACTAGTAGGTATACATACAAAAATCTAGTGGTGTCTGTCTATCTGTCTGCTACTCAATCACTCATAAACCATATAATTGATTGAGATAAAATTTGGCAGGAAGATACTTGATATATCTGGTTCACGCATAGGCTATAGAACAAGGGCCTTGGGGCCCTAAAAATCCCTCAAGTGCCATTTTCATCGCCAAATATTGGCCCTGGAAGTTAATTCTTTCCAGTATTAGAAACACTTAAAATATACCTAAACTGGATGTACAACAGTCGTGAGTCGCGCTGGGGCCCCAAAGGACCCAAGGTTCCAAAAGAATGCTTTCTTAAAAGCCTCATAAGTATTGAACGAGTGAATCGATTTTAGTGAAATGTTCACACATGGGATCAGTAAAGCTTTTTTAAGGAAATTGGGACTATAAGGAAGGCCCCTGGGCCCCAAGGGCAGCGTACAGGGCCGTCTGGTGTCTAATGTGTTTGAAAAACTCAAGTCTAAACAATTTGGCTTTAGTGCAGAGGTTTCTCTTTTCGCATATTTTCATTAGTTCTACTAAAGATAGAAGGCTATAGTTTTCGCCATAAGATGGATAAAAGATTGCAGTTTTTTGTTCTTTCATTCAATTTTCTTATACGAATAAAATTTCCCTAGAAATCGCGCTTTTAATGTCAAAATCAAGATCACTGCATAAGGACGCGACTCTTGATGCGCTTTCGATCGTCTTTTGCTAAAATTTCTGCCGCAGGTTAAGAGCGTTCCGAAACTTGACGATAGGTAGCACTGATGCGATCTTTAAGCCTTGTTTACCACTTCTTTACGAAGAGATTTGTATTGTTGTGAAGGCCGTTTGGAGTGTGAATGTGCAGTTAAACGAGACGAATTTGGTTCAAAATGGGTTTGAGAAGTTTTTTTGTGTCAGATGCTTGACTGAGTACTTGAATACCTAAATGAGGAACAAGATTCTCGGCAAAAAGAGCAAAAGCTTGTTAAAGGTTAATGTAAGTAGGTACACGTGGGTGACGAGCGTTGCCCTTACCGCAAGGTAGCCATTACGCGAGAGACGGCGTTCAGTGTATATATTTCCTTATGCGTACGTGACAGTGTGATTCCTTTGTTTTGACATTCCCAGCGTATGCTATTCCTACATTTTCCGTCATTCCTTCATTTGTTTTCGTGACTTTTCTTAGCTTAAGTTATTCATTTTCATTTCAGCAGTTTATCTTCATCTGCTACAGGGTATTTTATATTTGACCGTTTGTTTATAACGGGCAACCAATTGTATTAGACATAGATTTATTTTCCAAGGATTATAATAAAGCAAGTAAGTTACTGATACTTGTTTCTTTTTTAACACATATTGGAATATTTGGCTCGCTTCCCCGCCCGCCCGATCGTGTATTCTTGTTCTTTCAATGTCCATTTTACTTTTATACGCCCTACGAATTATATAGGAGAAATACTTTCGAATCATTGTAATTGTCATGACATCAATAACATCAGCTAATTTTGCTCGCGGAATATTCAATTTACGTGAATTGGCATCGAATAACCGCAAATGAACTAGCATTCGAATTAATTGCATTTAATATTATTTCAATGCACTCTTTTCCCTTTTCTTACATCGTAAATTAAGAATAGTAGGGTGGAATTCGGAATACGAATCCACCGATCACATCACCTAATTCTGTACGCTTTCGGTGTCATTGATTAATTTCGCGACGCTCTGGAGAGTTTTCTCGTCGATGGCTCGGTACCTTAGGTTCATAAATCTACTATCCAATGCCTTAAAGTATTACTTTCAGTATAAATCATCGTACTGGCGGAGAAAAAGGAGACGTAAGAACACGTATAGTTAGCCCAGAGACGTCTGCGATAAGGCTTGATAACTTAAACAGCGCAGCCTGTGGCCAAAAGTGGAACTTCAATTCCTTCGCTTCCATTGGCAACAGAGTCGAGATGGGAGTTTTTCGTCCTTATGCAGTGTTCTTGGTCAAAATAATGAATTTTACTTCTGTCAATAATGGGATATTTCCTTGGTTACCGTGGAATTAGCATTAGCTTTAGGAGGAAAATGGGACCTTTACAGTGGCAGCTCGGTTTTATATCTAGAGATAGGTATTTCAGTGGAAATTTAGGAAACCTAGTGAAATGTTGCTGATTGCAATATTTTCAGGGATTGTTTAGCCTAAAATTGGCAAAATTCATTTCAAGTGGACTAATTTAAGTTGGACCCATCTAATACAGGAGAATGCCACGATGTTATATTAATGCGGAAAGCCTCTGGAATGCAAGTGACCTGTAGTTTAGTCTCCATATGTTACTGCAAAAGAATTTTGAAACTCGGTAAACATAATGTAATGCGGTTTTCATCTGCTGAATTAAAATATAAATCTAAAATTATAGATGAGTAAAACAGGAGAATGCCACGATGTTATAT
This sequence comes from Ceriagrion tenellum, assembly GCA_963169105.1. NCBI lineage: Eukaryota > Metazoa > Arthropoda > Insecta > Odonata > Coenagrionidae > Ceriagrion > Ceriagrion tenellum. The sequence goes on from OY720637.1 coordinate 5,604,270, forward strand.
TAATGCGACTAGCCTCTGGAATGCAAATGGCCAGTAGTTTAATTTCCATATGTTACTGCAAAAGAATGTCGAAACTCGGTGCGATTTGCGATAATGCGATTTTCATCTGCTGAATGAAAAAATAAAACATTATAGCTGATTTGCCTAGAAAAAAATACCTCATGAGCGACTCGAAACTGTAACCTATATGCCGTCTTTTTTTCATCCCCCGTTGAATTTCAACTGGTATCTTTGCTAGTTATATATATATATATATACACGATGTGGATAGGATGGAGGAGATAGACACACAAAAAAAGAGACGATCACACTTACATCGCTAGCTTTCGGAACTAGTCCGTCTTCAAGGCGTATCACGGAACAAATGTCGTGTGCGCTGGTGAGGATAGGGGTAGGAGGGGCGGTAGGTTAGGGGAGGGGGTAGGGGAAGGGGTTTTTCCCAGCGGTTGACGAACGGTTCTTGAAAAGGGGAAATTTTTCTGATGACATTTTCTGATGAAAAAAACTGATGACATCCGAGAGTAATTGTATATGATTGACTTTGGGAGTCGGTGAGAAAGTGAGTCCTTTACTTAAAACAGAGACATCATTCTTAGTGAGTGCAGTAGAGGAAAGGTTGAGAACATCTGACTCTGCAGAAACCTCAAATGGCGGCACTTTTGGAAACAAAACGACGGCCACACTTCAAATTTAAACCCCGCCATCAACAAATTTCGTCCTAAATCCAACTATGAACCTAAACCTTTGGCCAATAATCACCCAATCGAGGTATTCTGCAACCAACTTTTAAATCGTGTGTCAGATCCTCAGTTTCTCAATTCCCTCACTCCTGCCCCAAACCTTAACAGAGAGGAATTGTCATCTCTCAGTCGCCTCCGCCGCAATCCCAACATTACCATCAGTAAAGCGGATAAGGGATCAACCGTTGTGGTTCAAGATAGGGAGGATTATGTCGCCGAAGCAATGCGACAACTCGGTGATGTTTCTTCCTATCTCCCACTCACAGAGGATCCAACTGCGGCGTATCAAGCGGAAATACATGACTTCTTAATTTCAACAGGCCCTGATGAAGGACTCTCCAAGTCCGACATCAATATTCTCTCGCCCACTCACTTCAAAACCCCGTATTTCTATCTCCTTCCCAAAATACACAAAGAAGGCGTCCCCGGACGCCCTATCATCTCCAACTGCAATTCCCCAACGGAGCGCATATCGGCCTTCGTGGACTATCACCTGCAGCCTATAGTTGCTAAACTCCCTTCCTTCCTTCGTGATTCCTATCACTTCCTAGACATCCCGAAAGCAGTAAATATTCCCTCCAACAAAAGCGTCATCATGGCTACGGTGGATGTTACTTCATTGTACACCTCGATTCCTCACCATGAAGGTCTACAGTCCATATCCCATTTCCTTTCGAGAAGAAATCACCCTCGAATTCCCTCCACCAATTTCCTTATCAAGCTAGTTGAATTCATTCTGAAACGCAACGCCTTCACTTTTAATGGGCGTTTCTTTCTTCAAGCCAAGGGAACGGCTATGGGCACAAGAATGGCCCCTTCTTATGCCAATCTCTTCATGGGAAAGCTCGAAAGTGATTTCCTCGCCACCCAGGAATTACAACCGGAGCTCTGGGTTAGATTCATTGATGATATTTTCATCATATGGACCCACGGCGAGGATACCCTAGCGAACTTCCTCAAATCTCTAAATCAGTTCTCATCCATTCGCTTCACATCGGCCACTTCTCCTTCTCAAATCACCCTTCTCGACGTAGACATTTCCATCACAAATAATAACACCTTTGAGACTTCGGTCCATATCAAGCCCTCCAACAAACAACTGTATTTGCATTACAACAGCTGCCATCCCAAACACACTAAGCACTCAATTCCTTATTCGCTGTCGATCCGTGGCCACCGGATTTGCAACTCCAAAGAAAAACTTCACGAATAACTTGATAAGCTTCACAACTCTTTATCCAATAGAAATTATCCTGAGCCACTTCTAAAAAAACGTATTTTACCCTCCTCTGCTAATTTCACCCCACGTAAAAAAGACACCCCCCTGGACGCCCTAAATCTTCACATCACATACTTTCCTGGCGTCCAAAAACTCAAGACCATCCTCAAAGACTTATTCCCAATTTTATATACTAACAGATCGACAGCCAATCTCCTACCCAAATGCCCCACAGTATGCTTCAGACGTCCACCTAACTTAGCCAATCTTCTTCGCTCCAATTCTTCGCTAGAGGGTACATCGAATGACACTCCCCGTCCCACCACACAGAGATGCAACAAACCACGGTGCAAAACGTGCAACATGTTTCGCCCCCTATCCTCGTTTCAGAGTCCCAACACAGAGACGCCGTTCGACATCAAAGCCTCCGGCTCTTGCGACTCCCACAACTTAGTTTATGTGTTACAATGTAAACTATGTCCCGGTTTTTATGTGGGCGAATGTATTACACCCCTTAATATTAGAATGAATAACCATCGGTGCACCTGTAAAGACCCATCTTCCACTTTCCCCGTCCCTACTCATGTGCGGAAACATGGCTTGTCCTTTGACAAGTGCTTTGAGGTGGCAATATTGCTCTCCCTTCCCCCGGACTCCCTTCCCCGTTAATTGAAGTGCGCCAGAAGGAGCAAGCCATAATCTGGTTGCTAAAATCGTACGCCGCGCCCGGATTAAATAAAATACATTAATGGAACGCTTCCCGTTCTTCTCCATTTACCCGCTTCTCTCCCCCTCCCCCCCCACCCTCACTTCGACCCCTTCCGCTCTCTCCGGCCAAGACACGAGCTGGTAAAAATTTCCCCTTTTCAAGAACCGTTCGTCAACCGCTGGGAAAAACCCCTTCCCCTACCCCCTCCCCTAACCTACCGCCCCTCCTACCCCTATCCTCACCAGCGCACACGACATTTGTTCCGTGACACGCCTTGAAGACGGACTAGTTCCGAAAGCTAGCGATGTAAGTGTGATCGTCTCTTTTTTTGTGTGTCTATCTCCTCCATCCTATCCACATCGTGTGTTCATCGCCGCATGGCTGACTCCAATCCATCAACGTGTGTATATATATATATATATATATATATATATATATATATGTATATATATATATATATATATATATATATATATATATATATATATATATATATATATATATATATATATATATATATATATATTTAAAAGTTTGCCAGAGGAAGGCAGACGACAAACACAGAAAACAAAAAAATGATGAACACACTTACAAAGTTTCTTGATATTTCGGTGCCACTAGCACCTTGGTCGCAAGAACGTAGAGGACCCGTAAAGAGTGTATGTGTATATATACACACACACTCTCTTAAAGTTTCGTTCTTCCTGCTGAGAACGTCGTCAGGAGACAGACGAAAAAAATATAATTAAATTCTTCAGTCTTCTCACAACGTTCTCAGTAGGAAGACCGAAACGTTGATTACTCTACGTAGCGGGAGCACGGAAATGGTTAATGGAGATAATTTCACAGAACATTTGTACAGTACATGGCCATATGGATAAAGAACATTTTCGTGGCAGTCCGGCGGGTATCCCTGACATAAGCTTGACGGCTTTCCTCGAACACGATGAACAATTCTGAGTATTGCCGCAGCCTTCTGGCTTCTATGTACTTTAGAATATACTTTTCATTTATCGTTGATTCATATCTCTAGTGCAATGGATGAACGAAAGTCTAAAACACAAAGTGTATCTCATATAAATGCGCACAATATAAGTTATTTGCTCTCTCGCATCAATAACAAGCGAGGTGAAATATCATCTTCAAATTATCAAGGTTCAAAATAAAGTAACCTCAACATGTCATGTTCCATAATTGGTATTCAAGCTACCTTAAGCCGTGAGTTTCTGTGCCAAATTAAAGAAGAGGGCTTTCGCTCAAAATTCCCTGATTCGGATTGTGAATGTTGGTACTATAACCTTACGTGATAAAAGTTTCAGCGATATCATTTCGCGTAACGAGTGGATTTCAATACGAAAACTGCTATGCCTAGGGTTAATAGTTTGAGACAGGATCCACTATGCGAACCTCATACAGGTACTCATAATATAATTGGAGGTATTTGCTCTCACATCAATAACAAGCGAGGTGAAATGGTATCTTCCATTTTTTGACGGTTGAAAAAAAGTAGCATCAACACGCCATGTTCCACGATTGGTATTCATGGCCTCATCATGGTGGTATTCGGCCCGACTCTACTATAGGCATAAAGATCACGGTTATGAGTCGCAGGATTATTTGTTCATTTGACTCCAGTATTTTCAGCTCTTGAGTGTCTAATGGAAAGCTTCAAGTCTCAGTCCCCACGGAATGTGGAGTCATCAAAGCCTCCACGCAAGGGCGCAAAAATTATGGGAAGAGGTACAAGTTTTTATGATAAAAGTAATGGTCACCTGTTAATATAAACATAGCATCTGCTCCTGTAACGTTTAAATGCTGGCGCTCCGGTGCGCCCACTGCTTTTCTTTTGTCTTTTGCATTTGCCTAGACAGCCGCGGAGACCGCTGTTGGCAGAGAGGGGGGGTATGAGCTACGGCTCGGATTGAAAGGAGGCAGTTTTCGTCCGAGAGCTCGGTCGTGAGCAGTTTCGCGGTGAGTCTCGTTCTCCTCTTGGCTTTCGTTAGGTTTTGGACTCCCCTTCGGATGAGTAGACAGGGTTTTCTGTTTTGTAGAAGTTGTTCCTTTTCCTTTTCTTTACCTTACCCCTTATTCCTTCCCAACCCCATTCTCGATGATGAACAGGTGCTCGAGTCAACGAGTGGTTGACCGACACTGCCTATACTGAGAGAATTCCTAATTTTCTTTAATTTAATATATTTCATCCCACAACCTTTCCCTTTTCCGAGTGCGGGCGGAATCCATTTCCCGTACTGGCGCCCATTGTGTCCGAACTTTGCTGAGCCCTCCCGGGAAGAACGTTACATTTCTGGCGCCCAACGTGGGGCCATCGATTGGCAGCTCTCAACATTTTGTGAGTTCGTAGACAGGCGGTTTCGGCGGCATTTCGGCCACGAGGTAAGAAACCAAAAAGAAATTAGGCAGTGTAGGAACAACGTTGTTTGTCCTCTCCCAGTCGTAAAACCTTTCCGTGGTCCCCCTGTTCCTGTAGATAATTCCCGACGGACCCCGGGAAGAGAAGACTAGTTCCCCTACTTCCTTTCCCAATTTGATTTGAGTATAGAGATGGAGGGTAAGACAGGTACCTCGTGGATCAATGAGCTGTCGAAAATAGACGCCGTCTCATATTGCGAACGCTTTGGCCTCTCTTCTGAGGGCACCTTAGATGAGTTAAGGGCTAGGTTACGCGAATATTGCCGGAATTTACAGACCGGGGAAGCCTCTGCCCCTTCTCCCGAGCAAAGTGGGTTTGAAACTTTACTTAGTCGTTTCGTAGAAGCCATGACGGCCAAAGAAAATCCGCGCACAGATTCAGTGGAATGGGTAAAATTGGCCTTGCGGAAGGGGCTCTCTTTCTCGGGTGAAGAGACGGAGAGTGTCGTTTCTTTTATAGAGCACTGCGATGAATTTCAAGTTTTTAACCAAGTTCCTGAGGCCGTCATGTGTCGCCTCGCTCCCGAAATATTAAAGGGAAAAGCGTTACAATGGTTCAGGGTTAATAGAGACTCAATAGACACGTTCGATGCTTTAAAAGAGCGACTACGAGAAGCGTACCAACCCGCCAATTATGATTTGAGATTGAGAAAAGATATGTATGTACGCAGTCAAGGCGCAGGTGAAACGATTAACGAGTTCCTTACATGTATGACAGCAATGAATCGGCGGTTGACTCTCCCGTTAACTGAGAACGAATTGGTTGGTCTAGCCTACGGCAACTTACACCCTGAATATTTGGCTCAAATTTCGTCGGGCTCCTTTCATACGATGAGGGAGTTGTTACTACACGGACGAGCGATTGAAGCACAGAAAGCCAGAATCGAATCATATAAACCTCCCCCTAATCCGCTAGGTATGGTAGACTCCGAATTCGGATTCCAGAGAAAAAAAAGTCCATCACATCCGACCTCGTCCGTGTCGGCAATCATTTCAGTGAATGAAAAGAAGCATCCTGAGGCTAAGTGTTGGAATTGTGACGCTGGGGATCATTTCTTTCGCGATTGTAATAAACCTCTCTCACGGTTTTGTCACCGTTGCGGTCGAAAAGGGCAGGTTGTACGGACGTGTGACTGCTCGGGAAACGCTCTCGCGACACCTTCATTCCCGGCCGAGGGCGTCGCACCCCAAGGCCACCGCCGGTAGGTCGGGAAGAGGATTGGTATACCTGGTTAGACATCGTCCGAAAATTCATGTGCCCCAAGTCGTCCTCGGTAAGCTCAGTCTCTGGGAGATTCTTCATAGAGGTAGAAATTTACGGTAGACATTGGCCCGCTTTGATTGACAGCGGGGCTACTAGTTCAATTATAAATAGGTCGGTCGAAGCGTGGTTACGGCATAACAATATTACCATACGCGATCGAATAGTGAATCTCGAGATGGCGGACGGACGTCGAGCATCTACTTCTAAGGCGGCGACACTCCCGGTGGTAGTTGGGGGGGAAGTCGTAATCGTCCATTTCGATATTTTACCGCAAATGCCGTATTGTTTAGTCTTAGGAATGGATTTTTTGAAATACGTAGGGGCGAAAATCAATTTCCGCGAAGGCTCTTTTAAAACACGCCATGGAGTCGACATTCCTCTAATAACGCCGCGAGATTTCTCTTGGAAGGACCCCGCGGGACTAAAAGTGATAAGTTCGGAGAGCGAGCGCACTCCCACTCAAGATCTCGCCCTCATGCGCTTTCTGGACGCGGAGTTGAAATTATTTGATACTGTCATTGGACGCACAAATGTAGTTAAGCATAGAATAGTATTAGATGATATCCCGCCTATAAAGCAGCGTTACTATCCCGTCTCCCCAGTCATTCAGAAAGCGATCAACGAACAAGTCAACGAGATGCTCGCGAACGACATTATTGAGCCTTCCAATAGCTCTTGGTCCTCACCCGTTTTATTGGTACCCAAGAAGGACGGGTCCAAACGGTTCGTAGTGGATTTTCGAAAGGTCAACAGCCTGAGTAAGAAAGACGCGTACCCGCTACCATACATCTCGAGTATTTTGGACAAGCTTAGGGCGGGAAAGTATATTTCTACCATTGATCTTGAAAAAGGATATTGGCAGGTTGAATTAGATGAAAGCAGTAGGGAAATTACGGCTTTTACGATTCCCGGACGCGGGCTTTTTCATTTTAAAGTGATGCCTTTTGGCTTACACAGTGCAGGCGCTACCTTTCAAAGGCTAATGGACAAAGTTATAAGCGCAGAGTTGGAACCTAATACGTTTGCCTATCTAGATGACATCGTCGTAGTAAGTCCGACATTTGAGGAACATTTAAAACATTTAGAGGAAGTCTTCGCCAGACTACGAAAGGCAGGATTGAAAATAAACGTCGATAAATGTCAATTCGTAAAGCCGAGATTGAAATTTCTGGGTTATGTTGTCGGGAATGGGGAGTTAGAAATGGATCCTGAGAAGGTGGCTGCTGTGGTGAATTATCCTTCCCCCACGAATATCACGGAACTTCGGAGATTTTTGGGATTTGTAGGATGGTATAGGAAGTTCGTGCCAAGTTTTTCTTCCGTAGCCGCCCCATTGACTGATTCGTTGAAACATAAGAATAAGAAATTCCAGTGGGGAAAGGAACAGGAAGTTGCTTTCACTAGGTTAAAAGAATATCTTTTGTCTGCGCCTATATTGGCCTGCCCGCACTTCGACCTGCCGTTCGCGGTGGAGTGTGATGCATCAGGCGTAGGAATTGGAGGAGTGCTAACTCAGAAAATTGACGGGAAAGAGCGCGTCATCGCCTACTGCTCCCGTACCTTGTCCGCCTCTGAAAGGAATTACAGCGCTACAGAACGCGAGTGCTTGGCGGTATTGTTTGCCATTAGCAAATTTAAGCAATATATAGAAGGCTATCGTTTTTCAGTCGTCACAGATCACGCGTCACTCAGATGGTTAGCGAATTTTGCGAATCCTCAAGGACGACTAGCTAGGTGGGTCGCTCAACTACAACAATACGACTGCGAAATTATTCACCGCAAGGGCAGCTTCCATGTCGTTCCCGATGCTTTGTCTAGGCTTGGGGCGGTTCATGGTGACGAAGGATTAGACACCCAACAACATTTAGGTGATGCTTGGTACACGGAACTCTTGCAAAAAGCAAAGGAGGGTCGATCTGACCATTCTGGTCTCCGACTTTCGAATGATCGATTGTATCGCAAAGATCGGGATGGTTCGTGGAAACTGTTAGTTCCAAAGTCCTTACGTCCTCGTATTTTAGAAGAGAATCACGCTTCAACTTTGGCCGGACATATGGGCTTTTATAAAACCTTCCGTAAAATCCGTGACTTTTATTCGTGGCCCAACCTGCGAAAGGATGTCAGTGACTTAGTACGCCGCTGTCGGGTCTGCCAGCGGTATAAAGTAGAACAGACAAAACCTGCCGGACTAATGCATCCACATGAAATGGTCCGTCCGTGGACGATAGTCGCCTCGGACATAATCGGTCCTTTACCAAAGTCTTTGAAGGGTAATCGATATTTACTGGTGTTTTTGGATACGGCTACCCGTTGGCCAATCGCCATTCCCTTGCGTTCAGTCAAAACGGTACACGTTGCTAACCTTTTGCGCACGGGAGTAATAAACCACTGGGGTTGCCCGGAGATGTTGTTAACCGACAATGGACCCCAGTACGTTAGTAGGGTGTTGAAGAAGGTGTGCCAAATGTTCGAGATAAAACTTTGTCACACCGCGCCTTATTTGCCTCAGGCCAATCCCTGTGAACGAACCAACAGATCGCTTAAAACTATGATAGCTATGTTTTGTGAGGATAGTCACCGAAAATGGGACGAATCTATATCCGATTTGATGTTTGCCTTGAGGACGGCGGTTTCCGAGACAACCGGTTTTTCTCCTGCCGAACTAAATTTGGGAAGGAAATTGAGAAAACCAAACGATTTGTATCGCGAGTCCGCTTCCGGGGAAGTTACGGAGTTCGAGCCCCACACTTATGCGGAGCGTTTACAAAAATCGATTAAAAGAATGATTTCCGATGCGGCGGAAGCGCAACGGAAAGCGTCGGAGAAGCAGGCCCACTATTATAATTTGAGACGCAGAAAAGTTGAATATCCAGATGATACACTAGTATGGCGGAAAAATTTTCCAAAGTCCGCCGCCGGCGAGTTCTCTGCGGCAAAGCTGGAACCCAAGTTCATTGGCCCTTTTTTAGTTAAGCGTAAGGTCGCTGACTCTATTTATGATTTGGTTACGATAGGGGGTAAGGCCTCCGGGCAATGGCACGTTCGGGATTTGAAGCCAGTGTATTGAGCCATTGCAGTGGGCGAGTTTGGTTATTTTTTGTTTTCTTTCGTTTAAAACAAGGCACGTTTGTTTTGGGGAGGGGGGTGATGTAACGTTTAAATGCTGGCGCTCCGGTGCGCCCACTGCTTTTCTTTTGTCTTTTGCATTTGCCTAGACAGCCGCGGAGACCGCTGTTGGCAGAGAGGGGGGGTATGAGCTACGGCTCGGATTGAAAGGAGGCAGTTTTCGTCCGAGAGCTCGGTCGTGAGCAGTTTCGCGGTGAGTCTCGTTCTCCTCTTGGCTTTCGTTAGGTTTTGGACTCCCCTTCGGATGAGTAGACAGGGTTTTCTGTTTTGTAGAAGTTGTTCCTTTTCCTTTTCTTTACCTTACCCCTTATTCCTTCCCAACCCCATTCTCGATGATGAACAGGTGCTCGAGTCAACGAGTGGTTGACCGACACTGCCTATACTGAGAGAATTCCTAATTTTCTTTAATTTAATATATTTCATCCCACAACCTTTCCCTTTTCCGAGTGCGGGCGGAATCCATTTCCCGTACTGGCGCCCATTGTGTCCGAACTTTGCTGAGCCCTCCCGGGAAGAACGTTACACTCCCTCCCGCCCACTGTGCAGGCTTCACAGTTCAGAGTTAAGTTGCGACGGCTACACATTTGCCGCAAATTACTGTTACCTATGCGCTACAGTGATGGATTGATTTATAAAAGGAGTTTGCTTCATTGGTTCGGCCATGTTGAGAGAATTGATGCCAGTCAAATAACGAAACGGGTATTACTCGTGGTTGTATGAATTATGAGAGCGGCTGCGGTAAACCTAGGAAGTCTCGAGTGAATGTGGTGGAGGAGTCTCTTTAGAGGAGTGCTAAGAGTCACAAGAAGAGGAAAACCAGCATGAGGCAATGCATGAATGTAACAGAAGCGAAAGAGGTACCGGAAAAAGAATAGGACAGTTTGGTGGAAATAATTAGAGGGGGGTCGACTTTACAGGCCCATCACCGAGTTGAACTTTTTTGGCTGTGCCTGCTCTGAACGGGAATGCGTGATGGACACCCATGTTCGTGTGAAGTGTCACCTTGTGCCGAATTTTCGACACAAATTTGGCCATAATTTCGCCGCGGACATTTTCGCTCGCGGACATCGTCATCGTCGCGAGATGTTCTAAGTGCGGTAGGGAGATTTCAAAGTGCGCACTGTCGGCAAAATTGCGCGTTATCCGCGATATTGCGCGACAAGAACAAGGTGCTCTACTTTTATAGTGAATTCGCATCTGGCGTCCTCTTTTCGAAACTTTGTGGCAATAGTGCTCCTCTACGCCGCCGTCTCGACCAATGGCCAGACGAACAGTTCCCCTACTTCCCCCTTCTCCACTGATCCAGAGCTACCTCCCCTCCTTTGACTGCGCCGACCGGACGTTTCATCGCAGCGGCTCTCTCCTCTGCCGGCCACCGAAGTGTGTACCTCGTCAGCAGGCATCGTTCGTCAAGTTTCGACAGCTAGCCAGCGGGCCTCATTGTCGTATAATCGTAATTGTTATTTAGTATATTAAATATAGTGTGAATGGTGGAAATCAATCCGTATTGGTCATTTTTGACTCCTTTCCCACTGTGTCAATTCGTCTTTCCGCGACGTTCGTCGCAACCTGGATGACAATATCAGTTCACTAAATATCAACTAGACTAATGGCATATCAATGATGAAACAAAAGGCTGTGCTGGAATGAAGAGAATAAGGAAATTGTAACACAAAAATCTTTGCACTGACCGTTGTCTATATTTCTACGAGTAGATACGAGTCATGAACTGTTGGAAAACCGGATCAGAGGAGACGAGAATGCTTAGTAATCTGGTGTTGGAGACAGATCATGAAGATCAAATGGACAGATACAAGAACGTAAGAGGAAGTTCGAAGGAGAAATGAAGAAAATATAACTAAGCGGATCACAATAATTAACAGAAGACAGAGATGGATTGGCCATGTCTTGAGGCACAAGGAACTTAATAGAGCATTATTGAAGGGAAAATAGAATGGGAAGTCCAGCGAGAATGGCCAATGGGTAAATGTATTAGATTGCCAATAAAACAGGGCAAGAAACAAAATGCATGTAGCAAAGAATAGGCAGAAAGTAGAAGAAAATAGGGACAAGTGGAGAGCTGCGATTGAAATAGAATGACTTATGATGGCCATGTGACTCAGCTGAAAAAGTTAAAAATAATTTTTACTAGTGTGGCGCACTCAAGTGAGCAGCGCATGAGATAGTTTTTACTAATGCGTGCCCATATGCCAGCTCGGCACTTACAGTGACAAATACAGATTAATGGCATAATTTGCAAACATTAATCAATGCCATTAAGTAAGGACTTCGAAGTGAAAAATTATGTTTGAATGAAGCGGTTGGCTGTTAGGGGAGTGGAGCGGGGAGCTGCAGAAAACTAATGCTACTATTGATGACTGCTAATGATGATATTGAGAACAAAATCAATAATGTGATATGGCAATTTGAATGACAGCCCCCGATCGGAAAATGGAAGTAGCTTCCAAAAATAGTGTCTCACCCAATGCCGGGAGATAAAGATACATCCGTCACAAGGTTTTTCTCCGTCCTTGAGATTTACCCGATCTCGAGAGACTAGCCTAAGTTTTTTTGAATAATTACAAAGCATATCTTTGCGTTTAACTTCCTCCTTAGTTAGGCACTGCCGAATAATTTACATGAAGTTGTGAGGAGCTACTATTTGTATCCTAGGATATTGCGGTACGGGAATCCATGCCCACCAAGGCTAATTTAAGAAAAGAGAACAATGAAAAGTAGCGTCGATACATATCTCAATAACTCCGTGGAATATTAAATTCATTCGGTGTTGATTCCGACGTATAATTGAGTACTTCTTATAAATTTATTAATACTTCTGCGAGTCTTTCCCCATCCATTGGGCGTCTTCCAGTTATAATTATTTATGCCTCTTCCTCAGCACGTCTAAATTAACTATTTTTTCCAATTTATCTAAAATTCATACTTCTACTTCGTTATTCTGCACCCAAAAACTTTTCAATGTTTCTGCATAACACAAAATTTCTTTGTCTGGATTCCGGTTCTTCCACCATGATACCCTACCACCGACTCATTCGTTCGCCTTCCTCTCACTTCCATGCGTACTGCTTCTCTGAGCCATGCAGGAAAGGTTTTTTGACTAAATTTAACGCAAAAAATTAAAAGTCCAATATGTAAGAGGAGTAGTGATTACGACGCTTGGAATTCAAGAAGACCTACGTGCACCTCGGCGTAATTGGAAGAATAACTGCCAGGTACACGGAGGACGACGAGCTAGTTTAGTCATGAAGGCCTTAATGTATTTAGTTTTAATGAGAAAATGAGAAGCTAAAGTTATCATGATAGCAAGCCGTAACGAATAGCAGTACGGACTCGCTCGTGCAGGTTTTGGATAAAAGGTGAAAGCCGAGGTAATTATGTTACAGAAGCATCGAAAGTTGAAGAATTTTGAATTGCTAACAAGGTGGAAAAGCTGACTATGAAATAGAACTCGGTGTGGGCGGCGAGGATTGCTGAGAGAATGCGGTTGAATGCAAAAAGTTTAGAGTAGGGTGACGAGCTGACTGGGTATATACGGAGGAAAAAATCACTGCATTTTAAAGGCGCTACGAAGAGGAAAAACTATTCAAAAATTGTGAGAGAAGGCGCACTCGCATTTACCAGAATGACAGATTGAGTTGTCCCACTTTGGCAATCAGTATTTTCATCCGAGGGAAAAAGGCATGGATAAAAATTGCCTCATCAAGAGAACATCGAATATTCATTTATTTCCGTTGAGGCAGAGAGAGAGAGAGAGAGAGAGCTTCCGTTGAGCCATTAAGTTGAGATGAGATAATGGGTACAGAAAAGATAACACTGGCCATAAGTATAACCAGCGAATCCAAATTATAAGGAGTGGGGAGAATAGCCAGAAAGAGTAATTTTAATTTGAAATGATCAATTTTAATAATTTGCGTAAACTTTTGCAGAGCCACGGAAAACTCAACGAAAAAGTGGAAAGTCAAATCAGAGCGAGTTCTTAACTTCGAAGAATGTGCAATGCTGATTGCATCCGAAGAACAAAACCTATGAACACAGAAGCGTTTAAAAGAGAAGAAAACTGATCACCTACATCTACATACTACCCTATGAGCCGCCACATGGGCGTGAGGCAGGGGGTTTAGGATCATAGAACTCGATGTAAAAATTTAATGAAATGATAATTCATAAATAGAATATTATGGTGGGCAACGCTGCATCTTCCGGATTCTAAACGTATAGTGAATAAAAAGTGGTAAAATGGTAACGTTAGGGGTGTAGGCGTGAATTGAATTTGACTCTGTTTGTAGTCCGTGGAAATCTTATACAATTAAACATAGGCTTGGAGAGGGTCCGTTTGGAGGGATACCTGAAGTTTCTAAACTTGTTGAAGAATATTCAAAGGATGCATAAAAAGTGGTTACAGGACTTTTTGAGAGTCTTTTAATTACAAATACAGGATGGGATACAGAAAAAGAGGAATATTAAAATATTTGTGGCTGGAGGGAAAATTTTAAAAGGGAGATAATATTGGGAATATGGATTTTCGGCGGGTCTGGCTATGGATGTCCGATTATTTTGCGGCGAGGACCTGATTAAATGACTTATAACTTTATTACCGTCATATACTTGATAAAAAGGTCAAACAGTGAGATGCCAAATCAAAGAACACCTTTGATTCCCGAAGAGGAAACAATTCCAAATTTTCCACTTGATGAGCACGTCTGATCAAAATTGGGCTATGTATCGACTTAAGGAACACGATAGTCGCCAACAAAATTAACAGATACTTTAAAAATCATCTGAGAAGCATCCGATATGATGATTAGCACAGAGAGGATGGTTATTCTGTTACTATGAATTTGTTGGTTCAACTCCTTGACTAGGTAAGCTCGCGAAGAAGTAAAAGGTTACCAATTCACACTGGCCAAAATCCAACAAAAGCCAATGATTAAAAAAAAATTACCGCTCTAAATCGCGCTATCAACGAAACCATTGCAGAATAGACATCGAAACTAAGCTAAGTGTCAACTTAAGCAGCAATGCCTCACCCTGAGAGGTGAATATATACATTTTGGAGAACAAATGGAGACCCATTGCTTCTTACGCATTGTCTGGACTAATGACAAAGTCAGAACCAGAAAAAAACTTTAAGACGAAGGACAGGTGCCAGTTAAGATCGATGTATAAAGTAACTCCTTGAATACTAAATGAAGGAGTGTAAAAATCACCAGAGTCAAGAAAATTACCCAAGTATTTAGGAAGTTGGTACGAAATTCGATGAACTCGCAACTCACAATGAAAATAAAACTAGCAATAAACGGCCAACTGGGCCAACTTCTGCATTATTTTAAATTTAGTAAATACACATAAACGATGGCAGGGATACCAAAATATTAGGAATAAATTAAGACCAACCGGACATAAGCCAGGAAAAGCTGGCTTCTGATTACATTATGCACTACTAACGAGGCGTAAAAGCATTCGAATGCCAAACAATAAGACCCAAAGACCGCAGGAATTCCTCTACTAATCGGGGAGAAAGAGTGGCCCGCGAAAGGCAGACTAATGCAGCTGAAATCTGGAAAAAGGAAATCCATTTTCGTTCAGAATTTGCGTAGAATATAGTGTTCCTCGTATGATACCCGCAGTGATGATGGTGAAGTGACTTGCAGCAAATATCGCCGTTGCGAATGAAGGAATGAAATGAATGCCTCGAGGCTATAAAAAGCAGAAGATGTCGCCTCGCTGGCGGCTGGTCTGTGGAAACGGTTTCTTTTTGCCCGACTTCAGAAAAAGATGCCGCTGTCATCATTTTACATAATTAGCGATGCGCTGACTCCGAGTCGCTCTGAAATTTTACTGCGGCTCACCATCGCGCATGACCACGGTTACCTTCGCGACCAGCGCGCGTCGTGGGTCATTTGATCCGAGACGATTTTTACCTTTCTTTAAAGAATTCTCTCTAACTCGTTGGAAGTTTTCCTGCAAGGTTGAAACCACCGTGGAGTAGTGTATGGAGTAAAATAAAGACTCCGTTGATAGAATGATATGTAATAAATATCTAACTTTACAAACGTTCAGAGTAACGGTATTCTGTCTGGCGATGCAGTGTCCCGACTTAATCGAACGCCCGGTTTCACATAAGCCATGAAACGGAATTGGATGAACGTATTTTATCAAAGCAAATAACGCATCCATTCAAAAGATTTATTGTTGTTTCGCTTTAGAGATATGCGATCTCATTCATTTGCTCAGCTTTTGATAGGAATCGTGCCTGTAGCCCATTGAAATAGATACGCAAAAATCGTTGGTGCCCAGAGTTACACGGAGTCCCAGCAAGCTTAAATAAATTGCATGTGTAGATTACAAGGATATTTCTGAAAAGGTGGAATACGAGTTGCAAAGGCTGCTTCGAGATTCACATTTGGGGCTCTGTTTTTCTTTTCCAAAGGCCGCTTTATATGGGGTACATTTCATTGCATAATAGAATGTATCATAGAATGTACAAGAAAATGAATGGAATTAGAGCAAGTTCTAATTCCCATTCATTTGAAAGTCATGCAATTTGCTCCTGTACACGGTACTATTTCTCCTCTTAAGAGAGATCATGCATTTCATTTTACATTAAAATGTACCAGGTAAAGCGGCCTTAAGGCTTTAGACAAATTTTGAGGATACCGAGACTTGCCACGGTGTTACCACAATGAAGACACCCCAAATACAAGTAAGTGGGAAAAAAATTAATTTTTAAGAAGTTAGAAAAAATTGGGAAAATACATGAGAGAAAATTGAGGGATTTTTTAAATTTTGAAGTCCATAAACATCAACAATATCGAGATAAAGTGCGTCATGACGAAAAAGAAAAATCTCTTAGTTGATTCCACACTTAAAACTGTTATTACCAGCCTAGATTTCGATTGCCCTGCAATCATTTTTCAAAGGTCAAACATCTTCAAAGGTCAAAGGTTTGACCTTTGAAAATGATTGCAAGGCAATCGAAACCTAGTTTGGTAATAACAGTTTTAAGTGTGGAATTTATTAAGAGATTTTTCTTTTTCGTCATGTCTGTGGTTATCTTCCATAAAGTTACACCTAAAACCATTAAGTTTATAGAAGTGCGTATTGCTTAATAAATAAATAATTAACGCCGTCAGTAAATGGATACATTTTTACAGGAATTCGGCAATTAAAACGTTGATAAACCGGTAAATTCCGTGAATGACAAATCAGTGGATTAGCTGTCAAAAAAATAATTCTGCAACAAAGATGTGTGTTTGGCAGTAAGATGTGGTCAAAATCATGAAAAACTGTGTAATTTTTAGGTAAGTAGGCGCTTGAAGAGTATTCTCGCCGAATACACGATGAGCACAAGGCATTAAAATATTTTAGTCAGTTGTACAGAGCTGAATTAATTTCACTATGATTCAACCCATTCCGCAATGTTGAACAACTTCCAATAAAGCTGAAAAGTCGACCCAAACGCACCATTCAAATGGAACAATACAAAAGACTTTTTTGTCTCCAAATTTTTTGAAATGCCAATTTTCCTCATTAACAAACACACACACCCAATGAAAGTAAAAAAAATAAATTCCAAGTTTATTTATATAAAAAAGGTACCGTTTCTATCAGAGAGTCTACGTAATATGGTGGGTATTAACATCCTCACCTACTCGCTGAGTCTAGTTCTTTCACTTGAAATAATCGTGAAATATACTCAGTACCCTTTGCATTCAACTTGATGTTTCTCATCACTGAAACATAATGATAGAATTCATAGCTAAATAAGAAAATATTACAGACACGTTATGTAATATGTATTGCATTCAGATCTATTTTGTTTTGATAGCTAATTAAATAAGCAACATTTCCTTAAATGTATAAATCAAATTCTTTCTCTCTACTTCTCTTCCATAAGTAACTTCGGTAAGACATCAATTATATGCGTACAGCAAGACGATTACCGAACAAAATCCAGAGCCAGCCATATAGTTTATTACACCCAGGTTCTTTACAGCAGCAAGTATGCATCATTTGCAATTACTAATGACTATGTGCCTTTCACCGCTTATCTGAATGTATGTAAATAGTACATCCACTTAAACTGTTATAGTGGCCATATAGATAAAAATATTACAAAATATGCTGAATTGCAAAATAAATAAGTGCCTTGCATAATAAATAAGTACCCAAGCACAAAAAAGTAAATGGGCTGACCACGAGAAACAAATCTAACTAAGACAATAGCATTACACGGCGGTCTGCTTGGGGTTTTATCAGTTTTCTCCACGCCTTAGAGCGAATGCCGGACAATAAGACTTCCCGGAACCAATCTATTCAAATTCAAATCATGCCAAATTAAATACAGAACTATCCAGAGTTACAAAGATTATATGTCACTCAATTTGTGTGTTCCTTGAGTTGTTTTTGGGTTTTGTATAAATAACCTGCTCCAGCATTCCGAGTATGCATTTAAATACATCATGAAATCAGAATATCTTCCTAAACATCTATTCAGCTCAATTCGCTGCCTGGCTGACCGTAGCGCTTACTGTAGCGTGAACTGGACTGAATTGGGACTAATCGTTTGGCCTCGGAAGTGGGCGAGGCAAGTGTAAGGCGTAGGAGGAAGTGGAGTGCGGAGCTGTGACCGCCTCGATGGCCGCCAAGGACGACTTCAAGGCCATGGCTCGAAAAACATTGGACGTTGACGTTATTGCACATGGGCCAGACACGAAACTGCAAACCAATGGGAGTGTCTCTCGTGTCGGAGCTTTTCCTATTACGAAGGCTGATTGGGATACGTCGCTATGAGTCAAGTATTTGGATAAACTTTAAAAATAATCTTTCGAGTTCAAAGCCAATCAAATTTTTCCAAAGTTTCTCGCAAATCTCTATTAGGACCAAAATCTCCCCAATCACCTTAATGTGACTTCTACATGGCATTGAGGCAAGGATGTGGACTCACCACCAAGATAAAAATATTTTCACTTCAGGGATTCGAGCCTGGAAACTTGAAATGGGAAGACATTACGCCAACCCGATCCCGAATTTGCAACCCTTTACATGTATCCTTAATCCTTGTTACGATACCCTTCCATTTAATAGTACTTTTAACTTTTGCGTTCCGTTGCTTACTTGTGTAGAATCTTTGCCTTGTGGTCAAAGTACCTAATATAGATGAAATATACGTGCTCAGTCACATCTTCAACCTTTTAAACTCACATTTCAAAGACGTTTTCTTTTCATTACTCCTATACTATACAGCCAACTATCCGCTCATGCAAATACGGAAAGAATATTAAACTTTTCTTATCGATATAGAAGTAGTTAATATTATTAGGCGTTAAAAATATGGAAGTGATACTAGGAAATTTTTATGAATTTTCCTTCTTAAATAATAAGGTAGTATTATTTATGCTATTGTAACTCCATCACAAAAACGGCAATCATGCACCAATTTTGGTTCTTTAATAAATAATAATGTACTGATACGGAAATACCCCAAAACTGGGAAAAATGTTTGGGAAATTCTAACAAATGTTCATTACTATTAAAGAAAATTAATGATGCATGATGCTATGTATAAAAATAATTTTTTTCGTGTGATCTATATTCATTAGGCTAATTTAAAGCTATAAATGCGAAAATTTCACAGAAGGAGTTCACATTTTATGAAAAGCATAATTAGCTAAAACAAAAAATAGTATTCTATTCTAAGTAGTTTAAATAGTAGTCCATTGTATTTTTGCCGTAATATTGGTATGGTGGTAATTTGCGTCGCTATATAAGAGGAACAGGTTCAAGATGAAGGTTGATTGATCACTATGCTCAGTGGGTCTAAAAATTGTGGCTATTGCTGATGAAAAATAAACCGGAGGTTATGATAAATTTTACAAGCATTTCTTAAAGACTTTTGCTCACGCGATAGCGTTTAATTGTTAAAAAATTATCAGCTGATTCCGTTGAAGTTACTGCGCGGCTAGTTCCGAGGTTCTTTGAGAATGCTAAAAAATTGTTCTTATTTAGTCATTTACCTAATAATCGAGAGAACTTAATGTGAATTCTGTACATAATTATTTGTTGTCTCCCAATGTCAAATTTCTGCATTTGTAAATGGACATTGAAAGGTGATTTCGGGCTAAAAACAGAGTTAATGTGGTCTAATATGTGATTTAGCTCATGACAAAACCTTCTAATATAAAGCTACAAGTGACCACGTGAACTGTTTGCAGCAGTTAACAAAGTCATGTTCAGGAGGTCAATTATCAACGTGTCTTTACTGAGGTTACAATGCGCTGCAGTGGTCCGATACTGAGAAAGCTTGAAGGTGGCATCCGAAGACTGGCTAAACTCCTTCACTCCCGATAAGGTTCGCCCTTCCCTACTGGTTGCCCACGGAATTGCCACTTCGGTGCAAGAACCTCAGGAGGAGTCAATCCGGGTGACATCTTTCTTCAGCCCCATACGGAATAACCATGCTTATTTCCTGCAAGCGTAACATATTAGCAATACAATATCACTATAAAGAAAATTTCTGAACAAAGTCGATAAACTTACCACGAATACATAAGTGTTAGCCATACGCAATGAAAGTATGAACAAATCAAGGGGTCGGCGAGATATTCCAATGAGAGTCAAAATCAACATCTACACGATGTTTTGCAAGTCATCCAAAGGGTGTGTGACAGTAGATAAATTTTTGCCAAATATGACAACAATATTAAATGTTATATTGTTGATGGAATAACAAATAGGATAACGTGAGCTATTAGTTAAAGCAAAAAAATGCACGATTAAATGGATTAAAACTATAGCAAAAGCGTGAATTAAAACGTTGAACAAAAACATACACTACGTCAGTCGTAATGAGACTACAAAAGCTTTAGCCTAAACGAGAAATAATATTTCGACGCCTTAACTGAATAACCAGCCATTAATGAAGCAGATGGTAATTAGTAATGACACTAATGAAGATAGGTTTCCATTTCAAGAGATATTTATTAATGATTGATTCCGGCTGACAATGTATTACCTCTGGACCCATTCAAAACAAATGTGATTATTCCTTAAATGACCTTATTAATGCCTAAATATTCCCAATAAGGGTTTATTGAGAATCAGTGAATAGGTTTTCAAAAATATACATAAAATTGAAAAATAGCAACGCGAATGGGTAACGTTTCATGGAAAGAAAAGTATTCAATTTTCGCTTCAAGCCGTGCAATGAAATGCGAGTCTTGCATGCATCAAATTGAAATCATCGTAACTCTCAGTTATTCTGGAAAGCAAAATTAAAGTCCGAAAGCCACACCCGCATTACGTTTCAATTTTCCACTGTCGGGAAAGTTCTCAGTGGGAGAGGAAAAGAATAGTTACATAAGCCGCATTACACGGAGATCCTACAAAGCAGCGTAACTTAAAGTAACAAAAGAATGCGAGAAACCGTTCAAGAGATAGTGGCATAGAGGGGGATATGGGAAATAAGATGGGAAGAAAAGAAGGCAAACAAAGAAGTCCATGGCGGAAAGGAGGTAAAGCCAGTATAGAAGATATAGATTAACGGAAAATTGATGGTTAGAAATCCGGGTGTTTAAGGCTATATTCGAAGAGAAAAGGCAACGCGAGTCAGTGAAAAGGTGAGAGAGAGATAGAGAGAAGTATATCTGCTTCAGATGAAGAGATGTATAAAGCATGCCCGGATGAATCACAAAAAAGTGAAAATAGGAGGGAAACGCGAGTTGTGGAACAGGCAGCTAGTTAAACATTTAGGCTCCCCGGTCTGCCTATCTCCGATAAGCAGACCTCTATAATTGTCAGTGCTCCTTAAATTAACTCTCCATGGACGAGAAAGTCAAATTTGTCACGTTTCAAAATCATTGAAATATCTGCTTTCTAAGAGGCTTTTCCATTTAGTCGATGCGCAAGACTGAATTGTAACGCTTCGGATTGAGTGAGTGTGGAAATTTGCGTCTCTTTCGGCGGTTTGTCAAACAATTTGAATACATGAATGTGTGACGCTATCCACTGACGATTGCGTGCGTGTTGGAGCTCTAATTATTAGTTTCAGCTGTTTTATAAAGGAAAAATTGGGAAAGTTTAAAAAAAGGTACATTATGAAGGTAATGTTGAAGTATACCTCGTGTAAATATTATTATGTCAAGTATAATTATAAATTAAATATATACAATGAAAGTACGTCACATTTTATAATAAATGTTATTATAAAATAAATTGAATGTTATAAAAACGTTTAAATGGCTTTGAATTTAAAAACTAATATAGTAGCAGCAATTTTTTTCATGCTGATGATTCATTATTCCGTCCATTAAGGGTTAACAAAACATTACGGTGATGTCAATTGAGATAAATACGGTGGCAATTATCATTCGCTTCGTTTTTATAGGTTTTTACATAATTAGCGAGATAAGTAAATGAGTGAAATCTACGCTTTGATTTTTTTCACTTTCCACGGAGAATTTCCTACGCAGACGGTGTGCAAGTCTATAGAATTTCGGAGATAAAATGCCAAAATTTGTTCATGAGCAAGTGTAAGCATATGAATAGACGAACCTTCATTGTCCTCAAACGGGGGATCAGACTACGCATTGGCGTCAAATTATTCGTTTCTCAGTCGCTTGTGGGAAATAGATTTACCAAAATTATATTCGCGGAACAATGAAGAGATTTGCTAGTTAATGAAATTGAATTAAATTATTAACTTTTAAGGAGTATAATGTTATTAAAAAGAGTCGACTTCTAATTGTTACGCATATTGATGGATGCATTATATCCCATTGTTGACAGAATTTGATTTATGATAAAATAGGTTTCCACGCAAAAATGTTTTCAACATGAATTATTTTCTTGTATTTGTCATTATTTGCTATCATCGAGAACTTTAATCTCGGCTCAATGCTCAAGAGAGGAGTAATTTATAGAAACAATTGTTGAATCTGACAGAAAATGCTTTTTTAGCGAAGTTAACGCAAAATCTCACGTTGTATGAATGAAAAAGCTTCCAACCGTCCGTTTCTTTTTATCACTTTTGTTACTCTCGGAATGCGTGCGCATGAGTGAAAGAAAAAGAGCACTGAAAAATACAAAAATACCATTGTTTTGGCCTCGAAATGTAAGCACCGCTTTATTTCATGGCGATAACAACTTCGGCAATCGTTGAAAATTGAAACGTGGAAACGGTTCCGCTGATGCAGCCAGAAAATGAGAAAAATGCTCGTGTTGCGGTGTTTTAAGATGATTTTCTTTTTCCTTTCGTGCGAGCCAAGTGAAAAGTTGGACAAGTGCGCCCACTCTACTCTCGCTGGCCCCACGTGCAGAGAGAGAGAGAGGGGGGCAACTCCATGGTTTCATATATTTTCAATCACGCGAGATGCTTTCGGAGAGTTCACCGTGCATCTATCTCTATTTGCACTCTATGCGCGCGCGCTGAGCCTGTGCAAACTGCGGAAAGAGCACGGATACACGCGCGTGCCCTTTACGCCGCGGTTCGCCCGCCGATCGTTCTTTGTTCCTCTACGCCGTCGCATTTTCTTTCGCCGCTCAAATGGCCAACAGTCGGAGCGTTTCCTGGCGGTTTTCTTCGCATCCGATTCGCCGGATTTCGACCTCTGCCCAGTTTACAAGACTGGAATGTAGGTGCGCGGAAACGCCGGCCTATTTTTACTCTTGTGCGAACGAATCTCTAATGTTTCGTGCTTTTGGATTTCCCAAATTCACGCTTTCATTCCGATACGGTTAACCTCCTTATTTGAGGCAGTCTTACGACAGCCGCTAATGTTTAATCACATTTTTTGAAAGAGATATATCACATCTGGTTACGTTATTTTTAGTTATCTACCAGTTAAAGGTAGGTTTTATCGAAATGCGGAGAATACTCTGGATATTTACTCGTGAAGGGCTCTGTTGACCTCTATTATTTCTTTCTTCTCTTCCGCGTACGTTATGCCCTTCTTTAACTTGCGTAAACAACCTATTTTCTTGGTTCCCATTCCATATTTGCCCGAATTTCGTCCTTCTATCACGACCTTAAGCAGCCCTACGTCTCTTATTACTTCTTCTAACAACCTCCTAATCTCATCCCGAAGTTTCCTTTCCCTACCAACCATACAGCCATAGGAAACATAAAATCTTCAGATAGAGTCAAATATCTTGGAATTACCTTAACTTCAGATATATCGTGGGGAACATACATAAAAACATATGCAGCATAGCATTAAAGAAACTAGGATTTATCAAGCGTATAATAGGAAGGTCTTCGGGTGAAAAAGTAAAAGAGAGATGCTACTTCACTCTGGTTAGGCCACACCTCGAATACGCCGCGACCATTTGGGACCCTGGTCATAAAGAACCAAACCTAAATTTTTTACCAAAAAAATTAAACTGCTTCGAACGAACATATAGTGCTCACAACTTTTATAGGGATTAAGGTGAAAGCCCCTAGAGACTCAGAGGCTAAACTTTAGGCTTTGTTTGCTCCAGAAATTCAGAAATGGTGTGATTTAGAGCGGCTGGACAGAGCGATATTATCGTGACGCCTCACTATATCTCTAGGTCTGACAGAAGCGATAAAATTAGAGAGATCAATTTCCGAACAGATAGGGACAAAAACTCCTCCTTCCCGCACACAATAAGCGACCACAATAAAAACTGAGCTCCACTTAACACACTCCACTCATAATACACGTCTCCATTTCACCTCACAAAACTTTATCCCTTACATCTTTACACGGCTGGTGTCCTAACACCCCCTGCCACATGCGACACCTCGCAGGGTATCATGTAGCTGTATTATTTCTTTCTTCTCTTCCGCGTACGTTATGCCCTTCTTCATCCTATGTAAATACAAATTCTCTTCCTTCCCCTTCCCTATTTGCCCAAACGTCCTTCTGTCACGACCTTAAGCAACCCTACGCCTATTATTACCTCTTCTAACAACCTACTTTGCCTTCTCTTAATCTCATGCCGAAATTTCCTTTCCCTACCAACCATACGACTCACTTCCACGTTTGTCTTCATATCCCTTCATCGCACCTCATTCTCCATTTTCCTCCCCACCAACTTCTCAAAATTCTGTAGCCTTTTGTCCTCCTCTTTCCTGAGATTCTAAGTTTCTGAATCTCGCAGCGCTGCATCCCATAACAAACTCATACCGGCCTCTTCTATATATCCTTAATCAATTTAGTGCTACCCGTACCTTCTTTATATTCTTATTCAAAGTGGTACCCGTTATCAGCTCTCCCCTGTTGCTGAGTGCTTCTTTCGCTCGCGCAGTTTTCCTCCTCATGCTTTTGATATTAAGCCCATTTTATTCTAGCGTGCTACCTAAGAAATAAAAATCGCCAGTTTCTCTAGTTTGTGCCATCCTTCTTTGATGATCAGCCTTGATTTGTTCGTCAGAAACGATGCAACTCGTATCTAACCAACGTACTGAACATGTTCGTCTAGCCGCAGCACTCTCCTATTTTATGGCTTCACCGCACATCATTTTCCCGACTGCTTTTTGGTCTGCGCCCAGTGGCTGAGGGAACGTGCGAGATTCTGATTTGGACTGGGACGAGTGGTGCATGCCTGGTGTAGAATCACCCCGAGCACACACCCTAATGGTGGCTTTCACGTTACCTCGTAGGTGTAGATGTAAAATTCTGTTTACGCAATTCATGTTGGCTCGGTGATTCAAGTACTACCTTATTTGGAAGAGCCTGGGTACTAGTCCGGGCAGTGGTAGAGATCTTTTAGTGAAATTCTTGACTGCAGAGAGCAATAATATTCAAGTCTTTTTTTTTGTTCGTGCGATGGTCACTCAAAAAGTAATGCCCCAATTTTTTTTACTGAAAAATTTTTACTCCACAAAAATGAAATTTAAACTTATGAAAGAATGATGTTTTATCTACTGAGTCTATTTTTTTTACTTAATCTCCTTTAAGTTATTTTGTCTTCCTCCAGCGATTAACTAGGGCTTGTACGACCTGTCGGTACCAGTCCTCACTCTGATTACGGAGCCAAGTATTCACTGCGCTAATCCCCTCTCTGTCGTCCAATGTAGCAGCATAGAAAAGCACTAAGAGTCATTATTCAAAATAGATTAGAATAGAAGAGAAATTACGAAGTAATTAACATTCTTTCACGCCTTTAGTTTGTACCAGACTGGTACTTGCGAGCCAAATCTTGCAGAACATCCTCCGCAGAGTCCACAAAATTGGTCAGAGCTCTCAGATGTAAGACAGAGAGTACGTCGTGATAACCTGATAAGGCTTTGCGATCAATGGAGATGCGTGTCTCCATGATCGTCTCAACGCATTGATTTCTGATACCGGGGAGTAAAAAGAATGAGGGATATTCATTTTTGGCCACACCTCGTAATTTGGGAGGGTGACAGACAACTGACCTAATTGGCGCGGTCCCAGGCAGATGGGAGGTAGGTAATGCCCGCCCGTTTCACATTATCAAATGACGTGTCATGGTTTCCTGAATGGAAACGACGTCACTGAAACGTCATGACAGCGGAAATGTTGTCCTGAAAGCTCTTTGACGGCTTCGTCGTCATAAAATTCATTTCGTATTGAACATTTCTAAAAACTTTTGAATAGATTTGAGGCCTCTGAGTGAGCCAGAAGCAAGTGACCTTTAGCCTTCTCAGAGTTCTGCCTGCTTCTCAAGAGGAATGAGGAGAACTGAAGTCTCCAGACGGCCTTCTCGGAAAGACGAGCGGAAATATTATCTGAATCGCATTACGTTGCTATTCAGTTTCTGTTTTAGTTTGAAACCGGCTGCATTGCTAAAAACCCGTCTTTGACGCCATTGGCTATTGGCTGGAAAGTCTCTCTAATAATTCTTGATCAAGCATTCTTGAACTGCTATCATGAATCACCTTTGACACGGTTTGACGTTTGATATTTTATTGTCAACGTTTCTTGTTCACGGATAATTGAGTTGTGTGATATGGGTTTTAGAAAAAAGTCATTGGAAAATGGAGGAATGGTGAAGATACACTCGGCTTAGGCGCTGAGCCAGCTCTTAACGGAATGAGCAAAGGAGACCACGGTTCTACGTTCCACTGGACGGAGATGCAAGGGGCCGTATCACGGCTCTTTTATTCAGTAGCCGGCGGTGGCGCCGGCGTGCACGCCGTCGTATCCCTCGGCGGCGGCGCCGAAGGCATAAATTAACAAACAGTCGTATGTATGCATAAATGAAAAATTATGAAGTTCATAATTATGCTTTAAACATCTTAATGAGCATACAGTAATTAATAAATATAGATATTTGTGTGTGAACGGTCAAATATGGAAACTTGCGGTAGTTTTTCATCCAAACTATACAAACAATACTAACGTGTAAACAAAAAATGTTCTTGGGCGCGAAGTGTAAATGACTAAAATATTATTATGGCTATCGCCTACCACTGGTTCACGAAACCTACGTATCCTTATGAAAATTTATCTTGTTTTCCAACTCAGAGATGAGTCTTGGAATTTTGATTTTCTCTTTGAAAAAGTCCATTAACAATGAATATGGGTAGATTACGCTTGCTGATACCCGCTACGCACAGATAGGCCTGTTTCATGGTCAGATGAATGAAAATTGTCACGTATGTCGACTGTAGAGGTCGATGGTGGGCATCGAATACCATAATACGATTGTCAATCGATTTTCGATGGTCAATTGATTGACACTGGCCGATCGATTGCCGATGGTCGATATACTACCGATGATCGATCGATTAACGACGGTCAATCAACTTTCGATGGCCAATCAATTGTCGATGATCTATTGATTGCCAATGGTCACTCGATAATCGATTGTCAAGGGTCAACCGACTGGCAGTGATCTAGTAAACGCACTATAAACTTGTCGAGTCGATGGTCACTGACCGGTAAATCGGAAAATAGGTGCGTATCTGCCGTCAACCGCGGCCTGGCGCACGGACGACGCCTCGCACGGGTCAACAACAATTGACAATCATCGAAGATTATCGTCGACCATCGATAATCGACGACCATCGACAGCGACGATCATCGATATTTCCCATCGAACAAGCCTACGCCCAAATATTTCCAACCCGTCGTTACCAGCCACGGATACTGAAGGCGCCTATCCCTCCAATGCCGCTGCAAGTCGTCATAGGCGACGTCCTCTGGAACTAGATAGGGGCAGAGGGATCTCCCTCTCTACGGCTTCTTCGTTCACTCGACTATCGCGTGCTTCTTGATGAGTTCATGAAGGTATTGCAGAGTTTTGGCGCTAGAGGAAGATGGTGATTCGGTTTCAGCAGCCGCAACCTTAACGTTCTAACGCGTAGGGTGTGACGAACTCCTCTTTAAAGTCGCAGCGTCGATCGCGGAGATAAGTCTCTCAGGTGCGTACCGCCAGAGAAATGTAGTAGTTCACGTTGGACAGGTTTCTGGTGCTCCTGGGACATGTATTTATGAGTATGTGCTTTTTAGGACAAAACATCTGCCTACGCTCTCGAACAGCAACAAAACGATCCACATAGAGAGAAATGTCAAGAGTTCTATAATCTCGCAAGCAGCTCATCCTTCTAGAGGAGAGTCACTTTTCCTGGCTTTCCCTCTAGAATAAAGAAAGTAAATGCTAGAGTCTCTTATGCTTTGATCATCAGGATTAAAACCACTGTGACATAATAACTCGCTATTTCCACTACGGCGATTTTGCTGAGTTATGTACACTTGAAGTACTAATGAGTAATTGTGTGATTAAACTGATGTGGGTCTGGTGCAAAATAACCCAAACTCTTCTTATTGTTTAATATATTTTTGCCCTTAATATGGCAGTAAAAAAGTATATATATTAAATAATCTGTAGAAAAAATGAAATGTCCAATTTCTTAAACAAATACTATGTCGCTAAACGTGATATGTGGCAGCTGACTTAATAGATTCCAGCGTAATTGCGAGAGGGCGCGCCTAGATATTAGAAAGTCGAAGTCGACTTTCTACTCCGAAAGTCAACTTTTTGGAAATCAACTCTCAATTTTCAATGTCGACTTATGTCATAAGCTTTCGAATTTTAAATTTTAAAACAAATTAATTCCGGATGAATTTATTTTCTTTGTATACAGAGCCAGGGATTCAGAGTACAGAAGAATACGAATTTTGTAGGACTGCCAATTCGATTTTTCGAATAATAAATTGACCATTTTTCGCAAACAGTAGCCCATAGCATCATCAAGCCATTTTGGCCTTGACTATGCATATTAGTACCAACTTGATGCATAGGATGGTTATATCGCGAATGAAAGACAGTAGCTAATGTGCTGATCGTGGGAATTGTCCGGATGAATTTATTTTCTTTGTATACAGAGCCAGGGATTCAGAGTACAGGAAAATACGAGTAGAACGATGAGTGGACAAAGGTATTGCGCCAGCCCTTTTCAGTCTTAACAGCTATGACACGTATGTTGGTGTGGCGTGCGAAACTCAATCTCTTACTATAGTAAACTGTATCTTGGATCCATTATAGTTTTAATGCGATAATACCTAGCCTCAAACTGCGCAATTTTTGCCTGAAAATCCTCAGCTTGCTCAACATTTTGCTTTTTATTCTGCAATAAGATTTTTGCAATAATTTCATGATAGCGCTCATATAGCTCATTCAATCCTTCCGTCATCGCCTTCAATAAAGCCACTTTCTTCACGTCACTGGGATCGCTTTCCACTAAACCAGCTACCTCTTCGATACGAATTATTTTCTGAGAAGTCAACTCCTCTTTTAAAATAATTCGTCGATCGGAGCCATAATAAACTAACGACAAACCCACCAACAATCCTTTAAGGTAATACAAATATACGAGAAACCTCAACAATACGAGACTGAGCAAAGCCGATAATCCTAAACCACCAGTACGAAAGTAATTAATATCGACAAAATTTTCCTAAATCCATAGTATCCGGCCCGAAGGACCAAAACTTCTGGCGTACGAAACTCAATCTCTTACTGTAGTGAATTGTATCTTTGATCTCTAACCAGTACGAGAATTACGACAGTCTGGGAGCCCCACCGATCCAAAATTGCCACTCACCTTGCCGACGGGCCTCGTCTTCTCCCTAGGGTCCTTCGGTCGCTTCAACCATTCACCAGGACGACACACGATGAACTCCCTCGTTCAACTCCACCACACCAAACAACAGGCGCACACCAGCGCGCCACACGGCCACGCGAACAAAACAAAAAAGGTGAGCAGCGATTCCGCTCCCGGCAAGGCTCCCGACCATTCAACGTACTGGCGCGAACAACCCGCCCGCCTTGGCACGCTACTCCAACAACCAAATAAATTTAAATGTTGTCTATGTCTACATCAACCGTCCTAATTAATCTATACCTAATCTTGTGTGCACCTGACCTAAACGAGAAAAAAATATCCTACAGGGTAGGGAAAGGTGGACCATAGGGGAAAAAATATTAATTCTTCACTCCCCAGGGGCTGTTGGGGAGTCTTAAACAAAAGGAAAGGAAGCCCACGGAAAAGGAACAACGATACTCTAGCCTAACAGGTGCACACGAATACACGCCTAATCTAGCGGTAACAGTCAAAGGTTCCTCACGCCCCTCGTAATCATCCCTTGCACTGTTTTTAACTCGACTACTCGTATAATGCCATCCTTCCCAGGATGCACCTTACTTACGCGGCCTAGCCTCCACCGTAATGGCGGAAGGTTTTCATCTTTCACCATTATTAAACGACCCTCCAAATTTGGAAGCATTTTAAACCAATTTGTTCTCTGCTGGAGTGTCCCAATATACTCATTTTGCCATCTTTTCCAGAATGACATTGCAAACGAATCCATTTCCGTGAATAATTGCGGCTGCCCTTGAAAGAGGAAATGCCCAGGAGTCAATGCCTCCATACCATCAGGATTAGAACTAATTGGTGTTATGGGACGAGAATTGAGGGTGAGCTCCCATCTGGGTAAGTACCGTATAGAATTCTTCATACGCCAACGCCTGGGTACCTATAGCGGCCGTAAGCAACCTTTTAATCCCCGCTTCCCAAATTTCACCAAAATTCGGTGTAACGGGCGGAATTTAAGTCCATTTAATCCCTTTTTCACTCAAACTACCTGCAAGCTTATTCCGGTACTCCTGAGACGTAGTAAAACGTTTTCCCTCCTCTAACCTACGTTTTGCGCCGACAAAGTTAGTGCCACAATCACTAAGGATTTCACTTAGGTACTTGTCCTCTGCGAGCGATAAAACGACGAAATGCAGCGAGGAAGGCTTCCATCGTGAGTTCGGACACTAATTCTAAGTGAATTGCTTTGGTCGACTGACAAACAAATAAACAAATGTAAGCCTTGTACTTGCGAGCGTTACAAAGTCTTCCAAGAGTAATATCGTAACGTCCTCCGTAGTCTACTCCACAAGCATTAAATGGTTTAATCTGCTGGAATCTTACTGTCGGCAAATTTCCCATTTTTGGTTGAACCGTAGCGGGATGTGTACGGAAACACTTGACGCACATTCCTACCCTTTGTCGGATCAAACTCCTAGCTGATAAAATCCAAAACTTATCATCATCACGAACGACCACCTGCGTATTACATGCTACTAACTCTTCTTCTAATTCCAAATATTGACATTCCGAGTCGGTAATTTCACCCTTTGTAGGCCGATCCGATTCTGGACTCGGCAACAAGGGGGGGGGCTTTTAATCACAGGATGTGGACACAATTCAGAGGACAACAGACACCTCGATGCGCAGTCTGCTGGGTTAGATTCGGACGGCACATGCCATTTACCGGAGAAATTAAACCCAGATTGTCACTAACTCTATTGGCGATGTGTGTTTTCCATTTGTGTGGTGACGATCGAATCCAATTAATAGTGACCATATAATCACTCTATAACGTGACAGAATCTTTTAAACCCGGCAAGGCAAAAACCTTGGTGACATGATCCAACAATCTCGCGGTCAATAAGGCACCGCACAATTCCAAACGCGGTAACGTCACCCTTTTCAGTGGTGCCACCCTTGACTTCGCCATGAGTATGTTAATTACCACTTCCCCAATATTTTGCGTCACTCTAGAGTACACAACGCCGGTATAGCCTTTCTCGGAGCTATCTGCAAAGCCATGAATTTGAACATTCACTGCACAATCAAACCTCAAATTTCTAGGAAGGGAAAACTGACTGACCATTGGCATGTCTCGACGACATATTTCCCATGTTTTCACCACGTCATCCGGAAGGATGTCATCCCATCCTACCCCTAATTGCCACAAATGCTGAAGGATACATTTTCCCACGAACACAACTGGCGTGATAAAGTCCAGCGGGTCATATAATGGTGCAATCTCGGATAAAATTGCTCTTTTTGTTATAGGTCCAGGGTCGTACTGAATGTTAAACGAGAAGGCATCTGACTTTGTCTGCCAAATCAACCCCAATATTTTTCCAACATAACCATTGGAGTCTTCTTCGAATGCGAAGGAATCGATATTTTTGGCCTGATGCTCCAATGGAATTCCCTCCAAAACTGCAGAACAGTTGCTAACCCATTTTTGCCATGAAAATCCCCCTAGAGACAACAATTTTATCAACTCGTCTCTCAACTTCACTGCCTCCTCCGGGGACTTCATAGATACCACAATCTCATCCATATAGGTTGATCTGCGGAGCGCATATGATTCCACAGGGGTAAACAGCCCCTTCATCCTCAACTAATTTTCCTAAAATTCTGATAGCTAGGTATGGGGCGGACGCAACGCCGTAAGTTACTGTTGTGATATTATACTCGCCAATCGGAGACTCGACCGCCAAAAGTCTCGTAGGAAGTCATAATGCCTCTCACCAATACTAATGTTTCGGTACATTTGGCGAATGTCTGCGACAAGGACAATATTTTGCATTCTAAATAACAGCAAAATATCAACAATATTTAATTGAAGCTATGGCCCAGAGCGCAATATCTGATTCCCAGAGGGACCATTTTCAGTGGCCATAGAGGCAGCGAAGACCACCCGAAACCTTTCGAGTGTGTCCTCTCAACGATGAAGGCAGTGATGTGGAATATAAAAGGGTACTGAAATTGTAAGTGGCCCCGCCGCTCGAATCATATGACCTTGCAGCTCATGATCTACTATGAACACATTATAGCGTTCCCTTAGTTTCGTCCATTTATCCAGACGTCGTTCAAGCTGGAGAAATCTACGCAATGCACCATTGCGTCTATTCCCTAGGAGCGGCGCATCACTTCGAAAGGGAAGCTCAACTACATACCGACCAGATTCTAATGTACTAACAGTTGATTGAAAGTGAGCTTCGCACTTCTAATCATCTTCACTCAAGTAATGAACGACTGGTGCTTCCTCCACTTCCCAGAATTTTCTTACAATGTAATCCAACTGAGGCTCCATATTCAAGCAAAATGAATCAATACCGGCAACCGGTTGCTGCACTCTTCCCACTAAACAATATCCCCAGAGTGTCTCTATTGCACTCGGAGTACCCTTTGGACCTGTGACTGTATTGCCAATCATTACCGTGCCCAACCATCCGGCACCCAAAAGAATATAAATAGCCTCAGGTCGATAATACTGTGGGTCCGCCAGCGGAAGATCCCGTATGTGGGGCCATGGCCTCAATTTTACCTCCATCCTACGGCATCCTACGGCATCGCGCAATATTCTCTATTACTGAGGCTTCGACCTCTAATAACTCGGCCTTCGGGGTCGGTTCAAATGCGACAGTCAATTTTCCGTGAGCGACACCTACCGCTGTTTGGGCCAAACCGAAAATGGATGTGATCGCACTTTCAATAGGAAATCCCAAGCGCTGAGCGCACGCCTTAGTAATCAATGAACCCTGACTCGCGCTGTCGTTCAAGATTTTGACGCCCAGATACCAACCGTGTTGGTCTCGTACCCGACCCACTGCGGTCGACAACAGGACAATGCATTTCGTACCTTCCACAATGGCCTTGGATGGATTAGTCACAGAGTCCACGGGAGTGGTCAAAGTTATCGACGCACCCCCATTATTCCCGTTCTCCCCGGGGTCGCTTTCTACGATCGTTTCCCCTTCTGCGTCCTTCACCGCGACTGCCTTAGTCGAATCCTTTTCTCGCGGCGAGAAATGCAACAAGGAATGATGTTTGAACGCGCAATGGCGACAAGGATTTCGGCGTCGACAGTTTTTAATTGCATGGCCACACCGCAAAAAACCTAAGCAAATACGTTTTTCTTTCGCCACACGAAACCTCTCGCTTGCGGACAAGGCCTTGAACTTCTCGCATGAATATAAAGGGTGATTGGATTCACATAATTCGCATTTCAGCGACGCGGGAACACGAAATGCGTCAGTGATGGTCACCAAAGCACTCGTCCCGACCAAAAACGACTTTGATTTTCCCTCACTTTGCATCCCCGATATTTTTTGGCCAGGAAACCCTCCCTTTGCTCGGCCGCATTTGGCTGCCTCCAGCACTCGAGCCTCTCGCTCCCAAAATGAAATAAAACATTCCACGGTCAACATCCCCTCTTTCTCCCACCTTGTAAAAGGAATAGAAGCAGTACTGCTCAATAGTTATGGGTCGTTCATGATTGATTCGTTCAAAATGATCGAATCACCAAGTGACTCAAATGACTCAGATTGATTACGAGAAAACAAGTCGATCTCGATCATCAATCATTACCATTTTCGCTTTAGTCTGGTGTATACGTTAAATCTAGTCCATCATCAATCATTCCTACTTCCGCTGGTGGCAATATGTGTACTTACTAGCAAGAATATTAGAATTACTTGCTAAGATTGCATAAAACCGGATTACAATTGCGTCTTTCAACGCCCAGTCGTCACATATGTCATTCAGGCAGGGAAGTTCAGCTTAAAAGAATGATTTGCGTACCATTCGAAGGTACTCTGATATTGATTTAGAAATTAAACACGATAGTTGATATAATGTATCCTAAAACTGATTCATCAAGTCCAGTTTACGAATATTATGAAATGGCTTTTGTGTATTAAATGACGGTATTAAAATAAAATATATTAGGTACTTATTCATAATGCTCATTGTTCCTCTGGGGTTGCGAAAAAATGTACACGGCTCTGTTTGACCCTGATTTGATATTTTCTGGTCGAATGAAAGTATACTGCCCTGTCACTTTTATAACAGAAAGGAATTCAAAACTTTATATCACTTAAAAGGTGAAAGAAAAAATGCTCAAGGTTATACTTTAACAGGAGTGGGTTAACAGTGAACAATGGCAGTTTTAACCTCAAGCAATAGTAAAGAAAAAGATTGCTGGGGAATAATTCATGTTCCATCCATAAATAAGAATGCCTAACTCTATTGTATACCAACGTGAATCAACTATTAGGACGGCACCTTGGGAATAATATGTTCCTTCTTTAAATAAATGACGTTATTTATAAGGGGAATGAAGTACAGACAACATTTTTAAAGGCATTAGGATAATGGTCTATCTCTTCGTGTGCTTATTCCTCAAAGATAGACATTTGTAATTCTGCTCTGGAAAACCACTATAATTCAAATATCTTTCTCGGGCTTCGCACCGGGTAATGTTTTCATAAATCGCCGACGTTTCGGAAAACGACTTGCTTTCCATTTTCAAGGCACGTGTTATTTCCGCCGCGACCACTTTAATTTTAATTTTTTAATTTTAGTGTTATAGTGGTCACGGCAGAAATAACACGTGCCTTGAAAATGGAAAACAAGTCGTTTTCCGAAACGTCGGCGGATTATGAAAACATTACCCGGAGCGAATCCCGAGAAAGATATTTGAATAGAATACACCGGGGAAATCTTAAATCATTTATCATTATAATTCACATGCTGAAATAATCCATTTTCATTTTACCAGTTTTCGTTTACCTCAGAAAATTCTTTCGATTTTAAAATTAAAAAATATCTGTTACAAACGATTGGTCGTTTCCTTTGAGTTCAGTCATTCATTTCAATCTCAAATACTCAGTTCACTTAAGTCGATCATTTCGATCTCGTTCATATTGAGTCAATTGACTCAATATGAACGAGAGCGAAATGATCGACTCATCATCCAAGTGACTTGACTCATTAAGATCGAATCCTTGAAAAGAACGACTTTGCCCATCTCTACTGCCCAGTCTTCGACACGATGTCCCAACGCCGTTAGCGCGCCCTAATATTCAATCAACAATGTAGAAAATGTTCGTAATTGTTCAGGCGAGCGACCAACAGGCCTCAACCTCAACAATGCCTCCAAATAGGCGTTTGTCAACAACGATGGTTGGTTATAGCGTGACTTCAAAGAATCCCATGCCACCAAATAATTTGCACCAGAAAGAGGCGACGACGACACCAACGACAATGCTTCCCTCTTAAGACATGAGCGCAAGTACATACATTTCTCAACATCAGATAATTCTGTAGAATTATGAATAACAGATTTAAAGACAACGTAAAAGCTCGGCCATGATTTAAGATCTCCATTAAACTCGATCAAGTTCAACTTCGGAAGAGCAATTCGCGACATATCGGCAGCGGCTACAGGTGTCGGTGCGGTAGCATTTAACTTATTTGACCACGAGCCTTCAGAGGGAAGCACCAAAGCCATTATAGTTTTAATGCGATAATACCCAGCTTCAAACTGCGCAATTTTTGCCTGAAAATCCTCAGCTTGCTCAACATTTTGTTTTTTATTCTGCAATAAGATTTTTGCAATAATTTCATGATAGCGCTCATATAGCTCATTCAATCCTTCCGTCATCGCCTTCAATAAAGCCACTTTCTTCACGTCACTGGGATCGCTTTCCACTAAACCAGCTACCTCTTCGATACGAATTATTTTCTGAGAAGTCAACTCCTCTTTTAAAATAATTCGTCTATCGGAGCCATAATAAACTAACGACAAACCCACCAACAATCCTTTAAGGTAATACAAATATACGAGAAACCTCAACAATACGAGACTGAGCAAAGCCGATAATCCTAAACCACCAGTACGAAAGTAATTAATATCGACAAAATTTTCCTAAATCCATAGTATCCGGCCCGAAGGACCAAAACTTCTGGCGTACGAAACTCAATCTCTTACTGTAGTGAATTGTATCTTTGATCTCTAACCAGTACGAGAATTACGACAGTCTGGGAGCCCCACCGATCCAAAATCGCCACTCACCTTGCCGACGGGCCTCGTCTTCTCCCTAGGGTCTTTCGGTCGCTTCAACCATTCACCAAGACAACACACGATGAACTCCCCCGTTCAACTCCACCACACCAAACAACAGGCACACACCAGCTCGCCACACGGCCACGCGAACAAAACAAAAAAGGTGAGCAGCGATTCCGCTCCCGGCAAGGCTCCCGACCAGGGAGTATAGAGTACAGGAGAGACAACGCCATGTTAAAGATTTGAGTCGGAATCTGGAGCAAGGAATCGGTTACAAAACAATCCCCTACGCGGCGCCACCGTAGACCCATCCTCTATGGTCGGCGTAATCCCACAGCCGAAATGGTGAATTCCCGATGAATTACATCGCACTAGTCTCGAGAATAATCACGTTAAAATTATAAAAGTTATACATGACCTCACTAAGTATTTATAACTTTCAGATTATTGAGCTAGGCTACCAGAGAGACCAATTTAAACTCCCTTGCGTGACAGAGTGCCACGCCCCCTTAGAGAAACGCAACGTAGGGGATACCACTTAAGAAGTAGCTAGTTGGTAAAACAGTTTTCCCGAGCTAAACCAAAATTATGGAAAATGCTAACCAATTACCAAGCAAAAAACAGCCACCCACTAGCATTACGGAATGTGAAACCGGCATACATAGCAGGCTATGAGAACCCCAAGGGCAATGGTTTTGAGCATGAAAGCAAAGGTAGCACCATCACTACTGACCAAAATTTTAATGAAAAGCAGTGACAGTCGCCCAAGGATTACTAGCTTTGAGCCAAAATGCTAAGCAAAGGTCCACTACCCCTCCGTAGTCAACGGATAACAGGAAAAAGGTATACCTAGAGAAACAAGAACGTTATGAAATAAAAGGAGTCTGTTCTTTTTTAAAGACATGTCAAATATATTTTACAATCAAAATCAGCACTGTCGACAAATTGTCGTACATATGAATACAAGGCTATCTGTTAAAACAATTACAAAGATAACTCTAAAACACAATAATTTTAGTTGATAAAGGCTGTTCCATTGTGTACTCCACAAATGTAGATCACATTGGTCTCATTACAAACTGAAGAGCAGGATTGAACTGGAAAAAAACGTTGACAGTGAACACAATCTTTCAATCCCCACTTTGAATCTCACATCCTCCATTTGTAACCTTTCCATCCAAACAAAATATTTCTATGAATGCAAGATGGTGGATGGATTGACCACAAAGGAGTACGTCAGTCTGAAATGGAGAACAAATATACATTTCAGAAAAGCTCAGTATCTCTATCATCAGCTCAGTAGTTATTCATGCACACTCAGAGCTTGTAGGATGTCTCCTGTCAGCAACCCAGCATTTAAAAAAAAAAACCTAAGCTTAAAAGAAAATTCATCCTCAGAATCATTGAATCACTCAAGAAACAGTGATCTACATAAACCTCATTCATACTCAGGGTTAAGAAGGATGTCTACCGTGAACCGTCACTCGCAAAGTGAAAAATTAAACAAAAATGAACACTTGGAATCATTAAGACTGATGCGTTCCAAGAAAGTGACTCCCTTAAACAGCACTCAGGGTTCAGAAAGAAGGCTCCTATGCAAGTGACCCACCAACTGGACAAATACATAATAGAGACTAATCTACATTTCAGATTCAATCAGCATAGTGTCCGATTCAATCAGCAATCACTATTTCATTCAAAGTTTAGAATGATTTCTCTTATGCCAGAGAATTTTTTACGGGCGGGAAGCAACCTTCGACAGGAAATGCTACTTATATTGAATACAGTGATACTGAAATATTACCACGAATTTCGATTACTCTTACATAAAAGTACACAACAAAGAGTCAGCAACAGCCAAAGAAATGATACTCCACGCATTGAAATTTGAACGTACCTTAGGTGCCTTTGAAAAGGCTCGGATTTTTCAAGCCTTTTTCCTTATTCCGTCGATATGTTGACGAGTAGCCACTGGCACACCCAGGAACAAAGCAACTAGAAGCCATGTATTAACCAAAAAGTTTATTATTTCACCAAATCACGGAACGAAGTTCCCCCACACCTTCACTCTTTAGCCGCAAACACGAAAAAGAGCAAGCCACAGCGATTACTCACGCGGGTCTCACAGCGCCGCACTTGATGGAAGCATAAACCTCTTCCCGCCAGGATTTCTTGCTCCCGATTCCGCCTCACTTTCCCCCCCCCTCCTCCTCCTCCTGTCATTCCGTTAGCTCTCCTGTACTCTATAACTCCTTGTTCCCGACCCTCCCGACCATTCAACGTACTGGCGCAAACAGTTGGCTTTCCACTATTTTATGTTCAGCGCGAGAATTTATACCGGTGGTAAGTGCAGACTTATGTTTGTGTTTCGACGACGGTTCTTGGTTTTCTATCCCATCGTGTGACATTTGATATCGAAAATGGTGCGCAAGAGTTCAACGTGCGAATATTTTATTGAAAACTGAATGTCGGCAAAGTGAAGTGCAAGGTTTGTAATTGAGAATTTAGTACAATGGGAGCGCTACAACTCATATCACTTTATCGAGGACTGAGCATAATACTGTGTTTGAGACTTAGAACACCGTCAACGGCAAAAATGAACTAATCTGGGCAGCGAGGGACCCTTTCATACAGACCAAGAGAAAGGAAATGATCCACGAGTGCCTCAAATTGCTCTCGCAATTGTAAATCGATTCGTTTCAGTCATCCATGGGCTAAGATCAGCACGCAGCTATCCTTATATTCTCAAGTTTTTTCTTTTTCCAGCCCTTCATTCTTCGGTTTGCTCATGCTCGTTCTTCCCCGAAAATACTCTTCTTGTCACCATTTTCTCGTCGAAGAGTTTCTTCATCTCCTCAATTACCCTTCAGAATACTTGCAGTATTTATCAATTTCTTATGTATTGTTTTTTAGAATAAAACTATCATTCCACGTACAATTTTTGTGCCGTTTACATTGGCCATCACTATTTTGGTCACGAAACAATCGCAGCATGATCAACATTTATAAAAATCATAAAATAACAAAGTTTCCGTTTCTTTTGCTATATAGAAGCGTGTTGGCTTTGTATTTGGAACTTTGGAAGCTGAAGTCGACTAGTGTGTCATCCAGTCAACTTTCAAAGTCTGAGAGTCCAATGTCGAAGTCTAAAGTCGACTTTTGCGGAACGAGCGGATTTCCAGCGCGCCAGGCAACTTGGGTGGCATGCGCTCACTCGGTGTCTGGTCTCGGAAACTATTTCGCATAAACTGAAAATATTCGCATATCAAATATATAATGAAAAATTTGTAATTACATAAAAGGAACTAAAAAGGTCCGATCGAAGGAATGGAATCGTCAGGAATTGATAATTTAGTTTCACGACCTCTACGTGACAAATATTGATTAAATCTTCACGAGTACTCAAGCGGTTTTTGTAATTCAAGTGATAACTCGCCACGATTCTTCGTCAGTTTCTTCATGACTGAAAATTATTTAATTAATGAGTGGAACCCGTGCCTATCAGTTTATATTTTAGAAGACAGAAACTTTGGATAAGGTAATAATTTTTATTTTCTTACTTAACTTCTGCTGCTAAAATCCCAGACTTATGAACTCCCCCGAGGATACCTGTGCAGTATTTTAATTTAGTGGAAGGTGGCGTTAAAGTGAGTATAAATTATTACCCCATTACCCCAAATCGTCTGAGATGGAATCGTCAGGAATGACCGGAAAACAGGAAAATATGGCGCAATGTAATAATTTTAGGGGCGATGCGGCACGCCTTTTCCCCCTCCAATGACAGTATTTTACATGTGATATTTGCTAACCAAAAGGCACAAATCAGGGTATGTTCTGAAAGAAATTTGAGTTTCCGAAAAATAGGGTCCACTCCAGTATGTCACGCCACGGCGCCGCCGCCGCCGGAGTATTTGTCGGCGGCGTCAGCCCATCTCTAGTGTGTAATCACTCCGTGACGCACACCCCGAAGGTGGCTTCTCAGATATTTCTTACACGTACTTTAAATGTTCCCACTCCCATGCTGGTATGCTGGCCCATTGGCAGTGTCGAGCAAATAAGTTCATAAGTTTATTCCTTCTGGCACATTTAATGACGACAGCAAAAAACGAGGGAGGGACTTATCTGTCAAGACGATGCTTTTATCCCTCCCTAGTTCAATTCTTTTCCGTACTCCCTTCCATTATTCAAGGCTAGTATACAAACACCAATTGCAGTATAAATTCGCGGCGCCTTGGAGGGAAATAAATCGATATAGTTGGTTGGCGCGCTGCACCCTCGGCATCGAGATCTTATCCCGGTAAATACTGCGACACGTTCCGAGGCAAACTCAAGCGGCGATATTTTAGAAATAAAAATTCTCAGTAGAATCAAACAAGGGAATTAGTTCTCTCCGTTACCCTGAATTCAAAATTTTAAAAGGCCTATAGGGCTAAAAAACTTGTGCCGGCAATTCGGTATTCATTCCGCCCCGTTGGGCGGAATTAACTGTCACCTAGATGGAAAATTAGAAGTCAGCTGATAGGGGGAATAGGCAAAAATTCGTCTTTTTATCTTCCGGCGAAGAGCAAGGAATTGATCATCTTCCATCTGGAAGAATTTTATACCGCTTCGGATGTTCTCACTGCTGTAGAAATTGACGAGGAAGCGGGTTACTTCTGAGAAGAGAAATTAATACAGACAAGAAAGATCTACAAACGAATGGTACTATAAAACATTTTACCTTTAATTTGCCTAAAGTATTTGACAGACAACAAATGGATAATAAATCAGAATAAAAATGTATATTTTATGAGCATTACTCATTATTTATCGAAATTTTTCATCAATAATAATCATGCTGGTGGATACTTGACTATCGGTTCCCTAGATTTTCACGGGTCATCAAGTGGCATCGTTTTAGAAGCTGCTCAATTTTATAGGCAAGGTGAGATGCATGTTGCTTTCATTTCCAACAAAGTGCACAAGGCATTAGCGCAGACGAAACAATTAAAACATTTGACTCCATTTAAACTGCGTAAAAAAACTCATTAATCATCTTTTAATTCCTCATATCGATTAATGTCTCCTTGTATTTGTTGATTTAACAAAGGAGTTACAAAATAAATTATTAAACAAATCTTGTTTAATGCCGGAGTAAGATATATATGTAATACGAATATTTACGAACATGTAACTCCTTACTATGTTAAATTGAAGTGGATTAAATTAGAACATAGAAAAATATTTAAATTATCTGTGTTCATCTACAAAATATTATCAACTAAAATCCCGGATTATCTGTATAATTACATTATTAGAAACTAAAGTGTTCCAGGGAGACAAGTAAGAGGAAGAAGACGATTTAAAATTCCACGGTGTAGAACTAATATGTATCAGTTATCCACAATAAATTCTGGCCTAAGAATATGGAATGGTATTCTTGACAATTTTATAAAATCAAACAATGTATTTAAATTTAAATCGGAACTGTTATCTTTCTTGTATAAAAAATATTATTGTAGCGCAGTGTGAATTTCATTGCATACTTCATTTTTTGTTAATTTCCATAAAAAAACTCTCATCCTTACTAATTGTTTATATATTTTATTAGCTTGCACTATAGTAATCGTAAATATTACTGTATTAATGAATGTCCTATGCTTATTGAATGTTCATATTTGTAAACTGTAGTGTCCTGAAAAAATAGTATTTTTGCCACAGAGTTTCTGCTGTTAAACTGTACTTTGTTCCAAAGGATATGAAGTCCTTGAACAATAAATATTATTATTATTATTATTTTCAGCTGTGTAGCTAAAAACAATAAAGGCTTCCGATAGTGACGGAAGGACTCGAAGGAGTAATCATTATTAAAAAATAGCGAACGTCTAAGAAATTCGGGAAGAAAAAGTCTCTGTTATGCATTATCTGTAAAAGCTGTAGGGTAAACTCTCCAGAGAAAAATGGAAAGCTTTAGAAGCTTATTTTGGAGACATGCTGAAGATAAAGGGGACGTCACGGTACAAACATGGAACTACAGATGAGGAAGTTGCCGTATGGTGATCCAAAGGTGGAGGCGAGTTACATTGAAATATTTACGCCACAACTGACACGACGAAACATCTCAGCTGTGTGTAGGATCAAGAGGAACGCGGGACTCCTTAACAAGTTTTCTGCACGGACAAATTCAAGAATAAACTGATAGAAAAGCAAGACTAAGACGCGTGTATAAATGTATCCTACCAGAAAACACCTCGATTTATGACCTCCTGTCC
Source organism: Ceriagrion tenellum (assembly GCA_963169105.1). NCBI lineage: Eukaryota > Metazoa > Arthropoda > Insecta > Odonata > Coenagrionidae > Ceriagrion > Ceriagrion tenellum. The sequence continues at coordinate 5,647,161 of OY720637.1, forward strand.
TTCCTTATCACTTTATATTTTCCTCCCGTTATTACGGTAGGTGACATGACACACCTTACTATGTGGCGACTGTCGAGGAAATGCATAGACGTAGTTGAAGTTCAGGGCAGGGAAGAATGGCTGGCTGCATCAATGAGAGTGTTTCTTGTAATAAAAAAATAGCCATTGATTACAAATTATTGATTTCTCAATATCTAGAGCACATTTTAAAAATATTACAATGAACAATGAAAGCGTTTCATTTCAACAAACGGATTAATTCTCGAGGCAAAGTTAATCAGCTATGTGGGACATTGCCGCGGCCAGCCACCAAATTTCAATATTTAATCATTTTTTACTCCGAGGAAAAAAAGAAGAAAAACAGCGGAAAACAATGTTTACAGATATGTGACCGTATTATTTTTATAAATTGAATTCACCATTCATTTCCGATTTCATGAGCAGGAATTTTTAACAACGCCACCGAACCACTCCGCCCAGAAACGCGGAGGAATGTTCCAGCCGCAGCGATGGGACCACAATCAATACGACAAACCGGCCATTGTATCGCGCTTAATGAAAAAACAAGTGAATGGTTAAATATGCAAAAATGCGTCAAAATAATGGCTACGTTCACACCTGCTAGTGGTGTTTGCGAGGAATTTTACGGGGATTCCATTTCGCTTCCCTTAGCAAACGAGGAAACATTATCGCTTTACTGAATATTTATTTCCAGTCATCAAAAAGGGATGGAATATTTGCACCTTGAAGATGAAATAAATAGTTGGTGATTATAATACTGCTGCATCACATACGCATTTACGGTTATTTGGGATCTTGTTCTTTAGTATTTGAATCCATTAATAATGCTCAATTCTTATCTCGGAACCTACAAACGACACCTGCAAGCACACTATTTGGTGCGGTAGCTTCGGAATACATATGATTATGTAACCTCCTGATTCCAAATATAGCACTGGTTTTCTCCTTCACTTTTAGTTTCAGAAAAAATTAACATAAGTCGGCTCTTCATCCTGTTCGCCCATAGAAACCAGGATAATGCTGTGAGTAGATAAAATCTTTCATTCATGTCGGAAACTATACAGTTAAATCAGGCATTATCAGCAAATATATTCATTTCATACCATAAGCAGATAATTATTAAACAAAATATTGAACCGTATTACACTCAAGAAGCTCTTTTGCCAGACTTTCAGATGGTATTGTCTGCGAGGCCAATATCGCATAAGATTCTCACTAGTCTGCCAACATGAAACATCCTATTTTCCTTGATACTCTCTTCCGGTTCTGATGCCTAGGTGAAATCAACTAGCTTAATCTTTGCGAAAATGACTCGGGTTCAAGCGATTCAAGTGATTGCGCAGACAATGCAATCAAATGCAATCAAACACTTACAGCCAAACTTATAGAAGAGAAACAGTGTATCCTCTACTTGTTTAATGCTATCATTTGCTATCTCGTTTCTAATTTTTTTCATTGTATAAACATTCGATATCGGAACAGGTATATCGTTCGCCTTTATCCATTGGGGTTGCGAATGTGGGTTGTTCTTAATCTGTAATGTCGGTAAAGAAAAAAAAACCTCCATGATTTGTGTTTTCCAACTCTAAAGAGATAGCCTTTTACTCTTGTTTCATCCCCGTGAATTCATCAGTATTTCTGTAAGCAAATTGTTTCTGTCATTAGTCGAAGACTTAAAAATAATTTTTACCGTATCCGATGAAAAGGCGTCACTTTGTCAACTCTTCGACCTATCAGTTTTCTTCAGGGTGTTTTCGATGTCATTGCAGAAGTTGTTGTCGATTATGAATGGAGAATATATTCTTATCTTCTTCAATAAAATGTATTTTTGTTCTAGAATGAAATACACTCGTTCTCTACCTTTGGTCGGGAGGTAAGCGATTCCGAAGAAGATGCATGGCCAATGGTAAAAACACCTACAATGAATGGTGCTAAAAATGAAAAATAGCAAGCATAAACGTTTGTCAAGAGGAAAGCAAGAGCAATGAACTTTTGATTTGTGTAAATGCAATGTCGGTTGAGTACCTAAGTATTTAAAAATATGCGAATTTCCACAGAGAAAAAATCATCCACCTTGACCGGGATTCAAACCCGGATCCCTCGATTTCCGGCCGAGTGCTTTAGCCAGTTAAGCTACCGAGGCTACCGTTAAAAATAGACTGGATGTACCTTTTACCACACATGCCTAAATATTTGCGATGGAATCAGCAGTAAACCTTTGATTTTGCCAATTTATAATAATGCAACCACTGAAATGTTTTAGGAACGGCAAATTTTTCTGAATCATTAAAGACAAAATAAATTTATCTTGAATAGGCAAGTGAATAATACGCTTCAATTTGGCATTGGGCGACGTTTTAAATGTACAGGATTACATGGTTTTCGAGGAACGAAGTGAGAAAACACTCAAATAGGGCAGTAAAAATCCTAGAGTAACGATAAAGTGGTAATTTTTCCCTAAGAATGATAATCCGAAAATTTGAAGCAATGGAAACTTCTGAAATGAGGTTAGATATCGAAAAAAACGGGGTTTCAAAACACACGTGGCGCTTCGCTTCAGAAAACACTGCTTTTCTCTGGACCCATTATGGTTCTTTGTCAAGGGAGAGCTCACGTTATGCTTAGTAGCTATCAAGGTTATCATCGGGATTTATCTATTGAGCTACATCGTCTCTATCTAGTTAGCGTACATTATTGTAGTCCACGATAGCGGTCTGCGTGCAATTCGATATCCCATGATTTACCAGAGATTGGTGATTACGGATCTCGGTACCAGCCTTTATCTACACGTTTAAAGTCAGTGTCCTATCGATGGATTCAATCTTGCTATCCATTCACACTGAAGAAATATGAAATTAGGTATAAATCTATAATTTTGTACATATTTTATGTAGAAACTTTATGAAGGACTGTATATAAGTTCACTAAAATTCGACTAGGGGTCTCGTAGGTGCGAATTTTACATTTTAGTTCTTCTTTCACCTTTAATATATCATATTTGCGACAAATAAATCGTAACGAGGACATGAAGGGACTTAATATGCTGACGAAAGACGACCTTTCAAAGAAAAGTGGGCTAAATGCAGTAGCATAAGGTACAGAAATAAGAAAACCATTAGCGTAAGATTGATATGATGCGAGGGACGGCATTATTTAAGCACATTAATTTGCACATTAGGATTCACCAGGGCAATTACACCCGAATCCAACCAACGATGGTGCCTTAGGGTTTTGCACAATGTCAGTAAATGGATAGAACATTTCCTACGACAAAATAATATAAAACCGGTAACAATTGGATTTGTAAGAGAGTATTTGAAGTTTTTCTCACTTATGTCGAAAATCCGATCCTTGAATATTATGTCTCCCCTAGTTCTTGCCTTAAATTGTTATAGTTCAATGATGATTAGCTCATATCAGAGCTAAGTTTAAAAATAAAGACAATATCATTGATTATAATAGATTTCCTTGAATTTCCTCATTTTTATAAAATTTTACAGCTTAAAAAATGTCTATGAGCTTACTATCATTAATATGTTGGCTAAAGTGCTTGATGGTTTAACGCGCTAATGCCAATGTCAAGAGATATTTGAATGGAAATGTCAATATAACAAAATTACTTCGTTCACTGGCGGTTTCTGGTAAATTTTTCTAGCTAAGCATGAAAGTTTATCAGCTACTAATTTATAAGACTTTGATATCATTTTACTTTGCAGGAATCATGTAGCAACTGCGTATTCTATTTTTCATTATTAACGTCAGTGAAATAACAATATCCTTTTCGAAATCATTAGAGCTATCTTTTAAGGAGCTAAAACTCGTAAAATGGTATTTAATTAGCATTTTACTCAAGCCTAATTAGTTCATCATATTCATGGTCATTAAATTACATTCAACTTAGTTTGGTTTTTTAAATTGTGCTTTAATTGGAATAGTTATTGCGTCCTCTTGTCATGCTTTACACTCGAATATTTCGTATTCATTGCTAAAATGACTGATCTACGGCTGGACAATCTCACTTGGCAGTCGTTATATACTTTTGGTTTTTGAGTCAACTAGTGATTGAAAAAAGAATTTGTAAAGGATAGGTTAAACGAATATTGAAAACAACTTGCAGATAACCGAATTTACGAATGTGACCTCTAATAAAGCCACCACATTTCAGCGAAATTGTCGCATACAGAAAAGACAACACCAGCCACGACGCAGATATACCTGTGAACCAACGGTCGATACAATTATTCATCTCAATGGGTTAATTAAAAAAGTTTGCTCGATCAAATTAAATAAATCTACAGCTCCAGAGGAGATACATCGCCCGAGCGCTCAAGGAGTAAACGCAACACTATTCCCAGAAATTATTTTTAACAAGTCTTCAGCTGAAGGTAAAGTATAGAAAGACTAGAAAATTATTCTTTGTTTCCCCAATAATCAGAACCACATACAAGAAAGGCTCAGGTAATTACCCAACTATATCGTTAAAATATCTTAAATGAAGGATTTTTAGAGCATATAATTATCGGTAATATCATGGCACTCCTGGACAATAGAAAGTTTTTCTAAAACAGCACCCAGGCTTCCGTAAAAGTAGATCATGCGACTCCCAGCTTGGGTCTTTCTTCCATCATACACAAAATTAGGTGAAATGGCGGAGCTAGTTGAGATAATATCCTTGGATTTAAAGAAAGAATTTGGTAATGTTTCTCCCCAAAAACTAATATTGAAGTTACAATACTGATGAGGAAACGAAAAAAAACTTAATAGATAGAATACGTGACTTTCCAACAGATGCCAAACAAAAAGTAGTCACCAAAGGCATTAGTCCCGACATGAAGAGAGTGACAACCGGTGTTCCAAGAAGTAACGTGATCGGTCTCCTGTTAATCATTATTCATATAAATTATATTCGCTCAAGAGGTTGATGCAATATTAAATTGAATGTTGAGAAAGTGGTCATCTATTAAGATATTGTCTCGAAAATGGCCTTGGAGGCTCTTATCTTAGTCATGTGAAATACTGTGTGACAAGACGCGGTGTCTTGAAAAGGAGGGCTTAAGATAAATTACAGTCAATGCACAGCAGTCACTTCTTATGAAGAAAATAAATGAAACGTCATATTTTCATTTAAAATATAGCAAAAACTTGTATGAAGGTCCTCGGATGAAATGACGGGAGATACCTAAATGCTACTAAGCTTAGTTTAGGTCACCACACGAATACGCCGAGAGCATTTAGGACCCTACATAGAAATATAAAATACGCGGAAAGAGTGGGTAGCCGCTCGCTTCGTAAACACCAAGGAGCGTACAGAGCAAACACGTAACAGCGTACAGAGTAAACACGTCAGAGCGTACAGAGAGTGTAACATAGCCCATGCTTGAGAGCCGCTGGAAACTAGGAGGCTACTCGCTTAATTTAAATTAGATTATACACTTTCAAAACTCAGATCATGCGGGTCTAAGGTTTGTATACACCTTATTATTACCGAGTAATAATATTAATTTAACCGTGTGCTCTACCTCTGAAGGTGATAGAAGCGAACTATTAAGAGAGGCACGCAGCCGAGCTGATAGGTACAAAGATTCTTTCTTCCACTAACTGCAACATTACCGTGGTGAAACAATAAGACTAGTATAAAGTCAACATACATTTCGTCTCTTTTTACGTCTTCTTCTTTGTCCCTCCCTTTACCATGTCTGGTATTCGAAAACCCCCCTTATCCCAAGCCACTCTAGTGGTTTGTAATAGATACATGTGCAATAAGAGCAGCAATATGCATTGTACCAAGGAGATATTTACGCCTTTTATACTGTTAGGATAAGGAAGAAATGAGCAAAAATGTGGCAACCGAAGCTAATCGATAAGATGACGAATAAAGCAATATATCCTATAATCTTCATCTGGTCCTTGTGCGGCAACTTTTAGTTTCGCGACTATCTGGACGATAAAACACATCTTCTAAAATTATTTACGTAGAATGACCAGTAAAAACGACGTTACACTAAATTTAGTCACAATAAGTGCATGAGTTAGAAAAGTCAGTTAGAGAAAAAGGTCGTTGAGCTGCCTTATACACTGGATGAGTTGACTTACTTGGAATGGCTTTGAATGACTACAATCATGCATCACCCTGGTACGCAATTTATTTTTGTTTAGAAAAAGGTTTTAAATCACTGTTAAAATGTTTCAGTAAGGTTGAATGGAAATAAAACTGGCTCTCTCAATAAAATTCAGTTTCAAACGAAAGTTTATATTTTTATTTAGCGGATTTTTACTAAAACTGATAGTTTTACAAAAGATGTTAAAAATTATTTTACTCAAAATTTTAACGTTACCAAAAGGCACTAGTTTGATATGGTTATCTCCGGTATACCTCGTGGAAACACGAAACGTATTAAAAATTCCATCATCAAAATACGATTGAAAAATGACTGAAAATCAGTACGAATAACCGATAGCATAAGCCATTTAATCTATTTCTGTGATGGCTCTGTCTGGCTGATATGGCCCGCTATGGTCCAATATCTTCAAAACATTCAAGACCCTTAATAGGTTTTTAGAGATGAGATCCATCCCGTTTTAATAGTTAACTTTAGCCCAAAATTGGTTATCTTGCTATGGATTTTAAATGCAATTCAACGATCATCAAAACAAAAAATAAAATTGTTACTTTTCCTGATTGCTCTTTTGTGGTGGAAACAATCAAGTTACAAAAATTGTCGGAATTATAACGTTGATTGCAGTTCGTGAAATTGGAACGAAAGCCATTCTGTTATGATTATCGATCCATTTGTGTAATTACGTCTGCAAAAATCACTACAATTTTTCGCAGATTGTTTTTCACACATGCATGCCTTTATGAAAAGACGCGTCCATTTTTCTCATAAAGTGAGGATTTTCATCAGTATGTACCTACACGATAGTATGTCAAACAGAGGGCTGAGAACCAAGGCTGTCATGTTGAAAATATATTAATGCAAGTAATTTCTTTATAAATATAGCTTCCGAAAGTGGTTTCTAGTTCATCACGAGACAACTGCATTTCGAACAATTTCATCTTGAAATCTTAGCATCGTTAGTAAAATATGAAGCAATTTGACAAAAAGTTTTCTTGAAAAATATGCAAAATGCAATGGCAATTTTATGCGCAGTCATGTCCAGCCGCTGAAATGCCTCGGGCCTCGGTTGGACCTCGACCCCACAAATGGGCCGCGGCGGTGCAGACTGGCTATCGGCTCCTGTATGAATGAGTGTCGAGGAGGACTGCTCCCGCAGTTTCGGCAGACCACACCCTTTCGTCAGGGCGAAAAAAAGAATGTTCCCATTATTATTTTAAAGCATTCGTCGTTCGGTGAAGGCCGAGTTCGAGACTCTGGGTCGTCCAGTATACTTGTATATCACAATCATGCAATAAAAAAGGCAACCACGCATATTCGGTTCGATAACATCGGCGTATCACTCAATGCCGGAGGAATAATACGCAGGCTGTTTGAAGAACTGTTTACCGTGATCGAATGCAGTGGTGAACAGAAGATACAAACTTAGTGAAGGGGAGTGGCAAAGACGCGCTTTGATCATCTACATTTACGAGGAAAAGCAAACAAAATTTATTATCATGCCCATTGGCTCCAGTGACGACGGGTTTAATCCCTCGCCCGCTTATCCGAGGGTCGCGGGTTAGAGTCCCACCTGCGTCGGTTTTTCCTTGCCCAGAGCATGAGTGTTTCAACCAATTTCCGGTGGCTTCGCCCCTGAGAAGCATGGCTAAGACATTGAGACGAGAGGTTAATGACAATAAAAGCCGTACTTATGAATCGTTAAAAACTAAGGGGAGGAAGAAATGTTGAAAATTGAAAAACGTCATCTAAGAAGACGAAGGGAATTCAGATATTTTGGAATTACAAGATATATTGGATACGATTGAAAAACGGAATTAAATACATGATTTGCGCATGGCAACAGATACTGCTGGGCATCGTAAAATCTATTAAAGAAAGAGTATTTTTTCAGAAAAAGCTGAAAAAAAACGATGTTGGAATGTTTTGGAGTAAACGTCAACCAATAAATTACCATTGGCGCTTTAACTGATGACCCTCAAATAAAACTCAAGGGCATATTGAAGGCACTATCCGGGAAATTAGCATGATAAACTTGTCTGAATGAATGTTCAAGTCGATGCATGAATAGTTTTCAAATTGAGGTACCTGAAGTCATATTTTGTATTAAACAATTTCTTCTTAAATAGAAACGCATTACTTTTCGTCCAAATAATATCCCGCTTAGTAATTAAGCTCGATGACACTGATAGAGGTCAGGCATGGAATTGATTCGATTCATTAAAAATATTTTTAACGAATGCCCATTATGCCGTTGATGATCAAATTAATTAAGTTTTAATTATGAATGATGGGGAAATGAATATGAGTGAGCAGTGTCAGTTTCACGCATGGTTTAGATACAGAAGGAGTTCTGATATAGAAAAAGTGATATTTTAATTAATTATCGAGAGGCACGAAATTGAGAATAATGATGTTTCGTCATCATAAAGTTTAGTTAATTTTTCGCAATATCAGTTATTATCCAGGATGAAGTTACATTGCGTGTATAACGTCACAAAGAATTCATCCAATAATTTTTGCAAACGAACACGACTGATTCCAATTACTATCTACTTCTATTATACAACGCAAGAATTGACAACTTAGTTGCCTTTAGAATAGAATTTCTCTTACTACAAAGAGGAAAATATTGCTAGGACGTACATACAAAAAGTTTTACAAAAGTATGATCAAAGAAAATGTCGCCAGAGATGGTAAAAAGTGCATAGGCTCAGACTTTTCTTTTAGTGTAAACTTTCATTAATGATGAAGGGAAGTACAACTGCTCGCGAGTTCACCGCTCACTATGGACCGGTTCTCTCAAAGTGGTGATTATTTGTCATTGTCATTATTGGTTGACAGCCAATTACAGGCCAATACTTCGTTCGATTTTGTAACTCAGTCGGAAGAGCGGTAGGCCGACAGGAGTGTGGGCCGCTTCGGTGGCTATTCCCGGCCTGTAGGTCTCGAGTTTACTACCAGGTGCAACTATTTTGGACGTTTTCACTTAATATATTGTAGGATGATTTCACGAATACCAGAAAAACGCATGCAGCAGCGGGTGGACAAGGGAAAAGCAATTTTCCAAAAGTGCAAATTGCTCCTGTAAATATCGGCTCCTCTCATTCACCAGACAAAAATTTGAGTTGATCGTCGGGTAATTGAGTAGTGTTGAGATAAATTAAACCATAGAGACCACTCTAGACTGCGTAATTTAGAAAGAAACTCTGGGTTGTATTTTTGATGACAAAAATGCATGCAATATGATTTAAGCCACAGAAAACACATTTAAAACAGTTATTGTGTGCTTTTCGCAAAAATGTTCGTTTTACATCATTTGAAGGCCATTCATTTTGTTGTACTCGATGTAAAGTCAAACGAAACTTTAAAGATGAACTCAGTACACCACAAATATATAAGTTTATAATGACTAGAACTCTGTAAGATAAGGTATTCCGAACAAAAAAACTCACTACCATTAATTCGCGAATAAGTAAAAAATTTGTCAACTTAATTGAGTGCTGATTCAACACATGAATCATCTAAGCCACTGTGTGACTGAAGACATCGGATTTTTTGAGTGGGTTCTTCATGAGTAGGCCATTGGACCATGGGTTCAGGCACCGAAGTTTTGATAACTATCAGACACATTATAGAGAACGGCGCAGATAATCATCACAATATCGGTAGCTGAACTCGTGATCCATTGGGAAACCCGTGACAAATTTACATTTGAGGGAAGTGTATCGTGACTGACTCCATGGAGGAAGTATCGGTAATTCGTATATGATAAAGATTTGGGTAATTTAATTTTAACGCGAATGGAGAAAAACATGACCCTCACACCTCCAAAAGATAAAATAATAAATCCATTTTTGCTTCGTTTAGGAATTCCTAAAGAAATAGGGTCAGACATAAAATTTAGTTTTCTCTTTAAAAGTTTGAAGTTATGCAATGAAATACAATGATATTTAAAATAAAAACTTTGAAGGAAAAATTTTTATGACCCCAGGAATCGGAAATTAGGAAGCAACGCGAAGAAAAACAATGGAATTAAAAATGATTCCTGAATATTGAATCCGTTAATCTAGAGGTACTGTGTAATTAATCCTCTAATGTCATCCCTCAGGAATACCTATATTGTTCCTATTTTGGAGCTTATGTATCTATACTCATTCTACTATCATGCATCATATTTAGAAAAAATTCATATCACAATTAATTTTAGTGCATGGAACTTTGTCAAGTAGTCAGGATTACTGAGTGTAAGTCTCAATCTCGCCCCAATGAAGACGATTGTCTATTAATGCACTTACCTATCTTTACAAAAACCTAATGAATTTACCCAACCATAATACAACAATAATAAAATCGACCATTATCACAGTTCTTTAACTAATACACATTTCGGCAGTCTCGGAAGAGAAAACTAAAGATCCACTGCAAATGGTCATGAAACAGGAAGATGTCAAAACCGTTATGAGATCTAATACCATGAAGTTTTGGTCCTCATAAAATACCGAAGAAGTGAAATCCCTCACAATATTTAATACTCAAACTTTTGGAACGCACTCACGTAATTTTTCCGAGGCTTTGAAGTTGATCTTGCTTCACCGTAGAAGCTCGACAAGTCTGGGACGCGACCACGTTGCTCCGAAACACGTGAGCTCGCGTTATTTTGTTATTTAAATAGGAACTACGGCAACAGAACATGATCTTCATTCCTAAAATTGTGTCAGATGGTTCATACAACTAGTTTAAATTGATGGGAGGTGTTCTTAGGACAAAGACTGAGAAGATAACCCTTCAGAGTGGTCTTCGATTTAGATAACGTTGACGACAGGGCAAAATAAGGCACCATGACGTCTCGCCTGGTATTTCATGGGACTGTCCTCAACGTTGTGTCAAACGTGACGATACTGCCTCAACAGATTACAAATTTTAAGGTGTTACCATTATGAATGACAGTTTATACATGTTCTGGCTAATTAATAAACAACAGATCATCTGTTTGTTGTGAACCAAAACAAATTAATCCTCTCCCAAATTAATTTTTGTCACAAAAGTGAGCTGAAATCACATCCGTGTTTAATACAAGAATCGGTGAGGCTTGGGAATAAATAATTCTTTTTAAATAAAAGTAAGTTATGAGTCATTTTCGGGAAAAATAGACCACAAGAGGCGAATTCTCAGTGAGAATCGTGCGTTTATAAAATTTAGACACATTCCCATCTTTAATTTTTGAGGTATCAAAACATCGCAGCATTGAATTGAATATTCGTTAATACCATGAAAATGGTGCTTCAGACGTCTTCTACGCCTGGAAAGTGTAAATAAAATATATTTTATACGAATTATTTGAGTATTTTGCGTCTATATTTGGTTTTAATGTAGGTAATGGATGTCGTGGGTGAAAGCAGTTTTTTAAACATTATAAAGAAAAAATGCCTATTTAGTCACTTTTGTTGACTTACCATGGTGGCCATTGAACCTCCTAAAATAGCATTTTGTAAAAATGTTGAAGGTGAAACGTAAAAATTCCGTCCTTTTTGAGGCTCACAAACTTAAAGCCTTCCTGAAAAGGGTCACTGAATGAGTTTCGATAGGTTGATTTGTTGAAACTCGTGGACCTCCTCGCCACTGTCCGAGGCATAGAGGTAGAGCTTCCTCAATGACTAAGGGCATTATGGTTTTCTTAATGCTATATAGATTGCTGTACCCAAGAGACAAGGCGTATTTATTCCAAAATATTGGTGGTCGAGGTGTGACACCCGTTTGGTTGATTCGGTAAATCACCGTTTTGTGGAATTCAGATGGAAAGAAACCACAGCCCAATCTATTCACGTTAAAATATAATTTTAATTCAAGTAATTGGTATAAAAAGACTTTACATCAAAACTGCTGGATAAAGAGAGAATAAAATGTTTTAACTGACAGAAAGAAGGAAAAGAAAGGACAGAAACTAGGAAAATTATCAATCGAATCATCTCAATCAATAATGAATCAATGTAGCGAAGAGACCCCAAATGGTATGTTTTTTTGAATAATATTCCAATAATGCAAGAATGACCGTTTTCTGGGAAAACATGACCCGTGCTCGCTGCGAAACAGTTGGCTGACATGACGACGTGGGAAACAAAACAACTCCATCGTTGGAATTTCCGATTATAACGTGCCCTGGTGCTGGATAATGAAATCCAATGGTGCGCGATTTCGGTAATTTCCGGAGCAAGCCCTAGTATTCCAAATGGGAATATACATCCTAATCGACGCGTCATGGACCACCGGTAGTCCGCATAGCAAATTCTTGTGCTTTTCATTTGTTAGTCGATTTCTAAACCCAGTCGGATGGATACAGGGGAGCACTAGCAGTCATAAATAAACTGATCCACTTCAATTAAATTTAACAGAGTGGACTGCTCGGAACCCGGATGATTTACCACCATCCGGGACAAAAAACTTCATTCCAAATTCCACCAGCGTACTGAGGTAATGTTTTTTTCTACAGAAAAAAACACGGCGGTCAGCAACGAAACGCCGTGCGAACGAAAGCAATTTTACCCAGGAAGTCTATTTCTTTTTTATTTAACGAGGAATCCGAAGGATTCAAATAAAAAAAGGGGACAGCAACTCTGGGGAGTTTTTTAGTCTCATGCCAAGGGAGAGGACGAGAGAAAAAAAATCAAATTAGAGACCCCTCATCAATAACGGAAAAAAATCTGCCCGACGATGCGACTCCTTCCGGGAGGATCGGCGAACTAACGGACGGGACCAAGAAGCGACGCGATCTCCGCACGGAAGAAAAATATTGAAAAAAAAAATAGAAAAAATCCCCTCTTCATTAATTTTCGACCGTGTCTTGGGCACCATTCATCATAACTACAAGCTGGGTGACCGGGGCAGTTGATGGGGCCGAGGGTGCATGTCCGGAGGGAAGTCGGACAGCCTGAGACTCCCTTGCTGGCACAGTGCCTTTCGAAAGGATACTTCAACGGAGCGAACCCTTACCCACCCTGAACCCTTCAATGAGGAGACAGGTGACATGAAACAAATAAATATGTCGTTACCGTCGCGGGACCGCTGATAGAAGTGGAATACATCCTGAGTGTATGACTGGCCGCAGGGAGAGCACACTGCACTATATATGAATTGCACTAACTAACTAACGCGGCAACCCTGAGTGACAATCGATTTGTGAAGAATATAATTCCTGGAAAAAATATTGAAAAGTCCCATCAGGAAGTCCCAGGGATGAATATATAAGAAAATAAAGTTGAAATAACATAAGAATAACTACCAGGGAGGAAGGGAACTAGCATTTCTTATGTAAGAAAGACGGTCTGTAGTCAATCTGTATTATGACTGAAAGACCGCTGAATTAACTCTAAAGTCATTTGCCGGTCAAAGATAGGTTTTATGGAAGTCAGAAAAAAATCCTCCTGATTATTTCATGCGAAGGGACTCATCCATCTCCACCAGTCAACAGAGTCATTTTGGCATAAATAATGGGAAAAAATAATTTAAGCCTTTTTCAGTCCCTTTAAAGTTTCCATTGGTTTCTTAAGTTTTCTATGATCCAAACCTCAGGATATCTTCTATAGCGCCATTTCCTTTAATTTTGTGAATGTTTCTTCGACTTTTTAATTTAAGTTGGACCAATGCCTTCTAGGAAATTTCACTTTAAGACTTTGGATGATTTATTTCGCTAAAAAATTCACACATATTTTGAAGCAGACCAAATTACATTAGTACTTTGAGAGTGACGACATTATAACTATTATTATTTATATGGTGAAATACTGGTTAAAGGCAGGTTTTATTGAAAGTTACATAATATCATCTGCATTTTAACACCACGCACAGAGCTCTTTCTACTCCTAGAGTTTCTCAGTAAGTAAGCATAAGCAGAGTAAGAATACATCATACTCTTTTTCATCCTGTCCATAAAACGTATTCTCTTTCTTCCCCTTCCCAACCTGCCCAACATTCTTACCTCTATCTCCGCCTTGAGCGACCCATCGCCCCTTACTACGTCTTCCGGATTTGCCTCCCCCCTAAAGACGCTTAATTTTTCTCCAGCCATAATAAACACTCCCACATTTTTGCTCCATCCTCTTCCATTCTCAAATCTCAATAGCCCTAGCTTTTTCTCGCCTTCTATCACCGAGATTCCATATATCTAACCCACGCAACGCATCTCTTTATGTCAAACTCCACGCCATCCTCATTTTTATATCCTTACCCAAAGTCCCCTCCATCAGAGCCTCCTATAACTGAACGCTTCTTTTGCGAGCACTATTTTTCATTCTATGGCCTTTGCTACAATTCCCATTGTCTTCTAATGTGCAAACCAAGTATTAAAACTGTTTTCCAGCTCCAATTTGTGCCCCACCACTCTAACCACCAGAATTGCCTTCTTTGTTAAACAGAATCTCATAACTTTTATTTTCTTAAGATTTGTCATCATATATATCCCGGAGTAAAATTATAATGCAAATGCTAAAGTTCCGATGATTGAAATAAGCGCGATGAAAAGAGGTCTTCGCCGTTGCGGCGCGACCGATGGGAGTATGGAGTGGAATACTGAGTATGGATTGGACTGGCAGTGGGAAGGGCTAAGTATCATTCATATATAAACATGAACAATTAAATTCATATTTCTATTACGACTTAGACTTTAAATTTCAATTGTTCGCGATATGAGGAGTTCAAGAGGGATCTCATGGCGGGCCATCCATAGGAGTGAAAATGGGTGAGGATAAGTACTGTCCAAAAACCTACGAATCAACCGGTAGAATACTTACATGAATTGTCTTACAACTATTTCAACAATTGCACGGAAGTGTTCATTAGAATAACTTGATTTCAATTTATTGTTACAGCAATGGGAACAATGTAGCCTTGTTTATGATCACAAAGATTCGAGCGAACGGTCACATTCATCCCTCTAGCGTTAGTGTTGAGAGTCAATTAGAAGCGTTTGTATATGCACAACCAAACAACGACTCAACACTGAAAGTCGGGTATCAATTTACGTTAGTCTTTGGCGTATTACTCTCCATCTATAAGAAAGCGCAAAGTTTTAAACGTCAAAGAAAATAAGAAGCGGATTAGTGCGGTGTTCATCGGAATTCTCATTCCGAGGCCCGGGGTCGAATGGAGCAGTTCGTGAAAATATTCAGTAGAATCTCAATCCCTGTCCAGCTGCGAAAAGGAGAGCTATTTAATTGCAATAGTCAGTCAGACAGATGGGATATTGGACTACAGATCCCTCTATGTCCTCAATAGAGAGTGGAATCTGGCGCTTTTCTGGCAAATTATTTCAGCAAGTTCTTAACTCATTTCCCACTACATCATGGCGCCGCGTGTCTACGTTTAACAGACACCTTGAACATAGTCATGTAGAAAGCCATTAAAACGTCCGTAGCTGAGCCGAAGGTGAACCCTTGACCTCGTCGGAAACCTGTGAAAAATTCACATCCGAGGGAGCTTTATCCAATCTGATTCCATGGAATGATAATCGGTGATTCGAATGCGGTAACCATTTCAGTAATTCAATTTTAATTCAAAGGGAGAAAGAAGTGACCCTCGTGTTGCAGGAAAAATTTATTCACCATTACTCCGTGTTGAAAAACCACAATACATACGAAGAAGAGCTTGGATAATAACCTCTGTTTTGAGATAGTTAGGAATTGCACAATGAAAAAGGATACGTGTAAAACAGACATCTCGAAGTAAAGCTTTTATGTCCAAAGGAATCAGAATTTTTGAAATGACAAGAAGAATCCCAATTCCTATTCAGGTACCAAATGGTGAGATATTTAGGGGTAGCTCTCAGTCCGTTGGGTCTAACATGAAGCTGAAGACATCTATATATCATTGGCATGTTGCAGCATATTGCCGAATTTGAGTTTCTTTTCTATTCTCTTTTCTCCCAAAAATCCCTCCCTTTATCCTCCTTACTTTGAATAATCGTTCTCCAACTAATAAAGTCCATTATTTCATAGGAATGCTGAATAATGCCGTTATAAAAAGTATCACGGCCTTCGAAAACTTTGAGGTATTCCATTACAAAAGTTTTAATACTGCGAAGAAACTTTTACCGCCCACAGAAAAAAAGCCCAATTCATCACGATCTGAGTTTCAATGCATGAGCATCATCATAAGGTAATTTATATAGGAAAACTGTTTCCTTATATACATCCAACAGTAAGTGGAAGGGGAGGGGGAGATGACAAATTTGTGGAAAAGTGGAGGGATGCTCATTTTACGCTAGCAGATAGGACAGTTTTTTTTTTGAAAGAATAAACTTTGTATTTCCACAATGAAAAATTTCATTGTGGAAAAACAAAGTTTACTCTATTCTTTCAAAATGTTCAGTAAATTCCATAAAGTATCGCCGGATACCACCAACCAGGTAGGACAGGGCAATAGGCAGGTAACATACATTCATAAATGAAATTAACATCGGGATCACGTCATCGTTTTAAATTTCCAGTTGTTGTGAAGCAATGTGCTCACGTCGCTCATTTGTAAAATGCAACATATTTATTTTAAAATCAACCTCGTGGTCACACAAGTTCCCAGCGTCCTCCCTTCCTGAACGCATTTCTATGTTCAATCCGCTTTAATTACTTCCTCGATCCTTTCCCACCTCTTCATTTCCTCAAGCGAGTTTATTTCCTCCCCAAACATGACAAGAAGGTGTTTGTTTTACTTATCCTTTTCTTTACGAAATAATTATGGATAAATAAGTTTCTGAATTGACGTTAGTAAGTCAGAGTAAAAAAAGTCTTTTTCCATCACTACCTCCGTCTCGTTCCAATCCCCTTAATGGAAAGGATAGGAGAAACTTCGGGATATCGCGACGACACGCGGCACTATGCCCCGAGGAATATTTAATTTTACGGGCGACCGATTTCATTTGTTTCTCTCGAGGAAGTTGGCGTACGTGCGTTTGGCAGGGGGTGAGGGAGCGGTTAGGCTGATTCCCTCTCCTCCAACTAGGTCAGCGATGGCAACGCCGGTGATTAAAAACAAGGAAACAGCGATATCCGTGGACGTTTGCGACCACCCCTACCCCAACCTACACTTCCGTGTCCAAAATATTCACTACAAGCCGAGGAAGGGTAAGAAAATTAAAAAAAAATTATTCGAATCGATTATATCTACAATTTTTCTTCCTCGAAATGGTCGCGTTGATGGCGCTGCTGTCACAGAAAGAGAAACGGATACTCCTGAAAGCAAAAAAAGCAAAAAATAATAAACTGAGATGCATGGCGTATAAAAAATTAAAAGTTTGTACGGATACAGTTTTTTCACTTTGACATCGAGGATTTGAATGCGACCTGAGAGGTGAGCAGCCAAACATGTCTATCCGAGTCCTATTTATTCCACGCATTACGTGACAGCGCATTGAAATAAACCTCTCGTTCCCGACTAAGGGTAGCACAGTCCCGCCTAATATATCACACTCCCTCTGTGGTTCTCACAGTCACTCGTGAGTTTAAAAAAATCCATGGTATGTTAATCCTGTCATAACAAACGAGGGAAAATGCTAATCTTTCCCATCCTTTCCACTGGAATATTTTCATTTCAAAGAGAGTGTATGACAGCTTCGCAAAACGCAAAAAAATGCAAATTCTTCCCAATTACTTCCGGTCATAAACATAGTCATTGAACAAAAATCAGAAAATACGTGTAAAAATAACTCTGCTTGCTGTCATGCAAGTAGGTGTGTGATCATAAACTAGAAATATGCGGTAGTTTATATGCACACGAGATTCACAGTGTTTCCCTCAGGGAGATGCAGAGCCGTAAAGCTCAATTAATTGTTGCAGCCTTTGAGTACGGTCTAGGTAATACTCACATTTCTCTGAGGACCACACATGAACTCTTCTCTCGCTCCTATCCCAACCATCACTAGGTTGACTCATCACCCTCAGTTTATCAGACCCCTAGCATTCTTCATCTTGAAATTCTTTCCGATAGCACAGTCTTATGCGAACCATGTCGTCCTCACAGCCCCCCATCATCATTGGTCGTCCCATTCCTAAGATTGGTTGACTGCATCCCTCCAATCTTTCTTTTCTAATGCTAGTTTTCTCACTCTCCGGAAGCTCTTTTTGAGTACTTTACTTTTAATTTGTACTACTTAATTATCCCCTTCCCCTTCTCTTGGGACCTTTCCCTTGATTAATCCTTCAATTATATTCCTCACTAACGCATTTTGCCTCTAAATGCGCCAATTCCTTCTGGTTCTTCTCTTCTGTTTCGTGTTCCGTATGGTGCTTCCATCTTCTACTCTCAAGCACACCTCTCCATTTCATATTTTCTCCGTCCATTTGATCTTCAGCATCCTCCTCCGACACCAGGTTTCGAAAGCTTGTTGGATTTTCTGGTCTGCTTTTCCCTTGTTCCATGCTTCCGATCCATAGAGTTTGATACTCCTGTCGAATCTTTTCAATTATGATGTTTCCCCTTTCCTAAGCCAATCATCTATAAGCACAGAGGTCGCGTTTTCATCATGAGGGCTTTCTTAACGCCACCCATTGCCCGCAAAAATATTTCTAAAAATAAATTTCAGTGATCAGTAATCATATTTATTAATCTAAACTTTAATAAGAATTCAACATCTAATTAGTAATTTTGTGGTCGAATCAAGTCTCAGAAACGTTACACAGTGAATTAGTAAACTATTAGTGCATATGAAATAAGAGAACTTGGTGGAAATACAATGCTTTTTGCGGACTTCAGGTTTCAAAAACCAAATCGAAAGAAAAAAATACCATTTTCGCCGACCGGCGGGTAAAAAAATGAAACGCGCTCTAAGCTCAATATTAAAACCAAGTTGGTATATAGTCGGATTCTACCTGTTTTCATACGAAACGAATTTTACACAGTCAGATTCGATTCTCATAAGAACGTGTTGCACATGTATACTATACTAATCGCGCATAGACCCGTTTTATTAAGCTTGATTTACTTTCACTGAATTTCGAAAAGAGCTTAATGTGATGGTCAGCAAGTGCTAAGGTTTTACGAGCTAGAACAAAGGCCTGATTTGCTCATGATCTGATGACAGCGCAAAAATATACCTTTGGGTCATCATAGCAACAGAATTAAAGCAGGCTTAAATTTATCATAGGTGCACATCATTGTATCATCGGCAAAAAGTCAAATATTGGCACATTCAGTTCATGAAATGAGTGATATTAAAAATGAGGCTTTGAATTTAAAGTGTCAATTTCTTCACCGCAATCAAGATAATTTACTTAAGATTGGTATCCGCAGATATGTCTAAAGCTCAAGCATTTACCAGCTAGGTGATTAGGCTCATTAAATTGACCAATAACAGAGCACAACGTTTTTAGTTTTCCATTTTACTGTGCAGCAGGATAGTCTAGTTAAAATTATTTATTATAAATTACTTTATAACCCATCCAATCCTAATACCTATTTATAGTACCTTCGCCAAGAAATTAATATGTAACTTTATTTACTTGCATGTGATCCTAGCTGACTATGTTTTCAACTTCCATTATTGCACTGCTGGTTTGAATACTGATTCCTTCTGTCAAGGAAAAGATTCATTGTCCCTTTTTTCTCAGCTCAATGCCACCAGCACTTTAGTATCCACTTAACATTCAAATTTTTATCCTATTCGGCCATTTCACAGACTTGACAAGTATTAACAACAAGAGCATGAATCTGACACAGGGACACCCTCGTTTAAAGCTCACCTTTACACCATTGTCAATCTTATTCGGGATGGTACTCATCTTACAACCTGTGGGAAAAGCAAGAATCAAATATGGGTAAATTTTGGCACATTTGGTCAGTCCTACAGTATAGCGCAACCTTGGAGGTCGATAAGTCTTCTGTTTTTATTGGAGCAAGCAACCTTCATAGCAATTATGGACGGATAAAAATAAACAATTTCCTTACGGATGCTTTCGTTATAGCCGAGGGTTTAGCGCAAAAGGTTAAAGGATCTCGGATATGCGTTGAAAATACATAGCAGGAAAGATACATATAACTACAACTTTTCGTTTTCTCCAAAATAATGGGCAGCTTAGGGTATACTGGTCGAGTAACGTAAACTGGTCTTGGGATGGGGCACCCTGAGGGTGAGGGTGTCGGTTTCAAAACCTGATGAGAACTCTGAATACCTGCGGCTAAATCTGGGAGTGGTGCTTTTTATTTCTGCATACCAGACGTGTTTCTGAGAAGCCGATGGGGGCTCGTAGACAGAAACTGCTTTCCCACCCACTATCGTCAAGTGAAGCCTATCATAGGTTTAAAAAAGGAACATTTACATTACGCACATACATCGAGAAGAAAAAAGTATTATATAAACGCCATCTTTCGAGGAATGTGTCATGCAATACATTGCTGAGTCAATTAGCGAAGGAACCTTACATCTACACATTATCGTGCAAGCCATTTAACGGTGTTTGGCTGAGGGTGAGTTATCACCAGCATGCACTATATTTCTTTGCATACACCATCAAGTAACTTTTACCCACTTGCACTACACAAAAGGTATGTTATCTATACTACATTAAGGATCGAATTAATTTATAATGCAACTACGTGAGTGATGTACAAGGGACATGCAGGGAACATGATAAACGTGATGTTAGTGCTGCGTGGCAGCTTAAAAAAATCAAGCATTGGAGAGCCAACAACTAAACAGCTAGACTATCTGCCGACTAAACTACTTCAAAATCTCACTGGCAACCATTTTGATCTCTTATTGATCGTGGGAAAAGCGACATTTTTAACCTGCCTATTCTGCAGTCTATTTTCCTAATTTTATTCCCATGATCCGATCTATCGTAGTAAGATGGAGTTTGTAAGACATTAATATCTTAGTAGGAAAATACATTTGTTTTTAATTTACGTAAAATATTAAGTCTAAGTTTTAGTCGACGGTCTGAAAGCGATTCCCATTCCAGTTACTGCAATAGATTAGTTAAACTATAGAGATCATCATAAAGGCCTCGTATGTATATTGCCTATCTTCTTTGCACGCGTTCTAACTCTGTTTTTACCTCACGAGGATCGTAATTACTGGCAGCGTATTCCAATTGGGATTCATCGAGCGAGAAGTTGCTGTTTCTCAGACAAATTTCATTGCGCTTTTCAAGTCCTCTTTTTACAAATTACAATTTACGGTTAGCTTTACCAGTTACTTCCCGGTAATCCTAATCTTAACCCCATGATTCGTAACCATAATTTGCACCGCATTCGACCAATCCAGAGATGACTTTAGCACATGACATCCTAAAGCGTGGATGAGTGAGGATGAGAAGCCTAAACAATTTTTTAGGCAGTTATGCAGAAATTGAATGAATCGATAGCCTTTTGAGTCCCCATGAATTTATTATTACAAATAAGAATTCATGACATATTTTGATGGTTTCAATAAACACCGCAGCTTAGAGATTGGATGAGGCTATACAATATGTTGCGCGATGTAAAATTTCATCTGAACCTACATAGGTGGATATAATGGGCAGTATTGGTACAGCAAAGCTAGTTCCTTTGAAGATATTGAGGCCATCTAAGTTGTCTTTGTAATTGTTGACGTTGTCTTTGGTGATTGGAAATGCATTTCGAATGGAATTAATGGTAGTAAATGTAAAGCTCAATATTTGATGAGGAGAAAACAATAATGGTTTGAAACTAACGGGATGGGGAGTCCGTAAACCGAGGATATAACTTGAATACGACCAAGCTCGTGCACTATATTATTATTAACAAGGAAGTTTTAATACTACATCTATATACCTTAATATACGATGTAAGCGGCTATGTAACAGCTAACATGTACGGGCATTTTGAAAAATGTAGAAATATGAATGGGAATTGTTTTCGCAAATTATAATAATGATAGCATTCACATTTTCTCGGCAAATGTTTCATAGTTTTGAGATAATTTACTTACAAATAAAATATCATAAAATGTAAATACACCATTAATGAATACAGGTGTTACACAAATTTTCTGTCTGAAGTCTGAACCTCATTTGATCCCCAGTGTGATTATAATTTAAGAAGGGTTGTCTTCCATCTTTATCATGATCACAGAGTGGATTTTTCTGTTTCCATTTATAAATTTATGAAATTTTAAAGCAGATCTGTCTGCCAAATCCTGCAATATAAATAAAAAGCCTTCCACGGTATGTGGTCATAACAGTGAAACGGAGAAGAACGACCACCTTCTGACGTCACTCCTTCCCCTCAAGGGACTTCTTCCCCGCGATGGGCGATAACTTTCACTCCAAAACCTCATAACCGGATGTTCCGAATACCGAAACCTCAAGGTCGGACGAGCGCCTCCCTCAAAATAAACTCAAAATACCTTCTTCCTTAATTATTATAAGAGGTAGGGAGAACAGTGGGTTATTTGTATTTACTCGCAACCACAATGAGCGTATTTTTAGTCAAGTCCATCTCATTTCTTCACTTCTTTTATTCAGTGATCAATTTGCATCACGGATCCGTAGTCGATAGTGTTTCTTTTCCGTGAACATTCGGCTGGCTTCGATGGGGAAGAGAAAGAACAGCTATGAACGCAGGACGAGGCGGAGAAACGGAATGAATAAAAAAAGATCGCTCATGGGCCACACCAGAAGAGCCGGACAACAAAGGTGAGGCACGCCTTTTGCTCTCTGCAAGTTGTTGGCCGGTCTGAGGCGGGACGCTGAGGCTGAGGAGAAGGAGTTGGGGAGAAGGCAGGTGGGTGTGGTGAGGGTTGGGGGGTGGGGGGGGAGGGCGGGGAAAACCTCGACGCCGCGGTATCATTTCCTGCATAAGGTAAGGCTAGCCCTTCCCGAGGGAGGGAGGAGGATTGTTCGTCCCTCCCATCGCATCCCCTCCCTCCTCAGCATCCGAAGAGAAAAAGTGAAGATCTGTGGGAGGGAGTTGCTGACCTTGGGGCAGCCGACTGCTCCTCACGGAAGAGTCTGGGGGGAGGGACACAAACACACTTACCACGGATGCCCCGCTCCACGCACGAGAGGGAAAGAGAAGAAGAAGGGTTCTCGAACTGGGCGCGGTTGCTCCCAAATAAGTCGGGGAGACTGTGACGCGACGCAACCTACCGACCACCTTACGACCGACCCTTCTCGTCTATTTTTGACTTCATTCCCTCCGCCCCATCAGATTCACTTTTGCCCCAACTCTGATGAAATTTCTTGCTTACAAAACGGCGAGGTTTAAGCTATTACGCTGGTTCGAGCGAGATTTCCCTCTAGTCTATATAGAAACCATGTTTGAATTTTAATTATATCATTCCAGCAGGTAAAAGAAGCATCAAGTAAGTATTTTTATAACTAATGGCGCACAAATATTGTTTCGTACGACTAAAACAATTAGTAATTGACTAAATATGGATACTTATGCCTATTACGTGACTCGTAATTCACACCATCACAACCGAAGATTATTTGGCTATTCTCTAAAAATTACTTGGGGAATAATCGATTTCGTTTTCAAAACTGTCGAGAAGGCATTCAAACAACATACTGTTATATTTTTGACAAGATCCCTGCGTTATAAATTCCTCATTTTAGTTGTTGTCTCTCTGGAGTGCATGACCAAACTATTTCCAATGGAAAATAACAGGTATTTGACAAAAATCTCGACAATTGGTGCAATTGGTGGCTAATATTGTGGTGTCTTTATATAGGTGAAATTGTTTTCATTAGTCCAAATTCATTGTATTCCGTGTGGAATTACTTCTCGCTCAAATTATCAACATATATCAACATAACTAAATTCTATAACTTAGTGTTTCAAGTATAATATTTTACTATCGAAACAACGATCAAAATTTTACTGAACTGTACTCATAACGAATGAACTACTGCATCAATATTCACTTCGTCATAGTAATTCTAGCATCAGTTGTAAGTGGCAAACTGCACTTTTCTAAAAGATGGACTTTTCTAAAGATTTGCAGAATAGTACTTGTCATTATCTACAGGGTCTCTTAACAGGTTTTCTGCTACCTAATTTTTTATGTACTCTCAACGTTTCGTTCTTTCTCCTGCAAACGTCGTCAGGAGACTGAAGATTTAGTTATGTGATTGTTTTGTTTGTAAATAAAAACCATTATTTATAAATTTTGTTTTTTAAAAAGGAAAATAAATGGGAAATTAGTCTTTGTTTCTTATTTCTGATATAAAGCATAACTTTATGGAAGAATAAACACCAAAGCATTTCCTGAGATATTATTTTAAGCTGTAGAAAATGCTCTAATCTTACTTTTAAAAATTTAGATGAACTAAAATTTTTGTGTTCGTCCAATAAGGAAATAATTATAAATCTACTTTTAAAAATGAGCGATTATCATACTAACTTTATCATCTGCAAAATGCCATATGATATTACAAATCAATATTAGGTAACATAAGATGAAATCAAAGAATGCTATCATTTACAAACTACTAAATATTATTATCATTTAAAATTTGCGAAAATAATGTTTCATTCGAGTGTTAAGTAATGCTGAGTGAATGATTGATAACCTAAATCGTGATTGAAAGAGGAATAGAGATATTGGGGTGACTACAGAACCTGATTTCCATCCTGATGACCCAGCCTATAAGATGGAAAAGGAAGGAGATTATTTTAGTACATGAGTTCTCGCAGCCCCATTGAGATCACTCCAACGACGTACTCCACCCATCGGGCTAAAAAACTTTGGGCACAAAACTATAGCAATATGAGCTACTTCAGTTAAGAGAAGGCTTTCAAGATTCACTGCTATCTTCCACCCTACAGCCTCCCTCCGATCTGCGATAGCGTAAAAGATCTCATCTGTCAGTCGCCTCACAAAGCAACAAAGCAAATAAAACGGTGAGATAGCCTTCAAGTGAGGCTGAAGAATTCAAGAAGGTATGATAGATAATCAAGATCAACAATATATCAATGGTGAAAGAAATTCATATTTTGGATTTTGGCATCTTATGATTGCTCGAAGTCATGACATAAAAATGCATTCGAGAGCGCCATATGTGAAGCAATAAAGACAAATATATTCAGGAAAAAGATTGGACACTTAAAATATGGGCTAGCTCCTTCTGTTATGAGAACTTCGCGAGAGAATCTATCGGAGTCAAACAGACAAACATGCTACAGACTATATAAATTGAAAAGACCATATGTAAAATTGTTGGATGACATTAAAATGAAGATAAAATTATGATCCTGTGAATCAAGTAAATATGTATTTATGATTGAAAAAAGCAAAATATACTTGCAAAAGTTCGTTTTCAGGCACTTAATTTGGTTTAAAATGGGCTAATAGCGACACAAATTTTCTCTCAGCTAGTCCTACATTCCCGAAAATATTCAACACCTGTACCATCAAATCCTACGCCCTGAAACGGTGTTAATGAGCTCATATTTATGTGTGCCGCTCACTCGTAACTCCCCACTGAATATGTATCACTAGAGGTTTTGATAGTTTCTCTAAATGAAGTGCAAAAGAAATTCAGATCATCGAGTTAAACTGACAAAAAGGTGAATTTAAAACGTGAAGTATCAGAAAAAATACTTGAACACTTTGAGTTGAAGAAGAAATGGTAACTAATGACTTCAAGCGTTCGAAGTAGCTGACTGTTCTCTTGTAAAAGTCAAACGGAATTCAATCTGCAAACATTCACAACCAGCTAAATAGGTAGTTTGCTGTTCCGCGAGGAAGGTAAATGAATTGTGGTATTACTAAATATTGAATAGATTTACATCGGGCAGGTCTTCCTAATTTATGAACTTATCATAATGACATGACGCGTCACGCAAATGAGTTGAGAGGCATGCAATATTCACTGGCTAAATATAGGTAGCCAAAATAGTCCATAAAACTTGGGAATGTTTTGAATTTCAGTACACTTAATAATAAGAATTTAGGGAGAAGGTTCGCGAGAGCAGAGGAAAAATTTACAAAAAGATAGGGTTTCCGGAAATTTTTTTAAGGAAATTAAAGAAGGATAAGTTAAAATTCTGCAACATAAGTTACATCGGGCATACATATCGGGCAGTTACATAGTATCAGTGTACGATGCAGAAGCATGGTTGCTGTGGAAGGAGGAAGGGTGTAGGCTATAGCCATTTAAGATGTTTTTGAACGGAAAATGGTTGAAAAAGTAATGAGGATGGAAAGGAAAAAACTTAAGGAATGCTAGATTTGGTTGAAGAAGAAAGGACGCTTTGGAGATAAATTCGATGGAGGTCCGAAAGGGGATGAAGGACGTATTGGGAATAGGAGAATGCTAAAATGGGCGATAGAGAATAATTAGTAAAGAAACTTGGGGAGGAAGTATAAGCATTTACTACTATTTGAAGAAAGGAAGAAGTTGCGAGGAGTAGAAAAGGAGTTTTGCACAGGAAAATAGATAGATTGGGGAAAAATCGTTAATTATTAGACTCTCTGCGCTCAGGAATATTGCAATCAGGACTCACCGTAGACTTATCATTCATTTGGCAGATTGCACAAACCTGAAAATAGAATTTCCCCGATGGTTGAGTTTACATGAGACCACGAAAGAAGAATCAGAATTTTGAGCTATTTTAAGTGAGGAAGAAGATGCGGAGACTTGAAGAGGCTTTTAACCCAAGATAAATAGGTAGTTATAAGAATAAAACATCAATTATACTACTCCCCGGACCCAGGTTAACTACAGTCAAGACTCGCCGTAGACATACCATTCATTAGGCAGGATACAAGCACCTCAATACCCACAGAGGTCTTCTTGAACATGATTCTAAATTGATAGGACAGAAGGACGATAGAACGTGTGTGAGTGGAGTGGTGTCCAAGCCGAAGATGACGAGGTACGAGGACGCCTATTAGGCGTTTTGATGTGCTGACGTGCGTGTGCCGGGAGGATATGGATGGGGGTGGGGGAGTTGGGTGGGATCTCTTGGTCGGTCGGTCGGTCGGTCTGGGCGTGGTTGTGTTACCTTCCCGCCAGCATCCGAAGGCAGCATCCACACGCCGCCCCACCCTGTGTCACTCCCCGCCTCCTTCCCCCGACCCTCCTTACATCCCCCAGAGTAAGCCCTCAGGCTCCCACATCGGCGGGCCGCGGCCGGGTATAAAACCGCGGGGCCGGCCCGGGATCTCCAGTCACACTCAGTACCTCGTCAAGAGAGAACTACCCCTCAACCAACAGTCAACATGAAGGTGAGTGTCGCTCCCTTTCATCTCGGTAGTCTGATCGTCGAGTTTCCCTCTTTCACGAATCTCCTCCGCAGTCAAAAGGGAAAAAAAAGGCTATTGCACGGATCTTTTCTCGGAATTCAGGACAAATTTTGTTTTTTTACAATTTTGAGGAAGCTTAAATAACAGTTAAAAACAAATATTCAGAATTTTTCAATACCTCTATTTAAGTGCAGTTTTGTGTAAAAATACTGAGCACTTTAACAATCGTCAGAAGTACCTTCTTTAGAAATTTGCAGTAGTTTCTATAGTGGAGTGGTCTTCCAATTATCTTTCAATACGTGTTAAAAATTTTAAACAAAAATCGCAAAAGATAATTTTTGAAATTTCTACAGCTTAAATTTGGAAATGCGCTAAAACACCAGAAAACAATTTAAAATAACGGCTGTTAAAGAAAATGTAATCATAGAGGTTGTGACGTCTAAAATAATGTAAATTCAAAAATTAATGAATCTGAACAGAACTTGTACGTAGAAACAGGCACCAATGGAAAATCTATGAATTTTAATAACTCAACGTAAGGTAGAATCAGAAACTTTTGCTGGGATCTGCAATGATTATTAATTAAAATGAAGCATCGACTCTAAAAAGATTAGAACTCCATCATAAAAGGTATTTTTACTTCCAATCAGTTGGAAAATTAACATTTTTTCCAATACCCTGGGCGATGAACTTTATCCCAATCTAGTTTCATAGTTCCGCTCACCATATCAAGCTCATTAAGATAAATCTTTTTCCATTTTCCTTTCCACCACAGTCAGTTCCTAGGGTAAAAATTGTAAAAAATCGGTCTCCAGATAATAAACGCATAAAGAAACGAGGGGTACAGCTGTTTGAAGTGGGTCGTTAAAAGTTCTCAACGCCTGACGTGAATAATATCCAGAAAGATAGGAAATTCATCGCTAACTAGGCCAAACGAACGTGCAATTAGCGAAGGTGGAATGAAATTCATCCGTTCAATCAAAGCGAAAGATATTTCTAAATGAAACTTCTCGGTTTCAGGTCGTCATCGATGAACGAAACTCGTGAATTTTCTTTTTCGGTTTAGTCCTTTTCGGAGAGGGTTATTATCTGGGGTGGAACACCTCATCTCTTTTATTTCTTTTAACTCTCTTCACCTCGATAAATTTCGCGCCTTATTGTCCACCGGAGGAGAGCCATGAGATCCGAAAAATCAAAGGTGAGGCCCACACTGGGCGGGCCCAATTATTGTTCAAGGTCCGTCTATTCTCTCAGGGAAAAAAAGAAAGAGCGGAAGGCCTTTTCGTTTTTCCTTCGACCGCGGCCAGCTCGATGCCTCAGCCTCAAGCTATCACTTCAGAATTTGGCAGTTTGATCAATCATGTGCGAGGTCAGCAGAGCTTTTGCCATGAATAATTAATTCAAAACGAGATTCTGCGCAAGAAAGGACTAGCTTATCTCTCGGTTACACGGCGGGACTTATGAAAAATGATTAATAAATAACAAGCCAAGCACTCTTAATTTTCGAGGAATATTCTCTCCTGAATACGCTGTTTTTACTCAGAAATATTACGCTTAATTCAAGGTATTGCTTCAAAGCTAAAGATTTAGAGTTCAGCCTCTCAGTTTCAACCCTTACTTTTTACCAACGTTGCACTTGGAAGAATGAATTAGGTGCTTCAATTTTATGCTGAGGTCTTAAAAAGGCGTTAGAGAATGTGTAAATCCACAGTTAAAAAATGAACTATACATTTTTGGAATGAATATATTAAGAGCTTGGCATTCTTCTCTTTAGTTATGGTGGGTATGCAATATTATATTCTATGCCACGCATCCTTAAGCCCAAATAGTAAAAAATACTGTTATAAATATTTTATGACTCAAAATACATTTCTGAAAAACATTTTGCAGAACTTCTGCAAGTATATTTCATTTAAAGCGTAAAATACCGGTTTCTTACCCTAGAAAAATGTGTAGTTTATAGATAGAGCATAAACATCGATTACATGCTCTTTATCGGCGTCATAAGAGCCTCTTAAGAAACCAGGCTTATTTTATGGGTGAATGAACGAACATTCGGATTAAGTATTCTCAAGTTTCCAACCGACTGAGTGATTCAGCGGTTGATGATTCGATGGGGGACTAGATGCATCGTCTTTTGGGAGGCAAATCAACTACCCCTCAGATCAGAACCACCCACCATCTGGGATACCCGCGGACAATTCACTCGATCACATCTGCATTCGCGGATCACTCCAATTTGATCGCGAGAACAGATCGCGATCATGGCCTTCCCCAAGCTTCGTATGCCCCCGCGCCCACATCGTAGAAGCGAAAGTGGGGCTCAATTTCGCGTTATTTTTATTGCTTAATTGCGCCAAAGAAAGCAAAAATGTGATCGTATTTCTGCAAAGTTTATCTGATGCTTTTAAGCACAAGGTTTGATCGACTGGATTCATTCGGAGGAGAATAATTCGGGCATTGTCCTTCTAGAGCAATTAGAGTTTTGAATAACGATCACAAGAATGCGGAAGGACCGGTAATCCCACGTGAGGTATGCTGTGGTTTTTATTCATTCAACAGATATATATTTTTAAAAACAGCTATAGTGAATCATTACAATAAATACGATGATAAAAATCAGCTCCTATAGAGAATTCACTTGAAATAAAATATATTATGTAAAAAAAGCAGCTTCACTAGTGTTAGGAAGGCTTCCGCGGCTTTGCCGGAATTCAAAGTTGCTCGGGCACTTCCCGTGTTTCAGAACATTGGTGAACTACTGTTGTCGTCAAATAAACTGAAACTCTTGAAGAAACCAAAAAATTCTGAATGGACGAAGTCACGATGGATGAAGAGACAAACACGATGAATGAAGTCATTCAAAGAGTCAATTTCTAAGGAATAAATGAAAGAACTGAGCTTTTTACTGTGCATTCCCAGAAATAGAGCAGCTTGACATATATGCGGGGCTAATGAACGCGCTGTAGTACTTGTAACCCGGGTTGAAATCTCGGCTAGAATTATAGGTGGTATTTCGATACTTAACCTGAGTTCATTTAAAACTCGCTCAGTCCAGCACTATATCAAATGCAATTGCGAAAATTATGAGCGAAATCAGCGCAACACACGATTGGATTGGATATTTGGGGAGGCGACCGGTGGGCTAAGGTCATTTGCGCCATAGGGGAAAGGTAAGGGAGGAAGGGTGGATAGAAACCCGGCGTCGGCATTAGCCTGCTCTGAACGAAAGGCTCCAAGGGACCACGGTTTTACGTCTCATCCGACAGACGGAGTACTGTACTTGAAGTGCCCTCAATAAGACACTCGAGTAGGGATCAGATTTCCTCTGAAAAACATCCTCCAATGCAGGGATTTGAACCCTGGCCGCCCGTATGGTTAGCCAGTACTCTAGTCATCCCACACCAACCCGATCCCCTCATCACCCTAATGATTCTTTCTTCAACCCTTTTAGGTCGCCGTCATTGTCCTCGCCACCCTGGCCATGGCCTCTGCCACCGCCGTTCTCCCGGCCATCCACCCACACGTGGCACCCGTATTGGGCGCTCCCCTGCTGCCCAAGGTGAAGTACAACGCCGCTGAGGTGTCCGTCGTGAAGCAGCCCGTGGAGGTCCAGCAGCCAGAGGTCACCTACCGCAACGTGCCAGTGCCATACTCCGTCCCCTACGCCGTCCCCTACTCCGTGCCATACCCCGTCAAGGTGCCGGTCGCCCACCCCGTCCCCGTTCCCGTGGCACACCACGCCGTCGCATACGCCTCCCCCTATCACTACGGACACCACTACGGCCTCCCCTATGGACTCGCCGCTCCCGCCATCGTCAAGGCCTAAGCAGAGGACCACGCCGACGAGACGAGACGGGACGAGAGGGAAATGGAATGAAAAGTAATGAAGAGGATTGAAACCATCCGCTCTCCGTGAGGGACATATGGATCCGGACCCCGAGGAAATTTCATCTCATCCCCCTCGAGTACAACCACACCACAAACCCTGCTTTAAGACTCTTTGCCGCCCTGAAACTCCGGCCGGAAATAAAAAGGGTCTTTCGGCAGTGGGAAAGTGATGGGGGTTGCAGCATGGAAAAGAAACGGGGAAAGTTTTTCATTTTTCAAGCCTCGGGGAGAGTGTGTGGTTGAAAGGATGTTTCCGTCCTCTTACACCTTCTTTTTTTTCCTTTTTCTTCTTCTTGGGACACTTGTGGTATTATTTTTTTTTGGACCGGAGACCCGACTCTAAGTTGTTAACTGTTCTCTGAGGATTTTTCTCTTTCTTCGGAAAGGGGGAAAACGGGGAAACATTGATATTTCTCTCTCTTGATTCGTTTCGGCCCTCTACGGTTCGATTGGGCTTCGGAGGTTTTCCTCTCGTCGAGGAATTAGCCGTTGCCGCATCGACCGTCCAAAATTCACTCGATCGAAGAAATATTTGTTTTATTTTGCATGTGCACGTCGCAGTTCTTTTCGAGCTCGCGTGCGCCCCTTCATTGGGACATTTTGTGACACCAAAACAAATATGCAAATAAAATTTTCACACCCTACAAAATCTTATCTTTTTTCAATATTAAAAAAAACCCAGATCACCATTATCCGTCCCATTGATGTGGTTTTTAGGGGCACCTGACATGATGGCGAATGCTTGAAGATGTAATATGGGTCTGCGATCTCAGTCCCCATAATTAACGTAGACGCTTTCGAGGTAACGCCCTCTGTTTTCAATAGTACAATGTTTTACAACAATAATTCATTTGACGTCAGCATGCTTTTACTTTTTGAAAATACATTTTCATTTGTATTTATTAATTTACTCAAATGAATAATAATCCGTATTCCCAGCAAAAATAAATCGAGTAGAATCAATGCCCACAAGGAACAAAATCTTCTCCAGAGTTACAATATATAAAAAGAAATATTTTAGCTGTTTATATGAAAATGCGCCCTCTCCTCCATTTTGCCCCAAGGCAAACAAGAAAAAGACAGGGGAAACAATATGGCGGATATCATGGTTGTCTAGTTTAAGTTTGATGATGTTATGCCTTCTTCATCTACTGCAATGGGCCACAGATACCATGGTTTTTCAATTTGTAGAATTTTTGAAGCCATTTGAAATCGAGATCGGGAAAAGACGTGTTGTATATGTAATGAATCAGTATAGTTAAGCGATTTACAGTTCACCATTTGAAGCTTTAAAACTACACCACGACTGGTCATTTGGTGGAGCCCTTTTCTGTAAGATCGATATTTTTAGTCCGCCCACGGGATCGATATTTTTAGTCCGCGCTCGGATCTGGACGGAGGCATTTAAGTGATTCTCTTCTCTACTACTAATTTAGGCACCGGAACAACACCCTACATCTGTTACTACTACTTTGGAGTAACAAATATTAATTCCATGCTACCCTACTTAGGAATTGCAAGGAACAGGTGAAATGCTATCAGTCAATTTCAAACAAATTTGGAATTCCGGCCATGAACCTTTTTCATCATACGGAATGGCAGTTCTTATGTTTGCTGTCATTTACGGGTCATAGCGTTTCATATGCGTGCTTCTAATCTACTGCATAAACTGGGATGGGAATCACTTTTACAATGCCGATTAATCACTAGAAAATCATTATGTAAATTCAAAAACGATTAATTTTCTCACGAAGTAATTCATAGATTACGAACTCCAACGTACTACGATAGATCAGATCATGAGAATAAAATTATGGAAATAAATAGCAGAACAGACTGGTTCAAAATGTCGTTTTTTCCGCGATCGATATGAGACCATAATGGCTGCTAATGATAGTCTGAAGTAAATCAGTCGACTGGTATTACAGGTGATTATTTGACTTGATCCCTAATGATTGTTTCTTAATCTGCGACTTAGTACTAACATAACGTTTTGGCATGATCTCTACGTGACTCTTGCATCTCGTTTGTGCAGTTGCTATGTATACCAATACAAACAGTTTCTGTAGCATTGGTATTGT
Organism: Ceriagrion tenellum; assembly: GCA_963169105.1. Taxonomy (NCBI): domain Eukaryota; kingdom Metazoa; phylum Arthropoda; class Insecta; order Odonata; family Coenagrionidae; genus Ceriagrion; species Ceriagrion tenellum. The sequence continues at coordinate 5,680,469 of OY720637.1, forward strand.
ACCTATATTTTATATCTAGTCTAATAGTACGTTATTGTGCATGTTGGTGATAACTCACCCCCCGCCAAACACCCATGAGGTGGCTTGCAGGGAAACGAGTAGACGTAGATGTTTTCGGTTCCCGTTTGCTTCCCAATGCCGACAACGATCGCTTTATAGAGTATGCGGTGTGTGGGTATGCGTGTTACAGCTCTGCGGATATGAATTCTTGCCACAATTTTGGGCCCACAGGTAAAAGGTTCACCTCGGTCAGTCCGGCTGTTGTAAAAACAGGGAATCCAGATCCGGTAAAGAATTTCAGTGGTACCAGCCAACGGAGATAATCCAATTAGTGTTGCAAGCTGTCTCGAAAACTCCCTGAATAAAATCTTTAAATGTAACGCCAATTGATAATCAGATATATTGATTATTCCTAAAGCTGTTTGCCCAAAGCGAAGCAAAGTCGTTGTGATGGAAGAGCAACCGAGGTATGCAGTCATGGAGCTCTGGGGGAGTATTAGAGAGTATAATAAGCTGAGGTAACTTTGAGCTATTACGAGTCATTAGCCCTTAACCCTCAAAAAAACCGTAATCCTTGTTTCAGTGGCTGATCATACTTTCGGTACATATTAGAGGATAAGCTGAGTGAGTATGTATAATTTTCCCTATGATAAATAAATGCCAGTTCCATGCACGGGTTAGAACTGTCAATCAATTGCATACTTTCCACTCTTAATGCAGTATCTCTGGTCAAATATCATTGTATAAAAATAAATTTACCGATATTAGAAAGGAAGTTAACTTGCTATTTTTTTGTATCATCTGATTTGTTCGTCTTCCTGAGGATAAAAAATTAATTTTCATAAGATTTTTTAGAAACAAAAATCATTGCCTATTTTGGTTCCTTACTTATACATTGGACGCAATCAAAATAAGTTACGACAAGATAAGAAAGATGAAATCTCAGGTGGGCCAAATCAAAAGGTGGTGCGATCAGCACCATAAGTCGAATGCACTCCAAAACACAGCATACTTAAAACATTTATTCCATGATAACATTACAGGTAATATTCCAGGGTTATGCTGAGAAAATTGCCAAACTCGGCATGGGAAAGTTCCCTCCCATAAAGGAATGCCATGGACACATATTTCCATTCTAATGATAAACATATTACTGCTAAATACAAATCGGTAAACTTTGTAAAAAAGAAAACAAAATTAAAAAATAAAAGAACTGAGACTAGGGTTGCCTTATAGCTGCTCCTGCAATATACTTCTTTTTGCCATTTTCTCGCTGAACGCTTAATGCATCTAACTAAGCGTCGCCATAGATCGAGAATTACGATGTTCCGATCACTTGATCAGAGGAAAAAAAATGTCTGCTTCTTTGTCAATCACGCTTTATTTGAAGTCTAGAAGGAAGATAAGATTATCAATTTTATGAGATTCCGGGAGTGATTTCTCTCTGACACAAAACTTTTCTTTGTGTTCATGGAAGTGAAATCAGGACGCTTTACTCCTTTCCCTTCACGTTTGGTCCACCCCACCCCACCCCACACCTCTCCATTACTCTTCGTGTAAATTAGGCATCCTCATTGTGCCGTCAACTCATCTCAGTTACCGACTCGTTGCATGATTAATTAACTTCACTTTGTAAACATATTTCACTCATAACGGTTGAAATAATTCATTACACAATTGTATACTAATCAGAGCATGAAAGCCATGAGAGCTTGCTCAAAATTACACGCGCCTTAATTAAATGCATCAAATGTGTAACGTGTACAGCATTGTTCTGACTCAGCTACTGTCCGGCTCTGCTACATTAATATGAAAACAACTCCAAGTAATTTAACGGATTAATTTTTAATGCCAGCTTAATCGTGCATTTCTGTGTGTTCTCTTATACGTAACTATTTTCAGACGGAATTAAATCTAACCAATTATTGCAAGTACATAATTAATGGGATTTAAAGGAAGTTTGTAGATGATGATATCGAAGGCTTTTCGGGTTCTCTTCCGCGTGTCACTCGTGACATGTGACCGTCATCTACAGTCGGTCGTTTTCCCGCCAATTCAGTCTGGTGCGCTGTCATTAGTCGCTTTCTTTTCCTTAACGAAAATTCTCTTCCAGGCGTAGGAGAGAGTGTAGCCATCTTCTCCGTTGATGTTTTCGGGTGTTTTTACGATTTCGATGGCCTCCCTGATGAGTCTGATGAGTTCTCTTTTGCTATTAATTTTGCTTCTTCGAAATTCATATTGTGACAAGGTCCACTCCAGGTGTGTTCGGCCAGAGCTGACTTGCGTAGCTGCCTATTCTTTATATCTCTTTGGTGCTCTCTCAAGCGGTATTTGAGAGCTCTCGATGTCTGTCCGATGTAGGATTTCCCGCATTCGTACTTCACCTGGTAGACACCTTCTTAATTTTGTATTATCTAGTAGGCGGTCCTTGACCTTGCAGAGGATGTCTGAGGTTTTCTGGACGCAGTTGAAACGAGTGACGACGTTGTGTTTTGCCAGTACTCTGACTATCTTCTCACTAGTGCCGGTAACATATGGAATGACAACGAAGGCTGCAGGTTTTGGCTATTCTTCGGAGGCCCTTTTCAGGTCTTCCGAAGTTGGTAGATTTTTAGTTTCAGGATTCGTCGATAGCTGTACACAATATCTCTCTTGCATGAAAATGGTTTAAGGTGTTTTTCATATGCTCCCGCGTGCGTAAAGTCATGAAAATTCATGGGCTTTTCATGGGAAGAAGAAGCTATGATGGCGGTTAAAATTTCTTGATCTGAATTTGGACTCTTTCAATAACCAAGACTTTTACCATCCTCTATTAATCATTTCAAAGAAGTGAGAGGAGGGAAACAGATGGGTAGGCGTTCATGAAAAAGAAAATAAATAACAATAAAATAAAATAAAATAGGTCACGAAGTCAAAAATCTATTTCTTTGGGATTCAAACCCTACAATACTGTATGGTGCACAGATGTGGTCAATCACAAGGGCACAAGAATGGAAGCTGAAGGACACTGAAATGCGGATATTGAGGTGGTGGTTGAGTGGAGTGAATGAGAGCGAATAGAGTGGTTACGTCAAAGGAACAGTAAAGATGGGTCCTATTAGTAAATCGGTGCAAGAGTATGCATTGAGATGGTTTGGGCATGTTGAAAGAAAAGACGAGGATTATTTTGGGAAGAGGACAGCTATTTTAAGTGTGGCAGGGAAGAGGAAAAGGGGAAGATCAAAACTGAGATGGAATGATACAGTGAATGAAGGAACGAGGATGGAGGAGGGAAGAAGCCTTGGGACTCTGCTTAGTGGAGGAGGAGAAACTAGAAGAAAAACGCCCGCCTCATTTAAATGGGATAAGGAAGAGTCAAAGAAGGGTCATTTAAAGCAAAATTAAGTGAGCATCCTGTATAGATTTTGAAGGATGAAGGAATGAAAATAAAAAAGAGCATCATAAAAATAGCGCAACCCAATAACTTTATTTACATTTATGGCGGCACCGCGTACTGTGATTGCAACTAGTACGTGAAAAAATGACATTTATCGTCTTCAACTAAAACTCTCTTTTGTTCAACAAGGTACCAATGATGGTAATTCTATGCTCAAGAAAATGAAAGCTAGAGTGAGTCATCGGTACGCGTCGTTTCGATTTGCGTCTGATTCGATGTTACGTCCATGCTGACAAGGGTCGTCGGAAAATTTTCCCCCAGTTTAGGGCTAATAAAATATACCCTAATTTGCATATGCTTGCGTTTTTTGATAACTGAGACAAAATCATCCCATCTGAAATAGCTATTTTTTCCTGGATAAAGACAAAAAAAATCGAATTTTGGAATTAACGCCTTGATTGAACGAGGGATTAAAGTGGTCACAAATATATGGATCCGTTTTACGTAGTTTTGACATACGTCGCTCTTCTTCAACACACGTCTCCGACGTAAATCGAGGAATTACTGAAATTGTAATTCCTGAAAAGAAGGATGGCTCCTTTTTTCTTGTGAAATCATACTTAGAATTTCAAGCAGTACTTGTGCGCGGCTTCTCTCCCTCCACTCCGCAACTCACTTCTGTTCTCTTCTTCCCAGAAGACTCCCGATTCAAGGCACCGAACATCTTGGAGCAAGGGTCTTGATCCCTTTAGATGTTTGATCACTGGCCGAGTCAATAAATGTACCATCTTCAAGGGTTCACTCACGGCGTGTGGAGCGAGATAGGCGAGTTCGGGGAAGCGTCCGGAGCGGTTTGCGAGTGAGACTGCCATCTGCGCCGTTACCACAAGTGACCTTGAAGGAAAGACGGCAAGGTTAACTGGGTCGCGCCGTATCATTAAGGCAAAGAGGGCAAGACGACGCGGGGAATCGTGCTTTTAGAGCTGTTGGGGACGGGAGGCGAGATTAGGGGCGAAGGAGAGGAGATAGGGCGGGAGAGAAGGTGGCGGGCGCTTGTCACATTTGTTACGCCAGGGTTTCCAGGGGTCACGAGCCGTACCCTTTCTCTTATCCCGCCCGGCGCCGCCGCAAACGACGAAGGGGAGCGACGAACAGAGGACACCCGTGTGCATACACGCTTTTGCGGCGGCGGGAGCCAAATGTTGGCTCACGGAAGGGTATTTGACTTCGAGCCCTTTCAAGTGCCGCAAGTAACGCGACACCTTGTGACTTCTTCGGGAAGCTGAGTCGTGGATGGGGAAGGGAACGATCTATTTTACACACTACAAGACCGAAATACATTCACTCCATTTCTACGAACTGGACAGACGTACCCTTGTTATTTTGAGCTCAGCGGCTTTTTTTCTGTACATCATTCAATCTAATGAGGAAAGTGACGCTATTAGAGGTGGAGATCTGGTAATTCCGAAGGGAGGATGTGCGTAGACTTGAGGCGTTAGGGATTTGGGTGTGGAGAAGGATGAAAAGTATGAGCTGGATGGTGAGAAGGACGAACGAGGAGGTTGTGGGTATGGTTATAGAGTAGTGTATCGTAGCGACGGAAGTTCGGAGATAGCAGAAGAGATGGATGGAGGACATATTGAGAGGAGAGGGACTGTTGATAAGAGTGATAGAGGGGAGAATTCTGGGGAAGAAGGGAAGAAGATGGGGATTCTGGACGAAATCATAAGAGGAAGATGATATGAGAAATTTGAGCGGGATCCAAAAATAGGGACAATAGGATAAGCACTGTCCAAAAACCTATCAATCAGCTGGTAGAATTGTCGAAAGGCATAATTCAAGGGATAATATAAGAAAGTTTCAAAAGAAATTGTCAATTCTAATGGTTCTACGGGAAATGGCAAATAAAATTTCATTCATTTCTACCCCGGATCTCCGACGTGCTTAAAACCTTATAGCTTCCGATGCTTCGACAGGCAACTCGACCATCGAAAGGTCGGCAGCGATGCTGTGCTAAGCCCGGCGGAAATCCCGAGTTGAACTTTATAACACCACACGCCGGGAAGGCGTAAGATCTTAAATAATGTCATTCATATCTTAGCTACTTGTAAAAAGGTGAGTCCTCTAACTGATGTGAGCCACAAGATGTTACCTTTCCTTTGATTTTTCTTCAAATTTAATTTAGATGTCATGGTACCGAATGGGTGAAATGCGAGGAATTAATATTCGTCGATCCAATATTGATGACATTTTCGCGGAAAGTGTTCATCAGCTGAAAAATTACCGAGATTTCTTGTAATAATCTGCATCAATGGTGACTTATTTTTGGTTTTAAATAGGTATTTTATGACATCAGCGAAAGCGGGGCTCCTAAAACATATCAATAGCAAGTTGGAATTTAGTTCTTGTTTTGATTCACGCTGTCGAGACGGAACAAACATAAAACCTTTTAAAAAGTAGCATAACACTGCGCAGGTTGAATCAGCATGAGTTCGCGCAGACAAGGGTGAGTTGATTCATTGCGGGGTTGAATGGAAAGTTTATACGTGTTTTAAGCCATATTGGGCTGATTCACTAGCGTCGTTATAAACTAAATGAATAATACTTCGTATACTCCAAACGTTATTGAGAACTCCAACCGACGCTGTGTGTACCAGTGACATCGTAAAGAGGAAACCAAATAATGACGCTTGCATTGATAGCGTCAAAATCAGTCCCAGTCCTAAAATTATGTGGAATATACAAATCATTACTATTATAATTTAAAAGCTGAACACGATTATTGGCAATAAACATTTCTGGTGATTTCAAATTCTGCTTTGATTTAAGACTCACAATTTTAAGTCACTAAAAAATTCAAAGTTCCACTTTTCTTTTTCTTTGTATTTCTAAAAGATGGACTGGAACCATTTGAGGGATTAAAGAACGTTCTGGGATTTTGATTCGGATGAAGAATCGAGTATATTTAATTTTAATCCACCTCAATTGTGCTTTTACACGCTTCACTTACCTTTTATTCGTATTTATGCATGTTTTATACTTCTTTCTCATATTGTGCTCCATCTGGGAATAATTCAAGACAAGAATAAGCTCATTGCTTCATAGGAAGAAAAAAGTATGGATGATATTAAAAGAGGCAAAATAATTAGTCGGTGGTTTCTCAAGTAAATGTTTTAGGATAGTTACTTTCCTCATAAATAACAAACGCTTGAAAATTACTACTAGCACCATAGCTTATTCGTCATTTTAATATTTGTATAGCTCTCCATTCAGCACTTTATAAGCCAAAGGCCATCGCAAAAGAAAATATAGCAGCTTTCTCACAGAGCTCCATCGAGGCCTTTAAGAGCGGAAACGTTTCCGTCTGAGCTTTGCTGAGCATAGAGCGAAGAATAATTTGAGTGGGGCAACGCGAAATGTAAATATATAAAGAGGAAAAGGATATAATACAATGCGTCCTTGATGGTGATGGATTAAGTACTAATAGGATAGAGCATGGAAATTTACAGGCAGAAGGAAAAATCTCTAGTGCGTGAAAGAGATGCTTTAGGCAACATTACGCTACAAAGACAAGTGCTAGAACAGGTAGAAGCCTTCTTCCACCTTGGAAAAAGAATGAGATAAGTTTAACAGATATCAAGCAAGGAGTTACTGAAGCCGAGAAAATATATTTGATTAAGAAATTAATCTTGTATTAAAAAAAGATTTGATAGAAAGAGAGAAAAGAAAGAGAAAAAGGAACCACCCGAAAATATTCGTGTTGAGTTACACACAAGTCGTAATAAAGACATTGGCCATTGGAAAGCTGAAATATAAGAGAGTAGTGGCATCCAAAACTTGGTGTTTCAGGCGGATGCTGAAGAAGACATGGAAGTAAAGGACCAGAAAGAAGTGTAAGTTATACAATAGAATAGAAGGGATGAAGACCATTGGAAGTACCATCAAAAAGACAAGGTGCAGATGAATTGGCCGGATTCCAGATTCAATGTGTTGATTCTGGAGACAACGACATTGTGAGGATCAGAATGAAAAGGGTCGAGTGGAAAGGAGTGCAGCAGTCAAGCCATCGTGGAAGTGAAACGTGTGATATCTCGTTGAAGCGTTTGTTTAGTTTCCATTTAGAATTTTCAAATGCCTACATTAGAGGCATATTTGAGTTTATTGTGTTATAAGTAATTTCAACCAACGTTGAACATTCAGCTTTTATATTTTTTCTGCAGAACTCATTACGTTATCTGGTATATGTGGCTGAGAATGGGCAAAGAAATACAATCGAGGAAGAAATAAACATAGGTACTACAACAGTTATCTGATTCCTACAAGACACGGTTAAATTAATGTGGACATCAATTCTGAGATTAAATTTGGTATATAAATTAAGGACGCAAGAGAGTGATTTCCTAGATTGGCGTTAAAATAAAAATTTTTTTATTCAGGCTTAGGAAACTGACTGAAATAGTAAATGTTTTTTTTTAATCGAAGCCCCTTCCTAAAGACAAATTTGTTCGGATTATGCTAAAATCTATGAGAAAATTTAAATGGATGTCCGGTAAAGTGTTCAGACTAACTCCGATTAGCGATCCATAATAACTTCTCGCCCAAATCCAAATGATGTCATTGAGTAGGGAAATTGAAGTGAGACGCAAACACAATCATGGCAAAGTTTGGAGAAAGGCCTCAGGAAAGTTCCAAAATTATCCATTACAGATATCATATTGAGTTCCTCTCCCTTTTATCCGAGTTCAAAGTCATCAGGCACCGTAAATTTGTGCCCTGAATGGAAAATGTTCCGCGAATCTAATACGAGCCTTATAAGAGGCGAAGCAGATAAGCTCGGCAAAAATTAATGATACAACCCAGGGGACAAGAACAAAGCGGCTCTCATTCTGCGATAACGAGGCAAAGCGAATGCTATTCTCTCAGAGTTACAGATTGTAATGGGTGCTTGGAAAAGGGAAAGTAATCCTTGGAATAAATGGCATTGCTATCTATTTTCCCGTAAAAATCTCTATTATGGAATGCTCTTTTGAGCCCACCTGGGAATTGTTTTATGTGCAAACGCAGATTTCACATTCTGCTTTGTGAAGGAGAGAATGATAAAAGCATTCAATTTACCAATAAGCTTTCTAGATTTTTGGATTTTCACAGTTGAAGTACATTTTAATGCTGCGTGGTCTTCACTGACAGAAGAAACATGTACAAGGTCTTCGCTAGATATTTCTTAATTATCTGTTAATCGTGAATAATAATGAATGCCGTAGATTCAATTAAATATGAAATGAGATCGTAATGAGTTCAAAGGTAAGGATAAAGACTTCAAAGAATAACCTATAATAAATTGGAAGAATAGGTCTCTGAATTTTGTAGTTCAAAATGGAAGAATTAATTACCAGATCTCAGTAAAGACGGTGATCAATACGGAATAATTGCTTCAAAAATAACTCCAAAATTAGTAGTATGAATATAAATAGAATGAAATACATTCGTAGAAAATTACTCAGTGGTACATAGAATATTGTTTGGTTGTCTAGAGCAAACTTTGAATAAATACCCCATCATAAAGTGTACTATCTATTAACAGGATGAAAAGTTTTCTTCAATATATATACTCAAAGATGAAGAATCTTTGAAGGAATGCAACTTCAGAGATTGTAGGAGAGTGCATTTAAAAAAACTATGTAATGAAAGTGCAGGCTATTAGTATGAGTCTGACAAATTAGTTTGCGTAAATGTTAGTATGGGAAAGAGGGAATATGAGAAACTTTGGTGGTAACAGGAGTGAGAATATGAGCAATGGGAAGGCTGCGGGATATCTACTGAATTACGGGTGAAAGCTACTTTTAAGTCACCCATATGCTTGTATAATTTATGTTTCAAAGCTTCTACTAATCCATAGCACTGGAGAAATGTGAAAATATTTTCATTGTATAAAGGAAAGGGTTGGAAAGCCTGATGAGAAATGACAGAGCAATTGGTTTATTTGAGAATTTCAGGAAAAAGGTTTAGTAAAATATTCATCAAAGGGTTGAGGAAGATTACCATTGTCAGAACCTAGGATGAACATGTAGGTTTCTCCCTGGTTAGGGATATATCTCCTGTTTGCACATTAGCAGGGGCTAAAGAAATGAAAGTACCTTCGAAAGAAAGTACAATTATTGTGCGCAAGTGCAGTTAGAGGTTTATGACATGGCGAACTGAAAGAAGAGGTTTTCTGATGTGGAAAGAACAGATTTTGAAGGTCTGGGGCGAATGAGCAGATATTGGATATAATGATGGCGAAGTATGGTAAAAATAAGATAAATATTAGCGTAAATGGGTCTTGAGTAACTGGTGAGGAAATGAAACAGGGCGTAAAGCAAGGATGCTCAATGTCACCACGAGTGCTCAATATTTCAAAAAGGAGAAACATATGACCGATGATTGTGGAGATGGCATCAGTGTAATGGATGGAAATGCAAATAAGCATATTTTATTGCACACAGATGATGCCTTACTTCTCTCTAGGGAGCGCAATGAAATTAAAGTTGGTCCCAAATAACTTCAGTGAAGCAACAAGAGGAATGGTTTTGAGGGAAGCGCGTCAAAGACGAAGTAGTTGCTTTTCGTAGGGATGCTGGTAATAATGATAGTGTGACGGGGAACAAGATGAAATATTTGAGGAAGTGGACTATTTTGTGTATGCTGGCCAAATGAATGTGTGCGAAAGACGGAGGGACATACGAAGGGGTTTCGTGGCGAGTACACTGTGAAAGGACAGACGCGGGTGGTATTCAACACATAACTAGGAACGAGTGTTCGTCCAGGGGAGAGAAAATCACAGTGTATACAATAATGTTCTCCTCCTGATGTTATTGCATGGCAGAGTCGGCTAAATACAGTGGGAATGGGGTATCAGGGAAATGTTTGCTGCAATAATTTTGTATAGTTGGGGTTAGGAATGATTGGATCATTAATGGATGGTTCAAGTAATGGACACATGTGAAAGAAGTGTGTTTTGTTGGCTTACATATGTCGAGAGAATGAGAGAGAGTCGAAAAACGAAACTGATGACGAGGGAGATGAGGGTATGGCGTGAGAAGAAGAGATAGACCGCGAAAGTCATGGGTTATTATATGGTAATGGAGAACCTAAATAGGGAGAATATAAGAATCAGTAAGACTATAAAAGTGTGCCTGAAGCAATGTTTCAGTGCTATGAAAGCGGAGGAGGAATCCAAAGATAGGGCATCAAAGAGGAAGTTATAAAATGGGAGTCAGTTTTCTAACACAAACAGCCCCTCTCCTAAAGGAAATAACGTAATAGATTTGTATGAAATTGCATTCAAAACAGACAAAACCCATGTTACTGATAGAAACGCAATGGAACTATGAATGTGCAGAGATTCATTAAAACTTGTCAGATTAAACCATATTAATATTTCTCTTACGTTAGCAATATTGACATGTTTGAAATAACTTTAGAGGACTTGACATACTATTGCTACGGTGACCAGTTTCTTTACCGAGTTGTTATTCCAAGCGCCTCCGTGAGTACATATACATCGTACCCTAAGAGCCGCCGCTTGGGCGTTTGACAGGGAATGTTAAGTCATCAGCCGTGTGAAGATGTAAGGTTTTGGGAGATGAAATGGTGACGTATATTATGGGAGTGTATTTAGAGGAGCTCAGTTTTTAATGTGGTCGCTTATTGTGCGCGGAAAGAACGAATTTTTGTACCTATCTGTTCGGCAGAGTATCTCTCTTATTTTATCGCATCTGTCAGACCTAGAGATGTAGAGAAGCGTCATGATAATATTCTCTGTGTCGCTCTGAAACACACCAGTTCTGAATATCTCAAGCAGCCTAAGCCTAGCGTGCAGCCTCCGAGTCTCTAACCTTAATCCCTCTAAAAGTTATGAGACATTATATTTTCGCATGAGTAAATGTCACCGAGAAGATATAAGCGGCATTATAAAGCGCTAGTGGAAGTTAGCCTCCGAATTCTCGAAGTGGAGTACGGAACACCTCTTCCAGCAGAATCGCTAGAAGTGAAGGTGATTCTGGTGATTGGAAAGTAAACTCAACTCTACAGCAAGAAAAGCACCGAAAAGGACGAAAGAACAAAGCGATTGTAATTGAAAGAATTGATCGCGTTAGGACAAACGAAATCCGGTATTGGATTTCCCCGGACAGCAACTCAGGAATCATAAAAAGAGAGTCTGTTTTCGAGTAAAACAGCGATAACTGAGTTCTAAAGTCTAAGTTCTTAGACTTCACCTTCGTCGAGAGAGAAGAATGGCGTGAAGAGCTTGAATGTTTATATGAGGAGTCTCATTAGGATTTGAAAAAGTTATCTTAGATTTAAGAGTCAGCAACTACCAACGACTTTTAAATAGCAGAGAAACGAAATTTAAATAGATTGACTAAATATGGATTAATTAAGGTTACCATATTTAAAGATTTGAAATCAGTGGGAACAAATCAATGAAACTGTGTGGTCGTTTCAGATCGAAGTGCAGTGCCTTATTACTCATCAAATCGTCATTTCAAATGGATTCTTCCTTTTATATGCTAGATAAATTGCAGAGAATAAAAATGATATGTTTACCACTTAAAGGCTTGTCATTTCTGTAGCCTCACTTAAAGTTTCACACCAAAATGTGAACAGTCAATTGAAAAAGATAGATAAATGTAATCTGGAGGCAGCACATTATAAGGAAAACAGGAGTCAAGCATTTCGAAAGTTTTTCAACGTTACATCGTATAGAAAAGCGTATGAAATGAAGGAAATTTTGTAATAAAAAACTATTTGCAGCATTAAATCCAATACTGGAGACATTAGAACAATTGGGAGAAGATAGTATAGTTACGGGGCGAAAATTTTCTTTTGTGTAGGATATGTATGGCATGGTCCAAAAAAGGTAATGGACATTTCAATGACATGCGAGGATGAGTGCTGAGGAAAAGAACAAGGTGGATCAGGCGCGATAAACTGAAGCCAGCAGATTTGTACGTATTTAGGAGAATGAGAGGAAATAATTCCCCTTAAGGAATACATTTAAAACAGAATTGTATCTCTCTGCGCAGTTCTCTCATTAAATCACACCAGCAAGCACTCTTAACAAATTTGAACAGGAACACACAATGAGGAGAAATCTTAGGAAGGATCTGTCGATGAAGATATCAGGGGCAAACATGCCAACCAGATAGAGATGAGTGGAACACGGGAGAACAGTAGGTTTGATAATTAGTATTGAATTAGAAAAGCTTTGAGTGATACAGTATTTAGATCTTGGCAATGAATCTGTAATGATTATGGGAATTGTATTTAATGCTTTTGATCTAGGTGCTAGTTAATTAATGTCCTAGCTTAATCCAAGCCATAATCTCTCGGGATTCAATATAAAAATCTTCAAAAGGGTACCCACAAGGATTATGGCCGTGCATTTTTAAACTTTGTGGGGGTCACCGCAATCGATTACCCGACAAGATCATATTTTCTACAAGATTACCTCTTTTCTTTCATTAACTGACATGAAAATTATTCCCAAAAAATCCATTACGGAGACGCACGTGCTCCCTTTCAAATTAATTCCTCCAAAGGGAATAAATTATAAGTAATGAGAATTTTGCGTAAGTATGGGTAATATTACATCTTCATCTTGGCTGAAATTTGGCTGAAATTAACCGAATTCTAAGTTCGAATCCATAAAGAGGTATCATTAACTGGATAAAAGAAAGCTATAAAATCTGAGTTACGGTAATTGCTTCGCATGGTACTCCTCGGTGGAGCTACTCAATACCGTGGTAAAATGCTCGGCCCCCGGCGCAGCCGCCTTTTCTTCGCTATGGGTTTCCATCTCGGCCGAAAGGTAACTAGCACCATATCCTGGTTCCTTGAGAGGGGTCATTAATTCATAAATGACTCGGTTAAGGGAGGAGCATTAATCTCAGAACTTCCGCAGAAACTCGGAAGCGGTCAAATTTTAGTGCAGTCGCGCGGCTCCCTGGAGACCCTTGATCACTAATGTGCGCGACTTGGCCTGCACTGCCGCACCAAGGCATGGGTCTAGCACCCGAAAAAAATCACCGCAAGTAATCTTTTACGTAATTCCCACGCAGAGACTACTCCTTTACAGGGAATAAAATCGGAAACATAATGGAATATGATAATTTTAACCCTCTATGGACGAGCGAGTCAAATTTGTCACGTTTCAAAGTCATTGAAATAACTGTATATTCGAAATGAAAAGGCATTGCGAGTCAGTAAAAAGATGAGAGAGAGAGAGAGAGAGAAGTATTTCTGCTTCAGATGAAGAGATGTATTAAGCATGCTCGGATGAATCACAAAAAAGTGAAGGAGGGGAACAGGAGTTGCGGAAGAGGCAACTAGTTTATCATTTGGGCTATCCTATCTCCGATAAGCAGACCTCAATAATAAACAGTGCTCCTTAAATTAACCCTCCATACACGAGCGAGTCAAATTTGTTACGTTTAAAAATCATTAAAATATATGCTTTCTGAGCGGCTATCCCGTTTAGTTGCTGCGCAAGACAGAATTTTTCCGCTTCGGATTAAGTGCGTGGAAAGTTGGGTCTCCTTCGGCGGTTTGTCAAACAATTTGAAGAGATGAATGTGCGACGCTATACAATGACAATGGCGTGCCTGGTTAAGCTCTGAAAAAAAAAGTTTCAGCTGTCATATGAAGACAAATTGGGAAGATTTTTATAAAAGGTACGTTATGAAGGTAATGTTGAAGTATACGTTGTGTAAATATTATTATGCAAAGTATTATTTTAAAATTACTTATATAATACAAATACGTCACATTTCAAAATGAATGTTGTTATCAAATAAATTGCATTAAAAAAATGCGTAAATAGCACTTTGAAAAAACTAATGTAGTAGTATTTTTTTCATGCCGATGCTTCATAATTCTATCCTTAAGGTAATTCCACCGAGAAAGGAAGTAAATGTCGATTCATTCATGGTCTCAGTACTTAAAAGAAAAAACATGCCCTCTATCCACGATATGAACAACAAAATATTACCTTTTCGTCTAACTTTTCTCGCGATTAGAACTACAATTTACAATGTGTTCAATGGGAGACTGAGAAAACACGCGGAAAAACAGTATGTTTTATGTCTAATATAAATGTCATTTTCTTGGAAAACTTTAATAAGAAGCGAAATATCTCCAGTCGTTGATTAAAAGGAAAAATGAATGGATTTTTACCGCCTTGTTTCCGTTATTTGCTAATTACTGCGGAAATTGAAGCATATATGTGGTAATTCCTATGAAATGGCGCTGCGATCGACATCCCTGGTTATAATAAAGTGTTCATTAAACGCGCATTCGCTTGATAATTGGCATTTTTTGAGCCTTAACTTTGGTTTCCAATGGCTAACGCATTCCATCATTGGAAGCAGGAGTTTTAAAAGTATTTGAAATAGGTCTAAACTTAGTGTATGTACTGACTCGCACAGTGACGATGGGACCTCCTTAAAAGTTGCTTAAGTTAGTTTGAGCAAGATAGATCCCTATTCATAATAGAGAAAAATATTTGAACTATACCTTTTAATTTCAACATGAGTAGGAAGCATACATGAAATATTGCACAATCAATTTTGCATTTATATGCTTTTATATTACTGAAAATCTCAGTAATTGAATCAAAATATCCGTAAAGTCTTTAACTTGACTCATTTTTATTCGTGCGGTACGTCTAAAACTCCTCCACAGCGTTAGGTTTTTTTGTAATCCTGAAAAATTACTACCGTGGCAATGATTTATTTGCAAAAATTGTTGAGAAAACATAAAAACTACACATTGATAACTTTTTGACGAGATTTAGGTATCAGAAGGTCCTTATTTTTTAAAATAAGTTCATTCTGGAGTGCATACACGTACCATTTCCCATGTGAAAGTGAGGGATTTCTCATCGAAAATCTCGGAAAGTAGTCCAGTTAGGGACTGATATTAGTGTATCATTGGAAGAGTGAGATATTTTTCTTCAAAATGAGACAAAATTTATTGATATTTAGGAGAAATGATATTTCGCTCAAAATACGTTACCACGGTGCATTTTATTGCACAAACAGATGGATGAAATATTTCAAGAGGCAAAATGCAAAGTGTAAATTGTATGCGGCAAATTGTATGATTGTCTAAATGACTGACCGGGAAATAGAACAATCTCTAATTCCATTCATGTTCTTGTACATTCTATGATTAATTTGTTTGCACAATAAAATGTACCGTGTAAAGCGGCTTTAAAAGAAATAGTAAACAATTTTGATATGCGGAAAGAATACTAAACCTTTTATAAGGAGGCCTGGATTGAGGGGCAGCTGAGGGGGAATTTATTTATTATTTACGATTAATTTTTTTCCCAATATGCATTTTGCGAAAGTAATAATTCAGAGTAGAAATACGAAGGGACCAAATCGAGCATAAGATCTTGTGAGAGTGCGCAGCTCTTATACGTGTTCTAATTTGCCGTAAATGATGCACTAGTGGCTGTAGATGAATTCCATTGGAAATTTTTCCCGAATTTGCTTTTGGCGAAAGTTTTGCATTGCTGCAGATATTCGATGGAGCTTACCTAAGCTTAAGTTCATAAAAGAGTGAGTAGCCTATGCACCCGTTCTATTTGCCTCTGCGTAAACGATTTAAGGGTGATGACTCATAAACAAGGTGTTCGATATTTTTTCCAAAAATATTTTTTATCTTTATTTTCAGTTTTTATTATTATTTTAGTAAAATTTTATTCGCTTGAATAACAATTAAAAAGCAAATAATCATTCAACGTTGTATACGTTGAGTATACATTGAAACCGGGAGCCTCCAACTCATTGGTAGTCCCGGGCCTCTACAAACTCTAATTCGGCTCTGTTTCAAAGTGTTAATTGACGAATGATTTTTAAATTCGAGTCACAAGATATGCATGCCAAGTAGTTTTTAAAGCCAGGAAATGTCACTGATTACCTAAATTCTGTCTGAAATGACAAATGCGTAGGGATGGTGATTTTTTAAAAGCATAAATTAACGATTTTGCATTATGAATTCTAAGATTAGCATTATGAAGCAGTTACACGTAACATATTGAGCGTTTTGAAGTTTACACTTTAATTTTGTTTTTTAAAACCTTGTCAACCTTTGGCACACGTTTCTCTGGATATAGATTAATTGGCTGATATCAGAAAGACACTAGAGCCCCAACGAATACAATAACGGCCCTTCGGTGGCTGCATATTACACCTTGGAGATAAGTATTGAAATCGATGCGGATGTTTCTGTGTTACCTTTGTTAAATTGGTATTCTTAATTATATAAGCACGGGAATTTTCGTATCAGATGACTAAAAAGCATTAAGATTTCTCATTCTTCAATTCAAGATTCGTTTACGCTTTGTTTTACTTGGCAACCGTAGCATAGGTAACTCGTGCCTGAATCACTTGTGTAGATTAATGGATCATCCCCCCTATTCTCCTGATTTAGCACCCTCTTCCTTTCTGTTCTTCCTTCTGTCTTCCATCTGTTCCCAAACTTGAAGAAATTTATTTCTGGAAAGCGCTTCGCAACCAATGAAGAAGTTGAGAGGACTGTAGATGAATATTTTCACAACCTTCCAGACTCTCACTTCCGGGAAGGAATACTGATGTTGGAGAAACGCTGGACCAAGTGCGTTGAAGTCAAGGGAGATTATGTAGAAAAAAATCATTTTTTAACTGAAAGTCAAAGTCTTTCATTGTCAGGTCGAGAACTTTTCACCTTACCCTCGTAATGTGCTAGGAATGAATGTCAATATCAAAAACCAATCACATTGCTCATCATTTATTAAATTTTCAATAATAACTAATGGAGAGTTTAATGCTTCCTGTTTTATGCTGTATGGAGTGATTTATTATCGCACTAATTCCATTGCATCTCACACGGGGTACACATTTAAATCTAAGTTATCCATTATAGAAATGTTGCGAGAGGGACCCGAACACGTCCCGGTAATATGCAATATTATATGCATCCTACAGTCTGATGCGGATTCTCCCAGAAACTTCCCTGAGTTAGGAGCAATGAACAACGTTTTACGCAAAAAAACAAGTGAAAACTTTGGAATTTCTCTCCGATGTGAGGTGAGAAAGGAAGTCTCTTATAATGAATTCAGTTGCGACTTCCTGTCATACAATGACAGCAATTTCGTAAAAATCGATAAAGTTGCATTTAATTCGCATTCATTGCAAATGACAAAAATCATCATCTCTTTAAATAAGTTACTAATCAATATGAAACAATGTACTACCAGCAAAACCGCTTCGGATATTGATAGAAAATTGCTTCTCATATACGTTTCTTCGCATTTTAACACCGGTTATCAGAGCATATACTGGTGAAATAAGCTTTACTATGCAGGGAAAAAGGAAGGATTCTCCGAGTATTTGAACATTTTTCGATGAAATAATTAATCTGGGTACACGGACACCATTACTTTCCTAGCCTTGGCTTTCCAACGCTGAACTCTGAGCGTCCAACTAAGAGCAATTTCAAGTTGAGCAATCATGAAGATGATTTATCTTTTTACACGACTAATTCTGAAAATTAGCCCTCTTCAAACAAGCGTGTCCCTTTTCTTGCCGGCGGCTCCCATCGCTTTGCGTGTGGACAGGAAACCTCTCTCTGAGCTCTGTCAACACTGATTTTAACAACGCCAATTGGAACGCTCCAGCAAAAAAACTCTGCGGGACCAAAAAAAAAATAGTCCCTCTACTCAAATCTTCGCAGTGATGACCGCTCCCGATTGGTGAGAAATAACTCGGAAAGAGCTCGTTTTGTTTGCAAAAAAGAGATGAGAGTCATTTTTTCTCATGGAATAAGACTTTTGCGAGGGATTGAGCTAAGGCAATTACAAGCTACATGATTATTCGAGTATTTGCGATCGTGCAGCGAAACTCCCTTTCAACAGTAGTGAGATACATCACTTATCATAGGATTTGGGCCATTCAAGCTTTTTTTGAACGGTGGAATGACGTCGACAATTCTTGGACACAGAAAGAATTTTTCAAAATCGGTATGACACAGAAAACAGTAAACCAAAAACAGTCCACTTTTCACTACGACCGTCCTTGATATCTTATTCAATGATGCATTATGCATTGGTGTAAAACCCATAAATGTTCATTAACGTAGACCATCGAATGCCCAGCCCTGTAATTCACTTAAAAAACTGAATTAACGTTTGGATTTAATATCAGATAAAAGCATGGAAACATTCAAATTATAGATAAGTTCAATTTTAAATTATTACTCTTCGTCAAATTACCTTAGTTTTGAGCAGGAACGACTATCCACCACATTAAAAAAATATATTTTTTAAGATGAAAGCACATATAATTTAGTATGTCTGTTGATTATCTATTTCTTAACCATAGAAAACCTTCGAAGCACTCAAGTACACCTTATACTCGAGCATATGGCGCAGCAGCACAGCATATTTTTTTGGTCAGATGAGTGCCTTGAATTATGATGATGAAGTGTATAATAAATTGCCAGATCCCTCTTGGTTTTAGAAATTTTTTAAAGTATTTCAACGAATGACCAAAGTGCAAAGACCCGAAGAGGAAAGGTAGTCAAAAGAAAGTATGTAAAACTTGAGTCATTTATTTGAAAACGTTGAAAGGAAATGCGGCGTAAACCATAAGTTATTTATATTTTTGTTAGAATTGAAAATTTTGAAGGAAATAATATCAATTGTGTGGCATCAACGCTTATCTTAAGATGCGGAACCGATTCCAGGTTAAATAGAGTGAAAATCTGCTTGAATTCAGAATTACCAACAATTGTCGGAGACGCGAAGCTCGAAATTATCGTTAAACATTTTATTCTCCGTAACTGTTACAGTTAATTTTAACCGCCACCGTAAGGTGAATTGCTGAGACAGCTTTTTTTTACTCCCATTGTATTTTTCCATCATTATTATTTCCATTACGAGTGGGAGAGAAAATCTTTATCATCATCGCATAGGCAAAGGAAAATTTTAATCGCCTCCAGGAAAGGAATGGAAATGGGTAACTTACTCATTACTGCATTGTAATAGGAAAATTTTGCAAAAATAATCATTCATTAAGGTACTTAGAAACTGTGAAAAAAAGTAGAATTACTTCAAAGTTAATACAATTCAACGTCGTAGTGACGAATAAAATTTCGAAGCCTTTCAAATAATTATCGAATTTAAATTAAGTCCGTACATCGAGAGTGCTTTTCAAAATGTATTTTTAAAGACGAAGAGAACATTCAAAGAGCGTGTGAGTCAAATGCACTGGGAAATGCACTGAGAGAGGCGTTCACGGCGGCGGGTTATCGTGGGTCGTTGAGCGCACATTTGAAATGCTTTTTAAGTGAGCCGAAACATAATTTTTGGATCACTTTGTATTTTAGTCAATTTGTTCATGCAACGGAGCTCATCAAACAAGAAATCGTGGATAGTACAGATAGATTATATTTTTATTCTTTCCAGTAATTAAAGCATGTTATTGATGAAATGACTGGAGTTTTCGGGGCCGTATTAGAAATTAAGACGAAGTTAGCTTGATGTGCGATATTTTCGTGAAAGGTTAAATTCAACTTTAAGGAATTTGAAATGTTTCATTTCTCTATTGGAGGAAAATCTGAACAAATGTAATCAGATTATTACGAACAAAATGCGTGCCTGGTGGAATAAGACAATGTTTGCAAATAATATAGAATCATCGAAAAACCAAACCTACCTGAGCATTTTTTTCAATTTAATCTAAAGATATCATTAGATGGAATACGTATGCTAAGTTTAACGCAAATCTGTGCGAAAACAAAAATTGCTCAGACCGCCTCGAACTCATTCGCCGGGCTGCTGCAAGGTCAATAGTTTCGCGAGCGCCCGGGAGCCTCCCGGACCCGACGAGAGATGTCTCTCCCTTCCCCGTTGAGCACACGAGCGGGGAAAGTGGCAAGGAGAAGGGTTGGACGCACCAGCGCACCAGAAAGGGTGGAAGGGGTATCTGACAGGGGCAAGTGTGGGGAGGGAGGATGTGAAGAAGAGCGAGTTTAGGGCAGTTGTGCGGGCAAAGGGGAAATGAGGGCCGATTCGGGTCAGAAGGGAGATGGTCCCGTTATGGTGCCTTGACGAACTCCTGCCTCAACTCCCTCGGGATCCCCTACGCATCCCTGCGAGGGATAGGACGACGTGGCCACTCGGCCCTGGAGACGGAGGTGACAGGAGGGGAGGAATGGAGAATGAGGGATGGTTTACGTTCACGGCGAAGGGAGGATTACTGATACTTATCGTGGCAAGGACATGCATGAAGATGGTTTATGGAAATCAAGTTTGGAATTTTTGAGGGTGGAAGAGACCACAGCTGACATATATGATGCCCAAATCTCTCAAAAAATACTCCAAAGAAGGTTAATTTAATATTTTGAATAATTAATGAACTATGAGCCAAGATGATACTCAAAGAATTACCCAAAAATCTAGTGGGGAGACAATGAGGGAATAGCCTAAAATTCAGCTTCTTTCCCTCGCAGTAATAGCTCAAAAACTGAATATTTTGATGAAATCGCGAATAAATACATAGTTTTCATGTGGGATACCGACCAGGAGGGATGAAAACTCTCTGGAAATCATATTTAAGCTTGTAAAACTAGAGAAACAAGTCGAAAAATTATTCAAAAATTAGGGATTCTGTCCCAAGTATCCAAGCAACTACGAACGTGGTGGTGGATCGCAGCAAACAACTAAGAACATAACCATAGATCGCCGGTCTGATCATCAACATCTACTAATGTCAAACCCCTCTTTTATAACTTAGGGCCATGGCTTGTGATTCCGCTGCTGTTTAAAAGAAAATGAGGATGTAAAGAAAGAAAGAAGGGAAGATTTTGCAAGCAATAAGGCAGTCATAAAATCGAGAATATAAATTTGTTATAGTAAAAATATTTGAGGACTAATATCAAGAGATATTTCTTTCAATTTTTATCGCCTTCAGTTAATATCATAAGAGAAAAAAACACTTTCTCTCGGTCAAATTGAAAAACTAAAATTTCTCTGTAGTACATCTCTTATTGTTAGACTAAAGGAGAATACGTACACTTCATCCCGGTAACTTCACTTTGTGGTAAGCTTTTCTACCAAGGCACCTCTCACATTAATTAGAGGGTTTAGAATTTGTTAGGAAGATGTGAGAAAATACTTAAAAGCATTAAGAATACACCTAACCGTCAAAAGATACGATTTTTAATATCATATAATTAAATCTAGCAATCGAGAATCAAATGCTGCGAATTCACGGATAACCAATTGATAGGCCTTCACCAATTTACAAGGAGTAATTTTTCGCTAATAATGTACAAGTTGTACTCATATTACGATCGAGACAATTCCAATGATCCCTGATTTAGGCTGTGACTGCTGTCTATAGCCTTTGGTGGAAGATTCGGTAGCTGGTCGTTGTAATGGTTGCCACTGTATGGTTGTAGGTTGCCACTGTATGGTTGTAGGTTGCATTTCAAATTCTTTAGTTGCATTACGCTCTAAGCCGTCAACGAACCGAAACATTAATTATGTTTACCTATACATTCCACTCGACGAGAAAGTGAATTTTATACTTGAAAAATGAAAAATTTACCTTTAAAACTTCCACGGATGTTGTGGTCCCATCGACATCCTTGGCCCCTTCGAAATACTCGATCCATTCGAAATTCCACTAGAACTAGAACTAGACAACTGCTACGCTATACAGTAATGCTTTGCGATGCGGTGATGCAGGTGTGAATTTTCGCGACTTTTCGGCTTGAGCCGGAATTCACAGCATTTGCAGCATCTGTGGGAGCGGTTTCCTTCCGCCGCGCCATCACCGACTCCCATGATGTGTGGATAGGAGTGGGAGTAGCTAACTTAGTTCAAGGCAACGTGAAACCTTTAGCGCGATCTCCCGACCGGGGACGCGAACATATCGGCGGAGGATCCAGTCGGGGATGGGCGGGGGAAAGGGCGAAGCAGTGGCTCGGTGACCGCGTCCGACACCGTCGAGTAAAGTGGTTAACCACAGGGGAGGGTCGTGCGCTCACGCCCAGGGAAGCCAGGAGCACGGCCCTCTACTTGCGTGCGGCGGCAACTGCATCCACTTCCCCTCCCTCCTTTATCCCTCCCTTACCCGTCCCCCACCCACCCCCGCTACGTGCACGCCAGGCGCTTTAAATGATCAACCCCTTGCACTCCGGTGACATCCACGGAGAGAGGAACGGTATGGTGCCGGGTAATGAGGTCAAAATTCCAGCGGGGAATATTTTTATCTACATCGCCTGTTGGCGAACTATTTCGCACTACATCCACAGAAAGTATCTTTTCACTGAGCGCTTACAACAGAGGTACTCAACTAGTGGTACAGTCCTTCCTCCATTTTGACTTTGTTTAATTTATCCTGGGGAGAATGAGACCTTATGCCCTCCTATGCCTCTTATGGCTCCAGAAGGAAATTCATGTGAGTATATAGAAGATTTGGGACGCAATTCTATTGTTGCATTCCGCAAAATGTGATTAGGTGCAGGGTACGTATAAATCGTAAAATTTCAGTTTGATTAAATTTATTCTGAGGCGCTCTTACGTTAATTTAGTGCATAAAATGTCTCATTAAGATCGCTCATTAATCATGCGAATTAATAACAATTACTGAATTAAATTATCATCATTTAAGAATTACTTTCAGGAGGTGGGATTGATATTCTGAACTACTGTAAATGGTGTGTATTGAGGAAAAAGTCTGAGAACCGCGAGCTTTGCGGCAAGGTGAAGAGGGTTACTCGCAAATTTTGTCTAATTTCTTCATTCTCTCTTTTTACGGCTTTTTCAAAATAATTGATCGTAGAATGTAGATATCTTAGTCGATTTCCTTCAAGAAATAAAAAAACATCGTCGACTGATGATTTATGAATGTCCACGAATAACCTCGTACAAAGAGAGATATCTCAATTTGTTGTGATTTCGTAACTCCTGGACAGGGGGCGTAAGAGTTTTACCGTATGATTGATACTCGATATGCTAATATACAGATTAAAGTATTATTCCAAGGAATGGTAAATAGTAAAAGTAAAATTCATTTAGAAATTTTGGGGATTGTAGTCTCTGAATAGACAAAGCTCCAACGCCGTGGAAAATTTCAATGAAAAAAAGATTTAAGTAGGGGAATTGAATATAAGTATGGCTGAAAATTTCTTGAAACCGTCCTGAAAACGATGCATTTATTTTTATTTGATCATCTGGATTTGTGAAAACGCGTAGGAAACATAAAAACTCAATTTAAATTTAAAAAATGCCAAATTCAATTAATTTAAACTTGTATTTCCTAAATGAGACCAAGAGTCATCATATTCCGACAGCCATAAAAAATTTCCTTACTCTGTCACAAAATTACATTACGTCGAGCATTAAAGAGATTTCACAGCAATGCTATCGATTTAAAAATGTGATGCCTAGCTAATTTCGTTTAAAGTATAACGATAATTTATGGATCGATATATAAGGTATAACGATAATTTATGGATAATTCATACAATCAGTTATTAAGGGTTTGATTTCGCATTTAATAACTTTTTTGTTGTTTCTCAGCTAAACATTACAATAAACCACTTCACAATTACCATAACTTGATGACTAGTATTATTGGTAGTCATGGGGACAGGTGCAATATGAAGTACCTATCTGAATGTGGAAATTATGCCCTCGAGGATAATATCTGCCTTCCTTGAACCCCTCGGGAAACACAGCGCGAATTGAGATTATTTTGCGGTGGTCATAGCTAAGTTCTAAAATTATTATATTAATTAATATTGATAAAATATAATAATAAATTTTACTGCAAGTGGAAAATCCATACATTTTAATAGCTTTTTTAGTATTTTCATTTTTAAAACTTGCGGAAACGCCACCGAAGAATGAAAGAAAGAGCTGAGGATGAATGAATATCGTCTGAATAAACTCCATTATCTCAGAGTGAAATTTACTTAACATTGTAAATGAAAAGATAACTTAGTTATTTCACATAAATTGCGTTATTTTATTTTAAATAAATTAGTGGTCTTTTGATTCATAATCTTCCGAGCAGACCCAATCGTCTATTTCGTCAATCGTCGTTCCGGGGACCCAAATCGTCACCATGCAAGAAAATAGTATAAAATAAATTCATTCAGAGACCTACCAAAATGCAAGGAATGGGAAAAAACTATGATATTATTGCAACTTTGGACATGTTAATGATAAAAGTTTTTTGTCAAGAACTGGAATAATCAATCATTAACTGTTGGAGAATATATATACCATACAGAACGAAAATTAAAAACATAACAAAGAGTTTCAGTTGTGTTGAATGCTGTTTATTTTCATGGGCATCTCAGCCGTTTAGTGGAAATTAGTTACCATATTAGTATTTTTAATTTAACTATTTAACTCAACTCCATGACCCAGTTTGAATACGTACTACCCTTTCGAAGCTGCCACCGTTTGCTTACTAGCAAGATATGTTTTTTTCTCAGCTCCATCGGTTCACTCACTACATACTCGCTTTGATGAAAAACTTCTGGGATAAAGTCGGCGCCGAGTTCGCGAAGCAAAGACTACAAAACGCATTTTGAATGGAAAGAAAATAGGAATGCTCACTTCAGCCCATTTTAGAAGTTGGAAGTGTTCAACTTTCGTTCCAAGTTTCAACCGCGGTGTATGCACTTGATAGGTGAGTGCGAAAAGGCTCACGTCAAAAAGTGATCAGCTTAGAAACTTTTGGCCTAAATTGCTTTTCCGTTTACGAACCTTGATGGATGGAAAATTCGGAATTGAGACGGAAAAGTCTGAAATTTTATTTCTTGAACCTAGCCTCTCATCTTGAAATTCTTTGATAGAACTTCCGGTGAAAAATTGCGTTTCAGGGCCATCTCAAATAAAATACACGATAAAATACCCAGTATCACAAATAATCCAAATAACTTTAATGAGAATCGTTACCTATGCAAAAACATAAGCGGACACTATTTGGCATATGCTTCTCAATCATAAGCATCCATTAATGTTTATTACCAGTGAATTTGTTATATTCGTTCAGGAATCCATAAAAAAATAGTCAACGTAGCAATTACTGATACGATAGGTATCAACAAAACGAAAAATCATGGTCTCTGCTTCAGTCATGTCGCCACTTTTCGTAGGAGTTATTGCTGAATTCTACAACTGCGACATATTGATCACTATTCACGAAAATCTATCGTTTATAAACAGATACATAATGAACTGACTTATTTGGTACGCACAACAACGCAACAGCTTACTTTTACAACTATTTACAAGTACTCTCGTTTCAGTAACCGATGAAGTTAAACTATATATGAATATATATAAAGGTTCTTAAAAGTATCAAAGAAAACACACATAACAATACCAAATGTATAATTGAAAGCTACAGGAAATGTGATTTCATTACATTTAAGAAGAAATTTTTACCTATCCACTACCCTTATCATTTCTTGCCTTGAAGTATTTAAGCCAGTTCATAAAACGATAAGTAGCACTTCACCATACCTTAGTGAACATAAGTCTTTTATTTAAATAAATTAAATGTTTGAATGCGTAAGAAATGTCTTAGAAACGGGTGACGCAATCGGTTAATGCCTGTGCCTGAAAAGAATGAGAAATTGTCTGACAACGTAGCAAAGATAACTGACGAACACACCGAAAACACGAAAGCCTGACAGATAAAGGGAGATAAAATAGATAGAGCAATATTGTGAGGTCATCAGTTTCCCGACGCGCCGCAGTGTTGATGCAGCCATCCTCTCTAGCTCAGTGGTCACCTAGGAAGATATCTTTGAAGATAGGGATATTTAAATTCTTCCCTCATCGGGAATCTTCATAAGAATTAGTTGGACGTAATTATTTGCTTAAAAATAGTTTAATAATCGAAAGAGAATAGGGAATAACTGAATCAATAGCAATTTCCTACATGAAGATGTTTATTGCACCACGCACTTTCCAGCTAATAAAACCATCATTTGCAAGACCTGCACCTCTAATATCGGGGATGCCACCGTGAGTTGAAGGACGCATAGAAAAATGAGACAATTCCAATGAACAATCTTATTTCTGGGATTTGGGTGAAAAATACATGCCTCTATGTCTCATGTCGTAGACAAGGGAAACGGAGCACGTAGCTATGGAGTAATGTTAAGGCAGTCGTTTTCGGAGAAAGAGCTGGTACTATCCCCATCAGAAAGGGTCCCTTGCTCCTTTGTTTAAAGTGACATGACGAGAGGTAAGTTAAAAGATAACTTAGCATGGAAGTAATAACAGGTTAACTTCTGCCTATATTGAATGAAATCGGCAAAAACTTTCGAACCACCAAAAACCCAGTTGCTTGGTGCACGTGGTTTTCGTCCTTTCATAGCCAGTTTAAATCACCCACAAGCTAAGTCTGTTGACTTTCCCTTATTTTGGTGAAACAGGACCTGACTGGGGAAATTATGAGGGGTCTGGGAGGGTGCGCGGTCATGTATTATGTCCAAGACCCCTAATTGGTGGTGGTAAGGGCACTTCATTGTCTCATAAATCTAACGTCAGGCAAAAGCGTTGATGGATCCTGTAATGTCTCTGACCTCAAGGGACCAGCAATATTTTATCTAAACGCATTAATTTCGACGCAAACTTTCGCATTTCACCGTACAGTATTTGAAATGGTCCGCCCATCATAAGTACATTGGTAGAAGTAAAGTTTTACTGCTTTAAAAGAAAAATATTGAACTAAAGAGTAAGCATATCGTATTCAAAAAGTTTTCCTGGCACCTCCGAATATGTATTTCCTTCCAGTTCTTGCGGTTGTGATCACTGAGACTCAATTATATATGCGATTACTGATATTATGCGTGGAACCAGGTAAGGGAAAGATTTTGGTCTAGCCAACTCAAGGATGCATTGGAGGAAACACAAAATAATACTAATTTGTTCAGGTATTTCCTCTTGGAAGAATAAGCGCTGTCACATGCGTGAGGACATTGGTCTAAAAATAGGTATTGGGGCCTATTTCAGCCAACGGCTCAGAGCCGACAGTCACTTATGGGAGCAACAACATTTACATAATTTCAAAATTACAGAGAGAAATTACGAAAAACAATATTTTTTCCAACTTGACTACTGTCCGAGATTGTCAGAATAAAACGTAATATTTCACGAGGAAATCGTAACCAGAGACGATGGAGTACAATTCTCGCTTACTAATCCGACGGTCCCGTGTCCGAATCCGCCTTAGTGAATTTTCAACCACTCAGAATTATCCAAAGTTATTTTATCAAATACGAACTGTAGAAGGTCAAGAAAACCGTTTTTAGATGGTGATAATAATAAAAATTCACAAATACAGTTCCAACGACGGAGTTAAGCAGGTTGAACTAAACTTAACAATTTGTATGGCCCTTGGCGGCTGAAATAATTCATAGCTAGTTCAAATAAGGAGCAAAAACTGCAGCAAGATACCAACACCTAATAATACATGAGGGACATTGAACGCGTTTCACAAATTTTTCTTTATGTTTTGATACAGAAGTTGACATTTTAAGAACAGAGAAAAACGGGACCGTGAGAAGTGGGGCAACATATTGAATAAATATATTTAGCACAGCATGTCAATGATTACTAGAGAATGCAACAAATTGAAGCTTATTAATATAAAATTGACACTAGTTCACTATTAAAACCGGCTCTTGCCAAGTGAATATTAGAGCTTATCAACATCTGCTATGAAAATGTCTCTCAAAATTAAGACCCCCAGAGGTGAGGATTATGACTCGCAGATTACGCCATTGGAAACCTCAATTAACTATTTGCCACTTAGCTTATTCTGCTCATGGGATGTAAATTTATTTCATCAAACACGTGCAGACGTCTGCCTCTCAACAAAAATGCGCACATTTTACTATTGCAGCGGAAATACAGACTGGAACACTTACATCTTTATCTTTGAAGCGGGGGAAATCAATCATTGGAAAATTCTCTACCTGAAGAACCTACAGGGTTTATGGGGAATCGAGAACAATATTCAGCAAAACTCGACTAGACTCGCCAATCATGTTAAATATGTAAAATTGTACGGTCCTTTCATTTATTCTTTGGTGTCCTATAAGGTTAATTAAGAGCCACAGATTAAAAGCAATTGTTAAACATGTGAACTACTTTCACTTTCGGAAATATATAATTATTTAATAATTTGCAATAACATGGGAAAATGATAATATAAATCATGGCGAAAGGGGTAAGTGAGCATAAAAATGGTGAAAATCACCGCTTTAAAGAACTATTAAAATGAATTGTTAACAACAGAAACACCATAAGGTAGAACAATAGGAGACGGTGGTGAGGCGAGTAATTTGCGGAAGTATCAACACATACACAGAGGCCACATTGAGAGCTGAGTGGATGGGAAAAGGGCTTTGAGAGTTCAATTGCATGTAGATAGGCAAGACTCTATACCTTCTGTATGCCTCTTATCCGCTCGGGAAAATCGCTCCTCACGTCGTCCTGTTCCCTCGTCGCGAATTCAACCATCCTCCCACTTTTGCGGAGATAATTGGGATTAGCGCGCACTCTGCCGCCCGCCGCCTCTTGACTCCCGCCCTTCAGCTGTTCCCGCTCCCGCTCCCGCCTGTTCCCAAGGGCCACACACGAGCGGGCACTTGTGTGGGGCATCCGTCGGCGCTATCCCCGGAAGGGCACTTCCAGCGAGTTAAGGGGTTCGGGAACGTCGGCAAAACTACTCACCGGTCCCGACGAGGAGAGGAACTTGGATCCCAGTGGGGGTTCAAACCCGGTTCCCCTGCCCACAGTGCTAATACCAGCAATTCAAACGACCTGCGTTAAATCTATCTCATTAAAGGGCGGTGGAAGAATGGTTGAAGCAATTGAAATAATGGTCGCCGCTTAAAAGCGAATGTAGCGGAGTTCTCCAGTGGAATTATCAGGTATCACTCAGAAAGGATTAGAGACTAGATAATTCAAGGCTCTACACCCGCGATGCTTCATGCTTTTATTTAAAAGGCGATCGAATTACGAACACAGAAGGATGATGTACAAAAGAAATAAACAACCTCGTAAAGATTTTAAGCTCCAATGGCCTTAATGAAATAAGTACCGCTCGTCAGAGAAGGCAAAAGAGAATAAACTAGAAAAGCCGGACAAAAAGGCTTGACTTCTTTGGGCAGGACAAAAAATTTAATATGTAACTTTCAAATATTGCTAGTTTTAGAAAAAGAGAATACTTTGAAATTCAAGGCCGCGTGAAATGAGTACTTTATAGTTTTCCGAAAAGATCTGATTACTAGAGCCTAAAAATAATCTTACATTTAATAAATAGATAGGGCCAAAACTAAAATACTTTCATACAACGCCTGAGTGTTTTCAAGAATCAAAAGATGGACTGCTTTCATACTTTGCACATTGTTACTCGATGCCTCTCCGCATGATGGGATACTTTTTAACAAAATGGGATACTTTTTTTGTAAATAAAGGAATGTGCAATGAGCCGGTAACTAAAGAGGCAAAGCGAGTTTGGATAACGATGGTGTACGGAAATAAAATACCGATACTAATCGATAACCAATGGAATACCAGCCAGGTTATGAGCTGTAATTGGGAAATTTTCATTTGTATCTTTCATTAGTAGCCTTTTAGCATGCATTACTATCATACTATCATATTACATATCAAAACGTTTCGAGTAAAATTATTTCCACAGTTACAATTGTTCTCATGTATGCAGAATTTTTACCCCTAAGTATCTGTTTAGGCTAATTTTTTTCCTCTTCTCAAACTTAAAGAATATAGACATAATGATGGGCCGACTGATTTGCGGATTAATTCCTCATTGATTTCTCGAGGATTACTTAAAATACTCTCAATTGTGAAACCGAGAGGGTTTGGCTTTTGTCTTTTGCACAATTCGGCGCATCGGGCCAAACAAATGGGCTTGGGTCATTATTTAAATTGGTCTGATTCATATTTGGGTGTAAAAAGATCAGAAATTAGACTGATTTTATCTATGCAGAAACGTGGACCCCCAGAAATGAGAGTGAGAATAGGCATTTGAGATGTGGGCGTGGAGAAGGATGGAGAAGGTTAGGTGAACGGAAAGGAAGACTAACGGGCAAGTGCTTGAGATGGTGGGCGAGGAAAGGAAACTTTTGAATGAAATCCGGGATAGGCAGGGTAGATGTCCGAAGGATGTAATAAAGGGTGATGGGTTGCTGAAGAGTGTAATAGAGGGAAGGATGTTAGGCAAGCGAGAGAGAGAGAGAATAGGTTTTATGAAGAGAGAGAATAGGTTTAATGGACGGGATGAAG
The DNA here is from genome assembly GCA_963169105.1 of Ceriagrion tenellum. NCBI lineage: Eukaryota > Metazoa > Arthropoda > Insecta > Odonata > Coenagrionidae > Ceriagrion > Ceriagrion tenellum. Next base: position 5,711,224 of record OY720637.1, read on the forward strand.
AAGGGTAGATCGAATGCAGAGGCGAAAAAGGATATATGCTAGAGGGATAAAGGCCCCTGAATATGTAGAAAACCGGGAGAAGATTCTCTGGCATTCAGAAAAACCTACCTTTACCGGTAGAATACATTTTTTTTAATCTATGAAATATTAACTAGTGCAAATCTCAAAACGCTCAGTAAAAACCATTTGTAGCTTTGTATAAATCACTGTGAAAGCCACCGTTTTAAAAGTTTAAATGCTTTAGCATTTTAAGAATATGTGATCGTCAGCTGAGGTCTTCGAGCAACCTAGGATGTCGTAATTCAACGGGTCGAGGAAAAGAAGGTAAAGTTATCAGATTGTCTCTCACCTGATCATCAATTAGATAAGAGTAAGCCTAGACACTTATCCACAGTTGGAAATAACTTTCCGTCGAGAATGAGTTACCTATGCGCCGAATAAATTACTCTTTGGTCAAACAATCCCCGATAGAATCGCACAAAAAACACTCATGGTGAAATGCTGATAAAGCACTTCTGCGAACTTACGAGGTATAACACGATTGATTTAAAGAAATGATAATTGTGCTTACAATTTAGAATCGAGTTGGTGGATGCTTAGAAGTAACTGTTGCAAATTATCAGCTATAGTTCTCTCCATTTGACGTAACATGTATGACCATAATGACGTAGTCTGGAATATCATGACATGGCTTGGTACTCGCATCATGTATTCAGCAAAGCACGAGAGAAAACTAAGACCTGACAAATGCATTTCGTAGCCGAGGTGATAAATAATTTTTAAATTGAGCCAAATCTTTCCTCTACGAAAATGAAAAACTCAGTCATGTATATCCAAATATATTTCATAAAAAATAGGAAATAGTTCCAGGCAGTGGTCATAGTTTGGTAGAAACTTCAGATTGTGCCATTATATCGTTACTGATTTACATCAACTACGCAGCTCATAAACTGTTTCAGGCGGTATTTTGCGGAAGTTTTGGATATTCATGTTGAAAATATACAACTTGGTTAATTCCTTGGTTAATTCTTGGTTAATTGGTTAATTGGTCATACAGGACGGAAAGTTAAAGGCAGAGTGAAAGAACACAGGAACCACTTTGTTAATGGTGGTGGAAATTCAAAGTTTAGTGAACATTTATGCACAGATAACCATTTTAGTGATTTTGGCCCTGAGATTTTACATGTCACTAACAAGGGCTCTAAGTTGGATGTTTAGAGCAGTTTGAAATTGTAAATGGCCTGCATATTTTATGTAATGAACACCTGTTCCCCACCCATTCCCCCCCTCCTTAACATAAAACTTCCCTCTTTCCACAACAGACAACCGTCCAAGTCATCCATTCTGTTCTCGTTTACCTACTAATTACTCAATTGTACTCATCCTTTCCGCCGCCTTTACGTCACCTCAACCAGAATACCTCCACGCCTCCCTCCCCTTCTCCTCTTTTCCCTCCACCTTTCTAGGCATTCTACCTACCACCTTCAAGGCTTCTACTTACATACTACTTCTTCCTTTCGAATTTCTTCCACTTCCCGCTTCCCGCCCCCACCTTTCCTCTCCCTCCCTCTCCTCCCCTTCCCCTGTCCCTCCCCTCCCTCCCTTCCTACCACCTCAGTCCTCCCTTCCTTCTCAGTCTTCGTCGCTCTTGCGACCAAGGTGCTAGTGGCACCGAAATATTAAGAAACTTTGTAAGTGTGTTCATTTTTTGTTTCTCTGTGTTTATCGTCTGCCTTCCTCTGGCAAACTGTTCTTATATATATATAACATCAGCCACTCAAGTCAGTTGTACCTTGAAATTGGCACTCAGTTGCTGACACCTGGGTCGGTTTTACGAAATTAGTGTGGAATTAACCAAGTTAACTAAGTTGCATCTTTTCAACACGAAGCTCCTCATTATCAATTAAACCAAGCATATATAAGTCTTCGATTTGAATGATAAGAGTACACACACACACGCATAGTTATCTATGGCTTTATAAAGCAGGACTGTATCCATTAACCTGAGAAATGCTAAAGAGAGATGCCATTGACAAAATATATAATAAGACGTCCTTTAGATCCTTCCATGCTTCCTGTCTAGAAGCTAAATCTAAGATGGAAGGATTTTGGAGCCTATATGAACTTAGAGCAACGATGTACTTCTATGGTGAGTGAATATTAATAGTTCCAAATAGCACTATTCAACCTACCTTAAATATATTATGCAGAATAAAAAAGTAATTATGCAAGTATAAACAAGTTATTAGACTAGTTATATTAGCAACAAGTTTGGAAGAAAGTTACGGCAATTCACGGACTACATACGACTAATTAATAATGAAAAATAATTGTTAGTGATTTATGTGGAGTTTTCTACTACACTGAATTTTAATAACACCAGTTTACAGAAATACCAGGCTAATTAAGTCAGAATTACATCAATTTACCTATAATTATTAAAATATACAGTCTTATATACCAGTTAACAAATTATATTGAGTCACTACTGCCGGTGCTGTGCAAGTAGTGCTTCAAAATACTCGTGCGTTAAAAACCGGTACATTTTTAGGAAATGTCCATGTCTACGTTACAGGTCTTTCTTAGTTCTTGATACATTAATAGTAGTGGACAATATTAGCCCTGGAACGGAAGATGTGTAGCTCGCAGGAACCTCGGATAAAGTTAAACATAAGCGAGGTAACTCCAGAGCAGTTATTACTTCTTCCCTCGAAAGATTGTCTGGTACATACATGCATAATTTGGCGAGCATTTAACTCTTATTTGTCGATGGATAAAACTACGTGGTGTAGGTACGGGTTGAGAAATAGTATATACCTGTTAAATAAATAAGTAGACAGCAACTATTTGAACCTAAGTGTTTATGACTGTCGTTGTATAATTGCCGAAAATATGCATTCAGAACCATGCCTCAAGGTGATTTAAGTCTTAAGAACGTAATGTGAATGGGACGTCCATTTCTTCCTATAACAAGTTTGAAACCGAAATCCACTGTTTAATCGGAGATCATTCTTAAATATTTGTCATGCCCAATGAAGGAGTTGGATAGTAGTCGATGCTGTTGACACTTAAAACGTTCGAGCTAATTGGATTCCGCCACTTTTCCAACGCGGATTATATACTTTCCCCATTCCCGATCGATTCAACCTTGCCTCCTCCGTCCGTGGTCCATTCATTCTCCGCCGCCAACCCACACTCACGAATCCCGGCGAAACGACCACTTACGCCATCTGTCGGAATCCTCGACAACTTGAGCCGATTTGGCGACTTGTTCGAATTTCTTCACACATCGTAAAATATTTTCCGATCCGATTTCTAAAAAACTGAAATCCACGATCAAATTGAAATATTTATTTGCGAGTATGGGTAGGCGTGAAAATTCATTGTATCTATGTGGTAGTGAGAGTTCAACTTTATAAAATATTGGAGGTGAGAGAGAAAGAAACAGAAGAAAAGGATCTCGAAAGTGTTCAACAGAAAAATTCGAATAAATATAAAGAATTAAGATCAAGTCGTGAAGGGCGAGTATGAAGACAGGAGCAAATCATTCGATGACGAAAATGGGAGCAATATTTGACAGGCACGAAGTTAGATTTACGTAATTCATTTTTAGATCAAAACAGCAGATGAGGGCTGAGGAAGTAACTGGCGCGAAAGGGACAGGAAGACATTTGAGCTTCCGCACCGCGAAAGAATCCCCTCGAAGTTCATATAAACGTAGAAAAGAGCCGTCTAATACTATTAAAATACTTAGGTAACTTTGTTTATTTGGAAAACAAGAGATAGTATACCAATATGTAGATAAACTGAACCTGAAAAAACATAAGAGGGTCATTAAGTACAATTTCTAGGGTCTTTAGTGTCCATAGGCCTTCTTCTTTTGTATATTAAGCTGGTGTATATTTCAATCGATACATTTTATGTAATTATTTTCCAGATAATGTGCATGTATTGGTTGCAAGCATAATAAATTTTTACTTCCATTGTAACATCAATATTCCAATATGGACCAAGTTAGTGATGTTAAATATTCTATTGACAAACAGTTGAATTGAAAGCAACATATCAAAAAGTTTAAGTTGGAATCGATCTCTTTGGTTAGAAAATTTTAATTGATAAGTTATTTATGCCCAACTTTTGTAATGAGAACTTCTGATTATGCAATCATCAACTCGAGATTGCAATATGGCATTGAATGTTGAGGTGGAGCCTAAATTACTTATATTATTACGTTGGAGACAGTTCAGAAAATGATTGTGAGTGTAACGCTGCGGGTCCCTCACAGAACTCAATCTTTTCCACTATTTAAAACTATTTCCAAACATATTTAAAAGTATTCTTCCACTGAGACACCTATTTGTATATAAAGTTTTAAGAATTTTCTACAACCGTTGTGGTGAACTAATAAAGCTCAGGGCTTATGTATTAGGATTAATTAATGATGTAGCGATCTCAAGGCCCAAAGAGGAATTATTCATACAGGGTTACAATTATCTGGGACTTAAAATATTCTGCTCTTTATTGTCTGATATTTCAGGCATTAAAAGCGAAAGGAAATTTTGTAAATTAATAAATATTGGTGATTAGAAAATAAAGAGGTCGTGCTTTTTTATTTCTCTGCATTGATAAAATGTTTGACGCGGGAAAAATGTACAATATTTTGCATAACTTTGTTTAATTTTTAAATTATGTTAAAGGTATGTCGCAAAATTTTCCTTTCTTTCCTTTTTAGTAATATCTTAATTTCCAGTAATTAAATGACGCAGGATGATGCAACATATTGGCCGAATTGTGTATTATCTGTGAAGGGTTGGCAGCCCCAAAGCAGGACAGTTGTTCTAACGGGGTGCATCTACTCCTTATATTCTTGTACATGGTTGTGTGTACTTGAAGCTATGTAACTAGGAATAAAACTACTATTTTTATTATTTTATCCTTCACAGACAATTGCAGGAGTTTAACGGGAGGCGTAGGCACAGAATACATAAGAAAAAAAGAATCTTAAGAGATGCCTAATTCAGGGAAAATACTTTTGTCAGAAAATTTGCTCATATATAGGGTAACTCAAACATTTTACGAAAACATATATTTGAAGCATGCTGATGACATAGCTTTGATGCGTGGTTAGTAACAGCTGCAGATAAAAACCATTTGGAAGAAATGGAGTTGTGGTGCTATCAAATGATGAAAAAGTGAAGAATGAATTAACGAGTAAAGAATAAGGGGGAGGAAGAATGAAGAACGAAGGTTAAGTGGCGGACGGGGAGAATCACTGATGAAGGCAATTTACTAGGTTTTAGAGGTAGATAAAGTATAAGATCCATATAAATAAGAAGCAACAAATTTATTGCGCAATTTAATCGACACAAAAGCTATTGATTTACTAAAAACAATAATGGAAGGATAAATAGATGGGAAGAAATACCGAGAAAGACCAAAAGAGGTATAAATGAGGCGACATACGAAGGGCTTGAAATTAAAGTTATTAAATGAAGAGATTAAGTTGTTGGAGAGAGGAGTGAGTGATAAGCTGTAGAGAACCAATCTTCCTTATAATGATTACTGATAATAATGACGGTTAACATCTGTAGGACTCGAAAAAAGAATCATTTAAATGGACCAGTTATAAATTATGACGATGAGTTGGATTATTTTTACTGCAGGGACATTCGAACGCGGAGTTGTAACTATTCTGGGGACACAGAAATGGCCAATGGGGCATCATGAACATTTCAACCGACGAAAATGAACTTTGAAAAGAGAAAAAATGCAAAGAGATGGAACACTCAACACACATCTCACTGACAGGAATTCGCGTTCAGTGTCAAGTTATCCCTGCGGCAAATAATCATAGTTTTTTCACTCACTTTTTCCGGCTATTTTTCAGTTAAATGTTTATAACGCGATATTTAACGGTTGAACTTCCTGGAATTGCGAGATACACGATGAAAATATGAACGATTGTGCATCCACGGCATATCCATACTGAATACATTGGTCGTGACCATGAATATTTCTCGTACAATATTCAGGATAACACCGCTTATCAGAACGAAACCGAAACGTCCGAGTGTGTTTGATTAACCTGGATGTAACATTCCAAAAACATGACCATGTGCTAGTGAATCATTAAATGTTTAATTATTTTAGAGCCGATTTGGATATTCAAAATTACAAAGAGAGAATACAATAAGAATGCTGAACGCAACAGTGTTCATTTCAACGTGAAGGAGGGCAATTCAGCGAGCCTTCGTCAATTCAATCATTGGTTTCTTTCAAATCATTCAATATTTAAATTATTTGAATAAGAGACTGCCTCCAATAACCCGGGATGCCAGAATAAATATTGGATGAAGTCCGAATTTTCGGAAGCATTAGCTAAGAGAGGCACAACATACGAAGCTTATTACATTGAACTATTAGATTTTTCGCATACATTTTATAAAGTTACCCACCAGAGCGGGATGTTTTCTACTTATTGTCAATTATTAATTTGGAAAGGAATGTACAGAGCAATTCAGAAGAAATAAAAAAAATTCATAGGAGCTGACAGGTTACGCATCTTCCCCTGAAAAGTCACCGCCTTTCCTCACTACTGACTAACAATACTCATATTTCCGTCACTGGATTACTTTAGCCTTCTCAACCCAAACCTATTCAGATCAAGTGCGAACTCACCCCACTGTTGAATATTATTAATCATATTCACCGTTTGTCGCTTCATCCAATGGACTTTACTGTTCACCGTGCGTTCCTTTCACTTCTATATTCCACTCCTGACACTTAAATATTTATCTCTCGTGAACATTTTTATTTTCATTCTTCTCTTACCCTTTGCTACGCGAATCGGCAATCCAAAATGATCTCTCTCTTTCTTTCCATCTTAGTTCCGTACACGCATGAAATAGGTTGGTTGCGGTTCCTCTTAACGCAAAAACGATGGTCTTTCATACGGACTGAATACAAACCTCCAACACTCTTTTTTTGCTTTCCAGCTGTATGTGGAGTTTCACACGTCCGCGATAAGTCTCGCTTGGCTGGTCATCAGGTTTCTCTTAGGCCGAGTAAACAAAATTTGGCTTAAGGCCTTTGCCTTGTGTAGAGAAAAAAACAACCCACACGAGATCCGAACCCACGATTTCCGGAGAAGTAGGCGAGGAATTGACCACACTAACGCCGGGGACGGTAAGTTTGGTTCTCTTAATGGTCGGCGTCGGTGTAAATTCCTAGCCTGCTACTCTGGCGGTCACCGATTCGACTAATTCCTCCGTTAGTTTTTGTCACCCCGGAATTGTCTTCTCTGTACTTCATTGTTTGTACAAACATTTTTTCGATGTAAAAGACCACAGAAGATTTATCCGGCATAATTTTTATATAAAATAAGTGAATTGGAAAATATGCGACTAAATGGCGAAAACAGGAATGGGAAGCAAAAAATACTATGGTTATAAAAAGTCCATGTGGTAAAAAACTTAACAAAGTTCCCTAAGATTATCTTTATTGTCAGGTAGATATCCTCATTTGTAAACGCAATTGGGGGAGGACTGTGAGGCTAGGGTCTTTCTCTTCATTTAAGAGCAATGTGGACACTTTCGTCAGGTCAGGACTACTTGGGGTCTCGATGGAATGCGGAGAGAAACCTGACGTCGGTATTACCTTACTTCAAACAATTGGTGCCTAGGACCCCATGGATAATCGTTACATCACGAATGAGAACAAGGGCTTCCCTGAAAAATCTTTTACAGGACTTTGTCGGATTCAAATCTACAAAGGGAAATCAATGTTATGACTACCACACGGAGAGATATAAAACTAAGTGAAAAGTTTTGTGGCTGAGAAGCACATGAAAATATAACAACATAGCAAAAAGTAAACTTAATGTTCATTAAAACCTTAACACAGCCCTTATGCTAAATCTGCTTTGAAAGTATTAGTAGTAAAAGTAAACACAATGAGCTTACTACCTATATTGGGGCCTAATTTGCAAATGTTTCTGCAAAGTCATGTCGATTTTTTGCTAATTACCTGAGCGCTGAACGCAACGACCACAGTAACGGAATATCAAATACGTTTATAGAGCAGATTGAATGGAGAAAATATACCACATTTAAAGAAAAATGTACTAAAATTTGATTCCTATTCCCTAGCCTAATTAATTTGGTTCACAAGGATTTGTGATAGATGTCACGCTACGTGTATGGATGACAGTTCATATTCCGTCGCTAAAAATTACCGAATATCTCCTTTTAACTAATGAGTATACACGGTGCAGGTAATAATGCATTAAAGAACTGCACACTTTTGAAAACTGTTCCCTTGCATTGTAAAATAATGAAATATCTGACAGAAAAACGAGTTGCTGAGGAACCAAGTTCTTTTATGTGCATTATGATTCTGCCTTATGAAAAGAATTTTTTAAATCTTGTAGCCATCCACCTATGCCATTGTAAAAGACCTGGGCGAGTTTCTGTGGACCTCCACCCCCTTTGATGACAAGCGGCCGTAATGATAAAGGGCCATGTTCAATCATAGTACGGACGTTTTTATATTTACCTTACACCGAGGACACAAAGGCAGTTACAAGAATGGCAAAGGAATTCTTGTCAAAACAAGACTAGTTTTGCAAGTTAATTCACTGGAGGGAAAATGACACCATCGACCATTATTGATCTACCAGCACTTAATTTCAGTCGAAACGGATTCTCTCCACCTTTTTATGACGGCAACTAGGACGTAATGCCTTCGAAGGTCAACTGCGGAAAGTTTTTGAAAATCTAAGAACGACTCGAGAAAGTTTCGGTACCTTTAATTCATGTTTTTACTGAAAAACATGAAGTAGTTTTTTTCCATTCCTGATGTTGCAGACGGTGGTATGCGGTAGCCAGTGCCTCAACCATAAAGGCAAAATTGAATGCAAGATGTAAAGGTGTGCTTGATATATAGAAATAAATGAAACACTGAGCTTATGACAAAGTACTTAACTGCTCTGATGCCATTATTTGAAAGCGTTGGCGTATATTGAAAAGAAGCCTCATCCTACTGCACGCACTGTTATTGCTTAAGTTTTCCTTTCTTTCGAGAATGGACTGGATTCTGGGGGAGGACTGGTTGAATGCTCCCATGTGCTCCACATGCAAAGTTGTGAAATCACACTTGCAAACTTTGAGAGCATGGGAAACAGATAAATTACAGCATAAATGCAATTATGAATAGTACAATGACATCAGAAGTGAAGTTATTTCGGATTTACAAAGGAGTACAGCTTTGCATATCTTCACAAAAATCAGAAATATCTGCACCAAGGTAAAATGTGATTAAAGAGGAAGGCTTCGGTAGAAAAGTTCTTCCATACTTAGGGATCCAAATATTATGAGTATTGGGGCCTGTTTCTCGGAAAAGCGGCTTCAAAATCATGGACCAGAGGCTAGTACTTGATGCGTATATTTAGAGCGGCATGTCGTAACTCCTTTCCTTTGGACTACAATCCTCTTCGATCCTACCGTCCTCGCATATGACCATCCGGTTTAAGGGTTCCTGAGTGCGTAGCTTTTTATAGACGAATATTATCCTCATGTAATGGTTTGTAGACATATTTGTTTTTCAATTTCCCCCGAAGACAGCGGCAAACTCAGTGGAACGAAGCTTATTTTATCCACTTTAATTTTTAATTCACATGGCGGTAAAAAAACGATGGAAATTGAGCAAACGATATGTTGGGGAATCATAATTCAATTACGGTGAAATTTTGCCTGTGATCTTCGGAAAATGTCTAGTTTATTTACCATTTGCCTTATTTATCTCGTGAATCGTAACTTACCGGTGGTCATTTAATGATAATCAGAGTACTCATATGTGGAAATCAGGCTTAACTGACTAATGATACATGTTTTAGAGCTATTTGCTAAAATATTTTGACATGATTGAGCAAAGTGATGTGGCTATTTCGGGCGAATTATCAAGTAGTGAGAAAAACGAGGCATCCTGCGACGAAAATGTCGATGACTATTAAAGTGAGGATTACGTACAAATGGCTGAACTTCTTCATATGAATTCAGTAATTATCTCTTTGAAGAACAAAACGCGGATCCAGACTTTTAGCATCAGAAACAGTCAATTTTACCTAAGATTATAAAGTAAATATTTGATTAAATTAAAAATTCCATCCATTGCTGACTTTATTTTTCTAGAAGTACGCTAAATGATATTCAAACATTTCCCGGCGAAATGCCTCTTATAATGCCCATAAGATTCGGCACATGTCGATTATGAGGATACATTTCCGTTACTTTCCACATTACCGAATTACTTTCGTAATTCAATTAAGGAGTCATTACCCCTGATTTACCATATTATTTAGTGTTCACTTAATCACAGCGCTTACTAAACCAAACTATATTGAGCTGAATAACTATGAATCGAAGGGCGATTCCACTTTTCAATTTCTTAACGTACGGAGCACACCTTCAAAAATTTAAATTTCGTTTGAGGGTTACATAAGGTCTCCCATAAAATAAATCATTATCTTCAGAATAAGATTATTGAGGTAAATCCTTCTCACCTCCAGCTTATGCCAGAGGGCAGATTAAACAGTTATTTAATTTATGTATAATATCAACATGATGATTATCGCTGTTTCTTTTTTCTGTGAAAATTATTTTACGGTATTTGCTGCAAATTCTCCATTTTTAAACTCTATTTAAACTTTAAAATTTTAAGCATTTTTCTCCTCTTACAGTAAGCTTTGTCTGGGGAATAATAGCTGTTTACTTCGTATTTTCGCGGGGTGTTAATTGAAAAACACTAAGCACTTTCCGTACATATTTATATACTACGACCGATTACAAGAGGCATTTACGTCATTTTCAAGTAGGTTTCAGAAATCAGTTAAAGGTTTGATCGGGTTATAATCGTGTGTGAGGAAGCGGAGTGGGGAAAAGTAAGTGGGGGGAGAATAAAAAATGAGGTAGCGCAGTGTGTGGTTATGGAGTGGTGTGTGAAGCAGTTATAGTAAATGAAAAAGTGTGCAAAGTACAAAGTGCTTGTCAATTAACATGCTCATCAACTTCGACAAAGTGGACTCACGTAATATTAACATTATTATCGTGGGATTTTCCATTTGCTTTTTGCATCTCAAAGTTAACATTATAAAAGGCATATGTATCAGCATCATTCCACGGTACTCTTTCAGCGTACACTGTGCTGTGATGAGAGTCAACTTAGATTATTCCAAATAACTAATCACTAAAAAATATTTCCAACTGGGTCTGAGGAGGATAGAGAACTGAAGGGCCCGGTCTTACTTAGCCACTTAATCAAAGCACCTCTGTTGCGTTCGTTGGGCTTCCGAAAAGATGGTTTTTGCTTGCATGTTCCTTCCCCCAGTCGATGTATTCCCAACTCAAATGAATTCTTTTCAAGTAGCCAGTTCGTCACCGACAAACTTTCCCTCTCAGCTACACACTATCTTTGCAGAGGGAGAGAGACAGTGAGAGAGAAAAAGAGAGAGAGAGAGAGGACAGCCACGCATTCCCTCTAGCGGTCCGTGCCTCAATTATCGCCAAACAAATATCCATTGCTGATTTCAATGACGGCGCGGACGAAATAAAACCAATGCGGGTACAATCGATTTTTTACGTGTTCATACGCACCGGGAAAGCCAGGATACGGGGCGCGCCGTGGTGTACACTTGAAAAAACCAGGCAAACGTTTGATCAGTGAAACTTTCGCATTTACAAACACTGGGGATGAGGGAACGAAAGGAGAAAGGGCGAAAAGATAAAAATAAAGTTAAAAAAATTTAAAACATTCTAGTCCCTTCTCTACGTGTTCTTCGCCTCCCTACGAATTGGTTTTCTTTTTCCAACCCTTTTCGCGCTCTCTACTTGGAAAACCACCCCCGCGAGCCCTTTGAGCCTTTCGGGGGAGGTGGGCGGGGCAGCCCTTGCCACCCCCCTCGCCGCCCAACACGCACCCAGGTGCTGGCTTCAAGCGGGGAGCCCTTTGTTGATGTAGATGTTTGTCTGTCGCTCTGTTTGTCTTTTCACGCTCTTCCCTAATTCTCTCTTCCATGCTGTTCAGGGCGTTTTTCTCTCGGGCCTTCCTCCCCACCCCCCGCAAGGGGTGTCTCTTCCTTTCTTCCTTAAAAAAGAAGGAAAAAAGCTATTCCTTATTCTTTATCTTGGCACCGTTTATTTTTTTCTTAGCGTTCCTCGCCTTTTGTCTTCTCTTTAACTGAAACTTGGGCTAAAATTTTCTATTCCTATAGTGATTTTCTAGCACAAAACAATTGCCAGCCATTTAGAAATTACCATTAAGGAAAGATATAAGGAGGGGTGTGCACTTCTGCCCCCGAATCTGTAATCGCTACACGGATTGGATCATTTTAGCAACATAAAGTAACCGAAAATGCCTATCACAAAATCACGGCGCAAAAAACAACGCAAATTATTAGTGTAATCGTCTGATTTCATTCATCTTATTGAATTTTATTTTATCATCTCTTTAAAACTATATTCTTTGAGATTTCGCAGTAATTTTAAAATAGTTGTACGAGGTTTCAAGCCTTTGCATTACATAACGGTAAATTTGATTCGAGATTAGTTGAAAAATAATTTTAAACAGAAAACTAATACAAACTGTCAATGACGAGCGGTTGAATTTTTCTCTCTCGCATTCATTTTGTTCAATCATTGTGACCATCAAAACGGGACGTTAAAGTCTCGCAAACACACGTGACGTTCGAAGTTCCAATTTCAAATGTAAATGGTTGGCATACACTCAGACTGGGAACCTCGGACAACACGCACATTTTATAAGATATTTGCCCTTTAGATGGCTACCAAATGGCCGAAACGCATGTTTAGAAGTCACATTTCCTTGGATATTTATTGACCAAGTGGATGAGTCTTCAAGTTACAAATGATCGTCAACTTTCAAAGCATGATCGTGCCCTTAATACACTGGAGCTCATCATTGGTTGTTTCCATACATGACCTTTGCCACTAAACAGTAGTTTCCTAAGCACACACTTTTCCGTCTTGGCAAGGTTCAAGATTTGAGTCAACTTTTTCTTTGCTGAGGGCTTTTTCCAATATCGATTGATCTTGTTCGTCGACAGAAATGCAAAAAATATTTCCGAACTAAATAAGTGCAAGGAATGCAAGGCGGGTTTCCTGTGAGTTTACCGTAAGTATAACATGTAGAATTTGTAGCGAATAATTGATACATCAGGCGATAAGCTTGTAACTCTTTCCGGAAGTCCTTAAAAATCCGATTAAATGCGATACGAATTTTATTTATTGCACGATATTTATTGCACTTACGCAGTCAAGGAGGGAGGTGATCGCTTGCAACTTAGCCGTATCGATTTTTCTATGCGAAAACATCCTCAAATATGCGATTTTGCCACCCTGAGTTAGACATATTACTGAGTTAGACAGCTTAAAGACAGCCATAGTCAAGAGTTATTTTTCGATTCATCAGTGTATTAAATCGCAATGCTTAAATGTATGTTCAGAATCTCCACTGTCATGAGTTTAGGTTCGTCAACATCTACGGTCATCAATCCAAAGTGCAGCAAAGAAGATTGGAAATCCGAAGATTGGTTTGTAGCAGTTCTCCACTCTTCTTGCAACTATCCTCTTTATTCCTTCACAATTTTTCGCTCTGACACCCTTCATCTTTATCCTGGTACATTTTATTCATGGTCTAACCATGTATTTCTCCCTACAATAGTGTTTTTTTTTCAGACTTTTGTGTCACCCAATGTGCCCAATGAGTGAGTCCCTCCTCCTCTGCCAATTCTTTTAGTGTTGTGTGCTTCTTTGCTCTCCAGCTGTTAGTCGGTGATTTAACCGAAGTGATTTAATGTAGACGTCCGGAAATCTCTCAAGCGTCAATGAAACTTGCACGCAAAAATGGAGAACGCCCGTCAGGATTTACCCAATGTTGAACTTAAGAAAATTTATGATAAATATGAGAGAGCTAAAATAACAGCAAAACCGGCATTAAGAAAAGCCCTAATGGAAATCAAGAGTAAAATATTAGGTGAATATTTGGAAGATATTTACAGTAGTATCACTAAGAAGCGGTCAAGGAGAAAGAGTTAGCGATAGATCAGAAAAAGCAAATATTCTTCACACATTTTTTCAAAAATTCTCTACTTCATGCCATCAAAATAACGCCGCTAAATTGCCTTACTTATACAACAATCCAATACAGTCTATAAATATTTCTTGTCGCGGCATAGAAAATCATCTGAAATCCACTAACCCCAAGAAACCACCTATTGATCCTGAAAGTCCTGATGAAATTCCCGCCTAGGTTTATAAAGAATAAGCGTCAGAAATAGCACCGTACTTGAAAATAATATATTACAAATCTTTAAGAGAACATCGTGTCCCTTACGATTGAAAAATTGTGAACGTTACTCCAATCTTTGAGAGCGGCGATAAGGAAGATCCTAGTAACTATAGATCTATCTCCCTCATGTACAAAATATTAGAACATATAATCGTCAGCACCACTTTGAGGTATTTAGAACTTGTCAATTCAAAACCAGCATGGATTCCGAAAAGGCAGGTCCTGTGAAACCCAGCTAGCCCTTATTCTTCACGATGTTCTATCCTTTGGAGAAAGGTGCATCCAGGTAGACGTGTTATTTTTAGATTTCAAGAAAGCTTTCGATAAAGTTTCGCATTCTAAATCACTTGTTAAGATAAAAGCCTATGGAATATAACACGATGTAATAAGCTATATTGATGATTTCTTAAGTAACCGCGAACAGAGGATTGTTCTAAATGGTATTAGTTCAGATACAGTTAAAGTCACATTCGGTGTACCACAGAGAAGTGTCATTGGTCTCTTATTATTCCTTTTGTATATAAATGACATCACCACCGTCGTTACGGGCTAAATTCGCCTTTTCGCGACCGACGCAGTATTGTACAGGGATATTAACACCGAGTCTGACAGAATTGCGTTAAAGAACGACCTAGATGCTATAAATGAATGATGCAACACTAGGCAGTTGGGATTACATTTTAAAAAGAGCGCTGTTATACATTTTTGGAGGAAGAGTAGCTTAACCAACGAGATGTACACAACCAACCAAGGTGAACTAATAAATGTAGTCAGTTAAGTATTTAGGTGCGACCCTTACTCAGGACTTGTCAAGGGGGAAGTATATATGTGAAATTTGCGGACAGGCAAATAATAAATTAGATGTAGGACTTCTAAATTAGGGAATAGCTCCGTCCATTTAATCGTCATCATTCTTCGGTAGCATCATATTTCCATAGCTTCCGATCCCCCTAGCTTTGCAGCTGTTAATGACAAGTGTTAACTGCTAAATAAGTCTCCTAATATATGTTTTAGTGAAAACCTGCCTTACTCCCAGACTTGAGTTGCTAGCTGTCAGAAGATCCATTTTCTCGCAGAATACTCTCTCTGCATGAACTTTCCTGCTCAAAATTTATTTTTTGTATCTTCTATCACTGGTAATACTACTGTACAACTTGTGCAGGTTTTTGAAGATCAAGTTTGACAGTGATTATATCTGCTTATTTTCTTCCATCATCAATTATCTTGGCTTTCTTAAAATTATCAGAACATAATTTAAGATGCTTCAATATGTGTCAATTCCACATTCATCAAAAAGAACATTTCCGCGGAAGGTATTTTGAAATTTCTCTTGATTCATTTTGAGGAGGCAGAGCTCAGGAAAGGTCAGGTAGATTTTCGAAACGGATTTATAGGGCTTTATTTGACTTTGTGGAAAATGGGCATGAAAATCATTTGAGAGCAGGAATGAGTATGTCAAGCTTAATTATGAGCAATCTGACGATGGCGACAGACATTTACAACTTTTGCTATTTAATTTGTAATGGCTTAAATAATTATGGCTTTAAAATAATTGTGAATGTCATTTATAGGTTAAATACGATCACATAATAATTGTTTTGAATGAATAAAACGGAAGCAATAAGATTTCTGTTATTAAATTAAAATATTAAAAAATCTTTAAACATTTCATAATTTAGCAACGCATCTGAGGAATATACCAGCTTGTCATATTTGCTAGTGTGCTTGGCTAGCAGTGACAGATCTGACCATCTTTGTTCTATTGTGAATTAGAAGCAACGACCATCGTTGTTCCGTACTCTTATTTAGTACTAGAAACGGTTAAGCTGAGTGAATATGTTTCGACACATCGCAGAAGCATCACCTTGAAATTGCCAAGCAAAAGTTGAAAGAGAAGGATACTCGATATGACTTCCAATTAAGAGAAAACAGAGCACATAATGAAAATTTAATGGTGAAGTCGAGGGCATTTTATGGCAAAGTTTCCTCGTTGAAAAAGCACATCTTCTCGGGGATTCCCTAACCCGATGGTGCAGCAAGGTGTTCTGATTGACCTCTAGCACTGATTCCCAGCTGTTTACGCTAAAATCTTTTGGTCACTGATTCTTGTTTCATTCAAATTGAAAACAAGCATGGCAGCATTTTCCAGGTTTGTTGAGCTCCAATTGAATACACTTTTCTGGGAACAAATTGCACCTGCGCACAAGAAACATCCACACTGCACGGCCAATAGCCAATAGGAAGCTAATTGTGTGCAACTTTGGGGTCATGCATAAACTACGTTACCGCTCCCCCTTCGTTGACAACCGTAGTATTTTTCCCATATAATCACCCCCAGACATATAATGTTCTGTCTACAAATGAAACTTTCAATTAAAAATAATTTCTCAATTACTGAGTAAATTTATTTTTAGGGATAGGCTGAAATAATCCAAATAAAGGTTGAAATAAGATGTGCCCTTCCTCATGTTAACTAAGGATGACAAAATACACCATTTAGACATTCCGGACGTTAACGAGACGATAGCGGACGTATCAATTCAGCGTGATGAAATAATCTAACAACTGCGTTCGATTAAAAATAACAAGTCACCAGGTCAAGCGGGAATACCTGCACTCGTGCTCAAGGAATTAGCGCCACAGATTGCACCATTCTTAGAAATTATATTTAGTAAATCATTATCCGAAGGCAAGATGCCCCGAGACTGGAAAATAGCCAATGTCACATCGATATTTAAAAAAGGAAATAGAAGTGACACGTGAAGTGGTCCTCGAACACATGTTGTTAGCGATATTATGGCATTCCTGGATAATTGTAACCTCTTACACAGCAGTCAGCATGGCTTCCGTAAGGGCAGGTCCTGTGAAACACAGCTTTCGCTCTTCCTTCATGATATCCTAAAATCAGATGAATCATATAAGCAAATAAACGCAATATTCCTTGATTTTAAGAAGGCATTTCACAAGGTACATAAAAAGGTTCATTTTTTAAGGTTCAAAAAACTCATTTATAAATTTTTTTCAGGCGGAGTTAATAAAAAAATAGTGAACTGGATAAGGGACTTTCTCAGTGATCGAATACAAAAAGTAGTTATTGATGGTTTTAGCTCTGATATGGTCGAGGTCACATCCGGTGTTCCTCAAGGAAGCATGATTGGCCAACTTTTATTCATTATTAATATTAATGACCTAAGTTCTCGAATTAGTAGTAAATTAAGATTATTTTACAGACGATACAGTAATCTACCGTGAAATAAGAGAAGACACGGACTTTGAAGTTCTGTCATCTGACCTTAACAACGTTCATTTGTGGTGCCAGGAGTGAGGTTTAGAACTAAATATTAGTAAATGCACCACAGTACACTTCCTGCAAAAGTCATCACACGAAAGCCATACCTACACCGTGGGTGGGGTAAATATGAAATCTTCACATATAGTAAAATATCTTGGAATTACCTAAACTTCTGATATACCGCGGGGAACACACGTACAAAACATATGCGGAACAGCATTAAAGAAACTAGGTTTTTTTGAGCGTGTAATAGGAAGGTCCTCGGATGAAAAAGTGAAAAAGAGATGCTATTTCACTCTGTTTAGGCTACACCTCGAATACGTTGCGAGCATTTGGGACCCTGGTCATAAAGATTTAGCCAAAAAAATTAACAAAGTACAAAGAAAAGCAGCACGCTTCGTTAAAAACTGCTAGGAACGAATATATAGTGTTACACAAATGTTAGAGGGATTAAGGTGGGAGCCCCTAAAGACTCGGAGGCTACATGCTAGGCTTAGGCTGCTTGATAAATTCAGAACTGATATTTTTCAGAGCGACACACAGAATATTATCATGAAGCCTTACTACATTTCTAGGTCTGACAGATGTGATAAAATAAGAGTGATACTCTGCCGAACTCGTTACAAAAACTACAAGAAACTACAAGAAAGGTACAAAAACTTGTTCTTTTCACGCACAATAAGCGACCACAATAGAAACTGAGCTCCTCCAAACACACTCTCATAGGACATGTCACCATTTCACCTCCAAACCTTTTACCTCTTCACACTGCTGATGACCTACAAACCCCTGCCACACGCCCAAGCGGCGGCTCGCGGGGTAGTATGTAGATGTAGATGTTAAACTCTGCAGAATTGTCGACGCGATGTTGATGAGTAAGAAACGTAAACAGGCGCATTTTAACAGCTACGATACTTTGAGAGAACCCACCCTTCCTCTCGTAACCCGTCGTAGGTTTCTATGTGACCCCTTAGTTGGTAACGCAGTTCATACGCAACCCCTTGTTGCAAAAGTTAGCACGTTTCAATCATTCCGTGGTGTTAGATGTCAATATCATATCACTTTAATGTCAACTTTACCTCCAAAGCTTGTAAATATAATGAATACGCTTTTATACCATTTTATTATATTTTTATATTATATATTTATACCTGTATTCACTCGAATTTACGTTTGATGAGTGTATATATTATCATGTAATCGTAAAACTCTTATAATTGCATTTCCTTTAGTCGAAACTATCACAGAAAACCTTAACTATTAGCTCCTTGGAAGAGAAATAACTTAGGTAAACTTTATAATTAAGATATCCTATCTCACCATCAAATACAATATGCATTAAAATTATTGTATTAAACTTCAGATTATTTGTGCCCGTATTTTAAACAAATTTTTTTAAAAACCCAAATACGATCTAATGATTACATTACTGTCGATTGCTACTGGAATAACTGCAATTACCAGCACAGATCCATCATGGCATCGCGACAATTAAAAAGTTCATATGAATCGCCGTTTTAAGAAAGATCATCAGCCGAAAGAACTTTTTTCGATGTGAATTTTCAAAATAACCCCCCTCGTCGGTTCACAGCAAACCCCAATGCTAAATCTTAAAAAAAAAACAATTCCCAGCATGAAATTACTGCCAGCAAATATATATTTGTCGATGGAAGAGATAGATGGCCAGTTTTACTAATTCCTGGCCAATCCCATGGAAGGGCATCATTTGGTTTTCATGGTTTAAGGATTAATTGTTAGCTTAAGCATTATCTTTCATTGAAACTTTTGAAGTTTAAAACTAAACCGTATGAAATGAAAGGTCTCATGTGAAATATACTCCCGGGTACAGCAGAAACAGCTCGATGTAAATTTTATTTCTTCAATGAAATCTTTATTAGGCTTAGAATTATGAACAAGAGTATGATAAAGACCGACAGTCGATTCATTTGCTAAAGCACGAACCAACGAATAAGCTTTCTGAAAAATTCACGCTTTAGATTTCTGAAAAATGTGTTTCAATTCCAAGCTTTCCATATCACATTCTTTAGAAAGAGGGATAATCCATTATCTTTACTGTTTCTAGAAGCCTCTTCGTGGAAACTCGAATATTGAGTTTGCCCTATAAAAAAGCACCCTTTACGGTCCTTTCTCCTTTTTATCCACAGAAGGAGATTCTAAGAACTCTCGGCATCCTTTCCCTCGCCTTAGTCGAAGCCCTTCCCTATTTTTTTTACCAACTGCACGACTTCTCACCTCAATGCCTCTCTCCATCTCTCTCTTATTCTAACTTACAACATCTCCTTCTAAGAGCTTATCTTTTCGTAACGTTTCTTCCCAACGTTTCGCTGCGTACAAATATATTTTCATATTATTATTGTACGCACGTTTAATTTTCCCCAGCAGCAGTTTTATATCTTTTCGCCACTGAAGCTATTGCCGATTTTTTTAAGGTCGCCAATTTCGGGCAGGTTGTCCAAACTCGCAAAAATATCGCCGGGAGATAACATGGAGCTGGATGGCGTCACCGCGTGGGAGCCAATTGAAAACATAACTTGGGGACATGGCAGGTAATTACACTTCCCGACGGCGGATATGTTGAAAATATTATTTTTTCTCTCTCGAAACTCCGAGACATTTTCCGAACGGTCGCGAATACGTGAGGGATAAATCCAATCAATGCAATTCACTGTTTACGCCCTCCCTCAGACGGCCTGCGCAGTAAAGGGTTTATCCCTTAATTCCGCTAATTTAAACGACATGCAAAAAGTTTTTCCACATTTAAAAGAATTCCTATCATTTCAAGTCCTCGGGGAATTTATTCTAGTCTATGTTGATTGATTTGGATATTTGAAGACACGAGTATTTATCAAATCGAGAGAGAAAAATCCTCTTCATACTGCTTTTCCATTTTGTAACCCTCGATTTGATGGAGAAATAAAGAATACAAAAAATATGAGAGGGAATGTAATTTTTAGATATGTAAGTAATAATTTATAATCATTAAATTATGAAATAGTGCAATACGTACTACAAGAGTCGATTCTCCAGGGGAGGGATAAAAGTAAGAGGTATTACAGTAGTCCTATGTATACAGAAATGAATGATACTTCCATTTTCCTTCTTTTTATTTTTTAAGTGGAATCTCAATTCTTTATTTCCATTTATCATCTTTAATTTTTTTACTAAGAGAAAATTGCTAGTTTAGTCATTTACAGATCTTTTCCTGAATGTGTATCGTTTTAAAACAGTGAAACAATCAACTCAGTTTAATCTGTGCCGTAGTCAGTCATAATTGAATTGTGCAAAAGAAATAGAGTCTACAAGAGGTAAAATGAACTTTAAGAATTAACTTTTTATGGGATCGCTTAGACCCGTTTGGAGTGACATTTCCGACAAATTTAGAAACGCCGAGTTACATTCCAATCATTATTTTTAGGATAGATTCAGGAAATTTCATGTCAATCGGCTCTGTAGTTTTCGAGGAGAAAAGTAACAAACAGACAGACACAATCAAATTTTTATCTGTAAGTCCAGGTAATTTTTGCAAGTATAAAACTTTGAAAAGAATTTTAAATTGAAAGTGTTTCTTTCTCATTTCAAATCTCACTCGGGTTAAAAAGTGACTCGCTTGGTCCCCGCGGTCTCCATTTCGCCAGGACCTGTTTGTCACTTAGTGACTAGACATAGAGATATCATTTAGCGTAATTTTCTACATTTTCATGCCATTAGACATGAGTAATGGCTATATCCAACGTAAAATATATTAAATAAACCTGAGATCTTATGCCACAGTGAATTATATAGGTGCCCATCCCCGGGTTATTTTGAGATATCGAGGGTTGAGAAATAATTTTTTCAATGCCGATTGCATTAGCTAGTTTGAAGATAATATTAAGGAATTTAATATAATTATTTTTGAGTTGATTTTAAGGTGAATCTTAAAATTCAATATGTTTTTAACAGCATGGAACAGAATCCCTTTTTAACGAGGAATAAAAATATTAAAGGCACTCAAGCCGGAGCTTCATCACATAATCGAAAATTAATTGCCTTCCTGAGGAGAGTAAGCTAAGGTGAGGATATTTCTAAGTTTTCCCGTATTTTGAAGCTCCACTTAAGCCGAGGAGGCTCAGAACGAGTCATAGACGAGTCATATACGACAGTCGCGTTTCAGAGGTTAATGGATATTAGCAGAGCTTTAGGAAAAGCGCATTTAAAGTGCTCGGTACAGCTCGCAAATCCCCAGGACGTATTGAAAGCGTGCCCGACGTACTTAAATCCCCGCCCAAGTAATATCGGAGATGGGTTAATGGTGCTTTTAATGAAAATGCAGCCATCACACTGGGATGTTCACACTCCGGTGGGTTGATGCCGGAACACGAGAGGATGGGGACTTATTGTCAGATAGTTTTCCGACCGGGCGAATATCAGTCGAATTATGTAGAAGGGGATTTTTATTTTATTTGGAAAAAAAAGAATTGCCCACCCGAAGCAATGCTTGGCCCTGAGAATCCTTTCATACATCTCGTGTCTGGCTTCGGGGATTCTTTTTTATCAGTGGGGAGGGAAGGAACCGCAAATAAGCTAATTTTTTAGAAGCATTTTTTTGTACACGCCCGTGGGGGCAAGTGAGAGAGAGAGAGAGAATTGGAAGGGATTGCTAAATCCAAAAACGTTGTACAGTTAAAGGGCCTTTTCTCCTCCTCATCCTCCCTTTCTCTCTACCCATCCCATGGAGTCCCGGATTCCATCAGCAAGAAAAGGGAGAAATTAATTTATTTTCCTCGAACTCTCCTTTCGTCTCGTCGTTCCGATCCACTCCACTCATTCCACCTCCAACTCCCTCCACATCCCTCCTCCGCGCCAAACACCCTCCTCAATTTCCTTTCTGCCGCTCCCCTGCTCCCTTCCCTTTCACTAGCAATTTCTCCAATATCTCGCCCCTTCCCTCTCGAGCCGAACTTTCTTACCGTTTTCCCGCTTCCACGTGAACAATCAACCTGCATCGCCTGACCCATACGGCATTCCAGCGGTAACATCGATGAGGCTATTTCACCGATTAAAGGTAGGCTTGGATGGACTTGTGTCACGAACTACGTGGATACACAAGAGGTCGATAGCGACAATGGCTATCATAAGTTTCTTATTTTTGGTAACCATTCAGTGATATTTGTTTTTAAAGGGCAAGCTTTCGCCATCCCATCTTCCCGGTCAGCTAGTGTAATGCGCAAACTTCATTGATATATTATCAATCGTTACCAAAAGGTTCGCACCTTTTACCATCTAATGAAAAAAATTACGACAATTTTTTCGCAATCCGCCATGTTCATTGGTGAGTATGATTTACTTACTACAACATTCATTACGTTATTTACCAATCAAAGGTAGGCATGGATGGACTTGAGTCACAAACTACATAAGTACTCAAGAACCCAATAGAAACAATGTCTATAAGAAGTTTAGATCGCGATTTTCTGTACGTTGCATTTTTTCATGGGTTTCTCGCATTTGGTAATCGATGATTGTATTTAATTTTAAAGAGAAACCGTTCCCGACCCGTCAGCCGGCTTTGCCAATATATATAGTCGGACGCTTGTTTCGCTAAAAGTGATTACTTAAAGTGAGAATCTGATGAAAAAAACTGTTGTAATAATTTTTGCACTATCCACCATCTTCTTAGCAAGTTAAATTTACGAATCGCAACATTTGTTAGGCTTTTCTACCAACTTAATGCAGGTCTGTTTAGGCTTAAAAGCTTTGATGGACTAATGTTACAGACTACGTTCAAAGAGGCCAAAAGCAACGATGTCTGGGTAAATTTCTGTGTAATTCGCCAAGTTTCATCTCGGCCAATTGTTAATAAAGTAATGGCTAAGACCTAAAGAAACAAACTCATTACAGAAATAAGGTTTCCGTCAAGTAATGTCCTCCGTGAGCTTAATGTCTAACCGAGATCTTTGTAGCATATATAGTCCAATAACTCTGGACTCCAAAGCAAGTTCACAGAAGGAAAAAGCGTTTCACTAGATGTTTGAACAGGTGCATTGGTGTGAAATCACGTAATGGTGTGGCAAATTTTATCCCGTATTCTTCACTTGCGAGCAATGATAGGATAATTGTGAATTGTATTAAAAATATCGGATTTGTATATTTTCTCCTTATTCTCTATAATGTGAAATAACATCACTTTTCTTACTTATCGGTTTCAATGATGTCTAAATTAGCAATATACATGATTTGCCTTTCAAATAACTCCCAAACACTGATCTCCGCGCACAGGATAATCAGTGTAAGCTCTACGCCGAAGGAACTTTCTAAGGTAAACTGGGGACGAGCGCTGAAATCATTACATCAAACAATACACGAAGCAATCAACTTGGTCTCAATTTCGTATTTACTCAAGGGTCATGCATGGCTCTGATCGAGCACATGAAGGAGATCGGCTGGAGCAGTGGTGCTTGGCGTTGGTGGCTAGTGTGCTACTTTCCAATGTCAAAGATCCCTTGTATTCTTGGAATTTGCATTATTTTTCAGTAGAGAATCAGCCCACATTTGAATTATGGTAGATAACGTTTCAATACAACTCTTTGTGAGATAGATGGAATATTCGACCGTAACGCCATAGATGCCTTTCATAAGGGATAGGCTATTGTCGGCGCCGGGTTTCCCGACTCACTCTTCCCCGTTCCCCAAATAATCCATATCTTACCAAACTATCCACCTGTGCTAATGGTGTACTCAACTATCAATCTCCTTCCCAAATAACAATCTTTCAATGCATGTATGTAACTTGAGACGGTTGAATTTGAGCATTGGACACATTCAAGTGAACTTCCATCTTGAATACACTTATAAATGAAGAAACTAACACTAGTATTTAATCATGAAAGAAACGGGAGATTGCATTAATTTTTGTAGACAAACATTGCAAAGGTAATTTCACTCTGAGTTGAAATGCGATTGAAGTAATAAAGCACTTATTGATGAAAAAAGTGTAAATATTTCAATTATTCTCCAAATTTCTTTTTCACGTGTATTTCACTCTCTCATCACTTTCGGCGCATTTATTTACGCACAGTTAGAGGGTGATGTGTCAAGATTTTATCAGTAATAAAGCTATTAAAAAAAAGAGCAAATGCTTCGATGATTTTCAACAATGGGTATCTTATATTTCCATTTTAAATGGTACGCGAGTGTATACACCGCCACGAACAAAAACCAGGCGATTGTAGCCTCTGGAGAACCTACGTTCTCTGTTCAAAGCATACTGGTCTATAGGTGTGCATTTAGACAAGTTTATATCGTAGTGTATTGAGTACATACTATCTGTTTTCTTGAAATCCAGCTTGTTTTTATAAAGTTGGTCCTTTGATTATAATTGTTTTTACCGCGTAAGAAAGAGTGTCAGCTTTCCAGGGACTAAAGATCCACTCAGTCAAGACTAACAAAGGTAATTCACAATTAATTAGGCATTGATAAACGTCTACGTAGTACAAATACACGAATTTGTACTACCCCTAAAGAGGTAAGAATGGCCACCGTAAAAAATTATCATCCATGAAATTTAGAGAGTTTATAAATAAGACAACTAAGAGACAACATTAAAAAGTAATCCTCCCACCGGATATTCCCCTTTCAAAGAATTGATCTATAGTATGGCATTGATTTTTGTGGAAGGTTTTCTCCTCTCTACTGTTTACCAAGGCTTCTCCACTTCCACCACTTTTACTTGATAGACTTCTCAGTATTGTGCCTGAAGGAGCAGTTTTTCACTCAACTCAGAAATTAGCTGACAGTCGTTTGGGATCAATAAAAATTCTGTTTGACCATCATGATATATTAATCTTTAGAATCAGAAATATTCCACAACGTTGAATCATTAAACAATAATAAAAATTCAAACAATTACATTTTATCACTCAAATACCTTCTTTATCCCTAATCTAAATAAAAAAATAAATTCTCATTCCTCCTCTTCCCCTGATTTTCAGACATTTTCCTTCCACTACAACATAAGTTACAACCTTAAACACCCTATGGTCTGATATCAAACTCTTTATATGTTCAACTGCGTAAATAATATTAGTAACTCCTTTACCCCTTTAAAAAAGAATAGCGCTTATTTTTCATTTATGAGCACCTTATCTTATCAGTACACTAATCTGCAGCGACAGTAAATTTGTCCCCATCATTGGAGGATATAGCATTTTTACGTTCGCCAATCTAAACCGGTTACAGCCAAAGTACGTGATTTGTTGTCGTATAAAAGGCAATGTTTGATATGGAGTAGAAAACGGTCGCAAAAGATCCTAACAAATTCCTTTTTCCTCGCTGTCCCGCATTCTCTCTCGGTCCCGCATCGTGTGCCCACCGAGGCAGGAGGAGAGGCAGGCTGGGACATTTCAGGGAAGATTATTTTTCTCATTCACGGCACTAATCCCATCCACGCTCTCTCTCTTCCTTTTTCTCTCTTCCCCGTTCACCCTCAACTGTCAAACTTTGGTGCCGAAAAATACGAGCCAAACAAAGTCTTTTCCTCCCTCTCTCCTCTTTCACTTTCCCTCCTCTCTTTCTGTTCCTTTCCCTTTTCCCAGCCGTTCCTTGAGTGCGAAAGCATGACTGCTCTAACCTCCCACGCCCCATAAAAGGCCTTTCTCCTTACCCCTCTACTTCCCCCCCCTCCCCCACCCTACTCGCGACACCACCCCTCCCCACCACTCCGAATTCACAGTCGATTAATTCCTCCCTTTTGTCTTCGTGGCTCGGCGGCGTAAAGGGGGTTGAAAGAGAGGCTGTCGGGGAGGTGACCATGGGGTGGGGGGTTGGAGAAGGGTGGGAAAATAAGGTCGGAGGGTGGGAAAAGAAGGTTGGAGGGTGGAAGAGTAACGCGAAAGAATCGGGAAGGGGGGGGGGGCGACAAAAAATTGAGAGGCGGAGTCCAATGCGGGGGGAAGGGTTGGAGAGGGAAAGTACAACGGGAGAAGCGTAGGTGGAGGTAGATGGAGTGGGAGAGAGGGTCTCTCGGTCGGACCGATTTCTCATTGATTCAAACTCGACGGGGGCGGCAATGGGCGAATCTTTCGTGGGAAGGTAAACGGAGGATAGGAGAAAAGGCCTAAGCTCAGGAAAGGGTGTTGAGTAAAAAGGGAAGCCCCGTTTCCACAGTTTGAGCTGGTTGATGCAATGGCAAATTGATTGTTGCACGACTGGAATATGTTCTAGACGTTTCAGTAAGATTTTAAATCTAAGCGCTTGGCAAACTTAACCAATGTAGGTACATACAGGCATAGATACCCATGACGGCGTTTCCTTCAGTCATGAGAATTTACAGTGCAAGACAAAAAATACTGGCTTCCATTTTTTGTTTTTTGAAAAAGACCACACCCAGCATGAAGCCATTTTATAATGAACTTATTTAAAAACTAAAAAGGACACCAACGTAAAAACATAACAAGAATAAGGTAACAAATAATAATCCAACAGGATCCAATGAGGAGATAGTAAAATTTACTTTTTTGGGAATTGCATATGGCTAGGTTAGCGAGGACGCTGGAAGATAAGGTGAAAGGGTCAATGTTCTCAGGAAGTTAACTTACGAGGAAAGAGAGGTGAAACGTGAGGGAGCGCTTGGTAAGTGATAATCTGGGATCATGGATATGAGTGAGCAATGAGTGAGTTCTGGTGTGTCGGGAGGGGATTCCGAGATTTATCAAGAAAACTAGGTCGGAGCAGCCAATGGTTGAATTCAGTGTCCAATGGATAAATTTAAATTCAGTTTTAAGAAAGATATTATCAAGTTCATTAACCGAGAGTGAGGACAATACAGTATCAGAATGTAGGCTATGGAGATTTGGAACTCTATTTTTAATAATATGTATGAAGAAATCGGTGATATGTTGCAGAGATTTAACATCAGTTTCAAATTTCCTCACCTTTCAAATATTGTTCTACTTTCAAGAGTCTCTTACACCATATTTCCCTATGAGTTTCACACTTCTATATCTGTTTAGTCATTCGACTCGAACCCGTCCTCTCGACATGGCCAAACCAACGACGCAAAATCTTTCCAAATGCATCCATAACCGTAGCATATAATCCACATTCTTTCGTCAAATATCATTAACTCTGGATGGCTTTCTCTCTCTCTCTCTCAAGTCCTTCACAGCAGCATCAAAATCGGATTTTAATATTCATTCTTCAAGCAGAAATCTTTTTTGACCTAATCCGCAGTGTCATCATCCTCTGGTATCCTGTAAATCATCCTTTGCCAAAGTAAAGTTTCTCCCGGAATTTTTTCTCCAACTCACCGCATTGTCTTCAGTTTCAATGAGCACTTTATTGCCCTCATTTCAAAAGACGTTACCCTAGCTAAAATATTCTTTTAAATTATCAAAAAAATAACTTCAGTTGCAAGTCAAATACAAAAAATCCGCAATGATAGCAAATTTTAATGACTTTGCTGTACAGAACATAAATGTGATGTCGAGGACTTGAATGCAATAATGATTACAAAAATTAGTAGAATCAAATATTCTATGCACATTTCATTCTATAGAAAACAAGATGAACTGAGGACTAATCACTACGGCCAATTATGGGTCAAATGAAATTAAAACCATTTCAACGGTTTACATCCAGATATTCATTTAATCTAATAAAAGGCTATGAATGAAGGAATCACTGGAATAAATCGTTCGACCAATTAAGCGAACTTATTGATAGAACACTACTAGCGACCTTCAAATGGAAGAGAGAGGAGAGAGGAGGGGGTTAAATTCTCCGCAATGATAAAAGCGAAGCTAGTCGGAATAGTTTGCTATCGAAGTGATGGACATTTTGAGTTACGACTTCGATGGCCTATTTTTAGTGTCCATAAAATGAAATTAAATTTCCGATACTCGGAATTGTACAGAGAAATAAAGTGCCTCGGTAATAAACTACAATTTTGGACACAAATTAATTTTACGAGTTTGATAGGTCGTGCTTAATCATTGAATTCACAAAAAGCCATAAATGGACATTTAATCTGCGCGCGCAGTTGCAAAGACTTGAATAGTAATGAACAAGTGCCTTCTATTAATCGGCTAGCCTCAACCGTTTTACATGGTTATTGCCTGTCAGCTGGAACTCATCCGCATATGCGTCACTCGCATTCAAACCGTTGTTTAGATAACTGGATTTTGAAAGCGGTAAATAAGATTATTAACAAAAGCACGAGAAATTAAGCAGCAATTCAATGGGTATAGATTGAATTACTAGTATATTAGATCGTCAAATAAACGTTCGACCACAGTGACATGACGTATGCAAAACCCTGGATTACCGAAGTGAAATTACATCCATTAGTTAAAAAGGAACATTGGTGAATTTTATGGCGTATTTGGCTTATATGGAGACCAAATGTCTTACAATAGATTAATTTTATTCAGTATTCATGGATATTTATATATTATATTATATCAAATATTTTACATATGACTAGAGATAATATTTAATAGGTATTATAATAGAGTTATTATTTTCACGTTTGAGGAAGAGAAACCGACGGATAGAAAGACAGGCGAAAAGTTGAATAAGGTAAAAGGGTAATTAAATGTCTAAGCTAAATAGCCTGATAGAAACACCGAAGTTTTATTCAAAATAAAACATGCTAACGTTTGTGGTAACTTGAGAATCTTGCATCACTAAATGAAGGGATTTAACCATAATATGTTGCAAATGTTACACAAATGATATCGTACTGTCTACTTAATTTTCAACTGTTACATGACGTGTTTCAACTGACTGACAGTCTTGATCAGGTCAGTTGTACCTGATGATGACTGCTAGCCAGTTGGAACACGTGCTGTTAGAGTTGAGAACAAAGTGGAAAGTACGGTATCATTTGTGTAACATTTAAAAATGCTGTTCAACAACATCACGTCTAAGAAAGTGGAATTTATAATATTTTTACATATTTAATAGAGCTTAGTGAAAATGGGGTAGAGTACTTGTCAGCCATGTGAGGCCATTGCTTAAAATCTCTCCTGGATTGCTTATTCTTTCATTTCTAATAGTAGAGTACTTGCTCGACATTGGTGACTAATCACAATGTCATAGAATCAGAGTTTCCAGAGCTGGTTAACATTAATGATATAAAATAAACAACTTTGACGGATTCCAAAAAGATATTTAATTCAACCGACTTTTATTTCAAATTTTTACA
Organism: Ceriagrion tenellum; assembly: GCA_963169105.1. Taxonomy (NCBI): domain Eukaryota; kingdom Metazoa; phylum Arthropoda; class Insecta; order Odonata; family Coenagrionidae; genus Ceriagrion; species Ceriagrion tenellum. The sequence continues at coordinate 5,741,082 of OY720637.1, forward strand.
CAAATAATGTACCCGTCGTAGTCCCGATGCATTAAAATTTCCTGGGCAGTTGTACTTGTGCCATGAAGAGAGTAGCTATGAAGGTGTGATGAAATGAAGAGGAAAATCATTTGAGTGGGGAGTGGCATTGAGTCGGTAAAAATGCATAGTAACCCATCGTGCCATTACCTTTCGGGGTAGGCAAATTAAAGAATTAAATTTTTGCCGTTGGCCCTAGAAAAATGGCTCCATTTAAATAATTTCCTCCACAATGCCCTATCCTTATGTTTCAGAGTAGCACAGAATATTATCATGACGCCTCACTGCATCTCATGGTTTGACAGAAGCGATAAAATAAGAGAGATACATTGCCGAACAGATAGATGCCATAACCGCGCACCATAAGCGACCACAAAAAAACTTGAGCTCCACTAAATACACTCCCATAACACACGTTACATAATACAGCTGATTGGTAGGCTTTTGGACTGACCTTAGACTAACACGTCAATATCCGGTACGCCGTCCCTCTTTCCGTCCGAAAGATGCCCCGTCATTAGGACCCTCTTGAATTCCTCACAACGTCTACTTCTTCTTATTTCATCCAGAAACCCTATCCTCTTTTCTCTTCAACAAATCCTCAAGGTTCTCCCTACGCTTTCTCAGAGCTCGGAACCACCCGTCTATCGTCATCTATCCATCTCTTCTGCCTATTCCGAATCTCCACTATCAGCCTCCTTCGCCCTCCTACCATATATCGATAAGAGACCATAATGGCTGCGTTAAGACTTTGAATTAGGTTAATCGAGAGGTAGTGTCGCTGATTAATTCATATGCACTCTATCGCATATTTTTAAATCTGCCGATTATTGCCAACAGTGACTCTTAACTCAACTCGGCACTCAACAGTGCCGAGTAGTGACTCTTGTGTCACAATTTTATAGCTACATTATAGATTATTTTAGTAGTTTCTGTAGAATTTGTAGCACACCGATAGTGTGGTTCATGTATGTGAAAGTCAATTTCTTCACTGTAGTTTATGTTGGTGATAAGTCACCCCCTGCCAAACACCCATGCAGTGGCTAGAAGGGTAATAGTTAGATGTAGAAGTAGATATGTAATACCTCCTCGTTTGTTCCTCTCGTCATCCAGCTCACTCTTTCCAACGTTCTGCACACTCACATCTCATAAGCCTCAATTCACCGTGCATCCTTCCATTGCAGTAACCTAGTCTCCGACCCATGCAGTGCCACGCTTCACATTAAAATCTTCACCAGTCTTTAATAAACTCCTTTCCAAACCCCACTAATAAACTCCCTACTCAATGAAAATGCTTCTTTAGCCAGGGGAATTGTACACCACTTTTACTTCCACTAAAGTCATTCTCCCCCAATATACCCCACAGATACGTTGGCTAGTCAGTCTGTTCTATTTTGCTCCCAGCCGTTCAGTCTCGTCTTCTTACTTCTACATCTCATCACATTTGCCATCTTATGGTTCATCTTCGTAGTATAACTTTCGCTTTGCACCTCTAATGCATTTCTCAATGACCATAACCCCTTAGGTGATAGATGGAACAATGTGTGATCGCTATGTTATCTCTTAGCAACGTACAAGTTATTGGTAGGGTTGCCTCGGTACAGGTATTCCTTAGAGAAAAACTTACTCCCATATCCATGAAATGCTGCTTTAACGTATCAATGTTGCTGTTGAAAGAGATTAACTTTAATTTAATCTGGCCCAACTTTGTAAAAATGCACGATCATCATTAAACCTCATTCCGAACTTAGGTTAGCTTGGATCTCTACAACCTCTCCTCCACTAACCACTTCATTCGAACAGAATTATACAACCATATAGCCCATATAATTAGCATTATGTATTCCATTGACTGATTACATAAGGTGGACATGACATGCAGAAAAAACTAACCCGAGCAGCTGATTCGGAGATAGTGGATTTGTTTGAAAACGGGTAGAAGGGGGTTCTTTGGATAACTTTTTTACACCCTACATCAAATTCCCGCTCCCGCACAGCTTCCCTGCTCTTTCCACCCATACGTGTTTTTGTTGTAACACTCGGTGGAGTTTTACTTCCCAACGATCCATGCCAACCGACCAACTCCACGTGGTTCGCACCCTCCATCACCCAACTCGACGAATTCCTAGTCTTTTTGCTCATTACGTTCATTTCCCGGCCTCGAGTCTTCGCCATTTCGATTTACTTCCGGCTGTTTTTCTCAAACCGCACATTTACCTCTCGATGACAAAAGCGCAAACCTTGAATCACGACAGCTCTTGCATCAGGCAACCATCTAATTAAAGAGAGGTAAGTTTGCCGGACTTTCCCAACTCAATATGTGTTTTTGGCTGATCAGATAAGTAACATGCGCAAATCAACTTTACGCCTAACTACCGACTAAATTTCTACCGTTCTTGAAATGTATGATGAATTTCGATAAAGTGGAACTAGCCCACAACTAATGATTTGGTGCCACGGTGAGGAAATTTAGCTCAATAAAAATGCCCGAAATTCGTCACCATCAAGTTCTACTAAAAATGATCTTAAAATTTCTGTGCACCTCAAACACCTATAAAATCCGGTACAAGGGTAACCAAACTGGAGGTAAAAAATGATTTGTGTGCAACTAATATATTACAATTTATTCACAATAGGCCAAAAGGTGTTATAACCAATCGTCACAGAATTACAAAATCTAATTCAATTTCACAGCATTTTTATTTTTCTCCGTCATCAGTGAATAAATTATTTGAATATAATCTAGTGAACCTATAAACATTAATAACTCATGAAGAGTAATCATACTAAATTTACAGTGAAGGCTTTAACTCATAATCACGCGAATAATGTTTCAATCTAGCGGATGCAATAAAATGGGCAATTACCCATAGATAAACCGGATAGTCATGGCTGTATACTGGACAAGCTTATCAGACTATCTCTCGTTTAGCAAAGCTTAGATCTCATTGAGTGGCGTAGGGTCACAGTAACGCTAAGGCAGCTCAAGGTATCGTTAGTACGACAATGGAATAAATTATGCCACATTTTTTTAATCCCTTCGATGATGCATCGGCTTATTGGTCCCCTGCGTCTCTTCTCTACTTGTATACACGTTCCGAAAGACTGGATAATCACAATGACAATCGGAATGACCACATCCGGGACGGGTCCAGGTATCCATGACCTTCGATCCATCTGGCGTGATGGCGCGACCTGGGTAGCTTAATGATAACAAAATGGACGACATGGGATAGGTCCCCCACGGGAAGGTCCACTCCTTCCTCCCTTCGACCGCCCTCCCAACTGTATACATATTATCGCGAGATAAAACGACAAAACCTTCCCTGCAGCTGATCGGATTATCGAATACTCGAGCCGAATAATACGACTTAGCCTTGCAAATTTATGGACATCGAGGCGGGATCGTTCTCGGTAACCGCCATCAACATTGGCGTCAATATCACTCGACTCTGTCACGTTTCATTAATGGTTATTGCTACGGTTTGCATTCCGTTGAGTGGACGCATTTATTGGCCTTCTCCACAGCCATTTAACAGCGGTTTTATTGTTTGGGCCGATGTTTTCAACAGTTTTACTTAGAATAACACAGACGATAATCGTTTACTCGTGGAATTCTCTTTGTTTGCGGAACAAATAATCCTGCATCGTATTCCTCGCTCCCCTCAATCGAGGAAAGCATATTGTGTCTCTGAACCTTTAATTTTCTTTTACGGAACTGCCAACGCTTAAATGACAGGGATGAATACGGACGACACAAGTGGAAATGACAGAGAGCGGTAGAGAAGCACTCGAAGGGCCTAACGAATCAACCACCATGAACTTCAATGAAACTGAGTGATGCCACTGGTGGTGGTGCAATCAGACGAAAAAGTTTTAATCTAATTTTACTTTTTGGAGAGAGGAAAATAAGAGCAATTGTACTAACAGCAGTTTCAAATTGTCCTCTGACTCAACGCCAAACCTTACAAACTAGTAGGAGCAGTCAATTTGAGGACTGGAACTTTCAATTTGCACAGAGAGAGACTAAAAACTACGTTTTTTCAAATAATGATCATTTAAAAAAAATCACACTCAGAAGTTGAGGCAATGTCCGACCATTACATTCCTCCAAATCAATTTCTTGCGGGCCAATTAAACCAGTGGAACAAATATTCGATCAACAATTAACCAAGAGTTATTCCAAACAAAACACAGCATTTGCAGCATAGGCTGTGCACGCTAAATAATTTATAAGTAAAAAATCAAATCACTCGTTCAGTTTTAATTTCACCATTGAATTAACTCTAATAACTTTTTCGATATATCAGCGGTGCATTCCTGATATTCGATTTACTACTAATTAATCAGTCCAAGTAAACAACTTTATCATTCGTCTTGCCCGTACATCTCACATACAATGCACATATCTTTTCTCACATTGTCCCTGAATTCAGGAACGACACAATTCTGCGGTACTTTCATGGTTTCAAATTGCATTTTTATATCACAATTTGAATTTACGAGGGGGGACCCAAAAATAACGGGAATTTTGTAATAACTTTTTTATTAATCAATATTTTCACACCAAATTTTGATCACCTTCAAAGTAATCCCCATTAACTGTAACACATTTATCCAATCGTTTCTCCCATTGTTCAAAACAGTTTTTACATTCGCTTATTTTAATGTTCGTTAGGCCTTCCAGCGATTTTTGTTTCACCTCTTCTACAGTCCCAAAACGTTTTCCTTTCATGTCCCTTATGAGTCTAGGAAATAAAAAGAAGTCGCAGGGGGCAAGGTCCGGTGAATAGGGGGGGGTAAAAAATTGGCGTCATGCCGTTTTTGGTCAAAAACTGCTTCACAGACAGCGCGGTGTGGGCAGGTGCGTTGTCATGGTGGAAGAACCAATCACCTGTGCGCCAAAGATCCGCCCTTTTCTTCCAAATGTTCTCCCTTAACCTCCTCAAAACCTCTAGGTAGAATTGCTGGTTGACCGTCTGGCCCGGAGGAACAAATTCCGCGTGCACAACACCTCTGCAATTGAAGAAACAAATGAGCATTGTCTTGATGTTCGACTTCACTTGGAGTGCTTTTTTTGGACCGGGAGAGTCAGCTGTCTTCCATTGGCTTGATTGCTGCTTCGTTTCTGGGTCGTAACCATAGCACCACAATTCATCACCAGTTATGACCTTATCAAAAAAATCTGGGTCCTCTTTCAACTGATCTTGCAGCTCAAGAGAGGCCTGAAGTTGACGCTCCCTTTGGTCGTCAGTGAGAAGGCGAGGGAAAAGTTTGGCTGCAACCCTTCTCATGTGTAACTCTTCGGATAAAATCCTCTGAATTGAACTCCATGACACTCCAGACATCTTACAAAGTGCATCAATGGTTCGTCGACGGTCTTCACTAACAAGGGTGTTGATTTTTGCAACATTGTCGTCCGTTCTTGAAGTTGACGGGCGCCCAGAACGAGGTTGGTCTTCAATCGACATCTCTCCATTCTTGAAACGCAAAAACCAGTCGTAGACACGTGCTTTACTTAGGGCATTATCCCTATCAGCTGTTTTAAGCATCACAAGAGTTTCTGCGGGAGTTTTTCCCATCAGAAAACAAAACTTCTCAACAAAACTTCAGCGTTGCTCCCGGCAGTCAGCCATTACACGTTTTCGCTAAAACAGAAAAAGTTGGTTAACTGAAAAAAATCCTACAGACCAACGGATGCACTCAGAGCAACCAGGCTTCGCACACTGACTCAGGAAAAGTCATTGCTTAGAACCCTGTACTGGAAAACCCGATCCCTCACTCCGCCGCCCCCCGACCGCTCTATTCCCGTTACTTTTGGGTCCCCCCTCGTAATATGTCAACAATTCTCACCCATTGCAAATATCTGCTTCAAATAAAGATATTATTTTTTCTTATGCCTTATTTACTTCCTCTTTTATGGAGCTAAAGATCATAGCCCAGAGTTTTGATATAGTACGTTCTTTGTTAAATCGTTCTGCTTCCTTCAGTCAAAATCATTTCATCTCTTACCACATTCAACTTTTACCCTTTAGTTTTCTTCTCTAGGAAGTCTAATATCTCTATCATTCTTAACACTCACATGAGAAATATATCCAGTCGATGTATTCCTATCCCGAAAAAGAAGAATGCGTCAGAATGCGAGGATTATAGAACAATCAGTTTGACTCCAGACGCATCCAAAGGTTTTCTTCGAGTAATCAATTGAATGTTGGAGAGCAAGGCTAAGAACTATTTAGGCGATGACCAGTTTGGGTTCCGGAAGGGAAAATCAACTCCAGATGCAATAACGGTGATGAGAACACTTATAGTAAGAAACACAAAGTATAATCAGAACGTTTTTGCATGCTATATTGATTTTGAAAAGGCCTACGACAGAGTAAATATGAATAAACTAACTGAGATACTCGGGAAATGGGAATAAATTGGCGAGACAAATGCGAGACTTACAGAAGACTCGAAGGGCACAGGTGAGGGTGGCTGATGGTGAATCAGAGTGGGCAATTATAGGTCGAGGGGTAAGGTAAGGGTACCCGTTGTCGCCATTTATTTTCAACATTTACGCTGAGGGAACGGTACGATAAGCATGGGAAGAACTTGAGGTTGGAATTAAAGTAGGAGGTAATCTGATATAATTGGTTAGATTCGCGGACGATCCGGCGTTGGTGAGTAGATCTTCGAAGGGAGTGCAAGCATTGGTAGGTGCTTGAGAAATGCAGTACGGGATATTTGAAATGAAGATTAACCATTAGAAAACAAAAGTAATGAGATTTCCTAGGACAAAGAAAGCAAAGCTGTTGATTAAAGATGGAGAACAGAAACTGAAGCAAGTAGATCATATTAATTACTTAGATAGTACGCTAGAAGAAAAACGGGAATAGTAGCAATGGCATACGGAAGAGAATATCACTAGCTAAGGAGGATTTTAATAACAAAAAGGGAGCTGATGACGGGGACCTTGGGTAAAGTTGTGAAGCAGAGGCTCGTGAAGAGCTTGATATGGAGCGTAGCGTTGTACGGGTCGGAACTGTGGACCCTCAGAAAGGAGGATGAGAATAGGCTGCAGGCATTTGAGATGTGGGTGTGGAAAAGGATGGAGAAGATGAGGTGGTCGGAAAGGAATACTAACGAGGAAGTGCTTGAAATAGTGGGCAAGGAAAGGAAACTTCTTAATGATATTCGAGACCAGCAGACTGGGTGATTGGAGGATCTTATAAGGGGTGAGGGATTGCTGAAATATGTGATAGAGAGAAGGATGTTGGGAAAGCGGGGAAGGGAAAGAAAGAGAATAGGTATCATGGACGGGATGAAGAAGGGTAGATCGTATGCTGAGGCGAAAATTGATACTCTAGAGCGAGACAGACCCCTAAAAAAGTAGAAAATTGGAAGGAAATTCTCTGACATTCAATAAAACCTACCTTAACCGGTAGAACACCCAAAAAATTGTTCATTTTCCTTCACCAGCGATAAAGTTTCTAGCGGATGAAAATAGCTCGCAGATCCAGCAGCTGCAACTTATTCAGTCAGACAACTGTTTCAGATAAATGTTGCTAATGACAGGTTACTTACGAGACCGCGTAGCATCAGTGACATATAGGCCTTAATTGATTGATTGAAACTGGTTATTTTGCCGTCTATTGTTTCAGTTGCGTATGGCTACGTTGCAGTTTCGAGAGGGCGGTCGCAGTTCAGGTGTCTTGCCAAGAGGACTCTGGATTGCGGGTAACTTATACAACCCAACCATCCGTCACAAGCTTCCACATGGAGGAGGTTGCACTGAACCTTCCTACCAACACAGTCCACCTAACGAGTCGCTCGCCGTGTACACAGCCAGGGAGCAGTCGTGTTGGTCAATATTTCTACCCTCCACACTCTCGGACATGCAGGATGGCTGCGGTTATTGTCTCCATTCTAAAAAGTTACCACTTTCACCTTTTTGTACATTTGGCCGTTTCCTAATCCCTGTCCCTTTGCTTGAAACCCAATGGACTGCGGAGCACTGCAGATTGGAGATCTTGGCCATCTCCACTGTATTTTAAACTTTCCCAAATGTCAAATACTTATAGCCACAAACTCTGCACTTTCTGTTTTCTTGTCAGTAGACGATAAAACTCGCCTTTTTCGTTAGTGGAACAGTTGCAATGAAGCTTTATTGTGTTCTATCTTAGTGCCACCGCTACTAAGGACCGTACATCACTACGCTTTGTATCAGGGGAGGTTCCATGAGAGAAAAAACTGAAACTTCTTCTACAAATGCTGACAGGTGCTTCAAATCACTCGTTTCAATGGATGGAATGCAGCCTTAAGAAATTATGTGATTACTATTCTCCTGGAGTGGTTTGTAAATTGGATAAAAATTACGAGAAACGCGAAAAAAGAAATTCGAGATCCCACATCTGAGCTGGTTCTTTTACTAAAAGATTTCACCCCTCCGCTCCCCCCCCCCCTCCCCCCGCTAAAGAAAGACGTTTTTCCGATGAGTTCACTTCCATGTTAAACGGCAAGACTTGCTCACACAGGTTGGCTTGGATTTGTCAATAGAATGGATGATAGTCAAGACTAGATACCGCAAAAATGATGCGACCAACTTCTTGTATTCAAGTCATTACATTTAAAGGTAATCCGTTTAAAATATATCGATGTAAATTCACTCTAAGCTTAAATATTCAAACCACTACAGATGAATAAGCAAAACTCTCAGTGAAATCATAGTTTGCAGAGCGTGCAATAAACATAGGTTATTTGTATGTCCATACGGCACCTCGTTACAAAGTAATACTTCTTAAAAACCTTAAAAAAATAAACCCTGGAAGTAGAGGCTTGGGGAGCTTTAATAACTAAAGCATTCGGCAAGAAATTGGACGATCATAGGGAAAAGAATGTTTTTTGGTGGTAAAGTTCGCGCAGTCCTCAATAACGGGTAACGAACATTAGACGTCTATGTTTTAAATTAGCCTGGTCAATGCCTGATTGTACAAACATTTGAGATCACTCATTCCCCTCAAAATTTCATTCCAATTTTGACGTCTGTTCCATGAATTCTTCGTGAAAGTCTTAACAGGAATAATGGTATATAAAACGCAAGCTCTACATCCATACTCAGCGTGATTCAGGTTTTTTGGAGATAATTAGGTACCTATTTGAAGTAGGTTACGCCTTAGTAATCAAAGGGTATTAACGGTAAGACATACATGCAGAAACAGGCAGCTCTCCGTCTGAATTAGCTCATATATCTAGAGATAATTGAGGACTCAGCATTCTCCTAGGATGTAAGGCTTTATGCGGATGGGATCGTTTCCTTTGAAGTAAGATTTGATATATGAAACGGAAGGAAATTCCGAGTGAGTTTCATAACCATACAGAGTATATTATTCTGACCCCGAACAATATCTCTGGAACTAATGGTTGAACAATTACTTCTTTCCTCGCGCCAATAGTGATCATGGCAAAAATAGCATAATCCAAACTTAATGATCATCGTTAACTAATAATTCACCTCTATCCTCACCCCAATCCTTTTCAATATTCCCTTCATTGAAGATATCCTCACACTCCCTGCCACGAGTCTCAGTGGAAGCTTGCAGTAGTAGAGTATGGAAATTTACATAAAACAATTATAGGAAAAATACATGCAGCAAAATATTCAAAGAATAAAAAGCAATAAGAGCAGCTAAATTAACTTTATAAAAAAACATGCATTGTAAAATCATTGGTAAAATATTCGATTGCAAAGAACAAAAGTATTAAACCTAAGAAATATTTTTCATAAACATGGAATGGAAAAATAAATCAGAGACTGAGCAAAGATTAAGTTTCTGGAGCTGGAATAAAAATAAAATTCATGAACAGGAACTTATCCAACAGTGAGCCGCACGAAAAACTGTAACTGCCTCTCAAACATCCAAAGAAAATACCGCGAAACGGTAACAAACCGACGGCATTCATAAAGTAAACAGAAAAAATGGAGGTGAAATCTTGAAACCGGTAACTTATTCCGAGACGGTTGTGTAAAACCGTGGTTAACTTTAGAATTTTATGATTCTCCAAACGGAGTTTTTATTTATGCAAAAATTGGGAACGTCACTCTAATTAATGAAATCTCCACAAAAAAGCTCTGGGGAAGACTGCGAGAGGAAACAAAAACTTGCATTTATTTTCTTTGGAAAGTGGGCAAAAATAGTGTGCCCTTCCCCACGTCATATTCAGACCCAGGGAGAGTAATAAAAACATAGCTTTGTTGGTCCACTCATTTGAGTTTTCCGAGGGTTGGGAAATGAGAGAGAGAGAGAGAGAGGAAAGTGGACCCAGGGAACGGGTGGTTAGACGGGTGGAACGACGGGTGGTGGGTTTGGCTAAAACAGCCAAAGGATAAAAAAATGAGGGTTCCCAATTTATTTGTTCTTTCACAGCTACGTTTGGAAATAGAAAGTTATATCAAGGCGCTATTTTTAACAATGAGGTAAGTTAATTGCCACACATTTGTATCTCAGATTCAGAAATTCTCGTTGCAAAAATTGTTTTCTCTTATTGAAATAGCCATTAGAGCTTTCTAGAAAAAAAGCCGGTGCAACATCCGTCCAAGGCTCAGCCTTCCAGGATTTGCAACTTTTTTTTACGGATTTTCAAATGCATCATGCATTCCAATTTCCATCATTTCAATGATAATGTAGATTTTAAATGATATTTGTCACTTTTGATAATTCTTAAATATTTATGATGGATAGAGTATTCCAAATTTTCCAGAAACTACATGTTGGTACAGAAATTCGTCACATTCGAATCATTGAAACAATTAGTCATAGCACATCCTATTTTCTTCTGTAAACAGACAAAAATCCCAATGATTTAAACACGCACATCTCTCTTTATATGTCTGATTTAAAAACTGGCAGAATACCTAAAACGTAAGAGAAAATACATTTATGAGCGTGGGAATGTAAAATTCGTTATATGAGGTAGTGAGAGAACAGCAAAGAAAGATAAATGCATAGAATCTCGACGCTCCTAATTCTTATTCGTCATCGCCGAGGCTTAAAAATCACGCCCAGAAGGGTCTCATATATTTTTTCCCGTATAAATTTGACCAGGGCGCGGCGGTGTCACGTGTTCAGCTGGCTCCTCCCCGCCCCAACTTCCTCCATTTGAGTACCGGGCTAATGCAGGGGACACCAGAACATGGAGGGTGGAAATAAAAGAAATGAAAGTAATGAAGAAAATTAAAAAAAACTGCAACCCCTAGGGCGCCCGAAAAGCTTTAAAGCAAGTCCCCCACTCTCTTTAACCCCTCATATTATTTTTTTCATTATTATTATTATCTCTATCCCGACTATTTTGATATATATATATATTTCTTTTTTTGAGGGAAACATTTTTTTGTACTCCCACTGTTCCCTTTATTTCTTTCATTCCTAGAGTTAGCGAGGGTGTGGCAGAGGACCTCTTCCGTCTGAACCACCTCTCTTTTTGATACTCCTCTCCACCCTCTCTACCCCACTTATTTCCACTTTTTTATGCTGTTTCAGTGCACATTTTTTCTTATTATCACATTACAATTTTTCCCTCTTTTTAACGCGCGGAAAATCCTCTCAACCCCCACAATCTCTCTTATTTCCCATCTAGAAATACCCCATCTTTCGCCCTCTCCCCTTCCAGCCCTCTCGAATCCACTGTCTGGCTTTCCATCTACTTACTGGAAGCCGCTCAAAGTTTGGCGAGAGCATGGCAAGAAACATTATCATCGATATCTGATACTGTTAGACCATCCTACTGATGTTGGCCAATAACTGTTGGTTAAATAGTTTTTACCTGGACTTGGAGCGAGATTTTCCTCTTTTCACTACAAATAAACATTCAAACTTGATTTTAAAATGTGAGAAGCAAGATGTAAATATAGTAACAATAATTACTCAGAGAGTTTGTTCTTATGATTACACTTCTTCGTAATCAGGTTTGCAAATTTCTTATTTGTCTCTCACCGCACATCATTGAAGAGTTTTTCCACGATTTTACAATAGAATTACAACGGAGGGCAATAAATTGATTCTGTTGAGTGATTGAGAAAACATACAGACTTCCTAATTTTTTGAAACAACTATGAGAAAGTTACTGTTCAAAGGGAATAAGAACAAATAAAAATTGTTCGTTAGAATCAGTAAATACATCCAATGTGACTCCTTCGTTAATAGACACGCACAGAGAGGTTGGGATGGAATGGCAACGTGAATAAATCTCACTCACTTTAGTCAGTCTCACTTGGTGGTATTCCATCATTAAAAAAATATAAGATGACAACTTTTACTAAAATTACTAGATTTATTAAAAAACGACCTAGGTTTCGATGTGCATTCACATCATCTTCAGGTTCTGGTTCAGGTTAGACCTGAAGATGATGTGAATGCACATCGAAACCTAGGTCGTTTTTTTAATAAATCTAGTAATTTTAGTAAAAGTTGTCATCTTATTTTTTTGGGAGAATAAATCTATTCGCGATTCCCATATTCATCAAAAAATTTAATCATAAAAGTTTCCAACACAAATTCCCATTGAAAATATGTTCAATGGCATCCATCGAAATTCAAATTTCTGTTTTTAAAAGAGAAAAGTGGACTGTTTGAAGCCTAGTAATGCAAATTTTAGGGAAAGACAAAGCGTAAAGATTTACCGAATAAAAAAATGAATTTTGATTCTTTCATCCGTCCTAATGTAAAATGGTATGCCTAATATGATACAAATATTTATATATTTATATCTAAGGACAACGCCTTGTCGCTACATCCAGATGTGTCTGTCCTTTGCTGCCCTTTTAAATTCCACATAACTTCAGAAACCCATTTGTATCATCATTTCATATATATTTTTCTCCCTCGGTTTTCCTAACCCTCTTTTCCCTATAAACTTTCCTTCTAATATTCCCGTCGAAAAGGGGTTGTCTCGTATCACAAGACCAACAAATGTAAACTTTCTTCTTTCCAGGGTTTCCAATAACCCTCTCTGTTCATCGATCTTCTGTAATACTTCACTATTCGTTGTGCTGTCCAACGTCTCGAACATGCCATTCTTCAGTGGCTTTCTTTACCTTTTGTCGATAATCCAACTCTCACTTCCAAGCTGTAACGTGTTTCAGATAAAATGCTTGACAAATGTTCCTCAGTTTGTTATCTTTATGTTTGCAGCTATCATATATTTGTTGTTAAAAGCTTCTTAGACAATCCTAACCTTCTCCTCATTTCACAACTACATCTATCCATCATGAGTGATCATGCTTCCAAGGTAACACAATAACTTTCAATGTCTATCTTATTTCGCCAATGTCGCTGTCTCCACTACCCGCGATTGCCAACACTGTCGACCGTTGCGCGCGGAGTATGGTATCCCTAATTTTAGATATCTTCTAAACTCACAAAGTGTCAGTATATAATATATTTTGGTAACAGGATAAATTACGGAAATGTAACTAATTTGAAATGTGTAATCAAATCGATTAACGATTTTGCATGAGCGGAAAGATGACACGGAAAATCGTGAAGTATTCCACAACCTCTTAAAATTATCTCTCTCAATTTTCTTAATACGGCCGGCAAAGGATTATGATCATTCAAAGTCCGAGGTCATCTTTCTTGCTCTTCTCTTAATCTCTTTAACCGGCATTGCTGACCATCATGATGACCGATAATGAATACCTAGGGTAAACTGCATCTATTGTTTAAAATGTTTTAAATAGGAGTGTATTTATGGAACTCATAAGGGAAATGAGATATTGTCTATAACATGCGGGAAAATTCACACTCTTTTAATCGCTAGATATCCCACTCCATTATCTAAAACTATGAGTTAAATTTCAGCATGTTTAATAACCTTTGAAATTAGGATGGCGTTATGTGTTAAATACCAGGCGACAGACGAATTCCCTATTTTGCAATCCCCATTCCAATGATATTTTTATCTTCAGGCTATACTTGAGGCATATCCTTTGCGAGTCTGAGACAACAGCGATTTTGCCTTCATACCACATCCATTGAGTTCCAAACGAAACAACGAAATGGTCGAGCTACAAGTTTTATCTCTCTGATAGATTTTTAAGCTTTTATATTTCAGTTAATTATTTTGCGTTAGTTCTTAATATTTGTATTCTCCCTGAACGAATTCGTTTGCAAACGATTCATGGCTCTACTCTCTTGGAGTATTTCCTAGCTCCATTTCAATTAAACGGAATCGATTCATGCTTGACCTTTATGACAGTGCATAGCATCATGGAACTCTAATTTCCGATTGAACCGACTGAAAAAGTACCGGAAAGGAGTAACAACAATTCAAAAAGCGATTTTATGCATCAGTATTTTACCAACTATGGACGCTCTAGCTTTCCCATCAAAACTGTGCTGTCTAACCTAATACGAAAGACCACCTTTTTGTTGGTTTTATTTACCGATTGCTCGTTGGTTCTGCTTTCACAGTACAGGTATAAAAAGTCAAAATTGAGGTACAATACATTCAGTTCATTCTACACATATTTTTAAAGAGCACTTTTATCCAGCCTCCATAAAAGCTGGATGGAGCGCTATTCCTACGAAGTTAAAGTATTTTGGCAAGTTGCCCACACAATGGTATTAATCAGTTCCCTATAAGTTGTCATTACTTTTCAATAGTTTTCCTAAAGAGGCATTTTTTTAGAAGATGGTATTTATATTGGTAGGAAAATATCATGTTTTACCCATTTCGGCATTTCACCCATATTGATGCCCACGGAATTCCGTGCAAGACACTTCCAGGGTACGTGGCACGGGGTGATTCCGCACAGTGCTCGTCCTAGTTCAAATCAGAACTTCATGCACTTACAAGACCAATTGTCAAGCATCAGTAAGGAATCAGAAGATCTAAGCTTGGCAAAACCAGATGGTAAGGGAGTGATATGATGACAAACACGCCAAAATTTAGTACTCGGGTGAACACACTTGTTGTCAGTACTGTTTATATTTTAATTGTTGGATACTACTAGAAGATTACCGATTCGTGCAGAAATAAAATCACACGCAATATTTCAAAAGATTTGGCGATTGGGATATGAGTGGTGAGTCAGTAAACAGAGGTACGAATCGAATCCACCGTGCAGCGCCACATAATTTTAAGATTAACTTGGGAATGTTATAATAGAGAAGTTAGGAGTTTTCTGTCCAGGCCAAAGAGGGGAAATGTTTCAAAAAGTAACAAGAATATAAAATTAATGGAATTTCTGTCAGTTTACGGAGAAACTACTTACCTGGAGTATCGATGTTTTCATTTCGATGTGTCTAGCCACCTCAAACCCTCCACCAGCATTCCTGCCTTTATCTTTCGCCACCCTGCTCCGCTTCGTTCCACCCCCTCCCACTTGCCCTCCTTCACCACTTCGGCCAACTGTTGTTCTCCCACAATTTTACTACTCCGAGAGTGTGTTGTTCCCCCGACTCCACTGTTCCCCTTCACCCCAATCTCCTCTCGCCACACATTTCCTACCGGATTTTTTATCACTTATTTCTTCATTCCCTTATCCCTCCATCCTCTCCATCCCCTCCCTCCCTCTCCTTCCTCGCCTATTCTCCCGAGTACCTTTCATCCTTACTTTTATCCATTAGTCCTTTCCCTTCCCTGGGAATTCACTTTTTCCTGTTTCCTTCAACCCTCAACTTTCTCATTCCACCTCTTCTCTTAACCCGACCGATCTCCTTACCCCGTTTTCCCTCTCGCCGCTGTGTCCTTCATTAAATCTCCTCTTTATTCATACGCACATATTTTTTTCCCTGGCTGAGCCCTTCTCTTGAGAGGTGTCCCGGTAAAAATAAGACGCCTCTCAGTTCTTTTAACTTTTCTACAATGCGTGTCTCGCCTTTTTACTTCAGTCACTGTGCCAGGCCGAAGCCAAGTGAGTCGATTCTTGGTTATGAGCACTCAATGAATTTCTAAATGGGTAGTATCTATTCAGTCTAGGGTAAATTAAAAGGTATTGCTTAATAAGCCTGTTTAGTGTGAAAGCATACCTTTCGCAAACATTTTTTTCTTGGCTTAAACAACAGATAAATCCTAATTTTCCACTCAAAACCTTCATAAAAACGATATCTGTTTGTAGAATTAGACCAAGATTACAGGATGATCACGACAGTTACAAAGAAGTCCATATCTCTTTTAGAAACAAAATAAATCCACATTAAGTACAGAATAATGAAATGAGGCTGACTAAAATTCGTACCCAAGAACTTGAGGAAAAACAAAGTGCATTTTTAGCCTCTCACTTGAAAATTTATTCCAGTGTGAGATAATTTCTCAGCTGGTAACTTCAGAAAGTTGAACTCAATTCCGCACCAAAAATAGTTCACTGCTCATCAGTTCATTCTTATCACGTTGGTACAGCTTTTCTAAGTTTATGGATAAGCAAAAATAAAAATGACAATGCAGGGGTTGAATAATAAACGCTTAAGCTTTTTTTAAAGAAAAAAACCATTTGAATTACCAAAAAATAAATAAATTTATGTTACTTTAAGGAATAAACACTTAAAGTCGGGTTCATTGTGCACCCACCGAGGATAACTTCATTTATCTTGAAATATTTCGCAGAAAAATATTTGTTTTCTCAATGAGTACAAATTTGAAGAATATTTATGCCAATATTTGTAGAATTGAGACAAAATGTGAGGGAAGTCTCCTCTGCTGCTTGAAGTTTGAATGGGTGATACTTAAATAATACGCCGAATACTTTTCACTTCATTATTCATTTTGAATAAAAAGGCTACACTTAGTTCCTCCCTCCGGTCCAATAGAGCTCATACACTCCTCCCCTCTCAACTATGCGTATAAGTGTTGCCACGGACTTCTATATGCACCTCATAGTGGCGTTAATCGCGTAGGAATGTTGGGACGTCAACGTTGAGGAAAAACTAAGAATGACCGTTTTCTTAAAAAAATTTACTAAGTATTAGAATGTTAAATGCTTCTATAAAAGGGAATATTTATATTTTTGGGAAATTCGACCACTTGATGGAAATTGATAGTTTGCCTTCTTATGCCAATTACAGTTAGAATGAGGTTTCTAATCAGACACTCTATATTATTTTACATAAGGCATCAAAACCTCGGTTCTACAAGGAAATTTAAGTGTAAACATTATATGGAATACAAAGGGAAGAACAAATGCGACGGTTGCCATCACAGGGTTTTAGATTAGAGCACAGTGGGCTGTTGAAATTGAATACTAGTTCTCAGAAAGACTCTCCCGTTGAAAAAAATCTACGAGCCAACAAGCATGTTCGTGAGAGGCGTCATAGTGTACGTAACGCTGTATATAATGAGAGTGGGACGCTGTGATATTATCCGCCGCAGATTTCGTAGCATTCAGCAGAATTTGTGGCACAGTGGGCATTTAGTTAGCACTTCCGACGCCGGTCGATAGCAGTTTTCCGCGACCGCAAACGATTTTAAGCGAGCCCTTTCGAAACTACTTCCAGGCCTCTCACGTAACAGCTCACGACAATAATAATTCTCCTTTTTCACCCCTTTGCATTTTTTCCCCGCCACTACCTCGCGTCCACTTCGCCCAAATAAATTAAGATTATCCATCCGACTCCTGATTTTCTGCCTTTCATCGTATCGCGGTTGTTTTTTTTACACTCTCCGCGACTCTGCACTCCTTCCTTTAGCCCACGTTTCGAAATACGCTTCCCCAGCCGTCTCCCTCGTCTGGTAGGTACCCCATACCACAAACCATTTCTCGTCGTCCTCTCCCTTTTTTTTTGTGATCCTCAAAACTCCCTTTGCAGGCTGGAAAGTGTATGGTTCATTATTTTATTTAATGGAAAAAAAACTTCAGTTGGCTCTTCCTGTTGTTGAAGGGCCGGAAAAAAACTTTCCCTGCTCCAAGCTTCGGACTAAACTCAAGGAAATGGTTTGGAAGGGTCCGCCCATTACAAAATTCAATGAAAAGCCGCGAAATAAAGAATGCATTTCAATGTTAATGATTCAAGGGTGAAGGTGAGTTGAAAATTTTCTCGATGTGTTTCGCGCGAGCTGAAATTTTAACCCCGAGTGACAAACGTTCACGAGGCCCGCTCCTTCTTCAGGGCATTATATTTCTAATTTGATCAAGTTTGTATAAGCAGCAAAAATAGTGACAGGAGAGTACGCGACAGACTTGCGCAAATCATTCAAAGAATTAACGGAATATGTGAACTGAGATTTCGATGTCAAACTCATAATGTGTGTCATTATGTTTCCAACGGATGGATATAAGTTTTTGTCATAAACTGGGCAATGAATCGAGAGAAAAAACTTCTTATCCACGAACAGCTCTAAATACCTATTTCTCTAGCGATACAAAACTTAACTTACTGTCTTGACATCAATCGATTTTGACAAAAATTAAGAAATTCCATGAGCATTCATTAAAATCACTTTCGACACTAATGGAAATGCTTTTATAACTGCCATTATGTCATTAATTATATATAATGTATCCCTTTCGAGATAGAAGATTTCTTTGAGAGGGCGCTTCTTCTTTCATTGAGGGTAAAATCCTATTATATTATTTCACCATTAATATTTTTTTAAATGAAACCTTTAATAACGTCTTTCAATGCGAAAATCATAAAAAACATAACTTTGAGTAACGTATTATTTTTCTCTTGCTTTCACCATTCAAAATGGCTGAGATATGAGCGCATATAGCACTAATATGTTTAGTTTTGCTGATTTAAGCAAAAAAATATCAGTTGATGTCTTGTTAATTTCTTTCAATCCTTCATCAACAGTACAATAGCTATATCACCAACTAGTCTGTTTACTTAGTGACCATAAAACAAACATCTGCCACATGGCAACCAGCACCAATAACTTCTATATCCAGCATCTCCATTTTTTCATTTTTCAATTTAATTAACCAATCTCTTACACAAAGTCACCAACCTCTCAAGAAATTCTTTACATACTTTTACAGCATTTTATTGTCAATGAAAGAAATTTAAAACACCAGCACCATCTACTGATTATTCATGGATAGAGCGCCTTAGCACTAATATTAACTTCCATTTGAACTTTTTTACCTATAGTTATAGTTATACGGTTTCCCTTGCTTTTTTTTTTAATTAAAGAGACTGATGATTATTCTGATTTTCATATTGAATTAATGTCTATTCAGCATTGCTTTCCATCGGGATATATTCTGAGCAAAGTCCATGTGACTTTATTAATGAAGAACGTTGGTGATTCCACGCTGTAAACTTGCATTTGTGGCGCATATTTCGATAATTTCCAAGACCTGAAGCCTACGCTCAAAGACATTAATTAAAATTTTAGGTAGAATTTAGGAGAAAAGTATGCATGATGGTCTGAAAATTCAAATAATTGAAGAACATGGATGTGGACTGGTGAAACGCAGCGTAATGCAGAGGGCTGGAATTAAAAGAAGCTAGAAAAAAAATCTAATAGTGCTTCTTTTTGGAATGATATTTTCACATGCTCACTCCGCATTTATTGTCGCATGTGATTCTGTATCTTATACTACATATTTGTCGCTTATATGCAATTAGTAGTGTCTCCAATTCAATGTATTTCACGAAAAAAGCCCTTGTCCAATTTCCTGAAAATCTCCGAATTCAAAGTACTGCAACCCTCTGGAATCAGTATGTGGCGTAAAACATTATTTCGTTCTATAAATTACTTATTATTTTATAACCTTTACTTTGTCTTTCATTTTTTATATCTGTGTATTCTATAAGACAAAATGGCGAACACTGTTTTTCATCTATTATTTTCAATTTCAGCAGTGAAATTGTTAAGTTATACACCGATGTACAAAGCATTATTAATGCACGATGTTTTGAAAGCTAGTAGGCTTTCAAAGTTCGGATCCATGGAAAAAGTTTATTGCATAAAAAATTAAATGCAATTTTCGACGGAGTGGGCTCTGTCCGCCATTGGCTGGGATACGGCTAGTGAGTCCATACACTGCTGTCATTTATTAATTGCAATGGTGAGTTGGAGCTCTCTCTATTAAAAAGAGTCTCCGCAGGTACTCCATTCAAGGAATTACGGGTATTTCCATGCCAGGAGCCAGCACTACTGACCATGCATAGTTTTAAATTCCATTCTTGAGAAAAATGCATAGGTATATATGGACCCTTGGCCAGCTTTTTTTTAAAAATCCAGCCCACTGTGACTTAAGCTGTTATTCTTCCAATCCAATCAAGATAAAATTTTATAACAATAAATAAAGAACCATTTGAGATTCTTAGCAAAGTTTGCTTACACTTAACAAGCCTTGTGCCATCTGAGAAAACTCTGAATCTGAGAAATTTTAACAGTAAACAATGCTATAGTAAACATTAAAAACAAAAGTTCTTCTCCAACTAAAGTAAAATTTAGGTTGAGAGCTCCTACAAAAGCCGGCTAAATAATTGATAGACCGCATTTCAAAATATACAACGCTGTGTACTTATTCACTGAGGAAATATTTTACTGTGACTCGGTGTGTCAGTACACCGCATATACCTCCTAGTGGTGGGTCGCTGGCAACAGTATGCTGGCTCTCAAGGTAGTCCTTTCAGAAGGAATACTAGCTTGAGCAGAATGGGGAAAGCGGGCCTAGGGGATTACTATGCTTTGGTTTCTCTCGTGAAATACTGGCGAAAATGTGCCAAAACTGACCGGTAAAGCGCCGTAACCATTAGTAGGGAAAGCTGCTCGTGGTGCGGGTACTGCGAAGGCTGGTAACCTTGCATACTCTATTACAACTTACTGCTAACCGTCAAAATGTTGCCTCGGACAGCCGAAGCCGCGATGGGCGGCGGAAGCTGAATAAGGTTGGCCCATCAAGATACGGACTGGAAACGAACTGGAGTATCGGTACTTGGAATGTGAGAGGAGTGTATGGAAAGGAGCATGAGTTGCTGAATGAAATGAAAGTGAGACGAATGGATGTTTTGTGTGTATGTGAAACTAAGTGCAAGGGGTGGGATATTGTTCCTATAGATGGCGGTGGTCTGGCATTGTGGTCAGGAGTTGAAGATAATATACACGGCAGTCAAGACTCATTCTTAACGAGAGAGCTAAGTTGCTGGTAAGTAAGTACGAGTTAGTATCCCCTAGATTGCTCTGGGTTTGCATGAAAGTAGGTATTAGGAGAGTTGCGATGGTGGCGTGCTATGCACCAGTGGATGGAGAGAGTGACAGTGTGAAAGATGAGTTTTGGGAAAAACTGAGAGAGGTTTTGAATGAATGTGACCCTGGTGAGAGAATAATTATACTAGGTGACATGAATGGGTGGGTTGGTGTGAGGCGGGATGCATCTGAGAGAGTGGTTGGGCCTTTTGGTGACCCCCGAGTGAATGATAATGGTGCAAACTTGGTGAGTCTGTGCTTGGAAAAAGGATTGTTTGTGTCGAATACATGGTTTAAACATAAGAAAATAGATATGTTTACTTGGAAAAGGGGCGATTGTAAAAGCATGATTGATTTTATTGTGTATGATGAGAGATTGAGAGAGTTAGTGAGGGACACACGAGTGATGAGGGGTGATGAATGTGGAACAGACCACTATTTGGTACTCTCCAAAGTAAATCTGGGCAGAAAGTGGGTGCCAAGGAAGAATGTTGCGAGTAAGCAGTTGAAAGTAAAAGTGGAAAGGTTGCTAGACAGCGAGGTAAGAATGCGGTATGGTGGCATGCTTGAGGATGCTCTATCGTTGAAGCAGAGACAATGGGACGAGCATATCAGAAACGAGAACATGAATGATACGTGGGAGTGTTTAAAAGGAGTGATTGTGGAATGTGCTGAAAGTGTATGTGGAAAAGGAGTGGTAGGAAGAATGAAAGGTGATGCTTGGTGGAATGAAGAAGTGAAAATTGCAGCAAGAGAAAAGAAAGAGGCGTACAAGAATATGGTTGCTGCCAAATCTGAGTAAGAGCGTACTAAGGCATGTGAGATTTACAGAAAGAAAAAGAATGAATGCAAAATTGTTGTGAAAGAGAGCAAAGAAAGAATGCGTGCGGATGAAGCTAACAAAATGCAGAGGAATTTTGAAGGTAATGAAAGCTGTTTTGGAAGTGGGTAAAAAGGACTAAGATTCGGGAAGGTAGGGGATTGAATGCAGTAGAGAACAAAAGTGGAGAGATCATGTGGGACGAGTGCAATATCAGGGACTGCTGGAGGGAGTATTTTGAAGAATTGTACAATAATATTGCAGGCGTTGAGGATGAGCCTTGTGAAGTGGTATGTGAGAATGTGAGGATGGAAAAGGATATCAGTGAGAAGGAGGTCACAAAGGCTGTGAGAATATTGAAAAAATGGGAAGGCTGCAGGCATAGATGGGATATCCAGTGAAATGTTGAAGTGTGGGTGTAAATTACTAATTTGCAGGCTGCGTGAACTATATAATTTATGCTTACAGGTTTCTGTTGTTCCAGCGGATTGAAAGAATGCTACCATTGTTCCGTTGTACAAAGGGAAGGGATAAAAGACCTAATGTAATAATTATTGGGCCAATAGTTTATTGAGTATCCCGGGAAAAGTGTTCAGTAAAATACTAATCAAAAGAGTGAGGAATATTACTTTCGACAGCATATGGGGTGTGCAGTGTGGGTTTATGCCTGGGAGAGGATGTAGTGACCAGCTTTTTGCACTTCAGCAAGTGATAGAAAAATGTATGAGTGTCCGAAAGAAAGTGTAACTTGCGTTTGTCCATTTAGAGAAGGCATATGGCAGAGTAAATATAAAGAAGTTGTGGAAGGTTTTGAGAGACTATGGAGTGAATGGGAAGTTATTGAATGTTATGATGGCAGTGTATGACAATAGTAAGGCAAGTGTAAGAGTTAACGGGGCTCTGAGTCATTGGTTTGTAATAAATCGGGGTGTAAAGCAAGGATGCGTAATGTCTCCATGCCTGTTTGATGTATTTATTGATATATGTGTTAGAGACGCATGTAGTGAAAACGACTGTGTTTTGATTGGAAATGTAAACTTGCGAGTTCTTCTATATGCGGATGATGCTGTTTTGATCTCAGACAGTCAACAGGGATTACAGAAGCTCCTAGATAAGTTTTGTGAATCAACGGAGAGAATGGAATAAGGAAGCGAAAATCGCCGTGTACAAAAGTGTACTTCTCCACACGTTGTATGGTAGTGAAACATGGGCATGTCGGGATGGACATAAGAGTGGACTGAACGCCGTGGGTATGAGTTATCTGAGGAGTGTTTGCGGCAAAAGTAGGATGGATAGGGTCAGGAATGGGTGGGTAATAGATGAATGTGGGTTAGATGCTCCAGTAATGGACATATATTAAAAAGGTATGCTTCGTTGGTTTGGCCATGTTGAGAAAATGGATGAGAATCGAATAACGAATCAGATATATAAGAATAGAACGAATGGTGTGAGAGGTAGAGGTAGGCCGAGAAAGTTGTGGTTAAATGTGGTTGAGGAAATTATTAGGAGGAGGAATATTAGGAGTCTTAAAAACAGGAGGGCGTGTATGAACCAGTGAATGGGGATAAATGAGACAAAAGAGGTTTGCAAGGATAGGTCAGTATGGAGGCAATTATTGAAGTAGAGTTTGGTGTACAATTATGTATTAATGAGTGAAACATTTTGACTGTGCCTACCTCGAAAGGGAACGGCGTGATGGTATGTATGTATGTATGTAAATATTTTACTAGGGACCGTTCAAACGGAGAACTAGATACTGCCTACTTTCAGCAAAATAGAAACAGTATTGAGAAAGTGGATTAAAACTCTCCGGTTTGGATACAAAAAGAGGCTGGTAACATTTTTGATAGGGGGTGTGGCTTTCCATGGGGCAGAAAGGTGGACTCATAGTAAATAGGACGAGGATAGGCTATGGGCTTTTGAGATGTGGGTTTGGATGAAGAAGGATAACAAATGAGGAAGTGCTTAGCATTGTTCGCGAGAAAAGGAAACTCCGGGACGAGAGTTTATAGAGGCAAATTAGAAGAGATGTGTTGTGGTTTAAGGAGGTTATTAGGAGGGGCGAAATGTCAAGGGGAGGCCGGCTGTTGGATAAGCATTGATGGGAATGAAAGAGAATAGGTCTTATTAACGGGATGAAAAATAATCGGACGTATGCTGAGATGAAGAGAGAAATATTATTGGTACACAGGATGCTGTTCATTTAGAATTCTTGTGGATTTTATTATACTATCATTCCAACCAACCTAAACCGGTTGATTACCAAAAAATAGTTATTAGTATTACATCAAATCAATTTTAACGAACAAAAGAGTGAGAAAAATTCTCGATAGCCTAACTTTTTCAGATTTTTAAAATAATCTGCAGCCTAATATTAATTACTAGTTAACCCAAAAATTCTATTTAGTTCTCACTTTCTTCTTTTTAGACTTAAACGGTGTAAATCTACCCATGGCAGTCCTACGGATTTCCATAAGGTTTATTTCTGTTTATAGCTCAGCAGACATTACTTAAAATGCTTTTAATGAGAATGTATAGGATTCGTGGATTCCACAGTCACTTTTTTCTACCCGTAATCTTTTAATTCTCATTTGTTGACGATTCTGACTCATTCTTTACGCCAACATTCATGGACTGCATTATATCAGTAGATAGATTCAGTTCATCTGAGGTTTTCATCTCTGCCACTTTAATATGAGATGGTTACCCCATGGTGGTAAGAATTTGAATGATTTACATAATTGTATTCAAATGAGGAGCTTCATTCAAATAGTTACATGCTGATTTCAATCCCAGAGTATCTTGCAATTATCGAGAAAAGGATAATTCTTCTGCACATTCCTGGAATATTTATTTCATAAAGTTTATTCGTCCAATTTGTATATTTATCAATATTTTACATTCCGAATTTATCGGCAGCGACTTGAATGGACTGGCAAATACTAACCCTCCTCGCAATACATAGAGGAGAAGATAGGAATTAACGTTTGGTCTGGTATTACTTTAAGGTATATCTATTTACTGGAAGACATTTTAAGCTCTACAACTTAAACTTATTGCATTTTCCTTATCTGTTAGTTAGAGAGTTATTAGTCTCCCATAAACAATATATGAGTGTTTTCACGATAAAAAATGACCAAAATTCTCAAAATTTTACGGGCCAAAACGTACTACAAGCACGGCTGTGGATGTTCTTTCTACATTATTTCTAGTTCACTCTTTCTTTTAATGGAGGCAACCTCATAGTGGGTTAAATAAGTCATGGAATATAATTAACTGTCAACTTTCTCTAACTGAGCAACGAACTTAAAATTATTTTGTGACTCATGCTTGAATCTTCGCTGCCATGCATTGCTTTTGTACGTTTTATAGTGACACATTTAGCTGAAAACTAGCCATTGAGAGATTATATCAAGCACCGTAATAACTTGACTTCTTTTTTTTTTCTCTGTTGACCAATTTAACTATTCAAATCTGGGGAGATTTTTCTCAAAAAACAGTCGCATAGTTGAAAAAATTTTCCCGAGTTCCGGGACTTATGAAAGGGCTCAGCATTAATGGAAATGTGATTTTAGCTGGGTGTCTATAGGCAGCTTTTGGTTAGAAATTCATAGGCAGTTGTAATTTGCCGGCATTCAATTTCAGATTTAGAAAATTCTTTGAGCTCAGTTCATTAAAACAATTACTTGGAAAATTCGGGAAACAACCACAGGAAGAGGAAAATTCGCTAGGTGGGGAATAGGAGAGGCAAGCCCTTGACTCGATAATAAATCACATGCGTGGAAATTTAAATTATTTATATTTCCAGAAACTAATGTCAAACTATAATACGTAGGTTTTTCCTCCGTGCTAAGCAGTGCACAAATCCGCCTTGAAAATTCGCCACTGATGAATACTCCAGAGGCGTTGTTTTATTTAGCGCCGCATTAGTATGACATGCTGGGCTTGACAGACCCTTATGCCGTGCTTTATTCATTTGTGTCGGGAGATTCGTTAACTTCGGCAACTCGGCTAATTTGATTAACTTCTTTTTCTGCTTGCACTATATCAATAATTTAGGTGAAAAAAGAAGTAGGAACACACAATCCCCTTGTTCAATATACGCTGGTGATACGGGGGGTGATACTATGAAAAATGTAGGTGCCTAACTCCCGACCTCGCGATGTGAAAAGCTCAGTCAGTACCTTCAACCAGAGGCTAAAAAAAACGTATCCTTTGTTGTTCACGTCATATATAAAATTCAAAACTACTTTCCACACTCGACTGGCGTGTTGGGGCGGGGGGAGAGGGGGGGTGGGGTGGGGGGGGGCGGGGAAAGAGCGATTCAGGCCTTTGTCCAGGCAGCGTATATAAACTCCAACGACTGACGCTATCGTTCCACGCATGCTCACATCTTCGGTCGCGTCTTCTACCGATTTTCACTCCGTTATTTCACTCCGCCTACCCATTCTATTTTCCTCTCCTCTCCACCATTCATCCAACCCTTCCTTCCTCCCTCGTCTCTTCGTTTTAACTCACCCTTCTCTCTCCCTACAATCCATTCGCTATCTCCCAACCCCCATTCGTCCCCACCACCGATCCATCGTTTTCCATCCTCGCCAGAGGGAAAATTCTCTCCCTCGCACAAACCGGCTTAACGTTCGTTATCCGACCTTACGTGTATAGCACTCCACACTTTTTTATTCCGCTGCCTCCCTTCTATTTATCCAATCCGGGGCAGGGATTAGGCCCAAGCTTGAAAAGCAAAGAAAGGCAGATATATAAATATATATATATATATATATATATATATATATATATATATATACATAAAAAAGGTGAACGAGGGAGAGAGCGAGAAAGAGAGTGGAAGAGGTCGTTGGTTTTCAATTTCCAAGTGTTCCGTTTATTCCTCCGTCCTCTCTCTCTCTCTCTTTATCTCTCTCCCCCTCTCTCTCTCTCTCGCTCGGCCCCTGTTTTTGTTTGCCGCGACCTGAACTCTCTTTCGTTGCCCAGGACGGTGGAAATAAAAGAACGGAGGTAAACAAGAGAGGCGGGGGGGGGGGAGTGATGAGGGAGGGTATTTAAAGAGCTGCGTCCGTTTTCCTGTACCAATGGCTAGCCGTAATGCCATACGGATATTGAGCTTAATTAATTCCCCCAATGTCTTGTTGCTACGAAATAAAAGGGATAGGGTAGATATGGTCACTGAATACCGCTTTCCCATCCAATGACGGCTCGAATTTGAACGCAGAGAGATGAGGAGAGTTACCATTAGTATTTGAGAGATGTTGACGCCGATTTAGTGTTTATTAAAGAGCTACAACGGTTTCCCGTGCTAATGGCTAACTGGAATGGCGTTTGGGTATTGAACTTAATTAATGCCAACTAAATCATTAATACATACTTACTCAAGTTCCCTTACTTTACAATTTTCTTTCGCTTCACTTATAGGTTTGACAAGATTCTGGAAAAGGGTTCTCGTTTACTTGTATGAAGCATTTTATATAAAAAGCGAGTAAAAGGAGGTTACTGGTCCCGCGCAATACGAGAATAGTCATTACGAAGTCTAAATCTCTGGCAGAAGTCCGCAATACATCTAATTTACCAGTACACAGCGGTGTCCAAGATGGCAGAAAAGATAAATATTCGTAATTTTCTCTAAAATTCTAGCATATTGAGATGGTGTTAACAGCTTCTTTTTATCACTTCTATAGTGAAAAAAACGCTCCTTGAGCCAGAAATGACGTTAGAATAAAATATTTCTAGATATTTTCATAATTGATGAAACATATCAAGTACTCACTGCCTACCATGAGTCTTTTCAGCTGAATTGAATTTAAGTAAATATCTTTTTCATAAAACTTTTTACACCTATATCTTAAATATGCTTTGTTGTTCGAATCTCATCTATTTTCTCAACATGGATAAACCGCCGAGGCTCGCTCCTTACAAATATTTTACAAAAAAATATTAGAGGAACATTTATATAAGATTCTTTCATCACCCACTCATTCATAAGCCTACGTTTTCTTCTTCTACCGCAAAAACTTCAAACATGCCCCATATCCCCTGAACTTGGCCCACTCTTCTGCTTATCTTGACACACCCAAGTTTCGCTATTTTAAAATTGAGAGGAAAGGAGTACACCTTTTTTAATCCAGCAATATATTCTTCCCTGTACAAACAAATACATCTTGATATACTCCGCCTTTGACTTTCCTTAAAGAATTCGCAAACCTTTTAATCTATTCATTTTCCCATCTTTCGCAAAAATTCGGCCTCGACCAAAAATCGCCCCAAAAACTCAAATGTTTCATCATTTAACGTCATCGTACAATTATCATCGTCATCGTACAATTATTTTTACATTGATCTCAGTTACATACAATTATCTCGTTTTTTGACGCATTTACCCTCAATTCCATTGCTAAATCAGGGGTTATACCGGAGATAAACAGCCAGTAATCCTAGGAGCCCGGGTTCAAATCCCGACAGCTTTGGAGATTTTATGGAGGGATCCAGATTTTTACCAGATTCTCTTTTGGAGAGTACCTTATAAAATCTGATTTTGTACCCTTGGTTCTTCCCGCTAATGCTAACGCCGACACTGGATGTATTTCCCTATATTCAAGTCAAGGTATTCGAATACCAAATATACCATGCATTTAAATTGACCCTTCGTTTTTAAACAACCAGATTTGCTCAAGTGTTGAAAAATACTTCCAGGTTGTTTGCTCTTCTTTTGTGTTTTTTTATTTTTATTATTTTTTTATCTAAGGCCATATGTTGACATATTTGCTAAATATTTTCAAAATTGTATTTTTCTGTTCTTACCATTGAAATTATCAACGTTGTGTTAATATTTTTTGCATTAGGTTACAGAAACTTATGAGAAAATCAATTGACAATGTATGTGATATTAATTTTGGTCTTACGTCGTATCTTCTTTTATTCTGTTCTTCTGTTTGCTTGTTATTTTGGAAATTCTTGTCTCCAATGCATTTCATAATTTGATCTCTACATTTGTGCACGATACATTTCATGTGCTACTTCAGGAATGTTTTATTTTATTGTAAATTAATACTGCCTCTTGTGAGAGGCTTCATGTAGTAATTGGTACATTTGATTATTACACTCCCAGCAAACAGTAGCATGCTATCATCTGTTTGTTTCCCCATTTCACCCACAGGATTTCTGAAAGGAATCCTTGGCCAGGTTTTCTACTCTTAATAGAATTTCAAGCAACCGCAAGCCCGTTATGGGTCTTATACCTTCCATCCCACACCACAGAGTCGAATAAACAACTTCAAAAAAGGTTATTTCTTTCATATGGTCCATTTGCAGTAGCAGTATCACCATGCTTTGCCAGAATATAAAAATAAACTACCGGAACAACTGATTACGGAAACAAATAGAAATGCGGGAAAAAACACTGAAGCAAACACAATAGTCCTTTACTGAAGGGGCTTTTGAAGATCATCAAAAAAATTGTGTATATCTGCTACCTTAGCTTCATAGTGTGGCTGTCTATAATTCACCAGTCATGTCTCTCGAGTAGTCTAAATATAAGAAATTGAGCAAAGATAAAAAATTCTAATTCTATAGCTGTAGAGTGACAGCAATTGCTCAGTTTTGTAGCAGTTTTATGACAACCGGGTTTAGATTCTTCTTAACTCGTAGAAATGGTAAAGATAAACAATTTTCTAAACTTTACATACGTAGACGAACGGCAAAGGGAGCAATACGTATTGCTCTTTTTAGGAAAGTTGTATCCCAATACTGATGCTGAGTAGTAATAGCAGAAATTCATACGAAGTAGTTAATTTTATTTCATTTGTGTTTAATAAATATGCAGCCAGCCTAGCAGACGCGAGTATTACTTTGGTAATGGATTTGAGCAATTTGAGCGCTAAGGGTCAAGGACACGACCTCGAGTTACACGCTCCCCGCGATGCATTTCCAGCGGATTAGAACGGCCTCGGAATTCAGTTTGATTCAGTGCATTAATTAACAGTTGCTTACCGGCAACATTTTGGAGGGAAAACATTTCACACGATTGTTTTTAAGGGCGTGGAAACAATGGTCCGTGTGCCTGGGGCACGCTGTGATTCAGCCTTCGCTGAATTAAATGCACAGCAATGAAGAATAACTGGTTTAATCTGCATGCATGCATAAAATTGATCTCCTTGGCATTATGACTACTCAGTACTCGTTGAAAATATTTTTTTAATGAGCGATGACTAGTTATTTAAATGAATTATTTCACTGTACCGTGAAGAACTACTGAATGAGAAGAGGAATATTTGCACAGTTTGGTATTCGTGTCGCGTGTGACCCGTAATCACCGTTAAATGCTCACTGATATTAATTAGTTTTCCATACAAATTGAACAACATCATCAACAAGTTATCGACAAAATAAGAGTCCTACAAGATTATTCTGCTAGTAGTTTAATATTAATGGAGTATATCAAATTTATCACCATTTAGATAAAACGATAACTGAATCATTAGACTCGTGCCAAGCCCGTGATTTATTTTAGCCTCATTAGCTATTGAATTGCTTTTATTAAATAGGTAAAACTATATTCACTGTTGAGCAGTTTTGACGGAGGGGCAATATTGAATATGCTTTGTAATGAATAATGAAAAATTAACCTTTGTTTTATTCCACCAAAACATCTCCACGCCACTACTAGTTTAGACGCAGCGGCGTAATCGCAGCTGCGTCGATATTGGTGGTACCCGAAAAATAAATTGGTGGAATAAAACAGTTTTCATTCTCATTATCCATAATGAACTTCCCCAAAGTTGAGCCTGAAACCATTGAGAACATGCTTCGTAAAAGTATTCAATCATGAAGATACTTTCAACTAATTCGCTTTCACATAATAAGCCTCACTCCAGGTCAAGGGGTAATCATTATACTGATATTTCGTTAGGTAATTCGTGAGAGGATATTGTTAAATTGGATGCAAAATTTTGTTACAATAAAATTTACAAAGTTTCAAGAAACTTAACACCTAACCGAGTTTAATGGAGACCTGATTCGTGGCTAAATTATGCTTGCATAATTTTTAAAAATATTTAGTCAGAATTTTAAGTTGAGTATTGAAAATTATTACTTAACTATGCATCTTTAATACTGCTGTTCCACAAAACAACACAAGCAGCTCTAGATTCATTTATATCCATGCATATCCATCCATAAGTCCTTTTCTCTCACTCTCTCTACTCAGAAAGTGATTTTTTCCCGCGGTCCCAATAATGGTACCCCACCTCCAAATATTCTTGTGATTTTCAGTCAACAATCTGTGTTTAGGTATGAAAACCCCTCTTGATAATCTTTGTTGGCTTATTCAAGTAAATGATGCTTTCATATTTACTCATATATGCAAATTCACGTCTTTCATTCAACACATCTCTATTCATCTCCGTAAATCATTGGAAAATCCAATGTTTTAAGACAATTGTACTTTTGTTTGCTTTTCTAATGTTTATTGTTACTATTCCACAAAGTAATTACCTACTCTACACGCAAACTAGATTTTCCTCGCAAAACATTCTCCTTTCAATTGAAGCAGTTTTCTATTCATCACAAGCACCTCTCTAGGTACTCCTGTATCTCGCTTGATAAACGTCGACATCATTCCATCTGAACGCCACATGAGGAATTACACACGCTCCAGTTCCCCCAAGATGGTACTGGCCGATTCTCTCATCGCTTCGCTTCCGCTTTCACATGCCTGCACGTCAGTTTTTTCCTGATTGAGTTTCACGTCACATCCCAAAAGTACTCGATCCATTGCACTCAAGGATGCCTGAAAACTTACTCGAAAAAATTTACTCACGCACGCCGTTGAAAGCCATCTACGCCACCGTTTCAGACCCGTGTAGCAACACCTCGGCCTTCATCGGTTCATGCGATGAAGTTGGTAGTTTCTAGCAAATCCGGGCTCCCTGATATGGTAATTATCCAACTCCCCATTGACAATTTCAATACCTAACGATGAGGTGATGTTTCAAAACCCTGCACCTGGTAATGATTACACAAGCTCACTTCACGAGCTAATGAGGATAATGTTTCCACTTGGCCATCGGAAATGCAATTGTCCTCACTAATTATGCCGATGAAAAGCGTTAATGATGGGTGCTTGTAAGGTTCATATCCACCACTGGAAAAATGATTGGGACAAGCTATACATTTTCCGCAGATAAATTCGATTCGTTCAACTGCAGCTCATGTGGTGTTTCCGGAAAAAATTCCAGTCCCAAATCATTACAAACTAGCAGAACTCGCCAGAGTACAAAAAAGGCACGTTTTCCCATCAGCCTCTCCTTCTATCTCTTTAATTTCCGATTCCTCCGAGCTCCGATGAGAAAATAACGTTCTTCCTCGTTTCCTCATCACATTAATTCCTTCCTCTCTGAAGTACCCTGAGATGGGATAGGGATGGATCGGCGGAGAACATTCGTATCCCTCTCACTTCCTTAGCACGTCCTAGGAAGAACCCTTAGCTTAACAGCTCTCCAGAGAAATATCCCGTGAATTGCAAACGAAAAATTCATTCGATCATCCAGATTTTCTTTTGCATCGCTACCCCATCTTTCTCCGGCTGAACTCCCTCAGACGGTCGACATCCACCATTCCATTTCCACCCATTTTATGACGGAGTGTTATGCTACGCTTTAATTACTTTACTAGTGTTGTTTGGCAAACTATTAAATGAAATATGTAAAGCATAAAGTAACAGTAAAAATACAAGCATTGGCATTTATAAATTCTCAATACATGGCCTTAGGAATTAATTTTTTTTAAATTGAAACGAATTATTGCACGAGTGTTGGATACCTGATGTTTGGTGAACCTGTTTTCCCAACAATTTTTCGAATGTATTTATTTATTCACAAATATATTTCTAGTTACACCACATCATGTGCAGCTGCGTTTAATGATTTCTTGTTTGCGTATGTTGTAATCTTTTAATTATGGGTCAGCCTTTTTTACTCTCCCTAAGTTTCTTCGTAATCATGGTTATTGATGAATAGTAAAATTAGTTATCTTACCACAGTCTCATTTTGGTTTTGTTTAGCTTTTAATGTTATGTCTGCCTTTGATTCTAGCATTTTGACTTTAGTGAGTTAATTGTGGTATGTTTTGTTATAATAAATTTAGTGTTAACCACATTATTACATTATGAAAACTGAAAGATATAAGGTTTAAGATTTCGATTTATTGTATTTTTCTCGTACTATCTAGTCCAAGTACTTCACTCATTTGTAAAATTTTACAGCTTAACATTTCAAGAACACATTGGACTAAGGACAGATTCTTTGAAGGAGGAATGTGAAGTGATTATTTGATAGTATAGTATGTTTGAATGTATTATTGTTGTAGCTGGCTGTATACATATATTATAAGCTACAGTAATTCAATGATTTATCATCCTGCTATCGTTAATATTCCAGCTCGGATGAAGATTTATATTATAACAGCCATAATAAATTGATTCAAAACATCGGCAATAGGTCTGCAGTGAATTGAATGATAGTCTCATTCCCAAAAAAAAACAAGTAAAATAGTTTTTGCGCAGCGATCTCGGGTCTTCCACCAGGACTGGTAATGGGTTTTTGGTGATTGATTCTACCATCTTTAGGGCTACATAGGTGGAAGAGGTAGACGATGGCGTAGGCAGCCATCGAAACGTTGGTAAACAATTAACTGACCTGATGAAAGATCCGAGGAGACTACACCTACAGTACATGCCGGGAAAACACCAAACCCTACCAAATAGGTATAGGTTCGTTAAGTACAACAGCAAATAAACAATGAAGCTACATAAAATTCAGCTATTGCACTAAAAAATTTATTCGTTTAACTAATGATGCCCAGCGTCGTCCAAAGTAAAAATTTTAGTGGAATTGCAGTTGCCTTCAACTTAGTCATGCAAAAATATAGTCGGTTTAAGTCTGTGACTGACCTTAAGCAAATGCAGAGTCTGAAATAATTTCCGCCTCTTTATGCAGCAAATTTAAAAAAATGCAAGCGCTTCATAATGCTCTTACCAAGGCAACTTACCTTCGGTCGAAACGTCGGTCACCATGGATAGCCATTATTCCGAAGATTGATTAGCAGCGGCAGTTCAATCCGCTCTCTCATCGGAAACCATTGCTTAGTGAGACTTTATTTTAACATCCAACACAATTTTATCCTCTTCGGTTATTTGCATTGATATTTCATTTATTTTCTTCACATTTTTTCAGGAGGTTACCATTCTTATAATTGGTCATATTTTACTGTAGAAAAGAGAAATAAATTAATAATTTTCTCCTTCCATAAAGTGACAGATAAACACTCATGTTGCATATATATAAATATTTAGGGAATTTACAGAGCCCATGCTAAATCTTTTAAAATTCCTATTGTGTAACTAATATTCTTGATGAAAACGAATAGAATGTTTACTCTTAATCACAATGAAAAACATTCATGGACGACAGAGAGTGCTACGTTGCTTCAAATCTATACGAGAAGAATGATGCTGTGAACAGTTATGAGTACATAATCCTAAGTTCATTCCCGAAAGTTTCTTCCTCAAGGGTTCCAAACGCAGCAATTCCTTCAATGTTTTCTTAAGCGACCAAGTACCGGAGACATGAAATTGTATTTCAGGGCCCTTGCGTTCATTAACGTTCCATGCTAATAGCACAAAGGCACATTCGCGAGGGAATTTTTCAATCCCTCGAGGGGATCCCTCGCGATGCCCGAGTGAAAAATCTACCGCTCTTACGCCAAAAGTGATCTGACACCAGTAGGACCCTCAAAAATGGGGGCTAGGATGCTCGCTTGGAACTGGAGAGAACGTATAGCAAAAAGAAGCAGACTTCCCATTGGCGTTCCCACAAGTTAGTACCATCCTTGTCAGCCGCTCCTCTCTTAGCATAGTCCTTTGAAATAGCGAACAATTGACTGTCTGATCGCTCTATTGGAAACTGCTTACCTTACCTTTCACCAACACATTTCTTTAGCTCTTTTTCAAATATATGCAGTGTCTTTCAGCATGATATATCGATGTTAATTACGCAGATCGAATCAACATTACTATTGCAAAGATACAACTGTGT
This sequence comes from Ceriagrion tenellum, assembly GCA_963169105.1. Taxonomy (NCBI): domain Eukaryota; kingdom Metazoa; phylum Arthropoda; class Insecta; order Odonata; family Coenagrionidae; genus Ceriagrion; species Ceriagrion tenellum. The sequence goes on from OY720637.1 coordinate 5,776,146, forward strand.
CCAATTACAGCTATTTATAATGGAATTATTAATCAATGACAGCCACCGAAGGCACGTGAATGAACTAAGGGAGCGATTTCTTAGATGATGAGATCAATAGCCTGCCGAGTATTTTGCCACTAAAACGACACTTGCTAGAGTTAAAGAGTAGTATTTCTCCTTCACGAGAAGTTTATGTACGCATAGTATTTTAAATTTTTCTCATTTCAAACTCTGATCTAAAGGGTAGTCAGTAGGCATGAGACGCAATGCCTATACGGCCATTTTCTCTCAGGAGCAGTTGCAGAAATAAAAGTTAATAAAATAAAGAGATAATAAATTTAAATAATACTAATGTATAGCATATTCATTCATTCAATACATCAAATGACAATGAATCGAAAAAAACCTTCAATGCACCCTGCACAAAAAAGGTCAATATGATTCCCCTACCAATAAGTCACATGCCATCATTCCGTCACTTGTCACGCAGCACGAGTTATCACAGGCCTGTAAATGCTATGCTCGGATTGCTTTAAGAAGTTATGACAATTGATGATAACAAAATCAATTACTTCGGGTTGCACTTCGTTGGTATTGCACATATCTCTTATATTATCCTACTCGCTTCGCTCGGTAAGGGGCTTCGCTTCGATCGGTAGGTCTACACCCCCGGAACGGCTTCGCCGTTATGTTTGGGTGTGAAAAATTTTTCTGAAAAATCGATTTACTTTAAAGGGTTATAGTGTTCGAATTCCACATTGAAGGGTTTTACGTTGGTGTCACGTTTGGACATCCGCCATTTTGAAAAACATAGGCATCATGGTTGTAAAATTTAGAGTACGGACTGTGAAAACGCAATTTTCGAATTGGACCACATGTAACTTCGAAATTACGGGGCGTAGAAAGCACCATTGTCAATCGAAAGGCAAGTTTATTTCTAGCTTTATATCATGGGGGGATGGGTAATTTTCGTTATGTTTTGCGAAACATAACTACCCGTCTTCCTTCGACTACGCAGCAGGCCAGGGGAACTGCTTAAAGAAAACGAAAAAGGAAAATTGAGCGTGAGAATTATATCCGATGGACCGTTCAGTCGCTAGTGCCGGAAAACCTCCGGAAAGTTTCGATTTCTAGGTCTTCTATCGAAGCAAGCAATAAAGATAACGACACAGAGTCAACAACCTAATTAAGAACACTCATTCTTTAGCCAAACTTGTGAAAATCAGTCGATTCAGGCAATGAACTCAGGAGCCAGAATGAAAAATTCACGAAAAACAGGGAAATCCGAAATTTTAATTTTTTTGGGGGGGGGGGGGGAGGGAATATTCTCAAAGCAAGTGACAATTACGAAGACAAGTTTTTTTTAAAGATATTGGTGACAAAAACAATGGAAAAAGAAAAAAAAACATTTCATACAATAGTATCGAACCTTACCCCTCGCATACTGCTCGGGTAGTGGCGAGGGCAGTCTATTGGGTTTAAATGGCTTTCATCTGATTTTTTAAAAAATCTTAGTTTAAGCGATAGCTGTGAGTTAACTGTTAGGGTTTGGAAGATGAGATAGGTATTGTTCTTGAGGCAATTTTAATAGAAATAAAAATGAGAGTAAGAGAAAAAGTAATGGTATCATTATATTCACCATTTTAGTTGCGACAAGACAAATTTCTAACCTCAGCAAAATGTATAACCGTTGAGAAGCAACACACGAAATACCAGAAGCTTGCGCACCAACCGAACAAAGTATTTGCGTGCCCGGGGAAAAAAATCCGCCATTTTAAATTTTTTTGGCGATCTGTAGGAAAAAAGCCGGTATTTTCACTAATAATCCATAACTTTTATGTTTAGTAGCATATGCATGCCAAATATCAAGGTCAAACATGCGCTAATAGTAACAAAACGGGCATTTCACAGTGATAAAATGAGTTTTCATTTTCAAAAAGTCTGACTTTGGGAGAGTGTTGTGAGATAATCTTACATACAAAGAAACAATTGATGGTACCAACATTTAGGCCAATGTATTGTCTATTAGAAAAATTGATAAAATTGGTAAAATGTTTAATCGTTCAGAGCCTACACACCGTAATCCAGAAGCCAGCGGTACAACTGAGCGAAAAATCCGCCATTTTAAAATTTTTTCAGCCATTTGTAGATATAAAGTCGGTTATTTCACTACACGACCTTCATAATCATGTAATGCTGCTCATACATGCCAACGTACAAGTCTGTAGATGCAATAGTAGAGACGTGACGGGCATTTTACCGAGATTTACTGGGGTATCAATTTCATAAAGTGAGATTTTTGGGGATTGTTGTGAGAAATCCTTGAGTAATAAGAAAAAACTAAAGGTATATTTTTGTACCGCATTTAATTAGCTACAACAATAATTCATAACATTGGTAAAATGTCTTACCGTTCAGAGGCAACACAATGAATTCGAGACACCTACGCCGCAATTGAGCGAATTATCCGCCATTTTTTAATTTTTTTCGTCATTTTGTTAATAGAAAGACGGCGTTTTTGCTTTATATCCATAAGGATCATATAACGTACCATATGGCTTCCAAATTTCAAGGTCATATCTCTACTATTAGAGACGTGACATTCCTTTACAATATATCGAAAGGACACATACTCGGACGTAATCATCCCGAGTAATTCTTTTTCACCACCACAGCCACAAATTTGCAGGCATACATTCTATGATAAACCGGCTAATATCCATACCCCTATCGGACTCCTCCTATCAAGAGGAACTAAAAACAATAAAAATGATCACCGAAAGTAATGGATATCACTGTTCCTTCCCTCACCTTGACGGTTGCTTCTTCGCATTACCCTCACCCTCCCTCCCTATCCATCCCCCGTTTCCCCCCCCCCTTGTTACTTAACCTCGCTTCCCCCCCTTGAGAATTGGATATATATATATATATATATATATATATATATGTGGCGCACCTCCTAAGAACTTTGAGAATTGTACCCTTGATAATGACGCGACAGCGTTGAAACCGGTTGGGAAAATAAATCTTTGTGGAATATTACTAAGTGTTTTTAAATTCTCCCACGTTATGTTATTCCACCAAGTAGAGCCGTCAACAGTTGAAATATTGAGAACCGAATGTATAATTTTCGAAAACATCGAAAAACAGCAATTTTTTATTTTTTTTTCGGCGGGTTCCGGTTGGAAATTCCCAGTTTTCGGAATTTTTCCTCCGATAAATTCTTCCATAGAAGGTCCGTGCCAAATTTCATGTTCCTACCCGATCTAGAAGTGGTCGGGTATTTATATACGTGAGTGAGTGAGTGAGTCAGTCACACATCCCATTGTATATATAACGGAGGATTATTAAATTACACAGCGTTTTTTCCACGGAAATTTTGTTGGTATAACATCTTTCACTGTGGTCACGATATCGCATCATGGAATACGCGTCGTATCAATGAACGTCTGTGGAAAAGTCAGTTGTGCACATGCATCAATGGATAACTGATAACGCATTGACCAAAACATATGGTCAATCGCAGAAGTAAGGGGAAAACAGAAGTTGGCGGAATCAATAGTAAAAAGGGGATCCTAAGTACTTCAGACAGGGCTAAAGCCAGTCTGAATTCCATGCATACATTACAGGTAAGTATCCTCGTGCCGTATTCTCTCCATCTCGCAACAAACCTCGAGGATCCCATTATCTCTCTGGGAATCGGAAATGAAACTGTTAAGCGGGAGGAGCCAAGTAGAAGGAAACTGGTTCCCGGCACCAACACCATCCAGAATCCTCCTGAGGACGTCATCCCTCTCAAATGTTGGGCGATGCTGAGGGAATCCGTCCAGTCTCCTGATTTTGGGAAGGCAAAGAGAGGGGGTAACGGGATGACAGCTACGCGACGAAACATTTTCTCGGAAAATACCTGAGGTCGGCTTTGCGATAATAGGCACAATCTCACCCACAAGAACACATAACGAGAAGCTCAATCCTCGGCAAACGCATGGGAGTAGAGAGTGAAGGCGAAGAGATTGTGAAAAGTCTGCTCTCTTCCTCCCTAGAGATCTCGCATCTACTTCAACCGTTTCTCACCCTCGTTCCCCGTATCCCTTTAACACCAAAAGAAGGGGTAGAGGAAAAAATAACTCTTTTTAAGAGTTCTGGGATGGGTGAAGAGGCTGAGGAATAAAAAAAATACAAAAAAACTCACCGTGGAAGAGCAGCGAAACAAGTACTACAAAGAGGGATTTGGTGGGTAGGTTGGAGAATGTTGGAGTGGGAGGACGAGGAAGAGGAAAAAAGGGTTTTGAGGCTGGGATGAATTATAATAATGATTTTCTGCCTCGCAATTATGTGCAATGCTCTTGATAATTTCGAGGACGTTAATGAGAATGGGAAGAGAAGGAAGATGAGGAGAAGGTAGAAGAGGATCCGCTTCAAATTTTACGATGGGAAGAGGAAAAGACTATTTTTGGCTTAATTCCCTTGAGGAATTACGCCCTAAAGCGAAATAAGAGGCCCTCACTAATTAGCGTAATCGTAATTAGGGAGATTAAGCGAGGGAAGCTCTTGCCTAAATTATTTTCCGCAAATACTTGTACCATTTTTTTTTCATTACAAACCAGACGAGCAACAAGCTCAGTGCAAAGCAACGCTAAGACGGAATTGACTCTGCGAACAATAGTCTCGTAGGCCCCGTGATTGAATCTTTTTTAAAGGCATATGCAATAAGTAACGAGAAATATTTATCTTTACACGAAATGCACAGTCATCAATTGCTAATTATTTCTTCTAGAGCACAGTCAGGTTTGCTTACAGGAAAACCCTTTACACCTTAAAAAAAAAAACCGTTGGGAAAAAATGGAATCTTCTGAATTATAATTGAGAGATATTTTTCACTAATTATACCAAGAAATGCTTACACAATTGTTCATTTATTTAATAAATTCCGTTTATACACTGCTTTTTTTACTGGTCGAGACTGATTCTCTCGAAACATTCTAATATGCACCAGACTTAATATTTTATGGTTACATTAGACATCACTCTAGATGCCACTGGACTACGAAAGATTATAAAAATGATATACTTGATTGCTAATCCGCAGAAGTATCAAAAACAGAGCACATAGATGAAAACTGAAGTTTTCAACTGTCTGATTAGTACATGATATATCTGTTTTTAAGATAAGATCTTTGCTCTACATAATGTACGATCTAAAAACGGGTTTTAAATTTATTACCACTGTTCAGTAAATCATAATCGAGGGGCTGATTTTCAAAATCTGTCTCGGGAAAATTTCAACCAATTGCCATGGTATAAGGCTTGGAATATTGGGGTGATTTTAAATACCTGCAAAGTATACAAAACTATTTTGTTTTCTCTCTTTCAAGAATTTCAACGTATATCCGCCACATGTAATTGGAATCAACAGAATAACTGGAAATAAAAATACGGATGACAGTGATTAAATCTGTGAACACGGGCCTGCAGTATTGAGTCAAGACGTTGATTATGCCTAAAAAATGTGCTAAATAAATGACAAGCCTTCAAACATTTAAAATCACTGCATTAACAAATGATATGGTACGAAGTGACTCACAGGGGTGAATATACACCAAGCGTTGAAATTTGTCATTTAAATAAAGTCAAATGATTTTTTTTACAACGAATTTCAACCCTTGGTGCTGTACTAAACAGATATTAAAATGGTGCAACTTATATAATGTTGATTATTTATGATGTTCCTCGTAATTGGTTATGCTATTCAAAGAAATAATACTCTCTCTCTCTCTCCCTCTCTCTCTCTCTCTCTCCCTCACTCTTCATGGCGCTACAGCCCTTAGTGGGTCTTGGCCTCCTCCACAGTTTGCCTCCCTTATCATTTACCCTACTCCTCCATCCCTTGATGTTCATTATTTGCAGGTTTGCAGTAACATCATCTATTCATCTGATTCTTAGACTGCCTTCCTTCTTGTGTGGTAGAACTTTTCCCTCATTATTCTTTTGAACATTCTTTCTTCCGCCTTTCTCTCTACCTGACCCAGCCACTCCATTCTCCGAGCTTTCACATATCTAGCTATGCCTTGGCCTTCAATTAATTGATCCAGCTCTGCATTATACCTTATTCTCCATTCATCATTTTTCTTTACAGGTCCATATATCTTCCTTAATATTTGTAGCTCAAATACTCTTAGGGCATTTTCATCTGATCTCTTCATGGTCCATGTCTCTGAACCGTAGGTGACCACTGGTCGGATCAACGCCTTATGTATTTTCATCTTTGTATTTCTTGTAATGAGTTGGTCCCTGAACAATCGTTTGTTTGCAAAATAATCTCGATTCCCCGCCTGTATTTTGTCCTTTATTTCTCTGATTATCTCATTATATGCCATTACCCCTAGATATCTGAAGAAGGAAACTCCTTCAAACTTCTTCTCCCCTATTATCAGACCCTATGCCACTCTCCTAGCCTCCTGTTAGGACATTATCATATACTTAGTCTTCTTTTCATTTACCTTAAGTCCAATTTTTTATGCTTCTTTTTCCATTCGCTCATAGATTTGTTTATGGCTGTGCGTTGTCCTTGTTATAACTGCAATTATCATCTGCGTACGCACATATCTGACTCAATTTCCCTAATATTGTACCCTTCTGTCAAGTAATAATACAGAGAAAAATAAAGCATGAAGTTATACATTTTGACAGTTTTACTTATGTATATTAAACTCTTGTAATATTATTTTTCAGTGTAAATAAAGTTTCAAGACAATGTGCAAATAAAATAGTGAAATTTCAGGGCAGCAATTGCTTCCAATGTCCCAATAGTTTGGGTACTAATTGAAATTGCAAATGTCAATTATTTCCCCAAATTTGAACGTTTTAGAGAAGTCACAGGTTTATTTCCATGTTCCTTTAAATGCAAAAAAAGTGATGAGGTAGATTTTGAAACTCCCCCCCCCCTCACATTGATTGTGGGAGTGATATGGATGGATGCACTTACTGGCAAGGTGAATTCTGGCGGCTCACGCCCCCACGGCTTATTACACGTTGTATTAATATCCAGAGAGGCAGATTCAGGTTCGATATTGATGTAATTACGATTTCTACTACGGTTATCATGGCAAAATTCCATCAATCCATCGAATTAAAAGTTGATGCTCTTACGTGGTCTAGAAGTATGACATGATTGATAAATGAGGCACTAAGTGACTTCCACAAATTCAATCTCACACGACTGATTTCGGCTGTGAATCCATCCTAAGATACATAAAATTTGGTTACTATAGTCCCTGGCGTTGGTATAACAAGCGAAACAGGTCGCGTGAGAATAATTTTGTGGAAGTGAATGAATTTTTGAATTTATTTTAAACAAGTAAGTAAATACAAGTTCACTGAGTACCTATTTTATCAAACAATGAATCTACATGAGTTGCTGCGGTAGTCTTTCAGTTTGACATACTTCGACATCTTGATCTTTCTATCTACCACTTGTAGACGGGATAAAATGCATGATCTACATCTTTATCTACATTCTACCTTCCAAGCCGCCGTATGGGTGTGCAGCAGGGGTTTGTAGAACTTCAGCCGCGTAAATGTGTATAGGATAAGGTTTTGGGAGTTAAAATGGTGAACTGTATTATGTGAATGTATTATTGATTGGAGGACAGTATTTATTATGATCACTTCTTGTGCGTGGAAAGAACGAATATTTGTATATATCTGTTCAGCAATGTATCTCTCTTATTTTATCGTTTCTATCTGACCTGAAAATGTAGTGTGGCATCAAAATGATACTTTCTGTGTTGCTCTGAATTTCTGTTGCTGTTCTGAAATTTTCAATAATATAGGAAAAACAAGCGGGTAATGCTTCCGAATTTAGGTCGATCATGCAATCCTCAAATACAGTAATGAAGTGGGAATATGAATTTCCTCCAGGACGTAAGACGACGCCCTTATATGTGAAAAAGCATTACTGATATGTGAGAAATTCATGTTGAGTAAATCTAACACAAAGTTGGAAACCCGAGTCATGGTAAAAGTAACATTGCCTTCGGTATGCCCTCCACAGAGTTGTAGTTTAAATGGGAAAAATCTCGACCACAGTTGGGATTCGAAACTGACCCTTTGGGATGGGAGGCCAGTGCATAAACCCATCAACCCACTTGCAAAATATATTTCAAGATAAATCTTTATTTTCTCTTGACTTTCCGGTTGCTCGGAATTTTCTAGAGGACTTGTTTTCTCGAGGAAAGATGGAAAACGCAAAATTTTTATTGCGCGGCGCTCTCCGTAGATTTCGAGCAATATCGCCTCTCAACTGTCATAGGAGTGGAATAGACCGAAAAGGCTCGTCGTGAATTCTCATATATATATGTACACATATAGACTTGCGCAATAAGATCGAATTATCGCGGGGCGCGGATTGACTAAAAATTCTACCACCCTAGCAACGTTTCGGCCGATCTCAAGTTTAAAAAATGCAAACCTCGGTTTCCATGGAAACGACACCGCTCCCTCTCAATTCCCTATCCTTGGGAAGCTTCCTCAATGCCAATTTCCTTCCCTTTCCTCTCTCTCTCTCTCGAATCCAAACATTGACGCCGCTCACGCACTTATCCTACGCCCCCTCACTTCCCACATTCTCCCCCCCCACCCCACCCCACCCCCCTCTATTCGTTCCCTATTTGTCTCCCCTTCTTCCGTCGTGGCGTACCCAGGAAATTGCGAGCCGTATCAGTGTGGTGAATTGGGCGATGATTTCTGACATTTCTGGTTCGAATCTCAGGAGAGGCTATTTTTCATTCATCAGTAGAATTCATATGCTACTTCTGATTGAACACAGCAGGTGACACTCATTGTAATTCAACAGGGGGAAAATATTGATCAATATGAATGGGGTAATAATAACACCCTCTCGATTTGATGATCGATGCACATGCGCTAAAGATTTTGCAAACTAATGACTAAGATTGGGTACAAGTGCTCCATGCCGTACGCCATCTTAGTACTCGGGTTAGCCGCTAGTGGTGCAAGTAGAACTTACTTCAAACCAAGGAAAAAACCAAAGAACTTGCTTCAAACGGATCCTATTCTTCAAATATTGATTTCCCTAGATCTCGATGAAAGTTTTAGTTTCAAGTAATAAATTTGAAGCCAGATTTATGTACAGAAATAAGAATATTCTATACGACACCAGGAAGTTTTAAAAATATATATCAGCGGCATTGTTTTTGGCTTTGAGGTAAACTCCCTCGATCACAAATTTATAAAAGGTTATATTTTCGTAGAACTCCCCAGTGTAGCCACTCGAATCAGGCACAAGTTCCTCGCAATTAGTTTAGTGGTTTTCCAGAATAAGATTGACAAAAATACCCGCAGACAGACCGACACTACTCGATGTCCATACATTACTATCGGATAGTTATCGACCACAAACGGTAGCAACTGGCGATTGTCAGCGACAAAATGAAATTCAACCGCTCAGAGTGGCTGTTTGCGCATGCGTAGTCCATCTTGCGTTCAGATATGCCGTGGCAGATAGCTGTGATGAAATTCGCATATTGTCCTTTATTTCTTCACGGTAGTCACCGACAGCCAGAGATAGCCTGCTATTCTGCTTAATTAAAGGTAACCAGGACGTGGCGATCGCTGTCCACCGCCGGCTCTCCCCACGAATGAAGAGGTTGGTCTCGCTGGTGGCGCGGTAAAATCCTCGCCAACGAACCCGAAGCTCGCTGGCTAGATTTCCACGAAGGTGGTATTTCACTATTCAAGGCACTGTATGTGAGTTCGTTTAAATAAACAATCATAATTGAATAGGCACACAAACAGTTTGTGATAGCTGTTGCCCCGTTGTGGAAATCAAAATGTCTAATTGGATGCTAGGTACAGATTATTTCTCGGGAATTGAGTCCGTCGGATGAGACTTCACACTGTGGACCCCTTAGCGCTAGAGCAAAGCCGGCTTTATCGATAATTTTAATATTAGACTGGCGTTCTCTCTGCTTCCTTTCGCTTTCCTAAATATCCTCAATATTGAGCTCAAATTCTCAATGATTTACCAAATAATCCAAGCGACTCACCGAAAGACTCCCTCAATGACATACCCACCTGTCTCCAATGAGTAAAGAACCTCAGTTGTCGGTCGCCTCCCAAAATAACCACTCAATTACCATTATTTTTATTACCATTCTATTAACATACCAAATATTCATGATCAAGCTTACAAATAGGAAGGAAGAATAAAAAACAGATATGCTGATGTAACCATGATGATGTCAACCAACAAGTGACACGCTTCACACATCTATGTTCTTTTGTTAGTATATTTTGACACGAGATATGTTGTCACTATTCTCCCTCAAGGGCGTATCACCGGGACACCATTCTCCCGTCGACAATGGAGACAATTAAAAATAACAAGAGTCGCAGTCTGTAAAAAATGGAGGATAGATGAATTGTACGCCCTCTGTGCTCACAGCGCATAGAGAGCATACATAACGACTTCACGAGGCATATAGCTCATCCTCTTTAATTTTTAATCGGCAACTTCGCCATTTTAATATAAAACGTTGCCAACTAATATTTTATTTTATAATACATGCTTTTCCCAGATTTTTGAGCGGCTTGATTTACTGGCTTTTACGCAGAAAGGCCGCACTCGATTCTCGGCAGGAAAACAGTTACTTGGTGGCTCTGGGGTAAAGTCCTCGCCTTCAAATTCACAACTTCGTGGATGCGAGTTCTGTTTCTGGTCGGATCCGCCCACTGTATAGTCTTGCACTCTTTGTTCAAGCATAATTATACAAGCAACACTTTTAAAAGGCCTGAGGTATGTTTTGATAAATGAGGTAATATGCTCAACCACATTAGTGTGTGGAATAACCATTATTGCCGTTAACTGCACACGTTCAGCTCTAAAGAAATGCGAACAACTCGCTACATTTTCCCCATTTAAGGAGGAGAATAATCAATATCAAGTTAAAAATGAAATAGGCAAAATAAAATCAAGGAAATCTTTAAGATCTTAAAGATAAAAGAGAGGAATTAATAACAAATATAAGTACGAAAAAAAATGAAAATAAATAATCCAGAAAGCCACGTGTCTGCGAACTGCGGAAACACATATGGATACTTCTAGAGGAAAAAAAGATGAAAAAACAAACTTTTCGACTTCAGGCGTCACTCCGTGGATGAATCGTAGAATGCTTCTCACTGTTCCACAATTATAATTTTCATGATTGGGGAAATGTGCGAAGCATCTTTTCAATGTGGAGTTGAGGATAGTTAGTCCAACTCAAGACTGCCATTATCCATTGAAGCGAAAGTGTCGGCACTGTTACCCGAACACATTTCAGTAAATTTACGCAACTATAATGCGGAACAATACGGAACTTCAGGCGAAGTTCCTTATCGATTCACTCACCTTTTTTGCCAAATATTCTAATATCCCAAGTTCCGCGAAGATGATATGTAGCACCATCCTTTATTGTCCTATCTGTAATTATGTGTAATCCCTGAAACATCAGCAAGTAGTAAGCACATAATACGAGACGGTAAAGTATATGATAAGTTTTCAAGCATCTCTACTGAAATGACTAATAGTTATACATCAGTGGATCCTTTGTACCAACCTCTTCAAGTGAAATATATTCTATCTCTGGAGTTTTGGGTAAAAAAATCTTTAGTCAACGTTTAGCATACGTATTTATGCTTCTTCATACTCAACGTAAAAGAAAATCAGCAGAATATAATTGAACATTCAAAAGGAACTCTCTAAGAGACCTGGAGAAGTTTAAATAAATCTGCCACACGTTTGAAAATGAGGAGTGGAAAAAAATTAATTTTCTATCCATTGCTCGAAACATAAAATTCCAAAAAATCCACATTATTGTATAAAATGGAATCAAATCAAGTGAGGCAAGAGCGACTAAGACTTGGGAATCCTTCGATCCACTTCAACCATAATCCATCACTACAGAAGTTTTGGCACCGACAGCCCTTTTGAATTGCCCGATCGTTTGACCAACTTCCCTTCTCACGTACTCGCGTCCTAACAACCCATCTCCTGCCACGCACCTCTGCAAGGATGATATGTGGCTCTCTGGATCCATACTTGGTTATTCCTCCCAAAACACCGTTCTCTGAAAAAAATACAACACATCCCCTCCTCCGCCTCCAATTCGTACAGCACAACAGCGCTCGGGGCGCATTTCATATTCCCTCTCGCGAAGGACGAGATGCCACGCACAATCCCAATTCCAAATGTCCTGCCCTTTTTCATTCCTTTTTTTTATCCAGCCAGCATTGGAATTGGTGGGGCGGGCGTTTTCTCTTTCTTTCTCTCTCTCTCTCTGGTATGCACACGTCTTCCCTGCCTTTCTCCCAACCCTGCTCTGCGATACCACAACCACCACCACCAACGCCTTCCTCTCTCCCCGCGCGCTCAATTCCTTCGGCCATTTGAAAAGATGGTCCAATCCACCTCCACGCTCCGCTTTTTTCATCTCCGCCCCATCTCCGCCCCCTGGCCTCCGTTCATTCAACCCCCGTCCCCTTTTACACACGACCCCTTTACCCCCGCCTACGTTCCCGATTCCCTTATCTCCCTCCCTCCCCCTCCAACCCTCGTTATGCACCCTCCCGACCTAACCCATCTTGCCAGAATAACCTCGCGATCGTTCCCGCTTTCCAAATATCCACCGTGTTATTCCACCCGCTCCTCTCCACTTTTTTGTATTATTTAACGGTTTTCCTTCATATCTCCCTCCAAGCCCCTCCGACCTATTGGGATGCAAAACTGGTCTAACCACCCCCGAAACCTCCTCCCACCACCCAAACCGAACCGTATTCTCGATCAATTTCCATTCAAATGCGTTTCATCTTCATAAATTAATTCCTTGGCCTCATTTGCCAATGGGAGCAAAATATATTTCCTTTCACTGAGACTCCGTTTTATTTAATCATCATTAGTGTTTCGATCCTATGATTGGTTGCCCGAAGCCTCATAGTCCTTTTTGTATATGGCTAGTAATATGACATCCCAGTGAAAGTCTCTCTTAAGTCCCAATACACTGTTTTGCGTAAGTAAAAATCTCTATCCCTATTGGGATCCATCCTTCCATTTCTCTCTCGATAATTTTCCTCACATATTCGTTGTCTGTGCGCATATCTCATCCCCCCCATGTCCTACGCTGTCATTTTAATTTTTGATAAAGTTGTTCTCTTCTCCCTTCGTGAGCATTCATTTTCTACTTTACGTGCTCACTTATTCCATAGTTTCCTTAATTATGGCAGCTCAATTTGTTGGATAATGTCACATCTAATAGTTTGATGGATAGGGAGGTAAAATCCATTAATGAAATTATTGAATGCTGCGTTGCAAAATGTCATTCTATGCGTTACTTCCTCCTTCCAAAACACTAGGGTATGTTGATTAAAATAACGATTACAGTTTTTACTCTTTTAGCGAAATTTGAGTTAGAATATAGTCGGGAAGGAATAAGGAAAGTTAGTGAAGGTAAAGAATGAAAAAAGGAGACTGGAAGGCTGATGATCGAATGGATGGGTCCAATAACTAAAGTCTTTTGAATCCTTTAAAGGTTTTCGAAGAAGAAGTGGAGAAGGCATGCTATCAAAAAACGCTATGGTAAGAGAGAAAATCAATTCGAAAAATTTAGAGAGACAAAAGTTTACCTGAGATCTCAGGGAAAACATCCACGAATGGCAATATTGGTTAAAAAGCATGTTAAGAACGGTGACAAAACAATGAACATTAAGGAACAATCGCATTATTCCACTTCTTTCAAATTTCCAGCAAATGTGTGAAAAAGAGTGATTGTTGTTCTCATTACGACGGACTTTAACCACATTACGCATGAGTCTGCTTAACCTCTTATTAATGGAAAAATGACACTGACAAGGAGAAGATTTTTTTTATAACACTCGCGTATTTTGGAACAGCCAGCGCATATTTTTTTACCGTGAGGAAACTTTTACAAAACACAGAAACAAGACAATCACGACCCGGGTTTCCGAGAGCCATCATACGGTGGTTTAAATTTTATCACATTTCCATGATAAACCTATCAGTAAGTGTAAAAGTGGTGGATGAGGTCACATTCTTGGTAGAGTGAGAGAATGCTCATTTTGCAATAACGGATAGGTTAGGGTTATTAGCGAGTAGCAGACATTCATTAATGAAATTAGCATCAGGGTGACGACATCTTTTTAAAACGTCTAGCTATTCTAAATAATTGAGCCCGCGTTGGTCATTTTTAAAATGCAACACATTCAGATTTCAAATCACCCTGGTGGTCACCAGTGAAATGGCGTTTAGCGAAGTAATTTTTTCTGTCATGATTGTTTTTAAAAGCTCAGTAGTACACCATAGTTATACTCTGAGCATTTATGGACGTCTGCTCCACGTAAAACCCCATCACAGTCATTCATCTGGCATTACAGTTCATATCTACCGCTTTATGCAAATAGTGTCTCTCTAGTCAATGCAGTGCTTGAGCATTTTGCAGTATGTTTTTGAGCGTATAAGATGACTGGTATGACATTCAAAATTTTGACCTCGGAAAATATTTAAAATTTTTTGTTACATTTCCAAAATTAATTACTGAACATATTTTTTTAAATTTCTTCTAAAATCATCTCCAGGATTAAAAGGTTGGATAAAGCTTTCTTTCCTTTTTTCTATAATTTATCCACTGTTCCTGGTGAATAATCGCTCACAAATTGCTTCATTATCATTGCTTTTCTTTGCCAAATGCAACCTTGTTGAGAGGGAAAGTATGTTTCCGGTTAATTAAAGCATGGAACGCAGCCAATTTTCGTGAGTGGCAATGCCTTGAATCGACCGGCATGGCAGTATTGGTGAAGGCAGATTTTTTTATGAATGGAAAAGGCATGTCGATCATTCACTCGGGAAACAAAATCCAAATGGTTAATAGAACGACTGGTGTCAGTTTCACTAGTAAAAAATCGATTTGTGGGAGAACTTTGTGAAACATCTTGTTGCAATTGCTCAATTGTCGGTCCATTGCATTCAATGAAATCCAAATATCGTCAACCTACCGATACCAGTATATTGCCGTTTATAATACAGGCTCTGGGGGGAGTGTACTTGGTTACGGAACCACTAGGAATGATTCCGTAACCAAGGGCTCATATTGCACAACAACGATTGGTTGGGGAGTTTTTATTGACGAGTTTTGATCACATGGGTGGATAACTTAAGAATATAATATATTGCTTGTAGCGTCTCAATCGCGATATTAAGCTCCATTGTGCGCGAGGAAAACGCAATGGAGAAGGCCTTGTGATATTTTTATGAGTGGTTTGAACACATCACAATCTCGAACCCATCGTAATTGTATCACGTGACTCCTTAGCCACGAGCTCAAAATTATTCCGAGTGGTTTCAAACACAACCCCTAATGTCCAGAGATAAACAGTTCATTTTCATAGTGATCTAGAAAAATGTCTGCAAGTGACACAGAGAGCGGGAAGCCCATCACTAAACCCTAAGTCTAATGATAAAAATACATATTGATTCGGGAGACACGGGATTCGAAGCACTGCGGTGTAAACATTAGCGTATACTCATCGTTATTAGAGTTAATTTTGCAGCATGAAGAATTATTTACGCCAGTGCAGTCCGTCTTGCGTTCATTTAGACGTAGCTAAGGACTGTGTCGGGATGCGCATGTAGTTCTTCATTTGCGAGAAGTAGGTTCTATAAAATACGATGTGTGTAAGTTATCTTGGCTCCTAGAATAGATCCCATATTACTAAATGATGAAAACATTAAGCACCAATTGCTCATGGAAGTTGGAATTAATAGAAAATAAAGAGCACTAGGAGATAGTGCCCATTGAGTTTTAAAGGGGGGAAATTATGTGTTTAATTCTTGCGTACCTGTTAGTAAAAGATCCCTCCCAAGGTAGAAGTCAGAGTTCATATGCAAGGTGGCAGTTGGAGAGAAACTTTCCTTGGAGAGGTTGGGATAAAATTACTCCAGCTACTATGTATGTCGATGAATCCAATTATGGGTGATCTCTTACTCTTCCTTTGTACTTTCCTCTTAATTACGACCATGAATGAAGACCCGGGAATTTCCCGAGTCTTCCTCTGGTGACTATTCCCTCTATTATTGTCTTCAATTACGTTCTTCCCAAAACCATTGCGTCTCGGGGTGTGTCCAATCAATCTTGTTCTTCTTTTCTGGATTGTATTTTATTGGGCCCTTTCCTCTTCTAATCTTCAGCTAACATCATCATTTCTTATTTTTCCCATTTATTTTATCTTCAGCATCCTCCTCCAGCACCAGGTCTCCAAGGCTTCTAGTCTTTTCTGGTTAACTTTTCCAATGGTGCAAGCTTCCAATCCATCGAGTGCCACACTCCACACGAATGTATTCACGTACCTTTTCCAAGTTGGTACTCTTATCTTCTTTGAGCACAGCAGTTGTCTTTCACCCATGAACGCTTTTTTAGCTTGGGCTATTCTCCGAAAGATGTCCGTTGGACTTTTATCGTCCCACGTGATGGTACTTCCGAGATAGGTGAAGGAATCCAGTTATTCCAATTTTTATCCTCTGTGGGTGACTTCTACATTCAGATTTTCTATTCCGTGTACTAGGATTTCAGTCTTCATCTTATTAATTTTTATTTTGTCTTCTTGGAGGACATGGTTTATTGCGTTTAGTGACCTTTAAAGATCATCGCAGTTTACAGCTATGACTGCCATATCTGGGAAGCGGGATGTACTTATTTCTTTTCCCTTTATTCAGCTCAGTCCGATTTCTTGTGCTTCTCTAATGGCCTCCTCCAAGTTCATGTTGAAATGTGCTGGAGGGAGGTTGAATTCTAGTATTGTTTGTATTGTATTGTTGCCTGGTTGTATTATTATTATATTGTTATCTGACTAATGCCGCAGTGCAAAAATTAATCGTTGTATTACGCCGGGAAATGAGCACTATTTAGGTTTCAAGAAGATTTATAAAAACATAGATAAAAATGAATTGATATAAACATATTTATGATAGTAATAAAGTAAAATTGCATTGTCACCTGACTCACGCCTCTGTGCAAAATTATATCATTATATTACGTCAATAAATGAGTTGAATTAAGATTGCAAGGTGGGAGGGCACGGTTAAACCATTCTCAGTGAAAGGAAAACGTGTAAAAAATGGCGAGGTTTGCTACTCAAAGAAGAAGGAAAATTATGGAAAAATAGTGGTACAGTCTTCTTTAAAGGAAAGGAGAGAAAGTGTAGGAAATGAAAGTCCGCGTTGTTCTCGGTGTGAAAAAGCGTCTCACGCTCCCGAAGCAATCGGAGTGGAGCGTGACACTTGGCGTCCATTCCATGCACAGAGGGAGAATGAGAGTGGGTAAGGGTGATTGGCGGGGGGTGCAGAGGAGAAAGGACCCCCTGGACTTCCATTCCGCCCTCGCGATCAGAAATGCACCGAATTCAAAAGGCGCGCTCATCATTTATCCAGTCAAGTAAATCATCCATAACAATGGGCTTTCCGGGAAAACGTATCGGCGAAAGGTGAGCATCCATGCTCCACCCCGAGCCGGGACCTTCCCTGGATAATACGACCGCGGGGAAATCTCAGAGAACCTCTTTTCACGAGGCGAGAGTGCTGGCGGCAATATTTCGTTTCACGAGGCATCCTTGAATCCCATTCGCAGGAAACCTCTGTTTTTACTGCAAATGGGCGACCATCCGTTTTTGTGTGAGCTTTTGTATAAAACGCAAAACCTTCAACTGCCTTGGTGGAGATAGAGTTGTCACCATACGCTTTATATTTGGACGCAAATTCCACAGCTATCCCATCATGATAGGCCGAACACTAAGAGGAAATAGCAAAAACGACTCATGTTTTATATAAGTATAATTTTGGAATAAGAGGATTTAGTTATAACAGAGACAAACATTGCATTTTTCCACAAAATATAAGCTTTTGTTTCTTCCGAAAAAGTGCAATTATTGTTTTTGTTATAATATATATAAATATATTATAATATATATTTGTATAATATAATATATTTTGTGGAAACGTGTAATTGTTGTTTCTGTTATAATATGATGAACTTCCACGATATCTCGCCTCTGAAAAGTGTTGAAATTATTGAAAAAATTTATAGTTTTCCAATCCGATAATATACAATGCTATTTAGTTACACTGAAAATGCTGACGTAGGTTAGCATTTTTCAGAATTTAATTCAATAAAAACGATGATTTTTAGCTAATAACATACACTAGGACTATACTGACATGACTAAAAAGAGAGAACTCTTAGTATTTTCCACACTTCAAACTTTAATTCCCGACACAGGTTTCGACTGCCTTGCAGTCATTTTCAAAGGTACATTATACATGGTATGCGAGTTAATATATAGATCTGGGGAGGGGAAGGGGTGGGGGAAGAAGTGGTTGGTTGACGTCAGAGACGTGCGTCACGGTCAGTGGGAGGTGGTGGGGGGAAAGGTATGGATAATAGGGGAGAGTGGGAGGGAAAAACACATTCATTGAAGGAGATTCTCACTTATGCTCTTGGCAGCACTAAAACTTTCGAAATGTTCTAAGTAGTCCAATTTGGCTCCTTTCTTCTCAACGTGTAGCACTTCCGGCGAAAAGTCACTTAAATGGTCCTCTTCGATTAAATGTTTAGCAAAGGCTGATGAAACATCTCCTTTTACCCAACACGCTCTATGTTCTCGAGCCCTTACTGAGATGGCTCGACCACTTTGTCCAATGTATATCGAAGTACAATTGGGAGTAGTACATTTAAGCTTATATACACCACTTTTGTTTACAGATTTCACTTCGTCCTTTGAGTTGAACAACAATTTGCCCAAAGTATTTGGGGTGTAAAATGAAACATTAAACTTGTTCTTTGGGAAGGTGTCAATTAATTTATAAGATATGTTCCCCAGAAAGGGAAGTTTACACTATCGTTTGAGTGGCTCGTCAAGTTTGTAAAAACTGAGTGAAGTGATTAATTTAATAGTTTCTTTCTTAGTTACACGTTTTAATATTTTGTCAATTAATTCTGTCTTATATCCATTATTGAAAGCGATCAATTTTATTATGTTCAACTCGGATTGGAAGTTGGGCTCGGTTAGTGGTATAGGAACAAGGCGGTGAATCATGGAATAAAAGCTAGAATGCTTGTGGGAATGGTGATGGCAAGAATCATTAGAAATAACTGCGTCAGTATATGTGGGTTTGCGGAAGATGGAAAATTCATGGTAGTCATTCGTTATGTCTATTGCTAGGTCAAGGAAATTAATCTTATTTCCTCCTGTTTCTACCGTGAACTTTATAGAATGGTGTAAATGATTTAAAACATTTAAAAACCTGTCAACCTGTCAACCCTAAACATTTTGAGTGCTGCCAAGAACATAAGTGAGAATCTCCTTCAATGAATGTGTTTTTCCCTCCCACTCTCCCCTATTATCCATACACCTTTCCCCCCACCACCTCCCACTGACCGTGACGTACGTCTCTGACGTCAACCAACCACTTCTTCCCCCACCCCTTCCCCTCCCCAGATCTATATATTAACTCGCATACCATGTATAATGTACCTTTGAAAATGATTGCAAGGCAGTCGAAACCTGGGTCGGGAATTAAAGTTTTAAGTGTGGAAAATATTGGGAGTTCTCTCTTTTTACTCATGTCAGTAGAGTCATTTCACAAAGTTACGCCTTCAACCATTAAGTTTACTATGACTATACTTGAATGCTGGTCAACATTTTTTAATCAAAAGATCACTCCTAACAGGAAGACGAAAAAGTAATGAAATTCATCCATGACTAGTAATATAAAAATATCCAATGTATAAGGCAATAATTGTTGTGTGGCCTACACCTGATGAGTCAATGATGTAAAATATTACAGTGGTAGAAAATGGCTGAGGAAAGAAGTCCGTATTTTTCAATGTGCCTTCTAGCTCTAGTAAGTCAACTGAAGATGGCAGTAAAACTTTGTCTGTAAAACACGTTAAGCAAGTATGACTACATATATTATATACATATTGGCTTTAACAAGTATATTGAATTTCTGTTCAAATAAAAATTTATCATTACGTAACATGGTTTTGTACCTCTTTGCAGATTGAGGATTTTTTTCAGTTTTCTGTTTTGTCCGAAGAGATTTTCATATGATCATCTCCAATTACACTGATTCTTACTTATAGGGAAGTTATGCAAATAAATTCATGGCGTAAATTATCAAGCACTTCTTCCATATCCAACATAAATAATTAGAGTAAAGGCGATTTTCCCCTTTGATAAATTCAATTCAACCTAGATTTCGATGTAACAGATTATTAGTGCCCAATGATGATGATGTAGTACATCGAAACCTAGGTCGAATAAAATTTATCAAAGGGGAAAATTGCCTTTACCCTCATTTTTTAAGATTAATTCTATCCTCCACATCAAGCCTGATTCTTCTCATCTGTTCCATATTCAGGCAGTCTATGATGGAGAATGATATAAAATGGTTAAGCTTTCCTCCAAGTTCAGTACGTGGAGGAGAACGTGCAGCAATGTTGCGGAATATGTTTAAATTGATATAAGTTTACCAAACTAGTTTCAAGGAAGTCTCACTTATTTAGGCATCCGAGTTATTAACGCACGTTAAAAGTTGATACATGGAGATTCGCACGCTCGACTATCCAATTAGTGTCGAAGGGACGTGCAGTTCAAATGTTGGACTTCCATTACCTCCACTTTTTTTGTCTTCCTTTTGAAGGCGGTGCCTCTGCTTACGCCACAATTTAGATTTTTCACAGTTTTCATTTTGCCCTTTTTATTATTTCTTAATTATATAGTCATAATGTTTAACCGAAATTTGAATTATAGGAATTGACCGATATTTCTACATCATTAGAACTCTTAGAATGCTTCAAACACCGCTCTGCATCAATTAACGGCTATTTAGATGTCACTCAAACATTCTGAGTGAGCAAACAGGCGAAGAAAAATGTCATCTACGAAGAAAACCCTCTGAAGTTGAAGTTTCGATGGTCTCCGATTAGTGCTTACGTTCTTTGCATAAAGAAGTGTTTCTCTCATGTTGTTGCCTCGTATATTTGATATCTGGAAAACGTCCAAACACGTCTCATAATAGCAATTAGACTCCGAGATTAGTCACACGAGTTTCTTGCCTCGTGACCGCTGAATAAGTCAAACCGGGAGAAATAAATGGTGACCTGCAGCAGTGAAATAATGGTGGTTAAACGCAAAATTCGATAAACACGGTGTAACCACGTCTCTCCAGTTGCGGGCCATTCGAGTGCTAGTTAAGACGATTTTACCACTTTTTAGCCTCTTCCTCCAACAAAATACTACGTATGATCATGAGATTGAATTTTCTAAGACCAATGATTCTTCCAGATTTAAGATACCAATTGGAAAGTTGATCGTGAAATATCGAGTTATTTTAAATAAAGCTCATTGACCAAGCGTTCACGGTCTACCGGTACGAAGCAGCGGACGGGTAAACTTGGGCTACTCTAGTGAATACTACAGTACGGGATCTAATAAATATTGGTTTCTTAGGTGAATTGCCAATAGGCTGTAAGGGCGATGTTGTCAATAACAGCAAAAAAGTTAAAATAATGGTATTCATACCACTAAATTCTCATCAAGTGGGGCATCCATTACGTAAATAATATTTCCTAAGGTAACTGAATAAAATTTAGCGGAGAGTTGAAATTGCTTGTACGGCTTAGGGACAGGACACGAGGAGTAAGATTGTCAACTACATTCTCCATAAGAACCACACTAATGTGCAAGCTACAGCGGACGTAAAATTTAATTTTGAGACGGTTTTCAAAAAAAGAATTAAACTATTATGAGATTTTTCTGTCACAGTTTTATGATATTTGAATTTCTCAATATAATTGTGTATTGAGATACTCATACGATTCATTGATATTACTTGTGCAAAATTCCTTAGAGGAAAATCATTCACCTTGACAGGGACTCGAACCCGAATCCATTGATATCACTCCGAGTAATAACTGGCTTAAGAGAATCCATAAAAGTATTACCCTGGCTAGTTCCGGAATTTTCAAATTCAATATTATTTGTGACTTTCACTCAAATAGTAAACCTGAAAGTTGTTGCCGTTTGGCAAGAGGCAAACCAAAGGAGAATATCCACATTCTCCGCCGGCATATACGTATTCATACTACCGCTAAAAATCTGCAAGAATCCTGACTTAGCCACATGTGCGGTTTATTAAATTATGCTGCACTTCATCTCAAAAGTAACCTTACAGTTAAGCAAAGGCTTCTCTAGGGGTATTTCTCGCAGTTTTAAATGTTATAGAATACGTTTTTCGTCTGATTATGGCCTGAAAAATGCTTGAAGATTATCTTGTGAGTAGCACTAAAGTCCGACATAACATAATTTCGGAATCCAGCACGTGCAACAATGTAAAAGGAGTTAAAACATCCAAGTCCTAAATGTTTTTCGTCGGCCTAGTCAACATACCACGTACAGGAGAATAAAAACCTTTTTTTATTATTTTTGATCTTTTTTGACGTTAAAGGAGGTTTAATTACTACATCTAATAACACTACAGCCTTTCTATCTTTTTTCTGTCAACTTATAGACGGCTTGATAGAAGTGATCAGGGACTAATACTTTTAGCATAAAAACCAAAAATCGAATTTTTTTGGATTAGCGTGGCTTGTTAATGAGGCCGACGCTATGCATTAATCGAGTGGCCTTAATGGCCGTGCAAAGACGGGATTTTGGAGTGAGCATTACGAATGTTAGGTAAATTATTTTGAGAACTTTTTCACCCGGGTTTCGATCCCGAGCTCTCTGAATATAAAACTAGTATCCTAGCCATCTCGCCAGACCCATTTTAGAATGTAAGGATCGAATATTAAGGCAAAGATGTACGTGAGAAATGAAAGCCCTCAGTGTATAACGCAGCAGACTGTTTAAAGAGGATATTTCCTATGAGTAGGCATGTACCATGCGGACAAGAGATTGTATGATGCAGGGGATGAATGGGAAAGAGTTGAGGAAGGTATGAAAGGGTAAGTTGGGACGCAAGTATGCATATTGAAGTCATTCTTAGGAACTACAAAAAAGACTTGTCGACCGACCACACTCGTAAGGGGATGAACGGAGTGACGGTCAAATAGCTAACCATTTCAGGAGAAATTGGAGGGGGAGAAAATGGCCCCTTTGGATACTAAAAATAAGTACCCCAATAACATATTTCACGTGGACTTTATCATTTAACACGACTGGTTTTATATTATAAAGTTCTAGAAATATAATCCCTCACTATGATAGAATTCAAATATAATGTGCAGTAAATTGGCATTTAGGTTTTCACATAAAGGCATTCACAGCCGCATGAGTGCCCATTCATATTGTAGCTCTCATAATTTTAAGTAGACATTTGGAAACCTTAATATGGCAGGCCTTTGACGGAATGAAAGCAAAGAAGTATAATTTTCAAGCACATAGCTGTATATATGTAAAATCTCTTAACGAACAATTGCCAATAACTTGACATTTTTCATAACACCCTGATCATGGCCAAGGAAACATATTTATCATAAATTATGTACATTAAGGCTGGTTTTTTTTAGCGCCAACACTTTTTTCCACTCTCAAAATTCTCACAAGTTGAATACACATACTTTGGGTGTTACTGATGCTAAAGTTGAATCAAACAATTAAAACCTATGAGAGCGTTCATTCCCGACGCGTTATTAGAACTTGCGATCTTGGGTTTCATGCTGTTGCGTTATTGACCTGGTACATCTAACTCTCAGTGGCCATCAATTCTAAATTGGAGTTTTTATGCCTAGAAAGTTGATCATCTCTCTGCAAAATGGAGTCTCTGTGGAAAGTCACTGTCTGCTTCCGAGTGAGCTTGAAAATAGACGTACACTTACAAAATTTAAAAAAATATAACATCAAGGAATTCAAAATATACATGAAAATTTGGCATAGCAATTTTTATCATACTTTACCAACCTATTTACCGCAAAAACACATTAAAAGAGGGGAATATTGGTTTCACTAACGGTTTTACATGGGTTTATTTTTAAATATTCAAAATAGGACTAAGAAGGTATTTATTTAGCCGTACTTTAGTGTGGCAAACAATCAATACTCCTCTTTCTCATGCCTAATACTATCTTTTTCTCTCCCCTTTATCGATGCATTCACAATCTTACCTTCTCATTCCCGCATTCCTTTCCCATTTCTCGAACCCATTCGTCCAATTTCCATGACAAATGCCTCTCCACTTCCCTTCACCCACTCCCGAAAACTTCACTCCACTTTAGGCCGTGTCAAACCTTTCAGAACAGCCTGAGATATAAATAATGTATATTCCGAACCTTTCACCTTTGTCCTAAGGAGTGCTTCCCACTCAACCATGCGCCAAGACAAGTATTTCGCCTAAAACAAATTCGAAGCGTGTTTTCCCGGCGCATCCATGTTTTAAGATGTATATCATATGCTAAAAGGAAAGAGTAGTTTAAAAGTTTGAGGATTCCAAAGGCAAAGAGAAACTCTAGAGAGAAATTGACGAGCAAATGCACCGCTTGCAGCGATTTTAAAAGGTAAAATATTCTATTGAAACGTTAAAAAGTTCATTACCGACGGGTCTTCTTCCCTGGATTTGGTTTATTCTCTAGAGAGTTGGACAGAAAAGATTTAATAAGATTATCTCCCACTCTAATCTCACGCAATAACACATGCGATGTAAATAATCATAGCTCTCAGAGTAGACTAAAAATGTAACTAGAAAAGTATGGCGAAATAAAAGTAATGAGAATTTCACGCGGGAAGGATTTAAGGTGGGTTTGACGGAATGGACTTTATGGAACGGTCTAAAGAGTCATAGGGGCTTCCATAAAAGATGTTTGAGAGAATCATCATAAAAAGCTTTGGTAAATATATTTCTTTTGAAGATAGTTGATTGATTGGAAAAATCCAGGCTTTTATGAACACTAAAAGTGTATACCTGAACTTTTCTTTCCAAATGACCTCAAATAATCCAACAAAATTGGCAGAAGATAGTTTTTTAGAAACGCTCCTTAATAAAAAAAGAGACTTGATCAATTTGTCTAAGCAATAATGATTACTACATTTGCTCAAGAACAGAATTTGTCGACAGCAAATGTATTGCTTCATTCCGCGAACGAGTCGATTTCCTAATGAAATCCGGTGCATTTTCCCTAGACGGGGATAATTTCTGGTCACTAATTCCTAGTGTTCAGCTTTTCATCTTTTTTTTTCATTGATCCTCTAATTACCAGCACTGTACTATACTTCCAATAAAAAGAATTTCATTTTCCTTCAAACAGGAATAAATACTGAGCTCCATCGGGTTCATCAAATGTTAAGTCATGGTTTAGTTTGTTGGCCTTTATGCATTGGCAATTGGAACTTATAAAATGATCAATGATTGTGTAAGCTTGCGTGCCTACTCGTCAAAACATGGATATATATATATATATATATAAATTTATTCATGCATTAAAATTATTTCTGAAGAATAAATTCCACAAATCTCGAAAGGCGCATCGTCTTAACTAATTTTATATTATTTACTATGCTTGCTACTGGAGTTTTTACCTACTAAAATTAACATTTATTTGAGACGATATAAGGAATTTAATGGTGGGCTTAGGAACCAAAACGGAACGTAGTAATAGTATTGCAAAAACTGTACAAAAACTCACCAATCAGCCGGTAGAACACCCAAATGAATCAGTTTTCAGAAGTTCATGTGAATTAGAGCTTAGGATTTCGTGCGATTATCTGAAATTGCTATCTTCTTCTAATACCTATTCAACTTTATCTAGAGTCTTAACTCTGGTGACACAACTTTGAGTCCCAAAAGTATCGTCAAAGCCATTTCAAGAGGCAGCTGTTATATTGAGTATTATTATACTTTCTCTAGAGATGATCTCCCATAATATTTACTACAGTACTCATTAATGTCAATTTTTAATAGCAACAGAACGCTTCCATCAAGTCACCAAAAAATGGCTCTCCATTACCTCGACGGGATATATCAATAATTAGCGTAGAAAACGCATCATGTGATTCTCAAAGGTTACAAATATTTCCAAGAATTGATCACCAAACTAGCTAACCAGGGTAGTCATTAACAGCACCCAAACAGTACACCTCTTTGAGATAAGGCGTCATTCAGCTCTACATTTTGGTAAACTACAAAAAACTAAACTACAAAACTACAAAAAAGACTTGTCGACCGACCACACTCGTAAGGGGATGAACGGAGTGACGGTCAAATAGCTAACCATTTCAGGAGAAATTGGAGGGGGAGAAAATGGCCCCTTTGGATACTAAAAATAAGTACCCCAATAACATATTTCACGTGGACTTTATCATTTAACACGACTGGTTTTATATTATAAAGTTCTAGAAATATAATCCCTCACTATGATAGAATTCAAATATAATGTGCAGTAAATTGGCATTTAGGTTTTCACATAAAGGCATTCACAGCCGCATGAGTGCCCATTCATATTGTAGCTCTCATAATTTTAAGTAGACATTTGGAAACCTTAATATGGCAGGCCTTTGACGGAATGAAAGCAAAGAAGTATAATTTTCAAGCACATAGCTGTATATATGTAAAATCTCTTAACGAACAATTGCCAATAACTTGACATTTTTCATAACACCCTGATCATGGCCAAGGAAACATATTTATCATAAATTATGTACATTAAGGCTGGTTTTTTTTAGCGCCAACACTTTTTTCCACTCTCAAAATTCTCACAAGTTGAATACACATACTTTGGGTGTTACTGATGCTAAAGTTGAATCAAACAATTAAAACCTATGAGAGCGTTCATTCCCGACGCGTTATTAGAACTTGCGATCTTGGGTTTCATGCTGTTGCGTTATTGACCTGGTACATCTAACTCTCAGTGGCCATCAATTCTAAATTGGAGTTTTTATGCCTAGAAAGTTGATCATCTCTCTGCAAAATGGAGTCTCTGTGGAAAGTCACTGTCTGCTTCCGAGTGAGCTTGAAAATAGACGTACACTTACAAAATTTAAAAAAATATAACATCAAGGAATTCAAAATATACATGAAAATTTGGCATAGCAATTTTTATCATACTTTACCAACCTATTTACCGCAAAAACACATTAAAAGAGGGGAATATTGGTTTCACTAACGGTTTTACATGGGTTTATTTTTAAATATTCAAAATAGGACTAAGAAGGTATTTATTTAGCCGTACTTTAGTGTGGCAAACAATCAATACTCCTCTTTCTCATGCCTAATACTATCTTTTTCTCTCCCCTTTATCGATGCATTCACAATCTTACCTTCTCATTCCCGCATTCCTTTCCCATTTCTCGAACCCATTCGTCCAATTTCCATGACAAATGCCTCTCCACTTCCCTTCACCCACTCCCGAAAACTTCACTCCACTTTAGGCCGTGTCAAACCTTTCAGAACAGCCTGAGATATAAATAATGTATATTCCGAACCTTTCACCTTTGTCCTAAGGAGTGCTTCCCACTCAACCATGCGCCAAGACAAGTATTTCGCCTAAAACAAATTCGAAGCGTGTTTTCCCGGCGCATCCATGTTTTAAGATGTATATCATATGCTAAAAGGAAAGAGTAGTTTAAAAGTTTGAGGATTCCAAAGGCAAAGAGAAACTCTAGAGAGAAATTGACGAGCAAATGCACCGCTTGCAGCGATTTTAAAAGGTAAAATATTCTATTGAAACGTTAAAAAGTTCATTACCGACGGGTCTTCTTCCCTGGATTTGGTTTATTCTCTAGAGAGTTGGACAGAAAAGATTTAATAAGATTATCTCCCACTCTAATCTCACGCAATAACACATGCGATGTAAATAATCATAGCTCTCAGAGTAGACTAAAAATGTAACTAGAAAAGTATGGCGAAATAAAAGTAATGAGAATTTCACGCGGGAAGGATTTAAGGTGGGTTTGACGGAATGGACTTTATGGAACGGTCTAAAGAGTCATAGGGGCTTCCATAAAAGATGTTTGAGAGAATCATCATAAAAAGCTTTGGTAAATATATTTCTTTTGAAGATAGTTGATTGATTGGAAAAATCCAGGCTTTTATGAACACTAAAAGTGTATACCTGAACTTTTCTTTCCAAATGACCTCAAATAATCCAACAAAATTGGCAGAAGATAGTTTTTTAGAAACGCTCCTTAATAAAAAAAGAGACTTGATCAATTTGTCTAAGCAATAATGATTACTACATTTGCTCAAGAACAGAATTTGTCGACAGCAAATGTATTGCTTCATTCCGCGAACGAGTCGATTTCCTAATGAAATCCGGTGCATTTTCCCTAGACGGGGATAATTTCTGGTCACTAATTCCTAGTGTTCAGCTTTTCATCTTTTTTTTTCATTGATCCTCTAATTACCAGCACTGTACTATACTTCCAATAAAAAGAATTTCATTTTCCTTCAAACAGGAATAAATACTGAGCTCCATCGGGTTCATCAAATGTTAAGTCATGGTTTAGTTTGTTGGCCTTTATGCATTGGCAATTGGAACTTATAAAATGATCAATGATTGTGTAAGCTTGCGTGCCTACTCGTCAAAACATGGATATATATATATATATATATAAATTTATTCATGCATTAAAATTATTTCTGAAGAATAAATTCCACAAATCTCGAAAGGCGCATCGTCTTAACTAATTTTATATTATTTACTATGCTTGCTACTGGAGTTTTTACCTACTAAAATTAACATTTATTTGAGACGATATAAGGAATTTAATGGTGGGCTTAGGAACCAAAACGGAACGTAGTAATAGTATTGCAAAAACTGTACAAAAACTCACCAATCAGCCGGTAGAACACCCAAATGAATCAGTTTTCAGAAGTTCATGTGAATTAGAGCTTAGGATTTCGTGCGATTATCTGAAATTGCTATCTTCTTCTAATACCTATTCAACTTTATCTAGAGTCTTAACTCTGGTGACACAACTTTGAGTCCCAAAAGTATCGTCAAAGCCATTTCAAGAGGCAGCTGTTATATTGAGTATTATTATACTTTCTCTAGAGATGATCTCCCATAATATTTACTACAGTACTCATTAATGTCAATTTTTAATAGCAACAGAACGCTTCCATCAAGTCACCAAAAAATGGCTCTCCATTACCTCGACGGGATATATCAATAATTAGCGTAGAAAACGCATCATGTGATTCTCAAAGGTTACAAATATTTCCAAGAATTGATCACCAAACTAGCTAACCAGGGTAGTCATTAACAGCACCCAAACAGTACACCTCTTTGAGATAAGGCGTCATTCAGCTCTACATTTTGGTAAAGCAGCCGTCATCAGTGGTCTTTGTCCGCTAAGTTCCCACCAAAAGGTTTATCCGCACAGTGAAGAAGAGAATGATAAAAATGATTAAAAGAATAAAAGTGGGATAAATACACAAGGACACTCGAAATGAGTTTGCTTGGGAGTAACGGAGGAGGAAAGTTAAAAAGAAAGCTCCAGAGACACATAGTTATGTCTTTAGATACATAGATATATATATGCGATGGAGGTTTACATAACGGCGACTCGAAGGGGAACACTTATATAGGAATACACAGGCACGCGGTGGAGGGGATTGTTTGAGTGGTGTGCCTGGATTTATAAAGATGTTCCTTTGTGAGTGGAGCAAAGAGAGGGATGATGGCGAGGTCTGGAAAAAATCTTTTGTGGAGGGCGAGAAGGAGGA
Organism: Ceriagrion tenellum; assembly: GCA_963169105.1. Lineage (NCBI taxonomy): Eukaryota > Metazoa > Arthropoda > Insecta > Odonata > Coenagrionidae > Ceriagrion > Ceriagrion tenellum. Next base: position 5,805,913 of record OY720637.1, read on the forward strand.
AATGTGAAGATGAAATATTGTGAGGAAAACTGAGGAAACTCGTATCGGAAAGAATTGGGGTGGTACGGTGCGGGGGTGGAGTGGGGGTTTGAAGTGCGAGGAAAGGGACCGACGAGGGAACTAAGGGGAGGGTACATCGAGCGGGAAAGGAAAAGGGTAACAGCAACAATGGGGAACTTCGGCTCCTCTTGAAAAGCGATGACTCCCCCCCCCGATCCCCTTTAACACGACGCTGCTCTTTGATTCCAATGCAACACAAACAGCAAAATATAAATAAAATTCTACCACATTGTCACTTTCAAAGAGTGCGAAATTCATATAAATATTTTTGAAAAATGGAACGGTTCAATCCTTGAACCGAACAATGAAAAAAATAAGAATAAATATCCGTCCTCCTTTGTTTTATATCTTGTAGGAGGTCATTAAGGTGAAGGGTTGGGGCGCAACCTCTCAAGCGAAAAAGAATTTATCGCACAATCGTGGAAGAGCATTCACAAGAAAGGACCCGTTGATATTATAAACCAGGAGTCGGGAAATTTATTCAGCGAGAGGATTTCAGTTGCACTTCAGCCTTATGTTAACTCGCTGAAAATATAAACGCAAGGATAAACTTATTTTTTTCCTTTCCGAGTATCACATCTTAACTTCGGGGGAAACAAAATTATTACAGTGTAACTGCTAATACATCACCTCTGTAATCCACTTCCAATGTTTCATTAATTACGTGTAAATCACTGATCAACAACAACAAATGAGTAAAAATTTATTTAAAATCACGCCAAGTTTTATAATAACGACAGTTGAAATACTTGATGAGCACTCAAAAACTTTAAAGAAATCACTGGTCGATGATGAGATATGATAGAAGATAACAGTTTTCAATTAGCAAAAAGCTGAAATATATCTTGACCGATTAAAGGTGTAGAATTTGATCATTTATATTGAATGCAAATTAAGCAGCATGCGTTTAATTTGCAAAGGCTAAATAATTTTTCGCCAGCATTAAACATTTCAATAAACCTAATTCGTTAAGTCTCTATTACTTAGGCGTTCAAAGCGAATTAGCCACCTAAAGAGCTGTATCTCTTCATTTGCTTTGTATGTTCAGAAATACGAGGTTTACTCCCATTTCGAGTAGGCTTGCTTTCAAATTCATTCATCCCCTGCCCTCTTTATTTTTAACCGGGCCTGAAAGCCTATCGTTTCGAAAAAGGCTTGAAACAAGAACTCATTGGTAAAGAGCAGCATCCATTTGCAGATTAACTTAGATATACAAAAAAAACTGTGGAAATGGGTTATCAACTCCCTTTGTGGGATGCTTTACGTTTTCTCATGTCTTCATAAACTGCGGCAGTACCTTCCTCTTCACAGGTGCCTCCGCTCTGACAGTGTTGCATTATGGGAAGAGTGCTCTTCTACATAGAAACGTAAGAGATAAAATTAACCGTGTTTTAAGTGTTAGAAAACGAGAACAACGAGTAAAGCCATTATGACACCATTGACTACAGGGCAATGCTCTGAATGCAAACTCGCACACAGTGCAATGGCACTTTCATGGCCCCCGTCCGAGTCGCGAACTTCAGCCGAGTTTCAAGACGAAAAAACAACAACTGTACAACGGGCGATGGAAGAGTGCTTGGGAAAAGCATCAAGAGACTTTTGAGGAGTCAGCACTCATCACGCAATGAGTATTAGAAGGAAGTTATGCGGATCCGATGAAGGGGAATCATTTTATCAGGGAAAGTCGGGACACTAACTGTCGAGTCCCATGGAAGAGTTAAGCTTGTAGCGGTGCTGGGTGTAGCAGGGAAGGGGTCGGGAGTGGGTAATTTGAATAGGTAACAGATGCGGAGAGTATATTACGCCCAAATGACTTGGGCAGCCTTATGTCTGATTTAACAAGGTCTTATAAGGGTCTGGAAGGGGATCGTTAGGGTGAAGTGGAATGAATTTCGGGGGGATTACTTTCAAAGGAAGATTCGCACACAAAAAAGAAGATGGACGGTCACAAGGGGCTAATGTTTCCGCTAAGCTGATCAGGGATTGGCGTTCACGGACGTAAGCTCCGAGCGTTGATTCTATTTCTGTCTTTTTACATCAGTTTAACGAGCAAAAGATTAATTGGATGTTTGCTACAGCAAGTCCAGTGATATCGCCAAAATTGTGTCTCGCTCATATGTGCACAAGCTGAAGAGTCCACGTTTAAATTTTACAGAAATGATGTAGAAAAATCGGAAATGATCAATTAAGGCACTAAAGCCCCATATGTATCACTTGATGGGTCCCGTTTTTTTCGAATAACTAGGAGTAAAACACGGATTACAACAAGTCCACCTATTCTGTTGCTACGTAAAATTTCACCAGCATTTGAACTATGGACCCTCGCCAATACGCATCAAATTATTCTCGAAGGCTGGGGTTTGTTTCGGCAACAGCAAAGAGACCTGCACACAACTCTTTCTTTGGTTTTATGAAAAGACTACTACCTCAATATTCCTCAGAAAAATCACCTCGATATTCCTTGGAAAAACTAACACCCATTTCAAATTATCGATAAGATAAAGGAATAAGTACCGAGTTCTAGACTAGAAAAGAGCTCCTGCTACTATCACGAAAAGGTAGGTCATGAATGGTAATTTCAAGATTGGTTATAAATAACTTATTAGATTTCTAGATTGGTAATAAATGTCTTTATTGGTCCAAATAACCGCATTTAATAATTGAAAAAGTAAATCATCATGTTCCACTAAGAGCCGTCCATAGAACTATGAAAAAATAGCATTCGTTTCATATTAGGAGTAATTGTATTTAAAATGAGCTTGTAAGGTCAAAACTGATCCTTGAATGTATTCTCCCGTCTCGAGACTAAGACTACGATAATTATCGTTAGCATTTTAGCTTTTTTTAAGAGTACTCCATTGTAAAAAAAGATATTTCCGAGATATGTAGACTACCTAGTCATAATTTATAATTCATCTGAAATTTGTAACTACCTGTAACATAATTACTGTTTGTCATATGCCGTCAATTTACGTTTAAACATCCAAGAGTAGCAGGGAAAAAGAATATATAACGCTTCTTTTGATGTGGTCCAAGGGGCAATGATGGCTAACGGTCTGTTGAGGGCGATGCTAGTGGGGAGAATATTGGGTAAGAGGGATAGAGGCTGGAAAAGTAATTTTGGACGCCTTGACGGAAATGGATAGGGAAAGATAAGAGTTTTGAATTGAAATAGTCTTTACTTAAGTTTTTGTAATAGGATTGCCTTGGAAAAGGTTTCTGACTATAGGATTGTAAAAAGGCCTAGAACTGTCCTAAAACCAACGAAAGATGGTTTCAGGACAATTCTTATGATAAAGTCAATAGCAAAAAAAAAAACAAAAATTGTAAACAATTTTTTAAATCTGAGCTTTCATTCTACAGTCTAGAAAATTGACAAATTTAGACAAATTGTATGGTAGAGTTGCAAAAATGAATGGATAAAAAACAGGGAAATACACTTTCTTTTCTACGAAGCCTTCATGAAGTCGCACTTTAGGATTTGACATCGACTAAATGCGAGTTTATTGAATGAGTAATCAAGGTGGCCGATTGAACTCCATAGTAGAGCTGATAAAATCCATCAAATTACATAATTAACAAGTGTTGTGCATTCCAACCTTGAAGTAGGAATTTAAACTGCAATACTAATACCAAAAATAATTCCTTTCCAAAAACAATAATTCCTAAAAAGATCCTTTTCTGTACACCGCATTTAAAACTATTTGAGAAACCCTATGCTCAAATGGCTTGATAAAATAAGAAAACTTTGTAATACATACTTTTTTTCCTATTTTCTCTTCGTATTCTTAATTTTATATCGGAAAAAGAGCACGAAGCCAATGTTTTCGACAATTCACAAGAATCAGAGTAAAGAGAATTTCAAGATGAATATGTGACATTCTGAAGGCATATTTAAAAAAATGGGATGGGATTGAATGGGAAATTAATCCAACATTTTTGATGGGATAGGGACATAAGAGATTACTTAAAAACAAATATATGTACACGAACGACAATATATGGGTATGGAGTGAGTGAATCTTCCTGTGAAGAGTAGAAACACGAAAATAGTTTCCAAGTAATTGGACATCGCCACATTTCTTTACACACAGCGATGTGACCCAAGTCCAATTTCGGGAGCTTTTCGACAATTCACGCAATCGCAGCTGGAGACGACATTCTGGCAAACATTACCGCCGTCCCGCGTCTCATGAATAATCAAACCTCCATTGAGTCACCACTCTCACAAGAATCACGCACAAGGGAACACTCAAACGGGCGCTGATTAAAATTAGCTTCTCGCGAAGACGCGTCATTTGGGGGAGGAGGGCTTTTAAACTTTACTCGCATTCATGTCCAGCAAATACCACATCAATGGGTTTTAATTATTCCGATGATGTTGGGACTGTCATTACCCATTTGACCTCGCCACGGCGAAGGACGAGTGAGCGGTAATGAGGTCCATTCATCGAAATGAGATGTCCATTCAACCATCCTGTCCTTTTCTTATAGAGAAACACCGATCTGGGTGAGTGCATTGTGCACTTAAGCCAGCCGACGTTGAATCCAGTTGCATCTGAGATATGAGTACAATTTTGTGACGTCGTCGATCGCTCAAATCTCCGTTTATTGTGATGGTATACATTGCGAAGAGATCTGCCGTCCAGGGACCGCGGGCTTCGTCCTCTGTTTCGTTACGAAAGAAATAGCGGATGTGCTCTGAAGAAGGGCTTTATCCATGGAGGAGAAAGGAAGAATGATTACCAAGAGAATAAATTAAATTCTAAGTAACGAGTGTGCTCTTCAGCTTACCTTTGCATCCAGTTGGGTTTGTAATGAAAGCGATTACATTTATATGCATGGGTATGTATAATGGCGGAATACAAATTGTTCCAAGTGCTTTGTCCACATTGTAGGAGGCGCGCTCACCGCTGAGGAGACCTCATATTCCATTACCACATTTTCCTCCATTCTCCCTGGCCTCAGCACGCTCAACGTCTCTTTATTTGTGTCTCTCCCCCTCAAACTCTCTCCAAAGAGACCTTACAGAAGTCGCTTTGAACACACAGTCCTATCGCTGCCTCATTTCTTTTGGATGCACCGCTGGGAAAGGGATTCTATTTACGATTCCACTTTGCGCTTTCGCCCTTTAAACCGGGTACCGCCATCTAAAAAGACTATTGAGCATTCAGTTTTTTAAGATTAGATTTCGAGGCCGACTCATATTGCGAAGGATATTTTGACAATTGGCTGTAACGCTTTTAGCATTAAAAGATTAATTTTTTACCTTCCCAATGGCGAATGGTATACCTTACACTATGCCCTACATAGTGAAACTACCGATTACTGGGAAAACCAAGTCTGCTTTAGACAGCACAAAATCTCATATGCAAGATAATATTCAAGATTTTAAAGCATCATTACTCTCATAAAATTTTCATTGCGTTTACTCTGAATAACTATAAATTATTTGTCGAGTAGAATTTTGAAGTAATCAAGGGCACGACTGCTAGTATATTTAGCTTTCTTCATTTAAAATGTACTTTTGCGTGATAGTTGAAAAAATGTTTGTGATAGTAGATGTTTAAATATTCGGATAGAAAAAAATTTCCAATCAAATTTGTTGATTGCAGAAAAATAACTTTGTTTATTTAGATACTGTTTTTAAGGAAAGGAAGTTAGTAAATACATATAGTGCTGATATATTCTGACATCATTGAACTTTATAACTATCCTTCTTCTCTTACTTAGGTAATTAAGGCATAAAATAATAAAATAATTATTATATTCAGGTAGATACGGGTAAATTTAGAATGGGGATAGTGTTGAACATGCCAACAAGAGGGAAAGCGTATATAAGTGAAGATTAAATTTTCGGATGGTATGCAATGATCAGGTATGGATTAAGATGAGGATCGGATGAAATAAGAACTTAAGAATAAATTAACATATATTTGGAAATAAATAGCCGGAGAGGCTCTTCAAAACTGATAATTTTCGTATCGACTTCAGCATATCTCCTAAATTTTAATGAGAGATAAATACCAAAGGTTTTCTTGGTTCGCCAGCACCCTCACTGCCTGTAATATAACAAAAGAATAGCCGTACTTAAATTGTTACTGAAATCAACGTAACTAAGAAATACAAAATGAAGATAGTCTATGGGTAACAAAATTCTTATTATTACTGATATAAGCATATAATTATTGAAACGTAATATAGTTTTAAATTTACCGAAACGGGTAGATTTAAATGGATGTCAGTATAAAGTCTCTGGATTTTCACTGGTGGTGACTCTTTACCAGTAACGTTTCTTTCTCCATCTCAGGGTAAGCCCAACACTTCTTTCTACCGTTCATAGAAACTTCGTCCCCCTCTCCACTTACCCAACATTTTTCCCTCCCATGGCCATGAGGAACTCCTCGTGCCTCTTCCAGCTACCTACTTTGCCTCCGCCAAATATTTTCCAGAAGTTTCCTTTCCTCTCCAACCAAACTTATCACTTCCACCTTCGTCTTCCTTTCCATCCATCGTCACCTCTCCTCCTCTCCCACAACTCCAAGTCTTGCACCCGCCTCGTTCCTTTTCTCATTTTCCACGTTTCTGACACGTGCAAAGTAGGACTCCATATCGAACTCTTCAACGACCTATTCTTTATGTTTTTACCCCTGAACCTCGCCACCACCTTTCATTACTGAACCTACTTTCCTTGGCAAAATTCTCCCGCTAACGTCTTTGATACCGTGACCATTTTTAACGCACAGTCAAAGTGATTAAATTGTTCCACTTGCTCCAGTTTCTGCCCTTCTACTTTAATGACCAGCCCTGCATCATTCGTCTTAGAGAATTTCATTGCGGTATCTTAACACTACAATGCGTATATAAATGTAAATGGAATCACACTAGAGAGAGTGCACACAATTAGTTTTGATGGCAGATTTTTGGCGTAAAAATAAGATCTTCCAGGATACCTTAGTAGTGTTTTGACATTATTTTGCATAACTTAAAAGAGTCAAAAAATATGTTGAAAGGAAAATATCCGCAGATTAAATTAGAATCCACCTCTAAGAATTCTTATCCATAATTTTGAGCTTTCCGAAAGAAAGAATTAATCAGAAACTCGAGAAAACTGATGAAGGAAGTATCTTGCTCCAGGGAGACCAAATCCCGCAACTTTTGAGGCATCCTTCTTGTGGAACGAAAAATGCAGAAAGAATTTCTTTGTTAAAATAATCTTCCAAATATTACTCGTCTTCAAACTTTCTGAATCTTAGAATTTCGATGCTTTTCTCGCTTTCTCACTTTCTCGCAGAGCAAAATTATTTTCTCCCAGCTGGGCAAAAACTAAAATTTCCGATAGCCGCTGTAGAAATTGACTTACCTCTTCCACATTGGCGATTTAGAGATTCAAAGCTTAAGTCCAAAACTATTTTGACGAAAAAATACTTTTAAGTTCGAAATAAAAAGGCAATATTTTACGCAACTTTGAAAATCAAATGACGTTTCTTTCTCCTAACCTGGCAATGCAACAGTCAATTGTTCGTCGCAAGCAAAGTTGCATATACAATCAAGGGATAATATCAATTAAATAATTGAAAAAAGACCTAACGCTAAACACATCATGCTCATATTTGTACACAGCGGTTTATGAAAAAATGCCACTTCCTCCTCTTTATGGCATAAGTGGATTTTTGCCGAACGATAAAGTTACAAGAAGCTAACATAATATAATTTTTCTTTTTATGGTATTAAATTGAACAATATGCATTAAAAACAAAGCTATCATAGAAAATGACATGTATTCTGCTAAGAGGTATACCTTAACGAGTTGCACATCAAAAGGGAAGATAGGTAAATAAAACCGTATTGAAGCTATTTTCCCGTCTAGAAAAGCTGGATTGCCATTTGAATTGAACCAGGCACTTAATGTTTAAGGATGTAGGAATCTTTTACTGTCCTACTCCAAAGATATAAGAAATAATATTGATTATATTATAATACGCGCTATTAGAAATAATAAAAATCTTCATAGTAGTACAAATAATAGCAAAATTTGGTAAAGTTTACACTTTACATAACTAGTATCTGTATTAACGTAGATAATCATCAATATCGCCAGTTACATGGGATTTAGGTAAATATTAGAGAAATGAAAAATTTAGGGTCTGAATAAACTCATGTAAAAAGCTGGTGGAGAGGTTCAACACGCGCTTAGGCTAAGCCTAAAACCTAAAAGTTTTTTATTCAACTGTTTAGTTTTATCATGAATCAGGAATATTTAACTAATTACTTTCATATTTAGCTTATCAGCACACGTAAAATACTTCGAAAACTTAAAATGATGTGATAATAAAATGAGACCCTACTTAAGTAGCTCACTACCACGAAATGCAGCATCTTTTGTGGTTCAAGCCAGGGTAACTTTTAAAGGCATTCCATTGAAAAGATAAAAGAGGATTAATATGTTTAATTTTAATAAAGTTGAAATAAATTAAAGAGGAATGAAATGATTCCAGGATGAATGTGATCCGTTTTAAAAACACATGAAAACACCCTTCAATCGGAATTAATGTCATACAAATCCTTCATTTAAATAAGAACTAAAAACAACAACTGTGTCATCCAATGTAATGCTAATTCTGTTCTTGGAGTATATCTAGCATGGAGAAATACATTAATGTAAACCATGGCATGTTTAATATTCATTAATATAGGAATATGATGGGATGGTAGAAACAATTCGCATCAGAAAAAACACAGGGTGCTCGCCCAGCAGAAAATGAAAATCGAAGATAAAAGTTGGCATGGTGATCTTTCCTGGCCTCGAAACATTGACAACTACTGGAAAATAGACACCTTGTACCTAATTAACAATATTTCGGACGCTTACACAAACATCCAGCGATGTTTTTTATCTCAGGATCATATCTCTCTTATTTTATTTCTACTATTTACAAACGTGCCATAGAATTCTAGGGCAGGAGGGCTTACCGTATTCGATTGTTATTTTTGTACAACGAAGGAAAATTCGATTTAAAAAATATACCGCCGATGTCAACAGTTTGCCAATCCCAATCGCTCTCGACATGAGGAGCAGAGAGAGTTCCGAGATATTTCCATCGAGTCGGAAGTTGGGGATGCAAATGTCGTTGATTGCACGGAATCAAACCCACTGTAAAATGTATAACTAAAGGAAACGGTGGTGCATAAAAAAGGGTCGGCCGGAAAGAAAGTTCTCCTCCACTCGCACAGTGTCTGCTGCATCGGCAGTCGGAATATCAATCTATGGCGCCTCTCCAACACCCTTCCACGACCCCCTCGATTTCCTCTCCGACTTCTGCCGCCTCTCCCTCGATTCCCAAGGGCTCAATTTCCTCGGGCCCACGCCGAGAAAACGTCTTTCTTCCTCGTATTCTCTTCCTTCCCTTCCCCCTTCGCCCCCCTCTTCACCCTACCCCTCCCCGCCCAAGCACACTCGCACGAGTCGAACTTCCTCGTTCTCTATTTTCACCTCAGCACACTCTCCCAACACCCTCCCGACACCCTCTCCACATTCGAGAGAAGAGAACCGGGCGACCCTCAAATCACAATATCGACATGGGATACAAAAACGTTATCGAGGCAGCAAAACGTGGAAGTATATCGAGGTGTGCAATGTGTACAGCACAAAAGGCTATACACACGTACGAATGATTCAGTCACCACGGTTAGTGATTATGTGATGTGCGCCCATAGATAGAAAACGAGCTCCCGCAAACGCAGGATCTCTCGATTCGATATATCCGTGGCTCTATGATATCGATATATGTCTTCGCAACCATTTCCACCATATGGCCGCCATTGGTGTGCTAACTGAGCGTTTTCTTCTTTAGCACACCCAATGTAATCTGCGAATATTCATTGCAAATCGTCACTTCGAATACAATCACGCTGCCCACACAACAAAATTGTTCAACGACCTATGCTATGCTCGTGGATAATACAGTAATATAGAGACATAAAATGGTGGATTTTTTGACGCTGCGTAAGACCTTTATCAAAGAAAGAATACAATCGGTATTAAACGACCCTGCCGGGTGCATTCTCCACTAACTGATACATGGCGCGGGTGTAGCCTTTTTTCTCGTATCACAAAGGAATCTGCTAAGAAATAACTCCATATACTTCACCAAGCAAGGTGTATGCAACGAAACACTACATTATCTATTTAAATACCGCCTTAACAGAAAATATATTTCACGTCGTCATAATGTCGAAATGCACCAGATAAAAAGGCCATCTAAACATTATATACGGTTTGCCATTGTCACACATAGTGTATTTATTAAAAATATAAACTATTTCTATCTAATTATTTACTTCACTTTTACTTTTTCGTTAATTTGCCAATTCTTATGCCTGTTCCTGCAGGATTTTCAACTTGTGTTCAACATAATAGCAAGTTGAAGCTACACGTGAAGGTAACTTCCATGACAATAGTCTGGCGAGTCCCTTGCAAGTGGCACCTCAAAATGTAAGCACAATAATATTGCAGCCAGGGTTGATAGTCATATTAATCCCCGGTGTTTCGCACTTGACCGGAAAACATCTCACATTATTCCCGAAAAAAGCACTTCGATTCTACGATAAAACACATTGCTTCCAGTGACATCTTATTCAAATGAGAGAAAGCGGATATTAAAAATGTGAGCTACAAATAAGTAAGTATGAGGATGTTCGCATTGCTGCATATAACACTATTAATTTGTACTTTTGCTGGAAATGTCTTCAATATTAAGGAGGAAGTAATGGATAGACCAATAACTGATCTATTGCTCAAAATCATAATTAAAGCATTTATGACACTATACACATTTATTACATCAATAAATGCGTAATTGACTGGAGGAGTGCTCTATAAGAACGCTATGAATGCCGTATTTAGGCGAATTTTGTAATTACCACATTCAATGTTTACCTCTGTCATTTATGCCTCTGGAATCAACCTAAATAAATGTTTAGGCAGATCGATGCCCTGTAAGTAGCAATACCTTTCGAGATATCACTACATTCTCTGTTTAAATAGTATTCTACTTCTATGCCTCCTTAACAGAAAATATATTTCATGTCGTCATAATTTTAATATGCACCAGATAAAAATGCCATTTAAAGCTATTAAAGATAATTATAGGCAGTTCCTGAAATTGTACTCACTGTTAACATTATCGTACCAACTGTTATATAGTCTAATACAGCATCCACATATGAGGGTTTCAGGCTTCATTATAGTAAAATTCATTTTTAAGTGAGTGAGCATACAGTTGGAACTTTCTTCTTATATTTATTACCACAGGAACAAAGTAAATTAGTTTCAACACTCGGGGGTTATCTCCAGGTAAAAGGTTGTAGCAAATGGCAAAATTTACATCAGAAGGTGACACCTAAATGCTGAAAGTAGTTTTACTTGTATCTATATAAATATATATCAGAGGAAAGATACATTATTCTCTCTCATTCCAATAAAATATAATCTCCTTAGTGACCAGCATCCATAAGGTTTTACCAAAATCTTTGTCGCAAATCTCACCGTTGTGTGCACATAAACACTCGTAGCGAGATCGACAGAAGACAAATAGTTTCTGCTAATTATCGACTGGTTGATAATTAGGGATGATGATCGATGAGTGAGGCAATTTATTTTGAAAGCAAAAATTTGCAAAGAAAACGAAAATTGAGGAAGAGTAAAGACAGTAATGGCTTCCTCCATTCTTCATCGAGATGCTTGGAATAGATAAAGCTACTTTTTATAAAATGCCCAAGGGAGTCAAAGCTTTACATCTATATCAGGGTTCTGAGTAAAATCCTTTATTTTCTCTCTGCATTTTGTCGGGATTTGCTCAAATTATTTTTTCTTTATGCTCGGATTCAAACCCAATTACTCATGATGAGAAGTCAGTAAACCAGTCAATGCATTTATCAGCTAAGTTCAATTATCTAACATCCTTGAGGTCTTTCATATCAGCCGTTAACTTAATTCGAGAACATCTGAAAGTTGTCAAGCCGATCACAAGTGTTCCATTAAATTTTTTTGCCAATACTGCTAGTACTTTAACGAGGTTGGAAGCTACGAGCTTATTTTTAAACATTTTCAAATCAATGTGCAAAAATATTGACTTTGCGTCTCTGTATCATATTATAACTCAGTCATTCTTGCCAAACACGCTGGGCTTCAATTTATTTTAAATTTAAACCAGGCAAGTTTAAGTATGATTCGTAGGATATTGATATTACGCCAAACTACATCGCTAAACGTTGGCCTCTATAACTGTATGATGCGATAAATACGAGTGATAAACTGTCGAACTCTAAGGTATGATAATTCCTCTTTTGTAAGCACTATTAGTTGCAGTTAAAGTTAGTTGAAGTTAGTGGTTGACATGAGGGTCCTGCGTTACCATAAAACTCACATATTTCCGTATGCCGCATCCTCTTCCCTTTATTTCGCGTGATCGGTGTCGTGACACCCCCTGCCTCACCCACTGAAATCATCGTAATCAGTGACGTAGCTATGGGTGGTCCCTTCATGACGAAAATTTCTTTCGGTGTGTGCAATTTCCGTAAAACTACATTTTAACAACTTTTTCATCAGGAAGAAGGGAGTAACTATTAAGGAACCAAAGATTTTACAAATACTGCCAATTTAAAAATAATAGAAGATATATTTAGTTATTATCCAAAAAAATGGACTTGCAAACGAAACAGATTTGGGCAGAGTGATGAATGATTTTTACTCGAATAGGATATATTAACTTTTAAATATAAGAAATATGGAGTAGTACGTCAAAAACTAAAGCAGTAATTTTTGACAGGGAGGGAAATAAGAATGATAGTTCCTGTAAAATGGGGATGTGTGACGAAGTAAATGAACAAGTAGACGACTTTGAGTAACTTGAGTTTTTAAAAAATGAGCAAAATGGAGCATCGCCCGAAAACATCCTTCATAGGAAGCGAAAGTGGTTTGTAATAATAGGATAATGAGGAGGAGTTAATTAAAAGTAGCCAGCCATGCAGGTCTAATGAAAAAACTCGTTGATTTAGCCCACCCCGGTTTAAGAATTAGAAATTATGTTTCACATGCAAACATTTGGGCCTGAATAAGTCTGATAGTTATAATACTATCAAAAGAAGAAGGAAGGCAGGCGACAGATCGCCCGGTGCAGCTCAAAATGTAACCACACCACTGATCGCGGTGTGTATCGAGAGCGCCACACATGTTCCATGAATGCGTTTCCAAATACACAGGAAATAATCTACTTTCCCATTTGCCTCCGACTCTATCCCTTCACCGCTTCCTTGCTCTCTCTCCCGCACGCGGCTTCATTCCTCCACTCTATTCTCCGCCAGAATTATTCCCGGCTCTCTTTCTTTTATGGCAACCTCGAGTGTGCCGTCTCTCTGGCTATCCCTTTACGCCGAGTTTTATTCAAAAATTTCCCTCGGCAACATCCCTCCCTTTTCATTCTTCCCCCACTCTACTCCCCCCGCTCGCCCAACCCACCCGCCCAAACAACCAACTCCTTCGTCCTCCAATGGGTGGCGTTGGCTGTTTCCCCTTTATCCGCCTCCTCTTCCACTCTCCTCATCATTCCCTCTTTATTCCACCTCTGCCATACGCTCCTTCCTTATTCTTTAATGCATAGGATTCCTGGAACGGTGGGACATTTCAGTAGATTTTCTGTTTACAATTGGAGATGCTTTCCCCTCTCCCCTCTTCAAATAAAAAAAATTATGATAGCACGCTGAAGAGAACGGCTTTCCCTGAAATAATCCTGATGTGCCGCGCTGCGCAAGTGTCGCGGAGCCATTTTTCCTGAGTGGGGGAAATTCTTTTTCCTCTTTTTTATTATTCTGTACTTCCAGGAAGAGGGATGTGGAAATTATCATATTTCTCCCCCCACCGGACAAATCCGCTGTAAATTTAAAATAAAAAAAAATTCGATTCCGACGAAAAGGAAATCCTCATTTTTCTGGATTTAATTAAAATATTCAAGCGCTATCGTACCTACCTCCTTGAAACGAAGCTAATAAATTATTATTCAAATCCATTCATCCAACGGTGACTTCCGTTTGATCCCGCACAGTAAGGCATCTGATCACATAATATGGTAAGATACACATGATATGGTAGGGCCGATCAATATATGAAAATCTATCATTTTCCATGTTAAGTAACGAAGCCATCTAAGTGAAGGCAAAACATAAAGGAACTAGGTATTTTTATGGAAGGATGGACATAAATGAGAACCTAGTATAATTTAGAAAGAAAACTTTACTTTGTAAAGTACTAATCAACTAGGAAAAGGTATATTTCAGAGGACATTCCACATTCACAATCAGCGTGCATAAGGAAATAATGATAAAAATGCCGAATAAAACAGGAGATTCTAGAAATATATATTTTACTGCTGGTTTTAAAAGCAGGATGCAATTACAGGTATACTAAAAAGTATTCTTTACAATAAAAAGGGGAAGTTGTAATGCGTTGTACGAAAAAATGGATCGGGTGAAATTGAACTTGATTGCCCATAGTTGGGGTAAGACTGAATCAATGATTCCACTGAACTAAAAATGTATTTCATTGTACATTACAGAGAAATTGCACATGAATTATTTCAATCAAGATGAACTCAGCAATAAGGGAATTAAATGAGATGGCACTTAATAGAAAGGGTAAAATAATGATATGAATAATCACTAATCACGAGAAACTTTTGGAACCAACAATTCTTGAATAAATATAATAACGACAAAGAAAACATAAATAAAAGACCGACATAATATGATGCCGACAAAGTGTTATAATTATGTCGTAACCAACTTCATCCTTTATTATGAAAATTATTGCGTTCGATTGATGCCAAGGTTACGGTAGGCTTAATTGGAAGAGACTATGAATCGTCACGATTTTTACAGGTGGAGATCCCTATCTCCTAAAAGGTTAACTTTCTTCATCTTAGCCTGTATCCAATTTCTCTTACTTCAGTCTAAAAACTTGCCTTCTTTTTCTCCCTTCTTGGCTAACATACTCCCGTTCATCACGGTATTTTACATCCTCTCGTCTCTGATTTCATTCGTAATTTCTCTATTCTCCCCCGCACATACATCTCAATTGCCAGCAGCCATTTCTTATCCTATTTTCTCAGGGCACGTGTCAACACTATATGACGTAAAGTGCCATATTTATATGTACACACGATCTTTCGACAATTATGCAATTTCTGAAATGTGTACCAAGGGCATTATTGAAACCCTTTGTTTCTAATGAGGCCCGTAGTGAATCAACGATCATCCTTCATTTTGATTTTCATCTTTATCAAAATATATATATATCATTTATAAGAACACACACAAAATGCAACGTTTCCATCCACCTGAACTGTGAGAACTTTCATGTACGTTTCACCATATTCAGTAAGTTTCACATACGCTGGCTCTTGACTCATGGTTGTCAGAGGTCACTTCGGGGACGGGCACGGCTTCGCTCATGGACTGGGTGTTGAACGATTGGACTGAAAGTGAATGAGGAAGGCATTGGAGAGTAAAGAAAGAAAGTTCTGGAGGAAGGAGAAATTGATGCCAAAATTGAGGAACAAAAAAGCGGGTGTCTAATTTAGTAAATGAGTTGTAAATATCTTCCAATAGAGATTAAACTCGCTCAACAATTGACACATCTCCCACCTCTGATCTAATAATTTAAACGAGCAACAGCCAAATCAACGTACTTTAGGCCATTATCCTAATTTGTAAGAAGCTTGCTGAAGGTAATATTTTTATTTCAAGTGAATCTCAGTTAAAATATAGGATAAGTTGGTATTTATGGCTATTTACTTGTAAAAATAATAAGTTATAGCTCATTGGACAGGTGCCTAACCGTCCAATGACACTTTGCCAGCATAAATTCCGGCAATGAACTTCCTTTGGCATTTTTCATGCAAAAAGTTTTTGTTACATGTCCATCTGCTTGGAGCCCATTATTCTACCGTAAGCATAAACATCATGAACACAATAACCACATTCATTACGGTCATTGTGATACATCATAATAAATATCTTGTAAGTATTAAGCAACCATCCACTCAAGTTCCGTACGAAAATTTGGTGCGCAACTGAAAATCATAAGAGAAATCATTGAGGCGATTACTAGACTTTCCCCATACACGCAGGACATCTGGCCTCTCTGATCAAGAGCGATTTGGTAACGTATATCCGCGCTTTTTGTACTTAATTGTTAATCATAAATACTGTTACGTAATGCGTCAGTGAGTACCCGCTCTTCACCAAGCCCACTACTGACACAGAACAGAGGGCTACGCCAGTCTGTATATAGGAGCTCTTTCCATTTTCCTTTGGTTCACAGAAATGGCGATTCCGATGAAGAGACGATTGAGGTGCCGAATAGCCTTCCCTCACGCAGCGAGATCGTTGTAGAGCAGAGGCTCATAACGCGAATTCGAGAGCACGGCCGTATTTCGGTCTCTTTCGATTAAGAGAGGAAATATCTTGACGTCGCCCAAAATTCTATTGGTCACTGTAGCCGGTCCACCAACGCATTTAGACATTTTAGCGCCGACACGCATGAGACACAATAGTAGTTGGTCATGGAGTGGCACTGCATTAGCCTTCAATTTTAATTACACCCTCTTCATATTTAACACACCTCATACTTTTATTCAGGCATTCGAATCTTGGTAGTGGTGGAATTTATTTTCCTCTAAATGCCAATCCCTGATAAAGAGCCATTTAAAGAGTTCTTAATGATTATTACTCGCAGAATAGGACATTACGCCACGGACATATCCATCAAAGAAGTCGAAGCAAGCACTGGGATGATTCTCTCCGGTGCTTACTTAAGCCATCCGACATTTCACCCCAATCCTTATAACTGACCTACCTATCGGGGACGCCGATACTTAAAAGACATGGCAATAATAAAAGGTGAACAGTCTAGACACGTCGATTTCTTGGAAATCGCGTTGGTGAATGGTGGCCTATAGTAATGGATCCCCAATCCTCGGGAATCGGTTTTAATCTAAATATTAGAGTTTTTTGCGTGGAATTGCAATTCGTACCAAGAATCGATGAGGAGAACATCTTTGGAGGCGTACTTCGTCAGTCGGATTGGGCAATTAAACCGTGGACCACTAACAGACCATTTTGAACAGGGTAAAGCCAATGCCGAATATATTTTTCCACTCTTTCATCCAATTTTCCTCACCAGTTTCTCGAACCTTCCCTCACAATCTGTAGGATAACTGGGTAACCTTTCAAATTCAAACCGAATTTCGCTCATGGTTGATAACCAAATGTATCTCAATATTTCGGGAAGTATTCACTTACTGACAGCATCTTCACCTCACCTCAGCTTCTAACGTCTTCACCAAAAAAGCCCTACCTCATTCTCGAACTAAATAATTTTAAATGCCTCCCCATGTTGGGGCATTTTATGTTAACCTTCTTTTGTTAATGTTTGTGTGTGTTTCCCTTTTTGTTTGTTACACCTGTCACTATAAAATAGAAACATGCAGTAAGTTTTCTTTTTTCAACTACATCACCATTGGTTGTTCAATCCTAAGATTGCTTGACATCAGCCCTTTGCAGCCTCCACCCTTCCCTATCTAATGCTAGTTCCCCCCTTACCTCCTGCCATCTCTCCATACGTACTTATCTTTATTTGGTCCATGAACTTATGCCTGAATCTTACTCTGGGGACTCTATTTTTCCTTCAATTATGTTCTTCACAAACGTACTATGTTTCAGAGTGTGTATTTTACATCTTGTTCTTCTTTTCATCAAATCCATAAGCAAATGAAAATAAAAAACTGAAAATATATAATGGCTTAAAATAACAAAAAAGGCTATATCGGAAAGAGTATCCAACTCAAGCGTAGGTACAGATCTATTGGCTTAAAACCATCGGCACGAAAGAAAAATATGATGAAACCCCAAAAGTATGCGATGAGGATAAATTTATAAAAAACATGGTAACAATAAATGGTACAGAAGCCTAGCCGCACAGAGTACATTTTTGAGGTGAATTTTTCTCGCTCAATCCCCTTGGATTATTTCTCTCCCTACGTTTCCCCACCTTAATCCACCGAATTTATTTCGCACACAGACTTGGGGGAGTTTTTCCAAAGGCTTTCCTCCCCTCCATTTTTCCTCGTCTCCACACACACGTCAACCAATCGCCACCCCTTCTTGCCAACACCCCCGAATCCATTGTTTATCTTCCGCCCCCCCTTCTCTTTTTTCCTCCCTTCCCAACGCCCCCCCCCTCCCCTCGTCCTCTCTCCTGCGCTCATCTCCTTACCGTCTGTTATTTCAATCGCTCGCCCTGCGTCCTCTCCTTCCCTCGGAATAGGTTTTGTTATTTTATTCGCCTTCTGCCACCGCCACCTCTGTCTCCTTTTCTCGCTTGTAGGTAGGAAGATAGGATGGGTAGGATACCCCTTGTATCCTACCTCTTTTCTCCCGCCCCCCCCCCCTGTCACGCTTCTAGCTTCCATCCCACCCCTCATAACGAATGCATGCGAGAGAACAAGGGTGGAAAGGGATGTCCTACCCCCTCCCACCTCTTTTCCTCATCCCCCCCAAAACACCCGGCATATCCTAAGCTAAAGGCGCCCGAGTACGTGAGAAAGGCAAAGGGGGAATATTATACATTTTTAAGGAGCAGCAAAGGGATGAAGGGCTGGCGAGTGGGACTTTTGGGATGAGTAAGTACAAGATAACGCATTATTATAATGTTAATTTGTAGCCTGAGACGTCTCGTTCCCCGGGGTGTAGATGTTAATCCAGTAGCTCATCATGATAAATGTAATAACACGAGCAGAGGGTCTTGAACAACCTTAGTCTGGGCTGGGAGGTCTAATTACAGCAAGGCTGTATTGCTAATTAGTACCAACATGGGAAAACAAGAATATGCAAATACCAGAAATGATAAAAATCCTTACATTAAAGAGGAGTGCAGCAACATCATCAGTAGAAAAAAAACCGGAGATTACCATACTATTACTCTTAGCAGTACACTCTGCCAACAGTTTTCCTGACCTATGTCATTTTATGTTTGAGGCTTTCATCATTTACCTGGAGTATTCCCATAAGTCTTTCCCTATAGTCCTTTCCTATTATTTCTCATTCCATTTGGTGTTTCCAAGAGTCATTTTTATTTGGTTGAGACGTATTCATCTTGACGTGTTACTCTTACATTTTATAGAGATCTTCATTCCATTTTTTTCCTTTCCAGCTCTTGATATGAATTCTTCAAAGGTGATACTCTCGGTTTCCTTAAACTTCATCACATTTTTATGATGCCACATCTGCACAGTTCAAAATATCTTCTTTTCAGGTCATTGCTTCACTTAAAGATAAGCATCATTAAGCACTATGAAATAATATTAATGCTACATACCAAGTAATCAGCTGGTCATTTAATCATAACAATGACAATTATACACAAAATTATTCAATCAATGATTGCAACGGTGCCGTGGTGATTAATCTAAATTACATAGACAAAGCATCGATTAGAGGTTTAGTATGGTGCTTGCTGACAAATATAGCTAAATAGACATGTAATGTGGACAAGTGCCATAAGTATGCGAAGGGATCACTCTAATTAGCAATAGAGTCATTTTTTGTTCATACATACAAATGAAAAAAAGACTTAAACAAGACAAAAAAAACAAGTAAATACAACCAGGGAGTCAATTGGAAACCTGCATAGAACAGGATGCCACGCCAATGTACTTTAATACCAAGGCAGAACTTGTAAAGATACCGGGAGAATACTGTTCGGAGGAGCAACCAATCAATACAGGACCCGAAGATATTCGAAAAGTTTGGATGGAAAGGCGTGCATGGGTGTATCGCGTCGGATATGACAAGGGAAAGTAGATCCACATATTGACGTCGGGGACTGAAAAGGAGTTATGGAGAAGATGGGAGCAGTCCGGCGGGTGGAAATGAAAAGCGAGTGACGGTGAGAATAGGGGTGGGAATGTGAAGGGAAGGGAAGAGGGAGTGGGTGGGAGGGAGGAAGAAGCGGAGGAGGATAAAATGGTGGAAAATAGGAGCAGAAAAAATGATCCAACTTTACATCAGCGCCCAAAAACGGGTGCGTCTGGCGTGGGAGAGGGAGAGTCGGCACGAAACGGCACGCTCGGGAAGCGTGAGGCGTGCTCTGGAGAAGAGAGATATTCGCACTCGAGAAGATGAATCCGACGAGAAAAAGTCGTATACATCCGTGCGAGGTCACGCCATTCAGCACTCACGCACTCCACCGAGTGAAAAGTGTACTTAACAAGATGATGATGGCAAAGTTAGTCGTAGAAACGGGGGTTGGTTGGTTATTTGTTGGTTAGTTGTTAAACCGACTAAATCTTCATGTACGAAACGCATTGCGCATGCCGCCTGAAAGTTGCATGGTAGAGGATGATTCCACACCAGGCGTGACGCAGTCATCTCAGTTCAAGGTTGAACCTTGTACGAGTTCCATGAAGCTAGGAGTTGAACGAAGGGAGCCGTTGATTGGAGTGCGAGCGGAGGGATGTTTATGCGATCGCCGCGCGTGGGATTGTTGCTTTCTTCCACGTGGCACGTCTAATTGTGGACTACTTCACACCACATTTTATTTCAGTCAGAACTGCAATTTGGACTATAGACACGTGTATAATGGAGTAAGTAGAAGAATTATCTGAAAAAGTTAATTATTAAATGTATTTTTAAAATTGAAATAGACGTCTCGCCAGGCCTTACAATAAAAAAAATCTTGTATTTCTCATAATTTATGCACGCCGAACGACCTTCATGCATTATCGTTATTTTGATATCAGAGTTTTCGATTATCCAGGATGGGCCCAGTTCATTTTAGATAAAGAAATTGATACTTTATTGTAGGATTGTGATAGGGATTCGAAGATTTGGTCGAATCCTATCGAATCCATGGATTCGAGATTCGATCGAATCAATGGATTTGAGATTTAATATTAATAATAATAATAATAACATACTTATATATAAATAAGAAGAACATACTTAATAGATGTATCCATTCCAAATACAGAAAATTTAGAGGCTAAATACAATGAAAAAATACAGAAATATATTCCTCTGGCTGAAGAAATAAAAGAAATATGGAACCAAAAAACAGTTAAAATTGTACCAATAATAATATCCGCGACTGGTGTAATACCAAAAAGCTTGCACAAAAGCTTGGAAATAATAGGAATAGAAAATCATTTGTACATGAAAATTCAAAAAACCGCAATAATTAACACGTGCTCCATAGTACGAAGATTTTTAAATGAACATTAAAATAGTACTTGAGCCTAATCCCTTTGGTGCCTTGCACCCGGGATAGGTGAATGTTTCCCAGCCCTTAAAAAGGCTGAGAAGTGAAGAATTCAAATAATAATAATAATACTTGATTTCACCGATTAGCAAGAGTACAATTGCATGGCTACGTCATAGATAAGTAAGATAAAGATAAAATAAGACAAGCTAGTTATATAAAGAATACCAATGATGAAGTGACATCAAAATTACAATTTGCAGAGAAAAGGCTAATAAATACATGGAAAGATTAAATGGAAAAAAATACAATAATATGGACAATGCTAAAATGTTACAAAGTAGCATCATGGAGGTTATCAGATTCACAAAGTATCTTCCATATATTCCGCAATGCTGTAATAACACTTATTAGATAGAAGATGTTTCAGCTTACTTTTAAATACATAAATTGAGGTGCTATCTTTTATTTCATCAGGGATTTTGTTGAATATCGCAGAGGCAGAGTGTCTCGGTCCCTTTAAACAGAGAGAGCTGGAGTACTGTTTGGAATGTATGTTGTTTCTTGCACGGGTGTGGTGATGGTGGAAAGTGGCATTTGAAGGAAATTTATCAAGGTTTGCTTTAACAAAGCTGGCACATGTCAGGATATAGAGAGAAGGGAGTGTAAGGATCTTTGATGCAGCAAAAAGGGGTTTGCCAGGGGTACGGATAGGAACTTGATGCATTGTCTTAATTGCTTTTTTCTGGGCGGAAAAGGCCCTTTTAGCAGCAGTTGAATTTCCCCAAAGCATAATGCCATAGGAAAAATGAGAATGTATTTTTGCGTAATAAACCAGTTTTAGGGTTTCAAAAGACACAATTGGAGACAATTTCCTGATCATGTAAATACCCACGGAAACTTTATTAATTATGACCTGAATATGAGGAGACCAGTCCAAGCCATCTGAGATTAGGAGCCCCAGGAACTTTGTTGCAGTCAAATTCGTGGAGTGATTTATATTGTTAATATGAGGGAGAAGATCTCTCTTGTTAGAATTTTTAAGGAGGAATTGTATGAAGAAAGTTTTCTCTTCATTAACAATGAGGTTGTTGTTTTTACACCACTGATGCATTTCCTTAATGGTCAAATTAGTGAGGTCAATCAGATCTTGAGCACTCTTGGCTGTGACAATGGTGGAGGTGTCATCGGCATAAAGAATAGCTCTACAGTGGGACAAGTGATTTGGGAGATCATTAATAAAAAGTAAAAAAAGCAGTGGACCAAGGAGAGATCCTTGAGGTACACCTCTGGTCAATTTCAAGGGACCAGATTTTATAGTTGAAGATCTATATGGATAACATACAACTTGTTGTCTGTCACTTAAGTAGGACATGATCCATTTTAGTGCAGGACCAGTGATTCCAAGAGTAATTAGCTTGTTTTTTAGGATAATATGATCAATTAGGTCAAAGGCCTTAGTTAGGTCAAAGAAAATTCCTACAGTAAGAAGTTTTTCATTTAGACCAAGTAAGATGTTATCAACTAATTCAAAAGACGCAGAGATAGTGGACTGTCCAGGTGTAAAACCATGCTGATTGTCATAGAGTAGGTTGCGAGATAGTAGATAGCCCAGCAATCGTTTATAAAATAATTTTTCAAATAACTTGGAGAAGACTGATAAAATAGATATTGGCCTATAGTTTTCAGCTTCACTACGAGAGCCTTTTTTATAAACAGTAAGCACACGAGAATACTTTAGAGCTGAAGGGAATCGACATGAAGAAAAAGATGAGTTGAATATACCACCAGGGGTGTAGCAATAAAATTAGAGGCCGTTTTTAATACAGGCATAGGGATTTCATCAAGCCCAGCAGAGAATTTATTGTTGAAAGAATTTATTATCTTTATAATCTCTAATCTAATTTAATAATAATAATAATAATAATATTTGAATACCAGTCGTACGGATTTTATGTACCAGTGGTGGAGAGCTACCGATAATGAAGCTCCTCGACAGGTAATGATATGCAGTGGTCAAAATATTGATAAATATCGATTTGCGATTGCAATTTTGCGTAAAATACCTATCGAAGCATCCGGAAACCCACCGCCGAATATTTTTAATTTGCCTTAAGGAAGTTTCAAGGAATCGTTTTGCAGTATCATTCTGTTCATCTTGCGAAGAAGCGTCACGCCGTAACAATATCCAATCCCTATTTGGTTTCGGAAATCACTACTTCTCGCTTGTCATTTCCGCGAGGCATATTTCTCTCCGCAAGAACTATCGATAGTTTTCGTCACTATCGATAGTTCCCCGCCACTGCCACCACTGCATCTGCTGTCTGCTGCGTCAGCTAACTACGCACTTTGTGCTGGAACAAAAAATGCTTGCTCCTCCTGCGTTTAGATGATGAGAGAATCTAATTCAACCTAAAATTTTTCACTAATCATCAGATATTAGCGATGCGGCCATTGATGGAGAATATTAAATGAAAACAGTATAATTAAAATATTTATTCGAATACGTGATTCGTTCTGCCAATAATCGAAACAAACTTATATATCGAAGGTAAACGCGATCGAGATTTAAGTTGAACGAATCTCTGGAGCTCATAGTGATCTCATGAATTCTGTAGAGCTCAGTGTTTATAATCTTTGGTTCAGTTATTGTGAATGGCGAGGTTAAAAATTGAAATCTGCTCTACTCTGGTGAAAATACTTTATTAAGAAATGTCGTCAGTTACTAGTGAGATTTTGTACTATTTTTCAGTAATAAGTGGCAATGGCAAGTTGGCGATTTGTGATATTTGCGGCAGTTTCATATCCCACGGCAAAGCTCCAAAAACAACTAGGGCTTTATGGAAACACGCAAAACAACATTCACTTCAGGCCCGTGAAGCTGCAAAGTTACGGAAGTTTACCGAAGAAGCCGATAAAGAAGACAACAATCCTGCTTCTCGGGATGTTGATATTTCACTCTCTGGAACCCGTGCTTGTGAAGATGCGTCGGATTCTCCCAATTATGCAGATGCCGCACCTTTGTCTACCAGTATTTCGCCTTTGACAGGCTAAGTGAGTCCAAAAATTGGTCCTTCTACACCCACTTCATCTTCTACCACTGTTTGGTCCATTATTTCCATAAAACCAATGCCACAAAAGCGCAAAAAACCCGATCAACCCAGCGTTCAACAATACTTAGATGGAAAACAGGCTTTCAAAGCTGGAGATGCAAGGCCTTGAAAAGATAACCAGTTTAATTGTCAGGATTATTGTTAAAGACTGTCAACCTTTATCCTTGGTTGAAGATCAGGGGTTTAAAGAACTTGTTTCCCATCTGGAACCTAGTTACACTATGGTTTCACGAAAACATATTGCTAATACAATTCCTGACATTTACATTAAAACTGTGAGCAGAGTGAAATCTGAACTGAAGGAGGTTGATTACATGTGTGCCACAACTGATTTTTGGACGAGCACAGCAAACACTGATTACATGAGCCTGACCTGCCATTATATCAGTGACAACCATAAGCTAGTTCATCGGTGTCTTGAAGTTATCCCTTACATGGAGATCAACCATACAGCAGCCA
Source organism: Ceriagrion tenellum (assembly GCA_963169105.1). Classification (NCBI taxonomy): domain Eukaryota; kingdom Metazoa; phylum Arthropoda; class Insecta; order Odonata; family Coenagrionidae; genus Ceriagrion; species Ceriagrion tenellum. The sequence goes on from OY720637.1 coordinate 5,830,858, forward strand.
GTATTGCAAAAAATTTTACCTTAACAGTGACTGAATGGGAAATAGAAAATAAATTAGTTGCTTTTATTCGAGATAATCCTCGAACCATGATTGCCGCATTCAATTTGATGAAGTTTGAACATTTTCCATGCATTTCTCATCAACTGCAGATCTGCAATACTGTAAAGCCAAAAAATTTACAATTTGGTAGCAACTTGTCGAAGAATTGTGGGGCACTTCAAGCACTCCACACTCCATACCAAAGCCTTGAAGTATTCTCAGGAAAAAGTTGGAGTTAAAAGTCACAGGCTTATACAAGATGAGCCAACAAGGTGGAACTCCACATATCTCATAATGACACGCCTTTTAGAACAGAAACCAGCTTTAATTTTGGTCAGTGCAGAGTTTAATTTGCCATCTGAACTGAGTAGTGCTGATTGGAATTATTTACAAAATGTCCATAATATTTTGAAGCCACTTTGCCATGCTACAATTACCCTAAGCACTTCCGCAACAACAGTAGCAGAAGTGATTCCAATGATAAATGGCATTTTAGAATTCATGAAAGAACCTGTAGTTTTAGGATCTGGACTTCAGGGAATAAAGAATGGCATACGTAGTGAGATGAACAACAGATTTTCTGAAATTGAAAGTAACAGTACGTACGCAACCGCAACTCTTCTGGACCCACATTTTAAAGATAGAGTCTTCAAAAAATTGGAAATTCGTGACAGTGTGAAAGAACTTGTAATTCGAGAAATTGAAACCTAATCACCCTGCGAACCCAAGGTGAGATTTTAGTAACAATGTAGTTCAATACATTCCATTTCATTAGAGCCATAATGTTTTATGGTAATGTGAAGAATGCAAGTATTAACGAATGAATAATATTGTAAAATTTATCCACATCAAATTTCTACAATGCAATTAGAGAGAATACAAAGAGCAGTAGCTGAAATAAATTATTTAGCTAATGTATAGAATTTAAAATTATTCAATTTTCAAAGTGAATTTTTGCTCTGCATCATAGGTAACTGAAATATTAATTTTTATTTTAGGAAGTACTAGAACAGACCTTCTACAAAACTTTTACAGGAATGTGGGCCTTATATTCAAAACTTTTGAGCAGTCCAATTGAAGAAACTTCTGTTTCTCTTGACAATGAAGTTGAAGCTTACTTACAAGAAGCTCTTCTGCCTCCTGACATATCAACTATAGATTGCTGGAGAAGCTGTAACAAATATCCCAATTTGAAAATTCTAACAAAAAAATTCCTCTGCATTCTTCCAGCAACAGTATTTTCAGAAAGAGCCTTCAGCACAGCTGGAAATTTGGTTGATAAAAAAAGAAATCGATTAGATCCTGAGAGGGAAAAAATGCTGCATTTAGTGAAAAAAACTTGTAATCTGCTTTTATTGAATTTTAAATTTTATTTAAGAAAAATAAAACTGTAATTTAATGTTGAAATTACCCATTCTTTATATTTGTCCTCGAGCATGTCCTTAATATCAGTGAGTGGGGACTATATGACCATTATTCATTTATTATTTACTTTAAGAAATGAGATTCAGCTTCAATTGGATTTAATTAGAGAATTCACGAGACAGGAAGCATTATTTAAAAATTCACTGATAAAGGAATTTGAGTTTAATGAAAATGAGAATTTGAGATTAGGATTCGAGATTAGGATTCGATAAAAAAACAGGATTCGGATTCAGGATTCGGATTTGATCAGATTTTGGATTCGCCCCGCACTACTTTATTACTAAGCAATGTTCCTACGTTACTCAAGGACGCGCTTTAGAATAATTTTTAAAATTATAGCAGCAAGCTTTTTGGCATAATATCAGCGCATTTAGGCTCAAAGACTGAGAAAGATTATAAAAACGAAAACGTCACCACTAAAATCACACGAAGAGCTAGAGAGGAAAAAGCTAAGTGAAAATTCTGTGAAGAAAAATAGACTAAATTGTAGGAGATATAAAGAAACATGGATTCCTCCAATAAACAATGCCACAAGGAATCAGTAACATTACAGAGAGTTATAAAGGATGAAATACTAATAGAAATTCTGGATATCTCGAAGAAATAGAGGAATTATCTAACCTAGGAATAGATCGTAGAGTTGTGGCAAACCAGAATCCGCGTTGATGGCTATTGATAACATAATTAGTAGCGTAACTCAATGAAAAATTGCCCAATTTTAAGTATAGGGCATCGATAAAGACGTCAGTGAGCCCGAGATTTAAATGCTCTCTACCTTATATAAGCGCTAGAAACGGCAAAGAATTCCTAGAAGGATCTGAGTATTCGATAGGCAAGCTTGACCGAGACAGGCCTGAAGAATGATATTTAGCACTAATAAATATTTTACATCTGGGGATCGCTTAAACAATGTACATCTACATCTGCATACTACCCGGCGAGCCGCCGCATAGTCGTGTGGCAGGGGGTGTTAGGTCACCAGCCGTGTAAAGATGAAAAAGTGTTGGAGGTGAAATGGTGACATGTCCTATGAGAGTATGTTTGGAGGAGCTCGGTTTCTATTGTGGTAGCTTATTGTGCGCGGAAAGAACGAGTTTTTGTACCTATCTGTTCGGCAGAGTGTCTCTCTTTGCATCTGTCAGACCTAGAGATGTAGTGAGGAGTCATGATAATATTCTCTGAGTCGCTCTGAAAAATATCAGTTCTGAATTTATCAAGCAGCCTAAGCCTAGCGTGCAGCCTCCGAGTTTCTAGGGGCTCCCACCTTAATCCCTCTCACAGTTGTGTAACACTATACGTTCGTTCGTAGCAGTTTTAAACGAAGCGCGCTGCTTTTCTTTGCAATTTGTTGATTTTTTTGGTTAAATCTTTATGACAAGGGTCCCAAATGCTCGCGGGGTATTCGAGGTGCGGCTTAACCAGAGTGAAATGGCATCTCTCTTTGACTTTTTCATCTGAGGACCTTCCTATTATTCGCTCAAAAACACCTAGTTTCAATTCAAAACAATTTAATGCTGTGCCGCATATCTTTTGTATGTGTGTTCCCCACGATATATCTGAAGTTAAGATAATTGCAATATATTTTACTGTAATAAAGATTTTATGTTTACCCCACCATCGGTGTACGTATGGCTTTTGTGAGATGACTTTTCCAGGAAGTGAACTGGGGTGCTTTTACTAATATTTAGTTCTAAAACCCACTCCTGGCACCACGAATGAACATTGTTAGGGTCAGATGACAGAACTTCAAAGTCCGCGTCTTCGCTTATTTCACGGTAGATTACTGTATCGTCTGCGAATAATCTTAATTTACTACTAATTCGAGAACTTAGGTCATTAATATTAATAATGAATAAAAGTTGGCCAATCACGCTTCCTTGAGGAACACCGGATGTGACTTCAACCATATCAGAGCTAAAACCATCAATAACTACTTTTTGTATTCGATCACTGAGAAAACCCTTATCCAGTTCACTATTTTTTTATTAACTCCACATGAAAAAAAATTATAAATGAGTTTTTTGAACCTTAAAAAAAGAACCTTTTTATGAACCTTGTCAAATGCCTTCTTAAAATCAAGGAATATTGCGTCTATTTGCTAATATGATTCATCTGATTTTAGGATATCATGAAGGAAGAGCAAAAGCTGTGTTTCACAGGACCTGCCCTTACGGAAGCCATGCTGACTGCTGTGTAAGAGGTTACAATTATCCAGGAATGCCATAATATCGCTAACAACAATGTGTTCGAGGATCACTTCACGTGTCACTTCTATTTCCTTTTTTAAATATCGATGTGACATTGGTTATTTTCCAGTCTCGGGGCATCTTGCCTTCAGATAATGATTTACTAAATCTAATTTCTAAGAATGGTGCAATCTGTGGCGCTAACTCCTTGAGCACGCGTGCAGGTATTCCTTCCGGACCTGGGGACTAGTTACTTTTAATTGAACGCAGTTGTTTAATTATTACATCACGCTGAATTATTATGTCCACCATCGGCTCGTTAACGTTCGGTAAGTCTAAATCGTGTATTTTTTCATCCTTAGAAAAAATACTGGGGGTTGCTAAGTTACAACTTCATGACTGGAAGAGCAAATTCAAATGTAATTCAGGTAGAAGGGATTGTACCGATTACCTTCATGTAAGAATTCAGCAGAGAGCTTTGTAATGAAGGCTTGAAATTGCCCTGAAGGTTAAATACTCTGCTTCGTCATAGGTTTATATCATCCGGTCAAATATTTTCTCAGTACATAAAAAATAATTGTAAAATGCTATCCAAGCAACTCAAGTTCACTAAAAGGCAAATTTATCCAACGGATGACGTAATCATATATTGCAAAGCCGGACCTAAAGTTTTTATTCTTTTCTTTTTATTCGTTTCTTTTTATGGCACCCAGGGTCATAACGCGTTTATTTGTTGCCATTTGTGGATGGAGCCACAAGAATTACGGACAAATTAGAGAATTAATCATCCAATTTTGAGGCGATGCAAACGATTATTAATCGAGGTGATTTGAGCAGGTTCGACATCTCTACCATAATCAGTGATGCTCGCTTATCTCCTATTATTCCAATAAGCGTGTGATTGGAGATACTGCGACGCGAGAAATCACTATCCAATACGCTGTTTCAAATTCTCTCTTTTATTAACGTCATCCGCCAATGTATGTAAAAAGATGTTAATTACCTCTTGGTGGCGGTTGAGGGTTTATCATCAACTTTCACTGCTGCCATGTAACAACTCACAGTTTTTAGATTAATTTGAATAGTCTTTTTTTTTGGATTTTCGCAGCGATTAGATGCACTAGTATCGACCATTTCCGGGTATACTGCTGCGTGGAAAAACTTCAACGGCTCAACATAAGAGTGCACCTACAACATATGAAAGAGCATAAGAGTGCGCTAAAGGCAGGACAATGACAGACTTCACCCAACGCCGATCATTTCATGTCGGGACCAGGGCACAAGATCCTCCTGGATGAGGCCAAAGTCATTGCAAGAACATCTGCTTATTATCCAGGACTAATTAGAGAGGCAGTCGAAATATCTAAACGGCCTTTAAATTTTAATAGGGATGATGGTTATTACTTAAGCAGTGTGTAGAAAAGATACCTTTCCCAAAATATGGGTGTGACAACAAATCATTACTACATTTTTTGGTTTTATATTTTATTTTATACATTAGGTTCTTATTTATTCTTTTAAATCCATGACAACAATGGTCAGTATTCCAACGGTCCGACCAGATGAAAACGGAAACATCTTCTTCAGTCTCCTGACGACGTTCCCAGCAGGAAGAACGGAAGGTTGAGCCGTTCAAGTTCACCACGCAGCAGTAGTATACCCGGAAATGGTTGATACTAGTAGTTTGGATAATGTTCATATCGTCAACATTTATCTAACAGTAGCGGAAGGAACCTGCAGAAAACGCTGAACTTATTTCGTAGGAAAACCACAAAGCCTGAAAAATACTGTCAGCGTAGTCATTTGAGGAGTTCGTAACCTATCTTGTATGTTGTGTTCGATGTAGCAGACACGCTGACCCAAGGCTACGTCGCTTGCTGCGATATATTGTATGTAGTGACTTTAGCGTCATCTACTTCAGGCGCAAATTATAAAAGATCTTTAAATAAGACAATAATAGGTTATTAATTTATTAATAATTATTTTAATTGTTTATACTCAGCGCATTTGTTAACAAAAACTATGTTATGATTTCGTTAGGAAAAAGTCACATGGCCTGCATGGTCCGTATCAAAATAACAATCATGGCGGCAAGTCGTGAATGTGAGAAGCAACCCGGCTCATTATTAGCATTATTGTATCAGATACAAAGCATTATTGCTCAGCCAGTTGGTGCAATAATTTTTCTGGCTGCAGATTAGAAAAAAAAATTGCATTTTTCAACTTCCCGAGTGATTTTGCGAGGTAAGTACGGTGTAAATAAGATGGTTAGATGTTTTACAGTCATGACCGAAGCCTGCTCTTACTTTTGTATTAACATCTAATTAATTAATTTGGCCTATGGTCCTAGAGTATGGCTGTGCGAGGATTTATGTAATTTTATGCCAAATTTGAAAATGAATTCCATTTCATTGTTTCACATGTTATGTTGAAGTTTTTGTAATAATGTAAATTGTCTTCAGTATCATTTTTCATAATAAAGTTTCTGTGAATTCCATTTGGTTTCTTTTCATTGGAAATAATGTACCAAACCTAAGAAACAATATCAAATATCAGGAGATCTCTTGAATTTTCATCATTTGGACCAATATCGGAAGAATGCAGAGGTCATGTTACAAGCTAATGCTCAAGGTTACAGTGCTTCGGTTTAAAATTGGCGGGGTTATCGTGGTTGGGAAGCGCCTGACCGCTAGAGTGCTCTGCTAGTAAAGCATTACCGTTGAGGGAAGGGGAGCGTCGCGGTCTTGCGCTGACCATTCATAGTCAATCGTCTCCAGTTCCCATTTAGAGTAGCCTATTTTTTGGCAATAAATAAGTCACAAGGGCAGATTCTTCAAGTGGCCTGCCTTCAATAGGAAAGTCACTGCTTCACGCATGGACAACTTTACGTGGGTTGCTTCCGACGCGTGATACTTAAATGCTAGAGGCGTAAATACCCTTTGAAAAATAAATCTCTGGGTATCAAGAAAATATGCCATCATTACTTTCAGAGAAAAATGTGAGAGAGAGCTAGCTATAAAGCATTTTTCATCATTACTTGCCATCATTGCTTTCAGAGAAAAATGTGAGAGAGAGCTAGCTACAAAGCATTTTTCAGCTAAAAAATGATTAATAGACAAATACAAAGCGTAAAAGAAAATCGATTGAAAGAATTAGAAACTTCATTGATTCAGCCATTAGATAAAAATCACAGCCCTCTCTACCTTGAGTGAAAGTACTTTAAAAAAGCAAAACGTGAAACCACTACACCGAATTCAATACTTAGTATGGATCACTACGGGGGTCTTTGAGGGCACTGAGGGCCTATATTACAACCCGATATATTTACTACCTAAATTTCGAATCTCAGCTCAATCAGTTCAGCAGTATTTGTTTGATGGAGCTACAAACAGACGGAAAGACAACATTGCATTTTTATATATTAGTAAGGATATAAATCTCTCATAAAAGAAACACACCATGCAATCCGATATTTTGAAAGTCTTCTAGTTAAAAATATAGGGCAGAATTACTAGGGGAGGAAGTGTTGACCCAAATCATTTCCTACCACCCTTAGTCTCCTTTTTAAATGCCTGTAAAATAAAGAAACGCAGATGGCTGAGCGCTGGAATTTGTTTTTCTTTTATCCTCTTACACTTGCTCACTCTGAAAGCATCCTAAACACTTAAACTCTCTCCAATGGGCGGAAGAGATACATTACTTCCGTGAAATCGCTCTAGTAATGTGCCCCCAGAAGGGTCCATGAGGTGCAAACCTTGGGTTGAATTGCACCCCATTGTGATGAATTTTTAATTTATTATAATGTCACTTAAGGAGAAAATCGTATTTATAATTTTTAACAATGGTGTTATAGTAAATTCTGACTTTATTCTAAATCATTAGACTAATAAAATTATTATGAGGATATATTTGTAATTTTAAATACAAAATTAACGGTGGATTATATACTTTTAAGAAGTTTGATAAGCTAAAAACTTAAAAACCATTTTTACCAGAGGCAAGTAGACTTAAAAAAATAAAAAAAAAATTTGCAGCAAATTTTAAAAATAATCTTCAACCCACTTCACTCTCCCGAAACGATCTCCCCGCTACTTCACCGAATGACTTCATAACCCAGTATCAGCTGCCACAAAGCATATAATATTCGCTCGAGCTGGACGGCAGAGAAATGGCTTCGCTTCAAAAAGCACCGTTAGAATAAACAGCTTTTAATAGAAGTTTTGCGGTCCTCCTTTTCGACCTGGTGATTAGCGATGCGACGAATTCCTAAGTTACATATTCTGTGCTATGGTTTAGAGATTGCAATGGGGTTTGGAAAGCATAATCAAAAGAGTGAGAAGAGGGTTTGGTCGTCGCAAATAGGCAGCCCGACCATCCGCGGCGGAATGTTTAACGTGCGTCACGGCCGTCGTTAAGGGCGTTGTCATTTCATTTTTTTTGCTTCTTTATTTACCGCATAGAAGAGCGGAGATTTTATGCGAAATTACATTTGGAACTGCAACGGGGTTAGAGTTGTCGTGTCTGAATGCATTCGGAATAGTCATGCATAAAACATTTCTCCTCTCACCCTACATCCCCCTCTCTCTTGTCGCCGTGACGCTGGGCATTTGTTTGCGTAGTTTTCGTCTGCTTTTCCCGTCTCTCCCTCTTGCAGGACGCGAAGTTGGGTGACGTCCGTAAACTTGGTGAATGCGCCATTTTACTTGGACCTCCAAGGTGGTTCTCCGGAATAGTAGTGTTTCTTTTCGGTGGGTCGGTGGAAAGGCTTTAGGGTCGCACCATTGCTTTCCATACGTAGGCAGTAAATGCAACGCGGCCGTACAATAAACTCGCCCATGGAATCCAAACACGTCGTCGCCACTTCGACGATCCAAAATAATGCCTTAGGTACGAGACACAGAATAGTTTAACATAAATTCCTCATAAACGGAAACTTTATATTTGTGGATAACGCGTCGAATTCGGAAAAAAAATTCTTCCGAAGACTACACATGGAATAGAAATTTCCCCTCCGTGCGTAGAGATATGCTGAAATGACACAGTCATGAACGGCACCATAACGAGAGTCATTCATTTCGAAACGATGAATTTTTTATAGGAAGCAGTTCATTTGAATATGGATTGAACCATTTTTTGCTTAAGGTCTCTAACTGGCTGCTAGTAACGTTATGAAAGTATGAACAACTTCCTCTCGCACAGTCACTCCCATTAGGTTTTACATTAAGTGCAGTATCAGAGAATATAACAGAATTCCGGGAGTGAGAGTTTTTCATTTGAAACCAGGCGTAAGTTGGACATAGAAAGAATGTTTCTGGAGCACCTAATGGAATTTTGCTCATTCACACGACGGTTGGGAATATAACGTGAGCAAGTTCATGTCCTCACAAAAGTAGTCATTTAGGTTAATTCTGCGGGAATAACATTTTACGATGATAAAAAGAGTGACAAAAAGAAGACTCGACGATAGGATACCGAGAAAAGTTAACCAAATTTAATCGAATTTGTAATCACCTCACAGTAACGCTAAGGTTTACCTTGCAGAAATTTATCATGTCCAGACATTAATTTTGCTATCAATGGATAATTTAAAAGCTAGCCATAAGGTCAATGGCAATGCTTGGCCTTTTGTGAGAGTTATCGTAAATTATACAAAGATAATAAATTTAAATCTATCAGATTTACAAGAACACCTAAGATTTAATCATATTCTAGCGCGTAATTTGGCCATCCTTCAGCATTTCTTTATAATTAGAGAGAAAATATACTCAACTTAAACCAAGAAAATCACGGAATCGACGTCTTTCGACTGCCATGTGTTTGTATTAAGGAATTAGATACAGAGGATTTCCAAGAAAGCCAGTGAAAAATATATGCAAAATGCATACAAAAGATTTATCATAACACACTAATAAAAAAAACTCTACTGTATCCATCCCGCAGTGAGTGGTATTTATTCAACATCAAATAAAATATTTCGGTTTTTTCTAACGGGTTCAAAGAGGAAGTTCCTAAACAGTGGATTACACGATTCATTAACCAGCCATCAACGAATGCTGTGTAAGCCATTCAGTGGTTTAATCAACCGAGTTTCGAACAATGCGTCAGGTACGTAAAACAAATCCTGTTGTACTAGCAAATTAGTAAATTAGCTTACCTTTGCGTAAAAAAATTCTATTAGGGACGCCTTTTATCTTTCTCTGATAGCACAAGGTTCCCGCGCGAATAACAATTGCCCATTAGGTTAATTATTACCAAGACCTGCGTTCATTCTCGCTCTTTGTTCAAATCAGCCTTTGGGAATAAATTGTGATAATTATTAATGTCACGCAAAAGTAAACCTTGGCATTTTTTATTGCAGTTCACAATTGGTGCCAATTTATTTTACTCAAAACTTTCACGCTTTTGAAAACCCGTTTTAAATATTTTTAGAGTGGCCGAGACATTTACACTGTGTAACTGCTAAAGCCACAAAGTTTTTGCTGGGCTATTCGGAGCAACAGCGAGTGAAACGGCCACACTCGTTCAATTTTTTCCTCTCGAACGATAAACCAACACTAACAAGATCTCTGTCCACGCTACAAGGATGAAAACGTGTCAAAATTGACAAAAGTTCTTTAATGGAAACGCGAACATGGTTGCTCTCATTTCGCCTCGCGGATGTTATTGAAAAATAAAGTTTCCAAGCAACTTTGGTGTCATTCATCCTTGCCGCAACACGTCAAACATATGAAATGGAAATTAACATTGATAGTAAGTCGACATGTAAAAGCTTACTGTAAAACGCTGATTTCGCTTATGTGTTCATCAACTCCTCCTTTGTCCCACTTAACATTAATTGCATGGCGTTCAAACAGAGATTCAACCAGGGTGAAGATTGTTGACGTTGCCTGAAGTTATTATCATTACCTTGAAGGTAACGCATTTGCTGAAAATGTTTCCAACTTCAGGCAAATTCAATTCGACTTAATGCAAGTAGTAAGCATGAATATTCGTCGGCATATCATTTTAAGGTCCACTATACCTTGACTTTAATTTACGAATGATTATTTACCGAGAGACCTGCGCACCGGTGGGGAGTAGCTTCACCTATTATGTAATCAGCCTTAACTTAAATATTCCCTTTTATCACCCATATAGCATACATAAAGATCCAGCCGAATCATATTTGGAATGTTTATTTGGCAATCGGCGACTTGCATATCAAACAGCAGATTATCAATATGGTGAGTATATATTAACAAGAAATTCCTATTTCATACTCAGGTATCACCTTCCTATTATCCGATACCTAATTAGTGAATTTTGATTTACAAAAAAAGAACTCTTATTTCAAAGATATTGTTCGTGCTTTAATGTGTATGGAGTAGCATTAAATTTCGCAATTAACTGAGCAAATGATGCTGCGACGGCTCTTTTAGTTTTTCACATATACTGCCATTGGCCAGTTTGCGTTTCCAGGCCATATCTCTGTTATTCCCTTTCGCCTTTTTTCAAATCCGCGACGAAATTTGTCATTATCCATATTATAATTTATCATTTCTATAAAATAAGGATCATCCACATAAAAAATAGAGATGGGTCGAATAGTATTTTTCTCGAATTCGAATATCGAGTTCGAATATCTAATATTTTTTCGAATATCTCACTCGAATATTGAATACTAAATGGGCGTTTTGCTTTTTTTAAGAAGATTATAAGAATGTGGAAGATTTTAAGATTTTATTATTAATAGTATTTTACTACGTTAATCACAAACTTTGAATTAAATAAAGGATGCACAATGATATTAAAAATTGAATTTGTAAAATGTAGGTGTCATCATTCAATGCGGAACCAAAAAAAGGACCAATTAACCTCGCGAGCGTTCGAAAATTCATTCGTTTGCTTTTTCATGTAATTCCCCTGAAGTTATAAAGGATTATATATATATATTTATACTTACCTTTAATGATGAAATTTTGTTTAAAATATTAGTTAATGAATTGGTTCCAGCCAAATATTGTAGACCAAACGCTTTGTAACATGTGAGACCCAACCGATGACCGCGAATTTAAAAAATATTACAGTCGATTCGTGTAATATATATTCGAGAGGGTGAAGTTATTAATTTGTGCTCTCGAATATCGAATAGTGCAAATAGCTCATTGTACGAGGTATTCGAGAATTCGACTATTCGAACGTCCCATCTCTAATAAAAAGCCTAATAAGGCTGTAAATTGCAATTTTTTTACGAGCTAATCGGAAAAGAGTGTTATTTAATTTTAAGGATTAGTGCATTTACGTATTTTATCCATTTCAGACATTTTAACGGGGATCCATTGGCTGATTTAAAATCTTCAGCAGTATTTGATCATAAAAAATGTTGATTAACATCCCATTGAGAGTGATACTTTACCGACCATTAAAAATGCAATAAGGCTTTAGCGTTTGAATGACAGATGTTTCGATGTTTAAAGTCGGAATTGGCTGAGAGATACTTATACAGGTGGAATGAAAAGCAGTAACTGTTACTTTTATTCTTTCATTACTAAAGGACTAAAAACTCTCCGGTGAACTTAAACAATAGGGATGGCACCACAATACCATTTGAGAATGAATAGTACGAGAGTGGTCCAAAAAGTTCGCGCTCGGAGAGAAAATAAAGATTTTAGCCCATCATCTTTATTTTTCAACAGTCATTTTGGCTACGAGACCATGCTTACAGTGTGAATATGTCAAAGAAGTCATCTTATCATCTGATAAATTTAAAGACTCCACCATTCGACACACAAGATTCCACACTTTATTGCTCTAATCCACTCAGGTTTCGGTGTATACTGTTATTTCTCTCACATTAATTACTAGGGAAGTAGGTGATAGGGGTTGTCAGGTAATTAGCCTCGTTCAAAAGTATGCGATTCCTGCGAAGCGCGTGCACAGTTTCGTGCGAAACCGCGCGTGAGGTTTACATCGTTCACATGGATGCGCAGGTGACGCCGTCGTTTACGGCGACTCACCGCGCTGCCATCCATCGGTGAATTAATATAGGTGTAGAAAAAAGTGATTCTCTGCGTATACAAAAATAACATTGGCACACACACGGTGTACTGAGAATTATAGAGTATAGGTATTATAGAGGATATTCCTAGGGCACAAACTAGCTTTTTCACGGATGCGACGGGAGCACACGAGGACGATTAGAGGGGTCTTTCTTTCCTGATGAAAATCTGTAAATGTCCATGCTGAATAAAAACACTTGGTTATCTCCCACAGGTTTATTTGTTGGCACGACGCGTTTAACCGTCGAGATCCCTTCATTACTCCGAATAATTTGGTATTTACCTCTCATTGACATGATCTGTTCTTAGGATGACGACACGAAGAATATCCATAAATCAACTTGAAAGTTGAGCCAGAAATAACTCCCTCGCTAGACTCCTCACAGACGTAAAACTGGAAAGCCCATATTGTGAATAAATAAATATTGGGTGTTTAGAAGAAAGAGGGAAAAAGACCTCCGGGGTAGTCAATCACTACTTGTAGTGGCAAAGATTATTTAGAAATCAATTCGAAAATTGACCTGGAAAAATTATTTCTGTAAAATTATTCATTAATGTCAATATTTAAATACATATGTTCACTTAGGGAATAACAATCAGTTAAATTTAAGTTTTTTTGTGGCAGAAAGTACCTTCAGCAGGTACCGATCAAGTAATTCTCGGACTCGGAAGAGTGCACGATACCAACTGAGCCACGCCACTTAATTCAAATGCAATGATACATGGCATTGTACGCAATACTCTGGGTATGGCCTTAGAATTTTTAGGGAGTTTTTGGCACTGATTGCTCATGTTTCACTCTTTGAGGGTCTAATTTGCTCTAAAAACAATTGTCAATATTAATATTAAGACGGTTTCATATTATCTTCTAGAAATTTTATGCAATTCATCCATAAAGTTTTTATTATGTCCGTAATACGACTATTACAAATCAAGCTTTGTAGGTGTGGTTTACAAAAATATACAATTTGTGAGTGCATGATAATATATCCCAAGGAAACTTTAAAGTAAATATGAAACAATCCATATATCCACCAATCGTTTCACGTGACCTGGAGCGTCGCGCGCGAAGGAAATTGAGCGAAACTCAACCACGCTCGTGCGAATCCAGGTGAACAAGGTGAAGCTCCTGATTGACTGCGCGCGAGACGCTTCGCATAGTTTCACGAGATACCGATGAGAACCCGTGAAAGGCATATGAACCCGTCTTAATGAGAGAGGAAAAATGGAAGGTCCTCTTTCACCTTTTATAGTATGCCTAGAGGGGGAAACACTGTCAAGATAGTAGCGCCCAAGACTTTGGCTCTGATAGCCAATGTGACATCAAGTAATTCATTTCATAAGAAGTATCCAGCTTGAAAGATGTTTGCATTTTCTAGAATTAAGAAGTTACAACAATAGGGTCTACTGGTTACTATGATTAATATTTGACACAGTAAAATAGCTTGTGGCGTCGGCCGATGAAGGACGTAAGTGGCCTAATACTAGTGTCACCTTACCAACAGTCGTGTTTGAGGAGGAATTTGCAGATTTTTTGGCGTTTTTTGCTCCGCTGAACTTATTATCAGTTGTGCGTAAGTAAGAACTTTAGTTATCAATTTAAATCAAGACTTATTTAGTGCTCCAATCATTTATTGACCGTTACACGATTTTTAGTTGTGGTAAAGAGCGGCTATGTGCACAAGATCGAAATATCTTCTGTTAGAATCGCGCGGGATTGTGCGTTCCAATGATTCCAAGGGTTGGACTTTCGAGAACAATTAATTTAGCTTCCAGTACGGCAACCAATCCCGGATATGTTGAAGGATAGGAGCAAGATGAAAGATAGTCCCGCGATAGTATCACGGAAAAAAACACTATCGGAAAGCGGGAGTGGAAATCTCTCCCAACTATAAACTATCCAGATAAATGAAAGACTTTCAAAGATAAATGAATCCTAGCAACTACGAGACTCCACCCATTTGGGGGTTATTGTGTCCGGCAAAAGGAGAGGTGAGGCCCTGCGGTCGCCATCACATGGAACCTTTGTACAACAGATTCATCACCGAATAAAAGGACCTCCAGAAAAAGTAAACGAGGAGACTAAAGAAGCAGAGGGTTTGGGAAGAAATGACTAGAAAAATGGAGGAGAGGAGAAAGTGGAAAAACGTCAACACCGACCTAGATAAGGCGAAGTACAATGATTAAAATAATCAACTCCGGCGAATAAACAATCAGGCGAAGGAAAATTGATGGAAAAGGCAATGCGAGGAACTGGAGAAACTGCAAAAAGAAGGGGAAGTGGGTGCGTTATAGGATAGAGTAAAATTGCTATCGGGAATTAAGAGAGGGCAAACGGCAAAAAAGTATAAGGACAGAAGAGGTAGGATATTAAGTGAGCAAGAAGATATCCTAGAAAGGTGGCGAGAATACGTGTAGGAGCTATATGACAGCGATAGTAGAACAACTAATTTAGACATAGAGGATGAGAAAACACTCGATGAAGATAACCTCGGGCCAAGGATACTCGACAGTGAAATAGAGAAAGCATTGAAAGAGATGGAGGATGATGTTGCTTACTTTGTGGATTTTGAAAAGACTTTTTAAAGATTAAATTGATAAAAACTAACAGAGATACTTGGGAATATGGTAAAAGGATTGGCGATAGAGGATACTAATCATAAAAATATAAGGCGCAAAGGGAACGGGAAAGGGCGGCTGACGGTTAATCAGAGTGGGCAACTTTAGGCTGCGAGGCACGGTAAGGGTGCCCGTTGTCGCCTATACTTATACTTAAATCTACGCGGAGGAAATTGTAATACAGGCATGGGAAGAACTTGATGTGGGGATCGAATTGGAAGGGCCGCTAATAAAGTTGGTAAGATTCGCGGACGGCCAGGCCGTGTCGATCTTCGAACGCCTGCAATCTTTAGTAGATGCTTCAAAAATACAATGCTGGATATTCGGAACGAAGATAAACCACAAGAAGACGAACGTAATGAGGTTCTCTAGGACAAAGGATGCAAGGCTAGTCATCAAAGTTGGAGGGCAAAAAATCGAGAAAGTAGAATATTTTATTTACTTAGGCAGTACGCTAAAAATCCTATGCATAGTAGCAAAGATATAAGAAGGAGAATAGCGTTAGCTAAGGAGGCGTTTAGTTACAGAGGGGAGCTGGTGACGAGGATATTGGGAAAGGCTGTGAAGAAAAGGCTGGTAGTACGCTACGCTGTATGAAGCAGAAACGTGGAGCCTCGGAGAGGAAGACGAGAATAGGCTGCAGGCGTTTGAGATGTGGGTGTGGAGAAGGATGGAGAATGTGAGGTGGACGGGAAGGAGGACTAACGAGAAAGTGTTTAAGAGGAGAGGAAAGAAAACCTCTAAAATAACATTCTGGCTAGGCAGTGTAGGTTGTTGAAGGATGTAATAAGGGGCGATGGGTTGCTTAAGAGTGTAATACAAGCAAGGATATTGGATAAGCGGGAAAGGGAAGAAAGATAATAGGTTTCATAGGTGGGATGAAAAAGGGTAGATCGTATGCTGAGGCAACAAAGAAAATACTAGAGGTAGTTAGGCCCCTGAAAGCGTTAAAAACCGGAAGTAAATTTGGTGACTTTCATCATAACCTACCTCTAGCGGTAGAATACTTTTAAAAAGAGGCAACAACTTGAATCTGGCATTAAAGCAACATTCAAACTAGTTCAACATCCAGTTATCTTCTCTTTAGATACCGCATAGTAAGTTTACTGGCTTAACTCCGTTTGCTGGGGCCGCAGAAACTTTTTACCTGCTCTTGAAGCCCCGTGGTGGTATCTAGAACCTCATTTAGCTAGACCCGCCCAGTCCCAAACTCCAAGTTCGGTCCTCGGCATCGAAGGCGACCCGGCCTTCGACGTAAGGGTAAGTGTGCCGAGTGACAAGTGCCGCACAATGGGATATAACCACGGTCGCACTGACTACACTTAAAAATTTGACATTATATCGTAAAACTATATTCCTTTTTTTATAGCACTAGTCACCCTGGGGAAAATTACTCATTAATCGCAGTTATACGACAGCTATTAACCATTTTAGGTGCTTTCGTAAGCCAATCCAGTTTAAGAGAATGTAACCACGCAACTTAAAGCGCAAACTACTTGATCTCTGGGCAAGTAAAAACGGCCGTAACTTCTAAAAGTTCATTTCCATGACATTTCTCAGAGCTGTGCAATAAATATCGACACTTTTATGTGTTTATAACATTTATTAGTTGACTTTAATGTTTTTAATTAATTTTTAATCCGAAATTAGTGATTGGTATAATAATTTTTCCTTGTTTTTGCGTGCACATCAAGCCATAGAAGGCATCAGATGTCGGGACATTTTGGAAGCAAGGGTATCTATATGTATACAACGGGCATTTACTTGGATATTCTACAGTATTTACCAAAGCATCCTTATTCCAATCGCATAATTTTTTCTTAAGCCATCCATGGCTGTAGACAAATAAATTGTGAAAACAGGGGTAATAGCATACAATAAAATCTCAGAATTGCACCGCAACCTAGGCTAAAGAAAACTACATCCACATAATATACTGCAATCCACTTCAAGGGCATGTGGCAGTGAGTGGGATGTTACCAAATTAATTATTAAATACCAAATTAAAGTCAATGTAACTGTGACTACTTGTGCATAGGCAAAAACCTGCTGAGTTTACTTGTTTGTTAGATAAGTCATTACATCACAGGTGTGTCAATTACCCCTCAACATAATAATGATAATATGAACTGTAAATTTAAGAAAGAATGCAAAACTAACCTTGATGAAAAAATGCTGTGTTCCTTGTTAACAGGAAGGGATACTGAAAATATCATAGTTGAAAAAGACCCTAATAGACAGCTTCTCCTGTTAAATGGATATTTAAATTCCATATACAAAAAGGCTACAAGAGTTTATACTAACCATAAAAGATTTAAGAAGATGTGGATGTCAAATAGACTCTACAATATGATTGCCAATAGAGATAAATTATTTAGGATATTCAAAAAACGGCCATCTAATATTTTTAATAGGACTACAGAAATCTTACAAATAAAGACATTAGGAAAGCCAAATCATTATATTTTTGTAATAGATTTAACAATATTGTTTACAATCCTAAGAAGTTGTGGGAGGAGATTAATAAATTAACTGGAGGTAAATCTAATGGCCATAAAATATCTTTGATAAAAAATTTCTATGGTAAATATACTTCTGAATATACATTAGCAAATAGTTTCTTGAAAAATTTTACCTCAGAGGTGGAAAAAATTAAGCTTAATTGCTTGATCAAACTGCTTCCTGAGTCTACATTATGTACTCCCTCACTTGATAGTATTTACATCCCCGAGGCCATAGACAAGGATGTGAGTGAAATAGTATCTAACCTCCCAATAAAAGGCCCAGGTCATGACAATATTAGAATGAAGGACCTGAAAAACCCAAATTTCAATGTAAAAATCTTGACTAATTTCATTAACAATAGTCTAAGAGAAGGGTTTGTTCCTGAAGACTTGAAACTTGCTACTGTCAAACCTGTTTTTAAAGGTGGTAACAAAACTGACCTCAATAATTATAGGCCAATTTCTATTTTAAGTTCTGTTGACAAAATTTTAGAGAAATATATTTATAATCATCTATTACGGTTCTTGAATGCCAAAAATATGCTGTCTGAGCACCAGTATGGGTTTCTTGAATCTAAGGGAACAAAAGGTGCCCTTGAACATTTCGCAAGCCTTGTAAATGAAAATCTAGATAAAGGTTTCTCTGTAATAGCCCTTTTTATCGATTTTAGAAAAGCTTTTGATACTTTAGATATAAGTATTCTTTTATGTAAATTAGAGAGAATTGGTGTGAGGGGCCACATTTTATTATGGTTTGAGAGTTACCTAAACAATAGAAGGATGATAGTTAAAATAAATGGTACTAATAGTGATACTGAAATCATAAAGTATGGGGTTCCTCAGGGGTCCATTCTGGGACCTCTCCTCTTTTTGATATATATATAAATGATATATGTCTAGCTATTCGGCAGACTAAAATTATCATGTATGCTGATGACATTGTGTTAGTAAGTGTCCATAAAAATTTTGAAACATGCCATAAAAGGATGCAAATAGACTTTGATATGTTACAAATTTGGGCGCATGACAATAATTTAATTATAAATAAAGATAAAACGTCGATTATGCATATATCCTCAATGAGTAAAATGAGGAAAGAGGTAAATGTAAAAATCCATTCCCACAAATGTATTCATGACAATAATATTGATCTTGTTGATAACTGCAACTGTCCTTTATTGGACCAGGTAAAAAAGTACACTTACCTTGGTGTGATCATTGATGAGCACTTCAAATTCCCTCTTCACATTAACAAAATTAATAAAAAATTAAGAACTGTGGCTTATCAAATGTTTATGCTCAGACAAATTGTACCTACAAAGACCAAATTAATTATTTATTTCGCAATGGCTGAGAGCATACTGAGATACGGAATCACAGTTTGGGGCATGGCCTGTAATACACTGTTAAACAAAATAATTAGAAACCAAAAAAGAATTTTAAAATCAATTGCTTTGGATGGGTTCTCATATTGTGGTAACACTGATCTGAAATCACTTTGTGTAAAATATAATGTTTTAACTGTAGATAAATTATTTAAATGGTTAATTATTGTGGAAAATTATTTTAAGAAAGAATACCAAGTTCCCTGTAAGAATACACATTGTATGTCTAAAAGAAATACTCATATGCTGATAACTTATAATTATCAAAATTTATATGGAAAAAGGTTGCCTACATATATTATACCATATACTTTTAATTGTATGCCTAAGCAATTGAGAAATTTAAAAAGAATGGCAGAAATTAAAAAAAGTATCAAGGAGTGGTTAATTAATGATATTGTGAATCTGTAATCCCTTAAAACTAAGCACTATATTTATGAATATGTTATATTTCTGTGATCATTTGGGGATTTTTTTTTACTTATATCATTGCAATATTATGTTAGACTATGGCAAATGTATTCATGTTACAGGTTTTTTAAGTTTTTCTTTTTTTTCTTCTCCAATGAGATGTGTTTTGAGTTCTGTTTTATGTATGTTAACATTATTTTCCACTATGTAACATGCCGCTGGTATGAATACTATGGAACCTTCTGACAAGCCATGTGGCTTAGAAGGTCCTGATTTAAAAAATGCAATAAAGGCAAATTGAAATTGAAAAAAAAAAAAGTTTATAAATAATAAAAATACTGCAGTAAACATTTTGGAGGTTTTTCCTATTGCATCAGCATTCATAGATATACTAAATACGAGTTCGCTGATGCATTAAAACAATATTTTCTGTTAGTGGGGAAATTCTTCAAGAGAAAATTATCCTTTCAAAACGCTTCTTCGTAGATTTGGATGTATTTTCTGATTCCCGAGTTCTCGAACAAAAGAAATTCATTCCAAAAGAAACTCCGAGTCTTACTCGATTCTTGATTTTTGGAAGTCAGGAAAAGAATTTTCTTCCCTTGTTATGGTTTATTTGTTGCCAATAAATGAAGAATATTGTGTTAGTTTATGTTATAGTTATGATTTAGAGTATTTTATGAGAACTTTTACTACAAGGACTCGTATATGTATCTGTCTCTTCCACAATTTTGTACCAGTCTCCTTCAATTTATAAAGAGGGCAATGGAATGTCCCCTTTTTAAACTTATTTTGGGATCCCTGGATTCCGAAAATTTTTCATGCTCTTTATTGCCGTTCCTAGTCATTTATCATACTCAGTAGCGAACTGCAGTCGTACTTCTATTTCCCAGTTTTGCAATACGCTGACATGCACGGCTCATATAACTGTCTCTGCAGTAACAGTGTGACTATTACTAGGAGGAGTTAGGATTTGAAGACAAATAGTCGCATTTTTGGTATTTTTAGATGCAGAACAAACACTATCGTGCACGCAGGCTGCAGAGGTTGATAATGATGTCAAAGAAGATTGAGAGGAGAGGGTATGGACTCATTGAGGCCTTTAGTATTGGAAGAAATGGATGAAAATAATTTCAAATGAAATGGTAGGACGACATGTAAGACACGCAGGAAATATTCCGGAAAAAATGTGACAAAGGTTATTCCACCAGAGAGAAAAATGTTTTTTTTTGAGAGAGAAAGTACGCAATACAGTTTTAATTAGAACACCATGGACTGAAAACAAAGAGCAATTTAATTTGTACAAATTTGGACAGAAGTTGTCCAGTAAGTAGTGCATCATGGAGATGATGTTCACTCACATAGAGAACTGATGTCGGTAACTGTAAATTTGGTGATTATGAAATGACTCGTGGAACATCTGATATGAGTCTGGTCCAGGAGAGTATTCATTTGTTTTATGCGTATCTACCGTATCTACCAAGAAGTTAAGGAGACGGAACTACTCGAAAAGTATGTGAAGAGGGTCTTGAGTAGAGTGGAAGACAAAAAGAGAAGCCTTGGCATAATTTGAGGCTAAACGGCAGGCGCTGGAATATATCGATCTGTGGCATCGTAATTAAAGTCACGGGAATATGAGTGCTATTCTATAATTTCTATAGTTCCTGCATGCCATGGCTGAATTGCTATCGGCATTTACAAACTTTTGGCTGGAATGACCAAATTTAGAATAATTTTCCTTCTTCTCCGTACTAGTACCTCCCTAAATTACTATTGTAATTCATGATTAGAGCAATTTTTCCCTACTTAATAGCTCCGTACATTGAATTTTTACAGCTTCTTAACGGAATCAGGTTGTACTGCTACCAGTATATGAATTAGTACAAATGGATCCTACCAAGTTTAAGGAAAGTGAGGCATAACAAAAAAGGTAGCTTTTTGGTCTTTAGAAATCAATAAGAATACATTACTTATCCCAGTTGTTATTTCGTATTTTCTACGCGGTCAGTGCAACAGAATGTCCTGAAATTCAACCTTAAAGATGTGTAATGCAATAATTTACTATTCATCTTGCCGTAGCATGTAAACTGCAAGTCACTAGCTGCCACCAATTCGGCCCGCTTAAGGCTGCATCACATACTTTTTGCCTTCCACATGGCCGTGTTGAAAGGCACACTTTCTTACCAAGGCTTTCATTCTTAGGCTTTCCTTCTTACCAAGTGGAGATAAAATCAATTTGCGCTGTATTCCAAATACATTGAAAGAACTCGAGAAGAGACCCAATACGGCAAGGCGACATATAGAAGCACATTTTTGTTCAAGGTAATCCCTAATAGTCTCTAGCTGGACCATATTATCTCTGATGCAATAACGTAAATGCTTCGAAATGAAACTCTCTCCTCCATTCAAAATTTAAGCTTGTGATATTTTAACTACCCAGTAACATTTGTTAAAACGTCTTGGCATAGAAAATGCTATTTTCAATATGTTGATCACGAATCTGAACGTCGTTTATCTGCAATTAGCGTTATTTTTGTGGTATTTGAAGTAGAATTTGATAATAAAGTATTCTAGTATAACGCTATGTTAAGTGCAGTTGCGAAAAAAGCTACAGAATTTTGTTCAAAATTATATTCAACTATTTTATTCTTTGAAGCATTAATTTATTTGAAAAATTATGCATTCTTGATTGACTGGGAGAATTTAAAAAGCGTGATGTAATTATCGTGCTATAAATCGACACTAATAAATAGTGATACTGGCACTATAAATAATATCATTAAAATATTATTAAATATAATTAAATTATTAAATAAAATTAATACATTAAATATAATTAAATAATTTAAAATTGTTAAAATATTATACACTTATCTCACAATAAGAATCGAGCACTAACAATAAAAAAGACGAGGAAACTGAAAAATGATTTCACTTGGATTTGAAAATTGATATTCGCAACTTCGACTGTGTTCATATAAAAAAACGTAATTTCACGTGAATAAAGATCAGGTTTGTAATCAGTAAACGCACCGACTAAGAATATGTTCCTGTTCTTGCACTTGTGACACTCTCATTAAAATAGTATCCCAGAGCGTATGGAGCTTCTATAATTCAGATTTCTCCTTAGGTGCGCGTGAGCCGATGGCAAATCCGCAATGGATATGAGAGCGTTCATGAAAGGATGCGTCCTAGAAAAGAAGGTGGACGCGTTCAAGGGTTTAGCGTTACTTCTCAGCAGAGAAATTATAGAAATCGAAAGCCACGGAACGTAATCCACGGGGTGAAATGAAGGTCCGCAGCGTAAATGTGAGTCCAGGCAAACTTTTATCCCTTAGGAATGGGCATTATTTTTGCCCTCCTCGGCAACCCTCGGGTCGTCCCCGATTTTGCGCTCCAAATCTCTCTCCCTCAACCCCTCATATCTTCCATGCGAGCACACGTATGATTTTAACATATAAATAAATATAAATGAACGCCCACCTGGAGCACCGTCACTCGGCTGGAAGCCCTCGCCTCACGCGTTGCCTAGCATTCACCGGGACAGTGAAAAATCGCCCTCTTTCTCCACGGGCATTACTGGGAGGGACATTGGGGGGGGGATGAAGAGAAAGCAAGAGAGGGGGAAGAGATATATAAAAGGAGAAAAAGAGAGGGAAGTTGGGAGACCTGAGGAGCTTACGAAAATAGTGGGTAGAGTCCGGTGACCGGAAGGGTTGAATGGCAGCGGAATTATGGGAGTCGCCAATCGGAGAGGGCAGGGTGTGTGTCTACGGGGAATGGCGGAAGAGGATCCGAAAGGGAAGCGACGCAGGTGAGGACAGGGGGAGGGCAAATGGATGGAGACAGAGCGGCGAGGGGGAGGGGGTGGACAGGGGCTAGGAGGGAAAAAGAAAGATGTAATTCGTGGGACGGGTTCCGGACGGATACCTACGGGACGGGTGTGCGAAATTTGCGGAACCGAGGAGAGTAACGAGAGGGGATTTAAATACATAAAGTAGGGAAACCGTTGTATATACAGCCAAGAGTACTCGAGAGTATCAGGAAAGAAATGGGTAATATGCATACCACACCTCTACGGAGACTGTAGCATCCAATTTTGCGTATTTGTAGTACTAAGTTAACTAAGGAAAAACAGACATAAATAGAAGAACTGATCCTTCTATTTTCTTTTGGTTTTTTAGCAAATAACGATTATTTATCAGGTCAAAATGCATTGATTTGCTAAATGTGTCTCCGCAAAGAGATAACTGAGTAAGAAAAGTAATCATTTGAAATATTGGAGTCTATCAAAGCATTCTTGCATATGATGCAACTTTGATGCCTTATATTTACTTTTCACCGGCATACTTGGAGTATCTATCATTGATGAATAATTAATAATAGACAAAAAATAGTCAAACAGAAATCGTCACGTATTAACTCATTGATTAGCAATCAGTCTTCCATAATAGCATTATCCACAAGATTTCATGAAGTTTCCCTTGAATACGTACCAGTAAAAAAGTTAGAAATTTGTTTATCAGGTGAATTGATATTCTGGAACTTAAAATTTAAAGCATGACCTAATTGCCGTATTATACGAATCCCTTTATATTGCAATCCGATGCAAGTATGGATGTGCATTGAAAATTAAGCCGTGTCGAATGGCAAGATTGTATGCGGAGGTTCTTAAACAAAAGATGAGCAAATTGCCCTTGCCCTGATTACGTACCCGCGTTCGAGCAATTTCGGTAAATCAAATTGTGCAATTAAGTGATTATCGCGTTAAACGACCAATAGAATGCCTCAGAGAAACATTCAGCATACTCCCTCCAAAGGAATGTGAGTAAATCACATCATCATACTAAGCGTACTATGCTATTCCACGCATCCCTAAAATACAAGCTGGAATGAACATCAAACTCTCGTTTTATTAACCTAATTTAACCTCAATGCGAGTATGACGTTTATTTTGTCTAATATATGCAAACTTACATTATAATTGAGTTCTTGAAAACATTATAATAACAATTTTCTCTACCTAATGAATAATTGTTTAGTTACCGTAAACGTTTTGGAACCATTACCTTCATGTAAAGCTGTTTTTAAGGCTTATTGAACTTGCTATAATATATTTTTTAGTGATATGATCAGACGAAATAAAACTTTCCACACACTGTGGAGCTTACTTTCGTGCATCAAACTTCGCTCGGATATTAAAATAAACCATTACAAGGAAAATGGAAAACGATAGTACCTTCTTTGTCGTAGAATGAAGCAGTATAACGGTTTTCTTTCACATTTTCCCTGAATATTTTCTTGCACCCTAATTAGGCTTTGAAGTAAACGGAAGTTTTTCCGTCAAAGGATTAATAAATTAATTTTATCCGACTTATGAAATTGAGTTTCATGTGGATAATCAAATAAAATTGAAAAGTAAAACCATAGGAATAGTATTAGAACAATTTATTTTTGGAAAATATTCTCGGAAAGCATTTTGATGCTCCAGCACGACAAGAAGCACTTGGAGAATAATTTACTCGAATAGAGCGTCTTTTGTGCATTATTTTCTACATGTAATCGTTTGCAAAATAGGTACAATTTTTTAAATCATCATTCTGGAGGTAAGGGCAGTAATAGAGATCTGAGAGGGAATTTTTAGAATTAGTCTCCCTTATGGTATGCTTAAGTTCTTATAACTAGAATGAGCTACTTCGTGTTTAATAAAACAATGGATAAGTAAAAAAATCTTTTACTAAAACCACAGAATAAAATTATTCTGTGGTTTTAGTACAATTTTTTATTACTTATCCATTGTTTTATTAAATATGGAATATCACAGATGCCACAAAGTTACCAAAGACAACATTTTTTCTATTTAAGCTACTTCAATTTGATAAGGGGGCATAGACCGGAGACTTATAAATAGAGACAGCTGTTGGGATATGAACCTCATAGATCCAAACAACGTGTTTTTCTTGAGAAAAATTACACAGAAGACAAATCAAAACGAATTCCTATTATCCTCATAATTTGTTACATTTCTGAATTGACTCCAATCTCCTTTCAGCTACCCGGTTTATTACTACACAAGTCTTTCTTTCAACGTAAATCACAATTTTCAATATTTCTTAATCCCTGGTCGTCCACAGTTATTCTGACGGTGTTTTATTCTTTATTTTTGATTGGTTGTTATTCCGTGAACGGTTCATAATGACACTTTACTGTCTTATTCGCAGAAAGTTTAAGTGATTTTTCTCCGCAGCTCCTCATGCGACTTCTTTGTTAGTTGTTCTCACCGCCCATACGTTATTCATTATTTTTATGACGGTATATTTCGATTGATATCACTCTTCTTTGAACTTCAGTTGTGAACAAATACGCTGTGTATAATATTTCAGGGGTAATAGATTTTATACCAGTTGACTACCTTTGTGAGAACCAAAAGTTTGATATCGAGTGCGGATAATGCTCGTCATTCTGGATTCAAAGCCGGAGAGTATACGCGTCAAGTGGCTAGTCCTCTTTTTGTTATCCAATAATTTGGTACCACTGACGAGTCCTCTGCGCTAGCATAAAACCTCCCAATCTTGTGCGGGAGCGAATGCCTTCCTAAGGGTTGGTTTTGTTGCCAAGCACCACGATGCTAATTTCCACCTAGTCAGATTTGGCAGAGTGTTGATCGGAAGTTAGTATCCACAGGCATCCTGTTTAGGAGCAGGCAAGAGTGACTCATAAGAATTAATGGGTTCAGAACTAATTAATGGGTTTCTTTACGAGGATATTTCCGCAAACGTTTATTTCATCGCGTTTTACGATTTACTAATGGTGAAACCCTACGGTTATAATGGTTTCATAGAATGATAGTGACCCTAGGATGCACAAAACGACAAAAAGTGGAGGGAAAACCTGATGGAAGACGAAAATCCAGAGGAATAGTACAGCCGTCTTAAGGCCTAGAGGACATAAGAAACATTCACTAGATAACCACAAAGGAAATTTTCGTCTTAATAGACTTTCCTAGATAATAAGTTTATGCAGACTAGCTCTAATATAACCTGAGGAATCTATTTCAGCATTACGATCCACAGGTTGAGCTAGTACTCAGCATATTAGCTTATTTTTGCCACGGTAATAAAAATTCACAGGAATTTCCTCTTTTACAGTGAAATTATTAAAATCTGAATTTGAGTGGGAAAAATTCTTTTATACAAAATGCATTGAAAGACATTTTTTACATAACAGAAGATTTTCAAAGCTCAATGTAATGCTTGTAAAATTAGGTGTATGTGAACAATATTGTATGATGATAAACTATTAACATTTAAAATCGTTCATTAACTTTAAAGCAGGAATAAAAGGTGTCTACAGCTAGATTGTTCTCCGAAATGCCTTAATTAACGAAATGGTGACGGAATAATTTACACGGAGGCAATTAAAAAAATAGCGTCAGACAAAAAATGCTGTAGGTTCGGATGCCTACTTAGCTCATGCTGACACTTGAATGCCAGCAAGGTAAGGTAAAGACGTCGTCGATCACGAAGCCCTTCAAGACGGATTCCAGTCTCCAGATTCCGAAAGGGATTTGCTCAGAGCAAAAAGAGTCCGGATTCTTCGTCCGCGACCCGAGCACAAGCAAGCACTTCCAGTCTCCGACTTGTCCTCGGAATCCCTTCCCGATTTCAGGTGGCGTATTGGCGCTAAAGTACTTCCTCCCCGGATTCCGGTGGACGACAGAGGGAAGAATGGACGGGTCGGGGGTTGGAAGAGAAGGGAAAGGAAAAAGGGGCGGCGAGACATTAAGGGGCGGAGGGAGGAAGGCGCTGGGAATCGGGGTATGGTCGAGAGAGGCCGACAGATGCGGCGCCACCACCTAACGGCGGGGCGGGGAGTTTTGGGCCCTCGGACGAAAACTAACTTTGCGCTCTCGCCACAATGGAAGAAGTTGGACAATGGTGTTCCTTTCCCGTGGTCCATGTGCGGGACTCACCCGACGAAGCCCCGCGCGGTGGAGGTGTCTTCCGACGTCATACATATATTTTTTTTCCACGGGGTGAGTGTGCCGGGGTGATTACCCATCGGGAGAGAAAGTTAGCACCGACCTCGTTAGAGTTTCCGTCGCCTTAACCGAGGGACATCAAACGATAACATGAATGGAAGAGGCGAGATTGTTGCTCCGAGGTGATTAACGACATGTGAACAAAACTCCCACACCCCCTTTCTTATAATTGCTAACTTCGGGGGGAAGGGATGGTGGCAGCAGTTACGGAAACCTTGTCTCACAAACATGTATACGGTGTGGTGGAGAAAATCCTGGACATGAGAAATACAGTATTTTGAGCAATTTGAGTAACCCATTAAAATAGGTCTTTTGTTCTGATCCCAAAATTTAGCAAGGGTTTAAGGGTATATTGCTCTCAATCCGTCGAATCATTATCTGTCTCAACTATGTTAACATTAAGGGAGCTAGGACATTGGAGATGGGAAAAATTCGGGGAATCTTGAGATCTTTTTTCATGTAAATATTTTTTTTCAATGTCAGGAGTTAGTTTTGCAGATGGCATTGTGTACTTCACCCATTAAAGCATAATCAGACTCGACAATGTTTGCATGAACTTGTTAAAGCACCCCTATGATTTTTTTACCAATGGGCTTCCTTGATTTCCAGTATATGACATTATCCAATAAACACTCCTTGAAGTTAAAAAATATACACTTCTCTGCCATGATATTAACTTCAAATTGTAAATAAAAAACTTTTCCTACGCACATATTCCATAAAATATATCACACGGAGCTTGAGTATTCTCAACAATGAGTTTCATTCTGAATTTTCTCATATAAGGTAGTAACTATTTCATCATTTGATACTTGAATAATTTCCAATGTAAAAGAGAAGAAAGGTCTATCCTGCATTTACTCAATATAAACTTGACCTATGATTCGGTAATCACCCAGCTTGCAAAACGAACCATATTGAGTTTCGATATTCGCATTCATGGCGCTGTTTGAAAGTGAAAGTGTCTGATATTCCTCGTTGGTCATCCAGGACAACGTTTCTTTGAGCTTCATATTACAAACACATTTGATATTATTTTAAGCAGAAAGAGATTCCCAAGAAGAGATATGCAGTGACTCTTGCGTAAAACATCCACTTAACTTGACATGAATGAAATCATGTGACCCTGATGCATGGAAAAAATGGGAAACAAATCAGATCATGTGCGTACTGACTTCCCACCCGAAGGGTCAGCCATTAAACCTCGACATCTTCGGTATTTTTTAGGTGACTGGAAAGGCTTTTGTGGGCCATTGAGTGCATATTTTATAAATGTATCGGGTAATTTAAAAAAAATCTACGATAACATATTACTTATGTACATCTGTTTTTGCGAAAGAAGTCACCATGCATGTAGTAATGGAAGTGATTCAAGAATCAAAGTTAACATATTTTTACTTGAACCAATCCAGGATATGCCTTCACTGCTGGACAGGATATTAGAGTTTCCGCAGTGAGCCCACTTTTATATTGTTTATAATCATCGTAGCATCTTGATATTTTTTAGAAACCAAAATAATAGTAAAAGGTTTGAATTTTCGCATTTAGAGGAAAATCTGTACATATTTTATCAACTTCTCACGAAATATGTCATGTGCCATAAGGCCACGTGTTAAAATAGCATCGAATTATCAAAAAAACCGAAACAGTGTAGTGATTTAATTTTAATTTGCACCAATCTTCACCACTCATGAGAGCCACTATGGAAAGTTTTGCGCATACATGTACAGATACAGAAACCGCTCCAACGATCTGAGTCATGGAATTCTGGCAGAATAATGAAATGTGGCTCAATGGCGTCATTCTACAAGAGTAGGCAAAAACCAAAGCCAGATCCTCTTCTATACTAGACAATTCTTCCTATGGTCTTTGGAGAAAACCGTTTTAACATCTTCCAACGGATAAACTGAGACTAATTATGATTATCGCACGCTGTACATCAATGAATGCTCGAGTGAAGATCAAAATATATTGCTCGCAGTTACATTCCTGCTCAAATGAATTATTATCTCAACAAAATTATTTTACTTCGTACATAACAGTGGTAGACATTTTCAAGTAACTATCAAAATTACCAGTTATTTGTAAATCTTCTGGGATTTACAACTGAGTTTTATTTCATGAAAAAGTTAAAATTAAAAAAAAGTATAAGCTGAGCCACGCATCGAATTCTTGACTAAAATCAGATTGATCTAATAAGTAATAATTTAGATATATTTTCAAACAAGACAATGAAAATAAATGAACACTCTGGCAGCTTTTAAAAAATTTATGTAACTTGGACGACCAATTTCTCAATAATTATTGGACACAGACTTATGAATAATTTATCCAAAAAAATACTGATTGAATAATATTAATGAACAACTAATAGAAAAAATTTCCTAAGTACCCGGAGATATTTTTATATAGAAGACGTACATGGGTGTGATGTGGCTCCCAAAGGAATAGGTATTGAGATGGAAAATAACGGAATGATGAGGGAAAGAGGGCGGACATCTGTCCTATGAGTAGGCGATGGCAACGTCAAGAGATGGTGGTTATTGGCAAAAAAGGGCAGAGGGGGGGGGATTAGATGTCGAGAGGACAGGGGATGAGAATTGCAAGACGTTGTCAGCGGAGATGAATTTCTGGAATCTTTGAGAAAGATTGGGGTGTCCAATGGGTGTGGGAGGGAGGCTGTGAAAGGAAAGGTGTCAGGGCAGCCGAGCGGTACGAGGGGACAAGATGGAACACGCCCCCTCGCTTATAAGAACGTGTTTTTATGACTTCGTGTTGGTCAGGTTTACACACTTCCTTTTTCCAATATGTATTAAATACCTATGTGAGTACATATACGTGTTTTCTGGAGTGGACTTTCACTCGGCTTGAAGGAGAGAAGATAGGCAGCAGTCAAGTAGGAGGAGGGGTAGGTGTTGGGGATCGCACAATGAAATTGGTCGTGATAGGCGATTCTGGGACTCTTTCTCCTCGCCGGTCTTGCTGGTCCACGATCTTCAATAGGGCAAAAATTTCGAAAGGCGTCGGTCCTACGACGTCCTACCGAGAGATGGCTAAGAGGTGATTGGCATAGCAACACTAAGGCATGTGAGAATCTATTCCCCTTCGGTATTTTTCGCCCTAATAGAATGCCTTGTCCACAAGAGAACTAGAGTAGAATCTCAATTTTATTGATTGACCCCTCTGGAAAACATGCCTTCATTTACATAAATCTACCGGTCGATGGAAATTTCTATTGATAGTTGAAGAAAATCCTTTCACTTTTAAAATATAAAGAGCCTTATCAACCAATTTATTTATGCATATCTGCGTAGAGCCTTACCTTCTTCACCCTAAACATATAACCTTTTCTCTCTCTCTTCTCCTGCCCTGGTTGTCTGTCATCCTTCCTTCTATCAAGGTCTTGAGCAAACAATCGTCCTTAATTACCACATTCGGCCACCAGAAGTGCTTAGAAGCAGCATAGAATTCCTATGTTCATGCAAGTCGATGGGTTTTATTTTATTCTGCAGCCGGTGTCCTTTTACCCAATAAAACTTTCTTAATGAAAAAACTTTCATAAAATTATTTCCAGTGTATCTTGAATTAATATGTTTAAATGCAAATAACTTCCACTTAAAATCTAATATTCGTAATTATTATGAGCTATAAAGTGCCAGGGAGTATCTCTATGACGTATGTTTAAAGAGTTTGACGAAGATAACGAAAAGGCAATAATTATTATATGTACGGTATTAGGCATTGCACAAATTCCATTGTTTCTGCCTCTACTAATGCTCCTCGCGGTACTTTTTCTTCGTGATTATAATTTTTTCCTTCAAGGATTACATACATAGGAGTTCCTAATTCTGAATTTCCAAGGCCGAAATATCTGCTGGTTGTTCTGAAAAATAATTTTGACCACCATCAACGCACAGTCTTTGATAAGATCCATATTCTCCAGCAAGCGCGTAGAAAATTGTTAAGAGCCCTTATTCTACTCTCCTCATGAAAGGAAGCCTCAGAGTTAAAAAATACACCGTTTAATCTGAGTTCACTCATACAGGGCCAATTCCCTGCTCATTATATCAAAATATCCCCCTCAGTTTGGGATAATGGCTACAAAACCCTATTTTCCTAAATGAGATCATCAGAAGGAGAATTCTAATCCTCTTGTTAACTAAAAACGAAAAGTCGCCCCCACGCACATAAATAAATCGTTAGCGCTCTCTTCATGACTGCATAATAACATGGTTTCATATTATGCATGAAGATCTATTAACGTTGTACTTCCAAAGGCTATGAGATACGCAAATGAATAAAAGTTATTTTCACGTCATTTTTACCTAGCGCTGAGGATATTAAAATCAATTCCCCACGCAGAGATTCTTAATAGTAAATATGTAATTAAAAGAGTGTTTTAAGTGAAGTATGCCTGTGCTGTTCGAGCCTCGACCGTCAACCTATTGATTGCAAGTGATTATTCTATTTAAATAGCTCATTAACTAAACTAGGTGACGCTTACCCTGGCGAAAATCTGACGCTCGCCGGAGCGTAGAAGTAGCGTCAGCGGAGAGTTCCATACTCTCCGAGGAGCTTCCTTAACTCCCCGATTACTCTCCGAGATTTCTGAACCCCACGTACGTTTCTCAAACTCTTCCGTAAGAGTGAACGGAGACAGCCTCATCGTTTCTTTGACGCTTCGTTCTCCATCCCCCCGTGAACACTCCTCATACGCTTGTGGGGAAGTAAACGAACAGTTCTCCCATGGTTTCGCTTACGCTCCGATTTCACTGCTACTTCGAAAACATAATGTAACTTACTGATTCGAGTATTTTTATGTGTTCATAAAAAGCTTGTGTATGCTTCGACGTCCACAATAACGAGAAATATTTTTAGTTGATGCCGTAACTCACTTTCGCAGACTGACTTGACCTTCAATAAAATATGGTAAAATTCTTTCAGAAATACCAGAATTTGAATATTTACTTACGGTACAACAAAAAGGTTGCTAGTTAGTTCATAGGAATTGTTTGTGTATATATTAATGCATGGTACTACTAAGTTAAGTTAGGATTGTTGTGTATCGTCAGGGTCGAACGCCGTGACGTAGTTTTTATTATATAAACAAATAAATAACAAGCCCTAACTAGATGCGGAGTGCATTGAGTGTTTCAACGTTTGATTAATTAACTACACTACGACGAGAGAGAACACAATCAGTCGCATATGACTTACGATAAAATCAAGAATATACAAATATCTACTGAATTTAAATAGCTAAGTGACACTTAGTGCTATAGTAATTACTATAATAATACTTTTAAAAATGTCCTAGTGTTCCTTAAATGGCGCAAGTAGAACCGTGATAAGTGGAAAACAAAGGCTGAGCAATCTGCAAATTCACAGAAATTACTGATAATATTCCGGGTAAAAGAAAAATATTATTAATGAGTACCTTCACTCAGACCAAAAAGATTACTATTTCCTGATTTGGGAACCCTAATTCAGGCTATATTTCTACAATGCTTCCCTTAATTTATGTCTTGCAAACTGCAAATTCTACCAAAAAAAGACTGCCTACTCAAACTGAATTCAGTAATTCATCTGAGCATGTACAGTATGCTGAATATCATAGTGTAGACTAGGAATTCTTCTCGGGTATCTGTCCGGGTGAGATGCTCCATCTGCTCCACTGCCGTCGTTTCGATTTCGATGGAAATGTCTTCCATCGAAACGTCGGCAGTGGAGCAGATGGAGCATCCCACCCGGACGGAAACCCGAGAAGAATTTATTGCAGTCATTCGCCGGGAAAAAGTTAAATCCTACACGTAGGCTAGGAATTTAATATATAGCAAATACTTAGTATTTATTTTCACCTCCATAAGTAGAATAAATTATCTGAAAAATGTCTTCCTGAGCTACCCATGTCAAAATATGCCTCAATCCAATAGTTAAACACAATGGCATAACATCATCAACACTGGACTTTGCACATGATTTAATTTTTACGCTAATGCTTAGTTAATAATTATTTTAGTAGACATTAATATAAATTTAAAATCACATATCAATGATTTCATACTTCAGGGTAGCAATGAGCACAAAACCCAAGTGATTCATAATTATCCAACTCTCAGAGCATAAAATACTGTGAATCAATGATAGGGAGTATTTTAAGTGCTGCACTTTAATGATAATAATTACTGACCAACCAATGGTCCTTTTCCATGAGGGAATACAAAGCAGTGAAGACAAGAACACTCATCATCGCTCCGTTAACTCTCCAAGAAGACGCTTCGTTTACTTTCCGATGTTCCACTTTACGCTCCTCAGACTCTTCGTCCACCCTCCCTTGGCATTTGAGCGAGCAACTATTCATTCACTCTCCGATTGGAACTTCGTTGACGCTCCATTTACGCTATATTTTCGCCAGGGTAATGATAATAGGAGAATATATTTTTAAAAAAATCAAGAAGATTCCATTCACTACTAACTTGGCGTGGTGGAAGGGCTAACACATTTCAAAGATTACTGTATGTGGAGTGGAGGGTGAATGATAATGATTCCTGGGAGGACCACCCATAGCAGATGGGTCGAAGGGTAGAAACCTGATGAAAGTTAGTCCACGTGATGCTTTTACAATAATAATACCGTTAGGAATGGCAAAGGACCTCCGAATAACCCCCCACTTTACAATCTATGTCCCTTGACATTGATGCCATTAGCAGTGTAATGAATCCCGGCAACTTCGAGACAAGGCCTAGCAAGTCGAGGGTCGTACCTGGAAGTACGGGAGGTGTGTACTGCTTAATCTTCATTTCACGCAATCCGCGCGCTACAACAAAAATAAAAACAGTAACGAGCTTAGTAGATATCGTGACTACGAGAGGGAAGTAAAAAAGGGGAAAGCAGTGCATATAGAAACTTGGAGCACAAGGAAGATGACCAGGGTATTGAAGCCAACAAATACTAAACAGACTAAAAGAAATAAAACAATGCGTAAGTGATTTAAGTGTTAAGGGTGGGTGAGTTGAGACGGGTGAATGGTGGGATGGCGGAGGCCGTAAGAGGAATTGTAATAGGGTATTCTTAGAGTAAGAGATGAGATGCTACGTGGGTAAATTACGGTGTTTAGTACAAAATTGGAGAAAAGAGTACTGACAATTGGACTGGAGAGCCAAAGGATACCATAACATATACTTGAACACTTGAAATAACTTAAATATATTTTAAAGAAAATCGCAGCGAATGACTTTCGTAGACGTCTACCAATTGTTTTTTTGGTAAGTATACAAGTCTCTAACTTATCATAGGTTTGGGGAGGTGGGTGGCGTGTAAGAACAGCTGGAATAGGTACACGGAGAAGCCCTAAGACCGTGGTGGCGATGGGTGATTGATGGGTGATGGGGCAGTAGTGGGGGAATTATCGATTTCAAAAGGGAGAGGGTGGCTTTGGTGGAAGAAATGACTACAGAGAGAAGGCAGTAGGATTATGTTGGAGAATTAAATAATTAATAACCAGTACTTGGTTAAAGCATTATGTCAAGCGTAGATACTCATTATGCGAGATACAGTGAGATATCAAAGGCATAAGCAGAGGTTTAGCAACATTTAAAAAAAATTTAATAGCTTTTCGGGTCAGATGTAAACTCAGGTCATAATTATTTGCTTAAGAACTGTGATGTCAGGTTATAAATATTAGATAAAAGAATACAGGTGTTTAGATAAATGTGAAATCTTTATAAAGTGCTAAAAAGAGGAAATACCAGTAGTTGGTGGACACAAGCATTGTAAATTAAACGGAAGGGGGAACAATTAAGAACAGACGGAAGAAAATTAAAACAGGAATAGTAAGAGCGCCTCAGAAATGATGGAAACAAAAATACGAGGAAGAATAATGGGTCACGGACGATGTTATCCAGAATATTAGGAATTAAAGGACGGAGAAAATCATATTTACCGAACTAGGCCCAATCAGGTTTACGGAATAACAATGGGGCGAACGAAAAACTGGACATTTGATAATACGTGTTTGATCGCAGGCAGTGATAAAGGTGCTATAACTTATCAGTGCCTACGAGAAAAAGTATTGAAATGTTTACTACGGAAATGCAATACATCACAAGATATACTATTTGTGTCTTTGAAATTTTTTCAGGAAAACAACTCTCACGATTTTGATGAAATGCTTGGATATATTTAATTAAGACGACAAATATTAGGTGCCAAAGGTGACAACTCGTCAAAAATAAGTTGACATAAAGCAGACGTACAACACAGCACATATAAAGAAAATCACTGATTACAGATTGGAATGTTATACTGAGTCATGTATTTATTGAAAGTTGTCATACAGCTGATCATAAAGTTTGCTTAAGCTCCTCCGAAAATAGACGGATATTTAGCAGGTATTTTCAGGCACAGTTTGAAGAATGTCGTTTTTTGTTATTAGAACCTGAAGCTAATACTTCTCTATGTGTAAGTATATCATTACTGTATAATGTACTTTCTAACTGATGTATTCCTCCCAGTAATCCCGATGTCAGTCCCGGAGATCCGTTTGGAGGACTATTTTACCTCTGGAACATTTTTCTGGGAGGAATGCCAACACGTCATACAGGGTTGGGATGCAAGGCTGCATCTTTTAGGGGGACTAATGAAGTAGTTTTCCCGTTGCCTTCCACATCGCAGTCCCCTAGCCGGCTCCGTGAACTTCACTCTCGCCCGAAGCTGTGGCTGTTGACACCGGTCAGGTCTTGATATTCACCATTAATGCCTTCTGCCTTACAATATTGGGGGAAGTACGGGTAGCGTTAAAAAGTCTGGTCAATTTGTCCGTCACTTGGTCTCGACCAGGCGATCCTTGGATTGGGAGTCGGGATTAGGGAACAGATTGGGACCAGGGATCCTCGGATCGGACACGATATCACCAATCCATACCAGACCCGAATTACAAAAATACGCATCATATAAATACCTATTTTCATAGGCATTATTAGCCTATATACGGTGTAATTGAGCTGAGTGTCAGCTCAGTGAGTTGAGAGCCATGCGCCGGCCGACCGATTGATAAGGATAGCCGGGGAGTGAGTCATTGCCGGCCAGTCAAGGTGGAGGAGATTCGAGAAACATCGTCGGAGGAACATATAAAAGGCCTCAACTGGACACCACGGGGGCAGTCTACAGAACATTCTACTGACGCAAACACTACAATATGGTATAATTGGGCTGAGTCAGCCCAATGATACCATATAAAGGCATATACCTTGGAATCCTCTCAATTCTCGAGATCAACTCTAGAGATTTTTTGCCGTCGAATTGCAAATTAAAGGTTGTACTTGCAAACTGGAAGTATTTGAAGGTTTTTTGGGTTCAGTGGAAAAAAGTAATAAGCAACGAAGACTGTCGAAGAGTCATTAGGGCAAGAAAGTACATCCATTTAATTTTACCATGTTAAGCTAATGAGATTAGCTATTATTGACTGCACAAGGTTGAAAGAAAAGCAGAAAGAAACAGGACAAGAAGTTTGGAGTTTTCAATCGAGGATTATTTAATATTCAAGCAAAACTCAGCTCGGTAGTACTATGCAAAAGAATCAATTTCCTGAAAGAGCAGCTTTTGCTATGAGTGTTCATTGCGCTCAAGGTCAAACATTAGACTTGGTCGGCATTTAATCACTAAGCGCAGTGTTTATGCACGGTATACGTACCAATTTCCAGAGTCAAAGGCAAAGCGGTTTTAAAGTTCTTTCATCCCTAGAAAATCCTCTCCATACAATAAATGTGGCGTGGAAGAAGGACAAGCTACCGGTATGTTCACACAAGCGGAAATATTTTTTACCGGTAACTCCCGTGAGTGACGAAAATGTCAATGGTACCTTGAGGACGTTTCTTAAAAGTGCAATTTGAAAATTCTAGAGACTCGCCGTTAATGCTATCTCATGAAGACACATTAATTTAATATCCCACACTTGTATCCGCACTTCATTACATCGAAATAAGAGCAACAAAATTCTCTGCGTCCTGTAACCGTCAATTTAAATATTTTTTGCCGATATTTTCATTTTACGTACGAGATGTTTTAAAAAATATCTTCAACCAATAAAAAACGTCTGATTTCTCGTCAAAACCTTATAAAATGAAGTCAACTCCGTCAAAAAAGAGTCAAAATTGAATGTATATTCTAGAAAACGTGAAAATACGAAACCAAACATCCGTTTAATCAAACGTCAGAAAATTCTTTCGGAGCTCAGTCACACCTTACTCGCTCAAAGTCATCCTAGGGAAACCCACGTTCGGATGAATATGACACATAATACGCCACATAATTGGACATATCCGTTCTAGCACTCGGGTTTGAAATATAATGAAAAGAATTCGACCGGGCCGCGAGATAACTTTGATTCTGGAATATGTTCGATACCCGACGCGATAGGAATTTGAAGAATTCGAGCAGGAACACAGGCACCTAAATAGATAAAAATGCACAAATAATTTTAAAAGGAAAAAATTATAACATTTCTCCTAAACTCGCATTTCAAAGAATTCATGCAAAATGCAACGACCGTGCTGTGAAGGCATCCCCATTACCCAAAAAATAGCCAATACTACACCAGCAGTTTTATTTATTCCCTTCATTTGTATGTGACGCCATGGGATCGTAATACCTCTCCTTGCATTAAAAGCACGAGGAAAGGAAAAAAATAGAACAAGCCAGGAAAGCAAGTGTGATGAATTTTTCACACGTTTTATACGGAAAGAATGCGTTCCGGAGAGATTTCAAAATAAAAGAGGATCGCTATAGAGTTGATTCAATTTTTCTCGAAGTTGCATTTACGTATCAATGATTTAGTTGTCAATTTTCCATGGTGCCATGGATGGAGGATTCACGGCATGAACTCGACTCCTTATTTGAAATTTCATCCGCCATAAACCGTACTGTGTTCGCTGGCACTCATAATAATTCAACTAATAACCCTGATATAATTAAAAATATATGCAAGTCAAAGTACTGAAACTTAATTAATTTATCGCAGCATTTCATATCTGTTAAACTCATTGCATTTCAATGCAACTGGCGTTTTCGTTTTTGAAAAAAAACATCATTTTATCAACTGGAAGTTCATTCATGAAAATATTGAAAAGAAGCGAGAAAATATGGCGAGCCATGATGACTGGAAACTGTACTTATCTGAAATGGGGGAGTAACCATCATCATAGGGAAATCTTATTGAGTTTTTATAAATATTTTAATAAACATTTTACGTAATCAAACATTGTTAATCAAGTGTCAACACCAAAATTGCGGTTTTACTTAAATGAAATTAAGCCGTGGCAATGTTTGCAGAAATATCCAGAAATTTATATACTTACTGTAACCTTCAATACATTTTACAAGGTCCATTTTAAATGTATTTTCAGAAAATTTCACAGCGCACTTTCCATTCAATCACTGTCCTTTTCACTGCAGAAATACGTGGGATCAGAAAATAAAAATCGTGTAATTATACCAAAGGCGACTAAACGAGTGGTCAAAGGGAGACCTCATCGCTTTTTCTTTCAGTGAAAATTGACAAAATAGTAATCGCCGGAATGTAGAAATGGTTTAACTCCCACGAGAGAGAGAGAGAGAGAGAATAGAGAATTTAATGCCGTAATTAATCAATTGACGATGTGTTCTGTGATTCGTTCATTGAATAGTGTCATTTGCAGTACAGTAACGAAGTCAAAATGTAATCATGTTTCGTGGACTGCGAATATGAAATTCAAACGTTATTCCTGAGAAAACTGTAAACTGACGGATTGATTCTTTGAGTTAAATATACAGAAACGTGCATCAAAAAATATCGTACCGACTAAGGAGACAAAATATTGAAAGGAAGAGTCATCGCATTGCGTGCTATCCCTTACATCAAACCACGTCGTATTTTCTTCCACATATCGTGGTGCTCAAGCATGAAGTCTATAAGTGTCCGTTTTGCAAGTATGGACACCGTCAGCTCTTTCAGTCATCATCCACATCTACATAATGCCCAGCGAGCTGCCGCACGGGCGTATGGCCGGGGGTGGTAGGTCACCTGCCGTGTAAAGATGTAAGTTTATGGGAAGTGAAATGGAGACTTGTATTATAGGAGAGTACATATTTAGCGGAGCTCAGTTTTTATTGTGGTCGCTTACTGTGCGCGGAAAGAACGAGTTTTTGTACCTATCTGTTTGGCAGTGTATCTCTCTTAATTCATCGCATCTGTCAGACCTAGAGATGTAGTCAGGAGTCATGATTATATCCTCTGTGTCTCTTTGAAAAACAACTGTTCTGAATTTCTCTAGCAACCTAAGCGTAGCGTGTAGCCTCCGAGTCTCTAGGGGCTCCCACCTTAATCCCTCTAAAAGTTGTGATACCCTTTAAGTACGCTCGTTGCAGTTTTTAACGAAACGCGCTGCTTTCCTTTGTATTTTATTTTTTTGTAATTTTTATTATTTTAGTTTATTAAATTTTTTGGTTAAATCTTTATGACCAGGGTCCCAAATGCTCGCGGCGTATTCAAGGTGTGGCCTAACCAGAGCGAACTAGTATCTCTCTTTGACTTTTTCATCCGAGGACCTTCCTATTATACGCTTAACAAAACCAAGTTTCTTTAATGCTGTGCCGCTTATGTTTTGTATGTGTACTCCCCACAATATATCAGAAGTTAAGGTAATTCCAAGATATTTTACTGTATCTGAAGAGTTTATGTTTACTCCAGCCAAAGTATAGGTATGGCATTTGTGTGATGACTTTTGCAGGAAGTGAACTGTGGTGCATTTCTGATATTTAATTCTGACCCCCACTCCTGGCACCACAAATGAGCGTTGTTAAGGTCAGATGACAGAACTTCAAAGCCCGCGTCTCCGCTTATATTACGGTATATTATTTGTATCATCTGCAAATAATCTTAATTTACTACTAATTCGAGAACTTGGGTCAATAATATAAATAATTAATAAAAGGAGGCCGAAAACGCTTCCTTGAGGAACACCGGATGTGACTTCGACCACATCAGAGATAAAACTATCAATAGCTAATTTTTGTTTTCTATCATTGAAAAATTTCCCTATCAAATTCTCTATTTTTCTATTGACTCCGCATGATTGCAATTTATAAATGAGTTTTTTGTGAGGAACCTTGTCGAATGCCTTCTTGAAATCAAAGAATATCGCGTCGATCTACTTTTTCGATTCACCTGATTTCAGGATATCATAAATGAAGAGCGCTAACTACGTTTCGCATGACCTGCCCTTACGAAATCCATGCTGACTGCTGTTTAAGAGGTTGCGATTATCCAGGAATGTCAAAATATTGCTAACGACAATTTGTTCGAGGATCTTGCATAAAAGTGATGTTAACGATATAGACCGGTAATTTCCTGATAATAAATTCTAAGAATGGTGCGATATGTGGCGCTAAATCCCAGAGCACGCGTGCAGGTATTCCTTCTGGACCTGGGAGCATGTTACTTTTAATCGAACGGAGTTGTTTGATTATTCCATCACGTTGAATTGTTATGTCAGCCATCGGCTCGTTTAAGTCAGAAATGTCTAAATTGTGTCATCCTTAGTGAATACACTTTCGAAGTAGTGGTTTAGTCAATTGGTCTGGTCGATGCTGTCGGTGACCACCTTGCCATTTGTGTCCATTAAAGACTCTTCTGTCGAAGATTCGCCCTGAAGCTCTCTTACGCAAAACCATAATGACTTAGGGCTTTCATCTACAATTTCACCGAGGATTATTTTTTCTTGAAGTTTTGTAGAGTAGTGTGCATTATTTTCTACGTTTTTGTGCGTTGAGCAACGTGTATTTATCGCGCCGTAAGCTCCGTTCTTTTGTTACTTAACTTAATAGAATTTTTATATAGATTGTGTAGTTTCCTTTGTCTCCTGAGCTCCCGCCTTATTTCGTGGTTATACCAGCGAGGTTCTTTACTCCCCCGTTTGAATTTGTATGGAATATATGTATCGATTCCTTTAGATACGCAATATTTCCAAAACATATCTCCATGATACTTCGGAGCTCTCGTCCTCCATTGTGGCTACGTATTTCGTGAACGAAGCTTCTAACATCTCTCCAAATTTTAAGTAATCGCATTTTTCAAATAAGTAGACTTTACATTTAGGTTTTACAGTGGTGGAACCTACTGTTGTTGTCAAAGCTGTAGAAATTGCTTCATGATCACTTATGCCTTCGAGTATATCGACGTGTTTAGTCATGATAGGGTGACTAACAGCTAAAAGGTCTAATATTTTATTACCTATCGTAGGTTCCTTTACCACTTGAGTAAGCGAGTGGTGTGAAAATGTATTAAGAAAGACCTTGCATATATCACGCTTCCTTGAACTTGTTTCAACACTATCGGTTTTCCAATTTATAGCCGGGAGGTTGACATATCCACCGATAATTATAACGCTTTTGCTATCTTTCGAGGCAAATGATGTTGAGTTTTTAATTTGTACAAAATGTCAATTTGGAATCTGGTGGTCTGTAATATGGGCATATATGCATATTTCCTTTGTTTTGCTGCTTAATCTTACAACAAACGGTCTCTATTT
This sequence comes from Ceriagrion tenellum, assembly GCA_963169105.1. Classification (NCBI taxonomy): domain Eukaryota; kingdom Metazoa; phylum Arthropoda; class Insecta; order Odonata; family Coenagrionidae; genus Ceriagrion; species Ceriagrion tenellum. The sequence goes on from OY720637.1 coordinate 5,873,070, forward strand.
CATTGTCCTCTAATAATTATGCGGTACCATTCAAATACAATTTAACTGCTATGAATACTCCGCCGCCTGTCCTATTTGGTTGATCACATAAAAAGATTTTTTATCCTGTCGGAAAAACTTCGCTATTGTTAACATTTTCCGCAAGCCAACTCTCTGTTTCAATTACTATATCTGCGTTTTCACATTTATGCTCAACTTCGGCACGTTTGTTCTTTACGCTTCGTAAGTTCACTATTATTAAATTCAAATCACATTTAGCTTAATGAATGTCTGTTCGCTGTTTTCTGTAATTCTGTGTGTTATCTTTTTGATGGTCAGAAACCACAGAGAAGCGAGTTTTTCTTTGAAATTTCGCCGTTATCTCGAGAGCGTGAGTTGGGATTATTTTTGCTATGTAAGAACAATTTGAGTTTTTCGGAATTGAAGGCCTACGCTACACAGATTTACAGGGAACCTGTTATCATGTCTATAGTTTTAATCCCACTGAAATATCTACTCTCTAGCCTAAAAAATACCTATACTAGTGCACGAAAATCCTATAGGCCACCCGTTCTGACGCCCGGGTGGGGTAATGCACCCCAAAACAGTTGAGGGGAGCCCAGCACGATCTAGCTAAAAGTCAAAATAACCTTGGATTTGAAAGAGTAAGAATGGAGATAATAGATAATGAACGCTCCCCTGTGACTGTGGGAGTCAAAAAATACTCATTTACAAACATTCCTTTAGATTGCTTACAATATACTGCTTCCATTGATCGCAGGCCTCAGATATTAGTAAACATCAGTGAGGTAAAATTATTAAGATTATTCAAATGAAATATATATTGAAATTACACTTTTTACCGTCGTAGAAGGCAAAGGCAACGCAGTTTCTAAGGGATTATTGGATTCAAATATTCAATAATAGCCGTAACTTAAAAAGTAAAATGAAAAAAGGAACCAATATTTTTTATCATTCAGCGCTTTAAGAAAATTAGCTCATTTTAAACGGTAAATAGCTATGAAATTAGGCACAGAATACTATTTTCCCTAATGTCTCACTCCCATTTATCACCAATTACTACAAAGATTATTTGCGAAAAATAACGCCGAAAGGTTAAAGTTCTTTGTTCATATCAAACTTGATTATTTTCTATAAATACTCCTGGACGAAAGAGGCAGAAAGATGTCATTTGAGTGATTCTATCGATATACTACTTTAAACTTTTCCGTGAAAATGAATGTCGATAGCGCGGAAGAAAAGACTTTCGTCTCAAATCGTCTTCTCACACCCTTCCGCCGACACTTTCATCGAGTCTGTCGTTACAGCCAATAGATGGTGTGAGAGAGAAGTGGGAAGCAAGGGATAATGCTCGGGAACGCAGGAGACGGACGGGCGAAAAAGACGGGAGCGTCGGAGGAAATTGACGGCTGATGGGAGATGCTGCTGGGGAGGATAAAAAAGGAGACGAAGACGTAAGGAGAGAAAATGTATAAAAAACTATATATTCTCGAAGGGAGCAGACAGGTGGAGAAGGAAGATGGAACTGAAGGAGAAAAAGAGGGAAAAGTGCTGAGGAATACTCGCGTAAGGGGAATCCATATCATTCACGTGCCGCAGTATTTGAAGGCCGGCATTCCGCCGAACCAACCAATTGGACCCCATTAAAATGTCAAAAGATGACACATCTATTTGATTGAAAATATATTGAAACATGCTGCTTAATAGAGATGACTCTGTAAAGAAAAATCTTTTGAAATTGAGATGGAGAAAATGAAGAACCTATTCCATAGATGTAGGCATAAAATCGATATTCATCTAGAGAGGATCCAATATTAATGAATATCCAATATTAACTAAAATATCTTTTGTAATGCTGCCACTGTCACATTGGGGCAGAAAAAGATTATAACGCATTATTCGAGCAATTTAAAATGGATAAAAATATTTTTATAAATAGTGTCTGGTGCTTGCCCGACGTATGAGCTTCTCAAAGGCTTCGGGCTTTTTAGGGCTTTTCCGTCCAGGTGTTCATTTGAAATTCACAATCCCCATTTTTTATAATTTTTTCAAAATTTCGGACGGACGGTGAGACTTGGACTTGTTTGTATAGAATTTTGAGAGCCAAAATTTAGAAAACATTATTTGTCGAGCATCGAAACGTCGACCGTCATGGATCCAGTCACCCGCACGGAAGCCCGGAATAGCTTTGAGAAAATGCATATTAACAGGTAAAACTGCGCAATGTTGGCACTAAAATTGTTAAATTTATGTTTATATTTCACTAAAAACTAAATTTAGACATGCGCAAATGATGTTTTCATAATTTAGGCTCTCAAAATCCCATGCATTCAAGTTCAAATCTCACCGCCTGTCAGCAGTTTCGAAAAAATTATAAACGATAGGGACTGTAAATTTCCAATGATGGCGACAAATGAAGGAAAATCTTTCTGGAGCAAATTTTTGTTAAAAGTTTTGAATGGATATGAAAAACATAAACCACCCAGATTCCTCGAATATCATTTATACTCATATTTACTCGCCTCGATATCATTTCCGCTGAGTGGCAGTGCTCGAGGCACTTGTGAAAGTACCTTTATTGGAAATATGCGATGAAAACATACGGCTCATTATTATTGCAAAACACACACAGCAAACAGTATTGAGCCTTTCTCTTGACTCAGAACAGAGATATTAATAATAGTGAATGAGTAAAAGATGAGAGCTAGGTACAATCCTTATACCACTTTTTCCCTTTTAAAGAGGCACTAAAAAATTATTGAATTATGAAATTTTCTTTTCGTCGGATGAATATGAAAACTTAAGTCTAGAACAAAGATTAATAATAAAGCAGAAAATAAAACAAAGTAGTGTTACGCCAAAGGCGGAACGAGAAATTTGATGACAGGATGAAAAAATCGGAGAAGGAAATTTGTTCCACTGGCGTCTGTACTGTACTTACTGCACCCGCGAGGCCTATTAGGATTGCATTGTGTAGACAGCGACCTCTGGACTACAACCTGAGCGGGCGGGGGTGGGGGACTGAAGAGCCGGGAGGGGGGGGGTGAGTTGGAGCTAGGCTCCGAAAAGGGAGAGCGCGGGAAGAGGGCTACTAATTTCATTTTAGATCGAAAATACAATTTCCTACGCTTTTGTGCTTTTGTCCTTTTCCGCTCTGGCCCGTCAGATAGAAGAAGGGGGTGGGAAGAGCTTCGATCTACCTTCGTCATCCTTACTATAAATAAAGTTCCAATAAATTTCCATCTACCTATGAAAATTGGTCTTGTACTTTTAAGTGATGTCATGAATAATATCTCTCTTAAACGGTATCCCTTTCTGAGATGCACCATACGAGTGCTTAAGCTCCTTCACACAATTCTCCTAGATTTTGAATGACTCTTGCGGTTCCCCACGGCACGGAGTCACGGAATTTATTCTTATCACGGAGTGATTTTCACATCACGTCATTAGTATGCAGATTATTACTAAATGATTTTTTTTCGGGAATAGATAGTTAAGTTCGATAATATGCGGTGTTGATATCTCTCGACAAATGGTGATATTTCATCGCTTGCATTCTTATGCCCATCGGTTATAAATCCGAAGACTAGTTTTTAATCCGTTCCTCCACGCGACTTCCCTTCCGACTAACTGCTTTGTTCATTTGCTGTAAAGCTCAGTTTTATATTTAGATATAAATTTTTTCATTTTCAGTTTACTTAACGCGTAAGAGAGACTTACGTCGCAGAATGAGTCCAGTCCAAAGTAAGCTTATCCTGCTGTGCAGAGATTAAATCTTCCATCTTTTTAACTCAACTTTGGCAGAGCTCCTTCAATGGTGATTCTTGGCCCATCACATATTTATCATATATATTGATAACACCAATTTACCCATAACGCAACATTTCGATTTCTTACGATATTCTTGGTACTACTTCTGTTGCCTTATAAAGTTTTCCGTCATTTCGGAGCTTATTTAAAAGAAAACAATTATAACTGCTGTGATACTTTGTAAATACACTTTTCTTCAGGAAGAGTTTTATAAACCGAATAATTAAATACTGCATCACGTTTCGGCAGATATCCTGTTTTTATTCATCCCGGCTGAACTATTTTGTCTTTTCCTCTTCCCTGTTGCTTGCAAACTGTACTTCTACTCTGCCGTTCAACCAGCTTTGTTTTTGCTACTTACCTTCGCCTGTATCATTTGAGGCCTCTTCGCCCGTTTACACTTTTTTCTACCAAAAACCAAACTACATTGTTTGTTTTTGTCTTGCACATTATGCATCACTCCATAGGCATACCCATATTTTATGCAGCTAGATTTTCTTGCTCCTTACCAATGACTGATTTCGAAGAATTAATCACGTATAGTAGGGAAAATGAGATTTTTGCTGCTAAATAACATGTTGAAAACATAAAACATTACCGCTCTTAAAGAGTAAAATATTTAATGTGTAGTGATTGTTTATTTTCATTTGAGACTGAAGACCATCGGAGTCATATTTGCACCCTGTGGCACCTCACCCTGATCATACCTCTAATCGAAATATCCCATTAAAGTGACGTAGTATGTTGCGGATATATTTTTCGGATGCTGTATCTGCATGTTCTCACTTCAGATACCAGTAGAATGGACAACTTTGCGAATATTTCGCTAAAAAGATTCTATCAGTACTTTATTCCCATCTCCTGGAACTATGAGAATGCCTTCCGCTTACAGTTAATATTTAAAAAAATATGAAATAAGTCAACATACATACTATTACATTATTCTTAACTATTTTAGCCCTACACCTCTGCGTTGGCCATTTATCCCTGATTTCTGCCTCTCTTCATGCTTTTAAAATTCTTTTTATCTCTTCACCCAAAATATGAAATATTACTTTCCCATCAAGGCTTTGCACATGACGTCTTTACATCTGATTATATTCCCAGCAATAAGTCGAATATTTGGTGGAAACTTCGCATTCACCAAATTCCAAAATTCTTCATTTTCCTCAAAATTCTTCAAACATTTCGATATGAAAGACACGAAAGTCCCAAAAGTCAAGATTGTCCTCATTCCTCAGAAACTCGTGTGGGGGACTTCTCTTTTCATCCCCATAATATATCCGGAAACATCTTGCAGAATATTTTCTCCTTCTTTAACCAACTAAGATCTTTCCTTATTTCGTAACTTCAGAGAGTAACCTCCACACAGATACTGCGATGATTCCTAGACCTTCGACCTCGTCGAAAATAATCGGTCCACTTCACCATTATTCTTCTTTGGAACCCGTTACCATTTTTTACCTTCTATGAGATACACCTCCACGAGCATTTTACGGACAGAATATGGAATTGGCATGGGGTAAGAGGATGCTCGTCAAATGACATTTCATGACAAAAAGAGAAATATCAGGCTTGATGTCGGGGCAAGAATTCATCATAAAGAATGTGAGTTAAGGTAATTTTCCACTTAGAAAAATTTTATTCGACTTAGGTCTTTACTCTCATTTCTTACGACATTTATTGAAATGACATTTAGAAAAAGAAACGGCGCACAGGATTACAATGGAGGGAGAGCGACTTTCGGTAGGCGGATAGAAGAAATTGGCTGAGGCGTTTGCAGAAATCCAAAAACACGTAACAATTGGTTAAAAGATACAAAAAATGTAGGCAAGATAGTCAAAATAACAATGGAAAAAGAATAATGTATAATCCATTGAGGTATATGGAGATATCTATTGAGGTATATAGATATATTGGTTTTTTTCACCGGGCACTAAATCCCTTGAATATTATACAGTACAAGGGTTAATATTCACTCCAAAAATATTATATACTCACAGTTAAGGCACAAAAAACCACAATGGTGGCTAAACCTGAAATTAGTAATTATATAGCACACGATATAAGATAAAGTTATGCACTTGCTATGCTGGCCGATGCCGCCACCTTTGTTGACCCTCATTTTCCTATGGCGCTTGCGGGCTAACGCACTAATTTTACAACTTCACAATGTTTTACTTACTAGCTATCTAGAAATCAGCACACATTAACTTTTTCAATGAGCATTCTCCTTGCGTATTTGATTTCATTATTTATTTAAAATAAAAATCATCCGCATCCTCGATGAAAACTATGGTAAAATTCAGTGGCATCTATAAAAATAAGCAGTCAATATATATTTCAATACTTGTATAGTTTTAGCCATTGGAGCACCCACTGAATGTCCCGTGAATGCGGCCCGCATTTCACAGCTTCTCTGTTCTCACAATGTTTCACTTTTCTCTTGGGGACTCGATCAGTGAATAGTTATAGCAACCCCATGGCTACGCACCCAAAACATAAATGCAACCTATTAAAGACTCATTTGGTATCACAAACAGCAACAAGCGTTCCCCAAGATATGAGGCTCCAGAAGAAAGGCAACGAGAGACCAACCGTAAGTCAGTAATTTTCTTAATACTGAATGAATATATAAATATGAATGAACTGAATGAACATATGAATTTTATATGTTTCATATGCTAACATTTTTTCCTCACCATGTTATTCTAATGTTATAGTTAAACCATCTTTCTTTTCAGCATTCATATTTCAATTCCAGGCATCCTCAAACTTTACATAGCATTCTGTCCACAGTAAAGTATTCCACCAGTCAAACATATTATTCCTATTTAACGCGGAAACAAACATTTGAAGCTCCCAAAAAAATATCTCTAAAGAATATGGAAGTATTAATCAAGCATTCGTTTACATCAAGTTTATCGAAAAATATTGAAAAATGAAAACCGATGGACTCAGCTAAATAAATCGAGGGCTGTGAAATAAACTGAAAATCGTTGTTGGAGCGATGCCTAGTATCGAACTCTTTATATTTGAATTAGCTTAATGATATTTGTACAACCGATAAAGACAAATATGAGCATAAATTCTCGTGATTCTGTTCTTAATATTTTTTTTGCAGGGATTGAAAGCGAACTTTGCTTGAAATATTGACTCGGGAGTTCACTCCCTGTGTTGACTTACAAATCATTAGCGGAGATATTTGAATCGCGAAGAATATTTATGATATTTTGCCAATATTTCAGTGAAAACTTCCGGATAAACATTGGGTATTGCTATTTTTAACCATTTCATTGAGAAAAAGAGCGTTATATCCTAAATAATTCGGCCAAATGAAACATTTTTGCTAGATGTATTGTTTGAGAATCTTTTGAGTAAGTTGCCTGAGGAAGTGAGGAATGAGTGCCTGTCTATGGAAGCAAAAATTTCTGTGTACAAAAGTGTACTTCTCCCCACTTTGTTCAATGGCAATGAAACATGAGTATGTCAAGATAGACATAAGAGTAGACTAAACGCCGTTGGTATGAGTTATCTGAGGAGTGTTTGCTGCAAAAGTAGGATGGATAGGGTTAGGAATTAGTGGGTAATACATGAATGTGGGTTAGATGCTCCAGCAATGGACATATACGAAAGGAGTGTGCTTCGTTGGTTTGGCCATGTTAGGAGAATGGATGAGAGTCAAATAACGAAACAGATATAAAAGAGTGAAATGAATGGTGCGAGAGGTAGAGGTAGGCCGAGAAATGTTTGGTTGAATGCGGTTGAGGAAATTCTTAGGAGGAGGAATATTAGGAGTCTTAAAAACAGGAGGGCGTGTATGAAACAGTGTATGGGGGTAAATGAGGCAAAAGAGGTTTGCAATAAGTGAAGTAGAGTTTGGTGAACATATATGTATTTATGAGTGAAACTTTGTGACTGTGCCTACCCCGGAAGGGAACGGCGTGATTGGTATGTATGTATGCATGTATTATTTGTAGTGGACTTATTTAAAATGAATTTACTTGTTGGTGACCAGATACAAAAATGGGAGGATATGAATGAGGTGACTAATACAATTTAGAATAAAGATTTGTACCAAAGGGTACAATTCGCGAAGAAAATAATCATCAGAAGTTCCGGAATTTGAACCCAATCTCCCAAATGCCGGCCAGGTGTGTCAGTCAGTTGCACCATCAAGTCATCTTTACTCAAGGCAAATTTTGATAGAGGTATATGCGAGCTAGATGTTTAAGCCTTAAGTCCAATTTGCGGCACAGGGAACGATGGTCGTGCTTACTAAGTCCAAATAGTCCCAAGTAAATTATATGGTGGATGAAACCAATAATGTTTAACGACGAACTTGACTGTTTTCCAATCGTTGCATTTACAAATGATGGTAGGAAATGACTCGCAAGAGAGCAGGTACACCCAGGGATGAAATGTGCAACGAAAACAATGAGATGACTTGACCGGGATTCAAACCCCGATCTTCCATTCGGAATTCCCGTTGAAATTCGCTTTGAAGAAAGATGGCTAGGTTATAAATGTTGCGTCTACACAGACCACCTTATAGAGCATTTAATTGTGCCTTTCACTGCACCCTGCAGATGCCCTCTCATCAATTAAGTATCGGGTCCACTTGAGCGGACTTGGGTGATATCGATAGTGTTTCATCGAGATGATTAAGGTCAACTCATCGATAGGTTGACAGGTGTCGATTAGCATACATCTACACATACATACTACCCCGCGAGCCGCTGCAAAGGCGTATGGCAGGGAGTGTTAAATTACCAGCCGTGTAATGATGTAAGGTTTTGGGAAGTGGAATGGTGACGTGCATTATGGGAGTACATTTAGTGGAGCTGTTTTTATTGTGGTCGCTTATTGTGAACGGAAATAATGAGTTTTTGTACCCATCTGTTTGGCAATGTATTTTGTACCAGATCGAACAGACAAAACAAATAGGTAAGCTTTTTTATTGCTTCTGTCAGACTAAGAGATGTAGTGAGGCGTCATGACAATATTCTTTGGGTCGCTTTGAAACACACCAGTTCTGAATTTCTCAAGCCAATTGAGCCTAGTGTGTAGCCTCCGGATCTCTAGGGGCAACACATACGTACCATGCGTATGTTTACATTATTGAAATGAGGATTTATGTACGTATTATTCTTTTTACTCATTAGTTTGTGCTGTTATACGTGTTTAGAAATCACCTAAATAAACTCAAACACTCGTGCGATACAAAGTTCTTTCCATGCACACTAGCTGGGGCTACGTTAGATTATACACCTGCATGTAGACGCTCATCTGGATTTAAGTACAGCATTTCAGTAAACCCCATCTAAGTGCAAATGCAGTGTAGAAGAGGCATCAACTAACACAGTTGACTGGCAACTCTTGGTCGAATCCCGGTCGAGTCAAATGATTCTTTCATTGCGAATTTCATCCCTTGTTGCATATTCACCCGTGCAAATAACCTCGTGACATCATTTATACATGTAATCATTGAAAATAAAAATTAGATTAGGTTGTCTGCAGTGTTTAGCGGGTGTCTAATAAGGGCTTGAGGTAAAATCAGAATGGATATGGATATGAGTGATGAAAGAATGACAACGGATTACTCCAGACATGTCTTTAGGAAGCGTGCTTCAATGCCACGTCAATGGAAGGGATAAGTCGCGCAGTAATGCATACATGGGAACCTGGTTGAAATTCTATGCGAGAATCATCGGTGATACTTTGGTTCTCAATTTACGGTCATGTTTAGATCGCCTAGTCCAGCACTCTATCAAACACAAGGAAAATGATTTCCTATCTATTCTTCAATGGAGAGAATTCTTATCATAATATCATGAGTCACATAATACCTCTCCATCTATTGATTTACATTCAAGATCCGTATACATATTGACCACCTTACAAGAGTTTTAATCACTGGATTTATGAAATAAATGGTAAGATATGCGAATTTTATATTAAAAAGTTGTCCAAATGAAATCATAGCTGGAAAGTAGTCATAACATTTTTCCTGCGCCGTAATCTAATGGGTCGTGTTCTCACAGGATTCGCTTTTAACATAGGCAAGGGTGGTAAAAATAAATTTAAAAGCGTATGTTTATTTTGAATCAGTATCCTTACTCTCCTTGCTCCGACAGAGTCATTCAAGTTCATTCCCTATTTTTTTATGACTGATCGGAAGGTGATAACGCTTGCTGAGACTTTAGGGATATCACGAGGTCCTCTTCAAAACCAAAATGTTTTACTCAATATTGATAGGCTCTTTCTCCGGTATCACCCCGTGATTATCTTTAATTTTAATTTATTGAAATAAGTTACTTGTAATGATTCCACACTTAATCGCAATAAATGACTAAGATCACGGCATAAAATACCATTTTCAGGGCAAAAAGTGATGAGCGGTTTGCTCTTATATTTTATCAGGGACGTAGCAGTGGAAGGGGTTGGGGGGGTAGGTTTGGAAAAGCAGACCATTCCTGAGGAGGAGAGGGAGGGGAATGACGTTGAGGGGGGGGAGGGTCAGCGTCAAAAAAGAAACGGAAGAGGGAGGATGGAGAAACGTGAATCACGGTTAAGTTTATGAATTGTGGGAAGGTGGTACATTGATGTATATAAATGAATGGGATGGGGATATACGGCCTTCACGGAGTTGAAATTAGAAGTAAAAATGCACAATTTTAAAATGCTCAAAATGTGCAATCAATGCTCCTTGTTAGTGAAATGTAAAATCCTTGATTCCAAATTCAACCAATGGTTTGCCAATAAATGTAGGGGATAATTCATGATTTAGAAATAAGCGTGTACTTTCTTCAATTATAAAAAAAATTGGAATTGAAGAGCATCAATTAATAAAAGTAAGAAAATATAATGAGAAAATTGTTCCATCGTAAAATTTTACCCAGACCTATTCCAGATCCATGTTCTTTAGATTTGTAGCAATGCTTTGGTAGCGTTGCTTTCACAAAACACAGTTTTCAGTGAACCTATAAGTGATTTTTTCAAGGGTTCGAGTATTAGAATCAGATGGATACTTGCCTGAGAGGCAAGGATCAGAACTTTTTGGATAAAGAAGAGGTAACAAAATTTCATCAAAAGATATTAAAATTAATTATGATATTAAAAAATAAGGACCTTTCATATACCTGTTAGGAATGCCTTTTGAGGTAGTGAAACATGATCCACTATTTCACGATTTACAATAACATGGTTTTTCAATACAAATGGATTTTCGCACCATTATTTAGAGCTTTGAAACTTATCATAATATTCACATGGTTGATCAGGCGGTAAAAGTGCCGCATGAAAATTTAGAATAGCAAAAGAAATTTCAATATTAGAGAAATCTTTGACTCCGCATTAATAATTCTGCAAATATTTCCTCAATTTTAGAGGGAATGGTTCCCTCGAGAGAGCTACAATCTCATGATCTGTCTGCCTAAATTTTGAGAATCGAAGTCATCTAAATTTGAAGCAGTGGAATAGTATGCGACTCAGTTTCACAAATACCTTGTTAGCAATAGAAATTTGAAAATAGAACCTTCAGCTGGCACGTGGCCTAAAAAGTGGATTTCATGAAGATGAATACTTTTCCCGTAGTAAATGGGATTTCGAGAACTTTTAGCGAATGCAGGGGGAAAATGTACATTATAAACATTAACTATCTTCTACAATTACACAAAACGTATTCGTTTTGTACAAACTCATAAAACAATTTATCAATAATGAAGAAGTAAACCGCACAATTTTCCAGGAAAATGTAATTTTATTGCCGACTCTGGTTTCAAAGATAATATATTATCATCATGTGTCGTGTTAATATTAGATGCATAACATGAGCTGTGCTAACATTTATAACCGGGTCCGGAGTGAATTTCATTTTTGTGGAAAACTGCACGTTATATTTACTAGGCATGTAACAATTCCTTTCGATATCGTACGAATCTTCAGGTTTAAAAAATTTCAAAAAAATAAATTTTCCAACCCTATTCACTATGTTTTTCTAAAACGCATCACAAGTTTTTATAGAGGTTAAAGTGACCTACTTAAAAACAACAACCATTCAAATTAAAACAAATGTTCAATAACAGAATATTACACTCTTTTGATTCACCTCAAATCTTCTACAACTTGACAATTCCTTTTTTCGTCTCTCACGAAACATTGCCGCTTTAAAGCGGAAAGATTTCCTCAAAAATTCATGTTCGCCATAAATTTTCTCAGCACCTTAACGAGTTAAATTTAGTGATTGCTGGACGGGTAGAATGCATTGCAACGCAATGAAGGACCAAATATATCCGCACGCTGTCTCTGATCTATTTTGGGAACATTTACTCCCTCAAAATTTGTGGGAAACGGAAGTGAGGTGAAGGAAAACCCTCTACCGAAATAGATACTTCAAAAAAGTGTTAAAGCTAATATATTTATATCTTATCAAGTCAGTAATTTTTAAATTTGTTAGCATAATATAGGACTACAATTTATTCGTTACAACATGATGTTTGGATTGTAAATTATTATGGCTAGATATTTCAGCATTATCTTTACATCAAAAATTAAACCACATTTGAAATACACGACAAAGCGCAGCCGTCGTTCAACTATAGGAGAAGGCCTCTGATCACTGAATAATAGCAAATATACAAACGTCCAAAGATGTTAGGACTTGTAAATGAAGCGTAAAGATCTAACAAACACTGCATTGTCAGCTTGATTGGTCGAATTCTCTCAGGTACCATTAGTCTATTTTAAAGTAGTAGTACTTTTGAAAACATTTCAATAAAATTTTGTTTTCATTTGACAAGACATTGGGCGATTTCAGGCTTATAACAACAAAGTGAAAAATATTAAAAGGTATATTTTGAGCTGAAAACCGAGGAAACGTGGGTATATTTCTCGGCTGGTGTTTTTATTGCGGTTTCTTGGCTTCCATAAGGGCAAAACAAATCTAATGTCCGATTGAAAAGATTGCATCTTAGTCAACGAGGTGCTTATGCCATTTCACTGCATACGGCGCATAAATACTCATGCTCAGAAGATATTTTGAATTGACTCTCCAAAGACAATTTCAGCATCTTGGTAGAAGTATTGATCCCAAAATTCTACCACGATCAAAAGATCAAATGATTTTAGCACGATGAAGACACGCATCCTGGATCATTTACAGTTGGAATGAGGTGGTTGGTCAACTCATGATCGCAGCAAATGTTTTCTGCAACTGGCGAACGATCTAAGGGACCGTTTTTCATAAATCACAAAAACTTCGCTGGTTGACGGATTACTTTCTGCTTTTAATCTGGATACTCTTAGAAAACCAATTTTTTATATGAAGATATAAAGGTATTTATTCACAACTACTAGCATCTATCCCTTTTTAATAAAAAGGTAGGCAGATTCTATGAGTTGGACGAACCTTATTTATGATTTTTAACGGATTGTCATAACTAAACAAGAAAAATTAAGAATGCTGCACGGTTTTGTACAAATATTAAGTTCTCTTAAATGAAAATAAATGTAAAATCTAATAAAACAGAACACAATGAACAAAAAACTGAATTGGCGCTGTTGACAAACAATTCATAAACATGGGTAAACATTAGACTGATTTATTAGGAAAACAGTCATAGAAAAACTGCTAGTAGCTGTTTAATAAACAATGTAAAGTCAAATTGGGAGGCAATGAATTTTGAAGCATTTTAAAACGAAGTCAAGACAGATAAACTAAACTTTTAAAACGGCAAGTTGACACGTCTGTGATTATGGGGTAGGAAAATAGGCAGTAAATCCTAGAGTGTAAACAGCATTAAGAATGGCATAAAGATTATTTGATGGACGGAATGACGAGGTTAAAAATTGGTAATCTGATTCAACATCAGAAATATCCGCTTTAAGGAATTCACACCGGTGAACAGTACCAATAAAATTTATTTTAATCTTCAACGCGAACTTTCATTACGTCAACAAACCGCATAAAATCTACGATGGTTCAAAATAAAAGAAATAAAAACAAATTCTCATTCCATGGGATAATGCGATGGTAGCATGGGAAGATTTTTTCCTAGGCACAAAAAGTTGCCAACTTCATTACGATGGACTTCATCACTCCACAAGAGGGCGCTTTGTTTCCGTGCGGGCCTTCGGAAGTAGATCCATCATGCCCTTGGAATCCGCGTCGGGAGATAACTATTGCCGGACTTCGGCGGAAAAGTCCTGGTGGTGGGTGGCGGGAGGGAGTGGGTGAACACGTGGAAGGATTTCAGGGGGGGGGAGGTTGGGGGGTGGGGAGGAGTGGAAGAAATAAAACTTGAGGGATGAAAAAAGAAGGAGCCAAGAGCAGATTACGACGGCAGGGGTCACATGTGCGGGAGCGTCTGGGGGTGCGGGGGCGGGTGCCGGAGTTGGGTCAGGTGAATGGGGGGGGGGGAACTGGGGAGAGGACTGCGAACTTATCGTGGCGAGGGAAAACGAATGAGTCCGTGGGAAGAAGAGAAGAAGGGAAACCCCCTAACGGAAAAAGAGGGAAACCCGAGAGAAAGAAATAAAAGGGCAGCAGCGGGCGGCGAGTGTGGTGAGAGCTGAAAGGAATGTAGAGAGGAGATGTTGTAGATCGAGGGATGGAGAGCTTTGAGGACAGATAAGGGAATACAAGTGCCGAAGGAGAGAAGAAAGAGAAGAGGGGATTGGGCTGGTTCAACGGCAAGAGAACTCTGCTAGTTTATATTCTTACGATCCTCAGGGCCTAGATACAGATCCCGGAAGTAGTGGAGATTTTTCCCTGGAATCCTGATTGCTTGCACTTGCGTGATTTCTTCATTTCCGGATGAAACCATTTCTAGTAAACCAGTGGAGTATCACAACATTTATACAATAATGGACACAAAGCTTCATATGTTTCACTAGAAAATAAATACATTTATTTCAAACTAGCTCTCGATGTACTATATTATCTCAGGTGAGAATTTGAGATGAGCCGTTGTGAAAGTACAAATCAACCCAAAGAGTGAGAGAGGTGAATGAAAGAGGAGAAAGGTAATGCCCTCTCACTTCATGCCTTCTTTCTAAACTTGTGGGTATAATATGACTCGTCCCTTTACCTGAAGATGATGCACGGCATCGGAACCTGACGACGAAAAAATTCTAACATTTCCCATTTGGCGAATTTATACCTTCATTGAGTTGAAATTTCACCAAATCAGGCCTAATAAATTTCCATTTTGTCCACATTTGTAATCATTTCAAATAGGACTGAAAAATACAGGGAGAGTTCTAGGGAATCCAGTTGAAGTGGTGAAGGAATAGGGTATTGAGTAAAAGCTGCAATCCAATGGTTGAAACTCGAATTGACTACCCATGGGCCACCTCGGTCCCTAAACATAGTGTTGCAGTGGCAGTCGCATACGCGTGGAGCTGCAAAAGTTTCAGTCTTCAAGGGTAGCCCCGCATGCTATCTCTTTAGTAGCTTACCTAGGACTCCATGCATTTCTTTCTACGATTTTATGCATCGAGAATAAGACAGAGAATTATCAAGGAAGTAGTCCTAAGAATTTTAGAGAAAATTTGAAATAAAGCTACAGACATTTTGAAATCTGGGAGAAGAGAATATACATTGAACAAGTTCAGAGATTCATCTGTTCATTGAAAACAATAATGGAAGGAGAAATGCAGGAGAAGAATAAGAGAGAAGAATACAAGAAGTGAAATACATCGGACAAATTACGTAGTACGTCAAAGTTAAAAGTCATTCAGGAATAAAGCCGTTGGACAATACAACTGCTGAAAGGAAAGCTGCTGCAAACCAATCTTCTCATCCATTACTATTGACGATGAGGATGTTGTGTTACAATATGTGTCCAATAAGTCTGTCTCTCCTTCGCAGAGATCGCATTTAATTTCTCTTCCTGCTATTTCAGGGCATTTATACGAGTGAGTCTTGCGATAGTTTCGGGTGCATAACCTAAAAATCGGAAAAGCCGAGAGAACAGTAGAGATGCGGAGATAGGACGAGAAAACTTGACACCGAAGGTGAGAGAAAAAGCGTGGGCGATGAAATTTGGACGAACGCAGGCTGACCTTGAAGGGACATGGGCAGAGAATAAAGGCGGAGGAAGGTTCTTCGCAACACAATCGCCGAATGTCGGGAGGGGACGGCGCATACCCTTCGGGGAACTTGAAGAGAGAGGATAATAAAGGATATAGGAAAGCAACAGCACAATGGAGGGATGGAAAGGAGGACAGGAAGAGGGTTATGAAAATATTTCGAGAAATGCACACACTCATCCCGAATGCTCGATATCGGCTATCGCAGGAATAAGTCCGATATCTCACACGGAAAGGAACGTCCCAGAGTGAAGAAAAGGTTCACCGTGTTCGAAGGTCTCCATTCAAAGGAGGTGTCGATAGCTGTATCAAAATATTTTACTATGCATAGCCATGGCTATAGTCACAGGCAACATGTGTCATGTAACCATAACTGATATTTAAGGACAAACGCATGAGTCAAAAGAGAAATCATATTACTTCGATTATGATTTTAACCCGCTATGGACGAGCCAATCAAATTTGTTACATTACAAAATCATTGTAATATCTGCTTCATAAAAGGCTTTTCCATTTATTTGCTCAGCTAGACTGAATTATAACACTTCGGATTTAGTGTGTGCAAAGTTGACTCTCTTTCGGCGGTTTGCCAAACAATTTGGTGAGATGAATGTGTAACGTTATTCAATAACGATGCCGTGCCTGGTGGAGCTCTGAAAAAATAGTTTCAGTTCTCATATGAAGAAAATATGGGGAATTTTTTAAATGGTTAAATAGCACAAAAAAATTAATGCAGTAGCAGTATTTTTTTCATGTTGATGTTTCATAATTCCGTCCAGAGAGGGTTAAAAATGTAATCAATTGGTGCCAAGGTCGATTGATTGAATGTTTGCCGGACGGTTCTGTTGGCCCGTAAGTCCCTGGATTCACGATTGGCTGCTAAGCCTGTCATCAGGTTTTCCAAGGACCGAACCAAAAGACCTTGACATACATCCATGCCTTAGGTGGTGAAAAACCCACCCAGGCGGGACTCGAACCCGCGACCCTCAGTTTAGGTGGCGAGTACTTTACCCCCGTGCCACCGGGATCGGGTCGATAAGAATGCAACTGGTAAGCAAACTAACGATCCTGAATATGAAAGTTAACATCCTCAAATACGTTGATGAATATTCATTGTAGCTTATTTACAGCACATTTACAGCACAAATTATACTGAATTAGGTCATTAGATTTGACCTTCAATTTTCTTCTTCTCTCGTTGGGCACCTCAACTGGCCGAAGAAAGAGAAGTTTACGCAGGACCTAAATTCAGTGAACTGTATTTGAAGGTGAAGAAATTCTGGCTGAACTAATTATATCCTACTTTGATTTATGGAAGTCTCTTGGGGGCTGCTTTCGAGGAATAACGTAAAAAACAAGATAACACGGACAGAAGAAAAACTACCAATCGAAGTGCCTTTAAATAACACACATTTTCCTCCTGTGGCTGTTGAATATTCAAAAGATATCAGAGGCGCCCACACAAAACAGCATGTTTTTAAAGATTCAGTCGAGGTGAAGCCTTCACGTCAATAATTCCATTCAGTCTCCCAACACAGGAAGTGAAAATTGACTTTGCAAAATTTCACAACGGTTTCGTTTACAGTACAACTGGTTTCATTCATTAGAGTATTTTCAGGTACAGTTTATTCCGGTTTTTCCCGCGTTGCTTCATTTTAACGGACAACAGTAACGCTAATGTTACAGCTAGCGTCGTCAGGTCCTGAACCTGATGACGCTAGCTGTAACATTTGCGAAACTGTTGTCCGTTTAAATGAATCAACGCGGGAAAAACCCGAATAAACTGAACTCAATAAATCACCGCGGAAGCCTCTGTACCTATCTTCAGGTACATTGGGTTTACGTGACCTTCCTACCCTCCTCTCGTCTTCCATTTCTCCCACCTCCAACTGCCCGTGAGTTATACGTACGTAATATCTTACCAGAGATTAAGCACTTTCATTGAACCTCATAATTACATAGCGGGAGAAACCGGTTATACCATGTATATAAAATGTTTTGGAATTTTAAGAAGTTGATTTTCACATTCTTTCATTAAGGGAGAGCTTCACAGCATTAAACCGAATAACATTGATTCTTTCCCTACCAAGTCTCGCTTCCAATAAACGTTTGATGTTAACATATTATACGCAGTGGTAATGGAAGAATAAATAAAAAACTAAAACAAAAGTATAACGAATAAGTTTATCTTTCCATCAGTCTTAGCCGTGCTTGCCTAAAATGACATACACATTCAAGTTTAACACAAGAAAAAGTGATGTAGAAAGAGAGAGGATTCAACAGTTAAGTAAATTCGTAAACAACTTGGAGGCACTTTTTTATACAAATATGGCCAAGTTTAAAAAAGGCGCTTTTGAAAAATTACACAGCAGAATATCCTCAATATTTCAAGGGATGGAAAGGGTCCAGGTTGACGCAGGCCAAGAGAACGCGAGAGTTTCGATGATATGCCTCTCCCGTGTAGAAATTGCTAGAGAAGAGCAACGAGGTGAAAAAGGGGAAAACGAGTCAAGAGAACTTACAACAGGCCGTTTCCGCTTATTCCCATCAAGAAGGAAAGAGAACAAGCCAAGCGGAACTAATGTAAACTTCGTTTATTGAAAATAGAGGTAATCTCGGGTTCGCGAACTCTTTTCTTCGCTTCTTCCTCATTCTCCCGGATGTTCCGAACTCTATTTTTACCCTTCAACGTTTTTTCTTTGCCTTCCCTGCCCTATACTAAAAGACGTTTTATTTAAAAAAATATACCCTCTGCGAAGACTCTTTATGCTCTGCAACAGTCGAACACGGGCGCTTTTCTAAAGCGTTTAAGCGTTCCCATAGTAACCTCGAGCGGCCCCCGGGACAATCTCCCATCTCCTGCCTTCTGAAGTACATCATCTCATGTTTCTTTTATGCTCTGCCTTTTTGCCTCCCACCTGGGATCGCATCTAATTCCTTCGATAACATCATCCACCTTCAAAGAAATGCGAATTTCCAGAAGTAGATTCCCCTCAGATAACAGCACGAAATATTCAATGCACTTATACACATGTTCACTTCCACAGATCCCTCGAGCAACCTTACCTAACCTTGACTCTTTCCTCTTTCCCTCTGTATCCGAATATTCACTTATAAGTTCGCATACACCTCTTCATCCCAGCCTACTTGTCCATATGCCAGAGCACACAAGCGTGTATATAAAACTAACCTCCCTTCTTGAAACGGGTGGAGCCAAGTCGGCCTCAATTTCATACTTCTCTCACAAGTTGGTCCCTACTTCGGCGATTCTTTATCTCCATTTTTTCATAGGTTAACGCTTTGTGGATCTTTAGCTTTGTTTTTTTAACCATATCCCTCCTGAAAAGTTGATATTCATATCTAAATCATCTCATTCTTAAACTTTTCTCACAAATCCACTTAATTTTCAAATATCAATCACCATTATGCTTTTCGAATCACTACACGTTAAATATCATTCGCAGGTGTGATGTGCAAATTCAAAAACAATTCTCTCCTCCATCTTCACACCAGAGGTGCAGTAGATTGCTGATTCAGGACTGAATAAGTTACTATGGTGACTTAATTGGATAGGAACCCCTACTCTTCAGACGAGAAAATAAGATTTAATATGAGAGTAACGTTATAATAAGCTTTTGTCAATGAGAAAAATATTTATGACGATGACACGACTACTGCGATCAATAAAAATCCGATTATTATTGGGAAGGAAATAAAAAAAACAACTACATCCAGAGCTCCCCGGATTAGAGACACGTAAAAATGACCTGGTCAAGGCGAATTTGGCAGAGAAAATAAACGATGAAGAAGAATGGAGGGATAGAGAAAAGAAAGAATAAAATATTAAATACTCTGAGGAAGAGGAAGAAGAGAGCCTGATTCGTTGGCCACCGCACCAGAGACATTCTCTCGAGCTCGATAGATGGGCTTTATCTTTTTGTAGCTAGGACCTTGATAAAAGCGTTTTACCTAAAATGTAAGTCCTGGTGAGGAAGGCAAGAAGATAATTGCTTGAACCAGATAAAACAGACAAGTTAACAGGGCATTTGTTAACCTGTGTGGAACAAGGTAGAGTGGAGGACTACAATCAATCTAACTCCAGGATATGATTACTGAAATTCAGTGCACGCTAACTTTGGGGTGACACGGAAGAAATTATTTTAACCCTATAATTTATCTCCATAACTGAAAAAAGCGGAAAATAAAAGGAAAACACTGCGGAAATGATTGTTACAAAAATACATTCTTTCCACGCTCTATATATAAACATAGACAAAAACATAACCAGACATTGTGAACCTCTGTCACCAAAGACTTGACACTTTCGTCCCATCCTTCAATTCCCCTCATTTTCCCACTCTCCCGCCATTTTCAAGGCAGGCCCCACGCTACTCATCCCTACGATACTCGCACGTTAGTAGACAGATATTTATCTCAATGCTGAAACTCTAACGTTGTTCACCACTTTGACGAAAGAGATATAATTAACTATATAAAGCATTGGTGGTGACAAAGACCGCATGGCACATACATTAAGCATTAGAAAAATTAGACTAAATATGCTAGAGGGACCCAAACAAGGACAACGAAGAGATAAGAAAGAAAGGGAAAAAAAGGAAATTGTAGAAAAATTCCGGTGGAAAGACGACATAACGGAGGGCAAAACTATAAATACTACTTTTTTGAGGAGTGAGATGAAGAAGGAATTGGTAAAGATGGAATTTTCCCAGCGTGAAGGTGAGCAGATGATATGGAGACCTAGAGTGAAGACAAATGAAGGGAGAGCATGGCACTCTACTGCAGGAAATACAACGAAGGAAAATACAATAATACAACAAATGCAACATCGTAGGGAGTGTAATTTCCAACTGGGGCTATCTAAAGTCTATGACGATGAAATATTTCAGCTCAAGAAACGGCTCAAGAAACATCATAGCCCAAAAACAAGTGGGTGAAACTAAATGCTACCCGCTCAAAGCGAGTGACTGGAAGAATTCAGTTTGTTAGTAACAAAAATACCACAGGGATACGGATTTTTAAGATGGTACTCATAAACTCCCTTCTCTCGATCCACACTTGACCACCCTGCACCGGCAGTCGTAACGAGAGCAGAATTCTTTGATGGATTGGAAACATTTCTTCGCTTCTCGAATAGAAAAGTCAATTAAAGGTTTTTTATTAAATAAACGTCGATTATATGAGTGATTATGGTTCCAAAGGCCCTTGTTTTTAAAACCATTACTAGCGAGATGGCTACGTTTGAACGCCACAAAGTGTTAAATTATTACGGTATCATCCTGCAAATTACCTCCTTTATAGTAGCTATGTAGTTTTAAGAGTCTCTGATTGAAGATAATACTTAAATATATTTCCCTGCATAAAGCTGATACATTATCAAGAACTATATTTTCAACATTTAAGTCAAATATTTTAACCTTGTTTTTCTTTCTTTGTTGTTAAATAAGTTCTAAAGTGACACATAAAAATCTCCCCAGTACCAGGCGCTAAATCATCAATGCCATTTGTTTCAGGGATAGAAGGATTAACTGCAATTCCACATTGTAACAATGTGGAATTGCAAAGTTAATCCTTCTATCCCTGATATCAAGTAATTCCACCAAGTGAGGTCTGAAACCATCGTTGCCATTTGTTTCCGTGAATGTGTTCGTATCGTTTCTTCATTTCCTTTATTTGAGTTTTACGTGCTTCGACAACTGAGGTCATTTCGCACCGGTCTGTCTCTTGCAGGCAGGGTCAACAGACACCGCCAAAGTAGAAGCATCGACTCTCCAAATTCGAGGATTCAACCCCGAAGACACCTAACTTTGATGATTGATCGGGAACAGGTGTTTCAATCATAGCAGGATGTTTTTCTCCGTATTTAAAGCTTCAACAGCACGAACCATGGCATAAATTTAAGTTGAATGCAAGAAATCTACTATTGGCAGTATATGTTATACTCCTTTTTATTATAACATAAAAAATCAGGAAAATAGTAACATTCCTTACTGAATTCATAAACGAAGAGCTGTTATACGTCCTTAAAATCTTCATAAAAAATACATCACAAAATCATAACATGATGTGCTTCCTTAGGTACAAAAGCTGAGAGATCCATTCACAAAAGAGCTGCAAATTTTCATATAAATTGAAATCTCATGAAAATTGGCTATTGACCCTACAATTTTTAGGCAAATACGAAATTTACTTAAAATTCATACTATTTAGTCGAAAAACAACTGAATATGTAATTAAACCTCAAAGAACAAAAAAAAGTGATTTAAACAAGTATGTACACAAGCTACTTATTTATCAAGCAATAATAATGATAGGCTTCATCAATTTTAACGGAGACTGATAATAAGTTATTTTAAAATTTGAAAGAGAATTTATCGCAAATGACTGATGCATGCTTTTCCTTTCCTGGTATTTTTGTTTTTCATCAATGAACTTAACCAAGATGTGCTAAATCTACCATATGCAAGGCAAGAAAAAATGACAAAGGCATGGGATAGTTATTATGAAAATTAAAAAAAAGGTCACAGAATTTAAATGTAACCAATTAAGACAGCGCGTTATTTATTTTTGGTTCAGGAGCTCTATTATCTCTGTATCTCTAAATTAGCTAACGCATCATTATCTTGGAAATGTCGCAAACCGTATGAAATTATGTTGTCCCCAACTCGGTAATTTGTTTTACGATAAAAATCCACGGCGAATCTCGACGGAATCATTACTACCCTGGAAAAGTGTTCATTCTTCCGTTAAACTGTATCCTCTTTTCCCTCTTCTCCGGCGACACCCATATTGTACCCTTAGGGATCATTCGCCCGGCTCTTCTCAGCCATTTCGCTCTCTTCCCCCCACTCTCATCTTCATTATCCGTCTTCCTTACGGTGTCAAACTTCATCCCCTTCGTTAAACCCCCTCACGTCCTCCGCGCTTTCATCGAAGATCATCGTTATCTCACTCTGCTGCTCAACTGTTCCATTCCTTCCTCCTCCCGTTCCTTCCATCGCGCTCCTGAGAGAAATCCTTGGCACCAATTCCCTCCTCTCCAACCACTACAACAACTTATATACCCTCCGCCATTTCATTGCATGATTTATTTTACAATATACCCACATGGATATCATATTCAGACTTTAAAAAATTAGTGTAAATAAATTTAAAGTCCTCACTGCCAAGAGAAAAATCGCAAGAACTTTTTCGAACGCTGCCATAGAGAACATGGAGAACAAAAGGAACTCCAGGGAAATGAAAAGAGTAAGAAAACAAAAGAGATAGCAACGTTGCGAATGTAAGTAAGCCCATGTAACATAAAAGGGGAATTATTAAGATGGTACCTACGCACACGTACGGCAAACGGGGGCGTTAGAGACTCAAGGAAGAAATTTTGTTATGGTGTATAAAAGTGAGGCGAAGGAGAGGAAGATCAATAAAAAGACAGATAAAAAGGAATTTACGACAAAAGTACAGAAAATGAACATGGGGAAGTACTTCAGAATGAATGATAAGCAAGAAGCTAAGAAATCAATTGAGGCCGCCGAACTTTATTTACCAAATTTTGCCATATAAAAAAGCAAACAACCTAGTCTCTCTATATAGTTTTCACAATTTTTTTCTCATTCACCCCCAGCAAGATTAATTCCTGGGAAATGTTTAGTTTATGAGGGGCAACGCATAATCAATACATGTCTTTTATAGCATACTTTTTTCCTCATTTGTTTAATAATATCAAGGTTACTCCTGTGATATACATAATGCATAGGTAGCGTACTACTAATGTCCGTTTACCCTTTTCCAGATATTAAATTTATGGGTCCACAGTAAAGTTAATATTTAGTTTCTTGCTTTGTGTTTAAGTCTTTGTGACTTTATTTACTTCCTTCTCTACAGCGAATCAGGGGGTCAGGAGGAAGACGGGATGAAAGTCCCACAATCTAGCCTAACAAAGCACTTGCTCATCTATCCTATCTATCTCTCCTCGACGTCTTTTTTACGAAAGCCACGATAGCGCAACGCACATCCCAGTCATTAGTTTCCCATCCCTCCGCATAACTGCTTTCTTGCGCTAAAGGCCGCACCCTTCCCACTGGCATCTCAACGCTATCCCAGAGGAGTACCCCCGACCTAGTCGAATTTCATCCCTGAAATCCCGTTTTTCCGGCGATTGAACCGGAAGAGCGCTGTTTTACCGTCCTTTTGCCCCTTTCGCCGTCGTCTCCCTCAAATCCTGCGCCTTTTTGCCCGACGCGCGCACGCTCGCTCCGAGAGAGGCAGAGGAGAGCCCTCGGGTTTTCGCAACCTTTCAACAAGATTATGGCCCATCAGGGATTTCCTCCTTCTCATTCAGTTCATGGTTTGGTCCATCATTAAACAATGTTTTATTATATTTTCATGAGTCCCCAGCAATATTAATACTTTCCTTCAACCCTTTTGAGACAGCCACTTTTATGAGGGACGGGGAAAAACTTCATTTTTTGCACACATCTCTTCGACTGTGACATCGCGCATGCCTTGCCTTTTTTCCGTCGTGTGAAAGGCGTCGAGATACATTTGCGAAAAATGTCACCAGACTGTTTCGCTTTGTCCTTTCCGAAACGACTGAAGGGAGGGTATTTTGAAAGCGCCCCCCTATTCCTTTAATTAAACACACACCTTCAAAATTAATTAATTTGCTTTGATTCCATACGTTTCGCGTCAGAACATTATAAACAGCAATGTCAAAGACTCTATTTCGCAAATTTTATATTTTGCGTAACACACTCATGTAATTAGCAGCAAAAGCATAATTTTCCATAAAATACAGTCGGAGAATCATTAATGGCTCCAGGCCAAAGTTAATTCATCCAATGTTGGTGATGCAACATCTGCGTTAGAGCAAAAGTTGCTTGTAATGCCCGAATAAATTAAATATATTGCTACATGAATTGTCCCGCCCCCTGGGCACAGACACGTAGAGCAAAGTTAATTATATTTACATGCAATCTGACATGCAGACTGCGTGAGACTATTTCAAAACCCGAAAAATACAATTTATTGCAGAGCCTCGCGTTATTCATCACTCGCTGGAAGTTAAACACGTATTGTTCCATGCACCAGAGATTACCATGCATTAATCTTTATAAATTATAAAAGCTATATAAGCGAAACAGAAGCTAAACTCTAAAGAGTTTTTGCTCATAGACTCATAAATTTAGTGCAATGATGAAAGATGTCGAAAAAAACCAGTGGCAGGCAAATGGTACGGAAAATGATTTATATATCAGACGCACACTAATGCCCGAAAATCCCTCTCCCTTCTCCTCTGATGAGTCCACATCCGTGTCCGACGCCTTAACACACAAAAGCGTGACGCAGAGGCCCAGGCAGCATGGGGTGGAAGAACATTTTAATAACTCTCAAAGATTGATGCCGTTTTATTGAAGATTTCGCCCGACTTCCACGGAATCCCTGAGAAAATCTCTCCCTTCGAACTTCCCTCCCGCTCGAGATCCTCTCCTTATCCTTCCTATCTTCCTTTGCCGCCTTCCTCGCCAAACGCCACCTTCCCCTTTTTGAACTGCTTCGTCTCTTCAATCCATAAGCATCATCCTCGTCGCCTTTTCCACCCCTTTCTTACATCCCCACGGCTCCTATTCCCTTATCTCTTCCCCTCAGTCTTCTCGAGAAACCCTTTACCGAGAGCACTCCCCAAAGGCGTTCTCCAACCCCTTTGGCTTTCTCTCGCCTCTCCAACCCTCAAAAATTCCTCCCACCGCCTTTAACTTCCATCCCTACCTCTCTACTCCCTACCTCTCTCTTTCACTCTCTGGATCCAATTAAATTCATCCCCATCCAACCCCTTTTTCTCCCGCAGATCGCACCGGGCGGGCGGGCGGGTGGTGGTGTTGGGCAAGGCCAAAAAAGGGATGGATCCGAAGGGCTGAAGGGACGGGTGAGGGCCGATCAGAGAAATCAAAACGACAAGCGATGAAAAATCACTTCTCTCCCTCGACTTCCCAACTTTTAGGCGCGGCAACTCAAGTATGGTGGGAGGGAGGGAGGGAGGGGAGGGGGTCTGAGGTAGGGGCTACAGTTTAAAAATGAATTTATCTTTTCTCAACGATTCCGAATATTTCGGCCGAAGTGCCTTTAAATCAATGGATCTTTCCCCTCTACTCCTTCTTTGCCCCACACTCCCACCCAAACCACCACTCCCTTATCCTCCACGGTTCAGTCCGAAAAAGAATACTCATTTCGGCCACGCCAAAAACTGCTGCCAATTTCTTTTTTATTCGTCAGCTTTAATATCTAATCCGTCCTGGATATTTCATGGTTTCCGGGAAAGTTGGTGGGTTTCGAAAAAGTTCTGATGTGCTCGGAATGAAAAGGAAGCACTTTATGGGAGAACTTGTGTCGTTCCTATGAGCTATCTAAATTGGCGATTTTCCATCTATTTTCATGGGAGAGATTTTTTTTCCTGCTGAAACTCGTTCATATATAATAGATCTCTCACTAGCTCTACTGTCAATGGTATTACAATTTAAGCAGGGTGAATCCTTGAACCATAATTGTGGAGGGCTGGAGGGGGGAGGGGCGGGGCGAGCTGAATTCAGCTAACACCTCTGGAGCTATCACAGCTCTTTTACCAGAGCCTATAATGCTGAATACAGGGAGATGATGAACAAATTTTAAATAAAGTTAGTCAGTTATCACAGTTGTTCTTACCTCGTGAAGAAGGGGTACTACCCCTCCTTAAATTATAAAATTGTAGGTCAATAAAGGTTACACTATCAATAGTAAACGTAGGATTTGTACGACGAATAATAGTATAGATTCGCATAGATTAGGATACGAATACTTTTGTGCTTAAGGCGGGTACTACAACCAATTATACGCCACAGGTGTTCTCTTTCGCTGCGATTTTCATGAGGATATAATTATAAATAATTATTCCAATGTTAAACTGCGCATATTATGCTGCAATGTATCAAAACTTTTGCCCATTATGGCAACGCCATTCACGGGTTGATTTAAATAAGTTGATTTAAACACACGGAGACAGGTCGTGATCAAAACTTTAAGCATTTTGAACAACATTACTGGTTTTCATTGTGAATTTCACTCATTTAAATGTTTGCACCGCATGTTAATCCTGCTGAAGTCATCGTGTTTGGTATTGGTTAATCTTCTTTAATCTGGAGTATACCTTATTGATATATCTCCCGGACTACACAAGGGATATTTGAAACAAAGGCCCTGATCAGATCAAGGGTATGAGGTTATATTTTGTTTTTACCGTCTGTTTTGACATTAGGGAAGGAGAAAGAATTTCATAAGGTTGTTTTTGTGCAATCAAGGGCAAAAGAAAGTATAAAAGATATTCACAGCTTATTTTGGAAGCTGTCACCTTATTGATTTTTTGGATTTCTAGGAACTCAGATTGTACTTTTAGGTAAACACCGAACAAAATAGGCTACTGTCCATTGTAAAGTTGAGTCCGTCGAATTTAGTCTGCTGTATCATCAAGTAGGACCAATCTGATAAACGAAATAGAAAGTGAATTTTAGTAATTGCCATATATACATTTGCAATACTGGGGTCATTGAGATTACAATGGTATAACTCAAATGTGAATCGCAGCATTAGTTTCGAAGTTAGTGGAGGTTTACTACTTTAAAAACAGCTCGTGTCTTGGTCAACATGTACTCATGTCTTGGAATTTTTTTCCTAAATTAGTTTAAAAACGTTTAGCTAAGTATTATCAGAATCGCTAATCTCTATGTTATATTAAACTTTAATAGGTTAATAAAATAAAAATAATAATAATTAAGGGAATGGCAATAACTTCTATTTGGGTAATTGAATTTTAAGTGCCAAAAACAGTGTCTCATTTCAAATAAACTATTGTTAACGTAAAGACAAGGAGAAGAAAATAATAAATATAATTAACTTTGCGCCACGTGGCTGTATCTAGGGGCAGGATATTTCATACGAAAACATGAAATTTATTCCTGCATTGCAAGCAACCTTAGCTCTGACACTGATATTGAATCACCGAAATCGAATAAATAAACTTGTGCCTGAAGCCATATATAGTTCTTCAACTGTACTTTACGCTAAATGAAGTTTATACAGCTACTTAAAGGAATAAACTTTGAAATAATAATTCTATCATATGGTTTTTATTTCGTTTAAATCGGCTGGCCATAATCGAAGGTGCAGCATCCTCAACTTGAACGTCTCGACTGTTAACGACGCAAAAAATATTTTGTTGCACATGAAACTTATCTCCTTCAAAGTGCTGTCCATTATGAGACACATATTCCTGTGGCAGTTTTACCTCGCCATACATTTATGGGAAGCTTCTTAGGGCATCGACTTAAGTACCCGCGCCGAATTCTCTTTAACATCGTCAATGGAGCTAATGGGCGTCCATATAGAGTCAATTTTAATTTGGGAAGAAGAAACCTCACGGAAAAAGGTCAGGTGAGTAGGATGGCTGTGGGAGGACAGTCATTCAACATTTTGCTCAAATTTTTCATCTGACATGTCTGAGTGGGCGGGCGCGATTTCGTGGGGGAGGAACCACCAATTGTGGCGCTTCAGCACTAATCTCTCTTTGCGAATTTTTTTGCGCAACCTTTTCAACATACCTTAGTATTGGCGATAAACTGTTTTCCCAAAAGTGAGAAATTCACGATGCACAACGCCATAAAATTCGAAAAACAAAACGCCGAGCAATCATCGCACAGTTCTAAAAGTTGGATGATTTGGTTAATATATGCCTCATATAAACATGAAGGTGCGTCAAGTAGTCGTTCACAAGTACGCGTCCTAGGCAGATGAATACAACGACTTACGATCGGATATGAAACCCTTCTCTTGCGTCGTTCATAGAGCTCCATTCAATTTCAAGTACTCCATTTGACAAGCGATCTACATATTGGCCACATGCTTGAATACTATAACTACTTAGAGGAGAGTAGGTGCAAAAGGGGAGTAATTTATCATTTGCCGTGAATTGTGAGGTTGCCTTCGAATTGTGAAGTTAATAAAGCTTTGGGGCCCTATTAGTATTGTTACTTTCCTATTCCGTTGGGAGAAAAACATCCCTGCGTCACTTGGCCATTCCACCTCTCTCGTCCTTTCAACCTTTCCTCTTCTCCTTCCTCTTGCACCTCCCTCTCTCCTCTCTCTCCCTCCCTCCCTCCCTCTCTCGCACCCAACCACGCCCTGTCCATATTGCCTTATCCTTACACAGCTCCCCTTTTTCTCCTCCGAAAAGCATAAAAAGCTTTTCCCAGTAACCTCGTTCCCTCCCGCGCACACAGCGCAGTAGCGCTCGGCCCCACCCGTCTGACAAGCGGACCCACCCCCTCTTCCCCTCCTGCCTCCCTCCCTTCCCCCCCTAGCTTCTTTCACCTCGTATCTCCGTCACCACGGCCGCCGACGTCTCTTCGCCACTAGCTAGTTCCTTCTCCTTTCAGTTTCGGGCGCCCTCCCGCCCCAAAAGAAATCTCTCCCCCCACTCTCCCCCGCCACCCGCCATCCCGTCTCCTGAGCGGCCTCTCCGCACAAACCCGTCTTTTTCTTCGTTCGAATCCCAAAGAATTCCCTCCGGCGGTTCCCAGGACTCATTTCTCTTCGTCTTAGCGGTAATAGTGGAGTTTTTTCTCCTTCTTCCTCCTCTCGTCTAAGCAGCAGCTCGCGCACGTAAGAAAGCGAGTTAGGGGGAACGCCCTATCTTCTGCATTTACTCGAATTTTATTGATGGTCTCGTACACAACATATTTTTGTTGAGGAGAAGAATAGCCGTGTATACGGCATCCCCGATATTGTTTTTGCTCCCCTCTTTCTTCACGGCGGATTTTTTCCATCAGCGGATAACCGAGTTTAATTCAAACGTAGGGGTCTGTCTTTTTGTTTTTAATGCTTCATTTCCGTGGCGGAGAGAACGACACACGTGCCAGCAAGGTCACTGGTTCTGTTTTGCGGTGACTGATGGCTGGCTTTTCTTTACTTTTCTTCCAATTAATATCATTAAGATTGACTTATCATTTGAAACACTCGAGTTTTATCAAAACAAATTTTACAAAATCTCACTTGTTGTGTACCGCAGGCTCAACTAATCATAACCTTAGTTAAATTAGAATATACAGATGTTATATCACACATTATATGATCAGCTAGAAGGAAAAAAAGCAAAAAATCTTTATTCCTGTATCTCGCCAAGTTGTTCTCAACTTTTTTATTGCTGCTCAGTTCCCCCTTCCCCCTTAGTCCCTAAAATTATATCTATACCCAAAGTAGGCATTTAATTATAATTTTTTCAGAGATATAAATAATGTACATGTTTGAGAACTGCTTCTAATATTGGGCGTCCAATAACCTCTATACTTCTCCAGACTCAATGAAATAAATCTATATTTTCATAGATTTTACATAAACTAAAAAGATTTTACATAAACTAAACATATTTTGTGGAGGTCCCGATTTCCTTCTTCCTACGTGGGAAGTTTCCAACTGATTTTAAGCCAGCGATATAAAAGGAATGGTAAACAAAATGTGTACAATATAGTAAATACGCTTTTTTTTAAAGCACTCTTGATCTGTATTAGAATCGTAAAAAAGTTGACATCAATACCAATTGGAGTTTTAGGATATCTGATTACAATGAATAACCTGATTTTCCTCGATTCATCCAC
The DNA here is from genome assembly GCA_963169105.1 of Ceriagrion tenellum. NCBI lineage: Eukaryota > Metazoa > Arthropoda > Insecta > Odonata > Coenagrionidae > Ceriagrion > Ceriagrion tenellum. The sequence continues at coordinate 5,903,666 of OY720637.1, forward strand.
TTGCCAAATTCTCCCTGCACAAATAATTTAAAGCCTGGCTCATGGCTCTAAAATCCCCTCATAAAAATACGCAAAGCCCATTTTTGACCAGACAAAATCAAGTTCCTAGATTCTACTCAAAAGCTATGGATTTATGACCCTCTGATCAGTTTTCACAATCAACTATAATACGGCCACCATAGATGGTAGCTTTACGAGCGACATCAATCTTCAGCTGGCTCTGTTAGGGTAAAAAAACATGAGCTGAGAGAAGCAAAGCATGGTTCACACGATAACCAAAGCCGGCATATATTTCCTATTTATTGGGCCGGCTCGACTTGAGTTATATCTGTTCACGACGTAAATCAACGCGCTTAAGTCTGAGGAATTATCACTGTGTATGACCCAGATGTGATAAAAAAAGCCCAATTCGTATTTACTCCCGGTCTTTTATGCGAGGGAGAACATCGATAACTCAATACCTTCAAAAAGCTTCTCTTGCCTTCTCTCTTTTTGCTCAAGGCCTCCGTTATCTCCACTTCCAACCATTTTCTCCACCCCCACCCACCTTTAAACATCCCCCTTTCTTCGAATGCGGGGGATGGTTTTTGCGTGCACATCCCCAAAAAAGGTTATCCTTCCGTCGTCATGGCAACCACCACCATCTCTCCGCCTTCGCAAAGTATTTTCCTTAGCTTCTTCCTCTTCAACGTCTTCTTCCTCTTAGTTGTCCTCTTCTTCCTCTTAGTTAAGGTTTCTTCCTTATTTCATCCCATCTCCTTCCAACGATCATTTTGGTCCATCTCTTCTGCGTCACTTTCCCTGCCCACTCACTGCTTGTCTACTTCACTTCCTCCCCCTGGCTTTGGCTTAACTTTTTTCTCGCGTCCATAAACTTAGTCCTACTCTAATCACAGTCCTCCCGCACCGCCAAAAATCCTTCTCCTAAGCATTCTGCCTTCATGTTTTCATTGCCTCTCTAAAGTCGCAGCCACGATGTTGCTAATAAATTGTCCATTCCATTATTCGCCCTCGTCTCTCTCTCTCTCGCCGGGACGGATATAAAAAACAATCTCGACGGCCTGCCTCTTTTCCTTTCCTTGTTTCAAGCCTGCCCATCTCCCTGGATCCTTTGCCCTTGTTTATTCATTTTTTCCTCGTTTTTTCATATTTTAGTCAGATGTGGTCGAGGGGAGAGGGGGATACTGGTTGGTAGAACATTCCAATAAGAAGGGAAAATTGGATGGATGGGATATTGAGAGCTGGCGAGTCACTGAGGAGTGCGAGAGTTGGCTCAGGGCGAATGCCAAGCAGTGAGGAGAAGGCAAGGAAAGCGAATTGTGAGCGGTACGGGAAAGATTTGACGGTTACGAGCAATGAAGGGAAACAAATGACGACGAGGCGTCCATTTTTTTGAAGAATAACAGTAAAAACTGAGCATAGCCACGGCAAAGATAAAAATGAACAAAAGTTGCATAAAATCCAAGATACACGACAGCGACGCCCTAAAATGGATGAGATAGATGTATGTAATTTATTGTTCCTCAAATATTACATCCAATTCGATCAATAATAAACAACACTAATACACAAATATACAACAATGATACAAAACAATGTTGAAAATATACAATAATAATACAAAAAATTTGTTAGTGTGCAACAATAATACAGCTCATCCCTTGTTATAAATCATTGAAAATGGTAAGGATAGCTTATTGTGGGCACGTTAGATAATAATATAGTTTATTTTTTAATACGGGCAGCGGTGAGGAGACTTTAATTGTTTTAGGAAGGTTGTTCCAAGTTGGAGAGGCGGCAACGGTAAATGATTTTTGAAAGGTGGAGGATTTATAGTGTGGGACATGTAGATAGTTAGGGTCGGCTCTGGTGACTATATTTGGCAGCAGGGTTCTCTTGGGAAAAAAGTCGATGATGTACTGTGGGTCATCGTGTTTGAGTAGGGAATACATGAAGCAAGCCAATTTGAATTTTATTCCTGTTTTTGTTTCCATCCAGGAGAGCTTGTTTAAATATGGGGTTTATATGCTCATCTTTCCGCAAGTCATAAATGAATCTTACAGAGGAATCCATCGGGCGCTGGAGCATAATATTAAGTTCTGCTGTGAGATCATAAATCACGAGACAGCAGTAATCAAATTTAGGAAAAATTAAGGCGGAGACAAATTGCTTTCTTATATGGATGGTCAGCAGATTTTTATGAATTTTCAGTTGATGGAGAGTAGCATTAACTTTATTTGAATGATACAAAATATGATCTTTCTAAGATAAAGTATTGCTGAAGATGACTCTTAAGTTTTTAGCCGTCTTAGAGTAAGGTATACAAATTCCCTGGACCTCAATCATAGGAAATTCGGCCGAGTTAAGTCTATAAATGACCCTGGAGTGACCAATTATCATGGATTTAGTTTTATTATTATTTATTTTCAAATAGTTGTCCTGTGTCCATGAGACGATGGCAGATACATCATCGTTTACTTGTCAAATGGTCTCAGGGAAATCGCGCGAGCGACAATGTACATAAAATTGGAGATCATCAGCGTACATCATATATTAATACCTAGTAACACGTGCTGAAAGATCTCCCACATACAACGAAAACAGCAATGGCCCTAGGACTGATCCTTGAGGCACACCGCAAAAGATAGAGGCCCACTCAGACAAGTTACCATTGGAGTCTTTTACTGAATGACGTCGTCCATTAAGGTATGAGTAAAACCAGTTTAATGAGGAACAGGTAAATAGAGGTTTCTCAGTTTTTGTAAGAGAAAAGTATGGTTTACACAATCAAAGGCTTTACTAAAGTCAAACAACACCAGTATGGTCAACAACTTTTTGTCAATGGCAGATCTAATATCATCGGAAACCTTAATTAAGGCCGATTGAGTAGAGAAATTTTTGCGAAAGCCTGATTGAAATGGGTCAAATAATTTATTTGCTGTGAGAAAATCTACAGTTTGTTGGAAAACAATCTTTTCTAGACATTTAGTAGTGGCACAAAGTATAGATATATGACGGTAATCGCCAGGAGAGGAGGGACTTTTGACTTTCTTAATAGGGCGAATTAGGGACGATTTCAAAAGTGTTGGATTAATTCCGGACATTAGAGAAGAGTTTAATATTTCCAGTAAAGCAGGAGTCACAGCTTCAGACACCACTTTCATGTATCTGGCAGAGATGTCATCTATTCCGACTGAATTTGATTTCAACCCAATGAGTACCTTACGCAAAGCATCTGGCGTGACGTAATGAAGGTAAAAATTGTTATCATTATACGACACGGTAGGATTAACAAAAGGAATATTTATCAGGTGGGCATCGGTTGGACTGAAACTTTGGACTGAAAGAAGGAATACCGCTCGTTGAAAATAAATTATTTAATTAATTTATTGAGAGCTCATTTACGATTGATTCTTCCAACTGTCTAATAAGACTCAGGTTTTTTAGTTTTTTCCAAAGGTCGTTAGGATTGGCAGGTTTAGAGAGAGAATTTGTATAGTACATTCGTTTAGAGTTCATAACTGACCGTTTAACGAGGTTGCGTTGTCTCACCAACAATTTGTGAAAGGCTGGAATCTTCTTTCGAACAAAGGCACGTCTAAGCCTTTCTCTTTCTTTGACTTGTTCCTTTATGGCTGAGATAAACCATGGAGCTGGAGGACGCTTAGGCTGTATAAGTCGCTTAGGAGCATAACGACTAAGGCGGTCAAGGAAAACAGAGTTGAAGCTTTGCAGCATTGTATCAACATTCAGGGAATTTAATACATTTTTCCAATCAAAGCTCAACAACACATCCTGGAGGCCGTCGACGTTAAAACACTTATTACATCTTACAACTATAGGAGGCAGAGGTGTTTTGGTTACATTAAATTTATAAGTTAATACAATGTTATCATGGGGTGAAAGAAATGTAGCTGGAGATTGATGAAAAGAAAATTTTTCTTGCGAATCAACAATGCAGATATCAAGGAGCGTATGGCTATTCTCAGTATGATGAGTTGCATCCAAAGGAAGAAGGTAAGGGTCATTGTATAATAAAGTTGTCATTGAATATATAAAATTAGATAGGAATGTGCTATAATAATGATCTATAAACAAGTCTGCGTTGGAATCTCACACAATTACAATATTTTTTACGTTGGAATAAATGTCGTAAATACATTTTCAATATCTGACATATGCCCAACTTTTGATGATCGGTAGATAATGAATTTTAAAAGTTTTGAGAGAATTACACCCACTAATTCAATGACCAGGAATTCAGGCCGTTTCTCGTAGGTCAGATATAGACAAAACTCTAACCCATTCTAGACTAACTGTGAGCCGAAATGAGAATCTAAGCAATAGAATTCATTCCTATGTGGCAAAAATACGGTCCAGAAAACAAACAGGTGGCGTATAGTAAGGATATTATAGGTGAAACATTCTCTTCAAAAGATGGAATCTGATTCACTTCCGTAAATTTAATCACTAAATGGGCTAGGGTGATCTATATGAGCCATTGGTGAAATCAAATACTCTTCAGTGGTCAAAGAGTTTCGGGTTATTTTCAGAGAGCGAAAAAAAGTCAATTAGGAAAGAAGTAATAAGATCAATACCTTTTTTTTACCAAATTCACTTGAACTGAAAATGAAGTAGATAGGATGTCAAAATTTACTGCACTTCCTGTGATTTTTTTCACTGTTACCAATATTTGGTAATTATTAAATATGAAGCAATTCTGAATAAATACTAAAATAAAAAACATCTGCCGTATATTTCTCTGCAATCATGCTTATTTGTTTCTAACACTAGGTATATCATCGATGCGTAAAAAAATATTTACAAGGAAATCACCAATTCCAATAAAAAAGAATGAGCGAGTAACGCATATATTCATAATATAATTTTGAACGAGAGAGCGGCCTTTCACAGAGACCAACAGGATGGCAGACGATTAAGGAAATTGGTGAAGACGAATATGCCGGTCGAAATGAACGAATTGAATCAGTCATTAACAATAATTAAAGCAACAGGGGTGGGCAAAATGGAAGTTATAAGGAGAAGCCCTGGACGGAAATGGTGAAGGCTGTTTTTAAAAATAAATACGAAAATGAACTGAGCCTTTTCAAATACAGCGGAAGTCCATTAAATTTAAAGGATACTCAGAGATAATAAAAAAATTGCGGCAAACAAACAAAAGAAATATAAAAGATAAAAATGGTCATTGATGCTTGGATTGTGTGAGTTGCCATAAAGTGAGAATATGGGCGTCTACCAATAGAAAAGTCACCGTTCTCAAAACCGTATTCAATATGCAATGAAATGTTCATGAAATCTAAAACTATCCAAGGTTGAGAAGAATTTTATATTTCCAAATTTATTTGGGGGTTCAAAATTGATGAAGAAGATATTTATATACTTCAAGTGATATTTTAAGCCAATAGTGCATTTTCAAATAAAAATAAGCTGACGTATAATACACAAGACTTATGGCCTCCGGGAGATCTTTTTTCGCCAGCACGACCATAAAAGATCTAACTATATCCTCTGATCTTGGGTCCTAACTGGATAAAAAAGTCGGCAAAAGATAGTTAAAATTTTATCCATGAAAACAGCATGTGATATAAAACTTCGCATTATTTGTATCTCTATAGCTATCTTTTGTATGGCCCAAAATCAAATTTTATCCTGACCAAAATATCACCAGTTATGAAATGCATCTTTTGTTCATGTAAAACATTTTTAATAGCATTTTAGCGACTTACGTGAATTAGAAAAAACAGAAAAATATACGCATAAAATTAAATATAGCTAGCATTTTCAAGTATAATTATTTAATTTTACATAATGTGTTCCCAAGTGCAAAGGAATCGATTATCACACATTAAAGGAGATATTATTAGAACGAATTGCCCAAACAAGCAACGCAGGAATAGGAAAACTGTCTAAAACATACGTTAACGACACGTACCACCTGGGAAGTGAATGTATTTTTCCCGGATAGCATGAAAGCGCGCATACCGCTACAATTACATTATTTTCTGCATGCCTCAGTTGTTCCAAGACTCAAACTCTCAACATTTTATTCTAAATGCCTTAAAAAACATTCTAACTACTACCTTTAAAGAAGAAAAACAACCTCTTCCTTCATCTTCTATTTGTTTTTCCTCCATGCTTTCTCGAAAAAATGTGAATTTCTCTTTCAAAGTCCGAAAGACATCTATCCTGTGCGCAACATGACAATTCCTCAACGCAAGAGGCTTCTGCGGCTGCCTGCAACTGCAACCGGGTGTACAATATATTTTATATTCAAGTCTGATTCAGTGAAAATATCATTTTATATTTGCGAAAGTCAACAGAAGTTTATGCTGCAAATGGACAATCAACTTTTGAAAGAGGAAACAAGCATGTTTTTTCTCTTTTTCTCACTCCTGTGACTACAACCGGCTAGTAATACTCTTTATAACTGTTCTAGTTGACCAAATTATCTCTGTCTAGAGAATGAGAATTAAAACACACCGAGAACTTGATTTCTTTGTACAACAATGAAAAATCTACTCTGGCATAAGTCAGTAAACTATAAAAAATTACCTTTTTACGCTAAATAACATTCTAATACTTTTCTCTAACAGAGTATTGAGAGTATATTAGACATCCATTTCATTTAATATTATTATTGTCTCATGATAACATATCAATGTGAAGACTAAAATCAAAATTAGTGTGTCGGGAAAATCTTTATCGGTAACCGAATGAACCTGAATCAACAATAGATAAACATTTTATACTGAAGAAAAAGAAAGAGTCTCATTTGCCGCCATACAATCACTATCCAAGAGTGAAAGTTTATTCAGATCGTTGGTAGGATTGATAAAACTCCACAGATCCATTCATCCCCACTCGTGTTTCGGATCACGCGTGGACCGACCCGCCACTACCGTGCGGGAACTGAATAATTCCCAGACTAAATGGAGTGTATTGTGCTGTTCAAACTGCTAGCGGAGCAAGATTTATCATTCCTATTTATCCTCCTCTCCAAGCATTCTCCCCTAGGGCCATCGACACCCTTCAGCGCCCTCAGTCTCAGTTCCACCCTTTCTTTTATCCCTTCTTTTCCGAAGCCACCTCTTTTTTTTCTCTTTCCTCTCGCACTTCTTCACCATTCCCTCCTTCCGTTCCCTTCGCTCCGCCTTCGCATCCTCACGCATCACTCTTCCTATAGTTCTCCCCGCATCCTCACTCAACCTGTCTCACCTATATTCCCTCTCGTTCCATCCCCTTCACCGTCTTACTGCCTCAAGTGAGTATTCCTTCTTCCTCCTCGAGAAATCCGTATGGAGGGGGATCCTTCTCCCTGAAACCAGGAACTTCAACGCTAAAATCCATTCTCAACCCCTCGAGGCCGATTCACATTGAACATAAGAACGTGGCGTACGTTTTGTTGTAAAAATATGGCCTCTATGGAGCTGTCTCAATGAGAGGCAGTGTTGCCAACTCCTACCCTTAAGACTCCGCTGAGTCTGGAAAGAGAAATGGGCTAGATTCCGCCAAATGCTTCGAGAATTAAACCAAAATTTCTCTTGAAATTATCCTAAGATTTTTGTTCGAAGAAACCGATAATATTGGAAGATATCTTAATAACACTTCCTTTGGGTGAGTTCTTAGCCGTAAACGTTAGGAAAAAAGATATAAGACAACCAATATTATGCATAATTAACTGAAAAATGTTACTTTTCCAGATTAAAGTTATCCAAGTATCACTAGCTTCCTCACTCTTAGTAGATATATCCTTTGTAACAGTTATAACATATGACGTTCTTAATTACTCTTTTCTCCAAAATAAAAGACATCTTTTTTATACCACCAAAAGACGAGCTCTGCGTAAGGAAATACTTATCAAGTTGAAAATATGGCTGCACAAAGCTGAATTTTAAGAGCTATTAATGACTCATAAAATTATTAGAACACACATTAGTCAGAAAAAATGCTATTCCCTTTTCAAAATGAGATTAGACCTAGATATGGCAGTAATTCCACAGAATGGCAGTGCTGATGCAACGCGACTCCATAGCATATTGCATCAATATTTTGTCTTTACCCATGCATTTCACTTCCTCGTCACTGTCATTGCGAGTTAAAATGCAACAGTAGATCCTCATAGATCAACATAAGTAATCACTCTAATTAGTGACGTGTCATATAAAAGTATAACCTATGTGATAAACGAGAGTCAATTTCTGCTTTGGGCTATATACTCTAAGTCTTGCTGTAATGTTGGCCAATCGCAAAACATATTGGCTATTTTGTTGGAATAATAGAAGATAATTGACTGAAACACGACGTTGAGGGGTTGGGCGAGGTGTCTCAGCATCAACCAAATGCTAAGCCTTCCCACTACCTACGTAAATTAATTTTCAACGACCGTTTTCTTAGTGGTGCAAAAATGAAACATTTCATGCAATTAGCCTAATTATCAAACAATCATTGATGAATATTAAGATAATGCGATTGCAGTCTAAGCTAAATGTGCCCAATTTATACTCTTAATTAACTTTCTTGTGTTCGATGTTAACGGCCGTTATATTCTTATCCGTCACATTTTCTCATATCCTCACTGCTTCACGTATTTTCTCCCCTATCATGAACATTAGAACGGAATGTATGAATGATGAGTAACTGGATCCAGTGAATGAGATAGGAAGCATTATCAGCGAGCCTTGATGAGGTAAACATTATTCATTAGATGAATCTTGTTCACCTCGGACGTCTTTAATGTAATAACCTAGTGTATTCCTCAGAATTTCACTTTCCATTAACCGGATGTGCATGTGTACTAGTCACTTAGCTCCCGATTGGTGGAAACCAATCTTCCAAGCTATTGACAATTTTAACATCATATACTTTTGGAACTGTCAAAATCCATTCCTCTGGGTTATGATCTTAAGGCATCCTACGAATTCTAAGCGACTAGATTCTATAGATTTAGATCTATAGATTTGAAATCTATAGATTTTAAGTACCTACATCCTTTAGAAATATTTGCGTGTTCAACGAAAAACCTGATTTCTTTACTCCAGCAAATATTTTTCCCTTCTCTACAAGAAATTCCAAAGGGAAGAATTATTTCTACAATCACCTCTTGTCATCAATTCAATGCTGCATAGATTCCCCGTTCCTTCCCTTGTGTCTTTGTTGTACCTTGCAAGCTAGTGTCTTGGATACCGAAAATATACAAGTGGGTAAAGTGGAGAAATTGTTATATAGATAAAATTTAAAGTATAAACATTCTATTCAAATAAATTGAAGAGACAAGATCGAATATGTGATATAACGAATATATTTGGTAGAGGTAATAGCCGGGTTTAGTATAAAATTAAGTTTTTAAGAAATTTCTGATAACAATGACCCGAAGGACTCAACTGTATTTCAAATATGACATCATCACGCAATTAATATTGTAACAAATTATCGGTAATGAAAGAATAAATTATGAATATTCCCATTTATACCGGAATAATAATGTGGTTCTAGGGAGATTGTTGATTCATTAGAAAACTACAGGAAAAATAAAGGTTGGAGTGAATTGTGTTCGTTTTAGAATTAGAGTCGTAATAATTTAGTTTGTGTTACTCAAACCCGTAAAAACATTTTGTCAGAAGTAGGAATATTCATCATTTATTCTTTTATTACCGATGATTCGTTACAATATAAAATCTGGCTCTCATCCTTCAACCTATCTGGAATGAATGGCCCACTGTTTCAACTATAGGAGTCATTGGAACAAGCAAACCGTTTCTAATCTGCTAATTCTTCAGTAAAGGAGAAGGGCAACGGTGATTCCATATATTTTAAAATAATCACATTCTACATGTTCCGGAAATTGTTTGAGATAACGTATTATTTTTAAGATATTCCCTACAATACATCAGGTTTATTGAATGAATTCACGAATTAGCTCGAAAGCCATGGAATATTTGATTCATCAATACCTCCGAGCATCTTCTGCAAGTTGCCTCCAGGGTGTGTGATATACGGTGAATCCACACTAGAGATGCTCTAATTATCAAAAACACTTCATAGAATCATTAACTATTTAATTATTGCACTAATAACTTAAATTACGTTAACCAGAACAGTTCTTCGCTATAAAATATTTCGAGGATATAACGCCAGCTCCAAAACCCGAAAACTAAATCCCAGCTTTTGATTACAACCCGTGCATTAATTTGTGAAACTCAATCTCTTGCTGGTTCAAAGCAAATAGAACCAAGTCCAATTCTCTTCCATTGAATGAGAAGCAAAACTGTAGATTCCTTGACATATTTTCGTTGACGTATACAAGAAGTCACGCTAGTTCCCTAAACTTCCAACCTAAACATTCAATAATAGTGCTTATGACCTTAGTCATATTTCTATCTATCTACATACTACTCTGCGAGCTACCGTATGGGCGAATGGCAGGGGGCGTTAGAACAACAGACGTGTAAAGGCGTAAAGGATTAGGTTCTGGGAGGTTAAATATGGGTGTAAAGTATGGGTGAATAAGTGTATTATGGGTGTATTTTCAGTGAAGCTCGGGTTTTGTTATGGTTACTCACCATTCGTGGTAAGATAAAATATTTTGTACCAACCAGTTTGGCACTATCTATCTTAATTTATTGCATCCGTCGGACCTAGTTTGACATCAGAATTATATTAATTCTGTCGCCCTGAAGCAGAACAATTCCGAATTTCTCAGTCCTCTCACCAAATAACGATTCCCAGAGAGAGATCACTTACCCTTACCATTGTTTCCTAAAGTTCTAATAAGTTTATACTTAACAATCGACCACAGTCCGAGTGCGCTACGAAATGCTCTGTAAAAGCATACATTTCGCTCGAGTGAGTCATAACACATCCCGTCCTGTTCCTCTAAGGTCATATAGCTCCCGCTAAAGTCCTTGGCACAGGCTTCCGTGCAAAGAGGGGAAGTAAACGTGGAGGGTATGAAGGGAAAGGACGGAGAGGGAGAGAGGGAGATAAAGAAAGGTAGAATGAGGCTAGAGGTCCGAAGTTCTTCGCCAAAAACAGCCAGAGACTCACACAAGCAAGGCAAGCGGATAAAATTAGTCATCGATATGACTTGAGGAGGGACACTATCTCGAGTTCTCATCGCGAAAGGAGTCAAAACGAGACGGCAGAAAATGGTAAGACTTCCTGAAGCGCTTGTGTTGTCAACAACTCAACAGGTTTTCTTACTTGCCCTTCTCGATAAATATCCCTCAGCTCCAGTTTCACAGGATTTGGAAATTTCCTTAGTGCGTGTCCCCATGTCGTAAAGCATGCATCTCCGTGAACCGATTCGAGAACTATTACTGACAAAATGATCCATCTCCAAAGTTAAGTTCTCATTTTTTAAAGTATTCTAACCGGTTATTCCATGAAACCTATTCTCTTTCTTCCCCTTGCCCGCTTGTCCAACACCCTACCCTCTATCACATTCTTGAGGAACCCATCGCCCCTTATTACATCCTTCAGCCATCTACCCTCCCTATCCCGGATTTCATTAAGAGGTGTCCTTTCCCCGTCCATCATTTCAAGCACTTCCTCGTTAAAGTTTAAGCTATCCGGGACTAGCCACAGAGTTTCACTTTTACGGAGTCACCCGCAATGCACAAATGTGCGAAATTCCACAGAGAAAAAATCATCCACAGAGAAAAATCATCCACCTTGACTGGGATCCCGGCCAAGGCGGATGATTTTTTCTCTGTGGAATTTTGCACTTCCTCGTTAGTCTTCCTCTCCGTCCGCCTCACCTTCTCCATCCTTCTCCACATTCACATCTCAAATGCCTGCAGCCTATTCTCGTCCTCCTTTCTCAGAGTCCACGTTTCTGCACCATACAACGCTACGCCATTGGTTTTGTTAATACATAGAAGATTACCACCTGAGAGAGTTCCGTATGACCTGTATATATAAATACTTCGTTTCCGATATCAGAGAAATCCCGCCATAGTATTACTTATCGTACCAATCCTTCGCAGTCGTACTGCCTCAAGTATTTCTCCCTCCATCTCAAGAAATTCGTCGGGCGGGGATACTCCATCTTAGCAACCTGCTCCTTTCAGTTTCAGCACGACGTCGCTGAATTTAACTCCTCCTACCGAGACCCGCATACGTCACCTGAATCGTGTCTTCTCATCCTCGTCTTCTCTCTGAGTGTCTCCCTCTTCCTCGACACTTTCCAACGCTCTCCCTCCGTACGTCCATTCGAAACATGAGCTCGAAGGCGGTCAAAAATGTCCAAAGATCATTCTATCACACCACGGTTTCTTTTTTTTCAGTCTTTCGCTTATTTCGGCTCTAAAATAGTTCTCATCCCAGGATTTTGGTATATTTCAGGTTAGAATTTAATTATATTTCCCATACCTTATATACTGAATCAACCTAGAAAAGAGTGGGTCTGTAAAAGAAAGTTATATTTATAGACTACTGGAAAACTTTTGTCCAGTCCATTTATTTTAGCCTAATGGGTCTGCAATCACCTTATTAAGAAAGATATTTCCCAGAAAAAATGAAAGAAAAATTGCATTCTATCGAAAGTTTACAAGTAAGAATGTTCACCCTTCCATTACAACATTTAACGAATGCATCAAAAAATGTTTTTGCTTTGCTCAGAAAAGGCGAAGGGGAAATTGAAATTACCTTTGAAAAAATAAATATAAATTAATATACAAAATTATTCTGATTGAATTTTCAACCCATGATTAAAAATACTCGCGAACAAGACATTGATCCCTCAAAGGAAAATCTTGCCGCAGAGAATGCCATTCTGAATTTCATCGCATTACTAACTTCGTCTTTGGTGTATTCATGAGACGAAATATGTTCCGAATTTTAAATTTCGAAAAAAAATTTCCAACTTGGACAAAACGTCTGTCCTGGTGGGGCTGATTTCAAGTCCTCACCTGTCAGCACTTGGGTGGCGGGTTCGAGTCCTGCGTGGGTGATTTTTCAACACCCAGGACAAAGTAACTTCAATGCAATAGCGTCAGTTAATGAACGCCTTTTGCAGAGGCCAATAGAACGGTTTTCGGATCGTGAGAAAATCATTATAATAAAAAGCAAAGTTTCTCTGCATGTCATTTTACACATGGAGTTTGTTTTATTTGCTTGAAGTTATATTTATTTTTCATATGTCAATTACAAATACTGATTGTAAAAAGCGAACACCCACGTCAAACGAAAGTAATTATAATAAAAATTCTAATTCTTACAAGCCAATTTGGTTTTCCTTCTAACCCCGTGAATTACTCGAGAAAAAATTCGTAATATTGTTAAAATTCATTCGTTTTTGGTTGACCGTCCCATAGACGAACGATAGTATTGTTGTAACCGAGGCTAATATGAATATATATTGGGGAAAAGTTTCATGACGAATTAATTTGGAGTTTTAAGTTGCCATTATCATTATTAAAGCACTCTCCATCGAGGCATGCCCCTTAGCTGGAGACATAGAACTTGGTTGGATAAAAGAATATCAAGTAAGTAGTTACATGGCGTTATTTTGTTGTTTTAGGGTATGCTTCATGATATGTATTACTGACTCAGGATAGAACGTAGTAGACTTGAAATCATTAATGACTCCACTTACCTGAATCAAAGGAAAATCGGGTCCTCAGCATTTCGACATGCGCACAAGTCCTATAAAATTCGATTAATAGGAATTCCTGGAAACCGGAGATTCAAATATTTGAAAAAATTTTACTCCAGGGTATTTCACATTTTTACATTCAAACAGCTAATTTTCCAGCAATCACAAATTACGAACTTAACATATTTTGCGCGTTATAAAATCATCCGTAAAGAAGGATTAGTATCTTCCTATACATTATATCAAATTTCGTCATACTTGTTGGGGAGTCTAGCAGATAATAATAAATTGGTGTCGGCATGGCTTACGCCGCTTCATCGCGTCGCCGGGGAGGAACAGCAGTTTTCGCTCGCCTTACATACCTTCATGTCGTAGCCCTATGATTGGTCGTTTTTGTAAGTACTCTTTTCCAGGTGCCGTGTCTTTGCTTAAATTGTGAGGCGTCTAGAAAATTTCCGTATCTTTCCTTATAGGCCTACGGTAGAAACGCTTCTCCGCGGTCATTACTCCCCATTCCACCCTCGTGAACTTACGACGCGAATACACTGACTGGAAAGTCAGCGATGCCGCGCAGACGTCAACTCATCGACGTATTGGAAATCTACGCATTAGCAAAATAGCCAAAATAACATTTAAGGTGGTTCCACCGAGAAAGGAATAATAGGCCATTTTATTCATATTCTGAATACTTAGAGAAAAACATATTCTCTCTCTGATATGATGATGAAAATGTCATCCTTCCGCTTCATTTTTCTCACAACTGGAAATTAAACAACATGGTGCATGGGATAATGGGAGAAACGTGAGGAAAAGTGATCTCTTTTACCATGTATAAATTCCATTATCAAAGGAAGCTGTTTTAAGGAGCAAAAACTCCCGCAAATTGTTTAAAAATAAAATTAATGCAACACACTGCTGTGTTAACAGCTAATTACTGCAAAAATTGAAATAAAATTCTGTGATTCCGCAGAAATACAAATACAGTCGGTGTCTTTTGCTGATAACAAGTGCATATCAATAATAAATTCGGAATAATTGGCATTTTAGCGCCGTATTTATGGTTTTAAATAGCTGACGCATTCCATCACCAAAAGCTAGATTTTTTAAACCATCTCAAAAGTATGTGTAAAGGTTATATTTAACTCACACAATCGCGATGAAAATTCTATAAAGAAAAGGATTCCAAAATCCCTAGGCAGAGATAAATAGCCCGGGAATTGTAAATTAGCTAAACTGCCGTGATACTGGAATCCCGCGAGAGGAACTTTGTAATGTGACACTCTGCACTTTTACTCCGTCTTTTTAGATCTCTATGTATCCCTTCCTTTGAGAAAGGAGGACGAGAATAGACTTCAAGCTTCTGCGATGTGAGATTCGAAGAGAGCGGAGACGGCATCGGTGGACGGAATGGAAGACAAACGCGGAAGTGGGTTTGGTTGGTGAGTAAAGGAAATATCTGGATGAGATGAGGAGGCCAAGTTGGTGGGTGGAATGGGTATTAAGGGCGGTTTGTCAAGATTTAAAAAATAAAGGAAAGGTAGTAGAATGGGCAGGGAAGGGGTAGAAAGCGAATAAGCTTTATGTACGGAATGAAGAAGGTAGGACTTAAGCTGAGAAGAAGATTGAAACAATGCATTAATACGGCCCTACACAATTAAAATAGTGATGATTTTCTCTAGATGCCATGTAAACCAAACCTTACTGTGGCGGTATTCAAGCCTGCCGCAAATACGGCGGAGATATATGTTATAGCTGCCACAAGAAAAAAATCGGCCTGGATCGGGAATCAAATAACGGATCTTTGCATCTCCAAACTAATGCGCTGGCCACCAAGCCACCCACGCATCCTAATTCTCATGGCAAATTCGAAAGGTACGATTGAAATAAATCCTAAGCCCTTGCGGTCCATAAAAAATGGCAACACTAGGGGGAAGAGGGCTTCAAGAAAGCCACACACTGGAGAATGTATCCTAAACCAGAACTTATACCACAGTTGACTATATATGACGGTATAAAAGCCTGCCGCATATGCATCGGTGAAAGACGTTGTAATTGCCTTGAGAAAAAATCGGTCTAGACCAGAAATCGAACCACAGACCTTTTGCTTAGCACAGTGGTATTGGCTCGGTCTGTGATTCGATTTCCGGTACAGGTCGATTTTTCCTCGTGGCAATTTCAACGTCACTGACTTAACTGGCTGACTATTCAATCATTAATCTATCTCTTCATGGCACTTCCCGCAGTGCTTCCTCATCTCTCCGTCTAACACACGTGTTTTCCTCTTTTTCTTCCTCTTCGAGCAACTGCGAACCTTCTCCCTCTCCCGCTTGTCTCTCCGCCGTTACTCTCTCCTCCTCTTCCACAATCGCTCACAACTCCTCACTTCCTAACTCGCTGAAAGTAGCGAGGAGGAGAATAAGAAAAATAAGTAGGAGAAGAGAAAAAAAAACGTTTCCAACGAAAGGAATTCCACGCGAAATCGAGGAAGTTTTTACCTCGTGCGCGCCCGCCCATCCGACGGCTCTTGGTTTTATCATGCAGGGAGCGAAGTCTAATAGATGTTGGAGAGAAAAGAAAAAAATAAACGTGGAGGAAAGAGGACGGGCGAAACAGAAATTGGATGCTACGCGGAAGGTTGAAGGTCATATTTCTCCCGCGCAGCGTTGCCGAAAAGAAGAACAAATAAGAAAAGAAAAACTGTGGGACGCATGTGATGGGTTTGGTTAGAAGTCCGCTCCTCCGTACATACTTCGCCCGGGAAGGCGACAAGCCCGGCCGACACGAGCCGAATTCCGAGCGAATCCGAGCCTTGGTATAAGGATGGGTGAATTATATTCAACGTTCTTCCTTACGAAGACTGAGGAACGGATCAGAAAATATAACTTGAAATGAAATACACGCCTCTCTGCAACGACAATAATAAATGCGACTTTATAGAGAGCCAAATTGGGACAGTGACATGAAAATAAAAACAACTTGAATTTCCACACGACTTATCGAAAAACCTTTTTTCGCGATGTGATACATAAATGAAACCGTATTTTAAAAAGACATTCAACCCTGATTTTTCTTATGAAAATGACAAAGGTAATGAACTGGATAATTACAAGAGCTAAATTTCTCTCCTTAACTGCATTTCACATCTTTTAGCTTCACTTCCATCGCCCCAGTTACCAAATTGGTACACAAAGAGGCTTCAGACTCAAAGGGGATCAGTTGTCTTGAATTTAACAGGCAGGCGTTGATGCCACAGTCGACCTCATAAATCGCGTAGAATTACAAAGAGTATTCTTTCATTTGAATGTATTACTTACAACAAGGTATCACCAGCAATCTACGATTATATAGAACGATGACATCAACTGTACATTTTCCATATGAAAAGTAGCATATAAAAACAAACCCAGGTTGATTATTATTCTACTCAGGCGGGAATGGAACCCACGAACTGTGGGTCGATAGAAAAAGGACTTTAGCCCTCATTAAGCGCGGCTCATCGTGAAAATCTCAGACTAAAACCATAAACGAGCTAGCTAGATGCCTGCTTTTCAATCTGATCCATTTATAATGATGATTACCATTGTTGGCTTAGAGTATCCCTCTCCGTTACAGATTTCAACACAAAACTGGGAAATCCTGGAATTATACGTGTCGGTGATTTCTCCACAACTGGTGCTGAATGTCAATTGCCGTTTTGTGAGATTACTCTAGGCTATCTGTACACACTCCGGCGCTTTAAAAAATACCGCTTTAAGCCCCAGTAATATCCGGTCAAATATCCTGGAAAATCCCTGGAACTTCTGTTAAAAGTGCAAAAATTAAGCTAGCGCGACCGTTCCTTGCTTAGCTTTTCTGGGAAAACGATACGCACCCGTGAGTCGGAAATAATGCGTGGGAGAGTGTACAAAATACATGCTTTTGCAACTTCCCAGAGCTCTGGTATGTGGCGGGAATAGTATTTAAAAAGAAAAATAATTAAAAAATTACGGTAACATTGTTAAATGGGTCTAAAAATCAATATTAAAATGCATGAAACTAAAAAGTGAAAAAAACTATTTCAATTTATAGTGCAGAATACTTTCACCGCACCGAGTTGGTGATGATAAACCGCATTTGAACCCGTTATAAATGAAAAATTCTTTATCTCATATCAAGGGTTAAAAGGTATCAACATAATGTGTTCTATATCGATATAAAAAGGGAAGAGTATTATTTAGCTAAAGAAATAATTTAGTACAATGGTTTAGGCAATGAGACATGATAATGGCAACGTAAACGCAAAGCATGCGTCGGAGAAAGGCAAAAACATGACTTTCTTCGATACAAAAAAGCCATACTTTACAAATATGAGAAAAGCTACCCGAGGAAATTTTGTGCTCATTAGAATAAATCATCGGCCACGAAAATGCTATCTAGAGAAAGTCCACATTGCCTCTTATATTGCAAACACCTTTTAGCAAGAAACATCAAAATTTCTATTATGCATGATATTTAGCTCCTTGGTGAGGATTCTTCAGTAAAATTAAAACAACGTCATCACCCTCTTGAAATCCCCAAATCTACATTTTCTCCAACCCATGAGTTATCCTCATGAGTTTCTTTCACATCATTGTTTTATAAGGCGCAATATAACCTGGACTAATAATAATGATAACGGCAGAAATACAGCCCAATATCTGTAAAGTGGTTTAACGGGTGTTTGGGCAAAGAATAAAATTTAATCTAACCTTTATAAGAAAACTATATGGCCGTTAAATAGTGGCGCGCTTGTTAAAAGACCGTAAATTCTTGAAGCGTCGAATATAGTGTAGATAGAACTGTCATTTCGGGAAACTTGTATAATTAGCAAAATATATCGAAAGCCCTTGTACCTCCTCATGTCAATGCGGGCCAACGTCTGCTGAGGCGATATCGCAAGTAGACGCATATATACATGAGCTGGCATTAAATAGTTCCCAACAATTAGACGTCGAAGGCGGTCGAACACTTCAGTAAACGATGAGATAGTAAACCTTCCTCTTATTATCACACATGGAACTCCATTTACCTTAAAACGTCCGTCTAACATGGCCATCCTGCATTCGGCTCATCCTCGAGTCGACTTTACAGCATCAATCATACATTCAAGCACCTACCCATTGCCAGGAAAAAATTCTGTAAATAGAGAGCAACAGTCAGTTCTATTTACTACAGCACAACAATGACCATAATTATGCTTTATTTGCAAAATATATCAATAGGAAAAACAATTGCGATATCATTGAACACTCATCAATACATCGTCATCGGCCACATCAGGATATCACCAATGAATGAACACGTCCAAGCCCATTAAACTGAGATTGTATCGTCTTCCAGACAAACAATATGACCATATGGTTCATCTCTCTGAGTGAACATACATCATTTGGACAAGTTCAGGGACCAAGGTATAACTTTATGAGTAAACAATCATCAAGATCAAGGATCAAGGTCAAGTTCAGGGATCTAATAAACTTAATGGTTGAAGGCTTAACTTTGTGGAATGTATCTACTGACATCACTAAAAAGAGAGAACTCTTAGTATTTTCCACACTTAAGACTTCCACACTTAAGAAACTATTAAATTAATCACTTCACTCAGTTTTTACAAACATGACGAGCCACTCAAACGATGGTGTAAACTTCCCTTTCTGGGGAACATATCTTATAAATTAATTGACGCATTCCCAAAGAACAAGTTCAATATTTCATTTTACACCCCAAAAACTTTGGGAAAATTGTTGTTCAACTCAAAGAACGAAGTGACACCTGTGAACAAAAGTGGTGCATATAAGCTTAAATCTACTACTCCCAATTGTACTTCGATATACATTGGACAAAGTGGTCGAGCCATCTCAGTAAGGGCTCGAGAACATAGGGCGTGTTGGGTAAAAGGAGATGTTTCATCAGCCTTTGCTAAACATTTAATCGAAGAGGACCATTTAAGTGACTTTTCGCCGGAAGTGCTACATGTTGAGAAGAAAGGAGCCAAATTGGACTCCTTAGAACATTTCGAAATTTTAAGTGCTGCCAAGAACATAAGTGAGAATCTCTTAAATGAATGTGTTTTTCCCTCCCACTCTCCCCTATTATCCATACCTTTCCCCCCCACCACCTCCCACTGACCGTGACGCACGTCTCTGACGTCAATCAACCACTTCTTCCCCCCCCCTCCCCAGATCTATGTATATTAAGGCGCATGCCATGTATATGTACCTTGAAAATGATTGCAAGGCAGTCGAAACCTGGGTCGGAAATTAAAGTCTTAAGAGTGGAAAATACTAAGAGTTCTCTCTTTTTAGTGATTTCAGGGATCTAGTTTCAATTTTTGGGTAACCATCATTCCAAAATAAAATGTAAGTTAGTTTTTGTACGTTAATGTAATGGATTACATTCCTGCGTAAAGACTGTTACCATTGTGTCCATTCCTCATTACTTAGAGAGAATATCAATTCCGCACCAATATTGGAGTTCCACTCCTTGGCCCAGAAAACTGGTGTCTGGTGCTTTTGCGGCGTAATAGCTAAATGAAATCATCTTGGGCTTCATCTGGATGACAGGTTTCATTTCGTTCTCAATGGAGGGATTCAGATCACGAGGAGTCCCCGTGTTGAGTACCTCATACGATTCACGTGGTCGGTATTCTTCACTCGGAGGGTCCTGTGGAGTTTTGTACACTGAGAATAAAGCCTCGAGTATGATCGGAGATCCAATTTTCAGTCGAAGGCAGTGTAATAGCATTCCTGGCACTTGCAAAGAGTTTAGAAATTCTGTAGGGAAGTTGACATTTTCTTCAACGTTTGCCATCGTGTCGATCGATTTGTATATTCTCTCTTCACCGGGAATTTTCTTTCTCTCGTTTTTTGCAAACGTAAAAGTGCTTCGAATTCTTCGACTGTTTCGTTGGTTTCGTTTTTTCGCTGTTATTTTTGTTTTCACCGTTTTGCTTCAGAACTGGCAAGATATCCTCCTCTTTTAAGTTTGGGCATTGCATAAAATATAAACCATATCTACTTTTTATTAACAAATGCATCAAGTGCACTTTGCACACTTTATTTTCGATTTATATTCTGTCACTGTATCACTTTGACTACTCACACTTCACTGTTTGTTTTTATTCACTCACTGCACTTCTTTGGAATTCTCACTTCTTTTTCGGTTCTTCCCTTTCGTCACTGATAAGAAACTGACGTTCGAACCCACCAAGGATCTTGCTTTATATACCCCTACCAATGGGTAGCCCCACCCATACCAAAGAGGCTTCGAATGGTCCACAATGTTCCAGAACATTCCACAACATTCGACAGTGTTCTGGAATGTTCCACAATGATCTGGGATGTTCCTGAACGTTCCAGACTATTCTCGAAAGTTCCAGACTATTCTCGAACATTCCAGAACATTCCGGAACATTCTGGATTATTGTGAAATGCTCTCCAATGCTCTCTAATGCTCTGTACTGTTCTAGAAATTTCTAGAGGGCAAAACTTCCAGCCCTTATATCTTCACAAGCACGTTCTTCAGGTAAAAACGGAAACCTTCTTCATGGATAGGGGATAGAGGGCTACCACAATATATAACTCCCTTGATCGTATACCGGGACTCGTTTCTGAGTTTTGGCGGCACGCACATTGTACACTTAATTTTATAATATTTTTTGATTAGTGTTTTATGAATGACTGTGGGTTGGATTTAGAAATGAGTTTATGATAATAGAACTTGGATTCGAAGCTCCAGGATTGAAGATACCTGAAGGCAGAGTGTCTGGTTTGCTTGGCGATGTCAATAGAGTGGGTATTGTATTCATTTATTTTATTTTTTCATTTTATTTAAACTACCCCAAATACAGCATCTAGGGCCAATTTATATCGGGCGAATAACTGTAACAACAGACGTACACAAACAACCATCCTCTGAGCGGTGATAATTCCACCCAGACGAGATATTAACCCGCAACCCTGTGGTTATCAGGCAAGAACTTTAGCCCGTTGCCTCTCGAATAACGAAGCAGATGCATTAGAATGGAATGCGAGTGTGTGAGAGGAAGGGGTAGACCACGGAAGTTATGTGTGTACGTAGTGGAAGAGACTCAAAAGACGAGGATTTTCTGGAGTGGTAAGAATAGGAATTTTGATTATCGAGGAATACATGTATGTGAGAGAAGCAGAAAGGGTAGGTAAGGATTGGTCATTATCACGGACTTAGAATATACAGGACTGGACACTCTCCGCTCGGATGTTGCCGTTATTGTCGCCGCGAGGAAACTCTCCGTTAGGTGGCAGCACCATAGCTCGCCCTAGAAACCTTGGATTTTGCATGGTGAAGACGCGTGGGCGATCGGTGTTCCGTTTTTAATTGTGAATATTAGCAGTTTCTAAGGGTAAGTTTTAGCTCAAGGGTTGAGAGGATAGTAGAAGGATGCCTAGTCATCGTTCCATTGCACCGATATGCACTTTTGGTTACGAAAGTAACCCCGAGAAGGTGCGATTTTTTAAAATCCCCCTAGGATTTTGACAAGCTAAAGACATGGGCAAATGCTATTCCCAGGAGAGATTTTGACAATAAGCCAGGGCAGAGGGTGTGCCAGAAGAATTTTTTGCCCGAAGACATTATATGGAAGAAGTCCTTATACGATTAGAATGGGAAAGTGATTTCTGAGGTTCGTACCGTTTCAATATTGTTTCATAGCAGTTCGCTCGTTTACTACTTGTTAATTCTCTGTCCTATTATTAAGAAATTAATAACTGATGCGAAATTATTCACAGTTTTTATTTTATATCATTGGCTCGGATAGGTTGAATGCTCGAAAATCGTAAAATTTACCTTATTCATCAGCATGTCAAGCCACCAACCAACGTTTGACGTATAATTTTGCAGCAATTATATTAGCAGCTACAACTACTGGCGGATCCTGAGCCATCACAATTTCCAAATTTCCCCAAACATTCTTCAGGTACCCCAAATAATAAGAGAAAACCACCAAGAGAGCGAGGTTTATCTCAGGTCGTCTTGAAGGAGATGAAGGAAATGTTCATCCCTGAAAATACCACACCAGACGAGAAATATTTGGCTTTAGGTAAAGTGCGGCTTCCTGCACACCAGCGGAAAAAACTTCTCGCCCACTTTCAATCGTTTCACCTCCACGACACATTATACGCATTTTTTTTTATTTTTACTATTTACGTCACATTATAAGCAAAACTTGCGCATTTATAAAATATTTTTACTATGCTGATATCTAAATTTTACCAGAAATAGGAAACATTCAAACCTGGAAAGTGCGTTTTTCCCGGTCTGCGATTACAACTTATCCTCTTCTGCCCCCGACGTGTCGCTGCGATGGACCATTGGCTTATCTACGATGTCCTGCAAAACACACTTCATTCCAACGTAAATAATTCCACGTTTCAACACTAATTTCGATACACTTTGAAGGCACTTTTTCTCAGAACTCAGCGTTTTACACCAAACTTTGAAGTCACTTTTTCTCTTTCCTCGGCATTTCATGACTATGATTAATCCGACTATGTCATCTTCATACATTTTATTAACAATTTCAACTCGGATAACATTCCATACCTGCCCATCCACTGCCCACTAGCATCCACGATTTTAAATAAAAAAAGAAATATAAATCGAGTAACTTGGTCATTATAATCTAAAATGTTGTGGCCGCCTTTATACAACTGTACACTTTCCTACACGGTCGTCGGTACATAATTTACGCTGGTAATCACCAAATTATTCGAGGGATATTTTTTTCTAAAAATGTACATTCCTATATTGCCGTCGATAATACAAGTTGGCTTGTAATAATTAACTTACTCGAGGGATTTTTTTGACAAATATATGTTTTTACCTTGCCACGGCTACAGCATTGCAACCATCAACTTACTCGAGGGATATTTCACTGAAAAAACATGAATTCCTAAAAAAGAGCTTACTCAAAAATGGTCTAGTCCTCGCCTTCAATTTCCTAAAAAATCAAGAAATAAGCCTTCTTAAATCTTAAAAATGCCATATTCGTTGTTCAAAATGGGCATTTTGGGCCCGTGATTGTTTTTACTCCACGGCCCAGCAACATTTTCGGCTGGGGAAAATAAGGGCATACTTCATAGGTGCTTTTTGGAACACTTAAATGTGTGTCGTACAACGTTGCACCCGGCAAATGCTGAAGCTCACGCAGTGAGAAATTCGTAGGACTGCCTTTGCGAATCCAAGTACAATTTATTGCCAACCAGGGGCTCTTATGCTGAATACTTTGCTGTCCACAATTACGTTTCCACGTTTGGAGCATGGGAATTTTGTAGTAACTTATGTGGTGCACTGTCATACTCGCACGAGAATGAGGAAATTCACTGCCTTTGAAAATAAAGAGGCGGATAAGGAGAATAGGAGAAAGAGGAAATTATCTAAGCTCTCCTCAGCATATAAAAATATCAATATAATTAAAGGAATTCAGGTATATTTGTGTATACTAATTTAATTCAAATTATTGTGATATTTGTGCTTCCTTTTATGACAGAATTCAACGAAATCATCCGGATAAACGGGGAAGAAATGATTGGTCGTCATGCACTTAAGTCGTTAACACGATTTGCGTCGTCCGCTGGGAAATATTTTACCGAATTCGAGAAAGGATGAAACTTTAGGGAAGCATTTGCTTTCATTGCGAGTCAATCGGTTTCCAAAATGTATCCTCTGAAACCAATTTTACTGTCTCTGCGGCATCGCTTGTAATCGTCACCTTTTATTTTACCTATACGTAGCCGTAAGATAGCCGTCAGATAACCAGAGGGATTTAAAAGTGCAATATCCGGCTTCGTTGACTCCCGTAATAGTATTTCATGAAACGCTATTGGTTATAGTCTTACTTTAAGTTTCATTGTATCGAAAACTTCTCTTTTCAATTAGAGTTCAAAGGTGTTTACAACTCTTGTGAACTGAATTCCGCCGATATGAAGTTATAACACTTTAGTAATAAAAAAGTTGAAATATACAAAATTATTACCCATTTAACGATATACCGCTGAAAGAAGTGATCCGCATGGATATATGATTGAGTTCCGTTTTTCTTTTACTAAATTAACATTGCTGATTGATCAACTGAAAGCCTAGCAGACTCATGATGAGACAGTTGATTTGAAGTTTGTAGATCAACACTTTATTTTTCCACGCATTCCAGTCACAGAAAATAATGAGGGAATTGATCACATATTGCTTTATTCATTGATTTTAAATTAAAAAGCTCTAACTTTCCATTAAAAGCCTCTTAGACAACGTTTTCACCATCTATACACTAAGAGCACAAGGGCGAGCTTCGGTGCTGCCATCTACCCCTTGGAATTATCGCGCTGGGCGACAATAACGGCGACATCGGCTTTGCGTTGCCGAGAGGTAGGGAAGTTGCACTGGGCATTATGAAATTATTAAAAGAGCCATTTTTATAGGCCTGACATCATCAGCTGTTCTTTAACTTTGGCCTCACCGAAAGAGAACAAAGCGATGGCTTCGTATTTATTCGTATACAAAATGATCGAAACCGAAATTTCCGCCTCTTTAAATAGGCTACAGTGGAATTTTGAAAAATAACGAATATACAGAAATAAATTAAACTCGCCAGATGTAGCAATGTTAATATTTATCTAAAGTTATCATTTTAGGGTTGCTTTTGGTATAACTAAATAGAACTTGAAATGCTAATGCTACGTAGACCATTTTCTCTTTGTTGAATTATTATTCCAAGCGCTGATGCAATAGGCCAAGAGTAAATATAACCGGGAAAAAATAAGCGACCGTCCGAAGTGCTAGTAGAAGTTGGCCTCTAAACACTCGAGATGGAGTACGGAGCACTTCTTTCGGCGGAATAGTTAGAAGTGAAGGTGAATCAGGGGACTGAAAAGTAAACACAACTCTACAGAGAGAAAAGCGCTGAAAAGGACGAAAAAGTGAAGCGAGTGCAATGAAAGAAGAATCGATCACCTTAGGACAAACGAAATCAGAAATTGGATTTCCCAAGAGAGCAACTAAGGCAAAAGACGCAATAAAAACAACGCACTGTAAACTGACCAAGTAGAAAAGTTTTCGGGCAAACTCGGTCACGGGAAATAGGAACACTCAGCCACCGTCAACCCTTGCCTCAAGGGTTAAAATGCATCGCTAGTCCCTTCGCTGGAGGAAGCTATTTACTTTTTTCCCCCGGCCTTCAATAACGCTTTTCGGCAGAAGCTTCAGTTTCACCCGAGCGATCTACAGCGGCGAGGTAAATTGCACCCTCACGTCAAATAGGGAGTTTATGAGAGATATGCTTGCATTGGTGCCATTGTAAATAAATCTTTCTGCTTCTTCACTCAGTGAGAAGATAACACACCACTATTTCCGGTAATACATAGATAGATAGATAAATTTATTGCTCCACTAATAGGAAGCAATACGGTTTATCATCATCATGAGCGATAACTTAAATAAATCTAGTGTTTGATTTGCTGCAGCTATCCTCTCAATTTTTCTTCAAGTTAGTCATTTTATTTCATAATCAATGTTTTCTTAAGCAACCTAGGTACATGCTTGATGTATTTCTTCCTTGATCTTTTTTATTTATCGCATTCATTTCAAATTCTGTAATGGAAAGAAAACACTTAATGAAATTTGACTAAGCCACAGATTTTTTTATATCACCGCCCATTTTTCGACGTTGGTCGTCATCCTTTGGGGAAAAATACCGCCGACTACGAACGTAAAAACAACGGTCGTAGTTAAAAATAAAAATCTCAGGAAGCACCAATTATTGAAGAGTTAAATTTCAAGTATAAGTATCGTCCACCAAATTACGCTTGGAACTGCGAACCTGTATTTATTGTTTTCAGGTATCTGTTATGGCTGCTTCAAAATGCATGAAGTCAGACTACCTTTCATTATTACATTATGAAGTTCCGTAATTGAAAATATGAAATCGTTAAAATCAACCAGAAAGTGTTTTTTCCTTGAATTTCCATCCGGCAGGATGCCGAACGTGGTATGGAAAACTGGAGAGGAAGATTAGATGAAATTAAGACTTGCATGAGAGGATGAAGATAGTGACGAGTGTGTGGAAGGAAATGACACCAAAAATGAAATTCTACCGAAAAAAATTTGCATAATCCGACAATTGTACTCGAAAAACATTTATTGAATATTGCATGATAATCCACCTCCATTCGTATAATTTCTTAGACAATTTCAAACACAGAAATTTGTAAATAAAGAAAATAAAATAAGAATACAACGTGCGATAACAAGAGTGAGAAAAAATTATTAATGTACTCGGATTAAGAGTAGCTATACTCGGTATGAGTGCTGTGTTGAAGGAAAACCAATGGTTGGGAAAGAGTTGGTTAAAAGGTGGAAACAAGGGTATAAATAGCTTAACCTTTAGTGGTAGAATAGCAATAAATGTAATACCAACGAGGGAAATTGAAATTGCGGAGGAAAATGCGGATTTCAGATCCAAACGAACAAATAATCCTAAAGCAAACAATTACTTCCCAATTCATCCAATTCAGCGGAAAAATATGCCCGTAACAGTAAAAACCAATATTTACTTCACTTTTTAAAAGAGCTTTTTTTAGCGCTAGCTCCCGTCCGCACATTCAGCGGCTCGACCGAGTATCAAACAACATCCGAGCCAAACCTGTCATTTAACTCGAGCAAAGGAATAAAAAAAAAGAAATGGGCAGTGTATAGAGTGCAGCAATCAGTTTTTATTGTCCCGCCGTGGGTGGGAAAGGGGTGTATATAGTTGGCGTTGTCAGGTCGGCGGATTTGGCAGAGGGGTGTCGTTGGGGTGTCCGGGGGGCGGGTGCATGAAATACGGGCGCAGTAGGGTTTGCCCTAAGTGCTGCGCGTGGGTTTATAAACATGTCCGTTTGCGCGGAGGAAGATAAGGCAGGAAAGGCCGGAGGGCGACTTTTGTCAAGTGTGAGGGAAGAAAAGCGGGGATGAAACATGGGGAGACTGGGATGGACCGAGGGAGTAAGAGGGAGGAGGGATGGTGTGTGTGTAGGACTCATGAAAAAGGGATGAGGGGAGAAATAAGGGAAGGAAATGGGAGAATTCGAAAGAGGGGTGGTGGAAATAAGGTCTCAGCGGAGGCTAGTATCTCTGGCCTAAATCAGGCAATAAATTTTTACTGCAATGATTCTAAAAATATTAATAGAGGTACTTTGGAACCGCTCCGATGTGTGACCGGAAAGAGGATGAAATTTTACTCCCTAAATGGGCAAAATAAAATATACGATAACAAGAAATATTACAGCCAATACACCATCAATGAGGTTATAAAAGTTCACACATTAAAAAAAATTACGTTTAATTTGGAATGGGAGGTTAAAATTTGTATGATAAAAATATCTGTCAAGCTGCAGCAATATATCATCTACATGCTATATATATGCGTAGTAAACAGGACGAAACACATGTATTAGTTATGATTAATCCATTCAATGAACAATGGATTCACTTACCGAAAGAAAAACAAATTGTTGGCAAAATTCGAAAGGTACGGAAGAAGGCTGGTAGGTAGAACAATTGATACGATGTTTTCATGAACTCGTAATTCTCTGGCTTAACTATTAGAAAAATCCATAATGATTGAATCAGTACACTAACTGAGTTATTTTTAGACTAGAGTTATTAGCCGTCAACCGAGTCATTTCATCAGGCCCTAATGATTCTGCCGATGCGATTAAAATCGTCGACATCAAACCAAAATACGCACAGTGAAAATTAGGAAATTAGAATTCTGATTCGGTCGTTATTTTCCGTATTCATTGATTATAAGATGACCTTAATTTGGGACTATTGGGCATGAAAGTAAAATGCTTTTCTACTTATTGCACCATCATTAGATTTTAAATACCTGAATATCATATGTAAATTCTATAAAAATATAATTAAGTGCAACGTGACACATTAAACAAGAATACGGAAAATGAGGAGAAAAAATAGTTGGATGTATAGCGAGACATGATTTCAAAGTAGAACTTGCATGAAGAAGTAAACCTAGATTTTTGTATATCACTAATTCATTAACTGTCAGCCAGAGAATATAAAATGAATGGCAAATAAATTTTAAAAAACAGGAAGGCCCAAGGGACGGTAGAGTGTTAAAATAATCAGTTGCTCAAAAGCATAGAAGGTAGATATATTCTGAACACATTCTGATGTTCAGGAATACTTGCGCTGGATAGTCAATGGGGAAGATTTAGCCAATTGTCATGTATATGTTATGAAGGACATTGGGGAGAATATCATTCTGGAGGGCGAATTTTTTTCTCTGTAGAAGGGGAATATTAGCCATGTTAGGAATCAGTGGTTTACCATTTCCTTTCAAGCATAATTTACTAGAGATACCCTAAAATTCGGATCATGGTAAAATTTCTTTTTCTATTTAGGAAGATAGGAAGTACGAAAACACCGAAAATGGAGTATGAGATACTTGTGTCCTGGAAAAATTAACTAATTCCTCCAAATGTTTATACGGCCAGACCTCTATATCTACTATTTACCAACTAATTCTAATATCTACATCAGACTTGATTTATAAAAAATCTATTGCGGAAAGAAACCATAAATTACTAAATCACAAATAAACCAAGTGTAGCAGTACTGTTTTGATTTTTTCCCGGGCATCAGTCTGGGTTAGTTGCTCCATCAGTCCGTTTGTCCCGGTGAGGTCATCAGTTCAGGTATAGTAATCATGCACAGGACCGGCGCTATTGTAGACTGAGAACCTAATGCGGACGGAAACCCGACAAGAATTTATTATAATCATACATCTATATCACTCAGTCATTTAAAAGAAACTGTTTTGCCAAATGTTATATGGGTGCTATATACTTTGGAGTGAGTTGATTACAATAGTGCTTGTAATGATTGGTATTTTATTGGCGATCCGTGCATGCTATAGGGTCGCACAGTTATATAGTACCTATCGATGGATGGGAAATGAACGTACTTCCATTAATTTTCTTTAAAAAAGTTCAAAAAGCTGACATATCGTTCAAGGATTTGATGTTTTTTCGAAAAGCACATCGGATGATTCTACTATGTCTATCACTGATTTACATCCATCATATTGTTCGGTATTTCTGATTCCTGCCGCATATAAGTGCTGGTTCTTAAACTTTCCGCTTTGGAAAGTAAACACAGGCAAAGTTACTCACTTTTACAAAACCCAACTACGTCCATCGACCAGGCATGTGTGCAAAAGCGTATCACTGTTATTAGTTACAGTTCCGGGAGACTGAGGTTTGCTCCGGAAACTATACGTGTTATGAAATATTTCCTTTGGAATGATAAGTAAAAAATTCTATCGGGATGCAGACTTTGTGTATTAATTATTTATTTACATAAAATGGACATTCATGTAGCAAAATACAATACCTTACATTAATTTTCTCAGTATACGGAAATATCCAACTGGTTACGCTATGCTTATGTTATTTTTCAAATAATTAATAAAATAAACTGTCAAGTATATCGGTTCACCAAAGATGCTCCATTGGTACGACCGGTCCGGTTAAGGTAATGTTTTAAAAACTGGTCAGTAACTTTAACCAACGGAACCGAGAGGGATATTTTTTTAAGGGCCATAGAAAGTAAACTACCTATCGGTTAATAAAGATCTCTCTATTGGTGGTTATTAATATAAATTGACTGCCGACCGACTGTCGAGCGTTAAGAAAGTAATGAAAAGAGTAATTACCATAGACTCAAGTGTCATGACTTAACTTAAAAATAATGAGGATTCTCGATATGTATAAGGGTATTATTGTGACTGGTTATAATGGTGACGATATTATATTATTTGGTTTACAACTTTAAGTAAAAAGTAAATTTATGGATAAATGCTTGTGGCTCAATATGATATGGTATTTCTGAATCAGAAAAGAGAGTAAGTAGCGAAGTTATTCAACTGGTTGTACTTACCCTTTACGTTGTCACCCACACATAACGAAAGTAAAATATCGCTAAAATTCATGACTCTCCATATTGCTACCTATTTAACAACATTAAATAATTACTTTAAGAAAATCATTATCGTTATAACTTATATTTAACCAAGTAAAATAGTGGATAAGGGTTTAGAAAAATTTCAATTTCAAGGAAATGGCCTTGGAATAGCGAAGGGATATCTGGATAGCGAGACGAGAACAAACAAGCGAGAAAAAATCCTGAGTCGGATTAAAAGAGAGACTATATTTTCTGAGGTTGCAGTAAGTGACCTGAGGCTAGAGGCAAAAGCTCTTTATTGCATCGTAATCTTCTTTGCGGTGTAGAATGAGAAAGCTTCCATTTATTTCCAGGATAATTCGAACTTTTTGGAAACGCGTACGGAGGTAAGGGAGGCGAATTTTTTCCAACAGTTATACGGCCATAATTTAATGCACTCCCATTTCACTACCAGTAAAATTGCACTTAAAAGAAAGTAACCAAACCATGAAATAAATTGGGTACATTAAATACAGGTTAAATTTTATCAAAATTGAGGAAATATATATATATTAGATATCGATTGAAAGCTGGTGGAAAACATTATTCCTTTATATAAATGGTCATAAAGTATGAATGTTTACTCCTATAACTGAGGGTGTACTTATTTTCATAGTCCAATATTGAAATAATTTTCAGTAAAAATGCTTGAGAAACGCCATAAAATGCATTATTTATGCTTTATTACACTAAAAATGCAATTATATTAATGAGGTATGCAATATTCTTGTGATTATTCAGTGTTATCATCAGTTTGGTGTTATACCTCTTTGCTTTTTTTAAGTTCAAGGATGGAACTACTATTGAAAAGATACTTGTTTCATTATATGATAACATATGCGTTTGAGTTACCAAACAACACCAGGGAAATATGGTTCCAGAAATGAAATTCAATGAATATTAATTATTTTCTCGTGCTATTGATCTAACAACTAATAATCTCCAGCTGATTAAATTGGATTTCAATATGAATGGAAAGATAGATTCATAAATGCCAAGTCCAATCAATCCTGCTCATTAAGGTAAACAATGAAAATTTTGAGCTGTCAATGTAGTGTTTTAAACATTTCATTTCGAAAAGGATATAATTTAAGTTCGATGAAATTTGGAAAATTTCTCACATCAACGCTTTCAAAAGGTATTTCATTAAAATTCCACTTCAATTATACTTAAACGGAATCTAGAACTTTCGAATAATAAAAATAACACTCCATAAAATAATCTATCGAGTCACTTGAAAGAACCAAGACGGAAATGTACATATCCATTCACGTGAAGAATTGATTTCAAATCACGATGCCAGTGGGGAACGTTTCACCAAAAAAAATGAAAGCTTCATCATGAAGTTATATTTGAAGTGCTTCCGCCATGTATTCATATTTGATCCACCAATCGTTCTCTCTTCTATCTGCTGGAAACAGTAATAACACCGTCTTATAACGGGAACGCATATCCAAAAATCCGGATCTGTAGGCAATTTTTTCAATTGAGGTAAAAAAATCACCCATTGTCAGAGGCCGAGCTCCAAGCATTTGCCACTTGTCCAGGACTTTTCCGATTAATTTCAACTTATCACTATCTCTTCAGTTAAGACGATTCTATCGATCCATCATGTAATAGATATAATTGATTATACGGATTATAATCATAGTGAATATTCAAGTTGGATATTCAAGTTTTTATTTCAGTCTAACTGCTATAGGTTATATTTTTTTCCCAATCGTCGGCTAAATTTGTGCCCTGACAATATAAGTCTTATCTATTATGTATTTTTGGAATTTTTTTTAACGATTCATTGAGTATTTTGTCATTGTTAATAAAAATTTTTCGATTTCCTCCCAAACGACTTCCAATCCAACTCCAGATAAGCTACGGCAGAAAATACTTTCCAGTGTTGTGGATTTTATCACATCCGCCTGGAACATACAGAAATAGGCCTTTCGTACAATTCCATTTTTTTAAACTGTTTCTGATGATATTTGCTTACTTAAGCTCATATAATCGATAAACTACTATATCGCACATTTTGTGAGATATACAATGATTTATTGATGGGTACATGGTGGCAGGTGATGATCCTGAAATTAAATTTAACCTTCGTGGAGATAGTTTAAATGTGATCAAACTGCGTAATAAACGATACTCATTAATTTAGAACGCATATTCAACAATAATTGTAATTTTGCTTTGAGCTTAGATCCTGTTCATCGGAATTTCCTTATCCTAAACTTTAACTGATCTGGTGTTATTACCCTTCCCTATTTTGGTGACAGAAGCGGGCAGAAAATAGGAAAAAAAGAGGATCTTCGTGGAGGTGAATGAACAACAATGACGAGGATCATTTCAGAATTATCCAAAAATGGTTATTTGATGCAAAGCTCTGCCATTACTTTTGCTATTGTTGTTAAACTGCCAGACAGTGGCAAATAAATATCAAACAGTTATTCGTACCCTTAAATTGATAAGGAAAAAGAAAGTATAAAGACATACTGCGTACACCATTATTCAAAGGTTTACAGGAAACTGTCGACAGAAACTCACATTGAAGTCCCCTTAAATATTAAAAGAGGATGGTTTAGGGAGTAAGGAAATATGCGGCAACATAACTCACGCCTTTTTATTTTACAAAAACGGGGGTTTTCCAATGACCCGAGTATTCTCCCATGGGGATATTTGGAGGGTATTGAGGGAAATCAGGACAACAATGCGAATCAGTAGTTGCATGAAACACCATAGATTATGAAAAATATGAGTAAAATTGTACCTGTCTTTCATTTATCCCTTGGAAATCTCGTTAAGGCAACATTGTATGGGCTTTAGTTATACTTATTAAAATATATTCTTCAATACCCATAATTCACATGAAATCACTATTTAATAGTTTTAATGGGAAATGGAAATGATAACCTAGCAAAGGTGAATGCAGGGAGTTGGGAAAAATAAGCTGAGAATGGTGAGAGAATGACAGGTTGGATGCAGTTCACCACAAGGTGTTTTGAGAATTGAAATATATGAGTTCATCTGTTTTTACATTTTGGCAAAGAGGGTTTTTGGCAATCTCTTTCGCGTATTTCCATTTTTGTGGACAACAGTTTGAATCATCAGCATCCTTCCTCAGGTTTGAATTTTATTTTGTTGTAATTTATTCGGCAGCGCTCAATAAAGGTAACCAATGGAAGAAGTAGATTCATTAAGTTAAAAAGGTTCTTAAAGACAAATCATTTTTAATAACGGAATCGTAAATATCGTGAAGGGGGAATAATATTATGAAGAAAGGTAAATGGGGGAGGTTGGAGAAAAAAAGCTTGAGAACCACGTGCTTGATAAGCATGTCTGACTCGCACGAATGGGAATGGTGAGGAGATGACACGACGTGGTGTACCAAGACGCTGTAACCGATGGGGGGCGCAGCACAAGCAATGAGGAAAATGAAAGGACTTAGCTTTGGGATGAAGGAGATAGGTCAACCAAGTATATACAACAGAGGAGGACGCGGAGGCCGTGAAGTAATTGGATGGTTTGGGCAACAAAAGTTTCCTCGCTCAAAAGCGGAGGGAAATTCAGGAAGATAATAGTTAAAAGGGATGATGTGGGCAAATGGAAGCGGAGGCGGAACGGAGATCGGTTTCTGTGTGAGGGAACGGAGGGTGAGATGGAGCATGTTGGCGGAAGTCGAGCGAACGTGCTATTCCGGGCATTTGCGTAAGCCAACACACGAACCTAACTTATTGTACGAGTATGTGCCTACGTGTGTGTTCAAAGAACAAAGTACTCAACCATTCACGGAAGACAGGGAAAGCACTTTCTAGATTCAGAGATAAGCAATGAGCGTTTTTTCTAACTCGGACGTTTGAAGCTTTAATGAAAACATTCTCAAATAAAAAATTAATTTTATAACTACTTTCCTTTTCTATAACTGCTTTACTCTTAAATTTCCCCCTTTGGCATTAACAGCAGCCGAAGAAAGAAGATTGGAGGCGAAGAAAATGAGAGG
This sequence comes from Ceriagrion tenellum, assembly GCA_963169105.1. Lineage (NCBI taxonomy): Eukaryota > Metazoa > Arthropoda > Insecta > Odonata > Coenagrionidae > Ceriagrion > Ceriagrion tenellum. The sequence continues at coordinate 5,938,324 of OY720637.1, forward strand.
ATATTGTAGAATACAGCAAAGAGGGTAAGATTGCCGTGAAATAATTATTTCCAGATTATGGCCAGAAGGCAAACCCTTATCTCTCAGAAAGATCTAACGCTTTCCCGGCGTGTTATGATGTTGAGGGTTACTAGGGTTTTCCACCTTGTCAACTCGATGGGAAACCCAATTAATCTTCGACGCCTTATCTCCCAGGTGCCGGTCAAATGTATTAGCGAGCTTTACCACTAAGTTGCCTTAATATTAAAAATATTACATCATTTCTTCGACCTCAATTACTGGAAATCAATTATTTGAAGAAAAGTGAGCATAAAATGGTTCGGATTACTATGAATGGAAAATGAATAGTTCAATAGTGGGAATTTAACCAAAACAATGCTGACACTTCTATGATAGCTAGCACATAGAAGCTGGGAGTTTTGAACCTTTGACTTGCAACTACATAAAAAATAACAAATCGAGCGCGATGTTTAATGGCAGTTATCCTTGATCAATAAGAACAGCATAATAATATGTATCGAAAGCAATGAAAAATAGACGTTAAAGGTACATTATTTGGATTAAAAGAGAGAGGAAATCACCAATGAATTCCAAAAAAAGTAGAAAGGAGATATGATATTTGATAATAAATAGTCAGCGAAATAGAAGAGAAAAACTTGCTGCATACGTATGAGACCTCATGGTGGTTTCTTAAACACAATAACTGATGGATAAATATATTATTAATCATAGCAGATTTATCAAAGAATACCAAGAAAGAATACACGATTTGCAGCAAAAGTGACGCTTAAATTTGACCTCGGTAGAAATATAGTAACTGGCTGAAAGGAGAATAGAATATAATGCAGAAGACTGAATTTTGGACTTGTGACTGCATTTAGTGGAACAAATTCACATGTGAAAATGTTTCCAGCTTCAACAGTATAGTTTTCCATTTAAGGCCTTAATAAAGTGGTCTTTCAGAGGAAGTCAGCTAACTCACAATCCCTAGGTCACTGAATCAATTCTCTTTATACTCAAAACCAAGACGTAAGATAAAAAACTGAGTGATATCTGGAGTAGGCCATCAGTGGTTACCTATCAACGACGTGTCACATAGACATCCTCGAATTACATGCTGAACAAAGCACGCCACTCAATAATTGTTGATGTTCTCTCGAAACGAGTTTCCTGGCACAATATGAATGATTGCCTAACAGATGTACGGCTAATATTATGGCTTTCAACAGTAACAGGGGATAGGAAAACCTAAATAATTTGTAGTAACTACGACAATTGAAGTAAAACTCAAAAGTAAGCGTGGATTGTATATTTAATAAAGAAAAACAAAAAAAAGATTCAGAAGAATTTCAATGTTTTATTGATTTAAAACCTTCTTTTACAAACGATTTCAACGTTCAAAAGATAGCGATTGATTTAAATGTTTCATACCGCATTCTAAAAGCAAAATAGAGTAAACGAAGAATTAACAGAAGAAAACACAATAAATAATTGCCTAAAGGAGCCATCTAGAGCTAGAGAACAATTGTAACGATGAAAAGGATTTAAGCAAACTTTCAAGTTGACGGAAAACACTTTTTTTTTCAATCGTTTTAAATGCTTTTTTCCCCAAGTGCTCATTTCTAGGATGAAGCCTTTTCTCCGAAACTGTCTCCCGAAATGGGAAGTAAGTGGATGAAGTAGGGGCGGAGGGAGACGCATTAAGCAGAGTTGAGGGAATAAAAGACGAGGGGGAGAGGGTTAAGGAAAAAAATTGGACGGGAGGAAAGGTTGTCCAACAGAAAGGGACGAGGGAGAAAAGGGAAAAAAAAGGGAAGACTGGCAACGCGGTGGATCGCTTGAGGCAGGCAAACATCCCATCTCCCCTTCCTCCCTCCCCTCCGATTATAAATATAAAAGGAGCAAGCCCTTAACCCTGCGTAACCTCCCGGCACGACTTCCATCCGTAGCGGAAAGGGGCTGCAAAAGGATCCTTTCCCCCCTCCCCTTTGGCCGCTCTGGCGCGAGAGCTTACGAGAGTGTGCATGCATTTTTACTTCGGTATTTTTATATTTCAGCAGGGAAAGGAAGTCTCCGCGACTCGCGCCTCTTCTTTTCGTCAAACCTTTTGCAAAGGTGGCAGCAGCCGTTCGAGCCAAGGAGACGGAATGTGAATGGGAGAGAGAGACGGAATGATATGACAGAAGGGTGACAATGTGAGCTAGGGAATGGTGAATGAGAAGGTGAGTAGGGGAGGGGCTTTGGACAGAGAGACGTGGTGGAGGGAGATGGGTGGTTTTCATTTACTTTGTGGGACACAGCAATGGACGAACATGGACGGGCTCCAGACGAGCTTTAGAGATGCATAAATGTAGTAATTGATTTTATGAACAAATCGCGTAGGTATGCAGTAAGATTACGGATGCACATACCCATTGCTGAACTCTTCCTTTGCTACCGCAAGGAGGAGGACTGCACGAGTGAAATACTAAGCGCTGAGCACTAAGATGGGCATAATGTCGGGGATTTTGGGTTATGATATAAAGAAAATTCAGTCGATGAGTAGGATATGGAGTGTAGCGTTGTACGGAGAAGAAACGCGGACGGTGAGAAAAAAAGACAAGATTAGGCTGGAGGATTTCATGAAAGTGTGGGAGAATGGAGAAGGTGCGATACGCAGAAAGGCAGACAAACGTGGAAGTGCTTGGTGAGGTTGGTGAGGAAATAGAAGAAAATAGATGGTGGGAAGGGGATATGGGGGCCAAAGGGTATCCAAAAGCCATAATAGAGGGACAGATATTGGGCAAGCGGCGAAGGGAAAGGAAGAGAACAGGTCTTATGGACAGAATTAGAAAGGGTGGGACGCAGGATGAGATGGAGAAAGAAATATCATAGGTATATAGGGTCCTCCATTTGAAACAAATCTGGAAGATTTTTTAAGACTTCCAATTCAATGGATCCTGCTGGTAGATTGATTAATAATAACTATAAGTGCGATTTTCCACAGAGAAAAAAATCATCCGCCTTGACCGGGATACGAACGGGACGGGATATGATTTTTTCTCTGTGGAAAATCGCATATGTGTGCATTGCGGGTGACTCCGTAAAAGTGGAACTCCGTGGCTAGTCCCGGATAGCTTGAAATTTGTCAATAACTATAAGCTTGGAGCGAGGAAAAAAATCGATGATCCAAAGAATTATAATTCTTATAATAACTTACAATCGGGTTCTAGCATAGAATCATCTGTATTCAATACAAATATCTTAAAAACGGTGATATTTTCAGGCAAAGTTTGACGAATCTTTCAACGCTGTTGCACATCGTAAGTTATCTCAACAGCATTTATCTCTTAAGTTGCTTACAAGCAGCATTTTGATTCGCAATCACAGATTTACAATGGAAGTCGAAGTGGAAGGAGGTAGTCGTCATCAGTATCCCATTTAACACAGTTCGAAATCAAAACCGAATATTTATACAGCTTTCAATTTTCTTTGTTAGTGGCATTTCAATACTGAGAGAATGTCATGTAGTAATAGATAAAGTTCTTATCATATGACCTTTGTGTGGAGATGACAAACCTAAACGACTAAGTAATTTGGCAGATGCCTAACGATATAAAATAAAATTATAATTAATAGCCTCAAATTTTGTTGTCACTATTTACATTTCAGGATTCAATAAGACGCTTGAGATTGCTTTCATATTTATTACTACGGTTTTAAATAATTTCAATTTCAATTTCAAAAAAAATAAAAAAAAAATAAAAATTTCAAAATAATACTTTAAGTACGTGTTTCAGCACGTGATTCATTCAACCCAAATTTATCAATCCCACTTCAGCACATGAATATTGTGGTATGCAAACCTGTCCATATTTGCCATCGTTCGGCATTTTCATATTACATTTTAACTAAAAGGCAGCTGAAATTAATGAATGAAGGAGGTGAATAAAATAAGAAATAAATAAAAGAAAGAGACTGGAATGGAGTTTAAAATGCGGGATGAAGCGCAAAATGAAGAAATTGCAATGAAGATGTAAGTGGATGCAAAGTAAGGGAGTGAAGCGAGTAATGAAGGGAAATGAGATGCTTAAGGCTATTTTGGAAGGTAGAATTTTCAGAAAGACGTTATGAGGAGGCATTTTGGGAGGGATAAAGAGCAGGTAGCATGCTAAACTGAGAATAGAGATCATGTCCAGGCATAGAGCAACCCAGTCAAAGATAATAGCGATGACCTAAATATTCTCTTAAAGGAAGACCTCAGTATAATAAATAATTTATAGCATTATTATTTTCTCAATATTACTTTTGTATACACCTATTTTTGCATTCACTGACAAGATGAGGCACATAAAAAACGTTTCATTTTTTTCCAATTGAGTACCTTGAAACAAGTGATTCTCCAGAGAATAGGAGGACAACTAAAATGCCGGACAAAGAGAAAAATGCTGTTGTGAGGAGGTTACGAAGTCATTGACGAATCTACCATTTATTTTCCCCCAGTTTCGATCACTCAGTTAAGATCCCCATAAGAGTGCACGCCACGACGTGTGCTGGTATCACCCAGACGAACACGAATATACTTGCTCATGTGAGATTCACTTCAATGAATAGCCTTCTCGTAATTTCCTCTGAGGGCGAGCTCAGTGAGATAAGTCCAGGTTCGGTCGCTCACAACATTTTCATTCGGGAAAAGTCCCCAAACTTCTATATCAAAAGCTTTGATTATATCCATTTTTAAAGAATTTTCGCGGTCAGTGAGCGACTGAAAAACATTAGAGTACCTCGGACACGGCAGCTGAAGACCTGAATATAAGAGTCAAAGGTCGACAGCTACCAGGCACTACCAAGAGCCATCCAACAAATAAGGACGAAACCTAACTCGAAATCAATGATCTTAACATGTACACTAGAAGAGTAAGATCATGTGTAAGAGATGTAGAGGGAATTACGTTAGGCACGACGAGGTCTTACCGACGACGATAGTTCACCATTAGGGTCGCCATCTCTAAGGTTTCCTTAAAGTCGAGCTGCATTTGTTTCTGCACGTTATTATCGTCTGTCACATTCCGTTATTAATTTATGCGTGCCGGCTCGTTACTTACAATTAGACAGAATTGTCCTTCGTCGCATGCCATTGTTGATTTATGCGTGCCACCTCATAGACTATGTTCTTCAGCCAGAAGCAGGGAACAATGAGGCTTGAGAGATGATCATTCTCCTTCGCACGATACCTTCAACCTTCCTCCTGATATTCCTTGCCGCTGATAACCACTTGCGCGCCAGAAGCTTGTTCACAGATATCACTAGATAATTAGGAATTCTTTGCGACACCAATCCTAAGTGCAGAATTCAAATATACAAACGACATCTGTTTGAAGTGAGCCTCCACTTTGGCTCCACGGCAGAACAAGTTCCCATATTGCCGGAAAGCCTGGTTGCCTGTTTCCTAGTGTCTTAAGCCATCACAATATATATTAATGAATGTAGACGTATAAATATTTATTTATATACGGTTAATTGTGAGTAATGGATAGTTATAAACAAGACCATTGATAAATATGGTTTGTATATAAAAATTACTTTGTAACTTTTATTTTTGAAATGATTGAGAAAACATTCAAACTAAAATCTGTAAAATTCTTAACTATATCATTTTGGCGACAGAAAAAGTGGAGACTTGCAGTGCTATGTTGCCATCCCAAGAGGTTATTCCAGCTCCCATTTTGGGGGCTACAACTGAATATCTGGAAGTTTATTTTCACTAATTCCATCTTTTATTTAATCTGCCTTCAATTTGTGCCAGATAAATATAAGGTTATATAAGGCCAGATAAATATAAGGTTCCTCGATTACCACCAATTCTTAAAGGAACCGAGAGAACTGGAACCGGCCAATATGTCAGTCCAATCAACAGCTAAATAAGGTTTGATTCGCACGTAAGTGACGATAAAATCACCATTAAACAATATGGTATGAAGAACTTGTAAAAATAATTTGCCAAAGTCATTAGAAAATGTATCGTATGCTAATTTGAAAGAAATAATGCATAGGCAGTGGGGCATTAAGGCTTAAATGTCATACCCATACGATATTAAGCTCTCTGCACAATGCTCGTATTACTTTTTATGCAGCCAAATATAAAATATAAGCAAGATCAATCAACTTAAATACACACGATTAAATGGTATCTACGGTAGAAAGTTAAAAAATATTCGCCTAAGAAGTGGAATACGAGTATGGTTGAAGGTAAAAAAAAATATTTACGACATTTTGCTTTCTGTCGTTATTACTTATTATTATAATCACGCTATTTTCAAGATTTCCAAGTGCGCAAGTAAAAAAAAGTCGTCAGATATTTAGTCATCGAATCTTACTCTATGGTTTGCGAGTTTGATAGAGTACGCCTTCCGGCTGTAGTTCGAGCAGTCTCGTTCAAATGTAACATTATAAGTACTGATGGGACGACCGGTTCTACGGTTCCTCGATTACCACCAATTCTTAAAGGAAACGAGAGAACTGGAACCGGCCAATAAAACCGGTTCCCCGGTTCCATTTTGTGTATTTTTAATCTTTGAAACGACCAATAACTGAAGTATGCATTAGTGCTGTTTTCACAATCAGAAACGTTTAATCAATAATACTGCAGATGGTTTGACGTTACTAATAAACGAAGTTTGTATGGAGTAATGAAATTAATGGGCTCCAATTCAAACACCACTAACAAGTTAGAGAGTGGTTGGAAAAGAGTGCAGCGCGAAAACGTAATGCAAAAAATTGTTCGAAATGCAAAAAAATTGTTGTTGTTGATACTTGAGTCCCGCTGTTAAGTCGGCCCATGGTGGAGTGTTTTAAGTTTCCGATCAAAGGTGTTCACTTGTGTATCATTGTCATGGTTGAAGAGAAAATAAAATGTAAACAAATATATACGACTTTTAAGATAGATCTTTGCTCATTGACTCTCTGGCGAGGTATAAATTACTTTTGTGTCATATATATTACATACATGAACCATTTCGGACGTAGTCTTTGTGAATGATACGAGAATTTAAACTATGTCTAATTGTGACTTGAGTTCTTACAGTTGAAGTCTCTTTCCGGAAACGTGACTCGAGTAATCAGTGCCACAGTGTTCACTGTTCAGTCCTATAATATTTGGTTCAGTCGGTTTATAATTACGCCTGACCTGTTTTGCCGTAAATCCAGGAAAATCTGAAATATAAAGACTTTATTCCAAATTAATTTTGAGTGCTCCGACGGGCATATGATATTCTAGGAATTCACTGAGAGAACGATGTCAGATGTTTGGAATCACTTCCGAATGGACCATTCGGACGATAAGTTCGCAGTATGTAAACATTGCGGTGCTAGAATTTCACGGGGTGCCTCAAGACGTACTTCAAACCTGAGGAAGCATTTAAAAACCAAAACCCCGGCGGGAACACGTGAGAGGCAAAGTTCCTGAACCTGAGATTGATTTGACTGAAGGGTTGGAAGTGGATGTAGATGAACCGTCTCTAAGTGACATTAGTGGTGAGTGGTCTCAATCAGCTTGCACAGTTTCAACAAGGAGTGCTTCTCCATCTATCACTGCTACGTCAACTCCTTCACCATCGACTGGAAGATTTTTTTCGGTCAAAATAAAATGAATACCATCCCACCCTAACAACATTGGTGGAGTTAAAACGCAAATATAAACCAGGAGACTGACGAAGCAAGTATATCACACGTTTAGTTAGCGAAATGATATGTAAAGACCAGCAGCCCTTATCTGTTGTTGAGGACAGATTTTTCTAAAACTTCATATCGTTTCGAGCTTCGCAACTCATTACCTTCAAGAGAGCATTTTGCCAACCAAGTGATCCCTGAACTATATAAAGAAAAAAGGCCCAAGTAAAGTGTGTTCTTCAAGAAGCCGAATTCGTCACCATCCCAGCGGATGTGTGCACATAATCTGACTGTGATAACTGCTTGGGCTTAACAATTTACTTTTTTGGTGAAAACTTTGGCCTTCACTATTATTACTGCCTAGAAGTAATCCAATTTCTGGAAGTAAGCCACATGACTGTGAGTTTATGTGAATTTATCCCAAAAACTCCAAGTAAGTGGGGTGTTGCCAAAAAAGTGGTGACTATAGTAAGAGATAATGGTCGAAGCATTAATCTACATGTCTAAAATCCGCCATACCCCGTATTTAGATCATACATTTCAATTGGTAATAAAAGATTGGTTTATCGAGGACTAGGTAATTACAAATTTTACCGGAACTTGCCGGATATTGGTGGGACATTTGAAGCATTCATCACGAGCATGTATAAAGTGTTAAAAAGTTGTCAAAATATGGCACAGGTGTCATTTCATTGCCTTATCTAAGATGAGCCTACAAGATGAAATTCAACCCTTCTTATGTTGAAACGGAGTTGACTCCAGCTCATTGGAACCTTATAGACATTTCTATTCCAATTCTTGATGCGTTTGACTCAGCTACTTCTATTGTGAGTTCAGAACGTATATCAGCCTCTGAGATCATTCCACTTCTCCACCTCGCAATTCATGATTTAGAAAGTACTGCTCCTTGTGCGTCAGGACTTCAGGGGCTAAGAAATGATTTATTGGCATCTCTTCAGTTTGCTCACTTGGAGGACGAGAAGTAGTTTGCTTTTGCAACTCTCTTGGACCCACGCCTAAAGTCGCATCCCTTCAAAGATCCAGTAAAGTTAGCAGCTTCTAAGGAAAACCTCATTAATAAAAAAGACATATTTTTATCATTGAAATCAATCCTCCGAAAAACAAGACTTAGTGTTGGATAAAAGGACACAACCAACTTCAACAGTACAAAGCTCCATTTGGCCCCGTTACAGATCAATCTTCCAAGAGCTTGGTGGTGAATCAAGTGAAGTGGATAGTGGTGCAGAAAATGAGGTTACATCTTTCCTTTCTGAAAATACATTGTCACCAAATTCCAACATTGCTGAATACTGGAAAGGATGCAGTAAATGTCCACAATTGCGAAAACTTGCAAAGAAATACTGCCAACTGTTTCTTCAGAAAGAACTGCAGCCATTGTTTCTTCAGAAAGACTTTTTAGTTCAGCTAACATAGTTGCTGACAAAAAACGAAACAGACTAGACCCAGAACGTGAACCCGAAGTTTTTAACAGAACATCATTTACTTTTCTGCAAGACTCTTTCACTCTTTTTTGTTAGGAAATTATTCCAGGAATTAGGGATATTCATTATTCACTATTTCCGTGAAGAATGATTATATCTAATTGGCTTTAGCAAAACATTCATGACGTATAGTTGTTTTATATAGCTTGCGCAACACGTTACTTTTGTATAGCTTGGTCAATAAAAAAAGTTATTTCATAATTAGGGAATGAATAATCTAGCCAACAAAATTTCTGAATGACAGAACATGTACTTTAAAACTTAAGAAGACAGATATTAAGGACAAATCTAAATGATTTATAATTGTACACCCTGTCTTTTCTTGTATAGATATGAATGTGGTCCATTTACCAGTAATTAATGAGTTGGTAATTAACACTTAATTATTCAGGCATATTATGACATTTATTTCCTTCAATTAAAGAATTTACAACTGTAAGTGGTCTTAGTAATTATTAACATCTAATACTAAACGATAATAATTCAATTGTAATAGTGGTGTAACTGTTATCAGTGTTAGAGCAGAAGTGGAGCTGAGAACCGGGAAACAATTGACGGAGCCGGAACCGGGAAAATGTGGATCCCTAATTATAAGGTGATAAAATGTTTCTATAATTATGCCTTTTAGGTATAACAAAATAGTTTATCTTCTGAGTGCGTCAAAATGAAGTAATAATTACGCAATAGCACCTTTAATCAACCAAAAAATGTATTATAAATTTCTATGCGTCTCCGCTAAAATATGGGTACACTCAATGAAATTTTAATAAATTCGAAGCAGAAATCAGCCACAAAAACGAATGGAAGCACTCTATGTTCAAGGGAGAAGATACATATTCCCATATTAGGGCAGAGAATTAATAAAAATATAGCAGTTACACATTTATGTAAATGACATCGTTAAATTCATTCTATCTAAAAACAGCAATGCCAATTAGATTATGGAAAGAGTAGGGACTTAAGGACGCTTAAGAATATAGAAAGCATTCTTACCTAGCTAAATTATTTTCCATCGTGACTTTTCATGACTGGTATTAAAAACGCCGTCTGGTGGATAGAAACCTTCAGCGACTCTTAAAAAAAAACAATTTTCGAAACCATATTTCGACAATTTTACAGTTCCGCCATCAAAACTCTTTAATGAATCATGCAGCACAAGACTATAATAACAGCTTCAATAAAGTTTCATGCCATATCTATTTTCCTGCTATTGTCTCAAAAATATGAAAAAAGTTTATAAGTTTTTCAAGACTAGATAAACAATGAAAAATAAAAGTCTTCTTTAGATCTAGTCCTACTTTCCTGCCTGAGAGTTCCTCCAATTTTAGAGCCCTCTTTCCTTTACAAAAGTCCTAGTTTTTGCTATTAGAAGTTCCCCGTCAGCATCGTTATTTCAACTTTAAACTTGAGATAAATACTTTAAATGATTACGAGAATTGCGAAAATGGAAAATAAGAGCTATACACCCCATTCTGCAGCAATTACAAAGTGAGTGAAAAATAAAGGGTGATTTTGATTAAGAAAAAAAAAACAATTTTTTTAAGGGGAATAACAGCAGGAAATGCAGATGGACAGCAATTAAAATATTATTTTTTTGTTTAAATAAATCTTCAATTTTTTTACCTCGGGGTTAGATGCTACCCATCAAGTTTCTTTCGGACAGAACACTACCCACAAGAAGAATAATGGCAAAGATTTATCATTCTTGAAGAATTAATACAACTCCACAAACGATCACCCCATTTGCTGTAAGAGCATATTAAAGCGAGCTAAAAAGGCATTGTAGAAAATAAAGAGGACGAATGATATTAGAAAGGGGGATGAAAGGACAGGGTTGACGTTAATTAGACTGTGGCAATTCTCTAGGTTTACTAACTTTTTTCCTTCTTTTCTTTTTGACTACGAATCCCAAAATAATAATCTCCAAGGGTTTAAGGCCTTGATGGGAATACATTCCTAGTGAATTATTTTTAATACAAACGCCCTCACTAAATTAAATCCGTCACATTATTTTCAGAGCGCACGCGGACCAGAATCTCTTAGCCCTCCCCAGGCGAATGCGAAGGCGAATGCCGCTCTACCCCCCCTATCCCTCGCTCCAGCTGTCTGTCTTCATTCCTCTTTTTCTATTCCGCAGGAGAGGTGGACAAAGACTCACATGCGATGTGGGTAAATTATTTTTCGAATGCATCCTTCTTATATAGGTATACGTGTGCAAAAGAATTTATATAAACTCGATCGTAGCAAACGAAAAATGGGAAATTAACAGACACAGAGAAATTACGAAATTCACTAGCACATGAGGGAAGTTAGCAGGTTCTAAATGAATGGATTTCGATCTTTGGAATTAGAATTATGACTCCCTAGTATCTTGCCAAATGCTCAGGTAACTAAAATATCCAGGCCACAAAAATATCGCGGAGTATTCAAATAGCCATATACCGAATATATCGGATGATATCAGTCAAAAGATGGCTCTGCAGGGCTTTGATTCATTCAGTAACAGATAAGAGGCGAGAGAAAAGGGAAGCACAAGAGAGAACAGGTAATATAAAACACAGTCGAGAAAGGAAAGTAAGGAAACACAGGCTAGGCTTTAGAATTTGTTTTTGATATGTAAACATGTAATGATACTGAACAAGTGATTAAATGCACGCTAATTCGAGAAAGAATCAATATGTCTCCGCTATGAAACTACACGATTAAGTGTAAATACGCTCAAAATCGGCGTAAAAATTATTCCTAACACACAAATCCCGGTTCAAAGTCGAAAGTTTTCGAGTTCGAAAACAGGCATCTTCCACATTTCACATCATACACATACATCCCGATTTCTTATAAACGTTACTAATAACCGTTTTGTCATCGATTGATATTTTCTGTTTTTGTATACATAAACACATAAACGTACAAAGGCATTGGTTTTGAAATTATGGCGAATCAATTACAAAAGAGATATAATTTTTATTTATCCAACTCTCGGTGATACTAACATCACATTTTTAAAGTGATAAGAGGAGGATTACCGGCTAGGGATTATAAAAGGGAAAACGGAGGAGAATTTTCTGTGTGGAAGTAAATAAAAATAACTTATTAGTAAGGTGAAATAAAAGGAGCCTAGTCGATTAAATTAGCAAGAGGAATGAAGAAAAAAGTTAAGGCGTCACTGTAGCAATCTCAAATTTTTCTTTTACTCCTTAGTTACTAGTGACTTCTCTTTTGTAAGCTAATATTCATTAATTATTCATAAGTCACTAGACTAAGAAATACCAATGCTGGAAATCAATCCATTAAATGCTAAGATATCTCCTAATTCTCTCAGGAAATCTTCTGACGCATTTAAGTGAGCAAGATTGAGTAAATGCTAAAGGTTTGTGACTCACTTTCCGCACAAGTCGGGTTTTTTCAGGCAACAGTTTACACATATTGTATCACCTTAATTGGTTAACAATTAAAATGATACAGTTCCAAAAGTATGATCTGAAGTATATTCGAGAACACAAAAATGAAAAACTAAAATGTATTTAAGTCTATCTCAGATAATAACGGAGTTGAAATATACTGATGATGCAAAAGAAAAGTAACCAATATTTCCACGACGGTACGGTTTAAAAAAATCTCACCATTATGAATTCGTCGTTCACGCGATTCCCTTCCCCAAACGTCGTTGAAGTTCTTCACTCATTGGCTGCTTTACACTCAACAGTGAGCTTCGTTATTATTTTAGACGGAGTCTTTCAAACTTTTGGTTTTGGAACAATATTAGACCGTCCCCTGCAACGGCAAGACGAGAAAATCTCACCTCTGGAGAGAGAGATATGGAGAGAAAGGAAGGGAAGCGAACTGATTCGCATGGCTATGATTAAAATATACGTAATTATTAAGCGGCAACAAGGTGTTGAGGCTGTGATGTGGAACGGTTTGAGGGTGAGGGTCGTGCGTATAAATATAAATATATATATATCAAAAGGTACCCACACCTACACCATTAGATGCGTCAGACACACGCTCCCTGCACCTCCGAAGCGTGATAATCTTCACCTTAATCGTGAGGCATGCCCAGTCGTATTATGTGCGTGTTTGTGCGTGCAAACTTTACGGCCACAGCTCCCTCTCGACGTCCAACCGTCCAATTTCGTGGAAGGGCGGCGTGAGTGGAATTTATGCTCCACGTTTAGAAGATGTTTAGGGGCGCGAATCGGAGGGATGGTGGGGTGAGAAGGCAGCTCTCCTTCGAAGCCACCTTGTCCCCTCTCCCGCCCGCCTACGGTGCGCTACGCTGTTTACTGCCCCCGGAAGCCAAATAACTTTAATGCCAAGGTTTACTGCCAAGATTATTGGAGGGATGTAAGGGAGGCGACTCGTGGAGCTGACACTGACTCCTTTACGATTATTTCACCACCCTCTCCACCCCCACCCCAACACTCCATCCTATCACCTGTTATCCGAAACCAGGAGTGCAAACAATGCACCTAGCCCTCATGGTGTTATGGCCCAACATCAATTTTATTTTGCGCGGCGAAAACGTTGTGCTTTCACATAGGCGTAAATTTTAGGATAGATATCAGATGGCACTCATAATTTATTATCACACTTGTGTCGGATTTAGCGGACAAAACTTGAGAGTTTAGGCTGTATTTTCAAGATGCTGCGCAGTGCGCGAATCTAATTTTATCACTCAGTCGAATATTTGTCATTTATTACCCCAACCGTTCAAATTCAAAAATTAATTTAATCTTAATAAAAATACGTTATAAAAACTCGCCATAAATTCCTGTCTTAATCATAAAGAATTGAGCTTATAAGCAACTAAAATACACAATATATAAAATGAAAGATCTCGAAACTTTAGATGTCTCATCCACCAGCTGTTTAGGCATAAAATTACATTTAAAAGCAAGTGTGTTACCTAATTGGAAAGAGTAATGAAATATTATCCATAAATACTAATTTCGTGAGTAGGAGTCACTTGCATCGAATGCACTGTTATTTTATTCATTTATGTACATTAACCATGGGGAAATGCTTCAATAAGTAATTTTGGTCCCCAATCTCAGCATAATATTCCAGCCAGTTCGGCACAATGGAAAACTTCAACTTCGATTCTAATTTATTCATTCAATAACCTTTCAATAACCTTAATACTTAGTACAACAAGGTTTCCCATGAGTGTTCATCAGCTTACCCTGAACAGAGAATCGTTATTAGATATAACCTAATATTGATACATCAGTTTCATCTCTAGAATATGAGGTAGCAACGATAAGCTCTGAAAAATCAGACCGATGAATTGGTCTGGTATTGCAGTTGGAGTGGACGATGGTTTCAATATCTTACTCCTCCAGGATCACAGATATAGGAAGACTTTGGCGATGTTAAAGTCCTCCTCATTAGCAATCAATCTCTTCACCAAATAAAGAATGTCTGCCACCAATGTTTGTGAGGACCCAGTCATAGGGTTTAACGTCAGACTATTGTCCGATTCGGCTTACCGCATGTGTCTCAAAAGCTGTGATAGAACAGCCATACATTCACGAGCGCCAATTCATGACTGGGCATAATGAATACTCCGATACCGCAGAATGGGGGATTTCACCATGGCCGACTGATTTGTGGTGCAAAGCATGCACGGTGGGCAAGGAGACCCAAGGATGAAATCATGGCTTCAAATTTCTAGTTATGCTTGTTTAGGAGCATTCGACAAGGGATTTATTTTCAGACAGAAACCCATTGCCTAGTTCAATTAATCTTCCGAGTTCCAAATTCAATACGGGAAAGGCAAGGATCAAAATGTCCTTAGAATTATAAGAACATGGAAGTAAAACCTATTTTACAGAGACTTAAGTTTTCTTTGATCAAAAATCTCGGAAACATTTGACATTAATTTGAATTTTAGAAGCAATTCAAGAACAAAACCGTAATAACTATTGGACGCAACATTTTCATCGATCCTCCTATTTTTTTCATTTGTCTGATCCCACTTCCAATTTACTAATTGTCATGACTTAACACTGTCGTCCAGTCAATTCAAATTGTCAATTTTCTAGTCACTGTCCAATTATGTCTGAAAATTTAATGAGCGCATAAAATTATCGGCAATCCAGGAGGAGAAGTCAATTTGTTGTGTGCATTATTAATACAAGTTTTGGATTGGAAGATGGTTGAAATCACTGCTCCGATAGTATAGTGGCTACAGGTCATTAATGAAAAAATGGTGTTGACATTAAATATGCATTTATTTTGTATCAGTTTAATGAAGCCTAAATTTTCTTGTCTTTTTCTATCAATGAATATAACCAAGATTAATGCGTCCACGCCTTTCCTGAAATTGTGTAACTGGAAGTGGTTTTCCAAGTCAGGCAAACCCACAATTCTTCAACATTAACGGCTCTCACACGCGCCAGTTGCTGTTTAAGATAAGGTCTACGAATACTAATGGGTAAATTTACACGGATCAGACGGCGGAACGAATGAAAACGCTATGCGGATTTCATTTCGCTGGACCACGTAACGTCACGGAAGCACAAGTCGGCTGCTCGTTTGACTTCACAAATTAACCCACCACAAGGAACGGAACGATAGTGTTGACGTTGGCACGTCTCCGTATCGGAGTGAGTTGGTAAACAAGCACGGCGCGGTTCAAAACCTTTTGTTTTCTTCGCGGTGTTGGGAAGAGAATGGTACAGCTCGTTCGTGCTTCCGTAGTATGGCGCGTCGCCGGCCAGAAAACGAGCGAGGAACGCATTCCGCGTTGGAGTTTTTACGAAGGCATTGTGGCTCACCAACACCGTTGAACATACGCCGACGACCCGTGCCCAGGGTCCACTGATCTCACACAGCCATCTCCTCTTTTTTCCCCGCCATACTTCCCGAAATTTCAGTCCAAAACCTCCCCTTTCCACAACTTCCTTATATTCCCATTTTCTCAGCCTTCCTTCTTACTACCCCCATTTTCTCTCTCTTTTTTACAGTCTTTAACCTTGCGTAGAATTTAAACCAATATGAAAAAATTTTAACTTCGCACAAAAATTACCCCTTTCCCTTCGATGGACATTTATTCCAGCGTGTGAAGAAGTCTCAGAAATATCTTACAGTAACATGTGCTGGACATCCAGCCAATTAATTAATTATCTCAATTAAATGAAATATGGAGGCTTACTGAACGCTGCCACTCTCATTAGGAATAAAAAAGCGCGTAAATATGATTGGAACCAGTATAAATCATGATGAGAAATACCCTTCGCACGCACAATAAGGCCCGTGACGACACATCTTCGTGCAAATCAATGACTGGATTAGGCCACTTATCAATTCCCCACATTACACCATCCAGTACCCGTGAAGGTTGCAAAATTAACATTGGAATCAGAAAGTAAGGCAGAGGCTGAAATGAGCCATGGAAACTTCAACGATTTGCATTTTATGAGTAGCAATGTTTTCCACGACCAAAAAACGATGGTCCCACTAACGTCATAGACAAAGGAGATGATGGCGCTGCCTGTACTTTAACTAGTGAAGCGCTCTGTCGTACCGTTAAGGAAATATAGGCATTTGTATAAAACGATGGAAAGAGGGCCTAAAACTAAAGTAGTAATTCCGAAGTATTGGCGGGTAACCATAGGGTTATTGAGGTACTCGAGACGGGATAAGAGAAAATAATGACTTTAGCTTTGCTTAATCTCCATTAAAAGCTCGATTAGGTTGACATGGTTATGAATCAATCCACGCACAGAGTACTTCACTTTACGAGGCCTCTCTCTATGACGAATTTGACGGGATCGTAATTTTGTTGCAAAACCACCGACACTGTTCATTCACCCAACCACACCAATTCAATCCACCTCCATCTCTTCTTCAGCTATGGTCTTCATTTCACCCGTAAAATATATTGATTCTTAGAGCAGCAATTTCCACCAGTATACAGGTATCGCGAAACAAAGTTTTATGAGCATTCTTCTAAGCCATAACGGTGTTTGAGCCATGCTCATAAGAATTACATACGATGCAATGTCTCCTATGCAGGCATTCGTCATACATTTTACTTACACGTAATTTGTTCCGGAAATCTATACATCGTCTCCACTGGGTCCAATTATCCATTGTTCCTCACGTTTCGTTGACCGATAGGATCACCTTATCATCCACAATTAACGTTTCAAGTATCGTACACCAGAAAAGTGCTATGTTTAAATTATAATGCCCGCTAATTTTTCTTACGACTCACCAGTCAGTTATCTTCTTTATGACTCCTCTGGAAGGTTCATTAATCCGGAAGTTGTTAACTGCTTGCATCGGCGTTTTTTCAGAGGCTCTTTTCAGAACAAGACTAAGTGTTCTCAGCAGAAGTGATACTCAGAATTAGTCTTCTCACGATAAATGCCTTTAATCCGACGTTTTTGCTGTATATTAAACTCACACGATAAACTTGAGTCTTTATTATAGCCGCACACGGCTCAATAGAGCCTTGAGAATGTTTCTTAAACTTAAAGGAAAACAAGTCGTCCAAATGTAATTTTTTTCCGCAGAACGAAATTATTTTCAGTTTCTTCTTTAACAGAAATCATAATTTCTTTTTTCATTTTATTTCAACTTTCCGGGTGCATGAACCTATTTTGATTATTGAACGCAACCCACACTGGGGCTAAAAAAAATACGTGGCACTTAAATTCCAGTGAAGAAGAATTATTAAAAATAACTATGCCGCCAACGACCACTTCATATATTTTATTGCCTTCACTCTGCCTTCTCCCCTTTCTTCCCCATATACACTCCGCTTCCCGAAACTTATGTTCAGATCTGTTTCCTGCCTGTATCCTCCGCACTACAGCTTCCTCATACAGTATTTTCACCCATTCTCTCGTCCTTTTCTTTTCTTTAATCTTTCCATGTACACATTTTTCTTTTGAATTCTCAACTCAATCCACCTTTCTCGTACAAGTTTATGGACTTAAAGTGGTGTTTGGCAGTTTAGTGGATCCAGTTAGCACGGTGACCTTACCGTCCCAACGGCTTATATCCAAAACCGTGAACATTTTCTGTGGTATCACGACCCCTTTGAATCCAGTATGAAGGACCTTAACTGCCGTGTTCCTATCGTCGGATGAGGTGCTTAAATGTATGGTCCTATTAAGAATAGAGAGGTATTGACTCTGGGTTTAGAGTGAAATAATACGTTTCAAGCGTCCTCCTTTTCCCTTAGAAGTCAGTTCTTGACCGGTTCACGCACATATCAATAATAGGAGTAACCTCTGAAGTCAGCCACCTCTCCATACAACCAACATTTCTAGCAATTCTCCTTCCATGAAGTGGCAGTAGTAGAATAAGGAACACACGGCCGTAGTTTGTAACTATATTTCAATTATTAACGATACGAGCAAAGATATGAAGAAGTTAGATTATGAAAAGACATCTGGTGAGGGCTAAGGAAAGTACGGCATCAGATTGGTCTACTCAATGAATTTCTCCCAATGCCGACAAGTCCATGTCCCATACGAAGGACGGTATATTTGAAGTACTCCTCCTGTCATAACCAAATGAGGATCGAAATTTTGAACAATTTGCAACAAAGTTAGCTATCCAGCCAAATTTGCAATCCAGTATATTTATTCCAATATTTAGTTATTAGCAATGGATCCCGACTGGTTGCATCTTCGTAAAAAATATTTTCACGAACATATCCTTACGATATTAATGTTTCCGATCATGTCCTCAAAGCCTCTTATCGTCATTATTTTTATGAATAGTCAGTAATAAAAAAAGTCCTCGTGAACGGGGAAATCATAGGAAAGGCTTTACATTGATATTATTACTTATTACGTAAACTCAACTGCGGAGTACCTAATTTGACCTAAAAAAATCTATCTCTCCATGGTGGTTTTAGCCTCATAATTCAGTCATAGAGACTTGATTTCTAACTTGATAAGGCAAAAAGGTATGAGAAACATTACTCTGGCAATGAATTACTGAAATCATAATGGGAAATAAGTATTAGTGTTGATGATAAAAGCTAACGCCTTCCACTATTTCTTAATTTAACAAATACTAATATTGAGCAGAGACGCTAAATAATCAAATAGCCAGAATAATTTTCTCATTTATTTAGGCCAAATATCTGTAATATCGTTGAAGATATCCCTAGCGTTTCAGTTTTTTTCGTAAATTACTCTCGGGGTAAAATAAACGCACTGAATCGTTCGCTCATTCACTTCACCTTTCATTCTCACGCTTCGTTGACTGCAGTGCCACCCGAAATCCTCCATTTCTCTTCTCCCCATCGCACCATCCACCTCCAGATTTCGCACTTTCTCCCTCCCGTCCTCTCACGCTTTATCCTTCCTTCCTTTTCCTCTTCCCTCTCCTCGTTCTCCATTCTCCCTCTTCTCCCTTCTTCGCAAACATCCCTTCACCTTCACCCTTCTCACTCCCATTTGAATTTTATGAGCCGGAGAAATGACTGCTCACGGGCCATCACATGCACCGCGTCTATCCTTATCAGCGGCCATTATGCGTCGCTCTTACTCCGTCCCTCCGCTCTCACTCCGTCCCGTGCGGACAGACTTCCATCATTCCCCTCGTCTCATCCCCGCTCCGTCTCGCCACCATTCCCAACACCGCTCCTGTAATCACTGCCCCAACCCTCTGCGTCCTCTCACGAGTCCCTTCAAAGCCGAATTTTTTTCTGCGCCCATTGAAAATGCTTCCACATTATTCGCGGTCTCTCTGTCTCTCTCACTCGCTCTCTCTCTCTCTCTCTCTCACACATAACACATGCAAGCACCCAGATTCTATCGCACTATCTTTTATCTCGGCAGCGAAGGCGTAATCCGCACGGCGCGAACTCAGAGTAGCCGTAACGGGACGACTCGTATGACAGAAGAAAAATAACCCGACGACTCTAGCAGGCAGTTCAGCGATTTTTGAAGCGAAAGTGAATTTTCGGTAGGAATTCGAGAGTATAATGCACTTCCTTCAATTTGTTTAGGAGCTGATATATCACTTGGATATGCGCAAATTTCCACAGAAATATGAACCTTAGGGCACGATTCAAGTTTCGATGTTATGAATCATCTTCAGGTGATGTATTACGTCAAAACCCAGATCGCGCGTAAAATCATCCGTCTGTGAGAAATTGAACGAGTCCAAGTTCCTTATCATGGAAAAATTCAACACAGTATTGCCCGAATTCACAAGTTTTACGGTTAAGGTTTGCTTAACTTTTAGAATTACTCATTTTCCTGCGCACCATCGCAATAGCGTGATGGAAGGGAGTCTTGTGATATGGTCCTTGAAGAGCGGAATTAATTAAAATTAGGGGTTAAAAGGAGGCAGGGACGAACACTCAGTCAACCTCTAGTTTGAAATAACTGCTAATGATGGGTGGTCACAAATATATTTAATTAACCTAACGACATTTGAAATTATATTCCTCTGATCACTCATAAAATCCGCTTCTTTCCCAGAGTAGGTCATATTAGATTACGATCATGAATGCACCTCACAACATCTTCAAGAATGCTATAGAAAGCCTACTAGTTATAAAGTATGCGATCTAAAAATATCACAGTTAGATATTCTTACGCATGAAGGATCAATCATAAATTGCCAGGGTTTTCGGAAGGAAGATGCTCTATAGGGAAAAGGGTGACATGTGGCAACATATGAGCAACACGTAGATAGACTGCGCGGCACGTAGGAGAATTTAAGCATTTTACATATTAAAAACTAAGGCTTAGGAAACCACCTGGAACTCCTATCTCAATCACGATGTGATTATGTATACGCCGCGGACGAATTAATATTAATTAGGCAAAGAAAGCGTTGGAGAATTTCCAAGGAATGCAAGAAATGCATATAACCAGTTATAAATTTAAATATACCAGTAAAATTTAAAAAAAAACATACGACGTCAACTAGCTGAAACCAAGCGATTGATTTCACTGGATCCGGCTGAAAATTAGACTGCTATATAATTAAGTAGGAGTAGTACTAACTCTTAAAATGACCTCCATTAAAATTTTTAATACATAGGCCAATTATAAATAAGATGGAAAAATTAAACAAAGGATATAAAATCCCTGAAAAGAACCATCTATTCGATTAATGTCAGCCATCAAGTCTCTTTTCCCAATAATAAAATCACAGAAAAATTCTCTTCTAGTGCACTGAGTCCACTTCGTTCTTTTTTCTACGTCATCATGCCTGTACGATGCATGTATTTCAAGAGTTAGTTTTAGATAGGAAATTGAATACGCTTAACGATTAACTCTTGAAAAGAGGACAGCACGATATTATTTCCTTTCCAAAAGGGATGACAGGGTCTTTCAGCTCAGCAGAGTGTAAAGGAAACTATCGATGACAATTATTCCTGAAATTTTCAGAGATTTTGCGTGGTCGTAAACATTTGATGGAAAGGAAAAGGAATATTAAGTGTTATCCGGGTAGGCATTTTAAAATATTTTTAAAGGAAATACATTGAAGATGCCAAATTTCTCTCAATTACATACAATATCTAGTTAGTATCGTATAAGTAGATTATTTAAAAATTAGAAAAAAGATAAAAGGCTCAAAATTGCATAATAACCTTTAAATTGTATTAAAACCTTCTTGATTCTCACGTATTTATTTACAGCAATTATTATTACGTCACTACGATAGACAATTCTCAGCGACCCTTCGACTACATTATCTGTACTCCCAGAGAGAAAAATTATTTTGTCATTCATTTCTTTTTCTTCTTTTAGCTTTACTTATTATTTCTTCATTTTTTAGTTCAATGTGTATTTAATTCTGCCATTAGCCACAGTTATAAAGCAGGCTTGTTTCTGACTGGGCAGTATCATTGCTCTATAAAGTTTGCTCATTAAATCATCGGCTCTGTAGAAGAGCATAAAACTCCAAATCATGCATTACAAATTGAATTTATACCTCACTTAATTCCATAATAAGAACTCCTGTCAATAACTGCTTTCCAGATGTCTCCTCTCACCAATACTATAATTCCATGTCTTACGAAAGGTAATTAGTCAGTAACACCGGGAAAATCATTCGTGAACAAATGAGCATTTGGAAAATGTGGCACGATGAGTGCCCTAAATTATTAGCACCCTTACAATCGTTCTTTCTCATTAATTCGACCAATTGTTCATTTGTTCTGATCGAATTTAAAATAAATGAAGCAAGGAACTCAACGAAGTGAGTGGCTTAGAGTTGACGCATGCTTGTCTCAAAATATAGCAGAAATAACCCTCTAAAAAACTTACTATTTCGACAATTGTTTACGCACATTTTTAGCTATCATTGAGTGAGAGTAAAGGAAGTTTTGGATCACAAAATTGTCTTCATATCCATTAGCGATTATTCCCATTATTATGAGGAAAACTAACAAAGCTCTTCAAATCATGAAAAAAGCATTAAGCTCTTCTTTCAAATGAAAAAAAGAGTTCAGAGGATATTCATTAAATTAACAATTTTAGGTGAAATAATGTAGTAGAATACACAGAAAAAGTTAATATTTTCCACAATTCGATTCGATAAACAAATGTGAATTCTCTCCTTTACTTTCTTTTGGAAACAAAATTTTTACTTACGCAAGTTGCTGATTCAATACTAATGATTCTCCAACTATTACTAGAAAATATGTCCAAATTCATCAATTCTGTGCGCTAAGATAATTTAAATAGAACCAATTGGGAAACCTATTAACGATTAGACAATGATTTGCATAACTAAAGACTTCTTGTTTTCGTGGACGAAGTCACGCAATGGAGATGATGAGATGGCGCACTACTTTAAAGAAAATGTTTCCCATCGAAAGGAAAGGATATATTTTTGTACTCTTTGATAGTAGAGCAGAAAATTATCTCATAAAATCTATTCTATGTTGAAAGAAAGCCCCTATTTTTAGGCAGAGAAGTGGTGTAAAATAATTTCCTGCCCCTATTTTTTCTTCTTCATCAATATAAATTTGCTTTCATTTTCTTCAAGCATTTTTGATGCAATGAAAAACTTTCATAATACTACTTTTGTGGAGAATCAAAAGAATAATGATAACCCAGCTGTGGGTTAGCGAGTGTTGACATTATAATTCCCTTGTGGAAACTTCTATGGGCAGTGTCCAACGAGGGGCATTCTTTTCCAGGATCCAATCAACAGTGTAAACCAAGCGTTTCAGACTCAATTATTACGTTCTGTGCCCCAGGTGGGGCATCTAACTAACATTTCGGTATATAGGGTCTAGCATTACAACGCCGAAGCTTTATTTGATGTGAAGTGGATGGGTACTTTCCTAGGTCCACAACAGCTGAGGCACTCAGGCAAATGAAGCGAATGGAAATGTGGTTGTTCTTTAAGGATTCAGAAGGGGCCAAGAGCTTTGATGGGTTCGACACCGATGACTTGATAAAACTCATAAAGAAAGATAAAGTGTTTATTTTTTAGGTAATATCTGGCTAAGAAAAGCTGAAAATTGATCCTAAGGCAGTTAATTAAGACTCATGGTTCTATTCCACACTTTTATTTTTGTAAAACTCGACAATAGTTTCAGCAGTGGTTGCCTCTTTCAAGGTACCACAGAAAGTGCGGATTAGAACAAAAGAGTTGGTTAAATAATTGTGGTAGCAGATGTGTTTCACCAGGTAACTTCAGAGACTTACATTGCCGGTTCAAATAGAAGTGTGTGAAAGTCCTACCGTTTTTTTTTTTTTACAAATTCAAGTCTCTATATTTTGATACCATTTATTATTTCATATCAGCATCTTTCATTATACCTATTATAAAACCTATTTTCTTCCTTCCTCTTTTTCGCCTCTGCATAAGATCTGCCCTTCTTCATCCCGTTAATTAAACCTATTCTCTTTCTTCCCCTTCCCCACTTGTCCAACATCCTTCCCTTTATCACACTCTTCAGCAACCCATCACCCTTTATCACATCCTTCAGCCATCTACCCTGCCTTTCCCGGATTTCATTCAAAAGATTCCTTTCCTCGTCCACCATCTCAAGCACTTCCTTGTTAGTCTTCCTTTCCGTGTATCTAACATTCTCCTTTATTCTCCACACCACATCACATATGCCTGCAGCCTATTCTCGTCATCCTTTCTCAGGGTCCACGTTTCTTCCCCAGACAACGCTACGCTCCATATTTTACGATATCATTTGGATATTAACAGAGAAAATCTCTTGTAAAGTTGGGCGTATTTTGACATTTTTCCGCGGTTATTCAGCAGATTAGTATTAAATGACTTCACTCTTGCATCTGATTTTATTTAAAAGCAAGTTTGTAACATTTAATCAAAAAATTCTTACTACAAGGGCATATTTATCGTAGAAAAAAATGTACACACATTTCCCCAGAAATGTATGTTAATTTCACATTGTATGGCCTAAGATATGTTGTATCTCTAATCGTCCCCTCTAGGTAATCTGCGAGATGAATTGATATGTACACTTAGTTCTCTAAACTGTGATAGTGTTATCTCAATTTCCATCAATATGATCAGCTATCAGACCAATAAAGGGCTGTTAACTTTGTAGGATGCTAGTGCAAACTCAAGTTATGCGACTGCGCTTGATTTCCCTCTGCTGTCTACGACGGAATAACGGAGGATTTTTTCTCCTCTGATATGCTCACAACTTCGGGCAAACCAAACATCGGGTTTCTCTTTTTTGGGTTACTCATAGGGATTGAGCGCTGTCTTTCATAAGATACGTAGGACAAAGGAGAAGCCCTTATTCACTAGTCTACCCTATGCAACAGTTTCTGATACGAGAAACAAGGCCAAACTAGTTTATAGATGTGCTCTTCTAGTTTGTGCTTTATAAACTTAAGATAACGTTCCTCTCAAGAGGGCTATTAATGAACAGAGCATTGAAGCAAAAGATCAAACCTTTGAAGATATAGCCCAAGTATAACATGGAAATGGAAAAGGAAAAGCCGTTAACCGGTTAGATCATAAGGGATGTTTGAGTATCTGCACGAACGGAGTATTAAAAAAATTAGAGCAGCCATCACATTTAATCAAATTAGGAAACTAAATTCAACAAAAAAGGAATAGGTTTAAAATTTATTAATCTAACAGTTTTTCTCCATGCCCTAAACTTAATCTGAATGACTAAAGCGATATGTTAGACAGACGAAAAGATTTCACAGGATGAACACTTCTCAATTGGGTAGATTTTCCAATTCGTGAATAAAATCCAATCTCCAGGAATTCTGAGCATTAAATGCCATCAACTATATGACTACATCAAGAAGCAGACTTTTCACGGTTAGGATAATGAAGGCAGATTCAAAGCCTCATGTTTTGGATACCTATAAAAAGGTTCTCTGATAACCAACAAGATTAACGAGCTCATTCCTATCTCTTCTCGAATTCCTTATCAAAAGGCTGTCACCCGTAACGCTATCTTTGGCACAAAGGCACCATATCCGTTTGCGATGAAGCAAATTAAATGCTCAAGTGATACAAAAATTTTATTCTCACTTCAAGATCCAACCTGATAAAAGGTTCGTAAACGTCACTTTCATGAAAGTTCAGAGAATGGAGCCATATTTTCAGGATACAAATTCCATCATCAGTATTTTATCTTCCTCGGTGTAAGATGCATGAAGAAATGAATGAGAATGTACTCATTCCCAATAAATATACTTTTATCGCTGCAAAATTTTTCTCAACTACATTTATTCATTTATACTTATACTAGTTTCACATTGTTTACGGTAAAACGCAGACATTATACGATATTACATTAAACTACATAGACAATGCTGACGCCTAATATTTAAGCACAAATTATCATTTCAAGAGGGATTAAATCGGAAAAATTTGATAATCCATCTCTTCAAGCATCAAGCGTCTCATTCCTACATTAAAAACCTACATCTAGCTACAAACCGGAGAAAAAATGGCTTAGTTTATAGTTCGTGAAACGTTTTAATTTCCTTTAAATTCCGACCATAAAAATTCATGACTGAAACAGCAAGTTGCCCATGGTGAAACTAAAAATAGATGTCAATCTAGGGTTTGTAGGAGTATTAAAGTATATTCATATCACAAAATTAATGTTATAGGTCCGCTTTCAGCAAGAACAGGAACAGTTGGAGTACAATACAGGTTTGTATTTAAGAAACATTTCTGACATTATTAATGAGGCAAAGTAAAAAAATAAAAGCGGATGAGCGTGAGTTGCCCAATATTTATTTAATTTCTCTCCTTCACCACAATGGTATTGCACTAACAAAAAGAGAAATAATCCTTCCCTCAAACGCCTTTGACTTCCTTCGCTTTGGTAACATTTTGTCTTCAAGTGAATAGGAAGCGATAAAAGAAGCCTCTCTCAGCAGAACACTAATTTACCGGTTTTTCCCGCTCTTTTGGTGCAGCGTTCCGATAGGTTCGAACAAGAATAACTCTTTAACATAACATTTTAATATTCGTTCTCGCAAATAAAGGTCATATTGACTCTTCATGGCTATTTAGGTTAATTATCTAACGCGAGAAAGGTACAAAATATTGTCCTCATTATTAGCATACGAGGGTTTGGAAGAACTTTAATGAGACTGTAAGAAACTGTACTGTAGATTATTTGAGGTACTCCAAGGAAACATGCTGATGAACTAAGGGAAAAGTTTCAAGGATATAAAACGACTTTGAATTTATACCGAAGTGACTGCACTACATCACGATTCCTTTAAAAGCGATGATCAAAAGTCTGCTAATATTAAAGCAATCATATCGGTTTTCAGATGATGCATGCGTCTCAAGCCCCGAAGGAGGAAGGGATTGAACCAATCGGCATGCAAACCTGATGCCGTGAGTTCGAACACCGCACGGATAGTTGTATACACGAGTATAAAGACAAAATATAAAAAAAACTCGTAAAAAACTAATTTTAACAAAATTATAAAACAAATCCAATACAAAATCAAAATTATCATACGCATATGCATGCCAAAATCATTATGTATGCTTTAGAAATAAATACCATGAATTTTGAAATTTTGAAAATACCACGGATATCCGACACTTCGAAACGTGAATGCATCGGATTCAATACAAAAAAGAGCTGCTCCGCGAACTTAATTACCTTTTAATTCCGCCCACATTCCTGAAGCAAGCGCTCAAAGTGAGTTCCTTTCATAGCCCTCATTACAAGCTCATGGATGAGGACGATGGGTAGGGAAAAAATAGCTCTTCCCACTTTGTAAGGATAGTGCCCTCTCTCTTGATTCGATGAAAAACAACCTGGAGAATCCACAAAACCATTCCAGTGCCGCGCCCATTCCTCCGTACAACCGGCACAACACCGACATGCCGCGCAACACCGCACCGCACCTTGGAAACACCGACCCGCGTGCGTTTGTGCGAGGGCGTAATGAACCCCGACTGAGTGAGTGAGAGGCGGAAACGGCCGACCGGGGATGCTTCTCTCCTCCCGATCAAAGGTAATATACGCCGCGTAATTTGAAACCGCGCGATGGGTTAAAATGGAAGAGAGGGGGGAGGGACACAAGAGGGGTGGAGAGAGATATATATACGGGATTAACGGAGGGTTTGGGTGTTCGCTTGGGTTTCGGAGAGGATGGATTAAAAAAAATAATAATAAGATGAAAGGGAAAGGGTCTACCTCTCCGATGCCCAGAGTAAGGGTTGGCGTGGTTAGGGGTGGCAGGGTGCAGGGTGTGCCGTTCGGCGGAGACGTGAGGGCACCGAAATTACGCCCGCGTTAGTGGGGAAAGAGATTGCCGAAGGGGTTAAGAATCCTTAAGGGTTTGGAGGGAAAATTCCTTTCGCAGCGAGGGATACCAACCGTCCTCATTTTACCTGTAAAGTACATATTTTTTCATTCAGGGTGCAGCGTCCAGCATGAATTTTGTATCAAATAAAGGCATTCTCCACATTTAGTCCACAGCCTCTCATGGAGATGCATTGCTTGAGTACATACCCTTCGGACAAAAGGTGCGATGTTACCAACAGTAGTAATAAATTTAACACATTTTCCTATGCAGCGTAGGTACTCACAGTACTTCTTGGAGCCTTACAATGCTCTAACGCCCTTAAGTAATCAACATTATTAGAGTGGTGTTGCAAATGGTCTCCCTATTGAGGTGAGCCAATCCAACATACGTTCGGCCACAGCGTATTCCATGAGGACCGTACACCACCTTTTACCCTACCACCCACATCAAGGAAGTGTGACAGAAAGTTTACCGTGCTGTCAAACAATTGTGGAACGCAGTATACCTATGAATATCGATAAGATTAAGGACTATTCCGGACTACTAAGGCTGGACCGTCAGATCCTTCGGCATATTCAACTCCTTTTGGTCATCCAAATTGACTTCCACAACGCTATTATGCCACCTTTACGACAATCAAAGGGCTGCAAAAATTAATAAGCGTTGTTGCGTTAGGAGGACACAAATGAACCGGACAAAAACACTGCAAAATGTGGGACAAAGAGATATTAATGACTAAAAATGCTATTTTATCTACGCCGCTAAGGGCGGAAAAAGAAGAAAAGAAGTACCTGAGGGCAACATCCAGAAAGACAACATTACGTTCACAAAGTGTAGGAAACAATTTTCAGTTTAAAAAATAATTGATCCAACCAGGGCACATCAAATCATACTGAAGATCTAAGTACGTACGACGACAGACATGAAATAGGCTAACCTGAGAAAAGTGAGACGATTTAAGCCAACATTAAACTTGGTCCAGCAAAATTAAATTACGTCCTCTAAACGTTAAATATTGGAGGAGAAAATCCGGATTTAAAATCCTACATTTCATTAGTCAAAGTTTCCACATCGACCAACAGGTCAGTAGGCATTAAAAATTTTCATTGTATATTTCTGTTGGAATATAATCTTCATCGTTGGTAAAATTTGAATAAAGTTATCGTTTATATGGGCAAGGAAACCAAGATGGAATTGTGCCGTCATGAAAGAAAAATAACTATTGTTTCGAGTAATTTTTCGGGATACGCTGAAGAGTTTACCGTTAAGGTTATGGTCCTACTTTATGCAACGTAATATAAACCTATCCGTACTCAAAGCACATGATACCCAAAAATAGCACAAATTGGTGAGTTCCAGAGTTGAACACTCATTGCACATGACACCACGATACTTGCAGTAAAAACGAGCACCTGGGAGTATACGTTAGATATTAACATAAATTTGACCGCTTGGTAAAGCCAAACTTCAAAGCTGCTAAGAACCGAGCCCTAGAAAATAAAAAAATCCGGAATTTTATATATAGACCTGCTGAGATGCATTTGAAGTAGGCGATGTAAGAAATGAAAAACAATCTCAAAAAAGTTCACAGAATAGAATTTGAAACAAAGAGCTTTTTATAAAATCTCGCATAATTTTGAATGCACTGACCGGTGCCGATATTAAATACATCATGTTAATGTAAGAGGGTAGTGAGGAGGTATTAAAGATAAAACTTGGGGAGGGAGAGTGAACAAGGTTGGTTACTTTCCCTCAAGAACAGTAAGTCTTAAGGAATAGCATCAATAATGAGACGGAGGCCACGGGATTGGGACGACATTGAGATGGGAGAAGGCAAGTTTTCAGATGCAAAGTCGTATATTGCTAACATTTATTAATGCTACGTTAGTTCAAAGTATTAAAAAAAATGTAGTTCAACAATTCTCACCATAGTTTTCCAATATATTAGACCATAAAAGTATCCGCATTGGTGTTTTAACTCAGATAATGCTGCTTCGAGAATCGAAACCAGCTTTACCACATTGTTTAGCATTTTATCAACTGTCGCACGTTAAAATTCCACACAGCCACTCCGTATATCATCACGCACGCTGTCAGAAGTCCTCACTTTTTACAACAGCGTCCACATTTCGGGAGGGAGAGGGTTGGCAGCCCTGGATGGAGAGGAAGCAGGGACGTTATACGAGGCTGGCGAGGGATGAGGGATGGGAGGAGCGGAGAAGGGAAAAAGGCAATGGGAGCAATGGGAGGAGTAAAGGCGGTGGTTTTCAGATCCCCGCCGGTGCGATGGGAAAGGAGAGGGCGGTCTGATTGGTTTGATACGGCCCGAGTAAATCACGGATCGTATGGGGATATTATATCTCTCCTCTTCTTCCCCCGACGAACCCGAACCACACCCACCCAACACGTGCCTTCTCCCGCCGCCGAAAATCGGATGCCCCCGCAGGAGCTTATTCCTGGAATCAACTCCTGAGCCCGATATGCATCTTTAAGGGTTACTTATGTGTTCTTTTTTCCTTATAGTCCCCGCCGAAGCGCGCAAATCGGTTCGTTCTGCGGCTTTCAACTTGCTCCGAATTCTCCCACATTTTTTATGAAATTTCTCATAAACCAAAATTAGCAATTACAAGAAAACTCCAGAGGACAAAGAAAACTGAAGGAAAATTAATGAACATTTTACATCTGATCAAAATGTAAGAGGGGAGTTTGAAATCGCGACTACGGAGCAAAGTAGTACAACTCTACGGACACTGACGGGGTGTGGAGAAGAAGAGGTTGGACAAAAATATTCTAATTTTCCAAAAGAATTAAAAATTATAACGCTAGTGCAAGATAAATAAACCATAAAAAAAATTTAATTTGACCAAATTGAAAAGAAGATAAAAAATACGGCGAGGTTTTTGAAATAGAGACAGCAGAGATAAAAGGACTGTCTAAATGGACAAATAAATATAACACCAAAACCCAAGAACAACGGTTGCGAGAAACCAAGCGAGTGAAAAAACAGACAATAAAGAAAAGGGCTTCGGGTCTAGAATTTCTGTAATTGTATATTATTAATGTCTGGAGTGAGATTAAGAATACCCGAAAAAAGAACGTGTTCTTCCGATACGCTGACTGCCAATTGGAGCCTCAAAAATAAACGAGAGACTGATTCGCTGCTCCGCTCATTAACTTCAATAGCACAGTAGTATGAGACTGAGGCATCATTTTACAGAACTCTTGTGCGACAAACTAAAAAAACTCACTATGTCATTTCATGCATAAACTTATATTTTTTGTAATTTCATAAAGCATTATTATTATACTCAACATTTTCATCCGGTCAAAGCCAGAGTGAATTAATGAAACTTTTAGAATGTAAATACATTATTGCTAAGTGCCATTCAGCAGAATTGTTTTAAGTTTATCGGCAACTTAGTCTAATATCTGGGACATATATATGTGCATTTTCATCTACACTTCGAATGGGAAAACTAATGATCCCGATTATAGAGCTTCCATGTGACGCGAACGATGCTGGGGGGAAGGGAAGGGATACGGGACGAAAAACAGAAAGGTTTTCTCCCCCGGCCAACATGGGTCGTGTAGTTCTCCAGATTGTTTTAGAGCCACTTTCATCCCAACCCTTTTTTCATGGAAAGGGGAAGGATTAGCATTGTTTTTGCGAGGTCTGTTCGCGGAAGATAAGGACTCAATCGGAGTTTGTGCTTTTTGTAACGGCGATGATTTCTTGGGATTTCATTGCATGCAACGGTTAAATCTGTCCCTTAACATAAAACCCAGGAAGAGAACCAGTCTCTCTAAATCCATTCATCCACAGGATTAGTGAAAAACTAGATACTAATGGGCTCTCTGAAAACAGTTGCATTTGCTGGTGGATTAATTTATTAGTACCACATGGCATCTAGTTCTTGAGCGCCCGAGCGGGCTTCTGGGTCCTTAAATTTCCCATTGAATTAGAGGTCGTTTCAACCATTAGAATGGCCATATTCAAATACTGCAGACGTAATCATAGATACCAAGACGGATCATTTAGTCTCATTTGGTAACAAAAATGAGTTAATTGTACATACTCATTAAAGAAGAGCAAGGACATTCATTTATAATAAAGATACCCTTTTGGTTGTATACACCCCTTGAGGCAATGAATTGTCGAGAGGGTAATGCAGGAATGGAAGTAATGTGGAAGATGTACACATATAACACGGGAAAATAGCAAGAAAGATGTAGAGACGACTGTGTGAAAGTAGAACTAAGATACGGTTTAAAAAAACAATTAATCGGCATTAGGTAGTAAATTCATCGAAAGTAATTATATAGAATCGATTGAAAAAGTTTAACACAGAACTTGGCCACGGCCCACTCATTGCATGAATCCATCTCTCCATTTCCCAACAATATATGTAACAATAAAGCCACTTCAATCATTAAACATATAAAGTAAATTAATCAACGTAAAATGCCAAATTTAACTTCAAACGAGAGAAAGAAGATCGATAAAACGTTCACTCATAACGATTCTACAATATTTCCTTGTTAGGACATTATCATTTTTCAATTTATTGTTTACTTTGACAAATATCAGGGGGATATACATTACTCCATATCTTTGCTTCAATCACGTTCTTTGACGTTGATCAAGATTTTCCATCGAAATTGCGTCATTGTATCATGGGACACGCTAGATTTATCCTGAATATCACCACATATGAAAGGAATGGCTTTGCTGCCGTAATCTACCGCCGCATTAAGTGTCGGTGACGCGCTCTATCATTAATACCTAGGACTTTAATTAATCCCCGATGGCCCAAAGTCGAACTCGGGAATGAACAATAAATGGAGGATTCAGGAGTCATTCCGCACAATGCAATTTGACACGCCATTCCATCCCTCGGGCTGCGATAATTGAAGGAAGTCGCTGACCATTTTTCCCGCAGATTGTTCGTATCAATTACATCACGATCGTTATGGGAGAAAAACCTCTCCCAAAAATAAAGTCCAGGAGGAATAGCTTTCACTATGAAACATAAATCAGGCATATAACTTCTCAACAACGAGCCATTTCGGTCCTAACGTCTATAGCAGAAATATTTGCTTTAGGACAGAGAGATAATAACGAAACGAATAAAAAACTGAATTCCGATTGAACGAAACTCAATCGTGTGGCCTTAGCATATTTTAGATACAAAATAAAAAAACTTGACCTAAAGAAGTGGAGAAATCATTCTATCATCCATAATCAACTCCTCGTCCACTTGTAATTTTTCGGCCCGATAATATATCTGGCCAGATATTATTCTATGATCCCATTTTAAGTCTAACTGTTAAAGCACTCCTGTTGCTTCATCGTTATATTAACATATCGTTTTGCTGTAGGTAAAAAATGCGTTCCTGAAACAGCAATTTTCGGGTATTACAGCCTGAAATAAAACATAATCCGAAATACTTATATAGTTTTTTCTAGAATACCAAAGCTTTAAGAGGTAGTGTAGTGCGCGAACAAAGTAGAATATAATGCGATATCGGTTAATTTTACTAAAATGAATAATATATCACTCCAAAATTCGTATCCTATTTATATATATTAAAAAAAAGTTGACAGTGGAAAAATCATTCGCCTCGACTGGGAATTGAACCCAGATCCCTCGATTTCGCACCGAGTGCTCTAACCACTTTTGTCCATTCTGAATTTTACACAATTGCGTGATCACTAGCGTGTGAGTCCGTTTAAGTTACTGCGCGGCTAGTTCAGAAGTTCTTAGAAAATGAATGTTAATGGTTTGAACAAGATAACAATTGATAGATGGAGGTACTCATGTACACAAAATATTGCAGCTACTTTGATAAAACCATGACAAGGCCAAATTGCATTTTATAACTAAATCAGAAAATATAAATATTCCATTCAATGTTATGTTGAAAGTTTATTCAAATTGTTCGTTGTGGCTGCGTCATTTTCTCTGGAGTTTTCCAACACATTGTGGCGTCTTACATATCATTTATCTCTTATCGCTCAGGGTGGTTGTGTTTCAACCATTCGAGTTGATTTCCGATAACGCGGCTAATGAATCGCGAGGTACAACAACGATCGGTTCGAGATGCTGGTGAGTTTTAATCACTAAGTTCGATAACTCAGATGTTTAATTCATTGTTTACAGATTCTCTAACCGCGGTATTTAAATCCAATCACATGATTCCCACGAGGAAATGACTCGATTGAGAAGGCAACGTGAAATTTTTTCGACCGGTTCAAACAACAAAATCTCGAACCGCTCGTGTTTGAACCACGTGATTCCATAGTTACCCGATCGGAATTACCTCAAACTGTTTTAAACATAGGAAGGGGTACAACAGTGGACGATGGAAATAATGATTAAGGTACGTTTTCTATAAAAAGCAACCACGCGATGGAATTTCTAACAAAAGAAGAGTGAAAAGGTCGGTAAAAAATTACGTTTTACAGAACTAGTCGTTCCCTTTTCAAAAATTACGCGACCGACATTTTAGAGAACTATATTTCCAATTTTTAGTGGGAGGCAACGCAGAAAATTGATTCAATCCGCAATTCAGACCCCACCTATGAATGAAAATGCTTGATCTCATTTCCAGGGCTTCAATCAAAATCCCATGGAAAACAAGATTATAAAACGCACTCCCTGCAGTTCTATGTATACACTTCCTTTTCAAAGTTTTGTGTGGTACTACAAGAAAAAACACTTCCCTTTGCGAGGAGCGTTAGCATCTGGTGATCCATCCTCGATGACGAGATATAATGGTTGGCAATATGGACGTCGGCAAATATCCTCTGAGAAGGAACTTTACGACCTCTCATACGGCAAAAGATATAGATCGTAACTCTACTGCGATCACTCTAGGAATTTTATTTACCCCAAGATGTGAATACCGCAGACTTTACGTTCTCGAACGCCCCTTTCTCTTTGAAGAAAGGGTTTTATCAGATATTCAAAGGCTATTCCTTGAAGTGTCCTCATACACTTTTCTGATCCCAAGAGAGTAAATCTAAGGTTTAGAGCATCGATTTTCTGTATTTATGAGCAAGTTCTCTAGCTATAGAACTCAAAAACCCTTTCCCTAGTTCCAGAGAAAAGGTCAAAGTAAAAGTGAGGTCCCTAGTAAGAAAGGACGCAGCAGTAGAAATAAATATTTACCTTGATTTTTTAATTATTATTATACGGTATTGGTGTTGAAAAAATAAGGAAAACATAACGCAGCAGCCATTTACAGAATACAAATTGCTATTTCACATATATTTATCATAAGAAAGTGGTACCACTGCTTTGCCAAAAAAAGGTTTTTCTTGGGTATTCCCACGCGACTGAGAGAGTTGAAACTAATTAAAAGTCCCTGCTTTCTATAGAGGTGAGTAAATTGAGAAATATATTGCATTAAATAATGGCACACTTTTGCTATAAGAAAACGAGGGTAAAATACTAAAAAAGCAAGTACGTCGTTAAATATATATAAATTTTTATCGCTACTATCACGATGCCTGTAGTGATTAAATAGGTACCACTTTTCATATAGAATTAATGCATCGCGTCTCCGAGCATTTCAGTCGTAATAATAAATTATGACATCATCAAGTGTATAATGTTTTATTTCATGATGAATAAACTCAACTCAATTTGGCAAGAATCAACGGATTTCATATATTTTATTGAAGTAATATTTAGCCCATGGATGGGAAAATGCACATTTTTTCTACACTGAAAATACCCTTGTTTGGGAGCGAATATATTTTTAAGTGTCATCTGTAAAAGATTAGAGAGGATAGGTAGATTTTTTGTTGACAATACAAGACAAAAGGTCACGGTTTATAACACTAAAATACGCATGAAAAATATGAAATTAAAAAAAATGGACGGTTTAACTTAATACAATGTCAAAGTGAATGATGAATGAAAATACATCATACACAATAAATTTTCATCTAGACGAAGAAGCGTGCCTCACTATAAAGGTGCATAATGATGGTTAGATAAAGGCAGTTTGGTATACTTTTACATGGTAAAGCCAATGTGGTCATCGTGCCGCCAGAATAAAGACGCAGAAGGGCATTAGGAATTACAGCCTTCATGAATATTGAAATCTTCCACCATATCCAGTAGGGAACAGTAACATTCCAACAGAGGCATGGACTACGAATTAGTACCTCTGTACCCATGGAGGTATCCCAGGTGCCAGTTTTAGGAAATGAGTGTAGCAGGATGTAAAACAATGATAATTTGCTGTGTTTGGATGAGGCTAAGGTTACTTGGGTGGAAAAAAGGCATAGTGGTGGGTTTTGGAGAGCACACGGAGCCTTTATTTAAATACGGAAGGCCGCCCGCGTTAAATAAGCCCGCTGATGAAACTACACACAATGGATGCAGGTGAATGCATGGGGTTAACAATATAAGGGGAGGGAGGATGGAATTCGTGCCGGGAAGGAATTCCGCACGCGAGACCTCGCCTTTTTGCTAATACAGACACTTTCGCACGACGCCTCGGCCGTCCGGGACGGGAGGCGGGTGAGTGAGTGAGGGAGGGCGAGTGAGAGGGGGGAGAAGTAGAGGTGCGGATTGGTAAGCGGGCCGGGTTCCGAATGGCTTGCGTAAAGTTTCCGCTCGCGGTACACACATCCGAATTTGCGAACCATCGCCCACTTTCCCCGCACCACCCAGACAGAGAATAGGAAAGGTGGGGAGGTTGAGGAGTGAAGCGAAAGAGGGAGAAGGAAGGGAAAATCCCGCCGACTTGCTGTGCACACTTATCCACCACGGGAGAACAGCTTCGATTGGACCTCCTGGTTACTTCACGTCACGGCGTGTGGGTGTCTCTTGCTCAAAAGTCGCTTCGTACCAAAGCCTAAAGAGGAAACATTGTACATAAGGCCAACCTCGCTATAAAGCTGCCGACAGCATCAGAAAAGTTACGAAAGCTCTCTAATGTATTGAGGGTAGACAAAAGTAGGTAATGCAAAGAGGAGACAAGGAAATATTTTAGCGTTATGTTCAGCTACAATAATACTTTGCACTTGATTTTAATCACAACAAATTTTCCAGCAGCCTAATAACTATCTCGCAATCGGATGCGTTGAAAATAACTATTCCTAGTCTCACCAAGCGATTGATTTTTCCAATTTTTAGTTTCAAACACTGGGAAACTTACAATAAAAACCAAGGCTTCAACCTACGTTTAAGCAATTGATCGTGAAATCGTTACTCCTAATTGTTTTTGCTCAGGTATTTGTAAGGATACAATGTTTTCCGGATGATTTAGTCATTTTCCTTTCGACCTTTATTCGTGACGAGATACAGCTAGCGTTAGACCTTTCGGCTCAAATCTCATAGAATTGATCTATATTTACTTTCCAGTTAAGGGAAAATATACAGCAACAGTCAAGCAGCTTTTGTATTATATTACATCCCATTTCCTCTATGAGTGTCTTCATGCAATGTTTTTTTCAAGTATGCCAGCCTTAATTCCATCCTTCATCTACGACAGTGAAACAAAGAAGCACGAGGAAATCATGGAGACGTCTCTGAGATCGATTCGCATTTTTCTGTGGTTTTAACGTCTTTTCTTTATAATCGAATTCCATTTAAAAAATGCACGGAGAGTGTGATAGAGAATGCTGAGGCAATTATAGAAGAGGGAGGAACTGTAAATGGATTTTGGACGTTATGAAAGGAAGCGATAGATACGAGGGGTTTAAAGTTAATGATTTTGGAGAAGGGGTAGTTTTTTTTAATGAAAACTTTGAAAATGTCTCTCAGCAGACGGAGAAAATATGTAAAGGGAGACGTGTCAATGGGATTTTATTATTATTATAAAAGACATCTTATTTATTGGATTCTTATTTATGGGCTTTATACACTAATGCCTATTGGACGACAGATTACGCGGAAAAGTCACTACTTAGTCTCAATCTCGCTCAAAGACAGACATTTACCTATCCATTTCTCGCAAATAATGATGATCATCAAGTAAGCGCAAAAACCACATCAAAACCCAGCCCTATTGAATAGCAACGTCTCAAAACACGGATGACAAGGATAGACAGACTTCCTTCCGAGGATTCGCATCGATTGTCTTCCAAGGCACGAGATAGCCGACGCAGCTTGTAACCCAGCAGAGAAAAGGCGGGAAGGAAGGCAGGAGGGTCAGATGGGGTAAAAATGCTCTCGGGAGACATAAACGGAGTGGAGGCTCAGGAAAAACACATGCATATCGCCCGTGTGCTCTCTCGGGTTCTCTCACCTCGGAAGGGAGTTTTCCAATGAACGTAAGAACATAACTTCTAACTAGGATAGTGGAACATAGTCTAGAAGAGAATTTGAGATATCTCGTTTTTTCACATGTTTAACGGCGAAACGTGCGCCAAATTGGCAGCCGTTGTTTTTAGGGAACATCGACCCTGCTAATTACGAATTTGTCGGTTGCCAAGCCGAATTTTGCCTCCTAAGGCCGTCAACCAAGATGGCGGCTGAAATCGTGTTTTCCTATTCCCGCGACGTTTTCTTCGTAATTTCTCTCCTAAACGACACTTTCTCGGATGTAAGAGAAAGATAACAACTAGAAGGAGTCAAAGGTCACCTGGGTTTGTGCGGGGAGGCTCAAAATCCAAGATGGAGGACGTTTAAATGGAAAATTTGAACCCGTTTTAATTTGGGTAGTTTTGAGTCGTGTTGGGTATGGTTCTAGGGGTTCACGAGGGTGCTGAAGCCGAAAATGATGTTATCTGACGCTCCCGATAACCGGAAGTGCCGTAATCAAGATGGTCGCCAACTGGACCCCGGAGATATAAGCGCTATTCTACCCCAATGATGACTGCGTCGACCGGCGGGTTGCTCGTATCGTTTTCTAGGACACTTGAGCTTAATATCAAAGTGCTGTGGTCCCACCACAGCAGGACGCTTGAAAATAAAGTGAGTGCAGGATATAAAATGCATTAATTAAAACAAAAGCAAAGTGACATGAACTGTAAGTCATACCTTACCGGCAGATTACTTACTAATAGTAACACCACAGTTGTTCATTTTACTCAAAACGACACAGAGGGAACTCAATAGGATTCCACTGTGTTTCCGCCTCTTATAGACCGTTTCGCTGCCGCTCCATATGCATTTATCACTCTGAGAAAGCCAACTTCATACTTTTGTAAATTTAAAATCTTTCTTAGAAAAAATATTTGCAAATATAACTATATCACTGCGCGTTTAGTCAAATATGCAAGGTGTTTGACACTAACTGCAGGTTTTACTTAAATGAAAAATATAAAAAAAAGGACCATATTTAATATCAATGTTTCAACCAAAAAGAACTTTACTTGAGCCACTACATTGGCACCGTGGGTGTTTTCAGAGGACCTTAGGAATCTTAAATGGCATCACATTTAGCGGCTAAAAATAAAACGTCTTTCTACCCGGAAGAAAAATATAGAAAAGAAAATAATGTTATTTTGAACCTGTGGTGAGAGAGAAGCATCCTCACTGGTTGGTCTGGATGCGATATGACTAGGGAGTTACGTTACGTTAGCGAGTCGAAAGTGAGCCGGGGCCTTATATTCCTTCCCACCTTGTTGCTACCTGTTTCCTTCCGCCTCCGACCGACCTTACATATGGACCCCGGCACCTTCCTACTCGCCTGCCTCTTGGTCTCCCAGGGAAACCGAGGCAAGCGAGCCGAAGATGGAGAGCGTTCTGCCCAGGATAGCCTGGAACACACACACGCACACAAACGCAACCCATAACAAGTCGTACACGAAGCCCGAACACCTCCGCGCACAAAACCCAGCCGGCAATCCTTCCGACCCCCGCCAACACCTGCCTTACACCCCGCTAGCTCCACTTTCCCGACCCACTCAGTGTTTGCCGTGAATTAGTCGAGACCCCGTCGGGTGTGAGAGAAGGGCGTGAAGTAACAAAGGGAGATATAAAAGGTTCTTATCTCTCAGGAAAAGGGTATAAATTGCATATCTTGGTTCGCGCACCACCGGAGTTGAATTGGCACGTACCTCTCTCTCTCTCTCTCTCCCGTTCTCTCTCCCCTGTACACATCGTGTGCCGGGGAGAATAATTTACCGTCTGCTCCGCGCGTTGAATGAAGAAAGGAACACAACGTACATACTTACGTCGAGGCGATTAGAAGAGTAGTCAAGGTGAGTGAACGCATACAACTATGGTTTAACGACAAACGGGGGTCGTGGCCCTTTTTCACGTCGTAAAATAATACTGCTGTAGATTTGCCGCGAGTGTCAGAACGAGCACACCGTGCAACTGAAAATTAAATGTGACTAGATGTTAGAGCAGAATGAGAGGAAACAAGAATGGCAGGGAAAGATAAAAAGGACAGCAAAATACATTTACTAATACCATACAGACATTTTTCTGAGAAGATAGTCCAATCATTAATGAATAAAAGTACTACCTTTTTACCTACATTTTTCATATTTATTATCCTTCTTTAGGACTGCATTAGGGTCATAAATTACATATCATGCGACAAGACAGCCAGGCTTACATGTTATAGTTTTTATACCTTAGTTACGTGCAAAGTATTTTAACATTACTGAACTGCTACCTGTAAATATCCGAAAAATTACCAAGTGAGACCAAGAATCACAAATGAATGGAGCCATGTGCGCAGAACAAGATATATAAACAAATAGAGGCCGAGCTAAAAAATCATCTCGTTATATTTCCCAAGAAAACACATGTTTTCATCATACCAATTGGAAGAAATTAGCGTGTAGTCGACAGAATTTGAACCCGGGTCACTCAGTTGATCCTTAGGTGTATTAATTTTTATATAAAGTTCATTAATTTCAATATTTCGGCTTATAGACTCCTTAAGAGAGAACTAGCTAGATAAATGCCCTCAGCGCTCCCGCGACCTCTTCGTGTAAGAGCAAATAACCGCCTGCTTTTGACAAACCACGAAGAATTTGCACTAACCATGACAGATGGGCCGACTCGTGACGTTAAATGGCGAAAACACAATACCTTCCATGTGGCAGCGGTGCAGAATGACCAACTATCCGGAAAATTGTAGATGAGTGCAAGACAAGAGCATATGATGGGAGTCTCTCCAATTTTATTACAGTAGCACACAACGTGAAAGACTGCATTGTTAATTTTGATAATTCTATACAATTATTAATGTGACTCTCACTCACATTTTATGCTACAAAATTTCTTCTAGTTCAAATCTAATTAATTAATTTCTAAAACCATAACATAAATTTTTGAATAAATTAATTTTAATTATTGTGGACTTCAGTTAATAAACTGAGACTTTAACTTTCAAAGTGAAATAAGAACCCCTATGTTTGATTTATTGAAGTAGAATTATGAGTATATTCTCGAAAAATATTCGCATTGAAGAGGCGTGCGTGAGCGAGAAAACAGTGGATTTTCAGAAAAGCTTAAATGCTTCACTCGTGGAATGCCGTATCAAATTTGAATGTGCACCGGACCGAGTATCACCGTAACAATGGATCCATTGTTCTGCCGTTATCAATTCACACCCACTTATGTGGAGCTTACACTTAATTAAATTTGACATCCCAATACCTATCTACCTTCGTTGGTAGGTTAAGATACGTAGGATATTTTTTCGCCGCTATCAACCTTAATAAGAAAAAATAAAACACCACATCTTTTGCTTCGGAGTAGTATTTAATGACCGGGATGTAATGGGATAAACGCGTGAAGTTATTCCGTGCATTCCTTTCACTTTTCCAACTGAAGGCTTCCTTTCATTTCCAAACCTTGAGCTCTTCAATCTCTAGGACAAGCAGTAAATGTGATTCGATACATCCAGGACGTCTCCGCCGGTATCGCATCTCAGTGTCGAGAGCATGTTCAAGTAGATGATACCGGGAGATGTGGTGGAGAACGTTCGTTGACAGCCCTTTAAATATGTAAGCGATAATTTTGCTTTAGCTCATCATTTGATCATTCGA
Source organism: Ceriagrion tenellum (assembly GCA_963169105.1). NCBI lineage: Eukaryota > Metazoa > Arthropoda > Insecta > Odonata > Coenagrionidae > Ceriagrion > Ceriagrion tenellum. The sequence continues at coordinate 5,980,179 of OY720637.1, forward strand.
ATCAGAAGCCTGAAAAGATTTATTTGATTGCGTGTTTTGCAATGAAGAAAACAAAACGATTTTCACTGAACAAGGAAAAAATAGTGAAGTACGATGAATACAAAAATTCAAATGGATGAGCCGAAAATATATGCCCCGACAAGCAAGTTAGCATCGGAAGGGATTAATTTTTTTTGTTTAGAGTGCGCATGCAGTAATTTCAGATGAGAGCCATTCATCGCAGACCCGGAAGATAAATCAAAAAATTACGCGGCTGCCTACGTGATTATTAATGGCATGCCATGAAACGTGTTGATAACGTGCATCGGTTGTCTACCGTATTCGGTGATTCCTAGCCTCTATCATTAATCAAAGGTTGTTCGAAAAGTGAGGTGGGTTAAAGGACACAAACGCAAAAAAGTAAGCCCTGTTACCCTGAGTTAACGATGTAATTAACGGTGAGAAAGTGATGCACTGTTGTGGCAAGGCTTAATTACGAATGATTTGATGAACACGATGAGGGATTTGCAAGTCTATCATGGAAATCAAAACAAACGAAAGCCCATTATAAACGAAGAGTATGCACAAACAGTGGGTTTAATACAATGCCTAAACCATGGTCAATAGTGTGATTCCAGCAATTCGCAATAATGTTATCGAACATTGGACATAGCTCCACATGTCCCTTCAACCACACTTTTATAAAAAATAACTGAGGTATTTCTGCGTTTATTGGACACCAAAATAACAATAAACACTTCAATAAATTAAGTTAAGGGTGCCATAAGATGATTTCTATGAGTTGGCCAAAGGGATATGAATATAAGACAGTTACCTGAGTACCGGCGATAACAAAACTTGCATGTTCAACGTGATTAGAGGGTGTACCTTTCACCTAGAATTAGTGATCGAATACTACTTGCGCTTATAAAGAAAACACAATAACAATGTGCTTGTTCGAATCGACATTATTCAATCGCATATATGCTCACCTTAATAACATCCTAAATGTTATTTGAACACAAAGTGAATGGCTGTACTAGATTTAAATTAAACTGTAAGGCATATTTCAGACACTTATGAATTTTTGATATGTTTAACCCACAGTTAGGACAAAGAAATGGTCTTACTACAAAACTGCTGTGCTGTGAGATCATTGTGGCTTTAAAAAAACTAGCCCTTTCTGCGACATCAACTGATTTGGAAGGCTAAAACAGTTAATAAATTCAAAGACACAAATATATTTTTCTAAACTAAGCGGACTTGAACGAACAAATTCATATCTAAAAAGACATTTAAAGTGACAAAACGAAATTTTTCTGCGCCTAGCAGATAGAAAGATTATTTTTTTTAGTTCGTTGAGGCCTGAAATTGAAGCAATATACTACTGAATAAAATATTATGAAAATATATAACTACACATTTTTACTCGATCACAAAAATTGGCAGCAGCCCATTTCCCGTCCGTGGCACGCTGGGGTGAAATTACGACGAATTCGAGGGGAATTTGTTTCCTCCGGTGGACGATATGTTTCGGATTTTCCGGATATCTCGAATGACGGATGGGACATGCCAGGGGAGCGGGGATTACCGGGCAAGCGGATTCATCTCCAGGCTCGCGAAGTTGAGGGGTCGGGGGTTTACATTTCCAGACTCCACGACCACCCCCTCCCCTATTCTCCCCCCCGTCCCCTGTCCCTACTTTGAGGTAAGGGGTTGAGAGATAAGCTCGCATTTAGAATCAATTCGCAATCATATCCACAGTCGAGACAGGAGTCACGAAATGGATTCGGAGAGATTCATAAAAGCCGAGAACCCGACACAAGTCTGTAATCTTTGTCTCCTCTTACACAACCGTTGTTCTTTCGGAAAGGCAATACATTATGCCACACGCTCACTACTTTTATTTAATATCACAATGCCTTCTCTGAACAGTAATCCACCGTGGAGACTGATATGAGACTTTGAATGTGATATAAAACTTTTTCAAATGAGTTGCTTTCCCAGGTATTCTAGGAAATTTTATCAATCCAGATCCTGTATTTAAGAATAAAATTTACAACGAATATATTCTTGAAAAAAAAACGTAAACTTGTATTGAGAAATTCTACTCCTAATATTTTGGCACACAATTCAATGTTTGATACCTGATGGCAGAGAGCTGGATTTCATTAAGCGAATGAATACTTCTCCTAACACGAGGATGCTAACGGTGAATTAAAAAAATCCAATCATATGTAACTAATACCATACACGTTTAAAGCATTAGTAGAGGTCATTATGCATCATGTTGGTAAATTCTCTAGAGCTTGCTCCGATACTCTACGTCTGATAATATGCTCCGCCTTTACATACGTATTCCAGCCATTATTTCATCCTAAGATAATATTTGAATACAGTTAAAAGTACGTACACTGTACAGTGAACTCAATAAATATATACATCTACCTATTGAGACATAGCATCCTAACATCGTAATGCCTTCACGTAGTTGCTACGTCCGAAAGACATTTGTCCTAGTATCACGTTTAAATTTAAGATCACATATTCATTCAATTACAAATTGCATGGTTTCAGCAAATGCAACTTTATCGATCACTTAAAATATTTTTATGATAGCTAAGTTTTTTAACTTCTTTGATTCACGATCAAATACTCTTGTATCCAAATAATTTTGAAGATATCTCAGACTCAGGATAAATAATTAAAATATCTTAACATTTAAATCGTATCTAATTAATAGGAGTTCAATCATATTTTAAGGTGTGAATAAATTACCAGAAACTACAAATGCAACAGTGAGAAAAATCGAGAGAAAATAAAATATAGCGCTCTTATTTAAATAATCCAAGTTCCCTTTCAGTATCAGAAGTAGATAACATTTTACCACCACGTCAGATTATTACGGTACCAAGGTTTTTATTACAACTTATCGGCATCACGATAATATATTCTTGCATTCTTATCAATATGAAGTTATTTTGGACTCATGGATTTATAAAAAGATTAAATACCAGATAATACTTTGAATTACGCCTTACTCAAGGGAATTCAATTAGGATTGATGGTGCAAATAAAAAATTAAAAAACTATAAAGGTAACAGTGCTAAAAAATAAGATAATAAGATATATTATCACGTTTTTAGCGAAATATAACGAAATCTCTCCGTCAAGAGTCGAAAAAATTTCGTATCGTGTCACGGAGTACATTTTACTTTCACGGCACCACAATTCTCTCTCACTCGAGAACGTAAGTGGGGTTTGGAATAAAAACACCACCGCCATTTCCAGGGTTCCCTGTAGTTGGTAAAAGGATGAGAGACTCAGGGGCTTATTAGCTCACGGGGCTTCAGGGCGTGTGCTAGGGGCGAGAAATTTTCCAAGTCGCTCGTCAAACTGATAAAAGTGGGTTCTGTGGTGAGGGCGGCTCAAGAGGGTTGGCGGTGGCGTTTAAGGCGATTCCGGCTCAATGGCCACTGCACCCGAGCACGTCCCGCTCCCTCCCATGAACCGCGCTCCACTCATGGATCCGGGAGGAAATCCACTGCACAACCTCACGACGCTCACACACGGACACACATACACACACGGGGGAGCAAACACGCACACTATAGTGAACTCCCGGGAAACTAATTAGTGTGATTATTGTTAAGCCTATTTAATATTACTTACGATGATGATTTGAGTACTGTTTCTCTGGAATTCTCGTATTTTACCCCATAACTTTCATGCCACCCAAATACTGAAAAACGATTGCTCTTCTTAAAAATATTCAACAAAAGGTGCACATGATACATTTTGTATTCTTTAAAACATTTTCAAAACAGCTGACTAACAAGGTTTTTCCACCAGCGTAATATAACAATCAACGAAACGGAACCTTTTCCTAATTATTATGATAACTTTGGCATTAACCCAGAGTGAAGTTTTAATATGTAAACACGTACCCAATCGTTCCGTGGAATAAATTAAAGATAGCTGGGAATTTTGATGTGTTGCCGCGACAATTTTAATGGTTTATTCGGACAGCATACATACTCAGCAAAGTCATTTCGTTTTATCAACTGCTTCTAAGAGTATGGCTCCTTAATAATTTCAGGAGTTGGAAGAGAATTTCATCATTTCAGGAATTGGAAGAAATGGAATAAAAGCAAATAAAAACTGATTTTATTTGTACTTACGACAAAATTTAAAATTTTATAATGTCCGAATATGAAGTCGAAGAATAAATATGAAGTGAGAGGAAAAATACAAAAAAATGACAAAATTTTACATTTGTAGTGCTTATATTTATGGTTTAATGAAATACTTTCCCATGCATAAGGCTGAGTTGCACTGCAAAATCTTTTTTAAGCGCAGCTTATGCTAGAATTACGAGTAGTGATGCAACAATAATCTTAGCCAAATCCTTGAGAACGGTTTTCCGCTTCCTTTTCTGGATTATTTCACTCTCTAAAGCATTGCACAGTTTGCAAGCAAATTTATTTTTAAAATTTATATTCCAAGTCACCATGAGGTGTTACGATGATTTTGGTGGAAATTATCATCGCAATTTTACCAATCAATCGTCAAGGCTTCTCTTCCCTTCTAAAATTCATGGGCCTCGCCCATTCCTCGAGCATTCGAAAGCATGAATACGCACGCCTCCACGGGCACGGCTTCAATTGGGGGAACTCAGACGGCATGATATGCGATGTGTTGGCGGGAGGATTTTGAGGAGGGTGGGGCGGGGAAATGGCAGCGTTGGGAATGGGACGGGGTAGGACGAGGGGAATGGAGACACATCGAGTGACCTCTATCGACCGTGTGACTGAACTACGGCCGTGTGACGTCACGGAGGCGCCGACCGATTCCTTATATATACGCGTACCACATTTTTTTCCATTCTCGTTCCCCACTTCCCTCCACTTGCCCTACCCACGCGCAAAGCACCCAGCAGCAGCACTGGGGCAAGATGACGCTAGTCACAAGGGGAGAGATGCCTTAATGCCAGCGCCCCTGGGAATATTGAGGGTACAAGGGTCAGACCAAAGGGATGGGAACATGGTGGAATGAGCAGGTTCCGCATCCGCGGATAAATCAGAGAAGAAAGAATTCGGGTATTTTCAGATTGAAGGAAGAAGGCTAGTTTGCTACTGCTACAAAGTCTCGCATTTTCAATGGGGATAGATGATTTCTGTCAGGTAGGCATGAATATAGGCTGAATGTATGCATGGTCAAGATGCTTCGATCATATGAACAAATTAGTGTTGGCCTAAGAAAGGGAAAAAATTGCAGTATACAATTGGCAATGAAAAGTATGTAATCGCGTTCGTATCCCAGATTAATTTCATTATAACGTCACTGGATGCATGGCGAAAATTGGATATGCATTGTATGTTAATGTCTAAATTCCAGAAATCAAGGGTTATATAAAAAAGCTCTTAATAACAGGTTGCTTTACAGGAATTATACGCCAATCTTCAATAGTTACACGCTATTTGACTAGCATGGAAGAAAGGAAAGATTTCATTCTTCTATACAAGAGGAGTACGCTATTACACGGCAGGAAAGCTTGAAATATTACATAAATATCACATAATTAGAGCAAAAAAGACTACAGGAAATAGGAACGGGAAATTATTTAAGAATTTTTACGGATGTGTGAACAATTAGGTATGTCTAAGAAGATCTTGAGGATGGAATAAGTTTAGGGAAATCCCTCTAAAGTAGTTGAGGAAAAACATATTGGACACATCCTGAGACACTATATCTTTCTGAAAGAAATAGTAAAAGAACAAGCAAATGTGAAGACAGATCACGGAAGATGGCGATTTGAAAACAATGGAAGAAAATGATGAAGGTTAGTAAAATGAAGATTAAGGTAGTCAAGAAAAAATAAGAGTTGAATTAACAACAGAAAGCTAACCTTCAAAACGATGACTGACTATCACTCTTAATGAGCCCCAAATTATATGAAACACTCCTTTGAAGCATCCATTACAGTCATGGAAATCGCGAATCACTGCGTTGCTAAAATTCCTTCCCTTGAATTCACAAGGGTGGGAACTTCATAAACGACTGGGGTACATCGGATCACGAGGCTTCATCGTCTTTTACAATGAATTTCTCGAGGTATTTCGGGAATGAAATTGCTTTTCAAAATGATTGGTACTTCATTGCCACCGGTTGGTAACATTACTAAGATATTCTGCCTCCATTCCAATCGATTCTCTTTCAGCCTCCTCGTTATTATGATCACTTCAAAACGACCACACTTCAGTATAATCGGAAAAGAAGTATGAATGCTTAGAAAATTTCCGCTCAGAGCATCAATATATATTGCTAAAAAGTATAAATGCATCTTTGGGTGTGAGTGTATTACCCTATAGTCGGCAGTACCATGAAATATAATTGGCTTTTAACAAATACAACTCGGTGAGCGTAAATGGGTGGATGAAAATATATGAATCAATTTAAGTATGTGTGTTTATAATATACATCAATAGAAATTTTCTAACAATTGCGAGAAATTTGAGCTTTATTCTCTTTTCTCGCCTCGCATACTCCACCTTTCTCGCTGCATTAATCTCTGTGCAGCAACCCTTTTTTCTCGTTTCCATCACTATAGTATCTTCTCTCCTTTTCCTAGGTCTCCTTTGCCATTGTTTTTCTATTTAAGTCCACATATTGATCTAAAGAGGTATTATTTTTGCTGATATTCACCTTAAGGACCCTTACCACTTTACCTGCACACCAAAATTCGTGTCGTATTATTTTTGCGGTCACTTTATCGCAGATGTGTTCAATTCTGGCGCGATCTAAGAGCGTGAATTCGCAGAATTTTGGCAGAAGCTGCAGAGATAATATTTTGACTCGTTCCCATCTATGAGGTATAAGCCAGTTCTAGTTTGATAATAGTTTAAAGCATATTTTTATTAATGAGTTTTTATTTTTCATTTTTTATGCCATACAATAGAAAGCAGAGTTTCCATGATATTTTTTCCTTTATTCACTCCTTATTTCCTACAGAGCCTTTTTTAATTTCTTGCATTTAAATTCAATCAACTTCCGTCTCTATTACTTCCATTTCTAGTCGAGTGTCTAAATAATCACTTCGCTATTTTTAACCAGATTACTGCAATATTTTTTATTATTTTAGATTTTATTATTTATTATAGAAATAACCAATTACTGCAATACATACCTCCATGTGTGTGAGATTTATTAATCTCTTCGCGATAGCACGCGTCTTTAGTCAGTGGTCAGTACTCTACACAGCTTTGGCTCTTATTTCACTTATGGTTGAGATAATTGTTGCTCACTTGGAGTCCCATGGTTCATCCTTTTTGCATTAGTTATTTCTTCCTCTTCTATGTAACATCCGTTATTTCAAGAATTGAGCAGTAATAACTGACGAACGAATATAACGCACACAGTTAAAAATTATTCGGGCTTATTATCGAAATTGAGGAATTAGATGCACTAACAGTGTGACGCTCTTTTGAGGAGTTGAATCTTAAGATTGTGCTGATCCTCAAAAGGTGAAAGGGACTATTTCAATTGTTTTTTTTCAGATCAAATGCAACATTTCAAAACATATAGCTCGAATATAGCGCAAAATTACAAATATATTATGCATTAAAACTCTCTTAACATACGCTGTTATTGCGTAATATGATGAAAATAATATTAACTGTAACGCAGACCAGAGTATTACACCTTATCTGCCTCGGTATTATCCCATGTTGTTGCCATGTATATGTAGTGCATGAAATCAGTTTATACAAGACATTGGCCTCTAAATGCATCAGGTGTAACTTAATGTTGGCTTACCTGAGAACCCTGACTGTAACTATTACGAAAATCACGTTTTCAATAACCGTATAGGTAGACTAACGCTGTAATTGTATCCAGTTGTTTATACATCAGCAATCTTTCTTCTAATTCCATTCCATGAAGTTACCTTTTGATAAATATTTTCATCATTTACAGATATAGTTTTATGAATATTCTCCATCATTTATAACAGGCACTTGAGAAACAAAGCAATTTCTTCAGTTTAACCAATTTCTGAAAATATTTATCAAATATCTAATCTACAAATCAATTAATCTAAGAAACAGAGTGCTGTGTGGCGAAAATTGCGGGACGAGAAAATGGCCGTGTGCTTGGGAGAAAGCCATTTTCTCCGGCCCAAAAACACCACCGTGAGGCAGTTCGGCCAATCGGAAAAAATGACACCATAAGGTTTCCCTTCGACGCCACCGTTATGTCGCATAAAGGAAGGGATGGTATTACACAGCCATCGCGTGAACGAAAGGTTCTGTATAGGCTCCCAATGCTCTCGCCGGGACTTGGAAGCTCGAAAAAATACTCCTCATATAACGGCACACAAGAGGTGCTGCGCCGAAGAGATGGCGACTGGAAACCAATCTGTTAAAGTTGTGCTCCGCCAAATCTCTTCCATTCGGAGCTCTGGCAGCCGAAAAGATCCGCCGACCTGGACAGAGATGGGAAAGGGAGGCATGATGGCGCCAGGTGGGATGCTGCAGATTAAGGGGATCTGAAATGAGGAGAGTCAATGCGGTAGAAGATTAACCAAGGCCGATATCTCGAAATGACCCCGAATTTATGGCTTCCTCACACCTTAGCCCACCACTTCTGAGGTTACTAAATGGGATCATTCTTTGAATCGGAGAGAAATTGGTTGAAGAAGATCTAATAGGGATTTTAGCGAAATTAAGACTCCAAAGATTCAACAATAAGCCATAATCGTCTCCTCTACTTGGGATGTGACCAGTATGAGGCGCCATTGTTTCCTTTGTTGCTGCATCCAGTTCTATTTATCTCCTGAATCAGTTTCAAGATTCCTAACATAGACGAATGATATGGATGTCGTTAAGTATACTTTAAACATTAAGCTTATTTTACTTCGCTTATTGCAGTGGTGTATATAGTATGGGTATATTGTGCTTTGCAAATTATATTTGGTAGTTATTTCTGAAAACCCTCTTGAGAATTCAGAGCAGCCAATCAGTATGAAATGGTTTGATAGTGATGGGCGTGTTAGATAATGCCTCCAAGACACTTACTGAAACGCGATGTATGGAAAATTGAAGTCAGCACTTTAAAATATCAATGAGATACTGACATTGACCGCTGAATAAGAACACATGAGAGGGGAACAGCTAACGAAAATTTGCGAGCGAAATATTCCCACACAGTTGTGGGATGAGTCATAATTTTTCAGCCCAACTCTTACTAATATTAATTTTAAATATTGATTTTAAATATACAATTCACAATCCAGGCCGAGAGGATGTAAACTTGAGTCTTAAGATAATGAATTTCAAAATTCTCGAAAACGATGAGAGCGTCTGTCAAGTAAAACAATGAGTCAAGTGGCAAGCAAGTAGGGATTCATCCACAGAATAAGTTGATACTCATTCCAACATTTTCATGTAACAGAAACAAAAGAGCTAACCTGGCTGGACATAATATTTAGACAACCGTAAAGCATTAATCAAGTTCGTGTCCACCCTCCCCTGACGTGTATATGTCAATATATTTATTTGGAGACACTGACGAAAGTTAATGTATTACAGAAAACTATTAACAAAATTTTAAGATGTCAACTTTTACTTAAACCACTCGATTTATTAAACAACGACCCAGGTTTCGATGTGCATTCACATCATCTTCAGGTGAATTCTTCACCTGAAGATGATGTGAATGCACATCGAAACCTGGGTCGTTGTTTAATAAATCGAGTGGTTTAAGTAAAAGTTGACATCTTAAAATTTTTTTGATGATGGAATACCACCAAGTGAGACTGACGAAAGTGAGAGAAAACTATTCTCTGACGAAATTATTTTAAGAAACTTCTAACAAAACTTCTCCGATTACTTGAGGTTAAACTTAGAGTTTTTTTTAAATTTTTTGAGTTGAATTGAATTGAGTTTGAATTGAATTTTTCAAGTAACAAAGAATATGTTCAATCGAGAATGTGGATTTTTAATATTTTTTATATCTGCGATTACGACCATGTGTCGCTTACCGAGACTTCGATACAGGGAATTCTGGAATTATTTCCAAAACGGACAACATAGTTAGGCTTCCTCATTATATCTGCAGATGAGCAGGTACAAAGTTTGGAAGTAGTAGGAGGAAAGGGAAAAATGCGACTAGAACTGCGACTTGAATACTTCCGCTTTCTTGTGCAGCTCGTAGCCTAAATTTAGCGTCGGAATAATCAGCCGTAGATAAAATAAATCGTACTTGTATTGACATGGAACAGTTTTCCTCATTTTATTTTCTCCAGTACACTAATATAGCCCCGTACATGCAATATGTGAGTGTCTAGTTACGTACAGCTTATACGTGTATGGACAGATAAGTTATTTTATTCAGGTATTTATTTTATAAACCAGAGGCGATCGCAAAATGCAACGCACACCCAACGATCTGCCGTAAAGCTGAGGTTCGCTGAATATAACATGAGGATGCTGAGATAGCGTTAAAAAAATATTATGTCTGGTGGTCCTAATCAGCGGGGAATGTAGATGGTGTTTTGGTGCTGGGTATGGATGATGACGACGCAGAAAATCGATGCGGGAGAGACAGAAAAAAAGTAGGAAAGGATACCGTCATATCTGGCAATCTGGCACTGGCCAAAGCAAACATCGCTAGTTCACAAAATAGAAGATAGAAAGGGGTAGGGTGTCGGAACAAAAATGGGAATCGCGAACGCCGACGTAAATTCCTCTGCTCCAGGGGAAAAAAAATTCCGGATCAAACATGGAATACATATGCGGGGTCCGACAGTGGGAGCGTCTTCCACATTCCGATCATGAAGTGCAGGAAATGGATGTTTCCCCGATGGATAAACTAGGGAAAAAGTGAAAACCAATAATTCCCTCCATATGCTTCGAGTTGCCAGACTCGGAAAATGAATCTATACATGCATTCTTTTCAAGGCACGTCTCACCGTGCTCAACCTACAATTAAAATCGCAATATTTTGGACAGCTTACCATTGCATTGATAATATAATAATTACTTTATTTACATTTTCTAGTAAATAGGTGTACATGGCCACGCACAGTGAAGTAGTGAAAAATTAGATGAAGAATAGTTGATCTAGTCTTATTTTTATTCTAGTTCTAGTTCGGTAGTTGTTTCTGATATTTGAGAATACCAAACAACTACCGACTGAGTTTGGGTATCGCAAACCGTTTTAGCGAGTGAAACGCTCTATATGTCAGTAATTAACGATAATTAATTAGTATAAGTTATTGCTACTTTAAATTCACCATTCAAGACTGCCCACCAACATACAACCTAACATTTACGTGCAGCAACTACCGTTGTGTGTCTTTCCGCTTGTTTAGTGGCATGCTAGAAAATTCTATTCCATCTTTTTCAATAACAAATGACAAGTTCTTTGTTGTGATATTCGGGGTTATTTTCCCCAAATTAGCAAACTTGCAGCCCTAACTACTTGCACACGAGTGAGAAAACTATCCCAGACTACCAAGTATTTCTTAGGTAAACTGAAAATGAGAATAAATTAAGATTATGCATTGCCAAGAAAGACGGGTAACACGCATCACGATTTGCTCTATTCCCTGTGTAACTGTATTCTCAATCTTTAATGGTAGTGAGATATGCAACTCGTTTGGATACGAATCCAATAGTAAAATCGTATTAAATTGTAAATTATAGAAAATAATAATGGAATTACCAGTAAAACCGAGCCAAAAATAGCAATCCTTATTCATAAAAACAATAATACAGAGCCCCTTTTATTAATCTGATTCTATTGAGTAAGAGAACATGTCGAAGAACTGATGCCAGCTTGACGATCTAGAAGGAAATCAAATACGACAGTTTATGGATAGGTACCGAGGCTTCCGCGGTGATTTGTCGAGTTCAGCTTATTCGGTTTTTTCCCGCGTTGATTTATACTAGCGGGCAACAGTTTCGCTAACGTTACAACTAGCATCGTAAGGTACCATCCAGAACCTGACGACGCTAGCTGTAACGTTAGCGGTACTGTTGTCCGTTAATACGAATCAACGCGGAAAAAACCGAATAAAGTGAACTCAGTTTGTAAATACATAGAAATATTTTTCAGGGCGATGAATGAATAGAAGTGCCCTGTTAATATAAAAATGTCATGGGCTGGATAGAATCGATCATATAAGAAAAGGGGCTCACATAGTTAATAAAATAAAATACATCAATGAAACAGAGAACTATTTTCGACAACGATCAACTGCTGTACGGCATAGGAGGCTTTAGGAACTCAGCTGCAAAGAAGTCGCGGCAAAACTTTGCACAATCCATCACGAAATTTCGCGCCATTTACCCCATCGGCTGGGAGGTAAATTACATACCGTTTTAAGGACTGAAATTACACCTAATTAAGACCCATTAACGACGATTTTCGGAGGAAAGAAATAAAATTAAGGGCATCGAAAACTATTCTCGAGATTAATTTGGAGGGACATTAGTTTTCCCGAGCGGTGCTGCATTCGTAACCGCGACGCTATATACTCCGTCTCCCCACATTTAATGGATTCCACGCCAAACTGCCGGACAATATCTTTCACGAGGCCGAACCTTAAGCGAGAGGGTGGGGCGGGAGACGGCAGGAAGGCAGTGACGCGGTGGGCTGCCTGTTTCTCATCGCGAACGGGAAAACGTGCAATCCCCGTGGGATTCCCATCGCACTGAAATTTCATTCCGATTCTCAGGGCCCCTCCAGGAAATTTATCGACTCATTATCGCGGCGGACGCCCCGCCCTCCCTCCGCAGAAGTGGCTTAAAATCTCCACCTCTTGCGCCTCTCCCTAACGAGTTATCACCTCTCCTCTCCCCCTTCCACTCGACAAACTTAGCTCCTTTTCAGATCACCTCCAATATATGCATGTTCAACCCCCTCGCCGAAATCTCACCTCTCTCTCATCCTCCTACGCCCTTCCCCCCTCACTTGAGGAAACTCTTTAAACTTGTCCCGCCCGTTTGCCACCCAAGCCGTGACCGCAAAAGACCCGCTTCCCTTAACCCTCTTCCTCTGTCTCTCCATCACCACACTCTCACCTGCCACCCTTCGCTACCCATTTAAGCACGGCTCCTTTGTTCAAAGGCTGGGGGAGGCAAACAATGTCGTTTTTATCCCCCACCCCCACTCTGACCCAGCCAACGTCTCATCCACCACCTCAACTTCCTTTCACATACACAGTTGCAGGACTACCTACTCACTGTGCATGTGTAAGTACATAGCATACATATGTGCACGCCCCTACCCCTTTCAAAGCCTTCCGCCTCAACTTATCTCGTGGATTAGCCAGCTCCAACTAGGGTAGCCAACTCTTAGAGGTTTGCTGGAATGGGAAATATATAGTCGTCGGACTTCTAATTTGATAATTAATGCACGTGTTCCACCATATTACATAGTCAATATCAAGAGAACTGACAAAGTAAAAAAAAATCAAAACGTTTTGCTTCAATGTAGTGGTTCTAATAGGACTCACCCTAGAACAATACATTCAATATTTATCTCTCAAAGTAATACATAAAAATACGTGCAGAAACTTTGAATAAATTACAGTAAGAATTCAGAATATTATAATTTTTTTAAAATTTTGTTATGACACACCATGCCTTACACTTTAGACCGGTGGAAAGAAAATTAAATTCGCGAAAAATCAACAAAATGCAAAGGAAAGAACGATTTTCTGAAAATTGCTTAGAGCGAACAGTGGGCGAAACACAAAGAACGGAATTGTTTTGGAGCCGTTGGTAACTCGAAGGCTATACACGACACTTAGTTTACTAGTAATTTTCAGTTCAGACGAATGAAATGCTAAAAGTGGTAACTTTGGGGAATTCCATGTTTTAAAAATGGATTTATTAAAACAACTTTTACAATCCACAATTGTGAAAAGCAATGGCACGATCCGGATTTCGACGCTAAAGCACCATCATCAGGTGCTCAATGACCTGTCATTTAGCACCTGATGATGATGCTTAAGCATTCGAAATCCGGATCGTGCATGGTGCACTTGACCTCAGTGGATTGTAAAAGTTGTTTTAATAAATCCATTTTAAAAACAGATCAGACGAGTTTCGACATTAAATTGAGGATATTATAATGATTTCGTACTTGTCTAAAACTGATAAAATTGGTGAAAAAATAAGGAAGGAACTCTGTCGATTTAATCGCTGAAAAAATTCGTCTTTTCCACTTAATGTTAAGTGGCCATATTAAAATCCGATCAACACATTTAAATACAATCCGTAACCACACGATTAACATTCCTACGATTTTAATTCCTTTTATTTTCCCTATTCAATAGGTTTGTCATGGCTTACGTCCTAATGCCTCACGCTCCTCCGGTGACTCGTGGTGAAGGGCGTAGATGCAGATTGTACTAGAAATGTTGATGCCTGAAGTTGTTCCTCCGAAGAATTGAAAATACCGGTAGATGAAATTAAAAAGCATATTTACAGCTAACTCATATATGTGTATTCCGAAATAATCAATGGCATAAATGCTTACCATTTTTCAAAGCTATCTTGTAAATAAATTGAAGATTAAGCGATGAGCCTGCAAATATTGAACATTGAAAGCCTGGAAAACTTTCGCCTAAATTAACAAAATTAGCATTTGTCAAGTTTTGGCTAAGGTTCATTAATATCTCTTTAGAATATCGTATTTAAATCAAGAGATGTAGAAATGATTGTACATTCTATACTATTATTTGATGCCGATGGCCACAGAAAGCATACATGTAATAGATAAAAATAAGTTTTCTTAATTTAAAATTCCCTTGAATAGATTAATGCAATTTTATTACAAATTAATTCTGCTAAAACAGCAAGTAACTCACATGTAGCACTCATATGTTAATGCAAAATTTATCGATGGGAAACAAATGTCATTAGTTATTATTTAACGTGGGATTAATACGCGACAGATTTAGAGGTGGGACGTTAAAAAATATTCTCTCCTACTTCCGTGACTTTTCCGAATATTTCGAGACAGTTGGAAACACAACCCCTTCACCCATTCAGAGTTTCTGCCGAGAAAAGGTAACCCTCTCAGCTGTGGACGTGTTATTATGGCATGTGTGCATGAAGGCATTCAACGCCTCCATATTCTGCCCGTGTGTGTATTATTGCGCGTGAAAGTTGAGTTCTGGGTTTGAGTGGACGTGCAAATGATTACAAAGGGCTAGTTAACGTGGTAACCTTCATTGTGTATCCAAGGAATAACTCGTTAATCCCTGCTACTGACGAGTCTGGCTCACTTTTTGAATGTAAATACGTTGACAAAGAGTCCAGTCTTTATGACATGACAAGTTCCAACATATTCCAAGCAGTTAAATATTAATCCCACTATTTGTACTTCATACTAGTAACATGGCTGATATACAGGATGAAGTACCATGGTGCATGTTATTTGCAGATGACATTGTACTTATTGCAGAATCAAGGGTGGATGCACAAGCAAGACTGAATGCCTAGAATTAGAAACTACACAAGTTTGGGCGCAGAGTGAGTATGACCAAGACGGAGTAAATGGTATGTGAGTTTGATGGCAAAAAGCAAGCCGGCTCAGTTAACATCTCGGGAGATCCTGTGGCTAAGAAGGATTCTTTCAGAGACCTGGGTGCTGTAATAAAAGAGAATGGAGGCCTTGACCTAGAAATTAAGGACAGGGTATCTGCTGCCTGGTACAAATGGAGGTCAGTGACAGGTGTGACCTGTGACAGAAGGATGCCAACTAGGTTGAAGGGCCAGATATACAAGACCATAATTAGACCAGTGCTACTCTATGGAGCTGTGTTGGGCTACTAAGAGTACACATGAGAGAGTATTGCATGCAAGTGAACTGTGCATGCTGAGATGGATGAGTGGGGTTACCAGAGCTGACAGGATTAGGAATGACCACATAAGAGGGAGTTTGCGCATTGCACCTACAACAGAAAAGGTGAAAGAGTGCAGGTTGAGGTGGTATGGCCATGTTGTTAGACGAGACGGTGAATATCTGGGGAAGAGAGCCGAACGTAGAGGGAAGGAAGAGCAGAGGAAGGCCAAGGAAAACATGGATGGAGTGTGTGAAGAAGGATATGTTGGGGATTGGTGCCAAGGAGGACATGACTTTGAAGAGAGCACGCTGGAGGTTAAAAATCCAAAAAGCTGACCTCAAATAAGTGGGATTAAAGCTAGGAAGAAGAAGAACTAGTAACATGCTCATTTGCGAAATCTCAGTATATGAAAATGCCACATAAAAATGTCGTTCGAAGATATTTCGGGTGATTATATTTAAATATAATTTAACTCATTTACCAATGCATTTGCGAAATAAAGCCTGGATGTATGAACTTTATGAAGAGATACATAGTGTGGAGTAAGGATACGCTAGGAGAAAGGGGTGGTCACAAAGCGACTAGATATGGCGACTTAAAGTTGAAAATGGTCCAAGCCCGTTTTAAAATCGATCACAAGGTTGAGGGTCACCTTAAGTCGACCGAGTACAAAAAACGACCTTTTTGATTCATCAAGTGCTTTAATGATACTTATTAGGTTAGATTTGAAAACAACGAAATCATTAAAAATTACTTAAAGTACCCAATCTTCTTAAAAGAGGATTATTTCGGTTGATGGCTTACAATTTGTAAACCTTGATGGAGCTACAATTATATGTTCAAATCTATTTCGAGTAGCAACAGGAGATTTCCATTCCATCTAGACTTAAATGGACTAGTTAATCTCGCATAACGTTCCAATCTCGCATAACGCTTCAAATACTGTGTTGAATGCATGAAACTCACTGTGATGATCTGTGCGACCGTCTTGCGATTGCATTTCCATTTACCCTTATTAATAACAGTATGTAATTAAGTTTAAAGTATCAAAACGTATTTTAATTCGTCGCAATTTACAAAAAGTTAAAAATTTCGCGAATTGGAGCACCAAAATAGAAACAATAGTTAATTCTAAACTGACAGGCATAATTTACACTATGTCTTCCGCATGAGTTTAAAAACAGTAGTCATCCACTGGCATCACACTGTTTATCTACGCATTTCCGGTTTGTCTTCAACGTAAAAAGTCGTCGTGAGTGATGCAAGAGCTTCGGTTAATGCTATTCCTAGGTTGATGCCTTGGGCTAACTTCTTATATTCACCGTGAACCGGACTTCATCCCCGGTAGGCTCCTTCCACAACTTCCTTTCTTACCCATGGTGTAAGCGTAAAGCCCCCCGTCTTCCTTAACTCATACCCTTAAACACCCCTCTCTTCCGAAATCCGGCGAAACTTAGAATCCCATGCTCAAACTTCCCCACTTTTAAGTTTTATGTCTGAGAGAGTGTGCGGTGGAGTGGGGAAGGTGGGGGGGGGGCGGGGGGCTAAGGCTGAGGTTTTAAAGGGATGGAGCGGCTGGGGCTATATGGGTTCAGTCGGGGGCCTTTTGAAGAATGGCGGAGACAGGATGTGTAGTCTTCGCCGTGCAAGGGAACATAGGGGTTGCGGGCGCAAAAAGGGTTAGAAAGAGATGGGGGCAAGGAGGACCACGGAGGGACAAATTACCTTCGAAAGTTCCGGTTATTTTTTTTGCCAAAAAAAGAAACACCCCATCCCTTTACCTCCTGAACGCGTAATTACGCGGAGCCTTGCATGTTTATGAGCACTCGCTAATGGACCGTCGGGACATTAAAAATAATAAAAAAGAAGCAAATGTCGCGCTCTACGAATGGAAATGTCGTCATTTCTGACAAACGTTTGGCGACTCAGAGAGATGGTTCAATAATCCGATGGTTTTCTTCGGATAAATCTGAGGATGAATAGAATATGGAAGGAATTAAAGCTTGAATAATAATATATTTCGTCAAGAGAGCTCGCTCCAGATTTTTTTCCACTTTCAACTTATTGCCGTTACTGAAATGTATGGAATTAAAAAGGTAAAACAAAGACATTTAATTCATTCAGAGCTAACCTTTCTAGCGAACGAAAAATTGATTAGGAATGGAAAAAACGACCTACATAATGGCAAAAAACCTTCTAAAAGTCCCCCGAACATTGAAACATTCCTATAAATATAAGCATTAGCTAGAGTACTACAATATCTCAAGTCGAAAGCACCAAATTAGGATTCTAATATTCTCAATAGATATCATTCCATAAGGGGAGCAACCTGGATCAGACAAAATTCATTCCACGACAAATTTAATTTAAGAATTTGATTCGTAACTTTACTCAGTAGAGTCGGAATTAACTAATGCGCATCACAGACAGATAATGTTGTAATCTTCAGGACAGATTGGCCGAACATTATCCAAGAAAATGATTTTTAACAGTGTTATTATGATTGAAGTTTACATAAAAATGGACAAGGCTGCTGCTGCTGTAGAAGAACTATTAAGGGAAACTGGGGCATGGCAGAATTTTAAGGACAATTAATCAAGGAATTTATAGGGGGATATCTGACAACAGAACATCAATTACTCTCCAATAAGTACTTAATGTATAGCTTTGTTTAGTTTTACATTAAGAACATCTGTAACAGTAATACCATCGAAATACCTCATTTTCTTACAAGTTAATCATCTAGAACCAAGTTTTCGGCAGAAAAACATCAAACAACCGCTTATCATTTTAAATACAAGTGGCGGATTGATCGCACATAAGTCATATGTCTGAGGAACTTTGATAGAAGCACTGGTTATTTCAGTTTCTAATAGATCAATTTTTTATAAATATTGAGCATGTATTTTAGTTTTCATTCTCGTTAAATAGAATACTGGCGTATAATTTTCTCGGGCTTCCCACCGGGTGAAATATTTGGCCACTACAAATGTTTCGATTGAATACTCTTTTAACATCACTAGATTGGCCCGTTGGCAGCAGCCAAACATAAAACCTGTATGAAGCACGACAGAATCTAACACATATTATTCGCCGAGAAAAAAGCAAATCTTTTATAACGATGTAAGTATTCGCAGTTTCTGACAAAGAGCATTTCTCACCATTTTATTTTGAAATTTAAGAACGAATGATTAACGAGAAAATATCCTCGGTGGGACAGGGTACCAAAGAAAGCTACTGAAGAAAATATAGGACTGGGATCGGCGGATGGACACGACGCCATGAAATGGAATAGGATACTGAGGGTGATGTTGGAAATGTTAAGGCTAGGAAAGAGGGAGGAGAAACATTTAGGACTTTATGAAATGAGATCGGAAGTATACCAAACTGAAGAGAAAGATTCTGTAAAGGAGTATTGCAAACAAAGTAAGAGCAATAGGATAGTTGCATTGAACCATTATAAAAGTTTCTCTATTGCCATGAGAAAATGTACCTTCAAATTGGATAACCGTAGCCTCCGGCTGAGTTCTATTTTCCCTTGCTAGAGTACTTTACATGAATGACATCACGTCTATAAATACGAAGATGAATCTCATAAGGAGAATAATCTGGTGGTTTTCACTTGCGTTCCACGCCCCAGGGCTCTGGCCACAAGTGATAGATAACCAAACAATAATTCAGAATTCATGGATGCATTTCATCTTGGTGGGAAATTAACTTCCCATTCTATGTAATCAAACACCTGATACGAAGAGATCATCGCACTTCCATAGCTGATTGAACTATTTTATGAGTATCGATTTCCGAAAAAAATCTTTTAAGAAAAGAGGAAAAACTACCACGGATCGAACGTGGCGTGCGAAGGCGCCAACATAATTGATATCGCACGAATGGAAAAAATATATTTTTTGGTGATGAGAGAGACAAGGTCACCAGAGTCATCACATAAAGGATGAAAGATCAATACAGCTTCACAATCAAAACCACTCTTGTTATGCACAACACGTACAATGATTATATAAGCCAGCATCCATATGATTGTATTTTTTTGCTATAACCAATTCATTATTCGAAATTCAGACGGAGACAAAAATCGGATATCGCGGCATATATTCTTTCGTTGAAATGTGTTAGCATTTTAAGTTTCACTAAGGAGCCTTAAAAATGGATTCCGGTAGTGGGAAAAGAGAGGAAAATATATCTGAAGCCCGCAAGTGGCGTTTTGTAAAAGCATATTCTTAAAATTCTGAAACCCACCAGAGTGGACATCCTTTCTAATGGAGACCGTATATTTAGAGTATTCTAAGCATAAAATAAGAAAACTCTATAATGACTATAGCGCATTAGCATCACAGCGCGGAGAGAAAGGATTAAAGTTGAACTTTATTTCAAGGCTTTAGTAAAATATACATCTTCCTCACTAAAGAAGAAAATAACCAACCAAAGAACGGTTTTTTCATCAGAGACTACCATGTCCCATTTCCTCAATCCGCTCTACTGTCTTGTATTTTTTTATCTTCCTTTTCCTAGTCCCGCGAATTATTGATTTCTTTGTCTTCAGCCATCTGTCGTTCACTAAAATACTTTAGTATCGTCCAATCGTTACGTAGAGCACGCTGAGTTAAAAACTATAACGCAGGGCATGATCTGTAATTTAAACTGTAACATGAAATAGATAAATATCGTTATATTTTGAATTCGGTTAGCTTATATTCAAAAAAGTATACATAGCCAGTTATACAATCAATTTTAAAATATATGTAATGACGTGAACATATTTTTAAAAATTATCTTATTCTCTCGTAAAAATAAGTAATTGACCAAAAATTATTTGAACCTTAAAACGGAACATTCTTTAATACGTACCAATGTAAATTCAATTGCAGATTGCGCTTCCACCTTAAAGCAATCTCTAGCGGTTAGCACGCAAGGCTTGCACAGTAGTTGCTGACTCGGGTTTATAGATCTGCAACGGTTCCTTCTCTGCCTACCAGTAGGTTCTATCGCCTTGACTGACTTAATACATCTGAGCTAAGTGAAACACCACATTCATGCCCGAGGCAGGTATCGAGCTAGCGTCCTTTCGATAGCGAGGCCGGCGTGATATTGGCCTCACTAACGTGGTGGGAAGGATTACATGCATTTACGGATATGAAAAAATGTATAAAGATGAAGTTCGAACAGTTTTAGCCCTCTCAATCCCTGCGGGCACTCAATGTAAGTGAATGATTGCTAGGGTGACATGGCAAAATGGTAAGCTAGCAATTTTCCCTACGGAGCCAAAACTAAATTATGATTATCAAAACTGCAAAACGCTGAAAAATATAGCTAGATTTTAATTTAGATCTCAGTAGTGTCTAAAATTCATCGCTAGTAGGACATGCTTAAGAAGGTAATTTTTTCCCGAAGAACTAAGGTTGCATTAAAATAATTGTGCCTCATTCTTATACCATCAGTGAACATTTTATATCATCCTGCTATGAAAACATAATAAAATAAAATAATGATACTGACTATGCTGATGCTGATTTTGTAAAAATTCAAGAGGAAGCTTACAAAACATTTCCAAGACGGTGAAAAATGTTTAGACTGCGAGAAAAATGAAGAAAGCAATATCAAATTACAACTATAAAATCATTATTTCAAAACAGGAAGTAGGGTCTTAATCAACGTTGAATAAAACTATATTTTCCACCATTACAGGAAATCCATACATTGAGCAGCATACGGGTAATCAAAAGCATCCTTTTTTTGGACACTACATAGAGGTTTTGTAAACATTAATTGCACCCTATTCCGTATAATGCATCCAGTCTCATCTATTTTAGATAACTCCAAGCAGGAAATATATGCATTGGAATTAAATTAACAGAATTAAAAAGCTTCCGGTTCTACGCAACACACTATACTCATTCTAGTAAGGCCAACATAAAAATTATTTGCCAAAGTAATAATTTTTCTCTCACTACTAAGGGAATAAGTAAAATTATAATTTGGGGTGTGTTATTTTCACGTCACCATTTTCAATTAACAACTGCGATGGAAGATAGTATAAATCCATATTCATTTCAATAAGAGCCAAAATATACATTTGTGAGAAAATAATATTGGTGATGTAACTGGCATCATTTTAAGCAGAAGAACTATGAATGACATCATGTAGATGTCTTTGTATAAAGGGTTTCGTTTTTCGAGTATTTTAAATCAATTACTTGGTGAGCCAACAAATAGTAACTCTGTAACTTTGATGAATAAAATCTCCATTTCCACCCCTTTACGTTAAGTCAATTTAGTCAAAGATTTCCTAAGATTCTTCAACGAAACAAAATTATGAATTTTACCAGGTGGAACATCCATCAATCCAGGAATAAAGCTATTTTCTTTAAAGCGTCGAAGCGGATTAGTCAAAAGCCGTCGCTTGGGGCGGTATTGACTAACTTCTGGAAAGATAAATTCCGGCGCCTCTATCGTCTTTCTCTCACCGAACTCACGAGGGATTCCTACCGCCTGCCGAACAAAACGTGTGCTCTCAAGCCGCTTTTATCTTTGGTTGCGGTTTGCCGAAACAAAAAATGACAAGCAGAAAGCGCATGAAAGTGCCGTTGGGAAAGGATGAAAAAAAACAACATCAAGCAAGCAGAGGGTTTTATCAAAAATTTTTAAGACGATCCCTCCGATGATGATTTATATTCTTCTTCTGTCTCTTTTTTTGCTCGCGTAATTTTTTCTTTCTCTTTCCTTCGTTTCGATAATATTTCACCTTCGAGAGGAGCTCCTCTCAAAATTGAAAGGGAGAAAAAGGAGAAACTCTATAAGGATGAGAAAGAGAAGCCGGTTTGCTCTCGTTTTCCCCGCGCTCCCCGAACTGCAAGGAGCACTTAAGGAGGCGGAACAACAAAGATAAGGACCGAGTTCCATTAAGTTCTTTCAACGGTAGCAGAACTGAATAGGGAGAGAAGGAAACCTTTCTACTACTATTCCTTTACGCAAAAAGACCCCTCGTTCTCCAATTAGTCCATCCATCTCTCTATCAGTTTCTCTCCTTGTTCTTTCTCTCGCTCACACTCGCTTCTCGACTGTCCTCCTGCATCCTATTACTCCACTTTCCACGCTCCAATCGATCATTTGAGTCCTCCTTTCCTTGAAAATAAAAGAAGGAAAAGGGAGGCGAACTGGGAAGCCTCGGCTCCTGTTATTTTTTTCCTATCAATTTGGAGTCTCCCCGGCGACGCAACTTAAAGCGGACGACCTATTTTCCTCCGACTCGCAGTCGCAGTGCTCTTCCTAATCAGACGCACGACCGGCATAGAATGCAATGAGTGTACCAAGACGAAGAGGAGGAGTCTCTCCGTGCAACCTCAAGCTCTCTCCTCTCCGTCGGCATCTGCGAAGATCTCCTTCTCGCGAAAAACCTCCTCCTCTAGGCGAGGCTAAACCCTAGCGGGGGTCGGTCTTGTAATTCACCGTCGTATGCCTACGGGCAAAAGACTCCGAGACTCGAGTCTTATTTCCGCTGGAGTTTCTCGGCAAGCGTTCCTAAGGACGAAATTGATTACCACTACCCAACCTCCCCCGCCCCCCACCGACGTAGATTACGGCCCCTAACGGACTCGGGAATGGACCAGATGATCACGGATTTGATCTGTAATTGGAACCCATTAAATCGGAGTAATTTGGAAAGACTTAAATGTTACTCAGGTAGAGTTTGCTCAATCGGTAGTTTTATTTCTCCCTAATAGAGTCACGTTTCTCGTAGTTCATACCTATCAAAGAGATTCAGTTCAGCAAAAGTACCTTTACCTTATCTCAACGATGCTCTATGGAACTAACTGCATATGGCAGGTAAATTTCTGGAAAGCATTCCAAAATGGCCTAATACTTTTTGGATACCTATTTATTCCCCGGTGACACCTCTATGAAGTAAATATAGAAAGCAAATACGGGAAATATAAATTAAGGAAGGGTATTTAAACATATTGGAAACGTTTGTTAAAAACCAAAAAATACAAAATAGATTGCACTTACTTATTTCAAGTGCCTAATATACAAATATGAATTCAATAGCTATCATGATTACGTTACAAGCACGTGAAGCTCCAATTTTCCATATTATCATTGAAACCAAAAGTTACAAACTTTAATTACTCACGCTACACGTTTCCTTTTGACATGAAATTAGGACAAAAATCAAGTATCCTTGTTGAAAAAAGAATCAAGATGACTTTAAACTAAAGAGATCATATGCGAAAACCAAATACACTACTACCTGTAATCAATATTCTCTGAGCTAGTAATTTTATGAACTTTCTGGGTAATACTAAGAATATTATCGGAGCTGTCTGGATCTAGACGGCTACATTCAAAATCCTCGTTAAGTAATATGAGTATTCATGTCAATATTTTATTTATTCTCTTTCTTGCAGACACAAGAGTTAATGAATAGACATCCTTTTTAGTTTCCAACCCGAATGTTGGTTTGCAGCAGTTCTCCGAGCCTGACAACCCCTTCCAATCTCTCTAGCTCCGCATACGTATGGAAGCATAGAGTCTCTAAGATTTGGTCGATGAACTCCATCTTAAGGTCTGTCTCTCGCGATTGTTCCTTGTAGCGTGCGAAACAGTCCTTCATGTCCTGGTCCATGTGCTGAATTCAGGAGTTGCGGCGTTTTCTTATTGTAAAATCGCCATAGACTGCGGGCCTCCTCTTCTCCGCTCTTCTTAAGACTTCTCCCCTTGCGATTTTATCCAACCCATTTTGAGCATGTGGCGATAGCATGATAGCTAAAACGCATCTATTCTTCTCTTTTCTGCCATTCTAAGAGTCTATGTCTTGCTGCAGCATAGGAACACGCTCCAAATAAATGTTTTTATCAGCTGTATTCTTATTCTTTTGTCTAAAGTTTTCGACGTGAATAGCCTCGCCTCATAGTTTAACGGTCGACTATACCGGGTTAATCCTGCAAATATGGTCATTTAAGCTACGTCCATTGGCTGTTATCCTGCTCCCGAAATAAGTTACATCTACATCTACGTAATACCCTGCGAGCCACCACGAGGGTGTGTGGCAGGAGGTGAAGATCACCAAACATGCACTATTGACATGCGACTAGGATATTTAACGGAGACATGCTGGATAATAGGGTCACATGCAGCTTGATGGTTAGTATCTACATAATAAGGAAGGGATTATTGGTTTTCATTACATGCATCATGCACTACAGACTACTCTAACTATATTTCACCTACCTATCCCTTTGCTACGCTGCCTATTGTTCTCTCTTATAGTACGAGGGAAAAATGACATGTTAAATCTACCTATCGGTACGAAAATCTATCTCTCTAATCTTGTTAATATGATCAAACCTAGCATAATACGCAGGGGTTCTCAATATATATCTAACGTCATCTATGAACAACTCGGTTTCGAATTTACTTAAAAGGTTTAACCTAAATTTTAACCTGCGATCTGATAGTAATTCCCATCCTAGTTCTTCTATTAAACTCGTAAACCTTATACAATTATCATAACGGCCTTTAACAAATCTAGTGGATCTCCTTTTCACGCGCTCTAATTCTTTTATCATACCTTCCTCCTACGGAAACCATATACTAGCGGCATATTCTAAATGAGGCCTGACAAGGGTAAAATAGCTTCTTTCTCGTACTCTCTCATCGCATTTGCCTAGAACCCTTTTTACGAATCCTAATCTACGGTTTGCTACACTAGTTATTTCCCTGATGTGTTTCCCCTATGACATGTCTTCAGTGATGGTGACGCCTAAGTATTTAAGTTAAGTATACTGAGTTAATTCCTCTACATTCTCTAATTTCTGACCATCAAGGACTACATCAGTATTCGTGCCATTCCTCCTTGCTACTAGGGTATTTGCCTCATAGTTATTGGTCTTCATGCCTTATCCCATACTATGGGTGGATGTCATTAAGGTTAGAAATCGTGTCAGTACATCATCCGCAATTCGTAGTAAGTGAACTCTCTTTAATTTTACACTCATTCCTCTCGCTTTTTCTTCCAAATGCTTCCACTAAATTCACTCCCATTATACACGTCAACATTTCACCTCCCAAAACCTTACATCTTTACTGGGCCGGTGACATAACACTCCCTGCCACACGCCCATGCGGCGGCTCCGAAGGTAGTATGTAGACGTAGGTATCATCTGTCATTTAATTGCTCCAATCCCTCCTGGATGCATGTATTGAACAGTGGGGGCTATAGTGAACACCTCTGTCAAACGCCTTTCCTAATTCTAGCTCCTAGCTTGTGCTTTCCAATCCATACAAAAGGAATTTCTTCTTTGTACAACCCCCATGTGACCTTGCGATCATTGCAATTTACTCCTGCCATTTTTTTCACTATTTTTTAATTATATTATCCTGTCAGAAAGGCAAAGATGTTGAAAAAATCCTTGCATCCAAGTGTTATCAGGCTATTGCTAACGCCTTTAAGGGTAAAATCTTCCCTATAGATAGCCTTTGTTGTGTATAGTACTAAAGTAAGTGAAAGATTGAAAAAACATTTTTCAACATGATTAGCTAATGATCCATATTTTGTGTGGAGAAGTTGAGAGTCTATATTTCCTAATGCTAAGTAAGTTCTGAAAGCCAGGGCCACTCACAAGCATGCAAGAATGAATGAAAGAAGCCTTCTTTCTCAATACCAACAATATTATGGAAATGAGAACAATTGACATTGTTAAGGCTACCGATCGGCTTCTTGTTGAACAGGAATGCTCGCATCTCCAGAGTTAGAAGTTTGATCTAGAAGTTTTAAAACATTATCAGACGGGTGCGAGTCACCTTCTCTAGAAATCAGTCCTGGCGAAGGGAAGGCTCGTCACCTAATATTTGAAGCCTCAAAACACCAAGGAAAGCTCCTTGCATTGCATCCATTTACAAGATGCTGCAGACGCCGGTGGAAGTGGATGAAGATCGCCTTCGAAATGAGTGGATATTGTTGCGGCTGGAAAACCTTCCGCCGTAAGAACCTGGAACTAGAATTGCCCATTACTGGACCCAGATATTTGCCAAGGCAGATGCTGCCAGTGATTCCCATTATCCGCTGGTAAGCAAAGTGGTGAATGCTGCCCTCTGTTTGGCCCGTGGCAGTTCTGAAGTGAAGCGAGGATTTTCTCTTTCCTTAAATCAGCTCCCCGCTGGAAAGTCAGCTATGATGAAGAGTACTCTTAAAGCCAGACTCAATATCATGGATGACCTTCGAGACTACAATGGTAACCCTGAACATGTTCCCATGACGTCACAGCTGCTCAAGCACGCAATAAGTATGCAAAGTACCCGGAGGCTCAGCGAAAACTAAAAGAAAACGAGCTTAAGAGATTGCAAGAAGAGAAGAACGCTCGCCTGGAGAAGGAGAGGCCACCCAGTTAAAGGAACGACAGGCATTGGGCAAGCTGCAGGATGATCTGCATGCGACAAGTAAGAAGTAGATTGCGGAGCGCAAGGCTTCTGATCAACTAGTCAACGAGACCAAAAAGAAGCTGGAGGAGGCTTTTGCAAAAAAATATATGACAAAAGTCAATATCGCCCAAGGTCTGTTGGAGGGGGCACAAACACTGCGGTCACGGACAGGTGTTTTGCTGAAGAAAAAAGAGCCTTTGCAAAATAAAGAGAAGACATTATCTCTCCTAGAGCAACTTTTTAAGAATTACGAAAAGCGGCGGAATGATGATCCCGAGGCGCAAGCGGACTCTGCCTATAATATAATTTTAAATTTAATATCCTAATGTACGGTACATTACGTACCTCATTCTTATCTATTTTTTACCGTTCATCTCTAGTCGAGATTTACTATTTGTCTATTATTTATTCTTTCTAGAATCTGACATACATTTTCTCTGCCCAATTCTTTGTCATGCAAGTTTTATCCCTGTTGTTACCGCTTTAAAAACGAGTTCCAGCTAAAAATATTGCTAAATGTAGGGTTTTAGTCATTGCCAGAAGTCTAACATGGAGTAAAAAATCGCCAATTTTCTCATTATTTTCTCACTTTTTCGTCACTTTTTCCACATTTTCCCCTCACTTCTTTGGCAAAAATTGCTCACTTTCTCACTTTTCTGCATTGAAAATGGAGTGAAAGCCCTGTGACTTTTTCATATGTTCAAATTATGATTACTGCTTACACTATTTTAACCGATTCCTTAATCTACTTTAGACTAGGATGCAAACTATCTGTTTCCACCTAACTTCAACTGGAGCGCTTCAAGTAAGCGTTTTATCGGGTGGTGTAGGAACAACGTGCTCGCCACTACCAGCTGGTTTCCAGTACAGAAATCCAGCAGTCCAGTAGTTCGTTCCTTTCATCTTCTGGGCTATTATGTCAAACTAATTCTCCATCACCTCCATCTTCAACCACAGCGTTCCAATTCCCAAGAACTATGAGGTTATCATTCCCTTTAATACCCATCATGTGTTCATTTAGTCCTTCGCAGCTTCTTCTCCACTGCTTCATCCTCCTAGTTTAACGGGGGACTGTAGGCTTGTGTTATCACAATTTCGTTAGATTTGGTTACTAGTTTGACCAATATAATTTTCCTACTATACGGCACATACTCTTTGCTCATACACCATCTCTTTATTTTGCATCACTCGCACTTCTTACTGTCCTGTTCTGTTCTCTATCCTGCCTGTATGGATCACCCTTCAGTCTAAGCTCCAAAAGTGACCGTTGTTGGGCCAGCTGGGCCCACTAGCAAGTCTAGTCTTATACTTCCCATTTAAATCATCAGATTTTTGAGTTAGCCGCATTGCAAGAGTTCACGGAGATTTCATGTTCCATTCCATGTGGCGCTCTCTTCGCCGAAGAAGCGGTATCTCTGAAGGCCCCTACCTGGTCATCCGTATGGGAGAATTTTACACCGGTATATTTTGACTAGAGCAAAATTCATACCAATTTATAGAGAAAAGATAAAATTAATCGCACTTTAAAAGATACAAAATTGAAAATTTTCGTGGCCAAAATGTTCGCGATTCACCAAATTGAGCCAAACGGTTACTATTTGGGCCACGACTTAGAGGTTATGGAGCTCTGGTTAAGAGAGTTAAGTGTCTTATCAAAGTGTTATGAAAAAAACCGATTCGAAAAATTAACAGCGATAATTTCCCTTATGGTGATTGACTGTGGGGATAGGGAATCAAGAGGCGGGGATGACAGCTAAGCCCATACTAGTGAAGATGGCAGAGAATCCACGAAAAAGTAAAAGCCAATAACGTAATCTGTAGATGCATTCATAGAAAGATGATAGAGTGAATTTTTGGAGAGCGGAATGTATATTTCAGTAACACTCTTCGAAAATAATATGATGCCTGACTATAAAGATATATTTTAGTTTTTTGGAAGAAATATGTATATATTTTAGGTAGGGTTTCAGTAAAGAATATCGCATGATTTTGGGTGAAGGTGGCAGGTTGTGGTGGAACAAATATGTATAAAGAAAAGCATAGCAAAGTCGATCATCGATTATTTTAAACAAAGAGGAGACAGTGAAAATAAACATATTCTTCACCAGAACTTCTACACATAGTTTTTGAATTTTCCAGACATCCTTATACCATGAGAACTTGGGTTAGAAAAGCAGTAAAGCAGTAATCCATTCACTGTGGATTTCATATGTGCGCAAATTAGTGGGTGACTTCGGCAGAGTCATAGCCTAGTCCCACCAATACCAGCTAAGTACAAAACTCCAATATGGTATCTCGCCAAAGGTTTTTACGAATAAGCCTCAAAATGATACCATACCGTAGTGTGTTGATGGATAGATCAAAGTTTAGGGTCATAGGTGAAATATTGGAAGGTAAAAGTTATTCCAAGATCTGTATTCCACGCCAAAACGACGATTAGTTATCACCTATTCCCAGAAACTGTATCTTTTATATTAGAAAAGTGCATATATTTATAGTACTCATGGAGCAAAATCAGAACCGCTACGCTTGGAGAGGTTTTAGCGCTCTTTGCCGTATAAGCGCAGTGAGGAACGAGCGGAGCATTCCATATGTGTCCCTAATACACTATAAACATAAAAATACAGAATTTATACTTTAATTTAATAACATTAATGCATGGATAACCAATAACTACCAATTAAAAACTTGAAAAGAACTATTTTTAGAAACAAAACTCCGAGGTTAAAATGAGTTTCGACAGTGACAATATAGAACTCAAAGCTATCGATTTTCGTAATAAAATAATATCACAGAATTGCATTTATAATTACAAAAAATTCGAAATGAATAAACATGAACAAAAAAATAACGTAATTATCGTTGCAATGGAGAGAGAGGTCCGTTTTACGCAATAGAGAAATTCAATTAATTTACACATTTCTTGGCAAAAAGACCGTCGCGATCAATCACAACTTCAAAATCAAATTACACCCAATCTGATAATACATTAATTTTGCTCTCTACTGCCGTACTGATTCATGAGTTCTTTCATCTTTCAATTATGAAAGTGACTGCATTTTGCACTAAAATGCCTCTCTGAGCATCAAAGAATTGGCCATAAAAATATAAATAATCCAATAGATATTCCGGGAAATACAAAATCCTCTTGAAGTTGGGTTACCGATTGAAGTGGCATTAATTATATAACTACATGATTTATGCATGATTTTGCAATGCTCGAATATCAGGTGAGTACATTTTCAATACTATTATAAAAATTAATTTGATCGAGGGGAAAACAAAAATTACTTCCTCCGTCAAAAAGAAGGGAACACTTCATGAGTTATTGTCAGAAAAATCATTTTTTATCATTTTGTGATTGTCAAACACAGTGACTTACTAAAAACCTGAAATGTGTTGAATTAATTTAAATATGTTGAACAAATAAAAAAATAATGTATAAAATATATTACACGATCATGATTAAATTTTTAAGAAAGCACCATTAACTTCTAAGGTGGTAGCCACATTTAAAGATAAAAAAAAACATTCGACTCCCGATATTCCAGAAAATACATTGTGTTCCCCAGCGTTCTAATTAATGAAATTTGAAGCTTATCTGTAGCTCAGCAAAAAAGAGAGCTAAAAATACAATATTCGTCTTGGATACGCGTTTACAGGGCATTTGAGAGCTCCAAGATATTTCATCTCATCTTATCCAATTACTTCCAGAAATTGTTCATTCTTGATTAAGGAGAGACTCGCCATAATTTCGTCTCCCAGGAATTCACTCTAAGATTAGGTTATCCAAATGGTTGTTGAAGGAATCGGAATCAGTCCTTGCAAAATACAGGGGAGATAATGAAGTCAACTCCAGAGAGATCAATGGGGCCAAAATTTCTTGTTCTTTGTTGTTGAAAGAATTTTATGAAAGCGGCTAATCATCGTACCTAATATTGCGAGTGAAAAATGAGACGTAACAAAGACTCGCATGAGGGGAGAACACGCGTTTTTAGGTAGGGATTAGAGCAATTAATTTAACATAAATTGAGTTTTTCCTAAACGCAGTGCTTGTACTCGGCATTTTCTCATAGGAAGAATCAAAGTTTAGCTCATTATATAGATAATTTACACACGCGGCTTGCCTCAAATTCTTGCGTTCTTCTTACTACATTAATGAAAAGCATATGAAGTTAAGATACTTTCTCTACACACTGCAAGGAATACTTACATTATTTGACATTTACAAATAGTGTTAGTTTACGTTAATCTTAAGCACTATTTTAAAATTTACATTCACGTACCACCCCGCGAGCCAATACGGAGGGATGTAAAAGGAGAGGGGATGGGGAAAAATATGAGGGAGAGAATAGGGGTGTATTTCATGCAAAAAAATGTGTATTATTTTATTGGCGCGATGATCCTGCTATAATTACCAATACCGTACAAAGAAGGAATTTTTGTTTCGATAAGTTTGACAGGGTATTTCTTTGATTCTCGTCTATCACGTCTAGAAATATACAGATCGAGGAAAATACATATATTCCGTGCCGTACTGAAATTTGCCTGAATGGAATGCTTCAAGGAATCTAAATCTAACATTTAACTTTCGAGTCTCAAACGGCTCCAAACCTTGTCTTTCCATTTGCTGCAAAACACATTCATTTTGATTAAAGAGATGTTGCTTGTTAAACGAAGCCTACGGTTTTCCTCCGTGTTCTATTAACTTCGCGCATTAAATCTTTCCCTGGTTTTTCGAATGTTTGCCACGCATACTACGTGAGGCTAAACCAGAGCGAAGTATCATATTTTCAATTAATAAATCCTACCTTATTCAATGCACCGCCACAGTGTTTGGTAACTGATTTCCCATTGCTAGGTCTGAGTGATTACATAAAAAACTAAGTATATCTGACGGAACTACAAATCCATTGGAACTTCTAAATATATATTTCGATCTCGAGCAGTACCTATCTTGAAAGTTTTGCGAGCGATTGAGCCATTATGGTATATTATTTCATCCATTGAACCAAATAAAAGGTTCCAATATTTAATAAAATAGAGGAAAACAATTCCGTATCATCATTTAAAAATGTATAAGGGATAGTCATCATATCCTAATGCCGCAGGTTTGTGACAATCAGCACCATGACCTCGAGGTCACGGCACCCACTCCGTCAAAGGACCAACGGTCGGCTCCGGGCTTCCCTGCGTCAAGTTTGTTTAAAGAAGAGTAATCATGCTTACGAGGGCCAGCCTTGAGTTGGCATACGAGTCTTGCTCGCTCATTGGACAAGACGGGCGTTGCCCTTTGCATCCCCAACTGCCCCCATAACAAACGCAGGCCATCGCTACGGGCACGGGTTTTGGTCCATTGGCTGCGAAAAGATTAGGAAGATACATTGTGGTTTGATGGTAAAATAAAGCCTCGGTATTGAAAGTAACTAATAGGTGTATACTCAATACTGCCACTGAAATCAGTACAGTAAAGCAATATGTGATAGATAGATAGTAAGCAGCAGATATTTGTAGTAAGAGGCAGAATATTTGGAAGAATGACTCACTTGGAGAAGAAGTTCTTAGCAGGAGTATGGGAGAAAAAACGAAGTTAAACGAAGAACTGTCGAATCAGCAATTAAGCATGAGAAGAGTAGGATTTTTTTTGGGTTGGAAAGGAATGAAAATATACGGAGAGAAACTCATTTTATTGGGGACAATTTATGTGAATTTTGCTGTATACCTATTCCTCTGGAATTATTCACTCTAATTTTATGTGTTTCGTTATTCGACTCCCATCCATTCTATAGGCATGGCCTAACTAACAAAGCACTCTTAAAAGTGTCCATAACTTTCCTTCCGGCACTCTGCCACACGTCTTTCATACCAAACGTTCACTCAAAAAATACAAACTCAAATACTTGTTCCATTACTTCTATATTTACCCAAAAAGTACACCATAGAGGATGATTTTGCCGTAAAACAACACTTACAGGAACACAATTTGAACCTGGGCCAACCAATTGCCGGTCAAGGACGACAATCAAGGTTCGAAAAATTAACATTAAACCACGGTAAATTATGACGAGTTGCGATACGGCTAATATATTTAAATATACAATGGGTAAAATTGCACAGGTATACCACTAGAGAGTATGTATGCGAAAGAAATGGCAAAATAAAAATCCTAATCAATGACTAACTTGAAAATGTTTCAATGAAAAGTCAAAGTTCCTTTTTTAGTTTCATTCATCAGATATTTGTCAACCATATTTATTTAAACTTAACCACAAATATTTTTCTTGTATAAGGTTTTTGACACGTACTCAATGTTCCCTGTCTATGATAAATCGACAGAGAGTTAGATGATTTTATGACTTGTATTATTAAATTTAATTGAAACCACTTAACTAACAGCATTTCATAATAAGCGTCATCTGTGAGAATTTTTATGTTTATGTATTTCCACCTACTCCAGCTAGCCTTTCCTTCCTGAAGACCAACATATGTTAGTTTTGTTAAATGTATTGCTTGGAAGAAATATCATGGACTGCGGCACTCTTGTAAAAAGTCAAACGTAAATCTTGAGTCTTCAATTAACTTGTGAAACTGGACCTATTACCTGATCTGGTGCTTGCATTAATACGCGACTATTATCTTATTCCTTTTAAACGGTCAAAAAGTTTATTATTCAATGGAAAGGAAGCGTCCTTTGCAAACACAAGAACAAAAATAACACAAATATCCTTTTTTGGTGACGAATTAAGTGCCATTGAACAGTTATTAAATATAAACATCCTTGACAAATTTTAAGCCAAAATATGAGTCAAAACTCTAATAAATCAATGAAAGTATTTCTCCACTTGATGACCCCTACCTCAACTTTCGAGTATTCCTATCGTGATAATTCGCTTGCCCTTCGTTTGCCCTAACCCTGCAGTGTTAATATTCTTATCTGGAATTCTGTCACGTAGCCCCAGCCCTATATAACGCATCTCCTGAGCTGTCGCCGTAGGCAGTGTGTCAGAGGAGAATTCATTTGCATAATGTCTCTGCACTCCATAATTCCTTTTCTAAGCCTCCCTCATTCGTCTCCTACCTTCAGATGTTCTCTCATGTGCTCATCCTCCGTATACGATAGAAAACATCCCACAGGTCTGCCCGAATGACAAGAAATTTCATGAGACTGTGTCGAGAGCAGTAAATCCCCGAAAATATGCGTGCTTGCTGAGCGGGGACGAATTTATATGCGATTCCAGGTTTATGTACACAAACTCACTCTTCACATCTACATAACCATTCTCAATAGCAATGAAATATGAGAAATGTCTGCAGTTGATATGAGAACTGATAGAGTAACGCCAGAATGCTTTGGGTTGAAGCGGAAATTATTACAGCGTAACTTTCTTCAAACCCACGGAAAGGAAGACCGTTGTTCTTACCTGAGCTCATGTCTCACTCAGCGAACAGAATCATTTTGAGGTCCACAAAACTGAAAGGAGTGATTTGGTTCCATTACGTGAAGGTGTCTCTGAAATACCAAAGTCAATCAAACATCTCTCAGAAGTTAAAAGATGTAAGTGTTCCAAGTCATCTTAATAGAGCAATTTTACTTCAAAGTATTTATAAACCTGTTAAGTAATGCTTTTAGCATTAAATAAACGGTTACAAAGAGAGGTGTGAAGGAAGTGAAATTATCAAGAGCAATACATTGACTGTTCATCCAATATTAGTATATAACTTTTTTATGCATTTATTTAAGTCATATGGTATTGATAACCGACTGTCCACGAAAATTCTGATTCATTCGTGGTCATGAGACAATCAGTAATGCTTTCCAGTAAGGGATCAATCGTCATGGAGGCATTCACAAGCTTAAGCTTGAAAAAAAATGGTTTGATCGACACCACGGATGAATATATAAAACAGGGATAATTATTCCGAAATTTTTTATTTTTGTTATATTTATATTGGCATCAAATGAATAAAACATCGAGATAATCCTCATGGCGTATATCTGAACACTTAACTCATTTTTATTTTTTTAAACTCATTGATTAAAATTTTATCTAAACCTAGAATACATGATTGCCTGAGTTCAGAAAGAGGTGAATTATTATTAATTATTAGATGCTGATTGATAGGAGGAAAATTTAATTTAATCAGAAAATGGAAATTAGTAACTTTGTGATCAGGATTTTTGAGCTAATTTTTTTTCAATTCTCTCTGCGTAAAAACACATTTAAATCTTCGTGCTCCGATAGCTTGGCCAAAATTGACCAAACAACTGTATAAAAATTCAGTAATGAGCTAATTAACTGCAAAATGACTTAGGTAAAAGAATGACATTACACTTGTAATTTAATTCCAGTTTTGGGCAAATAAGTTAATTGGTGAGTTAGTGTAAATCTCTTTTATTTCCGAAACAACGCTGTGTTTCGTTGAGATCACCGACAAAAATTTCTATTATTAGAATTTACTATAATTACTATTTTTATAGAATTAGAAGGAAATGACGACTAAATCCATTTTTTATTGAATTACTAAACTAACCTGGATGAATTGAGCTTGTATAAGATTTAAAGCAGTAATCTGTTAACTTCAAAATATTATCAGAACTTCAACATCACAACAAGAATAGTAACATCCAAATACCGCTTCAAATGACAGTGCATTTCGGAAACCAATTTTTGATGTGCGTAAAAGGTAGTGGAGGACGTTGCTTAGGACATTGTAAAGATATGATAAACCAAGAAAATTTCGCTCTTCCGTTTTTCTCTAAAAATATGAGACTATTTTTTAAGAACCGGCTCATTGATAATATCTTTTTTTAACTAAATAAAATTTGAAGCATTCAGCTTTGCATTGAGTATCTGTTAGTTGGTATGACATACTATTCAATGAGCAAGGCATAATTGTCATACTAAATGTTCCTAAAATAGCAAAATATCAAAATTTACTATACTAGCACTTTTTAAGATATTTATCAAAAATCGAAGCATTTTCTATGTGTTGATTTCCGATAGTACATTTTATGTGTCAATTTTAGGGTTTTATGGATCAATGGGTCGCTTTTTTGAGGGTCTACGTGACCAAAAATGGCAGCGTCTGACACACTAACCACTCCAGAAATCTTACAGTGTATATTACGCATGAATTTGTAGCCATTATAAAACTTATTTAGTATTTAAATGATACATTTCACAAAAACTAAAATTAAACTTCTGTTTGGAAAGTGTTTTCCGCGCACTGCGTGAAGAAAATGATCCCAGTTATAGCCTTGCATCCTTCGCTATCAGTCATTGACAAAAATAATTTTGCTTCCTTAATATTAAAAATTATTTTTTGATATTAAGGTCTCTTTTTTATATTAAAGATAAATTAAATATTAAGGAAAAGAAATATGAAAAAAAAGCTTTTTGCAATTCAGCAAGTGATAGAAAAATGTATGAGTGTCCAAAAGAAAGTGCACGGTACGTTTGTCGATTTAGAGAAGGCGTATGACAGAGTGAATAGAAAGAAGATGTGGAAGGTTTGAAGAGACTATGGAGTGAATGGGCAGTTATTGAATGTTATGATGGCGATGTATGACAATAGTAAGGCAAGTGTAAGAGTTAACGGGATTCTGAGTGATTGGTTTGTAATAAATCAGGGTGTAAAGCAAGGATGCGTAATGTCTCCATGGCTGTTTCATGTATTTATGGATAAATGTGTTAGAGACGCTTGTAGTAAAAACGACGGTGTTTTGATTGGAAATGTAAACGTGCGAGTTCTCCTATATGCGGATGATGCTGTTTTGATCTCAGACAGTCAACAGGAATAACAGAAGCTCCTAAATAAGTTTCGTGAATCAACGGAGAGAATGGAATTGAAGGTAAATGCGTGCAAGACTAAAGTAGTAGTTTTGATAAGGAGAATGGGGAGAATAACTGTGTGATGAGGTCGAATGGTGAAGTGATTGAACTGGTGGATGATTTTATGTACTTAGGTAAGATGTATGCGAAAGATGGAAGAATAGATGAGGAGATAAAGAGACGTGCGAATGCTGGAAGGAAAGTGGTAGGTAGCATGTGGAGCATATCAAGGAATGAGTGTCTAAGGAAGCGAAAATCACCGTGTACAAAAGTGTACTTCTCCCCACTTTGTTGTATAGTAGTGAAACATGGGTATGTCAGGATAGACATAAAAGTAGACTAAACACCGTGGGTATGAGTTTTCTGAGGAGTATGTGCGGCAAAAGTAGGATGGATAGGGTCAGAAATGAGTGGGCCATGAATGAATGTGGGTTAAATGCTCCAGTAATGGACGTGCATGAAAGGAGTGTGCTTCGTTGGTTTGGCTACGTTGAGAGAATGTATGAGAGTCGAATAACGAAACAGATATATGAGAGTAGAATGAATGGTGTGAGAGGTAGAGGTAGGCCGAGAAAGTTGTGGTTGAATGTGGTCGAGGAAATTCTTAGGAGGAGGAATATTTGGAGTTTTAAAAACAGGAGGGCGTGTATGCAACAGTGTATGGGGTTAAATGAGGCGGAAGACGTTTGCAAGGATAGGTCAGTATGGAGGAAATTATTGAAGCAGAGTTAGGTGTACAATTATGAATTAATAAGTGAAAAATTTGTGACTGTGCCTACCCCGGAAGGGAACGGCGTGATGGGTATGTATGTATGTATGTGATATCAAAAATTCACTTTATATTTCTTAAAGCAGCTGCATTTTATAAATAGACTTTGAATGAAGTCTCTCGCACAACCGTGGAAAAATCCCACTACAGTCACCTTAACCAAGCCGCATGCTCACTATGAATAATTTCCTCTCTGCCTGTCTGTTTGTGATCTGTTTTCCCAAATAAACGCCCAATGGCAATAAGAGCAAAATTGTCTTTCTCATGAACTGTTCGATGGACTCCCATTCCCTCAGACTCGACAAAATAGAAATGAACGCGATTGAGCAGTAAAAGAGTCAAAAGAAATTAACGACGCCTCACGGATAAGACAGAGCGGGGCTTAGCCTAGTTCAGGGAATATTGGATGGGATGAAGGGGATTGAGTGGTCATTTGGTCCAGACGCTGAAAAAGGAGTGATAAAAGCCCGGACAAACGGATTTATTGACTCCGCTGCAGAAGACTGGAGATATCCAAAGAAACTTGCACAAGTGATACGTTGACGCTCAGACAAAGAAAGTTGGATTTCCCGAATCCATTTGTCAGCGCACGGTATGAGCTTCCATTGACTTCATGAGGTAAATTACGAGATCTCTCAAAAGACCTGATATTTTTTGTTCAAATTATGAGGAAATATTGCTTCGTAATAATAGAAATTTCCATCTTTGATGAGCAAAATAAATTGGGAACTTTTCATGGAGGATACAAATTTAAATAGGAACAGGATTGAAGATTACCGAGATTATAACTCCAAGGGTAAAGTATTGTAGACACACACGAACGTGTGAGAGCATACGAGGAACTAGCCCCAAGGAAAACGAAAAATAGTTTTCATTTCGGGAATAAGATTTGAGAGGAAAGTGTGATCAATAGCTCAGTCAGAGTCAGTGCTTAAGGCCGTAGCCCTAACAGCAGTTTAACAACAAAAACTAAGACTGTCATTTATTCAAGGTGTTGGAATACTATGTGAAGAAGCCAATTTAATGCAAGAAAAATAATCAATACTAAACTTCGAGCATTGGGATGGCAAACAAATCTGATACTTTTGAGAGACA
Organism: Ceriagrion tenellum; assembly: GCA_963169105.1. Lineage (NCBI taxonomy): Eukaryota > Metazoa > Arthropoda > Insecta > Odonata > Coenagrionidae > Ceriagrion > Ceriagrion tenellum. The sequence continues at coordinate 6,019,150 of OY720637.1, forward strand.
TGGTGAGTTATTTTTTAGCGTCATTTAATAATAAAAACAGCTGAAAATATAAATTCATATGCTAACAGATCAGGTTTTATACATTTCATGTCGAAGAAAAGTAAAAAAATGCACATGAGAGATGCAATTACTCAAATTACAGCATTTTAAAGAACATCCACAAATAGAAAGTAACCAAAAACTGGGATTTTGCTAAAAAAATAGAAAATTTCCGCAACTAGACGTCATCTTCACCCCAGGAGTTTTTCCAAAAACTTAATCCGAAAGCCTAAGCATAGTGAAGATAGAATCGTAAGCCTAATAACTCTCAAAAGCAAAAATTTATCATTCTGAGAATATGCAACTAGGTAAGGGAACTTTTCAATCACCAACATAAAAATCGGATAAAATTCTCAATGCATACACGGACATGAATGTCCAGGATAGACGAGTGTTTCCAGCCTTTGAAGAGAGGAGCGTAATTATAATATAAATATAAGATTATAAACAACAGTCTTCAATATATTATTCACCCTTAAATGGAGCAGCCATGCGGGCACATCCACGGTCAATCCGCTATTCGCACATTGATGAGTAATATGACGCAACTTTGATGAATAAGAATGGGTGGAATCGGACTGCTCTTCATTACCGTTATGGATGAAAGTCCTACAGCAAAAGGTCTTTCTGCATCCCCTTACTTACCCCCTTGTCGGCTCCCGGACTACAAAATTTATTCCAGCCATGAATGCGTTGACACGTCGCGTCGCCGACCGGCGGAGCCTCCACAGTATTTCCCGGGGCATCCACTGACCTCTTTGCGGTTCTTGCGAAGCCTCCTCGTTGTATTCCCTAATCAAATATTGTTACGAGACGCTACAGAATGACCACAGCAGCTTCAAACTGCGTAATTGCATTACCTGTCCTCTGAGAGCGATAGCCAATGACGGCCCCGGCCGGTTCCCGGTGCGTGCGATCAATAACGATGGCAGAGAATATGTGCGTCCTAAATGGGCATTAGTTTGTGGACACATCCCACTTCGCTTGGCCAGACCAGCTGAGGCTCTAACCTCAAATATGCTGTTCTACACTCTTTAAGGCTAACACTACTACAAATATATAATATCTTTTGTACATTTAAACATAATGAAAGTAATTCATCAGAGGCCTGTAGTGAAATATTAGCCTATTGGAAGAAACGTTTTTCATACTTAACATCCCAACTAAACTACCCAGTCAAAATTCAGCGATATATTATTCCAGGTATAAAGGCCTGCTCTATTGGAATTACATGCATCATTATAGAAAATGTTTCTTTTCCTCTGCTGGAATCCATCTCAGAGTTAATAACTGGTTTTTGAAAAGTTTGAAATAAAACAATATTTTTGAGCCCGTAACGCGGGTAATCCCAAAAGCTGAGTGAGTCATTTCGATCATGGATCGAAAAAGTCTTTTGTAATTATTCCAGATTTTCAACACCACAGTTCTAGCATATTAATGATATGATGTGATTAAAGTTGTCATTGATTATGATAAGGAGGCCATCCACTAGACAACATTAAGTATTCGTGACAACTATGAAGCCAGAAAGCCTCTTTAAGACTATAACTACTACCAATATTTAATATCTTTCGTACAATTAAAAAAATGAAATTAATTCATCAGAGGCGTGAAGTGATAAACTAGCCTCTAAGAAGAAACTTTTTTCAGCATTATTTATTTCATTAAAATACTAATAATCCCAAGAGCAAAATAATTTATTCCCTTGAATATAATATTCTGTGACACTCGGAATAGCCCTCATCCACTATGAAATCCCCCATCATTTGAACATTGGTTATTGTGACTCAGCAACTGAGATGGCTATGATTCGATACTCGAAGAACTGCCACAAAAGTCAGTACAAGAACATGAATCCTTTGGTTATGAAGAAAAAGTCTCACCGTTTGGGAAAAATATCAACTACTGGTTCCCCAAGTTTGCTATATTTCGAGAACAATGGGAAGCAACCATATTTTCTAATATTAATTATTTGTAAACTTTGTACGTAGATTTTGACTAAAAAAGTTTCCTCTGCTGGAATTTTCCCTTTAAACGATACATGTTTAAACAATGTATGTTTAAACGATATATATTAAAAAATGATATATTAATGCTGCAGATGGGTTATAGCAATCGATTTCTGGCGACGTCACATTTCACACTGCCTATGATAGCTTATCAATAGTTCTATGGCCAACTGTGCAGACAAGAATTGTAATTATTAGATCCTGAGATGGCTTTAGGAAAAGTATGATATAGATACGGTCGGTCTTAAATAGGATTCTGAGTACATTATATCAATTACTACAGGACAGGAAGTAGAACGGTGTAAATTTTTTAATTTGCTGAAATTACACATTGATGCTACTTTCCAACAAAGTTAGAGCTCAACTTACGATATATTTTTCTCTGTCTACCAGAGTATTTAAGTACGTTTTAGTGAATATACTAGTCTGTGATTAGCTAACAGAAGTAAATTTCGAATGGTGACAAAATATATTTACCATATTAACTTTCAAAACGGAAGGCTTTTATACTGTACAAGCCATTTTCTTATTTCACAACACAATTTTAAGGTAAACTATTAAAATATCAAATGGTAATTACTTGTGAGAACAACGCTTAATTGACAGTAAACAAAATTAGACAATAAACCGTTTTTACCTCAATGACAAGCAAAAAACTTAGTTCGCAATTGGTGTACATTTTCCTTCCAGTTTAATATTCCCTACGATCAACGAATCAACGAATACGGAGAATGTAAAACAAGAAGGCAAGAATATCAAATGGCATGGTGTGGACGAAATGAACGTCTTTTTCAAAAATGTGAACGCCTCCTCTCCTCAACTCCTCATGAATAATCGGCGCCCCTGCTTTAAGACTCAAAATGCGCATGTAAACTTTGCAAGTCCAATAATAGCGCAGTCCATACGTAAACGGGAGGAGGAGCGTAATCAAAAATGGACGAAAAAGAGACGAATAAAAATGCCGCGTGTATATATTCTGATGATGAAGAGACGCAGGATGAAGCCTCCCGCCTTTCTGGGAATTACGAAAGGTTTGCTCGAGGAATATTGGACCGCGGGAATTTGAAATTCCGATTACATATAAGGAAGTGGGTTTTGGCAGTGAAATGCTAATGGAAGTTAATCTACCGCTCCTCGCAATGTTTGAGGCCTTGAAGGATTTAATTGATTCGTAAGGTCTGAAGGAGAGAGGCGGAACTTCATTCTGAATAATCCACAACTCGTGAATCGCTGGACGCAAAGTGACTTCGTAGAAGGTTTTATACAGCGACGAATCGCAATAAGAATGATAATAAACACATAGCATTTATAAGAGAAGCATACCTCCAGAACTTGAAATTTCTGTCTCATGGATATGTAAAATCATGCGCGTAGCTCAATCTGTTCAAATTCCGTAAATAGGACAAAAATTCTTAATTTTTAAATTATATTATTCCGTTAGAGGGGAAACGGTTATGCTATCGGGTAAGATAAACATATATGCCTGAATTATTCTACGGCTGATTTTTAAAATTGCGGCTAAATAAATATTTAGCTAACTCGGTTAAAAAAATGTAGACCGACACTCCTCTTCTGATTCAAAGTGGCAATCAACGCATAATATAATGATGGTCATTGATTCCACCAGATCCGCCGGAATGTTAAATCGCGCCAAGATAATTCCAATAGATCCACCACAGAATGTAACAGGCGTTGACATTAGAAAATAATTATCGTCAATATTAAGTAGTTTTTGGTATTCCACTATTTCCTAAATTCATTTGTGGAAACGGCTTTTAAGTAACATGTGAAGTAGTTGCTTGGAGTAAAGTCTAAGAGAACTGCTTAATATATTCTTGGTATATAAATAGCAACAGCCTAATGGAATGGCAGCTAAAAGGGTCAATCTTTATTCAATGACTGACTTCTAGTAAAGCTCTGAAAAAATTACGAAAAGATTACGAAAAAAAGGTTTCGTATAACTGAAGAATTAGAAAGAAAGTGGAAATCATTTTAGATAAAAGACCTCCTGTACGTTACCAATGTTGAGGTAAAATACACAGAGGTCATTAGCGGACATTTGCGCATTATGGTAAAATATTCAACACGACGCGGATGGAATATGACATCAGGATTATTAATTAAACATATCTCAGTTCGTTTTTTATGATGCCAGTACAAAGATAAAATTCCGTTTATGAGATGATGGTAAAATTTTAATCATACCCTATGAGGCATGAAGTATAAAGATTCTCATCTTGGCACGTCAGTCACGTGTACATCGGATCGATAAAAAATATTAAGGTGGATATTGATGTCACTGTTATTACTGAACTATAGTGCAACCAATAGTTCATGGCACGTGTGATAGAAGTGAAGATACTACTATTTTTTCAAATATTTGTCACAAAGTAGGGCCTTACATCTGAACATTGTGATGCTTCGAATAGTTTAAAGTTTTCCAAAATCTTGCATGAATACATCCATGCCATGAATAAGTACGAATTCAAATCCAGGTAGATAGCAATTAATTAAAATGGAAATCGTGTGAGAGGTACTTTGTTTTAGTGAAAACAAAGGTGAGCAATCAAGGCACATTGATATTCACGGAGGGAAAATGGAATATCTGCATCCCTCATATTGCACGTTAGCCAAAGAAGAACCATAATACCCTCGAAAATTATTACATGCCAATTTCTTCGCTCAAGAGGATAGTTAGAAATACAAAGAATCACCTCAATAATCATTAAATCAATCTCTTAATTAGTCAAGGCGTTCATACTAATGCCAATTACGAAAAAAATATTGTATAAATTTTATGTATTTATGAGCATCTAGTACTTTCTTGTAAATGTTGATGTAACAAAGATATCCATCGTTTTTTCCATCATCCATCGAAAATTTTCTCGACCCATAATAAAAATTTCCCCATTCATCCAGAGATCCTTTTATAAAAAATAGGACTGTTTGAAACTAATTGGAAATGCGTTAGCCGTGAAAGCGATACTCAAAACAGGAGAGTACATAAAAGCTACATGTTATAAATAGATTGTTCTTACACCCAAAGACCACCGTTTCTATCAAAATAAAAATCTGAAGGAATCAATTCTAACAGGATGGACCGATAGCATGATGTAGGCGACTACCTATATAGATGACGTGAAAGCATCCTCTCAGCCTCAGAGGACCTCTAAGCTCCAAGGCTACTCCGAGGAGAATTCTATTTCTCATACGGGCCATGGAGAAAAGAGGAGATTGGCTGAAATGGCTTAGATCGAGTCTCTTGGGCCGAGAGGAACTTACCGCCGGCTCAAGTGCAGTGCCCTTATGAGGAACGGCATTAGCGTCCCTCACCCTTCGCCTCAGAAACTAAAGTACATTATACTTTGGGAGGCTTAGGTCCCGCGCATGGGATTGTACATAGCTTTTTGTGAGAAAGAGCCAATTCACCGTGATGACAAAAAAATTAGCTCAGGGTTCATTTTCTCAGCAAATGCTCTCAATATAACCGAGGGATATAAATGAAAAAAAAAGAATTTACCCCGCTGAGATTGATGAAACTGATCGTTACTAGTTTAGAGCTCATCGACGTAGGAAAAAAAAAGATGGAAAAGAGTTGAAAGAATAGCAACAAAAATATATAAGCGCGAAGCATGGTGGCCAAGGAAAGGCAGTTGGTTCAGGAGTAGCGTAGAAGATAGAATAAACGAATGGTTTAATGATAAAGTGAAGTGCAAAATGTAGTTTCCATTTGGCAGCCATCAAAGAGAAAATGGAAGTTAACCAGAATATTGAGGGAAGGTTTAGAGAAAAAGTAATTTAAATGGCATGAGAATGAAATGCATGGTAAATGTCAACGAGTGTAATTCAGAAAACATTTTTAAAAAAGCAAAGCGTTTTACTAAATTCCAAGGGTTATTTCATTTCTTTAACCATTTTAACATCAACAGCAAAATTACACCATTAAAAATATCTTCCTCTGATATAATTCCGGAAAATTTTTACAAAAAGCCTTAAGAAAATATTAGTTGGGTTGAATAACCTTTTTGCAAAGAGAAAAATTGGCTGAAAAACTGATTTAATTCCAGACAAATTTATTTTGATGCAAGGAAACAAAATTCACTATACTTCAATGAATTAAAGAATTATACCCGTGACGGACTTGGTGCCAGACATCATTAGACTGAAACTTGCCAAGACAAATTTTTATTTCTTAGCTAGCCTAATTGAAGTTGTCATAGCAGGTTCACAAAGTGAAGCTTTAATTACTATCCCAGGTTACATCTCCCGAATCGAGTTTTCTTAGGCTAACGGCAATTACTAAATTCTTCGTATTAGCCCACCCCGAATGGGAATGGCGTGGTGAGTATGTATGCATTGATGATTTCCTGGGGTTGAAATGTTAATCTTGCTTAAACCAAGCTCTTGCTTTAGCGAAAATACCCAAATAGAGTCTGTTTATTTTATTAATAAAAAATTGCAAATAGGTATCAGGTTAACATTTAATGACTTGACGACCACAATTTAACTGTTTAATTGGGCTTAAAAAATGAGTCCACTTCAGCTATAAAAAAACTAATCTATGAGAGAAAAAAAGTGAAACAGCAGATATATTCACCCTCACCCCTATAAATAGCAGCTATTGTTTAATTCTGGGGTTATTTATTTACACGCATACTATAGCTACCATTGGAGAATTATGTTTATTGTTTACCTATTATGAAGCAAAGACATTTGTATGTTGAGATGCTTATAGGCGCTTCAAAGGCCAAACACATGATCAGATTGTTGGAATAGAGACATTCCATGTTTTTGTGAATAATTTTTGCCAAAAAATCTCCAATTATGCTTGAAAATACAATAACGAAAACGTTTTTGTGAAATACGTAAGTTTAAAACGCATACGAGGCACGGGAAACTACCACGTAAATATCTTAAATCCTCCCGAAAGAGAGCGCTTAGCTTCCTTTGAGGGAAATAGGGAATTCTAAAGCAATCATTATCATTTATCCCCATTTCCTATGTAACAAAAGTGTGCCGGATAGTTACGGAGCGTAGACACATCATCATTTTCCGGCACTTCTCGGTGGATTCCGATCGGAAAACTTTTGTGCATCAAATCCCTCGAATTCGATCCCTCTCATTTTGAGTCCTCTAATCAATCCAATCATAAAGGTGTGGCGCAAACGAGGTTCTAGGAGGAGAGACCCATTTCATTAAGGAGGACTAACGGAAGTCTCAATAGAGTCACAGGGAGGCCTCGAGATTTCGATGATTTCATCGGCAAATCATGAAAACGATAATATTCGTGCTTAAAAATTTTTAGGAAACACTTGTTTTTATTGGAAAGGAATATTGCTTGAAGATAAATTAATTTATTCCATGAATTGAAATCTAGAATTATCACTAAGACAAGTATTCTTATGATAGCTGTCTAACATAATAAAACTCCCATAACCACTTACTCTTTGTGCTACACCAAACGTATTCATCTAAATCTGCTTCCCTGCAAGCCACCACAAGGGTGTTTAGCCGGGGGTGACTTATCACCAACGTGAACTACAGTGAAGAAATTAAGTTTCATCAACATGCATCATACTATGGGTATGCTACAAATGATACAGAATATGCCGGTAAATAATACACAAATTTCTATTCCTGATGCAACATGAGTGTCATAATAGCATCGGAAACTCAGGAGCCGTAATTTAATTGATGCAGCTGAATCCACCAAGAGGACATTGACTCAATCGCCTGAACTGATGTTGAATAACGCTATTATTACTCACGGTTTTAACGGTTTCCTATCTTTTAACTAGTAGCATAAAGACAGCCAATGAATCCTGCTGCTTTTTATACCGATCCACTACGTTTTACACCGAAGCTGTAGTTCCGAATGACAACACCGCGATATTCAATGGTTTAGACATTCTAAACTTTGGACTTTGTAAAATTACCATGTGAAAGGAATTTTTACCGAAATTAATGCTGAATGAACGCAATTCATTTAAAATATGAGGCTGAATACAACTGAAGGATGAGATATGAAAAATGTATCACTTCCCCTTGCTTTAAATGCTGCTGTCAATATAAAATAGATTTTAAAAAGTCATTTTAAAGTATTCAATTCATCATAAGATAAACATTAAATGCATCATTTCGAATATTACCGTACTTTATTTGCTTTCAGATTCAGCTTGGTGCCTTTAAACTATTATGATGTCGAAAGAATAATATGTTTCTCAACATCATTCCGGAAGTCCTCACAGGAATAGAAAGACCAAAATGGATTGGTGGAATCTCACCATAGTCATGCGATGAATCCTCGTACATCAACTATAGTTGTATCAGTAATTTTAAATCTAAAGCTTGTATCTGATTTTTGACGAAGTAAGTAATCCTTTCCCCAAGATATATTTTTTTAATGATTGAGTAAACTTGCCCTATAATTCAACGTGTTCTTTCACGTCTTTAAAAATGCCTTTCTTCGAATTATATTTTCACATTAGCACATTAACCAATTTATTAATATAATTAATTAATATATAATACCAATTTATCAATAAATTCATCCATAGCCCACTCAATAACATTTCCTGGGTAAAAAACGGTGGTTTATTCTAACCCCTTAGTCTTACAAATATTCGGGGGTTTTAAACTGTCTGTCATGATTAATATAGGTAGCAAATAATCTTCCTGAATCCTAGCAATTGAAAGAGCTGGTATTTAGTTGTTTTAAGCCATAAGTTCATCACTATTCAATTCTTCAGATTTTAGTGTATCCCACTTCTGCTATATTCATTTAGCTTAGATCGCTTATACAGATTCAGAGATTGGAGTTATCGATAGTTGGAAGTTGATATTTACCTTGTGTACCAACTCAATATGAGCAGTCTGGTGTCAACTGTTTTCTCATGCCGGTATGGGACTTTCTTTTCAAATTCATCGCTGGAAAAGTAGTGACGACCTACACAGGAAAGACAATGAACAGTGTGTGCATAGGACTACAGCATGGTTAAATGATAGATTTGCTGCTTCCAAAGTCACATGACTGGTTCGGGAAATGAACTCGCGACTTCCAATTTCCTCTCAGAAATGACGTCAAGTGACGAGGCGACTTCATTCAAGGCTCCATTTAAAGGTAGAGGAAGCGGAAGTAAGCCCCGGTTGGCTCCTGTCTTTCCACCACCACATCAATGAGCCTCCATGTGCCTCACCTGTCAAACCAAACCCCGAGGCCATCCCCTTCAGGGAAACATCCCTAACACTCGCCAACCAATCCCTCCCGCGTGTTCAAACTTTCACAACGTCTCAGCTGGGAGGCTTCTTCATACCCCAATCCCCGTCCTCCTCAATCCTTACATCCACTTTCCTCGGCTCCATCACGAATCCTTCGCCAGTCGACACCACGGAACGTCCCACGGGATTCGATTTCCGATTCGGTCCCTAACCTCTTGTTCCACTGAGTAATGCCGAAGTGGGGTCCGTATGTCCGCCCCTACCCCACAAAGCTCATCTCATCACGACCCCCCGGGGCTTCCCCGTCTTCATCCCTACGTCTTTCCTCTTTTACTTCTCCCGTGACACTCCGTCTTCCCTCTCCTACCGCGTCAATTTCACGATATTTCGATTCCTCAAAGGCACATTCGCCCAGTGTTTTCCCATCTATCCTCATCACTAGCACCTATCTTCTGTCTACTTCTACAAGTCTTGAAGTTTTCAACGATCAACTTTGTTTTATTCCATTCAGTAAACAGAGGAAAACCTCGTAGAGTCCCCAAGAAAATTTTACTTGTCAAACAAGATTTCAACTTACACAGTAAAGGAATTAATAGTGACCTTGTACGTCGATGTTTGGATTAAATATTAAGATGAACTATAACCATATCAAATATTTTCAATATGATCACCACCGGGGGTGTGGTACCCTTCCCAGGGATATGCTGCGTGGTAACTTTTTCATGGTAAACAAGGTGCAGTTGTTCATGCATCATTGCTTTATATTGTAGCTGGAGCAGTAATCGTGGGTTTTATCAATGGCAATTTCAATGATTTTGAAGTTAAAAAATATCTTGGACCAAATTTCACATAGGCGCATGAAACTCAAAATGAAACCAGTAGTGGAAACTCCACAATAATCAAATTCTAAAAATTTTCATCCATAAATACATTTGATGACAGTAGTTTTCGGCGCGGTACTGGACACATAAACAGCATTGTATTGAAATATGTTATGCCAAATATAGAACTCGGTGAGACACTTTAATACATGTTTGCAGCGATAAAAACAATTAAAAATAAAAAACTTCAAATTCAGAAAAAAAATCTTTTTTACTCTTTAAATTTTCTATTAAATATATAGGTACCATGTGTCTCAATGCTACGCGTTGAAATACCATTAAAAATTTAAAAAATGGCATGATGCAATATTCTTCACTTCCTTAACAAAAATTACTGACGAGAACACGAGTGCAATGTCTAGCGGAAACCTGTGCAGAAACGAAAACGACTTCGGCACTCCGCGTGATTCAGTAGTGAGATGCTCGAAGTTTTATATTGGGTATTTAATTTTTCTAGGCTAACGAAAATATGTAAGGAATTGCAGCATAAAAGAGACTTCAGGAGTTTTCCGCTCGCTCTAGGTCACGGCTCGTTTCACTTACTGGCTTCCTTATCATCTCAGACCCTGCGTATTTTGCAGAGCACACAGCAAGAGACCGGGAGGAGAGTTGATCTGTTAAATGCTGTGCATGGGGAGATAAAAACCTTCGATGTGCGCATTTTGTAGATAGTGGGCAGATGGACCAAACACATAATTAACGAATATCAATACAAGTAATAAAAGGAAGTCTCTGCGGTACGCGTGGGTTTTATGAATGGACATTTTAATGATTTTTGAAGTAAAAAATTTGGAAAACATTTGACTTAGGCGAATTGTTTATGATTTGAAACTCAAAATGAGCCTCAGCTTAATAGGTTACCGTCATAAATCATCAAATTTCATGAGCGTTTCTTGAAACCTAATATTCTAAACATATTTTAAAGAAATGAGAAGGCGAATTCGAGAAAGAAAATGGTGGCATGCAGATTGGAGCTTCTCACTGGGTTTCTGTTTCCTATCCACTCTTTCATTGAAATAATCATACTAAAAATATTAGTTGTTGAGTAAATATTATTTAGCAACTAAAAATTATTTCACCATATCTCTTCAACATAAATTTCCTATATCCTCCGTGGCATATATCAATGGTGAACTATGGTGCGTAAAATCAAATCGTGCAATACCTTCCGGGAGGATACAGCTATGCTGCTTACTGAGGCTTATTGTTTCTCCCGATAAACGGTATTCCTTAACCAACAGCGGATATATTTTTTTCCCGGAAAGGAGGAGAAACCTAAGCTTAGCGATTATAAAAGGCGTATAACTTCTACAATATTACACTACCAAAAGGCAGATGGATTCGTGGAACGCAACATCTCCGGAGGAGGATATAGCGAAGAGTGGCGAAGAGTAAAAAACTTCTCACCTGAAAACTTCTGATTTCGTTCTCTATAGAGCTAGGAATTACGAGTATGATTTATATTGAGTTAATTAAACCCATAGTCGCGCGATGATCAACAGTGATTGACTTGTAGGTACCTGATGACGGAGACCAAGGTTATGAGTGTGAAGAAGAGGCTTGCGAAGAGTTCATAATGGAGTGTAGCGCTTCATGGGGCAAAAACTTGGGACTATCATAAAAGGAAGAAAGAATAAACAAAGAAAGGAAGACTGAAATATGGCTGCAGAAGTTAAAGGTATGGGTGCAGAGGAGGAAGGAGGAGCTGCAGTGAATGAAATGGATGATAAGCGAGGAGGTGTTTCGTATAGTGAGTGAGAAAAAGAAACTTCGGGAGGAGATTAGGAGGCGGGAAAATAGACGGTTTGAATAAGTAGGGTCAAATGGGTGCCCAAGGCCGCGATTCAGGTTAAAGCCCGCATGTAACGATACTTGATCCAGTACAAGTTCAAGTCTACTCATTAGAATGATAGGTTTCCGGTATCGTGTGATGCTGAACCAACATACTTGCTAGAAAGAATGATCGCTACCATATTGGCCAATTGATTTCATCCTTGACGCGGTACTAGTTCGCTACCAACCACCCTGTGCGGCCCAGTATCTGTCGAGTGATCACATGAAATTTTTTTTGTAAGTTTTTGGCGATCTTCATTTTTTGAATCAGCGCTGACAAAAGACATAATTTTTCCGATGAAATTGACAATAACTAGGTGAAATGTCGTGGCAAATGTTTTGGTTGCCAACTGCGACTCATACTATAATTCAAAACTACAGTAAATATTAGCGTTAGCGTAATACTTTGTCACCATTGTACCAAATTACCACAATAAACCAATAGGGGTAAGAAAATTGTTAGAAATAGCAAATTACGTTGATTATGTAAGACCTGGAACAACGCCGCGTGATGTGCGAACCAAAATAAATTCGTTGCGGTTGAAATTCAGAGTTCAAAATCAAAAGATTCCAGCAACCATTAAATGAGGACGTTCAACAGATGAGGTACATACATATATCATATTTGATATGTAATTTTATGATAATATTTTGGTAAACAGTATAGCATTTAACAAGTTTGTATACGAGCAGGTTCATGTACCATTGTTATGGTATTACAATAAACTTATCTTCCTTCAGTTAAGCTCCAAACTCAGAAATTTGAGGTACAACTTGCAATAATATAATTAAAATTTGAATCATCCATTTACTTAGTCAAGTAAAAATTTAGACAAAATATAAATTCCCTGCTTTTGACAGATAAGTCTTTAGATGAAAATTTTCGTGTTTTTTTTTTTTAATTTCGCATTGTGAAGTTTTGCCGAGTTATTGACCGCATATTCCATTTGTAATAAGTTTTCTAAGACGTATTTACATCTCAGAGTTTAAATTGATCGCCTTAATCATGGTATTAAGGCCTCGGCAGCATTCAAGTGACGTTGACATCGTGGCCACGTTCCAAAACCGAGACTTAAGATTTGGTACGCATGACATTGCGCAATTTAATCAATTGCAGCATCGCAATAAAACTGTATGACGGCCATTTATATTTACCCAAGTTGTACATACGTAGATTCTTCCCATTGTTATGAATTAATCTAATATATTTCTCGCATGTACATCTCTGATAAAAGGGCACTTCTGAGTACGGATGATTAGAGGTTTGCATCTCGTCGCTGGCACTTCTACACATACTCCCTCGAGAGGGATTCAGTATTGCTTACCACCGTTAACTTAATCAAATTCACCGCATCAGCCTTGTCTCTTCACGCCATCAGACCTTGAAAAGAGGCTCATAGACAAATTATTTTTGAAGGTAACCATATAAATTATTTCCTAGGTCGGTTAACTTTTCGCCCATCTTTCCACTATGATTTCAGTTAATCTGTCTTAGTACCGCAAACTGTGCTGCTCTGATCTCACGCTTTGCGATTACTCACTAATCTCAGCAATCACGTTTCCTTCTCAGGCTTATTCTCTTTGAAGTTGGCAGACAGAAACAATCACTTGGGTTTCAATTGCCACAAATGGACGTCAATATTCATGCTACTATTTAAGATCATTTGTACTTCTCTCCATTCAATTGAAGTCATTATCGTGCAATGAATCGATTTACTCTCTACCTGAATGTCTCAATAGTATTTAAGCATATTGAGCTTGGATATAAATGATTTAATAGCTTGGGTTTTCTAAGTTCTGAACCAGAATATCCGTGAATATATAAGTAATCGTGGGACGGAAGAAGTACAACGGACATCACGTGGAGAATAGCCGAAGCCAAGAAGTCGATCATTGGAAAAAGACAACTGCTGTGCTCAAAGAAGATAGGACTATAAACAAGGAAACAGTACGGGAAAACATTCGAGAGGAGTGTAGCATTCTATGGACTGGAAGAATGCACTATTGAAAAAGCTGACCACAAAACAACAAAAGCCTTCTAAACCTGGTGCTGGAGGAGGATGCTGAAGATAAAATGGACGGACAAAATAGGAAATAAAGTGTGCAGAAGAGCAGAAGAGGAAAGGCTCATATGAGGTACCATTGAGAGATGAGGATCAAGATGGATTGGACACACTCTGAGACACAATGGGTTTGTGAACAATAATTGAAGGCAAAATAGAGGGAAAAGCATCCAGAGGAAGACCCAGGAATAAGTTCATGGACATAATAAAGAGGAAAGTGCATAGGAAGATATAACAGGAGGTAAGGGAACTAGCATTAGATAGGGAAGGGTGGAGGGCTGTAGTCAACCAATCTTAGGAATGAATAGCCAATGATGATCAGTGTTTATTTTGCGAGAGTGATACATAAGATACAACAGAACGAGATCGGGCTCCACGCTGCAGAGAATAAAGTGGTCTTTGGGGGAAAACTAGGGAAGATTAACGGAATAGGTGATAGATGGCGAAGGAATTTCGACGTTCATGTTTGAAGGGTAAGTAGACGGTGCATGAAAAAGAGAGGAAAAGAATTCGTCCAGTTAAATAACACACCTTAGTAAAATTGCAACAAATTAAAATGGATCTAGTTGTTAATCGAGTCTTATTTAAGGTTTTTATTTACATTTATTTCAAATTTCCACGCAATCACGCCTACGCCTAAATTTAAGCTAAAAAATGCATTTCAGATGTAATCAAGCGCTGCAAAATATGCGAAGCCAGGAAAATACACGGATTCTTCATTGGTTTTTAACACTTTAAAAATATCCTCAAGATAAGAAACATTAATTCGGTGAAAACAGGCCAAAATTCGAAAATAACAAAAATTTTTATCCCAAATATGAACTCGTGGCTCTTAAAGACTGCTTTATGAATAACAGCAATTTTCAAAATATGTCACGGTTGAGACTTACTGAAGGGTTTGCTGCTCCGAGTAATAAAAAGTATTAGCCGTTTTCACTCCACCAGAGAAACTCATGCGCTGAAGAGGGGAATAGTAACTAGATAAGTGAACGGTCAGCTCTTGAGACTCAAAAGCAGTCCTTCAAGGTCATAAAAATATCGTGATTAGATAAATATCCGTTAAACAAGACCCTAATGGACTTCAATTGCACATAATGTTTCATACAGTTTATCTACGCCAAAATTCGGTAAAAATACTGCTCTTTTACTAACTCCTAGTAAATTATTACAGCAGTTTGAAGTAAAAAACATGCGTGAGAAGTGAGAAAGTAGTTCACTTGATCCGCCCCTGACTTTGGAAACGTCACAGTAATAAATAAATTTTACAATTATGCACAGGTGAAACGAATTTTCTGAAATACTGCTGGGCAGCATAGTGAATGTCTGAAATGCCCCAACTCGCTTCCAGAAAAATTAAGGCGCCCATGAATTCTCGCCTCCAACTCTCCAACACATCATTCACCAACTTTTCCACCTCGCCACCCCGAGCCTTGTGAAGCGGAGCCTTTTCATCACAATTTCCTGCCCTTTAAACACGTCCGCGACCGTTTTCCTACCCCATTACTGCGTCTCTTACCCCTTCCATCTCACCAAAAGCTTCCTTCTTCCTCGCTATTCTCTAGCCTATAGTCTGACCGCCCGCAAATACACGCGAGAGGGCGAGCAGCCGCGTTCTCCGTGGTTTTCGGGGCCTGGCCTTTGTGCCGGGCGCAAGCTTCGGTGCACTCCGGGAAAACGAGGTTACACTCTCAATCCCCGGAGCAACATTCGGAGAGGGCGGAAACAGTTGAGCCGCCGCTACTGCGACTCGGTCGTACTCCAGGAGGGGTGGGCGTAGGGAGGAGAAATGCGAAAGGAGAAATGGGGAAGGTGATAGGGAACGAGGGGGAGTATAAGACATGGGCCAGAGGGGGATGGGAACTTTTTTTTTAACTTTTAAAAAAGTCATTGTAAAACGAGCGTTCCCATCGACGTACATTTGGTAGACATGGTCAAAAGTGAAGGTCAAAGTTAAAAAGATTCAGGAAAGAGGGGAAAGAATTGTAAGCGAAATGATTCACTGTAACTTCATGGAATTCTACATTATATTACAAAAATATTTGCTTTTAAATCCACAGTGGTCAAAAAGTATGAGTTTATTTAGGACCATGATGCTTTAACAACATCATTTACCGTTGTACACACTTATGGTCAAGATGAGGTCGTTGACCACCTGCTCCACATTATAGTTTAACTTAACGACCATTATGGATTATGACAGTTATTTTTGTAATATTGAAGGAATTGCTTCAGAGTCTGATAGAATAGTCTGATATAAAAAAATTACAGTCACTGAATAGAAAAACAATCTAGGAGCACAATGGATGTGGTGACAATAGTTGTGTAAAGGTTAAACGCCCGAGTTGAAAATACTTTCTAAATTTTTATTCAGGTGGATTAAAAATACTTGTTTTTAAAGTACTTCGGGAAACCAAAAGGTTAGAACAGCTGGCATTCTGCCTCCAGAGATCAGGACTTATATCCAGTTATAATCCAGCAACTAGCCTATTTTGAAGAAGATGAAGAAGAAAAGTACTTAACTTTTGCAATCAAGATCTCATATCTCTAAGGGTGAGGAAAGGAGATGTTACACCATGTATTCCAGTGCATCCCTTCTCCTTTCTGGCACATCAACGTTGGGGATTGGGCAGGAGAGAGAAAAAATATATTTTTTAAAAATTCAATGATAAAACAATGGAGCATCGAGCTCAGATGACGACATCTGAGGCGATGGCCTCGAGGCGGGAGAGGTTTATATTTAAGGACGGGTTTTTCAAATGCACGCCATGTATTTTTATTTTTCCCCACCCCTCCATCAAACCCGATACAATATAATCTTCGTCCTCTGGTGGGGAAGGGTGGAATTAAAGAGACAAAAAAGAATCGCTAGCCGTCTGGCAAGCGCGTGTTTTCATTTCGTTCTCTCTCTCTCTCTCTCTCTCTCTCTCTCTCTCTCTCTCTCTCTCTCTCTCTCCGCCCAGGGTCCAATAAGGGATTTCTTCCTCGAGCCGTGGCGAGCAAATTCCAACGACCCCTTCCTCTCGTGACCTGCTTACTTGGTTGCTCGCTTTTGGGAGGGAGCTTAACTATTGAAGGAGTATGGAGAAAGGCTCTTTGTTTGTTTGGCGACTTGCGTACTGGAGAGTGAGAGAGATATCCTCTCATAACGCAATATAATGCACCCGGATAGAGTCAGCGGCTGCTCCGGCGATTCTTTTGCGAGTGATGAGACGAAGGGGAGAGGGAGGAACAAGGTTCCGCAATTGACCTCAAGACTTACAACATCGCCAGAACGGCCAAGGGGATTAACGCCTGCTCTTACAATAGCGGACGATGTTCCGCGAGGAGAAAGGCTGCATGTTGAGATCTTGGACCGCGGGACCCTTCTCTTTACTGATAAAAAATACACGGTGACTGACACAGCGGTGATACCCTGCGGCAGTACCGGTTATAGCGCAAAGATAATGGAGGAATGGGGAACGATGGAGCATTGTACGCAGCTATACTCACCTCTGCAAGGGAGACTTTATTTCAGGCGCGTCCTCCCGTAGCCAAGGCAAAAAGTCATTATAAAAAAATTACTTCAATACGTAATGCTGTACCATGCCCGAGGAGATGCATTTTACCAATGTTCAGTTTGTACAAACAAAGTTAATTTCATTCTAATTAAATACGTTTAATTCAGGTAAGATTCAGATAAAATTCTGCCTTTTTTCTTAACAATGATGAACTCGATCACAAGGGGATCTCGCGACAATAGTGTATAGAAACATAATATAAACTATTTTATGTGAAACTGAACAAGTAGATAGAGATATTGGAAATATAATCTGGCATCCAGTCGGCCAAAATATTTTTCAAGAGAGTATTTCCTATTCCTTGCCAAGTTATGAATAGAAAAGCGTTAAATAATATCAAAATCTGCCATAGCGACGATAAGCATATGGATTACTCATACGGGTATTACATAGATAATCCTCTCTCTCACTCTATTAAGGCTTACGCATTAAATAGAACCGGTTGGGAGATAAGACAAACCTATATGTACACATCAGGACTCAAATCTAGAACTGTCAAGCAGAGAGATCGTCTCATAGATCGCGATCTTTTACACGGGTCGCAAGAGTTATTCGGCGAGTCTTAAACTTATACCTTTCCTTCTCGAACTCAAGTCAAAAGAGCTGTCACCCATTCCCAAATCGCCTAGTCTCGTCTTTAAAAAAAAGCTACCTAATTAGTACATGACAACATTCTAACGAACTCTCCGAGTCACTAGTAAACGGATTCCAAATTATTAAAAGACAGACTTTTAAATCAACAGTTGACCGAGTCACCGCATAGAATAACTGCAGGTTAGTACGTGTATGTGAAATTCACCCCGTTGAAAGTATTAGTAAGTTTTCGCTCATGCATAAATATTTGTAGTAGCATTAACTTAAACAGGGCACAGTATAATGATGGTGGTGATAACTCACCCCTTCCACCTACCCTTAAAGTGGCTTACAGGGTATTATGCAGACGTAACCAATCAACCCAACCCCACGAATAATCCGACATACATGTACAATATGATTAAGAATCTCAGAACAGACCCGGAATTTTCACTAAAATTCACCGGGAAATTTTTCTAAGGCAATTCTTTTATTTTTATTTTATAAAAATCAGTAGTTGTAGTCAAATATTCGCCGTATACTGCGTGTAGTCCAAACTCAGGAGACCACGTTATTCGTTTTATTGATTATAGGAAGTAAAAATGAACTAACCCGCAAGACTAATACCTCCCTCTTGCTTCCAGATAGCCGTGGTAACGACGTCCGAAAGATTTATTTTTGGTCAGAAAATTCAATAATCGAGCTTCAGAAAAGGCGAATAAATAATTCAATCAACATTTAAATTCATCAATAAATCAATATATTTTTATTCTTCCATTATCTCACGTATTATATTTTTCATCGAAGAAATTTCTGGAAATTTTATGCTCAACTGTTCCTAAAACGATTTTTTAAAAATTTTATTGGAATTCTGGCAAGCAACGGAAGATAGGTAAAATTAGGAGCAGAAACCTGAAGAAAAACGGAAAAAAGTGAACTGAAGAGAATGGAAAACTGTTGAATGAATTCCTGAAACAATGTACCAATAGTGAAAGAGTTAATGAGTCACGCAAGATATAATATAGTTGTTTAAACATGCTTGCAATGATTCAACACCGTCTAAACTTAAAAATATTAAATAATAAATGACTCAAATAGTATTATATACTTTTTTAGATTAGGATTATTAAAATCTAGCGAAAAAAGCTCTGGAATACAGTTTTCGTCATTATCTATAGCATAATCATACAAGAGGAGCTTGTCACTGTAAAGTGTTATGTCAATATCTAGGAAGATACAGTTACGAAAAAAACTAAGGACTATGCGAGTTAGCCATAGGCGCTCTTATGGCTCCAGATTGATCAGGGGATGAGTCAACCGATGGTATTTTGCTACATGGCTCTCCGGGTTTCCTCCGCGTAGCGTTACTTGCTACTGGCTGCATTTTTTCCAGTCACTCCAGCAGCGTTTTCAGGTCAGAAGTGTCGATGCCAGTTTTGGCCCATGTTATGAAAGGGGTTGTCCAATCGTGCCTACTTCCCGACAGGTGCGCAATATTGGCTGACTGGTTGATTCACAGGTTTTTAATATTCTCTTCCAAGTGTTTTTAATGGTATATCCGTGTTTTCCACTGAGATTTTCTGCATTTTTGATAATTCGTATAGTACGTACGTAACCTGAGAACTAATGTTAGTAGGAAGAGGCAATAAAACTGGTTGAAAATAAGGAAGCGTATCATCTGATTTAAGGGAAAAGAGCATGATCTTAAATGCAAGCGGAACTCCAATGATAACAAATGCCTCGGATTATGGATTATGATCAAAGAAAATGCTGAGCTATTGAATGATCCTCATTATTAAATGGACGTAGGCAACTACAAAGAAGTCCAAAATTAGCTGGGAAGGAAGATGTTTATTGGAAGAATTAATGGACACCTCCAGATTTGTATCGGTTTCTTGAACTCAAAAATACGCAGCAATGTGAACTGCTCAAATCATTTAAGTAGAACAAGGTATGGAAATATCAAGAAAACTTTAAATGTATATGCACTTAAAACCAATCTTGATATTGATATTCCATTATGATGGTTAAAAAAAAAAACTCTTTGAGACCAGATATCATAACATCAGTATCCAGTGTTAAAGTGAGGAACTATAGCGGAATGAAGTGGTTGCCAAAGAATATAATGGAGTCAAGAGATGCGTCCAGCCACTCTTCACTCGATTGATGAAATCTAAAGAAAATGATACTTGACGCCCCTAGAATAGGAGAACCCTTGAGTAGAAGATCAAATCTAACGCTATCTCCCTCGGTCACCTTCGCTTGAATAATTGCCTGAAATTTCATTCATTCCGGCGCGGCAGTTAATCAAGCAGAATACTAAGAACCAGATTGCGTTCAACTTTATGAGAAGAAAATGGAGAAATACTCATCTTTCCAAAATAACCGCAGCCGTCACGAGCGTTTGAACAAGTTTCCGAACTAGTGATAATTTACCACGCCTTTGGGATTAACCTTATGCAAGCTGGATCCCTTTCATAAAAAAGAACAGGTTGACAAAGGAATGGTTACAAAGGTTCGGGTGGTAGAAAAAACCGAAGTGAGAACATATCTACAAGTAATTTTCTTGATTCTTCCGTATAGCGTTTCTCTATAAGGTAGGCCCTTCATATTATTTTTTTTATAAATCTAATGTTCATCCGACTGTTATTTGCCACATCTGGAATTGATCGTACGTTAACTAAGCTACAATCAAAGATGATTCATGCTTCCTATCTATTTATCCACTCCACTGATCCCCACAGCCAAGATGTATCGTCACTTTCAAGCTAATACTAACCTATCTGCCAACTTTTTCATTTCTAGAGGGAATTAAAAATTTTAAACGAACTTTACAGCTTAAGTATTGTTTTTAACGTCTTTCATGAAGTATAGTCTTATATAGTCAGTTATAATCGGGGTTCAAGAAAAACTTCCTTTATAAACGAAGTAAGTTATTTTAGTGGTCTTCATTTTGTGTATAAAAATTAATCTCTTCATTGAGAATTAGTCGTTTAAAAATGGGATATCAGTAAAAGAATGGAAAATGTCTATATTTCAGCTCTAACTAGTCCGAGGTAATTTATCGGTAACAGGCTTTTGAAATTCGAATCGACCACATCAATTACGTTTTCATTCACACGTTAGCGTAAGATTACGCGTGGTTCCCAAGGGCTCGGGAACAATTTCCGGGACCCGAGGAGGTCGCTGCGGTATAACAAGGGCGAATGACATCGCACCCACATAAACCCTGCCAACTCCCACGGTTTATTGCCATAATGTATTAGATAGAATTTACCAGATAATGGAAGGGTTAACCGACTGCTCAAGTTTACCTTGCGGCCTCGGAATTTTTCTCGTCTTTTTCTCTTCGGGCATCATTGATTCGTATCGCCCTCCACAGACGAGGAGAGACCCCGCGAACATTTATATTTCATATCCACCCTTTGGTGAGTGAGTTAGGCAGGCCGACGTCAAATTCAACAGAACGGAATTAACTTCGGGGAGGCCTGGCAAAACGCTTTTACCCAGCGCCTAACTCATCCACCTCACCCTCATCACCGAACTAGCCTGGTGGTTCCAAACCTCACCACGTTTCCATCTTTTAATCTTTCATCTTATATAAAAAAAACTCGTAATTTGGCCCGTGGCACGTAATTCACAAGGCCCGTGGCCCCTCTTTATTTTTCACGCCTCCTGCATCGCCCTCTTGGCCGTCATTATGTATATTTTTCCCTCCCAACCTACCAATGAGACCTTCCACTATCCCTTCCCACCTTATCTCTTATAAGCTTCATCATAATCCCTTCCCTTAAACTCCGGGCAAAAATCCCCTTTCCACCCACTGCACATCTTAAAGCTTAATTCATCATCCCCCCCCCTTTGTTCATACTCAGCCGGGCTCTCCTCCCTAACCTAATCCCATCTCCTCCCATCCGTCCCCCCCCTCTCTCTCTCCCTCTCCCTCACGCCTTTTTCCCACGGCCTCCCTTGAAGTGTCTTAGTCTCCCTCCCTCCGAATACTTTTCCCTCCCCTCGCCTGATCCCCTCGCCCGCCGTATCTCTTTTTAAAACTCCCATCCCCTCAGTTTCTCGCCCTCGGGGACCGAACGATAGGTCGCGCCGGCACGGTGTTTATCGCACAGAACCCTTTATTCACTCTTGTTCCGTTTATTGCCTCTCCCAGCCAGCCTCTGCATGCTACAGTGTGAATTTTTCTCCTCCCTCATTCAAAATCCCCATGGGGGCGAGCGAATTTCCCATACCACGGCAAGCGTTGTATAGCGGTTGAAGTAATTAGGTTAAGTCGAGGCGGCGGTTGTGCCAAACAGTTACACGTGCCTCCATGCCAACTCCTCGGCTCCAACCCCCCACTTCCCTCCCCCCCCTCCCTCTCATCCCTTCCTCCCCCTCTGCCCTTCCCTGTACGTTTCTGTAGTTACCCAGAGGCACATCTACCTCACGCCACGTGACACTCCTCGCAACGGTCGTGAAGCAAAGGGAGAATGATAGCGACCTATTTCCAACCCCCAAGCCCTCATCACGTCACCCATCCAATATCGGCGTCTGTCTGTGGAGCGACATCGATAGAAAGGAATACAGACCGATGTGTTCCACATCACGCTCCCTTTTAGAGTTTTATGCAATTTGCAAGACATTCGGAGAATATTATTCCGACGCCTGCGAAGGACGGAAGCTTTGATGCAGCTTGTTCCGAGAATTTAGAATGCACAGCATATAATATTCCACTTCGCGATGAGGAAAACCTCACGATAGGACTGAAGCGTAGAGAGACATATGTCAGGAGATCAACCATAACTTTAATTTTTAATTGACATCGGAGTGTTTATATATATATATATATATATTTCGTCGGTGATTTCTAATATATATATATATATATATATATATATATATATATATATATATATATATATATATATATATATATATATACACGATGTGGATAGGATGGAGGAGATAGACACACAAAAAAAGAGACGATCACACTTACATAGCTAGCTTTCGGAACTAGTCCGTCTTCAAGGCGTATCACGGAACAAATGTCGTGTGCGCTGGTGAGGATAGGGGTAGGAGGGGCGGTAGGTTAGGGGAGTCGGGATGGGGGAAGGGGAAGGGGTTTTTCCCAGCGGTTGACGAACGGTTCTTGAAAAGGGGAAATTTTTACCAGCTCGTGTCTTGGCCGGAGAGAGCGGAAGGGGTCGCAGTGAGGGTGGGGGGGGGAGAGGGAAGGGAAGGGGGTAAATGGAAAACAACGGGGAGCGTGCGATTAATGTATTTTATTTAATCCGGGCGCGGCGTACGATTTTAGCAACCAGATTATGGCCAGCTCCTTCTGGCGCACTTCAATTAACGGGGCGTCCGGGGGAAGGGAGATCAATATTGCCACCTCAAAGCACTTGTCAAAGGACAAGCCATGCTTCCGCACATGAGTAGGGACGGGGAAAGTGGAAGATGGGTCTTTACAGGTGCACCGATGGTTATTCATTCTAATATTAAGGGGTGTAATACATTCGCCCACATAAAAACCGGGACATAGTTTACATTGTAACACATAAACTAAGTTGTGGGAGTCGCAAGAGCCGGAGGCTTTGATGTCGAACGGCGTCTCTGTGTTAGGACTCTGAAATGAGGATAGGGGGCGAAACATGTTGCACGTTTTGCACCGAGGTTTGTTGCATCTCTGTGTGGTGGGACGGGGAGTGTCATTCGATGTACCCTCTCGCGAAGAATTGGAGCGAAGAAGATTGGCTAAGTTAGGTGGACGTCTGAAACATACTGTGGGGCATTTGGGTAGGAGATTGGCTGTCGATCTGTTAGTATCTAAAATTGGGAATAAGTCTTTGAGGATGGTCTTGAGTTTTTGGACGCCAGGAAAATATGTGATGTGAAGATTTAGGGCGTCCAGGGGGGTGTCTTTTTTACGTGGGGTGAAATTAGCAGAGGAGGGTAAAATACGTTTTTTTAGAAGTGGCTCGGGATAATTTCTGTTGGATAAAGAATTGTGAAGCTTATCAAGGTATTCGTGAAGTTTTTCTTTGGAGTTGCAAATCCGGTGGCCACGGATCGACAGCGAATAAGGAATTGAGTGCTTAGTGTGTTTGGGATGGCAGCTGTTGTAATGCAAATACAGTTGTTTGTTGGAGGGCTTGATATGGACCGAAGTCTCAAAGGTGTTATTATTTGTGATGGAAATGTCTACGTCGAGAAAGGTGATTTGAGAAGGAGAAGTGGCCGATGTGAAGCGAATGGATGAGAACTGATTTAGAGATTTGAGGAAGTTCGCTAGGGTATCCTCGCCGTGGGTCCATATGATGAAAATATCATCAATGAATCTAACCCAGAGCTCCGGTTGTAATTCCTGGGTGGCGAGGAAATCACTTTCGAGCTTTCCCATGAAGAGATTGGCATAAGAAGGGGCCATTCTTGTGCCCATAGCCGTTCCCTTGGCTTGAAGAAAGAAACGCCCATTGAAAGTGAAGGCGTTGCGTTTCAGAATGAATTCAACTAACTTGATAAGGAAGTTGGTGGAGGGAATGCTAGGGTGATTTCTTCTCGAAAGGAAATGGGATATGGACTCTAGACCTTCATGGTGAGGAATCGAGGTGTACAATGAAGTAACATCCACCGTAGCCATGATGACGCTTTTGTTGGAGGGAATATTTACTGCTTTCAGGATGTCTAGGAAGTGATAGGAATCACGAAGGAAGGAAGGGAGTTTAGCAACTATAGGCTGCAGGTGATAGTCCACGAAGGCCGATATGCGCTCCGTTGGGGAATTGCAGTTGGAGATGATAGGGCGTCCGGGGACGCCTTCTTTGTGTATTTTGGGAAGGAGATAGAAATACGGGGTTTTGAAGTGAGTGGGCGAGAGAATATTGATGTCGGACTTGGACAGTCCTTCATCAGGGCCTGTTGAAATTAAGAAGTCATGTATTTCCGCTTGATACGCCGCAGTTGGATCTTCTGTGAGTGGGAGATAGGAAGAAACATCACCGAGTTGTCGCATTGCTTCGGCGACATAATCCTCCCTATCTTGAACCACAACGGTTGATCCCTTATCCGCTTTACTGATGGTAATGTTGGGATTGCGGCGGAGGCGACTGAGAGATGACAATTCCTCTCTGTTAAGGTTTGGGGCAGGAGTGAGGGAATTGAGAAATTGAGGATCTGACACACGATTTAGAAGTTGGTTGCAGAATACCTCGATTGGGTGATTATTGGCCAAAGGTTTAGGTTCATAGTTGGATTTAGGACGAAATTTGTTGATGGCGGGGTTTAAATTTGAAGTGTGGCCGTCGTTTTGTTTCCAAAAGTGCCGCCATTTGAGGTTTCTGCAGAAACTGATGACATCCGAGAGTAATTGTATATGATTGACTTTGGGAGTCGGTGAGAAAGTGAGTCCTTTACTTAAAACAGAGACATCATTCTTAGTGAGTGCAGTAGAGGAAAGGTTGAGAACATCTGACTCTTGCCCTCCGTCAGGTATGGAGTGGCCGTGGGGTGGTGGGGGTTTGTATTTAGGAGGGGTTGGCGGCCCCTTGGGCGGCGCCGGGAGGTTGAATAAGGTGGCGAGATCTGGCCGTTCCGAGAGGAGAGGCCGGGGAGGGGGAGTGGGGGGCAGTATTTGGGCGGGAAGAGAGATACCTCTCGCTAAATGTGAAACGTATAGGGCGGATAGTTTCTTTAATAATTTATTACGGCGAAACTCCTGTTTTTTCAGCGTTACAAAAATTATATTGTTAATGTGCGTAATATACTCCGGAAAAGAGCAGGTGATAATTTTTATCAAAGAGAGCCAATTCTGAATGTGGAATTCTCGCATTGAAGTATACTGGGCCAGGAGTACCCGGGTAAATGATAATGAAGTTTGAAACTTCAGTTGATAGATTGGAGAGCGCAATTGTGGAGGGATGGCGTCAATTGGAATTTTAATGGTGAGGCCATTGGGGGCTATTCCCATTGAAAGGCAGGAATTTAAAAAGAAAATATGATCATTGCACATAGATATCTTTCGGGAATTGAATTTGACTTGGGAAATCCAATGCGCCAATGGTTGGTTCATAGTCACGATGGTGAGTGGGAGGAAAATTAGGTGGGAGGTGACGAGATTAAGATGATATGCCTAGACACGATACTGGAGTAAAAACAAGAGGGAAAGTTAAGAGAAAGATGGGAGGGTTTAAATAGGATAAGGAAAGACAGGAACAGCGCACTTACGTAGGCGTAACGATGAAGAAGAAGATGAGCAGCGGGCAGCAAACAAATACGTTGATGGATTGGAGTCAGCCATGCGGCGATGAACACACGATGTGGATAGGATGGAGGAGATAGACACACAAAAAAAGAGACGATCACACTTACATAGCTAGCTTTCGGAACTAGTCCGTCTTCAAGGCGTATCACGGAACAAATGTCGTGTGCGCTGGTGAGGATAGGGGTAGGAGGGGCGGTAGGTTAGGGGAGTCGGGATGGGGGAAGGGGAAGGGGTTTTTCCCAGCGGTTGACGAACGTTTCCCGTTAAAGCTCAATAATAGAGAATCAGATGAAATGTAGACAAGCTGAGCTACTGCGAGCAGATGATTGTACGCAATATTTTACGAGGTGTGGCTGTAAAACAATGAGACTGATGCTACTACATAAAAACTGCGCATACAACAAAGTCGAATGACAAACAGCTGTGTAGCGTAAAGCCTTCTATTTCAATTTTTGTTCCGATTTCGTGTCTTTATAACTGTTATTCTGGCCGTGACATTCGTTTAAATGAGATGTTTGTTTGTTCTGCCAAGACAATGACAAGTGTGTTAATTGAGCAACGAATTGTCATGAAAGTTCATACGAAACTTGGAAAAACAGTCACTTAAACTTATCTTTTATTAAAAAAAGTGTATGGCAATGACTTTATATAACTTGTGCGAGATTTTGAGTGGTTTAAGCACTTCCAAGATGGAGGTTAAAGTTAAGACCGTTAAGGGTGTTAAAGATGACACACACTCGGGTCGTCCTCTCACGTCAAAAAAGGATAAAAATATTGAAAAAATTGGTAATTTGGACTAATTTGACCGCCAGTTATGTATTCGTGCATTACTGAAACTGCAAAATTGACGATGGCTGCTCAAGGGAAATTTTACGCAAGAATTTTTATGTGCAAAAAGTGTGTACGAAAATGGTGGCAAAAATTCTCTCAATCGAACAAAAAGAAGATCGTGACAATGTTTGCACTGATATTTCAAATGCCATTGACCCAAACTTCTCAAAAAGAGTGGTAACATGTTATGAATCTTGGCTTTTCACTTAAGATCCAGAAAATAAGCGTCAATTCATGCATTGGAAAAACCGAGTTTCACCGAGAGCTAAAAAATTTCGAAAAAGCAAATCAAAATCCAATGCAATGACGATTGTTATTTTCGGCATTCATGGAATTGTGTACCTTCACTGGGTTTCTGAAGGTAAAATTGTTAATTAGCATTACTCTCTGGAGGTTCTTGCTCAACTGTGTGATAAATCAAGAAGACTCAAATATGGAAGAAAAAGTCATGGGTTCTTCATCGGGACAAGGCCCTGGCTCACACTTCATTGTCTGTGAAGACGTTTATAGTCAAGCATAATATTCCAGTGCATGACCATCCGCCTAATTTGCCTGACCTGGAACCAAATGACTTTTATCTGTTCCCCAAGGTCAAATCTACATTGGAAGGAACAAGATTTTAGACCGTTGACGCTGTGAACGGAAAAGCGGCACTCGTCATGAAAGAGCTCACGGATGAGGACCTCAAGCACTGTTTTGAACACTGAAAATTCGCATTAAGCGGTGTAGAAATGTAGCATTTTTTTAGCATAACCCCCATTTATTTTCTCTTTGGACAATTTATCCTCTGCGGACTATTTATCCTCCGACATAGCCGAAGGACTTGCCCGAGGCGATCCAGCCAACTCCAGCCATCTCCGCGACTCAGCATCTCCTGCCAGCAAGTCCTGCCTGCAACGTCCTGTCCGCCACGTCCCCTCACCAGATCCTCTCTCGTTTACATAGCAGTTGGAGACGGAAGACTACGAGGATGTGCTAAGGCAGAAGTGCTGGGCACAAAGACAAAGAACCAGAAATCTGCGATCGGAGATGAAAAGCAGTTCCTAATCTCCAATTGCAATCCTACACCGCATGTGTCCCCATTCCACAAAATTACCTCCCACCCAAGGCTGCCAATCACCTGTTCCCCTTACTCCCCCTCGCAACTTTCACTTTTGACCTTGCCGAAAACTTCCCCTCCGAGGTAACAAATGGCCTCTTTTCCTCTGCTCACCCTTTCCACTCTCCCACCTTCTGAACTTCCCCTCCTACGACGGAAACCACTAATCGGTCTCTATTGATATTGACCGTGGTCTTGAGAGGTTCTACTCTTGCTGTCTCGTATAGTTGGTGATTGATTTTGAAACTTAGACGTCAGAACACAGGTTGGCTGACCCTTACTCTGTTTGTACGTGTTAAGTTGTTGAAATATATTATCTTTCATTTGGTGGTAATTTTATATACTTGATTTTTCCCGATTCCTCCTGTTTCTCTCACTCATATTTTGGGAAGAATTTGTTTTTAGGGCATTCTCGGAGAGAGACATCTTCGACTCTCCCCTCGATTGCTTCAGGGATAGAGATGGAGTGTATATTGAAGGCGATAATAATTATATATGTATACATTTAAATTTAAAACATTTAAAGCAGCAGTCTCGTTATTTTATGACCACACCTCTTAGTTTTTTACTTCAGGAACTATCAGGATATGACATGTTATTTTTATCTTCGTGAAGTTCTGAAGTTTTGAGTTCGACAAGTGTACACTCCGCTCATCCATGGAAAAAGATAAAAACGGAACTATTAGGAAAGTATGGTAGAATTAAGAAGTGAAAAAAGAGGTTTAAAAGTGATTAATTTAGCAATATCTTAGGGAGAGCAAAAGGAGGCAAGTAACGAATACAAGAACAATAAGAATATACTGAAATCCGAAGTGAGATACGGCAAAGGAAAGAGTACTTGAGTGTTAACTAGCACAATGAAGTGTGATACGGAAGGGTATAAAGAGTTATATAAGTAGTGGATAAAAAGTCCAAAGCAGATAAAAAAGCATGACGATTAAAACTGGAAATGGAGGTGGCAGGGGAACAGATGCCTTAAGGAACAAACGTAGCGAGATCGTGTGGGATGAGTGCAATGAGAGGGAATTTTGCAGAAAGTATTTTAAAGAATACTACGAAACGTGCAGGCAATGAGGATTAGACTTGTAGATGAGTATGCGGAAATGTCAGCATTAAAAAGGTTATTGGAGAGAATGGATTCGTAACAAATGTGGGAGGGCTTAGATGGATTAGCCAGTGATATACTCAAGTCTGGGTATTAACTGATAATAAATCGCTTGTATAAATTGTAGAATTGAAGGTTAAAAGCTTCTATTGTTACAACGAATAGGAAACATGTGATAATAGATCCAGTATATAAAGGGATTGCTTGGAAGACCAAAATGAAAAAGTTATAGAACAATTAGATCATAGAGTATTCAAAAATATTTTGACAGAATATGGATTAATACACCAATGCATATAGTACACTGGGTTAATTCCTGGTAAGGAATTAACCCAGTGTACTATATGCATTGTATATGTATACTATATGTGTGTTGCAGTAATCATCTGTTTGCACTTCAACAAGTGCTGGTGGAATGTATGGACTTTCGAATGAAAGTTTTGCTGCTCATTCAGGGATTCAGAGGGACATTTATTTTTAAGTATTCTACCAGTTTAGCTAGGTTTTGATGAATGTCAGAGAATCTCCTCCCGGTCCTCTACACATGTAGGCGCCAATCCCTCTCCAGTGTATCCTTTTTTGCCTCAGCATACGAACTACCCTTCTTCATCCCGTCCATGAAACC
This sequence comes from Ceriagrion tenellum, assembly GCA_963169105.1. Classification (NCBI taxonomy): domain Eukaryota; kingdom Metazoa; phylum Arthropoda; class Insecta; order Odonata; family Coenagrionidae; genus Ceriagrion; species Ceriagrion tenellum. The sequence continues at coordinate 6,049,240 of OY720637.1, forward strand.
TATTCTCTTTCTTCCCCTTCCCCGCTTGCCCAACATCCTTCCCTCTATCACACATTTGAGCAACCCACCATCCTTTATAACATCCTTCAGTCATCTACCCCGCCTTACCCGGATTTTATTCAGAAGTTTCCTTTCCTCGCCCACCATCTCAAGTACTTCCTCGTTAGTCTTCCTTTTCGTCTACCTAACCTTCTCCATCCTTCTCCACACTCCTTCTCGTGCTCCGTTCTGAGGGTCCACGTATCTGTCCCATATAACGCTACGCTCCATATCAAGCTCTTCACCAGCCACTTCTTTGCATCCTTACCCAATGTTCTCGTCATCAGCTCTCTTTTATTGCGAAATGACTCCTTAGCTAGCACTATTCTCTTCCATGTCTTTGCTACTATGCCCGTTTTCCTCTAGCGTACTACCTTAGTAAATGAGTTGTTCTACTTGCTCGAGTTTATGTCCTTCAACTTTAATCATCAGCCTCGCTTTATTTGTCCCACAGAATATCATTACTTTTGTTTTTTTTATGATTTATTTTAATCCAGAATATTCCGCTCTGTGTTTATAAATTATCTGCTAAAACTTGTAGTCCCTTCGAAGACCCACTAACCAGTGCCTGATCATCCGGAAATCGAACCAACTTTATCAGATTCCCTCCTACTTTGATTCTGACCTCAAATTCATTCCATGCCTGTCTTATCGTATCCTCAGTATAAATGTTGAAAAGCAATGGCGACAACGGGAACCTTTGTCTTACCCCTCGACCTATAGTTGCCCATCCCGATTCACCATCAGCCACCCTCACCTGCACCCTTTGCGTCATACATAAGTTTCGGATTAGTTTCCTGTCTCGCCGATCTATTCCCATTTTTCCTAGTATTTCCGCTAGCTTATTCTAATTTACCCTATCAAAAGCTTTTTTAAAATAAATAAAGTATGCGAAAACGTCCTAATTATACTCTATGTTTCTTTCTATAAGTCTTCTTATCATCGCTATTTCATCCCAAGTTAACCTTCCCTTCCGGAACCCAAACTGGTCATCACCCAAGTAGTTATTGGCCTTACTCTCCAACCTTCTATCAATTATTCGAAGTAAAACTATGGCTGCCTGTGAAATCAAACTGATTGTCATTGGAAAACGCTGGGGTCATCGGAACGTTCAAGCCCTACCACTACCTCAAGGCTGTAGTCCATTGGAAAGGCAGAGTGGCATATAAAAGAGTAAATAATCTTTAAATGATTGAGCGGAGAAAAGAGTGAGAGGGCAGTTATTGCATGGCGTGAAGGTAACGCATGATAACACTCAGGCATGTTTGAGAGTTATTGGGATCTTAAGTGTCTGATTTGAAATAAAACCGCGTGAAGCAAGCATGCCTCTCTCTTGGACAACAACTTTGGCATGGTGGCAGTATTCTCTAAACCTAACCCTAACGGTATTCCATATAAAACTAACCTTACCAGTATATCACTTAATAATTTAGCAAGCGTGTGTAGTGCCACCGGGGCTACTCAATGTTTTTAAAGACGTTTGAGAGATATGTGTAATGATAAGACCGGTTTAATGGTTGGAGATGTGTATCATATCTTGGAGTGAGTTTTTTGTCAAGGGAAGATATAATTACAGCGCAAAAAAGTATTCTCATCCAAACAATATTATGTGCCACCTCTGTCACATACCTTTGAGGTGGGTTGCAGAGAATATGTGGATGAAATACGTAGATATGGCAGCAAAACCTGGGCATGTCAGAATTAACAAAAAAGAGAGGTAAAATTAGTGAGAGAACGGTACTTGAGAAGTGTTTGCAGCCAAAGTAGGATAAATCGGGTTAGAAATGAGTGAATGATGAAAGAATGAGGGTAGGTTGCTCCAGTTGCGGACATATATGAGAGGAAGACAAGAGGTAACAGCAATAAATTAATTTTTTGACTTCCCCTACCCCGAAATGGAATAGCATGATGGGTTAAAATACATGAATTTTTACTTTAATGATGATACAATGTAGAAAAATGGTCATAAATATTTGGAGTATATCATGGAAAGGAATATAAAAAAGTTGTCTATCTTTACTTTTATAGAAAAAGTTATTTGGCGAACCTGGAAAACGCAAAGAAAGGTCATTACAGCGTTTATATAGGACGTGGAGAATGATTAAACTTTACGAAGATTTGAACAGAGATCAGAGGATCGGAGGACGATTACGAGGAAAGCCAGGATCATTCAAGGACTGTTGGGTTGACGACGTTGATGAGAGGATGTGGTCAGGATAAAATAATAGAAAATATTCAATATGCGTCAGTTGAAATAGCAAAGGACAGGACTATCAAACAGAAGAAGTACATTGCTCACAGTGAGATAATTGTTCTCCATCAGCGCAAAGAAAAGAAATGAAAGAAAAGAAAGTCCCAACTAATCTGCCAAGAAACTTCAGTGAGTTTCCAATTACATCGAAATGAATTCCACTAGACCCCTTCTCATTATCCTAATCACCATGACCAATTATTTTCTTGAACTGCTGCGGTCATAGTTACATGGATCAAGCATCTTAAGATTCAAAGTATTAAAACAGCCTTTAAACAGTCTTTATTTGACTAGTCGTTTTATTGTAAATGCGCAATAAAAATATTTTAGAGCAATGAAAAGTAAGAGAGTGAAGCGAAGGATATGCGAAATAATTTGATAACGTTGAGAAAGGAGAAATCAGGAAAGTTGAACGAAATGAATTAACTAATCCTAGAAAAGTGAGGGAAACAAGTTTATCACCGTGCATTGGGGTGAAGCCAGTAGAGTTTTTGAGAATTTTAGGCACTCGCCTTTTTTTCTCCTTCAGTGATAGTTTTACAGATAATTTATCTATTAACTAATTGTTACACATTTTGAATGTCACCATTAAAACCGCTTCAAGCACAGAAAAAAGAGTTTGCTTTGTACTAAATTCACCCCTCAAGGTAGAGATACATTTTAACTTAAGAGAGAAAACAAGTGAATACCTTTTGGCCAGAGAGAGATGCCATTGGGACCTCATACATGAAACAATTTATTTCCCCTCCCTGTGATTTCTGCCCTGGTAAATACCCCACAAAAGGCAAAGACAATGGTTACACGTAATCCTGAAATACAGATTGTCTCTGAAACCAACAAGGGCATTTTGGAGGAAAATTTTCAGCGTAAACTGAAAGAGGTGTCCGATGCCAGTCAAAGTATCCAAGGATGTCCGCAAGGAACCTTCTCTGAATGGGAATGCAATTGTGTTGTCCACCCGCAGGCCAAGTCGTTAATAGTCACGACCTTCCTTTCGTTGTGGCCTGACCCTTAAACGTGAGCTAATTGCCTCTCCAGTTACGATCCCATCCCTTATACCCTCCAACCCCTTGTAACAATATTCCACGCCCCTAGTATCTCCATTTATCACATATCTCTTTCTCTCTCGGACTGCCTATTGTGCGTGCTTTGGTTTCAGTCCACCTCTTCCATTCTTCTCCGCATCCTGGCTCCTTTTTTCCATCCGCTGCCAATTGCATCATTCGCCTTCCATGCCTCTTTTTCCCGTCTCACTTCCTCCAAATAACCCTCATTCCCCATCAGCCACCCCTGCCATTATCAACCACACCCACCAACCCACGCAGAGCATCTCCATTTCCCTCCCAAATGCACCCACACAAACACGCCAATTACTCTTCGCTCATTCTCCTTTCGCAATTTTCCCTCTTCCTGATAACATCACGAACGCGAGTTCTCTCGTTTGCCCTTTTCCCACACTTATTTCACCGTTGAAAACGAAGAGGACACACAGGGCTTTTCGCCGCATCTTCCTCCAACCTCTAATGGGAATACTCGCACAAACGCGGCATCATTGAGGAAAATCATGCGCTCCCGTAGATGAACTTTTACAAGCATAAAATAATAAAATGAGCCGCCGAGGGAGAAAAGAACCAAACGTAATGCTGCGAGCATAAGCTTAGGTGTATAATGAATTGGAAAAAAATAACTTAAAATGATGAGGATACGGGAAGGGCCCCTGAAGGCTCGCTCTCACGAGGGGAGTTCAATGATTCAACTCTCAACTACACTGAGGGAGAAAGGTGGAACGAAGGGAACCTGCCGCTTCCACAGCGACTGTCCCCATTATTCAAACCTATGCTTTTTAATTTTAATTTTTAATTGTTGTTTCAGTCGCATTTTTACGAGTACACGTGCATGGGATCCCAGGAGTGGCTGGAAAAAATGGAGAATTGACTCTCCAACCCGGAATCTAGGTCACCATTGGCTCATAATGGAGGCGAGAGGAAAAATGAAACACGAAAATTTATGAAAACGCATTGAAAAGCTATCACCCCGTGAGCAATGAATGCCATTAACGAGTAACGTATATGAAACGAGATGACCCTTCAGTTTTACATTACACACGTAATAACGTTTCACGAAGCCCTTTAGCATTCATCGACCATGAACTCAGCGTTTGGGCACGGCCCATAGAAGTTTTGATTATGGCAGAGTATAATAATTATAAAAAAGAGTTAAAATAACGGTTTGGTGTAGCAATAGGGAGTAAAATCACGTAAATTTAAAATAACGTATCGGGTAAAAAAAAATGAATGAAATATTTACCTAATACAACACTCATTCAACTAATTTCAATCATTGATGGCATTTTTTCAGAAGTTTAAGGATCTTAACAAACCACTCTGAGCTAGGCAAGAGTAAAAATGTGGCATAACTGAGGAACTATCCCCTACCGAGGTTCAGTTCTATCATAGTGATACACAAAGGTGTTTTTAAGGAACGTATTTTCCCGAAAATTTACTAGACTAGATGATATGTGCGTCCATAAAGTTATTACTCCTCCAATATAAATTTCAGAAACATATTTTGTCATAATTATGACCCAAATGAAACATTCTGTAAAAAGCAATTGTTTCATTTTCAACTACTCTCTTTATTTTCTTCAAATTGAACAGGCTTAATTTGATAAGCTTCCTTAAAATAAAAATAAAACGATTTTTCCAATGTATTCAACAACAAATTTAGCACGAAATTTATTGGCCTCGGACTGCCAACAATGTAACCTCTCCAGAACGCTACTGTATGTACCTATGAAATGTCGTAATAATTAAAAAAAGATAAGATTGATCCGTACCGTCAGACAAAAATAAAATAATTCCTCAATCCTTGAGCGTCGTCCGTCATTGATTCAATTCAATTTAATCACCGCCTGTTGGAACGAGATGAAAGCCCAGCAGTCGAAAAGTATTTCTGTTTCTCTCTCCATGCCTTATACGGCTCAATTTACAGTTCCCTCTCCATTGCCCTCAATCGCCCACGCAAAAGGATAGTTACCACCGACTCCTCTTTCGCATCCCTCTCACTCTTTTCGTCGCGACGTCTTCGCTCCGAACGCGACAATTCCGCGAAACTCCCGTTCCCCCATCTCAACCCTCCCAACCGACCCTTTTGACGAATTCACGCCCCTTCCCACCCCCCGGCGTCTCTTCAACCCAGGCCATTGCCGCTGTATCCCAACTCCACTTCTGACCGACCCCAACTAAATGTTGCACGGTGGACGGAGCATTAAGGCCATACGTTGCGCGGGGTGTCGTAAATGTCTTTTCTCTTTCCACACATGCTGTCCCGAGGGGACCATCTCCCCAAAAAAAGGAGGCCAATGTAGACCCACACCGCAGCCGTAATGGAAAGCCTCTCCCTTTTCTCTTTTTGTTCCTTCTTTCCTTGGGGTCAATTCCGCCGAAGATCCTCCCGCCTCTCGCGCGCGGCGAACTACGGCGGCTTATGCAGGAGGCCTACTTGCGGGTCGGTGGGCTCTCACACTGTTTCCTCCGACACGGCGGAAGCTTTTAAGGATTGAGCAGTGGGAAGGTCGCTGCAACAAAAACATCCTCCCTCGAGGGAATAAAATAACCACAGGAGTGAGAAGAATGAGGCATTCTTTTAGCAAAAAGCACTGTTCATTACAAAGGAAGAAGGATCCATATCACCTCTCATGAAGAATAATAATTCAAAGGAAGAAGCTATAGTTTTGGTCCACGAAAATGGGAGAAATAGGTCCTTTAGGAGTTGAACTGGGGTACGAAAATCGATAAAATGGATCAGAAAAAAGATTTTATAAAGAGAAATAATAAGGTAAATCGGAAATATTTTTGAAAAAGACAAAGAGGACTTAGTTTAAATACATCCGTATTGCAAATAAATTTATCTGAGCACTTTTATTTTTTAAGCAGTAAAAATATGCTTAAGTAAGTCTAGAGACAGAGAGTAAGCCAGTATGGACGTCTGAGGGACCGCCCTAGGAAATTACATTTTAAAAAGTCATGGATAAATTGTTTGGTCAAAGTGAAATTCTCCCTCCAAATCTTTTTCCGATATTTCCAGGGTCAAGAGAGCAACATGCTTATTTGAATTGAATTCATAAGAAGAAAGTTTAATATACCCAATAGCAGTACATTTTCATACATATTTACCGTATATAGCGACCGTCATATACAGACCATATTGGTCCCTACAATAAGGAATCTTTCTTGCTGATAAAAGCTTTCCGGATTCATCAAGTTCATAAATAATAAATGGCCTGTGTCGTGCGTTTTCTACTGTGCCTCGACAAGAGCTCTTAAAATTCAAAGTAATATTTTCTGAGCGGTTTGTATTACCAAAATATTTGGAACCTCTCCAAACTTGTTCACATTTTCAATTGCACTTCTCTCAGCTCACCAAGGAAAATTTTAAGCTGGGACGCTGAACAAGAGTAAAAGAATCACTTGACTTTGATCTTTCACATTATGACATAAACTGAACGAGCATATTTTTGCAACGGCAAACTGTGACTTTGCGATTGAAAGTAACAAGTTGAAAGAGAAGGAATAAAAAGCTATTCGAGATCATTGATGAATGAAAATAATCATTCAAATTTCACCAATAACACATAGTGCGTATATTTTATCGAGATATACCGATTTGCATTGCTTTGAATTTATTCTTTTGAGTCGATAAGATAGGTATGTGACGTGAAGCATATCGAATGGATATACATAAAAATAAGAGCATCATGGAAAATTCTACAACTCCAATTCCTGCGAAAATATTTTTCAGACATGGGCTTTGCTATGACAACATATACAGCCAGAATATTCCATTTGATGATAATGAAATAGTAATTCGCTCTCGTGCATATATTTCACAGTAACTAACAAAGTGATGACAGAGAAAGCGCGGTATTACATCAACATCATTTTGAAATACTGAGATATTGTGATTTCATTATTTAACTACGCTAATGGACTTCCTTTATGAGAATTCCTGAGCATGTCCGATGATGATAGGTGTGCATTTAGATAGTGATTTCTCAACTATCATAGCATACCTCGAAATTTTGCAGGTCTCTACCATCCTGCATTATGCCTGCTATCACTGTTTTCAAGCCATGCTCTATCAATTGGTTCTTTAGCTAAGAGCGACCGGAGCAATCATTTGTGGATCTCGAATTCCGAAACCATCATCCCCTGTTAACGCTGGCATTGGGTATTTCCCGAGATAAGTTAATACCTGATTTCGCAATGGTGATGCGTTTGAGCTAAAATGTAGTACTAATTTTGAAAATAATTGAAGGAAATCCGTCGATTCTATAACCGCCGTACGAACCACAACGGGCCGTGAAGAACAGTATCTCAGACAGTGAAATTTATTCATCATAATTACCATGTTAGAGATAATATACCAATCAAGGTAGGGTAAAGAGGAAATGAGATAACCCATAATAATTGTCTAATTAATTTATAACACTCATTTCCAGTTTTCCCACAACAGCTCCTTGGGCATTCTACATCCGATGCATTAACGAACAGTAGTTGACGAACCGACATACAATAGTCCAGACTGCCGGACATACAATGGAACGAGCGGTCCTTAAGCTGGGCGCCACAGCCCGCGAGATTAGAACCGAAGAGCACAAGAGATGTTCGGTCTTTTCGAAAAATTTCGAGGCTACCGAGATTAGCTACGGCAGCCTCAAAATTTGCTGTATCTTCTCCATATTTGCGTCTGCAGCCACTTCTCTCTCTCTCTCTTCGTCGCGCACTTCGTGGTTTCCGTGTCTTCCGTCAGCAATCTTTCCGTTCATCGAAAGTTAGGTCTTTCTAAGAAAGACCTAAGGCTTTCCTGGTGTATGATGTCATTAAAGGTTATATCCGGAATTCATATATTTTTGACCATTTGAAGATGTAAAACATGGCCTGATGACGATGAAACGTCGGCCAAGATGAAGAGTTTGACCAGGTGGAAAGGTCGCGTAACCATTAATTCCTCTTTCTACTCCGCATTTATACTTCCATCTTCTTTAAACTAAAACTACCGTCCTTCCGCTTTGTCCAATTCTGCTCAATCCAATGCTACGCGCCATATCGTTACGTTACATATAGTAAGTTAGGCCTAGCGGTAGAAAGCGCCCAGCTATTTTTCCTATTTCAAACTACTCCATGATTCACATGATTCCTTGGTAAAAGCCTACAGATCCATCCTTGTTGTCGATATTAAGGTGTTAAGCATTTTTAGAAAAAAAAAGAGTAACAATTTTCTAAATTCTGCGTAAGCCCGTTGAATTTTTTCAAGCTTTATGCCTTTAGTAAAGATTAACTTTCACGAACTTGAGCCCAACTCCATCAAATACATTTATATTTACCAATACATTTATTTTACACAACTTAAAGTGCAGTATTTTGCAGTCTACTCTGGTCTGAATACGAAATAGAAAATAGTTGAGAAGTTTTAATAGGATTGCTCTCTTTCTAAAAATGGCGTCATTTTTCCCGTCGTCAAAGTGTGATTTTAACGTTGCAGAAAATGATCTGCTTTTACGTTCCTCGGACCCTACATATATTTTTAAACGGAATAAATTTCCCCAGGTTCATTTTACAGTTAAATTGCTCCGACATTAATCCTTCCGACACATCTAAATACAGTATTCTGTAGGTTCAGAACCCGAGACATAGTAACCTGATATAGTTTAAGGAAGAAGATGATTGCAAACTATTTGTGATAAAGCTTAACTCTTTGAAATACAAATAAAGCTGGCAATAATTTTCGTTCATCTACGCAAAGATAACGACTTTGATGCCAAAGAAGTAATTCCTTTTTAATAAAGTAATAGCAAAAACTCTGTAAAAGGACTGTATTTGCACGAGAGCTACTTAAATAGCCTAAATATTGCGCTTTAGACGGTGCAACAGTATAAAAGTATGTACTACTTACATGGTCAACAACTGTAAAACAATTTCCAAGATTTCAGTGGAAGTAGATTCTTTAATTGACTCATTTGCAAGTAAACAATATTGTATGAAATAAACATTTTCTAAGAGATATAAACATTTTCAAAGCGAAAGATGTGTTTTCTCCCTCTATTAAGTGAGCGAACTCATTAAGGAATCGATTGAATAATCAGCGATCCTGATAAAATACATCTAGAAACGCAACTACGACTACATCATAATACCGAAAACCACGTATTATTACAGTGGAGTGTATCATATGTACACACCTTGCGGTGGAGAAGAAGAACTATGCCTAAAAGTAATGAACGGAATTGTGTGCACTGTACCATGTATGATAAAAAAATGTAGTGAAGTACTAGCGGCTCGTATCTGTCGGCTGTCGATGCTCGAAGTACGTTGGCTATCCTGGGTCGTCTCTGGTAGCAATGAGAATTTGCAGGTACCCTCTCCATTTTCCATCACACAAAAACGCCTAGTTAAGTGGGACTGCATTATGGGAGTGCTCTTGTTCAGAGTCGAGGACAGAGTTCCTCCTTGACCTGACCTTGAGGACGTATTCGGTGAAAGAAGTAAGAAGGCAAATTTTGTGAAAAGGCAATATTGAATGGAGTACTTAAACAATTAAGTGATTATAGGAGTGAAGTCGCACGGAGGTAAAGCAAAGAAGAGACGAATGCATGGGAAAACGAGCTCCAACCTATGTATGAAGGAGAATGGGGACAGCTATCGTCTAAGCTCAGCGAACCAGAGAGCCTTTCGGGCATCAAAGGCTGATATCTTAAGTTGGCCGCCTAATGAACAATTATGAGATATATTGACTAAAGCCATTGGACAGTAATATCGTTTCAGTGTATAGTATCCTAAAGTTGTGGAACCATTTTCGTGATTATTTATAAACAATGCAGTATAATAACAATTTTGAGGCAGAGAATTGAAAAGGATAAAGTACCGTTTTTACTCTTTAATTACCAGCAGATCACCAGTTGAACACATATCGCTATTAAGTCACAAATAAGTAATAGCGAAATGGTTAAAAAAAAAGAAACGCGACAATGCATATGTCAAACAACCTCAAGTAAAAAGGTGATTAAAATTATCAGTGATTTTAGTTATCGAGTTCCTCATGGACGCCACAGGCTAACTTTTCCATCTCCATTACTCTGGAAAAACTTTTCATCGCTGAACATGGTGAGGTCCCGAAAGGATTAATCATTGGTGATATTTTTTGTGATAGAATCCAAACGGGCGGCCCTCTGGTCCTCGGTCCTCGGTCAATTTGGGCTTCCAGGCTGGACGATAGTGTCGCAGGCCTGCCTTGTGAAATATATTAAGCACTGTTTTTTTAACTACACTCAAGTCTTAAATCCCTTTTAAGAGTTGGTATGCAACCAACCGTCAAAGGAGAATCCATCACTGAGGCAAATACTGACTCATTCACGCTCTTTTCACTTTCCTCTTCGTAAGAGAACTACCGAGTATGATTACGATGCCTCTGAGTTGCGAATACCCTTGCTCCCCGCGGTGAATTCATTTTAGTGTTAGTCTTCCAACGCGAAGGAAGTCCATAGCACTGTCGGAGTTTAGTCCCACTTGACTTAAAATATAATTCGTAATGTACCAGACGTTTCTCATAGTCACCAATGACGACCCAGGATAGCCAACCTACTTCTGGCTTCAACAACCGACCTATACGAACCGCACGCGTGGTATCGTGATACTTTTTGAAGTGACTGTACACAAACGTTGAAAATTACCAGCGTATCTGTGACATTTATGTCGGGAATGGAATCTTAAGGGAACAGTCAATAAGGGCAGAAATATCGCACAAATTATTTAAATGCTAAAACCTAAAAAACTTAAAAAGCAAAAAAGTTAAAATATAGCTAGGGAAGACATTCACGTGAGATGACCAGAAAAGATGACTGAGGCTGCCGCAGACGGAAATTCATCTGAAAAGAAAAATCGATATACAATTTTTTAAATGTATGCTACTGAGTTATGTCAAGTCCACTTGACTTAGGACGAACCTTAATTACGCACTGGGAGAAGATGTTAATTAGTAGAGGATATAATTCCGTTAACGAGTTTAGGACTACTTCGATTAGCGCCCCACGAAGGCTCAGTAATTAATTTTTCAACCCGGACAGATTTCTTACTAAAAGATCCTCCAAGGTGGACGTACTTTCCGGAGGAGGAGGAGGAGGTGTAAGACAAATGCCAACTCTTATTTATATTCTTCTTCAATGCAAACTTTCACGGAGATGTGCATGAAAGTTTTTGATAGCCCGGTATTAATTAAGTTTTTTGTTCATTACGACCTCTTCCTACCACCCGTGAGAAATGCGTGGAAGCTGAAAAATCAGTCATTTCCACAAGTAAACATTTAGTAACGTATAAAAGAAGAAATTTTCAATAGACTTCTTTTAGGACACCGCTCAGAGAAATTTTTATGAGAGAGAAATTTTAGAGATAATTAAATGTGCGATTGATTTCCTCCATGATTACATAATATGTTTTACCAAATTCAATAAGCTAAAGAAAAACCTGTTCTGCGAATGTATTTTCTAAAATTTTATCCACGAATGAAAAGGACAGCGGGAGGCGGAAAAACAATATTTTTCGGCTAAAACTTATTCTAAGCGAATTTGAAGGGTAACTCAATCGCGATTTACCAAATGAAGGATCAGAGACGAATTCCTCTCAAAGCTCTCTTAGATAAAAACTCTCCAAATTGACGATAAAATTCATACATTTCAAGACAGCATATAAAAAGTGCAAACACATGAAAAAATGGATCTCGGAGAATTGACTTGAGAGTGAATTTAGTGATTTTGAAATAAGATTACATTTTTCTAGTAAAAAAGCAAAGTTTTAGCGTTAAATTTTAAAAATGGATTTTAATATTCACACGTGAAAATTTATTCCGGTCTCTCATCTTTTTCCCTTCATCTAATTTCTGGATTCTTCTTAACAGCTGAACTTATAAAATGAAAGAAAGTACCTAGTATTTCTAATAGATTCATTAGGGTCACAACGGTTTCAATACGTACGTGTCATTTAATAGACTCCGTCTCCGTCAATATGATCTTGAAAATGACGCGTATGCGTTATGACCACGGTCGACGGAATTGATCGCGAGGAAATAGAGAGTGTTTTTTTTTCATTTATCATGAGGAAATACGAAGAGTTCATTTATAAGTGGCCTTCTCCCTTGTGCAAACTTTAAATAATGCTCTTAAATGATATTTTTTCACTACAAATGCACACTTTCAGAATTACCTCTTAGCTTTCTTCGGAAGAGCAAAAGATTTGTGGGTACAAAATACTGCACACGAAAAGATGGTGGGCGTAAAAAGACGGTCAGTCACTTTCGAAGGCAAACATACCACCTGAATATAATAAGCGTATAAAATTTTTGTTTAGGTCAGAGCCCGTACTATGAGCACGTCATTCATTTGACCAAAAATCGGCAATACATCATGGAATTGAATAATTCTCATTCGCATTAATGCTCCGTTCGGATAAAGTCAATAACACGAGGTAGCCTTTTCTTTGCCTCCCTTAATAGCAGTTTCTATTCATCATTCAGCGGTGAAAAAGTGCTTGCAATAAAACGGTCGTCAGATAAATCATAAAATAATTTTGAGTCGTAACTACCCTGGGATAAGGTGGTGATTATGACCGCAATCGGGACACCCGAAAGGCGATACTAAGCTTACATTGCCTTTCTTGCCCCCATGATCCACGCAATGGCTTCAGAATCACTAACAACTCTTTTATCGTTATGCAGTGTTTTAAATAAAATATTTAGGATGCTGCTCTATCCGTAACATCCCTTTTCACATCTATCACGTCCTTAGATGGGCTTTTAGACCTAGGAGTACTCACATTTTCCTCGTTCAAAATGTCAAACCTATTATTTTATGTAAAAAGTATCAGTTTATCCTTTTCTATAACAGTTTTCTCATGTAAATACAAGAGTTTAGTTAGTATATTCTAACTTTTACTACAGAGCAGACCTCAACAACGAAGCATATTTTAGAAGCATTATTCCTGTTCTTAGGGCATGGTTTAAATCATGTAGAATACTAAGTTTTTTCAGAGATCTTATCTCGTGGGACAATTAACAAGGACTAGAGAGACGGTAATCGGATGAAAACTTGGCTTTTTTTTTAGGTCAGCAAATTCCAAAGCCAGATAAACTCTTGATTCATTCAACAAAAGAAAATGATCTTACCATTCCACTCTATTTGTGAGAACGATCCCGGTAGCTGACTGCCTCCACTGGTTATTATTAGGGCAAACTACCCGTTGAGGTAGGTTAAAATGGAAAAGAGTATGAATCCTCCAAACGTTTACAAGCGAGGGCCGCTACCAACACAATTTCATTCTTCATTTCAGCAACCTCTCTTCAACCTGTCCAAAAAGCCTATATTTACACGTCTCTTTTACCGCTTTCCCAATATCCTTCCCCACATCACGGTCTTCATTATCCCTTCGCCCCTCGTCGCCTCTTTCATCCACCTACTCACACTTAATCTCCACCAAATGTTTCCTCTCCTCACGCAACACATCGAGCACTTCCTTCAAATTTCCTTTCCACCAATCGGACTTTCTTAATGCTCCTCTACACCAACATCTAAAACTATTTCAACCTATTCACAAATTCCTTGTACCCTCCTACTTTTATGACTAGCTTTGTATTCGTAGTTCCAAAACAATCTAACTTAACAACTGAATAAATACCGTGTATATTCATGTCTAATTATATGAAACCCCAATCGATAATTCTCACGATGATAAATATTCACGCCACTTCACCTATTTCGACGATAATAGCTAATGCATCACATCCAAGCCGGTGTATTTTACGACTTTTTTATTTTAAAAGTATATCCAACATTGAGCCGAGCTCAAGGTATCACCCATAGACTTATGTACACAGGAATGTACAGGCGACTACATTTCCATAGGGCGGGTTTAACCAATTGAGTCGGGCGAGTGCACCGAGACACTGCGAGTTCAACATGGTTCTCCTTCTCTCAACTCCCCGAGAGAAAAATAGTTTTTGTAGTTTTCTTAGAAACGTCCTGACTTGCGAAATAATAAAGAAAATAAAATACTTCGTGCAAAACAAGTTGCACCTATGTCGAGAGGTCTGGTGCTTCCTAACAAGATGGAAAGGTAAGGTATGAAACGTTATGGCCAGAGGCGCTAACGAAGTTCTCTGAGCCCAACGTAGAACTTCGATGCGGAGGGCAACAGGCAAACTGTGCTCTCTGAAAATTACTGGGATTAGCACTCTCTAACACAAAGTTCTGAAGCCTGCATCCCCAACATTTTGTTGAAAGCTAATCCAGTTCCATTGAAATTTGTTCCAACCCGAGAATTTTTCTAAGAATTGAGAAGAGGAGTAATATTTTTACAAGCCTTTATTCATAATTATTATGTTCCCATTGCTTAGAGGCACAAAGAAGAAGCACAACGTTGGAAAATGTTGATAATTAAACAGGAAATCTGTGAAATGTAAATTGAATAATTTTATAGCCTACGAAAAAAGAGATTATTGCATAGTTCACCCTTTGATCCCGGGAACCCATTTTATTTAGGATTTTGTAGTTTAACTGGTTTACAGATGCTCCAACGAGTAACGAGTAACTTGTTTCAAAGCGCCATCCTACTCCAACGAGCTCAGTTAATTTTGCCTGAATATTTAGTTGATTACAATAGTTGCTACACATACTTTGCGTATTTAACGACCAAATTATCTCATTCAAAAATTAAGTGTATCTCTCCTAAATTTATAATTCAGATTTATCACTTTTTTGCATCTCTTCATGAGAAGAACAAGAAATAGGGATGGGATAAATTGGACTTAGCGGAATAAAGATAAACGGAGAAGAAGTACAACGGACATCAAGTGGAGAATAGTCCGAGCTAAGAAGGCAGAAAGAAGAACATAATTGAAAAGAAAATACAGGAAAAAGTCCCGAGAGGATAACCCAGGAATGAGTTCATGGACCAAACAAATAGGAAAATACATAGGAAGAGATACCATGAGGTAAGGGAAGAGATAACATGAGGGAAGGATGGAGGGATGCAGTCAACCAATCTTAGAGTTGAACATCCAATGATGATGATGATGCATCTTTTCTGCTCCATGCATTATTCTTCACTTCTTTCATAAACTTCTTGATATACATGGTCCAGTTCACATTCGTTACGAATGAAAAAATAGTCGAAAAACAAGACCTTTGAGACTCCCAAAGATGGCACACATAAAATAACTTAACTTAGTGAAAAACTGATAAACTACACGTAATGCACTGAACTCGGCAGCAATCGCTGTAGTATACGATGTAAGTACTGGTCACCCTCCTAGCTTACTATCATAGTTGGATGACGTCTAAGACGTCATCCAACATTGATAATAATCTACAAAAGTTTTTATTCACCAAATTAATCGTATCGTATACATTATTGACTTATGTCCTAGAGCTTTATAATAGCTTTAGTACTCTAAAACGAGGCAGTAGTATCTTCTACATTTCTCCGGGCAGTAATTGGAAATATTTTTGTCACTTAAATCTAAATTTTAATAAAAAACCTAGCATCGAAGATGAGACAATAGTGAACCAGAATTTTCTTTTATCGTTATATACACACGACGAGAGGCTGGAGTTAGCCATTCGGCGGTGTACACACGAGGTGATTGGGATGGAGCCAACAGATACCCTAAAAAAGAGACAAGCACTTACTACGCAAGCTTTAGGACGGCTTTGTCCACCCTCAAGGCGATACCAGATAAAAATGTCGTTGTATGCACTCAGCGCAAACGACATATTTATTTTTATAGTGCATATATACATTTGAATGCAATACTACGAATGTATAAAATATAAATTTTAATCATGTAAGGCCATTGAATTAATATCCAGAGAAATAATGGAGAGTATTGAGAATAAAAAAGGCCAAATTGAGGATCCGAAAATGCTTTTCTTTCAGCGTTAAAAAAGTTATGTCCAGTCTGAATTTTGTTTCCCATCGGATTTGTATTGCAAATTAACATTTCGATTTTTATGAATATGATTATTTGCTTGGAACTATGAATACCACAAAGTTGACATCTTTTGCGCGCAACGTGACGTCCAGGAAATGATAATATTTGAAGTCTGTGGAACATAATGACGCTAAATACTAGTTTTTAAGTCCATGGTGGTATGTTCCACCACGGAATAAGATGTTAATGCCTTTAGTTTCTGAAACAATAAGCTTCCCGTGCTTCAACTTGGGGATTCGAATGAAGTAGAGATTATGACATATGTAAATAAAAAAATTCTTATTGCGGAATCTATAAGCAACAGTCGATATACACCGTTGAAGGACATTTTGGACTTCTCTCAGGGGAAACTCCAAAATAAATTCAAATCCCGCGCAAATAATTCTTGCTATCCTAAAGCTGTAAGTGCGATTTCAAAGAATGGAAGAGAGACAGTATTCCGAGAAAGGAGTCCATAAATGGCACAACCACAGTTCTGGATTTCGACAGACGCTGAGTGAGAAGGGAGATAGGGGAGGATGAGAATATAATGATTTGAATAAGGGAGAGGAAGAAAGGAAAGGCCTAGAATAAGGCAGTACTGATCGGAAGTTGCAGTGAATGGAAGTGGGTATTTAGATATATTGGGGGAAAGGAGAAAGTAGAAGACAGTTGTAGCAGCAAAAAAAAGGCAATTTTTGATATTGCAGCGTCAATCAAAGTAGGGGCAGGAGGGTAAATCCATGACAAAACCACCAAAAGAGACCGAAAACGCCCTCGACCTCCACAATTACGACCAAATTTGCAAGGGGTGTTCTGTTTTTCTCAATTGCTGACCAAGACTTATTGTTTTGAAAACTAGTAAAAAGATTATCTTCAGCCTGGCCGAAGCTTAAATACCATAAACAACTTTCAATTTTGTTTTTAAAAAGTGGTTTTGGTCCGATCCAACCAATTTGAGAACTCTGTCGTCTGTGGACTACTAGAGACTTATGACCCAAATTTCAGCTCCATATCTCAATTTTTGACGTTAGTTATCGTGCGAAGAGACAGACAGACGGACAGATGGACACAACTAGATTGCCTCATAAGGTGATGCTGATCATTTAAATGTAATATACACTTTTCTATACTTGTCACGCCTCCTTCAATGTGTTACATTTCTGCTGGGACAATGTTAATACACCCAGACCACGAAGTGGTGTACGGGTATATTGATAGGGTACACCACTTCGTGGAGTACCCTATCAATATACAATACAGCCGTTGCCGAGTTACGGGACTAAATATTGAAAAACGATATGAATACAGCACTAAGGAAGTTGTATGTAATTTTCCTGTACTAAAGAATGTATACTATTCCGTTATCAATTCAAAGTAGAAGTATGATAATTATAGTAAGGACAGACTATACCTCTCAAGTTTAAAGTCTCATACGTTAGCGTAAAAGAAATAATTAGAGTGATGATTGGAGTAAAAATAAATTACTTTCTTTCCCATTTTTTCAACACTGGGAATAATTCCTTTTAGACATTTATTTCTTGCCTGAGTCTTACGCTGATTAAGTATTAGTGGAGGAGGATGTTTTACAGGCTATGTGAATATTCTGTGCCAAATTTTGAGGTCACGAAACAGGGTACTTGTTTCAAAATCTAAAAATTGAGCTTTAAGGAGATCATATTATGAGTAAGCCTTTAAGATGAATAACCGCTCACCATTACACATCACCACTTGAAAGCCAGTAAAATGTATCTCAGAGAAAGAAAAATATGGCTATTTCCTATAAGAATATAAAAAAATATTTCCAATTATTTTAAATACAAAGTCTATAATTTTTAGTCAAAGTTTGTGTACTTAAAAATTGGATTAGCACCCCAACGGAAAAGAGAAAACGTTTTTGGTTAACGCAAAATTAATCATATTCTTTTTCACCTTTTGCTCCTCAAATTCCCACAGTATGAACACACTTTTTTAAGACGTTAACTTTCGACTCTCCCGTGTCATTTCATGCAGTGTTTAGTACTCTTAAACGTGAATGTTGACAACCGCGTAGCAGTTTTTCCTCTTCGGTGACTATGCTCCGCTGCTTAATTACAAGCATTCGTAGAAATATTATTGTAAAAACCTTTGTGGCGAAATAAATATTTTTATTACCATTTACGTCGGATATTTGCGATTTAATTTGTAAAAATTACACCGAAAATTTGGGGATTAAGAGTCCAGTCAGAAAAGTATCGGAATAACCAAGATTTATGAAAACACTTACGATGGTTGTAATTAGTAAAATCCTTTAAGATCCGGATTTATTTTGCCTTGGATAATAACGGTGAAAAACGCCCTCTGTACAGTAACCCTCGAATAAACCACGAGCCCACTGTTCTTACCATTAATGCAAACTGAGCATTGACATGAAGGTTACGAGTGACGAGACGTAATAACTGGTATAATTATTTGGTCCGAAAGTAATATGCCATAGTGTTTGAAGAGATATACATATATTAATTTCACCTGATCTACCAGAGTGTATTATACAATCCAAATAATAGTTACTATTTTCAGCGCTGATTGTCTCACTTGATTATTGACAATGTCGTGGGAGCCGTTACTATGAGTATGTGCATTTACAAGAGGTCGGGTCAACACCTCTTTCAGCGTTCTCCGGGCCATGCGCCATCATTCTTGTGCCCTTGTATCCTCAATTCCATCCGTCCATTCCAACCTTTTTCCCTTTTATAGCCTCGTACGCTGCGCTATCTTGAATCTTACTTTTATTTGCTATGCTCCTCTGTAATTTCGCCTTCAACGGAACACCCTCCATTTTCTTTTCTTATACGCAGGCATTTCTGGAGCTGGTCCTTATTCCCATTTGCTGAATTTAATCTCCTTACTACGTGTTCCAGGCTCCCATCCAGCCTCTCCCAAAACCGTCTCATTCCTACCGATCCACATCCTAACCGTACAACACGTCCCGGGTAACTATCTCGTTCTTTTTTTCCACACGTTTTCCTACATCCCATCTCAGCCTCCGTTTTATCACACCCGCCTTTCCTTTGTCAGCGTTCTGTCCCGTGAGTGTAAGGTTTATAACATAACACGCCAACGTGAGATCCATCATAATCCCAGCCCACAAAACCCTCCACAAGAGCAGAATGAGTCCTCTTCCAAAATCCTCGCGCATCAAAAAGGAGAAATTTACTATATTTTCTCACTGGACGAAGGAGATTGATTTGGAGCAAGAAACTCAAAGAGGACCAGGTGGGAGTGATTCCTAGAGTACTCGCTTACCTATCCCGTGAAGTCCCGGCTCAGATTTTTCAGCGGAATCCCAGAATATCTGGTTGCTATGAGAGGAATAATGAAATATCATAACCTGTCGATCGTTTGGAATGCTAAACCGTGATTCTCTTAGCGCCATTGGTTAAAAAAAGGCCAATTTTAACACCACGTCTTTTTCACCCTCCGTTCAGCAAATAATTTTACCCCTATTCATGTTGAGGAAAAAACACTTGGTAACCTCCCACAGAATTATTTGCAGGCACAATGCATTTCACCACACTGTGACATAATCCTGTGCCATGATTATACCACAGTGAGCGCATGATTATGCCACAGTGTGGTGAAACGCGTCCTTAGAGCAAATTAATCTGTGGGAGATTACGAAGTGTTTTAATTCAAATGAATATAGACAACTTCCACCAATCACAGCCTGATACAATTCGATTTAAATTAATTCTACCCAAACACCTGCCCTAAGAGGCGAAAATGACCTCAATTTTTGGTCATCTGCCAAAATAGCGAACCGATAAAATGATCAACCCATGAGAGAAAGTCTTAATTTCTCCCGCTCGAAAATTTTTAAATTGTGTGATGCAAATATATTAGAATTTTTCATGCGTATCTCTTTATCTCGTTACTGGATTTTTTTCACTCGTCACTCTTATTCACCTGTTTCTTCCAAGCAGTTCTTTCATCGCCCCCGGACTCATTTTATCTCTTGCAGTTGTGGTTTAAGTGCGCCACGTTTTACAAGGTGGTCCAAGGCGATCCATTTTAGGTTTTCACCGCAAGGGCGCACCTAAACACACACTTCGTGTTCTTCGCCGTCATTTATTCATCTTGAGAGGGAGACACAGAGTAGTCACGGGACTTTCACACCCCTGTTCGCACTTTATAGCCTTCCTCTTTTCTCCAAGCGCTTTACACTTGATACACTTTACACTCTACACCTTTTTCCCAGTTATCTCCAACGCACAGAGCAATAAGGGAGAAGATCGGCTGGGAATACTTGGGAAGGCTCGCAATCTCCTCCTTCATCCTCCATCACAGGTAGGCTTCATATCACGAGAGCTTGTGTTCACATCCAGTGGACTGGAATTTTTCTTTTTCATTGGCATCCCGATCTTCCCTCGAGTGCTGTGAGGAAAAAAGTCAAGTTCATTGCTTTTCCTGTCGTACAGGACACAAGACCATAGACCAGTAGGGGCCTTTCGTTCAGTAGTAGGCAAAGGCAATGTCATGTTTCTATCCATCTGTCAGAGAATTTATTAATTCCTACCCATACAATCCTTTACTTCTTTCATTTGTACACAACTTAAAATACAATCGTAAAAAAAGTATCGAAAAAAAGGAAACTGTCACAGATTTTATAACAATGGATTTTTCAATAGAATTAAAGATAAATAAAAATTAAGAACCAATGTTAAGAAAATATTATGAAATAAGCGTAGACCACTGTAATAGAGAGCTTACTATACACTGATCATTCTGCCAGAATATGTTTCTCGTTTCATCCATGCATTTCAGCAGCAAACTTCTCGTTGGCATCATCATCACTATTTCAATCTGACGATTCGGTGAATACAGTCCATAATTATTTCCAGTTCATACCAAGCTTAAAAGTACCATATTAAAACTTCTTTTTTATGTCTCTAAGCACTAGTCTTGTGTAGGTATTCACTATTTTATCTTCATATTATGATCTTCCGTTCTAATTCAATTACTGTCCTAACAACCATATTCTGTCATTTGTTGGGCCAATATCTAACCAGCCTGATCCTTCTCGGTTGTAAGTCATCCAAAATGGCCTCACTTCTTTCGCTGCTATGAAAAAAGATCCATTTCAAATGCATTTCAACGAATGTATTCTGTTCATGAATAAATTACAGTTGCATGTTTTTCTGCCACGACGTCAGTATTTCGTCCTTTGGACTGGGTGTTTGAACACTGACCACTCTGCCTATTCCGAATGAC
Source organism: Ceriagrion tenellum (assembly GCA_963169105.1). Classification (NCBI taxonomy): domain Eukaryota; kingdom Metazoa; phylum Arthropoda; class Insecta; order Odonata; family Coenagrionidae; genus Ceriagrion; species Ceriagrion tenellum. Next base: position 6,070,793 of record OY720637.1, read on the forward strand.
AGAATGCTTGATCGTTTTTGGATCACCCTTGGTCCTACCTCCAACCCCTAGACGAAATTCCTTACCCAGAATATTCAGCTCTACCTGGGGCTGATAATCACTTCGGCTGTCGATCATCTAACCCAGCATCCATGACCTACTTCGGGAGTACAATTATTCTGGAGCGAAGTTTATGACATGATTGAGTCGCTAAACTCCGATGCATTCATCACCGATTGGGTCAGCACCACACCTAGTGCCTACCTACTGCCAATAATAAGCACGTGGGGAGTGCCAGCAATCTATTTTGGACTCGCACAAAACTGTTCCTCGCACAAAGATCATTTGTAGGGGTAAGGAGGAGAGTGACCGGAATAGAATTGGTTCCGAGGTGATTGACACTCCCAAACCCGACACTGACCGATCACGTTCGACTCTCGAGCCTTGCGAGGATTTTTTTTTAGATCAGCGGTATTATTGGATGTCGGACGGAGTGCGCTCGAAATGGACGTCTAGTGGAGTGCACTCGGGATGAAGTGGAACGCTGGACGGATTGCTCGTCAAACTGAGGATCCTCGGTCGCTTTTTCATACAGGGGGTTAGAGAGAGAGAGAGAGAGAGAGAGAGCACATGCCTGACGGTGGGGTTTTCCGCATTGCCTTTACCCACTCTGATGCACTGATTCGCTCACCTAGTTTCCGCTTAAGAAGCGCCCAAGGAGAGATAAATGTGAATAAAAATGTCAAAGGTTTACTAAAAAACACATATTGATGAATTGGTCATCAGAAGATGAGAAAATTATTGAGTCACAGCAGCACTTATGGGCCATAGACAGAAGAGAATTCAATGGCACGGCGGAAGAGATATCTACGTTTCAACTTCTACATCTAAATATTACCCTGAAAGCCACCTCAATGGGCGTTTGGCAGAGGGTGGGTTATCAATTTTATCACCAATATCCACTGTACTGTATAAGAAACATTCAGTAACATGCAATAAACAAATTTTTTTACTAGCCACACTAGTTAGTACTAGAGGCAGATTAAGAAAAAAGCATTGGGAAGCAAATCAACTAATCACATACGCAAATCGTCGACTTGCCTACGCCAAAGTCTCATTGGCAGCTGATATGGCCGCTTATCGATCGTAAACGACACTTCAAATTTGTCTAAAGGGCCCTAGAAAACCCAAACTTCACAGTTTTTTCTTATGACACCATGTTGGGTTTATTGTGCACTTTTAACATGTACACGTTTAAAAACGTACAGATAGAATACAATTTTTTATCAGGAATAGAAGGATTAACTTTGCAATTCCACGATGTAAAAGATTTATTTACGACCGGTTTCGCGGCAGTGCAGGTGTGTGCTCAGTGCAGCATCATCATCTTTTACAATGTGGAATTGCAAAGTTAATCCTTCTATCCCTGATATCAAGGAATTCCACCGAGTGAGGTCTGAAACCATCGTTTACAATTTTTTATAAATAAAAAAATTGGATTAATATCCATTATTATATTACCTGTCTCCCTCCTTTTTTCTTCGGCAGCTCAAATTTTCTACTGTGCCGAAGACCTCATCCAACCTCAATCCACCTCCAGTCATAGACGAAATCATGTCTAAAAATATTCTTTTCACAAAAATGACTAACAGGAAGAGATGTTGCGAATGGACGCAATTAGACCAAGTGAAACATGGACACATCTAGGAAAAAGTAACAGCAGAAGAAAGCAATTTGGGACACGATTATGGGTAGGCAATTAATGTAGTCAGGTATTTAAGGAAATGGTCAAGCGAAATTACATATTTAAAGATCTGGATGGGGAAACATATAAATAAGATTGAGCGAGAAAGATAAAGCTCAAGATAAACAGTTACAATGAGAAAGAACTGGAAGAAGTGTACTGAAGCAAAGAGACTAAATGTACAGAGAAAAGTGGCAGTTGGGATGTGAGAAGTGGTAAAAAAGCTGCAAATATGTAGAGATGGACTTTTCCAATTTTCGAGAGCGAGGCAACAAAACTGGATATTGAGATGAAATAAAATCACTTTGGAAACCATTGAAGATAAACAAATGAAGTCATTCAGTACAGTTATTTTCTTCAGGCTCCAGGGAATTCAGTCAGGTTCATGCAGACATGCTTGGATGATTTCTACTTTGATAATTTATGCGTGCTAATCTTAATTTATGACTTGTATGTGATAATTTTTCCATCGACCCCGTTTCAAATACGACAAATGGTACTTCAAATCCCGAGATGCTGTGCGAAGGAATACTGAAAACATACATGGTGAAACAAACTAATTCACATTCCGATCAAAGATGTTCAAGTTTCTGGTTAATTCTCAGAGGAAATGCCATTTCGATTGACCGGGGAATGGAACTGAATCCCACGATAATGAGAAATCTGTGTTTGCGTCTAAGTCAAGGCAAATAATATTCTCCCCTGCGAAATATTCACTTCGGTTCACTTAAGAGTGACTCCGTAAAAACAATACTGCGGTCGATTAGCATCCCTTTGAAATGAGTATAAACACATATTCTATCAAAAACAGGCAAATATTAAAATCGGCAATCACAAATTGGAAGCTATCAATCCAGTGATTTTGTGGCAAGAGTTTACCTGGCCACCGAGGGAATACACCGTTCAACGTTACCTCCATCCGTCTTCACATTTTTTATTCAGTATAAATTCAATCTCACATGCATCAATAAAGCAAATTGAGTCTATTTCATTACATAAGCCGCATTTTGTAGAGTAATAATGGTGGATGGGAAGTCTCTGCTAGGAATATATTTTCCATCAAATACAGGGGCAGTGTGCTTTCTTATTTCGAAAAAATTCAATTGTTCCTCTGATCCTTCATCACAGGCTCTTTATTTTTCTTAACGTTCACATAAATTTCATTAATGGACATTGTTTCTTTTAATACCAGGCTGGCCCTACCAGTTTGTATACAATATGCACAACGAACTTAAGAAGCTTATAAATTCGTGCTGCTGAGAGAAGAACACGACAGAACAAGAAGAAAAGAAATTTGATATTTAATTTATGCTAAAATATTTAAAACATTAGTATAAATGATATTACCGTTATCAGCATTAAAATTGTCCTGCCTCCGGCCGTCTTGTCTCCACTTCTCCCGCACTGCATACTAAGCAGCAAATGGGAAAAACCTCAGCCTCTCCTTTTGAATCCTTAAGGAGTTATTGCACCCAAATACTGCAGAATACTGCAGAAGTGCAGTCAGATATTCGGGGCCTAATACTTTAATGAACCAGCCAAAAACTCAGGATTAAGCAGCACATCAACAACACTGAAACCGCCGTGTTAGCTCCCGCCTGTAGTCCAAGTGACGTCACAGATTTCGACCATAGTGATATATTGTATCGATGATGAAGCGCAACGACCTACCTTGTATTCGTACTACCGTGTTACTTCATTCAAAGAGGAGTGAAAAACCTACAAAATATTTCCGCTTTGAAAATAAAACAGTATATGGATCAACTTTTAAGAGCTCCATCATGTATCATAAAAAAAACTTCCACATCAGATGACGTTATCGAATATTATGCGGAACCTGGCCGGGCACAAATGAAGACTTGGTGAGGTTACATTTGTTGCTTGGTGCTACAAAATTGCTTTAAATTTATCACTACGTATAGCTATTCTAGTTTATTCAGAAAATGTATTACATATTTATCACATTTCCCTGCCGCGAACGCATTTGTTGTTTCGTATTATTTCGTTTTCAATATCCTAATGAAACTAATTATACGATAAATGAACCATTTGTTTGGTTCATTCAAATATCTGACGGCAAATAACCCCTCGGAATCTGCCATGTTAGTGGCTTACGTTAAGGGTAACTTACTTGACAACGTCTGTACCAGGGGGTCAATTGTCAAAACACTACGACAATTGCTGGACGCGAGAATACAAATTTTATCGTGTACTTTAATTGACTTTATATTCATATATATATGTGTCGTAACACTTCGTCCAAACAGGAATATTATTCATGGGAAAGTATGAAGTGTAGCAAAGCACGCGATATATAAACGAAAAATCATCATGGCATTTAGATTTTCGGCAATTAGCTCCCTGCCGCGTCCCTCTTGGCTTAGTTAAGAGCGAATCCATTAGCATAGTAGTATATTACAATATCACTTTTGAGAGATGTAGAAGAATATTTTCATTTTACACCTACTTAAATGACAATAACTATATTTAGAGTAACCTACAATTTCAACTTTATAATTGTACGTAAAATGAGAAACCTCATTCGAGAAAAGTATCTATGTTACATGGAAACAATAATTCAAGCGAATTCATTTTAGAGGATTGATGTCTTTAAAATTTCTCACAAGCTCTTTGAAATAAAGAACTTAAAATTTTGATCGGCTTAAAATGATGCTATTCACCTGTAATTTTCCTTTCCAATTATTTCACATCTCGCCAACAACATTTCATCTGTAACTTTGAATCGCTCTGTCCAAACTGATTGGCCTAATCGCTAATCTGACCGAGGAACTAGATATTCATCGGAGAGCATTACAGTGCTGCAGTCTAAAAGGTTAAAAATTCCAAAGTAATATAACTTAAATGCTTATTTTAATCGTGAATAGATATAAAATTAATTTATTTGCAGAGTGAAATCTAATACCTGCAACGTAATATGTGGCAATTGGTTTTCTCACGATAAAGATTACTTACTCCTATATTATCATCCCATTCCTATAAAGCCGATATTTCAAGAAATGCTCAATTGAAAAAAAAAATTAGAAATAGAAAGGTTGTACTGAGTTCATAAAACTGATTCAATTGTGACCCGTTTATATTTGGATACATATGAAAAAAGCGCAGGGTCGTCTGCAATATTGCGATCCGGCCACAATAGCTTCGTCATCGGCTTAAGCTCACACACATGGTTCCCTTGTATGTGTACGGGAACAACGGCAGTGGTGCATGGTGCAGTAGAGCATGTAATGTCTCTAAAATGTTTTGTAGAAATTTTGAGACGTTCTAAAAGCTACCTTGTTTAAATCGTTTTCTAAAAAAAACAAAAATTATTTTGAAAATAATACTGATTCCTCGAAGAGACAACAATTATTTGAACGCGAGCCCACGCATGTAATATATCCAATAGCAGACAACGTTCCGCTTAAGAGTCGAAAATACCTTACATTACTGTTAAAAATACATTATCTCAAACTTACCTCAAAAATACCTTATTATAACATTAATATCCCTCTGGCCTAGGGAGAGTTCCACATGACACATTCACCACATTACATGTTTCAGATCACACTTTGGGCCAATTGAAGAACACCGTTGCAAAACCTGAAATGAATAAAAGGGACAATATTACGAATAACCAGCTGAGTTTTATGACATCACTAGCTGGGGTACCCGGCTTCGCTCAAGGAGTTGATATGAGATTGTGTGGTAGTTGGAGTAAAAGGATAAACTTTAAAATATAAGAGGTAAAAAAAATTTATTGAAAAGATATTCTAACTATTTACAATACTTTTTTATAAACAAAATTTTTCATTTTGTTATCCGGGGTAAATATGTACTAATTTTTCGAATTTCCTACTCGAGAGCAAGCTGCGTATAGTTGACCGTGAGAGAAGCAGGAGTCTTTGAGGTCGATGCCGCAATGTTTTAAAGTATGCCCTCGCGCTTTGTTAATTGTTAAACTATAGGCTAATTTGATTGGAAATTTCAGTCTTTTAAATTGTAATGGCAGTTCAGTAGATATCAGTGGTATTCTGTGGATAAATACTGTGTCTCCTTTGTCCTTTCCAGTCATAAGTTCGGCTTCGATGATGTTATTCGATAGCTGTTTGACGATCATCCTTATTCCATTATATAGTTTTGGTAAGTTCAGATTTCTGAGTAGTAGGATCGGAGATCCAATTTTCAGTCGAAGGCAGTGTAATGGCATTCCTGGTACTTGCAAAGAGCTTAGAACATCTGTAGAGAAGTTGACACTTTCTTCAACTTTTACCATCGTGTCGATCGATTTCTATATTCTCTCTTCACCGGGAATTTTCTTTTGAATATTAAAGTTGATATCGTCGACAATATTATTATTAGTTGCCAAAATTGCCCTTTGAAATAGCCACTCCGGATTGGTGTAGTTGTGAACAATGTTTGGATAAATTTGGTCGACGAGTTCGTTTTCAGTAGTGGCTATGTTGCAGAAATCACTGTTGAGTTCAATGAGGTCGGTCGTCTGGTCAGTAGGATATGTGCCTTCGCCTATACGATAAGTTTGCTTGTGTGTCTGGACTGTTAGAAGAATTAGGATGGGAATCGCTATCACAGCGTAGATTAAATTATAGGCTTAACCTCCTAACTAAATTTCAGGAAATTCATTTCTCTGACGACGTAAAAGACATACTACTAACACCCTCGTACTACGGCACATTAGATCGCGCCAATAAAATAAGAGAGATAGATTGTAGAACCGATAGGCATAAAATATCATTTTTTCCGCGTTCCATTCGGGACCATAACAGCTGTGATCGTCGTCATGAATAGTTCGAATTGTGACAATAGGCAGACAGTAAATCTTTCTCTTTATATTTTCTACATTCTTATTGATGCATGATGTAAATATTGATGTTCTTATTTATGCATGATATTTTGAATATTTAGCAGTAGTCTTTGTATCCCTTGCATGTTGGAACGATTGACGATAGAATATTTCTAGGTTATTAGATTTTTAATTGGCGCTTTCTATGTGTTACGCGGGTTTCAATGTAATTTCAGTGTTCTACCGTATCATACATGCATGCCTGTGTACATCTACACATCTACGTAATACCCTGCGAGCCACCACGAGGGTGTGTGGCAGGGGGTGAAGATCACCAAACACTGCCTGCACTGTTTAGCAACGTAACAAATGAAGCATTCCACTTGAAGCATTCCAATGAAATATTCAACAACCAGGTAGCCAATTTAAGGCCTTTTTTCGACCCCCAATCCCCTCTTGTGACCAGACGTGGCCATGGTCTTGACCCCCCCCCCCAGGGGGTCACGTGGTCATATACAGAAATTCTCCTTTTCTCTATTTTTGAATATTTGCACCTCTAACTCTGCTGAAAAATGAAGAAGAACAAATAAAATGAAGCTGAAATGTTCAAGCTATAGCATCGACTTGTTGGCGGGATCGGAAATGCCGACTTTAATGATGATGTCCACCACACACCGGAGCTAAACCTTGACCGCCCGACTTTCACTCGACCGACCCTGTGAATGCACTGGCGACGTTACACTGTGCCAGTCGTCAGTAGTGTCTAGGATCGGGTGGGCAAGGACACGAAGCTTACGTTTGTCTACTTTGTTGCGTTGTGGGCAGGGATACGACTGACTTCGTCTACATTGTCCGACCCGGAGCCGCACTGCCCGAATTCGATGACAAAGCTAAACATAGTTGTCAAGGCACAGTGGGCGGGCGACCACAGAGTGAAAATCAGCATTCGTCATCGGGTTTTTGCTCATCCAAATCGGCCACGTGGTACGCCGCCAGACACCCCCGCCCCTTCCCCCTCGTGACCAATCGCGGCTAAGACTCCCCCACAAAATGACCACGTGGTTGTTGAATGGCCCCTTACTTGTCCTCGTCCGCGCTTCTCGTGGGGTGATATTTTCACGGGTGGCTTGCGTTCGCTGTCTTTTATTATAAGATTGTGTCGCAATTCTTGATTCTTCAATTCGTTCATTTCGTTGTTCTTCGGTGTCTCTACTTCTCACGGTGCTCATTCTCGTTCGTTGGGAATGTAAACGTGCTTCGCGCTCTTCGACTGTTTCGTTTTTTGCTGTTCATTTTGTTTTCACCGTTTTGCTTCAGAACTGGCAGGATATCCTCTTTAACGTTTGGGCATTGCATAAAATATAAATCAAATCAACTTTTTATTAGCAAACACATTAAGTACACATTACACACTTTTCACACTTTATTTTCGATTTATATTCAGTCACTGTATTACTTTGACTACTCACACTTCAATATTTGTTTTCATTCACTCACTGCACTTCTTTGGAATTTCACTCCTTTTTTGCTTCTTCCCTTCGTCACTGATAAGAAACTGACGTTCGAACCCACGAAAGATCTTGCTTCATATACCCCTACCAATGGGTATCCCCACCCATACCAAAAAGGCTTCGAATGGCCCACAATGTTCCAGAACATTCCACAACATTCGAGAGTGTTCTGGAATGTTCCCAAATGATCTGAGATGTTCCGGCATGTTCCTGAACGTTCCAGACTATTCCCGAACATTCCAGAACATCCCGGAACATTCTGGAATGTTGTGAAATGCTCTCCAATACTCTTTAAGGTTTTGAACTGTTCTAGAAATTTCTAGAGGGCGAAACTTCCAGCCCTTATATCTTCACAAGCACGTTCTTCAGGTAAAAACGGGAACCTTCTTCATGGAGAATGGGTAGAGGGCTACCACAACATATAACTCCCTTGATCGTATACCGGGACTCGTTTCTGAGTTTTAGCGGCACGCACATTGTACACTTACTTTTATAATATATATTAATTACGTTTTTTGTCCAAACAGAAATAAAAAAACAGTATTTTTTTATTTAATTACCAAGCCATGAATTTGTTCAATGATATTAATGGAAAAGAGAGGCGCGGCAAACATTTCTTCGGATGGATGTCTGATTTCATTTCCATTACATCATCTTTTATATAGAACATAAAGATAGAAAAATCGCTGAATATTATAAATTAGTTGATGAGAAAATAAAAAGAATGCAGAAGAAGAAAATATTGATATTTTAGGCCAAATACTGGGTGCATACGTCGAAACACACGACGCATGGACATGTTACAAGGAGAGCCGACACTATTTGCGACTCTCACGACACGAATTTGCTATTCCAGCCATGCCTTGGAAAATCCGACTTTATTATTTACCTTATGGCAAGCGTCTGAAAAAGAGTGGTTAAAATGTAAAATACTCAGCGGACTCAACATAGAGAATCATCCAATTTCGTCTGAAAAGACCGAAAAATTGCCAAGAATGCTAGGTGATAACCGAAGGTGCAATATAGCTCGCATCGCGGATAGTCGAGGAGAAGACATAAGAGTAGACTAAACGCCGTGAGTATGAGTTATCTGAGGAGTATTTGCGTCAAAAGTAGGATAGATAGGGTCAAGAATGAGTGGGTCATGAATGAATGTGGGTTAATTGCTCCAGTAATGGGCGTGTATGAAAGGAGTGTGCTTCGTTGGTTTGGCCATGTTGAGAAAATGGATGAGAGTCGAATAACGAAACAGATATATGAGAATAGAACGAATGGTGTGAGAGGTAGAGGTAGGCCGAGAAAGATGTGGTTAAATGTGGTTGAGGAAATTCTTAGGAGGAATATTAGGAGTTTTAAAAACAGGAGGGCGTGTATGAAACAGTGCATGGGGGTAAATGTGGCGGAAGACGTTTGGAAGGATAGGTCAGCATGGAGGAAATTATTGAAGCAGAGTTTGGTGTACAATTATTATTAATGAGTGAAACATTTTGACTGTGCCTACCTCGAAAGGGAACGGCGTGATGGGCATATATGTAAGTATGTACAAAACAATCAATAAAAAACTGGTGAGTCTTGTTAAGTAACTCAATCCTAGGATTTTTTTACTGTAATCATCCACTTTTGTCTTCACCGCCAGTTCTATAATTTCTTGTCAATCTACTTTCTCGAAACTCTCTCTACTTGGTTCATACTCATTCTCGTACACCCCGTGGAATTTCCATTCAATTTTCAGAACAAATATGTTCTTTCAAAAGATATTTTCAGACCATGTGGTGGCCCTCCACGTTCATTATAGATTGTAATACTCTGTATTCTTACTTAATTACTGTCAATGTCATACATTTTGGTGCTAATGAGCAATCACGCTCGATCCTTCACTCCACAGCATAAATTCATCCGCCAAGATGGGTATCGTTCACTTATCTATAACCATGTAGCCACCCTACCGAGAGGTTTTATTTTTCAAGTCCCGCCAGAGAGATCAACTTAATGAAAATATGACGGCTAAAAAAAAAATGTTTTCGTTTCCCGGGAGAGACTGCAGTAATTATTCAAGAATATTCATTTTTTAGAATATCCGAGGGAATTTCCACTAAACGTGAGAAGTTTATTTTTTCTCCGAGACGTGCCTCCTCATCCCTTCAAACGCTTCCTCCCGCTCCGCATTGGCTCGGCGCTGCCTTTTCATAAAGGTCGCTCCTACGTGTCTCGTGCACAAAGGAAAGCCGCACGCTTCGTTAAAGACTGCTAAGAGCGTGCGGATAAGGCAACGCAATTGATCTAAGGACTAGGATAAACAAAGTTGACAGAGACTCGATGACAACACTCCAGGCTTCAATTTCATAAACATTTCAGATCACGTCAGTTAGAGTCAGATTGCCTTGAAGGGTTATTCTTTTGGTCCCACAACACATCCATGGAGCATAATAGGAAACAAAATGACACTCGATCAGACAAATAGTCACAGCATTTATTTTATCTCGATGAACCCGACTGAATCACTAAGTAACTAAGTCACTCTGTCAAAATTTTAATTTCCCTTAAAAATTACCTTAATCCCTCCTACTCTTTCCCTTAATTATGTATAATTAAGGAAATTAATCTACACAGTATATTTAGCTGCATACATAAAATCATGATTGTCATGATTTCAATGGATAATGGTTGGTATGAATTCACTCGTGCCACATATCTTTACGCTTCCACATAGGTGTATGAATCTGAGTTCCAGAGAAGCAAACGATGATGAGTAATCTATATGTGGGCACATTTAACAAATCGTACGGTTTAAGGGTGCATAATGTGAAAATTTTCCATGTTAGAAAAGAAAAAGTATGCAAAATCCACTTGGAGAAAAATTGATTACACGACTCGGGTTTCAACATATTATGTCATCTTCCCCTGAAGATGACATAATGTGTGTGTGTGTGTGTGTGTGTATATATATATATATATATATATATATATATATATATATATATATATATATATATATATATATATATATATATATATATATATATATATATATATATATATATATATATAACTTAAATACCTACTTATTTCTGACGAAGGCGGTTGTGTCCGCCGAATACATAAATATCTGTTAGATTTTCTTTTTTGTGTTTTCTATGTGTAAGTACCAGTCACGCCTGTGACATTTTTTACAATATTTGTGCACTAGTTTTTCGTCGGGTGGATAAATATTATTGATTGATACAATAGAAATAAAGGTTCAAACAGAAAGGTAGAAAGAAAGTGGATAGGAACACATAAAATTTACGAACACAATGGTGGTGTGAATATGTAATGATTCTATTCCAAGCTGAAAAAATTCGACTGGGAACCGAACCATGGACCTTAAGCCTTTATTAAAAATCTTCAATGAAATTCATATAAATGTTTTCCAGTTTAATGTACGAACCTTTATTATGATTAATCCAAATTTCCAACAAAATTCAACATTAGTTTTGAATACGACGAGAGTTTTTTGCGGTAAAGGCACTTTTAACTTGATATAGAAGAAAACTTTTGACTCATAATAAAGATACGAATAACATTCAATGCATAAAAATACGAATAGTGAAATTATACGTAACAATTCAAACGTTTCACCTTGAACCTTTTGAATCGTAATGGCTAAAGCTACTCTTACAAGGAAACTTGTGCCTTTGTAGAGTGCATCCAAACGGACTTTTGCTAGGGATATGAACTTTTCGTCTTCAGATTCCCTCTGTTATAATTTGGGTCAAAATAGTATTATTAATATACAAAGGAAAGTTTCTGTCTGTCTGTCAGCCCGCATATCCCCTTCCCATAAGGAAATATACGCATTTATTTCATTTTATTGGCTTGCAGTCTTTAATTCGTTTCCATATTTAAATTAGAAATACTGGTGGTACCAAATCTAAACAACCATAGTGAAATGGAGTAACAGAAAAATTGTATTTCATGCAAATTTTATTTTTACATTGCAATTCGTGAACTTTTTGTCAAAATATGCGATGAATTTTTCAAAATAACGCGTCTTTGGCAGCAATCACCTTGACGACCATTAGAATTGCTGAATTTATTCTAATTTCTATCTAATTATAATCTATATTTTAATTAGAATTCATTGCTAATGGGAATTTAGGTAAACTTATTTCGGCATTAAACAATTTTGTAGTGCATAAGAGACCTAAGTCATTTGATTCCTCAAAACACAAAATTATAGCATGCAAATGAGTAGATCGGATAGCCAGTTTTCAATAAAATCATTTCAAAACACTCACATATATAACTATTGTTCGCTATAAAGTACAAATATGATTTCATGATGTTTACTGACTTATTATAACCCACTAAATGGTTTGGCTATTACATTAAATATACTAATACGAGCATTTCCGCGCTTTAGACGTAGGTCAATAATAATAGAAAAGCAAACCATCTAACAATTAAAAATACGATGAAACATTTTGGCTCCGAATAATGAGAACAGCTAGTTTGATAACGAATGCGATTTTGGATAAGGTGGCGGGTATGAAGAAGGATGATCGGAAAAAATTGAAATATACCGCCATCAGGAAAATTCCGTTCCACTTGACGTAGATGAGAAATTACATCTGAATGTTTAAAACTTATAACCAAGATTATTCGGTATGATAGTTACATAATCCCGCTAATGTTAAATTAATGGTTTCAGTAGTAACTTGGTGGAATTCCTTCGTTATGAAATAATACAGGTTTAGCACACACCCCAACCTCCACCCACAACCCCAATACAAACCCAAACCCCCATAAACAGGTCTATTCATTCAGGTCAACATTCCTACTTCTAAATCCTTCATCTCATCTTTTTTAAAAGGTCGTACCAGGAAAATATCACCTTAAATAGAATTTAGTCTCCTTGTAACAAAAATATGCAAATTTCCCAAGGATAACAATATTTCAACCTATATAGCACATGTTCCAAAGATATTTTACTCCACACACCAGCTGTTTGCGATGTGAAATAGGACGCGAATGCTCTCCACTGAGATTTTGCTTTAAAAAAATGAAAAATACATAAAACCTAGACCTCGTCAGGAATTTTACACTATGCAGTGTTCATGTTTCTTAATTATTTTCAAAAAATTAATTACTCAGCGCAGTAGTTTTTGAAGAATCACCTAAAACCGTTTGCTGTGAAGGCATTCTCGCCGTACGGATATATAATCATGAGTCAAGTATAGGCATATCGAGATATATTTACTTAACTACTGAGAATTGTAGATGTATAAAAAAATAACATTTTGCCATTAGTATAACAATATCATTCCATGCTTCTTATAGTTGCTGGAAAAAATTAGTACAAGTTAAATATGCCTATTGCACTGAAGAAAAAATTCAGTTCAATCTATTTTAAGGCTAGAGTCCTAACACCCCTTGACACACGCGCCCTTCGGAGGCTCCTCCAAGGGTTAGCAAGTAGGTGTGCATACCAAACCCTCGAATCCCCTCACGACACAACCCATTCCGTTTCATCCCTTTCCGTTCGTGTTGCCACCTCGCCTCACGCCCTCTCCGCCCCCGACACCGCCGCCCCCAAACACAAGGCAGTTCCCTTTTTAAAGGCTTGCCCCGCCCCACAATGTAACACCACTCACCCCCGCCCCACTACAGCCTGCGGAGAGCAGTATCCTGAAACCCTCACACCATCCCTCCTCCGCATCCACCCTCTCACTCAGCCAATTAGCATACCCTTAAAGGCGTAGACTCAATTGTTGCAGTGGCTGTCTCTCAAGGACCCTTTTAATTAGGGATATCTCTCCAAATTAAGTTTTCTCCCAGTCTCCTTCTCTCCCAATACGCCTCCCGCCCTCCCTTTTCCACCCTCTCTCCCAAGGAACCTTGGGGAAAGGGGGAAGGGAGAGAGCGTGGGGAGGGCAGATAATTCTGCATTCTCGGCGAAGGCGGAAGACTCCGTCTCACCATTTTTTTCCCTTTCGTCTTCCCCCTTTCCCTCCCATTCTCTCCGCTCACGAGAGCGTACCACACATCTCCCGTAACAACCGGAGAAAACACAGGATGACAGTATCGAGTGGCACCCCATTAGAAAGGTTGAACTCGCATCAGACGCCCCACACACACTCACGAACGAACGAAACCCATTCCCGCAGAGGCCTCCCTCGTTCGCTTTTCCCAGATTTTTCGCCATCCCACAGAAAATAGAAAGAATAGAATGAAATAAAACGCGAAGAAGAATTGAAAAAAAATAGAAAAGAGATGTGCGAAACAGAGTGGGGAAAAGAAAATTCTCTCGGAATAAACATATTCGGCTTTCATTTTTATCCTGAGTGGCTCTTATCTATATTCTCTGGAAACGGCGGAAAGAGAGCCCTGAACGTACGGAGTACGGGACAATGGATCGTTCCCTCAAGGCAAAAACGGGTTACGAACAGGGTCGCGCGAAAGTGCCTCCATCACTTGGGTGCGAAATAAATAAAATTGTTTAGGGGCGGAAAGGGGAAGCTGGATGTGCGAAAGAATAATGCCCTACGGAGAAGATTCATTTCCACATCGGTACTTACCAGGAACTTTTTTTGCTGATAGAGGAGGTGACCGATAGTTGAAGTTGATTTGCTCTCAGCATAAAGTGATGAGCTCTATGACATGGGTTTCTTATTTATCGCATCCGAGTTATCAGTTTTTTCAATTCCACAATCAATAGCAATAATTTAAAAAAGTCAAATATAAATTTATTCTAAATTCAATCAAGACCGCTTCACAATATTCAGGAATTTTTTAACAATAAACGTTGAACAATATATCTTAAATGCTTAACGTTTATTGTAGACCGTTCGATACCGCCTTGCCAATTCAATGATTATTGCTCAAGAGTACTTTAGTAGCCTTGAACGATCTTGCACTCTTACACAAAGCTTGAATGAATTCTACTGCAATTTCAAAATAAATGAACAACTACCAGAAAGAGCGTGGAAAACTTCAGTTGCAAGATATGCACACATGTTAGATGTATCGGCTTGTATCAATTTTGCTTCTAGCCACAGCAATGCACTACATCAAGAGCTTTTTACAAAATAAATATTTATTTTGTTTGAAACGTAGTCGTAGACATTAAGTTTAGTAAAAATACAATGTGTATTTCCACCAGGATTTATTTAGGTACAACTAGTTTCGACAGCTCGGCGTCATCATATGGTACTTCATGCGCACATACTGTTTTTAATATTAGATTTTAGAAAAAAAAGATTGCCACATAGTAAAGGCAAAGAATATCAAATATATCTTGACACTCTCAAGTAAATGTGGAACTGAAATGTTGTAGTTTACGGTTACAGAAAGAAATTGCCGCAGAAAATAAGGAATAGAATGACGGATGGCGATGAAGAAATACAGCAGGCGCATACATTTTAGTCCTACACTGCAGACGAGGGATCCCAATTCCCACTCCAATAGTGGACGCGAAAAGATTTGTCTACAAAAAGTTCGAATCAGATACAAAAATAAGTTTTTGTCCAGACTCGTCGGCACTATTAATGAAAGTTTCTGAATCCCAAACTTGAAAAAGAAAGATATTTCTTCAAAGAGACTCTTAAAGATCATTAAAGATTATAGGAAAATTATAATCGTTCAAGAGAAGACGTGTTTGATAGCAACGAAGCCTTTCAAGAGGTTTCGTGCCTGCCATATTAATGTTTTTACTGACATCATGTCCATTCGAGAAATATTGTTCAACAAATCTTGAATGGAGTTTGACGAGAACTTGTTATTTTGATACGGGCCTAGATACCTCCATATGTTGGCTCGCAAAGATAACCGCTGATGTTTCATCCATTTGTGAAATTATCATCAGTCACTCGAATTTAAGAGCTCCAAAATGCACACCCTAATGTAGAATCCCATAAATTACGAATATAAAGAGGGAAATATTCCAGAAGAATACACAATATAACTTGGGTAAACATTAACTTTAATTATCTTAAATCCAAAAGGCACCAGTCATTTATGGATAAATTTTAAATAGTAGAGATACCTACGCAAAAAAAGGATTTAGAGAAAAAGAGGGAAAAACGCCGGCTCAAGTATGAAAAGCTACGTAAAACTAATCAAAAAGGTCTGGTGAATTAATGTTCGTACGGATGTTATGGCTACAAAGATCGCATCATGCGTCACAAGGATAAAATGATAATTGTGGGATTTGAATGCGATGACAGTCAAAAATGTGTAAGCAGATCACTCCTCAGAAATCACTAAGAAAAGAACATAATTAGGGTCTGAATTAATAAATAAATCACTACCTAAGATCAAAAAAGTGAGGATAAATTAAATTATTTATCCAAAATAGGACTTGTCTCCTAAAATGTGATCTTATAACATCCTGCGGCAAGAAAATGCTGAGACGCCCAAGCGATAGAAAATGATCGGTTGGTACGCAACCAGAAACGTACAAGAGAAAAATATTAAGAATGAAATCAAAATCAGTAAGCAACACAGTATTGGTCATTAGAGTAACGATATACCTCAACTTCAATTAAGAACACAGAAAGAAGTATAGCTGTTAAAATATTCTTGTCGTTAGAACAGGGTGATCCAGATAGCTATGGAAAATCATTGCCACTAATATATAATTAGGAAACAGCTGAGGCAAAGAAAGAGGGGCAAAATACCGTGAGTGAAGACTGGATGGCTAAATTAGAAAGCTACTCTGCTTGAACGGTATCCTACGAACCTAGAATTCTAAAAATGGGGGGGGGAAGGTTAATGTTAGGGGAAACAATGAGCATGTAAATTGTCCCATGCGACAAATATTAGTGAAATTGAACAAGTAAGGATCTAGTTTAGTTGTGTGGGACAGTATTTTCTAAAGGTTTAAAAATTAGATAATAGGAAAAAAGAGGTGAGAATGTTGTAACTACTCAAAACATATCGATAGCGGGTAACGGCGCCATAAATGGGCGAAATAAAAGATCCAGAACTAATGAAATAATAGTAATTTAAAAAATAAATGATGTGCATGTGAACGTTACGGAACGTATTCAGTAAAACATTCAGGATGCTGATTTAATGCTAAAATGTCAAGTGTAGAGAATTCAAGCATTGCAAGATTGGATTCTATCGTGCTGATGTGTTGGTGAAATACTGAAACACATGTTTCGACACTGCAAATGGAAAATGATGACGTATAGCCATACAATTGCTATACAGAGGAAAATAGTGGTGCTTCCATTAAAAAATAATATTTTCAAATCCTTGTTTTTATCAAAACTTCTATGTGATGTTCAAAAATGGGCAATGGGAGTCAAGAGAATGGATAATTCTCTTAAAATGTGAAACGGTCGCACCGTATGGAAAGAAAGGTTGATTAAAGAAAAAAGTAGAACGTTTAGAACAAGGATGCAACATCAAAGAAATCTACTTCATTGAGCAAGCAAATTATGCAACTTTGCAAGCCGCTATTCATGCAGAACCTGAACCTTTGAAAGCCTGATTGTGTTACGCTGTGATCAATGTAACAGACCTGAGGCGCTTGGCAATGATGTGGATTGACCAAGTCAGTGTTGTCACAGGCACCTAGCGTCTGCCATCAAAGACATCACACAAAGTGAACGTCAGATACAATTTGTTTACTTACGTGCAATGACCCCTGGCGACAGTTATCGGCTCAAATGAAATAAAAATGGAGAAAAATAAATATTCCTTGGTTATCTATGCAACATGAAACAGGTAGAGGATGCATTAAAAAGTCATTCAATAGTGGTGACGTGAATGTAAAGAATATTACAGCATGAGACTTTCACAGGAAAAAAAAATTAACTCAGGCATTCAGCTAATAATAATAATGTCGATTACTAGCCTTCTTTTTACTTGAAAAATTTCCACGTAGAATGAAAATGAAATAATGACATTTACGCCTCTTAAAGCATTGTCATACAATATAAATGCATCGCGAATAGACTCAATTTTCTAAAACTTTTTGGAAAACAACCGCATATTGTTATGCATAAATTTAAATCAAAATGAATAATATTTAAACGTGGTTATATAATTGATAACATACAATATTATGTCCGCTTAAAAGAAGAGGGACGAGAGGGGAAAATTTTATTATTGTAGTTCATGGAACACTAGAGAAGAGAATTGTCAGTAGTTTTGTTATATCACACCGTAGATACTTCCAGGCATAGAGTCTTAATGTAGTGCGCACATAAAATCTCATTTCTCATGACTTTCATCTTGCTAAAAAATATTGATTCCTTCATCTAAAAATCAAGTATTTATTAGATATCACCTTTTTTGTTTCAACTGTAATATGAATCGTAGTATTATTTGGAAGTGAAATTCGACGTTGCAGAGAAAGTGGCGAACGCTGAAAGCGTTCTGAGAAGTGCGGAAGAAAATGGTAAAGAGAACATGAGCTCGGGAAGCAAAGCATAGAAAAAATGTTTTAAACAGTATGAGAGAAAAGGAAATTGGTGAAGGATATCCGCAGGAAGCATCAAAAGAGGATGTAAACGCATTAAGGGAGACAGGATGTTGTCAAGGTAGTGGACGGGACACTGGGCTAATTGAAGGAGAGAAAGGAAGGGATTAAATATATTTACCAATTTAAGGAGCTAAAATGTAAACAATACTTTGGTAGTGTAAATTATACCTTTGTGGAAGTAAGGTTCTCATGGGAAATGGACTCAATGGTCAAAATCTCTAATTCTAAAAGAATTTAATTCTTTTGAACGTTTAAAAACACATCCTCATAAGTCGAGGAACGAGAGAGCTAGAAAATTAGTCAAGACAATATTATGACGATCCAGTTGGGAAAAATATTATTATCAGCAAAAATAATGAAGATGTATTTGGTAGGACACTGTTTACAGTAACACTCCCGGGCCACTTTTGCTCTACCAATCAGTCATGACGACACCATGTGAATTATTCGGAGGTGGTTGTGGAAATAGGCACCAATCTCGCGAGAAATTCAACCTTAATGCATGTGAAGTATCACATAAAAATGACCTTTTTCAAGCCTATGATACGCATTGCCCCCCTTTACGTCTACATGACTATTCAAATACTTTTACCGCAAGCGTCATAGAAAAAACCAGCGCGTTCAGAATTCGTATTGATACGCAAAAAAACCCACGTCATATTGAGTTGGAATGCCGGAAAGTTGTAGTGGGTAGTAATGATAGGTGACTCAAACCTCAGTCAGCAATATCAACTCAAGGTCGGGGTATTAACAATTAAAAGCCAAGGAGAGGTTAAAAGGAAACAGAGAAGACTCTCGAGTGGATGAAATAGACGGAAATATGACGATCCAGTTGGGAAAAATATTATTATCAGCAAAAATAATGAAGATGTATTTGGTAGGACACTGTTTACAGTAACACTCCCGGGCCACTTTTGCTCTACCAATCAGTCATGACGACACCATGTGAATTATTCGGAGGTGGTTGTGGAAATAGGCACCAATCTCGCGAGAAATTCAACCTTAATGCATGTGAAGTATCACATAAAAATGACCTTTTTCAAGCCTATGATAACGCATTTCCCCCCTTTACGTCTACATGACTATTCAAATACTTTTACCGCAAGCGTCATAGAAAAAACCAGCGCGTTCAGAATTCGTATTGATACGCAAAAAAACCCACGTCATATTGAGTTGGAATGCCGGAAAGTTGTAGTGGGTAGTAATGATAGGTGATTCAAACCTCAGTCAGCAATATCAACTCAAGGTCGGGGTATTAACAATTAAAAGCCAAGGAGAGGTTAAAAGGAAACAGAGAAGACTCTCGAGTGGATGAAATAGACGGAAATATAAGACTCTCTCTCTCTCTTGCGAGTTAGAAGGAAACAGACAAAAAAAGAACTCTATCCCTGACAGCCAATGGGGTTAGAGAGAGCGAGTTATTTAAAAGTTGCAATTGGATTTTGCAGTGACTAGTGAGAAGAACAGTGTCCAGGGTGTTGGTGTTCACCTGCGACATGAGGAATCGGTGAATATCTTATATATAATATCGTCGAGACAGCCCGACCACCCTCCATTGTGGCACCAAATCCAGTTCCTTCTATCGTATGGCCCAATTAGGGACACTTTTAACTAATTTTAAGGACCTAATATGCTCACCCATCTTAATAATTTATAACGTCCTTTACAGGCACGGTCAAATGTATTCAATTCGTGCTCGAGAGGATTCAAAGTCAATTCATTTACATATCCAAAGATGACTATAAGTTTGTTTTGTTAACCTGTTTTACTTCTCAGTAAGAAGGACAAAGGTAGGCTTATTGAAGAGTTTAAATTATAACCATTGATATTTTGTGCCAAGGTACAATTTAATATATTATAAGAGATGTTTTGTTACATTTTGGCAACAAACCATAAATGTAAAAGATTGCCGATAATGTGAAGACCTAGTTATTGAATGTTACAATAAACGCAATTTATTCCGTAATTTAAAGGTTAAAAAACATGATTTTAACAGCGAGAATGAATGAAATATGTGAAAAATAAAATTTTTCTCTTAGATATGAATTCTCCCAAGATATAGAATAGGGGGCAGCGAAAATCATTTTTTCTCTCGGATCTCCGATGGCCCCCCCCCCCCCTTGAAATCACGGGAAACCAATCTAGAGACACTATGAAAAAAGAATTTCATTGATCTTTTAATTTCCTACCAATCCGGAATTCGTTTGAAATTTGAGGCGGTTTTTTTCGGGTAGGCAACCCTCACTACACACGATACTTTCATTCCCTTTCTATTATTTCGCGAAGGTTCGGAGGTGAGCGACCGGTTTATGTGCCTGAAATCGGTAAGTGCACATATAGTTGTATATATAATATATAGCTGTATTGTATTATAATACATTGTAAGAGTATAAATAAGATCCCTAGTCCAACTATCACTCGATTTCATGGCGTGCATTCATGAAGCGTATATATCTCTTTGCCCGCCTCAATAATCCTCATAATCAGTCAGCTATATCACTTTTATACCACACAAATAATCCTCATTTGTATAATTTGAAATAGTTACCCTTCCTTTGACAATTGATAGCAGGAATTTTAAGTTTAAAACTGAAAGCCTACCGCGGCAGAAAATTTGTTGACATACCAGCACAATAATTGATGAGCGATGGCCATATAAAGTTAAAAATAAACGTAAACATTTGATGGCATAAATTAAGGGAAATCGATTGTTCTAGGTGGCAGGAGCACTTTTCATCACAAATATGATGAGGTGGCGGAGAATTTTCAGCGAAATACCGACCCCAACTTTGGTGAAGAGCATTTAAAGTGCTCTAATACAGTTGCTCAAACGTAGTGAGGCATTCAAGGAACTGGAGAGGAGGCCTTTCCATGTAGCCTTTGATAAAATTTGGGCTTATTTCAACGCTGGGTTCCTCAACACCTTTTTCATGCAATTCTCATTAAAATATTGGTCGTTTATGCTTTGCACATGTTTGTATATATGTATGGGTTTGGAATTTTGTTTCCTGAGAGAACTCGAGAGATATGAGAAGCAAAGCGAAACGTAAAGAGAATTAATTAAATTCCTCTCCGCTGTTCTGGAGAAAATGGAGCATATTCAATTCACCAATACCATTTAGCAATACCAAATTACCATGCATTACACCTATATCAACCAAGAAGTCCTTTTCTATACATCTTACTTACCTGTCTTAATGGCATAAATGACATAATCCAAGTACCACAATGGGGATCCATTGGTAACTTCATATTCCAAATTCAATTCAGAATTAAATGGTATTTATATAATTGATAGTATCCTTGGCGAATGTTATGCCTATTATCTTTACACATTAACCAAAAATACATTGAAAAATTTTAGTGTAATGACAGATTATCTACAGAATGTGAGCCATTGGTAGAAGCACATTCTGTTTAAAAATTAATCTAGCACTAATATTTCGGCTCCTATCAAGTCAACCTTTCTCCTCCATGCAGAATTTAGCAACACAGATTGGAAATTCTAAACTTGGGCAAAAAGGGCTGGGCAGAAAATTATGCTTGGGCAGGTCTGGAGGGGCCACGGAACTTTAGAAACGCAAGCTCTAAAGGTACCTTCGAAAGGAACGAAACAAGGATGCCATTTTCCCTGCGGCGAAATGTCTTCAAAGACCAAGAGCAACTCCCTTTAGGGTCTTAATCAGAGTGAACCTTACTTGTCATTCCCAAGAGCTTCTCCTGAGATATAACTAAGCTACACACAATTAAAGAACTGACGAGAAGTTTTCTTCGCTGGACTCAGGCAAAAGTTAGTTTACATTGTGAAGCGGTGCTTATGAATATTCCTTTCAAAACAGAAATGTTGAGCTGTAAATGCGTAGTATGACGACATTAAAAGGAATCTGTATAATTATACACACATCTGGTTTCTTGACGGAGCAGAAAGCTGGATGACTTCTTTTTCGGCAAACTAATGACTTTTTGTGCTTGGTTTCCTTAAACCTTATCCAGCTATTCGAACAGAAATATGTGCCCGTACATTCTTAAGGACAGTATCTGCTCGCAAGGAGATACGAACTGAACTTGGAAATATTTGACCCTCTATTTATTGCCAATTACGGATAGGACGTGAATTGATCAAACATGAAATCCATTTATTTTATGCCATAAAACAGTGTATTCTCCCAAACCTTAGAATATTATATAAGCAATCATTGAAATTAATTCACTGCAATGAATTGATAACTGAATAATTCTAAAAGTTGCAAGAAATTAAAAGATGAAAATTGTGGAATACTAAAATTTGAGACATTTATTCACCAAACGATCAAATTAAAGATCAAGACACTCGCCTTTCATTTGAAGGAATAATACAGAAATATAATTTGATCAGAGGAAATTTTACTGATGAGAACATTTAATACATAAGCTTTCAACTTTATCAACCCAAGTGTTGAAATATGCTTGGTCATTGTAATGCAAACCATATGTAATGAGCGAAAGAAAATTTTTCCATGCTTGCACAAATCAAAAATAATGTAGGCTGAATTCAAAACGTTTTGGTCATCTACAACTGAATACTACATCACCATCTCCAACGGCTAATAAAGTTATTTAAATACGAAGCAATATCCGAAATCCGCGTCCTTCATTATGATTCTCTCTGACTTATTTTACTTAAGCTCCTTTCACATTAGAGCCTCTTTTACAAAAAATTACATAACAAGGCATGAACAGTACGATTTAAACGATTTATCTACCGTAAACCCAAGGGAAAATATGGTTGATAAAATTATCATAAAAATAATTTACGTCACAATGAAAACAATAGCACTTTTCCACAATTAATTTAAGTATTAATAACAGTGTCATCAGCAGGTATTAGACCGATTACCTGACATCAGATATTAGTCCTGGTCCTGGAGTAGTACCGAATGATTACTGTGTGAGTTTAAACACGTCGTACTGTTATTAGAAGTATAAAAAACAAGTTTTAATAATTATACGACGCGTTTGAACTCACAGAGTCATCAACAGGTGCTAGACCTAGTATCTGACATCAGGTACTAGACCTGGTACTGGTCTAGTTCCTGATGATTTCTCTGTGAGTTGAACGCGTCGTATAATTATTAAAACTTGTGGAAAAATGCTGTTGTGGTTTTCATTGTGACGAATTTACACTACATTACGCCTGAATCTGTTGAATTTACATGACCCTGAGGATATTGACGTTTGAAATAAAACTCAAAAGAAGGAAGCGCAATGTTATCGACGCTCTTTAGTATTTTTTGGATGATGTATTAGTGAGAGATGCCTATTGTGACAAGAACGGTTTGAAGGCAGGAGATTTTAATGTGCGACCAATTCAACACGCGGATGATGATACATATATTGATGCTGGTGGGAATAACAAATTTCCTGGCTAGCATTTGCGATGAAATAAGACAATTAACTTTGGTAAATGCAGGTATCACCAAAGCAGGTTTTATTGGTCTATATCTATTTTGACCACACTTACCCCGAATGAAAACGATGCCATGGGTTTGAGAGTACTGCAAGTCCTTAGATAACAGAATAGAGAACCTATATTGTATTTGAAGTGAAACTGTAACTGAGTGTTCATACACTTCTTTGCTAAGAAGAAGGTTCTCTGTTCAGTCAATTATCCGGAGTAAGCTTTCGTTAAAAGTATTTTTCAAGGACGGGGACTATGCTAGTGGCATAAATCGCATAAACCGTGACTTTGAAGCTTTATTAAAAAAATAACCATTACCAGTGACCCAAAAACGGTGAGATTCACTGATTTATTCCTTCTTTCCTCAGCATTTGATTCCCATTACGAATCTGTAGCAATGCTAAATTTCTCAGTACAATTTCTTCAGTTCTGATAACCGTAGGTCAAAACATTTATGACATTTTTCATAATATACGATCATTTTTTCAGTTGTAACATTAACACTGTCACCATACACCGTCATTTCATTATTATATCATCATCTGACTGCCACCTAACCCGTCTTATGGATAAAAACAATGAAGCATCTAAGTATAGCATTTTACATGAACACCCATCTCCAGCTCAATGAATACGCTGCCTTTCAAAGCGGAATCATATCTCATCATACTCGTATTGCCTTTCACTCATTATGGCGTAATTTTCACTTGGAAGTTGTTATTATATTTTTAATTTTCTTGTCTCTTATTCACTTTGTAATTGGTAAACCTGAGGAAAACTTTGGCGAGTTCTGAATCGTAGCCGTTAAACGAATTATTATCTTGTGATAAATTCTAATACCTATTGCTGTTCAACTAATTCAATGGATCTAATAAACTCGGGGTTTAATGCTTCTTTTAATGGAATATAACAGTATCTATACTTAAAGAATAAATCTAGTTTTTATCCACACATTTTATTTAAGTGGCACAACGTGCTTCACCGTGTTGAGGCATCATCAGGTACAGGCGTTATACCACTTGTATAAAATTCGTGGAAAAGTACAGATAATCTATCTTATCCTCACTACAAGAGAAAATCACTTTTTGTTTTTCGATTTGCTATTTTTATCTCTCTCCCTCAACAAAACTACTTTTTTCTTGACATTCTTCCACGATCTTTCTTATACGGGTGTCCACGAGGAAGAGGAATTGGTTACTCTTATATATTACAAACTAATTGAATCCACTTTTCCCCTTGCTGGCGGACCATGTCCTATTTTGTGTGCCGTATTACACCTCAACTGCATATCATACGGAGCAGCCATTTACTGCTCAATTGAATGTTTTCTTTCTTGAGACGAAATCTCGAGCCTCTTTTTTCAGACACATGGAATAATAAAAAAAATACTTTCTTCTTGTTAATAGGTACTTTTCAAAGTCAATCAAGAAACAGTGTATTGAGTATCGAATGCGAAATTGTTGAGGATAGTTGCGTACGCGGGCGACCTCCAACCGCCAAAGTAGCGCTATTTACAAGTATATCGCACGAGTTGAACACACAATTTTTATCATGAGTACGTTAATTATTATTATTATTATTAAAATTGTAAATATAAACATGCTGGCATTTCTTTAAATAAACATAACTAAAGTTGCCGAGGAAAATGCAATTATTGAATCCTGAGAAAAGTTGACAATTTGATTTTAAATATCAACTTTTAAAATTTATCACAACATTAAAGATGGGAAACGTTTATTGTATACGAAAACAAAGTGTACAATCAAATTGAGAGCAAAATCTAAATACCGTATAAACGCGTGTAAGAGGCGCACCTGTGTATGAGGAGAACCCCTATTTTTAAGCGTCGAAGTTGAAGAAAAAATTTGTGGCTTTTTTTCCTCCTATCGCGTGGTTTTGCGGACCTGACTTCGAACTTTCGGCCATTATCAAAGCATTCCGGAGAGTCACACCTTTTATTTGATGCCTTTTTGCCCCGCCATTTTCCTAATGCACAAGTCGTAGTCACTGTGAGTATGGGTCTTTTAAACTGTATTTAACTTTTACATATTATATTTTGCTGTAAGCGATGACGAGCGGGAATTCGTGTAAGAGGCGCACCCTCATTTTCGGCTGCGATTTCAGGGAAAAGAAGGCGCGCCTCTTACACGAGTTTATACGGTACTTCACTCTTTCTGCCTTCCGACAGTGACAATTTGAACCCTATGCTGTGATTGAAAGTCATTAAGAAAAGCAAAATAACAAACCTCTGAAGTGATTTGAACACTTTTACCGTGGTAGTAAAACAGGCTCCATATTGAACCCTTGGAGCCCTTGAGGCCCTAAAGTCTTCATTCCAATGGATTTCTCGTAGTCTACTTAGCTGAAATATCGAATCTCAGGAGAAACGGTTGGGTAGTTTTCGAGAAAATATCAATATACAGAGGAAAGAGAGATTCGAGCGCTTATTTTGATTCCACACGGTATGACAATGAAGAAAACGCACGCAGTGAGTAATTGATCATTTAATATACGGATAAACTCGACGATATATGGCAGTCTCCGAGCACCTTTGATAAAAAAGCCTATGCTCTCTCAATCACTGCTATTTCGAATATGTGCTACGCTTTAACCACATTTAGCAGTGATTAATTTGAAGTATCTAGCGACATAGCTCCATATTGTTTAGCTTCGCTTACTCCAACGAAGTTATATCCTCGAGCAACTAAACCCAATCCAGCATATTTCTTCCAATTCTGTCAAAGTTAATTGAGTCTTCTGGATGCCCACTCCCCTCTACCATTCAAACTATTTCTCACATCATTCACGCAAGGAAGCACAAAAGATTTTTATGTTCCACAGCTGTCCTCCTCCTCGGAAGTGAGTGTCAACCGCAAATCTACCCTACCCTTCAAGTATGAAACGAATGCATTAAGATAATTCCTTGGTCATGAATTTTCGCAAACATGTTTTTCTTATTTTGAAAATATCTCAAAAAAGTATACAGTAACGAATCTGTAATAATGCTTCAAAAAGGCTTTATTAGACTAGATTTTTTTGTAATTCCCACAATACGACAGAACAAAAATTCTCAGCCTGATATCAAAGCCTGGAAATTGTTTTAGGGCCCAGTCGTGCAATCTCCAAAGAAAAATAAGAATGTAGGTATCATTTTTTCGGTATGGTCACATATGTGGATACACCCTTCCACCCGCCAATTAATCAATATTGTGACGATATTCAACGTTATTGAACTGGCAGTTAACACTGCTTCAACGCATAAGTTACGTTCAAAAACGGTTGAAGTTAGTCGGACACCACAAAGCCAGTCTTAAAAGAGTCAAGGCTAACGCAGGCTGGTTAAAGTTTCATTTCGCTCAGCGAAATATACTGGAAAGGCAAATAAGTATTGAAACAGTTCTTCCGGGATATTTGTCAACTTTGCTGAAGCACAGCTTCACTACATGAGTGATCTTCCGGAGGATGTATAAATGGAATTTTTGCCATGTTTTGTATCCCCGTCCGCGTCCATTTGCAGCAATAGCCGTCGGGCAGTCAGCCCAACTCCTTTTTTATTCACTAGACAACGGGAATTTCATTTGCTTCCCTGTCTCCGCGTTCACTTCCCTCTTGGCGACCTCCATTATTTGTTTCGAGCTGGAAGAAAAGGAGAGCGCAGACACGGAGGCCATTTACATTATTTAAGCGCACTTTCGCCGGGCTCCTGACCTCAACAGGCTACAGGGGTCACATCTATCCCTCTGTCCCTACTAAAACCTCAGAGAGGCGCTGGGTTTTTCAGTTTAACGACCCTTGGTTTTATTTCTTGGCAGTGTCAGAAGAGAACTCTCGGCTTTATCATCGTCGAAATAAACTTTCACGGCTAAAAATAGCGGCGCCAACATCAAAATGTATTTGAATAGTCGCGACGTCCTAATCCCTAGAGGCATGAGGTGTCACAAAATATCATCCTGATATTAATTAAAACAGTAGAGCTCTAAGATATGCCCAACTTTGACTTATACAATTAACGAAATTTTTCCATATTAAGGAAGGAACTAACTTAACTTCGCAGGTAGTGACTTGGCTTCGTGGAGCATCGATGTCCTAGCGTTGGAAGTAAAAGTAAGAATACAGTTTGTCCTTATACACAAATATTGGCCAGAATTGATTTCATAAATAAGTATGAGTGGTAAAAACTGGTTTTATTGGCACCCCAACCCATTGTATGAAAACTTCTATTGCAACTGTGGGATACAATTTATTGTATGCTTAACGTATTGAGAAAGCATTGACTTTGAACATAGAAAACATATTTGTCCTAGCCTTTTAGAAAATTCAATATTTCAATCAGAATTTCTTGATTCGAAAAATAATACTGAATTAGGCAGCAGTTCCTTCCCCAGGGTAGCCACAAACCTTTCACTCAACTTCCCAATCGACTTTTCAAGTGAAGAATTGAGACTCTCCGCAATTGGTAACTTCTGACTCAAAAACTGACATCCTAAATCCTATTATCTTCCCTCCTCCACGTCAAAGATTAGGGTGGCGGGTAAAATTCGATACTACCCTCACTAATTCACTATATAAGTGTAGGTGAAAAGATCAGATTAAACCCTTAAAAGCGCCAAACAGTCCCAAGGAGCGTCAGGGTGTGAAATAAAAAGCATCTCCGGCGATGTCTTCAGTTTACAAACATTCCGTTAGACACCGGTGACTCCGGTATAACCTCTTTACGAAAAAGGCGATCGCATTTCTTCGCCCAAGGGATCCCTTCGCACGTCAACCTACCACACGGTTTAAAGGTCGGGTTACCATGCATTCCCACTCAGCTCCCCTAACTGCCCGCCGGCATACAACCAACAACATATAACAGCAACCCACGCGCCTCCTTCCAATATCTCCACACCGCCACCCTCCCGCCTCGCCATTCTCGCATAAGCACACCTTGTCCTTTGTGTTAGCGGGAGTCGGTCATCCCCGCTCCGTCACGTACGCGAGACACGGACCCTGGCAAAGGAAAGGCGTGACACCCAAGGACAAAGGAGCGTGCGACGTTCGAAGCCCAGCAAACCCTTTTTTGCTCAAATACACGGTTTCCCTCCCCCTTCCCTTAACCCAGACTCCCAAAATCTCTCCATCCACTCGACATGAGGAGGCCTCGTAAGCAAAAGTGACGCAATGACCATTTAAAAAAATATCAGTGGCCGTTTTGAGCAACATGCTGAGCATAAGGGGCTGAGTAACAAGAGGAACATTCTGAGTATGCCATGACTCGAACATTTAAGCACTTATTTAATTTCAACGACCGATTCCTACCGCACCTCCTCCGGGTTTCCAATTCGGAACACGCAGTCCAGCTCTCTAAAGTGCCAAATCACTTGAAAGCTAAACACAATGGAACCGAGTCTCGAAATCATGGTCGGTTGTTATTTATTACTAAAACTAGAAAATAGCAGTAATTTTATAACGCGACATGATTGACGTTAGAAACTTCCCCCGAATGACGAGAGAGACATTCTATGATGTCCGTGCATTCGACGTAAGCGTGATACATTAAATAATTATTGTGGTTCAGAAAAAAATATTATATCATTTGAACATTACCCACCAGGTGATTTTGACTAAAACAATGGAACGACGTAACAAAATAGCAGCAGATGGAAAAATGGAAAGTAGTGAAAATGGAATTAGAAATCATAAGAAAACCATATACAATGCGGCTCCGTTCATGCTAGTGGAATACGAATCACCATGGGAAACGGTAAACGAACGGGGGAGGTGCTCCTAAGTGATTTTAAAAGCTCAAGCTACACAAGTAGTTGGAGATGTGTCAGGCAGGGTTGGAAGAGAGTTAGAGAGGAGCTAATAATATTACAGCCATGCTTGAATTATTCTATTTCCAAGATCGGCGTCCGAAGGATTAAAGAAGGGATATTAAGAAACCCAGTAGGCCAGTGAAAAATCCTACATAAATTACGAGAGCCCTTAAGGAGCCCTTAAGGAGCCCTTTGGAAGAGTTAAGGAGGTCAGCCAAATACTACAACCGTCATTGACGGTAGAGCCTTCTTGGTCTGCTACTAGTCAATTCATCAATTTTGATGAGGCTTAGGTAAAACGACGTCAGTTAATTATTTCCTAAGATTGGTGTAAAAAGAATTGGTATCCTCTACATCTTCGGAAAACTTCAACAAAAGGAGGATTACACTGTCTCCTAAATGGAAGAATGCGTTTTAAAAATCCAAGTCCAGAACAAATAGAGCGACCACCCTGGCAAGCAAAATAACCCAATATATAACTTAAAAATCTGATAAAATGTTGTTTTGGATCTAATGATGCTGACTGCAATCCAGCAGAATCTTCAGACAAGCTATAATAAGCAGCGCAGATGCGCCCCTGAAATCTCATTGTCAGGTAATTAAATTAATTGCTAATGTGGACGATAAGTTTTCAATCATCCAATCATGCCTAGGGACTAAAGACAAATTACATAAAAATATGGAATAGTGAATATTAATCTAAAAAAGAAAGATGAAGAGAGATTCCTTCAATGTAGAAAGGATAGAAGAAAGATGAAAACGGATGGAAAACATTTGATCTGATGGAACTCTTTTCGAACTTGAAAAGTATTCCGTATGGGAATAGGATAACTAATTAGGGTATGGGGTAAATGATCACGTCAGAGAGGGAAGATGCTAAAAAAACGGGTTTTGATTTCAATTGATGACGTTAAATTTGATGAAAGGCAATAAGAGAAACTTTTATCGTAATACGAAGCGCTGTTTTAAATGGTTCATGAACTTGATCACCGTGAAAGAGAGATGAGCGTCGACATTAGGCTTTTGAAATGTGGGTGAGGAAAATGATGGAAAAAGGTAAGTTTGAAAGGTGAGGAAAGAAAAACGAATTAAATGCAAGAGGTTTTCATATGAATGGGGAGGGGTGGAGACTGTAGAGGGCAACAAACGCGTCTGGAGAAGGTATTCCGTACCATATGTGCCAAAGGATGTTAGGAGCTATTTGTGTTTATGTAACGATTTATGAGAAGCTATGCATACCAGTTCTTAATAATAACAAGTGCCGATAAAACTGAAACAATTATATTATTCTGATACGGTTTTTATGCCAATAAATGCTTCTTTAACACATTAACTTATAGAAAACGTCCCATGTTTTGTATATACCCTAAATTCCCAAGTATAACGCGCAGGTCAATCTTTGGATCTTATCCGCATGTCTCTAAAATTTCAAGTATAATGAACACTTATATATTACATGCAGGACACCCGCAGAACCTTGACTACTGGAATTCATATTCTCGGAATCATTGAAATTCGCATTCAATTCGCAGCAATCGCAGTTCAATAAGGCTCAGGAAAATCCAAAGCAGTTACGCAAGGGACGAAAAAGTAACATATTGTAGTAGCTATGTATTAATTTCACTTTCAGTGAAGAAAAAAATCAAAACCGAGAAATAATTACATTATTGACATAGGTGAATTGTGCGAGCGATTACTTCAATCGGACAAAAGTTACCAGAAAATTGGCGAGTGGAAAGTGGGAGAGTTCAATTTATTTGTTGGGCAGGCAAAGAATGGCGTTGAACCAAGCTAGATTGGAAACATGGATGAGGTACCTATGAGTTTTGACATGCCGACAAAGTTTACAGTTGACGTTAAAGGCACTCAAGATATAAAGATATGCACCACTGGATCTGAAAAATGTTGCTTTACTGTTGTGCTAGCTGTGATGACTGATGGAGAAAAGCTTCCCCTAATGGGTAATATTTAAGCGAAAAACAATTCCCAAAGGGAGATTTCCGAAAGGAATTATTTTGTGTGTAGATCCAAAAGGCTGGATGAACTGCGATATGCTGAGAACATGGTTAACTGAGGTGTGAGGTGAAAGGAAGGGCTCATTTTTTATCCAAAATTGCTGCTTGCATTGGATTCAGCAAGACCACACATAGTAAACGATTCCCAAGCTTTACTGAAAAAACTTTCCAAGGTTTCAGTCATTCCTGGAGGTCTAACAAAAAAAGCTGCAGCCATCGGACATCTCCGTAAACAGATCTTTTAAATCGAAAATACGGAGGAAATAGGAAAAGTGGATGGTAGATGGTTTCCACACCTATACGAAATCTGGAAGGATGCAGCAGGCTTCTTATGCTGAAATCTGTAAGTGGATTGTAGAAAGTTGGGCCGATGTAACCCGTGAATGCATATTCAATGGTTTCAGGGTATCAGGAATTTATTCCCGTGATATTGATGGGGTGGATGGAGGGTTACATCATCTGATGAAAGCGATGTTTTGCTTCAAGAAAATTTACCAGACTCATTGTTCAAAACCTTGGATGATTACGATATCAAATGTGATAGTGAATCAGAATATTTTGATGGATTTGTTAGTACATAATCGAGCAGGAATAAATATTTTTGAAGAATTTGTGATATTTTATTTCTTATGTGAATGTTTTGAAATTCGTTATCGCATTTAAAAATAAAGTAGGTTGGTAAATGCGTATACATTTGTAAACTATTAACTTCGAATATTGCCTTCGATATGAATTAGTTTTAATTTGAATAATGGGGACCTAAAATTAGATTTACATTTAATTTTTGTATTTCATTGTACCTATTTTACACCAGAAAATATGAACAGAGTTAGGCTTGGAACAAAAAGAAGGAAATTTTGAGAGGTTTCAGCAATATCATCATTTCACTGATTTAATATTTGAATGGTTAAAGATATTTTTTATGAAGTACCCACCTAGTAATTCTTATGCATAATGCGCACTCGTTCACCTAATGTGTAACGCGCATCAAATACCTTCGAACATTTTGCAAAAAAAGCATGTATAACGCGCAAATTATGCTTGAGAAGTTGGGGTATTATAATACAGATACATATATATTTCTTCCAAATGCTAAATAATACATTATTATTATCATTAAAATTATTACTAACAAATATTAAGCTCTTTTTGCTTAGTCCAATATTCGATTACAACATATTTGAATAAAATTCCGTTTAAATTTCGAATACTGCATCTAAAACTCTGGTCATGATATGCTATTATGAAAACAGGATGATAACATTTTTAATGAATTCCTTTTAATTCCTGTACCTACAGATAGCTTCAATGCACAAACAAATGCTTTTCAGTTTAATTTATTCCACGAATTGTTTTTCGGCTTACTTATAAAAAACATGTGTAATGAATGACCCACGATTACAACTCTGTTCACCCCAGTTGGCAAATTAGTACCTACTACAGGGTGGATACTCGTGAGAAAGAAGGCATCTTCACGGTGCTCTACGTTGATCTCCTTCATTTTTCGGGATCTACCGCGTCTTTTGTTGGATAGTGACAACAGTTTCGCTGACACTACTGTCAGCGTCTTCAGGTCGAAGATGCCGGTTCATGAGTTTGTCCCTCCATTATATAGGACCTATTTCCCGCCAATTTTGGGTGCTTGGTCCTTTTCAGGATTCTCCTCCATGTATCGTCCAGGTGTTATATTCTGTCTCTATTGAAGCTGTTCATCCGTTCTATTTCGATCGATTCTCTAATAAGCCTATGGTTTCTTCTACTCTCTCACTATTACCTTGGCCTCGTCAAATTTTACGTCATGTCCCGGGGTCCAGGCGTGCTCCGATACGGCTGACAGGTGAAATTGTCCATTTTTCGTTGCTCTTCGGTGTTCTTGCATTCGTACCTTTAATGACCGGCAAGTCTCACTGATATATGATTTCCCGCAGGAACAAAGCGCCTAGTCAACTCATTCATGTAGATCATGTTGGATTCTGTCTTTAGCCGGAGGGTAGAATGTCACCGATTTCTGTGTCGCAGTTGAACCTAGTGGTAGCGCCGTCTAGCTATAGCTTGAATTGTGGCGCAATTTTAATTATGGATTAGAATCTATTGCTATAACTCATTTTCACCCACCGTAGATATGTGGCTACACCATGATGCACCGATTGTATAACGCTCTGTTGGAGATACCGCGAACTTTATCGCAATTAACTTGTCAACACTGCAAAGTTCAAGGTAAGGATCACCAAAATTATTTATAAGTACTTCAGGTGACCATTTGAGTTAACCCTTTGAGTGCCAACCGATTTTCTAGGTACTATGTGCTAAAATTGCCAATTGGCATTTTTGCTGATTTTATAGTAGTTTAGGAAACAAATTATGTCTCAAATACAAGTGAAGGTAAATATTTAAAAACTCAAGGAAAACTTTATTACAGGTGGTTTAACCTTTTTAATATATTATTTGACGATTTTTTTTTACAAAATCTGCATCTGCATCTGTAATCTGCATTTAGGTGCCATCTGAGAACAATCAGTGAAATAACAGCGTCTAAGAATGACATTGCAGGACGAGCGCTATCGCGGTCCTGGCACTTTTCGCGAGAGACAGGAGGAGCGCGATAGCAAGCATGGAAAAATTTTCTTTGGCTCATTACATATGGTTTTCATTACAATGACCACATATTTCAACACTTAAGTTGATAAATTTGAAAGCTTATGTATTAAATGTTATAGTAAAATCTCCTCCGATCAAATTATATTTCTGTATTATTCCTTCAAATGGAGGGCGAGTGTCTTGATCTTTAATTTGATAGTCTGGTGAATAAATGTCTCAAATTTTAGTTTTCCACAATTTTTACCCGGCACTGTAAGGGTTAAATACCAAAAATACATCAAAAACGCAACAAAAGTTTTTCTGGGCGGAAATGGATAATGCCGGTATCAAATAGAAAAGTCTACTTTCACTTTTAGACCAAAATAAATCGTCAGTTTTAATCAGTGATGTGAAATTTTACCAATGATGGATATGACTAGACGATCATACTTTGTCCATTTTTACATGGCTCTATTTCAAAAATGAAAAACAATCGTTTGCCGTCAATTATTCCCGGCAAACTATTTTTTTTAAATGCCCTCTGAAGTTTCGAACAGAGCCGACACTGTGTGTTTCCAAGTTGCATCAGTGGGCCATTAATTACAG
Organism: Ceriagrion tenellum; assembly: GCA_963169105.1. NCBI lineage: Eukaryota > Metazoa > Arthropoda > Insecta > Odonata > Coenagrionidae > Ceriagrion > Ceriagrion tenellum. The sequence goes on from OY720637.1 coordinate 6,105,735, forward strand.
CAGGAATGGAAAATGTCATCCTTGGCACCACATACTCGTAAACTTGAATTAATGTGATAATAGGATTTAAAGTTGCAGTTTCAGCTTTTCATCTCCAGTTTATCGCTTAAACATGCGAATATTGTCGATTATGAGTTATGAGTCCGCATCGAGGGCAAGGCTTTAGAATAAGTAGCGATATATTCTGACATAGATATCGTATAATCGCTCAAGTATCGGTAGCTGACGCGGGCAAACAAACGTGATAGGCTTGCTGAAGAGCACATTATTGCTGGTTCCCCCCCCCCCTCCCGAAATATAACGGGCCCTATCCATCATGTGTGGGATATTATCGTAAGTGCTTAGCGTGCAGGCAAATATTCTGCGCTATGAATCTAGTATCAACCCAGACGAGTTTGTTCGCTGGACTTCATTAGAACGTCACGGCGAAAAGCCATTAACATGATCCTTGCGGCGACTTTGCCTTCCTTCGCATCCGTATTAAAGACACGGCCTCATTATATTTCTCAATGGTTGTTTACAGTTCGGAGCGACGTCCAAATATGAAGATCAACGAGCTCAAGATGAGGCCAGTGAGGACTACATCACGGCAGCCGTAGCAGCTCGTTATTGCAATGGGTAATTGTAGGCGAGGCTTTGCTGCCTGCTGAAGGGGAACTCGGGCTATAAGGGAGTTTTATCTCAGTAGGATGAAGCGAGACTCATAGCATCAATAAGTTCACAAGATAAATTTGCATTTATGCAAATGTCAATCATATTGTCATCTCTTTGCACGCATTACAATGTCCGCTTTCCAAGCCGCCTCTCCTTGCCCATGTTTAGCCCACGATTTGTCCACGTTACTTGACATCAATATGAAGCAAAACATTCACAAAACAGTGCACGTGGACTTTTTCATCGCTTCTGAATTTTCACTCGCTTTCACATTCACTTCATTCGTACAAAAATTTCGTTCCTGAATTAATATCTATACAAGGACTATGTGAATCATCCGTGTTTTTTTCACTGAATAAAGCGGTGCGTCGTGTAAAGATAAAATGCAAAAAGGCCACATTTTTTAAAGGCAGAAAAATGTATTTATGGAAATCCGAAATTATTTTTAAGCTATGAATACATTGCACTTACGGTAATGGTGGTGATGAAAAATAATTATGTGTCGTGAATTAACATATAATTGGTTCCAAAAATGTTTAAAATTATACTTTTATAGCCGTAAGAACCTCTGATATTCTCAGCCGAGGATAACTGGGTAATTCTGACACCAGTGAACCTCGTCATTTGTAATTTCTTTGTTATTCATTTTCTTTAGCAAAACATGTTTCAAAAATGGAACTGTAAGTTCATAGCTTGGAATCCAGAGAGAGGTTTTATTAACTCCTATGTTTTTTTCCCATCTCGAGTAGTTTTCAAATACATACTCTTGTGTATCTCAAGCCAAAGCTCTCTTCCGCAACGAAGGAGCTCTAAGAAATGCATGAGATCCTCCTCCCCTTCCCCGGGTCCCGACTCAGAGACATACGCAGGGTGGACGATGGCGGTTTAATATCGCTATCGACGCTCATCCGTAGAGATCCCCTCCCCCCCCGTTTACCGAGCGGGCTTGTGTCCATTCTCCTTTGCATAGACTCAGAGAGAAAGGGTAAGGACACGGGTGAGGTGGGATATGCGTATAAGGGGTGAGTGGTTGGGGGATGTTTTTGTTTTGCGGGGGAGAAGGCAGTGGCTTGGGGGAAGGGCAGTCGAGATTTTCCGTCGCCTGCGGAGGCTGCGCGTCGGACGCAGGGATTCCGGACCGCTGGGGTGGAAAGCAGAATCCCTCACGTCCATCTCTACCCCTCCTTTTCCCCTCTCCCGCGCCTGTCCATCCTGAACCTTCACTCGGCCTGCGGAAGACCTCTTTTGCGTTCGGAAAGACTTTAATTATCCTCCATGTGAGGAGGAGTAGGCATTGTAGGAGTAAGGGTATGGTAGTTGGAGCAAGGTAGATTATTTCATGTAAAATGCAAAAAAAATGGCCTCAGCGTGAAGAAAAATTTAATCTTTCAATGGATACCAAATTACCGAAAACTCCACTACTTTTTAGAGATGTCTGTTAAAATAAATCGGAAACTTTCCTCGGAGAATGGTAGGAGTAAGCACTTTAGGGTGGCTTTCTTTTAACAGAGCGAGAAAAACAAAACGAATAATTATTGTCAGATGTGTTGACCGTGGCCATTTTTGCTTCTCAACCGATTTTTTTAAAATTAATCAATACTCACTACATTCATTTTTAAAAGATTGCAGTGAACCATCGGTTGCGTAGGTATTTTCAGCATACAACATGATAAAAATGAGTCAAGTTAAAGACTTAATTACTCAAACTGAGGACTTAATTAACTGAGAATTTAGCTAATTTTGCGAAAATTGCGAAATTAATAATGTGATATGTTTTTCGAAATTAATATTGTAATATTTACTATGTGCCTCTTACACATGCTGAAATAAAAACAATAAATTCTCTTCATGGTCCGTTTTATGACTGGAAAAAAAATCTCGTTCAAGTTACCTTATCAGAACACTAAGGTATAAATAAGGAAAGATGGGGAGAAAAACGACTCCCTTTCACTCTAAAAATTCCCTGCTGGCTTCTCGAGTTATCTCAATGAACCACCAACGAGTCTACTCCGAAGCTGAGAAGTGAGACGTCGCGCCGAGCGATGAAAATAAATGTCTGGTCTTCATTTGTTTTTCGTCTTTTGTCAGTCATTTGCATTTCCTCTCGTAATGGCCCTTCAAGTAGTCAAGGGAAGTTGTGGCTCGAGAAGTTAGGATGCCAACTGTGCCGTTAAAATTAATTGAAGAATACCTTAAGAAGTTAGGGACCCGCATCAAGGAAAAGAATTTCGGAAGTTTGTCAAAATTATGTGAGGAATCAAGTGTGAATCTTAAAGTGTTTCACTAAAAATTTTAAAAATTTCGGTAAAAGTTTTACATATCTACCAAATTAAATGTATTTACGTTTGCATTCGTGCTACATTTTAATTTTAATTTATTTATATTACACAAAAATATGGATAGATTAAATATCAACTTCAGGCATTGCATGTACGTTTGTGTTCAGAGTTTTATTTCAGGTTATATGAGTTTTTGTCTTTAACTGGTAGTGACAAAAACATCCAAAAGACGAGTAGATATTGGCAACAATTAAACAATGTTTCTTATCTTAAGACTAACAGTTAAATTCAGTTCTCTTTAAAGTGTTTGAGATTACTTTATCAGTATAAGTCTGATTAATACACAATGCATTCACAATGATTATTGATATCGTACTTCTCGATGACAAAATACGATGAAAGTTAACGTTCTGTTCTAGATTCATTTTAAATGTTCTATGTTCTCTTTTCAACCTTCTTTAGGGATGGATGATATTATTCATGTACCTCACGTCCATTGACTGAGATAGGATATACGTGCAGTTATGATGATATTTTGATGTTCCACGATAGTAATGCATGTTTCAAAAACAGTTTCAATCTTCTGACTAGAAATCGTGGTAAATGAAACCAATTCAATTTGAGTATTCAAGCATCTTAACTAAATCTTAAAAGTGCGGCAAACATTTAATGGAGGAATACTTAGTAGAGAAATGTGATATGATAAGCTGCACTAATTTTTGACCGAATGAATTTGGGAAAATGTTAATAGCTTTAAATACTGTCAGTACGTTTTGTATAAAACCTGTGTGACCGCTGAATGAAATGCCAAGTTACTGTGTGATTCAATCGAGACATACTTTGCAGTTTAATCTCATTAAAGAAAATATTTTTTTTGGATACTACGATCAATGAATCTTTGTATTTTTCCTGGGAGATAAATTTGGTAGTTATAATTTTGCGGATTGGAACTGCGAAGTGCATTATGTTGCATCATTTGCGAAATAGAGAAAATATTCCATGTCTATTAAGGAATTTTATGCCAACTGCGGGACTTGACGTGCATTGAAACAACAACGGCGAAATTAATTACTGGCATTACTTAAATGAGATTATTGAAAAAGGATAATTCTACCAGTGACAGAAGCAATAAAGTGAAGTACTGACCTAACACTATTGAAAACTATTAATATGCTGTAAATGACTGATTCAAACATTTAAAGGAGCTAATAGCAAAACATGTCCGTAGAGTGCCTGTATGACGCACAAGCATAATGAGATTTGGCATTTATGTGTTCAGAAACGCCACGTGCACTAATTATAGAGAGCTGCAACACATGATTTCGGGTGAAATATATATTTTTCACAGATATGCAACAAGTTTAAACTTTCATCATAATACTTTCATATACAAAGAAAAGATGATGTCAAATTCAGGCAGCAATAAAATTAGGTAGTTCTGGAGCATATAGTAGAGTCTTAATGTTTATAGTGATCAAATATTTGATGCAACAAAAGTTGATGAAATAGCAGCATTAAATTGCAAATAGCAAGAACTAATTCAAAGCCACATCATCTTTTGAAGGTCAGATGTCTCGAATGATAAATTTTACGGATGAAGGACTATGAAGGTACAGCTGATAAAAAAGCTTATTAAATGGTACGTTTGAATAGCTTTCTAATAATAGCTTTAAAAGTCAAAAACCAATGGTAGCCATCGGACACATGGAGATTTGCCTTGTCCATAAAATAAATATGGACAACTAATTCGGGATCAGCAGTGAAGGATGAAAATATTTGGTGATATTTACTAATGCCCAAGAGGACCTGAGTTGATCTGCTTTCGGATATTATAGCGACGAATTATTTGAAAATAAAAATTAAGTTGATAGAATTAAAAGAAAGCAAAGCAGCTCTAGTAAGTTTTGGATTGCCATTCAATCGAATGAGACACCTGGTTAGGCCACACCATGAGACACGAGGGACCATTATGAACCATTATAAAGGGCTCGGTTCAGAGTAAAAATGCGAGATGCAGACCCAGAAAGGAATATGTCGAACGGATTGTAGAGGATATGGGCTGCCATTCCTCCTTGGAGTTGAAGAGATTGGCTCAAGATCGGGTGGAATGGACACGGAAAACGACTTCTGCCAACCAATCTACGAATTGTTGACCGGAGGAGAAGAAATTCAATCGAGAAAGTGTCAAAAATCACTCGTGTCGCTTTGATGATCACAGTGTCTTTGAAAAACACAATTTCGGCACACGATGGGTGTTTTGCCTACCTGATTACAGCACTGAGTCCAAGGAAACAGGCGTCATGTGAGTAAAAATGTTAACAAACGATCATTTTTTTCTTCCTCATTGTCATAACGATGAAGCAGGACGTTTGAACTAAATAAGTTGTAGACAAAAATAAAAAATAGCCGAGTGTCCACATAGAAACGTGCTAACATAATATTTTTTAGCTGCTATGAAACGGGGTTATTTTTTTCGCCTCTGAGGCAACGGTTTTTTCTATTCCCTCTTTTTGAGAACACACATACGAAATGGGACATATTTTGAATCGCAATACGAGCTGGTACACTCTAAAAAAAGGAAGAAGTTCCAAAAAAAAAGAGAGATTCGCTTTGAGATATGACGGCAAGTTAAAGTAAATTTGGGGATACCGACCCATTCTATACAGGGCACGAAATTAGATGACACCTATAATTCTCCTTCCACTCCATTTCCGCGAAGCATTGCATCGGTTCCCCGAGCCGCGCCTTAAATTTGTACCCGCGCGACCGAAACATCAGAAAGCCATCCAGTATAGCGATGCAGTCACGGGGTGGGCGAAGCATTCAAATGGGGAAAGGCGCAAAGGTAGGATGGGGAGCAGTGCAACAGACGAGCCATGAGGCACACATGAGGCTCAGGCGGCTTCAGCGGCGGCCTATTCGTGTCGTCACGGGTCTTTGTGCCTCACGTATCCACGACCCCAGAGTATACAACCTCCTCGTTGCTAACCCCGCACCTCATTGCTCCGCCTCACAACGCCAAACTGTACCCTGTTCAACATATCCGTCGTGTTTAGACTCCCTTCCACCGCCCAAACCTTTAGAGCAATCACTCCGGGCGACAACTGCAGTCTCAACCTCTCTCGTTTGCATTCGCCAACCCTGGAAAATACGTCCTGGTCCTCGAAAATGGGGAACCCGCGAATCCATAAGTTGAAGGTGACTGGAGCGGTAACAGTGGGTCGTTGCGTTCTCATAATATTTCATGCAAGACGAAAAACAATTCTTGTACCACATTTCATTTAAGATGGTTTGAGCAAAATATCATTGACTTAGAAATCAATGATTATTGTCTCATTTTATATAAAAATATATCAACTTTCCAAAACATATCAAAATATCTGCACCTTACCGTACTACTTTCCGAGATTTTCGACGAAAAATAACTGTCCTCCTACCTGGAAAATGGTACGTGTATGAACTCCAGAGATACGTTACGTTACGATACGATAATAAGAAAAATTTATAACACCTAGATCTCAACTAAGAATTAACATAGTGTAGTTTGCATGTTTTCACAAATAATAGTTTAAAAGAAATAATGTATTTACCACATCAATTTTTCTTGGCTCGTAGAAAACCTTATACGTGAAGGAATTTTACACGCATCGTGTGAAAAAATGAGTCAAATCAAAGAGTTCTCCTCGTAGTCTAGAATTTATAGCCTATAATTTACTATTTAATATAGCATTGCAAATAAAATACACCATTACTTGCGACATCATTATGATTATAAATGGATGGCATCACTGAGATAAAACAAGGATTGAGTACATCATTCGAATAAACGATGAGTGATGCTGTAATGAGTTCTAATGGGGAATGAATGTATTGATTCGACTCTCGGGAAAGCCAATGGCCACCTTGGAGTGGCGACAGGGATTTTGGGTGCGGACGGGATATTAGAATCGTTCGGAAGGCAACAACAATTGGGGAATGGCCGAAAGCAGATTAAGGGAGTTTTGAGCTTCCGCTGATCAATCTTTGTATCGATAAAAGTGAATGCTAGGCAAGGAAGTTCTAGACTACAAATGGTGTAACCTCTATTCCGTCTGAATGAAATTATATAGACAATTTAATTAAGTTAAGTAGAATTTCAGTCATGAAAGCTATATTATTTCAACATAAATGCAATATGTATTTCATGCTTCCTATATCTGCTGAAATTAAAACGTATAAATCGAATAAATTTTCCATTATGACAAGGGAACAACCTTAAGTGCATCAGTTAGAAATCACGATACAGGCAGGATCGAAAATAATACGCGGGTTATATTTAAATATTTTTCTCCCATATGACAAGAGTTTTCGGCAAGAATGGCCAGTTTTTTAGCGCAGAATTCAAATTTCAGACGAAAATATAGAGTAATATGAATAATATATAATATAAATAATAAATATAAATAAAATAATAAATATAAATTATAAATAAAAAAATAATTATAAATATAAATATAATTATAATAATAAATAAATATAAATGTAATTATAATAAATAATTATAATTATAAATTATAATATAATATAATAAATTATCAATATAATAAATATAATATGAATAATATATATGAGAAATATTGGTCTCCGTGTGACACCATAAAATTTGCTATCAACAACAATAGAAACTATACGAGTTTTGTTGTTCTATTTTAAGGAGAGAAAAATGTATGCACATATAATCTAAATTTTATTACGAGTGTATCAATTTGTATGATTTTACACTTTCCCGGCGAATTAAATTAGTGTAAATTTCTCGGGCTCGCCACCGGGTAAGATTTTTATAGACAGCCGACGTTTCGGGTTCCGACTCGTCACCCATTCTCAAGGCTAAGCCTTGAGAATGGGTGACGAGTCGGAACCCGAAACGTCGGCTGTCTATAAAAATCTTACCCGGTGGCGAGCCCGAGAAATTTACACTAGTGTATCAATTGCCATTAGGCAACGTGTTAAGTAACAATGAATCGCTAAAAACCAAATGGGCGATATACAATTTTTTCACTTTTACCAATTCATTTTACTAATGCATAAAACACGCATGGAGAGTTTCACGTGAATGTGCGGATTAACAAAATTAGCCCCAACCATCCGAAGAGTCCCATTCGAGGGACTCAGAGGAAAATTGGGCATCCGATGTATATTTTAGACGGGAAAGTGGTTCGACCCTTTGTAGTCTAGAACTTCCTAGCCTATAATTCACTTTAATCGATATAATCGATTGATTAGCGGAAGCTTACAACTCCATTAATCTGCTTTCAGCCAATCCCGAATTTTTCCCTTCTAGATGATTCTAATATCCCGTACGCACACAAAATCCCTATTGCCGCACCAAGGTTGCCATTGAGTTTCCCGAGGCTCAAATTAACAGATTCATTTCCTATTAGTATTCATTGCAGAACTGCTTATCGTTCATTTGAATCATGAACTCAATTCTAGTTCTTTCTTGGTGATGTCATTCATGTATAATCATAATGGTAATATTCATGGAGGTCGAAAGTGCAGTGGTTGGTAAGGCGGATGGGGAGAGAAAATACTGGAGGATGTTAGAAAGAGGCAGAGTAGATGGGTGTAATAGGTAGCGAAGGGCAAAAGGCTTGTTGAACACCAGTGAAGATGTGACTGAGATATTGAATAGGGTCAGGAGGCGAAGAAAGAAAGTAGGCTTTATTGGTAGGATAGAGAGACGTAGGGCGCATTCTGAGAGGCCTTGTGTGGGTAGGTAGAGGCTTACGTCTGGAAAAGTCCAATGGAATTTTCCTCTCTTCTTTTAAACATACTCTAAATGGTGGCTAACAGTTTTGTCGTAAAAATATCTATATCTTAATGTTTCCTCTTCCTGTCTTCATCCTTTCATCCTGACATTCATCCTTTCTTTTAAAATATTCATAAATAATAATGCTAAGTTCGTCTTTAACTTTTTCCCTCAAAAAAATTCTTCTCATCATGTATTCTACATCACCTAGGGTTAATATCCTAATATTTCAGTCCGTTATCTTTGCATCTACAATATTCCTCTACACCGTCATTCCCTTATGGGAAATCAATACCGCTTACCTTACTCTCTTCACATGGCAAGGAACTAGGAGCATAGACTTTCATTGAGGGAAATGGTAGCATAGTTCAATCTGGAGTGTATAATCGATGATTATTTTCTTCCATCTGTCCTGTCTTGTGTGTCAGTCTGATTATATCGTAGTCTTGTTTTCCTGATTTTTCTCGGCAACGCACTCTCTAAAAACGAGAAAATAACTTTTGATTCGAAGTTGAGGCCTACTTGTTCTTTGTTTGGCTAACTATTGTCTTACTCTTACTCCCATGGTCATGTGTACTCAAGGTGGTACTTGGTCTCACCAACGTTGTGCCTCCATTCCCTCCTGTCTTTCGCAGGCTCTTCTCTTGTTCTTACCTCAGCCATGTCTTTCTTCACCTGGCCTTTTCACTGCACTTTAGGCCTGCCACGTGGTCGTCTTCCATTCGGGTTTCCTTCCCATGTCTGGTAAAGGGTGCTTCATTTCTCCCTTTTGATGATGCGACAGATGTATTCAAAATCTCGAAGGGTCTGAAGCAAGGAGATGGTTTGGCTCCTACCCTATTTAATATAGCTCTGGAGTACGTAATAAGACAGATGGAGTCAGGAAGAGAAAACTTACTAACCAACAAATTAACACAACTGGTTGCCTACGGAGACGATATTAATGTTATGAGCCGAAGAGCAGTAGGGGCACAGTAAACCTATCTACAAATAAAAAACCATGCTAAAAGTATTGGCCTTGAAATTAACCCATCAAAAACAAAAATACTACTACAGAAAAGAGGGAACAGGGGCTCACAGATAGTGCTAGATGACCCCATTGAGTCAGTGGACCGATTTATATACTGATGGGGTGGAATTAAATGCAGATGGCACAGAAGAGGGAGAAGTCCGGAGAAGAATAACACTAGCCAATAAAGCCTACTTTGAAATATCACATGTACTTAGATAAAAAAAATGCCCATATTAATAGCAAGCTAAAAATATACCACATAATTATAAGACCCATTACAAATTATGGATGTGAAGCATGGAGTGTGACAGAGATGACGAAAAGCATACTTGATCGATTTGAAAGGAAAGTGCTTAAAAACATTTTAGGACCCATTCAGGAAAACAATATCTGGAGAATCAGATTCATGACTTATATGTTTTCTTTTTAGAGAATCCCCTCTGTCAAAATTCATCCGACTACAGCGATTGCAGTGGGCCGGGCATGTGGCTAGAATGGATGACAAAAGGATACCAAAGAGAACATTAGACAGCCGGATGTACGGTAAAAGACCAGTAGGAAGACCATGTAAACGCTGGGAAGATAAAATACAGGCTGACACATGGAATCTCCTATGACTACGACACTGCAGGAGAGCAGTAACAGACAGAAAAGCATGAAAGCAGAAGTTGAAGGATGCCAGGGCCCAAACGTGGGCTGTAGTGCCATAGGAGAGAGAGAGAGATCGTCAGCTTAATATGGCGAGATAAGATTTTTGACTTGAATACGTTGTTTAGTGCATACATGCTGGCAAGGTTTATTCTTTTCTTAATTTCAATATTTTCATCACTTTTTGAGCTGACTATGGTTCCTAAGTATTTGAAACAATCCACCTGTTCATAAGGTGTATTCTATGTCAGTTATGTGTACATCATCTTCGATTCTCCCTCTTCCAAATTTCATAAGTTTCGTTTTGTTATCATTGATCTTCAATCCCATAGTCTTTGTCTCTCTAATAAGAATTTTAATAATTTCCTGAAGTTCCTTCTTAGTCTCTGCTAGTAATACCACACCGTCATCAAAAGCAAGTACGCTTATCTTCTTTCCTATTCTTATGCCATAGTCATTTTTCTCAAGTTCTTTGAGTTATCCCTCAAGGGCTATATTGAAAAGTGTAGGTGAGTTAATATGTCCCTGAAAAATAGATAGATAATGGACTTCAATTTTTAAATCGAAAAATATTTCGTTACGGCGTTTTTCTCATGAAGAGCCCGAGCCTCTACATCCATAGTCAGTACTCTTATGATTTTTTAGCCTTCCTGACAGTGTTCCCTTTGAAGTGTGAAAAACTGTTTTCAAATTCATTCTTTAAGTATGTTAGTTTATGCATGTCGGACATATTAGAAATATTATTTTTCCCAAAAATTAATAAAAATATGGCTTCAAAGAAATGCTACTGAAATACATTACTATTATAGTACACCCACGAAGGTTTGAATAATAATTTCATGATTAATCCTTGAAAATTTTGAACTCAAACTGTCGCAAATTTGTAATTAGTAAAAGGGTTATTTACATTACTTTAAATTTACGTTAATTACAAATTAGAGACATCTGTATTAATCAAAACCGATTTGGAAAAATTGATATATTTTTTCAAGCGTATCTTGGAGCTGTAGATTTTTAGCAATGACAATACGAGAGCGTGAACAATTTTTATATTTTAACAAAAAGGAACGATTAAAAACAAAGTCAAAGGCCATTTTTTCATAATTTTTTATAGTGATTAAATTTCTCATTGTGAAAAGCAACAAAAAAGATTGTTCAGAAGCACCGTTACAGTTTATAAAAGATTCAGTGGTTGACTACTCAATTGAACTTAAATGACACACTCACTATGAGCCAATCAATGCAAAGATGTCCCGCCAAACTTCATGAGATTTGCTGAAAGTGAAGGCGGAGTGATGAACGTGAGGAATATATTTATGGAGGGGCTGTAGTGAAAAGATTTGAAAATACCTCAAGATAGTTGAAGCGTCTTATCATTATTGGTAATCCTATTAACATAAAAGCCGTGTTGGGTTGGTTAAATGTCATGAAACCTGATTGTCAATTTAATAACAGTGACATGTTTTTGTCAATGGAAGGGCCGCAAAAATCCACACTTCTTTATTATTCTCTTTAATTGCTTGCTTGCAAATAAAATATATCATTGCTTGCGATATCAATTCATCCTCTTCCAAGCTCACATCTGAAATGATTTCAGCCTATTCGCGCCGCCCATTTGCAGAGTCCTTGCTCTTGAAACATATACCTTTGAACATAATATAAAACCAGAAAAAATGTACCAGTCAAATGCTCCCTCCAGCTGATAAACAATTTCTCTAGAATAAATCATCTCTCTATCTATTCTACTCTCATTTCACAGTCGGCTTTCATTTCTTTGTCCACCAACATTTCAAAATATTTGCTTTCTTTTGGTAGATCTTCGATCCGAATTCACTGAATTGGTTCTCTAGAGCACCAACTAAGCCGGCAATTTTGTCAATGACCGAGTGTTCAATGCACCTAGCTAGGACCTAGTCGTCTGAAAATCTAACCGAATTTTCATTCTAATTTTATTCCTACATTGAACTCTACTCAAAGAAATAACCTTATTAATTTTTGCTTCTCATTTCCTTCAAACTCCTTTTTAAAAATATAATAAAATTACTCATCAAAATAATGCAAACATCCAGACCAAACTCTAGAATCCATTCTATAATTCAGAACAATTGGGAAAAAATATTCGATGCAATATATGTCACTTTATAAATCAATCGTGAAGTTGATTTAAATATACCGCATCTTAAAAATTCATCTCTAATCATTTGTTTTAGTTTTTTTAGATTTAGATTTTAGATTTTATAGAATTTTATATTTCTGATTGCTATTCGAGTACCTAAGACTGAAACAGCAAAACGGTTGAACGAAACGTTGACTTCCCGCTTTGATTACATCTGGGCTACCCCAACAAAATATACCTCCCATTGCTTGAAGACTCGCGTAATTCTAACAAAGGGAATATTGAACGCATGAAATGAAACACGTGACAAGCATCCGATTACTGGGAGTTAAAACTAACTCGATGAAATTAAACATTATGGCTACCGAGGCACGGTTTGATACCAATTTCATAATCTGTCACATATCTCAGGAAATAATATGGAACAATATATCTTTTAAAAATAAAATTTTACCAGAAGGGAAGCTATTCTGAACCAGACAACCTTGATAAGTTGGAAGAAAATCGATGATATAAGTGACGTAATAGTTAAAAACTATTAAAAATAAAATTTTAAACAGCTGCAGTACTAAAAAAATTCTCCTTCAGGAGGTTTCATTGCACCTAAGTTAGTTACAAACTCAGAACAAACACTAAAATTCACCTTTTTTTCTTATGCTATTGAAAGTGTACTGCTCAAACTGAGACCGTCATCTGGAAGTCCACAAAAATAATAAAGGGATCAAATTTTCCCATGTGTTGACGAGTGGTTTTCAATATCGATCCTTTATTACAATCGCAAAAGCTGACTTTAGGCTCCTTCTCCAGTACATGAACACATTATGAGTTCATTAATGCAGTAATTTGCTAAACAAACACAACAATAATTAGGGCGACTAACTTGTGAAAATTAAATAGTTGGGAGCACAAAAAATTAAGGAACTAATGGTTACTTGTGGTGTAGCTTTTTCATTTTGCCTTTCATATGTACTTCAAGACCCAATGTGGAGTAAAGTCACATCAATAGCGACACGCAGCACGACACGAGAAAACGTCAGGTGATGACAGATCTCTTTGATAAAAACTGAGCTTTTCTAATCAAGCTGGAGAGCTAAATTTTCAGGAATTACCCTAACTTACCCACTGAGTCGAGAAATAACAAAAAAATGCGGAGAAAATATCTACGTTTCAAGTGTAGACGGAATTCTAATATGAATGAGGGTAGTTCAAAAGTAACACTTTGTTCCTACATTCACAAACCGGCATTGATACACCCTTTTCTTGCAGTAAAAAAGTTTTTTATTAGGAAGAAAATTAGTAGTTTCTCTTCTTTCTTTCGCATTTAACAACACGCGGTTTCAAGCCCAAAATTTGAAAAGTGATATCGTGGAGAGCGGTTATTCTGCTTCCATTTCAGAGGACATATTTCTCATACTCATAGCCAGTATGTGGAAGGTATGACACAAAAGGGATTTAATGGAGAAACCACCCTTAGGGGATATCACGGGTCTTACAGTGTCCTTACGTCATCGTAGACGAGATGAGAAAACAACGCACGACAAAGACAGTAGCGAATCAGCGCTCGCAGAGAGGCGAAACTCTCCTTCGATTTGTCGACCTCAGGCGGCGTAAACTTTTATTCCATCCGAGCCAATCCAATAATTAACCCTTCCCACACGACCCCGGGGCATTCCGCCACGCGGACGATTGCATTCCGTCCGGACCGACGACGCCAATTTGCTCTGTCTAAACCCCACTCCCTATCCACCCCACGTCGCCAATTTCCCCACCCCACCCCCTCACCAGACCAACACACACACACACGTAGCGCCACGACTCCACCATCCCACCCCTCCCTCCCTCCCATCTCCCTCCCTCACTCTACTCCCTCCCACACGTCTTCCCACCTCACGTCCAATGGGAGCGTGGGGGATGGAAGGCCTCTCTCATTCCTTCCGGAGACTGAGGAGCGAAGTGACTCCGCCCCTCTTCCTCAACCCCCCCCCCCAAACGGGTTCCCTCCTGGGCCCTGCCAGCGAAGTGTCGCCAAGAAATCCGTTTCACAAATCAAAGGACTACGCCCCAGCGATTCGTTCGTGTGGAGGAAACTTTATGGCGGTAGGCTCGCGGGAACGGGAAACTCGACTCCTTCTTGTGTCTCCCTTAAGGAAGTCCCGAAGCGACTGTGTGAGTCAAAACAAAGTCTCTATCTCACATTTTTCTGTATTTCGTTTACAAAATAAACCTGCTTTCTTTTATAAACTGCTTTAACTCTGAGAACCCAAAACGTAGCTACATAATATATAGAATATTCAACGATATTTGAGTTTTACATTTTAGTCCAGACAGGAGAGCCATTCGTATGGAGTTACCGCATTTTGACGTCAAACACTTAGATTTTATGGCTCAATGGTGTAAATCATTACAGAGAAATGTTTAAACCACTAAATTTCCCAGTTGTGCCGTTAATTTTTCAAAACCTTGGTATTAGTGGCGTATAAGTCGCGTGTTAGTTGTAAAATAATTGAAATATGAAACAAAAGATATAACACAAAAGCCAAGTAAAATTCGTAAGGATAAACTGAGTATGGTATCTCATCATATTATTTATGAAAAAAACATACTTCCCTTAGAGGCATCAAGACACTTTCTACCATCTTCTTCAACGAATGATTAATATACAGTGGAGTATACCACGAAAACTGACCCGCAAAGAATGTCTAAGTTACTGTTGAAGTTGGTAATTTTTATTCCAGTTTTTTTAGCAAATAAAAATGATATTCGCCAAAGAGATAGAATCCTAAATAAAAAATTATGCATCAACTATCAGGAAGCGGCGGCAAACATTTGGTGCATATTTTTGCACCCGTGTACTAGAAAACGTGCAAAATCATGTACATTAATTTTCCTCGATCACGTTAGTTTAAATATATTTCGTCATTAGTCACATCTCTTCCCACAAATGGTGCTGGTTCCCTATGCTCATTTCATATTGGTCATAGTATTATAACCGATATGGAAACAGCCGATCCAAAAATAAGACTCTCATATGACAACGCAAGAAACATGTAGTTATTCCTACGTCGAACATGTTAATTTAGGCAACAGTCACAGTGAAGAAGACACAGAAACTTATTGAACAGAATGTTATTGAACATGAGCGAATGGTGGGTGGATTTTCAGATAAAGGCACCAGCCATCCAATTGTAATTTACTAAAACTCTGTAGAAACCACGTTCAATATCGATTAAAGTATGATTTCCCCATTTATTAAATACTCCCAAAGTCACGTTCGAAAGCACACGTGCCAGATCTGATGATTGGATGCACTCCAAAATTAGAGAATTGAAGCAATCGGTTCTGACAAGAAACTTTTAGGACGTGGGAGTGGAATAACCGTCTGCTATGGATCCATATGTGGAATAATAATAATATTTTAATAATAATAATAATATTTATTAGCTCTAGGAAAGAATTCCTTTGGAGCAGGCATAATTAATTACAACTCAGGCAAAAGAAAAAAAAATAATAACAATCTCATAGGAAACATGTCACTATGTACAAAAATCACAATCACAGCACTTGTCTACAACAAATATTACAATTCCATACTTAAACATTATAGCAATCACAAAGGTAGCATATTTATGAATTAAATCCAAGATATTTGACAAAATATTAACTATCACTAAGATAATAAGACAGCAAGCATTTTTTAAATCTTTCTGTTGACTTAATATTTTTCAGCGCTTGCGGAATCGAATTCCATACACTGCACGAATTTACATAAAAAGAGTTATGATACATAGACGTTCTGTGGCAGGGTACAATTAATTTGTTATTATTTCTGGTGTTTTTTGTTTTTTTGACCAAATTATCTTTATATGGCTGATAAATGTAAGAAGGAGTTTCAGTTTTTAATAATTTGTGCATAAACACACCCATTTGCAGTTTTCTTCTTTGTTCAATTTTAAGAATTTTTAATTCATAGTAATACGGTGTGATATGCTCAGTAAATGCCACATCACACACATACCGTATTACACAGTTTTGTATTTTTTGCAGTTTGGATATCTGAGATTTTGAAATATTGGACATTACCAACGAACAGTAATCAATATGAGGGATAAGTAAGGTTTTAGCTAATTTGAGTCTCAGTGGCAAAGACATCAGGTTACGAAAACTTTTCAGTTTGTACAGGTTTTTAATGACTTTATTAGAAATATGTGCTATGTGTTCATCCCAGGTTAGCGTTTTATTTACAATAACACCTAAATCATTAATTTTGTCAGTGTATTCTATTTCTAAGTTTTGAACTTGAATCTTGGAGAGTAATTCAATGTTTACAGATTTAAGGGATTTTGCGCTACCAATTATTATGCTCTTAGTCTTCTGAGAATTTAAGTTCAACAAATTATCAGACGCCCATTTACATATAGAAGATACATCTCGATTGACTAGTGCGATAGCATTTGAGATATCGTTGCGATCGCAGTCGATGTAGATCTGCAAGTCATCAGCGTATAAATGGTACTTGCAATGGTGTATGTTATTAGGGAGATCTTGAATGTATATGACAAATAGTAATGGGCCGAGTATTGATCCTTGGGGGACACCACGTTTGACGGGAAGTGATTCAGAACGTAGATTATTCTTCCGATCATTCACCGCTTGAAAGCGTTGGGTCAAGTACGAGCGGAACCATTGCAACACAGAGTTAGATAATTTTAAGTTGGATAGTCGCCTTAAGAGTATATTGTGGTTTACACAGTCAAATGCTTTGCTAAAGTCAAAGAGAACCAGTATTGTTATTTTCTGCTTATCCATTGAAAGTCGTATATCATCTGTTACTTTTATTAGAGCAGTTTGAGTACTATACCCTTTGCGAAAACCTGATTGAAAGTTATTAAGAAAATTGTTTTTAGACAGATGTTCTATCATACAATTGTGCACAAATCGTTCAAGAGGTTTTGACAAAGCGCATAATATTGCAATAGGTCGGTAGTCAGACATTTCTATAGGGTTGGGCTTCTTTTTAATAGGTTGGATGAGAGCAGATTTCCATAATGATGGGAAGTTAGAGTAGTCTAACGAGCAATTATAAATTGAAAGCATCATTGGAAGAGCTAGATAAAGGATCTTTTTAACTAACTGAATACTGATTTCATCTGCTCCTGTGGAATTAGAAGTTACCATTGAAGTATATTTTAATAGTAAGTCTGGAGTAAAATGAGGGAAATAAAGATTTTCAGCGCTGAATTCTTTGTCGGCGTTAATAACAATATCGAGAATTTCTTCACCGTCCATAATATCAGACGAGGGGGAGGTATTTAGAAAAAAGTTATTTAGTTCGCACAGGGGAAAGTTAATGTTGGTTGGTTCATTGCGAGTGTTACCAAGGCCTAGCCTTTTAATTTCTTGCCAAATAGAACGGGCATCACGCTTATCTGATAAACAGGAATGAAAATAGGCAACTTTTGCGTCATATTGCATTTGCTTCACCTTGTTTCGAATGGCTTTATACTCACTGTATTTCAGAACAGACCGTGTTCGTCGGAAATGCCTACGTATAGAGTCTCTTTGACTCATGGCATTTTTAATATCTTGAGTGAGCCAGGGAGCAGGGTTACGCTTTATCTTGATTTTTTTAAGGGAGCGTGCTTGTTTAAAAGGTAGGTAAGGTAAGAATTGAACAAGATCACTTTTTCGTCAACATCGTGCGTAAAATAGAAGTCCTCCCAGGAAAGGTCATTCCAGTCCATTTCGAATCTGGCGTAGTTCAATTTAGACAAATCACGGTAACAGATTTCAGGTGGTTTGTACGAAGGTGTCTTGAAAGTATAGTTCACATATACCAGATCATGCTCTGATAAAAAGTTGACAGGTTCTTGGCCAAATTCAACTATTTTACATTCATCGTCAACAATTATTAGGTCAAGCAATGTATGACTTGATTCCAAGACATGTGTTGCTTGAAAATAAGGCAGATGAAGATTATAACTAAACAGTAAATTCTTAAGATAAGTGCTTTTATATGTGTCTTTGAGCATATCAATGTTAAAATCACCACAAATAATAATATTTTTATACAAAGGTATGTATTTACATATTAAGGTTTCAAAATCATCGCATATATAGCTGATATTTGGCGGTCTATACATAACAACAAACAATAGTTTGCCATTTACATGGGAGACATCAATGAACACAAATTCAGGCTTCCGATGAATTCCACCGGAGAGTTCAAGAACTTTACACTTTAAACTATCATGGATGTATGCAGCTACACCACCACCACCTCTACCATGTCGATCATTGCGTATTAACTGGTAATTTTCAAGTTCTACCATGTTACTTGTTACATGTTCTTTCAGCCAAGTCTCGGATATTCCAATTAAATGATAGCTCTTTGAGAGAAAATAGTATCTAAACTCGTCAATGTGCGCAAATAGGGATTGGGCATTGACGTGGCATACACTAAGAGTCGACAGTTCACGTGTGACGTTAGCTTTGGTGCTTACAGGTAAGTTGTGAGATTCAGGGTTTAAACATGCACACAAGCCCTATTTAACTCTCTGCAGATCTTCTTCACTGTTTACCTGAACTCGATCGGCGCCTTCGTTCTTTCTCACATACACCCTCCCATTTCTTATCCACACGAACTTGACCTTCCCTTCTTTTCTCAGGCTACGGGCTATGGCGTACAATTTCCTGTTGACGGGAGTCAAGGATTCGTTTACATAGATGGGGGGTTCGATGAATTGGATGGCAAATGGGGCATCTGTAAGTCTTTTAGGAACAAATTTCTTTTCCTTTTACGTGATTGAACAAATTCCTCGGCAACGCGAGACCGTGCAAAATTAACTAAGATTGCACGATCCTGGTTGCTATTTGCGCGACTGCCAATGCGGAAGGCATAGTCTATATCACTGATGTCAACTTTAATTCCCAGTGATAATCCCGTCTTGATAACAAGGGAGTCAACTATTTCACCATCAGAAGTGGGAATACCTCTTATCTCTATCACATTCCGCAATTGGTCCTGTTCTAGTTGGTTTAAGCGTACTTCAAAAGCCGACAGTTTTTCCGTTAAAGCCTTGTTTTCACTTGCGATTTCATCCAGCCTATCGCTTAATTTTGCCAGGTTGGAGTTAATTAGCTCGATGGACTTTGCGTGCTCACTTACGGATACTTCCCAGGAAGAGATGGTGTCCTTCAGGGAACGCTGCTCGTCGTAGATGGAGTTTACTCGTTGTAAGAGAGTCTGCAGCAGTTCTTTCATAGTGCCATCCTCGGAAGGAAGAGGGGGAGAATCAGGAGAAACAGGACCGAAGCACTTCACGGGAGTCTCCTCCCTGCGGTCCAGCCGACGCTTCTCAAGACACTTGCTGCAAGTCCACGGCTTGTGCAGGTCCAGGATGGTCTTGAAATCCTCCTCTGTGAGGGAATTGCACGAGGGGTGATAATAGTCCGTACACACGCTGCAGGAGAGGCTAGTGCCTCGTTTAGTAGGGAGGCCACAGATTGCATAATTTCGAACAGGCATGGCGAAAAGACACACTTCGGCGAGCAAGGACAAGACACGACCGTTCACCTTGACTGCCTGAGAGAGACTGACAATGACTGGAATAACCATAATTATTTAGTTCCTCAGCCCTCGACCAATTCAGCAGCTTTCTTTCTCCCATATTTTTTTTGACGTTTTAGGTAACTTTATTTAGCATTCTTAGACGACAAACTCAAGAAATTGATTTCTTATTGCTTTTACTAGTTTTTCTTGACCAGCTTAATCAAAGGAGTTAGCAGATAAATGTATGCATATAAGAAATACATATTTGCGCAACAGTTAAGTTACGTATCGCATAAATGAAGATATGCCACTTCATAATGCATCACGGGTCCTTCTCCATAAAAAAATGTTCCATATTAATTTCCAATAGAATGAAACCATAATTTGTCACATGTAATGTCTCGTATATTCTGTACCGTCCTGTAACTATGCATCACACAGCGCTCTATATCGTATGTATTATATAATATCACAAAAAAAAGGAATAATCGCATTAAATGGTCGGAAAAATTAAATAGTATCATAAAAAATGGAATCAAGATCGCCATGAAAAATCATTCAATTTGAACGAGATACAGACCAAAATATCCCAATTGCCG
The DNA here is from genome assembly GCA_963169105.1 of Ceriagrion tenellum. Classification (NCBI taxonomy): domain Eukaryota; kingdom Metazoa; phylum Arthropoda; class Insecta; order Odonata; family Coenagrionidae; genus Ceriagrion; species Ceriagrion tenellum. The sequence continues at coordinate 6,126,380 of OY720637.1, forward strand.
GTCAGGTGTGTTAGCAGTAGATCCGGGTTTGATTCCTAGTGAAGTACAACGTTTTTTAAGGCGAATTTCGTACTTTAGTGTACATTACACCAGTCTCCAGTGAAATATTGAACCAGTTTCACTGACCAATTCAGGGAAATCAATAATACAAATGAACTTTTAAGATAAATTGATGATTTCCAATGGAATTTTGATTTATGAACGAATTTTTTACACTCTTCTTTTAAATTTACATTGGTAAATTCTGTACGATTTCAATGTTGGACAATGGCTTTACATGCCGTCGAGTAAAACTCATAGCATTTCACTTTAAATATATACCAAAAACTATTGGATAAAAAAATGTACGTGCCGCATAAAACGCATTACATGAAAATAAAATCTCATTGTTTTTCTCCCAGTTGATCAAATTAGAAATGAACATCTCCATTTCGCCAGTCCTGGAAAAAAATGGACGGAACGTGACGGAATTTGAATTGCATGAGGAGTGAGGCCGGACAGTTTCAGATGTTCAGGATGATGGATCTGTTAGCGCCATCCTTAATTATCTAAAGGAGTGCGGCACCGGAAATGCAGGTACCGTGGCGATGCGCCGTCCCCTGTTGCACTGTGGGGCAATTACGCCGGACCCTCGCAAGGTCTCAGCACATCCATTAATGCGGTGGCGACTCACAGAACGGAGGATTCGTACCTTAGTCTGGTTCTCGTAACTTATGGTCGACTCCAAGATAAGAAAGTAATTCGCGGCGGCTCTTCTGCCACCAGGTACTAACTCGGACGTAGAATAGTGCACATAAAGTAATCGACAGTATTTTTTCAAAGGTGAACATTTGGTTTCCCCACGAAATTTTTGATGAAAAAGACGTAACGATGCTAGCTGCATGGTAAAACAAACTAGAATGATCTTTAAGTCGTTTGCGGGTGTGTTACATTTACTCATAGTTTAAGCTTACCCCCGGTAGCGGGAATGAATGAAAGAAACGCTTTGGCAAGGCAAGCGATAGCGTTGACGCTATTTTTCAATTGCACTCGCAAGAGCGAAAACATAATCGACATTCATCAAAATATATAAGGTTCTTTATATTATTAATTTCAATTGATTGGGTGCTTTCAAAGAATTTTGATTTATAACATTGCTCTTCTATAGCAGTACGCGTTTGGGATAACAACATCGACAAGGTGATAGAAGGAACCGTGACTTTACCACATGAGTAAAATGCATGAGAGGAGGGATAAAGCATGAGTGTATGAGCAGAAGTAAGAAGCGGAAGAGACGCACACTATAAGGACGTTATTTAAGATCTAGTTTTCTAGGACTGACGGAAATAACTAAATTCTCAGACTTTGCCTACCCCGAAAGAAAACGGTGAGATGGGCATAGATTAATGTGTATATTGTGTTAAGATAACTCCATTCACCCTCGCTATATATAATTAACGTGTTAAATAGAGGACTAACCTTCAAGCTTTTAAAGCCTTGAAGTCAAACTTTAAACTAAGAAATAAGCTTAAGACAAGGTATGAAACGGAAGAAAAGTCACGTCCCTAAACCCCCAAGGATTGAGCTTGTAAAATTATTTATACCGACGCTCACTGAAATATTTCTCAGTCGCTCCACAAAGTTTACACAAAAGATCCCTATGACTCCGTAAAATTCCTCCGAAAAACATAAATAAAACCCCTGTGATGACGAGTAAAATTCTTTACCCGTCTCTAATGTGGAGTCGTAAACGTCAATCAATTGTGGCAAGTATTATGTATTTGCCTCTAACTTGAATTCAGGATCCAGATAACATATTCCTGTAAACTTTTATCAGTATTTGTTTTGTTCCTTAAATGCTCACTGGCCACTTTTAGGCCCAGTAAATTGCTGTTGTAAATAAATATCCTCAGTTGTGCGGGAGGAGGCATTTGTACGAAGAGCTGCCACCCTGCACTTGCAGTAAATACCCATTATCTCAAGCCCATTTAGTGAACTAATTACCGCAAAACTAGAATAAGCATTTATTTACTTGTCTCTTTGCAAGACGGTGCCACCTTTTGAGGTGTAAAATTGACAGGACACGAAGAAACTGCCTGAAGGAGATTGTTAGAGATTATGTGTTTGAAAAGGTATGTCTCACTTTGAAATTCACTCTATTGAATAATTATATACCAACTAACAAAAGTAAAAATATTGCTGGGACTTCTATATTTGTCCCATATTCTAAAAAAGGCTTAGTAATTAAAATTTAACTCAAATACAAGGGTGAGTCAAATGAAAACCGGAAACCTGCTATAGAAAATCTAAAACCTCTCTTATGACGATCAGACCCGGTACGCATCCGGGTGGACTCTCCCGCCATCAATTGGCATTGGTACCGCGACCCCACGTAACCCAGCAGTGCGACATGGAAGTTTCCAATATGGCGGCCCCTCTGTTGAAGTGTACCAAAGAAGAGCAGTGCGGAGTGATCCGTTGCCTACACAGTGAAGGCACGAAACCAATAGAAATGATCGACGTATGTTGGCACAGTATGGGGCTACATGTTTATCGCAGACTCAGGTGTACGAATGGAGTAAGAAATTCAGCAACGGCACAACAAGTTTTGCCGACGCGCCGAGGCCAGGCCAGGCACATCGTGTTGTGACAGCTGAGGCGATTGCAGCGGCGGAGGAGATAATTCTGCAGGATAGACGGGTCACCATCGATGACATTGCAACGAAATTACAGGTCAGTCATGGTTCTGCTCGGCATATTTTCCATGATGAGTTCAAGTACCGGAAAGTGGCCGCAAGATGGGTATCTCGTCGGCTGACTCCCGAAATGAAGGAGAGGCGAGCCGATGCCTTATTCCACGGACTCATACGGCTCGTGCGACCTTGGCGACTATCAAGAACTTGCGTTCGGAGTACCTCCCCCATCCTCCTTACTCCCCCAACCTCGTGCCCTCCGACTTCCACATCTTTGGCCCACTAAAGGACTCCTTAGGTGGCAACAAGTTCGCGACCGACACGGAGGTGAAACAGGCGGTGCATGAGTGGCTACATTCACAGCCAAAAGATTTTATTCCCGAGGTATCCATGCCCTACCGACCCGGTGGCGGAAATGTATCGAAAAGCAGGGGGACTACATTGAAAAATAGTGTACTTGATCCAACTCTGTCTGTAATAAAGGAGCTGAAAAAAAAATTTCCGGTTTTCATTTGACTCACCCTCTAATTAATCTATTTAATCTAATTAATTAAATTAATCTATTTGAGAATATTGTCGCGTGTCAATTAGGAAACACAGGGGGTAATGCGTAAGTCAAGTAGGCCGTCACGTCGCTCAGAGATCGAGGAAGATCAATAAGTACTCGTAGTAGGTAAGTAAGTCTTAAATACTGAATTTATTGTAATCGAAGTTTTTGCCCGCAAAGTCGTCATTCGAGCAGCTTGTTTGCCACAAATATATAATGCTCGTCACCTGACTTGTTTGCACATTAATCGGATGCAGCGGTTTGCTTGGGAGGTGGTTTGTGAGATGGAAAAATCCTACGTGATCCCTTACTTGGTTGTGCAGCGAGGCGTGAGGGCTTTTCAGGGGCAAGATAATATTTAATATCTATACTGCCACAGAAATCAAAGTATAATTTCGAGGATATTTACGACGCTCATTGTAATTTATGACGTTCATGAAGCCATTAGAAGCATAAGGACCTAATTTTCACAGCTTAGTTAAAATAGGTGAAATTTGTCCTGCACACACAAAAGAAAAAGAGAAATGAATTATATTTCAGATCCTTGATACAAATAAGTGCATCAACGAGATCTAGCTCAAACAAGATGAAAATATGAAGAAGTATTTAAGAGCATCAAATTAATCAAGTAAGAAAAGGGCAACTGGTTTAACGAATTGTGGTAACGTAAAAATCGTGGGCGAACGAAGAGGACTGGCAAATATTTAAATCGACCAAATATCTTGAGCAATGTGAGCAGCAGCTATCTACTTTACGAAATAAGCTTATAGCTGTGATTCAGAGGTCAAATCATTGTTAGAATTATGTGGAAAAATTAAAATGTAATCAGTAATTTGAGAAAAAATGTATTACTCAATGCTGTTTTTAACTTGAATAAGACAGTAAAAAGGCTGGAAACATAACTAAGGTTATCTCATCTTCGTCTTATCCTATTTTATGAGATTTGGAACCATTAAAAGTGATTAATAATTTTAAAATAGGTCGTAATAATGAAAGTATGTAAATAAAAGAGGACCACTGTACCAACCTCTCCATTATTTCTCCTACACAGTCCTATCTAATACGATCGCCAAGGTATTGATGGACAACGATTTACCAAGAAGCTGCTTATATTCCACGAATTAAAAGGCTTAAATAGACATTTCTCCGGGCCAAATGAGCCAAAAAACAAAAGAAAATTAAATAATCATGAAATTGCCTATTTTTTGTGGAAATAAAGCTGCAATCTAACTTGGCAGCACCGCAAATGTACCTCTACTCCACGTCCTCCGCTTCCATTTTCTTGCGAACTCAAATTCTCAATCCGGCCAAACAAACCATCCACAAAAACATTTTTACTTGTTTACAGATGGAAAGCTCACAGAATTCCATTTGGTACCACCCATTTTTTCTCCAAGGTGATCCATCTTTCTTTCCTCCGCAAAAAATCCCATCGTACCCTGTCATTCCTCCCCATCGGTCTGCAAACGCTTCCATCCCCTAACCTCTCCATCCACGAATGAATCCACGTCCAAAGATTCGAATTCTCACTTTCAGCCATTTCCAAATGTTAAAGAATTAAAAGTGTACTACCGTTTTAGAAGTAAGTATATCATTAATATTTTCTTAACACATTTGGAATTCCATGAAATTAACTAATATGCCAGCATTACTCATGGTTATTTTCATCCATGAATTGAAAACCACAAATATTTACCTTTCTCCAGTAAACTGATGGCTGAGCCCAATGGGTATAAAAATTTTCCATGTCATATCATATTTATATCCTAGTAACGGAGCGTCGATGTTAAGCGAAACCATTTTACCAGGAGATAATACATTAAATAACAGGATGCGTTGAAATGCTATTTGTAACGCCGGATTTAGAGGATATGGGTTAATTCGGCCTCAAACGTATACGTCTCGGTATCAAAGAGATGAGAGAACTTTACAATCCTTCATGGGGATGAAATGTGATCCTCTCACCGTGGATTCTAACCACCAGGAAAGGAAGAGTACACTTTTGGTTAAGCAATAACGGCACAAGTGTTAAAGTGCGGGCGATCTTCGATATTATCTCCTTGGTGAGCTCTTTCACATGAAACAAGATATTTTTGGACATGATTTCTTTGCAGATGGAATCTAATTATTATGTTGCACCAGTATAATTTTCTAGTCATAATAGATTTCATAAAGAGAAGCACTTAATTTTAAATGCAAGGGTAGTAGACATCTTTTATAAAAAAGTAGATCCAAGATGAGTATTTTTTTACATTTTTTGTAATGTTTGATTTGTAGCTACGTAAAAATAAGTAAAATTTGATATGGCACTGGTATTTTTAAGGCAAAAATAATATCATCGACTGACACTAGTGTCTATTGCATATAGAACTTGAAAAATAATTATTATGAAAAACATATGGCTCAATAAAGAGAAAATCCAATAAAAAATATAACGATGATAATAATTAGATGAATAATAAGCAAGTATGATAATTTTTACAAAAACATGCTCCACCCAAAACTGAAAGAAGGACACTAATCGGAGCTGCACTTATAGTGGTGTATTTTTAGCTACAATTGGTACTAGATTCACAAATACAACATATCTCAGTTGATTCATAAAGAGAGAGATTTGAAAAATAACGAAAGTGTTCAATAAACGTGGGAAACGACGGTTGAAAATTCCCAGTTCTAAATGCATTACAGATGCCATTAAGTTGTTCACTGAGAAAAAAATTGCCATAGTTTTAACCGAAGTGAGCAAAAGAGTAGAAATTTGATACAGAAATGTTTTCAAAACATCGAGTCAAATGACACATCAAACATCAAAACATCCTCTTACGTAGTAAGACGACGCAATGATCATGCTTTTGCTGAAGAGAAGGTATACTTGATTGCACTGGCTCGAAAAATTTCGATATACTTTCATATCTCTGGCCCCCGAAGAACACCGGGATAATTATCCTTTATTTTTACTCACGTCTCGCTACGTACATCTGCAAGACAGACCACCAACCAGTGAATATTAATTTCCAAATTTTCCTTAATTGTTGGTCTTCCTCATGTCTCCCCATGAGTTTCACCCCAAATAACAAACATCCAATTCACCATTTTTCCACTCATAAATAATTGGCACCATAATAATATTTCTAATTTATCACTAAAAATTACTCACAAGCAATGACAGTGAGAGAGTGTTTATGAAGGAAAGATAAACAGATAACAACTAATATATGAATATTATGTCTCCCGATTAGAACATGAAAATTTAATCACGTTCAACTCAAGTCAACAGTCTCAAGCTCAACTACGAGAAATTGTTACATCATGTTACATACCGAACATAGCGTCGAAACTCCACTTAGATTTATTGAAAAATGACCGCTTTAGTTGCACAGTAACATTTCAGCTACCAAAAAAATTAACACTACTACTTAAAAGTGCCTGAATAATTAAGCCTTATGAAAAACTGGTAATCATGCAAAATCTATAAGGAAATCCAAAACGATATCGTCATTGATAAATCATGAAAGATAGGTAGTTACCGAACACTGAAATTCCTAGGAGAATGCCATTAAGCCAAGGGAAGGAAATGGAAGCCAAACATTTTTTAAACGGTTTGAGAAGGAAGAAAGAAAGGAAGTTCAAAGAAATAAAATTTGGTTTGAGAGGATAAAGAGAGGCAGAGGGATGCTGACGTCACAAATGGAATGGAGGATGAACGAGAAAGAGGAAAACGGGCACTTTTGGAGGAGTGAAAAGGAAGGAAGAAAAAGCAGAAGCCAAATGAGGAAGAGCCGGGGAAACGCTGTTTCTGGTCACGAATGCTTTCGCAGACCAAAGGATAAATGCTATTTTTCAAAGACTTCCCATACGTTTTCACTTTATTTCCTTCTCCGCAGAAGAGGAAATATATTCCTCGTAGGAGACAAGTTAACCAGGAAAAAGTGTACGAGGAGGCCCGAAGTTAGTTAGAAATAGTAGGAGAAATTGAATTAATCCACCGTTCAAATAAATCTCGTTCAAATATGAGTGGCTTTCCGCAAATACGGGGAAAACTGGGCTGCTTTCTTAGAGTGTTATTGTCACTAAAAATATCGGAACTTGATGAAAAGATGATCTTGTTTCCTATTTAAGTCAAACGTACAATTTCGATATTTTCCCCCAATTTTAAAATTAACGCGCAATCCTCATACTTATAAGATAAGTAGTACGTGAAATTCTTTTTTAATTCCAATTTTAGCAAAACCGTCAAAAAAATGTCAATATCATATTCCACATAGCAAAATTAAATGCGCAAAATAACCTTGTATTAGCGTTATAACCTTAAAAATGTAGGTGCTACTTAAAAAAAACTAGCAACATCCCTATGAATAGTATTGATTTGGTGCTTTTCCAAACAGTGCAGAAAAAGAGAGACTTTTTTCTTTATTCCTTTCCAACCCCTGAATTACAAAAACCGTGTGACGAAAATACGAAAGCATTGGATTAGAATTATATCCTCCTCTGCAAATAATATAACTAAGAGAATGAAGATGAAAAGTAGGTGAGCTGACTAGGCGAGTGTCAAATAAGTTTCAACTCTCCGTAAAGGAATAGGGGGACTTCAAACCGCTACCCAATCATCAATGATGTTACAGCATATTATTCAGAATTATATTTGTTCATTCGTTAAAATATGCAAATCTTTACTCTAAAGCGGCCTTCGCACCTTTCAATTCGTCTAACTGCAACATATAACCTGATAAGGATAATTTAAGGCTGCGAGTCTTTTACAGCACTCACATACGTCTGAGGACTCGAAAAACGAGTGCACTCAATTTCAAAATGAGACAAGAGGAAACTTCCTGTAACATAACCATATACAATCAATGAACTGCATTCAAGTAAGTTCTCCAAAAGATTGTCAGTGCTTCAAGGTATAATGCCATCAGACAACATTGTCCTTAATCCTTGTCTCCACAGAGTAACAGTAGACTAACCAGGATGCTAAAAAAATGTTGAATATTTCTCAACATATAAAAAAATATAGTAAGTAAGCAGTGATCTCAAGACAAAAAAAATATACACCTCACAATACAGGTAATATGTCACTTAAGAAGTTAATAAAACACCAACATCATCATGAAAAACCTTCCCTTCAGCTAACTACCCAGTGGAACATGGAAATCCAAGGATAATGCCTGACACAAACGCTGACACTAGAGAATTTAAAGGTTAAAATATAAGTTAAAATGTAAACAGATACCACTTCTCCGAATGTTAAGAGATACTTAGCTGATTCAACAAATAGTGCTACAGAAATATATTGCAGCACTTAGACGCATCATTTGAAGGCTATTATTCCAATATCTGAAATGAAATAAAATTGGCTGCATCAGTGGCTGAGCAAGAACATTAGATGTTTCTCCTCAGATATCATAAACTGAGTATATAAAAATGTAAAAAAGCGCAGGCCCTGGTACAGGCAATAGAAAGAGGAACAGTGTAAGACAGATAGGAATCGGAGGGAGGAGAATTATCTTGCCACCCACATTTATTTTTAGTGAAGCGTCGAAGAAGGAGACGTTTTCCCAGCGAGATGGGATGGGAGGGAATGAAGTGGTGGAGGTTTAGTCGGAGGAATCGATAACCGGATGACTTTTATTCCCTTAGGAGACAGAAGTGGATTGGGTGCGATTGTTGGGGCGGGGGGATAGGGTTCTGCAGGAAAATTGAGTATGGAGTTAGGAGGGGGGACCATAGAGAGACACCATAGCCAGCGGGAGGACGGAGGTCTGGAGGAGAAACGCTAACGGAGAAGCGGAAGAAAGGGAAAATGGTGCGGGCAATGAGATACACTCTGGGAGAAAGAAGCCGAAATGAACGTTGAGACCGAGATAGACTTGAAGGCCTAAGAGATGAAGAGTGAAAGGTTGGCGAAGAAGAGAAAGAGACTTATCTTTTTCACTCATGCGAAAATGAAAGCATACCGCGCGTGGAAATGTCACGGGGGTCTCTGCATGGATTAGCGTACTAGCCGTAAACGATTGTCCAACGCACATAAAAGCTAGCAAAATTGAATACGCGTAATATACCCCACGACATGTAAAAGGAATTATTGTCAAATCAAATTTGGCACATTTGTCAAATCAAATTTGGAACAATGTAATGTCATTGATATAATGGTTTTTGGGGAGGGATTTAAATTTTCAAAGCCTTGTGTAGGCCAAATATATCTTTCATTTTAAAAGCATAATAACCCTGTTCACTAATATAATTCTAGGAAATACTTCTTTAAATGAACAGAAAGTTTTTCTTTCCAACGTGAAATTACAACTCTAACATAAATGGGTCTAAAGTTTAATAAAGGAAGTTTTAAAATATGCGATTTAATTAATACCAAGCATTAAATCATGTAATTATTTCAACAGGCCAGGCCTTATAAAAAGTATTTTCAAGTGTATTGACTTCGAAGCCGACAGCCCTGGAGAGTAACTAGATTGAAAAGATGTAATTGATACATATTTTTATGACTTTTTCAGTCGTGCCAAAACGTTTAGTACTTATATCTACCAGCCGCCGCTACATATAATCGTTCTCTGGGCTTAAAAAGAGGGGTCGGCACTCTTAGGTGAGTAATTTCGCCTATAGCCTTTTTCCGAATGGCTTCTTATCCCTTTCAGGGCCCTCGAAAACTACGCTGGATTTTTCGCCCACTATTCTTCGATGGCCTTGATTTTGTTACTATATTCCGTGCGGGAAGAAATTAGTGCCTCCTCGTCCTTCGCTTTGTTTTCGAGAAAACCCGAAGGGGAGGGGATAACAAAGTAAAGCCTATTACGGGAAGGAAATAGGGGAGGCGAGGTGCAAACAAAGCCCTAGGGGTTGTGAGGATTTGTAGGAAGCGGTTGAAGCTAGGAAGAGGCCGTGTAAAGAGTGATAGCAAGAGGAAGGGGCGGATGCAGACGAGGGGGGGGGGGAGTGGGGGATAAACTGGAGGAGAGGTACCTAAGTGGTGCGAAAGCATGAGAACAGGACGGGAATGTTGCGGAAAATGAGGGGTCCGAGAGGGCGGGAGGGGCTAAGATATTTATGGGAAGATAAGGATTACATTGCTGTTGTCATGGATACTGAGTGCGGACACGCAAAATCGCCCTGCACACAGCATATAAGGACAACGAGCGATAACGTGTTCCTCCTGCAGTTCCCCTACTGAACGCATCTCGGCATTTGTTGATCACTATCTGCAGCCTCACGTTCATGCCCTGCCCTCATTTATTAAAGATACACACCACTTTCTAAATTATTTGAAAACTGTCAAACTTCCACATAATACACCACTTTTGATGGCCACTATAGATGTCACTTCCTTGTACACTTCCATTCCCCACTCAGAAGGTCTCCGTTCCATCCGTCATTTTCTCAGCCAACGCCCCACTCCTCATATACCCAGTACCGACTTCCTCTTACAACTTTCTGAATTTATTCTTACCCACAATGCTTTCTCCTTCAACGATCTTCACTACCTACAAACAAAGGGCTGTGCCATGGGAAGTCGTTTTAGCCCTTCTTATGCCAATCTTTTTCTAGGTCTTCTGGAAGAGAATTACCTCTCCCAAGCCCCTTTTAAACCCCTTCTGTGGCTCCGTTACATAGATGACATTTTTCTACTTTGGACACATGACATCGACTCCCTAAACTCCTTCATTTCCTCTCTCAATGACTCCTCTTCTGTATCATTTACCTCTACTATATCTTCCACCCATATAACCTTTCTAGATGTCGACGTAGCTTTATCCAACCGTAAATTCAGTACTTCTGTTCATATAAAGCCCACTAATAAACAGCAATACCTTCACTTCAGCAGTTGTCATCCCGCACATACCAAACGTTCCCTCCCATACTCACTTTCTATCAGAGGTCATCGAATTTGTAACAACCCGGAGTCCCTTGATTGCTTTCTTTCCAAGCTACACCAGTCTCTTCTTCGCAGGGGCTACCCTGAATCCCTTTTAAATAAAAAAATACTTAGAAAACCGTACCAACCTAAATCCACTTCTTGTCCTAAGTACAACAATATTTCTATTTGCACCACTTTCTTCCCAGGCGTACAGTCCCTAAAACATCTCCTCAAAGAATTATTCCCAATACTTTCTAGCAATCCTGCCACTACTAATTTATTCCCTAAATGTCCCTCTGTTGTATACAAACGTCCCCCGAACTTGTCTGCTATATTTAGAGCCACTAACCCCCTCCATAAATCTTTTAATATTTCCAAAGCTCCAGCCACCCGTTGTAACCGGCCAAGGTGCAAAACTTGTTTAATTCTAATTACAGACCGATTACCCAAAAAATTCGTTAATCGTTATCTTCCTTCTGTTACCTCCCCTTCCTGTGCCACAACTAATATAGTATATATCCTTATTTGTAAATTATGTACAGCTTTTTACATTGGGCTCTGTAGTACCCCCCTCAATATCAGAATTAATAATCACCGTGCTTCTTGCAATCCCTCTTCAACCAACTTCTCTTTCTCTGTCCCCACACATGCTGCCTCCCACAATGTAAGATTTGATGACTGCTACAATGTAGCCATTCTGGCTTCCCTCCCACCCACAGCCACTATAATTAGTCTGAAGACTTTAGAACAATGTTGCATCCGATATTTTAACGCCCTCTGTCCACCTGGCCTCAACCGTTCCCATTAATTAATTTTTCCCCCCTTTTCGCTACATTGTTTCTTTCTCCCGAATAGGTCTTTGGCTCCTTCCCTCCCCACCCTTCCCCACCCTTCCTACCTGCTCCTTCCCCTCACCGCCCCTCCTATATGGTGATTCCTCCTCAATCCTCATTCTATCACTGATGAAGGTGCGGGCGACCCACCGAAAATTTTAAACTCGTGAGTTTCCATTTTATATGTTTTATGTTTAGTGTCACCCTGTGACGAAGCTTTATATTGTTTGCCACGTTCGTGGAATCTTCGCAAGAACTTTATAAAACTGCGCATCGCAGATTCCTTTCTCTTCAAGCTGCTTCTTCAGTTCCTGAGCTGTAAGTCGCTACAACCTTTCTCAGTGTCCTATCCTCCCTTCACCACTGTTTCTTTATTACTTTCCTTTAACCTTTGACATATCCTGGTCTCGTTCTACTTATGTCCCACATCCTTCCTATAATGGCTGCCATTGACCCTACCCCTTTTTGGCTTCGTAGTATCAAGAAACAAGCCCTTCAACTAGCCCAATTTACTTGCCATACTGAGTTTTTATCTTCTTGCCTTTCTTTAGGAGTGATTCCCAATGGGCTTCTGATTAAATTCCCCTTTTCAGGAGTGCCTCCTTCACTTCACCCATCCTTTCATAAATTCATTTATGAACAATCGTTCACCCTTTGTCTGTTTGTTCTCTCCCAATATTTATCACTAGTTCACAAGTATCAATCTAATATCCACTCCCTTATTAATATCATTAGCCTCTCATCCCCCAAAAATCTTCCGTATATTAATAGATGCCTACAATCAGCTCAAGACTCTCTTTTCCTCCGACGCCAGAAATCTTACAAAAAGTTGTCCTCTCTTTATGCTTCATATCTTTACCATGGCGTCTCTTTGCCAATGCACGTAACTATCCCATCCACAACTCCACCTCCTCTTTTCCTCTACAAACCAGATCTAGCCACCCTCTTTAATCTCTCTCCACCAGCCCCTTCTACCACCCGGATGTTTCCGCAGCGAACCCCCCAGTTTAAAGATTCTTCCTCGACGTTTGGTTCTTCCCCTTCAGAGGAAACTCCCTTAGATACGCCGCAACAAGAGGTAGTCAACTTATCCTCCATGCCTCTAAGGCCAGCTGAACTGTCATTGTTAAGTAAAGGTCTCTCTTTCTCACCAACACCCTTAGTAAATCCCATTAGCATTCTTTCTGACGCTATTAATTTTTGCCGTAATCTTAAATGGAAGGTTTTCTGGAGTTCCCAACCCTCTAACCCAGCCAACTCCAACTCAATTCACCCCGCTCTCACCAAATTCAAACCTCCTTCTTCTTTTGAACCCAAACCCCTTCCTTCTAATCACCCAGTTGAAATTTTTGCCAACCAGCTTCTTTCTAAAATTTCCAACCCTTCCTTCATTGAGTCCCTTAACCCCAAACACAACCTCTCTCCAGAAGAAACGGCGGCCCTCAAGCAACTCACCCACAATCCCAAAATAGTAATTACCCAAGCTGACAAAGGTTCCACGGTTGTTATCCTTAACACCAATGACTATGTAAACGAAGCCCTAAGGCAACTTTCAGATACTTCCTCCTACAGGCCTGTTCCCTCAGATCCCACTCTTGATTTTGCTAATAAGTTAACATCGCTCCTCCTCCAAAAAGGTCCAACAGAAGGTTTGGCTAAGTGTGACCTTTCCCTTCTCTCTGCTCCTCACCCCAAAACCCCTCATTTCTACATCCTTCCTAAAATTCATAAACCTAACATCCCCGGCCGTCCAATTGTTTCCTCCTGCAGTTCCCCTACTGAACGCATCTCGGCATTTGTTGATCACTATCTGCAGCCTCACGTTCATGCCCTGCCCTCATTTATTAAAGATACACACCACTTTCTAAATTATTTGAAAACTGTCAAACTTCCACATAATACACCACTTTTGATGGCCACTATAGATGTCACTTCCTTGTACACTTCCATTCCCCACTCAGAAGGTCTCCGTTCCATCCGTCATTTTCTCAGCCAACGCCCCACTCCTCATATACCCAGTACCGACTTCCTCTTACAACTTTCTGAATTTATTCTTACCCACAATGCTTTCTCCTTCAACGATCTTCACTACCTACAAACAAAGGGCTGTGCCATGGGAAGTCGTTTTAGCCCTTCTTATGCCAATCTTTTTCTAGGTCTTCTGGAAGAGAATTACCTCTCCCAAGCCCCTTTTAAACCCCTTCTGTGGCTCCGTTACATAGATGACATTTTTCTACTTTGGACACATGACATCGACTCCCTAAACTCCTTCATTTCCTCTCTCAATGACTCCTCTTCTGTATCATTTACCTCTACTATATCTTCCACCCATATAACCTTTCTAGATGTCGACGTAGCTTTATCCAACCGTAAATTCAGTACTTCTGTTCATATAAAGCCCACTAATAAACAGCAATACCTTCACTTCAGCAGTTGTCATCCCGCACATACCAAACGTTCCCTCCCATACTCACTTTCTATCAGAGGTCATCGAATTTGTAACAACCCGGAGTCCCTTGATTGCTTTCTTTCCAAGCTACACCAGTCTCTTCTTCGCAGGGGCTACCCTGAATCCCTTTTAAATAAAAAAATACTTAGAAAACCGTACCAACCTAAATCCACTTCTTGTCCTAAGTACAACAATATTTCTATTTGCACCACTTTCTTCCCAGGCGTACAGTCCCTAAAACATCTCCTCAAAGAATTATTCCCAATACTTTCTAGCAATCCTGCCACTACTAATTTATTCCCTAAATGTCCCTCTGTTGTATACAAACGTCCCCCGAACTTGTCTGCTATATTTAGAGCCACTAACCCCCTCCATAAATCTTTTAATATTTCCAAAGCTCCAGCCACCCGTTGTAACCGGCCAAGGTGCAAAACTTGTTTAATTCTAATTACAGACCGATTACCCAAAAAATTCGTTAATCGTTATCTTCCTTCTGTTACCTCCCCTTCCTGTGCCACAACTAATATAGTATATATCCTTATTTGTAAATTATGTACAGCTTTTTACATTGGGCTCTGTAGTACCCCCCTCAATATCAGAATTAATAATCACCGTGCTTCTTGCAATCCCTCTTCAACCAACTTCTCTTTCTCTGTCCCCACACATGCTGCCTCCCACAATGTAAGATTTGATGACTGCTACAATGTAGCCATTCTGGCTTCCCTCCCACCCACAGCCACTATAATTAGTCTGAAGACTTTAGAACAATGTTGCATCCGATATTTTAACGCCCTCTGTCCACCTGGCCTCAACCGTTCCCATTAATTAATTTTTCCCCCCTTTTCGCTACATTGTTTCTTTCTCCCGAATAGGTCTTTGGCTCCTTCCCTCCCCACCCTTCCCCACCCTTCCTACCTGCTCCTTCCCCTCACCGCCCCTCCTATATGGTGATTCCTCCTCAATCCTCATTCTATCACTGATGAAGGTGCGGGCGACCCACCGAAAATTTTAAACTCGTGAGTTTCCATTTTATATGTTTTATGTTTAGTGTCACCCTGTGACGAAGCTTTATATTGTTTGCCACGTTCGTGGAATCTTCGCAAGAACTTTATAAAACTGCGCATCGCAGATTCCTTTCTCTTCAAGCTGCTTCTTCAGTTCCTGAGCTGTAAGTCGCTACAACCTTTCTCAGTGTCCTATCCTCCCTTCACCACTGTTTCTTTATTACTTTCCTTTAACCTTTGACATATCCTGGTCTCGTTCTACTTATGTCCCACATCCTTCCTATAATGGCTGCCATTGACCCTACCCCTTTTTGGCTTCGTAGTATCAAGAAACAAGCCCTTCAACTAGCCCAATTTACTTGCCATACTGAGTTTTTATCTTCTTGCCTTTCTTTAGGAGTGATTCCCAATGGGCTTCTGATTAAATTCCCCTTTTCAGGAGTGCCTCCTTCACTTCACCCATCCTTTCATAAATTCATTTATGAACAATCGTTCACCCTTTGTCTGTTTGTTCTCTCCCAATATTTATCACTAGTTCACAAGTATCAATCTAATATCCACTCCCTTATTAATATCATTAGCCTCTCATCCCCCAAAAATCTTCCGTATATTAATAGATGCCTACAATCAGCTCAAGACTCTCTTTTCCTCCGACGCCAGAAATCTTACAAAAAGTTGTCCTCTCTTTATGCTTCATATCTTTACCATGGCGTCTCTTTGCCAATGCACGTAACTATCCCATCCACAACTCCACCTCCTCTTTTCCTCTACAAACCAGATCTAGCCACCCTCTTTAATCTCTCTCCACCAGCCCCTTCTACCACCCGGATGTTTCCGCAGCGAACCCCCCAGTTTAAAGATTCTTCCTCGACGTTTGGTTCTTCCCCTTCAGAGGAAACTCCCTTAGATACGCCGCAACAAGAGGTAGTCAACTTATCCTCCATGCCTCTAAGGCCAGCTGAACTGTCATTGTTAAGTAAAGGTCTCTCTTTCTCACCAACACCCTTAGTAAATCCCATTAGCATTCTTTCTGACGCTATTAATTTTTGCCGTAATCTTAAATGGAAGGTTTTCTGGAGTTCCCAACCCTCTAACCCAGCCAACTCCAACTCAATTCACCCCGCTCTCACCAAATTCAAACCTCCTTCTTCTTTTGAACCCAAACCCCTTCCTTCTAATCACCCAGTTGAAATTTTTGCCAACCAGCTTCTTTCTAAAATTTCCAACCCTTCCTTCATTGAGTCCCTTAACCCCAAACACAACCTCTCTCCAGAAGAAACGGCGGCCCTCAAGCAACTCACCCACAATCCCAAAATAGTAATTACCCAAGCTGACAAAGGTTCCACGGTTGTTATCCTTAACACCAATGACTATGTAAACGAAGCCCTAAGGCAACTTTCAGATACTTCCTCCTACAGGCCTGTTCCCTCAGATCCCACTCTTGATTTTGCTAATAAGTTAACATCGCTCCTCCTCCAAAAAGGTCCAACAGAAGGTTTGGCTAAGTGTGACCTTTCCCTTCTCTCTGCTCCTCACCCCAAAACCCCTCATTTCTACATCCTTCCTAAAATTCATAAACCTAACATCCCCGGCCGTCCAATTGTTTCCTCCTGCAGTTCCCCTACTGAACGCATCTCGGCATTTGTTGATCACTATCTGCAGCCTCACGTTCATGCCCTGCCCTCATTTATTAAAGATACACACCACTTTCTAAATTATTTGAAAACTGTCAAACTTCCACATAATACACCACTTTTGATGGCCACTATAGATGTCACTTCCTTGTACACTTCCATTCCCCACTCAGAAGGTCTCCGTTCCATCCGTCATTTTCTCAGCCAACGCCCCACTCCTCATATACCCAGTACCGACTTCCTCTTACAACTTTCTGAATTTATTCTTACCCACAATGCTTTCTCCTTCAACGATCTTCACTACCTACAAACAAAGGGCTGTGCCATGGGAAGTCGTTTTAGCCCTTCTTATGCCAATCTTTTTCTAGGTCTTCTGGAAGAGAATTACCTCTCCCAAGCCCCTTTTAAACCCCTTCTGTGGCTCCGTTACATAGATGACATTTTTCTACTTTGGACACATGACATCGACTCCCTAAACTCCTTCATTTCCTCTCTCAATGACTCCTCTTCTGTATCATTTACCTCTACTATATCTTCCACCCATATAACCTTTCTAGATGTCGACGTAGCTTTATCCAACCGTAAATTCAGTACTTCTGTTCATATAAAGCCCACTAATAAACAGCAATACCTTCACTTCAGCAGTTGTCATCCCGCACATACCAAACGTTCCCTCCCATACTCACTTTCTATCAGAGGTCATCGAATTTGTAACAACCCGGAGTCCCTTGATTGCTTTCTTTCCAAGCTACACCAGTCTCTTCTTCGCAGGGGCTACCCTGAATCCCTTTTAAATAAAAAAATACTTAGAAAACCGTACCAACCTAAATCCACTTCTTGTCCTAAGTACAACAATATTTCTATTTGCACCACTTTCTTCCCAGGCGTACAGTCCCTAAAACATCTCCTCAAAGAATTATTCCCAATACTTTCTAGCAATCCTGCCACTACTAATTTATTCCCTAAATGTCCCTCTGTTGTATACAAACGTCCCCCGAACTTGTCTGCTATATTTAGAGCCACTAACCCCCTCCATAAATCTTTTAATATTTCCAAAGCTCCAGCCACCCGTTGTAACCGGCCAAGGTGCAAAACTTGTTTAATTCTAATTACAGACCGATTACCCAAAAAATTCGTTAATCGTTATCTTCCTTCTGTTACCTCCCCTTCCTGTGCCACAACTAATATAGTATATATCCTTATTTGTAAATTATGTACAGCTTTTTACATTGGGCTCTGTAGTACCCCCCTCAATATCAGAATTAATAATCACCGTGCTTCTTGCAATCCCTCTTCAACCAACTTCTCTTTCTCTGTCCCCACACATGCTGCCTCCCACAATGTAAGATTTGATGACTGCTACAATGTAGCCATTCTGGCTTCCCTCCCACCCACAGCCACTATAATTAGTCTGAAGACTTTAGAACAATGTTGCATCCGATATTTTAACGCCCTCTGTCCACCTGGCCTCAACCGTTCCCATTAATTAATTTTTCCCCCCTTTTCGCTACATTGTTTCTTTCTCCCGAATAGGTCTTTGGCTCCTTCCCTCCCCACCCTTCCCCACCCTTCCTACCTGCTCCTTCCCCTCACCGCCCCTCCTATATGGTGATTCCTCCTCAATCCTCATTCTATCACTGATGAAGGTGCGGGCGACCCACCGAAAATTTTAAACTCGTGAGTTTCCATTTTATATGTTTTATGTTTAGTGTCACCCTGTGACGAAGCTTTATATTGTTTGCCACGTTCGTGGAATCTTCGCAAGAACTTTATAAAACTGCGCATCGCAGATTCCTTTCTCTTCAAGCTGCTTCTTCAGTTCCTGAGCTGTAAGTCGCTACAACCTTTCTCAGTGTCCTATCCTCCCTTCACCACTGTTTCTTTATTACTTTCCTTTAACCTTTGACATATCCTGGTCTCGTTCTACTTATGTCCCACATCCTTCCTATAATGGCTGCCATTGACCCTACCCCTTTTTGGCTTCGTAGTATCAAGAAACAAGCCCTTCAACTAGCCCAATTTACTTGCCATACTGAGTTTTTATCTTCTTGCCTTTCTTTAGGAGTGATTCCCAATGGGCTTCTGATTAAATTCCCCTTTTCAGGAGTGCCTCCTTCACTTCACCCATCCTTTCATAAATTCATTTATGAACAATCGTTCACCCTTTGTCTGTTTGTTCTCTCCCAATATTTATCACTAGTTCACAAGTATCAATCTAATATCCACTCCCTTATTAATATCATTAGCCTCTCATCCCCCAAAAATCTTCCGTATATTAATAGATGCCTACAATCAGCTCAAGACTCTCTTTTCCTCCGACGCCAGAAATCTTACAAAAAGTTGTCCTCTCTTTATGCTTCATATCTTTACCATGGCGTCTCTTTGCCAATGCACGTAACTATCCCATCCACAACTCCACCTCCTCTTTTCCTCTACAAACCAGATCTAGCCACCCTCTTTAATCTCTCTCCACCAGCCCCTTCTACCACCCGGATGTTTCCGCAGCGAACCCCCCAGTTTAAAGATTCTTCCTCGACGTTTGGTTCTTCCCCTTCAGAGGAAACTCCCTTAGATACGCCGCAACAAGAGGTAGTCAACTTATCCTCCATGCCTCTAAGGCCAGCTGAACTGTCATTGTTAAGTAAAGGTCTCTCTTTCTCACCAACACCCTTAGTAAATCCCATTAGCATTCTTTCTGACGCTATTAATTTTTGCCGTAATCTTAAATGGAAGGTTTTCTGGAGTTCCCAACCCTCTAACCCAGCCAACTCCAACTCAATTCACCCCGCTCTCACCAAATTCAAACCTCCTTCTTCTTTTGAACCCAAACCCCTTCCTTCTAATCACCCAGTTGAAATTTTTGCCAACCAGCTTCTTTCTAAAATTTCCAACCCTTCCTTCATTGAGTCCCTTAACCCCAAACACAACCTCTCTCCAGAAGAAACGGCGGCCCTCAAGCAACTCACCCACAATCCCAAAATAGTAATTACCCAAGCTGACAAAGGTTCCACGGTTGTTATCCTTAACACCAATGACTATGTAAACGAAGCCCTAAGGCAACTTTCAGATACTTCCTCCTACAGGCCTGTTCCCTCAGATCCCACTCTTGATTTTGCTAATAAGTTAACATCGCTCCTCCTCCAAAAAGGTCCAACAGAAGGTTTGGCTAAGTGTGACCTTTCCCTTCTCTCTGCTCCTCACCCCAAAACCCCTCATTTCTACATCCTTCCTAAAATTCATAAACCTAACATCCCCGGCCGTCCAATTGTTTCCTCCTGCAGTTCCCCTACTGAACGCATCTCGGCATTTGTTGATCACTATCTGCAGCCTCACGTTCATGCCCTGCCCTCATTTATTAAAGATACACACCACTTTCTAAATTATTTGAAAACTGTCAAACTTCCACATAATACACCACTTTTGATGGCCACTATAGATGTCACTTCCTTGTACACTTCCATTCCCCACTCAGAAGGTCTCCGTTCCATCCGTCATTTTCTCAGCCAACGCCCCACTCCTCATATACCCAGTACCGACTTCCTCTTACAACTTTCTGAATTTATTCTTACCCACAATGCTTTCTCCTTCAACGATCTTCACTACCTACAAACAAAGGGCTGTGCCATGGGAAGTCGTTTTAGCCCTTCTTATGCCAATCTTTTTCTAGGTCTTCTGGAAGAGAATTACCTCTCCCAAGCCCCTTTTAAACCCCTTCTGTGGCTCCGTTACATAGATGACATTTTTCTACTTTGGACACATGACATCGACTCCCTAAACTCCTTCATTTCCTCTCTCAATGACTCCTCTTCTGTATCATTTACCTCTACTATATCTTCCACCCATATAACCTTTCTAGATGTCGACGTAGCTTTATCCAACCGTAAATTCAGTACTTCTGTTCATATAAAGCCCACTAATAAACAGCAATACCTTCACTTCAGCAGTTGTCATCCCGCACATACCAAACGTTCCCTCCCATACTCACTTTCTATCAGAGGTCATCGAATTTGTAACAACCCGGAGTCCCTTGATTGCTTTCTTTCCAAGCTACACCAGTCTCTTCTTCGCAGGGGCTACCCTGAATCCCTTTTAAATAAAAAAATACTTAGAAAACCGTACCAACCTAAATCCACTTCTTGTCCTAAGTACAACAATATTTCTATTTGCACCACTTTCTTCCCAGGCGTACAGTCCCTAAAACATCTCCTCAAAGAATTATTCCCAATACTTTCTAGCAATCCTGCCACTACTAATTTATTCCCTAAATGTCCCTCTGTTGTATACAAACGTCCCCCGAACTTGTCTGCTATATTTAGAGCCACTAACCCCCTCCATAAATCTTTTAATATTTCCAAAGCTCCAGCCACCCGTTGTAACCGGCCAAGGTGCAAAACTTGTTTAATTCTAATTACAGACCGATTACCCAAAAAATTCGTTAATCGTTATCTTCCTTCTGTTACCTCCCCTTCCTGTGCCACAACTAATATAGTATATATCCTTATTTGTAAATTATGTACAGCTTTTTACATTGGGCTCTGTAGTACCCCCCTCAATATCAGAATTAATAATCACCGTGCTTCTTGCAATCCCTCTTCAACCAACTTCTCTTTCTCTGTCCCCACACATGCTGCCTCCCACAATGTAAGATTTGATGACTGCTACAATGTAGCCATTCTGGCTTCCCTCCCACCCACAGCCACTATAATTAGTCTGAAGACTTTAGAACAATGTTGCATCCGATATTTTAACGCCCTCTGTCCACCTGGCCTCAACCGTTCCCATTAATTAATTTTTCCCCCCTTTTCGCTACATTGTTTCTTTCTCCCGAATAGGTCTTTGGCTCCTTCCCTCCCCACCCTTCCCCACCCTTCCTACCTGCTCCTTCCCCTCACCGCCCCTCCTATATGGTGATTCCTCCTCAATCCTCATTCTATCACTGATGAAGGTGCGGGCGACCCACCGAAAATTTTAAACTCGTGAGTTTCCATTTTATATGTTTTATGTTTAGTGTCACCCTGTGACGAAGCTTTATATTGTTTGCCACGTTCGTGGAATCTTCGCAAGAACTTTATAAAACTGCGCATCGCAGATTCCTTTCTCTTCAAGCTGCTTCTTCAGTTCCTGAGCTGTAAGTCGCTACAACCTTTCTCAGTGTCCTATCCTCCCTTCACCACTGTTTCTTTATTACTTTCCTTTAACCTTTGACATATCCTGGTCTCGTTCTACTTATGTCCCACATCCTTCCTATAATGGCTGCCATTGACCCTACCCCTTTTTGGCTTCGTAGTATCAAGAAACAAGCCCTTCAACTAGCCCAATTTACTTGCCATACTGAGTTTTTATCTTCTTGCCTTTCTTTAGGAGTGATTCCCAATGGGCTTCTGATTAAATTCCCCTTTTCAGGAGTGCCTCCTTCACTTCACCCATCCTTTCATAAATTCATTTATGAACAATCGTTCACCCTTTGTCTGTTTGTTCTCTCCCAATATTTATCACTAGTTCACAAGTATCAATCTAATATCCACTCCCTTATTAATATCATTAGCCTCTCATCCCCCAAAAATCTTCCGTATATTAATAGATGCCTACAATCAGCTCAAGACTCTCTTTTCCTCCGACGCCAGAAATCTTACAAAAAGTTGTCCTCTCTTTATGCTTCATATCTTTACCATGGCGTCTCTTTGCCAATGCACGTAACTATCCCATCCACAACTCCACCTCCTCTTTTCCTCTACAAACCAGATCTAGCCACCCTCTTTAATCTCTCTCCACCAGCCCCTTCTACCACCCGGATGTTTCCGCAGCGAACCCCCCAGTTTAAAGATTCTTCCTCGACGTTTGGTTCTTCCCCTTCAGAGGAAACTCCCTTAGATACGCCGCAACAAGAGGTAGTCAACTTATCCTCCATGCCTCTAAGGCCAGCTGAACTGTCATTGTTAAGTAAAGGTCTCTCTTTCTCACCAACACCCTTAGTAAATCCCATTAGCATTCTTTCTGACGCTATTAATTTTTGCCGTAATCTTAAATGGAAGGTTTTCTGGAGTTCCCAACCCTCTAACCCAGCCAACTCCAACTCAATTCACCCCGCTCTCACCAAATTCAAACCTCCTTCTTCTTTTGAACCCAAACCCCTTCCTTCTAATCACCCAGTTGAAATTTTTGCCAACCAGCTTCTTTCTAAAATTTCCAACCCTTCCTTCATTGAGTCCCTTAACCCCAAACACAACCTCTCTCCAGAAGAAACGGCGGCCCTCAAGCAACTCACCCACAATCCCAAAATAGTAATTACCCAAGCTGACAAAGGTTCCACGGTTGTTATCCTTAACACCAATGACTATGTAAACGAAGCCCTAAGGCAACTTTCAGATACTTCCTCCTACAGGCCTGTTCCCTCAGATCCCACTCTTGATTTTGCTAATAAGTTAACATCGCTCCTCCTCCAAAAAGGTCCAACAGAAGGTTTGGCTAAGTGTGACCTTTCCCTTCTCTCTGCTCCTCACCCCAAAACCCCTCATTTCTACATCCTTCCTAAAATTCATAAACCTAACATCCCCGGCCGTCCAATTGTTTCCTCCTGCAGTTCCCCTACTGAACGCATCTCGGCATTTGTTGATCACTATCTGCAGCCTCACGTTCATGCCCTGCCCTCATTTATTAAAGATACACACCACTTTCTAAATTATTTGAAAACTGTCAAACTTCCACATAATACACCACTTTTGATGGCCACTATAGATGTCACTTCCTTGTACACTTCCATTCCCCACTCAGAAGGTCTCCGTTCCATCCGTCATTTTCTCAGCCAACGCCCCACTCCTCATATACCCAGTACCGACTTCCTCTTACAACTTTCTGAATTTATTCTTACCCACAATGCTTTCTCCTTCAACGATCTTCACTACCTACAAACAAAGGGCTGTGCCATGGGAAGTCGTTTTAGCCCTTCTTATGCCAATCTTTTTCTAGGTCTTCTGGAAGAGAATTACCTCTCCCAAGCCCCTTTTAAACCCCTTCTGTGGCTCCGTTACATAGATGACATTTTTCTACTTTGGACACATGACATCGACTCCCTAAACTCCTTCATTTCCTCTCTCAATGACTCCTCTTCTGTATCATTTACCTCTACTATATCTTCCACCCATATAACCTTTCTAGATGTCGACGTAGCTTTATCCAACCGTAAATTCAGTACTTCTGTTCATATAAAGCCCACTAATAAACAGCAATACCTTCACTTCAGCAGTTGTCATCCCGCACATACCAAACGTTCCCTCCCATACTCACTTTCTATCAGAGGTCATCGAATTTGTAACAACCCGGAGTCCCTTGATTGCTTTCTTTCCAAGCTACACCAGTCTCTTCTTCGCAGGGGCTACCCTGAATCCCTTTTAAATAAAAAAATACTTAGAAAACCGTACCAACCTAAATCCACTTCTTGTCCTAAGTACAACAATATTTCTATTTGCACCACTTTCTTCCCAGGCGTACAGTCCCTAAAACATCTCCTCAAAGAATTATTCCCAATACTTTCTAGCAATCCTGCCACTACTAATTTATTCCCTAAATGTCCCTCTGTTGTATACAAACGTCCCCCGAACTTGTCTGCTATATTTAGAGCCACTAACCCCCTCCATAAATCTTTTAATATTTCCAAAGCTCCAGCCACCCGTTGTAACCGGCCAAGGTGCAAAACTTGTTTAATTCTAATTACAGACCGATTACCCAAAAAATTCGTTAATCGTTATCTTCCTTCTGTTACCTCCCCTTCCTGTGCCACAACTAATATAGTATATATCCTTATTTGTAAATTATGTACAGCTTTTTACATTGGGCTCTGTAGTACCCCCCTCAATATCAGAATTAATAATCACCGTGCTTCTTGCAATCCCTCTTCAACCAACTTCTCTTTCTCTGTCCCCACACATGCTGCCTCCCACAATGTAAGATTTGATGACTGCTACAATGTAGCCATTCTGGCTTCCCTCCCACCCACAGCCACTATAATTAGTCTGAAGACTTTAGAACAATGTTGCATCCGATATTTTAACGCCCTCTGTCCACCTGGCCTCAACCGTTCCCATTAATTAATTTTTCCCCCCTTTTCGCTACATTGTTTCTTTCTCCCGAATAGGTCTTTGGCTCCTTCCCTCCCCACCCTTCCCCACCCTTCCTACCTGCTCCTTCCCCTCACCGCCCCTCCTATATGGTGATTCCTCCTCAATCCTCATTCTATCACTGATGAAGGTGCGGGCGACCCACCGAAAATTTTAAACTCGTGAGTTTCCATTTTATATGTTTTATGTTTAGTGTCACCCTGTGACGAAGCTTTATATATATATATATATATATATATATCTACACTTAGGATCACTCAAGTGACGAATATATAAAAAGTTTGCCAGAGGAAGGCAGACGATAAACACAGAGAAACAAAAAAAAAAATTCCAGTGAGTCTTCTACGCTCTTACGAACAAGGTGCTAGTGGCACCGAAATATCAAGAAACTTTGTAATTGTGTTCATTTTCTTGTTTCTCTGTGTTTACCCATGTTTATACAGAAAGATAGAAAGAAAGTGGATAGGAACACATAAAATTAATAGACACAATGGTGGTGTGAATAAGTAAGTGGTGTGAAGTCTTCACACCTCCATTGTGTCTGTTGATTCTATGTGTTCCTACCCACTTTCTTTCTATCTTTCTGTATAAACATTAATGTGTGTATGTGTATATATATATATATTACAGAAAAAGGAAATAAATTTAGAAATATAAGCTAGCAACAAGGCGTTGAGGTTGGGGATGGATAGATAGGTATATCAGTGGACACTCACAGAAAGGCGATTCATGGCGACACCGGTGTCCACTGCTCTCGGAAGCTTTCGGGTGAGAACCCTTCCTCAGCGGGAGAAAATCACAACTGAAGAGTGTCACACTGGAGTTGAGGGTAGAGGGTCTGACTAGGAGGGTGGTTGGTGCTTGAGGGAAGTGATTGGTTGGAAGGAAGTGAGGGAGGGAGGAATAAGGGGAGGGGGTACGGAGAAAGCTAGCGGAGATTAAGCCCGGGAGTACAAATACATTTTAGGATTGAAATATATGATTCTTCCCAATGGCGGAGCTCCATGATAGGTGTGTCAGGTGGGAGGGCGCGAATGATTTTTACTTGGAAGCAGTCCTTGAAGGGGAGGTTATGAGAATTGGCGTGCTCCGCTACAGGCAGCTTCAATTGTTGTGTCACGCTGCTCCTGTGGTTATTGATTCGTACATTGAGAGGTGTGCTTGTGAGGCCAACGTTGAAGGCCTGGCAGTGCTTACAGGTGAGGAGGTAAATTACATTACTCGAGGAACAGGTTTCCCGAGTAAGTATCTGATACGTTATATTTGTAACAGGGGTCGTGAAAGTTCGGGAGAAAGGGTTGAGTGGGCAGGTGAGACAACGGGGCTTACTGCAAGGATTTGATCCAACGAGAGGGGGATCGGCCACACTACCCTCAAGTGAGGTTTGTCGGATCTCGCGGATCCAGTGACTATTTTGGAGATTGGGAGGGCGACAAAAGGAGAGCACGGGAGGTCTTCGAATAAAAGAAGAAGTAGAGGGGGAAGAGGCGAGAATTGAGTGTGCTGACTTGAGAAGGTTTTTCAGTGCAGCATCCAGACCCGGATGAAAGGTGGTTACAAAGATTTGTTCATCAGGATAAAGATGATCGTCCGGTTGAGGCGTGGAAGGCGGTCTCCTTGAGGGCTAAACCGCCCTGATGAACTGCTCCCTCACCAGGTGGAGGGGATATCCCCGGCTCACGAACGCTATTTCCAGGTCTTTCAAATAACGAAATAAATGAAAATCGTCGGAGCAAATACGTCGACCTCGACGAGCCAGAGAAAATGGGAGGGAGCGTTTGCAGTGATCGGGATGACAGCTATCCCAATGCAAGTACTGAGCAGGTTGGAGGGTTTCTTGTGAACGGATGTGCTAATTTTATTATTCTTTAAGTGAATATCTACATCGAGAAACGTGATTGAAGAAGTTGAAGAGTGATGAGTGAAAGAAAGGAATGGATGTGAATTAATTTTTTTAATAAAATGATTAAGAGTTGTGCTACCGTGGGTCCAAATTATAAAAATATCGTCTATATAACGAAGCCAGACGAGTGGCTGAAGGGGGGAAGAAGATAATAGATTTTCTTCCCATCGCCCGAGGAAGCAGGAGGCGTAAGAGGGTGCCATTCTCGTGCCCATAGCGGTACCTTTAACTTGAAGAAAATGACGCCCGCCAAAAACGAAATTGTTCTTGGTGAGCACCATCCTCATCAGTTTCAAAAGGAAGGGGGTAGAGGGGCGTGAGCCAATGGGTCTCCCGTTGAAAAGTTCCCTTGCAGCAGCCAGACCTTCTATGTGGGGAATATTTGTGTAAAGGGAGCACACGTCAACTGTTAGGAGAATAGCGCCAGGTGGAAGGGGAGAGGGGAGGGATTTAAGGCGGCTCAGAAAATGCTGGGTGTCCTGAATAAATGACGGTAGGCGCCGGACAAATGGTTGGAGGTGTGAATCAAGGAGAGCAGAGATTCTCTCAGTGGGTGAGCCGTAACTGGAGACGATGGGACGGCCGGGGACACCAGTTTTATGAATTTTTGGGAGTAAGTAGAAAGTAGGGGTGCGGGGATTTGGAGGAATTAAGAGGGCAAGCTCTTTTTTTGAGAGGCCCTCCTTGGGGCCCTCAGAACGTAAGAGTTTTGATAAGGAGTTAAGATGCTTAGGGGTTCTATCAGAGGTCATTAATTTGTAGAAGGAGGTGTCATTTAGTTGCCGATTGGCTTCCTCCTCGTACCTCAGGCGGTCCATGACTACCGTAGTGATTTTCTCCCGCTGAGGAAGGGTTCTCACCCGAAAGCTTCCGAGAGCAGTGGACACCGGTGTCGCCATGGATCATATATATATATATATATATATATATATATATATATATATATATATATATATATATATATATATATATATATATATATAAAAGTTTGCCAGAGGAAGGCAGACGACAAACACAGAAAACAAAAAAATGATGAACACACAAAGTTTCTTGATATTTCGGTGCCACTAGCACCTTGGTCGCAAGAGCGAAGACTGAGAAGGAAGGGAGGACTGAGGCGGAAGGAAGGGAGGGAGGGGAGGGACAGGGGAAGGGGAGGAGGGGGAGGGAGAGGAAAGGTGGGGGCGGGAGGCCCCCACCTTTCCTCTCCCTCCCCCTCCTCCCCTTCCCCTGTCCCTCCCTTCCCTCCCTTCCTTCCCTTCTCCTTTCGAATTTCTTCCACTTCCCGCCTCCCGCCCCCACCTTTCCTCTCCCTCCCCCTCCTCCCCTTCCCCTGTCCCTCCCCTCCCTCCCTTCCTTCCGCCTCAGTCCTCCCTTCCTACCACCTCAGTCCTCCCTTCCTTCTCAGTCTTCGCTCTTGCGACCAAGGTGCTAGTGGCACCGAAATATCAAGAAACTTTGTGTGTTCATCATTTTTTTGTTTTCTGTGTTTGTCGTCTGCCTTCCTCTGGCAAACTTTTATATATTCGTCACTTAAGTGATCCTAAGTACATATTTATATATATATATATATATATATATATATATATATATATATATATATATATATATATATATATAAGCTAGCAACAAGGCGTTGAGGTTGGGGATGGATAGATAGGTATATCAGTGGACACTCACAGAAAGGCGATCCATGGCGACGCCGGTGTCCACTGCTCTCGGAAGCTTTCGGGTGAGAACCCTTCCTCAGCGGGAGAAAATCACAACTGAAGAGTGTCACTAATTCCTCCACATCCCCGCACCCCTGTCACAAATATAACGTATCAGATACTTACTCGGGGAACCTGTTCCTCGAGTAATGTAATTTACCTCCTCACCTGTAAGCACTGCCAGGCCTTCAACGTTGGCCTCACAAGCACACCTCTCAATGTACGAATCAATAACCACAGGAGCAGCGTGACACAACAATTGAAGCTGCCTGTAGCGGAGCACGCCAATTCTCATAACCTCCCCTTCAAGGACTGCTTCCAAGTAAAAATCATTCGCGCCCTCCCACCTGACACACCTATCATGGAGCTCCGCCATTGGGAAGAATCATATATTTCAATCCTAAAATGTATTTGTACTCCCGGGCTTAATCTCCGCTAGCTTTCTCCGTATCCCCTCCCCTTATTCCTCCCTCCCTCACTTCCTTCCAACCAATCACTTCCCTCAAGCACCAACCACCCTCCTAGTCAGACCCTCTACCCTCAACTCCAGTGTGACACTCTTCAGTTGTGATTTTCTCCCGCTGAGGAAGGGTTCTCACCCGAAAGCTTCCGAGAGCAGTGGACACCGGCTTCGCCATGGATCGCCTTTCTGTGAGTGTCCACTGATATACCTATCTATCCATCCCCAACCTCAACGCCTTGTTGCTAGCTTATATTTCTAAATTTATTTCCTTTTTCTGTTATATATTTATATATATATATATATATATATATATATATATATATATATATATATATATATATATATATATATATATATATATATATATATATATATATATATTTCAAAATTATCACTACCATCCAATTTATCGCCATGCAGTACATCATCCCATGTAATTAGAATCTGAATTGAGACAATACCTTGGGACGAGGACTTTGTAATGGGTGTCGAAATGATGTTTTGAAATTGTAAAATTAAAATGAGAGAACAATTGTAGCCATTATATTCAGACTCATCAATTGCAATTACTCGTCCCATGGGAATAGGAGACATTAGATATTTATAACAATATCCTTTCTATTACTCATAAATATGATTTAGAAAATAGAGGAGCATTGCATTTCATTATTTCACTCGGACAAAAATTTTAATGAATAACATATATGCGGTGCCTGTTGAAATTCCCAGAGACAAGTAATTATCACCTTCATAATAGAAATTTTAGTACGTTGAAAGTATTAACTGGCATGGCTTCAGGGAATAAATTATCATTTTATATCTCATTAATACCGAGCACAATTAATTGGATCTCACGAACCTTCGAGTTGAATCTCTGCTCATTGACAACCAATCACGTGCACAAAAGTACATGCTATGTGATAGGAAGGCTGAAAATAGGGGGAAATGAAGAGTAGTTCATCTTGCCTTTTAGGAAATCAATTTAATATAAATTTTCACAAAAACCGTACAAATACCTACCATTTTCTTAAACATGGCCGTGATATTTTTATTATAGAATGCCTATTAAGATATTTCATTGATTTCTTGAAAAAAAAACGTTTTACGGTAAACAGTCTTTGCACAGGAATGTAGAATTTATAACTGATGAGCAGAAAAACCAGGAGTATAAAATACAATAACAAAGACTAGCACTACGATGAGTGGGCGATAAATTTCAATACTAAATTTTCTTCGCGTGATGATATGGTTTAATATGTAGACCGTGGGACAATGATGCCATTAAAAGAGCGAGCAAAAATCTTATCCAAGCGAAATTTTTTATGAGTAATCCGAATGTACAATGTAAACCATTCCTGCCTGCAAGCGCTTCCGCAAGGATAACGGCGGCTAAATTATATATAGCACTGTCCTCACGGACGATATTGCATTTGGTACGACTCACAGAGCGCAGCCTCCCTATGCGGGTAAATGTGAAATGTATGTTTAATTAAACCTCGCGCAGCACAAAAAGGAATTAGTGCAATGGTAAGAGGACATTTTTATTCCCTTGTTATGGGGCCAGCCCAACAACGCCATACTCTAGCAGGAGAAATTACGCACGGGAACTGTGTTAGGTCTAAAGCAAAGGCAACAAGATATTAGCTTTTCACCGCGAATAAATTGAAGAGCTGAGATTACGACTACCCACGGGAACAGAAGGATTTAGCGAGGAGCAAATATTACGTTAGGGTAGAAGATAATTCTAAAAAACTGAGGTTTTGTCCCGTGAACAAATTTTATGGTCATATCATTGCTCATCAGAGGACAATGGAGGGATTACAGAGCTGGGGGCAATATTATCGGCCATTGAGGATTTAAAATTCAATAATTGCACCAGCAGAAAGTGGTTTCGAAATGGAAAGAAAAGTATATGGCAATCATTCAGTTATAAAATCAGGAGAATTTTTGAAACTACTATTTTACATTGGCGATGTCTGAACGAGATGGATGTCTCACCAAAGAGAGAGAAAAGCATTTTCACAAGGAAATACTTTGAAATATATTTTCATGGACATTCCCTGAATTATCCTCTTAAGTATGAGCCATTGGAGAAATAATTGAGTTGTATGCTGAAAGGATATCATGAAAACTCACATCGATTATGTTATCAATTCAATATTTACATTATGGTATCACTCCACACTTAAGGCTAGTGCTTGAAAGTGTAAAGAACCAAGAAGTTACATTAAAAATATCTCCCAAACTTTTTTAATTTTGAAAATGATTTTTCTCTTTTTAGTATTGTCGTTTTTCAAAGAAGTTTGCATCGTATATATCATTGATGACTGTGAAAATCAACTCTGTCTCGCATACTCCATATAATTTTTCTTCTGCGGCGGAGATAGAGTTTCGAGTAGTGGACTACCTATCGCAGCAATGTCACTGCCGCATCATAGTGATTAAAAATGATTTTGCCACTTCCAAGAAAAAAATGCAAGTTTACATCATTTAACCCAAAAAAAAATATTTTTTATAAAAGAATTCTTACTGGAAAGCATTATGAATAAAACTAGTAGTTACTCAATGAATTGAAAGGGCCAGCCAAAATTTGAATGATTGATGTATTCTGGATCAATTGTAAATGTGATTGCTAGCATTATTAAGAAACTTAGATTTACCTGAACCAAGAAAATAACATAAATATATTCTGAAAGATAATTCTGCCCCGCTGCCAATTTAGCCAGCGTGGATATATACATTGTATCTTAGTTCCATCCCCATTAATTCTAAAAATGGTTTTCAGGTTTCAAAGCATGTAATAGCATGTTTATTTTAAACTAATAGTTTACCAATCAATCAATTGGATATTGTGCTATAATTCGATCCAAAGTATTCCTTTTTAGTTAAGTGAATACAGGCCCAGCCATTAACAACCTGTTACGCGGAGAATATATTTTATAATAAAAACTATACAAAGTTGCCTCACGCATCTGTAATGATTAAAGTCGGATACCTGTATTCCACTGTAATTTGAAAGTAATTTGCTTGGAAATTAGCAAACGGTAGCTTCAGGCTCATGGTTTTGTACCTCAAATAAATAAAAATAAGGATAAATTGTTCGTACCAGCCTTCATTTGATGTTTTTTCCTTAGTTATATGTAAGATAGAGATACTAGGCGAGAAATAAAGAAAATGTTGAAGCATTTTCCTTTATGATATAGGTAGAATCTCTTCCGTTAATTAGAAGGTATTTTTCGTTCTTTTCTTTGCCATCTAGATCCCTTCGCTAACTCAAGGCGCAGGATTATTTCTCGGAACAGAATTTTTCCATAATCACCCCATCCATTTTTCAATCCAGCTTTAAGGAAGAGCACCCGATACATAAGTAAGAAAAGCTCCAATGGTTTCCAACATTTTCTGTTTAGTTGAAGGGAAACTGCTAAATGGGGAAAAAGGTACTGGAAAATGTGTGGAAAAGAGAATTTTTTAGACGATTCCTTATACTTTTACCTAAGAATGCTGAACGGAAACGATGAAAGGGGATGAAAGAAATTCGAAAGCATGCTCTCTTTTTTCTATATTCATCTCATCTTGTGGTCACGTCTTTCTACCTTGAGATATTTTTTTGGGGCAGAAAATGGGATGTAAATTAAAGAAAAAAGTCCCTTGCTCGATTCACTTGAGCAACGAGAAAGAAATTGAATATTCTTTGCCTAAATTACATGGCGAAATTTTATTTTTAGTAGCCAGCATCTTCTTTTGTTTTGTTTTCGCGGTGTGCCAATGTAACCGGAAGTATTTTTTCCTAGCACGCTCTCTGCTCAGAAAGAAATAGTTCTGGGCCAAGGTTATTTTCAAAACATCAGTGCAGGACTTCCGTCAGCTAAACTTGAAATGCAATCAAGAAACCTACGAGTTCAAGATCTATGTGTAGAAGGCTAGCAAAAAGAGTGTTTACTTCATGAAAATGAGAGCTCAACGTGGTGAGGATAGTAAACTTTTTTTTGTTCTGCAATTGGATAATGTCACTCACAAGTCCAACCCCCCATGTGGTGGGAGACAGGCAACGAAACAAAGTCAGGGATTGTCTGTAGGAGTTATGTACAGCGGGGAATTCGTGGGCTCTGTTACCGTCTCAGTAGCTGTGAAGGCCCTTTAGGACCCTTTAGAGCATTGTCGTGCAATTTTACCCATACGCATTTGCAGGCGAGCAATTAAAGAAGGCAGAAAGTTTCAAATGCCTAGAAGGTGTAAGGGAAGAAAATGGAAGAAATGATAGAGAAATTTTTAAAAAGGGGAGGGAAGCAGAAGCATTTCTTAAAAGTATGAGGATCTTAAGATGGAGTAGATGTGTCCCACACTAGACAAATTTATAATATGCTGTAGGCATGGGGGCATATACAATGGGGACAGATTGACGGGCATAATTCGAAAACGTGGACAGTGAATTAGAAGGATATGAGACGAAATTCCTCAGTACAGAGTGGGAAAAATCAGAATGGATAGGATGAGAAATGAAATAATGTGGGAAGTATACTCGGGTGTAACTGATACTGAAAAGAATAGACCTGAAATGGTTTAGGCATCCATATAGAATGGGAACTGACAGACTAGAAAGGTGCATGGAATGGAAATGCAAGGGACACAGGTCCGGTGAGATCATTGGATAGATGGGTGAAAGGAGTAGAAGGGGGCGGAGAAACTCGAGAGAAGGATTGAAGTACAGATAGGAAAGAGAAATGGTGGGAGAATAGATAGGGAGAGGGAGGGCTGGAGCGTAAAGCAGATCCGTCTAGTGGCTACATAACAAAGAGTGAAATAAGGCTATTTTGGTGTTTTCCCGGCGTATGAGCTCCTCAAAGTTCTCCCGGGTGAGTAGGCCCACGATGGCCGACGTTTCAACACTCAACTCGAGCATCGTCCTCGGAATAAATGTTCTTTTTGGAAGCCCATTCTATGGAAATTAAGAAATAGCACCTTTCCCGCCATCGACCACCTGACCTCGCGGCTTGCCAGTCCTTTGGTTTACATAGGCGGCCCTTCGCCAATCACAACATTCATATCTGTCCTGAGGACGATACTTGAGCTGAGTATCTAAACGTCGGCCATCATAGACCCGTTCACTCAAACAGAAACCCATGAGAACTTTGAGAATGATGTAGTAGACTATGATGACTAGAACATTATGATTCATTTTATAAAGGTGAATGAAGGAAGAATTTGCAGCAAATATCATTCAAATACTCTATGTACCCCCAACAACAACAAGATTCATCGTCACAGAAACATGTTTCAAATGCTTTACGATCAAATTATTTTGATGAGGCCTCATAAAGTGATAACATTCCAAGCAATTATACGGATTTATACAGGCTAGCAATGCAAAAAATGTGTAAAAAACCAGAATGATCGAAAATGTTAGTGGACTAGCTATATCATTTCCGATCAACAGGCTCATTACACCTAAGTAATTTCGAAATAAACTGATCTCTGGATGTGACTGTAGTTATATTACGTTCATTCTCGAAATAATATTTTTTATATTATGTGTTTATATATAGGTATTTTCAACGTCTAAAAGTCTAAAACTCTGCGTATCTTCTTTGCGAGAGTTCCAAGTTTGACATTTTCACAATTAATTCTACCAATGGCAACTATTTCCTTCATTTAACGGCTATTAGAGAGCAAGTACATTGAATTGGTCAGAAAATGACCAAGGGAAGAAACAAATTCTTCATTGCTTCAAAAATAAACCTTCAGACTTTCCTCGGGGAAATTGGATATGAATACTCATTCCCTCGGCATAGCATAAAAGCATCTGGCAAAAATATAGAGGCAGAAAAATACAATGTAGGCATCAATAGTCATGAAATGAAAGGTCATAAATATTTAAAAAAGTAGAATGATTTTGCTACAGATAAGAATTTTATTTTAATAATGCCAAAAAAAATCTCCGGTAAAAATAAAGTCGACAAGAAGATACTGAATATGACTCCGATTTGGTCAGCGAGCTAAGATGTAATTGGTTAGGTGGAAACGTATGAATAGAACTGAATCGGTTGAGGAATGAAATAAAAATTTATTACTACCTACAACATTTGCTTCGCTGGATATGTCATTGTATGATGGTCGCGCTCCATAAATCCGTAAATTATAAGTCCATATATCAGCTAACGGAGGTTTAAATGGACGTGAGTTAAGCAGCTTATCTACCCACTGAATTTCTTCCTTCATCTCAGCATAAATTCTAAACTTACCCTATGCTTCAGCATAAATCCTTCTCTATCCCGTCCATAAAATCGATTCTCTTTCTAACCCTTTCGCGCTCACTCAACAACCTGCCCTCTCCCTCTCATTTCTTTAACAGATATGTAGAACTTGAACTACCTTTCGGCTCGTAGCTCCAACTCTTCAGCCTATCCAGCACGAGTGGCCCTACCAAGAGCAATATTGATCGCACCCTCTAGTTCAGCCCAAGCCGTTATAGGAACGCGCAACCCTTTCATCGCGTAAAGGCTGCAGTTTAAGGAAGAGTAATATCAATGGTTCAGTACAAAACGGCTTGAAACTCAAAGAAATTTACAATCCATGAAAAAATGTAAATGCGTGCCGTAACTTTATTTCTCGCTCTAGAATTTAACAACTATGGTGATATAATTGCAGTCAAAAAAGTACGAATTCATAATAAAATCATTTAAGTGCACTTATATGTGACTCCTTACAGCCATCGTGAGGTACCAATCACCTAATTTGACTGTGTGACAACTGAAACACGTGTTGTACGAAGTTAATTAAATGGACTGTACCATATCATCTTCGGTCAATACACCTGCTGTTCTGTGATGCTGTTCCACCATATCTTGGGCGATAGATTGGAATTAATTTGGAAACTGGTCTTTCACCAATTATCTCCAAATATTTGTGAACATTATTAAAGGGGATTAAAGCCGTACCACACTCCATTTGGTCGGGATTAATTTTTTCTCCATCATCATAAATTCACCCAATTTGACCTCCGTCTCACCGTTCGCCATACTCAATGCACCATCTTTCTCCCACAATTAGCAAACAATGTCCTTTTCTTCACCGTATTGTATTGTTTAACTATGAATAGAACAATTTCTTAAAGATTCATTCATTTCAAATTAATTCTTTAATTTGAAAATAGTACAAGACTGGTCACGACAAGCATCATGCCCACACAGCCACTGTGGTAATACATTCGCATCACATCATCATGGTAATACGATCCGTATCATGGTACGTAAGATTTTTTGTGAGTCTATGTAGAGTAGCATACTTTATAAAGTCACGTTAAGCATTAGTTTCCTTGAATACATGATTCATTTCAGCCATTTTCTGGTTAGTTGAAGGAGGTAGGACGGATAGGGAAACTGTTCCCAAGAAGTCAAGTACGGCGTAGTTTTGGTCAAGTTGATGCGATGGTTACCGGCAGTTTCGGCTTTATGACGCACATTAAACAATTCGAACCACCAAGAGGTAGCCATTTGCACTGCACCACACCTCGGAAACCCTTAACCGAACATTACGAAACCAGGCTTAGAAGACAATTCAGTATCACCTCCGCAGATAAACGGACTTAACCACTGGACCTTCCCGGCGGGGTTTAAAGCAGAACTCTTGGCACAGGATGACCCGGGAGGCTTTCACCCATCTCGCCCCAAAATCCCCACCGCTCGTCTCCCCGTGTGGATTCACCCTCTTCAGTGCCCCACGGAAAGTAATTTCGCCGAGGCGTCGGACGACGCGACGCCTCCGAGGGTCATCATGGCTTCGAGGGTGAATGAGGGAAATCGACACGGGCTAAACCTGTCGGGGAGGATGCAAATGATTTCCCCGGAAACAAGGGGCGGGCCTGAGTCTGAGGGGAGGGTATTACGCGACGGGTGGGGAAGGAAAGGCGAGGGAAGTGGCAGAGGGTGATGGGGTAGCGAGAGAAAAATTGACAGTACTAGGATCCCATTATTGAAACGCCACATTTACTATCGCATACAAATAAACTATTTTTGAGTTTAAAAATCTTGCCCATATGCAATAAATATTGATTTAAGAGTACCTAGTGGCTGTGGACAATTCAATACTTCGAAGTAATCAATTGGTTGTTTCTTCTTGTCTTTCTCTTTCCACTATCTTCCTAGCATTGTGCCTGTTTCTTTTTGTACATGCTCCGTTAATTCTAATTCTACATTGTTTCGCGACCTTTCCATTGACCCAAACACACCTTTTCTCCCCAAGGCAGCTTATCTCCGGTCGTCCTAAATATTCTTCAGTCTTCCAGTATGCTTATGCGGCCATTTCATTTCTGCTTCTGCCTGTCTACCTTATAACGGGTATTCTCTCGCTGACAGATCTTTAATATTTTTTCATTTGGTTTTCCCCAGTTTATTTTCTAGGTTACCGCAACTTGCTGCGCAAGGCTACGGTATTGACGACGGAAACCTAAAAATTCTTGCATGAGAAAAATACTACAAGAGGAGTATGTTAACGAAGCCATTGGAAATTAAAATACTCTCAAACGATTACAATAGAAATTCAGCGCAAATGATTAGTGTGTCATGGCCACCAAAGAATACTAGAAAAAAGAAAAATATTCAGAAGGCTTTATACTTTAGTGTGTATTTGAATAAACTTTGTACCTTGACGGGTTTAATCGCTAGCGTGTCATTTTTAAAGGGATGATACACATCTTTCCTCTAGCGAGTTTACAAGAGGAGCACTTTGAAAATTACACGCATGTGCTGAAACCAGTCAGGAGTGTGCCAATGAATTTATGAGGAAGATACAACGTTTACTTTATTTCACTCCACAAAATGAGCTTCCAATTCCACAAAGTAAGCTCGCATACCATTGAAGTTACTGACGGCTCAACATCCCCTTCCACCGCGGGCCCCTTCCACCCCCGTCTACCCTCTGGGGACTGAGCGTATATTCTGAAGCACTAACAGGCAAATTTCATTAGCCCTGACGAGATCTCAAGCAAAAGGGAAGAAACGTCGGTCTTTATAAACCCTGACGCAGGTAATTTCTAAAGAGTAGAGGATTAAATTTTTAGTTACTTGTTTTCCTGGAAGATAAATACCACGGAATTTCAGCAAACGATTCTCAATCGACCCAATTGGAGAGCATTCAACAATCACAGCCGATGAGTTAAACAATGGCAGCCGTTTTGAAGTTATTACTTATTCCGTAAATCATGGTGATGGAATACGAAGCAAGTCGCGTATGGAAACAATTCACTTGGTACGCGGTTCGATTCCCGTGTCAAGCAGATTTTAGCCCGAGGAAATATAGTATTTTTCTTATTATTCAATTACGCACTATTTGCCCAAAATTAGGACCGAAAAATGCTTTAAACCCCTTTGGCAATGGGTGATTGATTGACCGTAAGGGCAAAACATTAATATTCCATAAATCCCGCGGAAATTTTCACGAGTACAAGAAACACACTAGCGTGTATTTTCGCATCCTCCTTCCTCAGGTCTATATAATTAAGAATACTTGTGTTCCACTTCGAAGAGATAGAACTCAAGTGTGCTATAAACTTCTCCATTACTGTACTTGAAAATAACGCTACTTGAAGATAAGGGACGGAATAAATATTGGTTCAATGGAAGTAGAGTTTAAAACATCCTTGTCTCAGGTCTATATAATTAAGAATACGGCCGGAACTATTCTATACTACTACTATACGGAATACTACGGAATACTAAGTTGTATTATTTTCTACAACTTCTCTCCCAAATGCGGGCTACATACGGGCACACAGGAAGCTTCTCGGATGGAGTTAGTTTGGTGAAAGAGGAAGTGAGAAGGGAATAGAGAAATTGAAAGTCTGAAAATTTTTCCATAATTTGTATCATAGATACATGGTCTTTAATGGTCATGGTATCATAGATACATGGTCAATAAACCAGTCTTTTCATTATAACTGCAGAAGACGTTATGTAGATCATACTGAGGGGTCAAAACAATATCCTCCTTGAAGTCCTGAAACTCGGGCGCTATAAATTTGTTACGCTATTCTTTTGACCAAAAAAAGTTATGAAATAAAGGTGTGGCTTTGGTGTGTCTTTTGTTTATCGTGCTTAGCCATTCAGAGCAGGTAAATACGCAGGTAGCCTCAAATACACGCGGCAGGTAAAATAGAGATGTGGCCAAAATAGTTATTTCTCTCCTCATTCTTAAGGCTTTGTTTGTTTGAAATGCTGAAGAATGCTGCGGTAAGATGATTGCTGGGAAAGATATGAAAACACTTCGGTTAATAATTAAATACTAAAGAGCGAATCTTGAAAATATTAATTGCAAACGAAGTTTTCCAGTTTCTTTTCCGCAACAGTGAATACGATTTGTTGGCGACTTACAGAATAATATTTACATACATTTTTTCTTCAAGCCAATCAATTTTCTTGATGTTTGTAGTCACTCGGTATACCTCAGCATAACATTGTACGACCATAAATGGCAAAAGACAAAACTTAACACGTTAAAAATGGCAACATTTTAAGTGGCTCTTGTACAAACATCCATTGTACATCAATTTTCATACTATAATTCAATACGTTTTGAAATTTTAGTTTTTCTAGCCGTTACAGAGCAATGATTTTTAAAAATCAAGCTCAAAATCAGCAAAAAGCCCAGACATAAACATAGTAATATATATTTTTTAAATTTATTTTTGTTTATTTAGAATTTGTTATTTTATTGAATGAGAGGTATTGAACTTGATTGACCGAGCGCACTAACGCATCTACTACTGCTCAAATACCGAGAGATATACAGTAAAAATTTTCTTCACACGATAAAAATGTAAACACTCGCCGTACATGGCATCTCATTTAAAAATTGTAACGTAACTAATGACGTTACCCTCGGTATCGGGAAGGACAATTTCCATTCGTCGAGCGACGAAATATTCCCGGGTCCCGCCCGGGCCACTGGATTCGAAGAGGGACGGGATTTCCTCGTGGCCGTCCACCGTGAGGACTCGCTCCATGGGGTGGCGCCAGTTGTCCGGTCAACGGAACGAAGGACACGTGGGTGGAACGAAGGGGAAGCGGTGCGGACCCCCGCTGACACCGACTTTCCGGCCAAACGGAAGTCCCCTCCTCCCCTCAGGAGGGATCCCTGAAAGTTGGGGAGAGGACCACCATCACGTGAGTGAGGGAGAGAGACGGGGACCCGTTTGGAAGGTTCCAAACGGCAGTGAATCATGGCGGAGAAAGTGGCGTTAGGATTAAGCGACGAGGATCCCTTCCTAAGCGAACGAGGGCATCATATTGTGCGCCCGACGCGTGCGCCCCGCTTACGTATTTTTCTTCAAAATTTCCACACGACTGCCACGAGATCCGCCGTGCGGTTTCTGCGGCGTATTGGGGACGAGAGGAAAGGGAAAAGGGTTCGCAAAGGACACTTAAAGGTTCACCACCACCATCCGTACCCTTACCCTTATCTTCCTCCCTCTCCACTAATCTGTCAAACCGCCCATCCGCTCAGAAAATCCTTGTATCTCCTCATTAATTTCCGCAGTGGCCCGCAAATATTTATGGACTAGCATTGTTATTGAATCACAACGCCCATCTCAGAGGGGTTCGTTACTAAAATTTTTCTGTCTCTGAACTTTCCCGTTGCGTCGAAATATCCAAAGGGTTGAGTTGTGAGTTCTAAGGAGAGACGGTGGCTCAGAAGGAATGAGGAACGGAGAGATATACCCATGAATGAATAATGACACCATCAGCTCCTCCATGCGGACTATATTCCAGGAATATTTATGCGATATGAAGAGCTACACAATTTTCCTGTAAAAATGCCTAACTAAAGGACCCAATTTCAATATGAATCCTAATTCTCAGTCGGAAAATAATTACTTTGATAATTTTTTCTATCGGAGCTTGCCTCACACATGAGCAGTTTCACAAATCCTTTAAAACCGCAATAGTCTATGTCCAAAAAGTTATTTCTTCAGGTTGGCGCACGTTCTCTCTCTCAAATTCATTCCACAAAACCTATCCTCTTTCTTTTCACTGTACGTCTACTCAATAGTATTGTGTCAATACTTTCCCCTGCGCCATGGTAATTAGATTTCCCCCGTCATTCAAAATTCGTTCCAGTCACCTACTTTGCCTTCTCCTCAATACCTCCATAAGTTGCTTATCATCGCACATCACGTCGAGCGCTTTCTCGTTTGGCCTTCGCGTCAATCGCCTCTTTTCTACTATTTCACTCTAGAATCCCAATCGTCTCCTGCATACGACGACCCTCATACCGCAGGGCTCACAAAATAATTGGATACCTATTCCGCGAGGGACTCTGACCCAATCTTTTCTGAATGTCCTTAGTTATGATTCGATATGTTATCCTCTTTTCCTTTTCATTGCTAATTTTACTTCAAGAAATCACACAAAATGTGCATAAGATGCAATTAATATAGAGATGCTGTAAATTTGTTCTACCCTCGCTTGTTTTCTCCCTCAATAACAGATTTCTAAGTGAATCGTAACATTCTTACATCAACTACCTACTGTACGATGAATTTGCGTGGTGAAATATGAAACAATGATATCTCGTGTTCTTTGTCCTTGGCGTACATGAATGACTGCCATAATTTGGACAGTAACGCCAAGCCATCAGATTATCCGACTCCTATAATGATCAGTCTTCATTTTATCCCTGCATTAAACACACCTTAAACCACTCTCGCAGCGTCCAAATCAATATAATCGTATTTTTTTCATTTCAAAGCTTAAGTCGGAAGCATGACAATGCATTATTGAGATGTGGCAATTTCATGAAGCTGTTGGTTGGACTGCATTGCATGAGGAAAATGTCACTATTCATACGGAATCCTGCGGAAACTTTCGTCTCAATTCTAGCAAAATCAACTGAGATATTTACTCAAAGACATACCATGAGAGAGCCAATTGACTTTTGGGAAATGTACAAAGAGTGAATTGTGCCTGGGTTGTCAAATCGTTAACTGATAACGCAGTTAATTCTTCACTCTAAGGCGTTGGGAGGAAAGTGATATTAATTTAATAATTGGACATTAACTTCATTATAACTTTATGATGAGAGGGAAACAACTTTTACTAGATATTGTAAAATCACATTAGGTAAAAAAGCTATCACAAATTTTGTAAAGGAAAAGCAAGTTATAAAAGTAGAAAAAGAGGGAAATTCCCAATGAATAATTAAAAAAATCGTAAATTTTAAAAACCATGTCTAGATGGACAGACATTTTGTCCTTGTATGTATATTCATATATACTTTACTGGCATGCCTTAATACTTAGAGTTCAGTAAATATTTAATAAATTTACACATGGTACGTCTAGCCCGCCTAACGAAAACTAGCGTTAAAGTTTTCACATCAAAAATCGATTTGCTAAAGCCGTTTTACGGTATGCAGAGGACTATTACCCCGGCCAACGAAATATATTATTACCATTCCACGCCCCCTTTAACGTCTGACCTCCGAACATTAGGGAAACTATTTCCAGCCCGGGTGACATTAGGTCGATGGCGCAATTGATATACAGCAAGCACTGAAGTAGAGCAGGATGATTGCATTTTAATGAAATTATAAACTTCCTAATGCCTAAAGGCATTTTTTTGTGACAGAATGGCTCGTGGTGCATTTTTTTCCAACCGGTTTCCATGATGACATTAAAATAATGAAGCTCCAAAGATATATTATAACATTTAACAGTGGAATTTCCACTTAACTGTCACAGCGTCAGTCAGAAATTTAATTAATCATGATACATAGAGCCAATGGATAAAATTAACTCACTATTTTGGGTTTGAAAGTTTTATTTAAATGAACGAAGTATGCAAAAATGATAAAATATTCATCAAGGAATGGGTAAATTAGCACGATACTTATGCCCTCTTAGATTCATTAGCATGGAACAGAGGAAGTACCTTTTTAATTCAAAAGCAGCGCTTTAAAATTTGAACTTTTTTATTCTCGAAGCATTACACTACAATAATCCACACCCGAGTATCTACGATATACATGCTTAAAATTTTGGGCTTCAAGCTTAACTCTGATGATAAGTGTGACATCCAATTATCAATATAACATTATATTTCTCCTATTTTCTTCTGGGTCCAATAAACCAGTCGGTTTTGAATGGATTAGACACAATTATATCCACAAACTAGCAACATATGTCCGTCTAATAATGAGGATATTTTTATACAAGTGTTTTTACGATTTCATACCCAACTTTTGGAAGTAGTAAATCATCAGGACAACATTCTAACATATATCATATACATATATAAATATATTCAATGTTACTTACACTTCATTGTAAGTGATTACCTAAATTTTGGCAGCACTACATTCGATTGCTATTAAAGGGGCGAGAGTTACATCCAACAACCATTATGATGTTGCCGTGATTTACATAGCGTAATACGGTACCTATGTTAACATTTTGTATTCCCAATATTACGGAATGAATTTGGAGACTTTTATGAGCTGCTAGCATTGGTAAACATTGCCTCCACTCAATAGATGGTCGGGGCAAACTCCCGTCAAGACCATTAGGAAGGTAATCATTAGGAAGTAAAGGATAATATTCACTACTGAAAATTAGCTCTTGAACGTGTCCCACATGTTTCCGGTCCATGGTCATTCTAATTTTACTCACAATCCTACTCCTACTGGGGCTGGAATAAAATGAGGTAAATTCACCGAAGAAAAATAAAGGTCTCGTAATTCCATATTCCGTACAGCATTGCTATTCCCTCCGTTCAGTTGCTCATCTGCGTTCGGCTTCGTAGCCCTTCTCTCTAACTTATCCTTTGATCCATAGCCTTATCTTATCCATATCCGTCTTGCATGTATCAGCCATATAAAGATAATTTAAGTTTTAAATTTTAAGGAAATGGGTAAGTAAGAGAATATCGGATAGAGCGGTGCATAGAAAGAGCCATTACCTTGAGACTTTTTTGACATTAGCTCGCTTTAGCTGGAGATATTCAGCCTATTATCAAGTCTGGGTGAGAAGAATATTTCTTGATTATGACACGCTGAGATGATTTGTCTTTTTATTTAAATTTCTACGAGGACCCTAGCACCCTAAATATTATATATCTCCAGGAACTTCATTTTCTAACACTAACGATTTTTTAAGTATATTAAAACTGAAATAAATCATGATAACCTACAATATCTCTCTTAAAACTGTTCTAACTTAACAATCTATAATTCTTTATCTAACT
Organism: Ceriagrion tenellum; assembly: GCA_963169105.1. Taxonomy (NCBI): domain Eukaryota; kingdom Metazoa; phylum Arthropoda; class Insecta; order Odonata; family Coenagrionidae; genus Ceriagrion; species Ceriagrion tenellum. The sequence goes on from OY720637.1 coordinate 6,170,805, forward strand.
CGTGAAAAAATTATTTTACAAATGAAACAGGTCTGATATAATACCGAATCAGATGTCATTTGAAGATCCCTTTTTTGGACAGATAAAAAACTGCAACCACTGTCATTTAATATATCATTGTTTATAAGCAGGAAAACTTATAAATCATGATCAAAGAGCGATTCATTGTTAGAGAATGTACCCATCTGAGTTTCTTCACTTGTTATGGAAGTAAAAAGAATTGAGTGCGTCAATAATCTATCGTTGAAATACTCGAGAGTTTCTTTAAAATATCAACAAAAAAATTGGTTTTACAATGAGATAACTTTAACTGATAAACTCGATTAATTCTGGCTTAACTTTTTGAAAATCTATTCTAAAGAATTAAAATGAGATATGGTACTTTTTTCATAGTTTTTTATTTCAGGTCGACCGGTATCGCCACATAGGCGGCATCATCAGGTACATAAGTTTAATAAATTCTGCAGTATTCTAAACTTATGTACCTGATGATGTCGCCTATACGACGAAACCGGTCGACCTGAAATAAAAAACTGTGAAAAAAGTACCATATCTCATTTGAATTCTTTAACTTTAACTGGATTAATTCCAGAGCATTCAGGGTAACTTCAATTCATAGATGCAAGATAAGCGACATTTCAGTCTACAAATTTCACAAAAGAATTAAAAATACCAAAAATATTTGTAAGGAAACAGGAAATTCAATATTATCTTATTCTAATCATATTATATATTTGCGCCAGGACTTCAAAATTGCTATAAAAAGGCACAGAATCTCAACGTTCCATCACCAAAAAATATTATTCTCGCGCTGTCTAGTGAATCACGCTTCGCATCTCAGGCTCAAATGTCAAGTATATCACTCCAATTATTTTAAATTGAACAAATTTAATGTTTTCACGAGCAAATTTTTGGGAGATAATTTCTTTTCGAGCCCTTAAAAGCCTTTACATGAAGGAAAACAATGTTAAGTTAAGAAAAATAGACGATACATAGACTATTTTTTTATTCATATTTAAAACAAAAATTTATAAGTAGTAATAATATTTGCTGTCAATAAACTTAAAATAGAGCAGAAATTTCCTCTCAGAAACATCAAAGAGAAAACTTTGCAATAAGCAACGAACGAGAAGCAAATCAGTTGAACTTTTTTTTACTGGATTTTGTCAGGATAAATGCTTGATGGGATCTAGAAGGCAGAAAAGATTTCTTTGGATACATCTGTTTCTAAATAAATCTGGCTTTGATTTTAAATCGATGAAGGTAATAAAAAACTCACTAATGAACTTGGAAATCTGATCCCATTCCATCAGGAAGGAGTAAGTTTAGGGTTGAATGTTTCCACATTACAAAGACATACAGTTTTCCCCATAGAAACTCAAGATTAAGTCGATGAAAGGAAACAGTCAAGAAAGAAATGAAAAAAGCCATTGTCTATCCAAGATAAGCTCAAAATCGTATATTTTATGTCCCCGATTTTGTCGAGCGTAATATGGTCTTGGCTGGTTTTTGCTGAAAAAATCCTCGTTTGCGTTGCGATTATTGTCTATAGTGTACTTTGACGATAAGGAAATAGTATATCACGATATTGAGAGTCTTTCATTCATTCAGTATTCACCACGGAGTAGGAGAGTAATAATGTTTGTGAATCTATCGACAAAGATGGCTTTATGCTCGATTATTTAAATAAAGGATTGAGGCTGGTGGCAATGAGATTCCGTTGGGAAATTGCATAACTACGACATAGAAAATATTCGGTTAAATAACAATGTAATTCAGTGTTAGAGTCTATAACCCTAACTACACCGAGATACTTTTTCGTAATGTCATAAATTTTCTATTGTCTTCTAGGATGTTTTAGAATCTACTTTTGGGGAAGGCGTGACTAAAAGAACTAGCACAATGGTTGCAGTCCGTATTTCCGTGGAAAATTGAGCTGGATTCGTCAGGAAAATATTAAAACGGAAACCGCACCATCATGTGGTCTAGGTTAGAATGGGGTAAATAGTATCTTAAGGTAAATGGGCCAACTTGTGCCTGAATTGGGTGGCATTGCATATCAAGGTAGAACCAAGAGGACAATAAAAATGTATGCAAATGATTAATTGAAAAAACATAATGCCACGTGGAGATATGAGATACACACACATGAAACTTATTCTATCAAAAAGCAGCTTTACAGTTTTCAGTTTCTAGTTAGCATGCAGTCATCGATGTGTGCAAATTGCCGCAGCAAAAACACTTAACAAGCAAGGAGCAAGGCTATAGCTTTCTGCGGCTGATTCTCTCAATCATCAAACGCAAAATATTAACTATTAACGCTAAAAACAGTAGTGTAATATGAATGTATCCTATAAGTGTCTTCTTAATTTGGCAATCCTTAGATTTTCTCTTAAGCTGCTTTTAATGCATTGCAAAAAAATCAAAGCTCGGACTGACTTTTTTCAGTTTTATAAAAATTGAGATATCAAAATGTAAAGACTACTGGAAGAATAGAGGTCTGAAAGCAACCATTCACCATCTAAAGTGCTGGGAAATTTATGTCGACGCGTTTTGACAGGCACAGGAAGCAGGGGAAAGTTGATTGGCATGTTTCATTTAGTACGGGATATTACAACCCCTCAAACCTAAAGGCTTCAAATGGAACAAAATTAGTTTCGACACTCTGAGAAAAACAGCAGACAAGGGCAACGTCATAAAATGTGGAACAAAATTTCACGGTGGATTAAATTAAAACGCTTTCGCGGGATTGAAGCATCGAGAAACTGCTTCGCTGACTCGCTCGGGAACAATTTACGTGCTCCTTACCTCCTTAAAATCTCGTTCAACATCCACCATTCCCTTCACGTGGACAGACTAACTACTTCTGTGGTACAGGCATAACCTCGTATATTGGCGTCCAAAAGTTTTCCTCGCTGCAATAAAAAAAAACGTCTCAGTGGCCACAAAAATAACCGTTCTTCCTCCAATTTTTAAAAATTGAAATATATTGCTTCGTGGAAAAATATACATATTCTTAAGCGCATACAAAACAAAATGGAGCCAGGTGTCCCCCAAGGCAATCGGCCTGTGGGTGGGGATACCATCAAAATGAAATATGCAATACTTTACAGATAATAACTCACATCTAATGCAATGTTCAATACCAGTACAATCAATAACCTATTTAAGAAAGAAAGAAACAGTTCACATTTTCTATACTCGATGAATATAGTGAATCACACAATTATGATTCAGTATTCCATAGCCAGTATAATGAAGAATTTAATTAAGAAAAGGAAACAGACATTTTCCATATTCAATGGCAATGTTTTTAAACAACTTGGGAATCACACACATACTTCAGCATTCAATGGCCAGTACGTCAAGAATTTAATTATGAGAAAAGAAACAAACATTTGTATATACAATGGCCATATTTCTAGAATTTCCAAACAAGCTTGAAAATCTTGAGGTTTCTATTTAAACCGTTCAATGTCTTAATGAAGCACCGTGAAGGAAAAGAACCGACAGAGGACCAACGGAAGACCTCTCAATTTAGCTCTAATTTTTTGTTCATTTTGAACTCCCCAAATCTTTCCTTCCACCAATCAAAACGCCATTATACATTTTCTAATAATCTCGTAAAAGCTCGAAAAAATCTAAACTAACAATGATGATATGCTTTCATAAAATTTTATCACGAAAAAAGTACATTAAACTATTATTAAATGAAACTAAGCACTAAAAATTTAAGCATGGAAAGGTGTCAACATAGTCACACTCATATGTGTTCATCTTCTTATCTTCAAAAAAGAAGACTTATAAATCTAACTCTTCACTCCCACTTATGTTTGCATTCCGCTCAGGGCTGCAAAACAACCAATAGCTGTCGCTTACATTCATGTTTTGTAATTTCCCAGGTTAATCATTTTAAATATTTAGGTTTAATTTTAGACAAAATATAACTTCAGATTACATTTGAATTATTTGTGTGGAAAGATTCGATGCATTCTCTTTCTTCTTTATCACTCTATCACATCCACTTGAAATAAGTGTTTCCAGCTGAGGTGAAAAAATTGCTTTACCAAGGTTTAGGCGAAGCTATCATGCGACATGGACTAACAATCTGGGGTACAACGTACCGAAGTTTTTTGAATGAGGTAATTAAAATTAAAAACAAGATAGTATCCTGTCTGGATGTAACTGAATCCAATGTATCAAACATATACATATATTAAACTAGGTTTATTACCTATAACTGAACTTTTTCAGTACGTCAAAATATGTGAAAATTTCTTTCAAAACAAGTTCAAAATACAAATGTAAGTCATGATATTCGACTCCGCTGTATTGAAAAATATTCTTTTCCATAATACTGCAACAACAACCGTAAGAGCTTATTAAGGTACATTGTTCCAAAGATATTCAATAAATTGCCACAGCCAATTCGAGAAACTGACAAAATGTCATCATTAATAAAAGAGGTGAAACAATGGTTATTGTATCAAAAGTAATGCAGTTGACTTCATATGGTATTCTGTTAAATCTGTTTAATTTATAATTTTAAAATGTCTTTAACTAATTAATGTTGTTCCCTTGTTTATTATGAAAAATTGTACATATACTGAGGTAGTTATGATATGACAGTAAAGTTTAAACTGTGTTTTGTGAATATTTATGTGTTTCAATTACCTTTTATGTTTTTCGTCGATATTTTAAATGATATATGATGGATACATGTTGTGTTTTGATTTTAAAAAATTTCGTACTTTTGTTTACTCTCGTATACATTTGTCTCATTAAAAAAAACGTTTGTACTTTTGCTATTTGAATTAATGATTTTATTGCGTCTTTGAGTAATTTATATGATTTTATTATATTTTAGGTTTTTAGCAATTTTTAAATGTTTTTCACAGATCAAAGCTGTGAATATATTTGTTAATTAATAACATCACCTGCTGACAAGCCATAGGCTTACCAGGACTATACTTGTAATTTTTGCCTGCCGGACGATTCTGTTGACCCGTATGTCCCCGGAATCCCGATAGGCTGCTGAGCCTGTCATCGTCATCACGTTTTCCAGGGGCCAGACCAACAGAACTTGACATACATCCATGCCCTGCGTGGTGAAAAACCCACCCAGGCGGGACTCGAACCCGCGACCCACGGTTTAGCAAGCGAGGACTTTACCCCGCCGCCACCGGGGCCGGCGAATAGTGAGAATAAATTTATGTAATTAAATAATTTAAAAAAATGAATAAATAAAAAAAGAATTAATCAATTGAGTTACTTAATTTCCGGCAGCATAATATATGATATTCTAGGCCGAGCAAAACATCTATACTTTCGCAGCTGACTTTATCATCTGGTAGGCTAATCGCGCAACGCATAATTTAACTTAATATGACGCTCTCTCACATGTTATGGTAATTGAGAATAAATAAAAAGTAAATACTGAATTGGTTGAAGTCTGATTGCCAGAAAGAAAATAATAATTAAGAAAGAATAGCAATTCTTTGGCAAATAAGGTAGGGTCGGGAGGAGAACAGGTGCAGGATTATGAGTTCAGCAGGTTTAGTACCTCTCGGCTCGGCTACAAATTGGCAGAGGCTAGCTTGAAAAAAAGAAACATGTAGCTTCGCAGCATTGATAACATGGCAGTTAGTCTATAGAAATTGAAAACAGGTCTTCGAAGTGGAGCGCGACAGGAGAGTGCGAGAACAAATCAGAAGATAAATCTACAAAACTCAAGTAAAAACCTACCTTTTTTCATGACTCAGAAACCTGGTCCCATTAAAGGAAGATGAAGGTGGCAGACATGCAAATTGCAAAGTGAACGCTTGGCGGCAAAAGAAGGCATCATATTGGGAATGACGAATGGAGAAAAAGAACTGTAATCACTGAAGCATGAAAGAAAGTCCATAATATAAGGTTATAATGGCATGAAAAAGTAACGAGAACGCTAGATGTTTAAATGGGAAAAGTGACGTTAAATATGAATGTAAAATGAAAGAGAAGCCGAGTAAGACCAAAAATGCGGTGAAGGGAGTTTTTCTTGAAGGATTTAAGAAGCAAAGGCCTTCCTGGGGATGAGTACGCGGTAAGAGTGGAGGGGAAAGCTCAAAAACCGTAACCGTACCTATATGGAAATAGAAAAAAAGAGGGTATTAACTAGAAGAAAGCATATTCATAGCCTACTGTGCAAGTAACACACTTCAACTGATTTCGCTCCTTCCTATTTAATGAATGAGAGAAACTGTACACTTTGTCACCAATACGGATGGTGGTAATTTTGATACTAATGTCTCCAATTATTGAGGTTAGATGCAAATGACAAATTATTGCACAGCACGAAGGGTTCATTCGGTTTACACCAGCTTTGTTTCATCATCGGTTTCAGAGAAAAACGCTAGAGATGGCGTATCCTTTGATACTCACTTATTTTAATTAACATTATTCCATCACATCGTGTCAAAGAGCTCCTATCATCCATATTCTCCTAAACGAAATGTCCGTCCTAGTCTGTTAACTGCTTCGCATCATTGCTCATCGCGTTTGGTCAAAGGTTGACTCTAGGGCGCACTCCTTCCCTTCCTACATGTTCAATTTTGCATCCATAAATTTAATAAAACCTCACGGCTAGCCCCTGATGTGCGCTGAATCAATTAACAGGGGTAATCTGATAATTTGTTTGCACTTGGATTCAATTGCGTTAGTAAATTTGATTTCATGGACATTGCACCGCTTCACAGGTGACCTTGCCTCGAGGCAAACACTCGAAACGAAAAGACAGAAAGAGAAATAAGTGAAAAGATGATGGGATGGGCAGCAAAACACGATTTTTAGCTTTTGCGTCGACGTTTTAAAGGTAGATGCGGTTCATAACGAATCAGAACGTCTGAATTTATAGGGCCTGCTTTGAACCTGCTCGAGAGATCAAATACGTTTCAATCAAACGATCACTTCGTTTACGCTTAAGCCGCTAGTTAGCGACGAGATGATGAGCTTCCTTTCAGCAAAGATGATGAAAGGCATATTAGCAGAATTTCAACTGTAGATTGGGTGGGAAAGGTGAGATGACGGATGATAAAAGCATAGCCTTGTGGACAATAACCCCATTTAACGGGTAAGTATCATCACTCATTTAAGAAATGGAAAGACATACGTACACCTAAATAAAATGTATAATTTCTACTCTACTGAAGAATTGATTGGCATCGTGAAAACAAGGACGGAAATACGAGCCACGTTTTTTCACGTGACGGATCTCGTGAGGTCAAGTTTGTTGCGATGTAGATGTGGAACTTATATCATTAACAGGACATTGAAGGATGGATGACACCAACGGATGAGGAGAAAACCTAGCCGGTAGGTTAATTATCTGCCTCACTACTACATTTCACACCTTGCTGTGATGCTATATCAACGAAATCCAATCAGAGAAGACCTAATATCTAATATTTAATAATAATAAAGTTCATTGCCACTGGTTAAATCTCACTCTTTCAAATTTAAAGCGAAGCATATGCAATCGTCTTGAAGCAAATGTACCAAAATGTTTTGCAAATCATTCAAAATTTGATTTTTAAGTATAAATGCGCTTTATTTATAGTTTGATTATTAAGTATGAACGCGCTAATACTCCCGTTAATCGTAATACGCTACTTGAAGACTGCGAGTCACCGTTAAAATCCACCACGTCAAGAGATGTTTATCGTAATCCCGCCAAGATTAACTGACACCTACATTTACCATGATCATGATAAAGCAATATCAAGTACCCTCGGTTAAACCGCAAGTATTTAACCGGTAGGTATATAGAGTCATGATGTGTTTCTTATCCATCACTGAAAGGAACAAAGTAAGAACTTAACTTGAAAGCAAATCAGTTCAGGTACATTATAAATACTAGGCCTTTAAGAATTGCTGATTTCGTAATTTCTGTGACAAATGCGTTTCTTTCATTACACTTATATCGATAAATAAATAGCTCGAGTTTCATATTCCACTGACACTGTTTTATTACCTCATATTTCGACATTATTGAGTCATGATCAGTAATATAATGATTAAAATAGTAACACTGACGCCTAAATACACTGATGACATAGTAATGCCAAAACGTGTGGACATAAACCAAATGGGGAATGCTATATAATCTCTGGTCTGAAAAGAATAACTTTATTGCTTACATATTCTTTACACAGGATTACATTACCCAGCTTATTCGTAGATAGAATGTTTAACTTCTGATAACCTTGCTTCTGGTAGATTATTTTAGTTCAACAATTGAATGGGATTTTAAAATTCTCAGTTATGTGAACTTCTCACTTAAACAAAGACTTAAAACATTTTTTTAAACTAAAAACCACCTTTTTACACACATTTCAAGGACGAATTCAGTCTCTTTTACTTCATATTTCCTTCATACCACGTCTGGCAGATAATTGATTGTGTTTATTTCAATTTTTTGAACTTTAAATTATGTTTGTGAATACCATTTGACAAATTTCGACGATACTACAACTGGCCTCGATATTGCCTTCTAGGAGTCACTCGCAACTAGGATTTGCACGTAAAGCAGCAAAACACAACTCTTGGTACAACTCGAACTCTTCGGTTCAACTTTTTTCCAAAATTACAACCTTATTTTATGCTCATACGATCGCAACGATAGACCACAACGGTCTTAAATCTTTCATGCCTGTCCTTGATTGTTCGAAGGTCCAATCGATTTAAGAAGGCTTTAATCCAATCACTAAGAGACATGATCATAATAAGTATATTATTAGCAGGATTCATCTAGCAAATCATCTCTATCGCCACATTTCCTGCCATTTTATTTCCATCTAAAACTACATATTACAAGTTTCTCCATCCAAAATATATTCTTTGCTAATATTCTCTATTCTAATTTTTTATTGGAAACATTGGAATTGGAAATTTTATTGGAAACCATGTTGTCAAACGCCGGGAAATTTTTCTAGGAAATATTTAAACATTAGCCCTGAAAAAAAGGAGTAACATTCAGATAATATTCAGCCCAGCAAGATCAACTAAATTACAACTAGATCACTTTTGGTGCGCTTCTCATTACCGTCATAATGAGATAGCGAATTAGCTTAAACGTTGTCAATCAACTAGTTGTCCCTACAACGTGATCTGATTCCGAGCATTTTAACGTCCAATCTATCATGTCAAATTCACATAATGTCAAATCAAATGCCAAGTAATGATTACATTAATTATTTCGCGGGAGGTGCACTAATAACATATGGAAGGCGAGTGATGAATTGACAATCGATCCTCAGTGGATGATGAAATAAGAAATATGCAAATGATTTGTATTACTCATTAATGCAAATTTTATCCATTCCATTAAACAGAAAACGACAAAATCGGCTGGCTGAGCAGATCCCGATTAACAATTCTGGCATGAAATTATTACACAGCATTTATGGCTATCAAAATAGAAGCAATTCCATGGCGTCTTCGGGAAACACTAACTTTGACAACGGAGAGAGACCGAAGTAAAGGAATGCCTTTTTCTCGTCATAAAAGTGGCCTCTAGGGATTCATAGAAATAACGGATCCGTAAAAAATATTCTCCCGTTCACCGAGAGGCATTCAGCAGATGAGGTAATTCGAGGAAAGGTCATACGAACATCAGACATCATTACCTACTACAACGGACTTTCCCTTATGTCCCGATATAATCTCGCAAAATCGCGGGACCCTTCACTGATCATGAAAACGCTCCGATAGCCGAGATGATTCTCCTCTTATTTGATCCAGTCCCTTCCAGCTTATTTTTTTGTTCGAGATTGTACATATGTGTGCCGGGGTCTGAGGGACAGCGAGCTTTTGAGTGGGATGGGAGGGGGGATGAACCAGGGTTGGAGATCGGGGGTTGAGGGAATGTTGGGGGAGGTAACAAATGATCCACGGGTGAACGGTCGGTAGATAAGGAACAGGAACCGAAGAAAGGAAGTATTTTCAAAGAGACGAGATGAAGATGGGAAATGGGATGAAGGCTGAAAAAGAATTTCGGGCGATCTTTGTGTGTCCGCTGCGCTGTTAAGGGAGGGTGGGGGTGGGATGGGGCGGGGGGGAGAGGACGGCTGGTTGTATTAGGTTCGGGTGGGTGAAGATTGGGCTGGGAGGGGTCAAAAAGTTGGCGAGGAAGCGGGGAGGGAAATGCTGGAATGGGTTTGAAAAAGATGACGAAACGAAAACGCGAACTCCCGGATATTCCTGAGAAGACATCATGAGACGAATGGACCCGCCGGGAGAGAAGAGTAAAGGTAATCTTGTAATTTTCAATGTGCTTACTATGACTGGCTACTTTTTGATCACATGCTACACCATATACAACTCATTCATTGGTCGTTCAATCTCCAAGACTGCAGCCCTCCACCCTTCCCTATGTAATGTTAGTTCCCTTACCTCCTGTTATCTCTTCCGACGTACTTTCCTATTTATTTGGTCTATGAACTTATTCCTGGGTCTTCCACTGGGAACTTTTCCCTCTACTTTACCTTCAATTATATTCTTTACAAACCTATTGAGTCTCAGGGTGTGCCAAATTCATCTGGTTATCCTGTTCTGTAATTTGCTACATATGGTCATTTCCTCTTCTATCTTCAAAAATAACTAGAGAGCAAAAAATTAAGAGTCTAGCATCAAAGCCCATCATCTTCATCCCCCATGTAATTATAAGACTTACCTATTGCTTATAAGCCGTGCTTACCCAAAATTCGAATTAAGTAGATAATTTATGCTACTGGGAGAAAATCAAATAAAGCGAATGAATGAGATTTTGAGCAATGCGGATTTCAATTGAGAGCATCAGGTAGTTATGATGAATAAGGTTAAGACTTACTATGTATGTCAGGACAAACATGATGTACAAATGCTTAAGATAATATTTACCACCACTACTTTTCACTTCAACCCGCCAGAGATAGATACTGCAAATCAGACCTCAAAATTTCCCGACGGGTTCACATTTGAACACTCTTTACTTGAATCTATTCCTCGGGATCAAATTCCTCACTTCGAAACATTTTCTACTTTTTCCACCACTTCCTTGAAATATCAACGCATGGGGATCGACATAATACCTAAGGGAGAAGAGCCCTTGATAGTCAAACTCCCGATCGCACATCTCCCCGTGGTGTTCCTTGGGCTTCCTGTAGGATCCGTGGGGTTCCTGTATCATCCAAGGTGCCCGAATATGGCGGAGATCGCTTATTTGCTTTCGAACCAACCGAATGTATTGCAGGGCAACGGATGGCTTTCGCTTCCTGTTTAAAAGTTGCGCGAGTGGGTCCAGCCAAACTACGAAAGAGCAAACTGAGGAGAAAGAGGCTTGGGAAGCTTTCTCAATAAAGCAGAGTCCAGGTTTCCAAAACCTAAAGAAAAAGCAGGTTTTGCGATTTAATACGCAATCAAATTAATTATGGCTAGGTTTTGAACCATTACCCTTCCCAAATTCGTGTTCTCCTCATAGGTGATAAAACGATCGGCATAGATGACCAGAGATTCGTCCAGTGACCATTTAAGAGGTCTGTTCAAAAAGTTCCCGAACTTTATTCATTAAAAAAAATACTTCACCAACAAATTACTGGCCAGGATTTCCTTCAAAGGGGTCTCCTCCACAACGTATACACTTATCCCAATGGTGTTTCCACTTTTTGAAACAGTCCTGGAACGCTTCTTCCGGAATGTTCATAAGCTCCTCCGCCGAATATTTCTTCTCAGGAATGGAGGCAAATCTTTTTCCTTTGAGCTGGATTTTAAGTTTGAGGAACAGAAAAAAGTCACATGGGGCCACGTCCGGTAAGTAGGGTGGGTGAGGAATCACAGCGTTCCTGTTTTTGGCTAAAAACTCACGAGTTCCGAGAGACGAATGAGCCGGCGCGTTGTCATGGTGAAAAAAACAATCGCCGCTCCTCTTAAATTCGGGCCGTTTTCGCCTGATTCTCTCTCTTAGGCATTTCATAACCCCAAGGAAGTACTCCGCGTTACTGACTGGCCTTTAGGTAGATATTCGTGATGCACAACTCCCTATGCATAGAAAAGAACAGTCAACATCACCTTAACAACGAACGAACTTGTAGAGCTATTTTGAAGATATGGGAGGTTTTATAAATCCATTGTGAAGATTCCTCTATTGTTTCGATATCATATCCATAAACTCATGGCTCATAACCTGTTGCAATCCTGGACAAGAAGGTTTCATCCTCTTCAGCTCGATTGAAGAGTTCCTGACAGATCATAATAGACTTGCACTCAATGTTGTTTCTGGTCTGCTGTCATCAGGTGAGACACGAATTTGGTGGCGACTCGATGCTTGCTCAATTTTTCAGTTAGGATTTCATGGCACGAACCAATCGAGATGCCACACTCTTCTGCAAGTTTCTTGACAGTCAAAAGTTGATTTTCACGAACGATATCGTTCACTTTCTCGATGTGGGGATCTTGAGGGGGGGGATGGTCTTCCAGAACGCTCGTCATCTTCCACTGATTTCCGTGCCTTTTGAACCAGGTAAACCACTCTTAACATGCGGTACGTTTCATAGCATCCTCATCATAAGCCTTAGTAATCAACTCAAAAGTTTCCATGGGGGATTTACAGAGTTTCCCGCAGAATTTCACAGACAACGCTGCTCCTTCAAAGAGCTCATTTCCGCGGGTCCAATTTTTCACTGCACTCCAGGAACACTCCTTCACATAAATGACCATAACTAACCAACAATACAAGATATAAACAAAGCAATTGAAGGTAGTTATTCAGGAAGTTTTCGCGGATACAAGCCTCCGAGAAAATTAAAAAATAACCAACTGGAGGCGCGCAATTAAATAAAATTCAGGGACTTTTCGAACAGACCTCGTATACAGCTCCCACTTTAAAAAAGCAATAAATGTTCCTTATAATGGTCTTACAACCTTAATGTATGCAAACACATAGAGCCTTGCGTCTTCATGGATGGCAGGTTTATCTCACCGTTTAACAAAAATCAATCCACCATCCACCCCATCAATGCTGGAGTTCTCACACAACCAGTCACATGATTATGCGGTATACATGAATACGACTGGTTTAAATGTTATAGATTAAATTCAACCCAACAGCTCAGGATGCAACAGATACTAGCAGAGAGTGGAGGCAAGAGGCGACCAATGTCTTCCGCGACAGCAGAAGTGGAGAACATCCGAACAATGCCGAAGCATTGTTATCGTTTGCTCCCGAGGAAAATTACCCTAATGCTTCATGTTTCTATTCCCTCTATCCATCCACCACAGGGAGATTGATCCTCCTCTTTTTCTCCTCATTTGCATCTCCTTTATTAACTTCCCATTACCAAGAATCCTTTTCATTTAATTTCCCCACCGACCATCAACGCAAATGGATTAGTACCAACAGAAGATTCATAGCGAGCCGTCGATGTGACTATAAATGATATAATAGGCTTAAAAGATGAATTTAAAGAAAGAAATAATAAAAAGAGATCAAATTAGTCATTCTTTACTACGTAGTGCATATATTCTGACGGTAATTGATCCATCTAATAAAGAAATTCAACCCAATGAGCAGTTATTCGTGCCAGGCGATGCATGCTTTAGCAATGAAGAGGCCACAGAATTTAGTCTCAAAGCTTTTGCTGCATCTGCTATATATATGTAGTATAAACATATGTCACAGGTGTGACTGGCAGACACAAAATACAAAAAAGAAAAACTCACAGATTTGTATATATAATTCGGCGGACACAACCGCCTTCGTCAGAATATTAGTAGGTAGTGACAGGTAAAGGATAGAAGGGAGGGAGAGGTGGGGGTGGGGTGGAAGGAGAGGAAAGGAGAGGGGAGGAGATGGGAGGATTTAAAAAAAATCAGGAAAAATTCTCCCTCCACCAAACCTCCTCCTACTAAAGGCTCCCGCATCCTTTCTATTTGCAAAACGTATTTCCCGGGTGCAATCTATCAATTTTATTCTTAAAGATCTCTATCCCATTCTGGAAAACCACTCCTCCACTTCAAAAATTTTCTCCAAGCCACCCTCAATCTAATACAAGCGTCCTCCTAACTTGTCCGATATATTCAAATCCACGAAGTCTCTTTCCAAAATCCCTGTTGCATAAAAACCCACCTCCTCCCCTTGTAATCGTCCCAGAAGCAAATTATGTCCAATCTTCAGGTGGGGGTGGGGTGAAAGGGGAGGGAAGGAGAGGGGGATTAGTGAAAGACATTGATGCCGGGGGGGAGGAACGCGTGATAGAGCCAAATTAATGACAGCTCTAAAGAAATTAAGATCAATAGTGGAAGCAGATAGTGGAAGGGAGTACAGAACTGAAACATTGTAGCAACTGTCGAAAGATTTCTTGTGATGAGGGGCGTGGATCGCGAAGGGAAGGGAAGCAGATTGAGATGGGTTTTTACAATTGGCTCGGTGATTATTAATACGTATGTTAAGGGGCGTAGAGCTTTTTCCGGCATAGAAGCTTGGGCATAGCTTACATTGTAGGAGGTAAACGACATTGTTGGTGACGCAAGAGGAGGGAAGAGGGTTGGGGAAGGAGGCGATGGAGGGGTTGGGAGGAGGGGAGGAACTGAATATTGGACATAATTTGCATCTGGGACATTGGCCATAGTTTGCATTCATTTTCACGATTCGGCGACAATCTCTATAGATATCAATCTAGATAGTAGTATCAATATATCACTGAGGAGAAGTCAAAATGAAATTGGCTGTGATGACTTTCTCGCAATCCTCTTGACTGCAAAAATTCCCATTCTAAAGCTAATGACGGAAAAATCCGCTCTCGAAGAAAAACTAATCGGTAATTTACAAAGGGTATGAACAACTCAGAGATTGAAAGTTAAAGTTTTACTTGGTGGAAGGTCGACATTACTACAAGCTTTTCTTGTCTATGAAAGATGCTTTCGAGATATGCTTCGTTTTTTTCATTTTTTAAAAACAACGTTTTGCTCCTCGCACTGGAAGCGTACCTACTTTCTCTGGAAGGCGCTTCCAGTACGAGAAGCGAAACGTTGAGTTTTTAAAAAATGAACACAACGAAACCTACCCCGAAAACATCCTTCATGTTCATTTTAAGTTTTGCAACATAAATTCGTAAGAATCTGCGAAAATTACAGAAAAAAATCCCAAACAATATTACTATAACATTGAGCGATGAATACATATTTATTGTTAAAAGCTTTTTCGAATAACTTTCCGGCGAAATTCAGGTAAACTAACCTCACAGCTCTTTCTCACCACATACTGGCTCCATTAGAATTATTATATATGGGTAGAATTTCATTGGAATCATTTGATTGGAATAGCTTGAGTAACTAATCTTGTTTCTTCCTCTCCAGAAAAAAATAATGTACCGAAAAATATACGTTAAGTACGAATTAAAATATTAATGATACACGAGTTTATTTTTTTGCGTCAGAAATACTTTGCGCCTGATGACCCACTCCTTTGACGGCGGATGATAACCAAATACACCCTAAGCTCAATACCCAGCAATTCTAATAGCATCATTTCTTTTTATATTTTACAACCAACTCTTAATCGCAACACTCCGCAGATGTCCTTGGCTTTAAGGCAGATTCTTGCATTTCAATATAGTTAACATGTAACTATTTCTCTTAGTAGCATCTATTCGTATAGGATTTTTCACTTTCTAATTCTGATTGCATATCATAAGCATTCCTCTCGGCTAATTTTGTAGATCTTTTAAACTTTGGGAAATATTAAACAATGGAGGCATAGTTTCAGACTATTATTCATGTCAATATCCATGAACATATATGCATGATCATCAGTGAGTAAAAAGGCACGGAAAATATCTCCATTCTTACTGCATTTGTGAGTCACATTGGGTAGATGACTTTAAGGGGTTTTTTTACAGAAGGACACTTTTTTATAACCTTTTATCCCCATTATTTTTACTATTCTAGGTTAAATGATCAATAATGGTAGAGGAATGTATAACTCTGCGAATGTATCTCTTAGGATAGCAAATACGTGGCTGATTTGAAAAATTTTTTCCGTGTCGTTATTGTCAAAAATATACGCAGGAATTCGATAATTTCGGACATTTCCCAAATACCAACGCACATTCACATTCACCCTCCCACATTATTCGCTCTCTCCCATCGTTGAAATCAATAAAAACACATTTCCCTTACACCCATGGCTCAAAGGTAATGAGAAAGGAAAGATCGGTGGAGGCGGTTGCATCCAGAAAGGGGGAGGTGAAAGGTCGAGAACAATAAGCGGGATGAAATCCGCGGGGCAAAAATTAAGGGCTGGAAGGGGGAGGAACGGGGAATGGCAAAGGGAGGGAAAGAAAGGAAAGCCAGCGCAAAGCGAGAAGGCGGGGAGGTGAACGATCAGAAAGGGTAAAAGGGTACGCGAGGAAGAGTGGGGACTGGCGCAAAGGTTTCTTTTCTCCGCTATCCCAGGCGGTGGCGCGGGAGTTGAGCGAGGACACAGCAGAGGAGGAATGCGGAGATGAAAGATTGATTGAAAGGATAGCTCACACTGAAAATATGAGCAAGGTATACAAATAATACACTTAAGCCTGGAGGGAAAATGCACGTTTTGACCATACGATCCATTGA
Organism: Ceriagrion tenellum; assembly: GCA_963169105.1. NCBI lineage: Eukaryota > Metazoa > Arthropoda > Insecta > Odonata > Coenagrionidae > Ceriagrion > Ceriagrion tenellum. Next base: position 6,187,428 of record OY720637.1, read on the forward strand.
GAACACTTCTCTCATTTCATAATTTTACCATGGCATCTTCAAATCCATAAAAATAGTTCTTGTTTCAACCTATCGATCGATTTTATTTTGGAAAATTTACAAATTTGTTGGAAAATATATTCTTCCTGCTGGCGAATTTCTTCCAGATTACACAGAGAGCAAACATTATTCGCAAAAAAACTCTTTCTTAGAGCAAATAATTGAATTTGCACCATAAGGAACTAATTTCTTATAAAAAGAAACCGACTCAGGTACCTGCAAATCACTGTCATTCTCGAGGTTTCACTTTTATTTCAATGTTCATTAAAACCTTGGGCTGTTTTTTTATAAAACATCGAGGCATTAATAACTGTTCATAGAGTATATTCACCAAAAAACCATGTTTTACAAATTTGTATAAAACGTTCTCGTTTTCCTATTTTTATTTTTATTTCATTATTTAAAACCAACTCGAATGAAGGCCTACCAGTATTATCAAGTCCGTAAATGTTGTGTCTGAAAAGGACAATTTTGTGCTAAAAGACACAAATCCATTCTAAGAAACCTAACCTTAGAGGAAGTCTCTGTTTAGTAATGAAAATTAGACACATATCTTCACCCACATTGTACTTCACCACTATTGCCCATTAACCTCACAATTTCATCCTAGTTCACGTTAGTACGTTCACATTGAGCAAGAGCCTCGGGGCAAAGAGGGTGGTAGGAGAAGACCTCAAACTCCAGCCTTCCCCTGCATCCTGTAGAAAAGAGCCTCAAGAATTCCCCGTTCCAAACGGGACAGGAGTGAAGCGGCGGAGAGGGAGACAGTGGATGTCTATTCGAGTGTGAAATGGCCATCGGATGGGGGTTTTACGAGAGAGGTAAGGGATGAGAAAGGTGGAGCAAGGGAGAGAAGAGAACGTGGGTGGGTGAACGACGTAGACGACGATTGAGAGAGAGAGAGAGTGAAGGGAAGAATGTACGGACAAAAAGCGGAGAGGACCGAGAATGGAGAAGCGAAGGGCTCGATTGTAATGGGAAATTGATTGGGTTTTATTCGTTGAACGAGGCCGAAGGACTTTTTTTGTGTTATTTTCTCCTTTTTGAACTCCGCTCACTCTCTCGATCGGCGGGGAAGTAGGTGATAGGAAAGGTGATTCCGGCAGCGGCGCGTACCCTCTGGTCTTCTGTATCCCCATGGTCCCTTTTTTTTTGCTTCTTTGGCTTCCATCAAAATGTTTCGACGGCGCGCTACAAAGTCCACATCGACTTGTTTGAAATTTGCAAATACCTACCGCCAGGTGCATGAACCGTATGGAGGGAGTATTTGCCGTGGAAAATTGCGTTTTCCGACACGTCACGCGCACTGATAAGATGGCGTCAAAGCACGGAAGCTGAACCAAAAAATTTAACGGCTCTACGCACAGCAGGGGGTAAGCATTTACGGCAGGAATAATGATATGTGAAAGCCTAATAAGAATTCAAAACCCCTTAACGTCGGTAAGTTTGAAAAAGTAGATAAAACAGTCCCGTGACTCAATTGAGGCCGCTTCGTTGAAGTTGGCAGTTATTTATTTGTACTACCTGTCAGAAAAATGCTTGCATTAAATTGTCTCATAGAAAATATGACAGAAAAATCTAAGACATCAGAAAATTGTTACATGACATACCAACTACAAACAGACCCTTAGTATTATTTCACATGAACGTTTTTAAATAACAAATTATGATTACTCTCTCCAAATTTTCATTTGTTCCCCGAGTAAATAAATGTCATGGGAAACGAAAGACACGAAAAGGGAACAACGTAAAATTCCACTAGAGAAATTTTTGCAGACATCTTGTTGCAGAAATAAAAGGGGTAATGCAATGAGAGAGATCAAAGTACAAATATCCCAGATATAAAAAACGGGTCTCAGAAAAATAAGTATAAAAGTGAGTGTTAGCATGGGTAAAGGATGATTAGAAAATCGCTGTGAACAAATCATAGGATAAACCAACTGATAAAAAAAATCATGAATTAATTATGAAGGCTGGGGATGGTAAATTGAAATTCATATACGTAATGCAGTCCTTTTAAGACTGGCATTCAGGTGCAACGGCTTGATTTGATCACGGTAAAAAGTTTTGTTAAAAATGCATATAAAAACTTTTGAACTGCTTCAATTATAGCTTAATTAATTTACTTTGGATATCGATATGCGCTCACAAAAGTTGGTTAAATTTTATGACGAGTTCTGGAATGATGAGGCATATTAAATTATACTGTGAGCTTCTTAGGAGTTCATAATATTATGGCTAACGTTTTGACCTATACAAAGGGTGAGATATTATTCTTTGCATCAAATAGAAGGCGTTCAATAAGTACTCACAATGGCTTTAAGTAATAATTAGTAACAGAGACACGATTAGTTTGTTCTTTTGCGAGTTTATTTCGATGATTGGTATGATCGTTTCGATAGAAGGTAACTTACAGAGAGTCAAATATGACACAAAAATCAAACTACCGCTTGAAAGTTACCTATATTTAATTAGATTTTCTTATATATCTTTGAAAATTTCCTGCTATCGTAAATGAATAAATAGGCTGCAACGGGTTAACTATTGTCGGAATTGAATATTAATTACTGGCAGCCAATGCGAATGGAAACATTGACAGAAATCAATCGTTTCAATGATATTTTTCTCACTTAAGCTCTGCTCAAAATTGCTGGTCGAGTCTTTCAGCGAGTATATTCAACTAACGTTTTAATACTATCTTAACTTTAGCAGCAAGCCGCCGTGACTCAAATGAAAAAAAATGAGCCGTAGCCCACGCATTTTAAAAAAAATTTATTTGGCTAGAAATTCTTTCGCCTATTTTGACTAAAGATTAACTGACGACTGGATAATGTTTGGTATCTGCAGCGGGGACTTAGGTTAATTAAATTGTATGCATCATGCTTTAACTCATATAATGAAACACAAAGCATTTTTTGAGGGGCCAAATGAGTTAGTTTTTAAGCGTGGTATCATCTTTCTCTAACTGCCTTGTAGCAAAATGGGTCTTTACAGGATCTAAAACTAATTTAGCTCACAACATGCCGGTTTTTTGGATTCGGCAGCAAAACGTAAATTTTCTTGATGAGGCTATGAAAACGACACTCATCGAGGGTTTAGTCAGCCTTAAGGCTAGCATGCAAAGGTGATCTAATAACTTTTCCTCTGGAAAGTCCTCAAGCAGAATTAGGGAGTTTCTTTACCCCATCCCATGCGTTGCCATCTCCTGGGAGATAATCTTCCGCATTATAAGATTGCCTACAGTTCTAATGTCGGAGACGGGCCAGTCCTTCCAAGATTCACCCATTAACACATGCTACCATGGCCTCGCGTACGAGAAATCTTACCATAATTAATGAATTATTTTGGAAGTATTTAGGTCTCAAATGATTTCATTAGTTCCTCTGCAGTTGACTAGGTATCTTCATACGAAAAACGTCTAAGGGGTGGTAATAAATCAAGAGTAAAAGTACACTATTATCAGCGTTTTTATTTAAGAACATTTAACAACATTTTCAGAAAACTGGCAGATTATTGTCAACACAAAAGTAATCTAGGGAAAACAGTTTCATTTAACATCGCACACTGATACTTGATTATTACTTGTGTCACATTTTTCAATTCTAAGCGTTAGTCAAGAACTCTAAGAGTTCGATTGAAACGAATATTTATCAACAAAAAGTTAAAAAAAGCTCTAAAATAAGAAAAATGATTCATAATGCATACCCCAGGCGGGAATATGTAAGTATTGTTGTCAGGCAGGCAGAATCCCATCACGGCTACAGTATTTGGCATTCAATTGTTAATTGTTCCAGAGTGTGACCCCTTTCATAAACTCTAAAAGACCTGTGTAATTTTAACTAAAGGGGTAGAAAATCATCATCACATCATTAGAGATCATAAAACATCACTCACTGCGTCTTTATGATATAAATTTGCCTCCAGTGACTTATCTTAGATTTCACAGCAAACAAATATAAGATTCTAAAAATGTAATTATATAATTCGACTAAAAATTTGCTTCCGCTTCATCTAATAGAGCCCAATACATTAAAGAGCCCCAAGAATTTTATATCTATTCCAATATTCGCAAAGTGGGTCCCAAAACTTACTCGGAAATCATGTATCATCTTTAAAGAATTCAAGCTATGAGAACTGTATGGTCCTGATGAAGCAATCTGTGGCGCGATCATGGTTCTCCATAACTCGTACGCTAGCGTAGTAGCTATGTTCAGTTTCTCTTACGAGAGCAAAAATGTGATGACCATTCTTCACATTTTGTCAGGTTCATTAAATCAATATTTTTAACTGATTGAGCGCGTTTTTAGAGACATTATAGCGAGAATTGCCGTTCTAGAGCGGCATTCATTCGTTCTGGGTGACCATTATGACAACGCGAGAAATGGAACTGTAATCCAACCGATGGATTGTTCCGCCAGTGCGAGTGAAAATGTCATATTAAATTTGCATTCCGTAAATTGATTGCCAGATTTTACCATACCCATATTTATTACATGGATGGGTCGTCTATTACCTTCTTTAAAGCACTTACTGAATGATCAACAACACGTTTTCCTTTCGTTTATTATATCATGAGTACCTCGCGCCATTCACGTCGTAAGATATTCAATTTTCTTCCCTTCTCTTCTAGCTTTTCCGACCCTTGCCTTTCTAAAATTGATTTGGTTATCTAAATCACAAAGAGTGGGCAATTTTTCTTTAGCAGTGAAAGAAATGCTTAATGCGTGTAAAATAAAAATGAGCTAAAGCAGCGAGACTCATTAGTGGACGAAACATGGCAAACTGTTGGGTGAGATTCAGCGTTCGCATGTTCCGTTTGCGTAGAGAGAAAAGTGGACTAAAAACGCGGAACACACGTCCCTTTATTGACGCATTATGCGCATGCAAGCGTGGAATTCCGGCGCGCCGAGAGCAGCGCGAGATTGCATCGGTGTCTGCGCGTCGGATGCAATGAATACGCGGATATACGGATGCAAGCGATCGGAGGGAGTCGCTTTGACTTTCATGTGCTCTTTGAATCATTGATGTCCCTGGGGAGCGATTAGCGTCTCGGCCGCATCGGCACTGGCCCAAGTGCAGTTGGCAGCTGAATCCCGTGTTCTCCGTGGGGGCGGTTGTGTGAGGGGGAGGGAAGAAAGGGAGGGAGGGTATCCTGGTATACCATCTCCGTCCAAACAGTTCCCACCACTCCCACCCACTTCATCCCCTAGCACCCCCTACCATCCAGCCAGATGATCTACTCGCCCTAGATGGGAGACCGGAACACGTGTCGCCAGAGAGTCTTGACCCCGGTCCAATTAGCCAACATGCGCTCACTCAAGTGCTTTGCCATCATTTGCGTTGCAAAAGATATCCGCCGGAGTGAGAGACCTGAGCGACGAGTGCGACCTCTAGAGTGGGAAACTTCGATCGACGAACGAGTATTCTGCCATCATGCGGGGATACACTTTCGAGGGCAGAACGCAATATAAGCTTTTAAGAACTATGATCAATTTATATTGATAAATAATTGCAAAAAAAGGCTAAAGTGATTTATTTGTACTGTATCATCATAAATTATGGCATCAATTAATGCTAGACTGTAGAGCAAATCATATTTCTAAAACAAATGCTTTGGTTGATATCTGCCAAACTAGCTTTTCACCCAGTTATATCAAAGCAAGGGTAAATGGCTGGAAGCATGGATGTCAGAAACAAAGGGAAAATGGAAAAAAATAAGGCAAATTTGGGAAAAGGAGGAGAATGTACTGATTTTTTAAACATCATTCTCGGGGTTCGCACCGGGTAATATTTTCTAATTGCGCCTACGTTTCGGAAAACGACTTGTCTTCCATTCTCAAGGCGTGTGTCATTTCTGTCGTGTCCGCTATAACACCGTTGAAGCGGACATACGCCTTGAGAATGGAAGACAAGTCGTTTTCCGAAACGTCGGCGCAATTAGAAAAGATTACCCGGTACGAAGCCCGAGAAAGATATTTATACATATTACACCAAGAAAATCTAAAATATTTTAATGTACTGATATTTATGAATATCAAGGTAATCGTTGTAGCCGTGAATGGTTTTTAATGAAAACAAAATCATTAGAACTATGTACTATTTAATTCTCTTCCAGTGAATCATTGAAGTGTATTCTTCTCGGGTTTCCGTCCGGGTAAGGTGTTCCATCTTCTTCTTTGCCGACATTTTGATGACTTTTTCATCGTCATCAGAGCCATTGATGCCGGGAGTCAAGGTGCCGTGTTTTTATGGTATGTCTCTTAGATCAGGCCGTTTTTAATCGGTCAAATTACAACTACCTTACTAATATGGCCTCATTGGAACTACCTCACTAACGACGTATATCTTTCACATATTCACTTTCCGTGAAACACGCCAATTTTAGGAGTAATTTCAGGAATAAATTATATCAGACAATAGAATAATTTGGTGATGGTTATTGGAATAATGGGTTTATATTGTAAAATATGACTTTGAAAAAAATGTTTTTCTTACAGTATAATTTCGTCCTTGCACTTATATCAGTCAAAAAATACGATTTTAAACAGATGTTGTAGCTCCATCAAACTTTTATTGCGTTTGCATAAGTATTGAAAGGAATGTTACTTAACTAAAAATCAATAATCTTTTTCCAGAGCACTTTCCAGTAACTAACCTTGGTAACACTAGTTTTACCCTACGACTTACATTTTACCCTACGACATTACGATTCAAAGACAGCTCTCCGACTTCCGCTCAACAACTCACAATCTTTTTTTTTCTTTCGTTTGCTATTAGAAAAAATGGAGAACTTTTGCAGGATTTTGCAAAATTACATGCAATCGAATTTCGATTTCCCAGAAAAACGTTCTGATGGCGGAGGTATTCGCCCTACGGGATAGGACCTTGCTTGCCCTGTCTTCGTAAATAATTAGTGGGTTCATCGCAAACTTCAGCCAGGGCTCGGAAACAGGTGATGGGGATGGTGGTGGTGCTGAAAAAAGAAAACATAACTCCATCCGATGCACACAGCCCGGTGCATGATGGAAACGACCACACCTTGCGCTCCCAGGCTTAAAATAGAAAAAAAAACTAAAGGCAATGTTTTGCGACTCCGCGATGCGCATGAAAAGCAAAAGGTCCCGCAAAATGAAGGCGCGTGAAAAATGACGGGAGTTATAGGCAGTTTTTCGCACTCGGTGAGGAAGAAATCTTTATGAATTCCGCAGAGCAGGCTATCAAACTTTTTTGCGATACCAAAAGGCTTGTGCTAGGTTCCTTCTTCCATAGTCCATTTTTATGCCATTTAAGTCATTTTTTAATAACTCATGATAAAAAATGGTACTGATATATTTACTTATAACTAAGAAACTCTTGGCTTAGGAGCATGAAACGACATAACCATACTTAACAATACGGCTTACTTAATTTTAACTATCCTAGCGTATTTCGTATGGTACCAATTACGCAAGAAAGGCACTGCTGCAAAAGAGAGGTAAATAATGTTATCAGATAGAAGTTAATACAAATTTAATAATCGTCAAAATGGCCGTCGTAACTACTGAAAAGGGATGTTGCAATTTTAAATTGGACCAGAAGGAGGCAAACGAAAGGAATTCATGATATTGTTTTCAGAGGAAAATGAATAAAGATAAAGAGAAATTCGCATTGACGCAGTGTTATTTGAATAAGATAAAAACGAAATATAGAGTATTTAAAGAATAAATACGTGTTTAACTAATAAATCTAAGATTATATTGCACATCATTCCGCCACATTAGACCTGAATCGTAAGCTTTAACCTGATATTTTGCTAAAAAAATAAAACATTTGATTAAATTAAAAATGTTATTTAAAATGTTGCTAGAAATATGTCTTCATAATTTTTCCAACGAATTTACTTTCATTTTACTGCGAAAATTATCGTACTTGCCAATGAAACTTCGCTAAAATTCTATATCTTAAAAAGTGTATCAAAGTTAATACAGAATAGATTGTGCGATTTAATTTTGGCCATAGTTGGAGTAACAAACACTAACGGAACAACGGGCAAAGAAAGAAAAATATTTATTTCGGAGAATTCTCTACATTAAATGCACAACAAAGTGTGTCTTAAGTTAGCAACAAATGCTTGGACGTAAAGGAGCACATAATCAAAACATACACGCAGGAGGATCTTGTATTAAAGAATAGCTTGAAAATAGTTTGCCTCGGCAACTGCGGAATGGAAATAGGAAACAATTGAAATGTAAGGCTATGAACATGAGTAGAAATCAAAAGATTTGGAAATTTAAAAAATGAAATGCTCAAGTAAAGCTGAGGAGAGGTGAGTATCAGGTTAAACACGGTGAATTTGAGGGGATAAGCATCTCGAAGCAATTATGAGAATTCACTCTCCGGACAGCGATAAAGAAAAGATGAAAATCTTCCTCTTTTGGAAGGAAGGGAGAGATAAAGGTGTAAACATGCCATGTATAGATTTCTCAATGCTGCTAGTCTGTGCCTTTGATTGCGCAATGCCATTAGTCTTTATTTCACCGGAGATGTGAAAACTCTCTTATAATCTAATTAGGTGATAAAAGAATGAAATAAGCAATCACTAATCTTAGTCCAGATTTCTTCCGTTTCAAGGAGCCTAATTCATCCCTGGCCAATTGCCACATTAAAAAATCGGAGTCATTAATAAACACCTATGTTGAAAAGTAATCATTTGCCGGGAGATCAAGGGTCACATCCGTCAGACAACATGAGGAGGTTAGTTTAGGAAGTCCGTTGCAAATGGGAGGTTCGATTTAAATTACGTTTCGTTACAATATTCAGTGGACTAATTGTTACTATATCAGGTACCACATTTTGTTATCATGACCCCCGACAGGTTAGACCCATTGGTTAAGTAAGTCATGTTATGCTCATACTTTGAATGCTTTAGCTCCACTCCAATGTTAAAATTTTCCAAATTGATTGAAATTTGATGGATTAAAATATGCACGAATCATAACGACTTTTCTAAAAGTACATATTTTGCTGATTTATGTCGAAAAACAAATCTCACCGATAAATAAATTCAGCCGACTGAACGACTGAAAGGTTGACTATCTATATACTCAAAATACGTATTTTTATTTGATAATTCAGTGCGCTAATCAGATATCAGACCTCTCTACTGTGGATCACGGCTCACTAATATCCACTAAGAACGATGACGTAGTCAATGCTGTGAACTTATAGTTACAGCAATTTTTTTGAAGTGATCGTGCACATTGGGAATGAAAAAACTTTTTTATTTGACAGTTTCTACTTTTAAAAAAATGGGTAGGGAAAGGGAGAGGTAAGACGAATAAGAACCTTGCCTTGTTCCTTATGCATTTCGGAAGCTTAGATATGACAACATAAAGGAGGAAGGACACAAACAAGGCCATTAAAAGTATATAAATCTTGAATCAGTGAATATTACATGATGCAGTGGTCACCATGGAGAAGCAAAATCGATGCAAAGATCCAACATATCCGATATTCTCCGGTGACATATTTTATGTTTTTTAACTTGATTAAGTAAAAGCCTTTAGAATAATTATACATAAAGATATTTCTAAACCGCAACACAGCTATGGATAGAGCATGTTGCTGTGATTCATTTGATCCAGCCAAAAAATATTTAGACCATTTTTCTATGATTACATCAATTTCAACTCTAATTAGGACAATAACCGTAATAGGGACAGCAAAACTCACTCGTATGAATTATTTTTGTTTTGTTCTTTCTTTGTTATTAAAAATTTTAAAAAATAGTATCATTCGATTGCTTATAATTATCATTTTGGAGCGTTTATGTCAAGGGAAAAATATTTCACTACGTAAATATCTTTTTCTATATATCCTATAAAACTCTTTTTCCAGGAAACACTTTAAATCGCATTTGCATAAAGGAATTTCAGTCATTATTATACTATTTTTGGTTTTATCTGAGTTCATTAGTCATTTGAAAATTAGTCTTATACTAAAATACTATTTATTTTCCGCAGATTTTCCCAGAAAAAAATGAAACACGATGTATCAATAAAACAAAGTACAACATACCATATAGATATTGATTTATAATATTTGAATAAATAATATAATTGAAACGTTAACAGGAATGTAACGTGACTTTAATAACGCTATACAAAATTTGAAATCAAAACCACCACAATATTGAAGCTATAAGTTTATTCAGCCATTTTTTATTGACTCAGTTTGCCACAACATTTGTCCTCCTATGCAAATAAATATTATCACCATGACTGAGCGATGTTTTCACAAGAAAATGAGGTTTTAGATGGATAAATGACAAGCGATTGATGACTTCTGGTATTCATTCACACCGAAAATAAACTCAGGTGAGAAATGTTTTATTTTTATTATCAGAGATACAAATTGGCGCACACCTCTTATTCAAATATCTATCCTACAGAAAAAAAAACAATTCTTTTGAAACGTAATCTTATTTTCTAAATATCCAGGTCACACAAAATGTAAAACCGTAAGTAAACCCATATGACTAATTTAGTTTTGGATATGGTTTGCAGGGACCTTCCCTCAGGCTTTATCATATGGGATGTTGATTTTTAGCAAACAGAGGGGTCTCTGACGCCAATAAATAATCTCGCACATCAGAAGGAACATATAAACACTAAATATCCTTCAGAACTACGGTGTGCAGCAAACATGTCCTCACTGTGTATTTCTGTCGCTTATCAAAGCTTTTCAAATGATTTTTTTCACCAGCTCCACCAGCACCAGTTTGTCATGTCAAAGTTAATGAAAACTTCTCCCCGATAATGAAAAACTTCAAAGTAATGCTATCTTGTAGTATAGCACCTCAGGCAGAGCTTCAAAGAGATACTTTTGTTAGAAAAAATGTCTCATGACAAAGTAGTAAAAAGGGAAAGGTTAGCATTGTTCTGTTTAAATTACACCAACAGACGATCACCCTAAATTGATATCAAAACTAGTTTAGTAAAAATAAAATATGTGTGAGCACTACGAAGGGGGCATTGACAAAGCATATCAACCTGCTAAGATGAGCAATATTTTAACGGGTCTTTTCTTGCATGTTAAAATGAACATAAATAAATACAATATAGAAACAAATGTTATAAATTAATAAGTATACACTGCCTAAGAATTTGCGTTTAATCGCCTTTTTTCTGTAGCCAAATACTGTTCAGATAATTTTATTTCGACTCCTTTATAGTATACTAAATATATTCTCGGTATCATTCATAGTATACTACATCTATTCTACTACTATACTACATATACTCTCTATATATACTCGGTATTTCTTGTGGCATCAGGGATGGTAAGAATAGATAAAAACGAAATAGCACGCTATTACGCACACATTCCTTTGATAAAAAAGTTTCTCTCTTCCCTTTTTTATAATTTATTTCCCGCCTTCGTTAAAGAAAATGTATTCATTAATGTCTCGAGGCCACGTTAATTAGTCAACTTTTCGCAAGGGATGTGAGACGAGGGTGTTCGCCGGGGAAAAAGAGCAATTCTTGACAAGTTTTACTGATGAAAAATTCACGCCCGGCTCCTCTCTGCCAGGTGGTGCACGGCACGGGATCCGTGATAAGCGAGAAAGCAAAGAGAGAGAGAGAGGGAGAGAGAGAGAGAGAGAGAGAGAGAAAAGGGATTATAAGGGTACAAAAGAAAGCTCAGCGGGAGAGGAGCGTGGATCGTCCTTTGTTCAACTCTACTCCGTCGGGGAGGTTTGCAGTCCCCCGTTGTCATGATACATGACGTAAACACCAGTGACATTGGCCTGCCCATTTAATTGTATCTATTTATAGGGGAACAATCTAAACGGCTTTCCTAACAGCTGATTTCGGCACCGAGATAATATTTCTCTCCTTAGAAAATCTTCTTTCTTTAGGGTTGACATTTATTTAAATTTAAAGCCGTGTCTAGAATTTTATTCTTCGGTAGTTCCAGTTCTTCAAATATGTATTTAAGGACCTCCGAAATATCATGACGTACTTTTCGTCTGAAATTTTGATATGCCAAATCTTCATTCCAGTATTAACAGAGTAGGTAATATACTAACATTTTCAATTGTTTAATTTACAAGAAATTCAACTGATTTTCATGGAAGTTTGAATATTTAAAGTGGTGTCTAAAAATGCCTTCTTAAACACCCCACGCGTTCCACCAAAGTATCCAAATGAATAAAAACATCACATAAAAATGAAACATCACCATAAATTCTTTGGCAGGTATTTTGGAATTCCCAATACAGTAACGGCACAACTTATAATATCGCATATTCAAGCTAAACGGAAATATACAACCGATTTCGATGGAAGTTTCTTTTTTGGCACGACCACTATCAGTGTAGCTCTATTGTCAACAGTATGTACCAGCCTATCTTGATAAGCAATCTAGCCTTTTCATACGAGAGATTATTATTGATTTTGTTTACTTATGATTTATCGTAATTCCTTGTTTCACCCTGATATTCTGATGCACCTACTACACTTCGCAACCCCATTGATGATCCACTAACCGATGCCTGGTTGTCGGTGCATCCACAGGACTTTTCTACTACATCCAGCTCTTTTCTGCCGTTTTTGCAATGTCAAGGGCACAAATATCAAATAGCAAAGGTGATAACAGGCACCCTTGCCGCACTCCACAACCTATAACTGCCCACCCTATCTTTACCTCAGTCCACCTATCCTGGGTCCTCTGACCTATGTATAAGCTTCGAATCTTCTATCCCGCAGATTTATTATTTCTGTCAAGAGTAACTTCATTAGTGTTTCACAAATTATACTATAAAATGCGTCTAAAAATATATATATTTAGATGTATATATATCTAGCCTGAAGGCAGTAAATATTCCCTCCAACAAAAGCGCCATCATGACTACGGTGGATGTTACTTCATTGTACACCTCGATTCCTCGCCATGAAGGTCTACAGTCCATATCCCATTTTCTTTCGAGATGAAATCACCCTCACAATCCCTCCACCAACTTCCTTATCAAGCTAGTAGAATTCATTCTGAAACGCAACGCCTTCACTTTTAATGGGCGTTTCTTTCTTCAAGCCAAGGGAACGGCTATGGGCACAAGTATAGCCCCTTCTTATGCCAATCTCTTCATGGGAAAGCTCAAAAGTGATTTCCTCGCCACCCAGGAATTACAATCGGAGCTCTGGGTTAGATTCATTGGTGATATTTTCATCATCTGGACCCACGGCGAGGATACCCTGGCGAACTTCCTTAATTCTCTGAATCAGTTCTCACCCATTCCCTTCACATCGGCCACTTCTCCTTCTCAAATCACCCTTCTCGACGTCGACATTTCCATCTCGAATAAATACACCTTTGAGACTTCGGTCCACATCAAGCCCTCTAATAAACAACTGTATTTGCATTACAACAGCTGCCATCCCAAACACCCAAAGCACTCAATTACTTATTCGCTGTCGATTCGTGGCCACCGGATTTATAATTCCAAAGAAAAACTTCATGAATACCTTGATAAGCTTCACAATTCTTTATCCAATAGAAATTAACCCGAGTTACTTCAAAAGAACGAATTTTACCCTCCTCTGCTAATTTCACCGCAAGAGCCGGAGGGTTTGATATCGAACAGCGTCTCTGTGTTGGGACTCTGAAAAGAGGATAGGGAGCGGAACATGTTGCACGTTTTGCACCGTAACTTGTTGCATCTGTGTGGTGCGTTTTTTTTAAACGTATTTTACACTCATCTGCTAATTTCACCCCACGTAGAATAGACACCCCCCTGGACGCCCTAAATCTTCACATCACATACTTTCCTGGCGTCCAAAAACTCAAGACCATCCTCAAAGACTTATTTCCAATTTTAGATACAAACAGATCGACAGCCAATCTCCTACCCAAATGCCCCACAGTCGGGGTCGACGTCGGGGTTGTTGGAGTGTCACCGAATCTGCAACAACCCCGACTCCCTTGACCTTTTTCTCTCTAATCTCCACCAATCCCTCCTTCGCAGAGGCTACCCTGAGCCTCTTCTTCAGAAAAAAATCCTACAACGACCTTCTTCTTCTAAACCTCTCTCTCTTAATGAGTGTCCTCGTGATCAAATCTCCCTCTGTACCACCTAATTCCCTGGAGTTCACTCTATCTGTCGTATAATCAAAAACCTCTGCCCCATCCTCTCTGACCACCTTACCACCTCCAAAATTTTCCCCCGCTGTCCATCTCTCACTTTTAGACGCCCCTCCAACCTCTTTAAAATTGCTAAACCTCTTTCTAAATCAATCTCCAGCACTTCTTAATCCCTTCCGACGCCTTACAATCGCCCGCGTTGCAAAACTTATCACCTTACAAAACTTATCAAAAATCCTTATCACCCAGCCTCAGCCTGATAAATTCCTTGCTGTTCATCTTCCTTCCGTCCCCTCACTCTCTTGCGTTTCCCATAATGTTGTGTATATCCTCCTTTGTCAAGTATGCCCTAGCTTTTACATTGGTTTGACCACGACTCCGCTTAACATCCGCACGAATGGCCACCACTCTAGTTGCAATGATCCACCTTCCATTTTTGTTTCCCTCCCTGTCGCCACCCACGTTTCTTCCCACAACTCCACCTATAACAATACTTTTAAGGTTGGTATCTCGCCTCCCTTCCCCCTTATTTCTCCCCCCTCCAACTCAAAGATCTTGAGTCCTCTGGTATTTATTTTTCCATGCTTTCTCTCCGCCAGGGCTCAATAAATCACGCTAACTTCTTCTATCACCTCTGCTCATATTACTTCTTCCTCTCAAATTTCTTCCATTTCCCGCTTCCCGCCCCCACCTTTCCTCTCCCTCCCCCTCCTCCCCTTCCCCTGTCCCTTCCCTCCCTACCTTCCTTCCACCTCAGTCCTCCCTTCCTTCTCAGTCTTCTACGTTCTTGCGACCAAAGAGCAAGAAAAAAATGTGTAGACCATAATAAATTCTTTTTGCTTTTATCACCATATTGGCATCCCGATTTGTCTTCCCCTCCCTAAACCTAATGTGGTCATCAGCTCATTAACCTATAGGTTAACGTATACGCATTACTTTGATTGTGTACGCCATGCGGCCAAAAAAATAGCTTTAACAATAAACATAGTTAATTTTGTCTTTTTCTGAAAATAACGCTTAAAATATCAATTAAATATAACGCTTTTAAAGACAATTGGACTTCAAAAAAGCTGAAATCTTTTGTTGTAACAATTTATCACTCTTGGCAAGTTAAACATTTTTCATTCTTTCTTTCTTTGTCTCATTCTCATTCTTTGTCCATAATGTTTCAAAGCGGGTTAGGATGTTAAAATATTTAAGTGACCAATTGGCTAGTACAAAATTTTTTAAGGAAGTCTTTGACCTCTAATTGTAAATCTTTCGTGGAAACATAAGGATAAAATAGTACGCTTAATAGGCAATCCAATAATTACAAGTATTTATTTTAAGTACTCTACCAGTGAAGGTAGATTTTGATGAAAGTCAGAGAATCTTCTCCCAGTTTTCTATACTCTTAGGGGACTAGCTATCTTTAGTTTACTTTCGCCTCAGCATACGATCTACCCATCTTCATACGGTCCATGAAACCTATTCCTTATCTCCTCTTTCCCCTCTTACTCAACGTCCTTCCCTCTATAAGATTCTAAGAACATAAAAAGGATAATTTGTGACACACACGTTTTATTTAAAATTTAAAAAATTAGTTTCTTACTTTCTTGGGGCATTCGTCTTCTATAAGGCATGTGCAATGATATTCTTCGGTAGTTTCAGGAGTAATTGCAAGACACTAGGTCCCAGATTATTTTCACTCTCCCAAATTTTTAATTCCTTTGGAAGGATAAACCTCTTTCAGAAGAAATTAACCTATTATTTAGAATTGATAATGCTTCAAAATCATCGTAAGTGTAAACAAAAAGTGTCATATTCCTTTCAACATTCATACTAACTTGCAACTGAGAAACGATGCAATAACCTCCCGAGATCTTCAAAGGGACAGAGCAAGTCTTTGAACTTTTAATATACCATCCAAGAAAAGACTCTCCATCGAATATTAGTCACAGCCATATCAATATTAATGGAACACTTGTTTTAATGATGCCGAAGCATGAAAAAGACGGGGAAGAAAAATATTACCCAAAAAACTCACCGCCAGAACTACAGAAAGAGTTAGCTAATTTATAGCTTGAGATGTCTCTGCCTAAGGCAGTTATCTGAAACCTTTCAGTCGAATCATGTCAAAATTTGAAAATAATATACAGGAATAAAAATAAATGTCGACTCATAATTTCCAAACTTACTTTTCCTCTTTCGATGACTTTTTTACCATTTTTATTTTTTGGAAGACGTACAAACGACTGTTCACTTGGATGCGTTCCAGACACCATTTATTTTGAATCTACGGTCAATTTTTTTATTCATTATCTCTGCTTCCTCCAGCAGTCCTATTTCCCTTCTGAGATAACCGCTCGGAAGAGGGAATGAGAAGGGTATTACAAAATCCGGAATAAGAGAAAGTGAATAGAAAAGGAACAGGGGGAAGTAGAAAGAGAGATATCAACTGCTACTGAAACTTCCAAGGTAGATCTTTCCTTCATTTGCCTGGTGGATATATACCTTGCCCGCATGCCCTCAAGGCAGTCTACCTTCATTCCTCTTTCTCTCAAATAAATAATTCCAATCTCCCCATACTTTTGCCTAGAGAGCAGGCACGTATTCCGCCTCTTAAAGACTTAATATTCGTCGTATGAAGCGTCTAAGATATACACGCTCCTAAAACGTAATTAATTCAGAATATTCTCATAAATAAAACTTGGTAAAAAAGGACTTGCAACGAAAGAGAAGGGAGCATTCTAGGTTTTTAATATTCCAATTCCGGAGCAGAAAAATAAATTCTTCGTTTAAGTTAGCGATGCGTGAGTTAATATTCATAATGCGAAATGTGTCCATTATTCATATGGACAGCTTGTACCGCTTTTTTACCAAATTTATATCGAAAAAGAAGAACAACTCTCGTGAAATGGTTAAGATCTCGGCTTTAATTTGAGTGGGCATAAAAAGTATGGAGTGGAACGACGTAAAATTTTGTGATTCATGTTTAGTAATATTAGGTAAATAGTGATTACTTCAGAGGAAGAATACATTAAATACAAAATTTAATTCCGATGAGCATTCATCAAAACCACTGTTTGCCAAAAAAGTATTGGCTGAATGTTACTATACTGAATTATGAGTCCTTTAAATGGTATTATTTCATCATTTCAGGTCAATATTAGATATTCAAAGTAGTATCCAATCGAGCAAGACTTACTCTATCATATTCGAAACAACTTCTCTCACCATATTTTAATATCAGGTATAAAATGTAATACAAGCCAGAAAGAGCATACTATGAGAAAACTTTTAATTGTATGTGTTAGCAGAAAAGGTGAAAATAAATCAATAAATACGCATATTACAACAAATCTTTTAAAATGTTCTATACCGACAGAATTTCATTCAAACGAGAACCAATCAAGGCCTAACCCAGGATTTTGGGGGCAATAATGACATGATGGTGATTTGAGAGGAAGTCAAATACATACCAAGTTTAAGAATAAGAATAAGAATACTTTATTTTGCTCTGGGTACATCACCAAATTATCAAAAACTATATGCAACAAAATAAGCATTAAAAACCACAAAGAGTGAAGAAAAGTGTGAGAAAAACTCATTCGATGTTTATCAGTGAGAAATCCAAAGTAAAAAGTTCGGAACCAAAAACAATATACAATAAAATAAGCATTAAGTACCACATAGAGAGTAAAATATGTGAGACAAACTTATTAGATATCAACAGTGAGAAGTCCAAAGTACCAAGTTTGGAATTACTTTGCAAGCAGGTAATAAGATGTTTTGGCTTTAAAGGCAGAAAGAGTGACTGCATTTTATATAGTTCGGTAGAGAGTTCCATGTTGCCGTGGCGCTGACTACAAATGATAGGTGGTATTTAGTGGTACGATGCGCGGGGCAGTACAGATTGGCAGGGTCACTCCTGGTAGACATGCTCCGAGATAGTGGAGGTCTACTAAATAAGTCGTACATATACACCGAGGTTCTCTCCGGGAAAATAGCACGTAAAGAAATGTGCAGAGCATGTATTGGCGTCTGTTTTCGATACTAAGCCAGGCTAGTTGTGCTCTATATGGAGTTATATGCTCGGCTCAGCAAATATTAAAAATGTATCGAATGCAGGAGTTCTGCAACCGCTGGAGTCT
Source organism: Ceriagrion tenellum (assembly GCA_963169105.1). Classification (NCBI taxonomy): domain Eukaryota; kingdom Metazoa; phylum Arthropoda; class Insecta; order Odonata; family Coenagrionidae; genus Ceriagrion; species Ceriagrion tenellum. The sequence goes on from OY720637.1 coordinate 6,205,721, forward strand.
CTCTTTATGTTCATTAGTCAAGTCACTGAAGACTAATGAGCAATAGTCAAAATGTGGAAAAACTAGTGTAGTGATAAGTAACTTTTTAGTATGAAAAGGTAGTATATGCTTGAAGAGTTTAAGTCGATAGACTGTGCTATTGATCCTATTTGAAATTTGAAGTACATGGTCGTGCCAAGTGAGGTTCATGTTCATTAATATTCCCAGATTCCGAACGACGTTGGAATATGGTACAGCAACGTTGTCTAGAATGACATTGGGGAATTCACCGAAATTTATTTTTTTTATGATCCTCGCTGTACCAATAATGATTGTTTTGGTTTTCTCACAGTTTAAGGTAAGAAAGTTCGCTTTGGCCCAGTTTGCCACGGCGTCAACGTCCCTTTTAATTTGAGCGATCACTTCATTTAGGTCTTGCAGATGACAGTGATAATAAATTTGCAAGTCGTCCACATATAACATATACTTACAATTTTTAATTACTTTTGGGAGATCTAATATGTAGATAGCAAACAACAGGGGACCAAGGACGGAATTTTACCTTCTTATAGACATAATTGATTCCAAATGTTTGAAAAAAAAGTAGTCACTCAGGAATTTGAATTGATTTCGCTTGTTAATCGTATTCATCACTACAGTATTTTGTACACAAGTAACATTACGTTGCGTTTCCACCTGAAAATAACATTCTCATGTAATTACTGGCATGTTAATTGAAATACCATAAAAATGTTTGCCGCAGTGTAAATGCCGACATAAAAAAAGGCTTTCCCTTTTTTAAGTGATGAAAGCGAATAATCATTAAGCATAATTAGTTCACTAATAAAGTGGTTACGCATCTTTCAGTGGAATAGTCTCTTCTCATTGGCTTCAGTAGGAAATTTAAACGAATGAAGGGCAAAACTTTAAGGCAATTTTTACAAAATTTTATTGGATTATTCTGTTAATATGACTTAAATTATTGCATATCCTCTTGCTTGTTTCTCACAGGCCTTAAATATTTCTTTGACAAATCAGATTACAGAGACAAACCACTCCGTGTATTCTAAATCAAAATTCTCCGCCGCCTTCTAGTTTTCGCCAACTAACTTTTATTTCTTCATCTCCAAAGTTAGCAGTTAGAAAAACTTCCTCGTAAGCTTAATTTATATCCACTATATCACACCCTTAAACATTCTAAGACATTCATCTTAATACTTCTTCGTGATATTTCTCTTGGTGATACGTTCTCAGGTACGCCATATCGTAATTTCCAAAGCATTACATTTGGAAAATATCTAAAAGTAAGTGAAAGAACTAATCTAAGATTTAACAATATGGGGTATTTATATTTGTAGAAAAACTTAGTTAACCACGCTTTGCTGATTACGTAGCAATTATCGTAGCGAATGGGGAAGACCTGACAAAATTATTGAAATGAACTGACAAAACGATAAAAGCATACAATTTGAAGATTAAAATAGTCACCAACATTAAGGCGAACAAAGTAATGGTGTGAGGATTATATCAAGGCATAACAATCACCAAAATACTTGGGCAACAAAAACTTCACAAGTGAATGAATATTTTAAAAGGAAAAGCACAAGCAACTGATGAAGCAATCGAGAGGGATTTCCCGCACAGTGGCACTAGTAGTTAAGGCATTTGAACCAGAAGCCAGCTGAGTACGGGTAATACAAGTCCGGTGGTTAGCAAAGCAGATTGGAGATATAGTGTTACCGAAGAATGATATATATATATATATATATATATATATATATATATATATATATATATATATATATATATATATATATATATATATAAATATATAACAGAAAAAGGAAATAAATTTAGAAATATAAGCTAGCAACAAGGCGTTGAGGTTGGGGATGGATAGATAGGTATATCAGTGGACACTCACAGAAAGGCGATCCATGGCGACGCCGGTGTCCACTGCTCTCGGAAGCTTTCGGGTGAGAACCCTTCCTCAGCGGGAGAAAATCACAACTGAAGAGTGTCACACTGGAGTTGAGGGTAGAGGGTCTGCTTAGGAGGGTGGTTGGTTTTTGAGGGAAGTATATATATCAAACAGACGGGGTAAAACTCTCACAAAGATTTCTAAGGAAGAGCTGGAGTGAAAAGTAGTGTAACTCTGGTAAGATGTGAAATTATATTGGGAACTTTTTTCGGAAAAACAATCTATCAAAGGCAATCTTAGATGGAGAATTTATTGGGAATCAATTCAGAGGAAGAACAAGAATGGACACCATCGAATACATTACAAAGGACGCCAAAGTAAAGAAATTTGTGGGATTATGGCAGTTGGCAAAGAGGAAAGGGGAGAGTTGATGTAAACTAATCTATGAATTGATGACAACTGATGACTATGATGCGATTAACATATGGGAAATCGATCCAACGAGACCTTAAGTGAACTCAACTAGGATTACCAGAGCGAAATCTACGTAGTTTTGTCCATTTGCATTCTTGTTTAATGCTGCGCTTTAAATAATTATCTGATGAACATCTGCAGACAATGAGCTGACAAAGATACAGATTGTTTCATGGTTACATTATGTTATACCAGAGTATGTTCTAGAGCTAATAAACAGTCGGGTAACACGGTCGTTGGTGACAATTGGTTATTAGCAAATCAAGCTGTCGGAGAGCAGTAGCCAAAAACCTGAACCGAGTGTCCTCATATATATATTTTCGAATCATGATGCCACAGTGAGTGCTCAAATAACGAAAAATGATAGTTCTATGTTGAGTTCTAATACATCTGTGTCGCAAGTGAATACGGCAGACACGTATGATCATCAACCGTCTCAGTCAACGGGTAAGGACTGGGTTGTCGTTGCTGGATCAAGGAGGAGATCGAAACATCCCCCAGTTATTGGTAGCACCAAACCTGACGATTCACTTTGTGGTAATCCGAGAAAAATCCATATACATGTTTGGAACTTTAAAGAAAATACGGTAGCAAAATCGGTTAAAGATTATGCTTGTGCCAGAATCCCGGGTTATGATGTCGAAATAGAGGAACACAAGGTCATTAAAGGTGCTCATGCATCCTTCCGTGTGGCAGTTGACATGAAACTAAAAGACAAGGTATCAAATCCTGAGTTTTGGCCCACCGATATATTTGTGAGGCCTTATTTATTTTCGGAACATTTCGGCGAACCCGTCAAAAGGATAGCCGGGATGACAAACCGGTCTGTTTCATGTGACAGTGGTCGCCTAATGATAACACTTTTAGAATTGAATATTCTGTGTCTGAGTAATAAGCTTGTGGGTCTTGAAGCTCTGGCCAAATGTGAAAAAACTGACTCCATCTGTCTATGTGAGCTTGGGCTCTTATCAGGAGATGGAGAGAGGTCAGGAGATGGAGAGGGCCCATTCTGAAATGTAGAAATAAGTATAGTAAGGAGATAGGAGATCACGCCTTTAAAGGTCTTGAGGACGATCACTCTCTTCCCTTTAAAATAACATTCAGAAGGTGGCTTGCGTGACGTTTCGTATATGTAAACCAGTCTTCAGTCAACCATCAATGGAAAGATGAGATCCTTTTCTCCTCTGTGACGCCTGCTTCATTGAATTTTATGTGGATACTTATCTCGCCTAAACTACTTAAACTATTAGATCATCCTATTCAATTTTTTTAAACCTGAAGGAGTCAGTATATTCCCTCAAACATCACTCATATATATTCTCTCAACGTTACTTAGGAACAGAAGAGATGTAATTATGAAATCATTTTTCAAATACTGAAAATTGTATTGCAATGCATTTAGAATAATATCTCCAAAAGAAGTGCAGTCAAAGTGTAATGTTTTTAGTTCGTTGTAAAGTTGAGATCCTTTTCTTCATTATGAGACCAAATTCATTGAATTTCATACAAGTACGTGTATCTCTCTTAAAATACCGTAACTGATAGCTCACCCGATTAAAAAAAATTAGTCTAAAGGAGCTAGCATTTTCTCTCAAATATCACCAATCTCGAATATTCTTCCACAGGGCATCATGAGAAGGAGAGATGGAATGGTGAAAGCATTTCCAAGACATTTTCCATTTTTTTCTCTACCAGTAACAAACAAACTGCGTCCTATGAGTAACCTCTATCGATGAAGACGACAAAAAGGCGTTGGCTGGACGCGTATTCCGACGGGCAAGAGTCCAGCTCTCCTGTCGTTCGTTCGCAAGGGCCAAGGGAGGTGGTAGAAGAGGTGGCCAAGAGTGCACTTTGGGAGTATCCAAGCCGAGGGAGAGGCGGCAGCATAGAGGAGATAATATGGAGCAGAGAAGACCACTTGGCGATGTCCTCCTCCTGCGGTGGCGACCTCTTCTTTCTCTCTCCTTTCGCCCTTCGCCCTGACATAAAAATCCCTAGCCCGTGGGGACATCTCGAGGGCCATACTGTCGTCAGTCAACCCGACGGGGATTTGTGGCTTCAAACCAATGAAAATCGAAGTCGTTGCAAGGAGTAAGAGTCGGAGGGGGAGGGTGGAGGATAGGGTTCACGGCTCGTGATCGAAAACTTTTTATTTTTTCTTTTCTTTTGCTCTTCTAAAAGTTCTCGATCAATTGCTAAGCTTTTGGTGAAGCATTGCGCTCTACCCAAAGCGTCAACCATCCCTCTCTCTGCTTTCAAAAATTTTTTGGAGGTCCATGAAGTGAGGAATTGCGGGATAAGGTAGGATTGGGAAAAGGAGACGGCGGGTCGGCAAGCTGAGGAGGGAGATATGCCGGCGGAGGAGGACGCTGAAAAATTGGCGAGGAAATTTCTTCGGGTGAAAATGCAAATTGAAGTGAGGCGAGGGGAAGTAGGCGGAGTGTGGGAGGGGACTGAGGATTCATACGGCCGACTTATGGGCTGCAAATCCTCCATCTCGACCAAATCCTCTGAAACTCTTTTCATTTATTTAAGCGGTGCCACGGAGTGGTCGAGGATCCTCGCCACGAAAATCCTTGCATAATCATGGGAAGTAAACGTTCCGTGACAAAAATTCACCATAATTTGTTTCGCGGAAACAACTGGATTTTTCTGACTAGGGCATTCCAGATATTTCATTTTGTTTCAGCTGGACAAAACAACTGGATTTTCCTGACTAGGGCATTCCAGATATTTTATTTTGTTTCAGAGACTGAGAAAACTGAATGCGTCCTACAAGTCATCATGACTTTTCTTTTAAATTTTCACCCAAAATAGTTCATGTATTTAATAAGCACGGAAAATTGGTGAGTCGTGATGCAACAAACCAACAGAAACGTGACACTTCTGTGTCTAACACTATCTAAGTTTTACCAAATTACACTGCGCTATAATAAATCGATAAACATATAACTTGTAAAATGAGCATATTCCTATTTAAAGTCACTCCATGTAAATAGTGTCGCCTGGGAAATGGAGAATGACTGAAGCATTAAAACTAAAATAAATTCGAGTATATGCAACCTTATTCTCCTGTATCTAGAGCTCGTTGTAATGCCATCATTAAATATGCTTACTATGGTACTTATACTTAATACTTCACTTATACTTACTAAAGTACTTATACTAATTACTTTAATACAGTACTTATAAGCTCACAAATGAAAGGCATCTATTACCCACTCGAATGAGAGTTAATAAAAACCAGTTTAAAAGATACATGTGAAACGAAGAACCTTAGAAAAAAATTATGCTGTAGCTAAAGTGGATCCGTTTTCTTACTTTACCGTTCCTGGACTGGAAGTATGCTGAAGACTGTACTTAACTTGAAAGATACAGCAGAATTTGTCATAGAAGGACTTGAACTGCTCTAAATGCTGAGTTAGTGGTTTAAGCTTATGTATAGTAAAACCACTATAGATTTATTTATCTGGGGACCGCTAATTCATTTGATTAGTCAATTATTTTAAGGAAAATCAACTATCTCAGCATTTATGTCAAAAAATTTTACGATTATAAAATTTTAAGGATTTTCCATTTAGGATTTACATACGAGTGTAGGAACGAGGAATGTGCTGGCTCCTTAGTTATACTGCTTAGAGTTAAACATGTATAATAACAATCTTGACTTCACTAAAAATCATTACGCCCTGATATTAACGTAAAAACTCAAATAAAGTGTTGTGGAACAAATCTGGAAGACTTGGTTTGCATCAGACTGGCAACAAAAACTGCTGATAAGTACAAAAATTTTGCTGACAAGTAAGTAGCACCACTAGTAATAAAAGAAGCCAGAATATTATAGTTAATCCATTCGCTGCGGTCAAACTGCATGGACTCTCCAGTCCCTGTGCGGCGAAAAAGTGAACGGTCATTTACTTAGGCACAGAAAGTATTGTTCTTGTTGCACTTGCAACTCAGTAGTCACTCACGCTCCCGGAAAGGGATTAGTACAATGTATAACAATGAACTAGACAAATGGAATTCGCAGAAAAAGAGCAAGTTCGGAGGCGTGGGTAGGAACGATAAGAACAACCACTTGCCAATGGAACGCAAGAGCTACGTTCACATCAGTCAACCGGGTGAACGTAGATACTACGTTCACAGCAGCGAAAGGGTTAATAATGTTAATCAAGCCAACAAAGGATTCCAAAAAAAACAATATAATTGGAGCCAGAAGTATGAGGTTAAAGTTAAAGAAGAATTTATATTATAACTGTATATGGATCTGATACTTGTATAGCGATGAATCCAAAATAATTACAAACTGCAATATTTGGCGATAAAGCCAGATTTAACAGCTACAAAGCGGATAAAATTGGAGGCAACGGACATGCGATGCTATAAAATTTACAGTTTGCTGCCATTAGGGTGACTGCGAGAATCGCCAATGGAGAAATCCCTTAAAAATTTGACCAGATCAGTCAGTCTCTCGCAGACCGGGGCAAAAGTACTTAAACAGGCGGAGGGACCATCCCTTCTCATTCGGAACAAGTCCAACGATGCCTGTCTTCCGTGACTAAGCGGTAAACCGGTGCTCCCATCTTGGTAGGCCGTTGTCAGCACCAGAGATTGGGAAGAGAAGAAGAGTTGGTGAGAAAATGTGCCGGATGAAAGCTCTTCGACGAAGAGGTAAACTTATAGGACGCATTATGAGAATCAGCACTCTCTTGGTAACGGTACTTGAAGCGGAAGTGGACGAGAAAAAGTATGAAGGAAGGCAAAAGGGACGTAACGATTAACACCTCAAAAGGAACAAAAGAGCATAGACAGGAGAGGAGAGATGCTGGAAACAAATCTTTGGATGGGCGCAAAATGATAATGACTTCAAATATTCTTCCAAATGATTCCGGAAATAAAAGGGTTATAACTTACCAGTAATCACTTTTCTACACTATATTTGGAAATGCTAGCAAAATATCTCTAGACAACCCGGAAATAAGATTTTAACCACAGAGTAACAACGAAGGTACGATTTGAGGTAATTCTCCATAACCTTATTAAATCAACACAGTATAGAAGAAATAAATTAGGGTACTTCTCCAGCATATTTCAGCAACATCCTCTTCATTTAGCAAGGTTTCAAAGAAATGGGAGATTTAACAACAAAAATATAAAAATATATTTATACTTAGTAAAGAATGAGAAATGTCTTTACTTATATTTTATTGAAAGTGAAATTTTTTTGCGGTAAAGATGAACGCTCATGCCTTCAGAGTCATTATTTTCGCAGCTCGTGATATTATTACCAATACCCATATTTATACCTGTTTGTGAAGGCATTTAAAGGCTCTAAATAAATATTAAGTCAGTCTTTGGTAAAAACATTAATCACAAATCGCTTGAAATATAATTTTATTTCACAATTAATTAATTAGAATCACAATGTGCTTTACTAGAAAAAATTGCGTAATATCATAATACTTATCACAAAACTTATATAATTTTAAGCACAAGCGCCATAAGGATAAGGATTTTTGTGGAAAAATTTCCATTTGTAAATGAAGTAATAGTTTATAATAAAGGAAAATCTTAAATGGGAAGTCGAAAGTTTTTTCATGAATAATTGGACTTAAATTCACTCCGAATTCCTTGTAAAATGAATACTTTTTAAAGCATGCAAGTAAGCATATTTTATAACTGAATAGGGCATTCAAGAGAAGGACGTTTTTTTAAATAGTGACTGCTTTGAAAGTCCCGAAGAAATCATACGACTTTCAGTAACACTTTCAACTTAATGAAGCACCTGTAGCCAAAACATTTTACTGCCAAATTGTATCACAAAGTTGATTCTGTGTTGAAAAAACAAATTCCTTTTATCCTTAGTACTTAAATTAGTATTTTAAGCAAATACCATTACACGCGTAAAATGTGAACTTTTCTGTAGAGTTAAAAGATGAGATTAACCACCCTAAGATCTCCAACAACATTTTTAAGGTATTGAGACTCAGGATGAACTTTATTTCATAAAAAACAACATAAACGCCACCTACTCAGGTAGTTCATTGAGGCCAGTCACTTACATGACCTTATTAGATACAAAAGAAACACCTCAAAGTAATTTACGTTTCTCTAATAGAGAAATCTCTTACGCATGAGCTCAAGCAATAGTCAAATTTTCCTCTAACACTGAGGAGATGAAATACGCAATTTTGAAGTGGCTGCGGGGTCCCAAATTAATTAAAATAAAACAAACTCAAAGAAGGTTTAGTCGTCAAGGGACTGTGATTCAATATTTACGTTCCGACGATTTCCACCGGCTCTTCCTTTTGATTAAATTTTGAACTTGTATAATTAAGAATATGAAAAGCATCAGCATGACTAAAAAGCTTACCTATCACATTCTACTTTTAGAAACATGTTTCACTCGAGCATCCTTGGGTATCTTCCCACCACTTCAATGTTAATTAGTTGGATGGTGATTCATACTTTATATCGGCAAAGCGAGCGAAAGTAATTGCGACAACTTTCACTCATTTTTTTCCTCCCTTGATCTCATTCTTCCCGTGAAAGAGACTTTGAGTCACAGCTAAGTATTAAGTGCAAAATTAAGGAAATATTTTGCAGAGTAAAATATTTTTCATTTATAGCAATATTGTTTATTTGGAAATATTTCTCATTTAATAAGTTTGCTGAGGAGGGGTCTATTTTATTATATATCAGACGTCATCATGCGCATAAAATGCTGGTCGCACTTTTCTATATCCCGTGAAACACACCAAGTTTCTCCTCTTGGTACGATCGTAAGGCTTTGAGAAAATGAGGTGACTATGGGACTCCCACAGAATTACACGAATATGGCTAGTGTTAATTGCTCAGCTGATGATTCATATTCTATTCTGAGACGGTGAACGAGAATAAATTCCGAAAACTTTCGTAAATTAATTCCTCTCTTGATAGTGACTCCTGTTTTATTGAGAAAGTGATACAGGGTCACTTCCAAGGAATTTAAAAGTCTCAATTAGAGTGAGAGAGAGATAGCGGGAACTAAAGGACACATGCATGGATAGGCGTGTCACAGGAGAGACTGCACGCACGAACAAAAGAGTGGGTTGAGCGCATGAATGGAGTGGGAAATGCTTTTTTTAAAGCTGAAAATTTTGCGAGGAAAAGTTTGCGGAGGAGGAGGAGGAGATGCGCGGAACAAAGTCGAGCCAAGAGAGAGAGAGAGAAAGAGAGAGAGGGAGAGAGAGAAGTGTTTGTTCGTTAACGGGACCGCGAAGAGGAGAGGACGGTCCGGAAGATGGCGCAAAGGACTTACTTTTGAGGATATACCTGAGAGGAGGAGGACTATTTTTAAGTGCAAGATGAACCAAGTTTTCCTCGCCCAGAAGTCTGTTACGGCCGCCTGAATAATTCCAACTCCGGGAGATGCGAGGAGGTACGGGGGTATTGAAATAAAAAAACGACACAACGCGCGGAGAAGAAAATACGCCTGCTGGGGGAAATTGCAATTTCCTCGTGCAAAATGCAAGCTTACTCAAAGGATAGTGCTCTTGATTCTCAAAATTGATTCATTCAATTTTCGGCTCAACCGCAAGGAATTAGAGTTGCACTGAGATAATATTCACTGCATTCCACTAGATTGTTGCAAGGCAAAGATTGCTTAATTATGTGCGTTCATACGGTGATTTCTACCATTTTAACAAGAAACATGAAACAATAAACATTTCAAAACTAGTTCAAAGTAAAAAATCAGTATTCCACGAAATTATAACAATTTTTTCCTCATGTGCGCATTCTATATGCGCTGGTTAATCCTCCACAACATTTACAGAATCCCTAATTTGTCTAGTGTAACTTTATTTCCACCTTAACTTCTCAGATTTAATAATAAATTGTCGACATTTCAAAGCTCTCCAAACCACAAAAGCATGAGGACTCTTAGGATGGGAACTCTTAGAGGCTCCATCTTTTAATTTGGAAAATTTTATGCAACGGTACGGTTTCTACTCACGTCATCCTTTCCGCATAATACCAAATTTGCCAGCATAAGGGCAGACTATCGCTTCATCACCTTATACTATGCGTACCATTAATTGAAACCTCTTTAAAACTCTGCTATCGAGGTGCATGAATCTCGGCAAATATTATTCTATGAAGGCATATGTTTCATGCAGTCAAAATTTTACACCTATATGGAGCCATTCTAGAACTAGAACTTTCAATATATTTGGCACGAATTATAAAATCATAAAACTAGCAGCATTGGTAAACAAGGTGGTGTCTTATTACGTCAATTTACATTCATTTCGAGATCACAGGAAAACGGTTCTGAAGAAAGTCGAAATACAATGAAACTTAGTTTTTTCACTAAAATTCTTGAAATAAATCTTGTGCCTGGACTAAAGAACTGTTAATTACCTTATTCATGCTAAGATATTCGATTTTTTCCTACAAATACTAAATTTTCAAGATTTTTTCTTATTGAAAATTCCTTCTGATATGATAATATGTTTTTTTTTGCAAATACCTTACCTACTACTTCAGTTTCTTAGTATGGGTTGCATATAACGAATTTAGGAAGTTCCTGAGGTGCATGCGGTTATCACGCAAGAATTTATTATTAATGGGTACAGATTCTTACAGCCTTTTGCTACGTTTCTTTCAATTTTGTTAAATACATCACATCGAATGCACACATCCCTCTCGTAATTTACCAATAAACTAGCAGAAGTGTAGACTTTCTGAGCTCCTTTATTGCGAACATTAAAGTGATTTGTTCTCATTTGAAAACAGCGCCACAAAATACTTCCATAATTGTACCCAATGTGGTTTGTCTCATTTCGCAAATAACTTAATCGCTAAATATGCCATATTCGATGAACGAGACGAAGCTCATAAAACTGTGCTGCTATATCAAGTGAGAGATATATCCTTCAGTAATTAACAGTCTCGCTCAATTGTGCCAGAAAATAAAATTTCAGGATTCCAAAAGTTTCCACTGGAGCAGAGGCCTCCGCTGAGTTATTTCTCAGCCATCCATCCTAGATCCGTACTTTTATAGCGCGAGCTGAGCAAGCAGGCGAGGAGGAAAAATATCCCGTGGACCGGATGAGATTCCATTTGCCGGAGAGCCGGCATTCGAAGAGAGAGCGTCTCCGTTTGCGATATCTTCACGTCAAAATCGTCCTCTCCGCCATCATATGAACTTCCTGAGTCGTCGCAAAAGTCTTGAAGGATGTGGCCCGGAAGAAAGTTTTTGCTGGTTCCTCTCGTAACGTCGGCCTGTGGAATCTCCAAGGAAGCGGTAAGACATCCTGTCTGGAGGTTAGAGAGACGTCTTGAGCCGAGGGACGCCGTTATACTACAAATATATATATATTTTGAGGTGGCAAGGAAACGATGAATTCATGAATAAATCAGCGAAAGGTCGGAGCAGAGTAGAGAGCAGAAGTATTTTCCAGCGGGGTGCAAAATAACGTCAGTACTCCGAGCGCAAAAAGTTTACTTCGTACCTACGCGTCGATAAAGCTGCATGTTAAAGCAGGCATCGTTAGTCCCAAAACGTAACCCCTTCGCAGGCCTAATCCATGAACGTGTTTCCGCTTAAGGGCAAGTCATGCGCAAAAGACATATCCACATCTTCGTTAAGGCCAGAGAGCAGCTATAGTGGTATGTGAATGGGGTGTGAGGACGCCATCTATGAAAAAGGATAGGAAATAGGAAAAGGAATAGAAGATTATAAGAGGTGGAAGACGGCGTTAAATCGCTATGGCAACGCAGGGCCTTGTTATCTCACCTACCTGGGTTGTTCCTTCCAAAGGATCCGTGCTCCGACTGCTTCTCCCATAGACTGCAATTTCCACCCGTCCCCGGATCGACATTTTGGAACGTTGCACACTTGGAATACATCCGAATACACACGAAGCACGCTTCGAATTTGTTAAACAAGCTAATTTATTAGAAAAGGGGAATATTTGTTCGCATGATGAGTTTGCGCAGTTTATTTTCACAATTCGTTGTCTTCTGCTTTTAATAATGCTATGCATAGATGGACTAAGATGTTGATGGTTAAATTTCTTATATGTAGGAATGAGAAATGCTGCCCTGTTTTTAAGACATCGATTACGAGGGCATACATCAACATCAACATATTACTCGTCAAAACTTAACAAAAACCATGGACCAAATATCGCGTGAATCCATGTGCTTACACCAGAAAATTCCAAAAATCAGCGAAGCCAAAATTTAGAAAGGAATATTTTTAGGACTCTCTTTAGTGAATTAATGGATTATGAAAATTCGCATAACTTTCCACTGATGTAGAAAAATGGTATAACTGTCTTTGACAAGTATTTGCAAGAAATTTTCAAGCAGTCGTTAACTGAAACACCATTCACGAATTTCACAAAGAATTATTTTTTATTTTTTGTGCCCTGGGCCTCTGATATTTTATATATGATACATATAAATTGCATCGACTTTCAAAGCTAAAATAATGGTTAGTATCTTGATTATTTATTCGTCATTTGGCAATAATTAGGATGGGAGCAATGCATGTTTTTATACAGGCAGTTGATATACATTGATTAACCCGGGAATTTTAGGGCTGCTCCTGATGTCTAGTGAAAACTAAGCTTGATAGGTAAATAAACACTTATTATTAGAACATAGCGAAAATGTCCTATTAGTAACATGTATTTTCCTTCAAATGACAGAAATAAATTAATTTTGTAAACCAAGGTTAGTGGCATAAAGCATTAGCTTCGATTAACATAGTTGCGATGGAATCTCCGTTTGCGACGAGGAAAAAGTGAACTTTTGAATCGATTGCCAGTATGTATAACTCTCTTATTTGGTCACTATTATGAGTCTAAAGGTTTGCTGCGAGTCTAAAATAATAACCACCGTGTCAATCTGAAACTTTCAAGATATGAATTTTTCAAATGCCCAGCAGCACAGTCGGATTTCTTGCGGCTCCCAACCTATTCCGTCCATTAGCAGTGTTACATTTTCCGATCCCTTGTAGCCATTGATGACGAGGGTATTAGCTTTTTCTACTTGTTTCGTTTACTTTGCTCACCAACTCAACGCGCTGCGTTCATAATACTCACGGCATAGATATCCGAGGTGTGGTCTCACTTGTGCGTAGTGTGATGCTACTGCGATGATAACAAGGAATGGGACTAGCCTTAAGTCCGCACGCCAAATGCTGGAAAAGAGGCGAGGAGACATCATTATCATCGGTATATTATTTAAGTGATGCTTGAAAATACTCAACTTTCTGTACATGTTCTGGATGTGGTCTAACCTGAGCGATCTCCGGGAAGCTCTTTGTAACTTTTTCATCCGATGACCTTATTGCTATTTCATTGATATACCCAAGTTCCTTCAATGGAAGACCGCAAATGTTCAGTATGTGTTTCCCTGTGTATGATGCTAAGTGCTTCCAAGGCACTATTTTGCATATAATTTCATTAGTTTTACTCCTCCTTCTTAATGATGTAGCGCCAGAGTGACTGTATTTTGCAAGAAACGCACTGGATTTCATTTAGTAAGTTTCACTCACCATAACATGAGTTGTTGTTGTTCAGATCCAATGAGAAAGAAAGATGATCGTATAACCAGTCAAATCTCTAATTTATTTCCTAAATTTAGCAGTAATTCGATGTATAAAATGAAGGAACATAGGGTGCCGATCACCAGCTATCGCCATCGACAGCTACTTCTGGCATGCAATGAATTGGTTTGTTACGTATTCAACTCGCTTTTTTGCTTAATCCACATGATTACTTGTTTTTGTCTGAACCTCATCGATATCTGTATTCGTATCGCAGACTAACGCGTCTGCTTGCATTTCTGCTTCACCTAATTTTGGTAAAACGTCAGGTAGAGGCCAACAAGCGTTTAACTAGATCTATTTTTCTGGAAACCGTGTTGATAAGGAGAAATAAAAGTTCCGGTGTTTAGGTCATCATTACGAAAATTATGCCTTAATATTTCGAGTCAAAATTTTACTCATTCAATAACGGTTATAAAAGTTTTAAATTATTATTAGTCACTTACTAATAGAAACCCATGTATTAAATTTTCAATAAACAGCAGGATCATAATTGATCACTGTTTCCTTAAAATATATGTATCCCACCGTTCATTCGATAAATTCTCGATTACAGCTTTGACAGAGAAACTTTGAGTTTCAAAAAAGTTTTTTTTTTACATATATTGAACTTTATATTAGTTTAAAGTTTATTTCTAAACCTTGACTTGGTTCGCATTCATCTACTTAATGAGTTGTTATCGAATGAATAAAAGCGTGGTTGAGCTGAATTTGAACAACATGACGCGCGCCTTTATCCAAGGCTTTCAACGTAAAGAGAGACCTTCAGTATGTAGTAGAGAAAGGAGAAGGGATTTAAACAAACTGACATGGGATCGGACAAGTCATGAAGTTGTTCGTTTGTTAGCTCTACAAACAAGCTCTAACCTAGACTGTGACGAGATTCGTGCATATGTAATTTCACCGTCCCAATCTCCTGTGGTAAGAAGATTCAAATATAAATACTGCTGGAACTCTCACACATCAACATGCACTCCGAGGAGATGTAATTTATATTCTGAATAGTAATTAGCGCGGGCTTGTTTTTCCTTGAGAGCGATGTTTACTTGAGTATCCGGGGAAAACCCTATTTTCCATAAAAGAACCGAAAACGAGGATGTCTTCGACGGGAGTAACCGTACGATACAGCTCCTCACGTGAGGAAAACAAATCGCTATAAACGAATCCAAGCGTGTATGGGGAAACAGAAATCACTTAAAACATTCATGATGCGACGGACCTAAGCTTAATGGGCTAATTAACATCATGATAACGACTGCTGCCTCTCAGCGGGCTGAGTTACGCTTACTTTGTTTATTCTTCAGATAATTCAAAGTGATTAATGCGGCCAGAATGGCTTCCATAGATGATTTATCATATTTTTGCCAAATTGTTAAAGTTAAACGGGTGGTAATTATCAGAGGGGCTGGCTAAAAACAACCATTTTATCACATAATACTTTTCTTTGAATGCGAAGTCAAATATTAGTATAAAATAACCAAAAAGCGATAAATTTATGCTATGTAAAAAGCAAGCTCTGCTCGCGCCATAGTTTTTGAAGACCAGGAAAATCAAATCACTCAGTTCAATTTAACGAGTCGCCAAAGTGAAGCGGGTGGAATTTTTCCTCGAGAGCCTTATTCATCAATAGAAACCGAAAAATTGCTTTTGTTTCTCCTAAATTAGAATTCTGATTGGCTAATAAGGGCCAATTAGTTACGTAGAAGGGAGAACAGACGGAGGATTGTAAGCTCATTTATCAATCAAGGCGTAATGGGGATGGCTCTTGAAAAGTAATAGTGAATTGTTAAATAAGGCGACTGCTCTGATTCAGGGTCACGAGATTGTGTACCATTTTACAATAAACGTAAACTTTAGATGAGGAAATTCATAATACGCAACCATAAAATTCTTTCAATTATTACAATGCTATTATGATATCATTGAGGTAAACCCCAAATTGTTACTCATTTACATCATTGCTTACGGTACTTCTGCTATTGACTGAAATTACGTCAATGGATTCCAATCCCACGAGCAAAACGGTATTAAATTTCCAAGGTGCATGATTCCTGGTAGAAATTATTCTATAAAAACATTGGCGTTATGCAATGGAATTCGTTTAACGGATATGTTGACGTTCCTAAAGAATTACTCTTTCAGAATTCGTAAAAAATATAAAGATGAACACATCACAAAAAATAATTTGCTTCCCAACGACCTGTCTAGCTACGTCAATTTAAGCTTATTTAGGGATTGCAACAAAATTGTTGTCAAGGGGGTCACAATGCAATGTAAGTAAAAGATTATTCACAAAACTTACTTGAAATAAAGCTTGGCTAGGGACTGAAGTAGGAGGAAATTACTCTTATGATAGAATAGTCGATTATTTTACGCAATCAAGAAAATTAAACGATTTCCCTCATGAAATACGATAACTTCCATCATGATTTGTTTGATACAAGTTCGTTACCGGCAGTTTCAGCTAAATAAAGAGTTATAACGCATTTACCGGTTTATGAGGAAGGTGAGATTAATAGTCGAGTATTTATGTCCCACGAATAGTTAAACTGAGCTCCTAGAGAACCTGAGAGACAAATTCGCTAAAGCGCACTCTCTCACTCTTTATGTTGTTGACTTCAACTGTACTATTGAAAGAAAACCCTTTAAAACTTTCATCAAAGGGCAGCTGAATCATCATCAATAAAATAAGCAGTCTTATCATTTCCTTAATCCATGGCTTTCCCCTTCCCCTAGGCCACAGTATATCTAGAGCAGGAAAAAAGTTCCTGAATTTTGACCCAATGAATACGAATGGTTCCTGCCATTAAAACTTCAAATTCAATGATACGCAAGTGAAGGGTATTGGTAGGTTGTTTCAATTTCATTACCCTCATCGCAAAAGCTTTTATTCTTAGGCATGTCATATAAGAAACTTTAGCTTAACAGAAGTTTTTATTTTAAATAATTCCGATCAGAATCGTAAAAATATATTTTGTTCGCACTAGTAAACCACTGGGTCACGATTACAATTATGGGCAACGATACAGCTCACGTAATTGCTGTTCCAATTTCACTCATGAAAGGTTGCGATCATGGTTCTGTGTAACGGTACAGATCGCGTTATCGCAATTTCAATTTCAGTCATGAGGGTGAGATCGTAATTTTTCTACTTAGCACTTTTTCAGGTGTTTTTAATTACTAGCTCAAATTTGTGGAGTGCATTCTATGAGCACTATTACCTCAATTGCGGAGTTCGTTCAGGGTAACGAAAACGAAAAAGTGGAAGATGGCACCATGATCACATACGTGGGTTGCGGATACACAGTAGGAAACAATGTAAAATCAACTAAATAAAATGACCATATAGCGTGCCTAGTATTCCGCTCAATTTTTCTTAAACTTCCATTTTTACGGAGAAAACCTTTGTTGTAGAAGTATTAACACAATTCCAATCAATGTGATATAAAAAAAACTCAAATATCATCATGGGTGACTGTCTAAGTCCAATGGGACGTCAATGTGGACTCAAATCAGAGGTGGGTAAAGGTCGGTTGAGGTTTCAGGCGCAGAAGAAAATATTAAGGGACTTTGCAGCGAAGTATGTGTAATGTATGCAGCATACTAATAGAATGATGAAAATGAACAGACACACACAGCCTGTTTGACCGACGATTGTGAACATGTGCGTGATTATAACTGCACATTTGAACAAAAATTTAATTTCCTCAGAAAGGTTTGCTAAGCTGGATTTAGCGGGGCCCTTCAGAGGCCCATGCGCGTGCCCAGTCCTCTAGAGTGGACCAAAAAAAGTGAAAGTCGAAATTTTCGAGTCGGGTAAGTCTTATTCGGTGCTACGGCGCGAGACAAGAATTTTAATACCCGGGTTGACCCGATCTGACCACTGGAAAAGGTATCGCACAGCGCTTGAATATTTAACCTAATTAATCATAAAAATGAGAGCGATGACGCGATGCCAGGGACCGAAATATCGGTTGGACGGAAAGTTTGATGAAACAGAATGTGTGCAGAACGGTCTATTTAAGGAGGGAAAAATAAACCAAACGCGTTTCTCATAAAAAATAAATAAAATTAAGACAAAAAAAGGAATTGCCGATTTTACTGGGGCAAATTAAACTTTTCGCAGGTAATTCACAGCAAAAACAAGATCAACGTTTATTTACTTTTCCATCATTTACAACTGTTAAGAGGAGTAATTGACGTCACTCTTCATCATCAGTCCTTTAGAAATTTAGTTAATAATTGTACAGCTCTTTCCGCTGTATCATTAACAATTTTGATGTTTTTCACAACACTAATTGTAAGTCCTTTGAGGAAATCCTGATCATGCCTCCACAAGTTCGGGTCTTTATCTATCAAGCTCAGTGAAATACCAGTTACATTAAAAATTTGTTAGATTGTTTTGTGACAAAGTCCTTGAGCTCTTATCAGCTTGACGGTCTTATCATGCTTGTTGTGCAGTGGGGCGTCCAGGATAAGATGTCCGGGATTGTGTCTTTGACACGACTAGCACCAACACCGGGCGAATCAAGGGATGCTGTAAGCTCTTGCAAGAAATGCTTGGCAAGGAATTGCTATGGTGTGCCTGTCGCCACCACGTCGACGAGCTCGCCCTGGAGGCGGCGACTAATTCCCTGCTGGGAGAATCTGGCGACCCACGGCTGCCTTTTTTGCCAAGCTGGACAACGCATGTCCGCAGATTGATAAGGGTGAGAATCAGCGCCCTCGGAAAAATGCCTTATTTATGCAGCATTTGCAAGATCTATGGATAGCATTTTGCAGAGAATTACCGAACCGATGCTACCCGTAGAAAACTGCGATTCATTCCTGAAACTGATGAAATCTTGACATTCTGCTATCGACAACTCGAGGTAATTTATTGATTTCATTCGGACGATATCGACGTTTGTCCACCAGCAAAGTGGCTATTTCTGGTTTTTCTGTTTGAACTGGTCCATCAACCATGCGCTAACAACCTCGAACTTCTGGAGCGGACCGTAGTTTTCCTTGGTGGCTTGGTACCAGGCAAGAAGTCTTACAGTTTCAAGAAGTCAGGGGCCCTCAGTAAGACAATTTGGATGGCGCGAGCTATTTACGCCTTTAAGACGTCGATGTTCGGACGGCAGCTAAAGTAATCCACCCAGGATGACAGCAGGCTGCGAAAGCTGAATATCTTTGTCTGCATAGTGTATGTCTATAAATGTTTTCCCAATACCCTCGTGCTCCAGGCTCCAAGAAACGACCTGCTCTTCCGCTATGCTCTGTACAGGGACTGCAGATTAGGGTCGCATTGACAGGCAGCTTTGGAGACGTTTACGTCTCAATCTTGGTATTTATCACCAAAACTGGTCTACTTCGCCTTGTTTGATGATGAAGATCCTTTGGAGCAAAAATCGGGTATGGTCGAGGCTCTTCATGAAAGGGCTGGAGAGAAATAAGTAATAAATCGAGCCCAGATCGTACTTGATGATTCTGTTCTCCCGTTAGAGCTCAAGGATTTTGTCACAAAACAATCTAACAAATTTTGCAATGTAACTGGTATTTCACCGAGCTTTATAGATAAAGACCCGAACTTGTGAAGGCTTGATCAGGGTTTCCTTAAAGGACTTACAATTAGTGTTACTTACAACCATTCTGCAGACATTCTGTTTCATGAAACTTTCCGTCGGACCGATATTTCGGTCCCTTACATCGCACCATCGCTCTCATTTCATTGATTGATTAGGTTAAATATTCAAAGGCCGTGTTACGGGACCTTTTCCCGTGGTCTGATTGGATCGACCCGGGTATCAAAGTTCTTGTCTAGCGCCGGAGCAACGAATAAGACCTCCCCGACTTGAGCATTTTGACTTTCACATTTTTTGGTCCACTCTACCGGTACTCCCGCCATTCGCCTCTGGCTCCATTGCGTCTTTCGACTAGCTGATTCCGACCCCGCATTTCTCTCACCCTACCTTATCATCATCACTAGTAGTTATCAACTTGAATATTGGTTTCATGATCTCAAAAATGAAAAGGCTTTTGTTCACTTTCCACAGAAATAATTTTATTTTCTGACCTGGTTTCGACATTATCTGTCATTTTCAAGGTAAAAATACACACATATTCCGAGCTTATATATGCTTTTGTAAAGGTCGTCGGGGGGGGGGTGAGAGGGGGGAGGAAATGGTGAAAGGTGGGGATGGAATGACAAAAGGTGACGTAATCGGAGGGGAAGGGGGGGGGGGGTTTGTTTTGCAGTAATAATTGACGTAAGTGTTTAGAACATAGAGGAGGGGTGAAGGTTGGATTGGAACAAGTTTTTACAAAATTGCTGTGTCAAACAACAAAGATAATAACGGTAATGAGCTTTCGCGATACAGATAGTTATTAACAATGAATAAATTAATGTTTTTATATTAATGTTTTTTTTTCTCTTGCATTGAGTATGTAGTACAGTGGCATTAAATTTGCTGTAATGCATTGTCTAAAAGAAGTTTAGCAAAATTTGACTAGGTAGCCCTTTTTGCCAGCACGTCAAATATTCCTTTATTCGGGTATTGATTGCCCGTCCACTTTGACCAATGTACAAAGCACCACAGTTAGGTGTATCACAGGTCAATTTATACACTCCCCTCTGGTCATTGTTGTCATATTTATGTTTTGAATTGAACAGTATCTTCCCAATGGTTAACCGGTCGTAAAAACATATATTAAACTTATCCTTCGGGAAAACAATAGATATTTTTATAGGGCAATGGGCCGACAAATGGTATCTTGCACCATGATTTAGCTGTCCTATCTAATTTTGAAGGCATTGTCGTCATGGATTTTAAGGTGCGCTGTTTCTGCTTATTTTGAAGCATCTTGTCAATTACAGCTGTTTTGTAACCATTTCGGATGGCAGTTAATTTAGTTACTGCTAACTCTTTCTAAAAATGGATTTTGGACATGGTAAGAGAGACCAAGGCGGTGTATTAATGAATGAAATGCCTAAATTTAATGAGTGTGATGGTGATACGAATCATTCGAGATAATGGTATCCGTAAAAGTTTATTTCCTAAATATTGAGAATTCATGTGATCCAGATGAAAAATCAACGATCAAGAGAAGGAAGTTTACAGTTGGAAACTCCAACTTTGATGGCAAAGTTAATAGATTCGTGAAGATTATTAAGCATGGTAGTAAACGTTTTGAACTGTCGATAGCTATCCGTCCACAAACATAAAATGTCTTCTACGTAACGATTACAGTAAAAAAACATTTCTGACGAGCAGGTCATTGGATTTAAACAGGTTTTCTTCCAGAGGATACATAAAAATATCAAGCTGAAATTATTCTTTACTACTAACGTTGGAACTATTCATTACTAACGTTGGAATCACTGTCTTCCAACTGATACATTGCAACGTAAGTGTATCAATAACTTAGCAATGGATACGCGGAAAACGCTTTGGTTACACATATAATCAATACTGATGAACAATAAACTAACCAAGAATTTAATTGAAGGTTGTGTCGCTATTACCTCGATCAAGATACAGTCCTATAGATGATCCTATGATATAGTTCTATAGATATATAGACCTGATACTATTTAATGAACAATTTTAAGTGGGAAAAGAAAACCGAATAAAATGGATACCCCTTTTGAATTTACTGAAAACCGAAGGGAAATTAATTTGATAAATAAATTAATCAAATTATTTAATGAAGATGGAATTTTTTTTGTAAAATTATATATTCCATGAAAGTAAATATGCTGTTAAATACCTATATTTTCTCATTTGATGTAATGGTAGCTAATTATTGCCATATCGTTATTGAATCCAGCGTAATATTTCCT
The DNA here is from genome assembly GCA_963169105.1 of Ceriagrion tenellum. Taxonomy (NCBI): domain Eukaryota; kingdom Metazoa; phylum Arthropoda; class Insecta; order Odonata; family Coenagrionidae; genus Ceriagrion; species Ceriagrion tenellum. The sequence continues at coordinate 6,227,522 of OY720637.1, forward strand.
CATTGTATTATTACAGGCCTATTTTCCCCATTATAGTTTATAAACTGCAAGATTGCCTATTTTGTCCAGCAGAAATCGTCCTATTTTACCAAAGTACCAGCAATTATGATCCAGCCATTATGATATATATTCAACGATAATATGTGTTTATAAGTTTTTCATTCCTTTGATCATTATCTCAATTTTGAGCAATGACTATTTTTCATGATATTCCGCAAAGGAAATAAAGCTTGCAATCGGTAAAAATTATCATCACACGTATTTCTTATGGGAACGCTTTTACTCGTAGAGGGTCGAAGCGGAGACCACCAACGAAAGTCGTAGAGGTGTTTTGCTCCCAAATTATGTGTCCCAGACAGCAGGTCATGTGCGAAGCAAGTTTTGTCGGAATCGCTCCAGGCATCACACAGTCATTCGGGAACATTTTTATTTTATAGCTAAATCTAACATATGAGTCGACTTTCACTTGCTTTAGAGATCTAATCACTTGCTCAATCTTAAACCGTCCTCAAATAAGGATTCCTTATAGCTAGAGGAGGATGAATGAACTTCTTCTTTTCAGCTCAAGATATCATTACTCTTTGCAAATGGCTAATTGAACGATATATTTGATGCACTGATGGCATCGTCTGAGTTTATTTTGTTATTATCAATAAGCATTGCTAAGACTAGTTCTCTGGCTCATCAACTCTCTTAAGTGTATTCGTCTCAAATTATATTCTGAAGTATGTTTCCGGACAATGTTCACTGAGAACCGACTTCTACCAGCCTGCAAGTCGCATTACGTTTTTAAGCCATGATATTATGCAGAGCGAAAACAAACCTTCATTATTTCTGATATTTTATACGCGTGCAGAACCATCACCAAACCCGTTGGATCATTAAAAAAATAAACGTGGATTATCCCAGTGATCCACAATCTCCCTTTGGCTTGCAATGTTCAGCATCTCATGTAAAACTCCATGCGTAGGATCCAGCATCTTAAGACGCATTTTCAGTTCACAGGCCCTACATACACTGAGAATTCACGCTCAGTATATGAAAATTCTGAGTCGGCGAAGTAGTGACGGCGAAGCTTCCTTTCTCATCATTTCTTCTCCGTATCTTACCCTGGAATGTCTTTGGAGTAGGGACTCTCTTTCCTCTTCCATGGAGACGAATATACTCGCGCAGACGGACGCCAAGTGGCCCTCGTGGTAGAACGATGAGCTTGATGAATGATGGAGGGAGGAGCCATAGACCGGGCAGAAAGCATTTCGAGAAACACACCCAGCCCCCTACTCCGCCTTGCACTAACCCACGACTGACAGTATCGCGTGCGACCAAGGAGAATGGATACCGGATGGAACGAGACAAAAGGGAGTGGACGAGAAAAGAAAGAGGGAATGTTCAAGAATGAGGCTGAAGGAAGGAAAAGGAAAGGGAGCGGAAAGAGATCGATAGTCGGTTAGAAGATATATGTGGGAACCGTTGAACCAGGCAAAATTTGGGCCAAGGGGACAGGAAAGGGGTCCCAAGCGACCCTTGCCGCGCCCGCGGGAGCGCAGGAAACCTCTCGAAGGAAGAATCATTCCGTATGCGCGCCACACAATACTTACGATGCATGCGACTGGCGATAGAACCGCTAAAATGCCGAATTGGTAGGCCGATTTCACACAAATAAGTTGAATGATGAAGCAGTAGTCTGAATATCGCTCGCAAGTAGCGCTTTGTTGTGGAAGCACGAACTTGGATGGAATATAAGTATCGATAGAGTTAGCAAATGTTGCACGATTGACACAGAAAGTTCCAACTTATTTGAAAGAAATTTGATATTATCAAAAGAATGTGTAGTATTAGGTGAAACTCTTTATTTGGTTGCGAAAGTTGATAAAACATCTTTATGGAAAAAACATTTCTTAGTAAGGTCTTAGTAAAAGAAATATAAAGAATCTTATTGCTAGAGATGTCCATTATCGTTGTTGATTGGTTAACAAAATATCTTTGACTAATTTTCCCCAGATTTATAAGAAATAGAATTTCGCTTAAACCTAAGAAGCTTAAGAAATTCTTAGAAATTCCACGAACAGCAGTGGGACTCGAGAAGTGAGATGCAAAACCTCATATTTGCCGTAAGACATCAATTGTCAAAATGTCAAATCAATTGCTTACTATGAGTCCATTAATTTTAGCATTTGGCTCTTAATAGAAATACTGAAAGTAATATGTGACCAATCTGTCCTGCCAGAGGCATAAAATACTTTAACTCAAGACTTCCAAGAAAGTCAACTTCCACACAGAAAGTGGCAGCAGATAATTCTACCATTTGATTGGTACCTATGGCACATTAAAATTTATAATATTAACTCTCGTGAGGCAAATGCATACCAGAATTTCGGTGCAGGGAATGAATGATCGAGTAAAGTCTTGATCGTTGTGGGAGAGTCATCAGGAAAATGAGAAATTCAGATATATGGGTCACGCTCATTATGACCAATTGAAAATGTTTTTAGCAAAAGACAATGCCATAATGATAAATCAAAATATGATAAGTGATTTCCATATCAAAGATAGAATATTTCCTGACGTAAAAGAAAATATTTAAGTCCAAGAAATAATTTAGGCGTCTGCTTGAATGACCATGATATCATAATTATTACAATGCAATCACTGATTGGGGGATTTTGACTCCAACTCCTCTTTGATGCTCTGTTAAAGCAGCAAACAATACCACCATAAGTGCTAAGATACAGTGAGAAGTAACAGATATAAAATTTCCCTCACCACAGTTTAATGCCCGTTCTATAAATATTCACAACTCAGCCTTATTTGTATTAATTGAACTTAAATGTGTACATTGTGAGGATGTGTAACGATGGTAAGGAGAGTATAATAAATAAAATATAACAAAACCGTTTTTCTTAAGGGTCATAACAAAATGTTCGATCAAATATGAGAAAATTGATGCAGCATAAAGCAGAAAAATAATTTTTGGCTCCAGTCATGAGAAGCTCCGGCGTCAGATGTAGCTGCTGCTCTCGCAACTCCATCTGTATACGCCAGGATCAGAATTACTAGAACTTAATTTCGCACAGCACCCAGCCATTTAGCCAGATTGCGTACATTGATGAACTAACAAAAGATCTAAAATTGAGTCAAATATTAGTAGGTTATAATTTTCTTTCCGAAATTACTTCGGCATCACCACTTCCGCATGATTTGCCGGGACACGAGTTTCGATTCGATTTTTAGGTGAGTAAACAAGCTCATCAACTTTGAGAATCCACTTAAAAGAAGAAGAAAACGAGTAACATCTCGAATCCACGCCACGGCCGTCGTCAAACGACGAAACTTTTGAGCAGCAAAACGCGAATTTAATCCGAGAAATACATCTCGCTTCACTCCGGCGATCTCCTTGGTTTATTGGGTCCAAATGAGAATATTTTACCATTCGCTCATCATCGGACCCCGTAGACTGCAATTCAACCATTTTTTTAAAAATAATTCGATGACGTGGTGTCTGGGGTGTAATATATGCCAGTCGACCCGCTCCTTCCACGAGGATCTCGTTCCTAAGGCTTAAAGGGATAAAGGGTGTTAGGCGAGGGAGGATGGGATGTCGAAGGAAAAGGCCGAGTGTAAAATGCAAAGCCGGCCACTGGTGGGCCACCAAGACAGTGATGCATGGGCCAACGGAAGGAGGAATAAGTCAAAGGACAAGAGATCCTAAGGGGTGTTTCGGCATGAGAGAGGGTGAGGAAGGGAGGAAGGGAGGACGAAAGAGGGAAAAGGGAGAGAAGGGCACGCCAAGGGAACGTAAAGGATTTGAGGGCCCAAGTGAGATGAAAATCTTCTCCCTTCTTTCCATTTATTTTCGACTACATTAGCTTGGGAGATGGAAGAGAAGGTTTATTTTCTCCTTTAGAACCATCAAACAAAGCCCATGCCTTGATCGAGGATTGAACCCATCACACTCCGATTAAGACGCAGAATTTTCTCCTTTTGATTTGCGATTGTTAAAAGTTGTTCGGTAAAAATTCGGAGTCCGGAGTCGGTACGTAATAAATTGGGGAGAAAAATAATGAATACTATCGCGGTAACAAAAATGGACATGGAAGAGGAAGGAATATAACTATTGGCAGAGTTAAATAAGTATGACGCAAAAATATATTCAACAGGTAAATTGAATGTACGTAAAATAGAAATGTCAATGAGTAAATGTTCTAAATACGCAAAACTATACTTCGAAGACATTTTTACCTCACTCACTCCGCTCACCTCACTCCGCTGATCACTTATCCACTGCACTTTACTAAGGCGCATGGCAACTTAAAGATCTCTCCGGTGCGTTAGTCTCAAGAGAACATCTTGTTAAACGGTTTTGTAAGGCTTAGAATTTTGAGAGCGCGCTGTTTCTCACATGACATTTCAGTGTTTGAGTTTTGAAGAGTATTAATGTCATAGTTTACACGAGACTGAGGAATTCATTAAGTAGAATATCTATTCATAGGCAAAGGATTATTTCTTTGTTCTGGCTACACTAAATAACCTCTTGTAGTTACAGTGTACTCAAGTTTTCTCGTATTTCTTAGGAAAAAGATTAGGAAATAAAATCATATGAAATATTTCTGTAGATTTTAAATATTGAATATTCATAAGAAGAGGCTTTCATGCAAACTTGGCTTGTAAATAGTTAAATCATTTACGATAGTTATTTGGCCTTTTATCTTCTATATTATGGATGGGCACACCAAAGTAAACCTGAACAGATGCATAATTGATATCAAAGCGTACAAATAGCATTCCACGAACATTTTTTTTTTAAATAATTCACGAACAAAAGTTGAAGAGGAAAATATGATTAAACACCAAAATTAAATTGATTACATCCATTAGATGCACTCATCTTCTCCAAAGCATAATTCAGGAAGAAAGACACTTATATTACATTGCTACGTTACAAGAAATATTTGCAGTTAAATGGTACGAATATTGACACCGAAAATTCAACTTTATCGATGTGTGCCCAGGGAAGTCATCGCCTTTCGAGGAGCAATATGCAATTACCAATAACATTATCATGATAGCTGTGGTGTAGCTTCTGTTGCAATGTTTGGGGTTGTGAAAGTTCATAGGTTTCTCCAATCTTTTATAGTCCTAAGTCGACAACTCTAAGGGATATGGGGAAATGCAACTCATTTAATATATAGTATCTCGTTAAACATAGTGATGGTTTCTCGAGATACAATATTACCGATACGTCTAATTTGTTCCATTAAGACCAGGAGAACAAAGTGGTATACAAATTGATCACAGGAGATATTTGTCTATTTCATCCCTGAAAATGAACAAATTTTTAACCAACACTACGTATGTATTGGTGAATAGATAGAATTAATGAAGCTGTGGGAAATGAGAGCCAGACACTGATGGCAAGCACAAAACGCTAAGCCTATCCTCAGCATCGTTATGATAGAAATCCATTAATATGTGATGACATAATAATGCATCGGGAGTATGTAACAAATGTATGTAACGGAAACATTTTTCATGCAACTGAAAGCCGTGATCTAGAATTTTGAAACGAATAAATTCGTAACTCAGAGCGAAAGAGCAAAAAGAAATGTACGAATAGAACGAATCCCGTGAAAGACTAATGTGACAGCTGAGGGTAACAGTAAACGAAGCGAAATAATTAATGGCATTGCGTTTAAAATCCGACATACATGCATGAAAATTGCTGGTTCACTTCTAGTAGTAATGGTTTGCAACTCATCAACATGATAAGTATTGAAAGTTTCCATAATATCGTAAACGAATTCGTCAAATTAAATTGTCCGATTAATATCTCCCAGAAATTTTATCTCAAGGAAAGATAAAATAAGAGTAAATTGTTCATTTAACGCATTAAAAATTTAGTTATTTATTTATTACCTTAAAAAAACACAATTTTTCCATACAGCTTTGAATTCAATTCGTGTTACTTGAAAATGATGGAAGATAAATTATGCCAAAGTCATACTTCTAACGAGTCCAAGTCCAAGAAAAATTAGGAAGGCTTAAATACATTTAACCCAGGCAGAATTATGTCATTTAAAAATAAATAGCACTCGAATGAAAAAATAAAGCAAAATAAGGGAGAATTAGGTAAATTTATATTAAAATAAGGTATAAGATCTCACGGATAAAGAACACGAAATTAACATCTAAAGTCAAAAGTTAAGATAGGATTTTTAAGTTGCCAAATGGCAGATTTTTACAGCTTACACCAACCACTCAACGTGTTTCCCTACCAAATAGTCATTTTCGGTGACTAATATATTGAGCCATGAACACTTCCAGGATCAATCAAGGCAGAGAGGTCTTAGGGTGGGAAGTCCTTCGGCAACTATGAAAGTATGAAGGCATTGCACAGGTGAAAAAATAATTTTCCCAGAGTAAGTAGATTCGATATATGGGAAAGGAATTATTTCACACGGCTTATTTTACTCGTTAAGGTGACTTAAGTTCATGTTTGATAGCTTCGAGACCCCCACCACAAGTGCATAATTTCAACTTCGATTTTAGAACAATCAACGAGTCGCGGAGCGGGGTCGCGTAAGAGGTCATTTCTACCTCTACTAACTCCTAAATAGGTTCTTGTTACGACATCCGTATGGGCTATTGGGCCCACGCAAAACAAAATAATCGAATTTCTATTTTATGAATGGTTTTTCGTCGATAGTTCAATAAGTTTAAGAATATTTAAGACATGGAACAACAACTTCGCACATTGGTAGACAGATAATTTGTAAGAGGTGTAATTAAACAAAGGATATTAAAGTGAAGTGATCTCTAGTTTAATATATATACAATACTTAATAAGTATATCTCTGAAACTTTGGTAGTTTAGGCGAAATTTTTTCATCATTTTTTATTTAGATTTAGTCATACTAAGATTAGCTGACTGCAGCCCTCTACGCTTCCCTATCTAATTCTAGTCCCCTCACCTCCTGGTATCTCTCCCTATGCACTTTCTTCTTATTTTAGCCCATGAATTTAATCCTTGGTTTTTCTCCGGGGATTTTTCCCTGTATTTTAACTTCTATTATGTTCTTCACATTCTCATTGTATCTCATGGATTGTCCAATCCCTCTGGTTTTTCTTTTCTGTATGGTGTTCCATATTGTGGTCCTTTCCCATTCTATTCTGTACACTTCATTATTTCTCATCCTCTTCATAATAGAGACTAAATTCGAAATTAATGTTTAAATCTCAGGAAATGTAGGAAACACGATGAAAATATTGCAACAATAATGGTTCAATAATTTATATATGCCTGAATTACTCACTAGTTAATAAAATATAATTCCGTAAACCTCTAACTAGAGTAATATTTTTCAAGTGGTATTATAAAACTCCACCATAATGTAAGGTTTTTACGTGATTCTGCAAAAGTGACTAAGATGAATATAAGTTATATTTTTCAAAATAAATGAGAAATCGTTCAAATTACTTATTGTAAAATTTATGACGAGAATTAGGATCAAGAAATTCCTCATTTTAAAATAAAATATCTCTACAGTGCATTTCCAAACAATTTTCCATGTAAAATGGCTAGTATTTGTTCGGAAACACCTTGAAAATCAGTGCAGTAAGTGGTCAAAATTGTAATTCTTGATAAGATGAGATACTTCTCTTTAAAATTAGATCTAATTCGTTAAATTGCTGGTGGTATCTCATTTTAACTACTGCGACAAATTGAAGACTTTGGTACACATTCCGAACTACGAGAAATGTTTCTTTGGAAGTATCTCGTGCATACTGTTTTCTAAAGATAAATAGCATATAAGTATATTATAGGAATGGTAAGCAATCTTGCATCTTACTATCATACTGCCCATTATATGTCTAATTCGGTCATTTCTTCTTTAAAAAATAATTTAAAGGAAAAAACAAATGACTGCATTTCCATTCACAACCCTATGTGGTGTTCACATACTTTCTACTAAACGACCTCAAAAAACACCCAAAGGAAGAAGGAATGAGAAACACACCGTATGAGAACATGCTACTAATTCTTTCCGCCATGACCCTGAGATTACACGAAAAATTATTATATTCATGATTTCTAGTTTTCCATCCGTGGAGTAACTATTTAGAAAGAACTCTACCCCAACCAACGAATATAAAAATGCTTTAAATATTATTTTTTTTCTTCATATACAATGACAGGATTTCCAAAACTATACTTTCGTTGTATCAAAACTTCTGTGAGTTGTTTTTCAGGTGTGAAAGTTTCAGATGCAGATGCAACTAAGACGCAAAAATTCAGCTCGATAAATAAAGGGAAGTGGGGTAAGGGAACAGAAGCAATACGTGAAGTCCATTGCCAATATAGTAGAAGAATTTGGAGAAATGAGTTCCATCTTTGAACCACCCTAATGTACATCTTCGTTCACGCCAACATTTGGTCGAAGGGGACAGTAAACATTACATAAAATGCAGGAATATTTGCTGCCAGGTATTCATCACTTTTAGTAAAATGTTTGGCACTGGCTTCTGATATAAATTGAAAGGGTAAAATACATCCGCAGTGGAAATTGACTGTCACACAGATTTTTAAGCTAAGGCGACAAAATAAGAGAGAAACAGCGTCAAAATAGGTATGCGAGAGTGGTATGATAATTAATGAGCCTAGCAATGAAATCATTGTTTTTTATTATTTTTATTGTTTTATTTTTCAACTTAGTCCCCCTCTAGCGTGATACACTATTCGGAACGGGTCTCTAACTTCTTTAAACCCTCAGAAAAGCATGATTTCGGGAACTCTGAAAAATTCTCCTCCGTGGCCCCTACAACCTCCTTACCCGACGTAAAGCGCTTGCCCCCGAGCCAAGTCTTCATGTTTGGGAACAAAAAGAAGTTGCACGGGGCCAGGTCTGGAGAATACGGAGCAAGCGGCGGTATCCTGTAGCCCACTTCAACCAATTTCGAGATTCGAGATGAATGGTCCGGTGCGTTGTTGTGGTGAAAGAGGAATTTTTGCGGGCCAAACTGGGCCGTTATTTCTTCAATTCTTCGTCGAGTTGGGTCAATTAATCACTGTAATACCGTCTCGTTATCGTTCTTCCCTTGGCCAAATAGGCAATATGAATAACACCTTGAGAATCACAAAAAACGGTCGCCGATGCCTTTTTCGTTTTTCCGCCGATGGGACCGTTTTTGCCTCTTTCGGAACACTTTCGCCGGAAGAAGTCCACTGTTCCCACTATTGTTTGGTTTCTGGAATATAGTGGTGGATCTATGTTTCGTCCACGGCTACATAACACATGAAGAAGTCCCTCGAATTGCGCTTTAATCGGGCCAAACACTCCTTGGAAGTGGTCACACGATTCCGCTTGTGGTCCACAGTTAGCAAACGCGGTACCCATCGAGCCGACAGCTTTCTCATGGCCAAATATTCGTGCACGATAATTTGGCTCGTTCTGCCTATTGTTGTCATTCATAACTACTTTTCTTGTTGCCTTGATTATCTTCTCATGATATATCTCAAGATCTATGATTCTCAGCAACCGTAACTATAGAGGACTTAAGATGAATAAGTAGCAGCCACAAAAATTGTATTTGTATCATTACGTCAATCCTTTAATTAAGTTATATGCTTCATGGATTTATTAACCATGAAACTATTGCTGAATTTGATTTTAATGACTAGTATCTGAAGTTGACAACGGTTTTTTCATATGAATTTTCCACTGACTAGATTCTAGGCAGCTTGTTGTGTTAGCCCTAGAACTCCAAAGAACTCTGGATTCCTAGTTTTCAAGTGACTATTGTCTTCTTCCTGACCTCTCACCCAGGTTCTCTTGAGACATTGTTATTTTCAGAAATTATTGCCCTTGAGACTCACCAACCAGAATGGAAACATGGTAATTATTCCATGTTTAATAATATTAACGCGAAAATAAGCAAAAAGACCATAAGTTTCATATATTCATCCCGCAAAATATTTTTTCTTGTCTTTTTATTCTACGTTATGATAAAAAATATTATGAAAACACTACAGCTAAAAGCGGCCATTTTAAATAAATCTTTGATACCGCATTGAGGATACTTTATTACTCGGTAAGATGCGGATAATCTGAAGAAATTCAATTCACACGAAGAGAGAAGTTGAAGTATTTTCCATAATTTCTCAATGAAATGATAGGTACCTCAGATGACTCAAACAGCCATGTGAAAGCTGAAGTAGGTACATACAATCCAATACGGTGAAATGAGTACATCTTTTCTTCTCCTAAATCTATAGTTTTAGATATTTTATCGCCATAGGGGTGCAGAGTATGCCCTTTTTCATCGCTGTTAGCAGAGTGATAAATTAAAAAATTATGGGATTCAGCAAGATTATGATGATATGAAAAACGCACATCACCGGTCCCCTTGCACAACATACTGGAGATAGCATAATAATGGAGTTAGCTCCGGGAACGTATATCCCTGAAAACGAAAAAAAAACAAATAATAAATAAAAACCTACAGAGAAATAACTCAAGTGAGGATTCGTCCATATGAAAATATAAGCTCGGAAATCTTTCGAGGGAGTGGTTTGTCGGAAAATCCCCTAAATAACAGCTCCGTGAGCGCGGGTCTCCTCTCATTTTATTGTCTCATTGTCGCCTGCTCTTCCGCGCGATAGATAAAGGAATGTAATCCTCCGGATCTTCTTTTCCTCTTTTTTTCCGTTTCTCCCAAACGGGAAGTGAGACCATAAAAATCCACCGGCGCCCTCTTCCTTCATCCCTTCCCCAAACGCTCATGCCTCCAACCCTCTTCTCTCTCCTCTCTTCAGAGATAAAGAACACAGCCCGCTCAACCTTGAGCACCCCTAACTCATCCTATGTCTTTTTAATCCACAGGGTATCTCTCTCTCTCTCTTTTCCCTTCGTCCAACCCTCTCGCTCCTCAAAACTTCCTCTGCCGAAATACCCTCAAATGGTCTAACCTCTGCCTACCTCACCCCTTATTTTCTCCTACACCACGCCCCTTGCCCTTTCCATTTAGAGGGATAATCCTCACGATCCGCACATCTCACGCCGCATATGGCCGCATGACACGACGGCACATCAGCTGTGAACTTGGACTCGACCGGCCCATCGCATTAGAATACCACAATAATGCTCTAAAGACATAAAGGGATAGGAACCATCAGAAGAAATAAACCATGGCCGGAACAAGTTGAAAACTGTTAGGTATCGGTGTAGCAGAACTTGGCGGGACACACTTGTGAAAATTATGACGTCAGGGAGAGGAAAGCATGACCGTGGGGCATCCAATGAGAGAGCAGTCGATAAGTAACTTTTAATTATAAAATTATCATATTTTTCAATTAAAGCAAAAGAAATTTTAGCTCCAATGCATGCCATTCGGTAATCCAGGAGACCATGGAAAAGGAGAGTTAAAATCTCGTTTATGATTTTGCTTATTGGTTTATATGCTTCTTAGACACAAAGTTCCAGCTTCATAGGATGACTTGGGTTTGCAATTCTGAGTTTTCGTACTTGACGGAATTAACTTGTTATCACAAAAGCAATGCAGGTGATTTGAATATTAAAGTTAACATTTTCTCATTGCGCATACATTTTGGACAATGTTATATTCTTATTAGCTATTACTTCTTCATACATTTTTCCTTCAATTTTAGTTCGTCATAATCAATTTCAAAGCCATTAAGTTGAAAAGGTACACCAAAGGTCTTACACAAACCTCAACGCAAACTTATTCTTCATTTCACATATGGCAACCAGAGAACTAAGTGCTGGGAATAATTTTACGGCTCATTCAGCCGTTGTATAAGTGCTTTCAAGAGTAAAATGTACTCTTGAAAGTAAAAAGAGTAAAATGTACTTCAGTCTCATACAAGTTACTCCATCTATAAATCCCCAAATATATCAGAAAAAGCCTTAAAAATTTAAGATTATTTTTCAATGGAATAAATAAAAACCCTTCTCAGAATTGACTTAAAAATCAATTATGTGATATAAAGCCAACATTAGAAAAAAACTGGTGGGGTAGAATCAATAGTATAGATACAACTCTCTATGAAATATTTGGCAGTAATAATTATAATACTTTTTTCACCGACAACAGCATCGTTGATCAGGAATTGGGCGCACACAGGATAGCCCTCTTCAGAATCTGAAGTTGGTTCACCAGTCACTATCTGAACTCTAATCTTTATCTTACATCAAAGTGGTGCCGTAAGTAAGGACATGAGCTTTCCAGCGCCCATTATCACGAGTCCTTTCTCCTAAGCATTTGAGACTTGTGTATTAAAAGAATATAAAACTGAATCTACCGAAACATTTACAGAAGAGTATATCGCTATATTCAACAGGATATGATCTTAATGGCTAGATTCTAACATTAGTCAAGGGCTGATATTTAAATTCAGCGGATACGAATGCATAGGGAAGACTTTAAACGAGAACTGCGTTTGTAACAAGCAGCGCCTTGACCCAATCAACGGGACTTTAGTCTCAGACAGTATCAATGGAGCTGAAAGATCATCCAGTATGTATGAAATATTTAGTCATACTAATTAATTATCCTTAAACAAGGACAAAAAGAAGTTAAGGCTAATAATGCTCTTCATTATACTTACTAACCAGAGCTAAAATCCAGAGATTAATAATTGAAACACTTTCCAGTATTATGAGAAATATTAAGGCCATAAGCTCAGAAAAGAACAAAATATGCATGAATTTATACTCGCTTTTTAGAATCCCCTCCGAAATATTGAAACGAAACCCAGATAACTCGCTTGGACATAAACCATTTTTCTCCAAGCTAGGCCATAGCTCTCCCGTTTGCATAAAAAAATAATTTATAAACTGCCTTCATAAACTACACATTTCATGATAATATAGTCTGGTGTCCAAAGTCACCGTCGCTCTCCTAACACGAAACACGAAAAAAAATCACCGTACCGTGTCAAAAACGATACTCGCAGGTTCCGACACAGACGCGAAGCGACTCCGACTGCTCGCAATCCACACAAACAGGCGGATCATACGCACCATATCGCGAGAATTTATTTATTTTTTCAAACGTGGGTCAGCCAATCCTCAAAGGGAGTCTGATCTCTGTGATTTGAATTTTGTCCCTCGACGATCTTCCTCACTTATGGAGTCAACTCATATTTTAATGAGTCCACTGGGATGTGGGATTCGCTGTGATATTCGTCTTTGCACGTTTATTTTGGATGTTGACGCGAGCCTACGGCTGCCCTTCCCACAGGGAGCAGGAAACTGTTACATATTAAGAATATTTGTTTATTTACCCCTGATGAACTTCTGGCAATTGAAAAGTCTCCTTCGCATCATTTAAATAAAGATTCAAGCATGAGATGACAACGTAAAATACTTTTTCAAGAGAGAAAAATATAGTCTGATGCTCCTCTTTTATCCGAAATAGTTGCGATTTGCGGGAAAATGAACGTCAAAGAACGCTATGAAAACGCTTTATAGCTTTTTTGGGTTTCTACAAGAGTGTATACCCAAGACATTAATGTCATAAATAAAATAAAAGTATGGAGGATAAAATAAGGAAATGAGGCACCACGATAAAATGAAGAAAATTAATACGCAACATCATAATGAAAAAAGAGTATCGGGTTTGTAAGCGGCCTAATGTAACGAAGACAGGTCTCTTGTGTATTTCATCGGGTAAGCGGCTCCATGTCTGACAAAGTTTCGATTAATTACTAGCACTTGATTGTCAAATGTATCAGGAACAACAGGGAAGATGGGAATGCAAGGTAATGCCACAGCCAATCAAGAGGCAGCTTTCCATATTTAAAAATAAACAATTGTACAATTTCCACAGTTTTGTTTTCGTCACCGACCAGGAATTCACTGCATTTCGTCCTACATTATAAGTCCAAAGGTTACAAATAAGACTTTTTTGAACATTTTGAAATATGTAACAGCGAATCTCAACTATGTTACGATATTATTGTTTTCCATTCACCTCTCATAAATCTCAAACTTCCCGATCTGTAACACAGGGGGCCAATCGAGTATTACATAAGACGTTTTTGAGGGTGGAGTGGTTGGGATCATCTTACTTCGTCTTATGAAGAGGAGAGACAGAGAGTCAAGAACTAATTTACATAAGATATTTGTCTGTCTTGAAATATTGTATCTTTTCCAATTATCCTGTGATTTCTTCCCCAAATACCCAATGATTCTTCACAACTTCATCAGCTGTGGTACTGTTTCGCTATTAACGTTAATGACTGTGGTATTCCAACGCTGCACGATAATACGATACCCGGTGCTCAAAGTTACACGATGGCTTCTACGGAAAGGAAAAACAAGCAGCAAGCGAGCATTTAACGAAGAGTAAATACAAATACCTAACGTCTAACTTGGGACTGAGAGGGAGGGGGGTTTGGAAAATCTGACATTTTCTTGCATCGGGAGAGAGGGGCAGGTCACAAATGACATAAATCGTCTTACGTAATACTTGAACGGCCCCTAAGGACTGTAACCATCCCCCAATACAAATCCTGGCACCACCATCTCCCCCTCATCAATTTTCAACCTTTCTCAAAGCCTCCTCCTTCCTCCCCTCTCTTTTCTGTTCCAACCGTCATTTGTAATCCTCGTTTAAAAATCCCCCCTTCCCCTCCTCTTCTCCACCTCACTTTTTAAATTCATATAAGGCTGAGATATTTGGAGTGATGTACCCTGATGATGGCATAATATCCTGAAACCACGGACGATGACGAAAATAAAAATGTGGAAATTGTGTGCCAAAATTTCTCCCTCCCACTCAGTGAAAACCACTCTGCCATAAAAACCCCTCCTCGCCAAAAAACTCGCGGAGTGGTTTTTCTGGCAGAGTGGTTTTTACTGAGTGGGAGGTGGGAAATTTTGGCACAATTGTACAAGTGTTTATTTTTAAATGTGGAAATCCTTAGGTTGAATAAAGTTAGTGCCAATACGCTCCCTTATAAGAGCCGAATTATCCCAAGGCGAAGGTGGCTTAATTGAAGAAACGGCATTCATAAGCCTCGATGATGAAGGGCGAGTCAATCTTCGCAACGTCGGCTGAAATAAAGCCCGTAACCCCGTGAGACACCCGAGAAACCGTCCACCAGAAGATATTCCAAGGTATAGCGCGTTCCACATTTAGTTGACAGTACAGGCCTTATGGAGTACAGTGTTGCCAAACCTACGCTCCGTCATCCGACATCCTGATGGTTTAGGCCACCACTCATAACACCGCGCCAAAATGTCAAATTTAAAAAGAAATAATGGAGGCCCTCGATTCATGTCATTCCGATATATATTTGATTCTATATTATGCATCGTAAATAGCGGTTATTAAATTCTAAAATTCAATACCACAGCGCGCAATCATAATTTTTATATGTTTATACTGTAAACATGCATTAATCCCATCATAAAAGACCATTTAAATATATTTCTTCTGAGTAAAGGAGTAAGAATGAACGTAAGAACTGGTAAATAACTAAATTTAAGTGGTCACGAATATCTTGTTCTGTTTTACGTTCATTGGATTTTCGTCGCACATCGTCAGCACGCACCTCCGACTCGGGAATCGGGTACGGAAAAATATTGATAGAAATGGAATTATGAAGAGAAAAGAAATACTATTTGTTAGAATATGAATGGAAAATTTTATTAGTTTTAATGGAAATTTTTATTGATGGAAGTATTTATTCAGAGAATGTCCCAGGAATTTGGGAAAATTCAATTCTGAAGTAGGAGAATTCATTGGTTAATCAATTTGGTCAAATCAAGGGATTTGTACATGAGAAACAACTAACCCAAAGGTGAAAAGTAGGGCCTACTCTTACCGTTTCACTGTAATTTTTGAACGGAACACTTCATGGGGTAGTGTCTTTGGGGCCTCGAGTAACGAATAATAAAAAATAGTGACAGTCGTTGTTTACAATATTTTGTGTATTATTTTCTAGCACCAGTCGAGGCAATCATTCTCCTCAATGAGCTTAATGATCCTGCATATTTTTTGCATGCAACAACTATTTCTATTTCCTTGACGCGCAGACGAACACTGAGGAGCATTTCTCATTTCTTTCTTACTCCAAGTCATGTCTGCAAATAGCCTAACATTGATCCATATCTCTTCTTTGAGCGCAAAATCTTTTTTCACGATAATTTTTAGCTCTCTACATTAATTGTATAGCAATTGTATAAAAATTGTCCCCTTTAATAAGAATGATTCGTTTCCCTCTGCAGTCGCATACGCAGGGCCGCCCAGAGGTAGGGCAAGGGGGGCAGTTTGCCCCAGGTCAGCGCCTTTTGAGCCTTGTAGTCGCTAAAATAAAAAAAGAGCACTCAATAAATACCATATTCTGTGGAGTAATTTCTATTTTCCATTGAGACAATAAGCAGAAAATGCACAACACTCCTAAAACCTCGTTTCCCCTTACCTTACCACAATCGTAACAAACGAGCCATCCCCAATCTGGTTGCCGTATTTTCCTCCTTTCGAGGATTCGCGAGTCTACCGGATTCCCTTCCACTTGCGACCCTTCTTAAGCCCCCTGCCCATTCCTGCACGTAAGTTGTCCCTAGAGTACTCAGGCCTGAGGTCTGACGTCAAGGTTCTTTTGTACATACATTTTTCTTTAGGCGGGTCCCTCCCACTCCTCGCGCAATGGAGCCCACAGGGCCCCACAGGCGGAAACCAAAGGGAAGGACACCGCGGGTGACTTGACACAGAAGCTATCCCTTTCGTCGAAACCCTATCCAGCTCCCAAGCATTTAATGCAGCCTATTGAAGGGGAAGACGCCAGGCGAAATCCTTGAAAGAACAGTAAATTGCCGCTGCTTTCTACTGCCCTTCTCCGGTATTCCAATGATTAATTTTGGAACAACAACGTCCGGCGTGAACATTTATCGCATATCCTCAATTACCTGTTCGAAATTTGCTTTTTTTATATTTTACCAAAACACTTTCAACTTATGCTAGGAGATGAAAAACATCGCCTACAACTAAATGATAGTTTAAGTATACGTAATAATGTTAGCAAAATGATCCACTACCGCCCAAGAATTATTTTCCCCTTGTTTTAAGCAAGCTAAGGTATTTAGATTTACTTATATTTTTTATATTTAAAATTCTAAGACCGATCAAGTGAGAACCTCTCTGGCAAAGTTTCAGGAAAATAATTTGACGCGATGCCAATACACGCATGCTCTAGGAATTATCCTTGAGTTTTTTTAAAAAGCGGTCCTCTTCATGAGTTGAACTTTTTCAATGAACTTATGTGTCGCATATGATGAGTAATGATGATAAACTCTACGCTTTCAAGTCTCCATAAATAATTCTTGTCTAAAGCAGATTGTATAATAGCACTGTAATCAGCCGAAACATAAAAAAGATTAACTATTATCGAAACAAAATGCCTCCATACCTTCTTGTTCATGAGTCCGAGAGATATTCCACTCCCTCCATGTAGCGCGATGTGCTCGGCTGTGGCTGTGGCTCGTCCTCCGTTGAAGGAGATGTCGACTGAGAGGATGAAGACGATGTCAGACGAATAATTAACTCTTCGATGTCATCTTGCAAATTGTCTGCACGCCACATGTCTTCTTCCACTTTCTTCACGTGCTCGACATAGTTTTTCCAATTTTCGGAAGTGATGGCATCAAAGCTTTCTGCGATGAGTTTTTCTACCTCTTTCTTCTTAAAAGTAGTGTTCTTCATCCCAACGTAATGTTTTACTTGAGCCCAAACCATTTCGATTGGATTCAGTTCGCAATGATATGGTGGTAGTCTTAGCACTCTACAGCCGTAGCTCTTCGCTAGTTCATCTATCTTAAATTTTTCATATTTTTCCCGTACTTGATTCACCACAAATAAAAGATCTCTTTTCAAGCTGTCCTCATCAAAGCTAATTCCTTTGCTAACCAACCACTCTTTAGTGGAATTTTTCCTCCAGCTTGTGGTAGGTAAGGATTCCAATTTCCTCGAATGGTATGATGCATTATCTACAACTATAATTGTGCCTTCGGGTATGTTTGAGAGAAGTGAGTGCTCAAACCAACTCTCATAACACTCGCCATCAACTTCGTCATGCTCATCCATGGTGTTTTTCTTGCATAAAAAAACACATGCTGCTCCCTCTATGAACCCTTTCTCCGTCCCTGCATGTATAATTGCAAAGCGTCCACCTCGGGAGGTGGGGGCCTTCAGCCCGGTTGTAAGTCCAGAAAGAAAAGCCTGACGAGGAGTTTCTATTTTTTTGTCGCGCCAAGTCATGTTACCTATTTGTCCGACATTGATCCAAGTTTCGTCTGTGAAAACAATGACCCTTCGTTCACAACGATATTGTTTTAGCTGCCTTAAATAATTATGTCGCCAACGAATAATATCGTCCCTTTCAAGTAAAATGCTTCTTTTTCCCCTGCGTTCGTACACAAAACCTATGTCAACAAGAAGGCGATATAATGTAGTCCTCTTGAAATTTGGAAGATCTTTGTCCATTTTGACTGAGCTTAAAATAGATTTTAAAGTCGGAGGAATATTTTTCATGAAAAATTCATGCACTTTCCTTCGAACTCTAGATCTCACAAAATCGTCGTAAATCAACGCTCTCGAATTCTTGTAAGTCTTTCTAACTTTTTTAGTCTTTGAAGGTGTCACTAATGGACCACGGGACGCTTCCTTTCTCACTCTGTAGATAGTGGACTGTGAGCAGCCAGTTGCCTTCGAAGTTTCACGGCAGGCTTCAGTTATACTGAGGGATTTGTTGAAGTATGAGAAGACGTTGAACACCAGCTCTCTTTCACGGCTTCTCAGCTTCCCCCCTTTTCTCCTCCTCTTCGCATCGGACATGGTGATAGGGCACCTTACAGCAGATATTGATGAAAAATACTCCACAGCTCTGATAAACAAAGCAGACTACACACCACTTGTTCACTCAAAAAATCCTACAAGAAACTGAACGTCCTCGCTAATTCTTTTCCTAGCCCCTTCCGCTGGGGTTGCTTCCCGTGCAGATGTTTTATGGCACCCTATTAACGGAACTTCTGGAAAAACCTACAGTGCCCTTTTCCTTAAGGGCTTACACCGACGAGGAATGCCCCTCGTGCGGATTATGGAATAATTTCTTTCATGTTTCCAACGGCAAGACTCGTAAAGGCGAAATTTGCGTCTTATTTCAAAGCCGTCAAAAGGTGCATGGGATAGGCTTTGTTAGGATGATGATAGGATGTCATTGTCGTGAAATATAAATATTTCTAATACAACGTATGAGTACTCTCCTTAAAAAACATCTAACGAAGAATTACATGCATTTTAGTATGCATTCATATAAATATATAAATCCCGTTTTCCACCGAATAATCTCCCGTCTGCGCTGTGGAAGTTAGCAAGATAGCAAGCAGCGCGCCTTGGCGGTACCGTGGCGCGCTGCTTGTTGTCTTGCGTAGCTCCGAAATAATTTTTCTTAAGATCAAAACGTTATAGCTTTCTTCACAATTGAGATAACTAAATGATTTTTTCACTAAAAACAAATTAATAGTTTTCTTCAAATTTTATACGCAGGATATACGGACCTAAAACTTAAGGAACGTAAGTTAGCAGGCGATTACTTTTTACCTTACAAAAACCAAACTTTTTTGTCCTTAAGATATTTACATCAGTATAACAAAATTTCAGCTCAATTAAATTCTAACTAATGTACATCATTATTGAAATAAAAAGAATACGGAACGTTTTGCATAAGTTTCAATCCAGTATGAAGAACTGTTTGCCCACACTTGAGTGAAGAAGACAAAGTCAAAAGAGCCGCGTTTGTTGCGTAAATTAATGAAAATATTTTTTATAACTTTTATTATAACTTTTATGGAAAAACTATTACGACCAGTAAATGTAGCGTGTCTCTTTGCATTAAAAGAGATGATGATAAATTGGATAGTGCAATATTAATTTTTCTGCTGCTGTTGGCAACAGCGCATCTCCAGCCTTATGGGGATTAACATGGGAAACGAATCTCCATAAGAGCCCATACTGTCAACTAAATGTGGAACGCACTTTAGCAACAGATTTTTCATCAGCAAAAAGTATTATCTTCTCACCCTGAGAGCACCTATTCAAATTCCAGAATATGAAGATATTTAATTGAAATTCAGATCCATGTTTGGCAAAATATTTCAAGAAATAGCATCCTGTCGGTTGGATGAAAGGTTTAACTGCTAACTTATCAGCGCCTTTAGTGACCAGCCTAAAGCAAAATACGGGTACTATCCACCACTAAACCATTTAGTCAGCAATTCATCCCTTACCAACTTACCCAACCTTTTCAACTGACGCAAATAACCTCACCTGTCGGTCGCCTTGTTAAATAACCAGTAAACACAATAAGGGGAGGAACCAGATTGATAAAACGTAAACCATAGCACGAACAAGAAAGACATAAATACGGTAAACTAGGTAAAATTCCACTCAAAGAAGAACAGTAACAGGAACCACATAAAAACGAATGTAACATATAAACATGTTTATCGTTTAAGATGGTGATGATCTCTAGAAATGAAGTAATGGAAGTTTGCAGCAAAACTATTATCAAAATAAACGAAACGCGATGAGGGAAGTGCATAATTGATTGGAGTATGTGCATAAGGAATGGATTAATGGAAAAGGACAACTCTGTCGGAACTTTGTCGGAGAAAACGAAAGGAAGGTTGACGAAGTGATGAGATGTTGAAGGGTGCAATAAATTAAAGAATGACTTTGTGGGAGGGAAATGCATGTTTTTAGATAAGTGTAATAAAACTTTGAGGTTAAAGAGAGAGTTTATTGCGAATAAATACGTCTTGCACCATTACAAGAAACTTCAATGCAAAAAGAAAAAGTTTTAAATGCCTATTGTTTAAGAATTCCCTGATCGAAGAAGTCACTCAATTTCGCATAACTAAAAAGTTTGTACGAAATGTTTTCTTAGACGACAAGAAGAAAATGATCGACATGATTTATCATATTTGTTTGCTTACCATCATACATTTTGTTCACTTCATAGTGTGTTTACTACAGGAGCATTTTAAAGTCAGATAAAGTATCGAAAGCTTCTAATAGACCAATATAGAGGTATCGCATTTAACTCGAACATTATTGGAATCTAGGACTTAATTTATTATAAGGAACGGGGCCAATTGAATCTTGCAACATCCATCGAATCAAAGTGGCTAATAATCAGTATCATGACAGAGATAAAACTTGCGATACTTAATACCAGTGAGAAAGCAATTCAGAGAAGGAAGAAATAAAAAAGCCAATGGATATATCCGTTTCACTGTTTCGCAAGATACATTAATTCCCTCCGTATGTCTTTATGGCGGACGCTTATTCAGGAAATGTGCATAAATGCACATTTTTAATGAAAACTATAAGGATATTACAACAAGAAGTTTAAAATTCCTCGAAAAATAATCCGCACAAGTTTACTAAAGAAAAAGAATCGAACTATCTTGATAGAAAAAATTCATTTCCCAAAGCCTAATGGAACAATGCGTGGTACTTATAAAAATATGTGCAGCATATTGGCAGAAGAAGTAAAGGACAGTAATAGATGCATAATTTATTGCATTATATATTTTAAAAGTCCAGAAAAACGTTTTAAACGTGGCTTACATAATTTCGGGATAATTAGTCAATAAGTAGATTTGTATTACATATCCCAACGTTAACCAGCCGATGCGATGTCTCTAGCTTTGATGTTACCAGAATATTTCTGCATTTTCCATTACAATCTTATGATATAAAATTCATAATTTGTGGAATAAATCGGTTTTATTTTTGAATAAAATTATTAACTAATATATATCTACATTCAAATAGAAGGAATTATATATTGGAAATATCTGCAACTGACAAATTCATGAAATGATTAACTAACCGACAACATTTCAGATGACGGGACTATGGCAAGCTATGCGTTGAATACAAATAATAGAAGGGCATCGGTGGAAATAGAAAACTTTACGGGAAAAATACGGGAGGAAAGTCTGAGCTGGAAATTTGAGTTGCCCTTAAAGTAAGGCGCGAGGTAATGTGGAGGTAAACTTACTCAGCGTCGTACCACGCACATTTATCACTTATGAGCCATAAAATTCTGAGATTTTCCCAGTTTGGCGGAATAAACGAGAGCTAAGTAAACATGAAAGTTGTCGGAAATGAAAAAAAAATCATTTAATTATACGCTCAGAGCAGACTTTTTCGAGCCGGTTGATGGGCTGTACTTTTCAGTTAAAGCTTTGAATAGCCTCTTCAAAATGAGAAACGACCGTAAAACGGCGGCGCCATAAATGTCAGACAGTTGATGATGGAGAAGTAGATTATTCGAGGGGGAAGAAACATGGATGATGAGTATAACAGTAGTTCATGAAAACTTAAACTTGACGTGCCCTGCGGCAGCGAGCTGAACAGCCATGCATAGTAAAGCGACACATTTTCTATCTCGGTCCCACCAGTGCATATATTACATCATTTAGCAAAGGTGGTGATTCTTCCCGGAAGACTGTATCAACTACCGCACAAACACAAGCAAACTATTTGATTTTAAAAGATAACGTTCCATAAGTTAATAGTCGTGGATAGAATTCCGTAATTAGTCTTCCATATCCATATTCTTGACAAAAACTCTTCTTCACTCTGCGCAAAAATGATTTGATTCGAACGACTGTCATTTTCTCATAGTGCAATGACAATGATCTGGATGTATTACCATTCCCCAAGCTCCTTTGGCTCTATCATTACCCTACCCGGTAACCTGTCATATACATGCCACCAAAATTTCATAAGACCAATTTGTGAACTCGATACTCGATTACTCGCTACACTCCTTGTCACTCTTTAAACTGAGGCCGCAGAAAGAATTCTCCCTCCAACGTCTTATTTCCATTATGTTGATTGTACTGATAACTCCCCTTCTAAAAATAGCCGTAGACGCTGTTCTGTCGAACTTAAGAAATTCAGCGGGAATTGATGTTGATTCCGTGAAATCAGTTCCTTTTCTAAGGATCTATGTAGAAAATAGGAGTCAGATTCATGCTCTGCAAAGTTGATTTCTGTAGAGTAAAAAGATTCCTTACCAGCTCTTTGGTTGAACTTAAGCAGTTCTACGGAAATTTACGGTGTTTCCGTGGAACCCAATCCTTTTCTAAGGATATCTACGGGATATCCGCAAACCTTCTTCCCACTAGGGAGGTGTTGCAATCGGCTAATTCCTACCTCTGTTGTGAATGGCCGGTATTGATAAGGATACTTGTGAGATTGGGACAATATTTTCCGTGAGATGGAAGAACTACTAACTTTATTCAGTGCATCGTTAACTCAGTTTGTTTCCGGCGTCATCAAGTGCTACTTTCATGGGTTGCTTCTTTCATAAATTCATTTTAAACCTTAAATTTGGTATTTTTAATGCTTCTTCCTAAGCCATAAAGCTATCTACAGAAGGTACAAAATAAGTGTACAGAACATCCTAAGGATTTCTGCAGAATGTCTTCGAAATTCTGTTAAATGGCGTTTCAATATTTTGAGTGTCTACAGGACGTCCCAAGAAATTTTATAAAAATATTTTCACTGGAAAGTCTACAGAATGTTTTTAGAAGGATCGGTGGAAATAATTTTAGTCGGAATATTTCACCGCGTCATAATTCTCATAAACCTTTTTTCGTATTGATTTCAAAATGCCATAGTTGCTTTTAGGTGTATAAAAATATCAATGAATTCATTACTACACTTTATTTTCATTTTCAATAATTCTCGATAATGGTCTCGGATGTGCTCTTTGGTATTATACTACAAACATCCACATTATTAGACAAATAAATAACAGAATGCCACATTTTCACGCGTATTCGAGATAAATTTAACATGAAAATCAAATATAAGGAGAGTGAAAATTGATTTTATTACTCTATATTTCTGATTCCAGTGAAACACATGTGGTGCTGATTTAATAAATTTTTGGACTCTTAAGGTTAAAAACATTCCTAGAGTAAATAGTTCACATTAATTCTAAGAAAATTTATTGGAACTAATAATTTTATTTATGGTAAAAGGCTTGTGCATCTGTTTTGGATGTTAAACATATAATTTAAATAATGCATAATATTGATTACAAAATTTCAATCAGAGAAATATTTCTAGATGAGAAGAGTACGTGACGATTTTCCGGGGACCAAGATTTTTTTATTTTGGTAATCATCCACTATGAGCTGAAAGGTAAAATCAAGCTTGCATTTCCTGGCGTTATACGTGTGATAGAACGCTTGGGAGAGGAAGGCGATGCTAGTTTGGTCCCTGCCCGGTTTGGGATTTCCTGGCTTTGAGAAGAAAATGCATAAACCGTGTTTCTGCAGCCTATATTTAGGCTGATGGCGCTCTGAGATGAGCCTGGGAACTACAGGGTGTCTATGCGTCCGTCACTCTGAATGAGATGAACGGTTACGGGAGCTCAAATGGTTTTCCTCGTTGCACGTAAGCTATCGAGGATATCTTACCCAGAAGAGGTGTACGCCTTCGCAATAGATGCCAGATGACTTTGATAAGCTATTCCCGTTCATTTATTAGGAAGTATACGCGCGGTCATCAGCATGAATTAAGATAGAAAAACATTGTGAATACCAAAAAAATTTCTTTGATGAGAAGTCGAACATAATTGGCTTTCACTAACTCCAATCCGATGATCACATATAGAATCATTTTTAAGGATTGCTTTCAGGTTGTTTGTGTCCAGATTACCCAACGCTGACTATATTTACTTTCTCCAGAGGAGAAAATAAGCTTGTAAAAATTAGAAGATTAAAAAATAACGTCAAGGGACTCAACAATAAAAGTGTCAGTGAAAACAAAATTAAAGATTTCTCAATGCCAAAAATCTTCCTATGAACTGTCTTTACTCATCTGGAATTTTTCTTTAGCTGGCACATGTACTATGGCGACCAAAGTGTCCTATAAATCAAGTAAAAAAGAAAAATTCCACTTTCAATGAATATGATATTTTCTGATCAGGAATTGAGTTTTTTGATGTAATTATAGTGACTTACAAAATACCTTCCGTTACCAAGCGAGATGTAATGAAATATAAAATGAGAGTACGTAGAAAACGGAGGCATAATTCTTGCAGTTGAACTGTGAAATACTACATCTCATGCGAATATGAAGATAAATTATGGCTTCGAATGCCATTGGCCGCGGCTAGCATCTCATGCAGTTAGGTTAGAATCAAGAAGCGGAGCATATTCAGCGGATTTCCGAGACACTGTGAGTAGAACAACCACAAGTGCAAATCTAAGTACATTGAATCGGAAGTTTATCTATTGACCATTGAGTAGGCTAATGGAGTCACTATGGTTCTCTCACCACACTCCTAAAGGCGGTTTTGTACATGAAAGTTCACTTCTATGGAAGAAGGGACGGTATCGATATCTAAATATGTATCTCCACTCGCAGGGAATTGTCCAGTCAACAGAGAACAGACTTGAGATTTCTGGCGTTGGAGAGAGCCGCTTTGCAAAGATTAAGAATTAAAACAGAAAAGGAGCCGACAGATTCACAAATAACGACAAAAACCAGAGACTACTTTTTTACAAATCACTACCAATTTCGAACCTTTTTATATTCGTCGTCAAGGTGCTGACAAGAGACACTCACTATTATGCATTTCTATTACATTTTTCTAAAATATTGGTTAAGCTTTCTAAAATAAGTACATACGGATCAGTTTTTTATTTTAGTGTCCGTGTCTGAGATTTTCATGCTAATGGCGTACTTATATGAATGTATGCAGCTGGCAAACTAATTCCTAGTTTGCAGTGATAATCCTTGAATGCACTCACGTGATCGAGATTTTAACGGACAACATGCGATTTCATCGCATTATCTAAATACTACTAGCAGGAAAAGTAGATGCCAGTCTCTTTCCCTAGCAATTAAGTACCGCGCTCGATTGATGAAGTTATCACTCCTTTCCAACAAATTCAGTAAATTCAGTAAATTCAGAGTAAATTCAGGCGTACTTATCGAAGTGTCTGCTACTATCATATTACTTCCCATCCGTCACAAGCCACCTAAGAAGTCTCTACATAACCAACCAAACCTATCAGACACAAATTATCTGAGTTGTCAGTTTCCTTTCCAATTAAACAACTGAAAAGCGAAAACTACGAAGAAGGAACTAGGAAGACAAAAAGTTAAACAGAGACAATCACTACGGACAGATGAAACTTCCAAAATTTCTCTGGGGATATCCATCAAATTATATGAAACAAGAGAATGTCCCGGGACGTATAGCGTAAACACCCTTCATATACAATACTTACACACAGGATAGTATAGATTAAGAATGGAGATGACTGTGTGTGCTTTTTTATGCGCGTGAGAACTGATTAAGTTGGGATTGTTTGTTTGTAGATTTTTATATCAAGCCTTGATTACTTTCCGCAGAGTAAAGTTTATTGGAAAACGTATTAGTCTCAGGAGGCAATTCGAGACTAATGAAACAGAATGCGAGAAAAATTTAGGATTTCCAGGAATAGGTACGAAGATTACACTGTAATTCAAAGCTGGAAAAAATAGTAAAGGAGGAAGATAAATTAATCTTTTTGGAAATAATTTGTGACGAAGTGGAAAGCATGAAAATAACATAATTATCAGAGTGACTAAAAAGAGAGTTTTGAAAAAATTAATGAGCATATAAAAATTGAAAAATTAGGCCACGAGAAAGGGGAAAATTGAATAAGAATGAGTAGAAAACCACATGTTCATAAAAAACGACGGAAAGTGTGGCATATGAAGAAACTTCAACAAATACAAAAAGGACTAAACAACTCTAAAAGTGGTATTGACCTATAACTTGGCGAAAAATTTTGATGATTTGATTTTCATTTTATCACTCTCCCTATTTTTACAGTAACCGCAACGACGAACGGTTTAGTATAATTTTAATGACGAAATAAAATTCATATAATTTAAAGTTGAAATGATGATGGGCCAATAATCTTCCAGCTACGACTAGAAAAGTACAAAATGTTCATTGGTATAGGGATTTTTTCCGAAATGTTTAAAATAAAAATAAATAAAAATAAATAAAAATAATAATAAAATAAATAAAATAATAAAATAAAAAAATAATAAAAAATTGACTCATATACCGACGTGTTCCCCGAAACCAATGATAACAATTCCTACTGTCTTTTGACAAAGTCTTGTCCTTTTTATATTTCCTTATTGCGGAGCTACATTGGATCATGTGCTGAAAAAAATTTCACTAAGTTCTATTAAATTCTACAATATTCAACGCTCATTCACGTTTTGATGAAATGTAAAAAAACATTAGGATAAAGGGCTCAAATAGATATATCACAACACCCAAGGCATTAGATATACCAGTATAATGGCATATGAAAAATACGAAACTAAAGAGGAAGCCCAAAGAGAACTTCAACCAATCATTCAAAAGAGTATACAGACATCATTCAGCTGGACCATCTTTCTTAGAGATAAGTAGACAATTGATGCAACACATATTGATGAGACCCTCGATGGGAACGGTAGGCAATTTACGCGGTACCCAGTCATGGAAAAGATTGCAACGATTATGTAGAAATCATAAAAGTCACTCCAGGAAGCACGAGGTAGTGAGCCTATGCAACATGTGATTTAGCCACAAGAATACTGAGTGACCCAGATCTCGTAGTTTAATATTCAAGTAAGCCTCCTCTTAAATGAAAGAAACTGAAAATTAAAGAGTTCCACGAAAAGGAACTTTTACTCAAACTTCCAATTTATGTGAATTTTTGCCATTCCTCTACCAACGGTGCCCAAATATGAATAACCCCCACTGACCTCCTCTCAATCAAGCGACCCCAAAAGCCATTTACTTTGCCCAACTACCGGTGCGCGCCCCGTGCATTCATGTAATTTCACGAGGGTCATTCCGGTGAAGCACCTTGAGCACGTTTCTCAGGCCATGCCATTCTCCACCCCACAACACTTTACAGTTTCCTAAGGGGAGAGGGAGAGAGACTTCTTCCCAACTAGTCTTCAGAGATGTTGGCGGAATTGTTGAACTGAGAGAAGTTCCTCAAATTCGTCCCAGTTAAAAATGTTTGACGCCATCCTCCTTCCTCCGTGAGAACGAGCTCCTTCCACACGACCCACCTACTCCTTCCTACTTCATCAAAGGGATTCCCACTCGTAAGCCGACCTGAGTCCGTAATATGGCATTCATGGAACAGGGCCGATTGTGTACGAGGACAGCGAACGGAAGCTTGATAAGGGCGAAGGAAGGATTTTGCATGGGTGGAATGTGACTCCAACGGTCTAGACCCCGAACGAGCGACGAGTCTCCTGACTTTAAAAAGTGGACCTTGGAGGAGATGGAAGTACGTGCAATGTTTGAGATATTACGCTTGATCCAACCCCGCTGTCTGGGGGGGGGGGGTGGCGGAGGTGAGGTTGGGGACAAGGGGGGGTAAGATCGTTCGCCCACCGCTAGCAATCTCAACCTCAAAGTCTTCCGCTCTTAACATTCGATGACATCGTTAAGGGGTTTCTACGGTGAAATTAAGCTTGAATTATTTTTATTACTTTCATGGGTCTTACAAGAAAAATGTACCTTTCTCAATTTAGACATAATCTAATGATCTTATTTGTTTCTATAACTTATGTTTTAAATTCCATTGATTAAGTTTGGAGTTGCCATTTAGACTGGTATCCGTATCTAATTCGTGTGATTTTTTTGCCCTCCGAATCTCCAGCATTCATTAAAATAATGAAGATATAGCAAACCTGCCGTCGTATTACCATTTCAGCGTCACCTGTAACTCCACAGAGCATATACCATCCACCTGAGGCGAGACTCCAGCCTGGATATCGCAACGAGTGTTTCTGACAGCAAAGCTTCCTCTTTCCCCATGGATTTTTGTGAACTTTTGTGGAAATATCCTGTTCCTTTAGGGAAGAGTAGAAGAGAGTGGCTGTCAGCGTGGTTGCTTCCTTGCTAAGAATATTCCTCGACCTTTCCACTGATGACTGTTTCTAATGAAGATACGTATCATCGCCATTGTTCAAAAATTGCTATACTGTAGTCCTACTTAATTTTGTATAATATTGTATTACCAAACGACGTCTCTAAACATTCATTGGCATACGTTACTTCTCAAGTTACGAATCGAAGATAAGTTCTGATAGCCTCTAGTACTTACGTAGATCAATACGCGGATGCCCCGTGGATACGGAATGACGGAAAGAATCTCATCTCTTCCCTTGAGCACGGGTGTGCCGCACGTGTTTTCGGGATGCGTTTGTTTTTTGTTTTCTCCCGCCGGCGCGCCGGGACAAGGACGGCGAGGTAGAATTGGATTACCCTTTGAAGGTAATGCGGTTCCTGTAATGACGGGTGAAGGGAGGCTGACAAGAGGATGAGGGGGAGGGCCGGAGCGGGGTGGAGCTTGATGAAAGCTAATTGTTTGCGAATCACACCTCACGGAATTCAATTTCCCGAAGCGATGCAAAATGTGATGGACGCTAATTGGACTGAAAAAAGTGTATAGAATTAATGACGGCAAAAATGGGCGACCGCCGCATTTTTGCGCTTCAGAGTAAGTTCACTATTAAGTCACTCGCTGTTATGAACGTCAAGCCAGAGGCTCAAATGAAGTTAACATGGGAGCTTGCAAAATATTATGAACGTGTGAATGCAAAAATTATACTAATCTGAATACTACAATAGAAACTAGGAATGGGTACGTAATGTTATTTCTCAGAGTATGGAACTATAGTATATGTGTGTATATTACTCTTCGTAAGGTAATATCTTTCCCAACCTTATAATTTGAAGTACTACCATGATGTTTAATATTTATTTACGCTTTGCGGCCTGGTTGTTTGGCAAACTGTCCATTGTAAAAATCTGGGTAGAAATTGAGAGCGATTTTCAACAGCAGATTTTAAAATGCATTTCATAATAAATAATACCAGGAAGACTTACTAATTTGATAAATAAGTGTGATATAAGAATAGGTTAATCATTAACGGTAAATCCGATCGTCGTGATGATTCATAAAATAAAGAATTACTCTTTGACACAAACTTCACTGATTATAAGCGATAACTGAGTAATGAGTGACAGTATTACACATGATTTTGATCACAAAGAAATATACTCATGTATGGAGCAAGATGAATACAGGAGGAAAAGACATAGGGAAACTTTCGGAAGCAGTGACGAGATTTCTCGAGGACGCTATGATTCAAAGGAACAAATATATTTTTGTTGTGTATTCCAACAAACTCTTGTACTCAAAATGATCATAAATCAAGAGAAATTTTTTCAATGACTCTTCGATAGAAATAAAATAAACTGCAAGGTAAGATTCACATCATGGCAAACGAAATAGCAATTAGAGACGATGCGTTTCTGAGTTTTCACTATCGTACATTTCGGAGATATTTTTAAAAGCATGTTAGTATTAAGGACTAAAAAAACCTATATTTATTGGGCATTTTGCAAAAGAGCAGAAAGATAAGGCACTTTTGGGAAGAAAACGGTCGTTTTAATGACAGAAACGAGTACAAAACACGGTGTTTTCCGTATTCTTTTCAAGTGGAAGATTTACTGATCAATTAAACGAAAATTTAGGTGGTGTCAATGAACCCCGGAGAATGGACGCAGTTCTTTATTTTGAGGAGGAAGCAGCATTTTCGACGAGAAGCACGGATTTTCCGGTCACGTAACAGAGCCGCACATAGAACGGCATTACGTTTTCCTGAATGCCTCCTCGCCTCTCTCGAGAGAAGTTTCCTGAAGCTCGATTTCGAGGGAATTCTCAAATGCCAGGATCTCTCTCATACGTTTAAATTTATTATTCTCTATCCGAAATGCATCTTACGAAGATTTCCACGCAAAAGAGCTTTAAAATATGCTTAGGACCTGGACTGGGTCAGCTCCTGTCGAACTGGAATTTATTCCCACGCAAAAGCTGAAGAAGACGAAGAATGAGATTTCTTTAGGTCAACGTAAGCTTTATCATTTCTTCCATTAATACAGAGTTAAGTAAAATAATAAGTGATGGAACTATTGAATGGAAGCAATTGACCCAAATGCAGGAGAAAAATGTTACGGTGGCTTAGGAAACTCAAAGTTGCGCAATTAATGTAGTATTACTATTTAAGGGTACAAATCGTAGGAGAAGAGAATCAAGAAAAAAATAAATACTTGTTAAACGAAATGGAAATGTTTATATACACTGTTTGATGTGAGTAAGGATTTTAAAATATGCGAGTTGGCAAAGAATTTCCAAGTAAAGTCAGAATATTGACCTCCTGGGATATTTAAAACAAAAAGTATCAGAAATAATGAATTTGATTAAGATGAAGCCCAGTTGCGCTTTCCGTGGAAATTTCTATTTATTTAAACCCCGTGGTGGGTTGACGGTCTTTAAAAGCACCTATCTACGTCGACATACCACATCTTGAAGCACTGACGTCAGAAAAATAAATGAAGGTCGTGAAAAAAAAATTGGCAGAGAAAAGGGTTTAGTTTTGAAGTGTGCCTTAGGTGAAATGTTGGAGCATAAATCATCGTAGTTGCAATGGAGAATGCGAGGAGCGTATTTCCATATCAGTCACCTCGAAAGCGGAGTGCTCATATCCTGTTGTATTAAAGCCATCTAAATACAATGAATATTTTCACCAAACGTTAAGTAAGATATGAATTCTAACGAAACGCTTATCGTTCAGGATTCCTAATACAATTTAAATACCCTCGTACTACTTTTCCCTAAATTTAATACCAATTTAATTAAATAATACCAGCTATAGATCATAAAATAAGGCCATTAGAGACTTAAAAGAACCCTCGGCGAAGAAAACAGGAATAATATTTGAGCGTTTTAC
The DNA here is from genome assembly GCA_963169105.1 of Ceriagrion tenellum. NCBI lineage: Eukaryota > Metazoa > Arthropoda > Insecta > Odonata > Coenagrionidae > Ceriagrion > Ceriagrion tenellum. The sequence goes on from OY720637.1 coordinate 6,259,445, forward strand.
AAAACGACTAGACTTTTCCATTTAATTTATTGAATTTAAAAAATGGAGCGGACTAAAATGATCAAATTCATATAGCTATAAAAAAGTACTGTCAGTGACAAGGATAAAATGAAGATTGCCAAGGCTAAGGAAAAGATAACAGATAACTGTAGAAAGGACGAAGGATAGAAAGGAGGCCCAAAGAATTCAATACAAAATAATAAAGCAATACGATAGAGGAATTAGAAAAAACTCTCTAACGGCAATAAGTCCAAAAACGAGAAGTCGCACTTATATACGAAACAAATAAATAAATGCATTAATTGCGTCATTTCAATGTTTCCCACGTTTTATGTCATTGTTTTTAGTTTTTGATGTCACGACTTTGGGTCGTGGATATGCATTTTTTAAAGTAAATTATCAAACAAACATTTAAAACAGAATAACGTCGATGCAAAAAATATAAATGTTACTAAGCGATGGTTTATATTTTTTATTACAATTCTCAGAGTATAAAATAATAAACTTAGCTTATAAAGGCAGAAGACATGAGGTTTGACGTCACATTCATTTAAAAAATGTACCATGTTGAAAAAAAATTCCCCATAAAATAGCAGTAATTCCTGAATACTGCCCAAAAATGATAAAGCGACACTGACTCGAGACTTTAGAAATGCGTTGACTACTATCGTTGAGAAGGACAGGACGCAATGAAAAAAACTCCATTTTCAAAAAGTAAGCGGCAGAACACTCAAAACTCAAGAGAAACGCATTAGAGCCAGACACGCCAAAACAATATCTCCGGCGCGACACAGGCAAAAGGAATTCGAGAAATCGACCATCGATTTTAGATAAAGGCTAAATGTTTAAGGCGTTAAGAAAGCTGCTGCGAAGCAGGCTTCTTTTTTTTAACAGAAAGAATAAGACCCGCCGCGACAAAACGTTTTCCACACCGGGAAGAGAGAGAGAAAGAGATAGAGAGAGGAGTGGAAAAAAACCAAACTCTCCAGGACTCTCCATCACTTTTTCGTTTGTTTTGTCATTAAGGGGATGGGCGAAGAGTTGAAAGAGGAGGAGGGTTCATGGAGGGGAAGGAAGAGGGTTGGGGGAGGGAGGAGTCGGAGAGGGAGGGAGGAGGGGAGGGCGCCGTTTGGTACAGAGTGCGCATGTCGAGAAATGTGTAAGTTATGGCATCGCGACGCTGGCGGCGCTGCCGTCGCCCACCTCTCCCGCCCAATGGACCACTCCCCCACCCACCCTTATCACACCGCGCATAGGCCTCCCCCACTCCCTGTCTGTCTGTCTCATTCCGCCCCGCCCTCCTCCCTCCGCTTCAGGGATGCATCTCTCCAACCCTCTACGGAGTGAGATTCTGGTCCATCGGTACAGTCTCGTGTTTGAGATCGCGGGAGCATGAAGTCGAGAGGGAAGGCCAAGGGAAACTACTCGAGGCAGCGACGTTGACGGAGATAAAGAGTGCAGAAGGAGATTTAAGTGGCAGAGCAGAGGGGAAGAGCAAGGAGCGGGAAAGAGGAAGGAAGGAGGGAAGAGGACAGAGGGACAAGGAGTGATAACCACAGGGGAGCGAGAGGAAGGATAGAGAAACGGCTGAATTAAAAGACAGCGGAGACGGAAAGAGACGTGAGTCAGACTGAGAGAGGTTTGGTGACTTGATTAAGAGCGGGGATGTTCAGTGAAGTGATTTCGTGTAACGACGACTTTCGCCCTTCCAACCAACAACGTGCTTTGTTATGAGTTCACCGTTGCGTTGAATATGATCGCATCTTTGGCCAATTAGTGTTACATGTTCGCGTGCTGTTGTGATTACGTCGTGCCCTTCACGCGGTTTTGGGGGATTATCACGGCAGTAGGTGAGTACTATGAGTCCTAACATTACTTCAAGGATCACATAACGTTTCCGCATGTTTGCTTATTCTTCGTCACCCCAACAGACTCGCTGGACACCATAACTTTGTGTCTGTTGCTTTAAAAAAAAGGTGTGGCAAACGAGCTTTCTCCTATTTCGCAGGTACTTTTTTATGATTTACATACGTTTCTGGATGACTGGCGGGGGAGTAAAAAAATTAATTATACTTGGACACATAAGATATTCCAAAAATGTAAAATTTTCATAACTGGAAAGTATTTTAAATTTTTTTAAGGTACTAACCAATTTCCTTTTAACAATATATGTTACTGTTTCTCTGAGATTCAGTGAAATTAAAGCTATCAACCCGATGACAATAGGGTTTTAATTTAAAAGAGTGAACTTTTTAAACTAGTATTTTGACAAATAGACTTTGAATCTACAAAGAATGCTTTCTGAATTGCATTTTACGTAGCAACTGGCAGTCATGTCTCAAGAAGATTTCGTTCCGAATGAGATGAGTACGTTTAGGCGATGACACTTTAAGATGGCATAGTGAAAGGAAAGGATGGACGGGAGAGCGCACATCTGTATAGATACACAGACATTAGTAATGGAAGAGAAAATATTATCCATTGTGAGAAAAAGTATAAAACTGACTAAAAAATAGGTAAAAAACTAAAAAACCTAAATATTAACATGAAAATAAGTAAAAGGAAATCTATATAAGTTACCTAACACTTCTGTAGGGTTACTCTCGCTAGGCGTTCCAATTTATGCATGCTCGTATTGAACTTATGATTCATATACTTTGCGAGATGAAAAAAAATCATGTTTAATAAATTTCTATAGTAATAATTCGTCATATCAGATTATGAAAAAATCAGACTACAATTAACGCTCGCCTTACACTTGAGGAGAAAACTATGCTATTTCCCGTAAGACCTATTACAACCAATTGTAAATTATTAATTTTATGCTAAAATTGAGTAAATATTGCATGGATTAGTGTAAAATAAAATAACAAATTTCATTATTTTTATTTATAAAAAAATTATTAACCCAAATTCCTGCTTTTAATTTCTTCGATATAAGGCCTACGTGATTATAACTTACGTAGTTAATTTTCATAATACATAATCTGCAGAAGAAGTTGTTTATCGAGGCAGAGGAGTTAAACTACCGCTGGAGGTATACAAGGTAGCAAAATTTTGAGTGAGAGAGATTTCTGTAATTGGCTTAGCTCGAGGGAAAGTTCAGTCAGTGAAGCGGAGTACATCTTCTTAAGCCTGAATAAGTTGAAGGGCCGGCGGGATATCCTCTTCACAAAAACTTCGGTTCATTGAATTTCCAAAAAAAGTTAGGACGGTTCCTTCTTACTTTTTAAAGTTGGAATTTTTTTCTTCATAATTTTTTCATCATTAAATATTAATCATGTGCGATGAAATTCACCCGCAACCATTGTGTTCTTCTCTTTAATCATACGCAGCGGTTTACTTACCATGAAATAAAAGTTAAATATTATCACATTTGTACTAAATGATGCTTATTTACTATTAACACAGTCAATCAACATTATTTTTCAAGAACCTATGAGCGATTTGGAATGAATACAAGGTATTTTAATCTCTTTTCAGGTTGTAGAATCAAAAAAATTATAATTCATCATTACTTAGCTCTCATAATTGGAAATACCGAAATAACCGTCATAATTGAATATGAAGAATAAAATTGAACTGAAAATCAACGCCTGATATCAGCTTCAGTGATCAGGCATTTAGTGTAGGAGTTCCAAAAACGTATATTCATCAGCTATTGTTTATATACTCATTAGATATTCGTAAAGAATTCTGAGCCAGGAACAATTTACTCATTCATTGCGGCATGATCGACTTTTGTTAAATTGCTCAGCAATAAGTTTCAGCTCTCATTTGACCAAGAAGTACATAATTTGAGACATTCTATGATATAACTGCTATCAAGAAAGATAAGAATTTTGTTTCATCAATAAGTAGTTATTTGATAAGTGATAATTACATCAAAATTATATTCACCAGGTCTAATTTGTTGGCTGTCATTCGATTATAATCATGCTGTTAGTGTCTCCTATCAGTCTTATGAATATAATTTTTATCCTTAGTTATAACATTTCATAAATAAGCAAATAAAAGCAAAAAACCTTCAATGATTGCTTGAGTATCGAGAGCACACTTATATAATTCACCTCAGAGTTTTGTCAATCATGCGGTTGACCAAATTTATGTTTATCAATATTAATAGCAAACGTTATCTCAATATAGCAATTTCAATTTTTTCCACTCCCGAGGAAGGTACACTGGCGCCAGATCAAATCTAATCTAGCGAATAAACCAATGTTTTTAAACTTCATTTCTGGAATTTAGCGGCAGAGTAAAATATAATGCCCGCTTGAAACCATGGACACAAAATTAAGTTTGAATCCTCGGTGGGTACATATTCAGGACAAAGATGCTCGAGAGTTACATCTTTATTTCCCAACCGGCAACATAATACTTTTGAAAACCGCTAGAAATAAAATGTCACCTTTCTCCCATTTACTAATTAGATTTCTCTTCCTTCGAGCTACATATGCGAAGGACTATCTTCCTCTCTCATCCATGGCGACGGCATATAAACTGGCCATCATAACCCCCGCGGGGAAATAAATTACCCAGAAGCCAAGGCAGAAACTGGTAGTTGGATCCAACTTTCGACAGGGGACGGGGTTCCATTGTGCGTTACATCCCGGAGCCAAAGCGCGCTTCGACGCCGCATCCGTCCTGTCAACAGCAGAGCACGTCAATGCAAATAAGAACGGAAGGTATACGGAGACGAAGGGAGTGAAAGCACGAATAAAAGCCAGCGAAATTTCTTTTTTTGTTCTTCGATTTTGCCAGGGTTACAAGTCGTCGCGAATCTCAAAACTATCTTGGTTGCCTTCGTGCACTTTCTCTTTCCGCAAGCTCATTCTGATTTAAAAATGAAATATCAACACGATCACTCCAATCTCATTTCCAAAGGACACAAGTATTGTAAACGTGTAATTATAAATACAAGGTTGTTGTGAGAGCGTGCATTAAACGGAAAATGTTCCCCTGCAATCACACCAGACAATAAAGAATCAGATAAGGACGTCATTATACTTTCGAGGCTTTTCCAGAACCTTCCTTGGCATTTCCGATTATTTTTTTCAGCCGTTCGATTAAACGACGTTTGTTCATCATTAAAAACAATTTAGCGCAAACCTGATATTTTTCCATCATTCAGTCTAAAAAAGTTTTTTCTTCTGCATCAGGTCATCTTTCTTGTTGAGTGGTAGTTTTATGAGATTTTCTCATCGTAAACGTATCAAAACATCATCCTAGTTAAAAAAACATGAAAAACGATTTATTTAACGTGAAGAAAGCTTACATGGTATTTAAAACACTTCAAGGCCACACTTTATTCTGTATAATATGATGTGTCATAGTATACGCAAATAATTTTGGATAAAACATTTCCCAATGAGTTAATGTTTCAAAGAGTTGTCCACTGGGACTACAGAGTAAATAGAATTACATAAATAATGTGAAGGGATATATTTTTTTTTAAGCACAAGGATAACTAAGCTGTACTTAAACCTGTCGCTAAACAAAGAAACAATGGCTCAAAAAGATAATTCGAAAATAAATACCTGGGTGGGCGTAAATCAGAACAATGAATTACATGCTCCTCAAAAACACGACCTTGTCCATAGCATATTATTATTTATTGAAATCAAAGAGGATTACAAGTATGCTCATGTGATATTATATTATGTATTATTATTCACATTTTGAAAGAACGATATTTATATATCGCTAACAAAGGGACATTGTTTGTCCCTTTGTTAGCGATAGATAAAATGGCTCTTTAGAGCTAAGATATCATGCAACCGTAGACTAGATTAAACAAACTACAAGTCTTTGAATGAGCACGTATTTGCAACTTTACAAAGACCTACTTCAGAAAACTGAGGAATTAGCAGTACCATCATATTATTTTCTAACTCCGTTGTAATGAATATAATTTGTTTTCGTTTTTCAAAAATGTAAAAAAAAATATTATAATGAGTAAGCACCATAGATGATATAATTTACTTGCTTTCTATAAACTGAGTAGGAATAGATTAAATTTGCTAACTTTTATTCGATTTAAGAAATCGATTTCCTTAAGTTTACGATGAGGAAATTCAGCATCTTAGGAATTTTTTAATCTGCGGGTTCTGTGAACTGCCATACTAGCCACAGAATATCAATATCCAGACCCCCCTTAATCCGTCCTTCATTATCTGTTAAGTAGAGCCATGAAATAGTACCAAACATTGAAATAACCACTTTTCATCACCGTACATATTTTTTGTAAACTTGAGGCAGGACGATCAGGAATGTGAGCAGATTATAATTCAAATCAAAAATTCGATACAAATCAAGATCGCGCTCAAGTGCATCGTATGCGTAAGAGAAGTGAAGCACATGATGATGGGTAGATGATTTTGAGATTTTATGGGAGTCGTAAGGAGTATTTTTCAATTATATTAGACATTCCATAAACAACTAATTTTTAACACCCAATCAGTACAAGATTTACTCAGGAGAGTTTATAAGAGAGCAGAAAATTTGGATCGTTCGTCAAAATTATTGGTAATCAGGATGTGCTGGTTGCCAAATGTCGATTCCTAGGTTCATCTTTGGATTGCTCTATATTTGGAGATACTAGTGCCATATTTTCATTGCTATTGTTGCCTTACAGTAATATTTCTTTAGCTCTGTAGTGTTCATTTTTTGAAATGACGTCAAATCAAACCGCACCCTGGGCCTTGTTGCAATTCTGATTTTAATCTAAGAAGGGATGGACGGATGCATTCTCAATTTTAAGAAATAGTACAGTTTTTGGTAGCACTGGCTAGAAAGGACCAATGGAAACGCATTGAATTCACATTGAGCCTGATCACCGCTGCTACATTAACATCCACAGTGCAGATGACCCCAGCCTTGTGTCCTCTACCACGCCTTTTTTATGGCGATGTGCACAGAAAGATGACGAAATGGATTGCCTGAGGCAGCTGAAATAAAAGGCTGAGACAGCTGAAATAAACGTTTAGATCGAAAGTTGTAAATGATCAAGTTTTTTTGTATCTTTATAACGATAGCCGAGTTTCCGCAAACGATTTTAACATACCCTGATGCCAAAAGCTTTACATAGTTCTGCTTCCGTACAACCAAGACCAACCCTCACACCTGACCCCTGAGTACATATGCCAGATAAACCTTAGGGCCCGTGTAACTACGAAAAGAAGCAACTTCAATAATGCCAGCAATCAAGTCTCACCTTCAGTTCCACATGATAACGCGTATTCTAACAAGCGATTTTCAAGTCATCTCTTTACGATGTATATGCATACCAGGAAAAAAATATATTGATGAAGAGCTTAGCAGAAAAAAATTTTGAGAATTACCGTTTTGCGAGGAAAGAATGGAAAATTCTGGTATTAAGATAATGTACTTTCCACACACCGAGTAAAACACTTTTAAAACTCATGGCAATGCGCAGTGAACAATTGGTTGATTGGAAGTGTCTATTTTGAGTCCACCACTAAGAGAGGGTGAATGATCAGAAGCCATTTGGGACTGAATGGCAAATGATAACATTCATTTAGCTATTTTAAGCACTACTAATGTATACCACCAAACAACTTCAACATTTACTTAGAATAGGAAATCAGAGAACAGAGAGAAGTAGGATTGTTGGGCCAAAATTATTGGGATTACTATGCTATTCTATTGCTGCTCACGATCTCATGACGTATCGTTTGACAAACAACATCGTCAGAGGACAATGCTTTGGATCGAAATCTTGGTCGAGGAAAAATGAAATTCAATGCCGAAATTTCAATAATGATTCCACCTTCAATAACTACGATGATGCCTTCCATACGAATCTGAACGTCAACTAAGTACCTATGTGCTTATATTTATTTTTCATTTACATGTTTTGCGCCTTAATTGTAACTACTTGGAAAATCAGACCTTCTAAGGAAAGAGTTTCTCACTTCCACACGTAACCGTTCAATATTCCCTAACACCACTACCCCAGCTCATTATCCACCCTTATAATTATTTCTCTAAGAATACGTTTTACACCAACTTGCAAGGAAAGATCTTGTTACCCAAGGGATAATCACAATAAATTAGCTAAAGAATAAACATTTTTCCACGAATAAAAGTTTTGAAAAAGAAAGAAATTTTGGCAAATTTATTTGAAGTCATTGGGTTAAAATTAGTGTGAGATATTTTGGATGCTAAAATTATTGACATAAAAATATCTTGAAAAGCATTGTAAAATCATACACTTTGAAAGAATTTTCAGATAATTTATTAATACTTCATTGTAGGACATAATAAACCAAAGCCTGAAAGGGCAACCAGAACAAAGGAACTGAATGGCTACTTTTGTCATTGCATCAAACAGTGCGAGAGCCATCTGGTATTTTTAATTGAAACTAACAAAATTAGACTAACTATTACCTTCCAAGCTAAAATTTAAACGATCAAACATTTCCTGTAATTCAGAAACTCGACGTTTCATTGGCAGCTCAAATGTACGCATTTTTCTAAATCTCTAGCACCACAGAAACATTATCCTCATTGTCAAATCCCACTTGACTTTGAAAAGCAACGGAATTAGCTCCGGATGCTGAGCTGTTACAAAATAAAACCAAATAGCAGTGACAGCTGGTGATACAATAACCACATCATGCATAAAATATCGGTAGTCCGTTTCTGTCCCGCGTCGGTGGTGTGCATACGTAACCACTGCCGTTCTTTTGTGTCACTGCACGCCGAGGAAACCATAGTTACTCTTATCATGTCCCGCTTACACCCTCAAAATACCGTTGTCACGAGCGCTTCATAGAGCTCTCCTCTACATAGGAATGTGGGAACAGCACTCCCATTTGCCATCCTGTGAGCTCATAAAAAAGCCTGGGACACGACCACATATCCGTCAACAATGGTGTCTAATGATCACAAAAAAGCAAACTCAGTGTAACTGATGACGTAATTACATTCCGATCAAAGAAACCAAGAAAAGAATTAAGAAGATATATTTCATTACGTTCAACATAAAAAATGGTAAAAATTATAGTATAGTATCAGGGTATAGGATTACAACAGCGCAATATTTTTTATTGAAAATAAGAAAGAATGTTTACGATAACAGGCGTAGCCTGGCGAAAATTCATTATCATAAATTCAAATTGACCAATAACTTTTTTACATAAAGTCAACACTATCTGACTTCCTAACATGAAAAATTTACATGTGTTATTATTTAAGCGTGAAGGACTTTAATGAAATTAGTTCTTCTTTTAGATATGCTGTGACTTCTGTTTAAACCATTGATTGGCTTGCTGCTGCAGATTCCCGCCCCACTCTCCACCAGCTACCGCATTTGCATGCCTCTTCTTTTAGATGAACTGCATAATTTGCCTGATGAATTCACTCATGAAATGCTATGCTTAGTGCCGAGTTATTTTCACAGCTCAGTAAATTTTAAAGGAGGGTATTTCTTTCTATATACCCTTTGAAATTTCACTGAGAACCACTTATAAATTATCTCAATCAGTTTTCTTTGTACAATGGTACAAAAATAAATTTGCCTTCCCAACACTAGTTATATTTTAAGTAGCATAAATATCCACGTTTAACCCATTTTTCCTACGTTTTAAAGAGTTTTTACATCTCTGCCCGCAACGAAAAAAATGCCTCCTGAGGATATTTTCAATCATGCATGCAAAACTTCATGTATTTCAAGAACTCTATTACTTCATTCACTACTTTAAGACTCATACATGCAAGCAGTTGGCCATTGCTAAAAGACAGTGTTGTTTACTCTCTGGTTAGAATTATGCAGCGTATTATAAAAATATTCTTTCAATAATGATGCTATGTTATTGGAGTTCCTGATTACGTTTTACTAACTCAACGGAATATATTTTTGTGCCAAATGAATGTAGCATCGCATGTTTTTGCTAAACTTTGCATATGCTGACCCATAGGTACATCAACCAGAATGACGTCCAGACGAGGGGCTAGAGAATTAAAGATACATTAGCAATTGCAGTAATTTGTATTTCATGTGACACAAAGAGGCTATGAGAACAAGCGCTTGGACTTTGAACCATCACTTAGATTGGATTATTGACTCCATATTTACTGGAAGAGAAGCAAACGACCAGGATTTTTTACCTTGAAACTTATGTTTCCTCATATAAATTTTTCAAGTACACAAAATGATCTCAGTTTTGAAGAGTCACTTCCATACGTTTCAGTTCAAGTAAACTTCAAAGGACTTCCAGCATATGGTGGGCGTTGAGAAACTATTACAAAAATTGTATTGCAATATATCGTATAATTTCACAGCAAGTATTTCAAAGAAGCTAATTTCTGTTCTCTTTCTATGCATAGTTAACTGATTTCCATCCCAATTTGTATTTTCTAGCAGAAACTAATATTGTTCCCACAAAGACCGATACAATGATGGATGGAAAATATGATGACAGAATGTATAGCCTATAAAAATGTGAGCGTGGAGTCCCTGACTTTAGTCTCTCTAATCAACCCGTAAATGACAATTTTCATTCCAAACTTCATAATCCAAAAGAGTTAAACCGCTATATTTGTGTCGGTATTCCATAAGGTCAATTATGAATCCGGGGCCATATGGTCTTCCAAAACACGCTTCATGAAACCGCGTATGCTGGGGTTATGTATTCAGATTGACCTGCCGAGGCTTTTGATTCCAGTAATCAGGCGACTGGAAGCAAGATGACTTCCATACATAAAACGGTATGACGTAAAATGTGATGAGGATATTTCCCAGTGCTTGAAATAAAAAAATTCTTTGCTAGTAGTTTTCATTTGATTTTAATAAATAAAAACGCGTTTTGATTTTGAAGCGTCATTATGAGGTCCATACCGTTTTCAACCGGAAGTCGGGACGAGTACAGCCCAAGCTGTATCATAGCGCTCAGGAGTCCATTCGATAGCCCATGAGAATAAAAGCAAAGAGGTAAACCAAAATCAGGTTTCTGGAACTGAATACTGATCGGGGACTACAATGCAAGAACTACAATAATGATTGGGGAAATGACAATCGTTTCAGCGTGAAATATCCATACTATCGGGTAACCACTCCTGGAAAACTGTTAGTCACCAATGTTTAATACAGCTAACAATGGTGATATCACCTTGGGCAATAATTTTTATACTGATATTTTGGGCTAATTGGTATTTTTTGACCAATATCAAACTTTAATCACTCAACTGATGAAAAGATGATACATAGTAGGGTAACGAACTCTTATTCGGGGAATGAATGAAGGGTAAACATGGCGTCGATATTAGCCAGAATTTATTGCAAGGCGCCAACGCAGTTTAAGAAGCCCAGTTTAACGTTCCATTTGACGAACTGAGAGCTAATTTTGATATGGTCCCAACAGCATTCTAGTAGGGATCTATGTCTACACTAATAAGTTCCGTCATTACCGGGATTTGAACCCTGGCCATTGACAAGTAAATGCATCCCGATCCACTCCAACTCCGATACTTAGGCCAGGTATCCTACAACATATATGGATTCATTTATTTTTTGGGACAAGAGTACATTACGAATTTTAATAACCCTTGTTAGGTACATAAATGAATCCACCAGTATCTATCACATCAACGTAAGAGAAAGGCCGCGTGTGATTTATTAATGTTCTCTTCCCACTCACGATGATGTCACGGAGACGGGTATTCAAAAATTAAGCGAAGATCTATTTTTATTTTCTCGTAGAGAGATAAAAATACGAGTTTTATTCCAGAAAGGTTAAAAACGTCACGTTTTTCCCGGATACCCATTAATCCCAGGGGTAATTTTTTAGCGAAAAAAATTGAGATTTTCTCGTACACCTCAGAAGTGCTTTACATCCCGCACTTTTTTCGAACCTCACGTTTCTCATCCTCAATTCACTTTTAACATTTTCCCAGTTCAATTTGTCCATCTGGCAGTATGAGAAATAAATAACGAAGAAAAGTCTTTGTCGCTTCCGTTTTGTTCAAGCATTATATGTAAAAAATAGTATTAAGGACATGCTCCCGAGGTTTTCTTCAGCAATTATAATTACTCCCCTTCTTCATTAAATTAATCGACGCATAACTCAGCACTACTTACCGCTGTAGAGGGAAAAAGAACGATCATTATTTGAGATCGTCGGGGAACGTGATGTTTGCCACAAGGTACTTTTCCGTATTCCCGCCGCAAAACTCCGCGGCTTCCACCCCACGCCAACCCCATCGGCCACCCTACCTCCACCCCCGACCACGCATCAACAAGCTATCCCTTAATTACGCTAACCAGAGCTTAATCACTCTCTCCATCTCTCTCCCTCCCCCCTGGTGCGAGCATGTCTTAATTTTATTATGCTCATTAATTTCAACCCCTCTCTCGCCTTACCCTACCATTCTATCCCATGGACGCTCTCCACCCCCATCAATTGCATTAATGGATGCTTTGATGTTTCCTTCTCACTCTTTCCCCGATTCGCCCTCTGTGTTGCTATCCCTGTCTCACTCCCTCACCACTCTAACTTCGTATGAAACGTACGCTCATAGTACCTGTCGCACATACCCGTATGATAATTGCAGATGTATTATTATCCATAGGCTAAGGTACCTAGGTTTTTGATACATTTTTAATACACTCCAAGAATATTTACTAGGGTGTCATAACTTGCTTACAACACGTATGCCGCAGGATTTTATGCGGGATAACACATCTTCTAGCAGTGAGTTCGAGTCACAGCTGATCGATAAAATCACCATTTATAGTAGAGCTATGATATTTCATGATCTAGGTCAATATACACCGTTTCAATAGGTTTATTTTATAAAGCACAACTAGTTTCAACGAATAGGCATCATCATCCGGTTTCTGAAGAATCCTTTTCGTTGAAACTGGTGGTACCATACAAAATACCACGGTGGGAAAATACCAAGAGCTCTCTTTAATAATCATGACTTTCCATGAAGTCACGCCTGAACTCACCGAGTTGTATTATTCATGATTAATAACAAACAGTGAGAAAAATGTTAGCCTATTAGAATGACCTTATTATATTACTGTTATATAACGACAGATTAGTTGTAGTAATAGAAAGAGGACAATAAGTCAATGGCTTTTTAACAGCGAAGCTGTTTTACTCAACACCATCGTAAAAGTAGAAATAAGCGTTTGCAGCACAACTCCAAAATAGTATAACGTAATGGTAGAATATAGTATCTTACATACCCTGGGAGTAAAAAATATAGATGTTTATGTACATGCTTGTATATTTTTTTACCTATCAACACCTTACGCCATAGAAGATATATGAACGACACAGCCGGAAAACTGGGGTATCGGTATTAAATTAAATTAACTTATTAATTTTAAAAATATCAAACATGGCAGGTTGCCAAACATGGAAAAAATTGCCATGACAATTAGGAAGCCTAGATAGCGTAGTGGTCTGCGCATTGGTTCGATAAAGTTCCGTGGTTCGATTCTCGGTCCAGGCCTAATTTTATTCCTCATGGCAATTTCTTCAATAATTAATGAGTAGAATTTTGTTGGTGGAACCTGCCGACCAGTTCCTGGAACTCAGCGGGGAATAGTGGGTATTCTGGATTACTGAGTATATTTGTAAACATTTCCATGTTTTTTCTTAGTTCAAAATGTAAGCATATGGTGAAATTATAACATTATAATAAAGACTATATTGCGCATTTACTTTATTTAAACGTTCAATTATTGTACACGGCTTGTTGTAAAGAAAGATGATGATAGTCATTCCGGTTACTCACGACGTAGGTTAACTTGCAAAAGGACGGGTGGAGAGGGACATTGCGTCGGCATTGACATACTTCTGCCAAAATATATTTCCTTCTCATTTTGTCACCGATTGAAATCATCACTATATCGATCCCTCTATTGATTCTCCAAATTTATTTATTTTACGCATACCATTTCAGTCTTGACCTGCATGTTAACTATTATCATTACCCATTGGGAGTTATTTCCCAATTTTTGATGGAACTCCTGTACACATCCAAAAAAATACAGCTAGTTTTGCATCATTTACTCACAAGAATGCTTGTCTCTACTTTCACATATACCTCATCGCATATTTCACACTATGATCATTTCAACTAAATCACGCTTATCATTCCAGTCGTATCGGCGTGAATGTCTATGTATTATTCAATAAATTCAAAATCAGACAAGATCATATTTGCTTTGAATATTCGGTGAAGTAAAAATATGCAAGCAATAAAACAACGTTGATGGGGTCAGTCAGTGATCGACATGATATTAAGGAAAATGATGAAGCGATCGATTTCAGAGGAAAGATTGAGTGTGGAATTTTTACCGCCACACGAAACAACAGATACTTAATACAAAAACCGAAAGAAAAAGGAGGGCTCAAAATTGGAAAAGCTAAATAAAAAAATAAAACTAAAATGTCAAGAGGATGACAAGAGAGGCATCTGGACCAAGAAAACCAGATTGAACTTCAAATGTGGCAAACAAGGAATTAATTGCAATATCATGTTGTATCAAACAGAAAACGACTTTTTAGCAAAAAATCAGTATGGATTTTGGAAAGGTGGGACAATTACACTTATAAAATTACAGAAACCAAAACTTTTATCCGGATATGGGCGATTTTTACGTCAATTGAGTTGGCTGGCTTGGCTTGTGATTAGACCTTAAACACCCATCAAAACATTTTTTACAGTTTTAAGTGAATAAAAAAAAGGCAGGATAAGTGAAGATAGAAGGTAAATCATTCAATAACTGAAGAAACGAGATTTTACAGAAATAAAGAGAGGCAGTGGCTAGCTGTTACCGAGAGATTAACTGAGGTAATCGAATCTTTACATAAACATGCCATAACCGGTAGATAATCAACAGCCAATCATAATTATTACCCACCTGTTTGGGAAGTTTTAAATAAATCATTGCCACGAACATATTACACTTGCTAGGGTTGTACTACTTCCTTACCTGACTTTCCCATTAGTTGAGAATACTCTTACCTTCTCTTCATGACATCCATACAGGACCATTCATCTCTTTAATCTTACCCTCTATTCGAGTTTTCTCCCTTTCAGAACGGCCTTCAGGATTCCATTCCCTTAATTACCTGTTCCATTTAACTACTCCAGTTTTCCTTAAGTAACCATCTCATCTCCTTCAAAATTCCAGGAGCATATTCTTTTGTCTTTTTTTCCATAAATTTCATTATTCTCAGTGTCAAGTCCTTTCACTTTAGGGCACCGCACTGAAGAGTGGCACGCACTTGACCAGCCTCCTCATAAGCCATTTAGTTAACCATTCTTGACTTCTTTCACTATAGATGTTTTCTATTGATGAACGCTTTCCATGGTTCATTCATTCGTCACATAGGTCTTTCTTAGATATTTAAGGTTCATTCGGAATTCATAAACTCAACATTATGATATCAACAGTTTCTTGCATCTGCCATACCAAGACTATTTAACAACTACATATACATACTACCCCAAGAGCCGCCTTTTGGGCGTGTGGCAGGGGGTGGTAGGTCACCAGCCGTATAAAGATGTAAAAGTTTTGTAGGTGAAATGGTGACATGTCTTTTGAGAGTGCAGTTGGAGGAGCTCAGTTTTTATTGTGGTCGCTTCTTGTGCGCGAAATGAACGAGTTTTGTACCTATCTGTTCGGCTGAGTATCTCTCTTATTTTATCACATGTCAGACCTAAACATGTAGTGAGGCGTCAAGATAATATTCTGTGTGTCACTCTGAAAAATATCAGTTCTGAATTTATCACGCAGCCTAAGCCTAGCGTGCAGCCTCCGAGTTTCTAGGGCCTCCCACCTTAATCCCACTAACAGTTGTGTAACAATATATGTTCGTTCGTAGTAGTTTTTAACGAAGCGCCCTACTTTCCTTTGTATTTTGTTAATTTTTTTGGTTAAATCTTTCATGACCAGGGTCCCAAATGTTCACGGTGTATTCGAGGTGTGGCCTAACCAAAGCAAAGTAGCATCTCTCTTTTACTTTTTCATCCGAGAACCTTCCTATTATACGCTTAACAAAACCTAGTTTCTTTAATGCTGTGTCGCATATGTTTTGTACGTGTTCCCCACGAATTATCTGACGTTATGGTAATTCCAAGATATTTCACTGTATTTGAAGAATTTATGTTTACTGCATATTTTATTATAGGGTTATTGAAGTGCATTCATAAACTGAGAAAGAAAATATTAGGGTTCCCAGGCTAGGTATACTGTATTTGTACAACCTATCTGACTTTGATGTCTTACTGTAATTCCGTAAGGCATGGAGTCTTTTTCCCTGACATGGGTATTAACCCGTTCATGGATAGAGATTGCTAAGACTGGAACAGAAAAATGTTGATCGGAGCAAGAGAGCATTTATATGTGTAACATGAGAGCAGAAAAAGTTTCTGAGAAATTGAAGGAAAACTAAATACAGGATTATTACACCAATTTCTTAAAGTTCATTGCAAATTACTGCAGAAATAGAAGTCAAAGTATTATAGTTTCATAAAAGTGGCACTGGAGTGAGAAGATGCCTGGAGGGAGAGAGAAGGAGGAAAAATGTGATAAATTAAAAAAATTATTCGCTGAGTGATTTGCAACTGTTGCTCCTCCATTTTGGTTCCCATACAAAAATACATACATACCAATCAAACCCTTCCCTTCCAGGGAAGGCACACTCACAAAGTTTCACTCACACACACATATATATATATATATATATATATATATATATATATATATATATATATATATATATATATATATATATATATATATATATATATATATATATATATAATTATACAACGAACTCTGCTTCAATAATTTCCTCCATACTCACCTATCCTTGCAAACCTCTTTTACTTCATTTACCCCCAGACACTGCTTCATACACGCCCTCCTGTTTTTAAGACTCCTAATATTCCTCCTCCTAATAATTTCCTCAACCACATTCAACCACAACTTTCTCGGCCTACCTCTACCTCCCACACCATTCATTCAACTCTTATGTATCTGTTTCGTTATTCTACTCTCGTCCATTCTCTCAACATGGTCAAACCAACGATGCACACTTCTTTCATATATGTCCATTACTGGAGCATCTAGCCCACATTCATGTATTACCCACTCATTCCTGACCCTATCCATCCTACTTTTGCCACAAACACTCCTCAGATAACTCATACCTACGGTGTTTAGTCTACTCTTATGTTTATCCTGACATACCAATGTTTCACTACCATATAACAAAGTGGGGAGAAGTACACTTATTTACACGGCAATTTTTCCTTCCTTAGACACGCACTCATTCCTTGATATGCTTCACATGCTACCTACCACTTTCCTTCCAGCATTCGCACATCTCTTTATCTCCTCATCTATCCGCCCATCTTTAGCAAACATCTTACCTAAATACACAAAATCATCCACTTGTTCAGTTACTTCACCATTCGTCCTCATTGTACAGTTATTCTCCCCATTCTCCGAAACTACAACTTCAGTCTTGCACGCATTTACCCTCAATTCCATTCTCCAATACCAATGCTGTGCTCCGCTAAGGCTGATTCCTGCGGTTGTACCAATCGGAAGTGTCTCTGGTGAGGACCACGCCATACAGTGGGAGGAGACCAAAATAATCAGCCGCACTCATGGTTATTGGGATCGCCTCGTTAAGGAAGCCATCGAGATTCGTCTGCAGCCGAGAAACATCAATAGAGACGCAGGTTTCCAACTGAGTAACACTTGGAAACCAATCGTGGCCACCATTAAATACGTCACGGAAGGCGGGAAAACTCGCAGACGCCACAGCCAATCAGGTGGAACCTGACCTGGGAGGACAGAGTATATATACCGGCCAAAATTGAGGAAACGGCATTCGGAAGCTGAACCCCCCCCCCTTGATGATGGAGTACAAGTCGTTCTCCGAAACACTGAGCCCCATGGACCTGCTCACCCGGTGGAAGACCCGAGAAACCTTTATCCATCAGATACGCTGGGAAAATCTGAGATCCTTCATCAATCTTAGCCTGTTATACCTACTTCCAAAACAGCTTTTAATTGCCTTTAAAATCGCTCTGCATCTTGCTAGCTTCATCCGCACGCATTCTTTCCTTGCTCTCTTTCACAATGATTTTGCATTCATACTTTTTCCTTCTGTAAATCTCACTTGCCTTAGTACCCTCTTCCGCAAATTTGGCAGCAATCGCATTCACGTACGCCTCTTTTTTTCCCTGACTGCAATTTTCACTTCTTCATTCCACCAAGCATCACCTTTCATTAATCCTACCACTCCTTCTTCTTTTACTTTTACAGCACATTCTCCAATCACTCCTTTTTAACACTCCCACGTATCATTGATATTCTCGTTTCTGATATAATCGTCCCATTTCTGTCTGCTTCAGAGATAGAACATCCTCAAGCATGCAAACATACTGCATTCCTACCTCACTGTCTAGCAACCGCTACACTTTTACTCTCAACTGCTTATGCGCTTAATTCTTCCTTAGCACCCCCTTTATGCCCAGATTAACTTTGGAGAGTACCAAATAGTGGTCTGTTCCACATTTAACACCCCTCATTACTCTCGTGTCCCACACTAACTCCCTCAATCTCTCATCATACACAACGAAATTATCATGCTTTTACAATCGCCCCTTAGCCAAGTATAAATGTGCATTCTCTTATGTTTAAACCATGTATTCGGTACAAACAGTCCTTTTTCCAAGCACACACCCACCAAGTTTTCACCAATATCATTCATTCGAGGGTCACCAAATGGCCCAACCACTCACTCAGATGCATTCCGCCTCACACCAACCCAGCCATTCCTGTTACCTAGCCCAATTATTCTCTCACCAGGGTCACACTCATTCAAAACCTCTCTCAGTTTTTCCCAAAACTCATCTTTCACACTGTCACTCTCTCCATCCTATGGTGCATAGCACGCCACAATCACAACTCTCTTAATACCTACTTTCATGCGAACCCAGAGCAATCTAGGGGATACTAACTCGTACTTCCTGGCTAGCAACTTAGCTCTCTCATTAAGAATGAGTCCCACACCTTGACTGCCATGTACATCATCGTCAACTTCTGATCACAGTGCCAGATCACCGCTATCTATAGTAAAAACATCCAGCCCCTGAGGCTTAGTTTCACATACACACAAAACATCCATTCGTCACACTTTCATTTCATTCAACAACTCATGCTCCTTTCCATATACTCCTCTCACATTCCAAGTACCGATAGACCAGTCCGTATCGCCGAGTCCGAATCTTGATGGGCCAACCTTATTCAGCTTCCGCCGCCCATCGTGGCTTCAGCTGTCCGAGGCAACATTTTGACGCTTAGCAGCAAGTTGTAATAGAGTATGCAAGGTTACCAGCCTTCGCAGTACCCGCACCACGTGCAGCTTTCTCTGCTAACGGTTACGTCGATAAACCGGTTAGTTTTGGCACATTTTCGCCAGTATATCACAAGAGAAACCAAAATATAGTAATACCCTAGGTCCGGTTTCACCATTCTACTCAAGCTAGGATCCCTTCTGAATGAACTACCTTGAGAGCCAGAATACCGTTGCCCGCGACCCACCACTAGTAGGTATATGCAGTGCACTAACACACCGGGTCATTTGGTATCCATAATGCATAATAGTGGTAAATTGTCAACTTGCAGCCTCAAAAAAATTTAAGTTATCAATTTCTTTCCATTATGTATTCATCATTTGTTCGCCACTTAGTTGAGCCATATTTAGTATGAAATTTGGTTAGCTAAACGGATGATAGCTAAAGCAGAACAAATTAAAATTCCCTCCTTTTCCATTTCATTTTCAGATATCATTAAATGTTAACTTCGCCGCTAAAGAAAACACCTCCTCGTTTGATATTACCCATGTTACAATACAACCTTAAGGAAATGCTCCTTCACTGAAATATATGCATTACTTCACTCTTCATGGCATTTATTTTTATAGCCACAACAAATTTAATAATGTCCATGGATGCAATATATTTCATACAATAATTATAATTAAACGACCGACACTAATGAATTCATTACGAAGGCCATAATCAAATTGCGTCATCACTAGAGAGTTAACAATTAAAAATGTCCATTAAATTTTGAAACATTACATGATTTCTTGACTGGTCCGATTTGTACTTATAATTATATATGTAGACGTAATACGGCAGGGAAAATCAACGAAGTACATTAATTCATACTGACATAAAGAGGCCTATAAGTGTTTCCTTCACTGCGTGTAAAGTTTCATACTCTACGTTTGATACGTAATGAATTTGTGGAATACAGAATTCCCAAAATGAAAGACCGGAGAAAGCAAAAACAGGAAAAACACTAAAATTTTAAAGATCCGATAATTTTTTTCTCGGCTTGAACAGGAAATGTGAATCGGAGAAAGAACAATATCATTCCAAAATATTAATAAAACAAAAACTTTCAGTCTGCGAATTCTTTTTACCACGGTTTGATAGAGTCATTGCTTGGATAACCAATAAGTGGCTGCTCCAATTGAAATAGGGATTGAATTTTAACTCAGAGCAGAGGAGGTTTAAACTCGTTTTTCCCTCAGCTTAAGTTAGCAGCCAAGTAAATGACCCAAAAGATAATGGAAGACAAAATAATAGAACTCTGATGCTTTATGCGTATTAAACTCGCTTAATTTTAAAGATGATACATTATATCCATTAATTAGCTCAATCCCAGCCAATTCAATTCCTTTTTGAGTATCACGGCAAGCATCTAGCAACGAAAGTAAATATTTGAGGAAATTATTATATTCTCTTATTATATAGACTTAATCTGTATCTTAATGGTAAAAAATTAATTACCTAATTAAATTTAAATGAAGTACCTAAATTATAAGAAAATAGCTCATGAAAAACGATCGTTCCTATTTTGGTAGTAAAAAAACAAGTATGCCACTTCAATTGTCTTTCATTAAAAATATCGACCGAAGACCAAAGTACCTGAGAACAATAATAATAAAAGGGCACTGCCATCATACATATAGGTATGCCGAGGTGAACAAATTATGAATTTATGTAAAAATATTTTTGCTTAAAAAGTATTATTAATGGAAATTTTTTTAACAGAGTATTGGAGCATCGGTTACGGCCGAAATGCAGCCCATACAGCATTTCGGCGATAGACTTAAGATAAAATGATCAATGGAGACAAAACTAGATACTCTTTATTGCTGAGGTACTTAACACTCATCTTCATAAATCATGTAAAAGATTAAGTTATCATTCATCGTCATGTAATTAAATCCTTCTGTGTAGAGCATTGTACGCAAAACTCATGCCATTTCTAATTTATTGTTTTTTATGATTAATCACCTAACACTAGAAGGATTTAGCCTTCAATTTGCAGTACAAAAACATAGCATACAGTGAAGTATATCACCTGTCACACAATGGAAATTCGCTTTTAATTTAAATAAATTAACACTGTAGAGGTAATAGGTAGATAGTACATACCTATAAATCAATAAAATTAAATTAAACGCTTGAAAACTGAGTTAAGAATCTCATAATAAAAGATTTTTACATCAAATCTAGTTGGAACTGAAATTAAAGGCATGAAATAAATTCCACTGGACACAATAGCACGAAAATTATATTTTCAAGTGTATAGAGACATTAACAGTCATTCATGACAGATAGAACATCAACGCAAGAAATTCAGAAGTGACAGAAATATGATTGAAATTCTCTAGACTCCAAAACATCACGGACACCCACGTTATATTTTAATATCTCTCAGCAGCCGCTCACCCTTCCTACATCAATCAGGCACGCTAACAACTTTATTTCCTGGCACAAAATGATCGGCATTCATCATAATGGATAGGGTGAGCAACAGCTGGATATCACATATTTTTCGGCAGAGAATGTAAACGAAATTCCCCCTTATTTTCCGTCCCGAAGGAAGAAGGATTACATTCAGCTTGAAGGGTATGAAGGCGAAGAGGCTGCCAAGGGGATAGCAAAGAGGGGACTATAGGGAGCGAGGAGAGGAGAAGGGAGGAGAGAAAGGGCCAAAAAATATGTTATCCATTTAATTCCGCCCATGAAAGGAAAATGGCGTTAAAATTTTAATCTCGCGTATTACCCTCTCTCCTTCAAAACTGCCTTAATTTGCGCGTAGACGCTTCGGGGAGGAAAAAAGTATATATTTAATAAAAAATTGTATGTTTTTCACGAGTTAGTCACCAGTTCACTCTTGCCTCGCTCCTTTTCCTCCTCCCTTCAATTCCGCCAGCCAGCGGTGGTTCCCTCTGGAAGTCTCCTTTCTCTCCCTTAAAATCTTCTCGCAATATTTACCTTGCCACTCCTTTCCGACTCGCTTCACCCAAAAGAGGATGTCTCTCCCGTGCCCGCAAAATCTCGCCTCCCTACACCCTCCAATTCTCAACCCCCTCCCCAATGCCTCTCTTAACTAACGTCCTCCCCCGCACCCCCTCCACCTTCTATCCAGCCCCACCCACCGCTCGACCGACTCGCGGCAATCTCCCCTCTATCCTCCCATTCCCATCCATTGCTTTCTTCTTCAGCTCCCATTTCCACATTCTCTCCTCTTCATTTCTGCCTCAATTTCCTCTCTCCCTCACTTTCTTCTTTTTAATCTCCCACTTTGACACCTGTCCGCTTTCCCTTTCCTGTGTGCCTTAGCTGCCCTTCTCGCTCTTTCTGTCGGCCACTTTCTCACTCTTCCAGTCATTTGCTACGTCACCCGGCCACCATATCACCTTCTCTCGAAAGCTTCATCTCCCGACCATACAATCCTCTCCTTATTAAAAAACTTTTATTGGAACTTTATTTTTAGGGTGTGAGTGAGTATGGATGGATGGGAATTCATCACTTCTTCTTTAACTATTTTTCAAGTGGTGCTCCGTTCCCTTTCACACTAATAGTTTGCACTCCGCAGCATCTCAAAATCTAGATGACTTACGTTGCAAATCTCACCCGTAGCCATTAGTAGAAGTCCTGAAAGTTTAACGCGCCTCCGAGGAGCTCGGTGACTAAGAGAAAGTGAGAATGAGCTGGATGATGGGCCTAACGCAAAATACAAGTGTTGAAGCACGTGACCTGGTTAAAAATTGCGATACCACTAAATGATTAACTCATTGTCAGCAACTCAAATCTAAAGAATGTCTGAATCCTGCTATTCATTCTATTAACCATTTACCTTACCACTAACCGCTTAGTTTACGCTTCTTTTTCTAGTTAATTACAATTTCTTTGTTTTCATATGATTTCTGAGTCTAATTGACACTTTAAAATTTTCTCAATGAAATTTTTTTCATTGCTTTTAATCTAAGTCATTCAGCTGCCATTTCTATTCAATATTCGCTTCCATTATAGGAAGACTTACACTCAATTAAGAGATCATTATGTAAAAGATTTGGATAGAATTGCAGTGAAAACGTCTAATTACACGCTTCTAAATTGCTTCCTATTTTGATCTTTGCTCATTTCTTGTTATCATGTTACCGATGATGAAATATGAGAATTCTACATCTTTTTCTCAAGAAGTTCTGCTAACAATTTTTTATTGAAATTTTTCCGTTGACCTAATTAATAATTAATGGCCATATTAATTCTAACAAAACCTAAAGAAAACAAAATAACAGAATATTAAAGCGCTATGAGCAAGGCGGAGAAAATATAATTCACTCGAAATACAAAATATAGGTAAGTAAAAGTACCATAGCAGGTTTCTGTTTCGGAAAAAATGTTCAACAGAAGTGCATCACAAGTTCTGGCACTCGAAAGCTCGTAATGAAAGAATAGATTCAAGAGAGATTCAACAAAATCAATTAGAATTTTTCAACAGATCATAATGGAGCTGATGCGTGCAAATTTAATATTAACTAGAATAAGGAAGTCATATCTCCATTATCATTAAGAAATGTATCACAGTTCCCTACTTATGTGTTCATCATATATTTTGGGGAAATTTGAAGTAAGTAAGCACTAAAAATTCGAGGAGTTCCACTTAATTGAAACCTATCTTAAATGAAAAACGTTTTAATTGTTTAGTACAATTAGGCTAACTAAACTTCACGGAAAGTTCAAGTTGTGTAAGTTAAAATAGGCAATTTGAAGTATTTATGATATTTATATTGTAATATGTTTACTTAGTTGGGAACGGTAAAACGTCCTAAGCAATTTTCAAAACGGGAGAGCATTCTGCCAAGTAAATATTGGACTAAGAGTAAGTTCCTTCGACTTTGGAGCTCAACTAGAGACTATTTATTTCTCAGCCATTATCTACTACCGTACTCCGTTACCGAGAAATTATCTTCTGGATCACCTCCACGCTCATAATCTGCCAAGTCTAGTATACTCTCCCTTTATTCCTCTCAAGAGTTCTCTCTAATAGCACTCTTGCACCACGATCATTTTAAATGACTTACAATGCAATCCGCGTAGAAATACGCTGCAAAAACCTGGTTTGTTTCCAAGAATCGTTGTCCAGTTTTTGCTCATCTTTATGAAATGGTACATGCATTGCAAATTAGTTTGATCATTTTTTCCTTTGATTTCCTTGTCCTTATTTCAACCTGAAACTACTCCTATGCTTACTATCGTTTGTTTCACCCTTTTAGAGAACAAGCTCTACGCAGGCAATTGCTAACAACTTATGCTGCACCTATCTAAGCAAAGTCTCCACATCCGTTTTATTTCCAAACACGTTTCACATCCTGTCCTTTAGTGTGTGGACACAGCAGATAGTACGAACGGAAACATCCCTATTTAGGGCCCAAAATTACAGCAAGAAGATCCATTGCGTTCCCCCAGCCGGACGAAAAGCTGAAATTACTTTTCGTAGCAGCAAAGTGAACAAGGACCAAACCCCGAAAGGAATTTTACCCCGCATTGTTTAAAATAAAAATAAACGCTCCTCGACTTTGGCTATTTTTCATTGCCCCACCTCACGCTCTCTCTTCTTTCTATTTCGTCATTAAAGGCCCTCGTGCTCCCTTCCCATAATTCTCATTTCTCTGGGTCCCCTTTCCTGGCTGCTGTGCCGCTCTTGAGAGTCACATCCAACCCCTCATTATTGCCTCTCTCTCTCTCTGACTTCCACTTTCACTTCCCACAACCCTTCTCCTCATCACACTGCTCCCTTTCACTCTCTCTTACGCCGCTTAAATACTCTCCCTCACTCCTCTCTAAGTTTCTCCGAGCAACTATTTCCCACCCGTTACAAAGGAAGAACTGCGACGATGGGCCCTTCACCACCTTGCTTTAATCATGGAGTTATATACAGATATAAACAGTACAATTATAGCAACTATAACCATGAAAATATAATATTTCTTATCATAAGTATTAACTGATGACAAAGGTGCAACTGTTAATGAATCATAATATAAGGCTTTCGCCGACTTTTCGGCCATTTATTTTACTTCATTAGTGCTGAAAGTTATTCCTGAATAGAAAGAAAAGTACAGAGCAATTCCTTTATAATGATAAGACAATTTCAGAAGCAACTCTAAGCTCCAAAAAAAATAATAATATCCAAAACGTGGGAAAATGTGTAATAATATGATTAATAAATGATTTCTTATGTCTCTACATAAAAACGTTATTGATAAAAAAAGTTCAAGATAAGAATCATCAAAGAATATACTTTGGTTCCTTTTGCACTTAATGCACTCAAAAGAGTGCATTCTACTTTTTTAAATTCATTTTCTATTGCATTCTAAAAGTTCCGATTCCTGTCCACCGTGCAGCGCTCTTAAATTCAAATCGAGAAAATATCTCATGATTTTTCGGCACATGCTGTTGACATTGTTGACCCCAATTATGGAGAATGAAGGACTCTGGTAGCTTAATGACTCCTGGAGTCCATCAGATTCCAGATGAAGCAGCAGCCGCCAGAATAAAAGGGCATCAGAGGCTCTTTATGCTTTCCCAACCTGAAAAATCCGCAGTCGCGGAACACAGCATTACCCTTGGCCATGCCATTAATTGGGATGAGATAAAAGTTGTGAACCGAAAAAATAGAAATTGGGAAATACTGAACCTTGTAGGCACTAAGATACAATTAGAAGAGAAAAACCTTCTAGCGTATCTGAGAAAAAAGAAAAAGACGAGAAGCAACAAACCAATTAAAGGGAACTTTGCCCAAGGCATTAGGGACATATGCTCGCTATTAGACAATATTATTACTCCAATTAACCCTATGGGCCATTTTTCAAACAAGAAATTCTACAGTCAAGGGAATGTACAACTCATCCATTGGCAGCGATGTAGGAAATGACACCGTTAAATACACGAATTACCCATGTTAACTTGATTGGGAACATTTTAAGTGCAGTTGCGAATTAAATAACGTCAATAATCGAATGCTAGACTTTGCCAGTACGTTGATTATCATCAAAGGTGTTTATCTACATCTACATAATACCCTGCGAGCTGACCCATGGGCGTGTGGCAGGGAATGTTAGGTCACCAGCCCTGTAGAGGCTTTTGGAGATAAAATGGTGACATGTATAATGGGAGTGTATTTAGTGGAGCTCAACTTTTATTGTGGTCACTTACTGTTCGCGGAGTTTTTGTACCTACCTGTTCGGAAGTTCTTATTTTATCGCATCTGTCACACCTAAAGATGTAATGAGGAGTCATGATAATATTATCCATACCGCTCTGAAAAATATTAGTTCTGAATTTCTCAAGCAACTTAAGCCTAGCGCGTAGCTTCCGAGTCTCTAGGAGCTCCCACTTTAATCGCTCTAAACATTGTGAGACACTATATGTACGCTCGTGCCAGTTTTTAACAAAATGCGCTGCTTTTCTTTGTATTTTATTAATTTTTTTGGTTAAATCTTTATGGCCAGGGTCCCAAATGCTCGCGGCGTATTCGAGGTGTGGTCTAACCAGAGCGAAGTAACATCTCTTTTTGGCTTTTCCATCCGAGGACCTTCCTATTATACGTTTAACAAAACCTAGTTTCTTTAATGCTGATAATAAGAAATGTTTAATAATAGATAAGTACAAGATTTTAATTACTCGATGACAAAAAATTACGTTATAATGCATGTAGCACTACTTACAAGTTTGTTTACTCCTCCAAAATAAACTACATTGGCTGTAAAAATTTCATACCTGCAGATTGCTACCAACCGATAGGCTGTCTAACGTTTCATCCGCGAACAATACCCATTCATCGTCATTCGTGGGTATTGATGAGCTCTGCTCTAACCATAACACCTTGAGAGGAAAGCTCCAATTAGCCCAAGTACTCAACCTGTACATTTTCACCAATTTTAGACGTGAGTCTTTTGTGCCTCGCTTATTTTATGGCATAAACTTCCAGTTCACTCGGCCAGACTCAATACCCAACATAAGCCCACAACGTTCCAAGGCTTCTCAATGTGTTCGAGCAGCATATTCATTGTTTTGAAATTGCCGATTCTGAGTAAGTATGAAAGTGATGGCACATATGTCGCTCGGTTTTTAAATTTGCCCCGAACTTCTTAAAAAATAGGCAGGAAATCACTGAAATATTCAATAAGGGACGAATACGAATAAGCTTCATCATAACCTCAGCCTTAGGTCACGGAATTAAAACCACACACGCAGCGCAATTAGCCATGTCCCTCAGACCGGTCTGAGGCTTTGACCAAATTAATATTTTTTTAATGCACTAGTGATCACTCACTCGATTGTCACATATGGTGGGCACCATCAGTTACCAAGGTCAATAACATTCCACATTCTTTAAGTGTTTTCCAGGCAACCACTCCAGTATTGATTTGAGGATCATGATTGATTTGAAAGAATTTAAATAGCGTTACTCAAATTTTCAGACGTGACGTGGAAAAGCTTTACACTAAGGTGATGATTTACTTTGATAATGGTACATATGAGCTGAAAAAATGTTCGGTGGTGAGTTAAATAAAAAGGTGGAGTGTGACGCAGTAATAATACAAGACCGAAAGAGCATTTAGGGAAGAGGGTCGATTCCCAAAACGTCACGATAAATATCGCATTAGAAAATTAAAGATAATTGCGCGATTCAGTCGAAGTATGATATTTAGTGCAATAATTTAAACATGCTGGCACGATGAGATAACTCAATAATGCTGAACTGACAAAAATACGTGATTACACAACTATTTTCACATAAGATCATTTTTACGGCGTTTGGGAATTGAAGTTATTGCTATGAATTGCTTTAATCAAACATAGGAGTATAGTAATAATATTTTTTTAAAAAGATACACACAAAAGGCTGATCAACGAAGTAAGTTAATCGTTTGATTTCATATTTCTCAAGTATATTAAAGAAAATATTTAAAAAAATTGAAATGAAGGAACGAGAATTATTTAAAATACATTTCAAAGGATCATTTACAGATAAAAGTAGAGATTAACCTCTTTCCTATCTTTATTGCGTTTATATTTATATTTGGCAGTAACAGGGCAAGAAAGCATGTCGGCTGTGTTAAAAAACGCTGAAAAATAAGTTTGGACATGTGCCTACAAGGAAAAAGCCATCCACGACACATACATCAATTCCCACCTGAAAGCAAAAATTTAACATAGCTGGACTCATTTCAAATTAAGAGGGGTAAGATTCAGAAACTGAGTTTTATCAAGTGTCTATTAGGATGATCTTTAGATATAAAAAAAATGAGAGAAGCCATTCAACTCTAGTGATGCTACATCTCCAATAAGCCACGAGCATTTGTGACTCTTCACAGAGAGATTTAATTTGTGACTGTCACAGGCGGACAGAGGGGTTTTCACTACATGTCTTCTGACATTATAGACGAGAAAAAAAATTAGCCTTGGCTGACTGATGGGTACGTGACTTCATTTTTCTAAAGATCATTGAGGATTCAAAACACAAACAGAGAGACACCCTAACATAACCCGTGAACACACGTCAAATTTGTCCTCTCTCTATCCCCATCACTTCTTCCCCTACCCTCTAACACGGTAATGCGTAGATTTAGACGCATTTGAATCCATATGCCACGCCCTGAAGGCTGAGTAACCAAACGTTCCGAGCACGTTAAATAAATGCTACCTTTATTTGAAATTTAACAGGACGCAAAGAAGCCTTTAATTTTTATAAAATTGGTTGCATTATTGAGTTTTAGCGTGTAAATTATCTTCATTTATACCTTCCTAACATTTTGTACAAATAATCCACTAACCTTTTCGCAGAAATTATATTAACTCATCAAACTACAGTATAAATATACTGCTGAGAATAACTAAACTTAGTACTATTAAATTGCACGCTGTGCTTCACTTCATTTTGTCTATCTTGGTATGTTTTTTTGTGTTTTGAATTTACTTCCTGTTTATTGAATACAATTTTTCAGCAAAATCACGAATCATATTTTTTAATCAAATAGATAAATTTCAATCATACAATGAAATAAAATGCTTCATCTAGTTGCCGGGATAAAATCTTTCTGTAGCCTATTTTACTTTCTGCTTTCTTTGATGGCACCTAAGATTACCGTTCTCTCTCATTCTTCCTCGTGTACACCCAAAAATTCCCCATTGCCCACTCCCCTTAATGTCTGTCCCCAATTAGACTATGAATCACGAATGGTATCCACCAAGAAAACATTTTTTCAAATTCTCAGAAAAATTAGCGTCAATAAGCTACAAAGTCAAAGGATAAGGATAGCTTTCTCATGGAACTGGCACAAAAGATAAGGGTTTAAAGAAAGAATAATTCAAGTTGTTAGGTAAGATAACATTAAAATAAGAGTATGAAATGAAATTGACTGCCGGGTTAAAAAATAAATGAATGACTTAACTTATTTGCAAGAATTAGTCATGATTGCAGAAAGAAGGAAATATGAAGACATTGCGGTGCACTAACCTGGACCTTCATCGGAGAATTAAACATTCATTATGTCAGTGAATGAATAATTATAAGTTTAAAACTGAAGTAAAGGAATCCAAATCATTTACATACTTGCATGTAGCCTCTATCCACGATACCAGACCTAGTATTTTCACTGGATTCCAACTCGACGCGGCGACAATGTGATGTAAAAGATCACTTCAAACGTATACCGTAAATACATTTGATAAACTAAATTGCTAAGTAAAAATCTCACCTTATCTCTATATCTTTCATTTCTCAAAGATTCAAATCTAACAATTTCTTCCTTAGCATGTAAAATAGCTGGGAGACGATTAACTCCTTGTAACCTTCGAATCTCAATCGAAAATATATCACTTAGGTAATCATTGCAGGACCTGAGTATTGATTACAATAATGTATTTAGTTTTAGTGGGATGAATCCAATCTCCCATACAGGCACACAAGAATACCAAGAGATGGAATACTGTTGGAGTTATTGTACCTATCTCATTTGCTGACGAGATACAGATGAAAAGTTTAATCTCAGTTAAGATATACACCTCGAATATTTCATTATTATATTAATTGTCTGTTGAGCCTCCAGAAACTACACTTACATCTCGGTAATTACATTTTACCGTATAGTTTCCGCCTCCCTTACGCTCAGCGCCCTAAATAAAGTTATTCTCTGCGCAAAATGAAGTCCCCTAAAGCAAAATAAATTTCAATTCGAGTTCAATCTAATCAACATACACACCACCTCTGACCATCTTCCTCCCAATTTTCTTTCCACAGAACTTTTCGAAGCTCAGCGTAATTTTTTCCGGAGAGAATGTCTCCCGAGGGAAATATTTTTTTCTTATTCGACGATTCCTTCAGTGTCTGCGGCCTTTTCTCGGGTAAAAACTTCTCCCTCTCTAAATTAAAACCGAACCTGTCAACCTTCAGAAATAAGTCTCGTGGCAGAAGGAATTTTTCGAATTAAACACCTTAGATGACCTATCCCTCATTTCCGTCTCAGTTTGTCAAAGAACAAAAAAAGTTTTTCTTTTCATTTTGACAGTAAATAGAATTCCTAAAGAACATAAAAACTAGAAACTATAAAAAATTATATAAAAAATTCTATGGTTTTCTTTGTAATCTTGAAATAAATTAGGCAAAAGATTCAAGATTCAAGACAAAATACCATTTGTCTCTCCTTACTGATGCTCCCCTATTAGTAGTACCTGGAGATCCAGTTGGGTGACTATTTCACCCTCAGAATATTTTACCGGGAAGTGTGGTATCATTTCATATGCTTATTGAATGTAGATTAAATGCAGAACTGCATCTTCTAGGCAGACTAATCTAGTAGTTTTTCGTTGCCTTCCATATTGCAGTGAATTTCCGGTCGATTCCGTAAATTCCACTTCCCCCGATGCGGAGACAGTTGATACTGGACCGACCTATTTTTTCTGAGCTATCAACGTCTTCTGCGACTGTTGTCTCTAAGTGGTGAGTCATTTTGCGTAGGAAGTTGAACAGGCTGCCACTGGTTCGCCCCAACCTTTAGTAGTTTTACTTACAAAATACATTTGAACCATACATTTTGGAAACAATTATAGTAAAATTAATCCTGATTTCCTTTGTACTTTTACACATTTAAAATAATGCCTAAGCCATAGAAATTTACTGGAACACAGAAATTCATACATAGTAATACTTTCTTATTCGTTTGCCAGTGCTACAAACAATTTGGCCTGAAGTTCTGATTGCCACAAAACTATATTCTATGGTGTTCGATTTCTCACAACAAATGTTTAAAGAGGCAAATATATAGCACACCACCTTTGAAAATATTTAATTTAATATTAAATAATAAAATAATAAAAGAAATTTAATACAAGTTGTCTATGGTTATTATTGAAAAAAATATTCTCTCAGGCACACAAAAACGCATAATTTTCAGAAGGTTTTAAGAACTTTTATAAGATTTTCCATGCTATATAACTTTAAGGTTAGAATAAAAGCACAACACGATTCAAAGAATAAAAATTGGTAACATGACGGCATAGTGAAACCAATGTGTGAATGCAGGCGGAAATATTAAATTAATAACTATAATAAAGTCATTGCTTACAAAGAAAATATTACAGTCTCCACAAGTAATAAGACTAAATTTCTCAACAATGGTAATGAAATATTTAAATCCTAATTCAATATTTGACGATTGAAGGTGTTAATCGTTCTGCTCCAATTAACAATCATCTCTTAGCATTTGATTATATCATCAAAAAAATTTAAGGAATTTGAGTAAATAGACTGTTTTTACCTCAGCCAAATCTACCTAATTTTCAACAGCAATTTCTTTCCACTTTCCTTTTCTTGCAGTGCTCTGCTAATTAGCAAAGCATTAATAATAGTTGATTTGAGAAAGACATTTTATGGCCGCGGTACTTCAGGATATCGGGATTGAACTATCTCCTGCGAGTGCTAAATTTCATTCAAAGATAAGCACTCCGGGCTCAGCAAATGACTCTTAATTGCCTGACTTTCCACTCCAATTCCATTAATTGGCCAATAGGCATACCGAAAAAAACTCACCTAAATTGTTTATCGAGAAGATCCAGAAAATGCTCGGTAACTCCAAAATTGGCCACACCCTAATTGGGAGAACACATACACACATTAAATAATAATGACTTTTCCCGACCACGGCCGCCATAAAATATTTCCCCTTCGCAACACACTTAGACGAAAAGTAGTACACCAGCTACCGTCCCCATCCCAGTTATGCGCTTTATTCAACTTCTCTCTTCAAATTTAAAATTCTCTCTCCAGCCAAAAATCGCCCCCTCAGCATTTCACCCTTTACCTTCCTACGGTGGCGATTTGCTTTGAAGCATTTATGCAGATTTTATTCAGCGCTCTCCTTCCGTTGCAAATGGCCCACTTGCATTTTTAACTATCCATTTAGTTCTTTTTCTTTCCTCCCTCTCTCACCCTATCTCACCGTATCCGACCACCAAATAAGTACTTCATCCAAAGCAGCATTCTTTTCCCCCGCACCCAACTCCTGTGCATTTACTACCCCTCCCTGACTTTTCTCCAGATTTACACTCACGAAAAAACGGCGTTTGCGAATACGGGCACTGGAAATTGTTTTTGAGTGGTCAATGCATTTCCGTTTTGCTTCCTGAATACGTGCCTTGGAGGGCGTTATGTATGAGTAACTCGAGAATAGCCAACTCAGAAGCCTGCGACCAGTCATATATCATACTATCGTGCACATCTTACATCCGATCAAAGCCGAATATTCCATAAATTATCGCCTTCCCAATAGAAGCACAGTTCGTTTTTCTGGCCGAAGATAAGTTATACATCCTTTTAGTACATGTTTTTTTCCTAATTTTTGGAATATGACCAATTTTATTAGAACAAACATTCGGGTCCTTGTGAAGATAAAAACTCCAAACTACATATGCAAGAATTATTCTCAGGTTCTCTAAAACCCGAGAAGAATTCTAGCGCATAGCTTCCTAGGAAAGCACAAGATATTGCTCTAATCATTTGCATTGGTCGTTCAACCCAAGATTGGTCGACTGCAGGCCTACATCCTCCCCTATATATAATACCTGTTACTTGTTGGTAGCTCTTTTAATGCACTTGACTCATAATTTGGCCCGTGCAATAACTCCTACGAGAACTTGCTCTATTAAAAAATATAGGAGAGAAAATTTAGTACTTAGTATTCCATTTTAATGCGTTCAAAATTTAAGAATACATACTCATTAAATTATTATTCAAACTGGATTTTATATTGTGCAGCGCTTTTGTCTGCCACTCCTCCGTTGCGATAATGCAAGACGTTCTTTTTTAAACCCAACTCACATAAAACTTTCAATTCGTTATCGCAACCCTCACATATCTCCCGAACCTTAAAGTAATAAGCCATTTCAGATTGAGAACAAAAGTGAACATAAGAAGCTTGTTTAATCAAGCTCTATTGTATAATGATAAAACGTATAGAAAATATACAATACACTTAATATCACACAATGAAGAAGTGCTGAACTTGTGTTAGGGAAAACCCTGCGATATTAGTTTCAAATGCACTAAAAAATAACACACGATTTGATTTATAATGACTTGCATCACTATTTATTCTAGTAAAAAATTTTCCAAGTTTAAACATCAATTTTTTCATGAAATACCTTTGAAGTAAATATATTAAATGAATTAATTAAGACCCCGCATTCTCCTTAGAAAATAACGAAAAAGTGGTTGTTCCTTGCGCTCCAATTCTTTATCACATAATATTATGGCTTTACGTCTTTGAAATCATGAGGAAAATGTATTTCAGCTGGGTATTTCATCTCATCTCCGGTAGGTCGTAGAATGTTCTTAAATGAATCAGCATTAGGTGTAATTCTAGGGTGGGCTAGTTTTCCACAATTTTCCCGTAGAAAAATGTAAAACACGGAAAAAGTGCTCACAATCACGGACATTACAGAATTTTTTTCTAATCGGATAGCATTTTTTGGGAGAATTTATGCCTCAAAATTTTGAAATATTGACTGAAAACACCCAAATTGTCATTTACTTTAGTTTGGTTATAGTTACCATATTTTTCAGTCAGAAAATGTAATATGCAATAAAAACTGACATTTAAGCCTCAAATGCCAGTGATATGTTCCTGGGGGGGGGCAGATTTGCCTCATCTGGGGCCAGAGAGGGGTTAAAATTTAGCAAATTTTAGCAGTTTTTTGCTACTCATCGTCATAGTCTTTTACAAAATTTTACAAAAAAACCATCGTTTTTCAGTGCGATGTAAGCGCTCGTCGTGAAAAAAGTGACGTTATTATAGTCTCAAATATATATTGTGCTTCGTAAATTACTGAAAACTATTTCAGTAACAATTAAGTCTTTTGCACCATCCGATTTGTAATATTAGCTATTTGTATGTGAACACTGCTTTAGTTTTAAAAAATCCTAGAGTAGTGATCTATATTGCTGGAAGAAATCTTGAAATGACTCCTTGACTTAAAATGACTTGAAATGAAATGAAAAAAATGCCTCTGGGTAAATTCCGCACAATCCTTCATATAAGTAACTTTTATTCTTCAAACTAAAAATAAAAATGCAGTCAATATACTGAGTGTAATTTTGTTCGACATAATACATGTACGTTCATTTTTCTTTAGCCAGCCTATAGAAGTTAAATTATTTTATATTTTCTGTTTGAATATTTGATATTTTAATCACCCAAAGATGTCAAGAGGATTTCAATTACTTTGTAACTTTAACAATACAAATATGACCGACGCTTTGATATGATATTATTATGATCTTTTCCAAGCTGCTTGACGCATATCTCGTAACTTCGTTACCGGAGAAAAGTATTCAAAAATACATCGAAGCAAAAGTTATTAAATAAATTGTTTTGGCACATTCGAAAACAGTAATTATGATGATTGTATTCCGGAGTCCTCAGGATTGAAACCTTAACTATGATATAGCCGTTGCATTAATTACAGCTGCTTTGTAGTTGTTCCTTCGACATAATAGCCTAGTTTTGCCATTAATGCGTATGAGTAAGTCTTTGTGCCATCGTTACTTTGAATAAGTGGTTTTCCAACGACATGGATATAATCCATTACTACACTTTACTTACCGTCCTACCTCAGATATCGCAATCGCAAGTTAACCCATGTTCGATATATCCTAGTGCTTAGCCATTTTGCACTGCACCGACGAATTGTGTGCTGCTGGTTGCAAAATATCAAGGGGATCCTCTCCTTCGCAGCTTTTAGTGAGCGAACGTAGAATAAACAAATCGTATCGTACATAGCGGTGAGGAATAAACTTGTCAATCTTCGCGCTGCCAGTCATCCTTGAGATGTAGCTACAGAAGTAGTAAGAATTTGGGCTTACTGAAAGCTAACTTTTGACTGCAATCCAGGCAGCGTGCTCTGAATTTGCAACTTTTCATTTTGTCATTAGAATCTCACTTTCGAATTTGGATCTTCGTGGTGTAAATTATCGCCACATTTTTATGAAAGCCTTCAGGATTTTAATAAAGTAAAATTTCCAACAATGAAAGATTTTCTCCTGTGGGCTCTACAATTCCGGCAAAAAATTTGCCTGGTATCCCAAAGCAAAACTGAGGCAGGTTTTTTTTTCGCAATCCAACAAGTTACAATCCAGCTAGGTGCTATCTACGAAGGGGCACATATTCCAACAGTAATACATATAAGTCTAAGACAATTCAACTTATTACACGCCGCTATGATGAATTTTTCAGCATAATAAAAATTCTAAAGTGTATGGCAATAGTTTACACGTAGAGAGGCTTGCAACAAAAGTAGTATTGATTTTTTAAAAATAATGTCAAGATATACGATAAAAAGAAAATTTTAACTTAAGGTATGCTTATGACAGTTTTTAATTAAAATATAGTCCAATTGGTGGCCCAGGCTGTACCGTATCTAAAGGATTATTCCTACCGATTTTAGACAAATTCCTCGAAAACGATTTTAGTAATTGACCAATTTAGTTAAACAATTTTAAACCCAGTTTAAATAGTAAAACCTAAATACAAAAGATGAAAAAATCAAATATTTATAGATAAGGCAACCATTCCAACACACAGTGGGAAATATTAGGTGGCCAGTTCCTTTTGAGCATCGTGGTGGAGTTTTACATCGTTTGTATAAGTAACTAATACTTTGATATCGTTAGGATGTAGAAGTTCTTTTTTATTGAGGGTAAAACTCATTCAATTGTAAGGGCAGACACCCTTCTAGCAAACCACTATAAACTAATAGGCGGAAACCATCACATTGCAATGAAATGAAACGTCAAGAAGCACTTCCACTTTAAGACAAAAAGAAGCATTTCCACTAAATAAATAAGGGACATAAAGAAGCATTTCAACTAAATAGTTTGAGGCACTAAGAAACCCAAGAGAAAATCGAAATATAGCTAGTTTATTCAGCCCCTAAGTGTGACCGCAAATGGTCAATGACGCTAGCATTGACTGAACCTGTAGCCTATATATATTTTACCGCCAATAACCTCGAAATTGCATCACTAGCTTCGCTCGCTACCCGAATTGTATCTCATTCCCTCCTCACAGTCTCCCTTTATCCCTTCTGCCATCCAGACTGTCGTCCCAATTCATCACCTCCCACTCAAGACACAGACGGATATTTCCCCGCTTCGAGCTCCTCCGCCGGATCTCTCCATCGGGACCCATCCTCGTCTCTCCTCGTATTTCAAAGTCTATTGCCTCCGTTTCATTCATTCACGGGAATATCCCCCGGCCGTCCGGTGCGATATGTGTCATCATTACGATTCCTTACGCCCCTCAATGACTCGCTGGAATAGCGTCATATCTCGCGGGGTATGAAGATGTTTCGCCAGCTGTTATTATAGCTTGGGTGATGTACGGGCGAAACCCGGAGCTGAAGTTTTCCCCTCAGGACTCCCGGCATTACGGGCAAGAATATTGTTTTCACTCGCATTTTTGTTTTCACTCGCATTTTTATTTTTTGACGATGGTTATTTTTCATTTTCTTCCAACTTGCAAAGGTGAGAATGCAATAGGCGTTGATCAAGAGCAATACACATAGAAGCCATGGAATACAAACTCCAAGCGATACGTAGGTTTTCTGGAGTACATTTTCTAGGTTAGAAATTGCCGATCAGAAAACTAAGGATGTCCCCATATGACACATTTCACATCATAACCCTATTGTAAACACGTTATAGCATATCTCTCATCGAAATATACTCCAATGCTCATGATTATATTGAGTGGGAAAGACAAAGTTAAAGGTGTGATCGGGTAACTTACATTAACAGGGTGCTATACAAGAGCCACAGAAATTACTATCTACAAGCATTCAGAAAATACTATAGTTTTAAAAGGAACTTTAATTTCCGACTTTAATAATTTTCGGTAACATTACGTTACACTCAATGCAAATTAGAAAACATAATACTTGGGAATTCTCATTATGGGAGTGTCCTAATATAAGATTGACAAAAACTCTTACAAAAATGCTCAGGATTTTCTGCTACGTACGGTAATTTTTTGATACAGAACTCAGGGTAGAAACAGCGACAAGTAGAGGTTAATTTCATTCAAAAGTAACCATACGCAGTAAAAAAAGCCCGAAAGTTGTTGATATTGGTCATAAATATCGCTGCAAAAACCAGTAAACAAATATTTAGAATAATATTTTAGACACGTATCGTCGTAAGTTAAATGAAAACCATAGATTGACTCACATATTGTAGCCATAATCCTTTTTCCTTGATTTCACACACCCTATCAAAATGGATAAATTTGGCAAAAATCCTCTGAAGCTCACTAAGATTTTAAATATCTAAACCGATCACAGTTTAAATTTATATGCAAAAATTGCCAAGAGTTTTTCTTTCGCTACAAACTTGTTTTATCATCATCCCAAAGACCAAACATCCCAACATCATTGACCTTTTACGCTTAATTTCATATACATAAAATGTTACTGCATTCATTGCAAACATAAATAGGAACAATTAGATAATGTATAAACTTTGGAAGGCCGGTCTACTATTGACTTAAAGGTGGCATATTTTTAAAATAATTCGCTTCTTCCCTTTAATCAGTAACAAGTTCTATAAGTTTTAATTATTAATGTGACGCGTCAACGATATCTCAAGCATTAACAAGCCGCAGGGTAGCTCAAAAACAACCTTTTCTCTAACATACGAATGTATTCTAACGACCCGAGTTGTTTTTTTTTTTACTTCACCTTTGCAGAAACTCTAGAACCACCATGAAGAAAAAATAGCCACAACTTTGGAATAATTCATAGAAACGCTATCATAATGATACGGGAGACAAATGTTATACAACTTGCTGAAGCTACAGCCTGCAGGGAGGGAGCCGGAGCCTTTAAGTTCCAAAAGCAATGCATGTAAAAAACTTCTTGACTTCACTTTCATATCCAAAGGAAATTTAGGCGCGGTCCGCCCCGATGACAGCTCTCGGCGTACTTTCCCCCTTTAAAGTCCGCCGAGGGAGCGAGGTAGGGAGGTCGGGGTGGGAAAGATGATAGGTGGGGAATGGGAAGCAATAAGAAGGAGCGGTTGCGCACGTGAGAGCACCAGATGGCTCCCCGAGTCCTGGACTACCTTCCTACCTCCACCCTCATCCCCGAAACACTTCCTCCGACCCTCACACCACCCTCTCCCATTTATTCTTTTCCGACCCCACATCCCAAGGGAAGGAGGAATACCCGGTCCTTCAACCTCCTCACGCCCCAACCCATTCCCAAAAAGTTCCGACTCCTTCAGCTGTTCCCGTTTTTTCCATCACCCAACTCCCATCGCATTCTCAAAATGACTCTTGAAAAAAAAGGCCTCACCTCGAGGTGCCTCTCAGCCGCGCTCTCCCCGAGCCGTAACCTACACGTCCCCCCATCTGCTTACCTTAGACCCCATACAAGGCCGCCTTAACGTCTATAAAGGAAAACACATCGTAATTGCACACCTATGCTAACGGGAAACATACAAACACGCACACACAAGCAAACAAGCGCAAGTCTACTAACGAAAACACAACGTTCGCTGCTGTCCCTTTCCTACCGTCGCGGCGTACGTTCCTACCCGAGTTTCCCGCAGCACAGGCTTTTCCAATTAGTCTGAGAGGACCCGGATGTGTTTTGGTACTCCGACCTTCCCCATCCGGCTCTAAGTTTTATCAAACATTCCCGTGCACATGCAACTCTGGAGAGAAAAATAGGCTTCTTTTCTCCCGCGGAAAAAGTTTTGCCTGGACGGGGAGCGAGAATGAGAGAATGGGACAAGGTGACTCAGCAAATGGAAATAACACATCCACGTTTTCATGCGCATGGATCTCCAACTCGTCTCCGCATGGTACAGCATAACGCTACGTCCCCTTTGATATCGATCCCATGACTATCAGGTCACACTACATATAATTTATATATTATGTGCAAATTTTAAGGTATTTGAATTTGAGTTTTGAAAAAGGGAGACTCGAAAGTAATACAGGCGGAAATTATTTCTGCACGTTTTTCTCAAACTCACCTCGAATTGGCATTGATAATTGTTGCTTCTAATGCGTTCAATTTATGAATAATATTCACATTACATTACACGAGTATAACAGAGTGGTAACTTTTCAGTGAAGGAGACTTATCCTCCAACCGTTGTTTTCGGGAAAAAATTTTGCCTTCTACATAAAATAACAACTCTTTACTACCCACATATGTCGCATGAACATTTAAAAATTACTTAAGTTAACTTTTAGTGCCCTGCTTTGAGTTAACTTTTCAAGCAGCTCTTAAAAAAGTGACTAGCATCTCGGATGAAAATTGCCTTCTTCTTAACCTTTGTCGATAAAATTTGGAATAATACCAGAGGATGTTAGTGCGTTCAATGTTATAACACCTTTTACCCCGCCATAAAAGCTTTAATTTACCATACGTAGGGAAAATAAAACCTATTTTGTTGTGAAACTAACCAAGCAACCAAATATTCAGTCAATATTCAAAAGTCAATTCTTTAAAATAGTTTTATCAAAAATTTCACCGAAGTTTCTAAACATGTTAGAGTTTAATGAGAACATCAACATATGGATGTAAAACCTTTCTACGTTTGCCATATTTCCATATTTACTGTTATTCTAATCAAAACATTTTTCCGCGGCTCATAGAACAGAAATGTTAGCAGTGCGTTCAAGAACACCATTATCGATAAAACGGAAGTGTTTAAAAAGCCCAAAATACACCAAGAAATAAATTATCAAAACCATGTCGGATTCTTGTAGACCATCAGATGACATAAATAATTTAAAAAGCCATAATTTAACCCTCCCAGTAAAATTCAGCTCACCCAAAAATGAGAAAAACCCGGTGACCATCAAGCCAATTTCTCTGATTGTAGAAGACAGGAATCAATGACAAAAGGATGAAGGCTACTTAAATTAGCCATAAAAGACTCAAGTAGAGAGTAGAGCTTAACGATTATGGCGTTATCAACTGTCAAATTTTATGAAGAATGAGCCTGGTATGTGAAAAGTATGGGTTATCAATAACTAAAAGAAATGTGAATGAAGTTTGTTCCGACCAGTATAAAAGCACTAAACCTCCATAAAATGCTCAGCTTCAGAGCTATCCATAGTTTAAAAGTTTAAAAACTTCGTGTGGAAAACTTCTCAAGAGCTGAAATAAACGTCCGAAGGACGGAGTTGAGATAAGACAAAAGTTTAAAGTTAAGTTAATCTTTTCATTAACTTTCTTGAAGCAAAGCTTATACGCCCAGACCCATCCATGTAGGACTAAGGCTACTTACTCATTTTATTCTGGTAAAAAGGAAATAATAATGATATATTTGGAAAAGGCGACTAAAATACTTATTATTACATAAAAGAAGCGATGGTCATAAATAAATTATCAGACTTTACAAAGCGGAATCACGTAAGCTAAAGAAAAACTTCACTTAGTTAAATTCCACTAGTTTTAAATATACAAATGAATAGTAGACGAGTGTAATTTAACTAAATACAGTCTTATTATCGGAGCAATAGTTTTTTTGATTGTTGGTAGTACACTATAAAAATTTTATGTAGACGACACTTTCATTATCAACACAATAAATACAATCAAAATCAGTCAAATTATGTCCACTGTTAACAAAGAGCAAAAGATAGGATACAAACCGGAATCCATGATTTTTTTCCCTGATGCCAGCAACGCATGTATCTCATCCAGGTTCGTGAGCCGTTAAGTTGTTTTTGATTGATTGCTAAGAGATTGCACTCTAATTAATCATCCGGCTCCGGAGTAATTGATCCCTGCCTGGCATCGCGGTGCTCTGTCGTCGAAGTCCTGGGGTTGCTACTCTTGATCTAAGGGTTAATCAGTCTAACAGGGAACGTCACTCCGCCGAGCGGCCCCCAAATGCATTCCTCTACGAGACTGGCGGTGGGATATAGACGAGAGCTCGCGAGGCACCGACGTCAGGCCTCAGACGACAGGGACGCCACTCTGGAAAAGCAATTGAACTGCGCTTCAATTTTTCATTGGCATTAAACCGTGAGGGGTACGCTACCGTAAATCCTATTTAGATGTAATCTTATCTCCCGCAGTGCATCAACTATCGTCTTCCCAGATAAGGGAAATAATGCCATCAAGCATGCGTGTGGCTCATCAAAGTTTCGAGAAGAAACTTAAAACTATGATGTGGGATGGGATTCTGATGCGCGCTTTAAAAACTCTGGATCAGTCACCAATTAAACCATCCTAAACGAAAATTTGATACATTTCTATGCTTTAAATTAACAGTTTCAAAATACAGATTTGTGACCAAAACAGGGTCGAAAGAGAAAATACTGAAATCTGGCGAAGATCGCAGCAGATAATGTAATGTAGATGCAGATGTATGTAATAGAAATGACAAGATGTAGAACTGAGATTACTCGTAGCTTTTGTACCAATGTTTTGTACTTCGACTCATATAACTGCCAAATGTGTGGTTATCTGCGGAATAATCAAAGAGATTACAGAGGTACAGACGATTAGCCTCCGACAACTGCACACAACTATCGATTGGTATTGGGTACTAGGTGATAAGAAGAGGTCATATGGGAACATATCACAGGAAATGCTATAGTAAAACCAAGAAATTTTTTCTTACCTTCATGAAAAGCAAATTTGGTAGTTAACCACCAGAGTTGTTAAAAACATCCTATTTATTTATCATTCCTATATTATTAATACTGCCTAATCATTCATAAAAATAGAATTTCAGAAACGGAAAAAAAAGTTCATTGTAGGTTTTAGGTGCGCCGATATCAATCATAAGGGTACAAGAAGTGAGAAAAAGTAAGTAAAGCACACAATAGTCACAGATTATCTGAAGTAGAAAAAAGCTGAAGAAATGCATAAGAAGATATCGTATTCGGAGTGTATAATTTTGATAATTAATTCTAATAGAAAATTTTTGAAGCCACCTGGGCATAAGATCAAACGGCGATGGAATGTAAAAGTAGGTGTAGCAAACACATGTGCGTGAATATTTCCCAAAAAGTAAGACCACTTTCAGTGCTTTTCATCTATGACACTATAAAATGTCCATAACTGTAACTTGTTTTCCGTTGATTGTAATTAATAGTTTCTCTTATGATCAGTTCATTCATCTAACTAGACTTTCCTGGCTACAATCATGAGTAGGCCAAGGAGTGAACAGCCTGGATCTTTGAGGTGTAATTTAGTACTGTGAAAATAAGGCAAAATATGAAAGTCGGAAAAACGCACATGTGTTTGCTACACCTACTTTTACATTCCATCGCCGTTTGATCTTCAGCCCAGGTGGCTTCAAATTGCGTTTCTACCTGAAAGAACCTTATATCATTATTCAGTGTATCGTATAAGTGAACGACAATCACAACTCATTTCATAAATAATAAGGCACGATATAAATTAGATAATTCTTTTTACATAATTAATAATTATGCAAAAATGATATTTACTGCTTGTATGGTCTCTTTCATTTCTCGAATTCCCTTGGAAACCAAAATAACAATTTTCTTTATTTTCATTTTTAAGCCAACCAATTGAAAGGAAAAACGGCTAAAATAGCACTTCAATTAATAGTTGAAATTATACCCAGCCTCAATCGCCTCAATCAAATAAGATAGTAGACGAAAAAATTAAATACATTCTGGTATTCATATTTTATAAGGAGAAAATCTTATAACGCAATTTTGTCCTGCTCACGCAGAAAGACTTATCAGCAGGTGCCTTAATTTGGGTAAATAAAAAAGTTCATTTTTTTGTTTTAAATAGGTTGCGGGAGTTTTAATTACACAGTCACTCTTGAAGTTGTTCCCTAAGAGCGGGTACACTTTTAGTTTCATTCATTGACGATGGAAATTTCATTTAACAACCATATGAGCTCAAGACCTCTTGTAATGAGGTTAATAAGTCTTGGGTTACAATAGTCTGTGCAAGCGTCGCAGTTGCATATCAGTTCTGATTTAAAATTTGCAATCGAAGAAGAGCAAGTATTTTTAGTTGAAGGCTTCCGCGACTCATTTGATTCTCTCTTTGACCAGGCGTTCTATCCTTGTGGTGGGATCACACTTTAACTTAGTGTAGGTGTTATCACTTAAACTTTTTATCACTTAAAAGTTAATTTTGATATTGTAGTCCTTTTTATTCATTACGACAGTCGCATTATCCTTGTCTTCTGGTAATATTAGCATTTCGTTGTTATTATGCAGGTCGTTGAGGGCTTTGCGTTCCGCCGAAGTCGTGTTTGGCCTTGGTTGTCTTGCTCTCCGGAGAATCTGAGAAACGTCTTCCATTATTTCATTAGCTACCTTTTTCCCACCACAAGGATAGAACGCCTGGTCAAAGAGAGAATCAAAGGATCATCGATACCATTGGAAGATCGGAAGAAATTGATTCTATCCGCAGCCAAGCCTCTATGGACTCCAAAAAATACATAGGGAGGGAGTACCCCTCAGGC
This sequence comes from Ceriagrion tenellum, assembly GCA_963169105.1. Lineage (NCBI taxonomy): Eukaryota > Metazoa > Arthropoda > Insecta > Odonata > Coenagrionidae > Ceriagrion > Ceriagrion tenellum. Next base: position 6,303,861 of record OY720637.1, read on the forward strand.
CAATAGTAAGCAATATCGATACGCCGACCTACAACCTGGCACATTATCTTGCACGGGCTCTCCAGTCCTACACCGGGAGAACTAACTCTTTTGTACAGAACTCAATGGATTTCACGCGGATTATTAAGAATACCAAAATCAGCGAAGGAGATGTATTAGTAAGTTTTGATATCGTTTCCTTGTTCACAAATGTGCCCATCAATGAATCCATCCAACTCATCAAAAATCTTATTAACGAAGGACTACCAAAATATTTCCCAGACCTCACAGAATTCTGCCTCAAAAATTCATATTTCCTTTGGAATGGAATCTGGTACCAACAAAACGAAGGTGCCGCCATGGGATCACCCCTCTCCCCAGTGGTAGCAAACATTTTCATGAAGAATTTTGAGCAGAAGGCATTAGAGTCCTATCATAAGAAACCATCACTCTGGATCCGATATGTTGATGACACATTCGTCGTATGGCCACACGGGAAAGAAGAACTCGTGCTATTTCTGGAACACCTTAATCAGAAGAATCCCGCCATAAAATTCACGATGGAGATTGAAGAGAAGAGCTGCCTAACATTCTTAGATGTTTTGGTGAGCAAGAAACCAGATGGAAGTCTTGGTCATGCAGTATATAGAAAGAAAACCCACACAGATCGCTATTTGGATGCAAAACCGCACCATCATCCCGCCCATAAGAACTCTCTAATCAACACCTTAGTTCATCCTGCCTACAGTATTTCAGACACCGAATCTCTTCCCTCAGAGAAGCAACATTTAATCTCAGCGCTAGAGAAGAACGGATACCCTAGGCATATAGTTTAAGGACCGCAAAGAAAGAAAAGGAATTGGCGGAAGCAAATGATCTAATAATAAACAGAACCAAAGAAAGACCTAAAGAAAAGCCAGCTGCATATGCCACAATTCCATACATCGCAGGGACGACACAAAAGATTAGTAGGCTTCTTCGGAAGTATGGTATATTGACGAGATTCTCAAACTCGAAGAAAATTGGAGATATCATCCCAAAACCCAAGGACAAAATTCCCGCTGTAATGTATGACGGAGTCTATGAAATAAAATGTAGATGTGGTAAATCCTACATCGGCCAAACGGGGAGAGCCTTTCAATGTAGAATTAAAGAGCACCAGCAGGCCACCGAAAAGAGGAGATTCAGCCTCTCCGCAGTTGCAGATCATGCGTGGTTCGAGCCAGGACATCATATTGCCTTTGACCAAGTGAGCGTACTCACAAGGGAAAATTTTTATTTTCCCAGGCTGAACAGAGAAGCAGTAGAACTGGTAAATATCCATCAAATTTCAATCGGGAGGATGGATACCCACTTGCCTCAACCTGGGAGAGAGTTGTCGGACCACAGCGAGGAGCGGCCAATGGAGACACATTTTAAATCTATGTCCAGCAGATGAACATAATGGTCAACTGAACTAGCAACGAAATACATAACAACGGGAAATAAATAATAACAATAATTACAAAATGTCCAACGGACCTGAATACGCCCCCAGGAAGACGGGAGAAACTGTAGTCAGAAAAACTAAACACGCGACGAGAATACCTGAAAACAGCGATATTAAGAGTAAGTATTGTTGTAACAAATTGGTCTTATATTTATGTATTAAAACTTTTCAATTTTATTCTTGTTCGATATATCAATATATATTAGGTTGTGTTAATGGTAACAAATACGGATTTTTTCGCAATTCCCTCACGTTTTTCTCATTAGTCAGCAAACATGCAATAATTTAATATTATAAAATAATAACCGTTCTCAACATGAAGGAGCTTGTACTACCTCAAACAGTCAAACCATAACGTATTGAGACCCCAGCTATGCTTTGATATATTAGTTTTCTCAACTCATGATGCAAGGAGTACTTTCAATTTTACATTTTAAGAAATACACTTTAATATAGAAATATAAAATATAATCAATATCATTACACCTTGCAGTTTAAGCTCCTGGTGGTGGATTTAGAAGACTCTGTTTTAAAAGGTAAATAGTGAACCATTTGTATATACCTCATAATAAAGCGTGGCTTAAGAGCCCCAGTCCTTAAAAAAAACTCTTGTTACGGATGGTCTAATTAAATTTTACCCACACCTAAGGCCGGAATTAGCTACAATATTAAACATGAAAAAAACATCAGTTATACATAAGTTAAATTAACAGCTGTATAAGACCTATCTTCGAAAAAAACAAAAACGCATTAGGAATAAATCTTTATTAGTTGGTACTCATAGACAAAACACTGGCAATTCTTAACTTATTATAGAAACTCAGTTACATATATCAGCTTACAAAAATCATTCCCAGAGTTATCCAGATACGACAAGTATTTAAGCATGAATGAAGCACGAAAAGTTCAGTAACTCCCATCTTCAACGGTACCTTGATTTAAATATTATTAAAAATTAACACGATACTGTTTTATTGAGAATAAGTTGAACTTCCATTTTGAAAACATTCAGCTTGTATTCGAGAATTTTGGATTATTTAACATTTCAAAATTATCTAAACTGTTAAGCTAGGAGGCAAAGTAATAGGCACTGCGTAATAATTCCTAGAGCACCCATAGATTGGAACCAGATGATTCAAAGTTGCTCTGAATAAATATTATTAGCCGTATCAGAAGTCTCTTTCAAACCAATAATGCTTCCAAAAACTATTGTGCTTATATTATTAGAGACATGCAAATTAATTCATAATTATTTAAGAAAGATATTTACTGATTACACCATCTTTCTTTCATTCCTCAACATCTCCCAAAAAGAAAATAATGATTGTTCTCCAGGAGAGTATCAATTACGAGATTCAGATTAATGAAATCAAACTCAAACTGATGGTCGATTTCACTCTTGCGAGTATACGCTCATTCTAAGATCTACCATACATGCTATATCACGAGCTGTTCTCGACCAGATTTCGCGGTATTAAAGATGATATGATAGCGATATATATATCAAATATTAATAATCTATATATAAATTTTTCATATTCGGAATATCAATCTTAATCTTTGAAATATCATTATTATTACCATATTTTTGATATGCCACTCAAAATCGAGAACTTTCTTCGGGAAATGAAGACAACTGGTAGACGAAAATAGGACAAAGTTTGAGGTGAGATAAAGAAATATGAGGAATACAGCAGCATGCACCCAAGAATATTAGATAGTGGTAAGATAACTATATTTTTAATTAATTTTTGGCAGCAAAGAAGTAAAATTGCGGATAGAGATGACTCAGAACTACAGAAAAATTTTGAGAAAAGAATTGAGTGATATTATTAATTTGATTGAAGCAAGAGATTTGTAGCAATATTAGTAATGGTTAAATGCTATGCGTATTAAGTACTAAAGTCACAATACATAAAGCGAATTAAGAATATGGTTGATTTTTTGCTCAAAACGTAATTTAAAGGCACAAACAAAGAAGAAGAATAGAAAAAGCCAAAGTAGCGCTGAAGAGAGTCAACTAAGTGGTGGGAAAAAGTTGAAGCAAAAACAAAGAAGAGATGATATTTTAAAATTATACAAAAAATCTTCACTCAGGAAAAAATTTAGAGGATTCGGTGAAATGCGTCCAGCCGCGGATGGAGAAGAAAATATGGTGAGGAATACGAATGGAAAGGTGCCCATTTGGGCATACTGTGATTTCAATTTCCTTGGCGGAAGAATGAAATTAGAATCACAGTATGCACGAAGGAAATTAGGATCACAATAAGCACAAAAGTATCATTTCTGAGTGGAGCCTAAAAATTCCGCAAGAGCATTTAAAAGGACGAACAATTCATATTTGGTGCATTGCAAAAGAAATAAGTACAGACGTTTCGGCGATTAAGAAGGTGAAATGAGACAAGATAAGCAAGAACTACAACTATAGATAGAGTTTTGATGCATAACAATTCGAATACACATGCATAAATGGGTTCCAAATGCTTTTTTTTAATTTTAGCAGCAGAGCTGAATACTGTATTAGGGTGCAGCGAATTTCAACATATTTTTTTTTCGGAGCGGCGACCATTGGGAAAAGGTGCCTTTTGAAGCCCAGATTACGGAACTAAAAAACATTTTTCGATCAAAAAATATTTTCCCGTGGCGCCATTGCCTGAAAGATAAAGTCCAGGAAATGTCTGTTGTTTGGCGGGTTGCGTACCTCATCCGTGCACTTATTAGGCCTCTCTCTCGGAGCTCCCGTGGCGCCAATGTGGACGGGGATGATCCTGAAGGTCAGTCTGATGCAAACCTTGGTTATTGCACTACATGTAGGCTGAAAACAGCAAACAATATCGAATTTTCACGTTTTTTGGCAATGTTTGTGCAGCTCTTGGTTCGTTTCTAGGACTTTCCCTTCGAAACTTATCCAGGTTTCACCACGAGGAAGTGGCTGCACCGCGACACCCGCCCGAGCCCACCCTCCCGTACTTGTTTGTGCTTTATGGGGGTTTCAGTGGGCACTTTCTGACGTATTTTTCGATGCAAACGGAGAGTTGTAGTCTTTCTTGGTGTGGAACTTTGGCATGGCTGCTTGTGACATCAGCTTCGTTCTAATGCGCTGATCTCGTTGCTCGAAACCAACCACTTGGACACATACAGTATTCATGACCTACACCATGCGCTCAACACTTTGCGCGTGGCATTGGTATGGTGGTCCTCTAAGATTTCCGGCCCATCGGGTGCGTCGAGCTTAGCTTGAAGATCAGCATCGGAGAACCGCCGCAGTGCAGGCGGGTCGACTATTTTCCCCGCTAAGTCTACCATGCAGTCATAGCTTTTGGCTTTGAAATTGATATGTGGAACGTTAAAGGTCCGCTCGGCACCTTGCGAACGAGAAGCTGCTCTCTTTTTCTCGAGGATAGAATGATCTCTTAAGCTTGCTTTAGCACAGGCTGCCGAGTGTCCGTAACCATGCTTAGAACGATGTTCTCAGGGTGAGAGAAGAATCCATTGGTTTGAATGGTCTTGTCAGACTTATCCCTATGATTCTTTGGAAGGTATCTGGAAAGCAAGATTCCATTGAATAGATGACGCTTTCTCTCAGTGCAAGATGGTACACACCGGATTGAAAACCACTGAGGCACATACACGCGAAGCACAAAATTTGTCAGGATATTCAGCTTATTGTTAGGTTTCTTGGTAGCAATGTACGTCCTAATGATGCGGTTCACTGTTGTGATCCACCGGGAATGATTCAAATCCCCTGGATATCTCGCCGCTAGGTCTGCAGGGCAACTACCATTGCTGATCGCCCTTGCCAGTTCCAGCATATACTGTTGGTCGTTGCTCAGGTTACTTTCATCCACCTCTGGGATATTGGTCTTGATAGCTTTGGAACGCACGACTGGCATTTCCTCACACTTAATGATGAGTTTCCCGACATCACCGGAAAACTGGTTAGGAGTTATTTCTCGGCCGTCAACAGCAGTGAATAGGTGACGGAGAGGCAGCTCGTTTTGGTGCAGCAAGCAGATCAACCACTGCAGTTCCTTCCCCACGATCTTCTCTATGAGCGTTACGATTCCTCCTTTCCATCTGGTGTTTGTGCCGGTTCCATCGGCTCCGATCGCTTCCAAATCGTCGTCTCCCAATGATTTCAGATAGGATAGGATGGAGGAGGAGATACATTCAGCCGAGCCGATGGTGGGTGGTATATGTGTTAAATACTTGCCGCTGGACTGGTCAACAACCACTACATGTTCCTCTTTGACAGTAACATTGCAGCGTTTCTCCCCAATGGCTTCTACTGAAAGTGTGTCGCACCTTTTCCCGTCGAAACAGATCGCTTTGGGTGGGTTGGTTTTCAGAGCAGTTGTCTCCATACTCTGAACAGCTTTCCCAAGACATACCCTCTCTCGACGAATCATGCTGTAATCTACGACGTTTGAAGTCCCAACGAAACCCCTGTCCTCCCACGCTGCAATGGTGAGAGCAGCTGCTGCAACACTTGAGACCCCGAAACGATTCGCTATAGCTGACACATTGGGGAGTTTTACTCTTGTTTGGAAAATTTCCTTCGTCTTGCAAATAGTTGTTGTACACGGATTCCATCGCTGTTTCGTCACAGTTTGAAGCCTGTTTTGTGGAGGCCAATGAGGAGAGTGTTCTTTTCTCCACTCACTCGCTCACTGTTGCCATATTTTTACGCGCGGCTACTTTCTCACTCGTACACCCCTCAACGCAGTTACATCGGGCATACCTAATTTCATCTCGAACGATCTTTGGGCGATATCGACCATTCCAGTTCCACGGCTCCCTCGCATGTGAGTGAGAAAAGCGGTCACAGGCCCCCGCAGGCAGTTTATTTCCACGCTCCTACTTTTGCCTAATGTGCGGCAACGCGCCACACGTAGCACAAAAATTGCCAAAAAACGTGAAAATTCGATATTGTTTGTTGTTTTCAGCCTACATGTAGTGCAATAACCAAGGTTTGCATCAGACTGACCTTCAGGATCATCCCCGTCCACATTGGCGCCACGGGAGCTCCGAGAGAGAGGCCGAATAAGTGCACGGATGAGGTACGCAACCCGCCAAACAGCCCACATTTCCTGGACTTTATCTTTCAGGCCCTGACGCCCCGGGAAAATATTTTTTGATCGAAAAATGTTTTTTACTTCCGTAATCTGGGCTTCAAAAGGCACCTTTTCCCAATGGTCGCCGCTCCGAAAAAAAAATATGGTGAAATTCACTGCACCCTAATACAGTATCACACCTGATATTAAAAAAAGAAGAGAATTTTGATAAAACTGTGTACCAAATTAAAGAAATGAGAGTTGAATCGGATTTAGCGATATTGATCTCCATTGCTGTCAAATAAAATTATACGTACGGTGGCGACCCAAGTTGTGAGTTTGTTGTGAGAGAAGTTATCAGTGGCTGCCAATTGAAGCGTCAGTTACGATCGCATGTAGAATCACCTTAATACTCAATATACAATTCTAAACTGCAAATCACAAAAACTAAAGAATAATGAGAATAATAAGATATTAGACATTTGAAAATGCCTGCATAATAATTACACAGAAATTGATTTGCAAATTTATGCTTTTTTTAATTGCAGTTATGAGTGGGGTTGGAGTGGACCTTACATACCATGGGCACAAGATGGGAATCTATTTTTTGTAAGTATACCGGTTTACCATAGTCTTTAAAAAGGGTGAATGTCTACCCTGGCTTTCTGAATAATTTTTTCACTCTGAATACGCCGGATTTCTTTATAGAGAATTATTAATATAAATAATGAATGCAATCATAATAACCATGCTTCTGTTTTATGTTTTTAATTGCAGTATAAGTCCTCATTAGTTCGTCTTGCCAGATAATGTAAGAAAAACAGGACCATAGTACTAATAGTGAATATTCAGTAAAATTGAATCAATTAATCTCAGGATCTAAGCACAAAAATCATAAAAAAAAATTTACCTCGGAAATAGACTGTCATTAAAAATAGTGAAAAACATGAAATTTGAAGATTATTCCTCCAAAACCATTATGCATGAGCAAAATATAGAAAGTTTTTTCACAATTTTTGAAAGGTGATTGTTTCTTTTTCTGACAATCAGAGGAAAATAGAATCCATTTTTTACGTACGTGGCTTTTTGATGAATAATAGTGAAAAATGAAATCAAATTTAATAAGAACTGCGACCCTCTTACGCCAGCAAAAATAGATTACCTGTTTCTGAATTATTAGAAAACTAGCATATCTATGATGAGGAGTTCTAATATGCGTGAATATAGCCCAGGGGAATTTTTAAAGTACATGCGAGTGAAATTTAAAATGCATTTTACAAAAAGACTAAATTACCATAACGCTCGGAGGGGAGCATATGTGATTTAAATTATGCCATTACTGTTATCATAAGTATTGCACAAGAATATAAACTCACAGCTTCCTCAACTCTCTCTGTAAACACGGTAATAGATAGGCACCAGCTAAATGTTTTACGGAGAAAATGGTGTTGGGAGATTCTCGGAAATTAATCCTTTGCCTGGAAGTCGCTCTCATCCCGCCTTTATATACTTCGGGAGACATCTTTTGTCGACCTAAAAAAACTACAGTGTATTCGTCTCGTGAATAAATGCACAGTTTATCGGCGTCCACCTCGGTAACCATTTGTTTCCTCGATCCGTACTTTGCATTCCGCGAGTTAATTACCGTTGTCGGAAGAGAGAGAGAGAGAGAGTGAATGAGTGAGGAAGCACAGCTGCCTTGATAAGTGCAAAGTTCACCCTCAGCCCACCAACTTCCCATAATAGCTCCTGAATGTGAGGTGAGGGTAGTTGGGCCCACGCTATGGCGAAGGCGGAGTTTGCTGGAGCTTGTCGCTTTGCTCGTCGCACACACACCGAGGGAGTTTTGCAGAGAGGGTTGTCGTCTGTGCCCATCCCCTATCCGCCTTGGAGGCTGATCTCGAGATTTCAGGGGACGCACGGGAGGGGAAAAAATCTTTAAATCATTCCTCTTGCTTCTGCACCAGGAAAAGACGCTGCTCTGGGTTAAAAAACACCAGAATGGGAGGCAGTGCCTCATCCTGCCAAGAAAAAAGGAGAAAGTGAGGGAAATCCATATGAAATTCAAATGGAAATATCCAACGCTCGAGGTAAAGGGCACAGGAGTCCGGAATTTCAAATCAATTTCGGGTCGCACAAAAAAGATGAGAGAGCGTGTCGAAGTTTCCGCATACCTTAGGCAAATTAGTATCCCTCACTTTTTTGGGCCAAGGAGGAGATGTAGCAACGGAAATACATAAAAGGTTGTGGAATGACGACCCGAAATAAAAAGATAAATAGAAGAAAATCGAATATATTAAAAATCACTACATGTATATTAATATGACATTAAAACAATACCAAATACTGCTTCCCTCGGGATGCCATGCAATCAACTGAATGCTCGACGCGAAAAGGACCTCAAAAATCAGAAGATTAGGAAACTAGTACCTAAATAACAAGATGGAAAAAAACATCAAACACCATAGAAGAAATATGTGGAATGTCTCACGTCTACCGGAAGGAACAGGAGAGATGAAATAAAAAATTCCACAATTTTTGAGAATGGAAATACCAAGGCTAGCTGGTATCATGATGAATAAAGAAACATGCTGGCAATGGGAGTTTAGGAAACGTAGTTGAGCAATAGGAAAGCCTTCTAATCCAGAATTGAGTCCACCCAAGGTTTCCGAGATAGAACGAAAGCTATGACCTAAGTGCAATGGAAAGAGGTAAGGCCTGGAGCACAAGCGAGAGGATAAAGTGGCGGGCAAAGGACAAGGCTGGAATATGCTGAACAGAATCAACGTGGTCCAAATTTGAGCGGTTCGATTAAGAAAACAATATTTCCGTCTTGAAGTTGGATAGCCTAGGCGGTATATATGACCCAGGAAGTATAATTATCTACATATGAATACTCCATCTCAATCATAGAGAGCCCGCAATGGCATAAATGGCACAGTCTTTGTTTCAAAGCCAGATGCTTTTAAAATCAGTATGACGCTTATCCATCTACTAATGGAGAATTAGCTTTATTTTTTTGTGTTAGCCGGCAGCTTAGCAACTTTATAGCTCTAAAAGATCCGATTTATCTATCATACTAGATCCCTTCTTCCGCCGTTTAATAAGTAGTCCAAGCGCATATAATAATAACAAAACAGTGCACAGAATTGAAAACTTGTTGTTTTACTTAGAATATCAATAGAAATAAAGGATTTTTATGAATAAATAACGTTTTCGACTGAAAATAAAAGTTTTACAAAACTTTTATGAATATCACCCTAAAGCTTGCACATATGAATTCTGCCTCGCGTATCAATTTTTTCTCATTTATATCGCTTAACAATTTAGGTACAATATAATTCCAGAAATTTCACAACCGTATACGCTCATTACAATTTCTTTTTCGAAAAGCTAGAGAAACTATAATAGGCATCGTCACGTCAAAATGGAGCATGAGACAGTAATAGAAAAATATTCCACGTGCGAGAACGTTGTGACTGACGGAACGAAAAAAAGATAAATATTAAAAGAACATATTAACAAAGAATGAGAAAGTATGAGACTCAAAGGAAGGGCTAATTTTAAGGTAAACGGTTTCATTGACTTAAAAATAAACATGTGCTTGTATCCAACTTAAAAGCCAATAGTGTACAAAATAGGTTAGTTTTGTCACACTCAATTAATTATTTATGGTTATAAAGTTAGGCCATTTCAGCTTCTAGCCGGAAACTATCCCTATATCGCTTCCATGGTTGCTGTCCATGACGGTTTCCAGAATTTTGGTTGGTCTTCCATATGCCATTGAGATGTGGTAATCTCTTGCTCGTCATACGTACTGCTCCTGAAAAATCCAGTTACCATTTGGAACGGTATTTTTCAATATTTTCGGTATTGTCGGGATATGTGGGAAATAAAATTCCAAAAGACTTTATTCAAAGTTTCAAAAATAGCTGACAAGGATCTAAGTAATTTCACTTCGCGGAGTATTGCCATACTTGGTTGTATTTTGAAGCCTTCATTTTCCGGGAATATCGCGTTGATTTGTTAAGTTGAATGTTTGTTAGTTTGAATGTTGACCACAGCTTGCAGTAATATTGATAATAAAAGCATTAGAGCTGTTGCCAATCTGTTATTACAGCTTGACTGCAGCAGCAGCAGCAGTGCTGGTGGAACTACTGTCATCATAACAAATCAATGCGGTATTCCCGGAAAAATGAAATCTCTTCATCAATAGCGAAAGATTTTACTCGACCTTCATAATTTAAAATTTCCTCTGGGCGCAAATTTTGCATTATCATTAATTTCCAAAAGTATAATTGAGTAAAGTAAGTTCGTGAGCTAAGTCCCTCAGAGCGATGGATGTGTAATTTCCATCTTCGCGGGACCAATTTCCAGGGCATAACATGAAACTTAATCAGAACCTATTCATGATTTCTCTCTCGTATTCTGAAAACGCCTTTACGTCTCATTTCACGGACCAGACCGCCAGGTACTTTCTCTTTCTCCTTGGTCTTCACCGGAAACTTGGGGAACGCCTTCCTTTTCCTATTTCCACTGGGTCTCCTTAGATCATCCGGATTTCATATTCAATCGGAACCCCAAGGGGGTCTGAGGATAACGTTCAGGAGTTTTGAGGAGCCTTTTCTTCAATGCGTCCGACCCGCGGCGCCGGAACGGTAGTCTGCTGCGGAATGGCAATGAGACAGTGTTATGGTTACGGATTCGGACATTGCATTTTTTCCACCACTCCCTCTTTTCTTTTATTTTAGCACGTTTATTGCCTCACAATGGTGCCATTGAATGATGTTGAAAGGGGGGCGTCGGTAAGAAAAATTTAAAGCAGGCAGAACTAGGAAGACTGTATGTAAACGTATTGGCCTCCTAAGGTTTCACGCTTAACCGTACACGCGTGTGCGCTTGGAGGGGAAAACCTATGACATAAGAGGCGCAGGGGCCATAACTGTCAATCAGACAAGAGTTCGCTATCACTAAGATCTACTCCTAAGTTTTGGGTAGTGTACATAAACCCTTGCCAGTCTAAATCTATGATTATCTATGAGTTTTCCCACATCTAGTATTCAAGTTGAGCCCTTGAGTTCAGTATCCAAGATTACTAATATAAATTATATTATATTTACTATATATAAATTACTAATATAAATAAAATAAACTATAGGCTATTCATTTATCTCGTCCCAATGGAGGATTTAGATTCATTTGACTCTTCACTGAAATATATATATTCCTTAATATAAAAAAACTGGAAGTAAAACAACTAAAAAATAATGTTATTTGGAAATGCAATTAGTATTTATTATTCAGCAGAATTAGTTTCATAATACCATAAATCGTCATAAATCGCAATGTCACAAGACATATAGATACGTATAATTATAACATTAGTCAAATTACGAAAAAAATGTCAATGGATACATGTTCTGGACAACTATCGATAAGAGTAAAACTTAATTCAACAACACTGCCCCGCAAATCAGTGTGATCCTGTGATAGACACATGCTTCGATTACGGTGATAAAGTTCGAGATGCATATATACAAAGTTTGAACTGCAAATGGCGAAGTATTGCCGTCAAAGACATTTTAAGAAAAAAATGCATACATTAGTTATATCTAGGGTTAATGAACACTATCCGAAAAAAATTTAAAAGCTTTGGTGTTCGGAAAGGCTAAAGTGATACTTGCACTTATATCCAAGCAAATAAATATATTTATGAGCAAAAAAATACTCCGCAACACTTTTCTAGGGAAATTATGGCCTTACCAGGTCCAATATAATTGTATTAAGTGAATCAAAAAACTTGAACTAAGTAATGATGTAATAATGCTGAATTTCATGATAATCATGTACAGTAGGAAGCATTATTGCTGGCATAAGAAAACAGTGACTGGTCCCTCTCACGGTTTCTTTTAAACTAAGTGTTTTTTGTAGGAAAATAATAATTATCTATCATGCATATACCAGGGAGTTCTCTCTATAGCTATAGTTTCCGAGAAAATTTATGCACTAACTGAAATATATGACCCGGTGCTAGAAATTAGACATCAAACCCACTTCATCCATATCTAAAGGATGAACATATACCAAATAATATTTACAGCAGAAAATAGTGCAAAATACAAACTTTTTTCTTGCATGCTAAGGATATAAAAAGGGTGTAAACTAGTTAAATGAAGTAACATTTGTCAGACGATTGAAATTATTACAATGACAATAAATTCTAACCGTTGTTAAAATTAGAAAAGCTAACAAAACAATTTGCAGCAAAGACTTGCATGCATTAGACCTTTCGAGAAACTGAAATACACTTTTAAACAATAATGAAGAACGAGCTTCATTAGAGGAGCTATTTTCATTGCAACGAGTTCAATGAGAGTGGTTAAACAGTCTTTTATGACAGAGCATAAACGTAGCACACACAACGCGGACACTTGACAAAAGGTATAAATACTCATCAGATAAACGTGAAATAACGTTGAACTTAGTTGGGAGGATAGAATACAATAAAGCATTTGGAGTGAAACAATCACTTTATTTAAAATATACCTCAACATACGAAGAAGCGCTTCCAAGAAGTTGATTTTTCCATCGACCTAGGCAGAGATGAATATACAAACAACAACTATGAGTCCAGAGTTTAATTTGCACACCCAGAATTAAAATATAGGATTGAATACTTGGAGAGACGACCTACAGCTATGGTCATTTTCGCCATAGGGAATAGGTAAGGGAGGAAGGGTGTATAGAAACCCGGCGTCGGAATTAGCTCGCTCTTAACGATAGATGCCAAGGGGACCACGGTTTAACGTCTCCGACAGACGGAGTACTGTACTCCACAAGACAATTAGGAATCGGGTTTCCTCTGAAAAAGCATCCTCTGCAGGGATTTGAACGCTGGCCGTCCGTATGGTTAGCCAGAACTCTAGCCACCACACCAACCCAAATTCAAATATAATTACTAACGAAAAACTGAGTGACGGATTAAAAAGTATTCACTATGGTTTGGTTGTATATGATTGCCAGTGTTGCAAAAATTTAAAATACACAATTTCACACGAGAAAGAGTTGGAGATGTATACATGGTGTAATTTCCATTTTCTAACGAAGGATTTACATAGATGTTCAATAAAATAAGGATTAAAACACTAAACGATTCGCGTTCGTATTTTATTTTAAAAACAGATATCGAACCTTGGAAATTTTGTTTAAGTATCACATGATGTTCTTACTGTCGAAAACAGGAAACGAAAGCAAAGGAGAGTTATAAGTAAGTTCATTACCCTGGAAAATACGCTCAATCAAGTAAAAATACGTTTTAATGGTGAACCAACCTAATAGTTTTTCAGTTATCGATATATATTTCAGCATACCGTGCAGTAATTATTCTCCTAATTGTTATTATAATAGTCACCTGCAAGTAAACTTTTTTTTCTTACGTTTTCAGAGTGTCGTCGGCGATTGTGTTTTTCCTAGAGATTACGTGGGCCATCACGATGTTCCTTCAAGTCTGTTTAAGGTGAGTCTAACAAACGTGGAAATACTAATTATGCTGCTTTAAAGAGGTAATGTAAAGTAGAAAATGTAATGCTTCAAAAATAAAATAAAGCGCTTATTTAAAAGAAATAATATCAGCAACTAAGACAAGGTATTGTTCGCAAATATGGCATGATATCATTAAAAATTTAGCCAAAATATTTGCAGTTACTCAATATTTTTACCAAAAGTTTAAGAAATCACACGTGAATTGGAGGACATGGAATTACTAGCATTCTCTTGAGGGAGTTTTTCACGTCAAAACTGATAAAGGAAAGCTTAATCAAGAAAACGACAACACAATTCATTTTAAGTTTACTTCTCTAAAACTCACAACTGATCCATGAATGAAAACCAATTATGAGCAACCATGGCTGTTAAAAGCGTTAAAGGATCACGCCATGAGGTTGAGGTGACACGATCACATGTTATTCCCGTCCTGACGACCTCTCTCTTTCTCTCCTATACACGATTTCTAGGCACGATGACGGTTGCGGTGGTGGGTGTCTTCGTTGCTGGAAGGGTGTCCTTTGGTGCGGTTCCTGGAAGAAGGGCATCCTGTATGCCTTGGCCGGTGCTGCGATACTTATAAGGCCGTACCACCTTTGGCTAACACCGGCATCCGGTGAGGACACTCTAACTTACGATATGAAATCTACGAGTGATTACTTAGACTGCTCCGCTCTCACATAGATTCTACGAAATCATTGTTCTTCATTAATTTTAGGGAAATTAATTATTTGAGTAATCACCAGGGGACAAGGCGTACCTGTATTTTCAATGAAATATTCAAACCGAATATTTGGTCAACCACTGGAGCGTGGAGGAACTCGTTCCATACTTTCAAAGGTTGATATCGGGAATTTAAAAAAATGTATAATACGCATGGTAATAGAATTGAAGTCATTTGAGATACCATGTCATCATTAAAAAAATTTGGTGGCATCTATGAACAATGAGGAGCCCTCAATGGAAATGCTTTAGTATTACCTCTAACTACTTATAATGTATCTATATGGCTAGTAGTGTGATGCTGCTATGCAATTATCTGATTTTGAAATCATCACTCTAGACCAGGTAAAGGGGACGTACCAAAAAGAAATAATCTAGCAAATATCAGCAGACAGGAATACAAAAATTAGCGGCCTGCAACCATACTTAGTATAGTATTAATATATATTAAATATGCAAAACCCACTAAAATAGAGCTCTTTTCTATATATTTAATCCAGGAGGGATGTTGCTGTTCCTGGCGTTGTTGTACTTCCTTCTCACCCTCAAGGCGAGACTGGAAGCGAAAGATGCGCTACTCGCTGGAAGGGACGACAGCTACGACAGGTCTGTATGTGTTATCACAGAAATTTTTCATTCTAAAATCCAACTGTACTTTTAAAAAAAATACACATTGCAAGCAAATTCCTATACAACACACGTAAGTATAAAACATATTGCAATGAAATGGATTCCAGTTCATTGCTCGTTTCATTTACATGTTTATGTCAGAATAACGATATTTAGTATTTTTTAAGAAAAAAGTCATGTTTAATGAATCTAAAAAACCAAGAGCACTGAGTCAGATGAAAGAAAACTCATTCCCATTAAACCATCTAAAAGGCAAGATTAAAAAACGAACAACCGAATTATCAGACGACTCTAAGATTTCTGACTGATTAGACTTTTCAATAAATAGACTATTTTACGTGGAGTTCGCGCGACATTGAAAGTACATTTCCTCTGGATTACTTATTATATTCAAGAGATGAAATAAAAAGAAAAATGGCTTTGAATGTGAGAATGAAAAGGCTTAATAGGGGTTACAAGGAGAAGAAAATGCTAAAACCAGTCCAGGCTAATCACAGCCGGCTTTGCTGTCTCCTCAGCATTAGTCGTCCTAATGAACTACCCAACATACATGTCGCTATTTATCACATAATCACGTTTACGAGTATCACATTATGATATTTAAGCGTAATAAAATAATTTTTTTCATTACCGCTGGCCTACCTAGCTTATGAGATAATTTTTAGATAAAATAATGATTGTTGTACATTTAAAAAAACAACAATTTGACAAGATAAATAAAAGAAATGAAAAAATATTGACACGAAATTTTGAGAGAACATTTTAACGTTCTTAAAATCATGTCAAGTCACTGAAAAATTAATGCTGAGGATGCAATAAGTGTTGATATTTTCATCAAGGCCGTACATTGTTTCCACTAATTTGAGCCTGTTTCATATGCTTAAATTTTAAAGAGTAAAATATTTGTCAATATGCAAAAATTTGTCAATGAATTTAGTCATTGTTGTCACTGATAAAATATTCTTTTTTTTTCAGATTCGAGGAAGTTCTCGACGACACGATGCCGGAGCCACTGTCCCAGAGGGGCTATATGGACACCAACCACCACATCCTGATCCAGCCGACTCCCTCGACCTCCGGAACGCCTTACCCTGGTGCGAACGGCCCCTCGACTTCCTCAGTGACCTCCAGGTCCAACTTCCTGGTGAACGACTGCTGCGATCACGAGATATTGCTGGAGATTTGACCCTCTCGGGGGAACAACAATTCGACGCCCTCATCGACATCGCACGGCCGGCACCACTCCCAACCCCAGCCGCCGCCTCCACAGGCCCTAATCTCCGCGACCCCGGATTTCACGGAGGCCACGTTCGTTCCGACGGTGACGGGGACGGCGGAGGAACTGGGAGCCCTACTGGTCAGGGAGAGCAACAACCACCTACAGCACAACCATCCGAACCAGCACGCGGGCAAAGGGAGGGATAGAACTGGAGGCGACGGCGTCTTGACGGCCGCTTCGAACGGCGGGCAGGATGGCTTCAAGGACGGCAGGGGCTCGGAGCTGATCAAGGTGTCATCTACTCCGCGGCGGGAAGCCGCTGGAGCGCGGGAAATGCGATGGTGACGCGATGGTGCACGGCCTTAAAGGAGAGAAACGCGAGGATGCACCGAAATACAATCCTCGAAAGGCTCGTGGAGGAAGAAACGCCCGGATTCCGGTTCAGTTTGCGGAGAGAATTCAAAACGTAAAATGGAAGAAAACAAGAGGGAAATAGGTATGGAATAATACGTATCTCTCTGTGCTCGTTCGAACGGTTAAAACTTCACTCGTCTGTCGTTCGGGAGAAAGGTGTTCTGGACGCTTGTGGCACTGTTTGAAAAAAATAATACAACGTCGGCCTCAAGTAATTTGATAATGGATGAAATTTTTAAAAACGAATACCGCCGGTTCAATTGGGGATGAATGAAAGGTGAGAAGGACGGATGTGGAAATTTTGTAAAAATCAAAATGGCTTCGGGATGTCTTTTTTGAGTGATGCTTAATGTGATGTGTAAAAAAATTAAAAAAAAGTCGATGTAGCAAAAAATAAAACGAGACTGGCGTGGAAGTTTTAAGATAACACGATTGTTGCTCGTGGATTGGTTTTCTACGTTTTTAAAAATATATTTCACTGTGTAAATATATAAACGATGTGTAAATTATGACAAATACTTTTCAAAATCACTCACTTCTTAGGATCTTTAAAAAAACTGGTAAAGTGTGGGGCGATGTTTCATGTTCATTGGGTAAACTGTACTGCATATGCCACTTAATGCCAATGTGAACATTTTTTATGAATTACCCATATCTCAGTTTTGCACGTGGTTTACTACTGCCATAGTTAAACAATAGACCGTTTTGATCCATACATGTAATGTAAACGCAAAATTTTATTTCAAATAGAGAGCCAGTTAATGTATGAGGAAATTATTGATGTAATTATTCTTGAATAATACATTTGTATGCTGTAAATAATTAAAAGTATGAACAACTTTGTTTGATTCCAGAGAATGAATAAATTGAAAATATAAACGTACTACCCACTCTTACTGGCTTAGAGATTTTATTTTTTTATTGATTCCATCGTAAGGAGTAAACTTATCGACGTATCTGCGAACATATATATATAAAGAGAGAGCGTGGGCAGGAGCTAAGTTATCTTCTTGGCTCAGATTAACAGTACTCATTGGAAAACCACGATGTCCAATATATATACCATTATGTTGGGCGTTCTTCGCGTCACGTTTTCTTGGTGTTCATTCGACTCCATCTGAGCCCACGCGTTGGCATTGTAATTCCGTCGTTTACGCACATGGAAACAACAGTGAATTTACTTCAAAATTAGTTCCAGGTTGCTTCCAATTTCCATTAAGTCCCAATAATTTAGAATACGGCGGAATCAAAAATTGCGCAAGACGAAACAAAAACATTGCCTGGTAATGAACGTTTTGATGAACCGAGGGGAAAGAGTCACTCTTTTCTTATAACAGTTTGAAAGTTTTCAATGCACTCCAAAAAACGTAGCTTGAATAAAGTGGTCCATGGGCAATCACTCAAAAATACGACCATTTACGATTAATCCACACAGTAAATGACCTCTGATTTGAACCCATTGGCTGAAAAAAACGCCGGAGAGATAAATCCCTCGCAGTCTTGTAGAAATGATGTGAAAGGGATATCCAAATATTTTCTTTTTTTCGTAAAAATTCGCCAAAATATAGATATTGCATGAACAAATGGATAAAAATCCAAATAGTATTTTTCCATAGAATAATAGAACGCAATATTTCGTAGAAATTTAAAGCATGATAGTGTCTGCCTAAAATTAAAAAAAAACTAGCAGAACATTCTGGCCAACTGTAAGTGATAAATCAATCAATTCTCGGCTGCATCAACTGGGAATTTAACATTAGGGACAGAATAGAATGTTATAGTAAAACAAAATACTTTCTATCAACATAATGAAAAATATTAAACTGGATTTATTTTATTGAGTAAAATTGCCTTCACCATTGATAGCGTAGTTTTTCGATCATCTTTTGTATTGTTTTTTGCGGACAATAAAAGTGGTAATTTATAGATAGCTGTTCGATCTTGAACAAATTTGTTCCGATAAGTGTCGAAAAAGAGAGCATCAAACTTGAATACAAATGAAAATAATCGCACCCATCGAGGAGGTCAAATCGTTACGAAATAATGTAATTTCTTCATTCGCATCGATGCGCACTCAAATTAGCAGATGGTTCTTCTTTGTGGATTTGTCCCAGACAGTTACAGTCAAGGCACAAACCACGCAAGTAA
Source organism: Ceriagrion tenellum (assembly GCA_963169105.1). Lineage (NCBI taxonomy): Eukaryota > Metazoa > Arthropoda > Insecta > Odonata > Coenagrionidae > Ceriagrion > Ceriagrion tenellum. The sequence goes on from OY720637.1 coordinate 6,323,059, forward strand.
ACATCAGATGGCCCCCGGAGATAAAGGAATCATTGTTAGCATGAGAAAGAAGATGGCTCGGATGGAAGAAGACGAGAAAGAAAAAGAAAAAAAAACGAGGAAACTCCCCCTCATCAGTTTATATTCGAACCTCCCTTTCAGTCGCCTAATCTTATCGAGAGGGACATTCCGGATCTTGAGGAAAAGGTAAGGCGGAGGAAGAGAAAGGGAGAAGAATATAAAAGGGAAAGGGGACAGCGGCAAAAAGAAAAAGACGGGAACGAGAGTCAATGATTCCTCCGCTCGACCGTCCTTTCCCATTCCTCTCCTCTGTCCCCTCTCGCCGAAAATCCCGTGGGCGCATGACCCGAAAGGATTGGGTTAACGGTTAATTGAGGAATGACTCCGAGACGGAGGACCGAAAGATACTGAAAGGGAGAGGAAAAAAAGATTCCGAAGAACGGGGGCGGGAGAGAGAGAGAGATAAAGGTCAGAGTGCATGGGATCGGGGTGACGCTGGTAAATGGAAGTTGAGGGAGGGGGGACAGGAGAAAGGATTAGGCTGGAAAGGGGAGGTTGGACGGCGGTAAAAGTTCGGGCGATAGGGAAAAGAGGATGGCCTTCGTGGACCAATGGATGAGGAGGGGGAGTTGAGCCGAGGTGGAGGAAGTGAAGTTACGTAAGAAAGGGAGGGGCGAGGGAAGGGCGTGAAAGAGATATTGGTCCACGGTGGATCGCGGTGCGATTCTGCCCACACGAGGATGATTCGGGAGGTATTCTAGGGATCGTAGGGGCAGCGAAAGAAAGCCAGGGAAATTGAGCGACATCGAAACTTTGGTACCTCATTGTGAAATCGATCATTTATCGGAACCTGAAAAATGAAACATCATAACCGTTTTCAAATTATAACGTCACGTCATCTACTCGCAATGTCTACGCTGACCATTTCAGGTTAATAACATTTGCAGTTTCCAATGTAACTGAGATCGTTAAGTGCCAATAAACCTCCGAGAGACGGAAATTCAGGTTGATCGGAATAATTTTAGCAATTTTCTCCAGGAGATTCATAGATAGAATGATTAATTTGTAGAAAGTAGTTCAATCATTGACAAATTACACTGATTCATACATTCAGGAGGCTGGAAACCATGAAAAGAGACAAAAAATAATAAGAACTATACGTTATATACTCTATGGTTTCAGGCTTGATGGAGTGGAAACGGAACATGATTAAGTATGAAAAAATAGGCAACTTCCAGAGTGATAAAATTTATTGCGACCGATTTTGCTTTTTACAGCATCTTCAGGTGAACTGAAAGGCCAAGAACTATAAGTAGTTTGACTCAACACTTCAATCTCTTACCTGAAAATTTCAGCAAATACAAACTCAATTTTGCATGAATGTTGCACTCATATGTTACGCTTAATTTTTCCGAAACTCAATGAGTTTGCAAAATTCTTCTTTATCTTTATAGACACTGCGCCGCGCGCCACAACGGAGTAGGCCAAGGTGTGCACAAATACCATGAAAATTTGGAGAGACCAGAAAATGAGTTAAAAAAAAGAGACCTATGATAATATCTCGCAAGCACACCACGTTTGCGTTCTTGTCAAAAAAGGGGCGAAAATATCAGGCCACAGCTTACTTGAACGACGCCATTTTTTATGCCTTAACCTGTATCTAGTTCACGGGTCTTATAATGCACGTAACAAGTAGGTATACAATGGCACAGAATTCAAAATGTTGATGTTGAAAATTTACGCATAGTACTTCATCACTTTTATATATTTATTCGCATTTATATCGAGGTTACCGAGTTTAATTCTTTTTAACCATTAATTTTTAGTAATCAACTAACGGATGCCAAATTTCTAGTGATTCAGGATCAACGCAATGTCCAGTGAAAATGATAAAGAGAATCGACTATCGCAAAAGATGGTTAACAACATCGGCACCACCACATCGGGGTGGGAACCGTGGAAGTAGAGAGCGCGGAAAGAGGGTGAGTGGGGTTGAGAGAGGGACGCAAGGATGGAGGAAAAAGAAGACCTAGGCGGTTAAAGGGAGGAGGAAGGAGGGTGCAGGAGGCGAGAGGTAAATGGGTATGAAGTGGATCTCTCTATTCCTTCAGGACCAATTCCACCTCGGAGAATACACTTCAGTTTGCTCTCTCCCCTTCCCACGCTCTGAAACCCGAACCCCTTCCTCCCTCTCACTTCCTTTCTTCAATTCTCATTCCCTTCTCTCCCTTCACTTCTCTCATATGTACCCTTATTACTCCCTCTCCTCCTCATGCTGTTGCTCCACTCCCCGCGGTCCCTTTACCATCGATTCTTCTCTCGCTTTCCTTTCCCGTTCCGCACTCCGAATTCAAACACGCAAGCCAGCCAAGGAAGGAAAGAAAGAAGGAACGAATGCACAGAGTGAGAGGTGTGGAGAAAAAGAGTGCGCGACCTCGGTTATCATGGGCCAAGAGATCTCGCTGGGTCGTGTGCGCGCGCGTGATGAAAAATCAAAATGAGTGCGATGAAGTGGGCATTTACGCCGACCGCATTATAATTTTGCACCATTTTTTCCTATTTTTTTAATTTCAAACGGTGACCGCTTCCAGCGTCCCACTATTCAAAATAGGATTTTGAATTTTTGAAGTCCGAGGAAAAATCCTCGGCCATTTGCCTCTAACCAGGAATTTGTTTTTAGCTGTGAAGCTGGACTACATTTCTCTCTTAAAAAAGCGTCATTAAGGGTGTTTAATAAGTTTAAATGTCGCATCGATTTCAATGAATTAAGCAATCCTCTTTGTGACGATTTTTTAATTTATTCATAACACTTAGCAACTCTATAATCATGGTAGTCCGCTGCACATCTCATCTCAGTCCAAGCCTAACAACTAACCAGCCAAAAAGCAAGGCAACAATCAAGAAAAACCAGTTTCATTTAAGTAATACTAATACTATAAAAATATTCCAAAGAAGTCAAAAAAACATAACGCCGAAGCATCAAAAGTTTAAAAAATATTGTGAGATTAGACGACAGCCAGCTATCAACTCGATCCAACCTTCCGACCAAAGTCTTTGATCAAAATAAACTCTTCGGTCCCAATGATTTACCTGGCTATTGTGGAGAAGGGACGGACAATTGAAATCATTTTCTCCAACGAGAAAATGTGGAGAAGGAGATGGACAGTTAAACGGCAGGGTGTACGTAGGACTGATGAAAAGAAAGCCAGAGCCGGTCTCTAAAGCTCACACTTAATAAAGCCATTTTGGAGACATATATTTAAGGCTCCATCCGATGGGCGGTGTACTATGCTCGGGAAACACAGGTGGTGAAGAAGACAAACGAAAAGTTGCTGAATATTGTGGAAGAGGTATGGAGGTTGGTGTGGAGTAATCGAAAGAAGCAGGAGAACTGATTGGAAGGTGAAGGTTTAGGTAGCAGTCTGATGCAGAAAGTTATAGAGAGAATAATAATGGACAAATGGGCCAGGAGTTCCTGCTCGCAAGAGAGCACAATATATCCGCTTTCACTGACATCGAACCTAGGCCCCCAGGATAAAAGGCAAGTTGACTAATTACCACAGCAACCCGATCCCCACAATTTTTTTCAAATACCCTCTCTTATCCCCACTTGCACTTTCCGCATCTGCTGTGCTACATTCACTCTTCTTTGAGGAATTCAAAATCCAAGCTCTTCTTCAAACAGTTTCCCACTTACCCGGCATCCTCCATTCTATCATCTTCTGCAACAGACCATTACCTTTGCCTTCACGTTCCAACCAGTCCTCCCGACTTTCTTCAATTATTCCACACAAACTTCCAATCCTCCTCTTGCATATTCATCGCCCTTCCGTTTGTCCTCTTCACCAACCAAGTTTTCCAAGCCATCCTTCCTCATGCTATCTATATCTTGAAAGCCTCCGGTCAGATTTTTCTTCGCTTTCTTCTGCTAAGCTACACCTCAAAACATTTAAGTATTTTAATTTCGCTTCATTAACCTACCAAAAGGGGACAGTACAGGAGAAATAATTGGCACTGGTAAAATTAAGATTTAAAAATGAAATTGTAAAATGAAATAAAAAATGAATTAATGTGACATATAATGTTCCACAAGCAATTCGAATAACCAACGATGGAAAACAAAACCTGGTCAGGTCTCATGGAGGTTTAGTACCAGTGGATAAGCTAATCACAAGCACAACTCAGCACAACTTCATCTGCTTGTAGGAGGAATTACTAAAATCTCTACCGTAAATCAAATCGTTCGAAAAATATACAATGGTATAAAGTAGACTGCGGATAGAGTGTGGTGAAAATTATTTTGAAATAAATTTTGTGCATCTACGTGACACGCAGTACAAATAATATGACATAATTGATCTAATGAGGATTTAAATTACATGAAAATATATTGAAGAGACTATTGTTTTTAGTAAAACAATATTCTATATACACCAAATAGCAATTAAGAGCAAAGTAATTGGACGTCTAGAAGCTTTGGCATTACATTTTGTATCATTGTTAGCATCAGAATGCTTTAATTTATTTCCTATCACTTCATAGTTAAAAGTAATTTAAGGAGAGATTTTTATAAGCCCGTTCCACAAAAAGGGGACAAAAATCACAAGACAGTCCAGTTGACGGACTTTTAGACTCAGAGTGCGAAAAGTCAGCAATACGCCGTGGAAGTCAAGCATTTGTCATTCCAGATCCTTTTTACGTAAAGAAAAAGCTTGACTCAAAACTGGGGTTGAGTTTCCAATAACTTTATCACATAGTTCACATCAGATGGAGAAAATAATTCGCGGTATTATCTGTATATAAAGCACCATAATTTTTCTGGTGACCTATCACACGTGTATAACATTAACTAAGTCAATTACCTGTACCTATCCATCCTTTTATATGCAAAGGAAACAGTCACTCAATCAAATTGAGAGCTTTTACTGAAATAACAGCTTTAGATTTACATCTTACTGTCATTCATTGCACAATAAGAGGGGGAAAATTTCCTGCACTATTTAGCACAGATAATGATTCCCCTGATTCACGGCAAAATCGTATTATAAGTATAAGAGACTAGAATTGGTTTTATTTACTCAGTATCTAAACAGAGCATAAAATATATGCGGCACAGTATTAAAAAACTAGGATTTTTATGCGTTTAATAGAAAGATCCTTACATGAAAAAGTAAAAGAAAAGCGCTATTTCCCTCTGGTTAGCCCACATTTTAAATACACCGCGAGCAATTGGGACCCTAGATAATAAAAAATATTTATAAAGTACAAAAGAAAGCTGCGCGCTTCGTTAAAAACTGCTCCGAGCGTACATATAGTGCATCACAGCTTTTAGATGGATTAAGCTAAGAGCCCGTGGAGACTAACAGATTTCTATTACAAGCTTTCTTACAAATAAAAACGTAAATTTAGTCATCGTCTTCCTTCAAGAATCCAACTACATTGATCATAATGAATTCCTCTGCATGCAATAAAATCCTAAATTCAAAAATATATCGATACCATTCTCCCAATTTTGGCAAAAATATAGGGAGGTAACTCTTAATTGCTGGTAATATTATATAATGCGTATCAGAGAGACAAAGCATATCAAAGGAAGAGACACCAGAGTGGAGAGTTCTTAATGAGTTTTCTACCCTGAGGGTAAATGGATATTAACATTTGCTACGTCAAAGACAAAAGCCAGGTATTATTTCCAGCGATGAAAAAGGACAAAGGCAACCAGAGCATTCCCACTGAAGACTCTAAGACCCAAAAGGGAATTATTTAATTTTGAGAAGATGGAAAAAATAGCTTGACGGCAAAATGCTTTTTTCATCCTCAAGGCACACAAAAAATGTAGCATGGAAAGTGACATATTTTCAACCATTTTAATAGTTACGTATTCCTTCAGGGCATGGATCCGTCTGTGTACAGCGGAAATTTCGTTTACTCATCTTGTTTGAAGGTGTGAATGACCGGAAGCGGAATTAAGGAACACAAGAGGCACATAAGACTTTTTCAACTCAAAAAATCGGCCGCGGCGGAGCATAGTCTCGAACATGCGCACTCCATCAATTTTAACGGCGCCAAAATCCTCTGCCGGTCATATGGATACTGGGATTGATTAACGAAAGAGGCAATCGAAATCAGTCTGGAGGAGAAAAAGCTTAATCGAGACTCGGGGCGGAAGCACGGTTAGATTTTGTATGTAATATCATAAATAAAATAACGCATAAGGTTGAAGCTCTTAGTATAACAATAAAATAGCAAACGATTCATCAATTCCTCAACTGCAACACTTATCCTAGAATGAATTAAAATCTTATTTCGGAAACATTACCTACATATTTTCCTCCTTTTGACACTGGCAATGTATCACCTTAAACGACTCTTCTGGCTCAATCTACTGCCGTCCATGCAATGATCCATGCAAATCCTTCGATTACATTCAATAACGTATTGTTATGTATTCACTTTTAAAAGCTTTTTTCCCCTAATCTCTCAATTAAAGATTCATAAAATCTCTCAGAGGAAGACGCAGTAATAAAGTTCATGGACCATTGAAAAAATCAATTTTCATGGACCAAATGAAGAGGAAAGTACATAGGAAGAGATACCAGGAGGTAAGGGTAACTAGCTAGCAGGTAACTAGCAAGAGGTAACTAGCATTACATTGGGAGGGGCGGAGGGCTGCAGTCAACAAATCCGAGGATAGAATAACTAATGAATAAAAAGCTTCACGATAATTTTTAAAAGCCATTGGTAACAAAAATATCGGTCAAAATTTGGTCTAGTTTATTGCTGGTTCTCTTCTGAAAAAATACGGGCATAAAAATTCATTGTACACTCTTTTACCATTTGTTGAGGACTACATTAAGTGCTAATGCCGTTCTGACTACAATCTCTAATCATCTATTATTGGATTTGAGCAATTTCCTGCATTTTGCACACGAGTACATGCCTTGGACAACCTTAAACCATATTTTAAGTATAAATAATCAATTAACTTGGAAGTTTATGTCTTCATCACGATGCCTTTTGCTACAAGTTGACACTGTCGGTTGCTTAACTATGAATATGAGGCCTTTTTTCTATTAATAGTCTATATTCTTCCTTACATTCCCCTCATAGCTTTAATTTGCCTCCACCTTGATACGCGATACTAACACACTTGGCACAGGCCTTCCATGTACTCTTCCGCAAGAGTTCATCATATTATTCATTTTTTTTAAATTCAGTATTCATTGAAAGCGCCCCAGTTTCAATCTTCAGGTCAGAAGAAGTTCAAACATATTTGTCTCATTAGAAGGAATTCCAATGACTCGCTATCTTAAAAGATCGTAGGCTTTCCCGGCGAATAATATTAGTAAAATCTTCTCGGGTTTGGCACCGGGTGAGGCTATTAAAGGCCAACGTTTCGACGAGAAACTATCTCATCGTCATTAGGGCCAAGACAGATTGCCGAGTTTGGTCCAAATAAATTCGGCTACACTACGACCAAGGTATTTTTTCCGGTGTGTGGACGATACTATCGTCATTCGGCAGCATGGACGGAATACGCTGGATGACCTTTTGAGTCACATGAATCAACAGGATCCTAATATCAAATTTACGATGGAAGAGGAAAATAACAACTGCCTTCCTTTTCTGGACATCCTCATTCAAAAGAAGCCCGATGGTACTCTTATTCTACCCAGGCGGGACTCAAACCCGCCACCCTCAGGGTAGCAGGCGAGGACTTTACCCTGCCGCCTCCTGGGCCGACAATATATAATAATAGCTCAAACTATATTATGTAGCTATGGTAACATCAATGATACTATGCAAAAAATTAAGAGGGTGATAAGTCTCCGTTTCCGTGTCCAAATGGACATGGTCACTCGTGTCAGCTCAAGTAACAAAAATGTATCCACTTTCTAGAGCCAGTATATCCGTTCCAGCCCTGTCTCGGACTTAAGGTCATAGTCCCTCGAGGAAAACATTTTCAAATGAAGTGTTTAGAGCAATTAAGTTTTAGAAATCCGTGGAAACTTAGTTTAACTACTTTCACAGAGTTCAGCATCGAGAGCTCTTAATGCAAAAATGACAAAAGAAACACCCACTTTCCAATTTATTTGGAAATTATTCATGGCGGTTCATTTCTAGCGCAGATCTTGTTTGCGCACGCACTCATTTTCGCGCCCCTCTAAATATTTACTTCCACCACCAATTACTAAGGCAGGCAAAAGCACATTCCCTTTCGGGCCTCTTAAGGCAGCCCTCCAAACGGTCGATTTCTGTCTTTTAACTTTCTCCAGATTCCTATTCTCTCAAACTTAAATTTATTTTCAATGCCGGCGCGAATCAAACTCATTTACCTAGCCACTTTACTTTCTTGGAAAAAACTTCTCTCCACCTGATTAGTTTTCTCGTTTCCGTGCTCATCTTCTCATTCCTTGGATTCTCATTCTTCGAATTCTTTCCATCTCTTCCTCTATCCCCTGGGAAACCCACGAACACACCGTATTTTCACGCATTTCTCAAACTTTTATATTGCTCCTTTCCCCCTTCTCAGTTTCCCAACAACTTTTAATGCTCTCCATGCGAAATTCAACATAACAACGGAATTATTCTTGCATCTGATGAATCGAATTTGTTTTTAAACGAAGAAACATATTGCATAATACTTCGGTAAATGAAAATGCATCATTGGTACTGCATACATCGTTATATCTATGGCCAAATAATATCATTGTGATTTTAAATCCATAAATTTATGAATATCAAGGGCTATTTGTTCATTGAGCTCGAGTCTAAGTGCTTCACACTGATACCATTGTTGCTCCTGAATTAAGTTATAAGTAAAAATGAACCAGAGGCTTATGCACTCATGCCATATATGACTTTTTTTGCATAATGAAATATACTCAGTTAATTATGGATAACAAAGGTGAGCAGTGACCCAAAGCCAATTGTTTTCGAAATCTGAGACTGTGGTGTGTTATTTTTTCAAGAAAAATATGTTGATTTAGAATGGAATGACTCTTAATTAAGCATATCGCACCGGATTCCACATGGTAATTCGCTATCGCATAATATTACACAGCATTTTATGGCGTGGTATATCCAATGGACAACTAGCAATTTTTCAAAGGTGTCGAATATCTCACTGCATTGGCGTTCGCATGGTTTGACAGTGAAACTCATATTGAAAGGTAACACGCATAGCACGATATCACAATGCATCAAACACCGCACAATACCGCAATACCAAGCTGAATTTCATGCATCGCGTAATTGCATATGGGGGATGGGTTTGCTATGGTGGCAAGAGTAATGGATTCCCATTCCGGCGAAAGTGGAGATTTTGCCATGAAATCCAGATACCTACTTGGGTGCTATGTGGAGAGCATTTCAAGTGATATATTCCTTTCGTCGGAAACCGTAGCCGTTCGTTCGTAATTTGTAAAGAGCAGGCAAATTCTGATGCCAAGCTCTCTCCACTGTTTTTTTCCGTTCCTCAAATAACTCTTCTCCAACCAACGAACCCGATATAATTCTTTCAATTGACCACAGCTTTCAGTTAACTCCCCAGCAACTAACCAAACTATGATTGACAAGTTTGGGGGGTCCTGGGATTAGCGATGGAATTACCCTGGCGGAGTCTCCCACAAGTGCATATATGTGCGAAATTCCACGAAGGAAAAGCCATTAACCTTTACCGGGTCTCGAACCCTGATACATAGATATTACACCGACCGCTTAGGCTAGTTTCACTACCGCGTCCTCCGAAAAAATTCACCAGGTTGGAGCACCCCTCGGGAGCTTAACCGACTGAGGCACTCGGTGCGTTATAGAGGGATGTGAATTTTTACCATGGTCAGGGTGAATGTCGCCCCAGCGCCCAGTGGCGGCGGGGTTAAACATCGCTTGCCAATCCTAGGGTCGCGGGTTCGAGTCCCTCCTTAAGTTGTTTTTTACCACTCAGGACATGGGTGTTGTTGTTTGTCTGTTGTTAATGTTAATCACCCGATGTAAATGGAATTTAATGTGCTGTTTTCGGGTTAGTGAGAATAAATTAATTAATAAATGATTTTTCTTCAGTGGAATTGGTGAACGAATTGCACACTATATCGAACACGCCATCATATTACCTTTCGAAACATTTGAAGCATCGGTAATATCCCGCGCGTATTCAATATCACATTCGATGCATCGGAACGTCGAACAGAACCTCACACACTGCTTCAAATCATAAGACTCTGCCCCACTTCGTCCACCTCCTTCCGGCTCCTTCTTGAGCCCGTTTCCGTCCGCTGAATTCCCCTCCAATCCCGAGTCACGAGGGTCTTTCCGTCTCCTCCGGAAACACTGAAACAAAAGATGAGACTTCTTCTCGCCCCCCGTCCTTAAGTGACCCCCACCCACCGCCTTCACCCGCCCACCCAACCACCCTGCACCACTTCCTTTAGCTTCCGTCCATTTTGCGCGTGTCTATGTGAATGTGAGTGTGTGTGTGTCCCCGTTTTGTTTTTATTTCTCCAATTAATTCCCTCGTCTCCTCCAAATTAATGCCTCCGGGCGGAGCAAGGGGCGGAGACACTATGGGAGAGATAGAGTGAATGGGAGAGACGAAGAAGCTTGCAAGAGAGGGTTGTAATTCCGTCGTCGAAATTGCATTTGAGAGAGAGAGAGGGAAAGAAGAGGAGGAGGGTTGTGAGAGAGGAGGGTAGGACACTAAAAGGGTGCCTTTTCGAAAAGGTCAAACAAAACAGGGCCGAGAGGGGAACTGGCGTGGCGGAAAAAAAATAATGATAAAAAAAAGAGCGGTGCATAAATGTCGATTTAAAGGAAGGTAGCGATTAAAAAGTCCCGACGACCGCGGGATTTTCCGCCCACGGTGACGGGGCCTTGATTGGGCCTTGGTGCGGAGGGACTGTTCATTAACCGTGCCTTCCCGTTTAAGGCCTTTTCTTTATTGGAAAATTTTCATTGACACATATGCATTGTAATAAAATATTTTTCATTTGGTTGGATTAAAGTAATTTTACGAAACGGGGTGCTTTAAAAAAAACAATACCGCCCCCTTTACCCTCAATACTAATTACTTTTGCTCAGAGTAAAAAAACTTCTAAAAACAGTTTCATCTTTGCTCAAACCTTTACAGAAATTGCCATATTACGCTAAGAATTACAACTTTCGAAGCCATGAAGCTTGTATATAAGCCTTTGCAAAGATTTTCATTCCAGGAATAATACTGCACGAGGAAATTGAGTGAAGAGAGAGAATTTACTTTACTCTAAAACTCAAATATTAGGAGAGAATATAAGAAACGACCAAAGGCCATTTATATTCTTTGTCTTTAGGCGGAACCTAGTATTGCTAGTTGTGCGAGAAAGTTGATAATTCAGAATTTAAAAAATATCAATTTACTTAGGTTTTTAATTAACCGTAAATGTTTTCGTATTCTAGACAGAATTGATGCTTGACGGAATAAATCCGTGTCACCAGTAGATTTGAATAGAAAAAAATATTTGGAATGTACATCGTACAAGCAATATTAGAAGCAAGAAATAGCACAAGCGTTTAAAATGGAATAGTGCGTTAACAAAGATCCAGAATCCCATGTCTTAAAATGAGGAAGTGCTCAATGAAAATATTCATGTGACCTCCTTTCCTGGGAAATCAATGCTTGAGTATTTTCAGCAGCAAAACATAAGAGGGTAATTTGTAATGGTAGGCGAAATAATAATGTCAAACATGAAGGCCATATGGACAGCCAATAACGATATCCTACAATTATTTCGGGAGAATATATATCTAAATGAAACGGAGCATAACTGAAAGGAAAAGATATTCAAGCAAAGTTTATTGGCAGAATAAAAGTCGAGTGAACCCAAGATTGGTAAGTAACAGGGATGATGTCGTGAAAAGGTTTGTCACTTCCGGTTCGAAGTAAGGAGAGTGAAGTGGCGAGCTGAGCTAAAGTAAATCATGTGATTGACATTCGCCGCTGCCAGTATCTTACTAAGCTTTGCTCGATCAGCTTTATTTCTCAACAAATGTATATTAATGAATAATAAAACACTTAGAAATTAATATATTGGGCAATTGAATATTTTATATATCATTTAATCCTGTCAAACCCCATAATCTTGTAGGCAGGTTACGATGACTCATAATTACTCATTAATTGCCCCCACACATATCTATGCAGGTAATATTCAAATAGTTACCATCATATAGTGGAATTTCAAAATCAAATAGCGTATTCACGAATAGCTTTTAAATTTACATGCTCAATAACCACATGAAGATACAATTATGGGGAATACGAAGAGTTAGTATAATCTTATGGGATATTGCAAGATACAAAAATACTATTTATATGGCATATAAAATGAAGACACTCATAAAATTACATACCATTACTTGCTTTTCATAGAGTAATTTTCTTTCAGTCAAATGGATACACACAATTCAGATAATCTCATGATCTCCATTATATTTCGATAATATTGTTTAGGTCTTTTAGGGTTTCTGACTAACTATCATGCATTGAGAGAATTTTTAAATTTATCATATTTTTCCAAGAATTGTTGCGATACCTCGTAAGAAAATATTTAGGGTTATTCCTTTTACTCATAGAGTATATATTATCTTCATTCTCAATTTAGTAAAGCACTTAAATGAGGGGTAAATAGTTATTCTGTTTCGTTTAGAGAGAAAAGTGCCAGAGGCGTAAGTGTTAGCGATGAAACAAGCAATAGATAAAGGCGAACCTTAGGCATGTAACAAACTTCTAACCCGAAAGTTATTTGCACCCAAATTTCTTCGGGTCGATTACAGATCTTTGCCATGCCCTACTCAGTGCGCTTGAAAGGGAAAACGTTCCACTTTCCGACGTCGGAACAGTGGGTCGTAACTTTTCATTTCGGACGGACCGGAGGCTTTGCTCAAGCAAGGAAGCAGCCGAACCCTTAGGCGCGGTGGTTCTCTCATCACTCCTGGTGAGGGCAACAAGAGAGCCCATTGAGGTCGCAAGACACCCGTCATTAAGACGGTAAAGAGAGAGTGGGTCCGGTGACAGAGCAGGGAAGAGGAAATAGGCCTACCCTCTCACTCCTCTGGACCCGAATTCCAGTCAAAACCTGTCCCGAAGGAGGTCTCCCGGCGGCTCTTAGGGAATTGCTTCCGGGACTTTGATAGTGATTGGTTCGGACGGCCAATTGGGAAATGAGATCTATAAAGGGAGGGGGATATCCGTTTTGCTTTCAGGATGGGGATCTGAGGAGGAAACTCGGGGTTTCGGATATGAGACTGCGTCCCTCTCTGCACAGGCCGGCGGTTTCTCCTTCACGGTGGCGGGGCAAATGACCCAAAGTGGGAGGACCAGTCTACAGGAAGAGTGTATGTTTCGGGTTACCTAGGAGTAAGTAATTGGTGCGGGTTCTGAGGAACGAATTAGAGAAGTGAGCGGTGGATATGGTGGGGAAAATGAGACGGGTGGAAATAGAGAGGAGACTGAGTCTGATTAGTGGAGGGCGGGAAAGAGGGGAAACCCAAAGCATTGCGCTTAACGAAACATTATTCCTATTCCTCGAGGACCAATTTCACCCTCGGGGGAATAGGACCTCACCCTCTTAAAAGATCACACCCCTAGGTGGCCATTTCCACCACGCTCTAGCCTAACATCTAAATTCCCACTCTTCTCTCCACGGTACTGTTTCTCTTAATTTTCCCAGTGTTCGAACCCCTTTCGTCCTCCTTGCTCTCTTCTCCCTCCCCCAACCACATCACGGTCTCCATGGTTCGCCCCAACTTTTCCCTAATGTTTTTCCTTCGACCCCTAATGCCTACCTGTACCCATTCTGAGCTCTCGCCCGCCTCCCCCAATGCGTTTCATCGGCCAGGCCCCCCACTCGCGTCATAATTACCACTGGCCACACTGCAAGACGGGTGCAATGTCGGAAAGGGATCCCACCTTCCCTCCAGTCTTCAGCCTTCCGCAAGGAGACTTCAGTTACTCACAGACCCATCGTTCTTCATTCTCCGTTGACATCCTCGTGAAATTTCAACCAAAGGAGCTTATCTGAGTAGTCAAATCTACTAGGCATACCAAGGAAAGGAGGCCAGTAAAGAATTACTATTCTTATCCGGGAAAGCATACATTCTCACAAAATAATGACGGGTGGAAAACCATTAGAACGCTATCAAAATATAAACTCTTTCTTGGATTTTATGTTTTAAATTAAATTAAGAACAGCTTCCAAAAGTATGTAAAATTCAAATTTTCGTTTGTGTAGGGAACTGAAGTCCGTCTGAAGGTGTTATTGGAATACCTCTGGCAGTTATAACACATAAACCTTAATGCAAAGAAGTTGAACTACTCCTTTATGGTGGCTTGTAGTAACCTTAAATGGTTTGTGCTTTGGCATATGAAATTACATAGAAAAGAACTAAAATGATGAAATCATCTTTCAGGACAAAAATGATTCGCATCATAGATAACACATAGTAATAAGATATTTAACAAGATTCTCTGTTATCTACAGTTAATATCAATTAAGATTGCATTTATTTCCTAATTTGACAAAATCTAGCGAAATAAAATACTAAAACACTCTCGGAAAAAGAGTACATATTTAAAATTCATTTATATTAACGTTCAATAAAAATGGTCGACTAGACCACGAGCAAAACATATTTTAGCCAGCATGCACAGAAAAGATATAAAATGCCTGGCTTTGCAGCATTTGAAAAGCGAAACCTGCAGTACAATTCATTAATGGTAGGAAATTTTGAATTATTTAATTCTATGGGAATAAGCCAAGCTCATTTCTTTCAACAATATCATAGTGCTCAGTAAGTACTATGGTAATGTTGAAGCACTTATTCAAATAAGACATTAAAATTGCTGGTGTTTCTGCTCTCGCCGCAGGATTACAACTTCCACCTCGGACTCAAGCTACCAGTTTATCTTCACGTGAGGAAGCAGTGGGAAGGAAAGGAATGGGAAGGGAAGGTTAGCAAAACCAACTCGCCCCTTCGAAGCCGACACCAATGAGGCGGATTGAGGTCAAAAGGACCTCAATTGGGCCTCCGCCTCCCCGAAGTGCTCGTATTAGTTTGGTTACCCAAACAACTGAGACGAGTAGCCGTCGGTCTCGCTTTCGCGAAAAAACCCGCCTCGCATCGTTGAGAACCGTTGCCCAAAATATTGGGATTAGGTACCTCCCCGGCTCCCTTTCAGGGTTGACGCTGTGCGGTCTGCCGGAGTAAGTCCTCGAGTCGGGGACCACCGGACCCATGAAGGGTCAATTCGGACCAATTCTGGTCAAAGCGGGGGTACATCCCTTCTCTCAGTAGTCCTCGTGAATCCTCCATTAAAATTACAATGAGAATGCGAGAAAACATTTCCGTACACTCGGAACATTCACCTCATTTAACGTCACATTCCTCACAGGCTTCTTTTACTCGCGCGGGGAACTCGTCTGATTTTCAGAGATTAGTTTTCTCATCTGCAGCTATCACCTTGTTATTTTAAAATATTTCTCTCGCGGTCAAATGCCATTCGATAAAATAAGACATTACACTTGTGTAGAAAGTATTACTCATGAAAATGAGGGAGGGAGTGACAAAGAGCGATGTATTTCATTGATTACGGCGTATTTAGGAAATAAAATGGAACAGCTGAGGGAGAGAGAAAATGAGTAAAAATAGATTAGGAATACTTCTGGCAGTCATAATACGTAAATTCTTATGCAAAGAAGTTGAACTTCTCCTTTATGATGGCTTGTCGTAACTTAAATGGTTTTTGCATTGGAATATGAAATTAAATAGAAAAGGACTAAAAGGATGGAATCATCTTTCAGGACGAAAATGATTCGCAATAAATGTATATTAAATTCATTTAGAGGTCACATTCCTCACAAACGTAGTATACAGTGCGTTGGAAGCTGCTCATTGGAGAAAGAGGGTGAGTGAAAAAAGCTGTTATAAGTCGACCGACTGAAGAATGAAAAGAATGATCCAGTAAGGGAGGAATATGTACAAAGATGAGTTAAATATAAAATGACATAACACATTATTGTCATTAAAAACTCATAGAAGTCCCAATAATATGGTTATAGGATTGATAAATTGCATTGGCCCGATGTAAACGACGATAGAGGAGAGAATTTTAGGTGATCGTGCGAGAGAAAGTAAGACGTATAAAGCGAGATAAACTGAGTCTTAAAATAAACTGACAAGCAGAATGATTCCAATAATAAAGAACATGATAGAAATTAATATAGAGATTCTTTCCAAGGTATTCTGAAAGTTAAGAAACATAACTGTTGACAACGTCACTGAATTATTTTGGCCAGCTAGTATAACGCCACTGATTATGACATTGGGTTGAGTATTCCTTCAAAGCAAATGCTTGAAAATATAAACAAATCATTAACTCAATCAGTCTTCCTACAAGGAAACCGAGGACAGTGACTCAAGAATTGATTTTGAGGCATTTGTAAAAATGAAAAACCAAATATTTTACCGAGTTAGTATGAACTTGTTTGGTTAGAAAACTAGATAGGTGCCTCTCTTTTAAATATAATTCTAAGCACTCTCAAGTAAAGAAATCATTAAAACTGTTATATTACTATGACGAAAAAGAGGAAAATACGCCATAATCTTAATTTGCACAGTGACATAGTTACTTCAGTGGTTTTTCGCTCTAAATTATATTGAATAAATCCCCATTACCTTGGCTAGAGGATGCTACACATCCTAATGTAAGAAATCTTTCTCTAGATTCATTACTTTTCCTACGAATGAAAACCAATCTTTTTTCAAACCTCAAAGATATCAGTTATGGAAGTATTCATGGTCCCTCGCGCGTCATGAAAATCAAGTGAAGTTTCTCTCCCAGGCGTTCCATTGGCTGTCAAACAATACAAATTACAAAGGATGTAGCAGTATTCCGAGATCCTCCGAGCAAGAAACATCTAACTATCCGGCGGATAAATTGCAAAAACTCCGCTTCTATTATTCGCGGCGAAGCGACGCCACAGCCGGACAAGTCTCCCGCGACACAGTGAATGCCCGGGGAGGGCTCAGAGCACGAGCAGAGAAAATAAGAAAACTGCACACCGTAACCGTCTGCCAAAATTGGATGGGAGACTAAGAATAAAAAAAATATGGAAATCCTCTTGACGATCGGTTTCTCATTTTTTTTCACACATTCCCTCTTCGATTCTTTTCCTTTCTGGGGTTTTCTGACTGTGGCCGTTGTGGGAAGAGTGGACGTTGCACACAGATGTATGACGTCAGGGAGTCGATTGTGACGGGGATTTTGTCCAACTTTGATGCGAGATTTGGTGGGTAGAGTAGAGTGAAGTGAAGCTCATAGGAATGAGAAGGAGAATAGAAGGGAAGACTCAAACCGACTCTTTCGATCGGTCTTCGAATGTGCGTTGTTTTGATGATGCATGGGTGAAAGTAATGCGATTCGTGGGATAAACGCATTCATCACTTGTGCTTTAGCACGTGACTCTTCTGTTTGCGATGAATACGGCACAAAAATTGATGCAGCATTCTGTTATGTTTCTTCCTTATCTCCATTCTCGAGATTAAATATTTATTCCACCTTATGTAACTTATTCTTGCTCCACTTATAACATTCCACTCTTTTAAGGTTTTATTTCTCCCAAGATAGTAGCAGAATATCATTATTGCGTTTAAACTGCGGTCCATTTGGTCTAAATATGATAGGTTTATTATACCATGAACCTACTTTTTTTACCGCTTTTAGTCTTCGCTGTTTGGCTGCTGCAAACTTCCAAACTATATTCCAAGGAAAAACAACGTCACATTAATATTTTTAAATGAATACTGCCTGAATTTCAGCAGCCATCGATCTCTTTATCTAATATTATTTCTTAAACGCTTGTGTCTCTCGGCTTAATACATATGTTTTGCTTCATCTGTCGCATGTATCATATGCTTCTATAGTAACATATGTTTGTCATCTTGTTTTTATTATTTTCTGTCCAATGCAACTGGTTATGGCTTACTTTCATATACTAATTACATAACGTCAACGTTCGCGATGGCTTAAAGCTCTATGATGAGAATAATGTCTCATTTGGAAATATCAGATTTCTGCTCAATCTATAATGTGAAATACTGTTGTCAATATGATTTAGACAATTTATGTAGCCCGGGATGGGATCACGGCTCCATATTTTGTGTATTAGTTTGCATTATCCACATCGCTTGTCACTATAAATGAGAAACACTCTGTTACTATCACAAGAACGCATTTTATTAATTAAAAGTAGTTGATTCAAGCACGTGGCACAATATAACGACTGCCAATCACGTTTTCACTCTCATGGAAAATAACCATATCGCCAGTGCACGCGTAATAAACAGCTGCAATTGTGTCCCCAGTTTCGTTCTCAGGTAATAACGTCTCAACAGCAACCTAGAACATCATCATCATAGCGAGGATCTTTCTTATTTGCTTTCCCGGACGATTCTGGTGGTCCGCATGTTCCTGGGATCCTAACAATCCATTCTTGGCTTACCATTAAAGTTCTCACGGACATTAACACCAGCATTTGACTGAGATAGTCATATCTTTTGCAGGGAAAATCGCTTCCAACGCTCCAACGCTTGACCGCCGCGGCGGTCAAGCGTTGGAGCGTTGGAAGCCTCGTTGGGTCCTCGAACGCTTGACACTCGGATTACGAAGTGACGACTCAAGCCCGACGGCATATGGTCCGTAATTAGAAATTGAATCACGATACATATTCATTGCAACAGTCATTCATATATGAATACACATAACCATCACATAATTCCCTTTTGGGATAGGCAAATTCAGAGAAAATAGTATCTCCAGTTAGCCCTAGAAAACCAAGTCTTATTCGGCAAATTCCTCCACAATGCCCTATCATTGCAAACCACTGTCGCTTAAAATTCTCTAATGCAATGCTTTTTACACCTCTCCTATTCTAAAGACTCCTTATCTTCCCCCCCTTTAGTGTCTCTTTCACCACACTCACCCATGAATTTCATTTTCTACTCCTTCCTGTCACACCATTCACCCTACTGCCAAATATCTCTTTCATTACTAGATGCTCAACTTTTCTCATGATATGGCCAAGCCATACCTTTTAGATATGTGCATTACTGGAGCGTCCAGCCCACATTCTTTCATCACTTACTTAATCATAACACTATGCACCCTACTTATGTTGCACTGCATTTAGCCAACTCTTATGCCTATCCAGACATACCCAGAATTTGCTGCCACATAAAACTTCGGGAGGAGATTACTTTGGGGCAGAGCAATTTTTTAAAAATGTTGTTGGCGCCAAGACATTTAAATTGCGCTCACTGCCTTTTTCATTATTGTTTTGTTTTTTTTTGTCTTTTGTCAGTCAGCGGTTGCTGGGCACATTGTGGAAGTGATTGGATCTCAGTTCTTTTTTGTAACGCGTACATGTACTTACAGTCCACTATATATATATATATATTTTGAATCCGGCTTTTATTTCTTCATAGTTTTGCCTTCCTCAGCGCGAAACATTTGGTCCTTCGGGCCGGATCCGAATAGAATTTGAACGTTACAATTTGTGATTATATTGCTAACGCCTGTGTTTTACTTTCAATCATACTTCGTCATCGTTTAATTTCTGTCATCTCAACGTGGGATACGACGAGTTCGAACGGGAACATCAACTTCCATTTTGCCTGGGGCTAACTTGTTATGTCGGAGAGTTGCTGCGTATGACATTGTTTTCTTCATGGAGTACAGCAATCCTGCTCAACGTGTTCATGCTGGTCAACGTGCTCATCCTGCTCAACGTGCTGGATGGCGACAGCTGCTAATTACTGCCCTTGATGTCAGAGTTCAGGTTAATCCTATCCTTTCTTTATTTACTTAATCTTATTCATGCATGCCTTAATAAGTTGTGATGGATCCTAAGACAAGGAAATCATTAATTAAAAAGAGAGGTATCATCAAAGCTTCTCTTGCAAGACTACATAGTTTCGCTACTAATTTTAATGAAAGCTCTCAAAGTGTACTTGAACTGAGGGTCAGACAGGAAAGATTGTCGGAGATTTATCAAGGTTATTGCTCTGTTCAAGAAGAATTAGAGCTTGAGGATAGTGAGGAAGATCACTCGGAGGACAGGGCAGCATTTGAAGAACAGTATTATGCAGTGCAAGCAATTTATCTTAAATTGCTTCAACCAGAAAGTGAGGATCACGCGAGTCAGTCATCTCGAGTTAACTCAGCTGATTTTCGACTTCATAATGCTCCTCAAATTAGACTTCCAACTATTGAATTACCAAAATTTAAGGGAAATTTTGAAGAGTGGCTACATTTTAAGGATACATTTGAAGCATTAATTTGTAATAATTCACAATTGTCGGCCGTGCAGAAGTTCCATTACTTATTGTCTTCTTTAGAAGGAGAGCCTCATCAATTAATCCAAAATCTTCAGGTGACGAACGAAAATTTTGATGTAGCGTGGAACCTAATAAAAAGAAGGTACCACAATACAAAGCTGATTGTTTCAACACATCTGAAAAATCTATTAAGAATGCCAACCGTCTCTAAAAATAGAATTGATTCGCTGAGAGCACTAATCAATCATGTCCAAGCGAATGTAAACGGAGTAAATGCCTTAAACATCACTGTGCCATTGTTTGATATATTGTTAAATCAAATGATTTTGGATCACCTGGACAGTGACACGAGAAAGGAGTGGTAACTTCATTCCGAAGCGGAGGAAATGCCCACACTGAGGCTAGTTTTAGAATTTTTAGAGAAGAAATGCAAGGCGTTAGAAAGTATCGGATCCACTTCAGAAGTGCCAACAGCTAAATTTAGCTCCAGTGTGAAGCCACAATCAAAATTCCATCAGTCATATGTAACAATAGGTGGAAAATGTGTACTATGTAAGGAGCATCATCATTTGTACAAATGCCCTGAGTTTTTGCAAATGGAGGTTCAACAACGTAGAACATTAGTTAAGAAACATAATTTATGTTTCAACTGTTTGAATATTTACTCAAAGGATCATAAATGCTCCACACAGAGGTGTCGTGAGTGTAACAGAAGACATCATACTCTATTGCATCGTAGATATTCCACAACTAAGACCTCACAAGATGGGACACAAACTCTTCAATCATCACAACAAGTGAGTCTTGGGAACTCGCCTGCAGTTCCTTTACAGAAGTCTTCAAGCAACTATTGCGCCTTCAAAATGAAATCCTTCCCACAAGTCATGTTAGCCACTGCTTTAGTAGAGGTTAGGAATCGATTTGGGCAATTTGTACAATACAGAGCCTTACTTGATTCAGGATCTCAAATTAATTTCATCACTGAAAATTTAGCTCAGAAACTGCAACTACCCAAAGTCAAACACCATACTCCAATCTTGGGGATAGATAAGGTACGATCAGAAACAAATAGTAAACTATATTTGAATCTAAGATCTCGCGTTAGTAATTATGACACCACTATCGAGTGTGCAATAATTCCCCGAATTACCGGTCCAATTCCATCCACAAGACTGGACATCGGCGAGTGGAATATTCCAAAAAATGTGGTCTTGGCTGATGAATACTTCAACCAACCAAACGCAATTGACCTATTGTTAGGTGCTCAAATCTTTTATGAAGTGCTAGGGCCAAACAAAATGAAGAGACCAGGTGAATTTCCAATTCTTCAAGAAACCCTCTTTGGATGGATCCTGGCAGGTGTCATTCCTAGTAACAATAATGACACTTCATTTCAACCTCAACAAATTGCATCACATTGCCTTCAAGTATCATTGGAAGACCTTATCCAGGAATTCTGGAACATTGAATCAATCCAAACGCCTACCTTAACATCTGAAGAAAGGGAATGTGAAAGGCATTTCATCAACCATACCAGGCGTCAGGAAGATGGAAGATTTGTAGTTAAACTACCAACCAAAATGGATCCTATGGTGCTTGGGAAATCAAGACACACAGCATTGGGTAGATTGCTACAAATAGAAAGGAAAATGAACAAGAATGTGGATTTGTTTAAGTCATATCATGAATTCATGAGGGAATATTTAGAACTAGGGCACATGCAACATCAAGTTCAACAATCTCAAGAATCAAGTTTTTATCTTCCACATCATCCTGTTTTTAAGGCCTCCAGCTCAACCACATCCATGCGAGTAGTTTTTGATGCCAGTACCAAGACTACTTCAGGTTTGTCATTGAATGACATATTAATGGTGGGACACTCAACTCAGCAAGATCTATACTGCATCATTCTCAGATGTCGAACTCATCAGATAGCTATGGTAGCTGACATAGAGAAGATGTACCGACAAATATTAGTTCATCCTGATGATCGCAAGCTACAACGGATTTTATGGCGAAAGTCACGACAAGACGAAGTTGAAGAATATCATCTCACTACTGTGACCTATGGTACTGCTCCTGCTCCATTTTTAGCCACAAGGTGCTTGGAACAACTTGCTCAAGAAAATGAAGAGAACCATCCTAGCATTTCAAGGATTATACATGAAGACTTTTACGTGGATGATCTTCTT
This sequence comes from Ceriagrion tenellum, assembly GCA_963169105.1. Lineage (NCBI taxonomy): Eukaryota > Metazoa > Arthropoda > Insecta > Odonata > Coenagrionidae > Ceriagrion > Ceriagrion tenellum. The sequence continues at coordinate 6,345,618 of OY720637.1, forward strand.
AGTGGTGCATCTACCCTTCAAGAAGCACTGGAATTCTACAAGGAATTGACCTCAGTATTAAGTACTGCTGGGTTTTCATTAAGGAAATGGTCTACAAATTCTCCTGAATTGTTGGCAAACATCCCTTTGCATTTACAAGAAACAAAACTTCAGTCATCCCTTGGACATGGAGTTGTTACTGCATTAGGATTACACTGGGATCCAGCCAGCGATCAGTTTCAAATAAAAAGTAACTTAGCCTTACCTAATCATAATCTTGTTGTAACAGGTGCAACAAAAAGAAAGGTGATGTCTATCATAGCAACCATTTTTGATCCACTTGGATTGATCAGTCCTGCAGTTGTTTCATACAAAATATTTCTGCAGACACTGTGGCAAGAAGGAATTGATTGGGATGCGGAACTTACACCTTCTCTGTCGAGTACTTGGACAAGGCTCTTTGAACAAATTCCAATACTTACTAAGATAACAATTGATCGTAAGGCTGTATGTGATCATGATACAACCTTACACCACAAAGACACATCTAAAATTAAGTTTGATGTTCAGCCCAACCTGGAAATTCATGGATTTTGTGATAGTAGCCAAAGGGCTTATGGTGCATGTCTGTATCTTCGGTCAATTGATTGTCAGGGTAATTATGTGTCTAAACTTTTGTGTTCTAAATCTAAGGTTTCTCCTATGAAGACAGTATCACTGCCTCGTCTTGAATTATGTGGAGCTTTACTCCTAGCAAGGCTATATGATAAGGCTAGAGTAGCTCTGAATCTACGTGTACATAAGGTTTATTTGTGGAGTGACTCCACATTGGTGTTAACATGGTTGGCAGGAAGCTCATCAAGATGGAAAACCTTTGTTGGCAACCGAGTATCCATTATTCAAGATATCACATCTAACGCTCATTGGAGACATGTCCCTTCAGTGTGCAATCCAGCAGATCTTATTTCACGTGGAATGACTGCTGATTCTCTTACAATTTCTAGATTATGGTGGAATGGTCCAGAATGGCTTAATCTAGCGGAATCATTCTGGCCAACATTAACTTTGGAATTACCCAATCAGATAATTCCTGAGGTGAAAGTTTTGCATTCTTGTGCTGATCCTGCTCCTCAAGACTGGATTCAGCGATTCTCCAAATTACATAAACTTGTTCGAGTTATCGCATACTGCAAAAGATTTATTGATAATTCCAGGATGCCTAAGTCCAGTCGTCAAACATCATGTCTTACTGCAAGGGAACTGGATGCTGCATTACTGTCATGTGTTAAAATGGTCCAGCACATTCACTACTATAAGGAAATCAATGACTTAGTGAACACAAGGGAAATATCTCACAAGAGCAAATTAATGAGTCTAGTACCCTTTTTGGATAAAGATGGACTATTGCGAGTGGGTGGAAGATTGCAACAGTCTCTTTTATGTTATGATGCAACTCATCAATTCATATTACCAGTAGAACATCATTTTACTAAATTACTCTTGAAGGCCGAGCACTTAAGATTGTTACATGCTGGCCCACAGCTATTAATAGCCTCCATCCGTCAGAGATTTTGGATTCCAGCTGTTAGAAGTTTAGCACGGAAAGTAGTGCATGAATGTCTTCGCTGCCACCGACTGAAGGTCCAAGCATCAAAACAATTAATGGGAGAGTTACCTTCTTTGAGAGTGCAACCTGGAAGACCATTTAAGGGCACAGGTATCGATTATGCTGGTCCAATCCTTTTAAGGCTTGGTAATTCACGAAGCAGGACAATTATTAAGGGATATATTGCAATATTTGTATGTTTATCAACCAAGGCAGTACATTTAGAAGCCGTCACCAGTTTAACCACGGAATCCTTCCTTGCAGCCTTAAGAAGATTCATTGGACGTCGTGGCATACCTTCTCACATCATGTCTGATAATGCAACTAATTTTCGAGGTGCTGCACGACATATTAAGGAGTTGTACCAGTTACTTCAATCAAATAATTTTTCTGAGAAGATACAAGGATTTTTAGCTGGAAACCGCTGTGAATGGAGTTTTATCCCTCCTTATGCACCACACTTTGGTGGGATATGAGAAGCTGCCGTGAAATCAATGAAATACCATTTAAGAAGAGTGTTAGGAGAAAACGTTGTTACATATGAAGAATTAGCCACATTATTAGCACAAATTGAGGCATGTATGAATTCCCGACCAATCTCCTACCTATCCAACCAACCTGATGATGTTAGTTATTTATCACCTGCACATTTTCTCATCGGTGAACCCTTGACCCAATTACCATCTCCTGACTACTCTGATGAAAGGGTTAGTAATCTTTCCAGGTGGCAGCAGCAACAACAACGGCTGCAGCAATTTTGGAACCGTTGGACCAAGGATTATTTACAGGACCTGCAACAGCGTCGTCGCTGGCGGCAAACCTATCCAGATTATCAACCTGGGATGGTGGTACTTTTGAAGGATGATCATCTACCACCATTAAAATGGAATTTAGGGACTATAACTGAAGTGTTTAAGGGACTTGATGGACGGGTTCGAGTTGCTCAATTAAGGACATCCAATGGCTCTGTTAAAAGGCCTATTGTTAAGCTATGTCCTTTACCTGTGACAACATAACTTATTTTGGAACCAGACGTTCCAAGGGGGCCGGTATGTTGGCGCCAAGACATTTAAATTGCGCTCACTGCCTTTTTCATTATTGTTTTGTTTTTTTTTTGTCTTTTGTCAGTCAGCGGTTGCTGGGCACATTGTGGAAGTGATTGGATCTCAGTTCTTTTTTGTAACGCGTACATGTACTTACAGTCCACTATATATATATATATATATTTTGAATCCGGCTTTTATTTCTTCATAGTTTTGCCTTCCTCAGCGCGAAACAAATGTTTTATTTCATTCATAGATATCCTGCACATACTACGCTTACTTGCTCCTGCGGCCTTTAGCACGCCTTATAATTTCTTCATTTATCCTTTCATCTTTTGAAATCTTAAGGCCATGATACAAGAAATCGGTCAATAGCTTAACCATTCTCTCATTAATTCTCATTATGCAGCCATACTTAAAGCCCTCTCTACAACTGCTAAAGTTATTGACACAGTTACCATTAAAACTATTCGATGTGTTGCCTCACAGAACATGCATTGTCTATCAAACACCCAATGAGTAAGCAAAACGACTCTATTCAAGTTTTGTTACGCATTGAGTCATCGATGCCTCGCCATAGAATTCCTATCTGTAAAGCTGTCTAGACGTTGTGGAACTTTAAATCAATTTGTCAATATAATATGAGTGAATTTCAACCGAGTATATTCCATGCAAAATCATGGATATGCATTTTAATAGTTACCTCGAATATGAGACTACCTATCAGAATTCGAGAGGACTTGGACCATAGTAGCAGAGGAGTAGATTCTTGTTGGAGAGGTAAATGGTGTGGGCTACACTTTAGCGGTAACTCAATGGTGCAGAAGTATTGGGTGCCTCCATGACAAAGACTTCAAACTGCGCAGTGCCATGACTCAGAAACTCAAAGAGACAAAGGACAACCGGCGAGAGACCTGACTAAAAGTCATTTACTATAAGCCTTAGACATTGGTAGAGAGATTTTCACGCCGAAAAAAACCGCACATTTAGTTAGGAGGTAATTAGAGACATTGAGGTATTGTTTTCCGCTGGCACAAATTGCGACACGTGAATTCGCGTAGTACACCAATTATTTCCAGGGTTGTAAAATATTATTTTTCCCCTAGTTAAATGCCAACCCCTACAGTATCCATTCCGCAAGGGAACGAAACGATAGGTGTATGCATGCATATTCGTAAATCCAGTTCTCTTCAAGCCGTGCTATGCCATCAATTTCGTTCGTCAATCGTTCTAAGCAGAATATTGATGATATACATATCGTGCATTGGAGGCACCGAATGGATATGCGATTTCAAATCGATACCTCCATCGCAATATCGCACGGGAAGGCCTAAGGGACGGCAGGAGTAGCGCGGTGGATGCGGAACGGGAAGAAGGCGAAAAGGTTTTCTCGGAAGCGGGGTGGGAGTGCGGCGGGGGGAAAGGGGCGAGGAGAGGAAGATAAGATCGTTGAGCCCGAAGGTCTGCGCCGGAGGAACGTGGGCGAAAAATTAAGGGTGCAGCCACCCACACCAAAGACTCACCGACCACCTCGCCAAGTTTCCCTTCTTTCCCCACCACCTCGTTCCCGCTCTCCTCCTCCCTCTCCTCCTCTGGGGGTTTCAGAGCGAATGATGAGAGGGGAAAAGAAGTCTGGGGAAAGAGAAGAAAGCGCGGAGGAGATGGGAGAGAAAGAGAGAGGGTTGGAGGAGAAAACGAGTAGAGCTTTGTGCGCATCTTCGGAATGAAAGTTCAAAAAAAAAAAGGATCGGTAGGAGAATGGAGTCGGGGGCGGGGGGGGGGGGGGGGGGGAGGGATACGGGTGCCCAACGAGGAACCCGGACGAGCGAGAATTGAATAAAAATATTATTCAAACATTGCTTTTTCACAGGCACGGGGTTAGTGTGGGGAGAGGGGAAATGGCGTGGAGGGGAAAAGGGGAAGCGAGATGGAGGAGGGGGGGAATCACAAACTTGCCGCTCCAAATTATTACAGTGCTGTGCAAACTTTATTATCTGCGCGATTATCCTGTATGAAATATCTTGCGACGTGATCACAGTGGAAGCGCGGAACAACAGGATGGTTCAATTCTTTGGAAAGAAAAACCGCTGGTGCGATCTTTTTGGTAGGTACAATTTTTAAACTCTAATAAATACTACTACTTGAAAAGATGACGCTTTCCTTAATTATTTCATCAAAAGAGGGGCAACAGTCCCACAAAAAGAAGATATATTTCCGAGAATAAAGGATATTACTTAGAAAAAAAACAGTAACAGCAAATACCACCATTATCACGAAAATTATGCATGAAATACAGCAAAAGCCGCTGAATAAAACTTATCATGAATGTACAAACTATGTTAAATATATTATGGAGTGATAGAAAACACCTTAAAGATATAGAAAAATGATATATTTCCCATCTTTGATGGATAGAATGTGTAGAAAAGAGAACCACTGCTGGAAATTATCAGAATACGAAAAGTCGGGCATAGGTCGCTAAGCCTGTTCATCAGTCTTGGGAAACACGTTTAAAAAATACATTAAGGTAAAATGATTATTTCATAGTGAATTTCTATTTGAAATAGCATCTAGCACCCATGCGCGAAAGTGTATTTCTCTTTTTGTGCATACTGTTATTAATTATTAATGGGGAAATATTAAATCGGTTACTGCAATAAAATAGTGGAGTATAATTATTCTACAAATAATACGAGTGGCGATTTTTAAATGGAAGCAAGGAATTGGAATTCGTCATGTACGGTGAACCACGCACATATTTTTTAAAAATTGCAATTTTATCCATCGAGAACATCGCAATCTGCTCCTTCCACTCCTCAGTTCAATTAATAATATGATATCACATTGCTCTTCCCACATCTCTAACTTCTGTAATGATGAGTTTGACCAGCCTCTGATGAACCCTCCACAGGGTCCCTGGAAACCGCCATTCGCATAATTAGCCATAAATCATGCGCTGAACCTAATACGCTCAAACCAACTTCTTACGAATTCTCAACCCTGCTCTCCGAGATGATTATCCTTTTCGAAAGCAATCCACTTGGAAACTTTCGCCCTTACATCTGGAAACTGAGAAGTGTGTTTTCGGCAAAAATAGCATTCGTGTCCCATATTTCTTCCCCAGCCTTAGCCTTTGGATATTTAGATCGACTCACCATACCCACCCTCGCTCATATCATATAATTAATATTTATACTTTCATTTGTTTTTATACACGTAAAATCCAAACAATTCGGCACTCAAAGTCTCCATCCGTTGAATATTTTAAAGATATTTATATTTCCCTCTCCCAACAGGTTTTCCGTCTGCTGAAGGGAGCAGCATTGAGAAAAAATTGCAGCAACATACGTTTTCACCAGTTGTATTTTATGTTCATAATATTTGATAAACACAAAGCAATCATAAACCTGACGAGCAGGAACAAGACACACTCGTGTCGGTTCTAAAGCCGATGTTAGCTATCATCGGAATGAGAAGATTGGTTTCCAGTTGAGAATAGGTTTCGTTAAGGCATAGAGGATGCCAAAACGTGTAATAGTATGCACAAATTTACGCATATTATTACAGAAACATACAATAAATATATACATATAAGATAATTGCTATGGAACAAATGACATGTTTTGTCGACTAAAAATAACTGAAACAATTTTCCAACAACGAGAATTAGGATCAATAGCAACGTCTGGGTTAAGGAGAATATTGACAATAACATGAAAAAGTGATTGGAAATGAAGAAAAAAAGGAGTATAGAGGGGATGATTACGACCGAATGAGCGGAGAATCATTGTATTTTCATGTGAATGTAATATGCCTTTCCTCTCAAAATCGTCCAAAAAGTTAGGGGAAAAAAAAGAAAATACACTTATTAAGAAAAAAATGCCTGTTGGAAAAGGGAAAATTGTTACACACATAAACAAATATAATGGAAGGAGAAAAAAAGGAGGATGACCATGAAAGACCACGTGAAGAGAGCTGAAAAAAATTTCATGCGATGAAGAAATGTAGACGTATGTAAATAAAATATTTGGATTGTTGGTTACTGATGCCAAGTAGCAAGAATATGGAACATGATTTTTTCCGACAACACACAACTTAATGCAGGAATTAAAATACTCCACAAATAAATCATAGAAAAGTTTATACATAACCACACGTTAATATGATATTACGTACTTTCAGCAATTTCATAATTCATCTAGTTCTTGAATTCCATCCACTACAGGGAACTAATCCATTCTCACTCCGACTATCATTGAATACAAAATTTAAGACCGGCACGAGCACGACTTGTTCGCGTAGTATTTAACGAAGGCGGGGAGAGGTGGTTTCTGATCCCCCGACTCCCGCCATCTCCCTCGTCCCCTGTGGGCTGGACTGTGTGGGCACGAGGCATGGATGCGAGGGGACCTAGAAGAGATCCCGGGCACTGAATCGTGGCGGGGTCGCGTGGGGTCCAGCCAGGCCCCGAGGTCGCGCTCTCACCTTTACCAGCCATCTCCTTTAACCTCATCTGCTCTCGGACCTCGTTTTTCATCCTCTTCCTTCATTTCTCTCTCTGTCCATTTCCACTACCTCCCGCACTTTGCCCTTATCTATCCCGCACTCCGCCCCACTCCTCACATTCACCCCTTATTTTTGTCCGTCTTTTCCGTCGGGATGCCCCGATGGACCATAATTCATTGCTCTTAACTCCATGAGAATGACCTGTCTACCAAACCCACGTCTCTCTCCTCCTCCCTATTCCTCCAAACCAGAACGGAGCGACCCTTCACCTCGGAGGGAAAAGCAAAATGTTATACGTTGCCATGATTTCCCAAATTAAGCTCCCCTAAGCATTAAGCTTTCTCGATTCCACGGGCAGATGGAAGTAGGTATAACGGAAAGGGGGGGGAGGGGTTGAGAGAATGAGGAGTGTGTAGGCGGATGGAAAAAGAGAGATTATGACGTCAAGGGGGGGGGAGGGAGGGTTCACATCGACCAGGTTGGCCTGGCTAGTGAGATTATTTCCACCGGTCATCAAGGAATACTAACAGTTGGGAGGGGCTTTCCATCCCGCGAGATCCCCATAAAAATGATATCTGTGGGGCTGGAAAAAGCCTCGACGTTGTTGAATGAAGTGGTACCGGAAATGGACGACTCGCGTTCCATACCTGGTCTTTCAGTCCTTTTGCAAGCTGCTGCTGGGGTTAAAGCTCGACCGATCGTTCTTTGAGTGTGTGTGGCCCCATGAAGTTTTGCGCGCACGATTGCTAGGAAATTCTGTGCATGTAATTACGCTTCGTGGCACACACTGGATTAAATAACTGCATAATCGTGTTTTGCCCTCCAATGTCACATATCTCACAATTGACCTTTTAATGCATGCTCCCTTGCAGTCTATCACTCCACACTCCATTGCAGACTATCAAAATTAAGCTTCTCGCAGTCAAATTTTGTTCTGTAATTTTGCGGAAGTGCATCCCCGCAATTTCAATTTTGGAATCCGGAAAATGAATGAGATCGGATTTGTGATACTGAGAACTCAACTTTCAGAAAGCATGAATGAGCACTAACTAGGATTTGGAGTTTAATCATTTTCAAAGGGTAGATACTTCACCACAAAGAGCAAAGTGTGCGCACGTATTTATTGCAACAATAAACTGCCACATTTACGACGCAAAAAAACGTATTTTAGGTTACTGTGGATGTTTCATTTTAAAGAGGAGATGCACATTAGATAAAATATATCTGCGCTCATATTTGTTTTTATCAAATATAAGGTAAGAGACCGAAATTATAAGACGCAAAAATTCACATTAATTTTAATAGATTAAAACTAGGAAAAGGATTCGATTATACCAATGTCATAATTACGAGCCAAATTAATTATACGTAAGCACAGAGTAGCAAGGCTAATGTAAAGCACATGACCAAATGAAAGCAACGACGAAATACGAAAGTATGCACATGAATAAATATATATTATACTTGCGGAAGGTTTCCGTTGAAATTCAACGGGTGTAAAAAACGTTGAACTTATTTTACAGGAAAATTACAAAGCCTGAAGAAAACTGTCAGCTTGGTTACTTGAGGAGTTCTTAAACTATCTTGAACGCTGTGTTCGTTATGGTAGACTTGCTGACAGTTTTCCAGGTGCACGTAGAGATTGGTCCTCTTTTATGCAAGGGAAACCCAAAAATGGACCACGAAGTCTCATTACTACTTGAATAACACCCCGGTTGATAGATGTTCAACTCATCCCTCCGGTTCTCTTGAGCCGTCTTCTGAGTGAATTAACAGCTTGATCGCTTCCCTCGTGTATATACATAAATATATTTGCATTCAATGAATAAATTGGATTCCGCTATTCAACATTAGATAGGAAGGTCCTTGAAAATGGCAGAATTCATGTCGAAGCCTTGGTTGGTTAAATAAAATTCTGTGTAAGTGAACAAAAACTCTTGTGAGATCATGTCATCTGCACTTTTAAATATTCGTTGAATTTATCGATATCCCCTCGAAGCTATCTATCATGAGGCCTTTGGGACTCTGAGCCCTTCTCATACAGACATTCTTTCTACGCGTTATCATTGACGTGCAGAAAAAGGTGATTATTTAATGCTAGAGGCGTGAATAACCTTTGAAAATCAAATCACTGGTTGCCAAGGAAATTTGCTAATGTTGATTTCATAGAAAAATGTGTGATTTTTCAGCTAGAAAGGTAATTTTCATACAAATACGAAGCGTAAAGGAAAATCAATTGTAAGAATTAAAAACTTCATTTATTTAGCTATCCGATAAAAAATTCCCAGCCCTCTATCTTGAGTGAATATACTTTCAAAAGCAAAAAATGAAACCACTGCACCGAACCTAATGCTTAGCATGGACCACCAGGGGGGGCTTACGGGGGGCCTGAAAACTTTTAAATATAGCCTACGTTACAACCAGATATATTTTCTATCTACCAAATTTCAGCTAAATCGGTCCAAGAGTCTTTGCGTGATGGAGTAACAGACAGACAGACGCCATTACATTTTTATGTATTAGTAAGGATATTTTCATGAGAAAATTTTCAATTAGATACATTTATGAAAATTTGAGCGGTAGATATACAGTTATTTATCACAACTATTTCCCCCTAGTCATGGTATTCTATTTAATAGATCTCAAACTCCGCTTTGGTGAATCATGTCAATAATTTCATGATAGTAGGTTTGAAAATCAAGGCTTACTTTTGACTTTCCATCTATTTACTTATTTTTAAGATATTTTCCTTAGAAACTAAGATAGGGATCTTAACTTTTTAAAACCAAATCTTTTCATATCTTTAAGTTTAAAAATACGACAACACAAATTATTTTGATTATATTTGAAGATAACACAGGAGAGATTTGTTATTTAACCAAGCTAATTGATTCGATTTAATGTTTCAATGGGTGGTGTTGAGTCTTTATGGTACCAAAATAAAACGATGACTGAAAACAAGCCATTCATGAATTTAGGGAAACAAAATTATTGCACCTTTTCATTACCCTTTAGAACATTAGTTTTCCATTTATTTTGCTAATGGTTGAACCTTATGCTAATTTTTAAATAGAAAAGATTTATTCCTATAGAATGTAAATACATTGTAAGTTTTCCCCGCCAACTCAACTCTTTATCGAAATGTTAGTAGTAGCTATTCTACGTATACATACTACCATGCGATCCACCTCAAGGGCGTGTAGCAGGGGGTGTTATGATGTTATGACACTCGCCGTGATCAGGTGTAAAAAAAAGAAATTTCGGAGGTGAATTGTGTTATGAGATTGTTTTCAGTGGAACTCCGATTTCGTCGCAGTCACTTATTTTGCGTCGAAATAACACATTTTTTCGCATATTTTATCGCTTCTGTCAGACCTAGAGATAAAGTGCGGTGTCATGATAATATTTTTTCTGTCGTTCTGAAACACAACAATTCTGAATTCCTCAAGCAAACTAAGCCTAGCAAGTAGCCTAAGAGTCTATAGGGGCTCCCGCCTTAATCCCTCTAAAAGGTGTAGAACACAATATGTTTTCTCCTAGCAGTTTTTATCAAAAAGCGAAGCTTTCCTTTGTATTTTATTAATTTCTTTGATTAAATCTTTCTGTCCGGCGTCCCAAATACTGGTGGCACAATCAAGGTGTGACACAATTAGAGCAAAGTAGCACTTGTTTATTACTATTTCATCCTAGGAACCTCTTATTATGCGCTTGATAAATCCTAGTATCTTAAGTGCTGTGTTGCGTATGTTTTGTATATGTGTTCTCCACGATATACCTGAAGTTATGGTAATTCCAAGTTATTAGACCTTTTATTAGGACTATTTGTCTACTGTGCGTTTTAGGAACATAAGAGGGATACAATCGCTCATAGATGTAAAAAAATATAAATTGGAAATGAGAGAGAATATTCAACTTCTTGTTGGCTTTTTGCTTTGCTGCACATTTGACAATATAACTTGTCGTGAGAGATAGTAATTATTAGACTATTATATACGATATTTTGAGATCATAAGTACACAATCTAACTCCTAGGATTTCTTAAAGTATTGAAAATTTTTCCCTTTTCTTGTACCTAAAGCATCTGTTTAAAAAAATTGAACTGTCTAACAATGCACGGTGTAAGTCAGTGTTTTAAGCATAACTTTTTATATAGCACAGGGGTTATCTTGTATTACACCCAAAAGTAACCAATCAATCGGCAATTAAAAATCTCCACCAAAACCCCCCCCCGGATTGGTTTGATTGGATGAAATTCTATGTATATTTACGGAATACACGTAATCTGGAATCAATGCTGGAAATCGCGATGATCATCAAAGGCCACTGAACGTAATGGACCAAGTTCTACAGGAATACAACATGAAAATACTGTACTGGACTGTTCTTTGGCGATCCAGCCAATTTTGGGATCGCTTAACCAAAGAGGCGATAGAGATAAGGTTGGAGAAGAAGAATTTCAACCGGGATACTGGTTACACGATCAGCAACTCTTGGAATAGAATTCTGAGAAGAATTCAGAACGCCAGAGCTAAGTCCCCGCTGGTCAACGGTCCTCCACCACAACAATCGGGGCTCGACCAATCCCGCCCCGCCTAGCGTCCAAGTAAAGTCTTTTCAAGCTCGCATCAGTAGCCCTGAGAATGGGTAATGAGTCGGAACCCGAAACGTCGGCTGCCTATGAATATCTTACCCGGTGGCGAGCCCGAGAAATGTACACTAACATGAAAATAAGTAAGACGAGGACCAAAATCCTAGTATGCTGAAGAGAGAAGCTAAATATAGAAGTCAACCTGGCAGGAGAGAAATTAGAACAAGTGGATTGATACATCTATTTCGGAAGCATCATTACGTGGGACGGAAGAAGTAAAACGCACATCAAGCAGAGAACTAACCACGCTAAGAAGGCGTTCATGGGAAAAAGACAACTGATGTGCTCAAAGAAGATAGGACTACAAACCAGGAGACATTTATGTGAAAACATTCGTTAGGAGTTAAGTACCCTACGATTCGTAAGCATGGACCATTGAAAAAGCTGACCAGAAAAGAATAGCAGCCATCGGAAACTGGTGCTGGAGGAGGATACTGAAGATAAAATAGACGGACAAAATAAAAATTTGATTAAGTGCAGAGAAGAGAAGAATAGGAAAGGACCACATGAAACACCACTGAGAAAAGAAGAACAAGATGAATTGGACACACCCTGAGACTCAATGAATTTAAGAAGAACCAAATTGAAGGAAAATAGAGGGGAAAGCCCCTAGAGGAAGACTAAGGGACAAGTAATGTAATGGGTAATGGGCCAAATAAATAGAAAAGTACTTAGGAAGAGATACCAGGATGTAAAGGAACTAGCATTACATAGGGATTGGTGGAGGGCTGTAGTTATCCAATGCTAGGATTGAACGATCAACAATATGACACGAAATCATAAAAACAACTTTTAGAGAAAATATTCACATAAAATTATTATATGATTCCAGTTACAACCATTTCAACAAGTCAGTCGTAGAACAGCAACGCCCATACCACGCGCATGGCATTTTCCTGCGGCATGAGGCATTTAGTAACGCATTTAACTGAATCAATATCGGGAAGTCATTCCCATTGTGTATGTTGTGTATCATAGACTATTTATTTAGAACATTCCGACATATTTTAGGCCGTTTACGCTTTCCAACTCGTTTTCGTGACGCAGCAGTGCACGATTCAACTTTGGAGGACGGAGTCAGCTTCGTAGCCGGCCGCATAGCTGAGTAATGGCGCACGTCAAGGGTACCACACGACGAACGTTCGAGGTCGACGTCCACCTCTGGGACGGACGTCACACACTCACACCAAGGGCCCGCAGTCCGTCCCAGGGGTGGGTGGGAAGGCAACTCTCCTGCTCCCCTCATCCCACCGGTGGGGAATCCTCTACCTCCCGAGAGACCAACAATTACTTCTGCGGCCGTTGCCAGGGGGCACCCAATGACCCTTCGAGACACTCGAACGGACCCCGTGAGCATTCGGCGAAACAGAAGGTCCTACCCCTTCCCCTCCCGATGGGAACCAATAGCTGGCGGGGGAATTACTCACGGGCAAGTGAACTTCCAATGCACAGGAATCGCACCAACCTATGGTATTGGGGACAATGCGGTAGAATTTTGCATCTGACAGGGTTTCGTCGCTACTTATAATCTTTCCGATGACGTCACATTAGCATAGGACTGCAATCCAACGTAAGATGTAATCTTTCCAATTACGTCATCTTCTTCAGTTTCCGGGAATATTATAGCTATGTTACAATGAAAATATTTTTCAGAAAAAGAGACCAATGTTGTAACGGATTTAGGAATATATCTGAATTCTAAAGAATATTTTCCATGTTACAATAAGAAAAAACTCCAGAAGGTAGATACTGAGACGGAGCCTTACGTTAATACTGTTGCTCAAAGCCTACCCATTCCACTTGATTGACCATAAATAAGGGAATAATGAGTTTATACTAATTTATAAACACTTTACCTTTAGTTAAACAATCTAATGTAAAATAAGTGTGGATTGAACTAAAAATTGAATCATGAGATGGTGGGATTTACGTGATAACACTGCCAGGGTGAATGAATATTTCACAACACATATCAAATCGTTTAATGGTGGACTATGTAATTATTTTTTTACCATACGTGAGACTTTTCATAACAAAAATGCCTTATGCCATCAACCTTTGTATTTCCTCTTTTACTTTAGGTCGAACTACATACTGTAAAGTAAAAAAATGCTAATATTTAAAATTAGATCAATTTGTGGAGTAATACATTTTCACAGCAAAAGCAACGAATTGGTCCTGGAAAGTCAATATGAAGAATAGCGGGATAGTTTAAAATATATATTATTATAGAGGCGAGTAGTAGGAATGATTGTGGTTTTTAGTGTAGAAATGTTTTTCACCGCTAATTTAAAAACAAGAAAATTCAATGCATTGCGTGGAGTAAGTTGGAGGTTACGCGGCAAAAACTGAAGTTTTTGTTCTGATCCAAACTTAGAAAGACAACTGACCTCGTATTTAGTTGGATCGCCTCTTTCTATAAGACCGATTTTTTAGCGCGAAACCGAGACCCTTTAGTTCATTTGAGGAGGTTGCAATCAATGGCCGGAGAATGTGAGCTTGAATAAAATCATCTCTAAAGATTGGAGTTAGAAGTTATGAGGTGCACGTGGTATATTTTTTTCATATTTTTACCCTCCGAGCAAATGCAACTGTGTCGCCGCGAAATTTCCCGCACAAGAGGGGTGCACGGGGAAATCCCATCGACTTTAGCTCCCGAGTCAGGAGGTCCTCTTTGGTTTGAAGTGCCCTTCCCAGTCCGTGCAAACGCACACTATGTGCCTAAACGGCCGGAGCGTCTCGGAAAGCCCTTTTCCGTAGCCGATGCTAAGATGCCGGGAGAAATTGGAATTTTTTCCGTTTTTTCCCCTCATTTAGCATCGTAATTCTCCCACAAAAATTCTGTACGTCGTGCTTATTTGCATTCGTTCTAGTTTCATTGACGTGCCTTGGTTTTAATATGTTTTTTGAGGAAGTTGACAGGGATATCTATTAGGATTCTGCGCTTGATATCCGTTGTTTCGCACATGCAAATTTTCTGTTAATAGTTTCACGATGACAAGAATAGCTAGCGAGAGGGGGGAAAGACTTCAACTACCAGAGACCGTGATGAGCAAACCGCGCATAGATTCCTTTTATATCCTGGCGGCTTCGCCTGAAGATTACTGGCATATTTGAAAGGGACTCATTAAGTATAAAAATTATGGTACCATATGATTAGCTCTTTTATTCTTGGACAAGAGTGCTAATGAATTATTTGGCGATTATAACCAGGGCTGTCAATCAGGAGACTTTTCTCTAGTGAAGTTTCATCGAGGAAAAATCTTTTTGCTTCACCGTGCATTCAACCCAGAGCCGTCAAATCGCGCCGAGTGCTTTATCCAGTTAAGTTAACCGTTGCGTGCGTTTTCGGGTGACTTTGCCATACTTAGGCTTTAGTTAGTTAATACTAAGGCTAGGAGTGGTATACTACTATATATTTGCATTTCGTCTGATTTATCCCAATTGTCAGCTATTCATATTTTTGAATTGACAATACATCAATATAATAATACGAATGAATGAACTAGACATAATATATCGTGCTAAAAAATCATAGACCCATGTTCATGCTTACCTGGAAGGGAGTAGCTAATTTCGACCTTTATCTCTCTCCACAATGAAGCAGATAACCTACCGATTATTACACACTAGCTCAAAGGTGAAGGCGTGTCCTTTTAATATCAGAAAATTTTATAAACAACAGTGGACAAAATTGTATTTGGGTCATTCCTCGTCAGATCAGCAGTGAGTTGACCCTAGGTGTCACCGATTCGAACAAACATTTTTGTGTGGGTTCCTTCTAGCATTTTATGGAACAGTGTAGAAGCGTTTTTGGAAAAAAATTTTTTGACAGATCTAGAGACGATCTAAGTTTCCACAGTTTTGCGCTTGGACTTTTTTTATTTTCGCTATCTCCTTAAAATATAGCTAGAAAAACGGTTGGCGTCTTATTTTGTTTGAAAAAGAATTTAAAGCAACAGTGCGTGATAGTTTTGGTAAATAAACTAAATTTTGTTGAAATTGTATAAATCTTAAATGTTTAAAATTTAAAAACAAAAATAAAGCAATTTTTTAATTTAAACTTTTGCTATAGTTTGACACTTTAGTCTTTTTTTCTTACCTCATCAACAAATTTAGTCGTGGGCAGTTTAAAAACAACCGATATATTAAACTTCAAAGATTGGACTACGCCCTCATTTGCCACGACCGAAGGACCGGCTGTCGGCGTCAAAATTAAGTGCCGCTGTAAGTTGAGAATTTATATCTTGGCCTACGTATATGCTAGTGCAATATGTTATGCATCCATTTAAAGAATACTTTATATTAATTTCATAAATGTTTTTATTATATGATGTAACCAAAAATGGAGACACGTTAATGCAATAATCGATACCGCACACCCTAAATTTAGCAGTTTTTTACTTCATGAACTTTGTGACTCAGCCTAGTAAAAACTACGTAATCTACAGAATTAACTTTCCACCTAAAGTTGCAAGTGTTAATAAGAATACAAAAAATGGCAAGCGCAAATTTTATAGCGCATATTTTGTTGTCAATGAACGAAAATCTTCAAACATTATCTAGTCCTACATTTTGCACAGAATGAAAAAATTAAAGATAAGGAAAACTTGAAAATTTCTTTATATGATCCGAAAATACATGATTTATGCGTAGTATAAATCGTTATAGATAATTCTGAAAGTATGCAGGAGTGAGCGATTGCTGTGTTGCCACTTTTTGCGCGCGCAACCCACAACGTATTTGTGGACGAGCGGGGTTTACTGCGACTGAATTATTTTCCATCGAGCTTTAGAAACGGAATGGTGTGTTCAATCAATCCCACTTTCTAGTCAATCACACACTATCGCTTGACGTTCTTTTTCAAATAAAATAAGACGTCAACCGTTTCTCTAGCTATTTTCATTTAGGAAATACAGGGAAAAGAAAAAAGGTCTAAGCGCAAAATGGTCGAAACTTTGATCGTCTCTAGATCTGAACATTTTTTCCAAAAAAATTTATACACTGTCCCATAAAATGCTAGAAGGAACCCACACAAAAATTTTGGTTCGAAGCGGTGACACCAAGAGTCAACTCACTGCTGATCTGACGTGGAATGAACCATTTTAATTTATTTTTGAAAACTGTTCATTAGTGATACGAGTTTATGGGCAGGGTATTGGACTTATATTGGCCCATGGTAAACTCTGAGTAAATAACCAATGGAGTTCGGTCTTGCTTTCAAATGAGAGACTTGTGATTTAATTATCAACGTATAATACTCCGCAGCGCATAGTTATGACGCAGGGAGTGAATAGTTCTACACTCAGTGAAAATCTACGGTTTAACATTTTTTGATAACCTCAAATAGTAAATGTCAGAACGCAGATGATATAAGAATAACACAAGTGGATTCAGCAGGTTGGTGCTCAGCATATTTACACACCATTTTAATTTCACGGAATAGTGTTAATACTCAATGATTGAAAATCCTTACTCTCTCTCTCCCATACTGAAATGACTCTCCTTGTTCTTATAAAATCAATTGTAATTTACATTTATCTTCAAACCAATAAGACAAAATAAAAATATCCATTTGCTATTTAAACTAATTCCACTGGAAAAATATGCGTGCGAATAAAGCTCCTTTCCCTTCAAACATAGACTTCAAATAATACGCAGTTACAATTATTTCTCACTTGAATTCAAAGGCTGAGACCTTCATGTGGTTGAAACCTCAAGAAATTCTCTCAAATTTTATTATTTTATTTATCTTGCAATTTCCGGAAACTTTACAAAACTAATGGAACTGTAATCCACAAAAGGTCGGATTAGCATTTGTTTAACTACGTATCGTGGGCATGCTCCTTTATTGTAGATGGAAGGATTTAGCCAACGAAATTTGTCCTCCACGTTGCAGCCAATTTTATTTGATATTCTTAAAGTAAGAGTATTTGACATTAACTGACTAGTCCAAAACACTATTTTTCCATGCTAAAATGGAGCTCTAGAAATGGTAAATTACTGATACTGTCGTCATTCAAATAAACTAAAAACACAAGGCCTATGTCATTTAGTTGCATTTTTCATGGACATTACTATGCATTCTGTTCGTAAAATTCGTAAAATCCTTTACAGCAGTCGTGAAAAAGATTTTTATAAATTAATGCTTATATCTTGGTCTTACGGAGTGCATTACAAGTATCAATGATCTAGAGAGATGCGTCATGTGGGCAAATCTATTTATATCTTTTTGACTTCATCGATCGCAATACATTCTCACTCCTCAAATGAACTGAGATTTGTCATCCGGCGAGGAAATGGAAAAACAATGGAAAAATCGGGGTTTCGACATAATATAAATACAAAAGATAATGTCATCGTGCAGGTGGAGAGGTCAAGCGATTTAAGAGCTTTAAAGACAAAATGTGGGTGAATTCATCGCGCAGGTGATTAGTAAAAAAGATGGAGAAAATACGTATATAATAGGGGTTATAGACCTGTGAACGTAGGTGTACAAAATGATAGGGCAGTAAGAAGGGTTTCAGGAAGGGAAGAGTATCGTATGAGGAATAGAGTTGCATGGACCAGCTGGTTTTCAGGATGTGGGAAGGTAGAAGAATGGATGTTTGTTCCACGGGGATGGAAAGGAATATGCTTTAAGAAAGGGCTGAAGAGGGAGAGGTAGGATGCATGCTGAGATGAGGACGTAAACAAAACTAACTACTTTAGAAAAATGCTAACAAAAAGGCCTTTTTAATTGGTGAACGAAATTTAAAAGATTTTTGTCCCATTTAAATATTCCATTTCAATACGTTAGTTAGCTAAAATTACAGAATTCAAATAACAAGCTATGGATAACCCTCAGTTATCCTCAGCTTCAGAAGAGATTCAATGCTTGTTTAGCTTTCTATAAATAATTCACAAAGAAAAACAATTTACAGAATATTTACGAAACGCCTGTATCATAACGCAAAATGTTCAACTTAAATTTCCCCGATGGATTTATTTTGTTTACACTGGACGAAATTTCAGTTATTGAACGTTGAATCTTAATTTAAACTTAATTTAGTGATGACTGCAAACATTCAACCATATTTCCCCCTAGTATCCTGAAAATAAAATATCATTAATTAACCACTTCCTGCTGAAGATCACCATCCAAGGTTTCCAATCATAAACATTTCTGGTATCCTACAGAGAAAAATATTAAACAGTGGGCAGAATGGCCACAGTCCAGACGACATAGAGTAACAACAGCAACAGTATCCCCTATTTTTTAGAGCAAGCTGGACGCAACACGTCGGCTAAATGCTGAGCAAAAAATCTAGCTACCAGAGCGGAGCAGCTCTTTTTCGCATTCAAAAATTTAACTAAGACAGAGAAAAAAGATTCCACTTCCGAAAATAATGATTATACAAAGGGCAGGATGATTAAAACCGCAGTGCCTACCATTTCATGGGAATAAAACAAACGTCTAGGGCAAAGTGTCTCTTGGCCGTTGCACAAACACACGTAATAATGATAGTGGACACAAAAAATTACACAGTAGTGTATTTTAATCTGTTCACCAGGTGGCTTACGACCCGCTTATTAAAAAAATGAGTGCGGCGATGAATCTTCAAGGGCCATCATCAACGCACCACAGCAACAACAGATGAATTTGCAATATATGTTGTGCCTGTGTTCGTCTCCGTTAATTTAATGATCGTTCGTTTGCTTTGTGTGACTTGCCATGTCATTCATCAGGTAGGAACACCCAACGATGATTACGTTTTGTTGCGCACTTCCCAGTGCGCATCTTCAGGCAAAATCATAGATGAATAATCCATACATTTATTTTTTATATCTTCTGGCATAATATTTTACTAGAAATAAATATTGCTGGGTCTCAGTCCAACTAAATACAATTCAATATTTTCCCCTTTCGACATAAAAATATTATTTTTTTATTTCAGTGAATGCTAAAATAATTTTTTTAATAATTACACGACCACAAGTACAGCACCGCCTACAGATCTTCCTCTCCGCTGTTATAAATACCAAAATCATTCGAAATTTAGACTCTTTGATAGCGATTCAGCCTCAATTCATCTTAAATCCCATAATTAGACAGTTTCAAAATTACATTTTCATATATTCTGCTCTTGTGAAGGACTCTAGGTTAACGACTCTCTTCAGTTAAATATGTTGTTTTCTTTCGATAATAAACAATTAAAAAACTGGTCACTCTCTTGCATATCCTTTGAATTTACTCTTCTCGCGCTTCCTACCTGGTAACCTGCTGTAATTCATGAATACTGACACGCCAATCGTCCCTGGTACTTTTTTATAATTCCTTATTTCGTATATGGCAAGAATTCAGACCTATAGACAATCGGTTTTGATTTCCTTAACCACAAATTTAGACTTTCATAGACATAATTTTGAAGCAATAATCAAATCCTAAGCATTAACCTTGGTTTAATTCATGCAATTCGCGCATGATATAGGTGATTTTTTCCGTTGGCGTCCACGCATATCTCATTACACTCTTCTCAATAAAAACAAATATCTTTAAATTTTATACGGTCTATGATTCCTTAGAAGGAAATTGATCGGGAAATAGTGAAATCAAAGCATGGCGATACGTCGACTAAAGGCAAATCAAACGATATCATTACTTTTTATTTACTCTTTTTAGACGCGTTAAGTAACAACCGGTAAGCATTATAATAAATCTATAACGCAGGAAAAATAGCTGGGATTTAAAACAATCCCAGTGGACAATAAATACTAAAAAGGATCAGTTTCACCAATGAATTACATTTATTTCCGCATTCATAAAACAGGCAGCTCTTTTCAGGAGAAGGGGACAGAAACAACAATGCGATGGGTGACCAAACTTAACGCTTGAAATCACTAAATTGCACAGCGAATAAAAATTAACACTGCTCTGAGTTCGGTTCATTTAGTGAACCATTCAGGGAACCTCAAATTATCGAACTCCAGGTAAAAAGTAGAGCTATAAAATAAAAATATGGTGCTCTACTTTATGATCGACCAATGAGAGTGAAAAACAAAGTGATAACATAGGAATTACACCCCTACTGGAAATTTTTTAAAAATAGCGATATCATCTCACAATGACGATGGTGCGAAGTAAAAATGTAGAGGCATGTGGAGATGAGAAATAGAGACTTGACTCAAAAAGAAATCCCTCGTGATTCCAAAGAGAAAATTTGAATAATGAGTTTTCTAATGCCTCTTACTTCACACATCAAATATTTACGGAGTGCATTCTTTCAGAAGCATGTGATGCACAAACCGTCTTTAGGGTATAGAAGCAAGAAAAATATTTAATCCAGTATAAAATCAGTTGGGCAAGAAGACTCAATATTAGGAGTAATAAAACATTTATCTTTCATTCATGATATCTTAAAAAGTCGTCATGAGATGATAAAATGTCCTAAGAGAAAAATATACACAAATACCGAATATTCACGCAAGAAGCTCATGAGAAGCTTAACCCAATCTCATTGGATGCGTCTCTCCATCTGTACATTCAGAGCAAAGATGCACCCCAAATCCTTTATAAAATATTTCAAACGATGCCGCTGATGATAACCAGTAGATTTTAACACAATAATACTCAACAATAACATTTTTCGCAGCAGCGAATGTAGATATTTTGAAAACTGAAATTTAAAGTCTATAAGAGGTCAAATTTGCTAAATGCCTGCATGCCAAGTCCTCAATAAAAAAATAGTTGAGGAGTGTTAATACTTAAAGTAAAATTTAGAAAATCAACATACTTATTTCTTATGAAGCAGCGATGCGGGATAATCAACCTCAAGGCCATTTAAACAAGCGAACCGGTGCTCTTCAAGTGCAAATGTTTGAGCAGAAAGCCTGCAAAAAAAAAAGAAAAGCATTTTTCTTATTCATTAAGGCTAGGTCCAACAAATATTTTTTTAAAATCTGATGTATTCAAAACAAATATAATCACTCATGCAAAGCAATTTTTTCTTATCGAAAAGATGTAATCGTGCATGAACCCGAATGAATTTTCCCACGCCTATTTTTTTCCATGGCGCGCGCTTGAAGGATAATATCCTCATTCACGGTTGGATTAACATTCAAAATCAAATTCGTAAGAATGGTCTCAGGATTACACGGACCAACGGTTCTGCATCATAAAACTTCCTTTTTCCCTCCGCGCATATAAATGAGGGCGTCGTAAACCACCTCACTGACAAATTCAAATTCAACTCATGATCAAGGTATAATATTCACGAGGAAAAGGTATTCTGAATTAAAATAAACGATTATCCAATTTGACGCGAGAAACGTCGAAAAGCTATTATAATGAGCTGGATTATTGCAGCTCCAAGTAAAGCTTTGATATTGGTTTTCCGCAGACCAACATCCAATCCATATCGAGGAAACTTGAGCTCTACGGCGTCTTACAATAAACAAATGAATAACAAATCTCCAATGGCCGTAATAATTGGCACCACTCGTCAAAAAGAAAGAAATAAAAGTTTACTGTGTTGGTTTAACGTAAACGTCAGTGACCAACCCCAGCCTCTCAACCAGAATACCTTCCTGTGATGGTTTATGGGGAAATGACTTCCTCGTGTTGGTCACTGGCGAGGAGTTTTCCCGTCACTTTCCCGTTAACCATCACCGGAGGGTATTCTGGTTGAGAGGCTGGGGTTGGTCACTGACGTTTACGTTAAACCAACACAGTAAACTTTTATTTCTTTCTTTTTGACGAGTGGTGCCAATGATTACGGCCATTGGAGATTTTTTATTTGTCTATCCGATCCATAATAACCCCTTGACGGTACATTGTAAGTTTTATACATTTGTACAGAAAAGGAAAAGGAAAAGGAAAAGGAAAAGGAAAAAGAAATTTCAATAACTGAAATAAAAGGATCAACGTTCAGATGAATATATCAAATAGTGCTCATTATTTAGAGAGGATTGCAATACTTATAAAGCGTTACCGACAGTGCAAGGATTAAGTTTAGTGGTTATCTCAGCGGGTGCTTACGCCACCTCCAGGAGAAGAAAAGATTTAAGAGAGCGGTAGAGGGTGCGCTGTAGGCCATGTTCTGATTGAACGATCATCATTATCGGTCGCTCAATCCTGATTGATTGACTGCAGCCACCAGCCCTACACAATTTAATGCTACTACCCTTACTTCCTGGTGGCTTTTCCTATTTTCCTTTCTCTTTATTGACCCATGAACTTATTCCTGAGACTTTATCTGTGGACCTTTTCTTCTATTTTACGTTCAATTACGTTCTCCATATGCAAAGTGAGTATTTGTATGGTTCAGAATTTGGTGAAAAAAGAATTATCAGTGAATCCTTACATCATGAATAAGTCAATCCTGCAGTAAAACCTTATTCTGCTGTGTACTGTGAGTCCTGAAAATTTTCAAAGCGTTTCTCTTCCCCACCATGGTTCGGTCGCAAGAGGCTGCTTCCGACCAGGGGGTGGAGCCTGTCAACAGCATCGAGGACGCGGAGGATGCGGTCCCTTTCGGGAAGGCCGTGGAAATCGGCATCAGCAGCGCGGTGGAGGCCGTGATCAGGATCAGAATACAAACAACTATCGTGGCCGAGGTGGTATGAATAATAATAATAGAGGTAGTCATCAATCTCATCTAACAATGATGAGAACTAATTCTAATTCAAATTACCAAAATAATGAACTAAATAGTGAAGAAGTAACTTATAATTTTGTTACTGAAGTTGAAGCATGTTATATTGATGGTAAAGTTGACAAACAGAAGACATCCAAAGATGGCTGGGCTATGGAACCTGGAGCATCTGAACAGTTGGTGAGAACTGATACTCTAGCTAGTAATATTGGAATTCTTGAAAATCCCGTAAAATTTTTATTGCTAAGAACCAAAAATTTTATAATTGCTGAATAGATATGTGACATTCATGCTTCAACACTAGTCAATGGTGAGATTATAAACATTAACCTCTTTGATGTTTTAATGGTTGACCAATTGAAGTGTAATTTGCTATCCATTTCTAAACTTTAAGACAAAGGTAATAAAATGTTGATTGATGATAGTGAATTTACAATTGTAAATAAGGAAAATAATAAAGTTGTAGGTGTTGGTACAAGGGATGGAAGTCTGTATAAATTAAAGTTGAATCTAACTGGTCATTGTTATAATGCTACTATTTCCAATGATTTATGGCACAGGAGACTTAGACATATCAGTGAAGATGGAATAAAGAAATTAGTTAAATGTGTGGATGGTATTGATTCCATAGACAAGGTACGTCGAGATTTGTGTGAAATTTGTAAATCAGGAATACAAACTAGTGTTCCACATACTCGAACCAAGGAAAGAGCAACAAGGGCACTAGAAAGAGTAAATTCTGATTTAACTGGCCCTATTGCTCCAACTGCCTATAATGGAGTAAGATATTTGATGAGTTTTGTTGATGATTATGCACATTTTTGTGTCACATTTGGACTTAAGGAGAAATCAGAAGCTGCAGGATTTGTAAAAACTATGTAGCAATGGAAACAAGTAGATTCAATTGTAAAGTAGTTCAGTTCAGATGTGATAATGGTAGGGAATATGTAAATGAAGAATTAATTTCATTCTTTGAGGAACAAGGAATTAATTGGGAACTAACGATTCCTTATACTTCTCACTTAAATGGAGTTGCTGAACGTATGAACCGAACAATTAAGGACAAAGCTAGATGTATGTTAATTGGCAGTGACTTAAAGAAATCATTCTGGATTGAAGCAGTTTTAACTGCTGTGTATTTAATTAATAGAATACCTACTAAGGCTATTGATTCTTTGAAAGTTCCAGCTGAACTCTGGTATGGCACTCGTCAAAATTTGAGAAAACTGAGATTCTTTGGTTGTGTTGCCTAAGCCAAAAAGAACAAAGATGAATCTAAAGGAAAATTTGATGACAAGACCAAGAAATGTATTTTTATAGATTATTGTTCCAATGGATTTATGTTGTGGAGTATAACTGAGAATAAAGTGATCTCAGCATGTGATGTTATATTTAATAAAAATAAGGCAAAGTTTGATGTTGAAAATTATTTTGAACTCAGTAATGAGAGAAAGAGTGAAAATTCAGAAGAAATTGATAATGAAACTGAAAATGTAGAAGAAGATCAAGGATTGAGGAGGAGCACGAGAGTGGTAAAAAGGCCTACTTATCTTAGAGATTACGCAACATTAGCTCTTAATGACTGAATTCAGAGAGAGGATGAAGATAGAATAGAACATTGCTTGTTGAGTCATTTTCTTACTGATAAAAATACTAAATCTCCAATTCATGTGACTGAAGAAAATTCTAATTTAGTTTTAAATGCAATAGACTTTTCTGACGGTGTTTCTGAAACACTTGATGAGATAGAAGGTAGGAGTGATAATAAGGAGTGGATGAGAGCTGTTCAGGAGGAAATGAATGCACTTCAGAAAACTAAAACTTGGGAATTAGTTCAATGTTCATCAGATAGAAAGCCAATTAAATGTAAGTGGGTTTTCGCTCTAAAAAGAGATGGTAATGGAGAAGTAATTAGGGTTAAAGCTAGATTAGTGGCAAAGGGATGTTCACAAAAAGAAGGTATAGATTATACAGAGACATATGCACCTGTAGCAAGACTGTCATCGCTTAGAACTCTGTTAAATATAATTAATCATAAAAATATGTATACCTGTCAGTTGGATGTAAAGAATGCTTTCCTGAATGGAGTGCTAAAAGAAGATATCTATATGATTCCCCCTGCAGGTATGAGAGTTAAAGAAGCCATGGTTTGTAAGTTAAAGAAGACATTGTATGGACTGAAACAGGCTCCTATGGAGTGGAACATTAGGTTTCATGTGTTTATTACCCAACTTAATTATAAGCAATGTGTAAGTGACAAATGTTTGTATGTAAGATAATATAAGCTCTACTACTGACTATGTATTCTAGTATGTAGATGATATAACTGTTGCAAGTATTGAAAAGGTGTGAACTGAGAGTATAGTAAAAAAAATTAAAAGAAGAAATTAAAATGAGAGATCTTGGTGAATTAAACTATTTCTTGGGTATAAAGATTGAAAGAACATAGGGAAGTATGTTTCTGATTCAGACTAAATAAATTGAAAAATTACTTGAGAGATTTGATCGGGTAACAGCAAATCCAACAGAAAATCCTTTGGCAACTGGTAAATTTTGTGATGTTCCATCAGAACCAATTCAACATAGTAGATATAGAGAATTAATAGGGATCTTATGTATCCTTGTGTAGCAACAAGGCCAGATATTGCGGCAGCAGTTAGTTTTTATGGTCAATATCAGATCAAACCAACTAAAGCTCTGTGGACTGGTTTAAAAAGTTCTGTGTTATTTAAAAGGAACTAAAAATTATGGGTTGTTATTCAAGGGTCTTAATGATAGCAATGTTGTTGGGTATGCAGATGCAGACTTTGCTAATCATAATGATAGAAAGTCTGTGTCAGGTTATGTTTTCAAAGTTTTTGGAGATGTTTGAGCTTCAAGAAAACAGCGCACAATAGCACTTTCATCTACTGAAGCTGAGTTTCATGCCCTAGCTTCAGCAGAACTGCTTTGGTTGTATAATTCACTAGTTGAATTGAAAATTGAGGTGAAACACCCAATTGTAATATATAAAGATAATCAAGCCTGTATTAATTCTTTGTCAAATGGGATCAAAAGAGACTGAAGCATATATATGTAAAATACAATTTTGTTAGTGATTTTGTGAATAAGAAGATGTTAGATGTTCATTATATCCATACTGATTGTCAAGTAGCTGATATTTTCACCAAAGGGTTGACATTAGCATCATTTGTAAAACAGAGAGCAGAACTAGGTTCGACTGAAGAATAATGAAGTGTAATGTAATGTTGAATAATGTGTTAAACAAATAAAATTTAAAGAAACGGGGATAGATGAATGAGAAATTGAGCAGGAGTGTTAGACTGAGCAATTTCTCATATGTAAAATAAAGAATTTACATAATTGTGTGTATCGGTATCCAGTTTTATGATGGCGTAAAAAAATTAGAAAACAGTTATTATTTGTACCGTGAATGTAATTTTACGAATAAAAATAAAATCATAAGAAAATCAAATATTTACAATTGCAGCTACTAATGTGGTCGTGTGAGTCCTAAATTTACAATTTATAACACTCCAGCTCCCATTTACGCGCTATTTCTACAACTAGAATGTTCACAGTATAGAGCGGTTCCAATCATGGGGGAATTCACCTCTGAAACAATTTAGTCTTACGAGAAATACATATTACATCACAATACGCAAGAAAAAGTGCATAAGAGAGTGGCTTTGTGCTTTACTCTCGAGTGGTACATAACTTTCAAATTTACTTACATTGAAATGGTCGGCACAGCATCGTAAATAGGTTTTGCAGCTAAAGGCATCTTCCTATAGTCTCATCGAGCTGCCATGAGACACTTCTTCCGTACATTAGGATAATCCGGGACGCTAAACGCTTTATTTGGCGCAGATATTTGCGTACTTTTGAACAGTCGCACGTAACAGTATTTTTCATAGTTTTTCCTTTTACCAGTAATATTGCCTCCGATATTGTTGGACTCCTGCCTCACGTTAATCGGACATAAATAGCGATTTCTACTTAATGTTTACCACCCAACACAGAAAATATAATGGAGTGCCAGTGGTGCCAACGTAAACAAACCCAATAGCGACGGCTGAGTAATGGGGATGACGTCACGGCAGGGGCAATATGGCGGCGATCAGATTAAGCGAAAGGCCTAAATTACGATTTTTAATCGCTACTTATTAAAAATTTAGGATATGTACAACTCTCAAATGTTGTATTTAGGGTCTTAATGCACGAAAGTAGCATTTGTCGTTGTTTCCAAAAAGTGTGCAAACACTCAATTGCGCCTGAGGATGTGTCCAATGCCTGTTTCATATGGTTCTTCCCTTATCTATTCGTCTAAAATCTGCATCATTTCTAACTTAATCCAAAGAGCGCCCACGCTCCACGCCAATGCTTTCACATGTTGTTTTCTGGCTTTTATTTCTATCTTCTATGAGGACGACAGTTGTTTTTTTAACCATGAGCGTGTTCCTAGTTCGGGCTATTATTCGCTTAATATCCGTTTTAATTCTTCTGGATATCAAGCGATGAGTGACCCAATCTACGAAAGCCTTCATGATTATATGACAACAGCTGTTCTCAAAGATGATAGGACTACAAGCTAGAAAAATGCGTGTAAAAACATTCCGCGGAGCGCGGCTCTCTTTGGATCGTAGCATGACTACGACCATTAGAAAAGCAAACTAGACCAGGCTAGAAGCCTTCAAAACTTAGTGCTGGAAGAGGACGCTGAAGATCAATTGAACGGGAAAACAGTACGTGATCAGATTAGAACACAATATGATTGAACGATGTCATTCATAAATGTCCTGTGATATATGAAATATCTCTCTATATCGATGTGAAATGAACATTAATTAAATGATTGTTGTTTTAAATTCAATATTTTTTCTTCCTCATTTGATCATTGTGTCTATGAATTACAGTGTCTATGAATTACAAGATTACGGGTGTGGGCAATCACATTAGCCCTGTGGAACCAAGAGGGTGGTTTCTCGATGAATTTTGAGAAGTACTGCATCAAACGGTAGAGATATGGCTTCTTCCTCTCCTTAATTAAGTTATAATATATGAGAACCCCAGAAGTCAAGGGGTATAAGTAACAAAACCATTGTTTAGAGAAAACTTAAGTCAAAGTTGAAAATGTTTGGTACTACCCACTAAGTAGTTAAGAGGCATTACCCTAGATAGCAGCACCTGTCAAAAAAATCACTTGGATCCCTTTACCACCTAAAAGATTTATATTTTCACATCCCATTCCTGTATATAACTTATTTTTTTCAAAAGTGTCACTTAGACCCCTTGACTTCTGGGGTCCACATATACTTTCATCACCAAATGAACTAGTAATAAGCGAATATTCTCCACTATTAAATTCAGTGTTCATTAAAAATATCTCTTTAAGATCTGCATCCACTATCGAAAGATGCAGTGACTTGCCTGTTTGATTTTAATGGTGGTGTATATTTTTTGTAAATATTTTTACAGGAACCTCATTATCCTTCCCTCAGTTTCTTCAGTCTACAATACTTTTGATTGGCAGTACCCTACATATATGGTGACTGTTTAAGGTAAATTGAGGGGTAATAAAGCAGAAGAATTCCAAAATTTTGACCGTGGCACATTTAATTAATTCCTAGTGAGACCAAACGAATATGCTCAGAAAAAACAGTTTGTTTCTCAGATTTTTTCCACTTTGAATACGCATAGCCATAGAAATTGAAAGAACCCCGTTAAACATTGAGAGAGATGAAGTCATTGAGCTCTGAGCCACTTGAAAGAAGCTCCCAAACTTGTCTCGAAAAAATTCTCTGCGTCATCTCTCAAGAGGTAATTTCTAGTGACACACGAGAAGGAACTGCCAAGACAAAGGAGTGAGGAGCAGTTTGAGTATGGATACTGACCCACCGTGACGTCGGTACCCGAGAAAAATAGGCTAGTAATAAAATCAGAGTGAATCCGTAGTTGTATTTTGAGTTATTATTCCAGAGGATGCTACCAAAAGTGGTACTAGAAGCATGAGTTCAACGAAGTCGTAGAACTCGAGTAATTATAGACGACTTACTGTACGCAGCATCACGTAGGAATTTATATCATTTGCATGCAGGAGCACTAATCTGTCTTAAGATCGGCTTCGCTTACCAGGGGATAAAGTTCAATTCTATGAAGAATGACAACATTTGAGCAGTCTCTGTTCCTTATTTAGGCTCCACATGGAGAGCATATTAAGCTTAGTACTTCATTTTACGGCTAGAGCGTTAAACTAGATGCTTAGGTACATTTTACTCAGAGCAAGCTAACTCATACCTTGGTATCTCTATTAACCTATTTCTCATTTCTCAAAATAATTCTCTCCACACCGAAGTCGATCGTCATCAGAATTACCAAAATAAATGCATCGGAGTCAAAACTCCTTTGCCTTCATTGAAAATGTGGTTTCATACTCAATTTTAACTTTTAATAATAAATTTATATTTGTCTTTATCTTGAATTCCTCTAATTTTGGCCACCTCCCTAAAAAATACTGGCTAATTATAAGGCTTCTGCTCACATCTTCATAAAATACCTAAGTGATAATGAATTCATCGAAATGATAATGTATAACAATGCTTCCATCACAAGAAAGAGTAGCTAAACCAGCTTATACTTACCATGACGGTCGAAAATTTCTACCTACTTCGGCATTCCTAAAATATTTTCAAACAAGAATCAAACTGACAGTATTTATTTTTCGGGATCAAAGACAGCATTCCGTCAACATTTCGGCACATCGTCATGAGTTCCCTTAAAGACTACGTTCTACTTTGTATACTTCATCTCGCTTTCTTCCCGCCGTAAAAATATAAGGCTGTCTCTCTCACGTCATTAGTGGGGGAGATAAGATTGCTGAGGTGGCTGGTGTTATGGCTTCTAACACTGAAGGCCCAATTTCAGATTCCAACTAGAGCAGTGATATTTGACCGGTATACCGCACCCCCATACTTCATATGATATGGAAACATCTCAAGCGCTGTACTACCGCCGGTTGAACTGGATGTAAGCAGAGTAGAAATTGTCTGAGAAAAATATCTACCTGGGTGGAAAATAAGATCGTGGCACTTACAATTATTATTAAGGAGATTTCTAGGTTTTTTTCCGTGCTACTTTCGGCATTAGTGAAACAGCTTCATCAGTAAGTCGTGAATCCCGCAGCGTGTTTTGGTGCCATGAAGTTACTAACGATTAGAATTTCTATTCGCCATTTCTCCAGTAACCATTCTCTTACCCACCTACTTACCGATGCAAATTACCACAGCTATTCTTCGCCTTTTATAAAAACTTTAGGCTGTACCTATGCAGTAAACAATTTTAAAACCGATTTGTATTTAATAAAGCAAACGCCATAATTCTTTGGTCAATTTGATAAAATTAAACTATGGGATTTCACCAAGAGTATTCATTTCTTCTCCATGGTGACTGCATCTGGCATCTTTCGTTGGGATTATCGCACACTTTCCTTTGAGTACCTTTGAGTACCTTTGAGTCAACGTTGACCCTTCCATAGAGACGATGATGACCTAATTTTCCAGATCTATCTAACTGAGAAAACACGCGCAAAAGATCTTATATTACCTATCCCAGGTAGATAATAGTATTACGCGATCAAGGCTGTGGATACACTCGGTGCTGGGCTAGGAGTATTAGAGGTAGCAGCAGGTTACATGGCCGAGGGGCGAGGAAATATGGCTTCTGTTGCCTGCCATTTACGAAGCATTTCCATCTCGGGGCCATAAAGAGGGGGAACGGGAGCGGTTAAGCTCGGGGTCGGGGGGGGGGAGAAGTCTTTCGTGGAAACTGCGGGCAGAAGATGCGAAGAGGAGAACGAGGGAGTGCAGTTAGTTGGATAGCGGGGGAGAAGTTGGGGCCAAGAAAGAACAGCAAGAGGTTGAAATGGAGAGGTCGGGTGGCGGGGGAACAGCTCAACAGCGATGGAAAACTTTTCCCCGCGACGTGCTTTGAAGGGGCGTGGTGCCTCGTGGATGAAGATGGATGCCATTGGCAGCGCAGCGCTCACTTCTCAAACTTGACGCCATGCATCCTGGCATTTCCTATGTTACTCAATTAACTTACTCAATTCCACTTTGATCATAGCGTAGAACACTGACGAACAGCTGAGCGTGTATTGAGGTATTTGAAGTACTCTGCAGCTGAATACCTTGTGTATCAAAAGCTTGATGGGAGCTTTGAGGGTTTCATTGAAGCAGATTGAGCAATTGCTGCCTTGGATATGAAATCTTTTACACCATACGTACGTAATTAAATACATTATAATGGAAGTGCTGTAAATAGAAGTAATTCTACTACCCTCCACTGACGCAGGAAGTATGGCACTGTCTACTTCTGTACATTTAGCTATTCTTTATTTAATGAGGTGAATGGCAATAAATTCTGAGCTTTGGAATTTAAAACTTATAAGACTGCATAGAATACTAAAGTCTGTAGTCGCTCTCGATAAAACATTGAACAACTTTTATTTCAAAAGTAAAAGTTATATGAAGAATAAATAATACCTTTTACACATAGAGATTTTTCATTTTTCAGTAAATTTGGTGAATTTGTAGCAATGAACAGTTTTGTAGATGTGTAAACGAACTTAGTGGCTTCCATTTGCCTAATTGTGAAATCAGAAAGAAAAAATATGAGAATGCTGGAGAGAGATTGAAATGACGAAGAGACGAAAGCAGAGAATATTATTTCAGATTATATTGTTAGGTCTCACGGAAGATCTTGGTTCCTCAGCCTCCCAACTGAAGCTGTCTTTATTCTCCATTGTCTAAAATTGCTGCGTACAGGTTCAGTGATACCGGTTTTAAACCATTTTCTTAAGCTGGATATTCAAATCCCCACATTCCCAAGACTAGTCCTAAATGATGAAAGTAGTATCCAATCCCTACTAAAGACAACCTAACGAAAACCTCAACGTGACTGAGTGAAAGAGTGCTAGCATTAACTTCGTGGAAAGTCTTAATATCATCTTAAAAAGACGGAAAAAGAAAAACACTGGTGGGCATCCACTTTTTTTTAACAACCGACCATGATTTTGGCACGTTTTACTATCATTCGGGGTTATGCCGTCGGCAATTTATGCCATTATTTTATCCTGATAATGACATGACGACCAAAACGAATGGCTGATTGAATTATGAAAGTGTGGAAGTGATAAGAGAACAAAAATTCGCATTCCTAGACAAGCGTAGTTCATGAGAGACTGAAGTTTTTGGCGATAACTGTTGTAGGTATGTCAGTGCTTTTTTTTAAGCTGAGTAAGGGGGATTATGAATCTCCTCACTCCACATTCCAGTCAATTTATCATCCATATCTTGTGAATGGTATCGTTTTTGTCGTAATTCATGAGAGTTAGAAAAACAGCTAATTGTCTTTGGGCCATTGGCTATCCGAAAAATTACACATGAATGTTCAAGCCAAGTACATTTTGCTCGACAATATCCCAGAACAGTTAATAGCTATATGCTCAATAAATGAAAACTTTGAGCCACTAGACGTTTCCTATTATAGATGAAACTATGGAATTATAAGAGAGTCAAGACATTCAGCTGTTGGGTGGAGTGTTGGAAGCAGCAGCAGCAGGGACTATGATGGCCCATGGAAATGTCCCAGGCGATGTGCCATTGAGTGGGCGGGAAGGAGGGAGGGGGAATGCCGTTGGCCGCTTGGATCCAAGCTCACACTTGCCAGCAAATGTGGGCAATGGTGAGGATGGGACGGAATGTCGCAACGCTTAAGGGTGGGTGGGGTGGGTGGAGAGGGGTCGGGCTGGGTGGGAGAGAAAAAGGGATGAATGAGGGCTTAAACGCGAGGAAGGCTCGCTGAGGAGGAGAAGGGAGGAGACAGAGGGGGACGGTTTGAGGGCTACGCGGAAGTCGACAGTTTTTGAGAGGGATAGGGGAAAAAGCACTCGAGAGAGGAGGAAAGAGCAGAATTGTGCATGAATAAGTAACAAAATCAAGCCGTACAAAAAAACACATTGAAGGATGCATCCACCACCACACCACAAACAAAAACCATCCACACACCACAGAACTTAGGCGCCAAATACGGCCGTTCGTTGTCGTACCATTTGACTTCTTAGAAACGTGATCGGGATTATCTCAAACGGTTCATTCGCAACTCACTCAAGGCGAATAATAATATTATAGAAAATTTCACACTATTGGGCATTTACTTCATTTCCATCGCTTTCAATGGGGTTTGGTTTCGCTGCGTACAATAGCTCCTCCATCTACTCATCAAAATCTCGAACCTTTTGTTGTCATACCACGCGACTCCTCAGTTACGCGGTACGCTGTGGTTACATGGAATGCAGTGGTTTGCTGTCGTACACCTAGAATTTTGCTGCTTTACGGGTTGGTTTACGTCTCTTCTCGCATGATAAAGGAATTCCACGAATTATAACGCCTGCCAACGTCGACTCAAGACCAAGAGCGAGGAGTGGGAGGAGTGGAGAGAGTGAGTGCGGAAATAGAGAGTCAACGAGGTGTGGAGAAGAGAACCCTGAGTGGACAGAAGAAGAGAGAGAGAGACAGAGAGATTTAAAAAAAAGTCAACTTCAACACCCGGATGCGTCCTTTTCTGTCCCCTCTTCGCTCAACTACCCGAAACCACCCTCACAGACTTAGCAACCGCATCTCACGCGCCCTGTGTCGAAGGAGCGGGGAAGGAATAAAAAAAAAAGAAGAGAAAAATCCGTTGGGGCATTCCGGGAGGCCCTTCCCCCCACTCCTTTCCCTCGCACGGCCGAGTGGGAAGAGGAAAATCCGCAAGATATGTGACACTCGGATGAGAGACCTTAAAAATTTTTTGTGACTGTATAAAGTTAATTTTTTCTCTACTGCCAGCGGTTATCCTCTGCCCAATTACTCTTGATTGCAGCGGTACTTCTAAGCTGCGTCCCAAACCCTTCAGCTATTTGGAACGATGTGCGCCACTTAAGTTACCAGAACAATCCAATAACCAGGCCCACTAAAGTTTATTCTTTATACGACATCTTCCGCGATGAATGCTTACTAAACACAACAACCAGTATTAAACAAACTAAAATTAAAGTAGAACATTATTAGTCACATCGCCAAAGTAAATGGTTACCGAAAAGAAATCATAGTAAATATTATAGATAAATCCCGCAAGAAACAGGCCATATCAATTTTGACTTCACTGTCCCCTATCAACAATCCAAAGAAGTGGTGCAGGTTACCTTTTTTAGGGAAGATTTCACATACTATAACATCTTGTTTCCCAAAGGAGAATTACAGAATTGCATTCTTTACTCCATCAACCCTTAAAAACATTCTTTTCAACGCCAAAGACCCCTTCCCACCCGTTCAAAAAAGTGGTGTGTATTCTCTAAAGTGCAATAAATGTGGTGTCATATACATAGGGAAAACAGAAAGAAGTGTTCAAATAAGAGGGAATGAGCATAAACATTGTTTTGATAAGAAGAAATGCAGTCGAATTTCGCCAAGCACCTGCTGGACCAAAAACATAGGAGTGACTTCATACCGGTGATCCTTCACTCAGAAAGAAATTGGAGGAGATTCGACGCCTTGGAATCGCTGGAGATAATCCAGCACTCCAAGAACAACGTGCCCTTGACGAATGAGCAATTGTTTCCTTCCCCCTCCCCCTTATTCTTTATTCCACTGAATTAACTATTTCCTCAGTGACAACAGCGCTTCTCACGCCACCTTAACGGTCTTCCCAGTCTCAACGGTTTTCCATGTAAGTGATCATCAGTAGCCATAAACAAAATTCCCAAGTGCTTTCCCCTCCAATTGAAACTCACCCGCATCAATAGCCCGGACTGCTAATCTCAGTGACTTGTGAATACATTGTACATAATCTTTTACCTCTACAAGGTTTTCCGAGTAATTAAACCATCATTGAGCATCAACAAAGAGCCATCCACTCCATTTGATCTGCACTCTCATCAATAGCCTGGACTTGCCAATCACCGTCCACCTGTGTATACATTGTATTGTTAAAATTTCTAAGGAAAAAGTATGTTTTTTCTTCTTATTTTTCCCCTCCCACTCTTCCCCCCCCCTTCCCGAAACCCGGTATTTTCTCCAATCAGCCCAAAGCTTCCCCCCCCTCGCCGACCCCTTCCTACCTGCCCCTTACCCATTATACCATACTCCAACGGTTATTCCTTCCTCTTCCCTTCCCCTCCTTCCTCTGCACCTGATTTTGTATATATACCCATGTGGAATAATATTTGTACCTGAAGATGTCATTACGTGACGATACCCGGGTCGTAAACAATAAAAATATTAGTGGACCATTACTTGAAAGTTTTTGATTTCCAATATGGAGAGGTTCCACAAAGTGAAGCCTGAATTTATTAGTTACGATAACCAGTATTGAAGTCGACCTATGCCGGCCGAATTGAATCATTCGATTTTCATATCTTACTTCCATTATTGTATGGTTACTTTCTCAATTAAAAATGGACCATGATATCTCGTCCGAATACAAGCAAGCAAACAGTCAATTTTCCAGCCGTAACGAATCCAAAAACGCCGACGCAAAGAGGTTAAATCGCCGCCTCTTACGATTACGGCAAAAATATATGAAAAGCAGGGTAAATTTATGTCTAATTAATTTTAACGGTCCTCAAAACGAGATCATTACCCAATAAAGGGGACATATAAGCTCTCAAAGCTGCATCTGGCCATTGATTCACGTCTCTTCTCGCATGACAAAGATACTCCACAAAGTATAACGCCTGCCAACGTCGACGCAAGACCAAGTGCGAGAAGAGGGAGTCGTGGAGAGAAATGAAGGGCGGAAATAATCTCAATGTGACCTAAAATAATCATTTAAAATGCACAGTTCACTTTTAATAATTATTTTAGGTTCATGATGGTGATTGTATTTATTTTTCACCAAAAGATAATACTTAGCTAAATTCAATTCGTAATAAGATGACACATGTTTTAACTATGAGTTGTAGAATCTTAACGAAACAATAGGAAAACGTATTGAGTAAGGATTATCCCTCGATTAAAATGTTTTGAAATCTATGGTCAATAGTCAATTTGATTAAATTTCTGATGACGAAAAACAAATTTTAGGGTAGGAACGGCCTTATAAACTATAGCATCTAATTTTGGACTCGCCGTTAGCTCATTGGAATGATCTTCATATTCAGTGAAGGCTGCGACCATTTAGTGGCCTTGCGCGGACCCATGATATAATGGCAAAATGAGGAAGTGACCGCTGAAGGGAAGGCTTATATCAATGGGAATGTAATTCCTTTCCCGAAAAAATGGGCCGCTTAAGAGAAGTGGGTGATTTCACTATACCAATTTTATGAGTTCATGCAGCAGTATCACTATACTTCCGCGTAGACTTCGAACAAAATAAAATTACATGGAGAAAAACTCATTTTTAATGATTATATTTCAGGACTCGTGCATGATTATAGTATCATTTAACTTTTACCAAAAGATAATACTTTGCTAAATTCAGATAAAAATTAATTAATTAACTTATTTAAAGATATTATTTGATTAAAATGTTTTGAAATGCATGGTTAATAATCAGTTTTCAAAAATTTATGATGACGAAAAACAAAGCGCATTTCGCAAATGTAACATTTTTTATGGCAATACACGCATGACCATAGTAAAGGATCACCTGGATACGCCATCTGATCGTTAAAAGAAGGGGAGTCGTTTAAAATCATTCGTAGGATAACCATCGTATTCATTCATTTATCTATGGTTTTTGATTGAAGGCGAAATTTATAACGCTCAAAGTAATCGTTATTATTCCATAGAAGATTATTTGATCAAGAACGTACGAGTTCTAGACTAAAATAATGACCTTCAGCTTAAAATGACTTATTATGACATTTTTCACTGTACCAGGTACCCAGCGAATGGCTTTGGACGATCACAAAGAGCCTCAAGAATTATTTTACCAGCATAGGGTGAGTCGGTCAAAAATGAAAGATTCACATATGACGGCGGCTTATGTGCAAATAAGCTACCAAGGGATAGGACCCAAAAGTTGTTGATAGCCGATGTTCCACGGAATTTTATCCTAGGTTTAATATCTATAAGAATGATGGAAACACTTACACGGGAGGGAAACATCGGCAAGAAGATTGCAGTGTACCCAGCTGCCAAGCGATGTCGGGAATAATGAGAAGGGCATGTACCGGAGGGTTATAAAATGCCCCTTAAGGTTCAGGAGGCGTTTCCCTCCCGCCTAGTCGAGGGGAAGATCCCCAAGAATTATTTAAGGTGGGAACGGGAGAAAGAAGCGAATGAGGAGAGGAACGCCATTCCGGAGTGAGAAGACTGTTAGTAGGCGGCAGATGTTATTTCGCAGTATCCCATGCATTTACCTCGCTTCGGGCCCGCCTCCGCTTAAGAGCCCCCTACGTCTCTACGCTCATAATATACTCCGACCACGGCCCTCGCTTAAAAAGATAAAGGGTTTGCAGAGTGGACTATGGATTCTAGAACGTACTGCGGGGAAGTCCTCCACCACATATATGAGGTCGACCACTTCCCTCGCTAGCCCGGTGTGACTGGAAATGCCCCATTCACGGAAAAAGAAGAGGTAGTGGAGGCGATTTCCATGGTTCTTTGGAAGGTGTGTCACTGGTGTGGAGCTCGGCGGGGGAAAAGCCCTTTCGTTCGTTCGGTTGAGAGAGGGAGAAGCGTTGAGAGAGAGGTGGTGGAGAGGGACGGAGAGCAAGATAATACCCATTGCCGTTACGGTCCCAGAGAAAATAGCGATGAGAGGAAGAAAATGTGGGGACCAGCGTTGAGGAAGAGCCACTGAGACGGAGGGAGAGTCCTGCAGGGTGGAAAGTGGGCGGGGGTGGGAAGTGGAGGGGGGAAGGAAGGGCTAAATTCGATTGTGTGACCTCGCGAGACGGAGTTGATACTCCTCTCGAGAGGCCAACGTCCCGCGTTCTTGAGCATTGTTCACCCGAGCGCTGCTGGCACCCGCTGACATTCCACAAGAGGCACGGGTGAAATAAAAACCATTTTACCAATCCACACTGCAGCAATGTGTTACGCAATACATTGGATTTTAGCACTGTCATCGAGGGAATAGTTATGGAATAGCTGATGACCTGCTAAAAAGTGACGGGAAAAATACTTCATCATGCTAATCTTCTTAATACAAATTTGTCATGAGTTAGACTCCGACAAATTTTTAGAAAATATTAACATCCCTCTTATTGGACAAAGTTGTTCAAGGCAGTTACGTGGTTGCTAACCTTTTAATACGAGACATATTCGTATAAGGTAAGTAGTGTTCATTTTTTAAATTTTAAATTTTTCTGGGATGAAAATGGAAAAGCTTTCCAAATATTTGGGAAGCAAAACAAAAAAACGGCACAAAAACCAACTCAATTGAATCAGCCATTTCCACACCAAAAATCAACGATCACGGATATTCGTTATACGTAAAAAATGTAAATTCTTGTGCCGCTGATTTGAAGAAAAAATGAAAAATACTTTTCTGTATAAATGGCAGCGTGAGGAGTCAGGGTCAGGGTATCACACAGTCACAACAGGCAAATAAGATCACAAGATTTGGACATATTTTCAAACATATGGAAAGGGTTTTAAACTCTGGCTCTGCAACTCTACTGGGGTACTAAATGCTGAAGGATAATCTAGCCTCAAAAAATCATTTGATCGTTTTTTTATGATAACTGCCTTAAGTACTTATGTTATCAAAGACCTGTTGCGGGAGTTAGAGCATTATTTAAGTTTCGAAATTTAAAGAAAAATATTCAACGCCACTGAGACCCTGGGTTATGGACTATTAATCGGTTTTTTGAAGAATGAAAATCAAATATTCTCACAGGCAACTACTCTTTAAAATGTTAGCTTTGAGGAAATTCCGGCCCGGGTTTATAAATAGCAACACTCAGAGAGCTCTTTAATTTGGATTACGCTTAGTAAATCCTTCATGGAACACGTAGTATCCAAGGACTGAAAAATAGCTTATTTCACGCCCATATTTAAAATCGGTGATGAGGAACAGCCATTGAGCCCCACCGAAATCCTTTACGTCAATCTCAAGTAAATTCCCTGATTGTCCGAGTGTAAGCTGACTTCTGAGACACCTTAGCATGCACGAATAAATAGTAAGAATTAAATACGATTCAGAGAGGAAGGGTCTAGCGGAACTCAACTGGCGAAGAACCTCGAGGCAATCAAAAAGTGGTTCAATGGGAATCAACTGAAATTAAATTAAAAAAGAATGATTAACAAACATCTAGAAGAGGAAAAACTATCCTCGTCACAGCTTATTGCGTGCGCATCCACAGCCAATTAGAAGCTGCAGAATCTGCTTATTACCTTTAAGTTCAGCTGACTAATGAACTCTTGCGGAGTAAATTTATCAGGGAAATAACTGCCAAACCTAATAAAACATTGGGATTTGTTACAAGAGTACTCAGCAAGTACGATGATAAAAATCAGCGAAATCAGCTACTTCCCTCTTGTTAGACCCAGCTTGGAATATAATGCCATTCGTGCCTATTCCAACTACAGGAATAGGAATAGCTCTCAAATCGTCGATTCAAATCAAGATTTAATCACTTATGAAAGTTCCAAACCGATCAATTTTGTGAATACGTCAAAATAATTTTGCGACATCCGAATAATGATGTATCATATCACGATAGTAAAATTAGGGAACTAGATGGCGCAAGTTTAACATGCCATAATGTCAGGGAACTATAAGAGGCCGTTTCAGCAAGCAATGATAAATTTATCCAATTTTGTTCACAGATAGCACATCAAACTAGTTGATTTACATTTGTTACGCATGTATATGTATCTTTGTTTGCTATATATTAATATGAGCACATGATTAATGTTTCCACTATAACTCCTGTATTCATAGAGTAGCGATATACATGAATACAAATAGTGTCACCAACATTATTGGCAGACATGTAGTTAATTAAACGATTTGAAAATTCACCTCTTGATAAGTGATTCCAGGTTTTTGTTAATACAAAAATAGTCTTCGCATCATTCACTATACAAGAGTACAGTGTTGTAGTATACGCTGGTGATGATGCAGCCCCAGCCACACTCGTGAAGTGACTTGCAGGTATTTTTGTGGACGAGACAGATAGGATTTTCA
Source organism: Ceriagrion tenellum (assembly GCA_963169105.1). NCBI lineage: Eukaryota > Metazoa > Arthropoda > Insecta > Odonata > Coenagrionidae > Ceriagrion > Ceriagrion tenellum. Next base: position 6,386,211 of record OY720637.1, read on the forward strand.
AATTATAACTCAATTCAAGGTATCGCAAGTGTTACTATTTACAGTCTATTTAAACGTACATTCAGCTTTCTGGCAGTTTTATACAATATATTATGTTAGACCTGAATATCATCAGAAGACTCGTACATAATATAAGCAATTTCTTAAGCCCCGTGTATTTTTAGAAAGAAAAAATGCATTTTAAAGGCGTCATATCAATTAATAACTGAGAATAGGGAAAGAATTGTTTTTTCCTAGAATAACCACGGCACATTAAGAACACCTCGTAATTTATTCCATATCAACCTCCTTCCTCAGTCACGGTCCAAAAGATAATCCATCTAAATGTAGCTGATGAATTTTTAACGCGGACCTCAATAACAATATTCCTCCCAGCTTGTGCCAGGTTTGCGACTGGTTGATCATATGTGCCCTTGCCATTTTTAATGTATGTTAACACGCAGATTCCCCAAATGATCTCCATTTTCTATAGCTATGCAACACAATTTATACTCAGAATCCTGCGTTTCACCGCACCTCAAAAACGAGACGTTCCTTTGTTGGTCGGAGAGATCTTTGAAGACGAGACCTTTAGTTAGTCATTTGGACCATCTGGATAGGTGAATAGGTTAATAATTTGAGGATTATTTAACATATGGAGAAAGAGTGGAGAGAAGCTCGGTGCCGTCATTATTCCTGCCGCAAACTAAATGCACTCGCAGAGCTTAACGTCCCATCCCATGGACAGAGAGCTGTTTTTGAAATGCTCTCCACACCGTACACGAGTATTTCCGCTTCAGTGCTCAACCCTGAGGTTGGTTTGCAGCAGTACGCCATTCCTCTCTTCTGTCTGCCTTTCTCTTCATTTCTGTGTATGTGGTGCAACCCATATCATTTGCAATCTGCTGCATGAATGACATCCTTGGTCGTCCCCGGCGATTCCTTCCCTCCATAGCTCCTTCTGCTATTGTTCTAACGTACACGAGTAGAGATGGGTATCTCACTGAAAAATCTCTGCCACTGCTGAGATTCCATCTCAAGTCGTCAGCAAACGGATGTCAGTATTCAAACTCATCAACAAATTTCCCAGTCGTTTAATCACTTTATGACGTTGTGCAAAGAATCTTGAAACAATGCATGTGGTAGACATAAATGCACGCCCGACGAATATTTCATTGGTTCAGGTGAATACATCCAAATTTAACCTTAGGGAGGAAGAATGGAATGGAGTGTATGACCAATTAGAAGAGATGATAAGAGAGTAGCGGACGAAAAAAGATGGTAGTAAAAGAAATGAATGTACTTGTGGGCGAGGGGAGATAAAGATATCTATGGGAATGAGCTGATGAGCAAGAAACCACCAAAGGAAGACGGATTTTGATTTTTACAGAAAAATGAGTAGCGACAAACGCATGGTTTACACATCACGTACATCAATTTCATTGCATCAAGGTAGGCTAAGAAGAAGTGTTATCAACTCACGGAGCTGTCCGGGAGCAGATGCAGACTCAGATCACAACTAAATTATGATGAGATGTGATGTCAAATTCAAAAGGCTTTGTAAAATAGGGGGATTAAGAGATAGTATTTCGAAGCTTAGAATGGGTAAAAAGGGGGAGAATATCGGAATCTAAAGGATAAGAAAATCGATGAAGTAATTAATATCGTAAAATCGAGGAAAAATTTAATAAACGGGGAGATTATATGGGAAAGTTAAAAAAACGTGCCTGGTAAGAACGTTAGGGAAAACAATTTGATGACTGGAAGAGGAAGGATAATAAGCAAGGGGTCACAAAAATGGATAGCAAAATATGAGAGCAAGATGAGAAAAACGAAAACAATGACCTAGGTAAGATGAAATTAAATGATAAACTTCGGCCATTAGCTAATTGTGCAAAGAAAAAGTGGTGGAAAGGGCGAGGAAATGAAGGAGCTACATGAGAAGGAGCTTTACGCTTGGAATAATATTATTGGGAGATAATAGAGAGTAAGCGAACCGAAAGATCAAGGATGAAAGAGATAGGATATCAGTCAAACAGGGCGATGTTTGAGATAAGTGAATAGAATGCGTAGAAGAGCAATATGATAGCTGAATTACACCTGTGGAGATTATCAAGGAATAACAGCCTTAGAGCGAAGACGTTTGACTGCGGAAAAAAAGCCTTTTGAGAGATGAGACCAAGAAAAAGTGTGGTAGTAGAAAAAATACTTCGGCAGTTACTGTAAAACTATTTTTGGAACTCGTTATTAGTGTTTTGGAATCGATTCCAAAGATGTACCAGGAAGGAGAACGGTCGAAATTTAATAGACAAAAATTACAAGTTCGATAATAGCCAGTTTGAGTTTATGAGGAGACGTACAACTTGGGATGAAACTGCGATGATAAGGATAACAATATTATAAGTAACTACAAGATTTCGAATATAGGAATAGGTTTTCCATTATTTATTTTACCTATATAGGTTTTTCTTTTTTGCGTAGACATTCAAGGTAGTTATCTAACTCTTTCTAAGCCATTAGGTTCAGGTCTAACTCAAATTAAAGTATTGGAATTGCTTATCCAATTTGTGGTTGTGCTCAGCTAATTGATTTTCAAAAAGGAGTATTACTGAGAAAATATGGAAAACAATGCAAGAGAGAGATGTAGGTCGCGGAGTGCCCGGGACAGGAATGCCCGTATTCAAGTTTGATTTTAAACTTTCATACCGAGCAGATGGCAAGAGATGTATAGGAAGAGCTGGATGAGGGAATCGAAATCGAAGATCAGCATATAAAGGCAGTTAGATTCGCAAACGACCAGGCGTAAGTTGGTCGATCATCGAAGGTATTGCAAGCCAAAGTAGATACATTAGAAATTTAGCTTATTTATTATTTAGAAAATTAGAAATAGTTGATCAGATAAACTCCATCGTAATCTAAAGAAGCAAAACGAAAGCGTCCGATGGAAAAATAAGAAAAACTAAGAAAGCCGAGCGATGAGCGAAGTCCCAGTGCGATGGTTGCCGAATGGAAAGGGACGAAAAGAAGAAGAAGAAAGAGAAGAAAAGGGAAGGGAGATGGAGTAAAAGTGAATATTTTCCAAACCTCGTCGGAACTATTTGAGGTGGTGAAAGAAGAGAGCGAAAGGGAAATAAAATGTCCGAAGATAGACGTGGAATCGTCAGAAATTCAGACAACCGCACTAATTGACACAATTGGGTCTGAAAGCACCAGCATAAATGATGCATTCTTCATGGAGAATGAAGAAAAATTGAAAGAGGTACCGGAGTGACCCGTGAGAGGAGTAAGAGTTATGGGAGCCACAGGCACGAGAAGTAAACAAATATCTAGGCAGTCATTTCCCACCTTGACATTAGGAGAAATTAGTCTAGAAATTAATTGCACGGTTGTACCGGATCTCATAAGATCGCACATCTTGGGCTCAGACACACATTGAAAATCTTGGCGGCAAAAATAAATTACGACGATCGCACAAAAGCATTGTCACGAGGAAAACTACGGATGAATATGAGGTGAGGTGGACATAAAATCTCAAAAGTTAATATGCACCTGGAGACTAGAAGGGAGGAGACTGGAGGTCCACACACGGAATACGCGGAGGCCATCACATCCCAAGATAACATAGATAAAACGGAGGAGTTGCCGGACTTGATAATCAATGGTTGTAAAGCGAAAATTAGTGGAAATACTTAATAAAAGAAGAAATATATTTAGGGATATGCCCGGAATGATCAAGGGATATCAATATAAAATAGAAATTAGAGGACGTGAAGAGTTTAACCAAAAAGGATATAATATCCCGTCAGCGGAATAGAACACCTCTAGATTCACCTAATCTAGAGGTGCTCCGTTATTATTAAATGTGTATACATTTTCTTAGACTTTTTCATTTAAGATTTGTTTATTATCATGTGACCATTTCATCACATTATTAAAACCTTTTTGCACATTTGTCACGGCTATACTACAGTCAAATGAGTAATCCTAATAATTTTGATGGATATTTGGGCCGTTATACTTGACACACCAACGAATTTTGCTTTTCTTCCACTGGGAAGGGGCACAGGACCATGTACGTCCATCCTCCTCCCATACCTCAGAGCAAATTTTATATTAAATCGCGTTAATTGATGAGCAGCTGCGAGAGACGAAAGTGTGTACGAAAAATAATTACCAGTGTGATATTTTATTCTGCATAGTGGGTACCTCTTGCTTCAGCGCACACCACCCAACTTCCACCAAATGACCTCCATTGCATTTGATCTGATAGCCATTGAAATACCTCGAATAAGTAACGATAATAATAAATATATAAGATTCACCACTATTTCGTTCCTCAGTCGTTTCTGGATATAATAAAAGGAGTCACTTTATTGAAAAGGAATAAATGAATATGGATAATTTTAAATTTTGTATCCTGAGGATTATATGGGGACTTAAGAAAAACTGGTAGTTCACAGATAAATTTTGAGTAACATACTATCCAAGTATATCTTCAAATATGTTAAATTTTCACAAATCCACTTCGTATATCACTGAGGTACATGTTTTTAGAGTAACTTCACTCAAGATTGCACCTGTAATGCTGATAAATTTCATTAAAATCACCTTTACTTTCGAGCAAGCTAGATATTACAAGGGCGTAGTGTGATGAAAAATGAAGAAGTGAATAGAAAAGGAAAGGAAAATATGAGACACCACAGAAAGAAGACGCAGATAAATCGGATGCACCTGCACAAAAGAAGAAAATATATGAAGGAAGAAAATTGAGTGGAATAATATAACTGAGAGGAAAAAAAGGAAAAAGTACCATGAGAAAGGATACTGGATAAATACATAATTGGAATAAATAGAAAGGTAGGTAAGAACGACATAGTAACCTAACATAACTTCATTTATTTTTTTTATATATCTGCTTCTCTTACAATAAGCCTTCAATACCCTACTGATTACTCTCCGTTAAATTTGATGCATCTTTAAATCTTTTATTCCAATGCAAAAAAAGTTTATATTCATTTTTGATGGCCTATTGCACCTCCTTCGTTTTTACACCTCATTCTCGAGAGTAAAACGTTTTTCTCTCATGTTCCACTTCATTCGCAGGAGAGAAAAAAAAGGCCCACGGTGATAAATCAAATGAGTAAGTGGATGCCATGCCGTTTAATGATCACAATTGGCGCATTGAGAGAGATGAGTGAGAATGTGCTTCACTTTGATGGAAAAGCCATTCGTCTGCCATCTACACATCTGCCCTTTTTTGACATTTTTGCAAAATATTTCTTCAAAACCTTCTCAAAAACCTTTGGCCCTCTCCAAGTTGAAGCCCTGTTTAAGGGCCTGTTTACACGGTGAATGTACCCACTGAAATTCGCAGCTCGACAGATGCGTAAACAAGTGGGCCAAATTAGAGCATGAGCTACTTTATGGCCACGCGTTCTCGCATTTTCGCAATTTTGCGTGTTTACACGACGCAATTAAAATGGTGAAAGTGTTCACCCATTCAATCGTGCGGATACATGCTTCGACTTAACGTGGATTAACAGCCGCACCGGGAGGAACGAATTCCTCTCACATTGAAAAGAAAAATGAAAATTGCCTTGATTTCTGATTGAGATCGATCATCAATCGACATATCTTCCTTACTTAAGAGCAAAAACCCACTTACCCGTAAATTTCAGCAACTGCAGTATCCTTGTACGCTGTTTTCAACATCACAAGAATTTCAGCTTAATATTTCCCTGTTAGAAAGCAAAGCTTCACGGCCGCACGTTATTCGTTCAAATCCGCCATGGCAAAAAACGAGGAGCAGGCAAAAGACTGTCTGTAAAAATATTTACAGAAACCATTGACAACCATCCCTAGATACGCCGCTGTGAAAAATAACACGGAAAGAGCCACTCGACGGTCTTCTTACAGGAGAGCGTCGTTCTGGAAAAACTTGATCGCCGCGATGCGATTCAGGTTACATTTCTACATCTACATACTACCCAGCAAGCCGTCGCATGGGCGTGTGGCAGGGGATGTTAGTTCACCAGCCATGTAAAGATGCATGGTTTTCGGTGGTGAATTGGAGACGTATATTATGGGAGTGTATGTGGTGGAGCTCAGTTTTTATTGTGATCGCTTATTGTGCGCGGAAAGAACGAGTTTTTGTTCCTACCTATTCGGCAATGTATCTCTCTTATTTTATCGCTGTCGTCAATCCTAGAGATGTAGTGAGACGTCATGGTAATATTCTCTGTGTCGCTCTGATAAATATCAGTTCTGAATAGCGTGTAGCCTCCGAGTCTTATGGGGCTTCCACCTTAATCCATCTAAAAGTTGTAAGACACTAATTGTACGCTTGTAGCAGTTTTTAACGAAGAGTGCAGCTTTTCTTTGTATTATTTAATTTTTTTGTTAAAAATTTAAAACTGGGTTCCAAATACTCGCGACGTATTCGAGGTGTGGATTAACCAGAGCGAAGTAGTATTCTTTATTTCACTTTTTCATCCGAGGAACCATTTGGGCATCCCCTCGTACACAATAAGAACTACCACGTAGTAAGAGAACTAGCATAAGATGGAAATCATGGAAGACTGCAGTCAAACAATCTTAGGATAATGCGACCAATGGTGGCTTTTTTTAATTAAAAAAATATTCTAGACGTTTATTCGCCTCAAACGATTATTTCCCATCACGGCTGGAGTATGGTCGGAGAATAGCCGTTGGAGTGGAGGAAGAGCGGAGGTCGAAGAGCAGATGAGGTGACCAAAGGTGGAAGTGGGTGAGAAGTGAGGAAAGAGGTCGTGCGAAGGCGAAAGCAAAGTGGGAAAGAAAGGGTCACGGGGGGAGGAGGGAGGGTGGAGAAGAGGAGACAGGAGGGTGGGAGGGTAAGAGAACACACACACATTTACACACACCCATCGTGCCTCAGCCGCCGTGAGGAGGCGAACATGGATCCTTAATGGCCTTTAGTAGCCCACCAAGCCGGTAGAGGGTGCGCGCGGAGCGGAAACCTATGACGCACATTAGCGTGAGTGAGCGAGGCCAAGGTGGGCGCTCGGCTCGGATTTCGGAGAAATGGTGCGTGATAATAAAGATCTCTCCGGGGCGGAGGTGGTCCACACAGCTTGCGGAGCCGAGAGGGAGAGAGAGCGAGAGGGTTAGGGATACCAACCAAACATCGCCACGAACGACCACCTCCATGCCCCGCACCATGCGTTTTAAGGCTCCTAGGGGTCATAGATGAGTTTCATTAAGTGCCGGAGTCTGCAGAGCCTTATCGCTCATTGCCGTTTGAACGGGGGATCATGAGCATCCCTTTACGTGTCAATAAATGTGAGGACACTTACAGTACACGATGTGCGGAATTAATTAGCAAACTTCATTACGGTAGGCTCAGATGCAGGTACAAGTGGATAAAAGTTTAAGCAGGGTTGATATGGAATAGTTATTCTGAAATTTTAGCGCTTTTCCTGGTCAAAATGATTTTTTTCCCAGTTCAAAACGACCATTTTCTTGAGTATTTCGTTTCAAAGATGGCACAAGAATAGCAACGGAGCAGATAGGGAAATAAAGGTCCCAAACAAATGAAATGCTACCGCTTTTGACATGTGTGAAAATAGGCTTCCGTTCTAATGGAATATTATTCATCGACGAGGGAAATTCAAAAACAGCCAAGAGGTGGACCCATTGCGCAAGTCGGAGACGGCTTACCTACCCTAAACATTGTCACCACTGGTAACCGAACAAAAACACGTCAGATAACCTTGCATGCACTTGAAATAATTCTTGGCTCTCTCATTCACTCAACAATTACTTTTCCTCCATTTCATTATTGCGCTGTAATGACCTTTAATTGTAATTAGAAAATAAGCTTCATGGGCATTTAAATTCTTATGCAAGATTTGTCCTTGACCTTCGTAAAGACGATTACATCTTTCACCACCTTCACGTCTGGTCATGGCTTAAAACCTCTTATCGGAGGAAATATTTACTTGGGTCATTTCTCTTCACTCTTTTCTGCAATAAATATCCATTCTATTTTTTTCCATGTTCAAATCCAAATCAGCCTCTGTTCTTAGAACCACTAGAACTGACCCCTCCTACCTCTTACGCCCTATACCTCGGACAAATACACACCTCAAATCATTTCTCATCTTAAATAGTTTTAATCTCTGGAATTCCTTGCCATTATCTATAAAATAATTCTTCCTCTCTGTCTGTTTTTAAGGAAAAACTATAAAATTATTACTATAAGCAGCATATATGTCAATAATTGAAATTTGTATCCTATAATAGATAATATGTTTCCAAAAAGATCTGAGAAATTATTGTTTGATTGTTATCGCTCTGCGATTGATATTATATTTTCCATTTTTATATATTATATTTTTCATTGTATTTAGTGCAAATTATCTCTGATTGTGAAATTTTTTGTTTTTCATCACTGAGGGATGTTGGCCAGGTGTATATTTTTTGTTATTTATTCGTTCAAAGCAGAATTTTATATGTATTTTCTTTTTTGATCTTATGGGGAAACCCAAAGCATAATAAAAGCTATGCTATTCTATTCTACTTAAGAGCGTCATTAATTACCGAAAGCCAATTTAGAGCTTCACTGCATCAAGTAAGCAAGGTACTTCAAACCTGTTCACATACCAACAGACAATACCTAATATTATATTCCTCACTCGTTAAAAACAATCAGACCTTGACTTTTAAAGGTAAATTTCTAAGTTCAATTCTCATTTTCTCATGGCTTTTCCAGAATTTCCTGGCCCACTTTCAAGTTCAACGACGTTCTCAGGAGTTCCAAGTTTTCTTGGTTTGGAGAAATCCTGTTATATGCTGTTACCATACCTTAGTAATTACTTATATAGCTTCAATCCATTAATATATCACGAACAAATCAATATCACACGCGAAAACGTTTGTACGGCATCTATTTCTCGCCAACAATACATGACGACTTAATTTATTCAACATCAATATTTGACATGACTTACCGACGCCATTATGATTGATTATTTTCCATGAACAGATTGTAAACTGCTGTGTCCTCATGACAGTCATCCGTAGAATGCGTATCGAATCTGTTCACGGCTATTCTAACTGGAAAGAACTGATGACCGGGCACTTTTCCACGGACACAAAAGAAAAGCTGGTGATGAGTTTCATTAGTGTACTCTTGCATTATGCGAGAACCTGGACACTCAGGAGAGAGGATTAAAGTTGATGGGTGCACTCTTAGATCTGGATGTGAAGGACAACGGAGGAGGTGTGATGGACGGAAAAGGGAATCAACGAAGAGAGTGCTGGAAATGAAGGGTGACGAGAGAAAACTGATGGAGGAGATTAGGAGGAGGCAAGTGTAAGTGGTTGGAACAGTGAAGTGAACAGTGAGGGGCGACAGGATCCAGGAGGCGGTGATTGATGGAAGGTCGGGCAACGGAGAAGAGAGAGAATAAAAGTGGGCATCTATGATTTGCATTACGAGTGGTAGAAACTACACAGAGTTGATGAAGTAGTAGCGTCAAGAGGTAGAATCATGTCATTGCTGAAAAGTGTGGCTTATTTTATCCAAACTACGTCTACCCTAAGATAGATCCCATCGATAAAGCAATTTCAAGAATAATATTGATTAATATTTATTGTTTGCCTTTCATGGGGTTTCAACTGGTAGATGACCTTCAGTCCTAAACCGGAAGGTAAGCCTCAAGCCAGAATATTGGAAACTGTAAATCGTTGAATTTTTTTTCAATCAGCCTATTTTTAATGACTGGTAATTTGATATTTTAATGTTATCCACATAATGTGAAGGTGCATGAGGTAATCATTTTCAATTTGTTCAAAAATTTATCGCTAAGATATTTGGAAAGTCTACCATCAAAAACCAGATCATATGAGCTAAAAGCGGGTATGCTGTAGTGGTGGGCATGGCCCGACCAGTTCAGTGAACTACTACCCGACACACATCGAGTAGTAGTTTACTGAACTGTAGCTCACCTAGTTGAACCATTTAGACGAAATATTCGCCGTATTACTGATTGCTTAATAGCAAGAGTAAACAAAAAACATAATTTTCGGCGGGAGTAACGTAAATTACGTACCTGGTTTGAAATATGAACTCGAAGTGGAAACATTTAAATGGTCTCATTGTTCACAAAGTATTCACCAAGTATTATTGCCTATGGTAGTAAGAGATCTCATTGCCTAACCTGTCAAAAAATTAAAGAGTGGAGAATATTGGAGCTTTTAGTTTAAAATAAACTACTCATCATCTGGGACAGTGAATATTTCACTCAAGAGAAGAGTTTCATTTAAATTTTCCTTATAAGAACTAGCTCTTTCTAGTTTGGATAGTTTTAAAATGAATGGGAAGTTAAGAGGCAACCGACGTTGGCAATAACCTGCATGATACACAGAAAAATCTCCAACACGACACCTGCGCGTAAACCCCGACACCTTAGAATGGAATACCACTACTCTCTTTCGTCACATTACCCAGAATCCTCTACTGGGAATGAATTTTCTAAATTTTCGAAAAAGTTGTCTGTTAGTATAATGATATGCAAAATTATCGCTAGACGTAGAGTGACAAGATGGGACAAACAAAATGACTCCATTCCAGTACAACAATGGGTTACATCACGTTTCAATTTTAAGAAATAAATGTCCTTTGACCGCAAAAAATTGATGATTTGACAAAATTCACGCGGTTAATGCAGAAAACAGATTTTAGTAAGGAAAAAACAGAATATGTGATATTATAAATGTAATTGGTACTCGACAGATAAGAATGGGCAATTGTCACCCTACTTTGAAATATGAAAATGCCAATTTCATAACTGTACTTCACTCTTCATCTCACCGATCAATTTTATCTAGTTGGAAGTTCGTATCGTTGACTTACGGCTTATCATTAGGATCATCTATTCGGCAGCGAAATTCATAGCATCGCCTAAACTCAATTCATCAAACTGCTCTTCCACCATCTCATTTCTCTAGCAAGCCATTTTTCAATCGATTTGAGTCATCCAATTCTATATGTTTGGCTGTTTTGTGTCCAATATACTTCCTCAACTTTAAAATACCTCAAAAATATTTAATGCGTTTCATTATTCTCATCATTCCCCACACAATTCTGCGTTTCAACTTAGCAATATACATTAACCGAAAACTAAACCTTGCGCATTCCATTACTTTATAGGTATTTAATGAGAGATATGTGTTTTTATTTCGCTTAAAATATTGTATAAATTATGAATTATGTACTATTCATAACGTATTACTTTAAACAGCCGATGTAACTGTGGTAATTATAACTTATTACTTTAAACAGTAGTGTACTATTTCCGAGAAAATCTGGTCAATTGATTTTATTTCACTTAAATCTTTGTATCATTAAAATCCGTGAGTGAGTCGCAAAATATAAACCACCAACCATGTACTAGGAAACGGGGATAAAATGGGGATAGGAATGTTAAAGTTTTAGTTTGAATGCTTTTTTCAATCGCACACGCACAAAATTCACTCACATCCTCCTGCGCTCCTTCTTCAGCTAGTATCGAGTTCATACCAGGACGCAACCAAGCATAAAAATAGGGGAAAAAAGCTGTTTTTTTTAGGTTTTCATTCCAATGAAAGTTCGAAAATTCATCTCAACCCCCAATCCTGCCTTCTTCCACTCTTCGGGTGCCCAGAATACTCAAGGAGGTCACGAATGGGTCGAGAATGTTTCCGAAAATTTCCGCATAGAGGGGCGAAATTAATTGGCTCACTCCAAGGAACGGTCATGGGTGCCATTGAACACTTGGTATGTGAACAAAGCCGCTCTGAATAAACTCTCAGATGGCCATCAAAACTTCCGAAACACACTCGAAAACTTACGCACTAACACAAGTTGAGCGAAATGTTTTAAGAGGGGTCCATATTGAACTCGTAAGGTATTTTGGCGAGTCGATTATTCCATTCAATATTAAGAGGAAACTAAATGGGGATGGACCGAGATGAAAGGGCGATTGCAAGCCCAATGGCCGGATATGACAACAAATATGTTCCAATATAGTCATATAGGCCTGACGTGCTTAAGAATGCTATGAAAAATTCATGATTTTATCCTCTCCATTAAATTTCTTTCCAATGTAAATGCTTATTCGATAGATTTCCAGCTCAGGCAAAAGGCCGTATTAGTATTCTTTACGATAATTTATGGTGTAGGACTGCTACTATGCCACTAGTTTGAGACAGACAGAACAAAAAGTGACCCACTGAGCGGACATTGTAGTATAAATGAGTCTAATATCAGCCTATGGATCCTTTTCTTAATATTAGCCAAATAACGCCGACGATACTTAAAATTGTATTAGTAAAATAGAGTCAACGAAGTATGAAACTTCTGATTCTATTTTGCACCCAATTTTTTTAATGCGATAAATGCTCTTATAGCTGTTAACACCGACTATCGCTTCTTTAATAAATAAAAGTAAATGTAACACATTTATGAAATAAGTCGGAGTGGAGAATTTTCCTTCCACCTTGGAACGAAAACCTTAATTTTATGAGGGCTCATGTTTCCTCCAACGCGGGCTCGTGCAATATGGCACCATTGAGGAACGAAACTACCGCCTTAAGGGAAGTTACAAAGTATTCCTACCTCACAGTCCTGATCCTGAGATTTTACCTAAATGAAATACTCTGACCCCTATTGCAACATCAGAAACGAGCCAACAAGAATACCGACGTTACGCGGTCCGAATCACATCCTCGGTTATGAATTTTGTGCATCTCGTGGAAGGTAATTATGAATTTTGTGCATCTCGTGGAAGGTAATCAGTTTGTTGTCACGGTAGTGAATATCACCTACGCAGCTGGAGCATTTATGGTCAACTATACTTACACAAGTAGAAGTATAGTCGACATAAGGGTTCAATTAAGTCAAAAATTACAGAATTTATTTAGTTAATCCTTCTGAATTTATGGAAATCCTCATTCATGATACTATATACCTGGCCTTTTTCGCACAACAAAGAGATATTGTTGAATTAATATTAGTATAAAAAGTTTGAAATACACTTTACTATATGTATAAACTTTAATCATTCATGATACGTTTTAATTATCCCAATTTAGATAAAAATAATTGGTAACAGTTCAATTTCAAACAAAAAAGGGTTTAATAATTAAGCGCAAATATTTAATTCCAATGAATAATGAAAATGGCAAATATAAATTCCGCATGAGGTCTCAAAAGATTCTCTCTCAAAAAGGTCTCAAATAAAATGGCAGCCAATTTAGCAAAAATTATCAAATCCGATAATTAAGTTAATTAAATCACTTCATTCTATTGATATGCAAAATTTGGATGCATGATACTGACTAAAAAAATCAAGAAAAATATCATCTCATTTGTGTCACGCCATAAGGCCATGCTAACTCAGCAACGGCTTTTGGGACAAAAGAGAAGTTGAATTTGCAATTATTATTTTCCCAAATGAGTTTCATCTGACGTAAAATTATAATCTGAATAAATCCTCGTAATGTGACAAATGATGACTGCTTTTTCACGCATATACCTATTTTAAATTGCCCTGTTTTGCTTTGATCAGTGATGTGAATGAGTCTCGTGATAATCATTTCGTGCTCTTGGAGTTCTCCACATCCACATTTTAAATATCACGTAGAAACAGTTTTTTTAATACTCGGGCGATATATAATTCGCCCCAATGGTTCAGGTGAAAAAATTAATGGTTTTGATTTTTTTTTCAGATAATAACAACAATATTTAAGAAAAACAGATACCAAGACTATAATTTCTTAATTTATATCCATTAATTCACCACTCATACACAAAGATTGCATCGTAAAATTCGTTCCCTAAAAAGATAATTTAACAGATACCTAGGAGCGGAAAATGTCTTTGATTATTGGAATTAGTTCAATAGTTGTTTCAGCAGCATTACCAATTATCAATGCGCAATAGATTTCCCTTGTAATTATCTGTTTAATGGAATTGCTGAAAATACAAAACTGATGAAGGTATAGCCTTAAAAAAAATACGACTTTCGATGTACCTTGATTGACAATTATTCTATTTTTTCCCGGAAGGAGTTTATTTACATTCAATTTGATGCTACTATGACGTAATAAACATGATTATAATGAAATAAAATACGGTCTAAATTGTCTGAAATGAGTGGCTGGTAAAGGACATTCCAAGGGAATGACGCTGATAACGACAGGAAAGATGAAGTAGTATTCAATGATACTAGATGCTATAAAATACAAATACCTGACTTCAACCAATATATATTATAAATTGTAAATCATTTCTACCACTCAGAGCAAAGTCGAGTGATATTTTACATGTGAGTAAATATTTAATAATTAACTAATTAGCCTTCAACAATCACAAGGGTTTAGTGTCAGATTGCGCACAAAAAATTCTCAACCTACTTGGCTGAACTTACATCTATAAAAATTTTGATCTTTTATAACATCAGAGATGGGTGCAAAGGAGTTAACGATCATCATTAATAAATCCGCTGGCTGGTTATCTCCAGGGACTCACTCTATTATATGTTACACAACGCCCTTATTAACAAAAAGTTCATTTTTTACTAAAGTAAAAAATTATATCCTTTAAACATGATATTTACATTGATAACACTTTATTTAAATCGACGTTTTATCAACATTTTTTCATTGTGTATGACAGACCCGATTTGCCTCCTTACAAATTCAGCTCACTACAGTTATCATTAGCGTGTTATAATATGCTGTCAGTATAAAATTTTCCCTAATGCTTTAGAATATAAGAAGTCCGTAGCTACCTACTCTTTTGCTGAAATTTGTATTTAGATATTAAAAGCGATATTTGAGAGGACTCTTCCCTTTTCATACAACCTTGATACGTTAGAGAGGGCGCATTTCAATGACCCTTAAAGCTGGAGTGGCAGCAGCAGTCACTATTGCCAGGTTATTCCAACAATAGTAATTGTTATATGCCACCGATACCAGATAGGTAGATACCTATCAAAGGACCAGACGAAATATACGGAATGGTGTTGCATTAAAAATACTGCTGTGAATCGGTGATAGGGAAGCCCCTTAAACTACTACAACCCCCGCACGCTGGGCCGACTGTCGCGCCCCTGCAGCAGGGAAAGGTAAGGACTCCACGGTCGTCATCGCACGAAATCCGCGCAAAGTACGTCATCTGAAGCTGCAAGGATTTATGGAGAGAGGAAAATAGCGGTAAAATGATGAACCTGGGATTTCAGGAGAAGGATGAAGGCCAGGAAGACAGATAATGTTGCTCAGACTATTAAAAAACGGAAAATTTATATTTATTGGTGCTTATCCAGCTGAGGTGGAGGGATAGCGGGGACAATTGAACAGATTGTCGTAAATAAATCTATGGTGGGGGAGATGTTTTTCGACGTGGGTTAGCTATGGCACCAAAATTTGGGAAGAGGGCAATAAATGTAGAACAGAATAGGGATAGAACGCTGGCAAGAGAAGTATAAGAACAGTCAATAGATTTCATGTTGCTCCATGCGTACATAAGTTGCGGTGAAAGCTTCCGCGGAGAGGTCTTTATACATTATGAATTTCAGGATAGCTTCCGCGTTGTGTCATTTTTACGACGACAAATTCACGAGCATTTCAGCTCGCTTCTTCACTTGAAGAAGCGAGATGGGACGCTCGCGGAACTGTCGTCATAAAAATGACACAACGTGAAAGCTATCCCGAAAGTCATCAAGTCCTATATACCTACGACTGACAATAGGGAGGAAGAGGAGGATGAACGCCTAGAAGAGATAATTGGAGACGTCCCGCGTAAGAAATAGCTGGTAGTTATGGGCAACTGGAGTACAATGGTGGAATTGTGAAGGATGGATGTGAAATGGGATGTTAGGTACGGTCTAGAAACGAAAAATGATCGGGGTGAGAAGGCTGTTGAGTTTTGAGGGAAGAATGAGTTATTAAGGACAAACAAATATTGGTTAAAATATTAAAGACAAGGGTAGGTATACCAGGAAAGCTGCCGAAGGCATAGAAAGCTATCAAAATGATGGTATTATAGCAATACAGAGGTTTAGTAACAATGTAATAAAATAAAGAAAAAATATATATTTTAAATCGCTTTCATTTAACAAAAAAATGCACTAAAAAGTAAAAAAGAATTTTAAACAGTGCATGAAAGAGAAACAGAGGAAAGCTCCCATATGAAAATTGTAATGGTCTGATATAGAAAAATTGCGTAAGGAGTTTCTGTAATAAAATTGTAATGCGCTGATATAGAGAAATAGTGTGAGGAGCTTCTATAGGATAAGGACCAGCTGTTATCATGGGTTATGCGACAAAAAATAAAAGCGAGGGGCGCAATTGGAATCAGTGTCAAAATAACATATATTCAATACAGATATAATTGTATAAGGGAATAATTATATTAAAATACTAATGAGATATTTAATTGTTATATATAAAAAAGCGATTGAAAAAAAATCATATTTATATAAATATTCATTTTATTTTCCACTTTTTTATGACTGAATATTGTATTGTCACCGGAAATGAACCTATGTGCAAAATTTCAGATCTCTAATTAGTCAGGAAGGTAGTTAAAAATTGTTTACAAAATTTGACCCTGACACACAACTGAAGTTAAATAAAAGCTATTAAAAAATTCGCGTATCGATACGGGGCGCGAACATAGTTTTTCAGAAATGAAATTTTAGATTGAAAAAACCTAGTAAAAGAGGGAGGATACGGGGATGAACTGTGGTCGATTGAATGGGAAGAAAATAAGGCACTGACCGCGGCGCGTGGAGAGAAAACTCAAAGGAAATGGGAACAATCCAAGAAGGTATACTAAGAGCAGCAGGGAAAATAATAGGAAACAATTGCTTGATGTTATTACATATGCGGCACAATTATACTTAGAGTACCAAAATAATTAGAGATTAGAAGAGAGACAAATCACACAATCCTATTTGGGCAATCGCCAGTTTGTATTCAGAAGGGAGGTTAAACTCGAGAAGAGATTGCGGTAATGATGGCACGTATAGAAATAGACAAAGAGTATCACCAGAATTACTGTGCTCACTTAAAGGGTTTGAAAAAGGCGTTCGAGAGACACAATGGGAAAGGACTCGATAAAATAGGAATCAATTGTCGAATATCGGAGTCTATATGAATGCTTTTAAATGTACCGGTGGACACAGCTTAGAGGGTGCCCGTTGTCGACATTAATTGTTTAGGTAATGGTGAGAAATTTCAATGGTAGGCAGAACTAAATGAGAGAAAATAAGTTGAAAGCCATCTGATTAATTCGGTTGGACTTGCAGACGACCAAGCGTTGGTTAGTATATCACCAAAGGATTTTAGTACACGTATTACAATTCAGAGCGGTAAAAACAGGAAGAAGATAAATCCTAAGAAAATTAATGTTATTGCATCACTCACGCTCTAGGGCTGGTTTTGTACCAAAAGGTTACTGATTATTACGGCCAAAAGATAGTGCCATGGGCTAATTTATCATTTACATGGTATTTTAATCTCCAATCTCTCAATTTTTAGTTTAGAAGCAAAAGAATATTTATGTAATATCGGTAAAGGCCATCGTCAATGCAGTGCAAAAATATTTTTTATACGAAGATTATTTTTCAAGTTAATGATGGGAGAATACTCATTGAAAGCAAAGGAATGGGTGTCGTGACATTTCTGTTTACTCAGGTTCAAAATTGCTTTGAAAGGAGTTGATTAATTATCTGCAATACTATATCATAAGAACAAACATGAGCGACGAAAAAAATCGTGAGTGCCAAAGACCACACGATGAAAGAGAAAATCTCCTTGTAATGCTTTAAAATCATTACAAGCAAATTTTAATTCCAATAAGATCCAAGCAATTAAAAATTACTGCAATTATGCTGAAAACTTTTTCACTTAGATAAATTTACACGCAGTTTAACAGATTGACGGGAACTCAATTCTTTCCAAGAACTGTAAACGACCTCAAAAAAATCAGGTAAAGAATTCGTTAAAATATAGCTCATCTGTCAACCCATCACTCTTCCATGCCTTTTTTGGCTGATCTTCTTGGAAAATTTTCTAGCACTCCCTACCAAGCTCCGCAGCGTTAACTCACAGGGTAACGTTTAAATGTGGACCTGGTGCCAGTGCGCGATAAAAAGTATTCAGCTGCGGTGATAAAATGTGATAATGCAAACAAAAATCGGATGCACGAAATCGTAACCTTAGCGGGACTGTGATTCAGTCATTAACCACGTCGCATATTTGAAACTCATCGAGTCCGTTGACGAAAGAGGCCATTAAAAGAATTCCTGGAAACCTTTCACGGGACAAGAGGAACAGTTGGAAGTGTGAAGTCAATTCGGTGACCGTGCGAGTGAGTGGCGCACAAGGGGACGCTGACAACAGGAGCGACAGGCAGGAATGCCTCGCATGAATTCCAGAGTCGTTTTTCGGTGACGAATAAATCCCCACCGCACTTCCACCGCCCACCGACACTGACTGTTCGCACTCTCCCCGCCGAGCAATGGGGGTATCCACCTCCACTTCCTTCGCTTCCGCTCCGAAATTCGAAACCACACCCTCTTCTGCTTCAAAAACCCGACTCCCTTCTCTCCCTGCCGTTTCCCCTTCCGCCGCCAGCCACATCTGCCTTCATCTTCGCGCACATAACCCTCCTTCCTTTTCGTATTTCACCATCGGCCGCAGTACACCGGTCACGTCCACAGTGAAAGCGGGGGGCGACGAGGAGGAGGAACGGGGGCGATAAATTCCGATTTCTGGAGCGGCAGCGGCAAAGCCTGTCAGAAACCTCCCACGTACCGCGATGGGCGAACTACTCGCATGTTTCCCTCGATGCTTTTCGATTTCGTCCGAGCGATAATGGTTCCGCACCGACAGGAGGGTGCGAATACACTGGAGGCATTGCTGCGGAAAGTTTAATCTCGCGTGAATCACGGAGCTTTCTTCCGGCGATGTCGGATTCCCATTAAACGATCTGCTGTTTCTGCCAAAGTTAAAGAGATGATCCGCTCATCGATGTCAAAGAGAGACCTTATTAGCGAAGGGTGTTTTTGGGTTCCATTTTCATGCAGGGCAATAAAATTTGATGAGCTAGGATCAAGTTGCGGTAGCTGGTAAGCGGGAGAATAAGTAAATATTTGCCCTCGCTCGTGAGGAACGTCACGGAAAAGAAATAGGAAAACATGTAAGGGAGAAAACAATGAATAAGGAATCGAGGATCCATACAGAGGCCCTTATCTGGTGTTCTACGATTACCCAGCCTCCTTGACAACGCAAAATTCTTTCATTAGTCACTGACCTCCAACAGAACTTGACAAATTTTATCAATGACATTTTAATTAGATTAAGGGAGCAATTTAAGTGTTGCATAATGAAATTATATAATATAACTGACGTTCTGATTGTTTCTATAAAAACGTGGTTCCCCTGGTAACACCCATAAATTGGTGTGCCAGCCATACAATTTTACTTCAATCATCTGCGAATTTACTACTATTGTTGTAAATCTCATACGAGTGAAATAATGAAGTTAATGTTTTAACTATATAATGCACTCATGCATATCTCTGGTCTGTGATCCACTCATTATTAACAGCTTCACCAAAACAGAAAATAAAGTCCAAAAATGGTTGATATAGAGCACTAAGCTAGTTTTCAACTACCATATTTCTCTCAGGAGGTGAATCTCAAGCTCTTACTTCATATTCTTTGTTGTTACTTTATATATCTTTATATTCTTTTAGCCACATAGTATTAATAGCTCCCCCAATGGAGAAAATTTTGTCTAAATATGATTGATGCTGAGCGATGGGATATTTTCGCTCACTTCTAGAAAAGAAAGCGTTAATGCTACAAGTATAGCAGTAATTAAGACTATTCTTCTAATTTATTATAAAAGTAAAACAACTCCAAAACCCAAAGTATTCTTCTTCTTTTAATTTTTCGGCGTAGAGAATCAGTTTTTTTAAGGAAAAAGTTCTGATTTCAAGATCTATATTAACAATGAAAAAATGTAAAAGGACAAATTATAAATTAAAGGATATGTCATTAATTATGTATTTAATGGTATATTATTTGTATTTTTACGTTTATCGTTCATAGTTCTTGAGATATAACTAATAGAGCAAACATCATTACTAATAAATAATTTACATGCGCCATCTTGGAATAGTTACTGCCGCGAACAATGAGAGGGAATAAAACATTATAAATCGTATCATTTAACTGCCAATATACATAGGTATAACGGATATACATTTGCGAAAAATGGATTTTTTTTAAAATGGTCATGCAGCCAATCATTGGATCATTTTAAATAGAATGACCCAGGACAGAAACATCATTCAGTCACCTTCTGAAAACCTTTACGTAAACATGTCTTCTATTAGATATGAATCATAAAATGTCACCTTTTCAAGGCATTTCACTCACCAAAAGAATTAATTAAGAGATAAGAAAAATTATAAGGCGTAGAATGCCATAGAGAGAAAAACAAGAGGAAAGTCGTACATATATATTCTTCTTATTAATTTGCCATTTTAACGCATAAGTGTTTATAGGAAGCGTAAACTCCCGAGATATTGGCCAATAATAAAATAAATATTCCTTACCTCCATTTTTTATTTATTAGTTAATTACAACTAATATTATAGTCATAATGTCGTAATTCAATGCAACTGGCGCTGGGTTGAAACCTCACTAAGGATTGGCGCTAATGATAACACCGAGTTTTCTGCCACTAGCCAATCACTTTTATCATACAAGCTGAAGGAATGCCATGTAGCGTGGGAGATTTTCGTATGCCTAAAGGTCAATTACGCATATTGTGCATAATTTCTAACATCTTACTTGAGAGAGAGCGTTCATTAAAAAACCTCTCGCTTAATTTTACCTCTCTCATACCAGGTTTAGGAATTTTCTCGAAATCTAACGCAGCATTACACCTCAGATCCAGTATTTAAGGCATGTAGTGTACAAGGAATCCATTGAAGCAAAGTTATTAGGGCCGCAAAGGCCCCCAGGGTCTCAAAATCGGCTTCTCTTTCACAATCATAGTAAACGCATTTGAATCAGGTCACAGGTTTCTCCTGCTATTTTAATTTACTTTCAATCACGGTAGAGGGTCAAAATTTTCACCCTCGGCTGGAAGAAAGAATACAGTATTTCATTCCTGAAATATATTTGTATACACTTTGTTTCTGTTTAAAAATTACAATTTTAACAAAATTATCCTTTCAATTGTTCATATTGTAATGGCAACCTGAGCAATGTCCAGTAACGGAAAATTTCCAGCGGACGTTTTTCGACTTAACTCTATCTCATTGAATGAGGAATATTTGTATGTATACGCATGTGTATGGCTATTATACATATTCACTAATGCTGAAAGCTTAACACGAACGAGGGAATAATACAAACTTCGGCTCAGGGTGATAATGAATAAACGCAGAATAAACAAAAAAAGAACATTCACTTCCATTTTGAAATTGTGGTGGGTCGGACGCACCTTCATCAGTAAGAGGAGATCATCATACTTACTTCGCACTCGCGCCCAACGCCACCAGTGAGCGATATTCGAAACTATACCACATTCGTTGCACAATGTGTAATCACTGCATACACCTTCTCTCATTGCTCAATCAACATATTTATTTTGGCGCAGATGGCTCATTCGTCATTGCGCCTTTAAGTAACTAAAATGACTTTATATGCTAAGTTGACATACTTTATGAACAAGCGTACTCTACTAGCTAAGGTAGGTTTAAATGGTAGAAAATAAAAAACCTCCCGGAAGGCCGCCAGCCCCATTCCACATCTTCCTTCTGTACACCTCCAACCTCATTTCAAGCCGTTCGCCCTTATAGGCAACCGTCGCCCTTAATCTTCGCAATCTACTCAGCACCTATTCCTCTATTACTGCCGTCAGCATCTTTTAACCTCCACTCTCCTGTTCCCACTTTAACATTCCACTAAACGTTTACAAGTGATATTACGGAGAGTAGACCTCGAAAACTTCACCACTACTGATAGCAAGCGATATCTTTTTCTGGTTTCTAAAGTAGTTATCAATTATTTATTATTTACAACAGTAAAAGTATTCAATTTATTAGACTAGGACATTGTTCTTTAGAATAATCTATTCAGGGAATTTTTCATCACCATCATAAGTACGGTATAATATACATTAAGGTAGGATTAAATGAAGTGCATAAAAATTCTCTTCAGTTTTAAATGAGCATGGCCTTATCTACCAGCAGAACTTTTTTCTTCATCTCAGATGACACGTAACCTACCCTTCAGCATCGTATTCTCTATCTTGCCCTTCCCCCTTGGCCCAACACCCTTCTCCCTATCACCGCCCTAAGCGAGCCTCCAATGAGAGAAAATTTTGCTGTGGTGAAGTCTCATCAAAATTGACCCTCTCTCATATTCAGACGCTCTCCAAACTTATAGCTCTCTTTAAAACCACCAAATCTCTCAAACCCACAAAGTCCATTGCAAACCCGCGAAGTACAACTTTAGCCCAATTCCGAAAATAAGGTCAACACGCTTCTTTAAAAGAAAATTAAAACGAAAACTGAGTTCTTGTATGATGCTTTACATTCACATAAGAGGACGATTGTATTTGGATTTAAATTGTTAAGGTCAGCATAAACTGCTCAAAATTCGTTCATAAAATAAAATAGTTATATTCTGAAAGAAAACAATACATATACCGTCTGAACTCGATATATATTCATAGATCTCATTTAACCTTAAAATGAAATGAAAGCTACAGCAATTGTAGTAAAATGATTAAGTTGTAGAAAAGTTTAGCAAAACACTACCGATGTAATTAAATACCGATACCGAAGAGACATCGTCTACTATTCCCACCACCGAAGGGTGGACCTCGCAATCGTTTTTCGGCAGTGAAGATTTACGATAAACAGATGAACTTAACGCTGTCTTCAGGACTATATTTTCGAACGTTAACCCCGCTAAACGATCTACTTTTTGGCCCTAAAAAAACACCAACAGGGCTCGGAAAGCCTACAAGCCACCTATCTGAAACCTGAGCGGAGAAGTGCACCCCAGAACGGTACGGTTGAGCCCGGAACGATCTAAACACCATCAATGTTAAAAGGAATTCAAAATTTCATGGGCTCCACGCTCGGAGGCGTCGTTGGTGCCAACAGGGACCTATACCCACAGGCTAGAGTGATCCATATCGCCCACCACTGTGCGTATTGCCGCCGTTACATAGAGCACTGATCCCCACAGGTACACACCAGGAGGTGACCCGTTGATCTCTGCCATGCTTCTGCAATGAGGGCACAATCTGCCAGACTTTAGAATTTCCCATCAATAGGATTTTCGCCCACCTTGCCAGGCAAGCCTCTGGGGTAGCGTCCCTCGAGACAGGTCCTCGCTAACAGGCGTCACAAGGCCGTTCGTTCTTCGACAGCACCACGAAGCTATTGCATACGGGAACAGGGATAGCCTCAGCTCCCCTCCCCCCCCATCTATTGGGCCACGCCACTGCCCTCCGACCTGGGACACTAATTACCGTTCCGGCTTAAGGATGAGCGTTTATCTCCTTCCCCGGGCTAGGGGATCGCACCGTAAACCATTTCACCTGAATTCGCACCCGGGCTCGCCCTGGGGACCATCTTGGTGCCGTGAGGGGTCTTAGAGGAAATCCTGCGCCCCCCCGATGCCAGAGTCACTGGTGGAGAAGCGGGCCACCAGTAGGTAGCTCTTCACCTTGCATCTGAAGCTAACTACAGCCCCACTAGGCGTCAGTCAGCCATACCATTCCACTGGATTTACAAAACTATCATATTCTTGGTCCAACTCAGCTTTTTATGAAAATAGTGCGCGTACAGGTATCACACACGGAAGTCTAAACGAAGCTGTGCAATGTAGCATGTGACTTGAATAGAAACGATTGGTTAGTCTGGTGGACTCTCGCCGAAGGGGGATGGGGATAATCAGGTTGAATAGTGGAAGTTCGATAAAAAGTATTATTGTGATAGTATTATTAAATAGTGGAAAAGTATATTTATGGAGAAATTATGAGCAAATGTGTTTCAAAGCAACATAAAGAATATTATTTAGATGCCGCATTACATCTTCAGGGCCGACAGGAGCGACAAAATAGGAGAGATACATTGCCAAACAGAGGGTAACGAAAATTCGATCTTACCATGCACAGAGACCACAATAAACAATGAGCTCCGCTCAAGTCCCTTTATATATAGTGTTTCAAGTGAATTTCGGCAAAATTCCTTTATTCCAAACGCACGACCTTTCGGCAAAATTCATCACACACCTCTACGGGGAGGACGTCTACCGCACCGTTCGCCGATTTGAGAGCCTGCGAAAGGATAAGGCCAGGTTACTCAGTGCCTTGGCCTTCTTGCTGAGATGCCGTGATAAAGGAATTTTGCCGAAATTCACTTTGGTGAAACATTATATATAGAGGGACACTTCCAACCATCGGCATCTCACTTCCCTAAGGACGGATGCAGAGTTAGCAGCCGAAACGTCGGTCATGGACCTTCCAACCCGGATGGAATCCCGAGAAGCCTTTCTACATTCTATTCACCGGGAAAACCTGAAATCTTTCAAAATTCATCTCGCTTATATTCGCAGAAAAACACTGATTATCACACGTTATAACATAGGCTACATGTGCATACATTACAGATCTAGTACAAAACATCAATGTTTTTATGTGCCAATATCCAATCCTTAGAAAATTTAAAAAAATGTACTTGTTTTTTTTAAACTTATTAAAGATTCAGGCCCTTTCCGCGGACTACAACCTTGACGAGGTGGAAGGGATTTATATTTCTCCCGGTAGGACCACCCATGCCAGATAAGTCGAAGGGTAGGAGCCAGACGAAAGGTAGTCCCGTGATAGTGCCACATGTAACACCCTGTTGGGAAGCGGGGGTGGGAGTCTTTTCTTGACTATTATACTACCCAGAAATATGAATGTCGCGCAAAGAGAACTGAATCCTGGCAACTACGAGACGCCGCCCAATGGGGCGGGTGTCGGGCCCGGCATCGGGGAAGGCAAGGCCCCCGAGGTTGTCATCACACGAAATCCTTGCACAACAGAGTCATCACAGGATACAAGGACCAGGGAAGATAAGAAGAAAAGGAAGGTATCGATAAAAATAGGAAATTGGAACGCTAGGACAATGATGAACAGCTGGGAAGCTGGAAAACATTAAACGGGAAGTAGATAGAGGGAAAATGGATGCCTTGGGGCTGTGCGAGGTGAGATGGAAGGACAGAGGGGATTACTGGAGTGATAGTTACAGGGTAATCTATAGTGGTGGGGTTGAGAGTCAACGTAGGGTAGCCATAGTAATGAACGCAAAATTGGGGAGGAGGGTAGTAAATATTGAACAGGTGAGCGACAGGACACTAGTGGTAGAAATAAAAGCACGCCCTACAAATTTCGTATTGGTCCAGGTGTACATGCCTACAAGCAATCATAGGGAGGTAGAGAAGAATTGGGTGTATGAACAGATAGAGGAGATAATCAGAGAAGTGCAGGGCGATAAAAATCTAATAGTAATGGGCGACTGGAACGCAGTAAAGTGGGAAGAGAGAGGTGGGTATGAATTGGGAGGGTATGGATTAGAATCAAGAAATGATCGCAGAGAGAAGAAATTTGAATTTTGTAGGAGAAACAAATAAATAGTTGCAAACACTGGATTTAAACACTCGTAAAAATCGTAGGACGGTGTACATATGGAAAGTGCCGGGAGACACTATGAAGTACCAAACTGACTATATCATGGTTAGACAAAGATTTAGGAACAGTGTGAAGAACTCGCGGAGCTAATCGAGGGCTGATGCTAACTCTGATCATAATTTATTAATGATGAATTGTGAGGTTAAATTCAAAAGGCTAAATAAAAGCAGGATAAGAGGATAAAGAGGTGGAACCTGGAAGCGTTGAAAGGTGAGAAAATGAGGGAATACCAAGAGAGTGGATGAGAACATAGGAGAAGCCAAAGAAGGAGGAACAATTGAGGAAAAGTGGGAGAATATAAAAACAGGCATTGTAAGAGCGACCGAAAAAACCATAGGAGCAGCGAAAATGAGGAGGGTAAAGAAGGAGTGGGTTACGAAATAAATGATTAGGAAAATGTTGGAGAGAAGGAATTGGAAAAATGTCAACACCAACATAGGTAAGTCGAAATACAAGGAGCTAAATAATCAACTACGGCGAATAACCAATCGTGCGAAGGAAAATTGGTGGAGAAGGCAATGCGAGGAAATGGAGAAACTGCGAAAGGAAGGGGAATTGGGTGCGTTATACGCTAGGGCAAAATTTCTATCGGGGGGTAAGCGAGGTCAAACGGTACCAAAGATTGAGGACAAGAGAGGAAGAATGTTAACCGAGAAGGAAGATATCCTAGAAATATGGCTAGAATACGTGGAGGAGCTATGTGACAGCGATCGTAGACCAACTAGTTTAGATGTAGAGGATGAGGGAACCCTAGATGAAGATAACCTCGGGCCAAAGATTGTCGACAGTGAAATAGAGAAAGCATTGAAAGACATGAAGGCAAGAAAAGCTGTTTGAGTAGATAACATACCCTCGGAATTGCTAAAGAATTTCGGAAGTAAAGGTAGGCAAGCTCCTTTCGAACTTATATGTAGGATCTACGACGAAGGAGTATGACCAGAGGACTCCGTGAAAACAATAATGATTCCTATCCCGAAAAAGGAGAATGCATCAAAATGCTAGGACTACAGAACAATTAGTTTTATTTCACATGCAGCCAAAGTTTTACTTCGAATAATTAATAGATGGTTGGAGAGTAAGGCCAAAAACTACTTAGGCAATTACTAGTTTGGGTTCCGGAGGAGGAGGTCAACTCGGGATGCGATAGCGGTGATGAGAACACTTATAGAGAGAAACATAGAGTATAATCAGGACGTTTTTGCATGCATTATTGATTTTGAAAAAGCTTTCGACGGGGTAAATTGGAAATAACTAACAGGAAAACCCGAGAAAATTGGAATAGACTGGCGAGACAGGAGACTAATCCAAATATTGTATATGACTCTAAAGGGCGCAGGTGAGGGTGGCTGATGGTAAATTAGGATGGTCAACTATAGGTCGCGGGGTAAGGCAAGGGTGCCCGTTGTCACCATTTCTTTTCAACATTAATGCTGACAAAATGGTGCTGGCATGGGAAGAACTAGAGGTTGGATTCAAATTGGGAGAGCATCTTATAAAATCGGTTAGATTCGCGGACGATCAGGCGTTGGTTAGTGGATCTTCGTAGGGACTTGAAGCTTTGGTAGACGCTTTAGAAATACAGTGCGGGATATTCGGAATGAATATAAATAATAAGAAATCAAAAGCAATGAGATTCTGTTGGGTGAAGAAAGCGAAGCTTGTAATCAAAGTTGGAGGACACAAAGTAGTAGAGCAATTTATTTACTTAGGTAGCACTAAAGAGAAAAACGGACATAGTAGCAAAGACATACGGAAGAGATTAGCGCTAGCT
This sequence comes from Ceriagrion tenellum, assembly GCA_963169105.1. Lineage (NCBI taxonomy): Eukaryota > Metazoa > Arthropoda > Insecta > Odonata > Coenagrionidae > Ceriagrion > Ceriagrion tenellum. Next base: position 6,413,762 of record OY720637.1, read on the forward strand.
AAGCAGGCGTTTAGCAATAGAAGGGAGCTGATGACGGGGACATTTGGTAGGATATGAAAAAGAGGCTGGTGAAGATCTTGATATGGAGCGTGGCGTTGTATGGGGCAGAAACGTGGACCCTGAGAAAGGAGGACGAGAATAGGCTGCAGGCATTTGAGATGTGGGTGTGGAGAAGGATGGAGAAAAAAGAGGTGGATGGAAAGAAAGACTAACGAGGAAGTGCTTGAGTTAGTGAGCGAGTAAAGGAAGCTTCTGAATGAAACTCGGGATAGGCAGGGTAGATGGCTGAATGATGTAATAAACGTTAATGGGTTGCTGAAGAGTGTGATGAAGGGAAGGATGTTGGGCAAAAAGCGATGAAGGGGAAGAGAGAGAACAGGTTTCATGGACGGGATGAAGAAGGGTAGATAGCATGCAGAGGCGAAGAAAGATGTAATAGAGGGAAATATGCCCCTGAGCATGTAGAATACCGGGAGGAGATTCTCTGACATTCGACAAAACCTACCTTTACTGGTAGATTACGTTATGATGGTGATAGATTCCGGTAATGCTTCAAATATTTTAGGGCCCAATTATACAAAGGATCTCTTAAACAACGTGAGATTTGGTATTGGAATCCAAGGATTTAGCTTCCTTATTAAATAATACGCATGGTTGCTTCCAGAAACCGCGGGCAAATCGCCCTCCAAATAAAATAATTTCAGAACCTTAAAAATAAACATGTATTTAATGGAAAGAATTTTTAATCGAACAGATATAATTGATTTATTTAATATAAACACATGCATAAATATATGCAAACATACGTATAAAGTAATTGGAAAAAATTGAATAACCGCATAATACTCAGCTTTACAGATACTTTCACTAAATTAGAGAGGAGATCAGTACCTAAATCCTCCCACAGTTCTTTATTAATTCAGCCATTGTTTCAATGGGCAACCGTCATTTTGTATCATAAAATATAGCGATGGCCCATTGAAATAAGCGTCTGTGTAGTAACAAACTAGTGATCAAAAATACAATAATCGTTCTTTTCCATTTTTTGCAATAATAATAAATTACCATAGAACGTTATATAAATCGAACTATTGCGTTACCATTAATTATTTACCTCTAGCGACTGTTAATGGAATTTCCAAAGTACGTACGTACAATATTTCCCAATGCAGTGGCGACTTTACCTTAATTTCAAGTGACCTGCATTACTCGCAACCAGTCCGGCAGAGGGATCTTAAGAAGCAACTATTATCTCAGCTATAAGTCCATTAAGACTAAGATATTAATGGTGGGAAGCGCATTTTCCTTACTTTGCGGTCTTACTCTTGAGGGGTTAATGAGTCGCCTCCTCGTTTCAAAGGGGACACACTGTACTTCGTAAACAGGAAAACACTCCGCCATTATCTACCGCAAGAATGGCCAGCCGCATTAAGTGCACTAAAAGCAATGCATTAACGAGGGGAAGTGGCTAATGTACGAAATCCTAGGATTAAATATATCTGCACTCGAAACAAGCAAAGAGCCTTGGAAATACGGAATGGTTACTTTTTCCTCTAGAGTCGAATAATAAAGAAAAAGAAATTCTAGTATATGAGAAATATCTAAACTTAAGCTAATGTAGTCTCTATTTTCATCCAAAATGCCTTTTTTTCTTGCATTCATTGCATGCTGCAGTGAAACATCCAAGATTGGAGGTTTATGGTCAGTGACACAATTCTCTTATAAGTGTCCTTAAATACCGAACATATAAAGGAATATAAAGATATAAAACACATCATAAATTCCGTATCTTGAAAAATTCCTCAATACCACGTAGTCAACTTTGGAGGATTTTTTATTATAGGACAAATTTGTACATAAATTTATGCACAGTGATTGGTTTAAGAAATATACATATTTCAACAGAGAAAGAAGCATACGTGCAAACTTCTTCTGTAAATTCTCTCTGCCAAAAACGACAATTACTTGACATTTTCATGCCCATAACTATAACCTTAAACCACAGAAGTGGTCAAAGATGGTGAGCTCATACACGTCGGTCTCGACATTTCCTTGTTTTAAAGAATAAGCTTTACCATAACGGACTACAAATGGATCGAGACCATATTTATTATTTGGAAACAGTAGCTGTTGTAGCTTACAAAAATAAACCAGAAAAGAGTCAGTTAAGGACAATAAGATGTTACAATCTAATTTGAAAACAGACACAAGGCTCTAAGAGGACTCATATGTATACTCATAGTATAAATAAGGGTTTAAATGGCTACTTAATAGCTAGCATATAAGCAAATTCAGAGATAAGGAAACAGTTTACAAATAAGAATTAGCAAAATTGATATACTCAGAGATAAGTTCCCCAAGTTAATGTAACTCTTATGTCGTCACAATCCTTAAGATTAATTGTAAGACAGCAGCCATTTTCATGATAAACCATCGAGTAAATATACTCTACGGTTTCAGGCTTGATGGAGTGGAAACGGAACATAACTGAGTATGAAAAAATAGGCAACTTCAACAGTGATAAAATTTGTTGCGACCGGTTTCGCTTTTCACAGCATCTTCCCCTGAAGTTGCCTATTTTTTCATACTCAGTCACCGATTTAATAACAGGCGGACGCCAGCAACGTTCCCCAGTGATTATGTTGAACGATGATTAACAAGTTCTGCATTGTTCCTCTATCTCATACTGCTTTCATGAGTGAGGTCACGCGACCCAATTAACGAAAACCTATTTTAGTGTCCCGAAAGAATTCTTTCCTGCAGAAAAAAACAATCTATGGGGCTATCTAAACATGCCGTTCTTTCAAAAATCGAAACGACCAATCGTTGTCAACTTGGCGTATCAACCGTCCCCCAACAGCGTCCCTCGTCAAGCCGATATGAAAACGCGTATCGGATGCGGAGATAGGATCTCCCTATATCTCATAGTTTCGCTTCCCCACACAAACAACATCCACCGAAGTCCCACAGGGTATAATCAAAGAACCCTTTTCCCATCGCCAAGACTTGAAATGATTTCATCCTTACGCGCCGGCGAGTCATTGGGTCGGAGAGAAGCAATCAGCCATTGAAGCTACGGGTACTAATTAACAAACGGACCGTAAAATGGGATGAAGGGGGAAGTGGCGACTAAAAATTGTTCGCTTGTTATTGGGTGGTTTTTCGTCCTTTTATCCATGCAGGCATCCATGCCGTGCGGTAGTAAGTTACGGGTCAAAGTTGTGGTGGGAATTAAATAGTTAGTTGTTTGGTTGTTTTGGGAGTTTAACGGCAACTGAGGCAGTCGGTGCCATTTATAATAGACGGATAGGATATTTTAGGTTGTTGAGAAAACCGGCGTTTGGATAATTTCATTCCTAAATGAATTTTGCAAAGTTTTTTTACATGTAATAGCAACATATATGCTTCATCGGAAGTTCATATGAATAAGAGATTGGAAATTGCTAAGCAAAAAAATTTCGCCGCCACCGGCATTCGAGTCTCGACTTAAGATAGTCAGAGCGACACATATCCCTAGAAATCATAGACACAATTGTTTTCATTTACGCCCTCGATTTATTCAACTTGTGTTCAAACAGGTTTAAGCGCCTAAATGTGCAACATATGTGGACTAAAGAGGGCGGCGCAAGTTAACAGACCGCCCCAGACGCCTCAAACTGTAGATCCCTCACTGATTCAAAGCCGGGTCTGAGGGATGGGAATCTGGTTCTCATGTCGCCACACGACGCAATCATCCAGCTTTTCATGAATCCATGTCGTGCGATGGGAGGGAGGAGGGGGTCGCAGGAGGACAGCAGGGTTAGAGGGAAATGATTTTCGACTGAGTCGATCGGAACCTCGGAAGAGCGGAAGTGAAAAGAGGACCGTCGGAAAAATGGATAATCGATACCGTGCGTCACGGTGGAGACTTGTATATTCCTCTTCTCTCCAAACCCTACTCCACCCTTAACCCCCGTTCACTCTCCCTTCTCGACCGATGGGGAAGCACAAAGTAACGGGAAGGTTTAACGTGGAAGTGGCTACTGGAGACGGGACGGGATGCAGGGTTGAATTGACTGGGAGGAGAGGAAGTGGAATGAGGCGGAAAAGGGGCCAAAAAGCCCGAGGAGTAACGTGATCGGGCTTTGTATAAAGGGGTGGAGGTGGAGTGATGCGTGGAAAGTTATATAACTGGAACGCAAAATAGGGGAGCCACGGAGGCATGTGTGCTTACAGATACAAAACTCCTGAACGGCTTATGAAAGTTTGCGAGGGATGGTTAAGACGAGATGAACCACGGTGTGTCCAAAAGCATCGCGATAATTCAGCTGCTCAAGTATATGTCGTTCCACAAGCCTCTCTTTATACATATATTTTGCCATTATCACTGTATCATTGTATCATTAAGTCACACAATGAACCGACCGAGTATTATTCACATACACAAGTAAGAAATACGTGAAAGAAAAAAAATATAGGTGAGTTTACTTCACGTGTTACGGTTTTGCTGCATTTCGAAAGACTTAAAGTTATAAATCACATACATACTTCAAAATAACGCATGGTGTTATCTGCTGCGACGGATTTTAACTGTATACGTTGAAGTATGGAATAGTTTTACAGAAAATAATAATCAGAGCCATTGATTCAAAGAATTCTTCTGAGCATTCCTTTCCCAAATTGGTGCTTTCAGGGATATGGCCACAAAGACCTTTGTATATTTTTAAATATTAGATTTATTTAATAAGTGAAAAGGGAATACACACAGTGTTTCTCACATGTGTAAATAAAAATGAATAAATGCATTTATTTATCAATTGAACAAGCCATGAATAACTTCGTTTTAAAGATATTTACTTAATTTGGCGCCGAAGGTAAATAATTTCATGCTAGAAGTTAAGAAAGTTTAAATCCTGTGGTGATTTTTCTAACAAGGTAAAATAAGGGCTAAAATTAGCTATCGGGCTCTTTTTAAGACAAAGATATTTACTCTCGAGAACTTTCTGAACACTTAGGCGGCATTTTGACACAACAGGAGACAATGATCATTTAGACCTAAACCAGTATGACGCATCGAGATACATAGTTCCAAGGACAATACATACATAATAAATAAGTATAATATCCGCTGAAGACTGATTGAGTTATAATACGTAGCATTAACGTTTAAATCCTAAAATTAGATTATAAGGTCTGTAATTATATGGAATGAAAATGATAAAATTTTACCAATATTTTGACTAAATTTGCTGTCCTTTTCCTCCACCGTGATTATCTTCTTGACCTGCACCAGCCCCACCTGGAGGAAATAAATGAAAAAAGACAAATGCTATACTCAACACAGCAACAGATCATATTAACAAATTTCTGTCCATTCGTACCACAAATCTGATCACCACCATCGACACCGCATTAAAATGTTTTACGTTCTTTACTCAACCCAAAAATATCTCTCAACAAATGTGAATTCTTAATCTAATTATATTGATATTTCTCATGCTCTTTCAACAAAAATATGCATTGTTCGAATTTTTTAAATGGCATCACGTCCTATTTTCTATGCTGACTGACAGAATTAACTAAAATCGTTTCAACAACCAATTCAGCGCACAAAATATTTTCACCATTGTTAGCATACTATTATTCTCTCTCTTCTCTCAAAATCACTATTCTCAAAAGCCTGCTGAAGTTATACCTGACAGTCCGTAGTATGTGAGGATATTGGTCTTGGATTGCCATTGTGTTCTGTTCAAAGTTTTAGTGGTATTAAATGAATCCGTAAAAGAATGGTTTCCGAAATACCATTCATAAATTTTTTTTTGCTGCCGGACGATTCTGTTGAGCTGTATGTCCCCGGAATCCCGATAGGCTTCCGAGCCTGTCATCAGGTTTTCAAGGGACCGGGCCAACAGAACTTGACACACACCCATCTCACCCATACAACGACTCTCAAAGAGAAATATACTTAGGAACTCGTATTTTCACACGAGAAATATGGATTAATATGATGTAAACATTACTGCTGGAACGTCATTTGTCATTGATACTATACAGATTGCGGCATGATTACGCATAACTTCAATTAATAAAAACACATTCGAAAAATTACTGGATTACAGAAGACTCTTCTTGCGTGGTCAAAATTCACTGCATTTCATGGACAAAGGCATTATACAAAAATGAATGAGAGAATAACTGGGAATGCCATAGCGGTAAATGAGAGCATTTCAACAAACTGACAAAAACAACACTAGATAGTTGCCTGAAATTCACAGTAGAAAAATTATTCACCTAGACTGGTAATTGAACCAAAATAATATTTCCAGGCGAATTACTTTCCCACTGTGCTTTTCACACAACTGTGTAATCACTAGCGGATGACTCCGTTAAAAGTTCCTGCGCGGTTAGTTCCGTAGTTATTTGAATAAAAAACACTCGATAGGAAATGGATGAATAAGTTACAATTGGTAAAGTCGTTAATATAATGTACGTAACATTGCAAATTCCGCAACGCTAATCATGTATCAATTTCATGCAATTTATTTGTCTCTCATCGAACTTAGAAGTAAGATTGTTGGATAATGAGGCAAAAATTATAATAAGGAAGAAGACCCAACTGCAAGGAGTGAAATAATGGAGAATGAACTGAAAAGCAAAATAAGTCAACGCAAGTGGATAGCAAAAAACGACGCATTATAACTACAGAAGTAATCTAATGGGAAAGTACACCTTGAAGTGGACTATTTTTAAGGTTCAAAGAGATAAAATAACTCACCATGTTTTTTGACCGCCACAGAAGCCAGCAAAAATGAATTTTAAGCAACGCTTCAAATGTGTCAGAAAAGGGAATGATTTGGATAAAAATGAAAGTCTTTCTAAGCAATATTATTTCTAGGTGCATAAAAAGCGTAATTTTTCGTTTCACAACACACTTTCTAGTTATTTCAATTATGTATGATGTATTTTACCAAATCATTCCCTAATCAAACTATTTCTCCCCATTCGCAAATGCACGTACCAGAAATTTCCCGATCTCCATGGTTTAAATAGAAATATTTGAAGTAACTTTCAAATTGTCAACTTATCAATGATCATTACGAAATTGAAATTGTACCGTCAAAACAGGGCGCATCATATTCCTGAGAATTTCTTAACTGCTACATCTGCTCTAAACACATCAAATGTAAATTTCTTGCATAAGCGTCTCATCTTGCAGAAAGTTAACTTTGTACCAAATATTGACCTTCTTAACATTCTCGAGAAATAGCGATGATTGTAAGGAATAAAAAATTTAAAACTCGAATAAATATATTTTATTACTATGCAGTATGTTTGGCAGGGGCAATTAGAGGCGGTTGACAACTACAAACAGAATTTCCAAGTTCATATCTCAGTTGTTGTTAATTTTTCTAAGAAGTAAAAGATTCAATAGCCAACATTAAAATTGACGATTCCGTAAAAAACTTCCGTATGAGTTCACATTATAATTTAAAGCGCGACAACAGAGAGAACCAAACTCATAAAAACTTAAATGTCTGTTTTTTTATACTTTCCTCAAATATAATACGAATTCCATTACCGTTTACATTGGACCGCTCACGTCTCAATGGGCATTTTCTTTAAGCGCTTCATTGTATCGAGATATTCCGCACTTTCCAAAACGTTCCAGCGTAAATAAAGCCATTTGAAAAATACGGATGCCTATTGAAATTTTTAATGGCAGAAAAGGGAACAAGGTTTCAATTCCGATCGTGAGAATTCAGATTTTGCTTACAATGATAGTTCGATCCCCTTCCTTGACAATATTTCCACGGCAGAAAATTGGCGTCAGCTGCACTCGTAGCGTGGGAGAATATCTAAGGGTAACGGGATTTTCTTTTCCTTTCATCATTTCATGCTTGGACGAACTCGGCAATAAATTTTATCTGCAAATAAAGTGTTAAAAATTAAATGTGATTTTTGATAACGTGATCCAAAATTTCAAATATTTAATGGCATCACTGCTATAAATTAATTACACCGTAAATGAAATGAACGAGCAAATGGTTAAGGTGAGCAAAGATTGGAGTCCAGATTGATGGAAAACTAAACTTTGGGTTGATGGAAAAAATAATCGATGACTGCTAATGACGATGCGATGCAAAGGACAAACTTTCTAAGTGCCTAACTATCTGGGGCTTCCTCTGAGAGATATTACACAAAAAATAAGAGAGGATATGGCTCTATTTATGCTTCAATTACTTCCAATTGCTATTCATGGGCAGTATTCAATACTGAAACAAATAACTGCCGAATACAATATAATTAGCGTGACAGATTAAGACATTATAATGCGCACATCCGATGGATGAAAAAAGTCAAGCGCCACCTACTGAGCTAAATAAAAATTTCCCACGTCAAAGAATGGCTTAAAACCCAACTCATCATTTTCTTGGACAGTAAAACCTCAATTCAAAGTAGATTTTCAGTTCGTTATCATTGCCCAATAAGCACTGGATAATCATAGTTATTTAGTAGACCATGTAAGCATTTTTGCTATGTTCCCTTTGTCCACGAGACCCATCATTTAATCATTCCAATACCATTTGAATAAAATCTGGAGACTTTTGAGTTTTTGAGGCATAAAGAAATCAATGTAATGGCAATGTTAATAGAAATATTAAGGAAGTAAGTATCGGAAATTCTTCATTTAAAGGAATAAGCAATCCCGTTTGAAAATAAATAAATTCAAAAGGAGAAAAAGAAAATTCTAATATAAAACCCATGCTTTGCGCAGAAATATGGTCCATTCATTGGTTATACAAATGCGTGGTACGAATTCACTCGCACCGGGCATATATACCAAGGGATGTAACACCCATGATAAAATTATTGGGCTTGACCGAAATGATCAGATGGCTTGCGGGCGTAACTGGCTAACATAGCTGACAGGCAACTGGGAGAACCGGGTCCGCATCCCGCTCACGTCAATTGATATTCTCATGGAAACTCCGTTGTCTAAGGCGTAACTTCATGGAATTTTCTTAGCATATTGAATGAGGAGCAGTAACTTTGTGATTCCACATTTATTTACTGTAAACCTTGTTTACAATGTATTGTAAACATTGTTTACAATAAATAAATGTGGAATCACAAAGTTAATGCTCCTCATTCAATATTCTCATGGAAAGTCTCATCTCATAGTGCAGAAACATGGCGTTTAACACTCAACGATTTATTAACCTCTATAGGCATAGGTTTTTTTTATAAATTTAGCTAAACTGAATATTTATTGACCTCGCTCATTTCATTTTCTTTCCCATCAGTTTTAGTGGGAGAAACATGATAGAAGCCCCCGATTGGAAAGACCCGATGCATTGACATATTCTACCAGGTGATGCACTACTGATTGCTATTCCATCGGACCCACCAGTTTTACCTTTACTCTCCGATACTTCTTGTTTACCACAAAAGAGGAGTGCAAAGATAAGTGCGAAACGCAAATTATAAATGTTAACTTCCTAGAGTATTGCATCGACAAAGGATGTGGTACAAAGTCACTCGCAGGGATGCATATACACCAAGGGTTGAAACTTGCTATGAAAAAATCATTTGGCTTGACCTGGATTCAAACTCGGATCTCCCAATGGACGGTCATATGTGTTAACAGTCAGTTTCAGGAACGGTGTGAATATCTTTTTCGTATAAACCTCTTGAAAGTCGCCTTGAAGGAAGTGGGCTTGGTGGTGTAGTGGGTGGGAATGACATGAACTGGTTTATATCAGTTTATAGTTAAAAATAAAGTGACAACTCTGAGGATATTGGTAAGTAACCGTCTGATACCCATAAAATAACTTAACCATTCTAATGATTCACGGAAAATTACTTTAAATTCAGCATGAAAAAAAATCATGATTTTTTATGTGTGCTTCCACAGTAATTAGGGAACTGCCAGGACTCAGTCGCTCAACAGCAAAACTGATGGATCTATTCTCCGCAACAGAGACGTAGGAAGTATGACTATGTCTCAAATGATGCCATGTAAACACGAGAACAGAATACCTAGTTTGCATTATCATCCAATGAAATTCACGTTTATTTAACGCGGCTTTGTTGTGGAACTGGATTACATACCTCAACGGCAATCGATAAGCCCGTGATCAAATCCTGGTCAGATACAATGATATACCCAAATTAAAAATCCTCCCCTTTAGTGAAAAACTTTACACCCAGGCGCGTGACTGTCAGCCATTTCATCGCTCGATGCTCAATTCACTGTGATTTGATAAAACATCTCAATGATGATAAATTATCATCCCTACCGCAAATTCAGCTGCTAACGTAAATGGGTAAAAATCCATGAAATTGGATATTATATAGTCCCATCATACATATCATAAACATCATAATTGTATTTGATAGTTTTTCCATCGTTTGCAGCATACGACACAAAAAACGACCTACCACTACTAAAGCCATATCATTGCTAAAAATAACGACTTTTTTACCACGAAAAATAGTCAATCTACCTTTTAAAGTATGTTGTATGTTCAATATCCTTGAATCTACATATCGCTGAGAGGAACTCCTAGTCAAGGGGCGTTAATAATCCGTTACAATTGTAAAAATGTTTGTATAATTTCCATGATCGCTTAGTACGAGGCGCTGCTAACTTCTACAATAGACACGCATATGTAAAAGTTGGGGCAATAAACACCACGTCGAAGTTCTTCCAGGAATCTAAAAAATTATCTCTTATCATGGGCTTTAAATATTCCAAGTATGAATATTCACCTATGGTCAATGACGAGTTTGCGAAGGAAGTTGTAGTTGAATTGAAAGAAAAAAATTGAATTGAAGAATTGAAAGTTGACCTAGGAGCCTAAAACGAGGCGGAAAACTAAAAACTTCATTAAAAGGTAGAACGGATTGTAACAACTTTCAGCCACTCAAAAGTGAAAATATAAACTCCGCATCTTGAAAGCAAGATGTAATTTAATGAGCAAGCGCATATTCCAACACTTTCCCTCATCATGAGAGAAGCAAACGAGTGCAGATTAAAAACATCGCAATAATTTACTGCCTCATTTTTTCCACTATTTTAAGGGCTGCTCTGGCCAAACTACGCGAGTCAAAGCAATACTAAACTACGCTATTTTATTTATCTGGTTTAAAAATGCTGCTTTCCTGAAGAAATGGGTGACTCATGAGAAACCAAAATTAGTTTCCAAAATGTGCAAATTATCCCGAGAATATATTTTTAACCATATTAAAATCTGCAGACCATGCTACGAATATATTTTTACGCACCATATTTTCCCAAGCATAGGGGCCGACTTTAGCGCCATATGTACGGAACTACCGCATTTCGACTTCAATAACGCCAGTAATTTACTGATAAGTTAAAGAGAAATAAAAAAATACGACTGTTTTTGTTTACACCATTAGCAATCGACTGTATCAATATATAAATTTAAACATCTTAAAATTATCAACTACGATGCATCGCTTATTTTAAATAGGGACTCGTACCACATTCAGTGTTGTAGCAAGACGTACGTCGAGAACAGAAAAAGCTTTCCTTTCCCAAGATAAGTAACAGGGATATATCACTGCTGGTGACGATCTCAGCGCTATCACTAGCTGTTAGTAACGGGGCAGAGTGAACGTCCCTCGGCGATATTGCCGATGGTGAATGACCTTGCTAATCTCACGATCTGAGAGTCCATCAAATTCAAAATTCCGCGAGCCATTCTCGACGTTTCGGCAAAATGAGTTTGGAAGAGAGACCGCAGAAAGGACATCTAGCGATAGATGGTTGCCCGATCAAGAGTCGGGGTGATGTTTGTTATCAATGCGCACATTGCACAAGTAACATACAGATTTTTCGCAGAGGATAATTAAGTGTGACTTTGGGGGATTCTTTTATCGTCTTACCGAGTTCGATGATGATGATAGTGATTTGCCCACTATGTTGCAGTTGCATTTGAGAAGAAGTAATAGTAATACAGGCGTGGCGAAACTTGGATGACACTCGTTTGAGAAAAGAATGACGGCATAGAGCGAAAGTATTTGAAGAGATGTGACATGTAGCGGCGAATCCCCCTCCGAGTCCCTCCTTGCACCTTTTGGTTCCGTTCATCGATTCACCAACGGTGACCACGAATTCTCCAAAGGAAAATGCTACCAAGTTTTGCCACACCCATACTTAGACGTGTAAATAAATAAATGTATTGAGGAAGAAGTAATACCAAGGTATAACCAAACAAGAAAGAATCAAAGGAAGTATTTCAAGATGTGGCAATGGATAGTGACAGTGTTAAATCGCGATAGCAGACATAACGGGGACTGAAGCATTAAATGCAAGAATTTTTCGGATTTTTTGGCCCATATTTTCATGCCCTTTAGCATTCAATACACGCTCGAAATCCATAAGCCTCACCAAATATTTTGTTCGCAAAAATACATGAACATTTTATTTCATGCAACGTCATTTATCCGATTCTATCTCAAAAATTCGTCCTTTCTCACCTCTGGTTAATGCTATACCAAAGATTCTGGTCTTTTCCCTATTTACCGTTTTACAACTCTATATGTTTAAGGAAGTTTTCAAATACACATAGATTTACAGATCTTCTTCACTCATTTTCCCACAGATAACCTAATTCTTCCCACTCTCAAGGCCGCATTACACGGTACATTTTATTGTACAAACGAACGTATCAAAGAAGAAACTGAATGAAATTAGAGCAGGTTCTATTTCCCGTTAGGTCATTCAGACAATCATACAATTTGCCGCTTTACACGGTACAATTTCCTTCATGAAAGAATTCGTACATTCGTTTATACAGTAAAATGTACTGTGTAAAGAGGCCTTTAGGAAACGGTTCATTCTCACATTCACTTTTTGCCATTCATTCCGAAATACCACAGTAAAGCAACATCCTTGCAGATATAGGTATATATATTTTAACCATAGTTCTATTCAGCCGGTAATAATTTTTCACGAACGCATTGCATTGAACGACCTCTAACATCCGAATAAAAAAACTCATCTATCCTTACAACCCACCTTATTGAAAATTCGAAACGTACCTAAATAAGTGAGGGACGGGGGAGAGGAAAAAACGTCTAAAACATACCTGATTTATCATGCTTGTGATTTTAGACGAGATTCCCTTGAGCTCTAAGAATAGTGGGAGGTAAGCCTACATTATATTTTTAGTGGGAGGTAAACGCAGCTCTAACATCGTTTTGGAGGCAAAGATCTTCTTTGTTTCCCCTGATAGGCAAAGCTATTTACCCACGGAGATATTACACCTATTTTATTTCTTCGCACTTCAAATTTCAGTGATATGAAGATCGAAGAAGACAAGAAGAAGAGCAGGAAATTCTCTTGCAGTAGACACATTCCACAATAGTGATACCAAGTAACTGTTTAAAAATCTTAGACAAGCAAAATATAATTTTTCTTACACAAACGGACCCAATGATCATAAATATAATTGCATCACAGGAAAAAAAGAGTACCTTCGCTAGAGTACATCTACATTAGCTTCAAAATCAATTCTGGGTATTATATCATGGCCATCCACCTGAAATAAAAAATAGCTACAGACACATAAATAAGTATTAGTTTGAGATGTGTCCGAAAATTTGCGACCATCACCTCTAAATCATAATACAACGCATCAATTTTATGAAGCATTTCACGAGAAGCTATTGAATCAACACCTTTTTCACTTTAATTATAACACTTTTTTCATTTATAATTATTTTATAAGTGAGAAACAAGTATCTTAACATATTCTCGAGAAGATAACCATTCCATTCTTACTTCATTTATAAAATGAAACGTATTTTATGGAGAATATTTTCATAACGGCTACATTGATAGAATCGATGCAAAAAACATTCAAAGTACTCCGAAAGTATTCAGAAGACATTTGATGATATCTGTTGGAGCCTCAAACTTTGAAGGACCCTTTGATCACCGGAATTTTCTATCGAGTCCCTCCGACTACCTTTTCGTCATCTAACGATAACGTTATTTATTTTCCTCCAAACACTGTAATTTTTCAGACAGAGGAAAGAAAAAAATAATAACCGAACCGCCTGAAAAGGGCGGGGAAATGTTTTTTCGTCAAATGAATAGATAACATCATGCTTTCTGCAGAATTCTCGGGAATGAGGAGGCATGTTTATTTTTCGAGCGATACAATATCATACGCGGATATACACGAGCGAGGAGAAAAGTTTGCGAGGTGGTGGGGTCAATAAACGGGGAGAGGGGCGGTGGCCCGCGTTTTGGGGAAAGAGGTGGGAACGATACAATGGGTGAGGCCTTAAATGGGTGTCGAGGGGCGCTGGCCTCCCAAGTATTGGGCTTGGGGCGGGAGGGGAGAAAATATAGAAGAATGAGGAGGAGTGTAGAATTGGCGTCATACGAAACGTTCGTTCCCAGAGCCGTTCCTCGCGTGCAACACGGTAACGTAGCAAATTGGAGCGTAATAGAATTGTTCAACCAGACGAACAATGTTCCACAATACAGTTAATGTTCAACGACGAAAACTGTCCGAGGTTCCACCGCAATTGTGAGGGTCAAAAAAAATGATTAATTACAAAGTTTTATTCATTGGTATAAAAAATCTGGCTTCCGCAGATTGCATGCGTCAAGCACTGAAGCCAAAAGTTAAGGAACATACAACCAATTTATTCCACGCATATATTTTTAGTTAACATAAGATTATATTCATAGACGCGAAACGCACCACCATTTCTACGCGATGAGTTTAACTTCAAATTCTGCAAATATAAGCTAATTTCTAAAAGAAATAAGGTGGCATAATAAAATAAAACCCAGAGCATTGCATTCTTATTTCACGTCTACTGCACTTTATATTCTCTCCTATTGCTCCCCAATACGGTCGGTGTCAGCCCAAACTAATGTTATATCTCTGCAACATATCACTGACTTCATCGCACATATTGTTAAAAATTGAAGTCTAATGTCCGCAACCTATCCTCTGATGATGCCCTCACCCACCGTTACTAAACTTGATGATATCTTCCTTTTAAAACTGGTCTTAAATTTATTCATGGCACACTAAACTCAATAATTGACTACCCCGATCTTATTTCCTTGATAAATTTCAGGAAACCCACCCGATACACCAGGACTCACTCATTGCCCCATATCCCAACTCCCAGATTATCAATCACCAAGCGCTCCCTCATTTTTCGCCTCTCTTTCCTTGTAAATTCCCTTCCTGAGAACGTCGACCCTTTCACCTTATCTTCCAGCGTCTTCACTCATCTAGCCACATGCCATTTCCAAAAAAAAGCAATTTTTACGATCCTCCCAAGTTGGAGTATTATTCGCCTCCATCGTCTTGTTATTTCTTTCCGTTTGGGTCCTTCTTTGCTTGTTATACATCCACTATAAAATGGCGTCACGGTATGTGATCTTATTATCAAATAAATAAAGAAACCAGTGTAATAAATTGATTGTTAGCCGACTTCCTGGGTTTTTTCTTTATTATGTACCTACAGTTTTTCGTGAAAAAGGCATACATAAAGGAGAGAAAAATCACGTATTTTCACTCGTTTTTCTCCCACTGTCGCATTTGACAACACGTAATTTCAAGCTCAAATTACAAGAGGAATAACTTGAAAAGGATATATTCTGTTCTACATATTAAATTGAGTATATTTTTTTCTACAAAATATGAAAAGATGGATGATATGAATAAAATGACATTTATGACCGTCATACTTTGGGGTAAAACCACACTCAGAATGCCTTCCACTAGTGAAGGTAAAGGAACCTCATTGGCAGAGCCTTGTTTTTAAGTCATTATTCTCCTCCGATGCCATCATTGATGGACCTTAAGGACAGAACAGAAAGTTTCCGTAACCATTTCAATACTAACGGCTCATTTTTGTCACAGCAAATTTGTTAGTTCAAATGCATACAGTAGGACAATTTACAGACTGCATGCATTATTCCACATCTGCGAAGATAAAAATTTGCCTTTCAAGGTTCAATCTTGCTGAGAGAGCCAAGATAATAAAGAAACCCGGTTTGTGTGATGGTCTTCCCATTGGCTGGCAAGCTGGGATTCGATCACCGGTCTAGGTGGATTTTTTTCATGTGATCCACCAAGTCTGGACTAGTGAGGAGTCGGCCAACAATTTCCAACAACACGCAAGTGAGGATTCTCACTCACCAAATAACAATGGGAGATAATTAGCATGTGAATATTTATATGAAATATAGGAATAAATGGCTACAAGTGTAACTGACATTGGCCTTAAAGCCAACTGGTCAGATTTATTTATATTCCCCTGCAATGAACAGGTTAGCGTAAACGCCTGGGAATGTTTGATATCATAGATTTCTTTGTCAGATAAACCTCTACCACACAATCCGTATTATCATTCACATGCTTCACTCTAGCATTACTTACATTGATAAGATGGAAATCGATTGCATGTGATACGAGCCTAATAATTTTGCAACTGTGGACATTTGAGCGTGCGTAATCTTTAAACGATAACGAGATTTACCAGTTCTCTTGTCATGTGACATAATCCAGTCTCAGATTGTGCTGTAGAGGAAATCTGTCGAAGAGAATGATGCTATTTATCAATGAGAGCAAAATAACAAAACACAGGCTCACACGAATATCTTCGTCACGCGTCACGTAGCATTATCAAAAGCTAACATATTCTATTAGGGGGCATCTAAAGTTATGCTGTAAACACAAAACTACTCTCCAATGAGTTAAATCACAATGAAAACAAATTATCCTGCACTGGGATTAAACTTTAAATCCCCTGGAATCAGTCAATGGTCCTTGAGGCACTCGACACAGATGCCGACCCTGCAAAATGATTTTTTTAAATGTAAATTTGGAGCATTTTTGAGAATCTCCTCGGCGAGCGAATCCAGTAACCTTACACAGCTTTGAGTTTAAAAAAATACGGGTAATCGGGGATGACTGCAATGGAAGGTTCTGCCTTAACTGTTAAGGGGGCTAACAGTTAAGGGCTACTGGCATCCCAAGTGATGGTGCGCGGGATTCGGGGGAAAGATCAGAAGAACGATGCGGGGGGAGGAAGAGGTATAAGCGAGGAGAAAACGATCCGTTTTAAAGGTATGTGTGTGTGTGCATGTGTGGTGTAGCGGAGAGAAGAGACGAGGGTTCAGTCGAGAGGGAATGTTGTGTGGGACCGGGGGAGGGATGGTATTGGGGGGGGGGGGGAGGCGCAGACCCTGAGAGTAAAATGGCGAGTCGGGATCGGGTGAGAGTAATGGAGCGGATGCCTTGGGAAGGCGGACAGTGAGAGGGTTGGGTTAGCAGGGCGCCAGGACGACGATGATGATGATGATGGCCTTGGTGTTGGGTTTTGGATTGGGCGGGGCACGGGGGAGTGGGAAGGAGGGAAGGGCACTTGGGGGCTTTAAACCCTTTCACGCAGACGCACTCGGAGAGCGTCAAAGGCGCCTTCTCGCGCGGTCGAGTCGCCGTTAGTGTGCGCGGCCCGGACGTGTTTGTTTAAGGCTCGGGAGAGTTTTGAGGGAAGGGGTATGGGATGGAGTAGAGTGTGTGAGAAAGATAGGAGTGAGACGGGAAAAGGACGTGAGGAGACGGAAAGATAACAAGAGTGGATGAAGAGAGTGGATGAAGAAAGTGGATGAGAGAGAGAGAGGAAGAGATAAATCGAGGAGGAGAACTAAGGTGTGGAAGAAAAGGTCTGGTAAAGGTGGAATAACAACCTCGTACTTTGGGTGAAATTAAGACTTTTTAAGCCTCCCCTTTCTCTTGACCCTCGTTAATTTCAGCAGGGTAGAAATCATTGAGGCTGCAAAGCAATTAAATGCTAATGTGAGGGAGTGAGACTATTATTCAGTCCGCCAATACAAGGGTAAAAGAAGATGGAAGAGAATGATAGAAAGGTAAGATGATTGGAAAGATAGGTTGCGTTGGAAGGAGGCAGGAAGGAAATGTTAAGAGCGGAGGTAAGATAACACGAGCGCAAGGAAAGTGGATAAGATGGCGCTAAATTGAAGATTGAAATGAGTGATGGGAATACAGTATTGAGTGGGAATAAAACCGTTTTTCGAGGAAGAAAATGTTTTCAGATTCTTCTTTTTTAATAGACACTCGTAAAGACATGTTGAAAGAGATGATTTAGACTTATAACATGGCTCTAGCACCACTTTTAGGGTTGAATTTAAGTAAGTTATATCGACAACATCTTTGTTTTTACATGCTTCATAAGTCATAAAGTCTGCAGAACTCAAGTGACTAGAGCAAGGTAGTAAAAAATATTCTCAAGTATTTCGGTGCGAGCATAAAAATAGATTCAACACAGGTATAACGTTAACTAACGGGGTACCACGCTTCAATAAATACAAATAGGGCCCAGAAAACGACGGAAAAATACTAACGAGAAAATTGACGAAGAATACCGAGAATTGAATGCAACCAGCGAATTATGTGGTGCAGCAAAATGTAAAAAACATAAAAAAAAGAAGCAGAAAATATAATTGAGTGGAGAGAGATTCCGCAAACCCATTGTCGAATTGATGACAGCTGATGAAAATATATTATCAGGAATAAAATAAGCAAGCAAAGTGATGGGATGAGTCTGCCACATAAGCTAGGATGAGCTATTTGATGGAAATGAGCGAGTTTTGATAATAACATAGAAGCAGAAGGACATGAATGAACCATTGATGAGGAAAGCAAGGACGTACAATCGAGATGGACGGCATTACGAAAACAAGGTTATGCCGGTAAAATCTACAAATACAGAAGCTAAGGATAGCATACAAAATTAGGGTTAACTTTTAAAGCACCAAAAGGCAGTCCTTTGGAGAAGAGAAGAAAACCTTAGGTTATTTTTAAAAAAATACGCCACCGGTTTCTCAATTTGTGCATGTATTCCAAGGGCTACTAACGCAGAATTATACTCCTAGCTCTCGTTACATGCCACACAAGATCGTTTTCGACTTTCATTTAAAATATCTAATACTTCCGCCATTTGCACTTAATCTTTGAGAATGATCATCCAAAGTTTTAAACCAACAAAAAATAAACAACATTAGCAGTAAAAGCTCAAGGTTTTCGGTAACATGACGTAAATAAGCTAATTAAGCGACACGAAGTTTATCATTTAACGGGTCTAAATACCTAATTAACCAACAAGTTGAAGTTAAAACAATACTTCAGTGTATGATGAAGTGGAGAATTCTTCACTAAAACTATCATAGAGAGCAGATTCTCACCTTATTTTGAGTAACAATTGGAATCAAAGTTGAATAATGAACCAGTGAAGAATAAGAGCATCCATGAAGCCAGGAAGAGGGATGAAGGAATTATGGTGGAAGACAACGGATATTGCAGTTGAGAGAGTACAAGATTCGATGTAGCAGAACTGCTATGGTATCGAGAATGAAACTGGTGGTGCGATATTTACTGTGGTCGTAGGAGAGATGAGACCCACGAGATTGTTAAGCAAGGGAGGCGAGGGGTAAATGGGTCTGCACATGTAAGCAGCCAGGCAGAGATGGGTGGAATCGTTATGCGCTTAGGGTTGAACGCTATGGAAAGATGAGGTTGTTTTGACTCCCTCTATGCCAACAAACTACCGAGATCGTTTGACACATGGGAGAGCGATTTATTTTTTTAAAATATTTTTCAGCCTCTGCTCTTCTGAGGAAGGGAGGGGTAAATAGGAAAAATGGAGAACAGGATCTTAGCAACTATCTCGCCATCTACTTTTAGGACTTTGGATTCCTAGTCGAGAAAATACAACTACATAAAATTTGCGGTGCCAAACCTTAATACTCTCAACCGGTTTCAGCATCCAAATGTCATTTTCAAGGCAAGACTGCAAAGAGAGCATCACAATAGGCTCAAATAATGTACCAGAGGAAGGATGATGAGGGGATTGAAAATACGGAAGAAGGAATCTGCAGGTGACTCTGGGTTGGATAGAGCTGTGACAGAACAGGTCGAGTTTTTTAAATAACCTGTTGAGTAATTTCCAAATAGCAATTCTAAATAGTTTCTTAACCATCAACCATATTTTCGTCTGCAGCTGAGTATAGTCCCTAGATAAAATCTTTCAACATGATCATCATCCCATTCTTGTTATCATCTTCCAATACCTTCTCCTTCCGAAACAGTAACTTTCTAAATTCCCCCCGTCCCCAAACGCCCTGATGCATTCATTCCCATGATGCATTTCATTGATCTTGTTATGTCTTTGCATTCTTCCCCTGAAAATGGCACTCAAATTATCAAACTAGTTCATCTTAATTCGTCGTTCTATCCTAAGATTGGTTGACTTCAGCCCTCCACCCATCCCTATCTAATGTTAGGTCCATTACTTCATGGTAGCTCTTTATATGTACTTCCCTCTTTATTTGTTCCATGAACTTAATCCCAGGTCTCCTTCTGGGAACTTATCCCTCTATTATACCCTCAATAATTTTTTTCACAAACCCATTGTGCCTCAGAATGTGTCCAATTCATCTGTTTCTTCTTTTCTGTATTGTTTTCCACATGGTCCTTTCCTCTCCTAATCTTTTGTATGCTTCATCATATTTTATTTTGCCCGTCCATTTTATCTTCAACATCCTCTTCCAGAAAATTCGCCGGCAATTGACAGAAAAGTTATTCCAGCGAAGTCGAATAATGTATGCTTGGCTAATCATTAAAAAATTCTTATTTTTGTTGCAAATTATTCTCGCACATAGGCCCTCAATGTTATCCGAGTCGAACATTTCCTCCGGTAAAAATTCTTGACCTGACCAAACAGCACATTCGCTGACATCTGACGATAATATCTTATATCTAAATATAATGATACCATAATATATTATATTTTATGGGTATCGAGTTGGTGATGTAAACGCAGAACTGGATTTTCCTTTCAATAACTCAGCTAATAATCCCATTGTTATCACGCCGAAGGAGGTGCTTTTTAATTCAAGCCCAATGAACTACGTACCATGGTGAAAGTATTTTACGAGTATCGGTCCAAAGTAGATAAAAATAGCAATTTTTTTTGGCCCTTGGAGTTTTTTGCTGAGAGTAGGTAATCTATTCCGACGTCAATTCTCTCTTCATTCATCCTCCATTCTCCACCAAGTCCTTCTCTTGCCAACTGACCGACAAATCCTCAGGCAAGCAAATTAATTGGACTTACCCGATGAATTATTAAATTCGCTAAGTTACACTGTGATAGTTTTTCACTTTTGTATTTATTTTTGAGGAAATAAACATAACAAAACGCTAATTACACCCACTTATTCAGAACACATAGCCTCGGTAAAGCAGCAACTTGTCAAGAGACTCCAGGAAAACTTGCTCTCAGCAGCACGCTTTCTCCGCCACAGTTGGGTAAAAGGCATCTTTTTAATCATAAATCACCAAAGCTAACTCCAAGCCAGTAGCCTAATATGGAAAAAGAGCATTTTATCAATCATAGCAATAGTAAACAATATGAGCATTAAGGAACATACTAAGATGCTTCAATCTGAAAGTTCAATAATTTTCGTTTCATAGTTATATTCCAACTCCATGGAAAGATATATGTAATGAAAACCTGATTTTTCAAAGCCAAATTGCCCTATCGTCATGTGATACAGAAAAAAGGAACTTTTTGATATATTTACACTCGTATTTCGCTCAGAGTTAAATCATTCTGTTATGATTCATTTCAAGTGATCAGATCTCTTAAAAGATCGTAAGAGAAATCCGATAACGTTTTGTACGGATCATCAAATAAATATTACAAACGAATGTCTCTTCTATGAGATTTTGCATGCCTATCTACTGGCGTGTGAATGATGACACGAATTTTTCCAAACTAAACAATAAAAAACGGCGGCTATATATCCTAATTGCTAAAACGTAACGATGGGTTTCTATCGTCGATTGCATTACGCATGTAAATTAATAGTATTACTCGGACAGTTGAGTCATCTGAAACGAAATAAAGGTCGGGATTCCATCTCCGGTAGACAATAAAAAGAGGCAGCTGAGCTAACGAAAAAAGAGACAGGAATGGATAAAACAACATTACGTTTTCCCGGGAACAGAGCGTGATACATTGGACGAGAATAGTAATCCGATTTTGACGGAGAGGATAGAAAAAAGGATATCGATGTCACGAGATGCCCTTCATTATAATGTGAGCGCCCTCCACTGTTTGCACCCAGCACAGATAATTGCCCCGACTTGGGTGATGGTAGGATCACCTATTTCCGAGAGGAGCGGGCACCAGGATTACGGGGACAGAAATTAGAGAATGATCGATGAGAACAAACCTGGAGACATGACAGAGAGTGAGAAGAAAAAAAGAGGGAGCAAAAAAAGAGAAGGGACAGGGATTGGATAAAAGACGACGATTCAGCGGGAATCCGCCATTCCAGCAAGAGAATTCGATACCAGAAGGTGGAAACGAAAGAATGAGATGGAAGTAGTCTTATAGTATCATTTAAACGCAGATATAATCTTAGTTTATGTAGGATATGCTATGAATTTATTTGGAGAGAGCAAATTGATAATGGAGATTAGTATGTTCGTTGAACAAGTGAAGAGAGACGAGCGGCCGATTCTTACATTTCATAGTTAGCTACTCTCGGCATCGAAGCTAACTAACTAGCTATCAACCAGCGAAACGGTATATATAGAGCGCTGCTTAGATTGGAAGCGAAGTTCTAGTTGCTGGTTCTAAAACACACCCCTGCCTTCTTTAGAGGCTCTACCAAATGTGACGGTCTGTCTCAAGCGATGCTCTTCGCTTGATAAACTTTCGCCAAAACGGAGGTTTTAGACATAAATGGCAATATAGTGGCGAAAATGTTTTTCTCAAGTCTGGCAGATGTCCAAGGTCACTATTATACGTGGATCGCACTAAGTATATGAATTATTTGTACTTAGTCTTCGACATGGAATAGGAACATGGTTAGAGTAGAAGATAGATGGCGCAGTGAATGCGCACATTGCGAACTAATACTATGGAAATCTCACGTTTCCATTTTCTACTTCAATAAATGACTTTCCTGTTTCTTAAAAAATTCGCTACTTTATTCGGAGTTCTTGGCACTACCTAAAGGAACTTAGTTCAACTTCAGTAAACTGGTAAAATTCATCTTTTTCGGGTCATTTTCCACCATTTGCAGATTATTGCTTAAAGAAACTGGCAATTATCTCATCAGTTATTGATCAGTTTTTAGATATAATTTTGAAGGGTCACCATGCTTATAGTCAGAAAAAAAATATGCCCACTTCCAAAAGTCCATTCCACAAATATACAATAAATTCTCAGGCTTCACTTGGTGGCACAACATTGCGATAGTTTTGAAATAAATTTACATTGTAATATTCCACAATGGTTTTTATTATTCCAAACTAGTTTTCGACTCAAGTTAAGTCATTATCAAATGATGACTCAAGTTAATTCATTATCAAATATTGACTTAACTTGAGTCGGAACCTAGGCCGGAATAATAGAGACCTTTTTGGAATTTTACAAAGTGAATTTATTTGCAAACCGTCCTTACCACAATAAATAAATGGATGCATTTCACGCTTAAATAAAAAAAGACTACGTGAAATGTATTTAGTGTATTCACAAAGACATATTTCATACGTTTCATTCCTAGAATGCTAGATTTGATCGTTCTTTCACGGACTCGCCAAACTAAAGGATTGGCGAGAAATATGGAATATAATTCAGGGGCGTAACGATACGCGGCAGCAATTATAATTATAATTTAAACCTTACTTCAATGTTTTGAGTAGTTCACTTCACTTCTCGTCGACCACTCACATCGCCGCTGTCTTCTAAAAATCATTATTAATGATAAAACAACCATTTTCAATGTAAACAGCCAAGAATTGCAATTCCACCAGGGGATTAATCTCTCTTTAATCAAAATTCCAATTTTCAAATGAATCGACGAAAAAAAAATCTCAATATCGGAGGAGAAAAATAAAACAGGAATGCTTGCTCGAAATCGGAACCGTACAGACAGACATCCTTTCACGCGACAGATGCGCACTCCAAATTAACAGGGACCCCCGTTGAAAGTGGTCGATGCACAAGGACACAGTTCAAATTTCCCACTGGTCCAACGCACGAGATTAAAACGACGACTTACCCAAGTCTCTAAGCGTTTCATTTGAATTTAAGTGAAAAGAGAGTGCTCCGCATTGTGATGGGATTCAAGTCAATCTGTGAATCATAAAAGAATCTATGCTCGAATGGATCATTTTTGCACGCTCAAGACCGCCAAAAATAGATACCTTCACGTCAAAATAACAAAATAAGCAACTCCAAAGACCCAAAAAATACCAGAGAATGATACTCGAATAAAAATTTAGATAATTTCTAGCCGAACGCTTTTGTGGTATTCATTTAGTAATACAAAATCTTTACTACCAGTATGGTAAGTTAACTTTTTATTCCATAAGGATATTCAGAAAAAATTATAAAAATTAAATCTAAATACCAAAGCCGATAAAAATTGTGGGCAATAGTCTCTTTTAATACGAGTTATATTAGCTGGTATACTGCAGTTGCGTATTTTATACGCAATTAACAAATCTTTATTCAAAGTTGATAAAATTTGTCAATCCTTAATGCCAATAAGATTCTAAGTGTATTCTTTATATTATAGCATTCTCCAAAAATAAGAACATAAGAATTTCGGAAGCTTTGAACTTTCCATTGGGGAAAAAATGATTGAATATTTAGGTCAGAAATCGATGAAATAAGATGATAGAATGCAGTTTAATATGTTGAAAGACGTACGGGAAGCTTTAAATTTGCTGACGTTGTACACCACTTAATTTGATCTTTGATATTGTCTAAAATTCTCAATGTGCCACATTATATTTTCCCTTGCTTTCTTTCTCCGACATGAATGTATCTGACTCAAACAGCAATTTAGTGCAGCCTTAAGTATAGATGGATAAGCGGCGACAACTTCGGAGAGTCACTGAAATGACTTCAATAATGCTGAGACGAGACATACGTGAGTCTTTTCCGGCGTTCGAGCCATTTTTGCTCATTGAATTGCGACATGGGTAAAACGGCCTTAATATCAAATAATTATTCAACTCACTCCCTGCAGGGTGATACAGTAACATATTGAATTATTACGTCTCCCGCTGATTTGTTGTTAATCAGAATTATCCGGGTTCTTCTTGCGCTCCAGCATATTAGTGGACAATTGTTTTGTCGGCTTTACGTTCGACATCACCAGGTCCAAAACAGTTTTTCATTTATATGCTGGTACGCGGAAAGAATCCGGAAAATTACCAAATTTTTAGATAAAATTGAAAAATGCGTCCTATACTCGAATTAAATCATGTTAACACTAAGTAACTGCCAGTCAGCCAACTCGACCCCTTGACTAATAATTTCCAAATTATGAGCATATCCTAATAATGATAACAGCTAAACAGAATTAGGTTGGAGTTGTGGAAATTTATTCTCTCGTGGATATGGAAGGTACACAAGTAATAATTATTTGATCAATTCTCTTCCAATTCTTCAATTTTAACGTCTAAAATAATGACACTGGAGGTCTTCTAATAAAGAATTTGCCGTTGCCGACCATTTCATTAGTTGCCTTGAAAAGATGATAACTACCGGCACTGGGAAATAGACCGCATCACCAACCAAGCAGCATAGTTACCCGAGAAACATCTGACCTTGAGCCGTGAGAGCAGTGACGTGGAAGCGCATCAAGTGTCAATGGGATGGAAATGCTATCGATCAGACGTTAGTACAATGCATGTTGTGAGCACGGTATCTAAGATAACGCCAGAGATTCATTTCGAAGAAAATAATGCCCCAGCAGGAGTGAGTGAGGTGCAAATCAACGTCTAAACGATTCTCGTTACGTTAAATCGATGTAGGAACGTCTAGTCTCCGGTAATCAAGGGAGACAAACGGATATCTGATTTTGATATATAAAGTCCTGCCTTGATCAGGGGATAAAGGATCATAACATGAGCTCATGCGACATGGGATTCAACCTGTTTCAGAAAAAACAGTATATGAACAGTTATTGATATTTGTGGCCCAGTGAATACTGAACATACGCTGAGAGTGACTTCTCAATTCCTGGTTCAAATGTTTTCGGCAGATTTTCAGATTATTCGCATCCTTTTTACAAATATAATTTCAAAAATTATACGAATTGTTTAGGTGACAAAGGATGCCACCAAAGGGATAAAATGAAATCACTTGATATGCAGCAAATGAATTATAAATTCAAGTTATTCTATGAATGACACACAAACTATAGGATTCTAAAGAATGGAAAAGGAGTGTTTAGAGGACAACACCATCATTTTCTAAACCACCAGGGCATGGAAATAATATGACTACTTTTAAACACAGGCATGTCAGTAGTATCCTTTTTGCAGCGTTGAATACTCTCGTGCAACTCAAGACTAAACCGGTAATCCCTCGACCGGCATCAGAGCAGTCACGAAATTCAATCTTAACAACGAAATATTATCTATTTTCATAATTTAAAATGGTTTGAACGTGAATAATTAACACAAATGCCTATAAGTTAACCTATGCCCAAATTACTGGAATAAGTATGAGGTAACTTACCGAGCGACTGCCATTTTCACTCACGTTTACTGTTGATAAACCGCATAACTTTCCGCGATACATTAAGGTGCTTCTACGTCTCATACAATTTCCAAAGCTCAAAACAGCTATAACTCTAAACTCGGTAACGAGACAAAAATGAACGACCTTCACACACACACACACACACACATTCGGAACATTCCCGAGTGCTGCTCTCACAAAGCCAAGTTCTGCGAATGTGAAAAAGCTGCCCATGGTCATTTAAAACCATCGTTGACGAAATAAAGTCGGAAAGTTGACAACTTCAATGGAAGATAGGGGCGGAGAAGCGTGGGATGGGGAAAACGAGAGGACGGGTTAAATGCAGGTAACTGTGAACGGTAATTGCCAAAAGGAAGGGAAGGAGAGACAGGAATTCTGTTTGGGTCACCCTACGTGAGCGAGGGCTGGTAACATGGGGTAGCGAGAGCGACATACTCAGACACGCGGGGAGAAAGCGAGACAAAGGGAGAAAGTTAAAGGGCTAATTAGGACGCAGGCGTGCGGCTCCCTTTTGTGCGAGTTAGAATGGAATGCGCGGATGCCCGGCATCCGATGGGGGTAGACTCGGGAAGGGTGCGGTGTAACTCGGAAAGATGCTCGCCAGTAGAGAACGTTGGGCAAAAGACGAGTCGGCTTGCGTCTCGCGGGGGAAGATAGAACCAGGATTTTAACTAGTGGTGAAAGTGTCTTGAATGGTTTACCAGTGCCTTGGCAGGTTGTGTCTTGGTTCTTGGAAAGGGTCCTTAGCATGTCGAACGGATGAATGCGGATTGTATTTCCAACAGTTTGGAAGTCCTCGAGACATGCCGAAACACAAGTTTATCATAGAGCATCAAACAATTCTCAAAGGCTCGTAATATCAAAGTTCAACAAACTCATAAGAGCAACAGTGCTGTGAAAATGTTATTTGACTTATAGGGTGGGGATTTTCAAGCGGTAAGATAGTACCGGTAATACCTTTCAATTCAAAATATTTTTTGAAATATCGGCTCTTTTTCTAAGCTTTATTGACTCCGATACAGTATATTTTTTCTGTTAATATTTGTATCGCATTATAGTATAAAAAAATAAAATATACTTTTTTTATGTGATATGCGATATACGTGAAATATTAAAGAAATAGTTCCGGTCTTTGATTTTGATGACTAATCATTTGCTGCACAGTTATAATGCGCCTCAAACTTTACAGAAATATTTATCAATAGTCAATTACGTGTATTGTAACCTCAGCACAAAATACGCAACTCAGTCCGATTCTCTTTTGGTTTAAGTTCCTCGCAGAGGCCTACGAGGTATTAAATGTCCACAAAAAACTGTCAACTTTAAGCTGGGTGGTGCATCCATACGTTCAATTGGTTTGGTTTAAAATACTGAGGGGAGAGACTGGATCTCTCGCCATTGGTGCCATTGCTGCCGGTAATCGTCGACGGCGCATTTTATTCTTTTATTGGATATCGGCGACTGCTCTCGTCCCGATGAAGCAGCACACCTTCCAAACTCAAAGCATCCCAATGGATTACATTCTGGTCTTATTCCGAGTATTTTTCCACTCCCCTATATATTACGTGGTCCTCATCAAAGCCATTTCATTTCCGCCCAAACTAATGTTCCATGAGAAACTAACATACCCCGAAGTGAGAGTACAAAACCAAATGTAACCGGTCGTTTCTTAGCTTAAGCTTAGCCTACCGAGGGAAAATAGAGAACAAAAAAATATAACTGCTTCAGCATTCATTGGTGAAAATAAAAACTGTCTCACGGTTCAAAAACAAACGTGACTGTTTTTGACCCTCGTCATAAAGGAATACGTAGTAATAATAATTAGAGGAAGGGGAGATGAACTTCCTGTGAAAGTCATTACACAAATGCCAAACCTGTAATGTGTGCGGAGTAAACAAAATCTTCAGATACAATGAAATATCTAGGAATTACCTATACTCCTGATATATTGTGGGGAACACACATACAAAATATAAGCGGCACAGCATTAAAGAAACTAGATTTTGTTAAGCGTTCGATAGGAAGGCCCTCGGATGAAAAAGTGAAAGAGAGATGCTACTTCACACTGATTAGGCCACACCTCGAATACACCGAGAGCATTTGGGGTCCTGTTCATAAATATTTAACCAAAAAAAATTAATAAAACAAAGGAAAGCTGCACGATTCGTTAAAAACGGCTACGAGCAAACATACAGTTCTTCACAACTTTTAAAGGGATTAAAGTGGGAGGTCCTAGATACTTGCGAGGCTACAGGCTAGGCTTAGCTTGCATGAGAAATTCAGATCTGGTGTGTTTTGAAGTGACACAGAGAATATTATCATGACGCCTCACTACATCCCTAGGTCTGACAGAATCGATAAAATAAGAGAGATACTCGGCCGAACAGATAAGTACAAAAACTCCTTCTATCCGCGCTCAATACGCGATCACAATAAAAACTGAGCTCCATGAAATACACTCCCATAATACACGTCACCATTTCACCCTCAAGTCCAACATCTTTACGCAGTTGGTGACCTAACACCCCCGGTCACACGCTCATGCGGCTGCTCGCAGGGTAGCATGTAGATGTAGATGCGCTGGAATAGAAATAAACAATGTATTTTGACCACAGTGGTCAAATGGACACCGCGGATGATTTTGTCGTATTTAAATTAAAGCAAGAGTTGAATTTTGCGCGGATTTATCAATTTTAAAGCTTCGTTTTAAGCATTCAGCAAATGTATATTGAGCAAAGTAATGGAAATGGCTTTAAAAATCAATGCAGCATTAATTGAAACACAATAAGGCACTTCGTATTATTTCTTTTACATCATCACTGATGAAATGTACAATCCATAAATAATCCATAATTTGATAGAAGCATTATTTACAGATGTCATACATCATCTCTCATGAATGGTAACCTTCCCAGGCTAGGCTAAAACAGTAGCGGAGCAAGGCATTATGTACATACATGGTGTCTTCGGCGAGGATTGTCTTAATGTGATCGGATGGAGAAATTACCATGTACTAAGCGCCACACACAGAGGATTGAATTCAATTAGGGTATAGGGAAGGGATTCTCCTGCTCTGTAACACCTGTGGTTTCTCAGGAAGATCTGGTCGTTAGATATTTCCATACATGGGACTCGGCCTACGTTGCCCATGTGTAACTTAGGCTGGCAGCACATGAGGCAAGACAGAAATAAATCTCATATTTTGGAATGACTATTTTCAACTGGACTGAGTCCAGCTCCTATTTCTTTACGAAATCCACAATAATATCGAATTTAGAGACCAGCGCCTTCTTATGTTGGCAAGTAGGTACTTCCTTCCCGGTCCTGTTTAATCATGACGATCGCAACTCCTCGTGGCCAAAGGAGAATTCATAAAAAATACTATCCGACATAACTTTGAGGTATGATTGCATTATGCTAGCATAACAAAAAAATGAGGATGAATACTGGTGAAAATATTTTTTCCATTTCTTTGGATTCTCTTTTCCTTTTTCTTAAAAATTCTCTGAAATCTGATCCAGCCCGAGAGGAATGGAGGAAGAAAATTGAGGAAGCCAAGGCCCGATTTGGGCTGTTTCGCCATTGAGGAAGAAGAATGGGATTTTTTTTTCATCATGTTTAAAATATGACATGAGGAATCTAGTTTCTGATACTCTCTTCATTTAAAAAGCCTTGTACCGAGAAGACATTTTCAGCATAAGTCTATACCATTAAAATGTTCGCAGAATCCTCAGCGACAGATAGCATAGTTATACTAACTATTGAGCGTCAGTCAGCATTTTTACTTAAAGTGAAATATGCTAAGGACCACGCCCATAATACCTTCAGAGTCGAAACCAATGAGATGCCTTTCATACTTTTTCTTCAATTTTGCATTCAATAAAACTTTCAAATTCCCAAACGGAGCCAAATGCATTCATTTAAATCATTTTAGTACATGATTATCTATCTTAGAATAGTAAAAGTTTCCTTCAAGCGATCACGATCAAAGTATTTGATTCATCTCGTTGTTTTGTGCAATATTAGAGGCGTTATGAGGTATTAGACAATACTATTATGATAGGAGCCAGAATGGAACTTTTAGCATAAAACAAGAAGTGAAATCTAATTGTTGCATTTTTTTGGTCAACTTTGTAACTTGTTTTTCCAAAACAAGCCAACTGCTGCGTCCAAATATAGAATTTTGAAGAGAGTTTCAAAACCCATTTCCAATGAAGAGGAGGGCTTACTTGTTTACAGTGGAAGATGTATTTAGCGAGTGAAATTGAATCGTTCATGACAGGAGGTAAAAGGAAATGCGTTGCATAATTGCATGAGTAAATGGAAGCGCACATAGGAACTCATTTGTTCCCTAGTACACAAACATGAGATTGGACAGTACCAACTCGAGTGGAAATGGGAATGCAAATATACAGGTGAGATGTGTGGGTATTATTTCCGCTGCCACTAACGTGATTTGCTATATTAGAGATGGGGAATTTTGATTTGCGAAATGTTCATTGACACTGTTATCGTATGATTAACAAGCTAAAACATGTTTCCTCGATTTTTAACTGCCACTTC
The DNA here is from genome assembly GCA_963169105.1 of Ceriagrion tenellum. Lineage (NCBI taxonomy): Eukaryota > Metazoa > Arthropoda > Insecta > Odonata > Coenagrionidae > Ceriagrion > Ceriagrion tenellum. The sequence continues at coordinate 6,444,968 of OY720637.1, forward strand.
ACGTTTACTTCTAGCCCATTTAACATTGCGTAAACCTGGGAAAAATATCAGAGAGCAAGTACTCGACAGAGTGCGTTACACTTTTACTTCTATGCAGCCATACTGGATAAAAGTGAAGGAACACAAGAAAAATAAGCACTGTCTTGCTGTGCGCCATAAGTTTCCAGCAAAATTAGCCATGAAAAAATCGATTCCCGTATAAGTTCCATTTTTATTAACAAAGAACTACTTATACGAATCCTGAATACAGAACAGATTTGGGCTCGATCACGGATATCAGTTACTCAACAAAATTTACGAGTATGTGATCGTCTTTCTTTGGATTTTTCCAGGCGCTTTAAAAAAAATAGTTTTAACTGATGGAGAGCTGCAATTTCTTCATTTCAAGTAGTTTATATTTCGGGTAACTATAACGACAGCGCGAGGAAAGAAACCGTGAGCCTACAATGGTATCATTGCATAATATTGCATTGCATAAGAAGATATTCTTGCCTGCCATAGGACCATATGAAAAAGTACTATCGAAATAAAATCCATCACATTCCAATGCTAAGCTCAAAGCGCATTTTTATGAACATAGGCCTCTATATGAGGTTTCAAGCAGACTTAATGACATAAAATGATCCTTATAACAAGGTATGAAGGAAAATATCTCATTGGATTCCTAATATGTGACAAGCTAAACATTTGAACGAGAGCAATAAGTGAATTATAAGGGTAAATAAACAGTTAGTTACCATGCACGGGTAATATACTTCATTTTAGTCAAAGGAAACTCCCTCAATTATAGTAATTTTGATTTTATCCCATTTAGGTGAGCTTGATATGTTTAAATTATTTGAGATGCCAGTAGTCTCTCTTTACTTCTTTTAACCAACGGAAAATACATGAAATTCGCAGACATAGGCCACTTTCGAAAAAAAAATTTCTATAAATACGTGGATCTCCACCTGTGGACGACACAAATCATTCTAGCCATCGAAAACAATAGCACATATTAACTATGAATTTGCAAGAAATATTGAGTTTCATGGGCAAATTCTACCTCATTTTGCCGCTAGTATGATGAGAACTCAAATGCGATAGGACTTCACAATAGCAATAAGCATATGGAACCGTTCGGCTGTAGGTTTGAGTTCATTTCATTGAGTTGAGTAGGTTCAGTTCATTTCATAAGCAAATGGTTAGATCAAATGACTTCGATGTGTACAGTCAAGGCGAAATGAAGCCGAGAAATCAGTAATTTTGATCATGGAAAAGTACTAGAGCAAGAGTGGCAATTGAGTTGACGATAAGGAACAGCTTTCGTTAAAAATTGAATATTTTTTGCCAACCTTTTTAAACGATCTCCCTCCATATCCCACACCGTCCCACCGATTTATGCCCCGACCACTGCGAGAATTAAGGAAGAGCGCGGCTGGACCATGGATCAAAATTTACTCGGGGAGGAATGGGAAGGTTTTAAGGGAGGCTTCGGAGATGGATTATGGCGGCAGCTTTATGGTGGAGACGTACCGGATGAAGTGGATGCATTGGGACTGTGGGTGATCGCTTTGGGGATTAAATAAATTGCAAAGGGGGTGGAACATTTGCTGGGGGTGAACGAGGGGAGGAGGGAGGATGGGGTGGGTGAAAGAGCGCAAATGCTGAAGGGGTTAAATAAAAAAAAAGAAGTTCCGCCGAGCGTAAATCATGAATGGTTAGTGTGTGGATTATCTACCACCTCTGTCTTCATTTTCCCGAACCATATCACCTCCATGAAGATATCCAGAATCGTACAGTTCGAGCGGTTTTTACGTGATCTACGGCTTTGTAAACATGACCACAAGTATTTCATTTTTTTCCACGGACAGCACCCTGGTATCCGTAAGATTATGGGGCCTAAATTTTTTTCAATTCGCCGTAAGTTTTTTGCCAAATTCCAATGGCCGAAGAGGAAACAATTTTTTTACAGCCCAAACGCCTATATTTTTCTGATTCCAAGGGATAATATTTTTCTAATAATAGATATTATTTTTCTGATTCCAAGGGATAAATGGACTAACTCGCTAAAATTTATATGGAACTGATAAAAGCATCCTTGAAATGGCCAAATCATTATTCTCCTTATCACGAATAAGAGGATAAAAAAGCTGGTTTTGTGATAATTCATAGTTGCACGGAACGATTTATTCGGCGCACTTATTTATATGGGTATTTTTCAGAACTTATTCGTGTAACAGGATCGAAATGGATTAAATGGAAAGCTACGACGCAAAATAAATCAAAGGCAATAATCACTGGAATGGAGGAATAAGAATGCTCTGCCCTTTTTCAGTACCTAAGCATAGTTTATTGAGCTGAATAAATGTAACCCAATATAAAGTCGTATAGATTTCATTTCAAGGTGATCTATGATGTTTTCTTTTTTTAATATATAAATATGAAACTATTTCCTCATATCAATGCAAATAAATAAAACAGTGTCAAAAATTCCAAAAACAATTCCATTACATTTACCAAATCCGAAAAGGACGCAATAATGTTAAAATTTCAGACGGAGGAGACTTCTCGTTATGTCGACGTTCAAGAACTATCACCTAAAGGTTAAATATCATAACATTTATGATTTGTAAAATAGCATATTTTAAAGATTAAAACATTATGAAATTTTAAGCGAGGGTAAAAAATTCAGATCGCATGTATCAGGCTCAGAGACATAAGAATGAGAGGAACTGACGTGTACCATAATGAGTTCACTAACAAGCCTCATGACGTTTATCGGAATGGATTTTTCTCATCAACATTTCCTCTAATGTGAAATATTATTGTACTAATACGCAATAACGAAAAGAAATAAGCCTTATATTTTATATCAATAAAACATTTGTTAGCGATATAACGTTAGCGTAAGTGAAGTCACGTTAAAGTCATACATGATATCATGGGTGAGACTACAATGAAAGTTTAAAAATAAATTTTTAAAAACCTACCAATTACCGATTACAGGTTTCTTACTGTGACGGTTAGGGGAAAACTAATCAGAAACTGGTACAAAGTAACTAGATACTGAAAAGTACGTACAAACTTATTAACTGTAACATTATATAACTTTTTAAATAATTCCTAAACTGAGCTATAAAATAGATTAGCAGTACAAATGTATTCCGCTAAACACTAACGAAAGAAACGATAGAAACTTCGTTTTCTTTTAGCGGATACAGGATGATTAATGGCTGCTACAAATTAAATACTGAGCAAGCGGTCAAAAGTTAGTATAAAGTAAGTTAGTATATAATATATAGCCCATTGGTTTAGCTTCGAAAGCAATAGTTTGAACGAAAAATGAGAAGAAAAATATGACACAAAATTATGAGTGATCACACCGTAAAAACATCACCGCATATTTTTTTTTAAATTTAAATAGTACCAAGTGACCTAACTTCGCTTGGCATAAAATTGGTATTTCAAAATGGAACAATAAAAAATGCGGTATCATATATAAACAAATTTAATTAAAGACAATTAATTGTATTAGGACGCAATGATGAAAACTTCGGAGCTTTTAGGAAAATCAATACTTTGGATGTCACCATTCATTGTCGTTTTTCACATGGTTTAACATTCTATTGGGATGGAAATTATCCAATACTTCCTTCCATGCGATGCTTATTGTACGGTGAGGATTTTTTTGGTACTTGATACGTGGCCATCACAGTTACTCGTAAAGTCCATATTAAAATCTGCATTTTTAAAGTAATGTTTTAAATATCATATGATTTTCCCAAATAAGAGACCTTCCTATATCTCACTTTCTCACACGAAAAGAATCTATTCCAATATTTCTTCAAAACCTTTTGAGCCGTTTTTGATATCAATCAATTAACCTTTTCACTGCAGCAAACGTACTTGTACGTTCGCACAGAATGCTGCTGTGAACGTACTTTTACGCTCGGGCTCCGTGGACCGCTTCATAGTTACTCACTAGCCCTTGATTGCTTTTAAATAAACAATACACAGAAAATGTTTTTAATGTTTCCTAATCTTCAAGTAATTGAAAAACAGATATAAATATGGATATCACGACTTTCGTCTATGGAATATATCGGGAGACCGGGCCGCAGCGAAAGGGTTAAATCACGAAACAGTGATGGATACTTCAACATTTTGAGACGGTTTGTTTTTTCTGATGATATAAGAATATATTTTATTGAATATCTCCCTTTTTGACCTCATATCTTACTTCCATTTGCATTTGCTGGTCACCTGTACCCGCTTAAACCCTTTTCACCGTCTATTTAAATCTTCGATTGAAGCTTCAAATTATTTCTAAACTTGAAGAGTCTTCTGAATGTCAACATTTTTCAGGGACGCAATCATGAATATCCATTACAATTCAACCGCGCTACCGTTACCTTTCCACAACGCTTACGAGAGCGCAAATTTTTTTTTTTTTGCTTGCCGGACGCTTCTGTTGGCCCGTATGTCCCCGGCATCCCGTTAGGCTGCTGAGCCTGTCATCAGGTTTTCCAGCGACCGGACCAACAGAACTTGACACACATCCATGACCTGGGTTGCGAAAAACCCACCCAGGCGGGACTCGAACCCGTGACCCTTGGATTTGCAGGTGAGGACTTCGCTATTTTAAATTTTTTACTTGTATTTTTAATCACTCCTCTTAGTTGATCGAAGGTATTCTTATAACAGTAAGTAAAAAAACTGCCCATCTACATCGTATTTCAATTTGGATTATAATTAAGGGATTAAAGAACCGAGTTCCCAGTCTTGGTTTTCATTTTGGTATCCCTAATGCGCATGCTTCTTGGGCCAACGAAACATTATATTTGATTAAATTATTAAACAACTTGCCTTCCTTTAACTTAAAATTCCTAATACAAGAATTGTTCTAAGTGCCATTGTAGAAATTTCCTTTCATTATTTGCAGCAAGGCTATCATTGTCCCCGAGATTCATATCACTTAAAGCTTTAAGCAATCAATCATCATCCAATACTTTTCACGTTGATCCTACAACGAGCTCTTCAGTGACAGCAATCCCTTCCAAGTGCGCCTAATAAGGGCTTGATCATCTGCAATTCTAACTGGATTAGGTCCCACCTCGGCTTACAGTTCTTCCTTCATCAATCCTCGTTTCCATTTCTTCTCCGATCACGTCAATTAGCAAAAGGTGATGAGGCGCGTCTGCATTATCATCATCCCCGCCCATCATCAGCAATCCTTCCACATCCATCGACCCATATCCCCGTTACGACAGTCTATTTCACCTACCATTTTTTAACAAAGCATATTTACTAAAGTTCCTACATTGAAAAATATGATATAATTCAGCGACTCTAATCTGTCGATTCTGATCTATTAACATTTTTATAACCCTGAGTTCATATTGCCTAATAGTAAATACAATACAGAGTTTTATAAACAGCAGAAACAATTTCAATTCGTTCATAATATTTTAGATCTACATAAATGCTAAGATTATTTCTTTCTCCTTTCATACATTATATTTCCTATTTATCAATTATTTAATAAAAAGTCATTTTACTGAAAAGGCCCAAATAAGAATGATTACTTACTCCAAAGGAGGGATAGACAGAATACGTAGATGCTTTTAAAATTCTAGCTTAGACGAATTTCTAGTATTAATGTATATCGGCCGTTAACTTGAGCTGTGGCCTTTAACTAATATATGTATAATTGAAACATTATGAACAAAACTGAGCCACTCAGGATCTTCTCTGCACTAATATTGAATTCCTATATTTAAGAAACGATCAATAAAAATGGGGAATAAGACAGTGAAGTTCTCACGGTAGAATTTTTTGTATGTTTCTGGCCAATAATGTGCAAATCATTAAAGACCTACTACTTATGATCCAGGTAGAACAATAGCTTTCTAAAATACTTCCATGCAATATTGGAAATAAAGCAAAATCCTCGTGAATAGAAGAGGAGGATTTGTAGAATGTAAGCATGCAGTCGCAGAGAAAAATCTTTCCCGGGCACTTACAACAAAGATGCGGTCGAACAAGGAACCCGATATCCAACCAAAATCCTCGCAACGTTTATGTAATGGCATGCCCGTTTTCCTTCTTCCGATAAAACTTCAAATTTAGACACGCTCAAGAGATCCTTTCAACATAAATGGGCACTAGATTTTCGTTTCAGACTGATTAGATTTTCAATCTCACGATTCAAGAAATACAATTTTCTGTTTCGGGTTGATTTAGGAGAGAAAAATAGGAAAGTGATTATGCAATAATTAAGATATTATTACCAGTGCTTCATTTTTGTAAATACTCGTTATTATGATAATACTTTTTTGTTTATAGCTTGATAAACCTCCAGGCCTAGGATCGAAGCCAGTCTAGGTATACAGTAAAGAGTGCAATATATGAAGTGCTATTCTTTAAATGTTCTGTACTCCCTGTAACTTCTGCATCCCTTCATGTAATCTTTCTTCTTTTCTTATACTGCATCATTCGCGCCCAAGTATTCTCCCTGCCATCCTCCCACTTCAACATGTTGCCACCCCTAAAATAGTCCTTTTGCTGCCTCCTGCAAAATTTTGCCACTATCCGATCTGGTGATTAGAGGAATAAACTCAGTATTTCATTGGACATTATCAAGAATCTTAGAATCGACGAAATACGACGTCTGATTGAAGCCTTTAACCACGGAAAGAAACGTTGACAAAAGTAGTCTTAAAGGATGCATGGCGGAAAGATTACAAGTAGTTAGCATGAAAAATTATCAATCACAATAAGAAAATTGCAGTGAGAATATTAAATGTTATGATCAAAATAAAAAGAAAACTAAAAAATTAACTTTTAGCGATTAAAAATTCATGCCACTTGCATTCAAAATTTTCCAATATACTCTCTTCAGAGCCTGTTTTTTTGCTAGAGATATTCGCGCCGCTTTTCAACATGGTGGAGTCCTCTTGAACTTAGTAGACACTCTACAGTCGAACGCTTTTCAGCTGACGCGTCAACATTTGAAGATGCATGTATTCTGTACACGGAGTCTCGAGTTAAGTTTAACTGGCTGATTTCTTCTCTTTTACCGGGATTTATTAATTCCACCACAAATGTCACTATAAGTATTTAACCTTTTTATTCACACGAAGTTTCAGAGCCTTTGTTGCATGAAAAAGATCAGATAAAATTTCTTTTAATGTATACCTAGTTCAAGAAAGTTATTTCAAAATCGAATATGATGCTAGTGTATTTTCTTGTATCTCAGTTCCATAATTCTGCGGCGAAGGTATTTCTTTTTGGGATGAGTGATGCAGCTTAAGTCAATAGGACTATTAGCAACCTGGCGCCGTGAATGGCTGAATGTTCATAAATGACTTTTAAAGCACATTTTCATACTTTTTGCTGCTCATTTTCACTGTACGGACTGTGAGTCATCAGAATTACCATCGGAAATGGAGGACTGCAATTTTACTAATGTGCAAAGTCTGAACAAATTATTGCATCTTTCTTATGGCAACTATGCATGGTCCATCAGCATATCAGTTTCCTTTATAGCTTTTTTATAGAGTTGAGACTAATAGTTTATCTCGTTAGAACTAACTTTTTATCCATGTAAATTGTTTACTCTATTAATATAGTCAGCGAATAATGAATTATTTAAAAGTACATTAAATGTCACCAAGGGCTGTAATTCGCCACAAAGAAATCAGTTGACTCGACCGAGATTCGAACCCAGATATCCTAAATGCAGTTTGGGTGTGTTAACCAGTTATAACACCTAGCCGTGTTCCTTCCAGGCGAATATCGAGGGGGAGAGTATGCAGACTAGGAGCTCGCGTCAAACACACCGAACAGAACTGACCGGCATTTTGGAGATCCGGGTTCGAATACCGGTCAAATTAAGTTATTTTTTCATGGCGAATCTTAACCGATGGCATTAATGCACCTATGCGAGTGACTTGAAACCATATAATTTGTACATGCCATGTTTGGAAATATATTAAATGTATTTCGGCGTTCAGCTACCGATTTCAAATACACTTTTCGAGGTGGCGTATTTTATGAGTCGCTTACAATGACATTTAAGATATTCGTAAATATAGACTAGTCAAAGGTATCCATCTATCTCACCTCGTTAAGAACGTGTTTGCCCAAATATTAGCATTATGGAGAATTTTGTACCGATATAATATAATACTTCGATATAGAGGCCACTTAATTAAATCCACAGAAATGCATCATTTAGGTCATGCCCACAGTGGTTGGCAGAAATAATTACACAATTTAAACCATTGACTTCTAAATCAGCATTGCACTAGACTACACATAGAACTACAAATAACACATCAGCGCAATTGAAAAATCAGTGTTATTAGGTTAGCAAAGAATGCATCATACTCTTAAGGATTTCACGCATTTTCACCAGTAAACTGCCTTCAGTAACCACACACTACAATGGAATACTCGTAAGGGGGCATAGAGCATGAAAGATGAACTCAAATACCGATTACAGAAAAGTAATAAATGATAATTCAAAGATAGAAAATTTCAATATCCCAGAGGGACTGGTTTTGGGGATAAGACGTACAATATTGGTGCACAAAACGATGTGTTTGGCACTTCGGAAATTTGGCTGTACATCATTTCCAACCAAGCACTAAGTATCCGCAGTCACGTTGCGCGGGGGAATTTTTGGGAGCAATATCCCCAATGCCGGTAAGGATTGCAGAAAATGTTGGGTGAATTGGTATACGGGGGGAGTTAAGCCACTCATTTATTTTTATCACGGCCCCAGGATACCCTCTGATGATTCCAAAACTCGCTCCGACAATCGAGACTTATGGCTCCACTGGATAATGCAGCATTCTATTGCAGACCACGGGGCTACATTTTCCAATTAACGAAGAGTTCCCTGCTTCCATCTTCACCCTTGAGAAACTTCCGCCACGTATTCAACTATGGATGGACACATATCCGAATTTGTGACAGAAAATAGTTTCCGCACTCACATGCAATAAGATCACCGATAAGGAGTGCACAGAATTATGCAACGGGAGTTATGCCGACATAGATGACTGAAAATAATCAATCAGGAAATAATACATGTTTGAAAAATGGTGTTGAAAATGAACCATGAAAAATGAATGGACGGATAAATTTTGGAGTACGGAAGCTCAAAGAAAAATAAATACCAGGACAAGACCATAAGGCGCACTAAAAGGAAAAGTAGATACAGAAGAATAAGCTAACCTAAAGGCTATTACTGAACTCATCGAAGAATACAGTGACAAAAATTAGAAGTCACCAAAAAAAATGGATCATTGTTATACATATTTTCATGGCTTCGAGTAACTAAATATCACAAATACAAAAAGAGGAGATATTTTTTAAGAAAGAAGTTTCATAAGCTAAAAATTGAATATGTGCCCAGATTATATTAAGTTAAGGTGCTGAATTACATAAATAAAGATGGCTGATTGTGTTTTTAGTTTGAATGTAATATTATATTAATAGCTTTTTTTTAACTTCACTTGCGTGTCAGGGTCTTGTGTGCCAGGGTCAAATTTTGCAATCAATTTCTAACTACCTAATTGACTAGCTAGAGATCTGAAATTTTGCACATAGGTTTATTTCCGGTGACAATACAACATTCAGTCATAAAAAAGTCAAAAATAAAATTAATAGTTTTTTAATAGATTTTTATATCCTGTAGTGTATGCAATATTGTAAACTTATGTGTTTTCCTTTTGTGCATTTTTTTGGCGAAAAAAAGCTATTTTTTAAAATATTTAATTATTTTTTATAAGAAATCGCCAATGTAATACACTGTTCATGTGCGTTTCTAAATAAAATGCCTCCCTTGAAGCATATAAATGCAATATGTCATTTATTTTGCCAATACTTTTAATCAAAGTTATTTCAGCCTCTCCATCTCCATCGGTCATACGAAATACATTATTTAAAAGCCACTAAAGAACTTTCGCATAAGAAAATCTGTATGTGCAGTTTAAGTTAAGCATTTGGGACCCTGGTCAAAAAGGTTTAACCACAAAATTATTACAATACAGGAAAGCTGCACGTAAAACTGCTAGGAGTGAACAACTTTTTTCACAACATTCAGAGGGATTATGGTGGGAGCCCCTAGAGACTCAGAGACTTGACGCTAGGCTTAGCTTGCTTGATAAATTCATATTTGGTGTGTTTCAAAGCGACACAGAGAATAGTATCATGACGTCTCACTACATCTCAAGATCTGAGAGAAGCGATAAAATAAGGAGATTCATTGTCGAACAGATAAATACAAAAACTCGTTCATTCCGCACACGATAAGCCGCCTCAACAATAACTGAGCTCCACTTAATACGCTCCCATACTACACGTCACCATTTAACCTGCCAAAACCTTACATCCTTACACGGCAGGTGACCTAACTCCCCCAGTCACACGCCCGGCTTGCTGGGTAGTATGTAGGTTTAGATGTAGATGTAGAACTGCACCTAAATTAATAACGCGTTACAAAAGAGCACTGCCCTCAGTCTAATAACAACAATATGCGCCGAAATGAGTCCCTAATATTTTATAATGATATACATATTTATTAAGCAGTCTGCTTAATTTTTTTTTATTCACACCCCACAGATCCCATTATTTTTATAGCTTTAACTACCCCGATTATGCGCTACTCTTACTGCCTCATAATTGGATTTATTCATCATATTGGAAAATTATTTACGTGACCTTCCACTCAAATTTTACATTTACGTAAAACTGTATCATACTACGGGTAATGGTAGAATCAAAGACATTCTCAACCACTTTAATTATTCGCTATTTTCATTTCTAGGTCTAAAAAACCTGCATAATGACCAGCTTCTAGGGTGTATTTGTGGAAGTCATAGAGAAATTTATATCATAAGGGCCAAAATATTAATCTATACATATGTCCTCATCCAAAGAAGATTTAGGAGCCACAACGAACATTGCCCACGTAACACGACTATTTTAAAACCAAGTCCCAGTAAAGAGAAAATGTTTTACATTAAATCCTACATAGCCCTGCATGCAATTAAATGTCTTCATAATAAAAATAGCTGAGGAAACATTGTTAGCAAAAAATTGACTAATGAGGATCGAAAAAATATGTAAATTATGCAAAACTAGGTTCCGCAGCCGCGAATATGAATCCAATCAGGTCCAATTATAAGAGTGGAAATTAGTTACAGCCATAGACTGAAATGAAAATTCTCATTTAATTTGAAAAATTCCGCTCAATGAAAACCTCCTGGTCGGCTTCAAAATTAATTGAGACACTGTCATTTTGATGAACGAGGTCAACACTTGCCTCGTTTCTCTCAATTACCCCGCGTTTTCACGATTTAAGGCAGCATCGAGACGAAAAAATTTATGTCACGTTTGATTTGGACCAAGGGGGAAATGGAGAGAAAGGGTGCCGCATATCAAGTGCACTAATTACTCACAGCGAACTAATGGCGGAGGGCATTTGTCCTTTTCAAGTGGGGGTGTGGGAAAAACGTCAGCTTTAATCACGTAAGGAGCGAGCCTCCATCCCTCAGAAAAACAATAAGCACAGGAAGAATAATTTTTAAAAGCGTGAGGGCAGCGAATGTTTCCTGGAGTTCATGGAGGAGTAGGAAAAAAAATCGCAGGCATAAAAAAGGAACGGAGAAGAAAATCCAGCAACGTTACCTCTAAGTCGCGAGAGCTAGTGTCATGCTATCAGTATTTAGACGGTAATTTTGGCTCCAACTACATTTTATCCAGTCTGCGAAAGTCCCTAACCAGGGATGCTCTTCAATACAAGTTCATGTAAGGGAAGGAAGAGCATAATAGGAAGAGCATTCCACTACACTGAAATAAATATTATAGTGCTAAGACCGCAAAAGATTTTATAGATTTGACCGGTGTATAAACTACGAATTGCTAAAATTGGAAGCCAATACTCTCATTCACGTAATGTGGTACAATGCATTTCCGGTAAAGAACTAATAAAATGCACGTTCTAAAATTAAATCTACTCTGGCGAAGGGAAATTTAAACAAGCCACATTTGCCTTTCCCACAGGAAATTTGAAATTCAAATTTAATTAATAAGTTTTTCATGCAAAACTGGAAAATTCAAACGAGCAAAAATGACGTTTCTTTCGAAAGAACGCTTATTTTTTCCAATTCGACTGGTTGATAAAATCTAGAAAAATAAAAGAAGGAAAACTAAATTGGAATCTGAAGCTGAAAAAATTGATACCATTAATTTTTTTGGGAAACAAAAGACTCGGAATTACTAACAATAAACTTTTTTATCCAGAATCAATCTTCCTGATTTTTCTTCCTGAAAAAATATTGCGTCACTGAATATACTAAAATGTCAAAAACTTTACATGAAAATATAATATATAATGAGATCATATATAAATGATCTCCACATTGTAATAATCCTGGAAAGCTCAGTTAAATGTGAATTGGTTAACTTTATCCTATCCTGAGATGTAGATTCAAAGTCCTTTAGATACTTCTGACTGATACTACCTGAGCGTTTGGATTTTGCCATTCATATCAGAGTGCCTGCTTGTAGCTTTGATAGATATCAGTGAGTACGCACATCCACAATGGTTCCTAATCCGCGGAAATGTTTCACAATGCATTCCAACACCGAAGTTCAAACAGTTAATCCTAAGCGGTCATCACTCGCTGAGACGACGCACGAATGTGCGAAGCAATGATTTTTCTGGTCCGGAATCCTAGGCTGAGGGAAAGATTTTTGCTCTGCATAATTTCGCGTACAATTCAAGAGGGTCAATGAATTTCAGGCAAGGCCTAAACTTTTTCGGTAATGCTTTTGATGATTTGATAGGGATTGTGAATTTACCAAGGCATTTAACACGAATTTTTATCATTTTACTCTTTTTTTTGACAGTAATCCGTGATATTTGAGAGATGAAGCACAAGTGCCCCAATGGCACTCAGCGGTTCACCTAATATGCTGTAAAAGCTCCAGGAAGGTATATCGTGTGTCTCAGTTCAATTAATCACAACGGAGCAGGAATGAGATTGAAAATATTGAGGCTCGAATCAGGGAGAGATTGAGCAGGGTGAATGAAAACGGACAGTAGAAAGCGAATTAATCCATGGCGCTTTCCAATTTTTCATTCCTTCCCCGCGCAAGAATCGGTTAGGGCGCCACTTTTCGTATCCATTTCGCCATATCCCCTCGCCCACTCATTACACCACGGCGAATCAATCATTCCGAAAACCTAATGGATGTGCACAATATGCATTCCACTTCAGAGAGGCGCTATCTATATATCTCTCTCTCTCTCTCTCTCCAAAAATAAACCCACTCTACTCCAAAAGCTGTCGTCCCGGTGAGTAGCGAAACGCTTTTGAATGCTTTACACTCCAGTTGTCTCCTACCTGCATCCGACGGTTCAATTTCCCCACAGGCAAGAGCTCGCTCGGTGAAGAGGGGCTGTTTGTGTGTCACTATGCGCTTGAATTGGAATATCGTTAAGTACCACCAATCACTACATAAGGATTCAAAGAGAGCATCCTCATTTTTAAAACTGTCGCACAATAGCTAGGTGGAGAAATATGCAGTCACCTACAAACAGATGGTCATGAATCTCTCCGCAATTCAAATTTCTCGACGGCAGATTTGAGGAATGGCAAAAAATAATGTTTATGTTTAATAGGATAATTTCCCAAGTATGGTAAATTTACATTTAGATAAGTGGCAAAATATTCTATATTTTTGCCGACGCAGTCCAATATTTTCCCATTGCTGTATCCTTTTTTATTACCTCGTGCCCCAAACTCGCCTAGCAACGTGTAAAAAGCTCATTCTACCTCATCTACATCCCCGCCTATGTAAATTTTACCATCTATGGTGGTCCGTTCCTCATTAACTGGTCCAACCAACTACTCTGGCGTAAAATCCTGTCATTAACTACCACATTCCCTCATAAGTCATTCTTGTCCATCTTGTAAATTTACAAAATTAATTTCCCTTTTTGTTTAGAACTAAGAGAATCCTAGAAGCTTGGAGTTTCAAAACGCTGCGTACATTGCTGTTGAATTTATAAATATTTATTTTTTGTAGGAATTCATCAGTACAGATTATTATAATTTTCGTTATTACTCATCTGAATCACTTTAACGTTGTTATGACTAATTTTTATTATTAATGCTCACATAAATATCACTATTCTATTTACCAAAAGAGAAAATTGGCATGATAAGTCAAATATTGTGCTACATATTCCTAAAAATACCCAAGTAAATCTAAGTTATATTGTCGTAATAGTCTATATCTCAGTTTGATTTCTAATAAAAGATGGATGGAATAACATCCATAAAAATTCTTGGAAAATACACGTACGAATTCGAGGTTGAACGTTGCACCCCTGATATCACAAATACGAATTAGTTGCATTTTCAGGTAACTTTATCACTCATTAGAAATCATTGCACGTTGTTTTGAGCTTTATCAGTTCTTTGTGAGCATTTTCCGTTACATTGAATTCCGCAAGCAAATTTTGATAGGAAACGGGATAAAAATCCTTATGAGAGAGAAGATCTGACAAACATTCCATTGGTACAAACCCAGTACCCTAGTTTGTCGCCCTTGACGTCACAGTAGACGAGAAACAAAAAGGTTCTATGCAATACAACTAAGGTTTGTGGAATATTTTAGACCTCAACTAAATGTAAACTTACCACATCTGGAAAATTATTCCATTTAGCAAAAACAGTATTTTCTGCCTAACCTAAAACCTGCCATCGAGATATTTGAAATGCGAAGAGATTCATGACCATCTCTTTCCAGATGACTGCATTTTTCTCCACATGGGTCAATATTTACAGAGAATTATTTGAGCTGCAACGAACTATTTAGAAATGATATTCTGGAGTAAACAAAGGCCAGATTTCGGTATTTTTTTCTATAATATGGCAACGTAATCTCTTGCACTTATTCATATACGTGATGAAAACTGTTGCGAAGAAACTCTATTTGATATAAAAACCTCGTACATCAACCATACGATGTCAATGGGCAGAAAGTTTCTTAAATACGGTTTACATATTTCAAACGCAAATCCTTCAGACGGCGTAATTGCAATTAATTAATATTTAAATCATTTTGATTCTGTAAATTTCAAGATGGGAGCTTGATAAAAATATTTATACAAACTATAAAAAGTTGTTAACATTTTAAAAAAAATTGGTTTTGAAGGTTTTTCAGGAAAAATATAGGTTATTGATGAAACCTAGGAAAGACACGTGACAAAAAGAACTTTTTCTCCCATTTGCAATGCGTTTTCAACCACCACCCTTTAATCTCCCCGTCTGCTCGGATCTCCACTCATCCCTAAAGCGGATGTAAAAATAGAGCGAATAAAAAGCATGGTTCGAGAAATACTCGCTCTCGTGACAGATGTACGAGGGAAAAGGTGAGCAAAAAATAACACCCTTTGTGCTCCGGCAAGCAGCGGACAGGAAGAACGCTACACGGTGTTCCTCCTCTCTTTACGCTAGGAGCAGAGCTAAGACGCGCCCTGCGAAGCAGAAGAATTCTAACGGCAAATTGACGGGCAGAGAAACATTTATACGTGTGAACAAAGAATTCCAGATTCGGGAATCGGTGTGAACGTGTACAAAGACATCGACCGACCATCATACAATGGCTTTTTCAAAGCCCTTTATCGGATTCAATTCTGGGGGCAGAGATATAAATCAAAAATCCTACCTGCTATGTTTCACCCTGGGTAACAAGCTAGATGCAGCACTAATATTTCAATACCTTAAGATGGTTTCGCACAATACCGTAGATTTTTTAAAACTCGATTCTGAGCACGAAATAAAATCTTGGCGAACCAGACGGAATTAAAAATATAAAACCAATTATAGATAACTACACCAAATATAGGCAAACAACGCTTTTTTCAACCGCTTTAAGGCTAAGGATGAAAAATATTCGATGAACCACCCCATTTACATTTCTATCCTTCTCCTGAGCTTCAAAGTCATAAAGCGAACAGAAAAGATGACATGCTCAGACAGTTTCCAACGGTAACACGATGTCAATAAACTAATGGCTAATTATAAAAGATGTCCATATGGGAAATGTGGCTGATTACCTTAATTTTAACCTACTTTGATTTTTGTACTCCCTAACGACAAATTGATCAAAACTTTTTTTAATATAAAAATGCTCCTTCGATAATCTATATTGTTATTTCAAACCTATATCTGAACCTACCTTTTTTCCCATCACCACTAGCCACAAACCCCTCAAGATACTCGATACAAAGGTAGAGAACAGCGTATCATAGCAAGCTCCGCATCTTGCTTGATTACGGGTAGAAGGAAATTTATTTACTGTTCACAATAGTTTCTCAACAATTCTCTACATCGACTGTTACTTTTTACGGGATTCATTCCGCGATGTATGTTTTTTTAAAACAACAATATTTCGCTGGTCCTCCTGCCAGCTTCATCAGGTTAACTGAACTAATATTGTTGTTTTAAAAAAACATACATCGCGGAATGAATCCCGTAAAAAGTAACAGTCAACACTGCATCCGCGGAAGCCTACGAGCTAATTCTCTACATCTTTTTACTATATTCGTATACATATCTTAACAGAGTGTTTTTATTTGTCGGTAGTCGGATGTAAATTTGAAAAGGTTTTTTTAAAAGATCGACTGAAAAATCTAAGGTAAAAATAATACATTCCTTAATCAATAAAAGAAAAAGTAAAATGATATTATCTATAGCGATTATAATCAGTTTCGTACGAAAGTAACACTAAAATATTTATGACTTATGACATACAATGGTAATATAAAGAACTTGTCAGCGCAATCGTTGTTATAAGCCGATTCAATGGCTTTTTTACGATGTTGTACAAGAAAATACAGCTCAGAAGACATAAAAAACGATAAATATAATCATGCAATTAGTTATAATATGAAACAGGTTATCTCCTTCAACAGAATAAATCTTCTGACACGGCCACCACTTAAAGAAAGGGTGCCATTCCACCTTTTATTCAATATTGGATTTCTCCTTTCACATAACACGAGATATACGTAATACTATCGATTTGTAATCCAAAATTACAGAAATTAGTTCAAAAATCCAACATAATCAGTGCAGATTATAGGGCACAAGGCCACGGATTCTACTAAATGGAATTCCGTTCACGAGTGACTTAAACAGAAGTGTGGTGAGAAGTTATTCGTCCAAATAAAATTGCCACTTAGCAAGGGGTGAAAAGAAATTTTGAATCAACTTAGACGGAAACCTAATATTTTCGAGCATCTAACGCAACGTCTCGCGTTGGTCTCTTAACGGCGCAAGAGATTTCCGTCGCTTATCACTGTAATAACATTCCAAAGGGAGCTTCCTCTTACAGTCGTGAGACAATCCCCAACAACAATGAGCTGGGCGAAGATAAAAAAAACTTTAAAATGCAGTCGACTCGGTGAAGAGGAAACGTCATTCACACGGAGCTACCTCCTCCTGTCCTTGAATCTCCTCCTCCTTCACATCCTCCACATCTCTTCAATAACGTTTCACGCCATTCCATTGAAATTTGAAAGAGATTTGAGAGGCAAACACGAGCCTTAGGGTGACTTCTTTCTTTTTGTCTGCGATTCTCCGATTTCATCGCTCCTTCCATCCTCGGATTTTCTTCGGAAGACGAGGGGATTCTTATGTAATTCGAACTTATTTCCAGACTCCGAAATTTCTTTTCCGAAGTGATACCATCTCAAGGCTTCCATGTTTCCTCCGAAATAGGTGAGCTACTTCATAGCTCCCGCACTTAAGATAGATAGAGAGTGAGTAAGAAGAAAGAGACAGTCCTGATTTCGATTCAAACTTCGTTTATTCGATCTTGAAGGAGTTTCCCGTTTGCTCGCTGCGACCTTAGCCAACAATGGTTTGACTGCAAGATGGTGAACGGCTTCGAGAGAATGGATTTTCCGTTCATCAATTACGCCCGCATAGCAGAAGGAAATGCAGCCCACTCCCAAAGACCAGATAACCTTGGGAAACAAACATTTCGGCAAAAACTACACTGTACTATCTTCCTGTCCCACTTACGGGCTTGGCGCACACTGGCTCGGTTTTATGTTTGGGTAACATTAACCGCAATGTGACGTGGATCTACATTAACTTAATGTAATATTTACACTTTGGGTCAACCTCTCGGTTACTTGAAGTAAGCATTGTCATTGGGAGGGCATTTTTACCTCAATGAACGTACAGAGAAATGTATTTTAATACATATTATAAAACCAGGCCGTAGAGTCACTTTTCTTCATAAGAAAATCCACTAATTTACTAGCATAAGAAGAGATAAACTGGCAGGAGATGATGAATAGAATGGTAGATTGATTCAAGTTTTCAAAGAAAGCAAAATAATTTTGATTCCTTCGCATGGATTTCGGTCATTAAGGTGACCGAATGACAGAACGAGTTTAAATCTTATAATCACGTGCATATTGTCCGAGGTTATAACCCTGAGATAATGCAATCAAATACTCAATTATGACGAAAACATGCAGCCATATTATTACTACTGTATAACATTAAGCAAACTCCTTTGACAGAAGAGTTCCCTAGGCTTTTATGACACCTCAATTTGCATGCAATCAACACAGAGAATAAGTTATTCTTCTGGTATGCGATAGACATTTGGCTATGTAGCTAATGCTCTTAAGGCAGTCACAGGCAACGGCCGGATTGAAATATTTTATTACCCACATCTTACGACGCTCGATCATAAAACATAAAGTATAACTCAAACAAAAAGAGACCTCTTCCTAGAGCATATCATTCATGTGCCGGGCCCTAAAACCTCAGATAGTTAAGAATATACAGACTTCAATCACAGGGGTAGCCTTGAAGCTCTCTCCAGCGGGGAGATTTGAAGCGGAATTATGCGCATTTAGCCATGTTGTGATTATGAAAACATTGAGTGATCCTATGCAAAAGCATTGAAATTCGGTGACATTCGTGGCTGTGTTATGGCTCAGTTATGTATATATTGAGTCCATCGAGGATATTAGCGAATAAAACGTGCTTGTGGCTGCCTCCAAAATCAACAAAAGTGCCGTAGTTTCGCGTTTTATATCGTAAATTGGGGAAATAAGGCGAGTGCCGCGAGCGGCCATCTGTGCATGAAAAATTTCATCGTGTTCTGCGCTTGTCTGCTAAACAGAATAAATAAGACATGTAAACAGCTTATTTATATTATTGTACTTCCAAAAGTTCCTTGGTGTTGAAGGTGTCCTAATAAAAAAAATGTCCATTTGCCGTAGAGTTCTTTTCGTAGGGAGTACACTACATGTTTTGGGGAGCTTTTGCATTTCATTATTACATTTATCATCTGTACTCCACAGGTACGAACAGTTACTTGTGATGAAATATGACCCAATGTGACGGCTAACTAGTTGCCATCCGTGTTCTTGGCCTCTTTTCGTCAGACCATGCTCACAATTAGTATTAGAGAAGACGAAATTGGATACATTTGTGATACCAATTATAACGTATATATGTAATTAATTGAGGACTATTGAAGAAAAAGAAAAAACATTTGCACCCAGCAATTTCTATGACGACGATTGAAACTACTTGGAATGCGAAATGGACACGATCAGTGGGTATTCGGTTTTATTCGACATCGTAGCAGACGATATTTAAGGCATTCCCGACATAAGTCTTTACGTCCATTTGTGATAAACGGAGACAAATATAAGCTTTGTAACTGAGAATAATACACAGGAGTTTCCCCAACGACACTTGTATGTAGTATTCAGGGGAAATGTGAGGTTTTCTGTAAATATTAGTTTTCCAATGGCCTCGTAGCAGACGATATTGTAGGGATATGTTATTTTCTCTATTGCTACAAACAGTCGCGTATTGAAGAGTCAAAGCAAGCATTATTTTAAGGTACAAAGGTTAATATTAACACATAAATACATTTTACATGTTATATTAGCTCCTGGGTCCCGTATTCGATAATAATTGTACCGCTAAAATACACAGAGTTAAAGGGAAGAAGGCAATGTTTTCATAGTCAGAACATGGCCTAAGTGCAAGGCTGGTGGCTTCATTTTTCTCGCGTAAGGTTACACCTGTGGACTTAAATAGTCATATCTTAAACGTTTATGGGTTTCTACTTTGGTCCGAGGACTACTGACCAAATTCCCGTAAAGAATGATTCTCCTCCCTCCATTATCTCAAAACGTTTTTTTTGCTACCCCAGACGATATTGTCCTGCATTAGTAATTTAAAAACTTACTACTGTAAAATGGTATTTCTTTGGAGGAGGAGAGAAAAAATTGAATTCGCAAATGCCCCATTATCTGAAAATTTTGTCAAGAATTTCAAGATAGGCTTTAAAGAATCATTTGAAGAAGAAAAAAACAACACTTGCGTGACGAAAGGAAGATATCAAAATCAGGAGAAATAGGATCGCGCGATTATGATTACTTATTCCCATTCATCCAAATTTTTCAGCTCTATTGTTCCTTGAGTTTCTTTATTCCATATCCACTGATATTGTAGTAACAACAGTCGACAGTGAAAGTGGAATCGTGGGAGTCCACGTTCAAAGGTATGATTATTGAGGAAAATAACTCCATTATCCGATTGTAACAGGTTTATACGTCTCGGAACACACAATCTAAATTGAGTACAAGATTAAACGATATTTAACTGTTAACAGTATCACAAATATCAAAGAGCGAATCAACCCTACTGAAAATTTGACCCAAACTCAATATGAAATTTATGCCAGTATCAAAACCACGTGAGTCTGCGCGTAATAATTAGTAATGAGACGCCTTACAAAATGAAAAGACGTCATATTTGAGAAAAATCCACGAAATCCATTAAGTAGATCAGCCATTTGGAAGGGTATTGCGTACGAAAGTGACAAATGTTATATCCACAAGTCAACGAGCGTTCGAATGTTCGCGCGATCCAAATTCACATATTAAGTACCCTCACATAGCAATATGAATAAGGCTTATCCTGCTGAAGATTAAACTCAGCCGTTGAGTTCAATTCTTATTTAAAAATTTTTCCGATGACTACCACTATCATTCACCATTCTTACAAACAGTATCCTATTTCATGAAATAACTCGGTTTTAAGTTCAAAAAGTAGTAGTAAGTTCCACGAATACAGTACTGAAAGTTTTTTTGAAGTTTGCCACTGCGAACCTCTCAGCTGAACCATCTCTAGAGTATGTCGTAAGGATTGGGGAACAGTACAGAAACCAGAGAGCACGAACTGAAATTCAAAGTTAACCCTCACGCTTCGCTGAAATTCCCACACGAAATGGAGTGTAACAAGGGTGGTGGAGGATTAGGAGCAAAAGGGCCGCACTCATATATTACTTTGTTTAATACTTGCTTGGGAAGACAGGAGTAGTGAACTAAGACAAAACCATGACAAATCGACAGAAATTCAAATTGCTTTTCTAACAGGCAACACGCCCATAGAACAAGTAAAAGTAATACAGCGATAGAGATACCGACGTGAAAAGTTTTTATTCCTCAACAGGACTGTTATGGACAGGAACAGTCTTTCTGCTATTTTATGAGGCATTCGATTGTTTTAATTTTTATATTGATTTTTTTTATATTTTGTTCTGATGGCAATTCACTATTTAAATTTCCGCCCTGTTTTATTTCATTGTAACAACTTGGCAAATAGCCAACTTTTAACACTCTTGGTTAATGATAATACGCTGCCGAACTGTTCATTGCTGGAATTTCTTCTTCCCGCCCACAATTTAACCTACCACAAAGACAAAGCGAGAGATTTAGATCAAAAAACTGTTTTATTTTTGTGCTTTCTCCTTAACATCACATTATTTTCCAATTTCGCCTCTTTTTTCATGACTTTTTCCGAAACTTCCGTTCCCACAGGCTACCGTAATTGCTGGTAACATGTATACTCTTCACCACGCATATTACACTACGTCAATCGATAAATATCGAAAGAACTTATTCAAAATAACTCATAATTGGGATTAACAAAAACGATACTGCAAATTCTTCTAATTGGAGAAGTTTTCGCCTTTCTAAATTGCCCTTAAAAAGACTACTTGCTTACTGAAAGCAATCACGTTTCGACCCTTAAAAGCAAATTTCCAGACCAATTTCCCATTCCCATGCATTTTTCACGTTTTTCAGGTCCGTTTCCAAGAAGAGGTTCCATGAATTTCCGGACAATGATAGTTTTCAGGGATTGTAGCAACCCTAAACTGTAATTATTTATTCTAAAATATCAGCGGGCTTGATACAGAAGTTTGTGCATTTTGTTTCTATTTTATTAGCATGAGATTATCTAACTATCAATGGCAAAAGTCACTGACTAAGAATATTTAACTGAACGGAATTTTCTATTGGATAAATTTATCACCGCCATTTTTCTAAGTGTTCAAAAGATAATTCATAAAACCTTTTGAATATTATAAGGTTTATTGAAAGGTTTGAAATTCATATTAGTATTGAAAAAGTTTCTCACAGTAAAGTTAATAATATATATAATTCTGCATTCTGGTGCACAAATCTTATGTCATGTTTGATAGAAAAGTTATGGATATTTAGAATAAATTTGCACAGTGAAGATCTAAATTATTTATTTCAATAATTTTACAACCAATGCTTTATATTTTGGTTCTTATTACAAATGGTTCACCTTTAAAAAGACTTAAAACGTAAGACATTCTGCAAAGACATATAAATGTATTTACAACGTATAATTTTCACCATAGCTCAGAAAAACTATGGCCCACGAAGTGAATGTAGTATTTTTTCATCTTCAATTCATTATGATACCAACAAGTTGAGAGAAAAAAGAATATACCTGTAGCCAGAATCCAATAAAATCGAGGTACAATGACTCTTACCAACTCATACTCCTTAACCCTTTCCAAAATCGCTCTCATACCCCAACAGTGAATAATTTACTCTTCATCGAATACTTCATTATAAATTTTGTGGTAATGGTAACCTTACTTGTTTTATATGCTGAGATGAGTGAATCTTTTTCAAAG
Organism: Ceriagrion tenellum; assembly: GCA_963169105.1. Taxonomy (NCBI): domain Eukaryota; kingdom Metazoa; phylum Arthropoda; class Insecta; order Odonata; family Coenagrionidae; genus Ceriagrion; species Ceriagrion tenellum. Next base: position 6,468,038 of record OY720637.1, read on the forward strand.
GTATGTAAACATCATGTTCTATCACTAGCACTTCGGTTAATTGTTAGTAATATTATACATGAAAATATTTTCAAGCACACATAAATGAAATACATTTTTAATGGCGAATAAGCATAATAAATAAACCAAAATTACCGCAAAGCAGAAGAAAAAATATTAAGGTAGGAGTTTATAGAATTACTTTCGAGGCAAGTGGATCTATGGGTAGGAGACGATTAAAAGGCATCTTCTCGCCCTCCCTTCTGAAGGGACAGCCCTTCTTCCTCCGCCTCAGTCTTCCCTTCATCTCAACCCCCATTCTGCGGTTTATTGTCTGGGGGGATGTTTGTTCCTTTTACGTTCCTCTGCACCGAGAGGGGTGGAGGAGACGGGTGGAACTCTTGGCTTCAGTCCCCAACGACCCACACCATCTCCCGACACACTGAGCGCACACCACTCCCCTTGAAACTGTATCCCTAACCCCTCGATGCAACCCCTTTTCATGACATCCCTTCCTCACATTCTCCCGGTCCTCCCTCTCGAGAGAGAACATTCGGCCCACTCCTCCTCCTCAACTCACCCCTCTATTACTTCTTTCCTCCTATCACATCTTCTCTCCCCGGTCTTCCTTTAACCGTCCCCACAACTCTCTTCTTCTCCCACCAATCCGACGAAAATCTCCACTTTCGCTCCCCCTCCCAGCACTCTCTGACCCCCCGCATATCCATCCTCGACTCACACACATCCCCCTCCGTCCGTTCCCCAACTCTCCCTCTCTGTTTCCCGCACCATGCGTTCCGCCGGAGAACAGTCTCAGCGGCGCCTCTATTCGATTTCCGATGCAGTATAATCCGCCGTTTTCAAAGAGTGCGAACGTTGGTTGGTTTGCCGGGCGCGGCGTGGCGGGCGGCCGCATGTGTGTGGTGGTCTGTTTGGAGCGCACAACTCTTTACTCTTTCTCTCTCTCATCTGCACACATAACACACACACACGCACAGACAGACAGACAGACAGACCGCCCGTCTGCTTCAGACTCCCTCGCTCGAAAGGAAAAGAGTGCGTCAGAAAGAGATTGTGCGGGCGAGTAAAATAGTCTCCACGTGAGCATGCTCTTTCCATCCCAATAGGAATTCTTTTTCTTTCAACTCCGCGGCCATTAGTATGGATTAGAGAACGGAAAGGAACCCCATCATTCGTTAACATCATGGTCCCAGGAGGAGGGAAGAAAATATTGATGATCAAAAGATTGTTTCGATTTTTTGATCTGCTCTGTTCGGTCTTTTCACGTTTCCGATAGAATATTTTTCTCAAAATGCATGCAAAAATGAGTCGATGTGCTAACTTGTTCCAAATTCTAATTGAGAGGGGTTTAGTTCAGAACATAACCCTAGTAGACATTTTTCAATGGGATTCCGATCTCGTATTGGGTTGTAAGTAGACAACATTTCATGTAAAGAATACCCTTGCGAATGGGATGCTGTTCTTGGAGGCCGTTAGCTCGTTCCACTAAATCAGGTTGTCTTAGATATAGAATTTTTTTCCTTCATTCTCCATTCAAATTTTTCCTAAGCATCATACTCACAATTAATGGTCCAAAAGTCCTCAGTTGTCATTTTCCTTTCAAAATAACCGATCAACCAGCTTATAAAATGGCCTTAATCATAAACCTTTTCAAGGAATTATTTTCTATAGGTGTTTTAAATAATAGGTTAGCAGAATGTCGGTGACATGTTGAAACCTACACGAGCTCAATAATGTGTTCAAAGAGACATTTAGTGGAAAGAATTGTGTCCCGTATCATTGACAAGTGATTTTAAGATCTTCCAACAATATTCCTATAAAGGATTCATCATTCCATTGCATAATTCAGTACACCAGAAAAAAATCACAATGCGTCCTTTAAAACACATGCTTTCTCTGATTAAAAAAGACATGAAATATGCAGACTAGCTGATCAATACATCCTGGTAGTGCAAGGCTTTCTACCCTAAAGATCTTCCTACAACGCCAATTCTGAAGAACGAGTATGTTCTGATTTCAGAATTCATATATTTACGCAAAAACAGTCAAACTAAGATGCATTACAGTAATTATTTTGTCAACAAATAATTACATAGAAATTTACCAGTCTATTGCAGTATTGTACAAAAATGGCATTTTTCAGAGGCATGAAATACCTAATTTTTCATGTAACAAGTGAAACCCAGCTTTTCAGCTCATTTAAGTTAAAATTGCAGAAGTTGAATATTTAAAAAATATGGCAATAATATGATGATGGAGTATTTGCATTAAATATCGCTGTTTTCTGGGGCAGTCCAAAATAGAAAGACATAAAATTTTAACCATTTTACGGTTGGACAATTTTAATTCGAATCTTTCTTCACAGTCTCTGATTCACTATGTGCTGAGCGGCATTTGATGGGCGACCTCTCTTCTCCACTTCTTCCCCGTCGCCTGACCTATATTTAACACGTTCTTACATCGAATTCCTTTCAGCGAGTGTTTATCTGAGGAGGCCGAATATCTCTTCAAACCCACATGAAAGATCACTCCAGTCGGCAGGAAAAAATTTACCCCAAAAAATGCTCGGCGTCATGTGCCTACCTGCTTGTAGCGCTCCATTTAGAATGTCATTGATTATTCAGAGAGAGCAGCAAGACGCAAATCTCCTCTCAATGAAGAATATCCAAATTGAGAGCAGGATGGTTCAAAATCCAAAGAATGAAATATTCACGAGGAATGGGAATAATTAATTCAACCGAAACGATTTCATGGATTCATTTACTCCGATACGTCTGAATTTCGATAGCTATGTAAGGAAAAATAAGACTACGGTATTTTTTATGATAGAGAACACTAAAATACTTCCCAATTTTCAGCACACTTTGTTCGTGTTCAAGTTGAAGGATACATAATTAGTTAACACTTAATATTTTAACTCTATTTTGTGTTATCTAAATGTTAATCATTAATATTTAGATTCATGCATCTCAAGTTTCCTTGAATTATTTCCTACTTTTTTTCATCAAAGCATTAAACCGAAAACAAAACTGTCGATATGTATTAGCGTCTCGTGTAGTCATAGTTTTGGACAATTTGCTTTACTTTTTCAATTCTTCCTTAAAGAAAGAATGGGTGCATAGTCTTTTGGTATCAGAAAATATTGAATCCCATGAGAATTAAGACAACTCAATTAAACAGCCAAAGTTCTAAAACTTTAAAATGCCTACTTTTCTATAGACTACTTTTCGTACTTAACAACATTTTTTCCACATACTGCAGTGAAAGTTGTCGACATTAGGAACAGAATATGGAGAAAAAATATATTCTGTTCCAAAGATTCAAAGAGAAGTCCTAAAATACATGTCCCCGAGATAATTATTAACTACTCGCTTATTACCTCTCCTCATGCTGAAATCATCGTTGTTTTCAACTTAATCCGTTGTTGAGTCCAGAGGATAAAGTTATAAAAAACTCCATTTCTTTGCAGACCTGGCGACCTCGTGAGAAATTATATTCCCTGAAAGCCCATCCAATTTGCCTCCTCTAACCAGGTTCAACTCTTTATTCCATCTCGAGCGTACCTAAGACAATACTAGCCTCATTCGGACTAAACGGACGCGAGGTTTTTAGCATTGCAAGAGGAAAAGATGCTTTTTCGTTTTTTTTTTAACAAAGAAAAGGAATTTTTTAGAGCAGGACTCAACCATGAACAAAAGCACTCTTACTTTAGCTTGCACGGCATCGGGTCTATTCATTTCGAGTGAGAAAAGAAAGTGGGTATGTTTGGGGAAAAGAATAATTAGAGACCCTGTCTTCCTCTCTCATTTTCCACCTTTCACGCACAAAACTTCCCTTTGAATACGACTAAAAATGGAAAAATCTACGAGAAATAAAAATGAAAGGAATGCAGCCACCGCTTAGGTGCTTCTCAGTAATCACAGAAAGTTAATGAATTTTCCTTTCGAGGAAGAAGACTTTCATTCAGAGAAAGACTTTACTTTCCTCTCCGTGAGAAAAATAAATTTTAGTAGCAATAACTTATGTAAAAATAGGAGTTTACTTTCAACTTTCCTTCCTCTCACGTGACTCCCCTTTTCTCAGTGTATCCATAGTTATATCCAATAGATCACTTTGACTTACCTTCGTCTGCCAATTCTTAAATAAAGTTTTTAAAAATAATTACCGTATTCTGAAGTTGTACTAAACATCAATACGTAGAATAAGACCATACTTAATCTAAGCAGCCTCACTGAGAAGATTTACGTCTTAAAATTAGATACGGGCATGAGAGAATACCAATAGTTATGAGTAACAGGAAATGAATGTAATCAACCTTTACAATATACAAGTCCTCAATGAAGCCTTCGCCTCTACATGGAGTCAACCAATTGAGTTTACATTATTTGTGAGTATAATACCTGAAAGCCGGCAACGCAGGTGGTTTAATTTCCGGGCTATAATCTTGTTAACTGAAAAATTATGTTGAATTAAACTCTAGCGCAAGTTTTTCGGCTGAGTAATACTTTTTGCCTTCCATGTTCAGCACTGAATATGATAAAAAATACAAATTTTGAGAGGATCAACGCGACACTCGATGAAAAGCTAAATATATATCTTGGCCTGTATCTTACTCAGCTTGGGATATGGTAGGGAGATGAAATTTCTCCATTCCACTATAGGAAAACACTAAAAACGCATGCAACCATTTTATGGAGGAAATAATCACTATTTGAAATAAAATTTGCAAGAAAATTGTTCAGAGTTCTTCAAACAAACAAATTTCGGACAGTGATGTCAGTTACCATCAATTTTGGATGCATTCAATGGGTGATAAGCAACGCATTGTGTTTATACGGCTATCATGCAATAGCTCACATGCCTCTCCATCACCACTTAAGCGTTTCTTCTGCTCAATATTTCAATCAACATTTGTATTAAGAAAGTCTGGCATTTACAAAAAATCTAAATCGCTCTAATTCATCTTGAATACGTCAAACTGGTGGAAATTTCATGAAACGTAGTAAAGAAAAAACAAACCAGAAATTTAATAAATATGGATCCCACCTATCAATTTGCCAAATATTCACTTGGAAATAAAAATATTACCAATTTTAACCCAGAGATTTTATATCTCCTCTCGAAAGGTTTCAATATGAATACTTTGGAGCACATTGACATTATTAGTGCGAGCAACATTTTGAATGAGCTACTATTCCCGTGCCCTCCCCACTCATTAATAATAATAATAATGTTTATTCTTCCTAACATGTTTCATTACAAATATTTTTACTGTATTAAGGAAGTAATGTAGCCTATAAGACATTGAGCCTGTGTTTAGCTTAACTTCAAAATCATTAATGCGGAAAATAACACATCAAACCATGATTAACAAAATATGAAAAATATACAAACAAAATAGGTGCGTAAAAAAAGAAATATTACCACTGTGCTGGCTTAAGAACTTACAAAAATAAGGCAATTGTACTACAAAAGCAATTGAAAATACAACATACTTATTATAAACTAAATTTACTGACCCTTTACAATAAGGTTTCTATATCATCAAATGTCAACAACCACTTTAGAACCAGTCTTTGATACCTATTGAAATGGGTAGATTCTTTGACATTATTTGGCAAGAGATTATACAATTTGGGCCCCATATACATAAAGCCTCTTTTATACATTAAGAGATTAGGTTTGGGTGTAGGGACCCAGAAACCTCTTCGAAAATCAAACGTGATATCACTCCATAATAAAGATGGTCTGTAACCACTACGTAAATAAAAGATTTTCAGTCATTTATAGCAGTACAAGTACCTCAGTGGGAGTATTTTTAACTCATTAAACAGAGGACGGGAGTGTTCATAGCGATTTTTTGTAATATAAGTCTTATTATTTTTTTCTGTATGAGATAGGCTGACTTAAAAGTGCTGTAATAAGCTCCGCCCAGACACGTGAGTCCATATTCCAGCTTTGAGTGCACTAAGGCATAGTAAATCATTTTACGAACAGAAAGCGGACATTTGTTACGTATAAAATAAAATTTTGTGAGACTACGCTTTAAGTAAGTGCATGCATTTGAAATTTGCTTATCCCATTTCAAGCGATAATCTAAGGTTACTCCCAGGTATTGAACTTCTTTTGCCGTTTTAATGACAGGAAAATTACAAAGATCACTTGAATAGTCCGAGGTGTGATACAGTAAATTTACATCAAGATTATAACAGTCACATAAATCATAAAACATGCATTACGTTTTTCTTTCATTCAATTCCAAGTCATTATCATTAAACCAGCGTCGTAGACTGGATAATTCAAGCTGCATTGCATTAACTCCATTCCAAGTAAAATTCACATAATTCAAAGCCACATCATCTGCAAAAGTTGTTACCTTACCTTTTAATTCATAGCCACATAAATCATTAATATAAATTAAGAACAAAATTGGGCCCAAAACAGAACCATGAGGTACACCAGTGTTAATGCTGCTAAAAGCACTGTAGAAATTTTTTTACCTTTACACACTGACTACGATTAGTTAAGTAGCTCTATAACCGGTCAGAAGCTATGCCTCTCACGCCAGCCTTTTCTAATATCTGTAGCAGTGTTTTTTGGTCTAAAGAATCGAAGGCTTTTTTAATGTCAATAAAAATAGTTCTGACTCATCTTGGCATTGACACCTTCGTAGACATCGGTCATATATTTATCAATGCACATTCGGTGCTTTTACCACTTAAAAAACCAAACTGATATGCACTAAAGAATTTCACTTTATTGAGATAGCTGAGAAGTCTATTTTTTATTAACTTCTCAATTGCTTTAGAGAGTATGGATAACAGTGAAATAGGCCTGTAATTTTCAATACTGAGCCGTTAACCTTTTTTAAATATCGGAATGACTACTGCTTTCACTAACGAATTTGGAAATTCGCCAGTCTCAAAGCTTTTATTGCAAATATAGGCTAATATAGGCGCTATACTTGTTATTAACACTTTTTAATGAGTAACAGTCTATTCCATCTATCCCTGGAGTTTTACCTAGTGGAAGGGCATTTACTATCGCAGTTATTTCACGAACTGTCACTGGTTCAATAAAGAAAGAGTCCATTACATTAGTATATGAACTAGGGTCTTCTAAGTGTAAGTTGTGACGAGTATCATGAAATGATTGTGCAGAATCAAAAACACTCGTGAAATATTTATTAAACTCATTTGCTAGAATAGAGGGATCATTTACTATAACTTCATCAATTTTTAGTACCAAGTCTTGTTTAAAAGTTTTTTCTTCTCCAGTCAAGTCTTTGAATAAGTTCCATTTTTCTCTTACATTTGAGTGGAATTTTTGGCACTTGTTTACGTAGTACTGATTAAGAGCCATCCTAGTTTCCTTTTGCAATTAATTTATAAATTTAAGGAAATGTTTCTTCAGTCTATCATTGTTAGGGTGGATTTTGGTCTTATTGAACAGAAATTCTTTCTTTTTCACTTTGTTAACTAGTTCCTGGGACATCCATGGTTTCAATTTAAATGAACGGGAAGTATCAGTTTTAACTGAGTACCTGGATAAGTTTATGCAAAGCTGAATTGCATCAATAAACATGGAAAATGCTTCAGAAGAGCTTTCTTTTGTTGATATGGGTGCCCAATTTGTGCTATTAATCAAACCTTTAAATTTACTCCAGTCAATACGTAAGTTGTGACCACACTTATGTTTACTGATGTCAGAACTGGTGACCAAATTTTTAAGCCCTATTTTTAGCGCTGTCATTGAGTGATCCGTTATGACCATATACATCACATTACTTAGGCAGGTATATTTATGTGAGTTTATAAGTCTAACATAAATATGATCAATACAGGTGGAAGATGATTTAGTTGAGCGGGTTGGTTCAACAAATGATCCTTGTAACCCATACATGCACATTACATTACGATAAGAGTCCGAATCTCGATTAGAGACAAGAGTATTTATGTTCATGTCTCCAGCTACTACTAAGTTTCCTTGTACACATTTCAAAATAGGTTCAATTTAACTTAAAAATATTAACACCGGGAAATTTAGATATGGATATAAACTCAAAACATTAATTTCTATAAAGGTACATTTTATAGTAAACAATATACAGTCAGCAGTTGTTAAATCAAAATAGCAATCTGAGCACATTTTATCGTCTTCGATGAAGACAATTAAACCTTTAGAATGAGCAATATTGTAACATTTGACAAAGGATTTATACCCTGGAATGGTGAACAAGTTAGCTTCAGAATCATGAATCCATGTTTCTGTTAGAATAATGACATTAGGAACAAAAGTCAGGGTATTTAAATGTAGCAGGAAAACGTCAAAATTCTTCCTCAAACTACGGATATTTTGCTGAATTATAGTTAAAGTTTCATGAACAGTTTAAGAGTTAGAATTTAGCGTATTCATTACGTTAGAGGATAGAGTTATAGCTTACTGATATCGTCCAAACATAAAACCAGTTTCGCGGGTTGTTTTTCGGCCTTTCTCAGATATTTTCCCTCCACGTATCCATAGGAAGTCGTAATTTTTAGACTTCTTTGCTTCCCTCGCTGCGTTGAAGAGCCTCCTCCTGCCGAGGCAAAGTGACTCATTGATGTATATCGGCGAGTCGGTCGGTGGAGTCCCTTCCAGCCTTAAATGCCTGGTGGAGAAGTTTCTCTTGACCCTCCGCTTTGCCTGCAAGTCCTCCTTGATGCGTTGAGACACAAACCTCACATTTATACCCCCTGGTTTGTCATTTGACTTGGGTTTATACCTACAGCAATAGTCAATAGCTTTATCTTTTATCACCACTCCTAACTCAAATCCAATTTTACATACGACTTAGTCAGGTTTTCCTGTGCACAAAAAGGAACCCCGTGTATTTCCACACTATTATCTAGAGCTCTCTGCTCCAACTCATCGCAACGGCCTAGGACCTCATTCACACGCTTATGCAACAGCGCGTTTTCACTCTGTAGAGCGGAAATTTGCTCATAACACATTCATGCTCCCGACCTTTTCCCTTGCGCTTGAATGACTTTGACACTGTCATCTAACTTATCATAGAGTTTGTCTATCGAGTCTCCTAAATTATTCTCTGTTGCCTTTAACTCATTTTTGATTTCTTTAACTAAGGCATACACATCGTCTAGGGTTGTGGTGCCCTCAAAACATTCACTCGACACCGAATCACTCACTCCAAGAAGACTCTGCCTATGGGAACTCTGACAACTACTACATTTCCATGTCTGCCCACTCTCCTTGATGCCCTCAATGTCTTCCTTGGACAAAGGTTGTTTTAGGTAGTTTCCATGGAAACACTTTCCACACTTGTCACGGACAAGGAAGGGGGCGGTGCGGGTGGATGTTTTGCACACTAAGAAGTTGCTCATCGTAGAAGTAATATCACTTGGTGAGGGAGGGGAGCAGGGGAGAGGGAGGGGGGCGAGATCCAGACAAGGACTAAACACTAAACTTTCCCACGAAACATCTATTTTATATAATATTTCCCACCTCACAAGCCTTAATTGTATCAACCTATACCCACCAGCCATTCGTGCCGTATCAAATATGTTCGTACTTTCTTTATGTAAAAATACGTGAATATCCGTTTTCCTCGTTTGAAGTTTGTCTCAACTTCACATAACAGAAACGTACAATCAAAGTCAAAATCTTAAAAATCAAATGCACTTAACTTCAATTTGTTCTCTTTACAAGCTTCAAAAATATATGATTTCGGCTGTAAATGTTTGCGTACATTTTAATGACATTTAGCTTAAAAAGTTACTTTAAGAATGCTTCAAGTAAATTAAAGGTCATTTTTATCATTCCATGGAACTCAGCAATCACCACGAGAACACACACCAAAATACGATACTGACATCATAAACAATGGAATAAATCGACGAACGGTAGACATTGCAGTTTTACACGGACCACCGAAAAAATACTGGATTCCAACAATCTATCCATATCTACAATATCAGGTAAAACGGAATGCAAAGGAGTGAAACTATCGTTCACCAAGATATCGCCAAATAAAACTTTATAATTGATTTATCATTAAAACAGAGAGGTAAAATATGAAGTAATAAATATATCTCACATACATTTAACGTTAACTAGCCCATTGGTAGCCCTCTTAGATTACTTAATTGCATCAGTATTGCGTCGAAAAAGTTGTGCAGGACAAGCTTTACAACATGGCATGGTTGTGGCTTTCAAGCCAAAAATAACAATATCGAAAATTATAAATCAATAAAACATCCTTCAGCTTTGATAAAGATCAATCAACACTACTTTCTGATTCATATAAACGGGGTTAACTAAACTACAAGTAAAATCACCATTAAATAATTAAATGTATATGTCAATATTATAAATACCGGCACCTATCCAAATTTTTTTAACCGAGCAAAAAGTAAATTCCGGACATAAGTATGTTAGCTAATGAGTAAAGGCTGCGTAAAAGGAGTTTCAAGGTAATCTATGGCCAAAATGTATCAAAAACAACATATAATTTTCTTACATACGGCAAAAATAAAGCCTAAAGTAAAGAAAAAAGCCAATGTAATGTTCCAAATCAGAGGAGAATCATCACAATTCTCGGTGAGGAATGAAGAAATTAGGAATACAACGTAACCTTAGCACGATATCTGTACTGAATATGTTGCCGGCCCCGTAGGCGGCGGGGTAAAGTCCTCTCCTGATAAACCGGGGGTCGCGGGTTCGAGTCCCACCTAGGTGGGTTTTTCTAACCGCCTAAGGCATGGATGCATGTCAAATTCTGTTGGTCCGGTGATCCTGAAAAACCTGATGACAAGCTCGTCTGATCCAAGAGCCTATCGGGATTCCGGGGACATATGTGCCAACAGAATCGTCCGGCAAGCAAAAAAAAATTAACGACGAGTAAAGACTCAGAATTGACACCCCTTTCCGGTAATCATGAGAACAAGAATTTTTTCGAAATTTTCTCGGGCTTCCGTCCGGGTGAATTGGTCCATGTTGGGTGACGTTTCGATGCTCGAATCAATCACCGTCCTCAGGGCAGAGGTAACTGTCGTGTCTGGTGAAGGGTCGTCTATATTGCGGTGGGGCGGTCAGGCGTGAAATCCAGTGGTGATTGGCCCGAGGGTTTTGTCGCCATTTATCACTTTCTTTAAAATAGGTCTCCAGGATTTGCTTAAGCTTAAGGCTTGCTTAAAAACTAAAAAGCTTAAGAAGGAATGCTAGAGTCGACCATCGAAACGTCGCCCAACATGGACCAACTTATTCGAAGTCCGAGAAAACTTTGAAAATCTCATACCCCAGGGAAGCATCAGATTTTACCCCATGAGACCAAGAAAGTTGAATCGAGCATAAGTTGAACTAGATCATGGCGCCAAGTAGGATATAGGAAATTCGGACAAGGATCGTATAGGAATCAATGTGCACGGTGATTTCGGGGCGTAAAGGTATGTACAGAAGATCAGAAGACAGATGAGTCCAGACGGTTTCATTCGATTCGGATCAAGCTTCTTACATTCGGTAGTCCCAACTCAAGCACATGAAGGCGTTAGGCCGAGGCTGGGGCTCAGGTATAGCGCACGCAAATTGGCGAATTTCCGTGGATGCCAACTGCAGCACAATCGACGTCTCTCCCATAACCGTGGGTGCTCTAACTACGGTGCTTCTACACTCTCGTGGCTCTACGTGCGCGTACAACTGGATGGAAATTTAAGTGCACTACGACCCTATCAAGCGCTACTGCTTTGCTCCTTTATAGAAAATTAATTAATTAAAGCAAAGTATGCAATAGTGGGATTTTAGGACTAATAAGGAATTCGAACCATTCTCCGCGGTTCTGTGATGCAAATTTTGCGGGTTCTCACCAGGAACACGCAATTAGGAGTGAGCTAATCAAAGACAGGGTAAATAAACTAGTATATCCCTCATCAAGAAAACCAGATCAGATGAAACCTCCAACTGGGTCGCATAATTCATAGTTATTCTGATTTGAACCCAATATCCTCCCACTATAAGCAGGAAGTACAATACAGAAGAAAATGACAAAAAAGACCAAATGTTGACTTATACGCGTTTATATAAATGATTTTTCATAGTTTAGCCTTTTTACAGCGTGAACAGTGCAATTAGCACGACATACATAATCAAAGTTGAATTATAAAATTTACTGGTAATTAATGATTTCTCATAGTTATACCACTAAGTTATATACAAAACATAATCAACTATCATTATATAATTTTTAATCATATAACAGGTCAAAGGACATTAAATAACTTAGTACGGATTTCAAGCAATATGTTTCAAATTTGATATGAATATGGTTGCTTTTAGTTAATTACAAATCATGAATTCTTCATAAACCAGCATAAACTCTTCACTGAAAAAATCCATTTCCTCCGACAAAAATTGTTTATAATTATTGTAATAAAACGCAATAATTTTGGTTATATGTTTAGTGCGCCATCAACTAATCAAAAGGCAATAATTAATTATCAGCGAAAGCTTTGACCAAGTTAAAAAAAACTTCATTACGCTAATTAAAGATTTAGGCAAAAGCATCTGAGTGAAATAGAAATATGATAAAATTTCTCATGATGATTCATAATTAACCCTGGGGAATTAGAACTCTGAAGCTCATTGAAGTTCGAATTAGAAACATTAACTCATGACCACGTCCCTTTTCTCTTTGATGATTCAAGCTTATAGTTCTATTCTGCAAAACATTAAACCAGTAAATAAATTAAGCGATTAGTTTCTATCCTTCTATGCATGATCTCCTCGCATCGTGGGTGTTACGCTGAACGCCATTTTACCCAATGGCGTCCTTATATGCCAACTTCGGTAAGCTAAAACATAGAAGCTAAGAAAATACATCGTGTTTAAAAAGTGATATCCGAATCACTCCACGATTTTCGAAACTTTTTACTCACAATAGAGTGAAAGAGAAACTTCATCCTAAATGTGGATATATTCCAGATACAGCGTTCTCCATTCCATTATTTTGATATTTTCTTTTCCCTCTGTGACTTACGCCTTTAATACATGACTAAGCTGTGGAGCTTAAAACACGAAAACGAAATTAGATTAACCGTTTGAGGCGTTACTTTGTAAAATTAACCAAAGGAAAACTAAGAAAGAGGTGGGGGTCACGAAAAAAAGCTGCCGCAGTTGAGGCTGAAACCTAACTCCTCTCTGTGGTAAAATCCTGATAACGACAATAAGTTTCTCGCAGAGTAGTATTTCCGTACTTAGATCCTTCTAATTGTCGGGTGATTTTGAAATAGAGCGCATCAGGATCCATTCACGCATGGGTTGGGGATGTAAGAACACAATGCTATATGCAATTACGCTCATTTATCCTAAAATATCAACGTAAAATATCAAAGTATAAGGAAATAGAGTATATAAGGACTATAGAAATATTCCCGACATAATAGCTTCAAATTAGAAATATCGTGAAAGAATGGAATGAAATAAAATATCTATGTCTTACTTTTCGAATGCTTTGCTTAGTCCAGTTCCAAAGTACATCTTTCAACTCCAAACTTTTGGGATCTTTAGAAATAGTACAGCTGCGGTTCTATTTATCCTGAGATTATTTAACTTGAGATACAAATTCGGATGGTGGAAAAAAGATTCCGACAAATGATGGAGAAAAAGCTGGCGGTAGTGTTAGGCTACTGGTAGCGAAAGGCACCAAACAATGGAATTTATTAAAAGAAAGGAAAATATTTAAACGCCACATCCGACGGATGGAAAGCTGTGAGTTTAAGTTCTCTCATCATAGAGTCCAAGGACAGAACAAAGTTCCACTTAAAACCACTGCGACACCCAAGATTCAAATTCAAGATATTAGGATGAGAGGCAAGGGTTCTACTATTAGAAACCGAGCTCTGTTTCTTTTTTAATCCTTTTTTTAAACAAGGGCATAATATTCAATGGGAATGGATTCCAGAATTGAAAAATAAAAATGGGCACCATAAAATTACTTACTTCCAATGGTAAAATAAAGTATCCATTAGGTAACTGCTATGAGACAGCTTTTAAGCACGAACGTTAGGAAACTTTACAGAATAGTTGCGCCAACATAAATCGGTTATTTTATATTTGCGATTACAGCCATACTCTACACAAATTTAAACATTTCAAAGGCTACTCTTTAATCACTAGCAGAAACGGAGATGAATCTATCACAGAAAATATAATGCACCTCACGGTTTGAACGATTTGGAGTACTCCGTTTGAATAGACTCTAGAATTTTCATGTACGGCATGGTATGACCCAAGGTATGCTGCGAAATGAAAACGTCGTCTAAAGACCAGGGAAAAGGTTTCATTCTTTCAAAATCTAATTTTCCAAATTGTAGCTGATTTTTTTCAAAGGTCTAATTAGGGTCGGAAACGAATGAGGCCATTCCATTGTTCCGACAGACCAGAAAATTTCGAAACGAGGGAAGAATTAAAATCGTCGGTCAATGATCCAGTTTTTATACACCACGGCCGCTACCACCACATTCTTACCATCCAGACGTTAGGTGAGGGGAGGAGCACCAAAAGGGTAAAAAACGGGGGAGGGGGCGCTGAAAAATTATATAAAAAGGAAGCAGAAATGGAAAATTTCGTTTCCAGAGAAAGAAAAGCAGTAGCGACGGAGTAATCGGCACAGGGAGAGCTGATTGCGAGGAAGTTCTTTTGTTTCAAGCCGCGAGCAATTAGCGATTCAAATTTGGCTCAAGAGGGCTTGTGCGGGGGAGAGGAGGGTGGAGTGGCAGGGAGATGGGGAGGCCTCCTGTAATTCGCGGGAGGGCAGAGGGAGGGAGGGCAGGAGAGGGACTCATTGCCGCGGCAGACTCCAACAATGGTTCATGTCGAACACAGCCGTCAGCTGGCGAGGCAAAAGGGAGAAGGGATGGCGGCGGGGTGTGGTGGGGTTGGAGAGATGGCACGGCGGAATAGCGTGCGGCGGCTGCCGTTTGAGAGGCGGTCGTGAATCCCAATTATGACTCAGATAACGGGAGGTGCGAGTCACCATTGTGGATGGCAAACTCCCCGCGGAATTCCACCGGCAACTTTATTCCCATCTGATCCGGAAGTGATCCATGGAGATATTTCACGAAAGGCATGAAAGTCGGAAATACTTCCCAATATCTCAACCAGTACAACACAAGCGCAGCAAACGCCGGCAAAAAAGGCAATGAACCAAGAATGCATGAAGAGTTAAAATAACTCTTGCTAATAAGAACGACTGAACAAGGGTACAAATTTATAAACCTCAAGAATCAGATAAAGAATATAAAATACATATTTATTTACACATTAGTACCATAATCAAGAGACAATTGCCAATATTGCTTTATGCTTTCATAAAAAGCTTAAGCGTCAAATAAACATTTGTAGCGAATCCGGAAATTTTCTGGATTTGCCAGCGCCGCGGTGTCGTCATGCGTAACCTCAAACCAAAACGAATACTAAAAAAATAAAAGAATGTATTTTTAAAAATATTAATGCTAAAAAAATCAACCGCTACATTATGATATTTATTTAATATAGATGAGAACATTATAAATAAATTTTCATCGGGATTAGTGTCCTTCAGAGAGTAAAAGAGTACGACAAAATTACACAACAGAAAATAGGACGATAATCATACCTTTTACAAGCATGAAATGAAAGGAAAATACAAGCATATTTTAAAAACTGGACGCGGATCGGTAAACCTTCACGTTTTGTTATTCACATTTCATACATATTCACAATTTGTTATTCAACACACACACATATTCACAATTTGTTATTCAACTTGTAAAAAGCCTAAAGATACATCCTTCATACGACTTGTAGCTTGCCACTCCTTAATACCCGAAAATAGAAAAACTTTTCACATCGATCTCTGAGTAAGGGTCTCATCTTCCTCTAATATCATCTTAAGATTCAAAATACATAAGATACTCTGCACTGTGAGGCTGATGACATGTGGAAGTATTAACTTGAGAAAGTAATCCATTCATATAATCTTCTATATAAGGTCCTCCACTTGCACAGATATCAAATTGAGATGGCAAAACTTTCAACTATGCCTTCGTGTCAGGTGAAGGTAGCAAGTAATAGTCTTAAATATTTAGAGTTTCGTCTTGCATCGTAAATGTAAATCTGTCATTTAGAAATAATGATTAATGCTTCAAGAATAGGTATTCCTTCAGCTTATTGGGAAGTGTTGGGTTATCCTCAGCCTAAATTAACCATCGAATGGACATTTTTTTTCAATTTCCTGCCCATTGCTATCTCGCCACCTGTTCTCACTAATCCCATTCCTTCTGCTCCTTATGTAATCAAGTTGTCCAATTCTCTATTTTCCTCTTCCACGCTTACCCTGCGCTTAATTTTACCGTCTTCAACATGCCCTCACCCCTCAAGACACCCTCCATTCCATTCTTTCTGCCGAATCGGGATTTCCACCACCAACCTCTATTCCTCTCCCTCAGTGTTTGAGAATTGTTCGTTCGCCTACATTAATACACAGCTCACCCTCCCATTCTTCTTCAAGGGTCACATCAAAAATGCCTCCGTATAACGATAATCCTCTCCCGCGAAGACAAAGCTTCCGGCCCTTAAAGCAACAAGCTCCACATCACTTCTCATTCATCTTTGCCTTTATGCCTCTCCTAAAATCCCTCCGCTTACATTCCCTTACATTCTAGGCTGGAGTAATTCTACATCAAATCCCACAATCACTAACTCTATTTTCTGCTTAAATACTTGCTAAAATTTAAAGTTTGAACTTTTTTGATGCCCTTTTACCCCAATATACTGGATCACGTTCCTACTTCTAGAAAACCCTATCAAACTCGTATTAGAGCTTCTCTTCATTCTGTCACACTGCATCTTCAACGCACTCTCTACGATTCACCGAATACAGCCACTCGGCAGACTGGCAAACCAACTTTTTACATTTGAAGATATCGATGTCTTCATCAGCTACCTTCTTGCCTCCATTTTCCCCACCATTACCTTCCCATTCTTAAAATTACCATTTTAACCAATTTTTCTGAACAAGCGTTAAAAGAGCAGCAATACTAGAGGACTCTCGTCTGATTCCCAGACACACAATGGTCCATTTCTATTATCTACCGACTACTCTTGCCTCAGCAGTCAATCTCACGTAATTTCTAATGAGATGTCAATCTCTTTAATCCATATCTACCTCAAGTTACTCCATTAATACCATAAAATTCGTCCAATTGGATAAATAACCGCCTAGATAATCAAAATCTAAATGGAGCAAAAATCTGCTTCTACTTGCATTCGCTTCATCCTTATGGTCAAGCGTTCACCGACCCTCTCCCAACCATTCTGGTCGTCACCAAAGCATTCGTTATCCTTGCTTTGTAGACCGTTATGTATATGAATGTAAAAAAAAATTTAGAGGCGTGCGATATAAAACATATCGTCCATTTAGTTTATTTACCTTGCTATATCTTAGTATAGGAAACTAATTTCTTCACAAAAATCCTCTCAACGTTCATCACCATCTTATATCCTAAGAATAACAACAAAATGAATTACTCTTCAGAAACACTGCATAGCACATTATCCATTTCTATCGTATCATTCCTCATCATTCCTTGCAGTGCTCTTTCAACTTCTCTACCAAGGTTTCCTATGTCATTGATGATTATCCTTCCTTTTCAGAGCTGAATCCTCTAATACGAGCTAAATATAATTTTTTTTACTAACTACTATTCTCTTTGACATGCTCATTCTATATCTCTTGGATTTCTTTTAGGTCCATAATATACTTTCCTGTCATTCTACACATCATTGGAATCACCCTTCCCCTGAAAATGCCCATCAGATGAAGGCATAAAGGTAGCAATAGAAACCTTCTACAAAGAACAGGCGAATATTTTAAGACAAATGTTTTGGAATCTACCGTTACAATGTCCAGAACTTACAATAAATAAACCGTATACATTATTTGCATCGGAATACTGGAGACAGTTAATTTTTTTCATAAAGAATGGAGGATGGTACGTGGGTACCATGAGGAAATTACAGAACCGGCTACATCGTTCGATAGATGGGAGCAAGACATGATACTTATATCTCTACTTATGGTAAATCAATCAACCTATTGCCCTTACTTTTTCAATAGTGTTTTAAAAAGTATTTTAGCAAATGAAGGGAAACACAATGCCAGATGAGTTAAGCAAATAGTTTCATAAACTCATGTTAACTAATTCAGGGAGATTAATGTGCCTGAGAATTGAAATTTAGCCAAGAATATATTAGAATTGTGACAGGTTTATCCACTTTATTCCTGCCCCCCATTAGGAAAAATACTCCCTACATCTAGTAACTACTTATGCAGCATACCTTCACCATCTGAGCGAAGGATTAGAGATTACGTATCGAGAAATGATTTTCCAGGATAATTCATACATCAGGATAGCTTGAGTATTACCCCAAATCCCTACAGTTCACACTTGGACTCTACTTAAAGTAGCCAGTAGATAATAAAAAAGCAAGGTACAATTTAGAATTTAAAAGAAAGAGTCACGATGAATTTTTTACAACCACGACTAGAATGTGGTTCTGCTAGTTGGATATATTGGGCCCACCTATCGCACAAAAACGCTGATCGGACTGATGCCCTGAACGCCGAAGATTCAATTGTTCATAGAGGGATACCCCGAGAAGGCACCCCTGAAGGTTGGCCCTGAGCCATCTCCAGCCTTTTCCTCAATTGGAGAAAGTCCCATACCCTTTGGCAAGGCCATAAGTGATAGATATTTTTATTTCAGATTTCTCTACGTGGCAAAAATGCTTGCCGTTCAGAGAAACTCGGACTGCGACAAAGTGCAGAATTTCATGGAGTTCATCCAATTTCCTGCTTTCTGCTAATATCTCGAGAATGATTTGCCGGGAACCAAGATGGGAGGTACAGTAACAAGGCACTTAGTTACGCTACTCTGCTTCAACGACAACCACAGGAGTGATAACACGCTAAACTGAACGTAAAAAAGCAAGGGGAAATTACTCTGCAATTAGTAAATAAAGTAGCAACGAAAACTAATATACCTAGAAGAATTCTTAAAACATAATTCCACAATCTAGACTGCACCAAGTTAACTTTCTATGGATCTCCCTATTACTAATGAAATTGTCAATAGAAATGTTGCCACAAAAATGATATTCATGTTTTGGTAACAAAATTTATCTAGGCTTAATTTATTGCATCAATGCATGCTTTGATAAATAAACAGAAAAGACCAAAAACTCTGTTTAAAAATATCAGAAACTTTTAAGACTTATTTGAAACCCATCTGCATTCGGCGTCACATTCAAATCATTTCACCCGAGTACAAATTGGTCGAAGTTGTTAGAAATGATATTGAATAATAGATTTAATATTTTTACACACTTCCAAGGCCACAATTGTTCCGAGAAGCCAATCATAGCGGCGTTCCATAATGCAATTTTCTTTATGTTGCTCGCTTATAGCACACGTTTTGCTAACATACAGAGGTAACTGTGTATAAGAAACATCGTCGGCATATGCCCCTTGACAAACCCAATGTAGATTTTTTATGTAGGGAGGATTTCATTACCCAGCTATGCAATCCCGTTTAATGCATTTATCAAAAGAGTGAATGGGACTGGCAAATGAGTAACAAAACCAATTATTTATTAATTGAACATTTAAAATCAATTCTATGATTAAGATTAAGCAAAGCCATATCGATAAGCATATTTTAAATTAAAACCAAGAAGAAATAATGAGATGATAAAATTGTTGCACTGCGCGATGCTTCTAAAATCTTGTAAGTACTCTTGCCTGGAAAACGAAAAAAGAAGGAAGAAGCATCACTCCTGATATAGTTTATTATCAGAGTTGTCAAGTGTGGTCTACAAATACTAATGAATATTGTCCACCATTGGTGAATATTTCTACTTGCCAGCCCAGTGCAGTTACGAACAGAATGGCAATAAATTTTCGGTTGAAGGGGGTAGCTGAATTTCAAAGGCTGTCTTAAGTTTGTTTAAAAGCATGAGAGGAACCCAAAAAATCCTAATACTTAGAGTCATGCAAGACTTTTTTATCTATTGCGAAAATACGTATATTAATGCAGGGCAAGGATGCATTTAGTTTTGTAGAGACATTTAACTACTTATGCTTGATCGACGATGTTTCTAAAACAATCAGATATAAGTTATCATGGTTACTTTTTCTGACAAAATGAGATAGCTTTTTAATAACAGTTGTCAAGGCATTTGGTGCAGGTGAAACGGTACGCTTCAATTACAAAAAAAATCCATCACCGCCCTCGAAAAGGCATGCAATTTCATAGCACCTCTTTCCCGCGGTGTCGGAAATATTTAAAATCCTCACAGATTGTAAACGATACTGAGAAAATATTTTCCAGGTTGGCTCAGAATGGTAACTAATGGCTCTTTGGGAAAATGTTAGCCTCCCAAGTATGCGCATGAATAGTTATTCAAAATATTTTGCTAGGCACAGTATAAAGTTCGAATGCCAACTAAATACACGAATATAAGAGAGATAAGGCGAGTGTATGCGGACACTAATATGTACCTTCCATAAAACTGAACCTTAAAAATTAACGAAATTTTACAAGTAAAGACGTTTCAAGAGAGATTTGTTTTGAAAAAGCTCAGTCTACATTTCTCACGCACACTCGGAAAATTAAGTCCCCTTCCCGCATCTATCCCATGACACTTGATGAAACTTCACTATTATGACTCTTGATGAAAGCTCGTAAAATCCTTGGGGAACAAATTGGTCAGGGTCTATCCCCACTCCTCTTTTGACAGGGCTAGGGAGTGAAAGGCCCAAGAGAAGGAGTCCGAGGCTGAGAAGAAAGCGCCAAGGATTCCGAGCACGTTTTTCACGGAAGATTGAAGGAAACTGAGGGAGGCTCAATGGGCCCAGAGACTAGGCAACGGGATAGGACCGCCGACCCACCCTTCCTTCAACCCCTCCTACAACCCACCCCCTACCCAACCCCCTTCCCCCTGTCCTACGATCCCTTTCCCGTGTGCAAAATGTATGCGTGCGCCCTGGTGCGAGGATCGAGTGAAATGATCCCGGATCTGTCCGTTCCGTTTCCGTATGACTTGTTGGCCACGGTCAAACGACGAGCATGTAACCAGATATGAGCGTTGGTTGAAACTGCTTGCAAATTAGTTTAAAGCGCTAAACCCATCAAAAGCGATAACCTGTATATTAATGCGGTTAATGCGTAAAGTTTTAATGCCGTGACTCAATATGACCAAATCAATTAGCTAAAATCATTTCAAACAATTGATCAATGTCACATTGGTTTGTGAATTTATCCAGAGATGAACCTAATAACCAAAGGACATACTGATTTTTAAACAGATGATATGGGATAAATGCACTTCATAAACGGTGAGGGACGATAAGCTACAACGAACCTACAGTTTTATACTTTTTACAATAGCAGTATCAGCAGCAAAGAACATAACATAAGCAATAAAAATAAAAATGATCTCAGTAGATGGTTACAAATTGCAGTAACAAACGAAATCATTAGTTTATCATTTCAACATTTACTGCTGAGAAAAATAAATAGTACGTGTGCTCCAATGGTAAAAAATAGTATTCAGGCAGAATGCAAGAAGACCTTCCCACTAATATCGCTCCAGAATATAACCCAATTACTCATCGCAATTTCAGGAAACCAAGGTTGAGAGAATTATAAGATCCATAGAGTCTTACAATTGAAGTGAGATGAAGAATAAAAATATCATGTAATCACCTTCAACTTTCATCTAAATATAACTTAGTGAAATAAAGCACGATTAAATTTATCCTAAGAATATTTCCATTAGTTCTCCTATAATTATAATTATTGTTATCAGGCTAACTCTATTGTTAATTCTTATTTTATTGTAATCACAAAAAGTAGAAAGAAAACAAAGAGACTCCACACGCCTAAAGAATCCTCAAAAAGATCAAAAGAAAAACTTAGAAGTAAAATGTAAATATCCTGGTAAAATGAAATAACCGTGCTCAATGGAATACCATCTGATTTCAAATAAATGTGTAACTAGTACTTGTTACCTTAATTTCTCATAATATCCCATGAAATCAGTCATGCGATATGAAATCGTCGAATTAGCGAAATTGTTATCAGAGTTCCATCAGAAAAGATTAGCCACTTTGATTTGATACGTGACTGTTTCGTACCGATTTTTACAGAATAGTGAGGATTTGTAAGATAATGATTGGATTTGGGATAAGTCCCCGACTGTTTGCAGGGAAAAGGCCGAAAGGGAGGCATATAAAGAATACACGTAGGAAAAAGTAAAATCGCGAAGGAAATTGGACAGGATCTTAGTGTGAGAGAGAGAGAGAGAGGCGGAGTGGTCGCGTGTCTATGAAATTTGACATCGAGATAGTGGGATAAACACAAAGTAAGAGGGGATAAGGGAAATATAAAAATAGACCCGTCGGATACGAAACAGGGAAACAAGATATATATTTACGGAAAAGGAGAAATAGTATTTGAATAGCTGGATACAGTCGAGGAATGTTAAGCGACGGAAAAGTATTTTAATCCAAGTGAAATTAATAAAGCCCATGGTAAGAGTTTTTTCTTGAGGTCATTTGAATATACCCTACAGAGAAAATAACGTATCCCTTGAATAATACTCAGTGAGATCTAGAAGAGGGTCAGCGAATAAAACAGTGGAGTATAACCTCCAGGATTAGGGCACCAGAGTGGCAATTAATGGGAATTCACATGTGATATGCGAGAAAAAACAATGCTCAATAGCAATCCCAAATTTTAAAAAAATAGAGGCTTTTTTGAGAAAAATTAATCATTTGAGAGTAAATTATTTTAAATTAGTTCCGCGTTAATATGTATTATTGAAATTCAATAAATTAATAAATTTTATAACTCTAAAATAATCTAATAAAAATGGTGCTCGAAGTCGTATAGCTGGAGAAGCATGACACGACATGTCATAAAGACGTATGCCATTAATAATTAAGATAATAAGTCACAAAATTTACCTTTCTTGCACGTAATAAAAGTTTTACACCGAATTTCTGGATAAAACATGTATTACTATATCAAACTAAAGTTCTTGAGATTTACCTATAGAAGCAAAACTTTTAGATCCAATTTCAAGCCACAATACTCTTTGACCACAACTCTTATTTTCCTGATTTCTCCAATGTCTCATTAAAATCATCCCTTTACTCGCCAAATGAGTACATAGAAAATAGAGGCATGAACAAATGAACGGTAAGGAGGAAAAAAGCTAGAGAAAACCCAGCTGCTATACAAAATAATATCACGCACAAATATCGAGTCATAAAATAAAGATCCAACTGAGTAATAAGGAGGTTCATTACGAATAGAGGAGTGAGGGCAGGAGAATTGTACGGCCTCCAGGCGACTCTAAAATAACGGAGTGAATTACAATTTTACGAAGACATATTCCTCAGCAAGCCGTCACCATTTTTGTCAACCCTCATCTTTCGTTGGCCTGATATCTCCCGACAATTTGAAGAGTTCCAATACTTTAGAGAGTTTCCGCGTATTAAATTGAGTATTAAAAGCGCCATTAAGAAGTTCATGCCGTCTTAATTTGAAACAGAAAAGAATTGAAGCGGAAAAAAACAGGCAGTAGCAAAGGAAAGCCTGGGAAGGATGCGACATAAAGGTGACGTAGTTACACGCGCAAAAAAATTCCCCGGCGTTGATCCATGGCACAGAATAAATCTCAAAAAACTACGAAATCTTGCTTTTGATTAAGTTGCCACGAGCTTTGCCTCGTTCATCAAAACTTTTGTACAGAGTAAAATGAAACTTTTATAGATTCCACTATAAACGTTTTATATGCATTACTGACCAAGATTTCCACTTTCTCTGTCATTAAAGCAATTGTACAGATCTCCGGACGAGTATTAGGCGCCGGAAGGGCGGATAATGGAGGATACCAGGGAGGTGGACGAAGGAGAAAGATTTGGTTGAAAAACGTGAGAGGATATTTTGTGTAAATAGATTAGAAATGCTGATTGTCATTGAAATAAAAAAGTGCTATCCATCATTGCAAATCAGAAGGCTATGAATAAGGCAGCGGATGGAGAAGGAATAATGAGGAAGGACTGCAGGGGTGTTTCGAATTAGGAAGCAACGTCATTGAGAAGTTTCTCGTCGCTTTTGAAGGAGGAGAATACTTTGAGCATTTTCTGTAATGACCTTCTGACATGTAGTGGTGATTTTCACTTTGTAATTTAAATGTCACTCGCCATTTTTAACCTGTTTACGCATGGAATCCTCCCACGCTATATCCGCGAAACTGTATCCATCTGCCTGTTATTCGTCATTTTGCCATCCTTTCTTGCACCTGTAGAAACCCGTCCGGAAATTTGTACGACTGTATTGATAATGACAATTAAAGTCAAAACCTTGGTTGGTAAAGTCAAAAGGAACGTTTATAGCGGACCACATAAAGTTTCCCTTTTGTACTTCATAATAGAATAGCACAACAAAGAGACGCAATAACTTATGGCAGACCCTTCTGTATTGTATGCCTCAGAATGTTGAACAGCAAAGCAAAAATAAATACCGGGAATTGAGCCATAAGAATTTTCTCGGGTAGTGAAAGGATGTACAAGGTAATACAAAATAAAGAATATATCCAAAAAAGAGACAGGATGCTCAGCCTACAGCAGATACGTTAGCAGAGTACAAAAATAGATGGAAAGAGTACGATATGTGCTATGAATGCCTAATGAAAGATATCCAAAGCTGGCTTTGGCAGATGAGTCATTGGGAAGAAGTGTTGGAATACAAAGGATGAGGTGGTAAAGTGAAGCCAGAACTGGTTTAGAGCCTTGAATAGTAAAGGGCAAGAAGAAGAAAAAAGTGAGGCATTTTGTGTCCGATACAATCTTATCCCTTCTACTTTTCTTGTTGACTGCAAGTATTTAATCTTTCCCCGAGGAAATTTGAAGGGAATGAAAATCGTCCCAAAGAACGGCATGGCTATATTTTGAGTACTAGCCTTTAATGGGTTTTCAATATTCACAATAAATTTCTCTTGCGAAAACCTTGGCAAAAGATTTTTCTAAATTTTATGATTTTCTTGGGCGATTTTGGGTTAGAGAGACAGAAAGAGCAAAGGCAGGAGAAGGAAATGCGTTTGTAGAATCTACTAGGAGGAAAATAAAACTAATATTTGATGGTGTAATCATAGCGTTTTCTTATTTATTTGGTCAGGAATGGCACAAAATTTAGATCAACCAAGTATTACATCATTTTGGCTTACTACGAGTATACACAAGTAATTAGAGATAGCAAATTGCATTATTTGTGGGTAAATTGTTTCAATTTTCAACTTCAAGATTACCACGTAAATGAATGGCCCGCTTCCTTGCAGCTCACAATTTTTACTATGGCCTTCCAGCTACTAGTGTATGGTTCGCCAGTATTACAATACAGGCAATACTCTGCATGAAAATGATCTCCATGTCACAGAAATTGAATCCCATAATTTGGTGTTTTGATAGAATGGCCTGTGGATAACAGCGCATTAATGTTTTCTAAGAAACTCTACGAATGAAAATTTTTCGTTTTTCTGTATGACTGGCATCAACTGTGTTCTCCTTTAAGGCAGCACTCTATCACGTAAACAACAAGCCTTGTGGGGTGGCTTGTGGTGACGTAAGATGATGGATGCGACCACCCCAAACAGGGCAGGAGGGAAAGGGGGTGGAATTGATAAATAACTCCGAAGGCCATCAAATAACAATTCCCGGGTGATGGGAACGACAGGGCTAGCGAGAGAACAATGAGGTAAAGGCAGGACAGCATCGATAAAGGAATCGCATGATCGACGATAATGAGCATGATTGATCGATACAACTCCATCATCGGTGCGTCGCATCCCTCACTTACCCCAAAGTGAACGCACCAGCATCACAATGTGCGCTCGGTTCACTCCCGTGCGCCAAGTCTATTTCGCCATGCACGGACGCCGAGGACTGACAGAATCGGGTGGGGTTGGGAATAGACGGGATGCCTCCCAGAATACAGACTGCGGGCACAAAGACTGCTGTAATTAAAGCTCAGCGGGCGAGGCGGCAACAGAGGCTTCGCCGCTGCGCCCTAATCAGCGAACCGTGGGTCCGGCAAATGCGATGATCACCGTGCATTCTCGCCGAGTGCTAATGGTTGCAACTAGGGACGCATGCTTTTCTTTATTTTCACTCATCTACCGAGCTCCCACCAGAGATGCCCACTTCCCATACCGCATGAACCGAGGGCAATTGAGAAGCGGACACCATTATGCAATTTCAAACATTTTTCCTCCACCAGCAGTCGCCAACAAGAATGGTTCGCTGCAGCTACCTTATTGATCCTCCTTTCAGTTAACTACTTGATGCATCCGCAAGTCTTTACTTAGACGTTCCATGAAGTGTGACTAATGTCTTTGTTCTTGCCAGAATTTGAGTCGCTTCTTTGTTTCGGCAAGCCCCTTTGTTCTGTGATAATTCCTTATTTCAATTTTCTTCATATTTTGCCGGTAATTCTCCATCTACAGTCCCCATTGATAATTATTCCCATTTATTTTTCCTCAAAAGGATCATTCATACGTATGTCTGAAAATTTGTCCATTAACTATCTCTCACCAACTTGCTCTCTGCTTGATGGCCATGAAAATCTATTCTTCATGTTAATTTTTTGGTAGTTTTCTACATTTGATTCTGTTTCTTCAAGACAGCATTTTGCTGCTTTTGATCTCCTTCTGTCACTGTAATCGTCTAAGCCTTACTTCCATATACCAGAATGACCCATGATTGCGTCGATAAAGACTCCCAAATGTGTATATTTCCCTGCAAATACACTGTACTCTCAACAATATGCCATGAATATGTACTGCATATCTTTACCTCTTCCATTATCAATGCTATTACTCCATATGACAACATTCTACTTAAGGAGCCAATTCTTGCTGCGCAGCTTTCGAAGTATCTTTTGTTTCCTTGCTTGGATATCAATGTTTTTATTTTATACTTTACCATAGCTTCAGTTATGTTTGGATAATAATACAATAGAGGCTAGAGATAGAAAAAAATTAGCCACAAGGTTACACGCCAAGGATCTGTTGTATTTATTTTGTTGAAGTAAATTAAGAAGCGAATAATAGATAAAAACTTCTAAACGGCTGAGAACTACAACGAGAGTTAACTAGTAGTCTGGAAAGGACTTTTGTATCGTTGACTTTAGTATTAATAAATGGCGACACTGAAAAGAAAACAAGCCAAAGCTAATTTGGTTGGAGTTTGGAGGATTCAATAGAGGTACAGACTGCGGAGAGGGGACAGAAGCACTCAAACGATCACAGCACCTTCCTAAAAATCTTTATACAATAAGCATTTTTTAGAAAGACCTAAAAGGATCCTCATGAGTTCCTAAGTCACATTGAAAATACGGAAAATACAGGAGGAGAGATGATTTTTGGACCAATCTCTCACTTGAATTGAGCCATCACAAGATTGGATTAAGAAATAAATTGCTTTATGACATCAAAATCGAAAGCAAAATTGGATATTAAATACATGAGAATTCAATTTTTTTAAAGAGTTCAGTCAATGGGGTTTTCACTGTTAATTTTTCATAATTTTTGTAGTTGCCGGTATGATAAGATAAGTAAATAGGAAACAGATAGAAACTTGATTGAGTGTAGTATCACATGTTTAGCCCACATACCGAAAATTATTATTACTGTCACCCACTTTTAGCCCTGGTGTCCTTTAGGTAAGTAATCTACTTAAGATATGTCACTCTCGCAAATACTTCCTTCCAATGTTAGCTGTTCAATTGCTTCAACGGTATCTGCACATGCATTAAAGGCATTTTGCCGCGGAACAAGCTCATTAAAACGGAAAACAATCACGTGCACACACCAGGAATTTGAAGTAGCGAATGTAGAATTTAGATATAAGGGGAATTCTATAGAAGTTGTTCCTAGATAGTTAACCTTAAATATCCTTTCTATTACTTGATTTTTGAGGAAAATTCGCGTCATTAAACTCAATAACATCTTAAGAGAACTTTCAAAAGCACATCACGTGGACGGATATTAAAATTAAATACACTGGGACTCACTGAGTGGATCGAACACGAACAAAACCGAATATTCCAATGTAGCACTTTTTCAGAGTATTTTCACGCGTGACTATTTCCACTAATCAGAACCTTAACCCAACGCTTCGTTACGACGCATTTTTATCGCCTTGGTTCATTAGGGTAAGTTTTAACGAACGCAGTCGTTCTACCCTTGAACCAGTTCGATACTAGGGTTGAACTGTTCTCGAGCCCAGCGAACAAACTCAAGACTTGCTCTCAAATCCATCCGACATAAGTATAACAACAGTAATGAATACCTCGATACTGCCTGCTCTCCAGGTTTATGCCCCCTTGTTCCTAATAATAAATCCGCCAAGGCTCTCGGTAACATTATTAAAAAACTGATGACCTTTAATTAAACCTATATCCATTGTTTCAACGGCTCACGAAATTTATCCATGCGTAACATTATTAATTCACGGATCGTCGATGCATAACATATTTACTCGAGCGTCATTTCACACAAGCTAGAAATAATTACACCCAATTCATTATAGACCTAAAATTGAAGACTATAACTGATAAATATTTTGACTGTTCCTTTTTTCGAGATTCATTCCGCGATGTATGTTTTAAGAAAACAACAATATTTCGCTGGTCCTCCTGCCAGCTTCATCAGGTTAACTGAAATGACTTCTTAGTCTCGCTCGTCTTTATGTATATGAGTCTGGACTCCCATTGTTGCCGGAATTTAAATTTGAAAAATTCGTTTTAGACTGCTACTCAACTTGTAACCGCCTTCTTGGTTGAACTTCTCCGGTCTCTTCGCAATTTTTATAGCCTCACTGATTAATCTTGGGCGGAATCCTACGAGCTAATGATAAATATTTTTGCTTCCACAATAGATTTTGGAGGTGATTTATTTACATGTGATATCAAGTAGCTGGTATCTTTCAATAAAAATAAAATAATACATTTAAAATCAGATTAATGTTTAACTAATTCATATAATAATCTATTTACCGATTATAATTTTCAGAGAAACCTCATGAACAATATAATCTCGCGTCGGAATTAACATAAGCATTCCACAACGTGTCAAAAATCTTGGCTTTCAACAATTATAAAGGCTCACGACTATTTAAACAATAATTTAGCAATATTGCCAATATTTTAGCATACTTTTATATAAAAATTTAAACATAGTTATACATTAAGTTAGCAGATGCTAATTAGATTATCATATCACTTGGAAAATTTCTAAAAACAGTTAAATGCTTTAAGACTTCACTACATTTCTAAAGAGATCATTTCAATTATTTTTCCACCAAGCCAATGACTCCCAAATCGACTCCATTACAATGCTTCCGATTACTTGAAAAGGTCCTTGCCTACACTTTTTGCTTCCATTTCTTTTTAATATTGTATTCTTAGTGAAACGATAACAAGTTTTTCTTTCACCTACCCTCCGGCGATTTTCTCCAATACCAGCTCCCAAGAGCATTCAACCTAGACTCTTATCCTTTTCATATGCGCGGCGAAAAGCTCATAAAACGTCGTACTGAACTATTAAAACTGCATTAAGCTCAGTCACTGAATGGATATCATTATGAGTTTTATGGCCAAGTTAATTACGTTTCCTAACATTTGTACTCCGCATTCAATCATATGCCGTAAGAGCAAACTTGTCCAATACACAGCATTTATAATTATTACGTTGTCTCAGCAGCCAACATGTCACTGTCTCAAGGGACGAAATTTTGTCATCTACGATATTAATTGTAATCTACGATATAAATTTTGTAATCTACGATATAAATTTTGTAATCTACTGTATTTGTAATCTACGATAATGGTATAAGATGTAGAACTCAAATAGTGAAATATCTATCCAACTCAGCCTTTTTCTGTTGATTGATGCACCTAAACCATATTTATAAAACACTTTTCCCAGATTATATTTTAGGATTATAAATAACATATTTAAGGCCTTACTCTCAGATATTGTGATTTCACATTTTATCTATGAATGAATGATGATATTTATTCATACATTCAAATTTAATTTAATTTCTCATTTAAAAGTATAATTTCAAACAATTGTTATTTTAAAAATTACAAGCGATTACAGCTTCAGTTAAATAGATTACAGATAAGGGGACCAAAGAGGCCATCTAGAATGTGAGGGATTCCTCCTGATACACCTCGCGGCGATTCTCCGCAAGTTATTTAAGTTCCATAATGCTCCGTCGCGAACTCCATGAGTTATAAATGAAGCTAAGTGAAAGTCGAAAGTTTGGCTCGTATCCTTGATTACAGCCAACCCATCGGGTGGGGGTACGAAGGTTATTAGTCATGCAGTAGACCTCACGCGACGCATAATCTCAAAATTAACTCTCAACGATTCGCTTCCTCTAACACCTCTTATCCGTCCCAAACCTTTCCTGAAAACTCTCTTAAATCTTCTTGTGAGAGTGACAAAACACCAAAAATTAATGAATCGAAGCCACTCAATCGAATCGATGGATAAAAGTCGGTGTTGCCTACTAAAGTCACTTCATTTACAAATTGGGGATCGGGTTGGTGTGGTGGCTAGAGTACTGGCTAACCATACGGGCGGCCAGGGTTCAAATCCCTGCAGTGGTGGTTGTGTTTCAGAGGAAACCCGATCCCTACTTGAGTGTCTTGTGGAGGGCACTTCAAGTACAGTACTCCGTCTATCGGATGAGGTGTTAAACCGTGGTCCCCTTGACGCCATTCGTTAAGAGCAGGCTAATGCCGACGCCGGTTTTCTATCTACCCTTCCTTCCTTACCTATCTCCTATGGCGCAAATGACCTTAGCTGTCGGTCGCCTCCCCAAATATCCAATCCAATCCTTCATTTACAACAATTATAATTAGGCTGTTGTTGGAGTTAATTTGGGGACCAAACCCGTATTAGCAGACTAATATAATGTAACTCGTACGACATGATGTTTTAACTCATTGTAGCCAAACATTTTCATTAAGAATTGGTTTTTCTGTCTTATCATTAGCCAATAGTTACTTGAGGAATAATATTATAAGTTCTATTTATATTATTAATTGTCATTGATAAAGTTGTACCGCATTCGATTCTGCCATTAGGTAAATGAGGTAAGATGATCAATGATACGAATGAAACATCAAGATGCCGGAATATTTTTCCTTTAAACGTAATGGGTCACAAGCAAACTTAAGTACCGCCCTCTGAAGCATGTACATTCACACGTAAAACCACCAAAATTGGCGAAATTTACACGGAGACAATTGCATTAGCAAGTTTTGCCAATAGCAATATTATGACATTCCTGTAAAGTCGTAACTTTGCACATAGCAGTTAGCCCGGCTTCTTTAAGGGCAGGACCTGTGAACCACAGCTTGCGCCCTTCCTTCATGATATCCTAAAATAAGGTGAATCAAAAAAGCAAGTCGACGCGATATTCCTTGATTTTAAGAAGGCATTTGACAAGGTTTCTCACAAAAAACTCATATAAAAATTGCAATAATGAGGAGTTAATAAAAAAAATAGTGAACTGGATAAGGGACTTTCTTAGTGATCGAAAACAAAAAAGTAGTTATTGATGGTTTTAGCTCTGATGTAGTCAAAGTCACGACCAATGTTCCTCAAGAAAGCGTGATTGGCCCCATTTTATTTATTATTTACATAAATGGCCTAAGTTCTCGAGTAAGTTAACATTATTTGCAGACGATACAGGTATTTACCGTGAAAGATGCGAAGACGCGGACTTTAAAACTCTGTCATCGGACCTTAACAACGTTTACTCGTGGTGCCAGGAGTGGGGGTTAGAATTAAATACACCACACTTCACTTCCAGCGAAAGTCATCTTAGAAATGTCATACCTAAGCTGTGGGTGGAGTAGACGTAAAATCTTCAGATATAGTAAAATATCTTGGAATTACCTTAACTTCTGATCATTTGTGGGGAACACACATGCAAAATAAATGCGGCACAGCATTAAGGAAACAAGGTTTTGTTAAGCGTACAATAGGAAGGTCCTTGGGTGAAAGAATCGAAAAATAATATGTTAACTTTGCTCTGGTTAGGCCACATCTCGAATACGCCGCGAGCATTTGGGACCTTGGTTTTAAATATTTAAAAATAATAAAATACAAAGGAAAGCAGCGGGCTTCGTTAGAAACTTCTACAAGCGTACATATAGTGTCTCACACCTTTTAGAGGGATTAAGGTGGGAGCCCCTAGAGACTCGGAGGCTACCCGCTAGGCTTAGGTTGCTTGAGAAATTCAGAAGTGATTACTTTCAGAAAGACAACGAGAATATAATCATGACGCCTCACTACATCTCTAGGTCTGACAGAATCAATAAAATAAGAGAGATACACTGCCGAACAGACAGGTACAAAAACTCGTTCTTTCCGCGCACAATAAGCGACCACAATAAAAACTGAGCTCGACTAAATACACTCCCATAATACATGTCACTATTTCACCTTCCAAAAACATACATATTTACACGGCTGGTTACCTACCGCCCCCTGCCACACGCCCATGCGGCGGCTCGCAGGGTATTGTGTACATGTACATGTAGAGATAGGGGCTGCATTCAAGAGTGCTTATACTCAATCATACACTGAATGGTTGTGCACGAAGACTGGTCTCACGCCAGGGATAACCACAGACGACACACACATCTTATGGTGAGTCCTTCAAGGGTATTCAGGGGCCACGCTAAGAACCTCGCCAGATACCTCGAGCTATATGGGACGATTTCTACGTACGTAGAATTAAAAGGTTTACTATTCCAATCAACCAAGTGTCCTTGACAGCCTCCATTAATCGAGTCTACAAATAATGAATGAAATTACTGCTTCAGTATAGGATGCCCGGATGGAGAAGAAACTAAGATGAATATAATATGACAACACACCACAACAATAAAGGTCAGTATTGGACTGTATTCGAGAACTACATCGTTACTGGTCCATCACTTGTTAACTTGTATATGAACAATACATATTATCAAGAAACTTTTTAAGGAAAAAAATTTTAACGTTCATTAAATGCTCGACAATTTATTAAAAAAATGATATTTTTCAGTAAATACCCGGTTCTGCGGGCAAATAAAAATAAAACTTTGTTAACTTGAGTGAAATTATTAAATTTACGATTTGTGCAATCATAAATCATTTGATTATCATCAATAATATTTTGTTGATACGTTACATTTGGGACGTAATAGCTGTGGTCTTAAGTTTTGACATGGACAGAGTCCATTTTTGCATTCACTGGCGCTGCGGTAGACATTTCTTGTATGCATACTTTAAAATGTATAGATTTATCGTATTATCTATTTAATAAGTTATAAGGAATCATAAAATTTATATTGATACTATGTTATATGAATACTTATA
The DNA here is from genome assembly GCA_963169105.1 of Ceriagrion tenellum. Classification (NCBI taxonomy): domain Eukaryota; kingdom Metazoa; phylum Arthropoda; class Insecta; order Odonata; family Coenagrionidae; genus Ceriagrion; species Ceriagrion tenellum. The sequence continues at coordinate 6,501,584 of OY720637.1, forward strand.
TGGTAACAGGAGTAATATTTATCTATATGCAGAATTTTTTATATTAATATGCATGTAAATGTTTATTTATTCCAGAACTTTCCAAGTTATAAAGATCTCAAACTTCCACGCCCAAACACCACGTTAATTATTACAATAAATTTGCATTTTATACGTCCTATAATTTATTGCTATTTACGTTATCAATTTCAAATCTTCATTCTTTCCGACATCTGTTTCCAGTTTCATCAGTGGATTAGGGGGTGATCAAATATACTGCCCTAAGGTTTCATTTTTAGTTGCACGAAGAACCGAGAGTTGCCTGAAAAATATAATATTTTGCTTTTAAAGCACTAGTTTGAACAGACAAACCTTCTTCCTTAAAAATATATTTTTTTTAAATACATCGTTTATAACTTTTTAGTTTTCAATTACTTGTGATGATATACAAACTTTATAAAGGGACATATGTGATTTTTGTAATCAATCCAACCCCAATGCTTGTAAACTATTTATTAGTTTTCGGGAGAGTTTGCTATGCTGAGCCTTGTACTGAGCTAATCTGGAAACGGATCACTCTGTGAACGAGAGAAACAGTTGAGGAGAACGAATCCTCGATTACTCGATAGGGGCGCCGTAAATGACAGCTCATCCTTCGAATATGCATGCATAGTTGATTAATTATTGTCAGTATTAATTGATTAATGCATTATCGCCAGGATTGGGTGAATATATGCAGTTTCAGAGCACCTAATAAATCGAGAAGTGAGCTGAATTTTTATTAACAGATTTGACGCATACAGAGCTTTTTCTCAAGAAAAACTTTTAGTAAAGGCGTAATTAGTAAGGCATTATCATTTTTTAAACCAATTATTGTATTGCAAACAAAATTAGGTCCATGGGCAATATATTAGAGCCCTAGCTCAAGAAATTTGGCTAAACTTTGGTTACCAGATTTGACGCAGACAAACACCTCATTCACAAGAAAACCTTTTTGTATAGACGTAATTAGTAAGTTAACGTCATTAAATTGATTACGGTATCGTTATTTCATGAATTAGATCTATGGACAAAATAATAGATCTCTACGTCATCAGGTAATATGTCAAATATCAGGTCTTCCTCAGAAAGGACAGGTATGCAGTGAGGAACGAGGATAACGAAAAGGAAAACTGGAGAAATAACTACACCCCATCTCATAAACCATGATTCATCTCAGAAATTGTTCTAAAGATAGAGTAGAATACAGGAAAAGGTTGGATAAAAAGATGTCAGTGTTGAACGAAACAGGTTAGAGGCAGTGGTGTTGACAATAAAAGAGGACACTAAAAGTATCAAAGGTAGAACGTGGGAGGAGGATGGAACTAATAGAGAGGTTCTGGGAGGAGAACATAACCATAACAAACCACGACGTTCTTCAGATATCTCACGGATAATGGAAAACTAACTCAAGGTGCTCAAACAAGAGGTTCTACTGACGCCGCAACCGAAAAAATAGAAGACTAAGAATACCTAGACAAGACCTAGATGCTAGCCATTAAACGGTATGCTTGAAGTAGCAGAAGTAGCCATGGTCCTTAAGCATTGGCAGATTGGACGCATTTTCAATTTTCTCTCAGGAAGTGCTAAACCCTACGACCCAGATACATTGGGATTTACTTTGCCTCTGCCGCATGGATATCCGATGATTTTTGGAAATAAAAAAACCACAGAAATTTATCACTGCGTCTGGAGAACCTTAGCCTTATTTAGAGAACCAAATACTATTACCCTAAACCGGGGCTCCGCTATTACAGTTTTATATTTGAGTAAATTGTCTATAGAGAATATATAAATATAAAAAATAATATATTTTACAAATTCATCACTCATCTTTGAATTATCAACGAGTCTAATAACTAAACGTTGTTTGAACTGATAATATTGCAATACATAATTGTAACAAAGTTGCTTCTGCTTGAAGAACAACTATATGACGGTCAGCTTTCACATATTACTGTTCATACTTTGATTTTTATCACAAAGTAGACCACTATATGGTTACTTAAGAAATCGGAAGGGCAAGAGAAAATGAATATTCGATAAGTTTGTCAGAATTTTCATTTTGTTTCCTACTTTGCTTGGGAAAGCAATCCTCACTATTTCTTTGTCTTCTTAAGTTCTATTTTTTTATCCTGGTGTCAAATTTTGTCATCCTTGTTACGCCATCTGCTGTATTAACCTGATCGCACCATCATATTTACTGCATTACATTGCTTACCAACTTTTGTGACCATTTTTGGATTATACTTACCCTAAAAACTGCAAAAACATAGACGCTTCTTCTTTTATTTTTATCCGTAGGCACAAGAATGGCATCGGTTTCTGAATCTGAGCCAGTTGAATACCAACTCATTTCTGATACTTCATGCAAGACCTAAGTCACTTTTAGGCAAAGAATCAGGTTTTCGAATCCTCAAACAAGAGTTCTATTGGCTAGATTTTTTCAATCCAGTTAGATTGTTTGTGCAATTACAGTATGAAAGCGATACTATCTTCCTCTGATTTATGCTAGACATTCTGACCCTTAATTACAAATTAGGATTACACAAATTCAAGGGGAGACTTGAAGGTGACACGTACTGTCACAATGTTGAACTATACTTTTAAACTCACCTTTATTCAGTTAAAAAAATAAAACCATATGATTTCGTACATAAAGCCGGCCGGTCCCGGTGGCGAGGGGGCAAAGTCCTCGCATGCAACCCTGAGGGTTGCGGGTTCTAATCCCGCCTTGGTGGAATCATCATCACTCAGGGCATTAGTGTTTGTGTTCGTCTGTTGTTACAGTTATTCTCGCGATATAAATTGGCCCAAGATGCTGTATTCGGAGTATTTATGATAAAATAAAAAAATATAAATTAACACTCCTTAAATTGCACTGCGATAACTGTTTCATTTGGATTGAAAGAAGGTCAATTGGAACTTCGAAGTTACTCTATATTTCATTCACCAATACAAAGTTCAGACACTCTCCTAAAAATCTTTCGGCGTGCGTAGCTAAAATTACTCAATAGAGCTGTTCACACCAGAAAGCATTTTCTTCCACGAGTCATCAAAAAATAGCAGAAGCTTCTGGGAAAACACTGCCCAAATATTTCTACCTCAACCACTTTGGAAATCCCGGAAAATCTAGCATACTCTTGTGGAACATATGTATCACAATGCTGTACTCAGAGTCACCCCCAGGTTTCCGCGTCAGAGTCAGAGCAGTCCCAGGTTTATGGTGAGTAAATTTAGAATTTCAAAATGTAGAATTGTACGCATAGAGTACTTAGCAAAAGAGTATTAAGTGCCTCAACTTTGACCTCATAGATTTGCTGCACGTTGAATAAAAACAAGCATGCGGCTGTCTGTACATTTACTAGTTGGATAGTTTCATGTGCAGAAACTGTCGAGTCGTGATCATACGTTTAGTAGCAAGAGCCACAGACCGCCTTTCTCCACGCAGGAAGGGATATTGTGCACCACCTGAAGCAGTGAGAATACATTGAGAGATGAACGCAGGGAGGATCAAGCACTTGGCTGCACGCATCGAATCATCATCATATCCGGTCAGCAAATAGGTCCTGTGTTTGACAACTGTTTCCATCGACACACGTTTCAGGCTTATTCCTTTTTTTATTTTTCCGCTACTCTCCAAATGTCATAAACTTAGGTAAAATTCCTTTTCCCCGTTCAATAAAGCCTCAAATGTTCCTTCCATGGCTGCTGTTAATATCATTTTCCCTCTAGCTCCGCAGCCGATTTAGTTTTCTGTTTGTTATTGGTAGCAGCAGTATTTATTCGTGCGATGGCATCCGCGGCTTGGTTACTTTGACGATCTAGGTCTTCACAGGTCAGTGAAGTGACCTGAAGATGCTGACCGCAACGTGTATATAAACCCGGAAGGCCAACATATTCATAGTATATTCATCTAACGTCGTTCGACAATTAAAATCGTCTCCTACATATAGACTGTCACTTGCAGACGCAGGAAACAGCTCTTGTGCAAATAGGAGGATCGCCTCTAAAAGTTAAATTCCAACCTAAAGATAATTAACTTCGGTGACTACCTTTGAACTAGTGTCTCCAGCATGCAAGGCCATTTCTCTTTCCTCTTTAGGACTCATTTGAACATAGTTTTCAGTTTTATACCATGAGAAACCCTTTTTCGTTCCTCCTCTGTCTTTACTCTGTTAATTCATAATATTTTGACCGCCTCCAATAACCCCAATTCCATCCCACACTGTATTTCCGATATCCACGTTTTACAGTCGAAACGTGTAAAAATACACATATGGCGCACCTTAATCTCTTTAAGGTAAGAAATATCGCTGGAAAGAAACGCCGCGTGACGAAGGGCTTAACAGGCCTCGTGCTCACTGACAAAATACAGCCTAACAGACCCCTCAAACGATATACGAGAGGAAAAAAAGGAGCGATCGAGAGGAGAGAAAAGGTAAAGGTCCGCATTCACGCACGTCTGACCTCTGCCACGCACGTACGAACAGAAGTGACAGTTCCCGTGGCTTAATAGCCGAGAGCAGGAAGAGAATTTCAATTTCCGACGCGTGCGGTGGCTCCCCCACGGTCCCTGCGGCTGATGCGAAAAGCGGCACAGGCACTCCCCGTCCCAACACCACAAGGGAGAGGCTGATTGGCAGTGCGCGTGATGGAACGCGGGTGAAACTGATGTATTGGGCTATTGAGTGTACAATTCACGTACTGCTACCGCGCCCGTGGAACCGTTCCGAATTTTCCGAGGGGTGAGATGGCGGGAAAGGGAGAGGCACCCGAGGAAAAAAAATGATCTCTTTCTGACTCATCCGCAGACTTTTTTGATTTCCCCACGGGGTCTGCCTCCGGCGATCCACTATCGATATTTATTGACTTTTTATTATATTTCAGTGGCACAGGAGATTAGGCCGCAAATATATGACGAGTCAATGACGTAAATATGGCGCTTTTTCGGGTCGTAAAGACTCAGACGGGTTGGAGCATGTGTTTTTGAACGAATTGATTCAGGTTTCAAATCATGAATCAACATAACGTGACATAATGGTTCTTAAACTTGTGTATTCCAATTATGGTGGTTTTAGGTAACAAACCATTCCAGCAAGAATAAAAAAAAAACTTTCAAAAAACTATCATGTAAAATGACTAACTTCCGAATAAAAGAAACCCAGGTATGCAGTGGAGTTTAGAAAATACTTTCTTTTTCAGAAGATCATCAAAATAATATAATTACTCAAATACAGCCATTAATTAGGCTGGAGGGGCTTGACTGAATAGAATATGTCGTAACTGCTAGGTTTGGGTGCCCTAAACATGCTTCCAAGGACATTACACATCATTCTTCAATTTGTCACATCACAGACAGAAAAATATTAACATTAATATGAATTATCCGACAGAGAAATTAATTGGCCCTTGATCACCGAAAAAAACACAAATGGAGCCGAGTATTACATTTTCTTCATTAAGGTAAATAAAATAGGCACATATTCCTCCAGAGTTAGACCTGTAAATCACCTGGTTTAACATAACATATTGATTTGAATAAACGGTGATGTAAGAATAACTCCGGTACTCTGCCGCAAAATATACGAAACACATACCAGACGCCCACTATTACGATCGTATGTGATGACCGCCAATAACCATCCATTTCCAGTACAACTAAAAACAAAAGAGGAAACATTTTTGCTCATCGGCGAATCATTTTTTTTATCCCTCCGACATTCTGTGACCAAGCAACGATTTCCGGACTATGAAAAAGTAAACATCCTTTTCGATGCAGATTCATCGGTTTTTTCGAGAAACCTCTACCTTCCATCCATATCCCATCACCTATAAATATTCCTTATTCCAATTCCTATGTTTCTTCCTGGAATAAGCCAAATTTATTTCCTTTGCATCTTCTCATGTCCCAAGACGTCTTTTCCACCGCAGCGATTCCCTCTTAACGGCGGCGATGTATCTCGATCTGTACGCAGCAACGTGGCCATCTCAGACGGCCGTCTTATCCTCGCCGTAAATTCCCAGAGGCCTTTCTTTCCAGCAGATATTCTGACTCTCAATTTCACTGATACCATGCACGCATCGAAGTAGAACGTTCATCTGTGTGGGAATGTGAGGGAACCAACCTCACCAACCAGTCACGACGTACCGAAGCAGAGGAGGTCTTGTACAGCAAGATTAAATTTAAAGTTTAAAATTTGCACTTGGAAATCAAAATGGCGTTTAGCATAAGTGTTAAGAGATTGTTTTGACGTCACCACGACAAATATGTTAGCAAAAATGAATATATATCAAGTGGTTTTAGTGTGACGAAGAGATTATTACCTCATGACAACCAATGTTAGTGAAAAAGGTATGCAAAAATGTTGTAACCAGGAGTACTAAAAGGGGATGATAAACTGTTAATAAATAGGCATTTTCAGTAAACGTGACTATGTGTATAATATGATATGTTAATTAAAAAGCAAAATTTTTTAAAAATAACTGCTAAGTTGTGGCTAGAGCTTGAAATGCCTTCTTTCTATATGAGTTAGTTATCTGTAGGTTGAAAACAATTTTCAACCAACCGATAACTAACTCATACACAGTAAATAAATCATCGAAGCCTCATACCGATACAACCCAAAGTTACTGAATATATATACGGCCAATGAAATTTTAATCACTTAAATACAGCGCAACTACCAACTGGACTGAGTGAGATAAAAATAAAACCCAAGTATCATCGTAGCGATCGGACGTGAAATTATCTCAACATATTTTCCATTGCATTAAAGAATGCATCGCTAATATCGTTTCGCGCCTTAAACTTTCCTCGTCAGGTAGAAAAAATTCGCACAAGATTACATGATTCAAAGATTTTTTCATTCCACTGATTTCCCGCTGCCGCATGAAAACATGAGCGTCAGTTCCAACTCGTTGACCGAGCACGGTCGACTTATTTTGAGGGGTCTTGCAGGCGTTCACCTTCCCTTCCACTTTCCCCAGCCAAGACGCGTCCCTCGGCCACCCGGTAACAGCGGGGAAGACGTAAATCCTCGAGATTCGGCCATCTGTTTGTCGTTTATGCCGCAATCCTTCTTCCCCTCCGCTGCCCCACCTCCCCATTAGGTCCCCCCAAAGGCACCTTTTGCCCTCCCCCCCCCTCACTTCCTCATGGCCTCAAATCCTCAAGCCAACAAAATCCTAACGTAACGTCTTCTTTCGCCCTTCTTTCTCTGATACCTTCAACGTGCACGTACTCGCTTATGTATAACCATGTGCACACCGATGGATTTACGCATTTATCTGTTTACACCTCACTTTCGCCCCTCGACCTACAAAGGATACATTTTCTCGAGCTGACCACACGTCAATTCATCCTCCTGCCCTAGGGGGCCATTGAGAGGAGGCCTGCGGTCATCTAGAGAGCGAAGCCCAAGAACCGAGAGGCACACTATAAGACGTTTTCATTTGCAAAAAATCGCCTTATTTGGCTGGATATGGGGGTGCCATAAACACTCAAGATATACATCGAGACAAATAAAAATGTCTTTCGACTAAAATAAAATATTGTTTTACGAGGGCTATGGCTACATTATGGCCGGAACTCTTACACAAACAAGCGAAAGGATTTTCAAAATATATAACCGAATACATTGCTTTCTAGTGAATGCGTGAATTTTATTTAGATGAAAGAAAACACTGTAAACAGTAAATAACTATTGATCACAGGCCATTGTATTTATCGCTCCTAATACTCTTTTGAATTCTAATGAGGTTTAAATTGATAGAATGAAGAAGGAAATGAGGTGTCTTGAAATAAAAATAATGGAAAAACTTTTGACACTGCAGGGAAAACCAGACTATACGGAAGAGTGTGAAGATGTGAAAAAATTATGGTACAGACCTTGAGCGGGCAAATTCCATTATTGGGTAGACGATGCAAGAGTGATATGGAGGTCCAATTGATGAATTAAATCGGCGTTACGAAGTATGCAAATCAGTAGAAAATATCTTTTTAAAAATAGTAGCTGAGAAATCGTCACTAACAATGTTACAGACAAAACATTTCATTTACTTCTTCTATACCCATTGTGGGATTTCAATCAAAACCTATTCCACAGAAAAACTATACATAAAATGAGGGATTGAATCAATAAATCATCTTTGGGTTACCAAGAAATTTTGTGATAACTTGTCAAACAATCCAGAGTACCACAGCCCAGATCGTATGTCAGTAAAAATATAAAAAAATATCTTCTTATTGAACAACTAATGAAAATTCACTGGAGGAAATTATCCACTAGTTTAATTGAAATGCTTACATATTATTACCATGTTCACCATCTCCCAGTTTCAGTAATAACATCCAGTTTTCAAGTTCCTAGTTTACCTTGACATTTCATTTGGATGTAGTACATTGCATCTGATCGCTAGGATAAATACAAGTATCACATAAATCAAAAAAAAATGAAATGTTACCACAAGAAATGGGAAGATCAAATATATTTTCATCGTTTTTCGAGGTAAAATATTCGAAAAGTGACATTGAAGCGATTTTGCAAATCCATTGAAACAATCTCCATCACCGAGGTTTCAACTGCAATGTCACTGCATTAATGTGCATAAAACGTTTACTCCTACGATCGGTCTTTAAGAGTTACCTCTTGCCGATAATATCATAAGGAACATGGATAAACGGATATCCAGTTTACAATATAATGAACAGCGTTAAGCTGGTGCGAAAGAATCCAAATGCAGTGAAAAGGTTACGAAATCAACGCGTTAAAAAATATAAAGCGTTTAACGCTATGAATTTAAGGGGTTTGGTACATACGATATGAAATGCTATCTTTTAGACTTTCTAAGGGGATAAATAAAAATTTATTAAGAATTTGCAGAAACAAATATTGACAAGGCTCCATATTTGGCTCCGCACATTCCATCATCCCAATTTCGCTCGCGGGTCGAATTTTCCTCCGATGACGTGATAGGGAGGCAAGATGAACCACCAGAAGGAGAATCTTGTATCCGAACACCAAGAAATCTATCTGGATTCAATTCAGAAAAGGGTGTCGTAAAACTCGTTTTCCGGACCCCTTCCCCTTCTACTGAATCACCCTACGCAAAAAAACTCCATCTCGCGCGTCGTTTATTTGCTCTCAAAATTCCTTCACCTGCACGACCTGTGCGCGGTGGCGTCTCCCGATGACGGAGGCGGCGAGGCTAACCATCCCAAAAGGCAATCCTGCATTTTACATGCGTTCGCTCCCAACCCATTCCCCCTCATCGCCCACAAGACCCTCCCCGGCCATCCATCTCCCAAAAAAAACCCTTCTCCTCCTTTCAACTACACGCGCACTCCCCTCGACCCTATCTCTCCCTCCCCCCAGCGTCCCAGCATGACCCATGTCTTATCTCCAATTAACGTGCATAACTCCACTGGTTTTAAACTCCCGAAACGCGGGCAAAGTGCCCCGATCCCCTGAACCACCATGCATCACCAATTAAATATGGATAGAGCTTTCTTGCTCCTTTAAATGCGTCTCCCCTTCGTCCTTTTTAAACTTCTCGAATTCCTCTCCTCAGTGCACGTCAGCTCTCCGCCCGGGCCTCCAAGGATCCATTACTTCTATGAGGTTTACTCTCCAGCCGCGGTTAACCCTCCACTCAGTGCACGACGTCTCCTCCTTCATATCCTCAGCTGAATATCCTTTCCCTTGAAAGTCGCTCCTCATCTAAACCCAAATGTTTCAACGTCCCGCCTCTACCGCTTTAATTAAGAGACGAAAGTGCACTCCTTTGGACTAAAAGGATTTCTTCTTTTATTGTACATAGGCCGACGCACTTACTACTTTCCTCGAACAGAGCGAAATGAAAGATGAGAGATGTCAGATGAGAGATAGCAGATTGTACGCCTCTTCCACCAGCCGAGTGAATAAAGATTATTTTCATTCTTTAAGCTGCAAAACGTGGTGAGTATTTGTAACCCAATTCAACGACTTAGCAGCACAACAATATAATAAAAGTTAAATAATATGGTTGTTAAAAGAACAGAAGATTTAGTTGCAATCATTTAATCTGAAAACACATATGATTCTTAATCTATCTCTCTGGTTACTAAGACAAGTTTTACTTATTTTGGTTCTACTGCACAACTGCTAGTCACATCCGGCTGATTCATCGCATCTCTAGATTTATTTCAATACAAACAGAATATTTACGATTTTAAGAAAGTATGAGTAAGATTAACTTACCGACATCTCCCCAACTTATGATATCGGCCATCCCATGATTAGAAATTACATCTCTATCTCGATTAAAACGATGCTGTGTGGAACAGTATTCGCTATCATATTGCAGCCCATAGTCTGAAAATAAGGAGAAATTTTACACAACTAACACTGAAAAAACTGCATCGATTATTTCTAATTCTTTGTCAATTGCAGAGAAATAGTAAAATACCATTAATATAAATGTATCACCAAACATGATGAGAAGATATTCAGCTGCAACTTACAAGATGATAAGAGACTTACCCTCATTTCCCTAGACTCACTACTCACATAAGGTAACGTCAATTAAAGTTATGTGTAGAAATTACGAAAAATTCACAACATGGGGTATACTATTCACCTAAGGACTCCATATAGCTAGCTGTGAGTACCTTAAACACCACCAGAGATCACAGGCTGATGCGTAGCAAAATGTTAACTTCGAATTATTTGGGATTCCATGGACCACGGAGCACGCAAGATCTGACGAGTGTAAACCGTTCTCCATTAAATTATTCTAAACATACACTAAAGAATAGAAAATTTTGAATAAATATGCGGATTCTAAAAGGACTGAAACAAAACCCGTGCGTCTATGATTCTAAAATCTAATCAATTTTTAAACGTCGAACCCAATATGCAAATCAATTCTATCTATCTACACTTTCCAATGCAATCGCTAACTTTTCTTGACTGTACTCATGTATTTCTGATGACGTAGTTCTACCTATCCCAAGAATTCAATCTAACGCATCAGTTTCAATCTTTCTCATCAGAAATTTGGCATCCGAAATTTCTTGAGAGGCATTCCATTGGCTACAAGCTGACTTAATTTTCATGATGATTTACGCGATTATGAAGCATGTCGTACTACCTTTACTGTTTTTTTTCAAAAAATCATTAATCATCACTAAGTAAAGCCACGATGGAGAGGGCATAATTCTGGAAATAAATAAAGTGATCTTGCGACCACGCTGAGCACTGCGATCCAAAGACCAATGGCAATTTAATGTCTCAAAAGAGTAAAAAGCAAAAAAAGAAAAAGTTAATGAATCTCTGCATCGGTCATTTGACGACTTTGCAATCATTGAAACACAGAAACCAGCTCCAAGCACTTTAAGAACAGAGAAAGTACCATTTAGAGTAACTGATCACGTTCTGATGATAGTTAAGTCAACCCACCTCTGAGGAAGCAATACAATTCCAGTTGCTTTGTTAGCTTCTTAAATTATTTGAAAGGAAGAGATTATCTGAGAAAGATCATTAATAATGGAGAAAAAATAATAGGAAACATTATTCTCAATGATGACACAGACATGAGCGTCTGCAATAAACCATTGTCCCACAAAAACCTGGCCACTCATTTTAAAGTCATTGGATTGAGTTTTATCATTGAAATAGTTTCCATGGTACCTATTAGGCTCTATTTATCGCCGTTTATCTTCCAAATGTAGATTAGGGATGAAATTTAACGAATTCATACGCAGGTATATGTTTGTCATGGAAGCTGACGATGAGCAGGTCAAGTGAGATAATCTTTTATTGCCAACTCTATCCTTTAGAAAATCCATAAGTTTTAGCGCATAAATCAATTCGAGAGAATTGTGTGATTATCAGATGGACATAACAAGACATGAGGAATGGGAAAGCTTATATTACGATTTTTGTAACTGGGATAAAAATACAAAGCAGGGAAGTCCTTAATTTGAAGTTCAAAGTTGCGATCAAATAGTTTCGGAGATTTGGATGCAATAAAGGAGAAATTTCGTCATAAAATTAAAAAATTCAACCAAGGGGTAAAATGGCTACTATCGCCCTGAGTAAAAAAAGGGATCTTCCATGAACCGGCATTCTATGCATATGTGAAAGTTATCCATAAGGAAGTAAAATATTGAAGATGGCAGGAGATTTTGTCAGCAAAAAAATAATATCCTAAGGATCGATAAAAAAAGACAAAGCACGATAAGAGTGTAGTAGTAAAAATAGAAGATAATGCTCACTGGTATTTGAATAATAGTTTATCCATCCTCTCTCTTCAACTTCGACGGGACTGAACGGAAAGATGAGCGAATTTTAGGTAAATATAAAAACCCATTTCAGAGCTTGGCATGAATTCACAAAATGAATCGTGGTGAGGTATTTTTATTTCGTATTTAATGTTTACTAATTAGAATTTTGTGGGATACTTGATTTTTATCCGCTGTATTGGATGTAAGGGTTCAACCGTGGCTGTCAACCAAAAAGTTCAGCTATAAGCTAAGATGAAGCAGCAAGAAAAGCATAGGATGGTGTTATAAACGTAAATTACACCAAATAATGTAGTGACAGAGTGTGTCAAATGATAACGTAATTTGCCCCTTTTTTATGCCTCGACTGATTTCATTATGTCTCGCAGTAATTCAATCCGTGAAACGGTATTTCCACGCCGACTATAAATTACGATACGAAACATGCGTAGCGTTCCTCAACAACTTTTACATCAAATAAAATAGCCTCAAATGCAAAGCAGAACTTAAATTGCTCACGAATTTGGTAATATTAATCATTATATTTGAAATTAACTCTCAGACGTATCAAAAGCCGCGGCTTTAATTTCTAGACTCCCAACACGTTAGGTAAACAATGTGGAAGAACATTTAAGAAGTGATACTACCAGCAGATTTACTTCGCGAAACAAGGTTATAGTTAATTAATAATTTTAAATGCATAGAACAAATTCCAACGGTACATCTCAAAAATTATTGTTACAAATAATTCACGTTACCAACCGATCATAAACAGAAGACTGCTGAAGTTGTAAGCTTGTTACTATGACGTGATTCGTTAGCATTTGCAATCAAATTCATTTCGTCAATCCTGAGCATTATTCTCTGAAATATACATTACCCATCAATTAATATACATCTTTCATTTATTCATCTTCATTCGAGTTAAGACAAAAACCCTTAGAAGTGTGTGTGTATTGCTTTTTATCCAGAGCTCTTCTAAGGTGACCAGACCTACGTGTTTGGCCAGATTGTACTTCAACCGGGATTTTTAAAAAAATCCGGTCTATAGGTAAATTTTGCTCTCATATTTGCATCAATCTGCCGTCTTAAAATTCAAATGATTGGCTTTATCGTAACGCTGTTGATTTACAGTGTAGTTTTTAATTTCTTTTTCCAGCTAAATATTTAGTTCAAAAATAATATTTAACTTCTAATTTTTCAAGTTATTCGGATGTCCTATTCCGATTTTACATTCATTTTGGCATAATTGTTATTCAATTTTTCAATCGATGTTAACTCCTTTTGTTAACTAAATTCATTATTTCGCTGTTTTTCGGAAGAGAATACAGCTGCATGCATTTCATGATCTTATTTAGTCTAACATTAAGTCGACATAAAATGGCTACATTTAATACCAGCTTAATGGGTTACTCTTAAACCAAAAGATAGCTAATTTATCGAGTGGATAAAATGATCTTCAGTACTTTCCGTCCAGAGTTTAACGAAAAATTTATGAGGCCATAAATCATGATTACGGTAACAAAAAAAGAGAAAATATTCCCCTTATCCTCCAAGTATTAATGTGATCATGTATATTTCAAATTCAAATGCTGAAGGAACCAAGACCAATCAATTTAATACTCACGATTGACTAGGTAACGGGAATAATTAACCATGGCAACACGAATTGTGTGCACCCTTAAAAAACAAGGACACTTGAAAAATAATTATGATGCCAAACCTCCACGATTCTTTCCGGCATTGAGAATCCCTTTATCATTCCATTTCTAAAAGGCCACTTTCCCAGAGTTGAAATGTTTCCAGGCACTGCGTTAATAATTCCAACGTCCCCTGATGCGGATCCATATTCTTCCGAAGATTTCAACATCAACCTCTTAATCCTCCTCCTCTTCCTACTGAGGGCTTCAGGAAAGAGTTCAATTTCCTCGTCTTATGTAACTACACATATATAATCTCGCATTCCAATATATTTTTCTCTTCTAAAACCTTTCCATACGTCCAACTTGGATCTTTATTTCCTCCTCCGCCTCCCAAATTCCCTCCCCCGGCCCTTCCCCCAACTCCCTTCGCCTGAAATAATTCTCCCACCCCTTTCTCCTCCGGCCACAACCAACCCCAGCCTTCCCCACCTCCTCTATCGAGATATCAAATTCTTCGCTGCAAAATCCCCATCTCTACTTCAGTGACATCCAAACCACCTCTTAACCACCGAACCGTCCCACATCCCTCCCTCTTCCTCATCTTTCTTCCACTTGGATCTCATTCCTTCCATTCCCAACCAACCCTCCCCCATTCCACTCCACTCTCCTCACACCGATAAGCAAAGCAAAACCACGGGGACCATCTGCGGCCCCCCGCTACTCTTTTTTTCGGAGAGACCTCAAATCACGAAGGAAAATTTGGAAGTTTTGGAATTCTGATGGGACGTCGGAGGGTAAAACGATCGGGGAAGACATTTTTGGCGCTAAAGAGGGGGGCCGAGTACAGATATCTGCTGTGGAGGGAGGAATGTAAAGGTTGAATGTGGATGCTGAGGGTTCATGAGTCATACCCAAATGTTTGAATTGGTTTCTCGACAGGAACCTTTCTCACGATTTCAAATACACAATTCATCTGCATTTAGATCACCCGTAGACATCCGTAATTGTCACTCTAAGGCGCATAATCACCATTGGTGGTTGAATCCTAATATTATGACACTGTAGCCTTCCAATCTTCCCTAACTAATCTAATGCTGATTATCTAACTCCCTGGCAGTTTGTCTTATGCACTCTCCCCTTAATTTGCTTCTGAATTAATCCCTTTGTCCTTTACCATTGGACTTTCCTTCTACATTGACTTTTATTACATTTTCTACAACTCCATTTTGTAAAGTTTCCATTGGTTTTTTCCTCGTCCATTCTTCAGTAAACCTCATCATTTCATATATTATCCGCCGACTTGATCTTCAGCTTTCTCCTCGAACACATGTTACGTATGCCGCTAATCTTCTCTGATATGCTTAGTCTAATGATCTATTCCTCCGGTCCACAGCGTACCGCGCTTTGCAAGTTCATTTTAAGGAGAGTTTTCAAAAATAGAAACGGCTTGACGTTACTTCATGATGTCACCTGTACTTTACAGCTATAATCAAATCACACTGGTTCAATGTCTGCCTGTCATAAAGAGTTAAAAATCTTAAACAAAGCTACTTAAAAAAGTAGCTTTGTTCTATGGGGATAACCCTGCTCAATAAACAGCGATTCCCGTCTTATTATTAGAAGCGATACCGATCCGCGTAGTCATCCACCGATTCCCAATGACGCCACCATGTGTGAAAGATTTTTCTGTTAAATTATTTATCTCAAAACGTCGTTATCGAACCAAATATTTTCCAATACAATCAAGTATACAATGTTCGTATATAAGTGCAAAATATGTGTGTTCCCCACAGCCTGAATTTTATTCCTGATATCTCGCTCCCTACTTAGGAACTATGATGAGAAGCTCAGATGCAATGCTGGGTACTATGATTGGTACATACATATGTGGATCCATGGATCCATTGTTAATTTCAAGCAAAAAATATACCTTCTAACCTACCATTTTATCCATGCAAAAATTTTCAGTGGTGCAACTAACCTTATTTGGCGTCCTCTTCCAAGAAAAACAAACCCAATATTCCAGGCCAGGGAAATTTGGGCGAGGGAGGTAGAAGTTTTCAGCAAAGAGATTATGCACGCTAGATTTAACTAGACGCTATCGGATGATTTCGCGATTCCACACGGTGGAGTGCAGATAACTTGCGGAATATTCAAATAAAATGGCCAAAAAATAAATGAAGAATAGCGAAGGTAAAGCTAATTTAATGTCTTTATACTGTACAGTGGACATACTGTCAATGGCAAAAGAGTATGAAAGATGTCTTAATATAATATCGGAAATAATTACATAAGGCGCCCTTAAAAATTATAAATTTTTTCAGGTTTTAAAAAGCCTTACTCTGCTTCATAAATAAACTAGCAGCAAATCATTTTTGAAATAGTTACAAAAGTAATGAAAAAGGCGAATAGTTGTGCGAGCTGCAATTGCTACTTTGCCGGGCCCGACTTTTTTGTCCTGGCATTTTTTAAGGAATGAATTTCTCAGCTGAGAGTCTTTATATTTTACATGCTTCAAGGTGTTTAAGAATAAAATCAGGATAGGGAGCAAGGGCGTGTATGCGACGGGTTGGTTTAAGGAGATCGATGGCAGGTGACGGCAGATGAGGGAGAGGAATTTTTTTCCCTTGGGTGGATTGAGGGGCGCCCAGGTCTGGTACTTGGGCACAAGCGGCAGGGTCGCGAATTTTGTGACGCAGAAATGGCGATCGATAGTAAGCCGCGAATTAGTTTACAGCCAGAGCGAGACGTATCACGTCTTGACGCTCGCAGAATTGGAACGGATCAAACTGGAAGTGATGTAAATGTGGTGACGTTAGCGGGGGCGCGTCACGTGATCAGTGACTGGAGTCAAACTCGTCCCGGTTGAGCTACGACCGATTTTAATTTTTTCGTCATAACTGCACACAACCCTGAACATATACTCCGTAACATCTAGAGCCCTAATTCACGGAATTACCAATCAATTGCATCTTCAGAGACATCTCCTGAGATCCATAGACCTTTCGAATGATAAGGAAGGCTTATGTGTGAGAATGAATAAGCACAAAATCACCAAAAAAAATTAAAAATCACCAATATTAAGGTGATTGGACGGATTTCCGAGTTTTGACATTTGTATGAGCTGAACGTGCTTAGTACCGCAAATAGTATAAGGAACATTCTATCGGATAATATGAAACTTCTGTAAATCATGACCCGAATAATGGAGACGACTGCACCACATTATTTTAACTAAGTCGATATTTTTTGTTATTACTTGGAAATTATGAAATCACTACTTGGGAAATCCATGCTATGCATTTCAATGATGGAATTATGTATTAGTTAGGAAACCACCAGCTAACTAAATACCGTTAATGATAAACTTCAAAATAAACCATCAGAGAAGAATTAAGATAATAAAAATAATTCTCAAGACACAATGTGGAAACAAGACGAAATTAGAAGCATCAATTCCTTCCCATTCCAATGCATCACTTATTCAACTCTAAAAGCGAAGGAAAACCGCATGGGGGACATGGAATAAAGAACTTTCAAAATCCTACCATACGGAGGAGGAAAGTTAATCAGCGTGATTCAGGTGAAGGTTAATCAGGATAAGTAGTAAACCACTATTAACTGCTGCCAACACGAGCGCTTCGTAAAGTGGGATGACTCGAAACTACCTGCCACGTGGTTTTGATTCGTCTCTGAATAAGATAGGGTCCCAGTTAAAGTCAGACCGATGTGTTGTTTTACGACTTACCTACTTGCCTTGAAATTAGTTTTGTTTCCTCGCCTCTTCTCTTTGACGCAGATTACCTCTTTTTCCCTTCGTTCTCTCTCTTGCCCTTCTCCACTCTTGGCCTTCACCACAGCCTTTTAACTCTTAAATTGTCGTGAGTAACATACAAACTAAACATATGTGGCACAGCATTAAATAAACTAGGCTTTGTCAAGCGTATAATAGGAAGGTGCTGAAAAAGTAATGGGAGATACAACTTCGCTCCGGTTAGGCCACACCTCGAATACGCAGCGGGTATTTGGGACCCTGGTCATAATGATTTAACCAATTTAAAATAATAAAATACAGCAAAGAGCGGCGCCTGGTACGATCGTACATATACTGTCTCACAACTCGTAGAGGGATTAAGGTGGGAGCAACTAGAGACTCGGAGGTTACACGCTAGGCCTAGTTTGCTGGAAAAATTCAGAACTGGTGTGTTTCAGAGCTACACAGAGAATATTATCATGACGTCTCACTACATATCTAGGTTTGACAGAAGCGATAAAATAAGAAAGATACATGGACGAACAGATAGGTACAAAAACTCGTTCTTTCCGCGAACAATAAGCGACCAGAATAGCAAGTGAGCTCCACTAAATACTCTCTCATAATGCACGCCGCCATTTTACCTCCCAAAACCTTACATCTTTACTCTTCTGGTGTCTTAATACCCCTTGCCACACGCCCATGCGGTAGCTCGCAGGGTAGTATGTAGATATAGACTCTTAGAGCGGCGGAGTGCGCTAGGAACTTTCCCGTAAAATAGGTAGGCAAGTTGATGATTTTTTTCCCACATGCGATTCTGCACCGAAACGAAATTTTATGAAATCGGTTATATTCGCGGACCATCAGGCATTGGGTAGTGGGTCTTCGAAGAGACTGCTAGCTTTGGTAGATGCTTTAGACACGCAGTGAGGGATATTCGGAATGAAGATAAATCATAAGAAAACAAAAGTAATGACATTCTCTTGGACAAAGAAAGTGAGACTTGTGATTGAAGTTGGAGGACACAAACTCGAGCAAGTAGAGCAATTTAATTACTTAGGTAGCACGCTAGCGGAAAATGGGCACAGTAGCAAAAGACACACGGAAGAGAATAGCGCTAGATAAGGAGGCGTTAAGTAATAGAAGAGTTGATGATGGGGACATTGGGTAAGGATGTGAAGAAGAGGCTGGTGATGAGCTTAATATGGAGCGTGGCGTTGTATGGGGCAGAAACGTGGACCCTGAGAAAGGAAGACTAGAATAGACTCCAGCTATCTGAGATGCGGGTGTGGAGAAGAATGGAGGTGAGGTGGACGGAGAGGAAGACTAACTAAAAAGAAGTGCTTGAGTTTGTGGGCGAGGAAAGGAATCTTTTGAATGAAATCCGGGATTGGCAGGGTAGATGGCTGGAGGATGTAATAAAGAATGATGGGTTGCTGAAGAGTGCGATAGAGGGAAGGATGTTGGGCAAGCGGGGAAGGGGAAGAAAGAGAATAGGTTTCATAGACGGGATGAAGAAGGATAGATCATATGCAGAGGCGAAGGAAGGGAGGACCGTGATTATGTAGAAAACCGCGAGGAGATTCTCTTCAACATTCGACAAAACCTACCTTTCCGGTAGAATACATTTAAAAATATGTATAAATTTCACAACCTTTAGATTTTAATAATCTGTCCCACAATTTTCTCACTTTTTTGTCAGAGCTGGTGACCTTAGCACCAAGCAGTACTTTGGCACCCCTAATCTTATGTTTCACGGTTGGTACGACAATTAGATGGATTTTCAATAAAAGATAATCCAAAACTAATAGAAGGCAATAATTAAAAGAAAAACTCATCCAGAAAGTTCACTTCAAATGAAACTTCTGACTAGAGAAAACCTGAGTAATTCATTCGCAATTTATTATTTGGTTTCCTCAATGCCATTTTTTCACGTGCGCAACCCGTTTCGCGCCCCTTATGCAGACAAAATGGAAATTAATACACCTAATTTCATTGACTGAATAATTTTTCCATAGATAAATAGAAGCAATTTCTTTGGCTTTTTATATATTTTTATGTAATGTAGAAGCAAAAATAAGAGAGCATTAAATATATCACAATCCAGAAGTCATTGGCCTAAGTAATTTGTGAGTCAATATTAAGTGTGATCAACTGGGTAGTATATCAAATATAATCAATATTTTGATAGAATCCAATATTGCTAAGTTCTGCTGATGACGATATAAAAATATTATAGATAAAATTGAAAAACGACCACCTTTGTATATTTTAACTAAACCAAGCATAAAATAATAAAGAAAGATGGGTAGCAAAAATAATCATATGACTTTACAAAAAATCAATCAAATAACTGGGAAACGTACTTCATGCTCCGGACTCAAAAAAAGACATTCGTTAAAAAACTAGAGCATGGAAATTCCAAGTATACAGCGTAAAATAGACAGATTCGACATTTTAAAAATGGCAACATTTTATGGCCAAGTTGAAACCATTATAGCTGTGAGAAAACACACTCGCTGATTCGGCTCGGATTGATCGTATAAGAAAAGCCTGGAATATAAAAACTAGGCTGAGGTACGGAATGATTGCAATTGTATTAGTGGTGAAACATGCAAATACGCAAGGAAACACGGATGTAATCTGTAGGAGCTGATCTACAGCGAGAGTAGAAATAGGGCGGAGAATATCATCGCCAACATATCGAGAAGCAGAAACCAAATGATCCCATTGTTAAAGAGAAAAGGTTCGAGGTGAAAATCGACCGTTGCTAGTTGATGTTATCGACCCCGAGGAACGCAGGTTATGAGGTCACGACGAATCATAAGCTGCCTTTAGTCGAAAATAATGGGATTGCAGGAGTGAGATTGCAAGGGGAAATATTCGCTTGCAATTAAGATACGAACATTATTTTATTATCGCACGCAGGAGTCTTTCCAGAAGTATCAGCATTTTATGACCTGCTTTATAAATTGAGGAAAACCACAGTTCGCGAGGATACGAAGACATTACAATGGCTTAATTACCACCGCGAGACAAACACCAACCGCTAGTTTTCCTGGGTTCTCGAACAAAAGTATTTCCCGTTCGCCTGGATAAAATCTAGTAAGAGCTAAAATTCCCCTTATATCGGGGTCGTATCCGTGAAGTGGGTCATAATTTAGATGCAGGTCGGTTAATGATGAAGTGGCCGAGGGATAATGGTTGAGTTAGAGAAGGGAACGAAGTCGCATCCAAATAGCCTTTTTAGGGAAAGTTTGGAACGGAAAAATTCGCCATTACTTTAAAACAGCTCCAGCGTATCAAACATACAAGATTAGACATGCCTGACACAGAGATCTATGAGTAGTCTAGTTATTTCAATTCAGACATGACCTTTTGAACACGCAAATTTGCGGAATAAAACATTATGCTTGGAAAATTAAAACTTTTCTCGTCCTTTCCATTTAAATCGCAAAAACAAATAATGTAAATAATAACGAGCCTAATCACTAAATCACATACACTAGACGTATGAATTATATAGAGACTAGACTGCAAGTTTTTCAATAGACGACAATGATATTTCATCGAAATTAAGCCCAAACTCACAAACAGCTTTGTTTAAATATTTCCGCTCCGGCATAAGGGTATTTTATCAAAAGTCAATTGCTACAGCAGTAGTTATAATAACGCAACCAAAAAAAATTAGATAATAATTTCACACTGTCACATGCTATTATTAGTACAGAAATCCTATGCAAAAGAACTCAACTCAATAAAAATTAGTCTTATCGTAAAAACCAAGGGATTAAGTATTAAGGAGTAGAAGGAAAACCAATACAGGAAATTGTTAAGGTATCGCACATAAAAGTGGGACATAACTTTAAGTGGCTTTCATTTCCTCTTTCTCCACGCTATGTCTTTAAAGTAAAGAGTTAAGGAAACACATCCACGTGATAAAAAGAAAGAATAGGCAAGTAGGCAGTCATTCGCATCGCAAAACAGACACAGCCAAACGAAAGAGAGACGCGCGCCCTCAAAATGATGCTGCACTTATCAGACGAAGCGTTAAGAGGTGAGACAGGGCGTGAGGGAGAGACAGTGAGCTGAATGATGGGCAGAGATCAAGAGCAGCAAATACACGCCCGAAGAGAGAGAAAGAGATAGAAAGAGAGGGAGGGAGAATCGCGAGAAATAGAGCGGAGGAGGAGGACGGATAGTGACTGAGAGACGGGAGAGAGATGAACGGCATCGCGAGGGAAACGGAAGGCTAGACAAGGAAAAACAAATGAAACGCGGGATCCGCTTCCTTATCCGCCCTCGCCTTCCCTTCCGTCAGGAGAGGAAGAACGAAAAGGGGACGCAGAGGCGGACTTCCTCCCCGAGGGGATATCGCTGAAGAACTTGAAGGAATCCGGTTCCGTTTCCTTCCTATATGCCTTTCATTCTCCTCCTTCTCCACCTCACACTTTCCCCTCACAAGGCATAACCGTCGCTCCCTCTTAAACCACCCCGCCCTCACGACTCGAAGCGATTCTTATCCCTCCAACCCTCGCTCTGAATCTCAACCCTTTCGCCGCCAGAACTACGTCAACCCCACCCAAAATCGTCTTTTTCCTCCCCGCTGCCTATCTGTTGTCTCCCTAATTGACGGAGGGTCGGGAAATTGTACCCGCGCTCCTCAAACTTTTCATCTCAAACCCACGCGACGTTTCTCGAGCCTTCTTTCAAGTTTTTTTCTTTAACCTCACCAATACGCGCAGTCATCACCTCCAAACACCAAACTCCTCCAACAAAGATACCTTTGACTTAATTTTTTGCTACAATAGTTTCTCCATTAAGCATGGGCACACCACGTCTCCATTCTTCCTTAACGCGGTATTTTATTTTTTTCTCGTGTTTTTTTTTAACTTCATCATCAGATATTTTATATGATGTACAAAGTTAGTTAAAAACGAACATTTAATTGTTTCTTAAGTATGAAACTTTTTACGAGGGATTAGGCGAATAATTGACTAGCTAGTTTAAATCTTATTTTAAAAATGCGTACAACTGCACGTCCTTTGTTTGCATTTTCTTCTCTCCCTCAGTTCTAAAACCGTTCCTACAACCTCCAAAGTGTATTTAAAGTGTAGCTCAATCAGTTATTTAACCTTAATTACTCCATTTAACTAAACATTCAAGAGCTAACACAAGATGATGCATTGAAATTGATCTTTAAATATATATTAAGAGTAAGCAGGGAGGCTAAGAAGATGACTAGATACTGTTGATTCAATCACATTTCGTGACCAAAAGTAAGCTGTTAGTTAATGTCGGTGGGGCTCAGACACATCGGTGAAGTTTCTCGCTCAACTTTGAAGTACATTAGTTGGTGAAGTATGAGGAAAATTCACTATGATGGTATATAAAATGGAAACTGGCTTCTGGACTGGAAGTTGGCTTCAAACGGTTGTACTTTTGTCAGATATATAGCACTCAAATGCATGATTGGAAAAACAGCACGAAATACAGTGGTACTTGATTTCGTGCGCCATGCCATCAGGTTGGCCAATCACGAAGAAAAATTATTCCTTGGGCTTGAAACGGTGGGATTGCGGCACCAACGAAGAGAAATTGAAATGGAGAAGTAAAGATAAAGTGCACACTACACTTTGAACTTGGATGATTTGCGAACAACGAAATTTGTTCAACAAAAATTACAGTAATATAATAAAAAATTGAAACCGATCTCAGGAAATGGTGATCAAGAAAGTAAAATAGGTCAAATTTCGATAAACGTAAGGAGAGAGGGAGAATGCTCAATGATTAGCTCGAAGACAGTGTCGATAGTGGCCTTGGATTAATTTACGATATGGTATTGCGTTTTAATGAGATGGAGCCTTTTAAAGATTTCATGGTTGGGTTGCCAACCAGCTAGAGTCTGGCATACTCTCGGGGAAGCAAAGTATATCGACATGTTTCTCCTTCCTTTCGCCCTTTACTCCAAAACCAACTCCACCCACGTAAACCCCAATATCACCCCCGCGCGCGCCACAGAAAGGCTGGATTCCCGTGGCCGTTCAGTCGCGCGGCTGAGCGTGATATTCGAGCGGAGGGTTAGGGAACGGGGCAAATAGAGGGGGGAGGTGTATCCTGCCTGCACCTTTGAGGAACCGCTATTATTTTCCCTCCGTTCCTTTGCAACCCCAGAGGCCATGACCCTCATCCGCTTACCAATTTCCGCGAAAAACCCTTTCATCATTATAAAATTATTAGACGGTAACTTTGTGGGGATATATAAAAATATCTCAGTCATCCAGAAATCTCGGTGATGTCTTTTGAGACATGTTTCTATTAAGGTTGAGTGTTATTCTTGATTGACGGAGTATATAATAAAAAGAAATGCCGGTCAGTGTAATGGAAAACAGGGCCCAATATGGAGGAGGAGGCATTTAGATGTTTCACAATACACTCGATCCCTTGTACATTGAAGGCAATGTAAAATAAATCCCGCGGAGGGTGAATGAAAACATATCTTCACGCGAAGGGTGAATGAAAACATACTACTACATTTGATAGCAAATGATTGGTGGAATATTTTCTTTGTTCGCCACATAAAATACAGATTTACAATATTTATTCCTAGCGAAGAATTTCACATTTTACTTGGAGTAAGTTTAAAAATTCAGTAATTAATAAAAATAGGCAATCTGCATTTGACGTCCCGGATATTATTGTTGTCATTAATTTGCTATCACTTATTATTGTCACAGACAAGTGTAAGCCTAAGTGGCAACTCGATATTATTAAGGCCTGATATTTTCACATATGCTATTTAAATAATGTGGATGACGAGGCACTCAAGCATATGACAGATCAACAAAAAGCTTAGTAATCGCCTATTTTCTTGTACAAGCACATTGTGTACGTGACAATTTATTTTAATAATGCATGGCAGGAACACGGAAAGTTTGATGATTTATTGTAGTAAACTAACCTTTGTGTCTTCCACAAATTTATTATTACAAGCACAACCGACTTCGGCAGTTACACCATCATCAGGTACGCTCAGGTACAAAGCATAGAAGATGTCATGAGAAAAAAGTACCTAATACCGAAAAACTGACTGCTAAAGCACATTCAACCTTTTTTACACCGGCTATTGCGAAATAAGTTGCAATAATTCCGAAGTCTTAGAACAGAGTTCATTAACAGAAGTCCATCCTTGACTTTAAGGTTTTAATTCCACTTATTCTGAGCCTCTTTATAATTGAGGAGAATATGCGTCCCAAAGGTTTTCTCCACTTTATCGAAAGAAATTTCAATTCCTCTTTACAGTACTTAACTATAAACACCAAGATAATCTTAGCGCAACGAATTTTAAGTATCTGCATAATGATTCTCATATAATTGAATCCTCAGCTGGCTCATACGCGCAAATAAGGGCAATGAAAATACGCAGCAATAGTTTGCTACAGTAGAAGCTCAAAAGATTCAAGTGGTGAGGTTTTTTGGAATATGGGACTAATAGATCAATTTGTTAAGCACCATTAATCAGAGGAACAAATGATGAGGGGAAAGTTCTTAACGTTTAGATAGGCATTGATACCTGAGCGTTTTATGCACTGAGATAAGAGTTCTAACATTTTTCTCTAGGAAATCTATAAAAGACAAGGAAATACGTAAAAACAATTTTGGTCTCATGTTTCGCCGCTATCACCTGCACGTAGAATTTGGAATTTATACGCCAGTAATCCCTAAGGGAGGGAGGAATTGTACAAAATACAAGTACACCACATGAACATTCAAATGCATTATGTTAGTTTAAAATACAGAATAAAAAAATAAACGTGACCGTTGTGTATATAAATTGCATTTTAGCTAACCGTTGATAGAGCAATGCTGAAATTAAAGATCCGTAAAAATAACGAAACTCATTCGTGTAGATTCACATTCACCTACGTGCTCTTAATAACTGACATCGATAATGCGACACTATGGAGCTACACACAATTTATTGAATTAAATAAAAAACCATATGCAAAATCAAACAAAAACATTAGGTCGTGCTTGGCATGCTTCTCATTCCAAAATGTAAGATATGAACAATGGGATGTTTACGATTCCTTGAAAATAGCATTATACCAAAGAAAACGATAAGAAAAAAAGGAAAGTCTGAAAGCATGTTCTATAAGTAAATTTTTCACTGCCAACAGAATAGAAAGAAGGCCCAAATTTATGCACAACGTGGAAGAAGATATTCAAAATCTCCAGTTCCGACCTTATTTACCCATCGTTATCTAACTTTTGATGAAATGAAAGGGCCGAGGTTAGAATAAAAGATAGGGCCAAAGTCAATCCCAGGTGGACCCAAATAATTCTGAAAAAGTTTCCGTCAGTTTTAGGCAAATTTTCGTAACTTCCAGAGAATGTTCTCGTGAGGAACCGCGGGTTAGAAGTGAGTTCATCGCGAGGGCTCAAGGCAACTTAACCGCGTTCTCCTGATACCAGCCGGGGAAAGTTATAAATTAAGTTAACAAACGATACCTTACAATGGAAGAATGTTTTCCTCATCATTTGGCTCTGCTATTAACATTCACCCGTTCTTGGAAAAAATTACTCGGATCAAGAGTCAAGTACCCCAAATAGAGAGATAAAGTAATATCACCGTTAAGAATTAAAGTACCTTGGTGATCTTACGATAGCTGTACTTTAAAATCTATAACCCCGTACGTATATCCCCGCTATATATTAACCACCTTCACATTGATTTTATATCCTTAAATAGAGAAATATCTACACTGCTCCAAGTTTAATCTATTTCCATATTCAAAAGTAGCTCACACAGAGGTAATAAAGAGACGTCCATTTAGTGAAAAAGTTACGATAGTGGAATGGCGCATAATACTAACAATATTCAATTTAAAAAAACCACCAAAATCTTGAATGAATGCCTTATATAATCCCTCTGTCGAATGAATAATTCGTAAAAGGGGATATGACTCAAATATTTAATATACGTGGCAACTAAGTTGATAAATACGAATAGTAGAGAATAACCAATGTTAGGTAGGGTAATTTTGTATTGACGATTGGTTCAATATACTGAGTGGCAAAAAAATATAAAGCCACATAATAAATAACATATTTACGCCGAAACACCACTATTGTGGAATTATCAAGCTGTTAGGGGACTTTAAAATACAGGAACGAGTTTGTCCTTGCTTCCACTGTAGTAAAGTACTAGTGTACGCGAGAAGCAGCAATAATGAACCTAAAGAAGAGGATAATTATGATTAAAGCACTATGCTGGCGACAAACATTATGCCTGGACAGATGGAAATAGGATTCAAGAGTGGATGTGATTATAAGTCTTTGATAGGAATAAATTTTTAAATTAAATGGTAACTGAGGATGTAATTTTTAGATGGATGGATAGAATTCCTCCTTTACCTATTCATTCAACAATCGGAGACTTCTATTTCCTATTCTCAACTGAAGAGAGTTAG
Source organism: Ceriagrion tenellum (assembly GCA_963169105.1). NCBI lineage: Eukaryota > Metazoa > Arthropoda > Insecta > Odonata > Coenagrionidae > Ceriagrion > Ceriagrion tenellum. Next base: position 6,528,737 of record OY720637.1, read on the forward strand.
ATGACAGGAATGTGGTATAAATTATGAAGGCTATGCAGCTAAAAGCGCATTAAAATCAGTAAAATAAACATCAAAGCTTATCAAACAAAAATAATTCAATAACGTTTTCTGCTAGGTTTTACTTAATATGGACGTATTGAATCTTGAACATATTGAAAAATTTAAGTTTCTTTCAATTTCTGTTAACGTAAAAAAATCAATCATTATGTCTACAGAGCTGTAAGCAAAAAAATATGTTGTTATCCAACTAAATTACAGGTTTCGACCTTTGAACCACTTATACTCAGAGTATTCAATATTAAGTACTACGAAAATTCAACACACCCGCCATGAAAATATTTATGATGAGGGGTCAACCAAATGCAAAAAATACTCATTTCCGTAGAAAGTTATACAGGCAAAACATTGAGGTTGGTTAAAAATAGTGCGGAGTGTTATTAAAGAGCTCATAATGATGAAAGGGATCTGGTTTTTTCACATGTAAACAGGAAAAATTGATAATGCAAATTGCAATATTCATGGAATATTAAGTGTAGTCAATATCCCGTGAAATCATCATTTCCTTGACAAGAATGTTGTCCCAACATTCCCTGCCGAACGCCCCAGCGACAGCTCGCAGAATAATTTGTACCGTGGAAGTAGATAAGATATTTCAACAAAAAATGACAGGATATCATGAAAAAAGGGATTTTATACCTATAAGATAATTTGCAGTGCTGATGAAAATTAGCATTAAATATAGACGGCTAAACACAGGCCCTTAGATGTGGATTAACATAAGGTAGATGTTTTTCCGTCAACCATTACTTATTATTAAGAATTTGTCAGTTAATGAGATACAGATTCAGAGAAAAAAGCAAACATCAAGACATCTTCTCGACTAAAAATTCAAAATACATTGTGCTTCACACGACGTATCTCCAACGTTTTAGGTTCCAATGCATTCTCAGTATGTCAAACGCTCTAGTTCAAAAGTAGCAATCCCGTATTACGAGAGATTTCATGATGGCTATCTGACGAATTAAATAATCTCTTTGGTTAGGATGAAGTAGCTGCTCACGATAATGGATTTGATTGGAGATTTAATATTTTAAAATTTTTTAATCCATTAATATGTATTGATAAATAGTATGAGTATATTTGTTACATTGCTTTGAAGAAAGCAATGTCCTCAGCACTCTCAAGTAAATGAGTGTTCAAAGCATAATATTCTATCAATTTAAACTAATATCAACACCTCAGGTAGGAACAATTCATTTCGAATAATTAACATACCGTGAATGTCAAAAAAACAATTCAATCCGCGATTGAAATACGAAGATTAGCGTGATTATTTCAATCTAAAATTGGAAATGGTTGTCGTTAAGGTGGAAAATTAAAAATAAAATGTCATTATTGACTGTGATCTTTGAAGGAAATAGGTCCACTAATAATTTCACAAACAACCTTTCATGGTTTACAAACGCTCCCAGTCCCGTGGGTATAAACATATGACCAATTTCCTATAATTAGTCGCTTTCGTTCCATTTCCCTTTGCTTTTTCCCGAATCTAATGCCAATTTAAACTCCAAATTCATTTAATTTTAGTACATGCGGTTTTACGTAAAAAAATATAAACAAAGCCGTCCGCAGGCTTTATCTCTCCGTTAGTGGGATATTTGTCATGCGATCAATGACGTGGTTATTGGGGTTTTATCTGAACGCAAAAGCTGTCACGAATAATGAAAAATAATGCAGTCCCCGTGGGATTGGCGGTCTTTCACGAAATTAAATTTTCAGATTGGACAACAACAGCCCAATGGCAACAGGGTCAACGCATCGGAAAGGCAATGTATCAGAAGGCATGCTTCGGGAGTATTAGCTCACTGTTGCTATCTGATCAAAACGGGTGGAGCTTTGTTTAAGTACAGATGCCTGTAAATATCAGTCGCTCAACATTTATCAAAGTTGATGTCCCTCCATTCATTAGCGTAAGGGGATTCCAAAATATCTGTACACCACTTAACATAGCTCTCTTTCATCACTCATTGAATGGTTTTTAGACGACTAATGCCAAACATGAGAAATGAGAAGAGTTTTAAAAATTATGTTACGTTGACGATTAATGTAAGAGCTAAATAACCTTAAAGTAAAAGTATAAAATATACGGAAAAATTAAACAGGGATGCTTAGCGAAAATTATCCTTAGAGCAAATCGCTTATACCGCACACGCTCGCTGATAAGCGATAAAGTCCATGCTACAAACTAGCCAATAAACAGTTTGTACAATCTTTCTTACGTTAAAATTGCGTATCAATTAATACTGTTGACTAAAACTTTTAATGTCACAATGATAACTGTAAAATCTGTAACTTAGACTAAGTGCACTCTTTTTAACTAACGAATTCTTGATTCTATACACCTTTACCTCAGTCATTTGACAAATATTTAACCTAATATTATAACACTTAGATAATTTTAAACAAATAATAGGAAATATAATATTTAATCAGTATCTTCGCTAATATGTTTGAGAAAAAGTTCTTTATTACCATTTTTAATACGCACAGAATTGAAAATCATCCGTATAAATACACATGAAATTAGTAAACTGCATTCCAGTAGACGCAAAATGGAAAAGCTAAAAACAAAATGGCAGTACCAATCGCTATTCCCAAAGAATGACAGTAGAGATACATAAATATACTTACATATTAACAAAATAATACCCAGCTATTGTTCAGCTGAAAATAATTGAAATGACCAGCACACAAGTATTGCTTGCAGTGCATTTAATTTCAATTTTTAATTAACAATTTAAAAACCAAAATTCAGCATATAGATTACTTTAACAATTTCCTTTGGTCGAAGTTATTTACCATTTCAAGAGCAGGGGCAAAAAAAGATAGCCATGGCTTTCATTATCAAATGTTTGAACTTGAATCTCCGGCATATTCAATCATGACCTACGACCAGGAAATTAGCGCTCCATAACAGCGCATGTTATGGAAAAGTAGACGGTATATCGCCCACATAGAAGTAGTAATGCCATCATACTGAATTAAATCGGGTCATTTGCACAACAGAAACAGTCAAAATTATAATTCGAAAAGCTTGAAGCATTGAAAATTTACAGAAATAGGACCAATTGAGTTTAGGTACCAGGTTTTAATCGGTTATCCCCAATCGCACGGTAATATGATGCCTTCGACCTCTGAGCATACAATATTCACTCGTGGTCTTCAACGCCACCATAAATAAATTTACCTGCTTCAAAAGTAAAAGAATATATTTCGCCACTTTCTCTCAATGATGTCTGAAGATACTATTCGTCGATTTACCTTAGAGCCCCAAGTCTGTAATGTTTCCAGTCCATCTCAAAAGAGTCACGAAAATGTGTATTTGGAGCACCCTTATGGCAGGCAGTGAAGTGTGAGAAAGAGCTACTGCAGAGAAGAAGTAATTGGAAGCAACGGATATGCGATGTTACCTAAGAGTAATGAGGATCAAATGGAAGCAGAGGATCACCAACGAAGAAGTCAACCATCGAGCAGGATAATAGAAGTTCAGCCACACCTCCGAAAAGAAGAATAGTCTAACTTATTGGGCACATTTCGTGACGCTATCGTCAATTGAAAATAATATTGTGAAAATAAATTAATGGAAGGAACTACAGAGGGATACCAAAAATGTAATACATCTGCCTAATAATGACTTCAAATAGAAAATCAAAATAGACTTCAAATAAAAGAAAAATGTTTAGAAATGAAGCGGTCCTCTGATGGAAGAATAGAGTAAAGAGGTTCCGGGCGCAAATTAACGTTGGAATTGATCATCGCTCTTGACGATGATACAAAAGGGATTATATTATGATAATTCTCCCTTCAGTTAATACTTTAAGATTTGGTGTATGAAATATGCAACATTTTCTTATTGGGCCAAACGTCGAGAGCACCAATACATATTAAGCAGTTCATCACTTTCAATATCCGCCATTCCATTACAATGTATAGCCAAATGAATTATTTCCACAAAAACAGAACCATTGATATTTATACAAATTGTTTATGATCATCTTACCGCATCTCAACCGATTGCTACATAGTTCGACTTCATTCTTATGGCAAGAGCTACCCACACTGATGCCCGATTTTCTTTGAAGGAAAGTAACACGAAGTTAAATATGATCGAAAGCCTTTAGGCTCATAAAAGTAAATGAAAAGCATTTCACATTAAACCTTAAAGATATAAAGAGTTACTTTGCTTCATTGCAAAACTAACATGCAACATTCTTTGTTGCACGAATGGTCGTACAACTATAAGGTACTTCGAATGAGGTTAATAATCTAAGATGGAGAGTGTAAGTAAAAAGCTTTCTAATGCGCCCAAGGAAAATTAATCGCCATAACTGGGGACTACACTTGATCACGATGTATGTCAATCGGCAGTAATTTCTCTGAGAAGAATCCAGTGCAGCAGGAATCCAGATTGCAAGATTCTGATCGTATATATTATTGCTCTTATATTCATGTTAATTTATAGTTCACAAAAAAAGAGTATACTCGCTGAGTTTCAATGAGAGGCATAACAATTAAATATGAGGCTGAGGATAAAAATGATCCATCCAAAAAGACTTTCAATGTGTACATATGTTATGTAGCAGTCATCAACAATAGAGGAAGGGGGGACAATATCTCATTTAAAATTTGTCTGATTTTTTGACGCGAAGCGAATTAAACGCATTGGAAATGAGTCCTTATTCCATTTCTAAAGGCAAATTCAAGGTTAATATAAAACTCAAATGTCTTTTTGGTGCAAATTTAGCCCTTGTGGATCAACTAACTCATATTTTAGGAAACAGTGTAGGGTATGTGAAAACTGAATTTTAGACAATCGGCCGTATTCAAAGATTCCTTACTAAGCTATTACTAGTCGCCAGCTAACAATATGGTATTCGTAGACCAATACTAAGCTAATCAGTGCCAAGTGTGCTTCTAGTTAATGGCTGACTCTTAAACACTCTCCCACCTAGTTTAGAGGCGCTATTAAATATGGCGGTCTGTCACAAGCGATCCACATTGAGTGATAACCTGAAGCTTTGATGGAGATTTTCGGCAAAAATACCAACGATACTGGAGGAGTTGCTCTTCTTAATTCTGGAAGATTCGCCATGTAGTACTGCTGCTGGATCAAACTCAACATTTTTTGTTCTCAGTCTTCGATGTCATGTTGTGGTATACAGTTGTGCTTCACGAGTGTTTAACACAACGAAAATGAAATATTTAGTGAGGAGATTTTTGTATTTTCGAGGGTTGGAATGTGCTTATCATAACTTATTTATCTCGTTTCGTATGTGAAACACTCTACAGCATAATAAAGTACATAAATTTGTGTGTGAGATGACCATTTTTCAGAATGTAAATTTAAGAGCTGAATCTATTGGAATATAGTGATGTTCATTTGAGAAATAATACGTCTACTCTACGATGAAATCGAGATTTTTATAGGAAGCGTTGAAAGGTAGCCTCAAGAAAGATACGATTTCCAAGTGCATATCAGTTGTTGTGACTATTGCATCAAGTGAGGTGCTTCCGTGTATCTATTTTGATCATATTACTCTTGTGTTATCTTAGGAAAAGTGTATTTTAGTGATGTAAACTGATGCAATTTTTTCCTTAACGAATTTGGATCACTTGCATATGTGATAATTATAATGGAAAGTCTGTTTAAATCAGAGCGCTGATATGTTTATATTTAGTAAAAAACGAATATTTTGTTTCGTATTTGTTTCGGTTACTGGGCGATGCTATGGTTCACGCAATGACAAAAAGCGTTCTTTTCAGTGTTTCAACAGTTCCTAGCATCGAACTTTGTGTTTTATTCCTCATAATGGATATGTTAAATCAGTTTCGTTTTTAATGCTCGAAAAATATTCGTAGAGAGACAAATATCCTGATTAGATTGTGTTATCGTCTCTCGCACCGGATGTATGCTCATCTATGGTTTCTTAAGTGAATGATAAGTCAGAGAATGTGAGAAATGTTGCGTTTTCTGTACAAATGACGGTTACTTTCCATTAAGTTATGGCTAAAATTTTTCCCTTTCGAGTATTTTTTATTGACGAAACGATGAATACCTTCAAACAAGACCTCTGTATGCGTTCAATATAACTGATACCTTCATTAGGTGCGATTGGATGGAGTTAGCAATAATTTGAAGCGGTGAACCTGCTGTGTAGCCAAATGATTTTACTGAGTTTATGAAGCATCCTTGCAAGTTTGTGATATTATACTATGTATGGCAAAAAATAAATTTTATGACTGTCATGTATTTACGGATTTTTATTTATGATAACCATCAAGGTTTATAGAAGATATATCGATATTTTGTCAGCAAAGCTTAAAAATGTTCAAATTAGAGTGTTCTTCGACAGTAATATTGTAGAACGATTATTACTTAAAAATTACCGATATTGGTACTTTTCTAGTTCGTCCATTGTCTATTATGTCGCTTTAAATCTATTTATGAAGCGAATGAAGAAGAACAAACCCGATTTATTTCGTCAAAAAGAAACATTTTTCGAGGTATCATAGAAAACAGGATAAAATAAAGAACTAAATATTCCCATTCCCATAGCATTCCCATAGTATCTTGAATGAATTTTTATTCTTTAAGAGGGGATGTTAATTTGCATTTGGCTATAATTTATACATTAAAATATATGAAGATTAAAAAGTGTTTAATTCTTCGGACATACCATTAAAATACGATAAAAATATATTTCAAAGTAAAATATCAACGAAGATTGTCCGAGTCTGTGGAATTAATACATATTTAATGCTCATGTAATGCAATAACAATGACAATTTATTCATAGCTTTCGTTAGAATTTAGATGAAACAATGCATGGAATACGAATTCACGTACAGAGATATCTGTAGCAGTGCTGTCAAGCGTTGCTTTGTTGTTTAAAAGGGAGTTTCCACCAAAAATTATACACTCTACTACATTAGTAGTAGATAGTGGCGACAGTAGCATACTGAGTTAGTAGCTAACTAGAAATATCTATGAATACCATTTGTAGTTTGCAAGTAAGTGGTCTTAGTCGACTTAGTTAGTCGCCTTCCTAGTACGTTTTAGTATAAACCTTTGAATTCTTTGAATAAATTTGCTGTTTCAGTCTTCATAAACTAAAAATGTCGGCCCTATACCATGAGTGCCTCTATTTTTAAAATGTAAACAAAGAGACTACTTCTCCGAATCCAATGTCGCTATTATGGAAAAAAATGGGTTACAAAAAGGTCCATGGAACTATCTAGGAGAGCGTATTTATCCTTCTAGGTCCTAGACAATCTGTGTGCCAAACTCTATTCTAGCTTGTCAAAGGGGTTGGGAGTCATTAGCGTTCAAACAAAGGGAATTTTAGTTATATAGCTATGCACAAGCAGTGAGGACTTGCTGGGTCACATACGGTATGCCGTCCATATCATATACAGTGATGTTCATTGTGATACCTTATTCCGCTCATCACCTTGCTAAAATGAGAATTCATTCACCAGTAATGATTTCCCTGACAAATGACATTAATCTTGAACTGACACCATGCATGACAAATATCACCTACAATATGTAATTGCAAGAAAATATTTTCCAATTATATTGACGAGTATTTAATCAGAAACTAAATACTCATGTTTCAATTTACACCAAAAAATTATAGAAAAAAGCAATCATATTCTCCATCAACATCCGTGCTGGGTAGGGATATTATTTAATGCTTACACTTCTCAATATATCGCGAATATTACCTGGTAATTCCTTAAACATTCATGAAAGGACCACGGCAACTTTGATGTATTGAGGCTATACATAAGCAATGATTTATTGAAAAGTTGAATAATTTTAAAAGGGTGGTCGTTAAATTAATATTCAAACGCGGTTACCCACACAATTTGACCGAAGGGAAAAAACGATCGATGAGTCATGAGCAAAAGCAACAGATATTCCCGGAGTGAACGTAAAATGTAACATGCGCTAAAAACAGCGGCTGTCGGTGGACAATCAATTCAAAAATTTCTTGATAAACGATAAATAGAGAGGTCTCACAAGATCGCAACGCTAATAATTCCGGAAATTACAATTAAAACGTGGCATTTTATTATAGCAATCAAATTAACAGACTTAGTTCTTCGCTCATAAAGTTTGGAGAGTAATATGCTCTAAATAATTCTTAGAATTTGCAATTCATTATTAAAGCACTGTCATTGTACCGTTCAAAAGGGCGCTTAGAGGTTGAAATTATAACTGTAATACAGCAAAAATTTTAGGCGAAACTAGATGAATACTACACTGCTTTACCAATCACTCCAGGTCGGCAAAACGATTGGCTATCGCCATGCGTTCTTTGTCGTTGTATTTCCGCTCTAGCCTATATTACTGTGAAAATCCTAATTAGGAAATAATAGGCGGTTACTTAGTTTATGGAGTATGACACTGAACAATGGATGCCTAATATTTCGTAAACTTAAAAGTAAAAAGGGCTCCAGTATTTGGTGAAAGGGGTGAAAAAAAGTATTAGATATCCAATTAGAAAGTTAAAGGGCATGATATTTATTAAAGGTAAATAGAGAGGAAGTGAATCATGGAGGCAGTGGAGGTGAGAGGCAACAATTTGAGCTTAAAATGAAGTTGGAAATGAAGGTGTGCGCACTTGGGAATCATGTTATTATAGTGTAATGCCATTTCTCCCAAAAATATTTCTAGGGGAATCGCCATTTCATCTCAATAACATTGAAGCCTTCTACCATATTTCACTAGAGACAGTCAATTTTACATAGGACTCCTATAAGTCACACCTTCCTCCCTTGTTCAGAGCCAGTCCATAAGGAATGCAAAAACCCACACTATAGGCCCAATGGTGCAACTCCCACTATAGCTGAAGACTGGAAGAGGGAGCATCGAAAGGAAGTAAACAGATAGGGAACCGAAGGGTAAATTAATGTATTCTATAGGTCTACACGATATGAAATCCTATCTCAAATCGTATATCAGCGATTATAGATGGTGTTTACATTTCCAAAACCATTCGACGTGGTTAATGGTATTATCAGATGCAATTTGTAGATGTATTCTGTATTTTGTCGTACACTATGGAAAGCAACGATTGCACGGATTGTCATCACATGATTGCTTTAATTATTTTTATATCTTTGGAAAGCACATGAAATAAGAATGGAAGAACGAGCGAGAAAAATATCTGGGCATGCTATCTCGACCAAAGAATGGGAATGGTGGTAAAATAACAACCATGGGAACATATGCAATGGCGAGACGGAAATCCAGAAGAATTATTTTAGAGCATGGTAGCCCCTTCAAACTTTAAGAGGTGTGTGGCGGGCAGAGAAATGCTGTCCCTTAAAGTAGTCCTTTCAGAAGGGATTCTAGTTGACGTATATTAGCGGAAGTGAGCCAATAGGAGTGTTAGAGTTTTCTCTTATGGCAAACGCCTTAACCGGCCAGTAGAGAAGCCCAATTGTTAGATAGGATAGCCGCGTATGCTGGGGATACTTCAAAAAGTGAAGGAATGGCTGGGCTAGTGTAAAAACGTTGATAAACCATATGTAAATGCATCTGAGTTGGTGGATCATGAGATGCATCTGAGAAGATGGTTGAGCCATTTTTGTGACGCACAATTATGTGAAAATGTATAAAAAGCGGCGATTTTGAGCATGAAACAATGATGGGTATTGTCAAATGTACGGCAGTAATTAAAAAAATTCATTAGTAAGTATGGCAAAGGAGCTGTTGTAAGATTATGAATAATTTGTGTATTGAGGTGTAGAGACAGTTAGAAAAAGTTATTAGGGTTACTGAGGAAGCTGAGTGTAAAGTATTCCACTGCATTCTAGTCTTGAGGGTCGACCTGGGCATAAAGTGTGTGCTAAGGTGAAATTAAAAAAGTTAAATGGAACGAAAGTTAAAATGGAAAATTCGCACGACAACGATGTAAGAATTCGCTCTGTCACGTAATATAATATATAATAATTACAGGGAAAAGGATAAATATTTCGAAAAAAGTAGTGTGAATAAAGCTTGGCAGATAAGGAGGGACAGGTGGCGCAATCCCCCGGAAATGCGCGAGACAAGGGTGGTTGGGAAAATAAAAGGCGATGCTTGGCGCAAAGAAAATATTATTGAGGCAAATAATAATAAGGAATATATTAGATTTACTGAGTCAAAATGCAAAAACATATAGAATATATGAGAACGATATTCAATGCATTAAAAAACATTGCGGGGATAAATTAATAAATGAAATTCCGTATAAAAGGCTGGGAAAATGAATTGATTTCAATCCAATGAATAGGACAGTATTTTAAATGACATGTTATAAGGACAAAGTAACTAGAGAGCAAGGGAGCATCAGAGCCATATTGGTAGAATAATGCAACGCATCGGATAAATGCAATGATAAAGATTGTAGGAAGTAGTACATTGAAATATACATATTGACGAAGCATACAGTGAAGGGAAGCTGTATGGATTAGGATGCGGAAATATCGACATGGAAGCAGAGATAAGAGATGCCGTTAGAGCAGCAAGAATGCGGAGTAATAAAGAGACAGCAGGCAAAGATAGGAACTGCTGCGAAATGTCAATCTACATACTACCCTGTGAGTCACCGCATTGGCGTGTGGCAGGGGGTACTAGGTCACCAGTTGTGTAAAGAAGAAGGTTCATCTACATTTACATACTACCCTGAGAGCCGCTGCATGGACGTGTAGCAAGGGGTTTTAGCCGCTGTAAAGGTATACAAATAGAGATTTTAGCGGGTGAAATGGTGAATTGTTTTATGGGTGGGCTCTAAAGTGGAGCTCCGGTTTTATTATAGTCACTTGTGATATGTTATACGTTACAATAATTATGTTTAACATGGAAAGAACTAATTTTTGTACCAAATTGTTCAGCAATGTATCTCACTTATTTCATCTCTTCAGTTGCTCCTAGAATAGTAGTGTAGCATCAAAATGGTATACTCTGTTTCTTCCTGTAACATAGCTGCTCTAAAGATTAAATCAGAGTAACTATGAAGTATAAGTTACTATAATAGATCTGATTTAGAGAACATTTGGGGACCTTAATTCAAAATCAGTCTGGGAAAAATGAATGTAAAGATTGTACAGTAATTTTTTTATTGAGTTTAAGTTGATCGGTTAAATATTAAACGAATCGATGAGAAAAGTAACAGACAGCAGAATTGTGTTTTGTGGTCATATGCCTGCGTAGGAATATATACTCATTTGGACTTCTGGATGTGTAAGAAAAATTTATGAGCGTGTAAAGGAGAGTTTTTTGCAGTAAGGATTTGAAGAAGACAAATGGCAGGATAGTAATTGAATACGTTGTGGAGTATTTTAAGGGAGACATGTGATAAATAAACGTTTCAAATGCTAAGAATAACACACATCATAATATTAGGGCAATTATGAAACCAAATATTTCCTTGAGTGATAATTTAGAATCAAAACAAGGATATATTATGTCACCGGATATGTTCACTGTTTTCATAGGTAAAATTTTGAAGCATGCCAGTAGTGACATTGTAGATATAATTGCTTAATAATAAGTTATAGCGCTAACTAAGCTATTCCTGTAGTACTCAGATAATGCCGCGTATCCGTCTGGAAGCCAAATGTGATTAAAGAGCTCCATGATAACGGTGAAGCAACAGAGGGAATTTAATTGAGAGTTAATGCGTAAAAGAGTAAAGTGATGGTTTTCTACACGAGAAGAATAGTTGTCTGTCGTATGAGATGAAGACGCGTGTCAATGTAGTAGATAGGGTAGTAGACAATATCTAGCGCGTATCAAAGAATTATTTTTTCAATGGCAGAAACAGTAGCAGTTGAATAAAATGTCCTCTTACTTTTCGATAGCGTAGTGAAACCTAAGTATTTTAAGATAAGCATTTGTATGAGCTGTAAGCAGGGGCAACGAGGCGTGTGCGGAATGTGTTGAGAAAATAGGATACAAAGGGTTACGATTGTATGAATGATGAAATAAAATGCATTAACTGACTCCGTGATTGACGCATCTTCGGCACAAAATTTCAAAATTGTGCATTCATTTCCGTTGTGGAATAGTATAGAGTTATTAAAAATAGAAAGTGTTATTAAAGCGGTCATTTTTTAACGCTTAACACCGACATTTTATCTCTTCCGCAAGTTCCTTACCTGAAAGGAAATGGTGCGAGGCGTACGCAGGTAGAGAAGAATGTTAGATCAACAGGATTCCACACAAACTTGACGACAAATTGCCTTTCCTTGCTATATGGATACTAATAGGATTTTGAACGTTGAATTTTAGGTCGCACATTAAAGGATGCTGAGAAAGACAACATCATTGGTCCAAATAGACGCCTTTTAATTCCCATCAGCAAAATAGCACGTGTAAAGATACATGACAAATCTGAACGAAAGAACAAAATCGAATAGAATTGGCTGTAACTTCGACCGTGATATCAGATTCGTGATCACCACTCGTCCGACTTAGATGAGGCAACCCGTGACCGGAAGGAAAAGGGAAATGAGTGAGACAAATGACTATACCAAGGGAGAAGGGGGAAAGGGTTCAAAATTAAGTGGAGAAAAGGCATTGGACGGGACGCCGGAGTTAGAAACGCGGGGAGGGAGCGACATAAAAGCGAGGCCTTCAATGATGAATACCGTGGAAGGACAGGGAATGACGGAGAAAGGGAATGGAGTGGAGATATGGGGGTCCAGAAAAGAAACTCAATTTTTTTCTGTCGAAGATTTTTTTTCGGCCCGGGCGTAAAAGGTAGGTGGCCTGAGAATGGGAATGATGAAAAAAAGCAGCAGAGAGAGGAGCGGCCACGAAATGGAGCAATGTTATTAAGTCCCAATGGAAACGTGAATGGAATTAAAGGTGCGGTGGAAATTGAGTTTCGGAAAGAGAGAGGAGGACAGACTCTTCCTTTTTTTATTATTATTTGCAGCTGACTGACACTTCAAGGGAATGTGGGTCCGAGGAGGAGGGAAAAATTAAAAAAAGAAGTCAGGGAAAGAGGGATTTCCAAAAGGGCTTCCCCCTTCCCCCCCACCCCTCCTCTCTCTCTTTCCCGGCATGTGGAAAAATTCCAATCAGGTCCGAATAAATATTAATTCCCGCGACTGCGGTCTCCCCTTGCCACCCTCCTCCTACCTGCCTCACCCATCCCTCAAACCTTCTCCTATATGCCCTCCTTCCCCCCAGCCTCGTAACCCCAATGACTGGGACGCCAGCGCGCCATAACTAGTTCATCCCTGTCGCTGTGTAGCCGGGACCTGATACTCCGGAAGACAAATTTGCGGCCGAATGTGGAGAGCGAGCGGTGAGAAAGAGGCGAGGGAGACGAGAGAGAGAGAGAGAGAGCGATAATGGAGTGAGGAGTGCCTAATAAAAAAAAACCTCACAAATTAAATATTTGGCGAAGTTTGCACGGAACCGGCCAGGATTTTCGAGTAAAACGGTGGCGAAAGAGTGAGCAATGTGAACTTGAATGGCATCAAACACCAAAACAATACTTACCACACACAAGGGCTGCGGTTCGGAAAAAAGTTTCGAGAGATCGGGTTCTCTTTCCATCGCGTCGAAAGCAAACAGGCCTTTAAAAAAACAGACGGGCGGTAAATGTTGACACATCCGGCCGCTTGTTATTTATGGATCGGCCCATATCGTCGGCGAGTTGAAAGGAGAAAGGTGAGCATAGCTCAAAATTCGCGATGAAGGCATTTATCCAATTGGCATTTCCCAAAAGGCGGAGAAGGCAATTTGCTTGATGCAAAGGGTCCACATCTCTCAGCATCTCACTTAGACATTTTTTCAATCTAATAATGGAAAAAACAAAAATGCGGGGAAGGTAGAATATTCAATCAATGGACGATTGTTATTTCCAAGAAAACTCCTCTCAGCCAGGTAATGGCATTCCCTATTTGCCAGCAGGTTTGTACGAAAAAGCATGCTGAATTGGTGATATTTAGCCAAGCTAAATTAAACACAATGTTATTGTAACGTTTGGTGAAGGTGTAAGTTATATAAATAATGTACGCCGATGGTAATAGCGTAGTTTAAATGCACTAAGCGGCCTCGGATGTCCTTCCTGATTGTCTGCATGTCTACATGTCAATCGCGCTATCATCTTGGACACTTCTGAAGAGAGGTATTTCCACGGCGTAGTGACACGAAACCCACTACATTTCTACGAGGTAGTCATCCGAATTTGCACACAATTTAAAACACATCATAATAACATCTTTTAATTCTACTAGTAAAGACCTACCTGAATCTGAACCATTAGAAATTAACGCACGATTAAAATAAAATTTCGCTAAACTTAGATCTAATTCGCTAAACAAAGAAAAACCTTTGCATCTTCGCTGCCGATTTTTAGGAGTCTCCAAGTTTCAATTGAAATCATTCACTCATCTAAAGCCAATAATATTGTCCTATTGTTCTAAAATTACCTGAATACTCCCGAATAAAACAGTAGTTTACTGTCCACAGTCATTTCCTCTCGATAATGATACATCAGCTTTTATAAAATACGATACCACCATGAGTAAGACCTCAGAATATTCCAAAAACTGATGCTCCAATTCTGAAGTTAGTCACTACGAAGGACACATAAGGCAGAGTGAGCTTGGTTTTGAAAGGAAATTTATTTACGTGAAAATAATTTTTAAAAATACCAAAATCAACTCTATATTAAAATCAACTTTTAGTCATTGCTGCCTCAAAAACGGCGACGAAATACGTAGAAATTTTACGAGAAAAATTGACATTCCCGGTCCAGGCCGATTTTTCCTTGTGAAAACATCAGCACCAACTTTTTCAACGTAGAAACTCGAGACTTGTCCATATCCGACAAGTATAGTCTATGGTACCGTAGTTCAGGTATTATCTCGGAAAATGCAATTTATAAATGGTCCACTTCATTCACACCTAATCATTGTCTGATTCTCCTCGGCAATCAAAGCACTAGTGTTCTACATTCTATTGTGAGGAACTCATGCTGAAATGAACACATGCATGCTCAACCACAGAGAACTCTGGAGACGGCGATGAATGAAAAATTACAAACTTGGAAAAAAGCCGGAGAATTGGGAGGGAAGGCAGGAACGGCTGAGCCTATTGATCGGCAAGAGCCGGACTCTTCAGGTATCCGTGGATCCCACTCAGGGAAGGTTCTGATCGAATCTATGGAGGCAGAAGAAGGGAATCCGTGAACGTCCACCGAAAGAATAAAAGCAAATGCGCCTGAATGGGAGAGAAGAGAGAAAAGGGAAGGGCCGAAGAGAAGAGCAAGGTGAGGGACACTTCCAAAAAGGTGAGGGACGATTCCAAGGTCTCCATTCGACGCGGGACCCCGCATTCGGTAATTGCAGTGAAAGGGAAAGTAGTGGATTGGGGGTCGGATGGAGGCTTTGTCCATGTCGGTCAATCGATCATTAGGACACCGCCCCCACCACCACCGCCTTTTTATATACCTAATAGCTCTGCTCGACAGCTTTCACCCTACACAACGGGAAGCAATGTCTTGTCTCAGCTGTCGCAGCTTGTTGGATTATTCACTAACCTTCAAATTGAGGTTTGAGACCTACGAGTGATGTCGACTGGTAGGATATACATTCGACCGTCACCAATAATGTTCCTCCGTCGTGTCATTCATTGAGCGTTCAATCCTAAGATTGGTTGACTGTAGCCCTCCACCCTTCCCTATCTCATGCTAGTTCTCTTATCTCCTGGTATTTCTTCCAATGTCCTTTCCTCTTTATTGGTCCAAGATTTTATTCCTGGATCTTCATCTGGGGACTTTTTTTTGGGGAATTTTGCCTTCACTTATGTTCTTCACCAACTAATTGCCTCTCTGGGTGTCTCCAAGCCATCTGGTTCTTCTTTTATGTATGGTACTCCATACGATCCTTTTATCCTCTATTCTTCTGTACAGACCATCATTTTTTATTTTGTCCGTCCATTTTATCTTCAGCATCCTCCTCCAGCACCAGGTTCAGAAGACTTCTACTCTATTCTGGCCAGCTTTTCCAATAGTCAATGCTTCCGATCCATAAAGTGCTACGCTCCACACGAATGTTGTCACATACTGTTTAATGGTTTGTAGTCCTATCTTCTTGGAGCACGGCAGTTGTCTTTTTCCATGAACACCTTCTTAGCTTGGACAATTCTTCAAATGATGTCCGTTGTACTTCTTCCGCCTCACGTGATGGTACTTCCCAGGTTTCTAATTTCTCTCCTCTTAGAATGACTTCTTCATTCAGCTTCTCTCTTTCTCACACTAGGATTTAAGTCTTTGTCTTACTTATTTACATATTGTATTCTTGGATAACTTGGTCCATTACATTTAGTGACCTATGAAGATCATTGCGACTTCCAGCCATGACTACGATATCATCTGAGAAGCGGAGCATGTTTATATTTCTCCATTTATCTTTATTCCGCTAAGTTCCATTTCTTGTGCTTCTCGTATGTCCTACTATAAGTTAACGTTGAAAAGGTCAAATAATCAATTGATGAACCGCCTTATTTACATATTTTGTTAATAATTTCTTGCGATATTGTGGGAACATATATTGGCCGCAAAAACTTAGTTCAAGAGTAATCATACGCCATCGCTATTATGTGTGTAATAGTCTTCCCAACGACGCCTATCTTTGGATAGTTCATGTACGTAATAACTTTCCCCTTGCCAAACACCCTTGAGGCTAATCGCAGGGTATTTTATAGATGTAAGTACTAAGATATATATTCATTTTTATCGACATTCCGAGATAATATTGGTGCATTGATTTAGCACAGTAGTGGGAAATAAGTCATGAAAAGACTGAGGTGACTACTGCGGACTAAATATTTTGTGCACAGATTAAGGTTTGGGCATCATACAAAAACGTGCGGTCATGAATACTAGTCCATCAGGGTGAGTTCCCATTCAATTAAGTCGAACCAACACAGTGGTAAAACTTCTGGTTACAGGCGAATAAAACGTAGGAGGATATGACTATCATAAGTGAGGCCACATTGATTAAATGTCGTATCGCATCATCAGACCTTACACGTCGATATGGACTTGGAGGATACACGATATGTAAACGCTACTGGAGAAATTCGGCTCTTGCGCGCTTTATAAAGTTATTTAAGTAATGCATAACACTTCTAGAACGGATGTATGCGACAAAATAAGAGTCATACACGGTGGATGGGGAAAAATGTCCAGGCCTGCAGTAAATTTCATTTGAACTGATGGTATTAACAGAACACTGCAAAATTATATAACATAGTTCTACTTATCTTGAGATTCACAAGCATGCGGTGCTAATACTGTAACGAATTGCAAAACAACCAAAATCATTTGACACACAAAACATTTCAGGTTGTACAAATTCGATCTCAAGACTTTCGAGTTCTCAGACCGGCGCACCGGCGCAGCACCCAGGATTCCAAGACAGGAATGATTCTTTAGTTAAAGACACTATATTTATGGAAAATTCTAATTTCACCACACACCAAATGTTAAAAACGAACGCGCGAATATCCCTCATAGTGCTAAGAAATATCTGGAACAATAACGCATAAGTTAAGCTCGCGCAGTAAGTGAATCGATCCAAACGAGAATGTAATTTATTCATGCAAGCACTTCATCAACGTGGTACCATTTTTATGAAGTACCACCATCCTCTATGAATTGATTCAGCTGTGTTCATAGGCATGAGAGGCAATATAATTTAATAATTTGACTCATAAATACTCAACTCAACAGTATAAATAAAATAAGAAGCATCAAGCAGATTCATATTTTTAACAATATGAGTCGTATGCTTACTGAGTCTAAGATTCATAGAAATTGAGGCCTGGCTTCAATAGGGAATAAAGATAATAATACCTTATCGTGATATTAAACTTGTTATATTATTATAAAATCATGTTTTAGTTTCATTGCAAAAGTGATAATTCGACGCGTAATAATGCATATACTAAGGTCTAAGCAATTTTTCATAGAGTTTAAAAATGTATCGTAAAATTTAAATCAATGGAAAATTTACGCAGATAACTGCTGTGTATACTTTAAAAGAGGATTCAAAAGTTTTTTTCTTAATAAGCTGCTACATATAGTGTGATTCCTTTTGGATTACTGTTTGAGCTTTATATTGAGCTAGTGAGCAAGTCAGTCACCTAGCATGACATTTACCTTCTCCAATAGTGCACATAAATACGTGATATAACTCCGCAAATCTCACTCAATTAAGTACGGTGATATTTTGAGAAACGCCTACATATAGGCGAGTGTATATACTTCTTCGTTGTTCTTTTACGCCAAGAGGGAATACAACACCAGCATATACGAGATTCCGTCGTGAATACCACTGTCCCTTCAACCTCCCCCAACGAAACGAAAGCCCAAAAACTTCCATTCTCCGAATCCTATAGCAAAAAAGGGGAGCATTTTTATGAAGGGCAGCTGTCTTCAAATGTAATAAAGTGCACTTCTCCTCCCGTCTCCCATCTCGAATATCACCATAAGTCTTTCTGCTCTTCTCCTGCCATCTCTTTCAAGAACCATCGTCAAAATCTTGGTCCTACCCGAGTTTTCACTAAATATTTGTGTTTCGAAGTCTCACCTCGAAGAATGTCTTTTGCAGTCAACGGAGAATGAAGGTGAAATATAAAGAGCATGAAAAATCCATTCGCCGAATACTTTTGGTTCTATCCTCTTTGTTTTTGATCATGTTTCCGTAGAAACTGCCGATGTAATATTTTTATAGTGAACATTTCAATGTATGACACCTACGTGCATAATTCGAAATTAGCATGAAAAAGTTATGAAGAATTTTCAATATCTTTACTGAATATTTCCCATGAATTTCAACCTCAATTACGTGAAAGTCTACAATGAATGAAGGCGCTGATAAAAAAGAAAGAGTGCACACTTAATTTAGTTAAAAATAGCCTAACATTAAATTCTTACTTTTCCAATAAAATAAGATAGATATGAGGCTGCTAAATCCGTGGAATTAAATGCTAAACGTCTTTACTGTTTGAAAGACATGCGTATATTGGATCAGTTCATAGCGGGTTCAGAAGTTAACAATCGATCAAACGAAAAATCCCATGAGCTGGGAAGTGGCTGCATTGAATTCAAGGCAGAAAATATGAGCACCCAAAAAGGTGACCAAACATTCGTATTGCAGGATAAAACTATCGAATTACTAACACATGCCTGCCTGTAATGCTTCTGAGAGCTCTGTAATCGAGCTGTAGTTAGAGAGGAAGAGCACGTGGGAGGATACAAATACATAATCACCAGCGCTATTTGCTCCACTTTTGCCTTAAGATTATGTTTTTGGTCGAAAATGGTTCATTATTTTCATCATCACAAAACTCAATTTCATTGGCAAGTAGCACGAGATCTAAATAGGGATTTATAACTAACGTATTCATGCTATTTAAGTGATAGAGAAAAATACAAAATTACGGTGAGGTTTTATACGGGTTATTTTTTATCCCAATGAGTGATTAGTAACCCCTCTATTTTGATTTAATTTTAAGCGTCACTTTGAAAGGATACTTTCGATCCCATACTTGAGTAATATTATTTTCCCCCTTTCCGTTGAATTTTGCGGGCATCCACTCCTAGTTTTCATTTAATTGACAAAAGAAATCACAATTAAGTTCTACATCTTAGATTTAAAACAAAATTTAGATATATTTTTGATCAAATCAATTTTATCTTTCAATTCAAGCAGAAAATTTTGGAAAAATTTGACTAATTGCCTGGCAGATTGATAAAGGATGCATTTGGATGTGAAAGCCGTCCACTCTGTAGCATCAGCACTTCGACCTGAAGAGGCCTGCTGGAACGCAGGAGCAACTGTTGTCACCAAAAATAACAACGCGGTGAAAACCTCAAAATGCAGCCTATATCATCGGTGCACCGCGGAAGCCTTCGCACCAACTTTACTAGGCAGATTCACAGTTATAAAAATGTTATGATACAATTAGTATGCTTCGTTTTTTTTGCGTCTAAGCCAGTTCCTATAAGCAAACTTCGCCTGCTTTTTTAACTGTCCCTTTATGAAAGAAAACACCTGAAACGAGCGCAAGAATCGGCATATCGATGAACAAATATTAGTAAACCAGTAAAAATACTTCAGCTTGAACGTTCCCTTACAACATTCGGCCCTCATCCGGTGGAAGTATTTTTCAGGGACGTATCCGTGCCGAAAATTGGCAGAGGGACGGGGAGCTCTTTAAGTGAACACAGTTTGTAAGGGTTTCTGTTTTGCAAGCCAACTATGCGACCTACTTTAAAGCATTGAATTATGATGATAAAGCAATCAATAAGGAAGGTATTTTCTCTGCGATAGGGCATCTCAAGGACTTAAGTAGAGGAAGGAACGAATATTTTCAAAATTAGGTCGACGACGGCAAAGCTGGTCTGCTTAATTTTTAAAGTAGGCAAGTAAGCCATATAGTTAATGGATCAGCATGGACGGAGTGCCTTTTAGCTTTCAAAACCCTTGAATAAAAGGACACGTCCGCGCCTATGCCCGTTGACTTCCAGGGCAGGAACAAGGCACAAAGGGCAGGGAGAGAGAAAAAGGGTATGAGGAAGGCCTTTTCCAAGGATAGCCTCTTACCCTTGACTCTATAGAAGGGTGTCTCCCGAACTTTCCTTTGATTTTGTATTTGCTCTCGACAAGGTGGAAATTTGACTTTATTTGACTTCTCCAAGGGAATTTGACTTCATAGCATCTCAGGAAACAGCTCAGCTGGAGTTGCGTTTCCAGGTTTATCGTTCGAATTCTCAGTTTCTCTTTGTCATGATTGTTTCACTTTTCACCCAGCCATTACTGTCATTCACTTACATTAGCGACCCAAATGTCTTCTCAAATTTCTTCTTGCATTCTTCACACGCATACCACGTGCCTAAGACTATTAAAAACACAAATTAGACAATATTTACCGCATATTTTGTAATTCAAATCAGTTCCGCATAGCTATTATTTAGCATAGTTGACAAATAGTTATAATTTTAAATGCATATTAAGAGGTTAACAATTGAATTGCCAACTTATAATGATAATAAAGGCTTGAGAAGTCTCATCGTTCTCATGAAATGAATGCATGGAAATAGATGTCCTCGTGGTTACCAGGCGGTAAGAAAAAACAAAAGTTAAACCAAAGAGCTATAGGATAACGACGGCATTTAAGAAAGCCATTGTAAAATAATGTCAGAAATTATAAATGGATGGTTTAGTTGTTTCGTTTTTATCAACAATTAGCAACAAAATAACACTTTAGAGTGACAAACCTACATATAGAATGTAGCCAGGAAATGCATAGTTGATACTAGTTGACAAACACATGCAGGCATCTAAGAAAAATGACGATGAAAGCCACTGAGAACTGTTTCAAGAAACACACGCAAAAAATAGTATATGTTATGTAGCAAATAACTATATATTTTTAAATCTACGATTCTCCTGATATAAAGGTGTTAAAATCTGAAGCCATTATCATTGGCTCTGATTAGCTATTACTCAGCTTTCTCGCACTTCAAAACCCATCCATAATTATCTTCCTAAAAGCTTCCAAAACGGGCATTTATCCTCTAATTTACGTGTTGCTTTAACTAAAAAAATATACATGTAAACATTAATTATTCACGTAGGGTGTTTAATTCTATACTTAAAAATCAAAGTGCTGATCATTCCCTTTAAGATATGGACCAAAAATGAGCTCATAATGCAGAACTAGGGTCATCATCATTAATCTGTTAAAAATAGCTAGTACCCTCGCCCCGAATACCTAGTAACATTGATTCCACCTTTCTTCTGAGAAAAGAGAAATTTTACATTTATGGAATCTTTCCGGTTATTAAAGAACGCAAGGTTATTTTAAAAAATACTCAGTAATTCTTGAAAATCGAAAATTTTTCTCCCAGACTTCAGGCTACAGAGAATTATATGCCACCATTCCTGCTCATCTGGAACTCATGGACTCAAAAGAGGGATTTAGGAACGGCCACAACAGCGGGAATAATTGGCAGAATTAGTCAATTATTGTTTTGTGAAAATGAAAAATGGATATTCATCTGAGGCCACGGGCTTTCAAAACTTCAGAGAGAAAATTTGGCCGGAGGGTGCATCGACGATTTCACCGTAGAGCAATATATTTTAGAGCGAGGAAAGTGGATGTGGGGAACAAAAGCATTGTTCGTACCGAGAATAATTCAGCCTCGGGCACTTAGCGTTCGTAATTCGAACTGTCCCGTGCTTTGACGCATCGCTGGTAATATCGTTAACATCCTTAATTCAAAGCATATTCTCTCAGCTCAGCGAGTTATGTAAACAGCTCAGGCCACTATTTTCAGGTGCCACCACTGGATTCAATACTCGCCGGAAAATTATCTGACGAAGTGTATTTTTATATTAGCTGGTTATAAACTGAACGTTATCGTTGTTTTGACAATAGTTTTCCCTTACATCAACTTTGAATTAATGCTGAAAATACACAAAAATGTATAATTTTTTAGGTCATTCGACAACACCTCGAGGAAAACGCATGCCAAACTCAGGGAAAATTTTTATTTTAACGATTACGAACGTTTGGCATATTATGTTACCATTTTACTGGCGAACAACATAACACGTAATTTAGCGGTTTTTTTATTTAGTTCCGGTTATGACATTCTTATACCGAGAAACAAACGCATAAAAAAGGAAGAGAGCGCTCAAATTTAAGGATCTGATAAAATATTTGGAAAAAATAAGCACGAGTTCAATCAATCACGCAGAGGAAACAATTAAACCATCCCTAATGCCACGTTATCTTGAGAACATGGTGAGATAAGTGAGTATAAGAGAAGATCGTGTCCTCCAAGGACACAACCAAGCAGTACAATAACACTAAAGTGAACTTGTTCTGTGACAGCTACAGGCACAGGGACTAGCGAATAGGTAAGAATAAATCTACCAAGCCATTAAAGTGAAAATATGACTAATTACCACCAAAATCTAAACAAAGCAATAACTTTGACTAGCGGTCAGGAAAAATCGATGTTTCACATAAAAGGGCAACAAAAATATTTGTCATTTAATAAGAGAGAGGAAGAAAAGCGAATGGAGAATAATTTAAAAATAAATGAAGGAAGATATAAAAAGAGAGGTATCAACAATGTACTGAAACAGGATGAACATTTCTATCATGAAAAACATGAATACAATCAGAATTCCAGGAACTAAGTCAATCGAGAATTCAAAAGGTTAGAGAGGATTCGATCTAAAGCTGCAAAGCACGGAGGTCAACGAAAACATGGAGAAGGGAAATACTGAAACAGCCAAAAAGCAAGTGAAGAAACATTTCGTAGAGAGGAAAGCGAGAAGCAACGACATCAGTGATGCAAACGGGAATATATTGATAGAGGATTAAGATATTGGAAATAGACGGAAGCAATGCATCGAAGAACTTTACTAACTGCCGACATCGCTAGAAGAAAATCTAATGAATGAAGAAAGCGAGAATGACGAGGAAGATCAGGGTCCAATCATACTGAGGAGTGAGTACGATAGAGCAGTAGAAGTCCTCAAGAAAAACAAAGCACCAGGAGCAGACAACACAAACGGAGAAATCATGAAAGCGCTCGGGAGTAAAGCCAAGAATAACCTGTATGAGATAATCAAAAATAGTTACCAAAGCGGAACACTTCCAGAGAACTTTTAAAGGAGCGTAAACATACCGAAGAAAACAAGGACTGAGAGATGTGAGAAGCACTAAACCTTGAGTCTAGTGTCACATGCATCACACATCCTAACATGAAGCCGAAGGTTGGAAAGGAAAATTGAAGACAACCTCTCGGAAAACCAGTTTGGATTTAGGAAGAACAGAGGTACCAGGATGACCAGGGAGACCATACTCTGCCTAAGTGTAATAGTAGAGAATTCTATGCATGTGAACAAGCCGCATTCTATGTATGCCGCATCCGTGGACCTGGATAAAGTCTTCGACGATGCTGGGTGGAACAAGATGTTTTGACTTCTGGAAAAACTCAGAATGGACTATGACGACCGAATAACAATCTACCAAATGCACAGAAAACAAGTCATCACAGTGCGAAGGAGAGAAAGAAGTCAGATAGAAGCTAAAATTGACAGAGAAGTAAAACAAGGATGCAGCCTTTTACCAGTACTGTTCCACTTGTACTTGGAGGAGGCCATACAAGAAATTGGACTGAGCGGAATAAAGATAAACGGAGAAGAAATAAATGCTTCCAGCTTCGCAGATGATATCGTAATCATAGCTAAAAATAACGAGGATCTTCATAGGACACTAAATGCAATCGACCAAGTCCTCCAAGAATACAAAATGAAGATAAATAAAATCCTAGTAAGCGGAAGAAAAAAGCAGAATGCAGTAGCCACACCGAGGGGAGAGAAATTAGAGCAAGTGGATTCTTTCACCTATCTCGGCAGTACCATCACGTGGGACGGAAGAAGTACAACGGACATCAAGCGGAGAATAGCCCAAGATAAGAAGGCATTTTTGGGAAAAAGTCAACTGTTGTGCCAGTGAAGATAGGACTACCAACCAGGAAACAGTACGTGAATACATTCATGAGGAGCATGGCACTCTATGAATCGGAAGCACGGACCATTGCAAAAGCTTACCAGAACCGACTAGAAGCCTTTGAAACCTGGTGCTGGAGGAGGATGCGGAAGATAAAATGGAGAGAAAAAATAAGAAATGAAGTGTACAGAAGAGTAGAAGAGAAAAGGACCACATGAAACACCTTCGAGAAAAGAAAAACCAGGTGGATTGAACACACTCTTAGGCACAATGGGTTTGTAAAAAACGCAATTTAAGGTAAAATAGAGTGAAAAGCCCCCACAGAAAGACCCAGGAATAAGCTCATGGACCAAATAAAGAGGAAAGTACATAAGATGAGATGCCAGGAGGTAAGGGAACTGGCATTAATTGTAAACATGACAATGAAAAATATACAATCATAGTTGTTTAATTAAGAAAGTCAAGAGGATGAAGGCATGAACCCCGCCGATTCCAGTGGATTCTTAGTAGACTGGGTAGCTTGGTGGTCTGAGCATTGGACGCGAAATCCAAAGGTCCGTGGTTCCATTCCCGATCCAGTCGAATTTATTCTGCTTGGAATCGGCCATCATTTCATCTTCACACCACTATTGTGTTCGTAAATTTTATGTGTTCCTATCCACTTTCTTTCTACCTTTTTGTTTGAACCTTTATTTGTATGTATTGTCCGCTGAGCGGTCTGAGTGAATGAACGACCAACTTCTTTTATTGCCTTCGACCTCGACTTCAAGCGTACTTTCCTAAAAACTAATATCTTTGGTTGAATTTGAATGATGAATTATTATGATATAATACAGGTTTCCTACCTTTTTTTGAATGTGAAAGTCATCGCTAGAATAAACCACACAAAACTGCATTTTCGTTATACAATACACAGTTGTGTTCTTCATATAAGAGGAAAGAAGTTGAAAGTGTAATCCACTTAAAAAAAGCGGCAAAAGCTGGACATTTGAATAATTAACTCGACGGTTATAAGGTTAACGCGTCGACAGCAAATAAATACGATGCAGACGAAAGTAGATTCTATTTTCCACCTGTGATTTCCGCTTCAGTGCATGGAATGCCGTGCAGACCTATAAAATCATTAATATGAAAATATTAAGCAAAAATAGCTTAGTTTTCAAGATATAAGCATACACATTAAACAGGGCAGTAGAGATAGTGGTGAAATACAGAAACATAGTAGTTTAGCCGGAATAGGAACGATCGCTAAATCATTTTAAAGTATCTTACTGTAACTACATCTATGTAAAACTACACTTACATCAATGATCGTTACAACTGTAATCTCCTTCATTTATAGCTGCAAAGCTCGATAGCGACATCGCTGAGGAATTAAAAACGACCACCATCGTGCGAAGTTCCACAGAGAAAAAATCATCCGTCTTGACCGGGATTCAAACCCGGATCCCTCGATTTCCAGCCAAGAGGATTCGAATCCCGGTCAAGGCGGATGACTTTTTCCTCTGTGGAATTTCGCAAAATTTTGCATTGCGGGTGACTCTGTAAAAGTGGAACTCCGCGGCTAGTCGCGGATAGCTTAAAATCTGACGACCATCTTCATTTTTGCCAGTCGTAATCACTGCGGCATCACCAATCATTTCAGATTCAAGCTTCGGTCATGTTCTCTCTCCGCATATAATTCGTAGTTATCGATGAACATTTAATACTTTTGTAATCAAATATGCAGTTCCAAGCGCTTCAGATAAAAAATGAGGCATTGTAGTAATGTCATCGAATTATGAAACATTCCTTTTATCACTCGGAAGCCATTCATAAGCTCTCGTGGGAATTCCGTCTGACACAGGTAAGCATTCGCTTAATTTCACATTGCTATGTGGAAACATTACTGAGTTACTACCGGTAGTATCAACAAAGTAAACAAATTACAGACGGATATAGACTACCTAAAAATTATAAAACATCAAAAGTCGCAATGATTTCCAAGTTCAATGTAAATTATACAAATTTTAAGTTTCACTACTTGCAGACTCCTTATTTTGAAATAATGAAATTAAATATCCATTACCATTTCGCCATGTTACATTTGTAGACATGACACGTTAAATACACACAGCATATATTATACACATAGGTATACATCCACAATTTCATTCGAGCTCAGTCGGGCATATTTATTCCATACTGACCGCAGTTACGATCCGCGGGAAGAATTACTCATCCATAGAATTAACTACGCTCCAACGGACGAGAACAGTGAACAATTTTTCCACTCTGTCGCTATCGTTTGGTAGCAGAGGATTTTCTCTCTGCATGTTCAATTAAAAAGCATCAATTTTTCCCTTTTGAAGTAACCCATAAAATTAAAAATTGGTGCAAAAAACTCACCTCTCACATAACTAGAGTGTGTAATAGGTGGGATGTCCCCTTTCACATTCTATCTGCGGATGAAATTGGATTAATAAAAAAATGGGCACGAGTGTACATTCCAAAGCCATTTTATAGAACGCAAATGAGAAGTTCCTCATCAATAATATACAAATATATATGAAAGCACTTCTGATCATTCGCCGTTGTCCATTTGGATATTTTAATTATTCAGATTCCACGGGTAATTCTATTTTTATGCACTTAACATCCATAGACTAATCAGTAACTACACCTGCGTAGAATGAATTATATCAGTATATTATTATATAATTTTATCAAGTCACTTCTTTATTATCCTAAAATCGACAAGAATTTCCGTACTTTAACTCGATTGAAAATGCTCTATAAGCCAAAGCCATTTATTTTATTTAAAAATATCATTTCTTAATGATCAATTCCCAAACATAATTATGCACAATATAAGTAAAGAGTCAATCATCTAAAATACGATATTACAATATGACAAACTAACACACAGGGTAAACTCAGTAGCTACTGATTAAGGAATCTCTAAATTTCATTTTATTTATTTCATTAATAGTTATCTCAATACGCCGGAAGCATGACAGGTATAACGGAGCGCTTCAAGGCACTAACAAAAAATCGCGCCATTTTAATTTATTTTCATATTTAGTACACTATGAGAAATTTGGAGACAAATCTTAACATAATGTGCTACAATGAGAAAGTATGAAGCCTAAAACTTAGTAAATACAAAAAAACGTTTGAACTGTAGGAGCATACCATACCATCACGACAATTCAAACGCACTATTATAGGAGGATTAGAAGTGATTTAATACATAAAGTTACATCTTTAGACAAATCATCATCCCTCGATGGAAAAACCTGATGTATTTTACATAAGAGGAGCGTTCAGTTTTTGCGGTAGATCTGTAAGACCCAACGCTTTTCTACAAAAAAGAATAGTTAGTGTGACCTTAAAAAAGAGTCGTTTTGACCGTTCCTTTCCTCTATTTCGTTGTCGTGGGATTCATTTATTTATAAAATTTTACGTCGATTTTACACAAGAAGTAGTAATACTGGGTTATTATTGTATAATCCTTCTCCAAACATCCTACGTAAAGCACGTATTTCCTTACCTATGCCGAAGCTGACGTTATTGAAACGACATTTCTTTTACATAGGACCTAAAATGTATAGTTAATCACCTGCTTCATGTTTTACTTTAAAAAATGTAAACATAACAATGAAAATTATAGAATCATGAAAATTTATTTTATTTTATTGTATGGTGTAATTAATTATGTTTAATTAAGAAAGTCAAGAGGATGAAGGCATGAAACCCCCGCCGATTCCACCCATTCATAGTAGACTGGATAGCTTGGTGATCTGAGCATTGGACGCGAAATCCAAAGGTCCGTGGTTCGACTCTCGATCCAGTCAAAATTTTTCTGCTTGGAATAGGCCACCGTTACATCTTCACACCTCCATTTGGTTCGTCAATTTTAAGTGCTCGTCAATTATATGTGTTCCTATCCACTTTCTTTCTACCTTTCTGCTTGAATATTTATTTGTATGTATTTTCCGCTGAGCGGTCTGAGTGAATGAACAATTGATCGTGTGTGTGCATAACCTATTTTGTAAACGATGATAGCCATAATTGAGGTTTACCTTCAAGGTTACCTAAAGTTACCCCCCGATTTTACTAAATATATTATGCTGTACACAATCCCTGTCGGAGTAATAATAAAACATCATTATTATTAAATCATTATTAGATCTTAATTCCTCATGACTCTTTGACGATCTTGGGCTGAGAATTGAAATCTTGCTTCTTAGATGATCACTTGATTGTTATGAAATACCAACAGTTTTACCAATCACTGCATAAAATTATTTTATTTTATTAAAGAGTAAATTGTATGCATTGCATGGCTGGCAGCTATTAAACCAAACTCTTATCATCACGCTTATTTGTAAACAAACTTAATGAATGAAAATTCAGTTTTGCCGTTGACTCCTGAAGTGCAGACCGCTTTTAATTGGCTATATAAATAAATAGAAAACAATACTATACAAATCAAGACTCTTGGAATTACTGAAAATATTGAAATTAAAGTGTTACTGTTCAAAATAAAATGATATGCAAGTACATCGGAGTCGTGATATGCACTAATGCCAAAATTGTCCGTAAGACCTCACCTACTCTTCGCGCATGCGCAGCCCATGAGCATTTTGGCATCCATACACTCATGTGTTAAAAATAGTCTTGATGATATTATTTCACTGTGCAGTAATGATTATATAACTTTATGTAAGTATATGATGTACAATGCCTGTCTACATAGGTAACATCCAAAGAAAACATATTTAACTACACCTAAGAGGAGGCTAAATTCCATATGTTAGGCTGTGTGAATGACTTGTGGTTAATGTTGACGTACCATAATTAGCAAATAACAATTTTTCATACCATATATCGTAAAAACAATTCTTTTCACACATCCTTATATTCAATGATGAGACAAGACAACTTCTAGACTTAGTCCTACGGCTATTAGACATCTTATACGTCAGGCGTCTAGTTTCCATAGAAATAGCAGCATTTTAATATACAGCTCTATAATAGTTCTAAATGGTCAAAATACACCAATATAAACTGTTGTCAGACCTAAAAAATTAATCGCCATAATACGGCTCTTAAAAACGGTCAGGGACTACATTTTCGGAAGCATAGAGACCAGTAGATCTTCACGCCACATCATAGGGTTGTTGCATTACATTTCGTGACAGAAGATGGATGTTCGGAGCAGTTTAGAATTTTAACTATGTCCCATTTGATAAAAATGCACATCATCATACCTAAAGATACTTTTTTTTTTTTAATTCACCACTTTTCGTTTCGTTAAGTTTACTTAATACAATTTTTCTAGCAGTAGATCTCAAAATGCTCACAATACAAAAAAATAACAAATAAAATTGAAAAACGTTTTACAGGCAGTTTCCAGCAGTATTTTAAAGCAGAGGGAGTGAAAAAATACCACATGTTTAAAGCTGAGTAAAAAGATGAGGACTGTGGTACGCTTGAACTTAATTTCAATATAAACAAGCCAATTGCAGAATTTGATTCAAATGATTCTCGTGAATACCAGAGCAATACTGAGATTATTAACAATCAACTTACAATCATTAATACACTGGCAAACAATCAATTTGATGAAAACCTTTCCATCATAAATACTTTTCACGAAAACCAGTTCTGGAAAATGACAATGCAAATTTTAAAGATAACCATTGGACGTTTTTATTAATTTTACAGAAATACCCATACCTATTATTATCTCTTTACTGATTCTTAAAGCTGCAGATCGCGTTGGATCTGAGGAAATTAGAGGCAATATTACATCTGTCGAACCAATTTTTCCCCTCCAACTTTGCGAAGATAAATTCCATGATTTGCCAGCACCAGTCGGGGGCAAAAGATACTTCCAAACCTCAGCTAACCACACACACCCGGGTGCTCAAAAAGTTTTCCGAAATAAAGTGAAAGCGAAACGAAAAGTGGTGAAGACGAGTGACAGAACTTCTCGACTTAACAGTTATTGGATTTTACGAGTTGGATACAATTTCTTTGGAAAATAGGAGAGGAGGAATTTTCCGAAAGAGGGAGAAGACGAACGGGGATATTTTTGGTCATTATATGAACGTTTTGGCTAACTCTACATACACCTTCTGCTATTCAGTTCTCTTCAACTTCAGGAACTTTCAAATCTTTATCCATTCGCATTTCTTTTCAAAAGTTACACCTGCAGCTGTTTCAATTTTGTAAGTAACTTATTTACCAAACGTTACATTACATCTAACGACCTAATTATACTTAAAAAGACTACAAGTAAAAAAAGTGTCGATATACGTAAGTTTTTATTCCAAATTTTCTCAAGTCGCATGCGACTATAGCATTTTAGTAGCACTATCATCAATAAATAATACCGATAAAAGAAATCTAAACAACTGATAAACTCTTCATTACATGTTTATTTCTACTTTTGTTCTAAATGAAATCTTGTGAAAATAAATAAATATCGATTTTATTATTTCAATTACGTTTAGAACGATGGACTCCATGAATGCTCTTTGATTGAACCAAGAATTCAATTACTCATCAAGTTTACATTCAACTATAATTTGCCTTAAACCAACTCACAACTGAATCTAATCAATAAATCAATCCATTGTTAGATAAGTAGAATGACTCCATTCCTACACGATTATGAACCGCCAATATGTATTAAATTGAACACATAGTAGTCATGCTATAATTGCAAATAATTATTAACGCACAGTGACCATGAAATTTCAAACATGTCACTGGCAATAATAAACATTCCATATGTAGACTTAGAACGAATTTTCTCTCCTGAGAGACGAAAAGCAAGTGATGTTGAGTGTATTCATTGAATTAGAGAACGGTTTTGGTCAATGTCTGTAAACCTGTTTCTCCTGTACTAAAATTATAGGCTGCTGTTCGTAAAAGAAAAATATTTGAAATAGACTAACTGAGCATTTCAAAAACAAAAGTAATGCATTGATTAGGGATTAGTGTTGTATCACGCTCATTATTCCTTGAAGAAGGCGGAGGATTACATGATCAAATAACACATATTCGGGGAATCGAGATTTTTAATATAATAGATTTATTAATAGAATAATTTATAAGCATCGCCTACAAGCTCATCAAAGGTAGAATGGTAAGCAAAGGAAATGAAGAAGTCGGAGATCTTAGAAATAAAGAGCAAATTAACGGAGCAAGAAAATGATACCGGACAATGCTAAACTTTATTCTTTTGACGTAACTAATTTGTTTACTTCAGTTCCTGTGAGAGAAACTTTAAATTTAGTGGAAGAAATTTATTTGATTCAACCATCAACCCAGTGGTTACGAACGAATTGCTCAGACTCATGGAAATATGCGCAAATCAAAATTACTTTTTATTTAATGGAAGTTTTTATCGTCAGGAAGAAGGACTTGCCATTGGATCACCTTTGTTTCCATTGCTAGCGGATATTTTTATGGACCACTTTGAGAAAAAGCTTTTCAATTCAAATTTTAACCTTTTGTCTTATGTGTTTTATTGCTTTAGATACGGGAATGATATTTTATGTTGTTGGACAGGTAGCCATAGGCAGGCAACCAAATTTTTAACTGTTTTGAATTCCCTACACCCTCGTTTCAAGTTTACCCTGGAATCTGAATCAAGCGGTGATTTAAACTTTCTTGATTTAAGTATCTCAACTTCAAATAATCTTCACCAATTTGCAATATACCGCAAACCAACTTATTAAGACCACGTTATACCATCCGATTCGTGCCACCCGAGGTCTCATAAAACTGCAGCATTTAACCATATGAGCCAGCGAGCTTTTAATATCCCTCTTTCTAGGGATAATTTCGAAAAAGAATTAAATATAATTAGAAAAATTGCTAAATGTTATGGTTATGAAGGAAATATAGTCAATAAAATATTAAATAAGAAATTAGAGAAGAGGGCATTAAAAGAAATTTCACTATTGCAACCAGTTAAAGATAAAAAACTAAAATGGGTAAAGCTGCCTTACTTGGGTAAGATTTCTTACGATGCAGTCAAAACATTCCCTGAAGACAAGTACAGAGTGAGTTTTTACACACCAAGAACTCTGGGAACACTTTTCAATTATGTCAAAGATCCTTTTGACCCCCTGCTAAAATCTGGTGTTTATGAACTTAGGTGTGGCACATGTGGTAGTGTGTATGTCGGCCAAACTGGGAGAAATTTTGTAACTAGTGTGTCTGAACACAAAAGGTATTTGGCGAACAGCGATCCCAAATCTTATTTCGCAAAACATTTAATGAAAGAATCCCACCACTCCACATTTTATCTAAAAATCCTCCGCTCCCTGGATAAAGGACACCGTTTAGATGTGTCGGAGCCGCGGGAAATAGTCAAAAGAAAACGAAAGAAAATGAACCTGTTAAATGAGAAGGAATTTGTTTGTCATTCTCCTATTTTTGACACCGTTTAAACTTAACCTAACCTCAAACAAACTACCCTCCCCCCATTCCATTTTTTCTCCCACCTGTCTTTCTTTATCCCGTACGACAGAGGTCTGGAGTGTTGACGTAATCTGTTTTGGACGAAAAAAGGATCATATCCCAATTAAGCCTTCCCCTCCTATCCTTCCCCCTTACCCACACCATAACCATCCCCCCCCCACTACTGTGTTTTGGCCCCAATGTATCTCCCAATATAGATGTTCATAAATGATTTAAGATTTGCCCGGTGTATTACAATTAAATATCTTTCTCGGGCTATCTCGGGACGTCGGCGGATTATGAAAACATTACCCGGTGGGAAGCCCGAGAAAGATATTTAAATATATGCTCATGTCTGGTTATGTTAAGATTAGTCTTACCTGGTGATGACTGCAAGACAGTTGAAACACGTGTTGTACGAGTTAGTAATAAATTCGTAGACAGTACGATATCTTTTGAGTATCATTGGAAAAATGCTGTTCTACAATATCTCGCCGGAGAAAGTGGAATTTATTATAAATAAAGGTTTAGAAATCGCCATATCAACCGTTAATTATGGCAAGTAGCAAAGCTTTGTGATGAAAGTTCACGCTGTAAATAGTAATTTCGATCCCACGAAGAGCAAATCCGTTATCGAACCCCGGGACTCGAATTCGTCCATCACAATTTTCACCGATGCATGTTCGAAATTCGTCAGAAATATAAATGGGATTAATTTGGACGATAAAAATTAAATTCAGGTTCGAATTCCTGGAAAGTCGAATTTTTCTCCACGTGTTTCTTAATGCCACTTTGAACTACCCATATCACGCACAGCAGCGCCAAAGGAGAGAACCGCAAAATGCAAAATTCTGCAGCGCAATGGGTTCAGACCGCCACGGGAAAACGGAGCAGAGAACCCCACCTTAATATCTTCGCCGCAGTGCACACGTACACAGGGGATGCAAATTTTCACAGAGGCGAGGGCTTCCAAATCGCTTTTCCCTGTAATGCACATTCGCTCCAGTTTCAATTCCACACTCCTACCCCTCATCCTTTCTTTTTTGGCCTTCGCGTCCTCAACCGCCCCACCCCCCCCCCCCGGTTTCCGTCCACCATCTTCCGAATTCCAATCTCTCGCCGTCGGCCCCCTCCTCCCCACAACCCTCCCATGTTCACCTTTCACCCTCCATCCCTTCCCACTCGCTGTTCACTCATTCACCTCGTTTCCCGTCTGCCATCCCTCTTTCTTGCCTTCACACTTGCCAACGCCTCCCCGCAACGCACCCGTCAACGACCAAACCGACTCTCAGCCGGCCTACCTTCATTTCTCCTCCGCTTCACTTCTGTTCCCCAAAGCACTCCTCACAAACCTGGGCCGCGGAATGTGGGAGTTGGACTGCTCACATTGCAACGCATTTCAAATTTCAATATTGCAATGCATTCTCCACTGTGAAATATAAATTGCACTTAGAAATTGGAGAGATAACCCTCCATGTTCATTGATCGTTCAATCCTAAGATTGGTTGATTGCAGCCCTCCAACCTTCCTCATTGAATACTAATTCCCTCACCTCCTGGTATTTACTATCCTCTTTATTTGGTCCATCAACTTGTTCCTGGGTCTTCCACTGGGGACTTTTCCTTCTATTTTACCTTCAATTATGCTCTTCACACACCCATCGTGTCTCAGAGTATGTCCTATTCATCTGGTTCTTCTTTTCTGTATGGTGTTCCATTTGGTCCTCTCCTCTTCTACTCTTCTGTACACTTCATCATTTCTTATGTTTTCCGTCCATTTGATCTTCAGCATCCTCCTCCAGCATCAGATTTTGAAGGCTTCTCGTCTGTTCAGTTTTTTCAATGGTCCCTGCTTCCGATCCATAGAGTGCTACGCTTCACACGAATGTTTTCACATGCTGTTCCCGGTTTGTACTCTAATCTTCTTTGAGCACAGCAGTTGTCTTTTTCCCATGAACGCCTTTTTAGCTTGTGCTAATCTCCACTTGATGTCGGATGTACTTCTTCCGTCCCACGTGATGCTACTTCCAAGATAGGTGAAGGAATCCACTAGCTCTAATTTCTCTCCTCCCAGGGTGACTTCTTCATCCATCTACACTCTTCTGCATACTAGGATTTTAGTCTTCGTCTTACTTATTTTCATGCTGTATTCCTGGAGAACTAGGTCCATGATCTTTAAAACTGATCTTTAAAAATCCTCGTGTTAGCTGATCTTTAAAAATCCTCGCGATTTCCAGCTATGATTGCGATATTATCTGCGAAGCGGAGCAAGGTTATTTCTTCTCCGTTTATCTTCATTCCGCTCAGTCTAGTAGTTTGCGCTTATTGTATGGCCTCCATGTATCGCAATATAAATGAACCTGATTATAGCGCGTTTCACTTTTTCTGAGGTTTATTTCCCGGTTTCCTCATCCTGGGATCTGATGATGTGAAACAATTTTACTTTTGTATATTTTCTATTTGTCTTTTTCTTCAGCATTTATGACGGATAGGTGAGATATTTCCTTTCACTGCTGACATCAATTTTCTCAAAGTAGCATCCTAGTATGTATTCCATCTCAGATTTGGTTGTTTCGTTTGTTTGGCTGTCTGCTCTATCGCACATACCCATTTATTTGTCCATCTTCTAATGTTGAAAATGGAGAACAGATACATTTAATTTCGCTGATTTTGGCCCATTTCATGAAACCTATCGTCAAAAATCCTCCCCGCAATTGCATTGCCATTAAAATGCCCCATGTTTTTATACGCAGCCCTTGTGAACCGAGGGTCGACGCATCGTAGACGCACAAAAAATTAAAAATGTTCCCGGAGTGATCATTGTTTTCTTGACCTAGGTCTCAATGAACTACCATGACCATTCAATAAGCAACATCATCAGCAGGCCATACAAAATCTAAACCTAGGCAGAATAAGGAGGAGCTATCCAGTAGAAAAATTTCCGATCATCCATTTTGTTCCCATCAAACCACACCATGCCTCATCACTTGGTTCAACACATCGCTCTTCATGCCGACTCATTTATTATATGAACATCATGAATCGACAAGGGTGTATCGCATTATCGCACGTCTCTACTGTCATACCCCAACCACTTCCGAAATCCTTCCTAAAACCCCATTCACGCAGTGGCCATCACCCCTTGACTTTACCCGCGCGATCCTCATTCTCTCGGTTTCTAACCCTGCACTCTCACGACCCCTCTTCTATACCTGCACTCCAATAATCCTCCCTCTGCCCACCTCTTCCACCCCAACTTTCCACACGCCAAAACCCACTTAACGCGTTCCTTCACGTTCCCGCAGCTCATCGCACGCACTCACACATGTACAACTGACAGTCGCGTCGCCATGGAAACGATGGACGAAACCAATTTGCATAATCTCTTTCGACCGACCACTCCAAATATCCCTCCCGGCGCCTCCCCCCCCACCCCTTCTCGTCCACCCCGTCACTTCCATCCTCTCTCGACCAACGAACCCCCGCCCTCATTTCATCGGGAGACCCTCTTTCTATCGCCATCACGATCGCGGATGGCGACCCTTTCAGCCAAAACCTACTCGTGCCCTACGCCATCACCCTATCTCCCCCCTTCCCTCCCTCCCCCCCCCCCGGTTCCACCTTCCCGTCACCCTTTTTAAACACCCTGTTTCGCGTCGAATTTGCCGTTAAGTTTGACTTATATACGCGATGAAATGCAGGCACCTAAATACTGTTTCCCCTTTCTGAAGAGTAAACGAGTGCATGGGTGTTTCTTTCAAGTCCTGGTGGTTTGACTCTTTAGAATCATCATAACGAGTGAAATGGGCGATTGAGATCGCAGGGACATTAGGACCACAAGGAACATCCTGGAAGGCAAAACATGTACTACCTCTCTTGGCAAATTGCAAGATAATAAATTCGATTATTAATTATGCTAACGTTGCTACACACGCATCACAATTAAAAATTCAATATCCCTAAATTACATATGAATCTTCCAATACCAATCTCATTTGACTAGGGGATGAGCGATAAAAAAATATCAATAAAGCAATGGATTCATTACCGCGAAAAAACATCATTTTACCATGAAGAAATAATTAGCTTGACCTGGATTTAAATTCAGGGCTCCCGACCACCAGATAGGTATATAAGTCATTTTTACCGTCTAAGCAAACTTCAAGACGAGCAAGTCTGGCTGAAAATTGTAGTTCCGGATTTCAGCCCCGGTTAAGTCAATGTTCTACGATGATTTATTTGCTCTGGTGTTCTGAATCTCACTAGTGCGCGTGGATGTGTCAAATAAGTGCAATTTTCGCGATGGATGCAGCTTCCCCTCCATGAAAATCATCTAGCTATCCACCTCTCAAAGTACAGAGCACCTAACAGCTCCAGGGCACTAAAACCCCTCGACAACTGCCACTCCCACTAAGGGTCACTTCCCCCGTTCGCAGTCACCTGTGTGTCCCCTCCCTTACTCAACCCCACCCGTCGACCCCACTTTGCTGCGTGAATCCATCGCGATCCAAAAAAATAATTAACACACCCCTCCAACCAACGCCATACATCTCTCCCCCTCAGTCTCTGGATCTCTTGCTTCCATCATTTATGGCACCGACCATTCGGTGTGGGGCTCAATCAACGAGACAAAAGTGTGCGGCCTCCCATCCCCCATCAGTGGAGTGGTTGGGAGTAGAAAAAAATGAGCAGAATTTAAAAGACATTCTCTCCGAGCCGAGACGAGAATAAATTTGCACCGGTGATCAATTTGTGGAGCGGGGAAGTGTTGCCAAGAGATTGAAGAGGTAGGGGGTTTAATTTATTTCAAGAGTTTTTTTACTATATCCATGAAAAGGACGCATGCATACTTTCACATGGTCCGGTTCAAGGGAGGTGAATTAGTTAATTTACCTCCTAAAAACTTCCATTACAAGGGAAAATGTCAAGCTTTTTGACGAAGGTGCTGAATTTTGCAACACAGAAAAGCCCCTTGGTCGTTAAGTTCCTTACATTCATTACGGTTCACGATAAAATTAACATAACTACCGTCAATGCTCTGGATTAACATTAGATTGATCGCGCAGAGTTCCTTCATGAAAATATTTTCTCTCTTTGTAGTAATTCAAACCAGGTTGATGCTTCCTATCTAACTCTTTTCCCATCAAAACCTAAGTTGACTGATGAGAAAAATTTATTTTAAAAAACTAGAATTTCTTTTGACATGGATGACATTTAGTGGGCATGCTGTTATAATCTTGTTATAATCTGTTTTAATCTTGGAATACGTTCATTAGCGCTATCCTCTAACGTTGTGAGGCTTAGCATAGTGTGGCTCATATAGATGATATGTCAGCATCATCATGTATATCGGCTAGTAGGACTGCTCTAGCTCATATTTAAAGATACTCCCTGGCTCATGTAGCACCTGAGCCCACTTTGATTATTAACTCATCAATTCTTCGTATTAAAATTACACCCGTTGATCTCTACTATTTATGAGGGAGTAAAAAAATGTCATTTGAATGAAACCAAACACTCATTAATGTAGATCCCAAAAAACACCTTCCCACTTACGCGACCTAAAGTAAGAATCATCCAAAGGCTCATGATGATAAGAGTGAAATTCAACATAGGATAAATGATACGCCTTGACCAGTATTCGAACCCGGATCCCTCAATTTGCTTTGGCCAGTTACATTACCTAGCTGTTCTCCTACCCCTGAGGAATTTGATGGACTATATAAGAGCAGAGTTTTCAGGGCAGCTGGTCATGCGTTTCAACGAGAAGTGTAATGCGCTATGTGACACAGTCATTGAGGTTAAAGTCGAACTTAGAACAAAAAGAGGTTTTTTGCTCTCTTGACAGATTTTCCACTTCTGGCGAATTCACAATGCTCTAATTAAAAAATTTCAAATCGTTTCGTATTTTTTTCGCTCTTTTGGCAATATCGCGTCCAGTTCCAGAATTATCAACACATGCTTTGTGCATGGTTAAGTTGAAATTAGAATACGTGAAGGAACTAAAAAATATTTTTGTAAGTGGGGAATGTTAACATCAATAATTTGACTTATTTTTAGCTACTGTACATGTCTGTATCATAGCCTCACGGTATACGCTTCAAGTAATCAGTTTATGCACTAATTTTTTTTTCCAGTCAAAATTTAGACCTCCATGGCTGTCGCGCAGGGCAACCCACACATTTTTAAGTTTCCAGGGTGTTTGTGAAGCGCGCAAACTGGGAAACGTTGAATAACTTTTTCATCGTGATTTCAATTCAACCTCGACCTCCTCCTCTTCCCCCTCGCTCGCTCCCTCGCTCTCCAAGTCGGTTAAAAGAGTTAAGCGGACTATTATCGATTTAGCCACATTGTTTTTCCTCTCGGCACACTCCACCCTCACGGAAGCTCACGAGCAGTGCACAGAAGCTCACGATTCACGGCCGCCGTTTCCCTTATAATTTTAACAGCGTGATTATTTCTGCCAATTTGGTATTCTTTCACCTCAGTGATTGCGGGAACGTGTTCCGATCGCTGGATTCCAAGCAATTCTCATTAAAATCATGCCATCCAATTCCGACCGGCGTGTCGTATTTCTCAGCGTGCGATTGATTGATGCATTCTTTCGGTTAATGAATCAATATCAACGTCATACTGGAATCTATTTCTGTCCATCGCAGCATATGAATCAGAATATCATCAAGCGACTGAGAATTGATATCTACGCTGGGTATCGCATCAAAAAGTGTTTGCAATAAAACATTTCATGCACCACAGCAAAAAAATTCAAACAAAAGAGGCATCCAAAGTATAACGACGGATATTTAAGTTTATACTTTAGGTGTAAAGCTGAAAAAGAAGAGACAAAAATGTATTTCAATGAAGTATTTTTGAATTGTATTGAAGAACGTGATACACGAAATATCTTGAATACCTCTAACTCTCTACAGTAGTCTGCCAAACTACCAAGCGCCTTTAATCGAATGTATCCATTGAAATTAAACATTATACGATTCTATTTTATTCGCACCTTCTTGAAACAATTTATACGCAATGGTCTTTGCCCTCTTAATTCGAGAAATCACTTTTTATGACTTATGTTGTATATTTGTCGGCGTCACAAGCATTTGAGATATCAATCGAGCTACTAAAAATTCTTCCGATAAATGATACATCGGTGTAAAATGTAGTTATTTTATATCAATCAACTTGAATTATGATATGTATCTTCATTACAATGGTGCATACAGCAAAACTATAATTTTGATGAAGCACTGCAGCATGCTTGGGCTCATTATGGGATATTTTATACCCTCTCTTTGACACTATGGGCAATCATCTTTATCACTAATGGCTACACTAAATTATACCACTTCCACATTTTATGAAGTATTTCATTCCCTATCATACTAATCAACTATTACCCGGAAGCTCAAAATTCGTGAAATTTTAATTTACCATCAGATGCTCAGAATGCCATATTTGAGGTCGGGAGAATCATTCTCCCAGGCATCTCTAAAAATAAAAATATGCCATGAAAGAGACTTATCTATCTAGAAACTAAGTCAAGGTCAAGTAAGAGTGTGTTCATTAATTTCTGGTTCATTCCGCTGTAATTGTAAATTGTTCATTTCGCTGCAAATTGGAGAAAGTCATAGGTGCCCCTTCACTCAGTGCTGCATAATTAGTGTGCTTCATCCCGCTTCACAGCTTCATCCCCTGATACATATTAAGTTTTGCCATGAAAAAATAGATGCCATCAACAGCAAAATTAACCTAAGTCTTCGTATAAGTAACCGGGAACACTAGTACTACAAACTATGCAGAATCAAGGCAAAGTTGCAATCTTCAATATTATCCAGGTTAGTCAAACGGTGAATATCTTGGTTGATTTCTTAATTTTGGGAATTCAATTAATGCCATTTATAATTGGGATTGTATGTTAGAAAATATATTACCTCCAAATTGCACATATTAAAATTCCATAATAAGCCTTTTTTAATATGTATATAATTTATAAGGGAAATCTGATTATTTCCCTGAAATAAGAGGGATTATTGGAGTTTTTACTCCGTTTGCAGACAGAACTTTTGACAAACTCTTATGCCGCAGCTATTTTTCTGGCCGGCATCATTGTAAGAACACTTTTTTAAGAGCTACAAATCAGCATGACCTAGCCCAATAAAAAATAGATTAGCTGGAACGGTAGAAATTAGCTTCAAAACATGTGCGAAAGACAAACCCACAACTATCACCCGACCCGAAGCGTAAATTAGAAAGGCATTTAATGTATTCTTCGCTGTATTAAAGATTTGTTGACTTAATTTAAACGCCAAAAATGCCCTAAGTTGATTGTCACATAACATGTGGTATATCGCATTGCATCAAGTGGACACAATGGGGAGACTTAAAATTTTGCTTTTACCGAAAGTTTTTGGTTTTAATATTGCTTTTACTTTATAATTATGAATTGATTTTTCAATGCATAACATTGGACTCATGCATAAATACATTGTACACCTGGCAATCAAATAACTATGAAGCTGGTAATTAAGATATTTAGATAATAATTGAAGAAAATAATACAGAATGAGACGTTTTAAAACCTAGTATTGGCACGTAAATTCATTAAATCATTATATTTTAGGCTCAAAAACGGAGACCTTGCGCTGGCGAATATATTCAGAAATAGAATTTATTGAGAAAATATCTTTAGACTTTAAACTATTTTCTAAACGACTCCCACCATGTTGTAGGCGCTTGTCATACCGCGGCACCAACTTTAGTATTCCCTCTTCCTAAAAAGGTGCTGCCTGTGATGCCAACCAATTAACAACATTTTTTAAAAGATTTAGGATATGTTTGTTTATCTTTCTCGGATCTCGCACCGGGTAATATTTTCAAATTTCGCCGACGTCTCGGAAAACGGCTTGTCTTCCATTTTCAAGGCGTGTGTTATTTCCGTCGTGTCCGCTAAAACACTGATTTTAAACTGGCCGTTGATACCCAATAAAACAATGAAGGTTAGGATCCGTATGATTGGCTGACGTGTCCCGCTGGACGTTGAATTATTTTCC
This sequence comes from Ceriagrion tenellum, assembly GCA_963169105.1. Classification (NCBI taxonomy): domain Eukaryota; kingdom Metazoa; phylum Arthropoda; class Insecta; order Odonata; family Coenagrionidae; genus Ceriagrion; species Ceriagrion tenellum. The sequence goes on from OY720637.1 coordinate 6,570,871, forward strand.
CATCTTTTTGAACATTTGACTACAGGCCTCCAGATGTTACTTAGTTGGAATCCGGTGTCTCTACTGAAATTATTCGTATGTGATCGTATCTCTATGACCTCTTTAATAATGCGGTCCCAGTAATGATGTGCGCGGCAAAGGATTTTTTCTTCGGCCCATTTAATGGCATGGTCTTCGTTGATGCTGTGTTCCACCACTGCCAACTTCTCTGGTTTCGCCAATCATAAGTGCCTACGATGCTCTTTAAACCTGGTTTCAATTGTTCGGCCGGTCTCCCCACATATATTTTGCCGCATTCACATAGTAAAGCATTTCCTTAGATATAGCGAAAAACTAAATATACCTTTGGGCTTATGGAGATATTAAATAAGGGCTCATGGGCAAAAAAGTTTAGGTAAGAGGAATTCAGTCCTTATATACATACACGATAATGAATATGTAAGTGAATTAGTAATTCTATGAAACGATATGTACGCGTACTTGAACATCTGACAGCCATATTTTGAATGGAAAGGATATATAGTAATGCACAGAGTGATTTCCAAAACGTGGGCGAAATTTGAAAATATTACCCGGTGCGAAGCCCATGAAAGATGTTTAAACAATTAACAACATGTTCGTTGATCTCGTTACCATTGTTGAACCTCTTGACACCAATGCGCGATATCAGGGGCCAAAAAAGATGAATGTCATTCGCAGCGAAGTTCGGGCTGTATGGAGGATGGTTGAATAGCTTCCAAACAAAGTTCTGCTATAGTTGATGTGTCACATTAGCACTATGAGGGCGTGCATTGACATGAATCAAAACAATGCCGCTGGTTAGCACCCCTAGGCGGCGGGATTTTCGATTTTGTTCGCCATTTCAAACATGCACCACGAACCGTACGCTACAATCAGCTAACTCACGAAGGCGTCAGCTCCTTCTCAATAGGTCAGGGAAAGTACTGAGCAACCGCGAAACAGCGGTCGAAGCGCTGCGGTGGCAAGAAATAAAAACGGAACTTACTATCTCCATGTACCTTGTAACCTCATGGTCTAAATGACTTTACACAAACGCGCCTCGGGCACCCCTATTCAATGACTTATGTTAGTTTTCACCAATGGACCTTATAAAAGTGGTTCCAATTAGAAAGGAAATTAATGTCATTTTATTTTTATTCTAAATACCTACTTATAAATAAATGTCCTCTACTAGACGTGAAATACAATATTTTACCAATCGGTGCAATTGTTCTCGCATATTGGAATTACAAGTTGTTCAATGGGAAAAAGACGAGAAAAAGAAGTATTTTTCTATTAAATGTAAATGCCACTTTCAGAGATAATCGTTAGTGAGAAGGAAGATTTCAGGTTAAATTGATTTAAAAGAAAAGGGATGCATCTCCCCGCCTTATATTTTGAATTATCAGCTAATTTAAGGGAAATTTGAGGTCAAAATATTCCGTTCCATAGAAAAGCCATTGCATCAGCGCTTTCAGCTATAAAGGTGCCCATTAAAAATACACTTATGGAATAATATGTATATTTTGTACCATAATTTTTGTTTTCAATAGCTATAGCATACCGCCCATGCATGCAGGATTACATACATTAAAACACGTATTCATAAAAACTTATAAACACCCGGTTTCGCACGTGTTCACTTCATGACATAATATATTTTTAAACTTAATTTGGCCCGCCATGTTATTTTTCACCTCCTAGTTGTAGAGCAATGAAATACTAGTTGATGATGTGGAAAGAGACCGCGCATGGGCACGAGGGGTTGAAAATCTTGGTAGGTGAGAGTGATATTTTAGCTCCTACATCAAAATAATTTGTGCCCGACTGCGCTCTCGGAGCATGCCATAGCATTCAAAATGTTGGAAATGTGATGGGTTATATCAGAATACAACCTACCCCTCACTCTGGCTGATTTCTTCATCGTTTCGAGGCATTTTAGAAAAAATGCAAATCTGTACACTGAAATTTTGAAAAAATTGCACATTTTAAATATGAAACGTCAATGGTAATTTACTGAAGATTTGTCAAAGACGAACACTCGAAACTACTTCATATATTTGCATGTAGAACTAGAAAGTAGGATAACGTACAGAATGATGTCGTTACATATGCCAGGGGATGTGTCTGAACCTAATATCTAAGTCCGTGGTCTGAACGATTACTTTGAACGGATAAGGGCATTGCATTTTTCGGCGCTTGGAAATAAATTGGATTCATTCCAAATCGTGATTGGATCACGCTCTACTGAGAGCGTGATACGCACAACAGTGGAGGAGACCAAATCAAAGGTTGCAAAATATTTTCTGATTTTCAATGCTAATTGCTTTAATTGAAAGGATAATTAAACAAAAAAGCGAGGTTAGACGGTTTGTATGGGATAAAAAGCCTCTCAAAGAAGCGGATTAGATTTGGTGGACCAACTTCGCGGAGTTTTCATTAAATTAGGATTCATGTACATGTGTGTCAAAACAGGGCATATGGAATTGATGGCCGTCAATTCTACTAAGATAAAGGGTGTAAAGACACAAATAAGCAACTTCATCTCTACGGAGGGAAAGGAATCTAACGAAGGCCTGAAATAAAGCAGGCATACCTGCGTTTACACATCCAATGCAAAATAATTCGCAATTCAGAACCGAGGTTTTCAAGGTCATTTATTATATGCGTTTTGCAGCTGCAAGATTAAAATAAACATTATAAAAATTCATCTCCAGCACACGAATAACCCCGTTGAGACAAAATTTCTTCCTCGTCCAAGGAAAAAATGCTCTAAATAATGCATAACTAGCAGCTAAACATTTTTCTGCGGCCAAATTCTTGCATTTCTATCATCAGGCGGGAGACCATATCTTGTTTTTACAAAACAACAATGTATTACCCTTGTAATTACTTGAATGATATCCTTAAACTCGGTATTTTATGTTGTATACACAGAAGCGATTACGGAAAATAAGATGAAGAATAAAGTCGCGTTTAACATTTAAGTTTTCACTCAAGAACTAATATTTAAGCATTATTTATAGCTTTGCATTCAAGATTTGATATCCATGCGAAAAGAATGATCAAACGTTAGGTAAGGCATCGCTTGAGCTGCATTCAGAGGGCAATATGGACTGATGGAGTGTTCATTGAATTGGTCTATACATGTATATTCAAATGGTAAAAGAAGACACATGTAATTAAGTAGCATCATTACTATTGAGATAAAGTGAGTGAAGATACAACTAAGCAACGAGGAATTTAGTTAATGGTATCTCAACAATCATTCTCCTTCGTATTAATTCCATCCACTAACCGAGGATTGGCGATTCCTTTGAAATTGTAAGTTGATTTTAGTAGCTTAATAAAAAAGTCAGCATCGTCAAGTATTAGTATTTAAGCGACTATAGCATTACTCTTGAAGAATTTTCACTTAGCGACACAATTGATTGCAACCAAGGTAGATGTACGAACGGAGATTTCACCTGACCACCAAGAAAGCATATTTCATAATACCTCTTCAGTTTAAAGAAAAAATAATGAAATCAGATATATTTCTTTTCACATACCGCAATAAAAAGGAACGTTATAAACATTTGCTCATAATGAAAGATTATTAAGTCCCATATAAATCTTTTGGCACAAAAACATACATTTTCTAAATACCTTTTTCGTCAAATAAGTCCGATTATTGTGGCACTCCATAACCTATTCCTCCAGCCATCTCAATGTGGAAGTCTAGCCGAAGGACGAATGGTCTCCACGATATCATTATATCATTCCTTACTGATACATAAGACCAAAACATGAAAGGAAAAAAAATCAGTATTAAGAAAGATTGAACTAATCACTTATGGACTACGGTAGGGTGGTTGGGAGGGAACGGGTACAACTCGACCTTCAATCAGAGCCTCGTGCTCAGCCCTTAGGTGTGAGATGTCATAATTAACGAGCAAAGAATTAATACTACTGATGTAGTGATAGCACAGCGGCTGATATTGCGTATCGGAAGATCGTAAAATAGATGATAGGGAGCGAAAATAAAGATGAAGTCTATTACAGCATCCGTTATATACGAAAGAGACGGGTATTTGCCAAGATTTTTCAGAAAAAAATTATACTATTCGAGCGCATGCGCAGACAATAGATTAACTTATTTTTAAAATTGTGAGATATCGGTTTTTTCGTAAAACCTGATATTTTGAGACCATGTACGCAGACTCAAGGTGCATAATTTATAGATTTTTATAATCTCTTATTCGCCAACAACGTATGAACAGTGCTCCCGTAGTCATACAAACTTCGAAAATTGACAAAAAAACTTTCAAAAGAAAATGTAGCAAACATTTAAAGTATTTCGCGATAATTCTAAACTTTAGGGCATATGCGCAGACTAAAGATATTATTTTACAAGCTAAATATTTTACGGCTTCCCTTCCACACCAGTATGGCAACTTTTGACACGCCCCTGTTTTTAATCGAATCAAGCTGTTTTCTTGCCCTTTTTGTTGTTCTGGAAATGAAAATACTACTGATGTTTTGACACACTCCATAAAACACTAAGGTTTCTATTAATTATGATTTAAGTTACACAGGACTTAAAGAAATACAAATAAAACTAATAAATTCAGGCTTCACTTTGTGGAACCTCTCCATATCGGAAATCAAAAACTTTCAAGTAATGGTCCACTAATATCTTTATTGTTTACGACCCGGGTTTCGTCACATAATGACATCTTCAGGTACAAATATTATTCCACATGGGTATATGTATATACAAAATCAGGTGCAGAGGAAGGAGGGGAAGGGAAGAGGAAGGAATAACCGTCGGAGTATGGTATAATGGGTAAGGGGCAGGTAGGAAGGGGTCGGCGAGGGAGGGGGGGGGGTAGCGTTGGGCTGATTGGTGAAAATACCGGGCGGCGCGCCGCGGCGGGAAGGGCGAGGAAATAGTTCATTTAGTGGGATAAAGAATAAGGGGGAGTGGGAAGGAAACAATTGCTCATACGCCAGGGGCACGTTGTTCTTGGAGTGCTGGGTGATCTCCAGCGATTCCAACGTGCCCCTGGCGAATGAGAAATTGTTTCCTTCCCACTCCCCCTTATTCTTTATCCCACTAAATGAACTATTTCCTCAGTGACAACAGCGCTTCTCACTCCACCCCCTCCCTTAACGGTCTTCCCGGTACAACGGTTTTCCATGTAAGTGATCATCAGTAGCCATAAACAAAGTTCCCAAGTGCTTTCCCCTCCAATTGAAATTCACCCGCATCAATAGCCCGGACTGCTAATCTCAGTGACTTGTGAATACATTGTACATATATCATCTTTTACCTCTTCAAGGTTTTCCGAGTAATTAAACCATCATTGAGCATCAACAAAGAGCCATCCACTCATTTGAACTGTACTCTCATCAATACCTTGTACTTGCTAATCACCGTCGACCTGTGTATACATTGTATTGTTTAAATTTCTAAGGACAATGTATGTTTGTTCTTCCTATTTTTCCCCTCCCACTCTCCCCCCCCCCTTCCCGCCGCTCGGTATTTTCTCCAATCAGCCCAACGCTCCCCCCCCCCCTCTTCGCCGACCCCTTCCTACCTGCCCCTCACCCATTATACCATACTCCAACGGTTATTCCTTCCTCTTCCCTTCCCCTCCTTCCTCTGCACCTGATTTTGTATATATACCCATGTGGAATAATATTTGTACCTGAAGATGTCATTACGTGACGAAACCCGGGTCGTAAACAATAAAGATATTAGTGGACCATTACTTGAAAGTTTTTGATTTCCGAACTTCAAATAAATTATCTATTTTTTATATTACATATCATCTAGAGGGATTTAACTCCAATAAATCAACAATAATAATAAAATAGAAGTAATGTAATAATACAACTTATATATCGGTTGCTTTTAATCATTGTTAACAAACAAACAATTCCTTTGAAAGAATGATTAGCCAAGATATTTTTTTATATATTCCCCCTAAATGATTTTTGCAGCGGTTATGGCAATGATTGGCCTATTTTGTAAACCGTCATACACCACTTCCAATCACTGCAAAAGAGCGCAAGTGATATGGTTCACAGTCACGCGCGTGAAGCAAAGATATATACAAGGCGTCGAAATTTCTAATTCTAATTTCTAATAAAAAATTCATAATTTGATTGGGATCCGAACGGGGATATATCATATTAAGGTCCGTGACGTTCGGTGGCTGAAACACTAAGTCATCTTGATCAAGGTGAATTTCGCCGGGGATTCATACGACTAGGTGCAAATCCTCTCAAGGTGCAAATCTTTGAACGAGTGCGCGTGACAACGGATCATACCATTTGTGCATTTTGCAGTGATTGGAAAATTATCCGAGTTAGTCGTTGTTAAAGGGTTGGGTTTATTCTCCACGACAGTGGCTTGGTAAGCACATCTCCTGTGATTTGCATATACACTTAAGATGAGAACACATAGGACGCACAAACCCTCTTCGAAGTTCACTTTGTAATTGAGGCGGCTAGGGGGTGGATCACGAATTATTTGATACGAACCCAGGCCAAGTCAAAAGATTTTTAATGGATATTTTTTTTCTTCGTGTCCTATAGTGAATAAACAAGAGATAGTTACCTTGCTTAGTCCATCTTGTACAAGCGAGAAGAATATTATCGCATTCCCAATCCTCACATAAAAAATTAAATGATGAACATCAGCGTGCTTTTTCTAAAATCTTTCTCTTTTCACCAGCATTAAACTTATCCTCTTCAACGTATTTCAATCAACGCATTAGTTGTAGTGCTAAGGGGAGCCAATAGATTTTACTTTTATCTAATTACAGAATGTCATTTAAACGACAATATTTTTCTGAATTCATGATTGCTCCATTAGCATTTTATCCGCTAATTTTTTGCTCTATTTGTTTTTGTTACTTCATTTAATAATTATATAAGTATTATATCAGCCAATGTAAAAGGCTTTGGCGCTATAAAAAAATAAATAAATAAAAATGAGGCTGTATTACTACAGTACCAACAGTATAAAGATGAAAAGGGCAGACAACAGAAATGGCGACGTTGGATCAAGTCGTAAAAATACCGGAATGATCACCATTATGTCCAATTTTATCATCTTTGCTCGCCCTTTCTACCAAACCCATATACATCACCACACTCCCTTGGGTCTCATAAACACGGCCCTGAAAGATAATGGCCGCCAAGAGAGAGGGTAGGTGGTGCAAATTTTATTTTACAATATATTCAAAGATGACACAATTCAGAAAAAATCCGGGCAAATTCGAAAATCTTCCAGAAAAAGGGTCAACTTTAGATATACATAAAACCGATGTGAACCTTCGAGAGCTGATATCACTGCTACAGCAGTCTTTGTTGTCGTAATTAAAAACATATATGCTGTATTACACGATTCATACGATTGGAGAGTGTAGGATTCCACCGGAGCAGATAACTGCAGTGACTTTCCAAAGAAGAGATTCAAAGTAGTCAAATATACACCACATCCACGCGTAAAGTGTATCCACTCTTCACCAACAGCCTTTCACGCATATGCTGGTTTCGTGCCATACAGGGCCACACTCCATATTTGGCCTCATCTCATTGGCATTGGCATTTATTTTATCAATATAAACTCACTGTTCCCCAACAACCATCAAAGGTAAACTAAAGAAATATAAAGTACCTGGAAAGCAACACATGGAACCCTAAAAAAAATAAAACAAAGATAGAAACTAAATTACATATTTTCAAAGCAAGGGTAGTTTTGGTAGTACCGTACTCTAGCGAGACGTAGGTTCTCTTAAAAAGAGTGTGATAGGGCATCACATCAGTCGAAATGAAATCCTCAAGAGCCATTCATAGTTTTGCATTGCAAGAAATACTAAGAAAAAAATCATTCAAAATAATTTGTACATTTTTCAAAGAGAGGGGAAAAAACGGAGGGTAAAAAGCTAGACGCTGTTACAATAATGCAATGTTAGATTTCAGCCGAGGCGTCTCCCGAGCATTGCCCTAAGGGGAAATGATAAGGCTGTGGGGGTCACTGCAACGCTGGTCGACCGAGGCTAAAGCAGTTACAGGGACCGGTTATGCAACCTGAACTATGGAGTGCAGAAGGAGAGGAGAACTATCGTTTCCTTCTACATTTTGACAAATGTATACGTGCATTCCGAGTATGGTTTATCAAAATGCAGAGTTAGAGCAGTTACTTTATTTTCTCTAATAATTTCTTTTTAATTAAATATATTTTTAGCTGAGGTGTTCAACTGTGGCCAACCATAATCTCTCAACATGCCTCTTAATAAATCTCTTTCGCATCGTTTTGAAAACGACAAACCATTACACATCACCATCCAGTATTTATCATTGTAATCGTAGCACTGTTCACAAGTATGTATTCTTACCTGGTAGTGTAGATTCTTAAATACTGGTAGAACAATGATACCATATAACTTGATTTTTTACAGATATAATAGCTACTTCTCCGAAGAAATAACATTAAACTGGCAGGGGAAATTGAATTATTACAGAACATAAGTAAATATTTTCATAAAAGTTCACCATGTATCCATCATTATCACAATTAATAAATTATACAAAGCTAACATTGTTTTTGCTTGAAACAGGACAAAAGAATTACCGCAGCATGACGAATCACATGGAAATTATCAGATTAAGTACAAATAAGTCACTTCAATAAAGTTGTTTAGGATATCCAGAGCCAACTTATTGAGGTGATTAAGTATACGAGCAGTGATTTGTTGCTAAAAATTAACCAAATGCTCTAAAGGAAATCAATTGATTAATATGAAACTACAAGGTTTTCAGTTTTTGATAACTATGAACAAGTACACAATGACGATGTATAATAAATAAACATGTGGCCTGAGGGTTACATTTCAGAAAAAAGGAAATCAAAAAGATTTAATAAACGTAGCCTTTTATCTTTAAAACTCATTGGTAGTTTGCATCGGTCAGAAACCCCTAATGGATGCCATTCAATCTGTATTTGAAACGACGGTACGATTCATGAGTTGATAAACAATAATTAATTTCCTCGCATACTCCTAAAATAGCTCTTTAGCTCAAGAACAACTTTTCAATGTAGGTATATCCTCTGCACGCAACATACTACGGTTCTCTTTTATCAGTGATAGAGACGATAGGACATTTATTTCAGAAATATCCATTATTATGAAATCAATTTGAACCCCATTCTGACGTAGAGCAACAGCAATTCTCTTCTCCTCCACTGAATTAAAAGCATATGAAACCAGGGATATGACAACCTATGCCATAAATATTTTTACCATTCACCACCCTACTGTTTTTCGTGCTTTTAAAGTAGTAGAAGATGGTAAGTTTAACACGCAGCGGCAGTCCAAGTCGTTCCGCACTCACCGCCTGCCACTTGCAGGCAGGGGCTGAAACACGATGAAGAATAGCATCACCCCTCTGAATTGGAGCCAAGCCCAACGATGTTCTTTCTATCGGTGACAGGGCTGGAGCTGGTGTTCCTATCGAGGAAGGACGTCCTCCTTTTCATGCTTTTAATTTGTTGTCGCATATTACCTGTCAAGCTTACCGATCAGTGGACTTGTGTTCTCAAGGAAGGAACTGATCAATGAAGTAAAGAAATATTTAACAGATACATCAGCAGTCATGAAAATTGGCTAAGAATTATCTAAGCTGCAGCCGGAATGGCAAAAATAAACTTTTGTTTGTAAAGGTTAACAGTTGAGGGTAAGGAGAGTATAAATTAAGACTCACCAACATTTGACGATTATGAGTACAACTTCCCAAATAACACTATATTTGATTACTTGAAAAATGGAGGAAACTAAACGGGGAAGTTTAAGCTGATTGCAGTAAACCTGAGTATGACATACGTATTTACTTACGTCAGTACTAAAATTTTTATACACAGTGCTAGTGCTGCTATTTATCCACAGACACATGAGTAAACGGCCCCACAAGCTATATAACCATAGCATCAGCAGAAACACTTCAATTGTCAACAAAGTTTGTTATATTTTTCCTCAAGCCATTTCGCCAGTGAGATTACCGCGACCTTTAGTCAATGTTTAATGAGACAATATTATTTAACGTATAGAGTAATAGTGAGCAATATGGTCATTAAGGAAACAACAGTCTAAAATCGTTTTGCAGAAGTTTATATATTTGTGGAATGTTCGGAAAAATGAAAATCAGTATGCTTTTCATTTGTCGACTAATTGTGAGAAATACCACAAGTTTTTGTCCCGAGCATTTCCCGGTAATTCGCTTCCCGTAGAAACGATGAGTCCCTTTTTGACCTTGATGGCAACGCGACGAGACCGCAAGTCAATTCATTTCCATGCCTACAAATGTTAATTAGTACTCCACCAAAGAACAGGGCTATACGACAACACTTAGGAAAAGTAATCCTGGATGGAAAAAAACTCAGTTATAACGCGGCGAATTTTGAGGTTAATTAGCAAACCTGCTGAGTGGCCTTGCATTTCAAGATACTTTTAGAAAAGATGTTCAATAGTAATCTCTCCAGCTGGATGATTCATTAAAACGACAATGTAAATGGAAAATGGAACAATTTTAAAGGTTCCGACGCCAAAACAAAGACGCAATTTAAGAGATTACGTCGCTAAAAATCGAGAGTCTCGTTAGGGACCGTGGAAAATGTTGTAGCTAGAGAGGAAAATTAAGATGAAGGCGAGAGAATCCCAAGTCTCATCGCGACTGCGGTGATGAATGGTTGGATAACCGAGAGAACGGCTGTTTCACACAATAAAAAAATAAATTCTGAATTATGAAGAAAATGTAAAAAAATGACGGTAAGATTCGCGATAGCGCAAAATCCAATAAGCTGCTTAAAGCATATTATCCGGGGGAAATGAGTGAGTTTTCCACGCGCGTAACTCTCTCCCTTTTCATAGAGTCCAACACTTTTCTCCTCGCGTTTATCGCCGGGCCGGGATCTTTTCCCTCGTTTTCAAGCTGCGGTGGGGGAAATGCAAAAACGACCGGTGTGTTTTCGTTCCATCAAATTTGTCCAAGGATGGAGAAAGGAGATGCTTCCGGAAAAATCTCATTTATTCGCCTCCATTAGTGCGCGGAGGAAAGGTGTTTCTATTTTCATCAGGAGTGCCATCGAAAAACCAATTGAAAGAGCGGAGTAGTGAGACGAGGGAATTCAGTGACGTGCAGCTCGTACACGGCGAATGTCGCAATTATCTCCGAAATTCAGCGGATGCCTAAGATTGCCTCGCTCTCTGCATAACGAGGAATGAAATGATAGTTTATGCCCCTTTATATGGAAAAGTCAAGCGAGGAAATGATAATGATGATGAAGGTGATAGCAAAAAAATAGAACTGCGGCCGCGCCAGGTTCGATCAAACGACAAACTGCGATTCAAAAGGCATTCCAATTCGACGTCATCCCTCACTAGTCGCAGCGGTTATGATGCTACGCTCACACTCGCATATTGTGCTGGGATGGCGCAAATGCTTCTCTATTTTCTGCGTTGCATCCAGTTTTCATGGCAAAGTAACGCGTCGTTCGGTTGGAGATACGCAGGGCGGAGCTGCATGAAAAAATAAAATTGGAGGTGGCGGTTATTTGCCCAGAGGTAATTCGGCACGTAAAATGTAATTCCTTGGGGTAGCAGAGAGAGAGAGAGAGAGAGAGAGAGAGAGAGAGAACCGTGCATTCAGGGTTTTTCTTTCAAAATTTTTCTATTCGCTCGCATGATGACTTCATGTCATTACTTTTTGAGTAGAGTACGACGAAATGAAACTTCGCAGCCTACCAGGAGATTCATTTCAGCGTCTTTGTTTGATTTTTACTGGGTGGACTGTTGCAATCGAGCTGATCTGCGCGCGAGTTAGAATTTATTACGCACGCAACCCAGAAATCTTTTTCTCAAGAGAATAAGCTTGCCAGAATTGAAATGATATTGCTGGGAAATTATTCCATTTCCGTGCGCTATACTGGTTCGGAGTAATGAAAATGCTCAGAGAAAAAAATACGACGAATATCTTTTCTAACTCTCTTTCCAGATTTTTCCCGACATGACTGGATATTGTTTCTTCGAGAGTTCCTTGAGACAGAGAAATAGATAAAGACCACTCTACGACCTAAAATCCATCTGAATTACCAATATTTTTCGGTTGCTATAACTGTATCCTTATTCTTAGCTATGCTCGTCGCTAATAATGTAAAATTGATCAATTGGGCTGCGCTGTGCTCAGTAAGGGAAGAAATGAAGTAAGGCATCTTAGCAAATAAAAATATATAAAGTGGATATGTAATTATTAAGCCAAGAAGAAAAGTTAGAAACTATATATGAAACATTAGCATATACTAGTAACTATTAAGTTTTAAAAAATTTCTCCATTGATTTCTTCAATTTTAGTGAGCTATGAAACATTTCCGCGAACTAAAGCCTTGACGTGGTGGAAGGGCTTGCGCGTTCCAATGACACCTAGAGCTGGACTGGCGGGAGCAATTTATATTGCTTGCGGTAGGGCCACCCATACCAGATAGGTCGAAGGGTAGGAGCCAGATGAAAGGTAGTCCTGTGATAGTGTCACGTGAAACACACTGTTGGGAAGCGGGGGTGGGAGTCCCCTCTCGAATATTATACGATATATATATATAACATATAAGAAATATGAATGTCACACAAAGAGAATTGAATCCTGGCAACTACGGGGCGCCGCCCAATGGGGCGGGTATCGGGCCCGGCATCGGAGGAGGCAAGGCCCCCGAGGTTGTCATCTCACGGAACCCTTGCAGAACACAGTCATCACAAGATACAAGGACCAAGGAATATAAGAAGAAAAGGAAGAAGAAAAGTATGGTACCGATAAAAATAGGAGCTTGGAACGTTAGGACAATGATGAGGGCTGGGAAGCTGTAAAATATTAAACGGGAAATAGATAAGAGGTAAAATGGATGCCTTGGGGCTGTGCGAGGTGAGATGGAAGGACAGCGGAGACTACTGGAGTGATGGTTACAGGGTAATCTATAGTGGTGGGGTAGAGAGTCAACGCGGGGTAGCCATAGTACTGAACGCAAAATTGGGGAGGAGGGTAGTAAATATTGAACAGTTGAGCGACAGGACACTAGTGGTAGAAATAAAAGCACGCCCTACAAATTTCGTATTGGTCCAGGTGTACATGCCTACAAGCAATCATAGGGAGGAAGAGGTGGATGGAGTGTATGAACAGATAGAGGAGATAATCAGAGAAGTGCCGGGCGATAAAAATCTAATAGTAATGGGTGACTGGAGTGCAGTAGTGGGGGAAGGGAGAGATGGGCATAAAGTGGGAGGGTTTGGATTAGGATGGAGAAATGATCACGGAGAGAAAGCAATTGAGTTTTGTAGGGGAAGCAAATTAATAGTTACTATAATTTGGTTTAAACACCATCGCAAGAGGAGGTACACATGGAAAATACCGGGAGACAATGGGATATACCAAATTGGCTATACCATTAATAGGCAAAGATTTAGGAACAGCGTGAAGAACTCGCAGAGCTATCCGGGGGCTGGTACAGACTCGGATAAAAATTTAGGAATGAATTGTGAGATTAGATTAAAAAAGCTAAATAAAAATAGGAGAATGAAGAGGTAAGCCAAAGAAATAGGAACAACCGATGAAAAATGGGAAAATATGAAAACAGGCATTGTAAAAGCGGCCGAGAAAACCATACAAGCACGGGAAATGAGGAGGGTAAGGAAGCAGTGGGTTACGAAAGAAACGATTAGGAAAATGGAGGAGCCAATTCCCCCATCCTCAAAGCTTTAACCCCCTCCACTTCGTCTTCCTAGCCCCCCTCCCTTCCCTCCCGTGACCACCCTCTTCCTGTATTGTTCTCTTCCCTCCCCCCTTTCCCGACCTGGTAATGTTTACTATATAAGGCCTGGACATCGGCCTCCATTTACCTGAAGATGATGTGAATGCACATCGAAACCTGGGTCGTTGTTCAATAAATCGAGTGGTTTTAGTAAAAGTTTACATTTTTTGTCAATTTTTTAAGGAGAGAAGGAATTGGAAAAACGTCCACACCGACGTAGGTAAGGCGAAATATAAGGAGCTAAATAATCAACTATGGCGAATATCAATGCGGCAAAGGCAAATTTGTGGAAATGGCAGTGCAAAGAAATGGAGAGAATAAAATAGGATGGGGAAGTGGGTGCGTTATACGATAGGGTAAAACTGCTATCGGGAGGTAAGCGAGGGCAAACGGTACCAAAGATTAAGGACAAGAGAGGTAGAATATTAATCAAGCAGGAAGATATTCAATGAAAATGGCGAGAATATGTGGAGGAGCTATATGATCTCACACGCAGTCACGGTTTTACTTCGAGTAATCAATAGAAGGTTATAGAGAAAGCAAAGTACGATTTAGACGATGACCAGTTTGGTTTCCGGAAGGGAAGGTGAAGTCAGGATGCGATAGCGGTGATGAGAACGCTTATAGGGAGAAACATAGAGTATAACCAGGACGTTTACTCATGCTTTATTGAATTTGAAAAAACTTTTAACAGGGTTGTTTGGAATACATCAGAAGAAATACTCGAGAAAATGGGAATAGACTGGCGAGACAGAAGACTGATCCGAAACTTATATATGTCTCTAAGTCGTGGGGTGAGGCTAGGGTGCCCGTTTTCGCCGTTGCTTTTTAACATTTATGCTGAGGAAATGGTAAGACAGACATGGGAAGAGCTTAAGGTCGGAATCAAAGTGGGAGGGCATCTGATAAAATCAGTTAGATTTGCGGACGATCATGCATTGGTTAGTGGATCTTCGAAGGGACTGCAAGCTTTGGTAGATGCTTTAGAAATGCAGTGCAGGATATTCAAAATGACGATAAATCATAAGAAAACATTAGTAAAGTAATGACATTCTCTAATACAAAGAAAGTGAGGCTTGTGATTGAAGTTGGAGGACACCAACTCGAGCAAGTAGAGAAATTTAATTACTTAGGTAGCACGCTAGCGGAAAATGGGCACAGTAGCAAAAGACACACGGAAGAGAATAGCGCTAGCTAAGGAGTCGTTTAGCAATCGAAGGGAGCTGAAGACGGAAACATTGAAGTATTGAAGAAGTGATAACTGATGTGGCAATTTATTTAAACAGGATTTTCTTAGCAACAAGTGCAGATAAGAAGACAGTTAAGGGTCCAAAGAACCAACAGGAGAACAAGCGTGAAAGAAGATGACGAGAGTTTGCAACCGTCCAAAACCTTTGGAAGAAAGACAGGTCTAAGTGCTGGAAAATGATCGAGAGTGGGACGATTTTAGAATCTCCCAGGATTGAAATGGATAGAATGGTCCCATGTTGGAAGGAGGTAATGAGGGGTAAAAATGAAACGCTACCCTTAACCCCCCCGCAGGAGACAGAACCCGAAAGGGTAGAAATTTGGAAACCCAATACGGAAGAAGAAGTCAGGAAGGCATTCCCTGAACTCAAAACAGAGCCACGACCAGATAAAATTGCAGCAAGATAACTGAGGGCGGTGCCAAATGGGATTTTAGCTCGCATCTTTAGCATATTCCTATACTGCAAGAGAGTACCAACGAACCTTTTAAAATCGCGAACTGTGATGATTCCTAAAAAAAAGAATGCTCACGAGCCCGGTGAATTTCGGCCAATTTCAATCTCATCGGTAATTGTTCGTACGTTCCATAAAATATTGGCCGAAAGATTAAAGCAAATCCCATTGGACGACAGACAAAGGGCCTTCATCAATGCAAATGGATGTAGCGAAAACACTTTTCTCTGAGACTTCATCCTAAGATGGAGAAGGCAGAAACACCTGCCATTATACCTCGCATCCATTGAAATGTCAAAAGCGTTTGACTCACTCTCTCACAACTCAATAATAGAAACTTTAATGGTCAGGGGAGCTCCCGAAGCATTATGTAGCTACATCAAGTTTGCTTATGAAAACAGTGTTGTGAAAATAGAACACGGAGGTTGGACTTCAGAGTGCATTAGGCCGACAAGAGGAGTAAAGCAAGGGGACCATTTTTCCCCTATGCTTCTTAACCTGACGATTGATGGAATGCTAAAAAGTATTCCCGAAAATTAGGGAATCCACTTAGGCTAAAATGTATTCCCGAAAATTTGGGAATCCACTTAGGTGAATACCTTGCGAGTATTTTAGCTTTCGCAGACGACTTATTGCTCCTCGCCGAATCCAAAGTGGGATTACAGAAACTTTTAGATATTTCTTCTCAATATTTATCCCAACGTGGGCTCATTTTAAATGTAGGAAAGTGCCACACCATAGACTTACAGACTATTCCAAAGGAGAAGAATTCGGCGGTCGACCCAAGAACTACGTTCACCGCTCAGGAAAAAATGTTACCTGCGCTAAATAGGATCGAAAAGTGGAACTACCTGGGGATTACATTCACGGCGGAGGGACTGAATGAGAAGATCGAAAAACTTACCAGGGCTCCTTTAAAGCCCCAACAGAGAATATAGGCCTTGAGAAACCTAGCAATACCCTCGCTACAGTACCAGCTGGTCGCCGGAAATGTCCATATCGGTATTTTGAGAGCTCTAGACTGTGCGACAAGGAGGGCCCTCCGTAAATGGCTATTACTTCCCAAGGATGCGCCTAACGCATTCTTTCATGCCGACCCTAAGGATGGCGGATTAGGAATCCCCTCGCTCAGATGGAATATCCCGCTTCTGAGGTTAAATAGAATTAATAACCTAATGAAATCATCGTTTGTAAAAAACAGGACTCCAAATGAGTTTCTCGTAACAGAAAAGGAAAACGAAAAACGCAGCTTGCTAGTAGAAGGAGGCAGACGGCTGAGTAGGAGTGATGAAATTAAGGTGGTGGACCGGTATGCTCTACAAATCGGTGGATGGTGTAGCTCTTAAGTATTCAAGGCAAACACCCTCACAAAATCAATGGATCACAGACGGCACCCGTTTCCTAAACGGGAGAGATTTTATAAATTATTGTGAAATAAAAATCAACGCGTTCCCCACAAAGTCAAGAACATCAAGAGGACGTATGGACAACCGATTTTGTAGGGCCGAGTGCAAGGCGATGGAAACGATGAACCATATTTTAAAGAGCTGTCACCGAAAACACGGAATGCGAATTAAGAGGCATGATGCGATTATGGCTTATATTAAGCGGAGACTTGAAAACAAAGGCTTCACACAAAGGCGTATCTGACTCAGACCGGGAAATTCGTTCCAGACCTGGTCGCCTACAAAGAGAAAGTAGGATACATCATCGACACACAGGTGGTGGGCGACCAGGTCAACCCGGACAAGGCTAACCATGTGAAGGTTAAAAAGTACGGTGCCAACGAAGACCTGAAGAACAAGATACGGGAAGAGAAGCAGCTGAAGAGCTCCGGGAAGAGAAGAAGCTGGAATAGCTCCGGACATTTGCGGCCACCGTCACCTGCAGAGGTATTTGGAGCGGTAAGTCAGCGAGGGAACTCCTCAAGGTAAAGATTCTCAATAAAATGACTTGAAAGTTATCTCGAGCCGTGTAATCATCGGGGGAATCGCTGAATTGCGATATTTCAGCAGGTCAACCGTGGGATGGAGGTGGCGCCGACCAAGACCGGAGTCGGATGAAGCAGCAGAGGGTGTTCGATTGGAGGGAGGTTGCCGCGAAATAAAGAGGAAGGGGGGTTTTAAATGGGCATTCCCTTACGAGGGCGAGTTCCACAGTACCTGGCCAATCCACCTAGGCCGGGTCTACGTAAACGCATTTCCCTCACCCTCTCCAAAAAAAAAAAAGAGAGAGAGGAAGACGAGAATAGGCTGCAGGCATTTGAGAAGTGGGTGTGGAGAAGGATGGAGAAGGTTAGGTTGACGGAAATGAAGACTAACGAGGAAGTGCTTGAGATGGTGGGCGAGGACAGGAACCTTCTGAACGAAATTCGAGATATGCATGGTATATGGCTGTAGGATGTAATGCAGGGTGATGGGTTGCTGAAGAGAGTGACGGAGGGAAGGATGTTAGGCAAACGGGGAAGGGGAAGTATGAGAATAGGTTTCATGTACGGGATGAAGAAGGGTAGATCTTATGCAGAGGCGAAAAAGGATATACCAGATGGAGATAAAACCTTGAAAGTGTAGAAAACCGGTAGGAGATTCTCTGACATTCAGCAATACCTACCTTAACTGGTAGAATACATTATATATAATGAATGATTTTCCGACGAGTATCCTGGCTGAATCTCTACCAAGTTAGCCCCCGAAGGAGGTCCACTGTGCTCGTGGATTACCGTGTTAGTATATTTTCCAATTATTTGGAGCGAAAGATAATTTTATAGTGGGACATATTTCCAGGCAAGTGGAATCCGCCAGAAAATCCGTAGGTAGCAAGGAGAAGATATCTATAAATGAGTGTTTGTTTAGAAAAGCAGAGATCGCCGTCAGCTGATAGGTTCTTTCCCCAACGTTATTATACGGCTGCAAAACCTAGGGATGTCACGATAAACTTAAAAGTTGGCTGAATGAGGAGAAAATAGAGTATCTGAGAAGCATTTGCGACTAAAGTAGGATGGATAGGCTTAGAAATTAGTGGGATATGAAAGAGTGTGGTTTTGATGCTCCAGGAATGGACATTTATGGAAATAAAGCGCTTTGTTGGTTTTGCCATGTTGATGAATGGACGACAG
This sequence comes from Ceriagrion tenellum, assembly GCA_963169105.1. Classification (NCBI taxonomy): domain Eukaryota; kingdom Metazoa; phylum Arthropoda; class Insecta; order Odonata; family Coenagrionidae; genus Ceriagrion; species Ceriagrion tenellum. The sequence continues at coordinate 6,589,533 of OY720637.1, forward strand.
TCGAATAATGAAACAGATTACATGATAGTGGAGTGAATGGTGGGAGAGAAAGTGGCAGTTTGCGAAAGTCATGGGATTTTGTGGCGGAAGGTAAACTAAAGAGGAGGGTTATTAGGAGAATCAAGAAAATGAGAGCGTGCATTAATTAATGCGTTAGTGTAAGAGAAGCAACAGTGATATGTAAAATAGGGTAAAACAAAAATGAATTCGTCTTTTCCACACTTTGCATTAACATACCGATTTCGATGTTACAACATCATCTTTAGAGAGGTTGAGTGTCATAAATGACCACTGAAGGCAACATCGGAAGGACGCACGACCTCTGAAGATGAAGTTGTAAAATCGAAACCGGTTAGGTATTTTAATGAAAAGTGTGGAAAAGACGAAGTTATTTTTCTTTTATTATGCCTAAATTCCACGAATTACAATCGTCTACAATCATGTAAAAATGGTAATTACGGGAGAGATTATTAAAAGAGCCAGTTTTTAAGAGAAATTACTACATTCTTTGACTCTGGCAAATCCCAAAATTAAATGGTGGGATTGGTACATATGTTCGTGACGTATTTGAGCAAGGGCGCATGGAAGGGTCTCGCTGCAGGCATACTAAATTAGATTCACCCGAATCCACAGAATTAGGCGGACAGGGGCAAGTAGAGCTTACAGAGCGAAAATTAGAAGTGCCAATGGCACAATATCGGAATAATGGTGTAATATCACAATCACCAATCAAATTGAACAACGCAAGTAAAAAATCGCGTTATCCAAGGCAATCCGGCAATCGAATTAGCCACTAATGCATTTCCCGGCTGGCACGTTATCGACCTGAATGGGGTGACCTAGGGTGAAGGAGCAGGTGTCACGCCGTATTACGTGGGTTGACACGCTGACGTAGCGCGACAGAGGAGAATGGAAGACGCCGGGAAGGACAAATGACATAGGAAGGGAACGTAATGCATGCACAACTCATTACACTGATGCTGCATATCAAGATTTCACCCCAGGAAATTCACATAAATATTCTGAACCCAAAAGTTTCCGCAGTTCACTAGATTTTAGCGTATAAATCTTTAGCCGTATTATCTTGAAGATTTCAAAACCACAACTAAAGAAGATCAGATCCGTGAATTTTCAATATCTTTCCTACTCGGTGAAAATTAAAATACTCGTCATTTTCTGAAGGCTCAGTTAGAGTAAAGCATAAAATATCTGAATAAACGGTCTAGTATGTCCAATCAAAAGGAAATGCACTTACAAAGTTTCACAGATATTTATTTTACACGACGAATTTCCAAAAATGTTATCATAATCAGGCAAATTAGACAGTTTCCAGGCATAATATTGATAGAGTCTTGGAGGAGTGTGGACGGGTAGGAAGAAGAGTATAGAGTATGAAGATGAAGGGGAAAGCTGACGAGGCAGGATGAGGAAATCCGGGGAGAGAGAGGACCAGAAATCATTGAAAATACTTAGCACCATTACCATACCTTAGTAATGTAATATGCTGGTGAAGGTTAACTCGAATGCAAGTAATTTAAAGCAACCAGGAATATCCGTAAAATCATCGTGTCCATGAAATCTATTCTCTTTCTCCCTTTCCTTCTAATCCAACATCCTTCTCTCTGAGACACCATTTAAGTAACATTATAAAGTCTTAAAAACTAGCCCTTTGCCACTTATTACCTTTTTCCAAACACCTACTTTGCCTCGCCCTAATCTCTTTCAGTAGTTTTCTGAGCTCACCAATCGTAAAAACATAATTCCTCGCTTGTCATCCTCTCCATCCTTCTCCATACACACAGAATGCCTGACGCCTATTTTCGTCTTCTTTTCTCAAAGTCCACGTTTCTGCCCAATGCACTGTTACACAATGTTATACACTGGCAGAAAAAGCGCATCAGGACAGCATAAAATTAGTCTTTGGATCATCGAACAATTTAGTGCTTTAAAAAATAATGATTATTTTGGAGAATTCGTTGTTTATCGTGAAACCCTTTCGTAATTCTCCTTAAGGGAAGGAGACAAAGAGAACAGATTACTCTATTTGGACGAGTATTGACATGCAAGTGGAAGGCATTTCTCCGAGTTGAGTAATTCTTTCCCTCTCCGTGTTCATGAGATGTACATTGGTGTAATAATACAAAACTTCGAGACAATTCATAAGATAAACTTCATGCTACATATAAATCATTCAGCCATTTAAGGTAAAAACCCACGTGATCATCAAATTTTGACTTTAACTGTAATTTACTGCACAAGGTTACATTGTGTATTAACACAAAAAAATACATATATTATATTAGACAATCAAGTCATGGCGGCGGTATGTCCTTCATAAAAAAAATCTAGGAACAAAATGATAATCCATTCTCCGTGTAATGCACGAAGGAATCCTCAAAAAGGATCCTTCCCAAGGATTCAAAGGAAAAGAGAGGAATCCTACTATAGTAATATAAAGACTACCTTTCATTGATTATTACGAGTTGGATCGAAAGACCAAGCCTTTTATACGGTCGAATAACCAGTTCACAATAAAGGACACAAATCAACGGAGAAGCTGAAGTAAAATCCTTCTTCCAATATAAAAAAAGGCTTTCTAGCAATTGATTCTAAAAAATCAGTGCATCAGCCTCTTTTTCATAGTATTAATTCCTTAATAAGATACCTGTAACACATGGGTACAAAACTATTAATATCATAAGCACTAGCGTTTCATTTCTCGGTGGGCGTTGAGAATTAACTTGCAGTCAGATCCTAAACCATATTACTAAAACTGTAGTTTTTAATCCTCTCGCTTCAACGAGAGCATACAAGAGACATGTATAATGGAGCGGTCTGTAAGAAAATATATTTGCTAGAAGGACCTTCCTCTTTAGATGGAGGATTATCTCTTCTATTTCTAAAAAGGAACATTATAATTTTCCCGAATTCGCCTCCGTAGGTATTACTTTATTTCGCATTAGCAGAGGAAAACTTTTACATCAAATTTAGTCGTAAATCGGAGCAGCTTAACTAACAAATTCACTGAAACAGCAATCAAAGCATTCATAAATCTTGAAAAAATATTTTTAATACGAATATAATTTGTTGAAACATATAGCCATAAGTCACCCATCATATACTATAGTAATTTATGAAGCAATCGCAAATAGAAATACGAAGATGTTATAAGAATGTAAAACTAAGTGTATTCTTGGGTTGAAATATAAAAAAAATATAATTCTTTGAAATAACACAGCATGAGGCTGATTGGCACAGGGAGGGGTTAATTATTACCTACAAGTGCTACAGTGTAGTAATTAACATTTTTAGCAATATGCACCACACTGTACGAATGATGCAAATGCAACAGAAAATATTAAGTTAATTCATACTGCAACTACGAAAACGAGATACAAAAGTCATGCTGGGAACGTAGAAAGCATGGTGTTAGCACTACGTAGTTGATTTTTAAACATGCATTAAGGTAGACCTGTGCGCCGATGGATAAAATATCGGCGGCGGACGCCGGCTGAAAATGGGTCGGCGGCCGGCGGCGGCGCGACCGGCCGATGGTTTTTACCGGCGGCGGCGGCGCGACCGGCGGCGTATTTACCCAGCAATGATGTAGTAACAAGTATTTCAGCATGTTATAGCATAAATAATTAATTTTTTCCCATTATTTAATGTGTTAAATTGTTTATTTCATGTTAAAACTTATTTTATTACATTTTTATTAACTTATGCGAGAATATTCTTATAATTTAAATATTTAAGCAAATATTGTATCGTTCAACTTCTATCAAACTTAATATTATGCCCTTTCATTACTAAATTTTATGAGACAAATTCATTACTAATTTACCTGTATTCTCAAATGCGAGCGAAAATTTTCGATGTAAACAGATATGTCCATTTCACTGTTATAATTTTATTTATAGTTTTTCGAATATGATGAAATACCGTTCAAACGATCCTGTATGCATTTATATCGCCGCTTGCATTCATCTATGTACCTCATGGTAAATTTTGAGAGCGGAGGATGTTATGGGAAGGGCTCCCGTTTTTTAAATTTTTATTAAAAATTTAACATTTATAGATTAATATCCAAATTAATGAGACGAACAAAAAGGCGATACAAAAAATTTAAATCTTGGAATTCGAAGGAGACTTCCAGAAAAACAACAAACTTTTCCAAAACATTTAAAATGAAACTATTGGGGTACCAACCCCATAACCATCGCTTTAGAAAAGAAAATGGGAAACTGGAACTTAACAATAAAGACAATGGCTGAGAATTTGATAATTATTTCGAAATACTTCCGAACTCCCCAGAACCCTAGGAAAGATTCCCACCAAAAAATACCAATGAAAACAACCCTAATTCACTAGCACCAGAAAAAGAAGAAACCACAAGACAAATTAAAAAGCTCAAAAACATCAGGTGAAGTTGGAATCACGACAGAACTCTTGATACCAGTTGGACCATAAACAATAGCAGAAATAACAAAAAAATACAACAATTTGGCGAACTGAACAAATCTCTAATGGCAGGAAAAATGTCCCTATTCATTAATTTTATTTAAAATGGAGATAGAGCAGATGTAAACAACTACAAAGGAATTCCACTCCTTCCTGTCACATATGAAATTATCTCACAATGCTTCCTTCTTCAGTAACAACTTTAATGCAAAATTGGCGAATATCAAGCAGGCGCCAGGCCAGATAGATCACTCCCGGAACAAATACTAAATCTAAAACTAACCATTCGGCACCAAAAGATGTAAAGTAAGAATATTATCCGCACCTTCATTGATTTCAAAAAAGCCTATGATTCAGTTGATCGCGAATTTCTTGATCAAATTTTGAAAGAACATGGCCTCGACCCTAAAACACTAGCAACCATTAGACAGACTCTCACTGACAAAAAATGTTAAGTAAAATTCAGGGGCAAAATTTCAGAACTCTTCGAAATCAAAACAGGAGTAAGTCAAACAGATGGACTCACAACATTACTCTTAATTTGCGTCCTCGATAAAGTAATTCAAGAATGGTGAAAAGAGAAATGAAGTCTAAAAATTGATCAACCAATCAAATTAGAAATAACAAATGCAACAATTGACAACCTGGTTATAGCAGAAACCGTCATGCCCAGGCGATGTCTTTCACTTCTGCAGGGGGTACTCGGCAGCGGCCGATGACCCATCATCAAAGATACAACGTCTGGATGTTCCATGTTTTTGTTCTTGATTCCCTCTTCCTCCCCTGCATACGCCCTCTCCCAGGATTTCCCAAGCCTTTACGGTCTTTGTTTCCCACCCCTCACCAGCAGCGGCGAACGATCCATCTACACTGTAGATTCTACAGATATATGTCCGTAGAATCTATTAACATCTGACTTAAACCTTTTGGACATTTAATGTTCATGTTTGGGATTTACCCTTACCTCACCAGCACACGCCCCTTTCCCAGGGTTTCTCCGGATGGTTTCTGTTTTCCAGCCCCATGCCCTTCTGAAACTGGTTTGTGTGACGCATATCTCTTCCGTCACCCACATTTTCATGAATATATTTTATACCCAAATCTTTAATAGTATGATGATGATGACGTAATATCAGGACCAGACGAGTTAATTCTTCCATTAGTGACACTGCAAGTGTTTTCTCTCAAATTATGGAATTCTTTCACCACATCACAACAAAATCTGTACTTAATATATTGATGTACTTGAAGGCATTCCTTCCGCTAAGGCGTTTATTCCGGAGTATATTAGAGTCCATTTTCGCTAGCCCTGTTGCTATTCGCCATTCCTAGTCGTCTCTCGGCGGCGTAAAGCTTTCCCAGCAGAGGCCGCAGCCAGCCCTGTGAACCAACTACAAGACTGTTCCAACCCGGCCCCATTCAATCAAGCTCGTAAAATGGGGCTGGTGGGTGTAACGATATTTTTGAAAGTTATAGTAATTTTTTTCATTTTAAATTTTGGACACTAAAATGCAAATTATCATTATTTATAACTTCAACGTAAACTCCATGACAAAAAATACCAATTCTTCATTTCTAGGCTTAGTTCTCTCTAGCAGTTTCCCATGTACATTAAGCAACCTATACACTTTAAATTAAATAACTGCTATTCAATACTGTTTTTATTCCTTATATGTACTGTTCATTTAATGTAAGGGTCAACTTCAGTATTTAAATATTTTCCAATGAATATATAACTAATTCAATGCAAACATTTTTTTCTCAGAAATATATAAACTACATGAAAATAATAACAATTGTCGCCGGTCACCGAGTACCTAACTTGAATTACTGGAATTTTTCATAAACGTATGACTTTGATAATCCATTTATTCCAGAAGTGTAATTAATTTTTTGATCGCTTTGACCTAATGATCGACTAAATTCCTGTTTAAATGCACACAAAAGTATGCAAAGAGAGGTTAAAAGTAGAAAAGTTCATTTATACCACAATAGCAGGTGCAAAATCGTTTCTGAGATTTCTTCTGTGAGTTCACAACCAAAACATCTACCCCAATAATGCCATCAAGTAGCTAAGCACTGAACAGGTTATTTAACAGTACCATTAAATTATATTGGTAAATTAAAAAATTAATTCTCAAACTATTTTTATAGCAAAAATGTGAAAAATAGCAAAATACATATATTACCGGCCACAGTGTATTCGATTAATTACGGGAAAGTGGATATGACAGGGTCCATTGACAATTTAAAAAGGTAAACTAGAAAAAATAATGAGATACCGTGATATACAAAATTTGAATATATCGTCCTTAGTATGCTTATTCACGCAAGGATAAAGTTACTTTACTCTAGCGTTACAGTTTTACAAGAGATTCGAATATAACCTTCAGTCGAATTAACTATGGCTAATCAGTCTGGAATTAGGAGAGTACTACCAGCTCATGACGCCACGTCAATTAAGGAAACACCAGTAATTAGGCTCCACAGAAAAGAATCATGCGATTAGAAGATTTATTTGAATCGGAAAAGCTTCTAAAAACGTAATCTCCGTTTAAGTTAAATGTAACCTTAATGGCCCAATCCAACGTTTTGTCCAAGATTTCTCACTAATTTTCGTTCCATTGCAAAAATAATAGTAATAGGCACAGCTCAAAGACTTCTGGGGGTACGATCATCAAAATCCATCACTCAAATGACTCCACTTTCGCAAGTGGTGATCTCTAAGTGCAAACTTTATCCATAATGGAATTTAAAAATTCCAGCAAAAATAACTTACCATAATTACTATTGATGCAGTGCAGTCCCAAATATTTTACCCTGACATTATGTGTGATCTATTTCACTAATTTCACATTGTATTTGCGCTAATATATATTTTGGTTGCATTGCATAATTGATATCGCCGAGACAACACCATGCAACTTAGCTCCAAAGAAAAATAAGAGCAATCGTACTGAGGTATTATTATACATAAAATTGATTAGCCTCCGCGCTTACGCTGAATTTTTAAAAAGGAAAAATTAGCATCCTTGGCCTTTTTAAGGAAAGAAACGACAATATATATCACGCAAAATTATCTGGGCAGACCCAACTCCGTATTTCCGGGATATGTGCTTGAAACTGGAGTAGGAAAGTCACTTTGAAAATCCACTACCGGCCGAAATCCTCGTAAATAATTGCTCGGTTATTATTTCACTTCTGCATCATATCGCGCCTCTTATTTTCCCTGCCTCGAAAACACGCCGAGCTTCATTTGACTCGAGAGATCTTAATGACTTGGGGAAAATGGGTCACATACCGCGAGAGAGAGAGAGAGAGAGAGGAGAAGGCAGTCTCTCTCGACCGACGACGAAAGGTTGGGAGTTGTGGCTGTAGGGAGGGAGGATGTTGAGAGCCCCAAATTGCCTTCTCTCGATGACGGAGAGCGGTGATTCAGCTCCTCGGGAAGTACCTCGCGGGTAATTGGCGCTGTAGGCGCACTACGGGTTCATAATCTGCGCCCAAAGAATTTTTGAAACCAGACGCAATAAGAGACCCGCTGCCCCCAAAGAGTCTTTGGTCTTGCACTTATCAGTAGCAATAAAAAGGCGTATATCAGGATGAAGTGACGCTAAGACTCATTTTAAGCATATAAAAAAAGCATTAAAATATAATCCGTAAAAACATTTTCTTGGGCTGGCCCGATACTAGTGCTTTGGAGAAAATTCTGATTTTTTCACCTGAGTGCGTAAAAGTTAAGCAATGAAACATACTTCAGTTTATTCTCATTTTAGATACATACTTTAGTTTTCTTTATTTTTAACAAAATTTATATTCATAATACTTTATCACTTAATTTATTATTAGGCAACCAAATGCCTATCTTGATTATTGACTTCATTTTGAAGGTTATGCTACATAAAATCAAGGTTAACAATTAAACTCAGCAGACTGATGGAATACTCTAAAGGAATATTTAAAACTGAGCGATAGTTCAACGCAAATATTTTTCACATCTTACTGTTCAACCACTTCAACTTTCAATGCTAGTATCCGGAATTGACACATGATGATGAAATGACGACGATTAAATATATTTGCTTTATAAAATAAGCTTTATATTTCCTTATATGTTTTCTTGTACTGTACTGTTAAAAAACCTGTCAAAACCCAGATTCAGGGAGCAAGGTATTGCTTAATTTTGCAGAGTACTTTACTTTTAAAAGTGCAAAAGATATTGACTGAACATCACATGAAAAATTATTACCCGAATGCAACATCCTGTATGATGCCTTAGCACAGATTCGAGAACGGATTAAGTAAATAAGCGTATTAAATGAAGATGTTGCAGCATGATTGGTAACGTGCTGTCAAATACGTCGTATCATAAATAAAATACCCCTGTCACTGCTAGTAAAAAGAAAAAGGATCAAACTGAAAACAGAGTGTTTTCGGTGAAATTTTAGGGAACAAAGATGAGTCAGCAGTTGTAGTTCATGAGTTTACAAGGCATGCTCATAATTTGCCAATCAACTTCACCATGTATTAACGTGAAATATTGTATGTATTAAAAATTTCACAATCATCCAGCACTACTTATGCACAATATTTGTTTTTTCTAGGAAACCACGATAGAACTTCCTTATTAAAGGCGAATTCGAAGAACGGCATATTTAATTCAATGATTTTTGGACTCGTTAAACGAAATGTCTTCCAATTACGTGTCTACAACAGGCACCAGCGTAAAATTTACAACATTTTTACAGCCCCCCGTGTAATGCGTCCTCAGTTACTGAACCGCTCCCCTCCTCAACCTCTCTTAAAAAATTTTGGCACCGCTCTCAATTTTGACCCGACGCGACGGAGTGTTACGATGAAGATAAATTGGAGGTGATAAAGTAACTGAATCAAGCCCGCCCTTGATTACTCTCGCAGCGACCATTCGTAACGGAGAGTGGTGGGCGCCTCAAACGCACGTCTTCTTCTCCTAGGTATATCGCCCTTAATAACGGCACGCTTCACTGAACGACGCCAACAGGATACCAAGCACTTACAGTGTCAGCCACTCACCCAGAGTACACTTTAGCCATTTTACCACACTCTAACGCCCCCATGCGCCAGGCACTTCCAACCTAGCGTCCGGGAAACACGAATGAATATGTTTGCGGCGCAGCTTGAAAGAAACTATGATTCGTCACTATAATAGTAGGAATACTCCCGGATGAACAAGTAAATGAGGCATAAGAAAACTACCTCATCTACATAATACCCTGTAAGCCTCCAATGGGGCGTAATGCGGGGGATCAATTATCGCCAACATTAGCTTAAAGTTACCCAATTAAAGTTAATGAAACGACAACAATTTATAGATGGTCAAAAACTTGCTAATACTTGAAGTTAATCAACTATTAGTTTTCATTTCTTCTACTATTTTTTGGAGGCGCAGAATCACCTAAGCATATTGCACCGAAGCACAAAACATCATTGTTATAGAACCTTTGTAAGCTAATGCTTTTTGCAGCTCTATAAATACATAGATACGTTAGCTAAACCGGAAGAATGCATGACGTGCAATCAGCAATAGGAAACAGATAATGGTAACAGAATTAGGAAGAATAAACTTACCAGGCAATCTAACCATTGACAAACCTAATTACAAATCTCAATAGAAGCAGTTATGGAACTACTGTTCGGAAGGTTCGCCTACTTTACTCTGGTTGAACGATATTTCGAATAAACCACAAACTTGGGGAATGCTGGTCAGAAAAAATGTATTCGCTGCACAAACGAAAGTAACATTTTTTCTTTACTAATGCTATGGAAATCCGCACGCTACATTAAAAAATGTAACGGGAAAACAGTGCGTGTAACATAACGGAAGTCTAAAAGTCTAGACATAGAGTCACTCGAGACCCGAAGGGTAAGAGATATATTCGCTTTGATTAATTCTGAAATGACGAGATTCCGGAGGACATGTAGGATATTATTTTACCATCGGATTGAACTGACATGGAAAAAAAAATAATTTAAAAACTTTATCCAAAATCACCTTCCTTTTACTTAGAAACTAGATCAAAAAGGCACTAAAATAACGTTCCATTCACATTCGTCAACTATCTCTTCTCTATCTTTACCAAATCCCTCACGAAAACCCAGTATCTTTTACCACTGCGGTAGCTAGGGTAGGGTGCTACAAAGAAGTACAAATACCACATTACTTACATTTTACTAAAAGAAAACTAACAAAGAAGGGTTTTCAAGATTTTATCGGAATGTGAGATTTTTTACTAGAAATAAATGACACGTAAATCGTTCACTAACGATTCACTCCAATGGACCTCACGTTTACCCATCAAGCACGCAAAATTCAAGCTTTTCTTCTCTATTTCATGATTATCTATTCATTTTACGAACCAAATTTCGCTTCGTAAGAGGCTTAAGCAAATAAATGCACATTTTTTCGGAAATTGTTCCCTTTCCCGTAGCTCTTGAATCAAGCGTGACTGGCATACACTATAGTTGCCATCATCTTTTACCAACGCCGTATCATAGGAAAAGAATAAGATTTCCTGAAACATTCAAAATTGAAAATTACATTTCATAGATATATGCATAATGGACTTTTTACCCGAAATGCATGGACGCTCTGAGAATTTTTTAATACATATCGCAGTCTCGGGCACATGCTCAGAAATACCAACATTAATGCAAAAAAACATGGTCTGATGAACATGAGAATCCCCAGAATTAGATCGGAGAGGGTTTTCCCAACGAGCAGTGGCAGACACCAAGTTCATATAGACTTGAAAACATTACGATCGAGAGATGGCCTCTTTTCCACAGCGCATAACCGTACAACACACTCTCTCTCTCTCTTTCAGTTTCATTAGAACGTACTGACCTTAACGCACCCATATACTCAATCTACGTTCTCGCTAAGTGCACGGGTCAACGAGCATCATCAGACACACGGAGAGGCTGATGTAATGAAAAAAAATCCTGCGCAGCGTATTCCGACAACTCGGATCGAGGCGCTCTATGATGAGAATGGTCACGCAAAACTACGGAGAAGACAAAGACCAAGGTCTGAGTTGTAGAACGAAAGCGCAACGCAGGATCTATCTGGGAATTACGCCCGGCGCCATTAGGATCAAGAGAGCTAAATTTTGTATCGATCAAAATGAAGAACAATAAAAATGGTAGTTATTCAAATATCTCTACGCCTTTAATTTTACAATTGATATAAATAAATATTATCTGAGTTTATAAACACTAGACAATTAGCATTACCGACGTATTGGCCTGATGATAATCTTGAAATTAGAATAACGAGATCTATAAGTATAAAGAAGGGATAGAACGATATGATTTCTATGATTTTGAATAACCCTGGGTTGCAGAATGAAAGAGAAAGAGGCGTGTTACTTCACAGTAGTTATATCACGCATAAATAAATGTCAAAATTTGCTAAAACATTTCATTACTTGCATATTTTGATCACATGTTTCGTCAAAGACAGCGTCAGTTTTCTGTATCAGTAACTTTCTAAAATGTGATTTGGAAGGATTTTTAGGAATCAGAATTTGGAAGGTTTTTATATCGAAGGACACTATATAAAGTGTTAAACATACCAAATTAATGTATATCAAGTAAATCATTTTTAATGAAGTATTTCCGGAGAAAAGAGGAAAGCAAATCAAAGTCATCACTATTTTCAAAGCAGAATCAAGGTAAAATTTTTCATTCAATTGTATTTTTATCTACAGGTGCAAAGGATTACTGAAATCCAGTTTTTTTATTAAGCTCCATGAGCAATCAAACATTTATTTCTCGTACCTTTAGCATTTAAACCTATGGATAATATTGAAGAGATTATAAAAGTACCAAATTAAACAATCTATTATGACTTAACCATAGTCGTGCAATCCGAATAATGTAAGTTCTGAAATTGAGTGAAAGCATGAATTTGGTGGTCTAGTAGTTCCTCTAGTAACCGTGAGATGGCGGGCTCCGTTCATGTCTCGATATATCCTTTCCTAAACACACATTCGAGATCCAACATTCCTTTCGTGTTCTTGATGGTATGCGTACAACAAATGCGAGGAGTACATCTTAAGATGTGCTCCTTGCACTGCCATGAAATATGTAAAATTAGTACATATGTTGAATACTTGCTCAGGTAGAAGTCGTGGTATCTTATGGGACTACCTCTTTCTCGGAAGCAGCAACCGCAGATTACTTCCTGTCAACTCCTGCAGACCTCAGTGCGATACGTGCAGAATCGATGATGTTAGAACATCAACGATTGGGTGATTTTCAGACGTCAAGCCGGTCGAGTGTACTCCGAATATTAAGGGTGGAACTTTTTCGTGGGTTGTTACCGTTTCACTTTCCAATCCTTTTCGCCCAAATGTGAGAGTTGTGATGTAATAAAAGAAAAAGTTCCGAAGGGACATCAACTTGAATAGGAAAATAAAATAACTTATTTTTCTCCGCCCTTTCCCCTTGTCAAGTAGCTTCACCGCATGCCCTCTCCAACCCTCTCCAACCCCCTCAACGCACGCCACACATACAAAAGCTCATTGATCACGCTGCCGAAGTATTCTGTGCCCGTCGCTTCGCCGCGCGCCCAATTCGAGCCCGGCAAATCGGGAGTCTTGGACCCAGCAGAGTGAATAACACATACCACGTCCACCACGCTCCATCCTGCAGCTTAACGGAAAAAAAGGAAGAACTATATACAGTGAAGAGGAGTGGGGGCCGATGCGAGGGTTGGCGCCGCTTTTGTGATGGCTGAAGAGAAAGGGTGCGAGGAGGAGAGCACGAGGGTGGAGAAATAAACGAAAAGCGAAAGTGGACGCCACATGGGACAGGACGCAAAAGTACGATCCATCTACCACCCCCACCCCCGTCCAAGTGCGTTTACTCACCCACGCTCTTCTTTTCTCTTCGTTTCTCCCGACAGACACTCCCACCTCGTCTGGTCTTCATCACTTCTTTCACATCCTCCAAGTGCGGATAAAATGCACCCAAAAGTTCAAACGCAAGCCCGGCATCACAGGAAATGTACTTTTTTATGAACACCTTACAACTAAATGACTACTTTCGTAATGCTTTTTAGCCTGATTGTAGCCGACAGTATGGTTAGCGGGGTGGTAGACCACAAAGCACGAGTCCAAATAGCATTACATTTGACGCAAAGTCTTTACAAGCGGTGCTGATCTCCACAGCTGGCAGTATTTAGAGAGGAGACTTCTCTCTCCTCATCGGAACTGGTGGAAAGCCCAAGGAGCGCTTACATCAATCATTCGCCGCGATAGCATTAACCTTTCATAATATTTGACATTTAGCTCTGCATCACCTCTGTCACCAGCAGTCATGAAATTGAATACTGGTTTGCTACACTACTAAACTGTACCACCAAGAGCTTAGCACTGCATTAAAATGTAAATATTTATTCTAATTTCGTCATTACTAGCCATATGGATTTGGTCCTTGGTCGCCCTTGATAATTATTACCGCTCACGTATCTTAACCTGTTCTCGAGGCCGTAATTCCCCAATTGAGTCCACTATGGTTTATTTGTTTACTATTCACTCAATATATTCTGGATTTTTTCATTATAGTTAACATTTTATTGACACAAAATGATTTCCCCTTAGCCATGGGAAGTATATACATGCGTCAATATTTGGGGGAGAAATGATTTTTACAAGAGGAATATTAATGGACTGTCACCAAAAAAGAAAAAATATATAATTGAAATATACAAACCTATCAAGGAAATAAAGCATTGATCTGACAGATCTCCAACTTGCATAAAATCGACATATTGTAGCAACCCATACTCTTTACTGATGCTCCTTAGAAATGAATAAATATTTACAAAAAAACTTGTCAAAGTTGGCCCCCTAAATAACAACATTTGTTCCAGCGGATTGGAAGAATGCTATCATCGTTCCGTTGTACAAAGGGAAGGGAGGAAAGACCGAATATAATTATTATCGGGCCATTAGTTTATTGAGTATCCCGGGAAAAGTGATCAGTAAAATATTAATCGAAAGAGTGAAGAATATTACTTCCGACAGAATATGGGGTGTGCAGTGTGGGTTTATGCGTGGGAGAGGATGTAGTGACCAGCTTTTTGCACTTCAGCAAGTGACAGAAAAATGTATGAGAGTCCGAAGGAAAGTGTACTGTGCGTTTGTCGATTTAGAGAAGGCATATGACAGAGTAAATAGAAAGAGAGACTATGGAGTGAATGGGCAGTTATTGAATATTATGATGGCGATGTATGACAATAGTAAGGCAAGTGTAAGAGTTAACGGAGCTCTGAGTGATTGGTTTGTAATAAATCGTGGTGTAAAGCAAGGATACATAATGTCTCCATGGCTGTTTAATGTATTTATGGATAAATGTGTTAGAGACGCATGTAGGGAAAACGACGGTGTTTTGATTAGAAATGTAAACGTGCGAGTGCTTCTATATGCGGATGATGCTGTTTTGATCTCAGACAGTCAACTGGGATTACAGAAGCTCCTTGATAAGTTTTGTAAATCAACGGAGAGAATGGAATTGAAGGTAAATGCGTGAAAGACTAAAGTAGTAGTTTTTGATAAGGAGAATGGGGAGAATAACTGTATGATGAGTGCGAATGGTGAAGTAATTGAACAGGTGGATGATTTAATGTACTTAGGTAAGATGAACGCGAAAGGTGGAAGAATTGATGAGGAGATAAAGAGACGTGCGAATGCTGGAAGGAAAGTGGTAGGTAGTATGTGGAGCATATCAAGGAATGAGTGCTTGTCGAAGGAAGCGAAAATTGCCGTGTACAAAAGTGTACTTCTCCCCACTTTGCTATATGGTAGTGAAACATGGGTATGTTAGGATAGACATAAGAGTAGACTAAAAGCCGTGGGTATGAGTTATCTGAGGAGTATTTGCGGCAAAAGTAGGATGGATAGGGTCAGAAATGAGTGGGTCATGAATGAATGTGGGTTAAATACTTCAGTAATGGATGTGTATGAAAGGAGTGTGCTTGGTTGGTTTGGCCATGTTGAAAGAATGGATGAGAGTCGAATAACGAAACAGATATATGAGAGTATAATGAATGGTGTGGGAGGTAGAGGTAGGCCGAGAAAGTTGTGGTTGAATGTGGTCGAGGAAATTCTTAGGAGGAGGAATATTAGGAGTTTTAAAAACAGGAGGGCGTGTATGCAACAGTGCATGGGTAAAATGAGGCGGAAGACGTTTGCAAGGATAGGTCAGTACGGAGGAAATTATTGAAGCAGACTTAGGTGTACAATTATGAATTAATGAGTGAAACATTTTGACTATGCCTACCCCGGAAGGGAACGGCGTGATTGATATGTATGTATGTATGTATGTAGTATAAGTTATCTTACAGTTTGGCCTGAGAGATACGTTAATTAATCTCAGTTTAACAAAACCGTAAATAAGAACGAATTAAGCACAATACAAAAGATTCCGCGAGTTTTGTCAAAAACTTAGAGGATCTAATTGGGTCGAAATTCTGCAGGAGAATGACGGAATAGAGTCATACAAAAATCAAATTCTAAATGTTTTATACCAATAAATGATACGATTTCTGCTATAGTATGGTATGGTGTGGTGTGGTGTTGTGTGGTGTGGTGTGGTGTGGTGTGGTGTGGTGTGGTGTGGTGTGGTGTGGTGTGGTGTGGTGTGGTGTGGTGTGGTGTGGTGTGGTATGGTATGGTATGGTAAAAGTTTCAAAAAAACTGTTGAGTAAGAAAAATGCCGGCCTGTCAAGTAATAACTGTAAAAATAATTATGAGGCCAATAGTAGCAGAGTTATTTTTTTTTAGCTTTTTAGGAAAAGTAGATGAGTTAGTTGTGGAGAGATATTAGGGTAATGGGGGAAGGATAAAGAGAGAACCGGGCTTATATAAGATTACCTCATAGTAGCACCGCATTTCACAACGAACGGGATGCATTTCTCTCGTTTAGGGGTATATCTACGCATTCGAGCGCGCTTCGGCGTACCATATGATTCGTGCGTTTCGGAATAATTTAAAATTGGTGTACTTTAACTTCCCTCGACAGAACTTGTGATGGGAATCGTTAGTAATATAAAAATTATTAAAATTTCATGATAGGATCTGGGCAATTTGATTGGAAAGTCACTACTACACCAACCTCACCAATCCAGTCCCGGGTGACATGGTGATATGCTTAACCTCAATACTACACATTTTGGAGAAATTAGTGCGCTCAGATCATATCGTCCCCAAACTCCAACAAAATCAGAAGTAACAAAAACATGGATCATTGTAAAAATCAGATGTGGCTCCAAAATCCACTTCAATTCAAAAGCACATGCCAGTGAATTTGCTTCTTCTAACGGTTTTTTCTCTTTCTTTCCTCCCTATCCCTATTCTCTGACCTGAGGACATCCTTCCCTCCCATCATCCTCCATTCTCCTTCCCCGTCCCTCAGCCCACATAAAAACCGACTCCGGTCATTTCCTCTGTCCCATTTCATTCCCGCAGACCAACCAACTCCAAACGGCGGCGGCGGCGTAGGAGCGCCATTCCATTCTCTCTCCCCCTGGCGACCTTCTCTGCTCTTGCTTAGGCTGCGACAATGCCAGCGGCACTGCCACATTCTATGGCGTCTTGAGCTCCTATTCCATCTTCCTCCTTCTAAAGCCTCTTCTCTCAAGTGCTCCCAAAGCGCTACTTTTTATCATTATGAGTCCTGGCGTAAGTTGCAGTATTTGCGGACCAGTAATCCTTCGAAGTGAGACAACATCCCACACCCGAAAACACAAGCCGAGACTCTACTTTCACTTCCACCAAAATAAGTCGCATTATAAAGAGCGTCTAAGGTTACTCACTCTTCATTTTCAGAGTTTAAGAGCGGAAAGCAGGCTAGCAATATTTCCTATTGCATCAATTTATCTGGCTTTAAAAGAGACCGATGGAGGTTGTTTGTTATTTAAGTAAATGCAAGATGTCATTTTATTTTCACTTCTTCGTGTCTCGAGAATTTAAGATCCAACAGATCTCTAACAAGTGCAAGAGAGGAAACAAGAGGTGATTTTTAAATTCGGGTGGATAGAATGCTTCTCAAGGATACGATAATACGGTGCATGAACTTATTATACAAGGGACCACAGCAACACTGATATCATCACGAGGTAAATTGAGATTCCATCCAAAGCAGTGATTTAAAAATTGCTTCGTCATTGATATGCATTTCATAGTAGTCATTATACAGTAATTACTCAATTTACGTCGGAGATGCGTGTTAAAGAAGAGCGACGTAAGTCGAAATACCTTAAAACAGATATTCGTGACTACTTTAACCCCGCGATAAATCAAGGCGTTAATTTAAAAATTCGTTTTTTGCCTTTATACAGGAAAAATAGCTATTTCAGATGGGATTATTGTCTCAGTTATCAATAAACGCAAGCATATGCACGTGCGGTCTATATAAGCATAATACAGGGAAAAATTATCTGACGGCCCGTTGTCAGCATGGACGTAACATCGAATCAGACGTAAATTGAAACGACGCATGCCAATGACTTTCTGCATTAAGACATAAGAAGCTTTTTCTGCATTGCCAATCCAAGCCTTGAATGAAATCATCTTAAAATTCAGATTCAAGCATATTTTTATCGCAGCTTGGAATACATACAAATCTTCCAGTGAACAATTTGGAACCTCTTACCCTTTACTCCTGTCTCTATCCGACAGAATAGCTCCATTATTTACAAATCCGAAACGGCAGTTATGGCGTTGACGGTCGAGTTCATGACACAAAGGCTGCAGCTGCGATGATAAGGCATTTTTGGCGAAGCTGCATTGAAATTATTGACTTTCGCCAGCATTATGAATCAAGAACTTAGTAACACCTCATATTATAACATGAATGACGGAAAATTTTGAGGAAGGTCAGAAATGGGAACCGGAGTTACAATTCCACATGAAATGCAATGTATATTCGACCCTGAGCACGAATATGCTAATGCTCCAAGGGGTCAAGCTATTCCCATCGCTTAATTCGAGCGTCTATGCCAAATAACCAATACTCTTTTGACAGAGAGATAAATAAATAACCTACACAAAAACTGGCTAATCTCATTATATGCTCAATCAATAAAAATGAATTTATCCAGGTATGTTACGTTTGAACATAGGATTATGAGGAAAGATCACCAAACATACTTCCACCTAGCATCAAATCCAAATAGAAAAAGAATATCTGTACACGAAAGGAGCCTCACATCTATCCTAGGTAAGAATATAAAGCTAAAAGAAAGGAATTAAGAAATATAAGGTTGTAAAGCTTGTTATAAAGACATTCCACCAATCATGAATCATTCAATTACAGCATTGCGCTCAAAGACCCAATCGGAATTACGGAGAGATGAAAACCCATTAAACACTGAAACTTCATTTACTTAAAGAGATTATACATATGAAATATTTTTTTAAATTCAATGACAAAGTCAATGGGAACAAGTAACTGAAAGATCATCCTAGTATGCCGTGTCTTCCAGCTAGCATCATGATGAGGTAGTTAAGATGGAAAATATTTTCTAACTCGGAAAATTTGAATGTTAACACTAGAACCGCCGCAAATGTGGCTAACCCTCGAACCGCCATTGGGTATGGCCAGACCCACCTCCTATTATCAAAGATTTCATGAGGGAAACCAAGCTGCTGATTGTTCATACGCTTCTTCAGCATCATATCAGACAGTATCAGGTCTAAAAGTAATTAATAACTTGCTTGAAGTTTTGTGCTCTGCCAAAAATTAAAAAACAATAGAAGGACGGATAGAGTCATTAGACCTACGAATGTTTTTCAAGCTGTTTTTTAAATGATTAACTGCGAATCAATTCCTTTGCAATTTCTTAGGTTTGTTTATTTTAGCATTTATTTTGAATGGAAGGAAATAGAATTACTAACTTTTATCGCAAAACAACAAGTAATACCTATACGGACGCCAAGGAGTCATTTGAACTCTCCTTACCTTCGGTGGGATTGTTGTGTTTTCGCGACCACTCCTTCTCTTTGAGGTATTATTTTATTGATTTACATTAATTTTTACGATGAATCATACATTTATATTATAATTTTAGGATTTTCTTATCTTGGTTTGCAGGCATATCCTTGGATGTACGATCGTGTGCTCATTATTGAGCTTTGGTACAGCGACCGAAAAAATTATGAATATTCATTACTTCTGCGTTGCATACCATGAACTACTTGTAATTGATTAGAAACGAACGTTCATTAGGAAATATCTTCATATGGTGGCAAGTTTTGGTTTAATTTGTTACAAACAGGTGTTACGTCACCCCACATGAATGAGTTCGCGAAAGTGGTGGATCTGTGCCTGTTCCTATATGATACAAGGAGGGAGGCTGTCTTTAAGCTTTGAAAAGGCCACTCTGAGCGATATATTTTCAATTAGACTGCCATGGAATACATATATCCTAAATGGGCGGAGCGGCTGAAAATTCTTTGAGTTCCACAAAGTTTAAACAAAAATCTAAAAATATTTATCTCCTCATTCTCGTTGTCATCCCACCGCAACGACAATACTAGAAATGTGAAATTTACGGCTATGAATAAATGTTTTCGTATCAAAATAACTCGTGGCAATTTTTCCCCGAATACACACCTATTTTGCTTTGCAATGAATCTCATCTTCCTCTTCTCCGTCAACTTGAACCTGTATCTGAAATACCTTCCACATCAGGATATAAATATGCTAGGATGGAATATCCACATCATATCCTTCAGAACCATCTTCAGGTAATTTATTGAGAGCTGCTATAATCTCGTATCCGGTGCCAATCCATACCGTACTATTGTGGACGGAACTGATACTGGCGGACATGGCGATTCGAAAAGGGGCCACTTGTCAACGGTGCGGTATAGCCGACTTCACGAAGCTCAAAGAGAAACTACGCTGGGTCTTGTATCTTCACCCTTCTGAGTGGCACCAAATGATTCTGATACGTCAAAATAGACTTTGCTGGGCTCATTTAGGCAGCTCGACATTGCATTTGAGATACATTTTAACACGCTCAGAAAACACGCCTCACTGACCTATTGCATAGGCGGCGCTGCAGAAGTTTGAGCGGGACCCCTAATGCTCAGGCTAATGACTGATATTTTTTCTCCATTGAAAAGAATCTAGGTACTATATTATAACTATTCCTGTAGTAATATATAACATTACGATCCGAACACCGCCGTAAAAGCAGAATTTCTCTCCCGAGTCTAGCCAGACCCATCGGCGGTTTAAGGTAAATCTGGATTTTTCTCAAGGGGGTTCACCCCCCGACTAAAATATTTTTGGCATATCTTCCTCATTACTAGTCATGAAAAGTTAGGTGACACTATCTGCTAACCTAAACCGGTGCGTAAGTGGCGACAGTAAGAAACGCTCACTGGGTCGGGCCAGACCCAGTGGCGGTTCTAGTGCTAATACTTACGATTATCTGTATTTCCTTCTTATTACTATTTCCAAAAGGGCCAAATTTGTCGAACATTAGATGAGTCAAAATAAAACCAGTTAGAAGACTTACTAAAGCAATGAACTAAAATGTGGAGTACCGCATTTATCTGGAATATCTAAGAACTTCAGGGCCACGCATTGTTCACAACATCATGTTTGAAATAGACACTAGCAAATCGCTATGGCGGTCAAATAACATGGTCCTAAAAAGAGAATGAGGTCTCTAATAAAAAGCCTAAGCTCTAAGAAAAATGAGCTCGAAAGGCAATTTCTAGATCAGCGCAGACATATCGATTATCAGACAAATGTCCGGTTAATAACTAATACAAACGACATAATCGGTATCGCGTAAAAGGAGGTAAAAAGTAGAGCAAAATTGTAGAATTAAAAGGAGGCAAAAAGTAGAGCAAAATTGTAGAATTGTAGAATAAAGAAAAGTGCTATGAAGTTGTCCATCACGGGGTACCTCATTCACCCAGGAGATCTTACAATACTTGGAACGTGCAAGGGATGCAGCTGCATGCTGCGGCCTATCTAGAATTTGGCCAGGTGGGGAAGGAGGGTCCAAAATACTTTTTATAATTGATGTACCGGAAGGTGCGGCAAGTTATGGGGTAAGTTATACAACAAAGATGGACTTTCTCCTTCATCATGAAGTACAAACTTATAGCTGTTAATTTTCATAATTTTAATACACTAATATGGAGAAAATCGTCAGCAAAGGAAGCGTTTAGTAAGGGAGCTGATGGCGGCAGCCTTGATTGAGGATATAAAGAAGAGACGTGACGAGTATAGCCTTGTACGGAACAGAAAGACGACCGCGATAGTAATTAGTATGGCTGATGAGGAAAGGAAACTTCCGGAAAAGAACGGAAAGGCAGATTAAGTGGCTGGAAGAGGTAAAGAGGGGCAATAGGTTGCTCAATGCTGTGATAGAGGATGAAAGTGGCGAAAGTTGGATGAGTGGGGAAGGGGATGGAAGAGAAAAGGTTTTATGAACGTGATGAATAACAGTGGAGCGTATGCTGTGATGTAGAAGTAAATGATACAGGAAGTTAGGGCCCTAAGAGCTCAGAAAATCCAAAGGATTTCCAATGAATGATAACGAGACCTAAATGAACATGGTAGAATACTTTAATCAATTAGGTGCCCTCGGCAAAGGTCTTTATTTTATAAATTTGTTTCTGGATTCGGGGCGGTTCCGCACTCCCCGCTTTCACCGTAAATACGCCCATGGCAACGTGCATGGAATAATATCCTAGTGAATCCTGAAAAAAATCGGACCTAGGAAAATCAACGGGAGTTGTAACACAAAGTCAGTACTCGTGGAGAAATTACCTCCAAAAGCTTCTGAAAAGCGATTCACATATTTACGTTAGCCGAATGGAAACTAACCAATTCAAACGGCACCATCAGATCAGCCGTGTGGCTTTACCGTCTTATCCACCTTTAATTGGTCCAATATTCTGGCTATGCAAACCAGAGAATATAATGAGAGAATAAACTGTTCAACTGGTCTGAGGATCAACAGAATCATCAGAGAGTTTTGCGAGCTCGGCAAAATTGAAAGCAGCGCCATCGGCTCACAAAACGTCAGATTTGTTTCTAGTGCACCGCGCGTTTCGTTTCTGTATTAGTCCGGCTGGGAACGAATGTTCCAAAAAATAGGTACAAAATCACTCCCCTCCATCCGCATTAAGAGCAGAAGTGCGCGACAAAAAAATAAGCCATCCTTTTCTTCCCACTGCAGCCCAGCACTATAAAAACCTATATTCTACGAAAAATAACACTAAAGTCAACAACGCGAGGTCAACAGCAGGGCCGCGCCCGGAGGTGCTTCAGAGGGAACCCCTGGGGATTTTTGTTAAACAATAGACCATTTCGCCCTCTGGTCGCCCGCTCTCCGACGAAAAACTGTGGAACAAATGGAGAACCCGAAAAAAACTCGAGGAACGACGTAAAAAAAGTAAGGGGTGGATAAAAAAGAAAGAAACATGGCGTTGGATCGGTGGGGTCGGTGGTAAAAACCTTGCCTTTGCTACACGCGGCTAAACCCAACGATAAAAAGCGAGTCAGTCAAGCTATCAGCGTTAGGTATGTGTACAATTCCTCCTCATCTTTATTTTTTCCCATAATGCCAACTCTGCCTTCGTCCTCCTCCCAAACTCCTGTCTCTGCCTGTACCGTTCTTTTTTAACCTCTCCATCCCGCTCAATTTACTTCTCTTCCCTCTTTACGTCTTTTTTCGCCTCTCTCTCTCTTTTTCACCGATTATCCCTTCCCCTACAGTTGCTCCCTCGAGTGCCTTTGCCTCCCTGTCCTCCTGCCGTGA
Source organism: Ceriagrion tenellum (assembly GCA_963169105.1). Lineage (NCBI taxonomy): Eukaryota > Metazoa > Arthropoda > Insecta > Odonata > Coenagrionidae > Ceriagrion > Ceriagrion tenellum. The sequence goes on from OY720637.1 coordinate 6,612,829, forward strand.
CGTCATTCTCCTGGACCTCTACAAAACCCTACCTTTTGTATCTAAACCCATTTAACCCTTGAATCCTTGTCCTATGGGATTCAGAAGCTTGCGATTTTGTAAAAAAAAGCATCCTTTATCCATCACTTATTTATCATAAAGTAATCACACGACAACGGTTAAAATAAGATAAAGGACATCGAATATTGCGATAACTAGGAGCTGCATGCATTATGCATGGTCCAATTAAGATAATACACAGTTTTAGAGATCATTGATTACGGGAGTAAATGGATGGTGCTAGGCTGCCCTTTTTAGTCGTTGCATCAATGATGCGTAATTCACCAGCATGATTAATAAAACCTTATGAATTCGAGGGCAAGAAACGATTCTACACGATCCCAATATATATTGTTTCTCAGTATCTACATCTACATGATAACCTGCGAGCCGCCGCATGGGCGTGTAGCAGGGGGTGTTAGGTTACCAGCCGCGTAAAGATGTAAGTTTTTGAGAGATGGAATGGTGACATGTGTTATAGGAGCGTATTTAGTGGAGTTCAGTTTTTATTGTGATCGCTAATTGTGCGTGGAAAGAATGAGTTTTTGTACCTATCTCTTCGGCAGTGTATGTCTCTTATTTTATCGCATCTATCAGACCTAGACACGTAGTGAGGAGATATGATAATATTCTCTCTGTCGCTCTGAAACACACCTTTTCTTAATTTCTCCAGCAGCCTAAGCCTAGCGTGTAGCCTCCAAGTCTCTAGGGGCTCCCACATTAATTCCTCTAAAAGTTGTGAGACACTATATGTACGCTCGTAGTAGTTTATAACGAAGTGCGCTACTTTCTTTTGTATTTTATCAATTTCTTTGGTTAAATCTATTTGACCAGGGTCCCAAATGCTCGCGGTGTATTCGAGGTGTGGCCTAACCAGAGCAAAGTAGCATCTCTCTTTGACTTTTTCATCCGAGAACCTTCCCATTATACGCTTAAAAAGGACAGGACTGTCATGTCTCTAGACGTTTCTACAGCCCTAAGTGAAGTACTTAGACTAAAATAAAGGTAAAAAAGAACAAATAGTTTAACTTTCTATTGGATATTTAAGTATTCATTGGTACTTGGGATCACTTCACTAAAGATGTTAGTGAAGAGAACTCCATAAAGTGAGTATCTACACTCGCGCATTTATAAAGTATGCCACGTGAGTCGCTACATAAGCAAGACATGAATTTTAGGCACCAGCTACAAATTTGGAAATAAAACAAATATATTTGGTTATAAACAAGTCCACAAGACCAATATGAAATGAGTGGATAGCAAACCAAATCAATACGCTGAAGTCTTCGAAGTTGTAATTATCAAGAAAACCTCCACTTTGAGTAACATGTAACGTGTTATTATGATTTTATCAACAAATAAATTCTATTAAAATTATTCCAATCACCGCATATATTCCTTAATATAATTATTTTCATAAACAATGTCTATATATAGAGCCACCACCACATTCTTCAGAGTAAAAATTTAGCGGCACAGTTCTTTTAACACCATGGCTGCAATAGCTTTCTTCTTCTTCTTCGGTTATCAACCCATGGGTTGGTTGGCAACAGCACGCGCCATTCCGCTCTTTGCTCAGCTTTCCTCTTCTTCATTTCACCGTATGAGACGCATCCAGAGTCATTGATGATCTGCTTCATATAGCTTAATCTAGGACGTCCTCTACGATTTGTCCCCTCAACAAAATAGCTTTATATTTTTATAATTTTTCGCTTTATATCTCTATCCACGGAACGTAGTGGTTGTATAAAGAGCACAGTGACGAAGAAAAACATACTTATATCAACAATTTGAACTAAATAATCTCATGAAGAGAGTCAAGGTTTGTTATGCAATACTAACCGAGCATCTGTTTTCAAGTGAAAAAAGCATTTAATAAAGGGAAGGATCTTTAAAAGGTGAGTTAGGAGAGTCATATGGCATTACGTAACCGTTTTACCAATGAACTACAGATTAATTAGGTAGCTATAGTAAGGCCTAGAGGGGCATTCAAGTTTTTGGAGATGGGGGAATGGGATCTTCTTATATTGTCTTATGTAAGGGGGGAGACGGGGTATGGAACCAATCTACTTCAGATTTTGTCCGTCTTGAAACATTTTATCATTTCTAACTTCCCAGTGTTTATTTTATAAATATCCGGAGATTTGGAGATCAGTTCTCGGGTCTTCCTTCCGCGTGCTGTCTTTTTGTGACGACAGTTTCTCTAGCCATCCTGCTGGCGTCTTCAGGTCGAAGTGGCGATGGCTGGACTGTTTCTCATGGTCCGTCCTTATATACCTACCTGTCGGGTCGATCGGAGAGACCTGGTTTCCCGCGCTTTTTGGTGTGAGAACTCGCTTCCATGCATTGGATAGGTCGTAGCCGTCTTCCCGGTTGCAATTATTCGGGTTTTTTTTGCAATTTCAATAGATTCCCGAATGATTCTGGGAAAATAGCGTCTCTCATTGTTGGTTACTGTTGGCTCATCACGACTTACGCAATGGCCAGGTTCCGACCATACGTGTTCGGCGACGGCGGAGAGTCGAAACTGCTTCTTTTCCGTGGCCCGTTCATGTTCCCTTATTCTGCATCTGATGGATCGTCCTGTCTGCCCGACATAAGACTTTCCACATATTATCCTGTGATTGTTTACAACTTGACTGGACGGAGGGGTCGAGAGAAAACATACACAATGACAACCATGTGTTGTATCATGACATGTTACAAGTCGAAACCATAGTCGTTAAAAATAAAAAAGTGTGGAACGTACAAAAAGTGAAATTATTTCATGTGCCGCATTTCCACAAAGTGAAGCCTAAAACTGTAACTTACAGTTTTAGACGATTATTAATGAGAGTCATCTTCATTCAAAGCAAAACTGTTATTTCTTTACGTAGTTTGTCTTGCATTTTTTGCCAATTTAACTGATCTTCCTCGAGTATTTCTATAACCTGGCATTAAAACCTACATTCTATGCTTATGGATTGCTTCCACAATCAGAGCGAGGAGTATTTCATTGAATAATATCACTCGTGAGCTTATTCCGAGGTCGAATTCTCTTTACGTAAATACCACTATACAAAACTCAAGGGAATAAAAAGATGATTTGTACATAATAAAAAAATATATCATTATTACAATGGTGGTATTACCTCAGATCCATAACTAAGAATGAATTTCTAAAATAAATTTTTTTCTGAAGCCAACCATTCACGAGCTCAAAAAATAATATAGGCAACTATCGAAATGTCATCACCGATCAATCGAATAATTTAGGTCATCGGAGAGAAAAAAAACAATCAGATTCATAAAGATCAATTCACTGGACCAGAAAATCCCTCGTGAAGGTGTAAAGAAGACATTGATTTTCACACTAAGACACCGGATTGCGCTTTAGCGTAGAATCGGAATTTTCCAGGCCTTTTATTCACATCTTATCCGAAAAATTCTCATTACAGTACATCACTTTGATAGCTAGTTTATTTAACAATTTTCTAATCATTTACGGGGAACTCGAGACGCGAAAGGGCTTCACAGTGGTCAAGGGGAATGGTGGAAGCCGAATGATGCCGTTCCCCTTGACCCTTCATGGCTGTGATGGGTTTGCTTGCTAAAATGCACGTGGTGATTTTCTGGCTTTTATTCTCCATGGAGGGGCGTAAAATGATACCTCTAAGAGATACTCAGTTCTGAAATCAGTTATTGGCATAGAGATTCTACACGTGGCAACGAGGTTTAAGAGTGTTGGTGTATCACGTTAAATACAGAAGAAGTTGTTGAGAAATAAGGGTGAACCAAGGTTTCAAAACAAGATTAAGTATAAAAATCAAGCAAATTTGATATTTAATATGGGGTCAATACATTATTTTGCTAATATTGATCATACCTTTTAATGCCTTTACCTAAAGTTTGATTAATTTTCCTTTCTTTTCCTTAATATACATGCTGCTGTACCACATTTTGAAGCACAGAACAAAAAATAAAAAGTTGATTACGCAACTTTCCATGTAATTAGGCATTTCCTCGCCATCTCATAGACATTGTGGAAAACAAAGCAGAAAAAAATTAGTAATATCACTTTTTTAAACTCTAAAAGACTCGGTAGGTAATAATGAAATTGGACAACAAGTCCATTGTCAAAGAGAAAACCTTCACCTATGGAATAATGCTGAAGTCAACCTCCATCCGACACCTACGGTCTTTCTGCCTCCTTTTCGAGTCACTTCTGTGTTTTCCTCTTTCCCGTTTCGCTTTCACCCCCAGCATCCCACTCTCCCGTCGACGGTTACCTTTTTTTTACGGCTCGTAAAAATCGGCCATACGATTTCAAAGTCATCGACTTTGTAACGCTGAGTGACGCCAGCCATAAGGGTCCCCTTTCATCAATTTCGCAAACCTTCAAGGGACCGGGAATGTCAGCGACGAAAACTAATTTCGGATGCCAACATTCTAATCTAGTTTTCCCCTCTCACCATGCTATTACGACTTGATAAAAACTAATGTGGGCCATCAGCAATGAAACGATAAAAAAAGGTTTGTCAGAAAATATTTTGTCAATAAAAGCTGGGCGAAATGAAGAGTTTTCGCCGGAGGCAAATGGGAAGATATCAAACGTTTTCCTATTACTCGCACACAATCATATGAGCTGAAAACGAAATGCTAGATGACTGAAAGCAATAGAAACTTTGTAGAATTTAACTTTGACCCATGACAGAGAATCTCAGTGCTACTAAAGTGAGAGTAAGTTTATACTTTAAATTAACGAAGGTAAATGACTGGTACTCTGAAGATTGTAATCAAGACTCGAGAAAAATAAACACCAGAAAAAGAGGGAACAAATATTTAACTTAAGGTCTTACGAACCATTTCGACGCGAAAAAATACCATTTTGTGGTATTCATCGGGGCATAATTGTGCGCACCATTCAAGTCCGCACTAGAACCTTACCTCAAGGAATCTTTTAGAATCTTGACATTCTAAGCGATCTGAGAAGCCATGATTACACTATGCAACAAATTGCAAGGTGACAAAAACTCTTTCGAAAATGCAGGCATTCTTAATGTATTTCGACCTCCTGAATTCGAAAATGATACTCAATACATCGTATCACCAACAGTTTTTGCGCAAATCGCTTACATTTTCAATTAATGATAATGCAATATAATGATATTATAATATACACGAAAACACCATTTGAAGCTCAGAAGCGGCTCATCAGATTCAACTGTTCAACACTTGCGCCCCTAGTGGCACACAACGAACTGTCACGTTGAAAATGGCGTTGTCTGTCCGTCACTGTGTTATGTTTGCGGAAGGAAGTGCGGGCTAGTGTTAGTGTACAATGTCTACCCGCGGATGTATAAACTCTCCCAACTGTTTTTGCCATATTTTTGATGAACTTGTGGTGAAAAAAGACCGAAGAAACATTACTGCTTTCGTTAAAAAGGTCTAATATGCCTATTTCGGAGTGAAACTAGGCGACATCAATAAACGTTGGGCTCCGCAAATCGTGTGCGTTGTGTGTTTAGAAGATTTACGACGGTGGGTAATAGGAAGGAAGTCTCTACGATTTAGCATCCCTTAGGTCAGGCGGGTGCAACAGAATCATACCGACGACTTCTACTTCTGTTCTTGTAAGGTAACTGGTTTCAACAAGAAAAACAAGAAGACTATTGAGTGTCCTAACAACATTTGCTCCGCAATTTGTCCTGTTCCACATGGCCCGGATGTACTTGATGATGTACAGCCTCCGCAGACATTAAATACGGACGACAGTGATGACATAGATACCGTGCAGGAGACGGATGATACTGAGCTTGAAGTAGGCACAGATAAGGGCCCTCTTCTGTTAACTCAGCCAGATCTAAATGATTTAGTCCGTGGTCTGGGACTAACAAAGGATGAAGCAGAGCTCCTAGGGTCAAGGCTGCGTGAAAGAGATTTGTTAGCACCCGGTACGTCTGTTACATTTTACAGAAAATGGGACTTGATATTCACACAATATTTTTCTCAAAAGGACTTGTTAGTGTACTGCAGTGATGTACAAGGTTGGATGGGTCAGATCAACATTCCGTACGTGCCTAGTGACTTTTCATTGATTCATCTAAAAGAAGCCTGAAGGCAGTTCTGCTGCACAATGATAACATGCATGCCTCAATACCTGTCGGCCATTCTGTGCACCTGAAGGAAACATATGGCAACATGAAGGTGCTTCTTACTACCATTCATTATGAGGATAACAATTGGATGGTGTGTGGTAATTTGAAAGTGTTGGGTATGCTTCGAGGACAAAAACCAGGATATACCAAGTTGCCCTGTTTCATCTGTGAATGGGACATTCGGGCTCGTGACAAACATAGGGAGCAAAAACAGTGGCCCCGAAGGTTGGAATTGGTTCCAGGGGACAAAAATATTAAGTGTGACCCTCTAGTGGAAAGACACAAAATACTCTTGCAGTAAATGACTCTGCACCTTAAACTGGGCATAATGAAGCAGCTTGTCAAGGCATTACCTAAGTGTGGCAACTGTTTCAAATATCTATATAACAAGTTTCCCAACCTATCAGATGCTTAGTTGAAAGAGGACGTGCTCACCGGTCCTGATATTAGAAAACTAATGCTAGATGAAGAATTTCTTCATTCAATAAATGCCGTGGAGCGAGGAGCCTAAACTGCCTTTAAGTGTGTGGTTCAAAACTTCCTGGGGAACAATCGTAGCCCAGAGTATATAGACATAGTTGAGAACATACTGACAAAATTGAAAATGCTGGGATGCTCAATGAGTTTGAAGTTACATTTTTACATTCGCACCTTAACTTTTTTCCTCCAAACCTGGGTGCTATAAGTGAGGAACAGGGTGAAAGATTCCATCAGGATATCAAGGACATGGAACGATGATACCAGGAAACTTGGAATGTTCGGATGATGGGCGACTACTGTTGGATGCTTCACCGTGAACACACGGAAATTCCCCATGAGAGGAAAAGCTGGGGTCATGCCCTGTCAACTAAGAAAGCACGGAATGAATGACATTAGTGCATGTTTTGCACCACATTCCCTGTATGCATCTGTTCACTGTGTGAATACTTCAATATGTTGTTTTTTTAAACTTGTATTCTACTTTAGCATGATTCGTGTGCCATATATATGTACTACTTCAATATGTGATAATAATTTTGGTAAAATATACGATTTGTGCCAAAACTGTGGGTGATACGATGTTTTGAGTATCATTTTCGAATTTAGGAGATCGAAATACATAAAAAACACCTACTTTGGCGAAAACAGTTTTTTTACTGTTGCATTATGTTATGTATTTATAAAAAAAGGGTCCTTTACAGCCAACCAGCAAAGAAAAACAATGCATGGAAACTTCTTAATTGGAAAAATATCGACAATGCTAACTTATGTACTTCAACTCAGTATGTTTATAGTGAAATGAAAATAAATTAGACGATGGCAACATAAGATAAGGAAATGCGAATCCAAAAGGAATGAAATTTATATGAAGCTTACTGCTAACAGTTTTCCACAGGAAATCAATCCCTGAGGTGCCTCCAGTTGCAGATTCAACGTGATAAGCGAAAAATATTTAAGTAAAAAAACTACAGCGGAGAAGACAATATCCTAGAAATTACAAAAAAAATTATCTCCAATGAAAAGAGAGAGGAAAGGAGAAAAATCCGCTATGCATAAATTTTAATACCTTGGGAGTAACAGTCAACAAAAAACGTGAAACTTTTTCAGGGCTCGTAGCGCAAGACGAATTGCGACCCAGGAAATGTTTCTTCCGTCGATTAAGGGGGACTTCCATTCGCTGTTGCACACTAATGACTTCACAGTACAACTGCGCACTTGCCTTCCAACCGTAACAGACTCTGCGCACTGGTTGGCGCACTTCAAAATAGATCGGAAGTAAAGTTTATGTACGCTAAACAACAAATGAGCGTGAATATTCGCAACCGAGATTGTTGACAACTTTGTTAATTTCTCAGTGCGTCAAGCACGTGTCGTGAAGTTCGAAAATACCTAGTGATAAAACCTTAAGTTTTTAAATAGTACTTTTGAAGGAATCCAACAACTTCACACAAGACAATCAACCATGACTATGGCTCACCCCAAGGTGAGTAGAATATGAGGTGGTCTCAGCTGAAAGTGGGAGAAGAAATGCGTGACGACACAAAGTTCCATGGCGTTGCGGGTTCCGTGGCTTTACGTGTTGCCTATTGCATTAGTTGGGTGGAATAGACCATTGAATTATTTCGCTGAAGTGGAAGATGTTAATAGAAGAGCAATAACATGCCGGGTAAAATGTGTTCTGTAACTGCGTGCACGACCAGCTTTTATAAAACGAGAGGCTTGAGTGGGGAGGACTACGAGATCTGTTCAAAAAATAACGGGACTGTTTAATTTCGCGGCAGCGGATAGTTCTTGCGACGTCTTGTTTACGGCCCTTCATTCTTCACTACCTTCCAATTAATCATTATTTACCATTTGCCAATAATTAATTTAGTTTCCGTAATATACCTGTATTACTGTCTGTAAGAAAAGCAAGATACCTGAGTTTGAGATGCTCCATCGTCCAAACCAGGTAACTAATTTCAATGCAATAAAATTCGTAAGAGAGCTTGTTTATTTCTACATTGGATAATGTACCTTAAAATATCCTCCGCCCGTTAGTATGTTCTGTATTTAATTTTTTCTCAAAAAAGTACCCGTTTTTTGCGCGTTAAATCCAGTAGTCCAAATTTGAGCGCTTGGGATACCCGCAATTCAGTTCCTTTTTTTTCTTTTCATTTCTTAAGCTAAATTTTCTTTTTAAAAGTTGTGTTACTTGTTTATTGATATGTTTATTGTTCGTTTTTTTGTTAGAAGAAAAAATTCAGTTCTTTTTCTACATTGCTAAATGATAATGTTGTATATGTCTATTGTATATGTCTATCTATGTTAGCAATTTATATGATAACTTCCCTTTTTTGTTTCCTGATTGGCTTATTCACATATTAATTGTCTTGCACACCTCTGTATGTCATTTCTATGTTCCAAAGGAGTTCACTCCTAGAACAATAAACGAGTTTATTATTAGTTTATTATTAAATTTCGTTCCAATAACTTGCAATTACGGTATGAGAAAGCCAAATCTATTCCTAACTGTTTTCAGAAAACAAATTGTTTATATCACTAAAATTGAACATGTTATTGTAGACGACGCAAACCTCTGCTAACTTCGAAACTAATGGCTCAATTGAAAATTGATTGAGACCATTGTGTGCTCTATAATGTAAGTATTACGGATACTTAGATCATGTAGAGTTAATATCATTATTATAGCCAATTTTGTCTGTTATTTATCGGCATGTTTCGCATAGCGTACCGGTAGCTCTGCTGCGGTGGATTGAGGGGAAGGGAGCCGCGTGGTTGCCGCTCACTCGCCAGTAGCGCGGTTTATTTAAATGTCCATTCACGTACGGTAAAAAGGCGGGTCTATACTAAACGTGTGTCCCTTCAAGACATCTCGGAGAGAGTTATTACCAATATGCCTTTAGCTGGGCGCTTCACTATCATTAAACTATAACTGAAACACATGCACAGGTATGCATGCGTCTGGTGTGAGCACACCATGTTTTGTCCGTATAAAAAAAGTTGTAGTCATAGTTCCTTAAGCATCTGATTCGCTGCAAAAAGTTGTGGCGGGTTGCTTCAATGGTCAATGATACCATCAATACTTGCTCAACTTTATATAATTAAACCGATGTCCCACAGAACTGACCTTAACATTGGGAGAGAGAAACGCGGGCAATCGAGAACATTTTCTAACAAGTCATCCATCAACTTGCGTAGTGTTGGGAACATGTTCTTCAAGTAAAAACGATACACTATTTCCGTATAACACCTATTGTGAAGTTGTCAAATGAAGGTCTTTGGCCTTCCCAGCACGCGAAGCCTCTTCTTTGCGGTAGAATTGTCGTCACTAGAGTTCTCCTTGTCAACATCCTTTTGCTTGGTGGCGATTCTTTTTACAGATATCAAGCTGATTCCAAGGCAGTCAGACACAGTTTGGTACACGGGATAACGCTTATTCGAACTTTTTTCTGTTTCACATTGGAAGAAAAAAACGGCACTACCAATCATTTGGACTTCCGTCTCCGAGAGACCCGATCTTGGACGTATGGTGCACCGATGGAGAAAACAGTGTTAATAGCAAGATAATGCCTGCTATAAGCGAACATTTTGAAGCAAGAGGTGCATGAATCATAAGCTTCCAGGGTACTGTGAGTCTCAAGGCACACTGAGCCAACTTCGCGTGGCTCATAGAAACTTTCCCTTTTCAGATCCTTTGTTACGGTCTCCTTCGCTAGGCAGGGAGTCAGCAATATACAGCACTCAAAATAAAAATAAATAACAGACGAAATTAGATATAATAATGATATTAACTCTACATGATCTAAGTATCCGTAATACTTACATTATAGAGCACACAACAGTCTCAATCAATTTTCAATTTAGCCATTAGATTCGAAGTTAGCAGAGGTTTGCGTCGTCTACAATGACATTTTCAATTTTAGTGATATAAACAATTTGTTTTCTGAAAACTGTTAGGAATAGATTTGGCTTTCTCAAATCATAATTGCAAGTTATTGAAACGAAAATTAAGGGTATCCCAAGAGCTCAAATTTGGACTACTGGATTTAACGCGCAAAAAACGGGTACTTTTTTGAGAAAAAATGAAATTCAGAACATACTAACGGGCAGGGGATATTTAAAGGTAGATTATCCAACGTAGAAATAAACAAGCTCTCTTACGAATTTTACTACATTGAAATTGGTTTCCTCGTTTGGACGATGGAGCATCTCAAACTCAGGGATCTTGCTTTTTTTTACAGACAGTAGTGCAGGGTGTTTTAGTCGACGTGACGACTTATGTAATACCCGAATTTCAGGACCAAAGTTGCCGTGTGAAAGGACCTAAGTGAAACTACCGCTGAAATAAATGTATATACAGAGGAGGAAGGGACTTATAAAATATATGGGTGTATACTTATAAAATATATAATTCCCTTCCTCCTCTATAAAAAGATATAAGGACCAATAAGTTATAAATACTATAAAACTAATTTTATACAAAAATGCCCGCTTTTTTGCAATCCCCGCTATTCCCCTGTTCTAGTAACCTTGGATTCACTCTAATCATCGCACATCGTTTCGCTCAGAGTCGTCCGGGAGCGCTGTAGAGTTCCAATGTGCTCTTACTTGAATACAGGGAGAGCTTCCATAGATACCCTCAAGTAAGAAAATGTATGTCCATTAACAATTTGACTTCATAGGGGCATGACAAAAACATGTCTATAAATGTCAACACATGTTATTATTGTTCACAGGAATGTGAATACAACCTTCTATTAGTCAATCGAATGATAAGAACAATAAAGAAGGCACCGCACAATTGAAAAATATGTAACACGTTAAGAGGTGACTCACGCTTGGCCCTTAAAATGGCAATTTATTCAGTGTAGTATATTTATTAATGCTGAAGTTAAATTGCTGGAGATATTACAGATAGAGGAAATAAAAATAAATAAAATAATACATCTCTTTTGGTATGGCTACAAAATTCAAGTTGATAACAGTATTAATGATAAAAATGAATAGAAGACATCAGTAATGGAAAAGGGGTGACACATGGAAGGAAAAATCGAAAAATCCACAGCAGAATAACTATCAGGTGACAACAAGGTATGGACTTCACCAGGGCGTTTTCCTATAGAATAAAATACACCTTTATGACAGAAAGAATTTCACCTCCAAAAATGTTACATCCTTACACGGCTGGTGACCTACCACCCCCTGCCACACGCCCATGCTGCGGCTCGCAGGGTAGTACGAAGATATAGATATAAAGAATACACCTCATGATATGAAAGCATTTCATCCGAACACATCACTAAGTCCACATATCCACGGAGCAACGGATTCTCTAGTCTCGGCATTAAAAGAATCGCGAAGAGGAACAAAGGTCAAGTGGAAGGATTGAATAACAAGCGATGGATTTCTACGAAGAACGGAATTCAGCGGCCGAGAGAGCATAATGGTGGGGGAAAGAAATAAACTTGGCACTCCGTCTGAGCAAACACGTGAGGAGAAAGGCAGAAATAAGGAAACGAGAAAGGCTGCGTGATCAAAACAGTTAGGAAAACACGGGAAGGGTATCAGTAAAACCATTGCAACAAATTGCAGAGCACAAAAAATTACGCTCAAAATATCAGTCGACGGGAAAATGTCAAATAAAGCCAAGAAGAAATAATCCATAAGCAGTTATAGGGCAAGGTGCTTCAGGTCAGAGTTCATATTCTCAATAAACGGCTGATGGCTAGTACTGGGTATCGTTTTTGACATTAAAGCGTAAAGGTAAGGGAGGGGAGCATTAGGGATTGCATTTATGTAAGGAATTTGAGGAATATTTTCTCCAGCGCGGGTAACATAGTGCAAAGAGTGCCTTCTGTTCCCCAAAGAAGAATGTGTTTGATCTTTCTGCAACGGTTTATCCTACGAAGAAAAACTTTCTCCCAGTGCGGGCGATTTAGTAATAAATTCATCATAGAGGTTTTATTGATGAATAAGTAAGCAATTCACACAGTTGATTAATTCTTTATTTTTAATGAGCTTAGTACATAGCGTTCCAATATTTTTTTCAGTGTATACGATATCTTTCTACAGCCCTCATTTCCGTTCTGCGACAATGTCGCACCGTAGCTCGATGTTCTGCTTCGGGGTGTCGGTTAAACACAAACGATTAAAAATGAGCTCTACTCCCACGTAAAAATGTCGGTGGAAGTCATTCATCATCATCATTGGTCGCTCAATCCTAAGTTTGGTTGACTGCAGCCCTGCGCCCTTTCTTATCTTATGCTAGGTCCCTTACCTCCTGGAGTTTCTTCCGATGTAACTTCCATCTTATTTCATTCATTAACTTATTCCTGGGTTTGCCTCTGGGAACTTTTATCTCTATTTTACCTTCAATTATGTTCTCCACAAACACATTGTGTCTCAGAGTATGTCCTATTCATCTGGTTCTTCTTTTCTGTATGGTGTTCCATATAGTCCTTTCCTCTTCTACTCCTCTGTACACTTCATCATTTCTTATTTTGTCCGTCCATTTTATCTTCAGTGTCCTCCTCAAGCACCAGGTTTCAAAGGCCTCTAGTCTTTTCTGGTCAGCATTTTTCCAATAGTTTTTTCCATGCTTCCGATTCATAGAGGGCCACGCTCCACACGAATCTTTTCACGTGCTATTTTCTGGTATGGAATCCTTTCTCCTTGGAGCACAGCAGGTGATTTTTTTCCATGAGCGCCTCCCTTGCTTAGCTTGGACTATTTATCGCTTGATGACCGTTGTACTTCTCCTCCGTCCCACGTGTTGGTACTTCCGAGATAAGTGAAGGAATTCACTTGCTCTAATTTCTCTCCTCTCAGTGTGTTATTCAGTTTCTCTCTTCCGCATTCTATGATTTTGGTCTTCATCTTACTTGTTTTCACGGTGTATATCCGGAGACCTCGGTCCATTACGTTTAGTAAGTTACGTCGGTAGATGGTTAGCATAATAAAAATCATTTGTAGTTTCCTCCAGTCCCGGTTGGTAACCTTTTAATGAGTGAATGCCAATATCCATGGACACCCTGAAAAGTGTTTTCCATGTGCCGACTAAAGCTTTTCGAGAATATATCATAAGTCACTTTGATAAGTTATTCGCAAAGTGATTGTGTTAATCATGTAAAACCAAAAAAATTAAAACACTGACAGGTTTTTATAAAAATGTTTTCAAGTGGATATTATTGTCAGCCAGCAATTATACCCGCAACGGTCATACATATTCATGCAGTTCATTATCATCAAAACAAAAAGTTAATGCTTAACGTTATTATTTCGATTTTATTCAGTAAGTTAACCCAGTTATACAATTGCATGGCATGTAAAGAACAGCGAAAGATCATCGCAGAAAATTTGAAATCCCTTGATATTTATATCTAGAAAGATATCTATTATATCAAGAAAAAATGCGATAAAATAATAGAAAATGGACTTCAGGGATAGAGGAATTAACGCTGCCATTCCACATGGTAATAGATTTGTTCACACGACCGGTTTCACCGCGAAGTTTGAATTGCTCGGTACAAAATTTCTCATTCCACCAAGGCGTCCAACTTCGGTCCTTTTTCTTGAATGTGTAGAATTCTAGGCTTAACCCACAACCAATGGCTCAACTCGCAGCCGCTGCTTTTACCTCCTCCCACGACGCCCTAGCCAGCGCTCGCTTCCCGGATTATCTCCTTGACCCTCCCTCCCCTCCCCCAATCCGAATAAAGTTTTCCAGCATTACACTTCCCCCCACCCGCAACCAACTCAATACCTTCTTGCCTTTACCTGTGACTCAGCCACTTGCCCCTCCCTCTCCCCCACCCATACAATGGCATGTGTAGTATATAGAAAGTGAAAATTAATGTAAGTGCACCTGATGATGCCGCTCTGCGGCGAAACCGGTCGTGTGAATCAATCTATTATCATGTGGAAAGGCAGCATTAATTCTTCTCTCCCTAATATCAATGAATTCCACCAAGTAAAGTCCGAAACTATCATCCACAGAAAATGGAAGGCTGGCTGGCTAACTGTTAACGGAACATGCAGCCGCTTTTGTAGCCAAGTGAGGAATTTACTACGTTTTTCAGAAGTGAGCTTGCTTCAGCACGTCCAAGTACCATCCTCGCCTTGATAAGGTTTCAATAAAATTGAAAATAAATTTGGCAAGTACATGTTTCACGGGCCAGAAACAAGTCATCGGCGTGCCAAGATTGGCACGCGTATCAGGCGTTGCCCACACCTGTGCTGAGCAATTAATATGCACCCAGGCACGTTAAAATGCATGAGCATATCCATGCCTATCACAAAAACGACGTTAGAAGTTTATCAGTTTCAAAACCGGTTTTCACTCATCTTGTCCATGAAAGACGGGAAAAGTTAACAGAAATTGAGGTAAGGTGAAATTCAAAAGTGCGAATCCAAGTGAAATACCTGTACAGCTAACTCTGGTAATACAATTTTCTCCATACTTCGTTTGCTTCGGCTAATGGGTCAGTGGGAAAATGAAAATTATACTCATAAATGTTTAAAAGTTAAGTAAAAAAGTTTGAAACCGGTCAATTTTATTCTAAGCCTGTTTAATGGGGAAATCTTTCTTAAGACGGTACCGTCTGAGCAAGCACACTTTTACGGAAAAATTGAGTTTAAGCATTGAAAATCGTTAGTGAACGATGAGCCCTACAATCATCTAGCCTATAGAGGTATTATGTAACCTCTATGTTAACTTCCCTCTCCCGTTTTCTTTCTATGCCTCATAAAATTATATTGAGGGCATCATTTTGCGGAGTCTAAAGCATATGCGGCTTGGTTACTCCACTCTGGGTTCATATATTTTCCGTTATGCTCGAATTATGGTTTGCGAGGCTCCTATCTTTACTTCCTTTTCCCCTTCATGACGGCATTCCAAAGTTGGAGGGAAAGCAAGCGAGAGAATAATCTAAATGTTTAATTCCGCGACTCTTTTCAGAGCATATATTTTGACTGTTCACCATTTTCTCCTCTCCCTTCGTCCATTTCAACATGCAACACACTTCCCTTATCTGCTTGAGGCAGGGGGGAGTTCAAGAGGGCACGAGGCTACCGCCTGCTGGCTATAAAACTGATAGCATTGTTGGGATAAAAATTTTCCGCGGCCGGCGAGGCATATTCCGTCCCCCAGAAAACTCGTCCTAATACTTGGACTTGTGAGTTCATCAGAAGGAAAATGTCCCCCACCCTTGGTAATTTGCTTCTAAATTACATCAGAGAGAATTTTTACAGTAGAATGCACACCATTACGCACTAAATCACAGCTTTCCAGCGTAACCACGCGTGATTGTCTAGTAACTAGAATCCAGAGTAAATGAAACAGTACTAACACTTTTGTACGTAACTTGCAGGAAAAAATGATATTAACATCTTCCCACTCTCGAAATTTGGAGATAAGAAGTTTGCATTGAACTAACTGTTTAGCCAAGCAAAATATCTTCGCTGCGAAGAAATTAAATAAAATAGGAATAGGAAGAATAAACTGGGAAAAATAGGAAGAGGTAATTGTTAACATTAATTCGTAGACTTTCCTCTCATATAACTGAAACAGTTTATATTGGATAATTAAGAGTAGCAAAGGAAAATTTCATGGCATTTTTATGATTTTAAATATCAAGAGGTATTCAACATAAGTTATTCCGGTAACGATAAATTATCCTAACTTTTAATGAACTTTCATAGAAATAAAATTCACGCTTGATAACGCAATATATTTTAACATTGATAACCAGGAACTTATTGTAATAAAATATGAACATTTCTCACAGGTTCGAATAGGCAAAGAATAAAATTATACAAGCTGCAAATTAATATACCAGTGGATAAAAATCTAAATGAAATAATTAGACAGTATTAACAAAGAGGATAATACGCCATTGATACTTTTCCATTTCGCCATTTAATGCATCCCACCCTTATAAACAAAATGACCGAACCCACACTGGGACTTCTTTTAAGTGCCTCTTGTTCTGGAATTATAGACCACAACCAATACAGGGCTGTTTGTACGCACGTGTTATGTGAAATCAGAAGGATGAGATCATCACGTGGCGATCATATAATTATACACTAACCATGAATATAGCCTCTGGATGCCCCACGATCATCCAAAAACCATATAATTCGCGAAGAGAATTCTTTGCTACTCTCTTCCTATGTCATCAAGAGCCTTCCATGCCTACCAATCCATTTGTTTTCAGTGCAATCGACGCCACTGGCAAATTTAACGCAACTATCAAAGACTGCCTACCTACCACATCATTTGTATTATATCTTGATCTAAAAGAAATACAAATGATAAGCCAACCCTTTCACTCACATCAACAATCTTTGAACGTGATTGCATCTATTAAAACTGTTTCCTTCGACGGTTACTGTGAAAGGAAAAAGCCAGAGACCGTTCGTGAAGCTCCGTGAAAATGTAACATGACATGATGATAAAAAAAATCAAACTCGAAGAGAAAATAAAAATCCTTCCTCCATGGTACAGTAAGGTTAACCACATTCCTACTTCAGAGAAATATAAAAAAAGGAACCATTTAAAGTATCATTTTTATTATCTGTTGATTACTTTCACAAGGTCTCAGTGAACTGACCGTGATTCAGCAACGGCGTCTGGGACCTCTTATGGGATTTTTGAGAACGAGATAAAACAATTTTTATCTACAGACACTTTTACGACGTTCGATGCGATTATATATACATCCGTCCTCGTCACCTCTACTCACAAAGAAACCGCATCAGACGCTGACGGCACGCCAAGCGGTATTGGAAGGCATTGGGACGGAAATGTGCCACTACAGTTGACAGACTTAGCATAGGTTCTGTATGTGCTTCAAGAGTGAGCGTAATTGAAGTGTGGTTGCAGTCGGAGAAGATCTAAGTGATATCTCTATTGCTGGGTTTGAAATTTACAAAGGTAAGATTACACATTTCTTCACTTGAGTTTCTCTACGAGAACGTCAAAATCTTTTATTCTCTATCCTCTAGGAATCATTGAAGTAGTAGATTAACATGATTTGTCCCACTTATAGACTAATCATATTCACTGGACAATTTCATTCACCTCACAATTTTGTCATTCCTCAAAGCGGCGGATGGAATATATGTTTTTCATTTCACCGATCTCACCGTTACGAGTCCAGATAGTTTTTTTATGTCATTTTATAACCCCTGGAAAAAGATAGAGATTTGCTTTCTTTTTTCACAGTACCTTCCCAATTTATCGTGCCCTGCCTCAAGGTGCGATACATACATTACTTTTTTCTTGCCAAATAAAAATAGAAAAAACCTATTTGGAACTACATAGTTTCCAGGACACTAATACACAGGCCAGTCAGCCATAAAGTTTCTAGCCAAGATTCGGGCAAAGACTTCAAGTTTATCCTTAGGGCAAGGTCCTATGTAGAAAAATGATACTTCAGCGATTGGTGAAGTTCTTGTCATAGTGTACTACCACAATATATCTTTGCCACTCAGAAACCTTAAAAATTGCTCATTTATCTGTCCATATAGACCTAATTCGACCCAAGCGTCAGAATTATTTGGCCCAGGCTACCCATTACAGCATTTTTGTTTTGTAACAAAAAATTTTGAAAATTCCAATCGTTTTTGTCTTACCACCTGATTTCAGTGATATCACACCATTATCAAATAAACAGCTGATTATTTCATCGACCATAATGATAGTAACATTTGAAATCGAGTGAAGCAATCTACATTGGTAGGGTTGATTAAAATGCTGGGGAAAATTACGATATTCCGATACGGAGTTCTTATTTCAAATGATAAGACCGGAAAATTAAGATCCTTATTACCCTTCCGTCCATGTTAAAGACTACCAGAAATTGTTAATAGATAATTTCCCCGGTAAACGCCAACGACGGTTACCCCACCACTCCTAAATGGCTCAGCTTTGTCTTCAGAGCATTCAGAAAACAGATCAAACATTAATTCACTAGGCGATGTAATGAATTGTGAAACGTAAACGAGCGGTGCAATATCCCCCTTTTAAATTATCCAAACAGTGGATCAACGTCTTAGCGTCATTTTAAACGGTAAAATATGTCATCAGCTTTTCATAAAGGTGATATATTGAAGTGGCTGGGTAGGGAAAATTCTACTCTTAATAAAGCCCGCTAAGATAATAAGAAATATCGTAAAAATGTGAAGTCTTTTCAGTATATCATTTTTTCCGATATCAACTAAATTTTTTCTTCTTTAGTACAAGAATTTAACCAAATGGCAAATACTGATGCCAAACTTGGAGCGTTTTAGTGACTCTTCACATGCGCGTCCTAATAATAGCGCAATGGCTGAAATGCCCTTTGAATTGCAACGATACGTAAAAGCTGAGCATCTTTTCATTGCTTCAATTTGACATTTAGCGAAAGAAACAAAGCTACGGTGGTCATATGAACTATCACTAGCCACCAATTTTTTTATCCATGCCAAAGCCAAACTTTCAAACATGCCAAACAAACTACATATAAGATATGATAGGGAAGTATGGGTGCACGCTTGGCTAAGTGATTTCTTCGAAACAAGTACATAGGTCAAGAAGGTGGGAATTTTGTGTGGATAAGGTCAAAAGGAGTAGTCGTAGAAAGTGCAGGAAGAGTATGGGGAAAAGGAGTCGAGGGAAAAATTGAAGGAGATGCATGGTGGAATAAAAAGCGTAAGGATTACTTTCGGTGAAAAGGCAAGAAGGAGCAATTGAAGGCATCTGATGAATTTATTTGAAAAAAGTCGAAATGCAAAATCACTAAGAGAGCAATGAAAGAATGAGTGTGGACGAGGCCAGTAAAATTCGAAGGCAACAATAAGTTATTTTGAAAACGGGTGGGAGGGGCAAAGATACGTGAAGCCGGGCAATGGAAGCGGCAATGAACAAAAGAGGCAAGATCGTGAGGGAAGAGAATGTTGGGAGGAGTATTTCGAAAAAATATACAATGATTGTGCAGACGACAAAAACGACTACAAATAAGTTTGCGAGAACGTCAGTATGGTAAAGGAATAAAATCAATGGTTGGCGAATTCACTTTGTGGAAATTATTACGATTCATGTTAATTCAAGTTAAGTTTACCATCCGAATTTTTGGGAGGACATGAGAATCGATGATTGGAAATAGTTTCAGCTACTAGTTGCTGAAACTGTTTCACAGCTGCTCTGGAGGAAGCTGTTTACAAGCTGCTCTGGAGGAAGTTCTTGTAGAGATATGGACGTAGTTAGGAGTGATTCTCATGTCCTCCCAAAAATTCGGATAGTAAACTTATCAGTAGTATTAAACGTTCAATTATTTCCAAAACCTTGTGATCACTGAATCTGACAAGGGAAATAGTATGGTTATTCTTAACAAAGCTACTACCTTAATTAGTGCCTCAAATTTTTATCAGATGTAAATCAATATGTTGTTTGGATCTAAGTTTGTAAGGATCTTGTTTAGGAAACTAAGGATTCGACTATGAAGTTTCAATTGTCAGTTAAATCATCACTCCGTTCTTGTAATCACTTGACGGATCGGGAGAAAGTGTTCCTCACTCGCTCTAATCCCGTCCCCCCTCCCAAGGCTATATGGTCTACCAAAGACATATAAACCGAATTTCCCCATTCGGCCTGTCGTTGCGCATTTTACTGCCCCTTGCCACCTTTTAGCCGCGAAGTTAAATACGTTATTTCGTTCCTATTCAAATTTTAATTCCACCTATGGCATCAAAAACTCAATTGAATTAGCCCAAAAACTGTCTTTAATATCTCCTCCCCCCAATTCCAAGTTAGTTTCGTTCGATTTCAAAAACCTGTTTACGAAAATACTTGCGAAAGAAGCTTGTGCCTTCTCCATTGAACTGTTAGAGAATGCTGGCTGTGGCGAACGCATTGTTAAGGAATTCAGTTTGCTTTTAAACCTTTAGGTAAGTCAAAATTATTTCTACTTTAATGGATGTTTTTATCATCAAATTCATGGCCTACCGATAGGTTCGCCGCTGTCTCCGATCTTAGCTGAAGTTTTTATGGATCACCTAGAGCAAAAATTGTTTAAAATGAAACATCCCCTATTGGCAAACGTAATATATTATTACCTTTACGTCGATGATATCATCTGCTTATGAACGGGGAGAGAAAGGCAATTAAACATGTTTTTATCTTTATTTAATTCGCTGCACCCTTCAATTTCTTTCACCATGGAATTAGGCTTAAACAAAATAAATTTTTTAGATTTAACTATCTCTTTAAATGATTCAAGCCTCATATTTTCCATCTACCGTAAGGATACCTATACGGACATCATTATTCCCAACGATTCGAACCACCACCATTCCCATAAAATGGTAGCTTTCTATTCCATGCTTCACCGCCTACTTTCAATACCTCTCTCCCAGACAGAATTTTCCGTTGAATTAAAAAGCATCAATTGTATAGCCCGAAATAATGGTTATGATGACTCTTTGGTAGACGACCTTTTAAATCGTTTGCGACGAAAACGTGCCATAGCCACATCCACTTCACTTTCTCTAATACTCCCGTCAGGCAATAAGTGGGTGAAGCTACCCTTTGTTAATAAGTTAACATATAAACTATATAGATATTTCCCCAAAACTAAATACAAAATTTCCGTGTATAATTCTGTGCCACTCCAGAAGTTATTATTTACTTCTAAGGATTAAATTGACATGAAAGATAAAAGTGGGGTATATTTACTAAAATGTGATACTCCTGAATGTAACTGTTTTTATGTTGGTCAAACTGGACGAAGGTTGAAGATAAGAATGGGAGAGCATTTTAAATCCAGTGTCAATAGTGACAGGAAGTCGGGTTTTTCAGAGCATTTGATTGATGAGGGTAATAGATCCAACTTTGCCCCGAGGCTGTTGCATGTTTGTGAAAGGGGGAGGAAGTTGGACTTCCTGGAAAATTTTTAAATTCTAAATTATCACAGGGTGCACGGGGTCTCTACTACTTAATAACATAATCCCTTCAACCGCCTCACCCTGGTTCTCTGTGCCAGTACCCTCACCTCCATCCCCGTAGTCCTTGAACCTGGCGTCACCACCTGTTTGTTCCTTTCCCTGCAGTTTGCCCAATCACCTCTCAATCCCCCCCCCCTTATGTCAACCACTTCCCTCTCCTTGAGATTTCGTATATAAGCTGTGCTGTCTTTTGGGTATTTTAGTTTGTAATCTTGATAATGGCCTGAAAAGGCCGAAACCGGTTGATTTGTGGTTTAAATATATTGGTGGAAAAAACTAAGTGGTTTCATTCTTAACATGAATGGAAAAGTAAATAAGTATGATTGAGGCAAAATGGCAGTGATACTGTTGAAAAATTAAAAGGCTTGAAACGTAGATGATTACTACATCTACATACTACCCTGCGTGCGGCCACATGGGCGTGTGGCAGGGGGTGGTAAGAGACAAGCCGTGTAAATATGTAAGGGATAAGGCTTTGGGAGGTGAAATGGAGACGTGTATTATGGGAGTGTGTAAAATGCAGCTCACCTTGCTGCCAACAAGCACCCCATCCACCTCTTCCTCCCTATGACTGCTTGTAAGCCTGTACACCTGGACTATACGGAATTTGTAGGGCGTGCTTTTATTTCTACCACTAGTATCCTGTCGCTCACCAGTTCAATATTTACTACCCTCCTCCCCAATTTTGCGTTCAATACTATGGCTATCCCGCGTTGAATCTCAACCCCACCACTATAGATTACCCTCTAACTATCAATCCAAGAGTCCCCGCTGTCCTGCAATCTCATCTCGCACAGTCCCAAGGCATCCATTTTCCGTCTATCCATTTCCGTTTGATATTTTCCAGCTTCCCAGCACCCATCATTGTTCTAAAGTTCCAAGTACTTATTTTTATCGGTACTTTCCTTTTCTTCTTATCTGCCTTGGTCCTTGTATCCTGTGATGACTCTGTTGTGCAAGGATTTCGTGAGATGACGACCTCGGGGGCCTTGCCTCCCCCGATGCAGGGCCCGACACCCACCACAATGGGCGGCGTTTATTTAAAGTAGAGGTGAGGCGCGTAGTGGAATAGCTCTCCTATTCTGGAATAACATAAAAACCACCAAGATTAACCTGGTTCATTCTAGACTGAGTTTGGACAGCGGAATTTTAAGTATAATTGTTTACACTATTATTATAGTTTTCCATGGATTATTTAGATCAACTCTTATTTAATGTAGAGGTGATATAATTGATCCATCAAAAACTATCATTATAGTGCAAGTAATTACACTTAACATTCCGGTGTCCAAACTCAGTCTAGAATGAATCATGTTGACTGTGTCTCTTGGTGGTTTTCATGCCATTCCAGAATAGGACAATTATTCCATTACGCATGCTTCATGGCCAAAGAGAAATTACAAGAACTTTTGTTTTGACCCAATAGAAAAGAAATATACTCTTAACAAATCACTGTAGAACCGTTAGTTATTATTTTTACTTATCAATGTCATATTTTTTAACATTTCTTTGTTCCAGATGTATAACGCTCTTAAATGCTACATATGCACAGCAGTTTTTACTGCGTTCTTCATAAGTACTAAGGGCCAAGTCGAAGGTAATTAATACATAAATTTCAGCTAGTATATAAGAAAGCTGATGGTGTAGCCAATCATTTCAGCTGCAAATTAACACAAACCTTATTAAACTCCTTTTTGTTTCAGATACTTATTCTCAGGCTGTGGACCAAATCAATTTTGTAGAAACCTACGCAGAAAAGAGGTGAGTTATCTTTGTTTATTAATCTTCTGATTCAATTCCAGCATTCGCTTAGTGACCGAATCACTTTTCACGAGTCTCTTCATAATTTTCCTTCACTCTGCGATGATGTTTCTTCTATTGCGTAGAAATCGAATCGATTTTGGAAATTCATAGTTATCCGCACAATAAAAGAAAAGGCAACTTTCCTTCGGGTTATTAGACCCAAAACGTGTTCCAAATTATTATGGAATGGGTTTTGTGTCTTAGTTTTGACACAATGCTGTTCGCAAGATTTAACACTCACCTATTTTTGTCGCTACTTCATCGGTGCTCTGCGATTGTCGTTCACAGAACATGTCTCTACAATTAATATAGATATCAGGGTACTTAAAGTCATCGGCTAGCAAGGATTTTATGATAGATAGATAGAGGTTCAAGATGATTTGACACGACTGGAAGGGTGTACAGAAGGTCTCTGAGTGGAGCATGAATACTCAATCCCCACATCCAAAGTTTAAGTTGAAAAATTATAAATTTTATGTCACAATTTCCACCCAAGCATAAATTGTTTGCATTAATAAGCATGAATAGTCTTTCATAAGTCGGTCAACATTTGAAAAATGTTATTCATTCCACCTCAAACTGTAAGCACTAGAATTGATCTTTACGAAGAGTCGTTTGAAAACTATGAAATAAATACTAAATCATATTGACACAGGTGACCCGGTGTGTCAGTGCACCGCATATACCTCCTAATGGTAGGTCGCGGGCAACATTATGCTGGCTCTCAAGGTAGTCCTTTCAGAAGGGATCCTAGCTTGAGCAAAATAGGGAAAGCGGGCCTAGGGTATTACTAAGCTTTGGTTTCTCTTGTGGCATACTGACGAAAATGTGCCAAAACTGACCGGTAGAGCGCCGCAACCGTTAGCAGGGAAAGATGCACGTGGTGCGGTACTGCGAAGACTGGTAACCTTGCATACACTATTACATCTTACTTCTAAACGTCAAAATGTTGCCTCGGACAGCCGAAGCCACGATGGGCGGCGGAAGCTGAATAAGGTTTGCCCATCAAGATACGAACTGGAAACGAACTGGACTCTTGGTACTTGGAATGTGAGAGGAGTGAATGGAAAGGAGCATGAGTTGCTGAATGAAATGAAAGTGTAACGAAGGGATGTTTTGTGTGTATGTGAAACTAAGCATAAGGGGCGGGATGCTGTTACATTAGATGGCGGTAGTCGGGCATTGTGGTCAGTAGTTGAAGATAATGTACACGGCAGTCAAGGTGTAGGACTCATTCTTAATGAGAGAGTTAAGTTGCCAGTAAGGAAGTACGAGTTAGTATCCCATAGATTGCTGTGGGTTCGCATGAAAGTAGGTATTAGGAGAGTTGTGATTGTGGCGTGCTATGGACCAGTGGATGGAGAGAGTGACTGTGTGAAAGATGAGTTTTGTTAATAAATTAGAGGTTTTGAATGATTGTGATCCTGATGAGAGGATAATTTTACTAGGTGACATGAATGGGTGGGTTGGTGTGAGGCGGGATGCATCTGAGAGAGTGATTGGACCATTTGGTGACCCCCGAATGAATGATAATGGTGACAACTTGGTGAGTTGTGCTTGGAAAAAGAATTGTTTGTGTCGAATACATGGTTTAAATATAAGAGAATACATATGTATACTTGGCCAAGGGGCGATTGTAAAAGCATGATTGATTTTATTGTGTATGATGAGAGATTGAGAGAGTTAGTGTGGGACACACGAGTGTTGAGGGGTGCTGAATGTGGAACAGACCACTATTTGGTACTCTCCAAAGTAAATCTGGGCAGAAAGTGGGTGCCAAGGAAGAATGTTGCGCGTAAGCAGTTGACAGTAAGTGGAAAGATTGCTAGACAGCGAGGTAAGAATGCGGTGGTTGCATGCTTGAGGATGCTCTATCGTTGAAGCAGAGAGAATGGGACGAGCATGTCAGAAACGAGAACGTGAATGATGCGTGGGAGTGTTTAAAATGAGTGATTGTAGAATGTGCTGAAAGTGTACGTGGAAAAGGAGTGGTAGGAAGAATTAAAGGTGATGCTTGGTGGAATGAAGAAGTGAAAATTGCAGTCAGAGAAAAGATAGAGGCGTACAAGAATATGATTGCTGCCATATCTGAGGAAGAGCGTACTAAGGCATGTGAGATTTACAGAAAGAAAAAGAATGAATGCAAACTCGTTGTGAAAGACAGGAAAGAAAGAATTCGTCCGGATGAAGCTAACAAAATGCAGAGTAATTTTGAAGGTAATAAAAAGTTGTTTTGGAAGTGGGTAAAAACGGCTAAGATTGGTGAAGGAAGGGGAATGAATGCGGTAAAGAATCAAAGTGGAAGGATCATGTGGGACGAGAGCAATATCAGGGATTGCTAGAGGGAGTATTTTCAAGAATTGTACAATAATATTACAGGCGTTGAGGATGAGACTTGTGAAGTGGTATGAGACAATGTGAGGATGGAGAGGATATCAGTGAGAAGGAGGTCACAACGGCTGTGAGAATATTGACTATCATCGTTCCGTTATACAAAGGGAAGGGAGGAAAGACCGATTGTAATAATTATCGGGCCATTAGTTTATTGAGTATCTCGGGAAAAGTGTTCAGTAAAATATTAATCGAAAAAGTGAAGAATATTACTTCCGACAGAATATGGGGTGTGCAGAGTGGGTTTATGCCTGGGAGAGGATGTTGTGACCAGCTTTTTGCACTTCAGCAAGTGACAGAAAAATGTATGAGTGTCCGAAGGAAAGTGTACTGTGTGTTTGTCGATTTAGAGAAGGCATATGACAGAGTAAATAGAAAGAAGTTGTGTAAAGTTTTGAGAATCTATGGAGTGAATGGGCAGTCATTGAATGTTATGATGGCGATTTATGACAATAGTAAGGCAAGTGTAAGAGTTAACGGGGCTCTGAGTCATTGGTTTGTAATAAATCGGGGTGTAAAGCAAGGATGCGTAATGTCTCCATGCCTGTTTGTTGTATTTATGGATAAATGTGTTAGAGACGCATGTAGTGAAAACGACTGTGTTTTGATTGGAAATGTAAACTTGCGAGTTCTTCTATATACGGATGATGCTGTTTTGATCTCAGACAGTCAACAGGGATTACAGAAGCTCCTAGATAAGTTTTGTGAATCAACGGAGAGAATGGAATAAGGAAGCGAAAATCGCCGTGTACAAAAGTGTACTTCTCCACACGTTGTATGGTAGTGAAACATGGGCATGTCGGGATGGACATAAGAGTGGACTGAACGCCGTGGGTATGAGTTATCTGAGGAGTGTTTGCGGCAAAAGTAGGATGGATAGGGTCAGGAATGGGTGGGTAATAGATGAATGTGGGTTAGATGCTCCAGTAATGGACATATATTAAAAAGGTATGCTTTGTTGGTTTGGCCATGTTGAGAAAATGGATGAGAGTCGAATAACAAAACAGATATATTAGAGTGAAATAAATGGTGCGAGAGGTAGAGGTAGGCCGAGAAAGTTGTGGTTGAATGTGGTTGAGGAAATTATTAGGGGGAGGAATATTAGGAGTCTTAAAAACAGGAGGGCGTATATGCAACATTGCATGGGGGTAAATGAGGCAAAAGAGGTTTGCAAGGATAGGTCAGTATGGAGGAAATTAATGAAGCAGAGTTAGGTGTACAATTATATATTAATGAGTGAAACATTTTGACTGTGCCTACCCCGAAAGGGAACGGCGTGATGGGTGTGTATGTATTGACACAACAGATTCTTCAGAAATCCATGAAAATTTCAGTCTCCCGTTGGCCATTTTACATGTACTTGGCACAATTCATAACCAAAAGAGCTGTTAAAAATCTGCACTGCTCCACATTGATAGCTTTAGTAACAATGATAAACTGTATTAAATTTGATATACAATAGCGTTCAATTTTAATTACTTTCTTACTGTTACCATTTTGTTTTATTCCACAGGGCTTACGAGCATATTTTCAAGACAAAAATATCAGAATTTTTAGAAATAGTTCAACAGAGTGCGATAAAAATCATTTCAAAAAGAGATAAAGCAGCTTCTTTGGATGAGGAAATTTCCATTAAGGTAAGGAAAACAATTCGATGTCCATTGTTTCACCCAGCTAGAAATCAACCATTGGTCCTTTAAGTGGGAAACACGATCCTCACAATCTTTGATCTTATTGATGTCGTATATATTTCGGCAGTGTGACTTTTCAGGAATCCAATTATTAATGATTTTTACGTTTCATTTAAGGATTATGTCCACACTTTTAATTAAGTGAATGGTTTGAAAATCATCTAGCCAAACTTAGTTCTAACTTCTTCACAGCATAATAAATCCCAGACTTTTTCCTCCTAAATATCTCTTTGCTTGATTTCTCTAGGATTCATTTTCATACATCAAGTATATACTATACATAAAAGAGCATATTCATATTTTTAGAACTCAGACTTATTTACTAGAAAACTGTCCATAATTCCACATATTTACGCAATAAATGCAAACATTTTTTACCGATAACTTCTAATACGGATTTTTTTCCGCTTGTGATTTCAGATACCATATGGACCAGTGTATCCCCTCCATCTCACTTTCCAGGAAGGAAAAATTACTGGCTTCTCCGGGCTGACAGTAAAATTTAAAGATATTTTAGCTTATGAAGGGTTGGAAATATTATATTCCGCAGAGATTTTATGGAAGAATATCATGGTAAGAAGAAAGATGAGGTTAAAGGCTAAAAACTATTTCTAAAACTCACCTTTTTCCATTTCCATTTTCCTCTTGCTCAAGAATCTTGCAAAGTTCTTATATGCTAAATGACTGGCAAATGCAAGGCGATATTTCTGGTACAAAGAGTAGCTGGCGGTAACTTTTTCCGTGCAACCAGTCAAATCGCATACTACTTGCTGACCTGAGACAGAATGGTTTGGTAAGCATTACAACATGTTTGATATCTCTAGCGATCTGGCGATAAAGTTGTTCCACCTTCCACCTTCATTTCTATATAATTAATAAAACAATTGAATACATTTATAAATGGAAGCGTTGAAAATAGATCCAACAAATTGGAGAGAATAAATGCAACTCTATATTAAAATAACCATGCAAAGAAACATGATCTAGAAATTACTTCTATACACCATCTAAGCGTCAAATTTCAAGGTACAGAGTAGTTACCCGCGTTTCACTTTTCCCTCGATTTGGTCGTAAATATTTTCAAATATTTATATAATTCAATATTGAATATACAGTGGTAAAATGTTACTCTGTATTGGTTGCAACCATTTCCTTTTGAAAGGCCAGGGGCCAAACTGAATTCCGATTATGGCATGATTAATGTTAACCTTGAGTATAGGGTAACTTGAGCAATTATATATCTACGGATTAGTTTTTCTAATATTTATGATACAATGATTTTTTCCCATATTTCTCATTCTAGAGTATTCACTTCCATGCACTCGTTGTATAACTGTCAAGTACACTTGGTCCTCTTGAATGGAACCGTGTAGGATTTCAAAGATTCATTATCATTATTTTTGCCACCTAAAGGAGCAAACTCTACCTTTTTAACATATATTTATATGGGCATATTTTAAAGATAATAATTATACAAACAGGATTTGAAGTATAAAGTACTGTAATAATAGGTAACATTTTAGAACGAGCCGCTCATGGAATTGGCCGCTGACTTTAACTATAAAATGCAATTATGCATCTATAGATTAGTTATTCAAACAACTATGATATGATGACGTTTTTCGTCAAATCCACATGCACAGATTCATTTTTTAAGTAATATCAATCGATGCCGAGAATTATTTCACCGCTTAACAAGTTGTTGAAACGGTTAAGCACGGATGACTGCTTTGCGTATGAATTGGGCGGTAAGATTGAATTGGGAATAATTAGCGATAACATTGGAATAATCAATTATTCATTTCATCTGAGTTCACTGATCATCATCATTGTTATTAATGTGCTTAGCGTAACGAGAAACATACTCGTTGAGAATCTATCTGTGCGTAATAACTCAGAAGAATAAATTTCAATATTCAGGAAAATTTTCAAAAACTTAAATACTTCAGTTCTAGACTTAGTCCATTTCAAAATCTTCCTCCTCCCATAATTCTCGGACTTTATCCAAAAAAGGAGGCAGGAATGTGAACAGCTTTGCCAATCATAACAGACATTGGTCGAGCTCTATCCTTAGCCAGCATCGGGAAATCATGTACCATCAGATGGCAAGAGAATTGGGATTATTCTCACTAGGTAGACTCTCCCAGCACCAGATCTGGCATAAGTGATGTCGCCGTTACACGAGACTATAAGGACTTAACTTCCTGTCCGCTTTCAAAAAGACCGATATTCCCGACGCCGCATACTTTATAGATGGTTTTATCTCTGATATGGTCGAAGTCACATCCGGTGTTCCTCAGGGAAGTGTGATCGGCCCTCTTTCATTCATTATTTATATTAATGACCAAGTTCCAAAGTTAGCAGAAAATTAAGATTATTTGCAGACGATACAGTTATCTACCGTTAAATGAGCGAAGCCACGGACTTTGAAGCTCTGTCATCGGACCTTAACGGCGTTCATTAGTGGTGCCATAAGTGGGGGTTAGATTCAAATATCAGCAAATACACCACAGTTCACTTCCTGCGAAAGTCATCACAATAATACCATAGGTACATAAACTGTACTGTACATAAAATCTTCAGAAACAGTAAAGTATCTTGGAATTACCTTAACTTCTTATATATCGTGGCGATTACACATACATAACAAATGTGGCGCAGAATTTAAGAAACTAGGTTTTGTTAAACGTATAAACGGAAGGTCCTCGGATGAAAAAGTCAAAGAGATGCTACTTCGCTCTGATTAGGCCACACCTCGAATACGCCGCGAGATTTCGGGACCCTAGTCATAAAGATTTAGCGAAGAAAATTAATATATTACAAAGGAAAGCAGCGCGCTTTGCAAAAAAACTGCTACGAGCGTACATATAGTGTCTTACAACTTTTAGAGGGATTAAGGTGGGAACCCCTAGAGACTCGGAGACTACACGCTAGGATTAAGCCGCTGGAGAAATTCAGAACTGAAATTTTTCAGAGTGACATAGAGAATATAATCATGACTTCTCACTACATCTCTAGGTCTGAAAGGTACGACAAAATAAAAGAGATACACTGCCGAACAGATAGGTACAAAAACTCGTTCTTTCCGCGAGCAATAAGCGACCAGAATAAAAATTGAGCTCCACTAAATACATTCCTATAATTGAATAATTAATAATTGATTAATAATAATACGTCACCATTTCATCTCCAAAAAACTTACTCCATTACACGGCTGGTGACCTAATGCCCCCTGCTACAAGCCCACGCGGCGGCTCGCGGGGTATTGTCTAGATGTAGATGTAGATAATATGGACTTAGATTCTCACGTAACTATTCGTTATTTACCACCATGATATTAAAACTGCCTTATTCTTTATCTTACTCCTTTGTGTTCATACTTATTTCCACTTTCAAGAGTACTGCTTTCAGTTGCTGATGCAAATTCCACCTTTAATGTAACTAAAATGTGACTGAAATTAGCTCGTGATTAGTATAAGATGTGCCACTGAGACGTAAAAAATTCATGGAGGAGTGATTTTTTTCCAGCAAATCCAATCTTTGCATTCACATTTTAAAAATCCAGATTATAGCCAAATAGTTACACATGATTACTCATTGCAGGACTCAGGATTGTAGAGAAGCTTTTCATCAGAAGAGGATCAATTTAACAATACCATCTAACCATGCAAGTCAAAGCTAATGAACTTTATGTAACTTTCCAAAGACATCACAACAGCGAAATTATCTTTCTAGGTGCGACATGAATTCCTGGTTATGAAGAACGGTCGGGGATACAAAGGAAAAGTCAACGGAGTTCTATCCGAAGTACGATATGAGATAAAGGCTCGACAACATCTGGATGAAGAAACTTCTACGATTGATGATTTTATCAGTTCCTGCCACGAGTAAGTTACCGCTTCGGTTTAATTGTACTTCATTGAAAAGATTTTTACATCAGGTTGATTTCAAAGTTAATTCACTGTTAAATACACAAATGATAATTGTAAGTAGCCCCTTAAGGTACTTACAATGGGGTAAGAATATACGTTAATATAGCTCGAATACAAATTATATGAGAGAAAATTCTCCGTGCAAATTCCATCCATTTGTCACATTAAGGACTAACTTTATGACTTTTGTCGCCTACCCCTCTAACCCCCATGTTACCTTCTCTTACCTATGCATTATTAGAAAGAATGATTAAAATATTTCACTGAAATGCCCTATGATGTATTCAGTAAATTAAAAGGACGATTCTTATTGCCGAAATGATACCTTTTCAGGTTGATAACAATAAGGGTAAAGAATATTGCCGCCTTACATAAGACACAATATTCCTTAAATATTACATCACAATCAAAGTATATTGTGAGATTTTCCCACTTTTTCCCAATTTCAATGTGCTGTGTTATTTTCATTAGGCATAAATTTTTTCAAACTTTCATTTTATATGGTGCTCAATTCAATTTAATTTGTAACATTATCTAAATACGTTAACAAAGAACTTCATGCGACATCTATATGGTTCTCATCTAGGCCATACATAAGTCTGATATGACTGATCAATTACCCAACGATTTAGTAGAAAATGTTTGACAAAAGAAACCGTCTTCACTAAAATCTTCTTCTTCGCAAGAATCATCAAGACCAATGCATGAACACCTATGAGCCTAGTCATTCTTCACATATGTTGCCTACGTCTATCTTGTATAAGTAATTATAACGTACTATAGTCAATTCAATAATGGGGAATGTAGATGGACTAAACTTGATAATTCCAAATCAGCATGGGTCATTCCACGTCAGATCAGCAGTGAGTTGACCCTTGGTGTCTCCTATTCGAACCAAAATTTTTGTGCTGGTTAGAATCGAAAGCTTCTTTGAAATCTAAATTTATCGCGTCGCGTAATCCTACTTTGTAACTCAGCCTAGGAAAAACTGCGAAATCTACTTCACTCATCACCAAACGTTGCAAGAGTTGATACAGATACAAAATGGCAAGCGAAATATTTTATAATGCATATTTTGTTATTAATTAATGAAAATGTTTAAACATTATCCAGTCTTACAATTTGCACAGAATGAAAAAATTAAAGACTTGAGTTACAAAGTTCATGAAGTTGACTAAACTGCTAAGTTTAGGAAGTGCGGTGTCGATTATTGCAGTAAAGTGACTCCATTTTTTGTTATATTATGTAATTAAAAATGTTGATAAAATTAAAATAAAATTATCTTAAAAGTGGTTTATAAAGTATTGTACCTGCATTTACACGGACCATGATATTAATTACCAAAGTACAGCGGCACATCATTTTAACGCCGGCCCATCGTGGCGAACGAGGGTGTAGTCCAATCTTTGAAGTTAAATAACTCCGTTGTTTACGCACGTCTCACAACAAAATTTGTTTCTGAGGTAAGACAAAAAATTTATTTAAAAAATGGCTGTATTTTTGTTGTTAAAATTAAAACATTTAAAATTTAAACAATTTCAATAAAATTTCGTTTATTTACAAAACTGATAACAGATTGTTGTTTTAAATGCTTTGCAAACAAAATAAGATGTCAACTGTTTCTCTAGCTATTTTTGTTTAGGATATATAGCCAAAATAAAAAAGGCCTAAGCGCAAAATGGTCGAAACTTTGATCATCTCTAGATCTGTCAAAGAAATTTTTTCCAAAAGCGCTTCTACACTTTTTCATCTAACGCCAGATGGAACCCACACAAAAATTTTGATTTGAATCGGAGACACCAAGGGTCAACTCACTGCTGATCTACCGTGGAATGAACCGCATGGATTCCTTCAATGCAGGTCTTTCCAAACCCAGCTAGCCCTCTTCCTTAACGATATTCTTTCCTCTAGAGAAAGGATCGTCCAGGTAGACGCAATATATTTAGATTTCAAAAAAGCTTTCGATTATAATTTCCAAATTACTAGTTGAGCTAAACGCCTATGTAATTCATCACGAAATAATACGTTGGTATTAAAATTTCATAGACAACCGCGCACAGTAGGTAGTTTTAAATGGCGATAGTAGAGATAGAGTGGAATTAAATCGGATGTACCCTAAGGAAGTGCCATTGGTCCCATATCATTCCTTTGGTATGGTAATGATGTCATCACCGTTACACATGAGGGAAATTTACGGACAGGTAAATCCTAAATTGGGATTTATTAAAATAATACTAAATAAATTTTATGAGAAAATAAAGAAGCGATGTTATTTTTCCCTCGTGAGAACTCACTTGAAGCACGTTGCTCGTATATGGCATCCATACGAAGTAGGACTAGTTTCAGATATTGATCGAATATAGCGGACAGCAGCAAGAATTGTTAAAAATTGTCACGGTAAATATAGTGGTGCTACTGAATTGCTCAAACATTTCGAGTGGGATCCTCTACCTGATCGCAAGAAAAATATAGATTTACCTTTCACGAAAGTTTGATGTAGACTATTTCTTGTCGGACGTTCGACGTATTCTGATAGAGCCAAACTGTTAAGGTAGGAACGATGACAGGCGTTAGATTAAGGAAACAGTCTTTACAACCGATAAAAAGTCGCGATAGATCATTTCTATGATACTTTGGCCCATGCTAGGCAGAGTCCGTTTTACACTTGTGCTAAATACCTCAACATCATTATAAACAACTAACCTCGCATGGAATTACCGGAATGATTTAGCATTTGCATAATTTAGTACCTTGTAGTACTATTTATCAGTCGCCTCAATGATGCTAATTGGTATCCTAAATAGTGTACTCCATCGTACCATGTTCGTCTACGTAGCACTCTCCTAGTTTCTGGTCTGACGGCGTATTGTTATCCTGAATGCTTTTGGCATGGGCGTATCAACAGGTGGAAGGTTTGCGGTTCTCATTTCAGCTGAGATGAGTGCTGCATGCCTGGAGAGGTCACACATCCTGTTGGTGGTTGGCCCGTCGATCCGTAGATATAGGTGTAGATTTAGATGCACTGACACCCGAAACCTCTCCTACACACCCATTAGACAACTTGCCTATATATATATATCTAGATTTGCTTGTAATAAAATTTTATTCCACGCGTGGTATAATGAACACTTTCTCTCTTTCTAGGGCATTTACCATTGACGTAAAAGGAATACCAAAGGAAAGAGAACGTGTCTTTAATGAAATAAGAGAGACGGCATTACACCATTACAATGGAATGGTGATCAGCGATCTTGAGGCATTGACTCGCATGGTAGTTGAAAATGAGTTTGTAAGCGTTGCCTTGAAGCCTCACCTCCCAGAATGCATAAGAAAAGAGTCTCAATCAATGGAAATCAACGAAATCAACCCAACCTGCCAAACAAATCTCGCTACACTCACGGAAACTGGAAAAATGTCACTTTATGATGACATCAGTGGAGATCATCCCTACTTGCCATTCATATTGAATGAAGTCGAGAGCCGGTAATGTACATAATGCCCTAAACTTCAGCCTTGAAGTGTGCATTACATTTTAGATGCAAGCTTTATGGGAGACACTAAAGTGCCTTTCCCTTTGGATACATCCGCCTGTGTCTTCAAGCTACACAATGGAAATATGATTATAATTTTGCTATGACGACCAATTTGGTTGTTTTTTCTATTAAAACTTTTCCGTAGTGAATTTTCAATTTATTTAATTATGATTCATTTTGCTGTACATTATCATACAATATCGGCTTCTGAGACTTTTTCTTCAAAAACCCGAATTTACCGGTTCACTCGTTTTCCTTCTTTTACTTTTACTTACTTTACTATTACTTTTGTTTGGAGCCATTTCCTACCTTTTTCAAAGACCGAGACTTTTTGGAAAAAAAAGACTTCCGGGAATATTCATTCATACTGCATTCTTAAGGCATAATTCTTCACGATGTATGGTCCTGAATTCATATTTTTAGCAATAATAAATCGACGGTCATAAACTCTTTGGTGTAACTGGGTGTTGTATATTTCAGGTATTTCTCAGCCTATATTTCGTGTAGTTATAGTCATCAAAAAATAAAAGATAGATGGTCGCATAACATTTAGTATGAATTCACATTACAATGTTTATGGGGAAAATCATAAACTGGGCTGGATTAATGTTGTTTATGTACAATTTAATACGAGGTTCACGCGAGAAATGGAAATGCTGTGTCCCAGGGATTACACTTTCCCCACACCGAATATATATCCTAGGAACTTGATATTTAGGTGGACAAATCAAAAATTAAGGAATGATTCAGTCTGCTGTATTGAAGAACTCAAGTCGTTAATTTAATCTCGAGCCATGATGATGTAGAAATTACACGGCAAAACGTTGGCAAGAGATGAACAAATTGATTATTTCAAGACCAACCCTACAAAAAAGTTATATGCTCATTTTCATTGAAACAATCCAGGTAATATTTACAAGCAATCAATGAAACTATTTTTGAGCCTTTATTTTTAATTTTTTAACATAAGTATTAGAACATATTTACGGAAAAGCATTAGCATTTAGGACATTTGAGGCATAAAGAATATTTGACGAGTCTTTAAAGGCGTCTATATTTTGCAAATAATGGGATATGTTTTGTAATGTATTGTATTTCTTTCCGCACTCTAGAAACGAGGTAAATTTATGCCCGCCAAGACAGGTCCAGTTTGGTTATTATAATAAACCAGAATTCTTCGCCATTGGCCATGTCAACAACATAGTTAGCAAAATCGCAAGTCACCTCCTGCGCGTTACGTGTGTTAAGCGTAGAAAATACACTCTGACTCATTTACTCACGGACAACCATTGCAAGTTACCTTTTTAATTTTGGTAATCCAGTTTAATGTTAACCGACATTCACAGCTTTAAAGATTAGCGCCAGTTCAAAGCAGAATTGAGAAATTTTTAGCCTTTAAAAGTCGCCTACTCTCCTTGATTTCTACGTGAAATAACCGTCGCGATTAATACTAGAACCAATTCAAGAAGATGCGAGACGTATGAACCACTGGATATTATCTATATTTTGCGTTGAAGCGGATTAATAAAATGCTGCAATCAGAATCTGCCGCGGATGCGACGTCAGAACTTTCAATTCCTTCCTACATTACCCAATTTTAGGATTCATTGAGGATATAAAGCTGTACGCTGTTGAGAGATATTCCAGGGAAATGGAATCGATTCGATGAAATATTTATGCACACGAAGTAACTAAATACTTAACTTGCGATCTTCTGAGTCCTACTGCAAAGTGAAAAGCAAAGTATCTATTTGTTACAGGGTGTTTGACGCAAAAATGAGAAGCAGCATAGAGCAATATACTGAAGACATGGTCTTTCTTGTTATGATGGATTTATCTGTGAGAGGGTTGACGGATATCAAAGTGAAGGATGCTATGGATGAATTTTCAACAAAGGTAAATATATCTCTGCCTAGTTTCACGAGCAATACCACCGGTTTTCCTAATTTTTCGACTGAGAGGATTCGAGGCCTCCTAAGTGCTTAATCGTACTTATGGAAATAGGGACAGTGAAATCGCCATGAAAAAACGAATTGACCGGGCTGGGATTAGAACCCAGATAGGTATACTAATTTCCAGTCAGGAGTATTAACCAATTACGCCATCACGGTATCTTTTAAATCTTTCTGCACATTTTTCGTACTTTAAATTTTAGTGCCAATTCATCTCTCATCCAATTAAGGGTGAATATCGGTCGAGGTTTCTGCGAAAAAAAGTTGCCATCAAAGGGGTAGCATAGAAGACGCGGTCGCGCTTAATCAATAAGCTTCAAAACAATTTTTTTTCCAAAATAGGGAAACAAATTTTATCCAACTGTCAAGAAAAGTAAACCACAAATTTTGAATAATGCGCGAAGGAAAGAAACAGATCAAAGTTGTCAGCTAATTATAATTCAAGTAATGAGCGTTTTGGGGATGTGACCTAAAACTGAGGTCGTTTTTGCCACTATCAAATGGAGGGTGGCACGGAACGAGTAATATTATTTGGGAAGTTAAGACGAATACAAGTAAATCAACAGACTCCAAAAGAGTCCACAGTTTTAAGCCATAAATGAAGGGCAAAGACCTGAGCTTGATATGCTTTTTATGCAGTAAAAGAGAATGGATTGGCCTAAATTCTTCAGTTGAAAAACAAATTTCATCTGTCACAGAAAATTTTCGGATGCTTTAAGTCAGCTGTAGAAACGTATATTTCCACAGCTGAAATATTCAGCGTGCATAAACATTCGATTTTCAAGGATGAAAAGATAAATAAAAATGACGCACTCTGATGTGATAACTTACTAATGAGGCATAGCTTCTACTTATTGTTTTATCTTTAAAATTGTAGGTTTTCACAGGAAAAGACCTGACTTGTACGATAACACTCACAAACGGCTTGATTCTGCGCGGAACCAACTTGAAAAAGGATAAAGTTACGGATCTGGTTTGCACTTCGGACAAATGCAAAATTTCCTGGCGAATATACCTTCCGAAAGAGCTAAAGGTAAGGAGTCTGATGGCAATTAATTAAGACTAATATTTCTTTTCAACGATACAGGAGAAAATGCTACAGCTTCGCCCCGACCAAGTTCACTTTTTGCAATAGTTGTTTTCAGTAAGATGCCCTTTAAATGGAATCCGACAGCTGATAATGGGGCTCAGCACTCAAGATACAAGTAATTCCAAGAGCGGTCGTTGAACAAACATCGGATTTACAACGCCAACGCATATTACTTGAATTTTCCACCAATAATTGATGTCTAGCGACTAGTAGACCAAAGAACACGATACCTTAACTTCCCTCAGCAAATCTATGATTAAGACAACCAGTTTAACATATTTTCCGGGGTACACCTGCCGAAGTTCAAAAAGCTGCCTTCATATTTCGTCAGTTTCCCCGCCTTCTTTGCACCCTTGCTCGCTTCGGCCAAAAACTCGATCAAGAACATAAAACGCGAGAGGTGGTTGAGGAGAACGATATCAGGCTTGGTCGCCTCTAACTTTCTGGCGATGGAAAAGGAGTAATTCCACCAGATGGTGCATTTATAGTCCTCCACAACGGACTCAATATCTTCCGGGACATAGGACAGCACAGGTATATCGTTGATGCCAAAATGATACTGACGGTGAAAGTAACACCCGCAGGGTCACAATTGTACCGAGAAATGGACGCCAACTTGGCGTAATAACTACAACCGGAGAGAAGATGACTCAAAAGTCTCCGGCTGGTCTCGGCACTCCTCGCATCTCGTGTCAGCAACCTGTACATTGAATATAATGCTGCAGTATACGAGTGTTTCACATCCGAAAAACACCATCCGAGTAGGCGAGGACAAAACCCTCGGTAAACCGGCGCAGCGGAGTAATACAAACGTCAGCTCCTTCGATGGCCCATGCTTTTACATGTTTCGATAGAAGCATTCATATTCATTGGTTTATCGGAGCGCGCCTTGAGCAAGGCTTTCTGCTTGGTATCTTTCATTTTGATCCTCAGAACGTCTGCCTTCAATGACAAAATAGACGTGTCGTTGTCGTAACCGTCCGGTGACAGGTCGAAGTCCATACCGGTTCCGTCCTCAGCTCCCTTTGCCGCCTGGAAAAGAAACGCTCCCACTGCACTACCGTGGTGTCTCACGAGATTGAGCAGAGGGTCTCTGCTTTTGAACACACGGCATGTGGTACCCAGGACAACTCTGTTGTGGAGACACTTAAGCCTCCATAGATCTCTACCACCTACACTGCGAGGGAGACACAATATGGCGCCGAAAGGTTTCGGAGGAAAACTCCGTTAGATGGTCATCATCATTCTCGTTCTCCTTTCAAGGGTCTGCAACTTGTTGACGTTCCACTCCGAAGATATCCAGCAGAGTAGGAATCGAGAGCATATTCATGGTAAGAACCTTATTCTTTCCAAGCAGTAAGAGCTCTACATTTGTCTTGGAGTTTGCCTGTACATGACGGTGACTCACTGCTGCTACCTCCTGCATTCTGCGTGGGGGAACACCAAGATATTCGTACGCCCTCAAAATGACTAGTGACGCTCCCATCGAGTAGCACGTCTTGCTCGTTCTCCGGAAATCTTCATCTCGCAAGCACATCCTCATAAAACGAATTGGAGACCTTATGATTCCTATCACCTGGCACTCCGAAAATGTATCCCCAACCTCGTCGCAGTCTTAAGAAAAGAGGTAGGATGGATATACAGAGCTGTATAGGTTTCAAGCTGTCGCCCGGTGGTATTTTATCAACGCTGTCGAGATCGACCGCTAACTTCTGGTCAGGACGATGCGCGACTTCTAGAGTGGTTACAGA
This sequence comes from Ceriagrion tenellum, assembly GCA_963169105.1. Taxonomy (NCBI): domain Eukaryota; kingdom Metazoa; phylum Arthropoda; class Insecta; order Odonata; family Coenagrionidae; genus Ceriagrion; species Ceriagrion tenellum. The sequence goes on from OY720637.1 coordinate 6,652,616, forward strand.
CTTTTGATGCAGAACACAATCTCTGCGTGGACTTTCATTAACTTCAGTACAGGTATAATGAGTTCCTATGAAGTGGTGTCAAGAGTCTTCTTGTGGTCCACCCAGGCTATTGATAGGTTTCGCTCGCGTTGTATGGCATCCTGGCATATAACAACTATCAATGAACAGGTCGTCGTTGCATCTCACGAAATCGCACGATTTGAGCCCTCTTCTTCCACCCCCACCTGCACCGGCTGTACGTGGTGGAGAATAAGATCGCTCAAGATTGAGGTGAACGCCTTGTAAACAGTGTTGAGGCGGTTTTTAAGGCAATAGGTCTTAGGATTGGACAGGTCTCCCTTCTCAGGTAAAAGAGCCGTGTGTCCCTTAGTCAGCTATGGTGGAACTCTTTCTCTAACTTAGAGAAAGGAAATGTCGTCCCTGCTATTAACAACTATATTGTTATCACTCACTTTAGTCAGTCTTACTTGGTGGTATTCCATCATTAAAAAATATAAGATGACAACTTTTACTTAAACCACTAGACTTATTAATTTGTATGCTTTAATCCCCTCCACTTCGTCCTCCTAGCCCTCCCCCCCCCCACCCTCCCGCGACCACCCTCCTCCTGTATTGTCTTCTCTTCCCCCCCCCTCTCCCCACCTGGTAATGTTTATATAGATAGTAAACATTACTATATAAGGCCTGAACATCGGCCTCCATTTACCTGAAGATGATGTGAATGCACATCGAAACCTGGGTCGTTTTTAATAAATCTAGTGGTTTTAGTAAAAGTTGTCATCTTATATTTTTTAACTATATTGTCAATTATCGATAAGGCATCTTTGCCACTATATCAATACAAAATTGCGTGATTTTTCATTTTCTTGATAAAGAGAGCAAACAATAAACTCCCAATTTGTCATAAGGAAAAAAAACAAATTTAGAGCTAACGTTTTCAAAAGTTTTATGAATTTAATTTTTTTGCGCCAGCCCTTGAAATATCTCTTGTATTTATCCCACAGGTTAGACACAACTACCTGATCCAAGCTGGAAAAGTGCAATACGAAGGCAGTGTCATTGTTTGGCTGAGCCAGCTCTCATACATTGTCGAAATGGAATTGAATCTCAAGCACTTAACGATGAAAATGACAAGTTTCTGCATGGAACGCATTGGGTAAGAACAATGAACCAAGTGAAAAGTCAATAATATATTAATTGTTGTGCAAATTAGACGGGCAATTGTTTCAAAAAGGAGAGAAACCCTAACCGGCAATGTTTGTCATATTATCGCATATTACGTTCAAAGTAGCCCGAAACGACTTCTCCCGATTGAAAAAATAACCAATAAATGCTCGATAATGCGAATTTGAATTAGAGAAAAACAATGGAGGATATAAAAAACGTCTTGTAATCAAAAATATTTCACCATTGTGTTATGAATGCAAAAGCAGAATGCCATGCCCTCGACAAATTCATAATGGCTAACGGCTAAAATCATTTTAATGATACATCAATCAATTTATAGCTTCATTTCAGAGTTCAGCTCTAAGTCACACTTACGCCAAACTTATAAATGATAATAGTATTGATTAGATACATGTCTTTGCGCAACAGTGAATGATCATAAATAAATGTTAAATATCTATTATCTCAATTATAATTATTGGACGGTTGGTGAAAGTTAGTTCCCCTAGCATTTAATATTACTGGAAGAATTGGCTCATATTTGATTTCATGAAAAACGGCCATACATCACGGTACAAAATTTATAATTGGTCGCTGAAACATTTGAATCGAATTGTGAGAAGTTTTGCAGCACGATGATTGTATAAGATTAGTAGCTCTTCTAGTAGGTCACTCAGTAAGATGCAAAAGTATCCCGCTCACTTGTCTATTCATCCTGCATTCAGGGACCTTAGAATTGGATTCCTCGACGGAAGAGAAGTTGATGCTTTACAATTTGCATTCTTTCAAGAAGAAATCAAGACTTTATTCCAAGCAAGACATCTTCAAGAAATGAATACTGTGTTGGCTAATGCTTTCAAGCACGCCACTTCTACAATCAAAGTAAGGGCGTACTTGCCTAGTTGGAACTATGAGCGCGACTTCAAGGGCAAAACTTCTCAATCATGGAGTGGACAAAATTTTGAGTCACTTCAGCCGCTCCAGCCGTGGAGAGATATGGTTTCACGTAAGGAATCCACTTGTTCGTTGAAAGAGCTTATCTATTCAGAAGACAAGGAATTCGGAGAAAGTAAGTAGTAAACCTTTGATTTCATCCCAAATTATAAGATACCTAACTAGTAAAAGAGTTTTTTTTCACTATCGCTCAAAATATGCAAAAATATTATTTAAGTTGCCAAACGTAGGAATATTACTCAACATCACTCGCATACCAAATATACTACTAATCTCTTACATGATGTGATATTAATCCAACTCTTTGCTCACGTAAGGAACACAGCGTGAAAAAAATTTGAATTTGAAAGAACTGAAATGAAATTTTGAATGGAAGAGATCATGCATAAGAGTTAGTATAAACGTAGCATAGTTATTCAACTGATAAACTGTAGTCACCTTTGCATCGGCTCAGCCATCTCGGGATTATATGATCTCCACGTTATCCCCTGATTCTCTGTTTCCAAACCTTTTTGTCTTTTGCACCCCTCAGGCACCCAATTATTTCCTATTTATTTTCTTTCATACAAGAAAGATCTTTATTTTTTATTCATAATACTGCGTCAAATCTGAATACGCCATTTTAAATATTTTGCGTGAACTCTTTAAACGTCAAGAACGTATTTCTTCGGTTTCGTGTTAAATGTATCGAGAGTCACTCCACTACATCTTTGTAGGTTATCATGAAAGGTCACTCTAATCAGTTACTGCTTTAACTACTCAAACTATGAATGGCGGAGCTTAAAAAATCCTAGCATTTAAGGCAAATAAAGGCCTACGTTTAAGATTTACTTTTATTTCATCCTCAGAAGACCCGGCAACCTTTGAATATGACCACTTACTGCCTTTCATCGTTAATGGCTATCACTTAAGGTTAGTAATGGGTAACATTCTTGACGAAAGCTAATTAAGGATAATACAAATATTTCAGAGAATACTATAATTAAATAATCAAAAGTAACCTTGAAATCAACTGCTTTACACCACTTCTAGCAATCAATTTAAAATTGTCAGGGCATAAAGCTTTCCTGCATGGGCTGTGTGCGCAACAGGCAATGCAATTCACATGGCTTGCTTCTTCTTAGTGGGCTCAATTTGGAACATTATGAATACTATAGGGGTTTTTAATTATGATTAGAACTATAGTAACGATTAACTATTTTCAGAGCCTTTGGATCTAATCTTCTGCCTAACCTGGAAGATTATGTTAAGGCAGCATTAAAGGAAACGAAAAACATCATTTTACTTCGTGGACTAACGCAGTTTCCATTGTATGGCCAGCAAAGATTCACCTTCAAAGAGGTAACACATCTTTGGAATTTGAAACTCATTCCAAGGATACATTTAAAATACATGAACTAAAATTTCCTACCTGACTAATGATATGAGGACGCTTTATTACAGAGTAATAACAACCACGAGCATGGATCCTTAGATTTTCTCAATTGCACCGTGGAAGATATCTCCCCGTATCTTAAACAAGAGATGTTCATTGATAAAGTGCTATTGAAGAATAAGAGTATAATAATTCAATCCAAATCTACGATATGGAGATTTTTAAGGGTGAGTAACTTTTACATTTTTACTGCAAACAATTTTCTTCCCAGTATTGTGTAATACCGTTTAAGAACTAAGTTTTGTAAACCTTGAAATAGTACGCTGGATTATAAAAACATAACTCGGTAAATAATGATAGGCATTATTTTTTAAGAACACTCATTGAACATTGGGCACGTTATAAGTAAATATCTCGAAATTACTTCACCCGAACACCGGTATCCTTATTTCTTCAAGGTTGGATGTGACTATGCTGCAAAATTGGACGGCCGAAACATCACGGGCTACATCAACGGTGAATGGCAGGATGTTATCTACAATATTGAAATTCGGATAAAGGAGTCAACGGATACAGCGGATGTTTGGTCTCTCGGAGAAGCGGATTTGGAAACATTCAAATTGGCCTGTATTGGGTGAGTCTCAAAATTTTAAGATGATTGCAGTGAAACCTGTATTAAGCGGCCACCGCGAGACCCATAAGATAATGGCCGCTTAAGGAGGTGACCGCTGAAGGGAGGGAAACTCACACAATTTATATGAATGGGAAATGCGTTACATTTCCGACAAAATCGGTCGCTCAGAGAGGTGGAGTTATTATTTGGAGGTATATTCATCGGCCAAGTGGGGGCTTGTTGACCACGCATGGTCAACAAGCTAAATTTGTTGAATGTGGTTGAATGAGCTTGGACGGCAAGGGTATAATCGAACTTGCCAGCCACTTACAGGCAGGGAATAAAGCCCTCGGGAGTTCCCTTTAGATATTAAGATTGAACTGGCGTTTCCTTCCTTGCAACAGGCCGCTGCACTCAACATTTCAATAGCTCATCCATTTAACCAAGTATCTCCTCGTTATAGACTGTTATAATATTTGAATTATGTGATTAAACTGCACTAAATTTTATCTAACAAGGTAATTTATAGACATCCCGACACTTGCAAGATCTCGAGACTTTACAAAAAATTTCCCCAAGGCGACATTATACCCAGGCGACATAAAGAATAACGACATAAAATGAGAGGGATTCATCTATTAGTTGTGCGTGAACTTTCATATGAGGATATTACCGCGAATTTCACAGTTTTATTGGCCTCTGAAGTAACAAAGGTAAGCAGGGGCTGCTCAAATTCTCACATGCAATTATTTAAAACTTTCTAAAATCATTACTTTTTCGGACGCACGGATATCTTTATGAAATTACAGTAGTCATTATGGGACAAAGTTCTTTATATTCAACCGCGAAGGCCTTTTTTAGTTACATGGATTTCGCGGTAAAGTATGCTGCTCTCTGTGGCGTGGCATTATGGCATGCAACATGCAGAGTTCTTCCCCAACATTCATTCGTGCCGAGGAAAATGCGTTTCAGAAAAGTGATTCATAAATTATGGTGTCATTTAATACCACTATTATGCGACGATTTACGATGAAGTTTTTGATTAGGGGTGTGTAAATTGATTCCATGAACGATTCATTGGGAATGGATAAACTGAAGATTAGCTAACTTTTGAAGCTGAAGCCCGTGCTACTTATTTTCGTCTCTTATACTAACTTTCTACATGCCAACAATGAGTATTATCCAAAAAAGAAAGCCCGTTTGGCATTCATTAATTAACTTTTTTTTTTAAATCTGCAGATTTTGAAATGAAATTTGATTTCTTCCCTCGGGTTGTTTGGATTTACCTTGACGACCTTCGGCCAATCAGTGACTATTGAATATAAATTTTCACAATTACGGAATAATAAAATTTCAACATGGATAAATCACTCTCATAAACATTGTGTCTGTCATACATTTTTAGGAATGCGGCTGGAGTGCATAAATTACTCTCTTAACTATTAAACGGTTTTGTTGAAATACCCTGGGTTTTACTCCGCACTACATGAGTATGTTTACGAGAAAAGAGAGAAAAGATATCACGAATTCAGTATGAAATGAAATATATTTGTATGCAAGATCTTGTATGAAATAACCATTAATAAATGTTGCTCAGGTTCATAGAGATACTACCATATAAAAATTTACAAAAACTTTTTAAAATTGAGAGCCATAATGGAAGCATATAAAAGTGAAATAATAATACATAGGTAAGTTTCAAACTGGCGAGATGAAATATCTCGATCATTGTCTGAAATATTAAAACGAGGAGCAATTTTGTAAGTACTCGTTGTAACCCAGGTGCCCAGATATAACTCCCCAATTTCACCATTATTTCTCCGACAGAAATCTTGGAGTGAATTCCACGCCAACGGATATGAGAAATATTGATGACCAGATCAGAAGTTCATTTAATCTCACCATCAAAGATGCTTTGAAATCATCAGAGGAGTTGTTCATGCACGCATTTGAAGACGCAATACTCAGCTTGGATGCTTCTCGGTTCTTACCACAGTGGAATTACAAAAGTCTGCCAAAACCAGATGAAAGAACGGGAGAATGGAGGCGAGTGATTCGACTATGCGCAGTGGAATCGTTTGCAACGGTTGTTGAAGGTGAGGACGGCACACTCTGAGTCAGCATCATTCCGCTCAAGTGTTTTATTTCCCTAGAATTTAGTTATTATCTGCATAAGATCGTGAGAGAGAGCAATTTCGATCCTAAGGACGTGTTTAAATGAATTTTTTTGTTATACGCATGCGATGAATCCTGCTCTTTAAATGTAATTTTCATCAGAGAGATGAATTGAGAGGAGCTATGATTATTTTCGACCCAAAAAAGCATTAATCACTCGTTCTAGTCTCTTGAGTTATGATCTACTGAGATGAAATTGCCATTACCTTTCATATCAATCCCTTCCCTTCTGACATGAAGTAAACTCATTACATCCAAGCTAATCTTTACTTTTCAGATAAAAAACTATTTTTTGGGTTTCCTACCGCCGTGACAACAATTGGAGTAAAAAAGTAAGTAAGGATGAGAATTAAAATTAACTCTTTTCAAGTGCCTGCTATCAGTCTCGGCCAAAAATTTACGAACCTCCCTCATTTTTCTCCCTCCCTTCCTATCATGCCATCCTTCATGCATTCGGTACATCTCCACTTGCTTCACACACCTTTCTCCTACCCTCTTCCTCTCATTCTTCTCTCCCCATTCTTCCCTCCTCTACATCCCTACCAGACTGTGTGTATACATTGATGGATGCCTGTAGAATCTTTACCTGAAAACGTCTTTTAACTTCAAAACACTGGTAGTTTCAAATGAAGCTATGTGGAATCAAAAAGTTTCCATTTATAATTATTTGCGAACAAATTCCATAAAGTTAAGCCAGAAACCACCAAGTGTGTACGTGTGCTTATATGAATCTTTCTATACATCCTGAGCGCAGCAATCTGGACACTCTGGTTTTCCGTTTACGAACGCTATTTAGCGCATAAACGGCTAAATTAGGTTAATATTACGTTTTTTATAAATATTATTATTTCTTTTTATACTTACAGTGCCATACGAAAAAATATCCATCAAACAGCTTCATCAATGGCAAATAGTTACGACTTCTTTTCCGCTGCACATGAATCGCTTTACTCGATGTTTTCCACTCCATTCAAGCCATCGCATCCCGAGGAATACGAGTTAAGTTTGCATGTTCAATTATTGATAAAGTGCATCGACCATACAAACAAATATAGAGATGTTGAATATCCTGCAAAAAAATGAAAACTAGGCTAGAGATCGATTTCATGGCTATGTGATGCAACGAGGAATCTTAACACAACTATTTAACAATCCCTTTCTTCTGCTCTTCGTGAGCGCAAGTCGAAATGAAGGAACGAAGCAAAGTCATAAATACTATACTCTAAATCTTAAGAAAGAATACACATGGAGATTACTTAAGTCTTTGCAGATTCCTATGCATCTATGCATTCCCTTTCGTGCGCGGTATCCTAGACATCTAGAGGTCACGGTTGGATGTAAAGATACAAATGTTTTTCCCCCTCCGTTACTCCTTTGTGCTGAGACGTCAGTTTCCTCGATCTTGTAGTCAGCTGCTTAAGGCTTCTTCATTGATTTAATGCAATGCCAGAGAAATGCTTGTCTCAGAATAGGGGAGAAGCGCAGATAAAAACCCCGAGAACCTGTCCCTTCATTTCGTTTCAATTTTTAGACTGAAAATTATTTCTTCTTCTTTTTCACTTCAGATCAAAGTTTCGTCAACAAATACATTTAAAATGATATTAAAAGGAAGAAAAGTCAGCGGTATGGAAAAATGGATGGTGAAACGGGAAACCGAAGTTAAACATGTTGCTAATAATAGTGTAATAGTTATAACCACGGAAAAGTTCGAGAAAATACAGGTAAGTATGTCACTTATTATCCTGGAATTCCTTATACGTAGCTCATTGAAAGCAATTCTCCTGTAAGAATGAAGATATAAGTGAAGTTATTGTTGGAACTTGGGTGAATGGAGGTGCATCAAATCAGAGATTTCGCCGAGAAATATTTAATATGTAATTGGATTGTGACAAGTGATTTGATATAACGACTTAAAGATCATCTCAGTACTGAACGATAATGATTTCAGGTCTCACATCTCATTGACTTAGTCGCTCCCCAGGCAAGACTATACGGGAAAGCAGAAGTTGAAGTATTGAATTTACAAGTAAAATATCAGTGGCGCCTCGATGTCCACACGCGAAAAGTGAGATTTGAAGGCATCCGGTCAGCCTGCGCAAGGTAAGCCAAAATAGAATACGCCAATGCTCAGGACATTATGGTTAACCATTAATTGAACTTTATATCCACGTTAAATTTTCCGACTCTAATTAATATTACAAGTCTAAAAGAAATCATTCGTAATGCTTTACCACACTGAATTGATAACAACGGATATTGGTTGCGCACGAAATTCTCTATCCAATTAGCATGAATCAATTATAAGTCGTACTGTGATTTTCATTCTCCAGCCTTTCACTGATAACCATCCATGTGTTTTAGGCCTTTCTCTCTATTAATTTAAAACTATAACCGCCGAGGGTTCACTTTGACCCCATCCACTCAGTTTCTTTGAATGCTGCTCATTGTGTTCTTTTGATAAGACCATTTTATGTATATTACTTTAAAGATTTTTTAGACTTATCAAATGTATGTTCCAAAAAATAAAAATAAGTTTTTTCCTGAGGTATAGGCCCATAACCCCTCGGACCGCAAGGGGTCAAAATGACACATCAGTCTTCATATATTTTCTTGCCACATATTGCCTAAAGTGAAGGTCTAATTTTTGTATATTATTTGGTACTGCTTCCTCTTTTCATTATAATACTTGCTACTATGTTCGTCAGAGAGATGGGTCCACAGTGAGACAGGTCGTAGCTTTTCTCCATCGCGGAGGCCAGTTGCACGTTGTCGCGCATGTCTCCTATTCGATTGCTGCCTCTCACCTCTAGTCTTATTACAGAATATCAAAACGCCGCTTCTCTTGGTGTGAATCACTTTTCGTTGCCCTTTATAGTCGCCTAGGTGAGAGTCAGAGGACAGCGTGAAAGAAAAAGTCGGAGAGGCGGAAAACCCTTATGCCTGTTCGCAACCCAGTCAATTGGCCATTACACCTATTACACCTCACGTAAGAAAATGCACTACTGTGGAGTCACGAAGGACGATAGTTGGTTCTTGTCTTTAACGGAGCTTGAATCTTTTGTTGCTAAATTATACATACGTGGTGAAACCGGAGCCAATAAATTCAATGTGGATTGTTTGTGGTAAAAAAATTGGGGCTTTCAATTCGTGAAGTCAACTATGAGTTGAAACCAATCCCGTGTGATTACGAAATTAATTTGCTTTGACAATAAAATGACAGGGTCACAAAGACTTCGGACTGACATAGGCAGGTGACCTTGCGCAGTATAGGCCGAAAAAGCCAGTCAAGTATGGGCAGAAATTCTGGTTAGCAGCTCACTTTGAATATGGCTAAAGATAAAAACCCATCTATAAAACAAAAGTTTATCGAGCCGGAGGCACAACGCTCATAGTTTAACAGGTAAAAATCCCTGCAAAATGTGTTAGTTTTGACTACTCCGCATGCATCTGTAGATGTGCAAACTACGGGAAAGAAAGTGCACTTTTCACAACACTTTGCATGTAGCCGAGATAAATTCATACACCCTTTATAAGAACGTAACGAGCGAAAGTCCACGACAAAGAGATGTCATCAAGAAGTTAGCGAAGGAGTTATGCGACGAACACATTGTCAATGAGGACTAATCAGAGTCAAATGATATAGATAATCAAGACAAGAGGGAAGATGATAGGCAGAGTCTCACCCGTATAAAATGCCAGATAAGATATTGAAAAAGAAATACAACATGAAATAAATGCAATAAATGTAAAATATAGTTCGTGAAATATGTTGTGGAAATATCAGGAAAGCATGCTTGAATTTCATCTAATGCTACTTGCTCTGAGATTTTCTCGGCAAATTTGTACATAGTTTTTATAGGTTTTATTTTTCAAGGATTTTGTTATGATCTGGTATGTCAGTACACCATATATACCTGCTGGTGGTGGATAGCGGGCAACGATATGCTGGCTCTCAAGATAGTCCTTTCAGAAGGGATCCTAGCTTGAGTACGGTAGTGAAAGCGGGTCCAGGGTATTACTATGCTTTGGTTTCTCTAGTGGCATACTGGTAAAATTGTGCCAAAACTGACCAGTAGAGCGCCGTAACTGTTAGCTGGGAAAGCTCACCGTGGTGCAGGTACAGCAAAAGCTGGTAACCTTGCATACTCTATCACAACTTACTCCTTAGAGTCACAAAGTATCCTCGGACGACCGAAGCCACGATGGGCGGCGGAAGCTCAGTACGGTTGGCCCATCAAGATACGGACAAGGCGAATGCGACCTGGACTATCGGTACTAGGAGTGTGAGAGTAGTATATGGAAAGGAGCATGAGATGCTGAATGAAATGAAAGTGAGATGAATGGATGTTTTGTGTGTATGTGAAACTAAGCCTGAGGGACGGGATGTTGGTGCAATAGATGGCGGTGGTCTGGCACTGTGGTCCAGAGTTGACAATAATGTACACGGAAGTCAATATGTAGGACTCATTCTTAGTGAGTGAGCTAAGTTACTAGTAAGGAAGTACAATTTAATATCCCCATAGATCCCCTAGATTGCTCTGGGTTCGCACGAAATTAGGTATTAGGAGAGTTGTGATTATGGCGTGCTATGCACCAGTGGATGGAGAGAGTGACAGTGTGAAAGATGAGTTTTGGGAAAAACTGAGAGGTTTTGAAAGAATGTGACCCTGGTGAGAGAATAATTGTGTTAGGTGATATGAATGGCTGGGTTGGTGTGAAGCGGGATGCATCTGAGAGAGTGGTTGGGCCATTTGGTGACCCTCCAGTGAATGATAGTGGTGACAACTTGGTGAGTTGAGCTTGGAAAAAGAATTGTTTGTGCCGAATACATGGTTTAAACATAAGAGAATACAAAATTATACTTGGCAAAGAGGCGATTTTTAAAGCATGATTTATTTCGTTGTGTATGATGAGAGATTGAGGGAGTTAGGGTGGGACACGAGAGTGATGAGGGGTGCTGAATGTGGAACAGAAAACTATTTGGTACTCTCCAAAGTAAATCAGGGAAGAAAGTTGGTGCCAAGGAAGAATAACGTGCGTAAGCAGTTGAGAGTAAAAGTCGAGAGTTGCTAGGCTGTGAGGTAAGAATACAAGATGGTTGCATACTTGAGGATGCTCTATCCCCGAAGCAGAGAGATGGGACGATTATATCAGAAACGAGAATGTGAATGATTCGTCGAAACGTTTAAAAGGAGTGATTGTAGAATGAGCCGAAAGTAAATGTGGAAAAGGAGTGGTAGGAAGAACGAAAGGTGATGCTTGGTCGAATGAAGAAGTGAAAATTGCAGTCAGGGAAAAGAAAGGAGCGTACAAGAGTACGATTGCTGCCAAATCTGAGGAAGAGCGTACTAAGGCATGTGAGATTTACAGAAAGAAAAAGAATGAATACAAAATCGTTGTGAAAGAGGGCGAGGAAAGAATGCGTGTGAATGAAGCTAGCAAGATGCAGAGCGATTTTAAAGGCAATAAAACGCTGTTTTTGAAGTGTGTAAAACGGGCTTAGATTGGTAATGGCAGGGGAATGAATGCGGTAAAGAACAAAAGTGGAGAGATTGTGTGATATAAGAGCAATATAAGGGACTGCTGGAGGGAGTATTTTAAAAAATTATACAATAATGTTGCAGACGTTGAGAATGAGTCTTGCGAAGTAGTATACGAGAATGTGATGTCGGAAAAGAAGATCAGTGAGAATGAGGTCATAATTGCTATGTGAGTATTGAAAAATGGGAAGACTGCAGGAGTAGATGGGATATCCAGTGGAATGTTGAAGTGTGGGTGTAATTTACTAATTTGTCGGCTGTGTGAACTGTATAATTTATCCTTACAGACTTCTGTCGTTCCAGTGGATTGGAAGAATGCAATCATCGTTCCACTGTACAATGGGAAGGGAGGAAACATCGAATAGAATAATTATAGGGCCATTAGTTTATTGATATTCCGGGGAAAGTGTTCAGCAAAATTTTAATCGAAAGAGTGAGGAATATTACTTCTGATTTACTACTACTACTATTACTACCGATTACTTTTTAATTATTTATTTTTATTCACAACCACGAAAACAGCTCAACAAAGACCTTCGGGTGTTTTAACATTAACAAGAGACGAACACACACACCCATGTTCTGGGCAGATAATATTCTACCTAGGCGGGACTCGAACCCGCGACCCTCGGATTCCAATACCTTTGAAATAAAACAGGGCGTTAAGCAAGGATGCGTAATGTCACCAGGGCTGTTTCGTGTATTTCTGGATAAATGTGTTAGAGGCGCATGTAGTGTAAACAACGGTGTTTTGAATGGAAATGAATACCGGCGAGTACTTCTATATGCGGATGATGCTGTTTTGATCTCAGAGATCCAACAGGGATTATAGAAGCTACTAGATAAGTTTTGTGAATCAACAGAGAGAACGGAACTGAGGGTTAATGCGTGCAAGACTAAAGTAGTAGTCTCTGATAAGGAGAATGGGTAGAATATCTACATGATGGGGGCGGATGGTGAAGTAATTGAATAAAGGGATGATTTTGTGTACTTCGGTAAGATGTTTACGAAAGATGGACGGGTAGATGAGGAATTAAGAGACGTGCGAATGCTGGAAGGAAAGTAGTAGGTAGTATAAGGGAGAATATGAGGGAATGGGTGCCTGTCTAAGGAAGCGGAAATTTTCATGTGCAAAAGTGTACTTTTCTCTCCACTTTATTGTATGGTAGTGAAACATGGGTATATCAGAATTGACATAAGAGTAGACTAAACGCCGTGGGTATGAGTTATCTGAGGAGTTTTTGCGACAAAAGTAGGATGGATAAGATAAGATAAGATTTTATTCGTCCAAGAGACACATTACACAGTAGCTACTGGTATGTGCATAGGATATGTCAATATGCAAGAAATATTAACTAATTTACAAGAAAGAAAATATTAAGAATTCGGCACCAAGTATTCTTTAAAACTATAAAAAAATTTATCTACCAGATATTCTCGGACCATTTTTTTAAATACTGGTATCCTCATTTCTATTTTAATACATTCCGGTAGGTTATTGCATAATTTCACACACATAGACCTTGGAACACTAGAAGCCATAGATAAATTAGCGGGCTTAACCTGTAGGTCATTACATTGTCTTGTGCTATAGATATGTATTTTACTATTCAATTCAAATTCGGAACTATTTTTTTCACAAGGAATACACAATGATAAATATACACACATGGAGCAGGTAACAGTTTTAAATTTTAAATAGAGGACGACAATGAGCGTAGTAATTTTCATAGCACATCACTCTCACCATCTTTTTTTTTGTACTTTAAATACGCTGTGAAGGTGAGTAAGCTGTCCCCACAACACTATGCCATAGGAAATTCTTGAATAAAATAATCCGTAGGATAAAGTTATCAAAATATTTTGGCTTACTGAATGTCTTAAAACAGACAGTAGGTAGAACACAGAATTTTGCTTTTTTATCATGAATGTGACATGTACATTCCATTTCAGGATACTATCGACATGAAGAACTAAGAACTTACAAGAATTAACAGTATTTACCTGATTACTGATTGTCAAAGAAGATTTAATGTCAGTAGTGCTATGAGCAGTAGAGAAAACCATATCTTGGGTTTTATTAATGTTTAAAATCAAATTATTATCACCACACAATGTAGTTATACTTTTCAGCAATAGTTAACTAGAAACAACCAAATTACTTAAATGTTTACTTGATGCCAGAACACTTAACATCGTCTGCACACATAGCACTTTTATGAGTGACACTGAACTGCAGCTGCCCAAGTAGCTCATTAATAAAAATCAAAAACAATATAGGGCCAAGTATTGATCACTGTGGAACTCCTCGGTTTAACATTCCCTTCACGATGATACGCAACCCTTTGGCTTAGATTTTAAAGATAGGATTTCAGCCATCTTAATGCCACACCCCTAATGCCCAATGACTCACATTTTGAAATCAACTTACAGTAATCAACAGCATCAAATGCTCGGCTCATATCGAAGAAAATGCCCATAGCCTTACACTTAGAGTCAATCTCTTGAAGTATGTAATCCAAAACTTGGAAAATAGCAAGATTAGTCGACTTCCCCTTGCGGGAACCAAATTGTTGATTGGACAGCACATTCTGACTTTCAAGGTACTCTAGCAGTCTTTTACAAAAAACGAACTCGAGAATTTTTCCGAATTGGCAAATTATTGAGATGGAATTGTTTAAATTGCTCCGGTCACCTTTATTTTTGTATACTGGTATGACCTAAGCTCACTTAAGGGCATCCGGGTAAGTGCCTTCAGCTGGGGATTGGTTAACCAGCATTACCAATGAGGCGAGTATACTGTCAGGATAGGGTCAGGAATGCGTGGGAAATAAATGAATGTGGGTTACATGCTCCAGTAATGGACATATATGAAAGGAGTGTGTTTCGTTGGTTTGGCCATGTTGAGAGAATGGATGAGAGTCGAATAACTAATCAGATACATAAAAGTGAAATGAATGGTGTGGGAGGTAGAGGTAGGCCGAGAAAGTTGTGGTTGAATGTGGTTGAGGAAATTATTAGGAGGAGGAATACTAGGAGTTTTAAAAACAGGAGGGCGTGTATGAAGCAGTGTATGGGGGTAAATGAAGCAAAAGTGGTTTGCAAGGACAGGTCAGTATGGAGGAAATTATTGAAGCAGAGTTAGGTGTACAAAATGTATTTATGAGCGACACTTTTTGACTACCCCGGAAGGGAACGGCGTGATCTGTAGATATGTACGTATGTTTTTCATTTAAATTATAACAATAATTGTTATGAGTGAATACCAAAATTAAAACTCCCAAGTCTGCACTAACTCCATGGCAATTATATAGGGCTTGTTAGAAACGGATGTAATTGTTTTTATAATTGCGTTAACATTTAAAAAACTGTTTAAAAATAAAAAGCATTCCTATTTTTGTACCAGGTTTATCATAAATTTAAGCTACTGACACCTCCAATTTAATTTCAGCATTTCGGCCAGTACGTAGAATAATAATATATGTATGAGGATCAAAATAACCCCTTGACGGTCGGAGCGGTAGGAAAAATTCCGGCAGTTCTAGTGTTACAAGTCTTCCCTCCCTATTGACAACATAATTAACATTGAATATCGGTATAACTAATAACTGCAGGTTGAAATTTGTGACACCTCTCCATACATAACGGAAATTAAAATACACTTTGTATAGGTTCACTAGATGGGATTGGATTATTGAGAACGACCATGGTTTCGTCACATAACTACCTGATGAAGATGTCATTATGTGACGAAACTATGGTCGTTCTCAATAAACACATCTAGTGAACCTATACAAAGTGTATTTTAATTTCCGATAAATTGAATATAGGCTTGGGCGAGCCAATGAGGACGTGCGGGGGCAGTAATAATTGCTCCTGGTACCCATGACCACCCATGAAAAATAGACGGACCCAGGAGCAAAACTTAAGTGTTGCCAACTTAGCGAAGTCACCAAAAAAACAACAACTTTAGGTCCAGCAATAGGAAGCCCACTCAGCTATCAATTTTTATCAACATAATGGAAGCCAATTAAAGGGAATTAAATCCTACCACACACGGAATCCGGTCACCCATTTCGGGTGTGGTACCTGACAGCAGGGATGGCAAGCCCTAAGCGGCGTCATCAATCGAATTCATTGAGCAACAACTATAGCGGATGCAACACTAAGAAAAAGGAGATGATAACGTGGAAGAAAAAAAGCAAAAATAAATAGCATCTTAAAATTATTAGAAAAGTGATGAGGTCAGGGAAGCTATTAAGTGTGGCACGGGGTGACAGGCATGCCATGTTAATAGTTGCTAAAAAATTATGTTAAGATATTTACCACAAGTGCAAAACACACTTTACGAACTGAAGGCCAATGTATCATAGAACTGATCTATCGCAAAAATATCGATCCCTTATTGTACAGTAGCGAAAGAAATTAACGCAAAATTTTTCGCGCGCCAGAATGCGGAATTTTTGGGAACTTCTAGGAGCAGCACATACTTCAAAAGACTGGCAACACTGAGGAAGAGATTGTCTACCGCAAATATTTGAAATCCGCAATGGAACTGACATTTGCCGGAGCCTTGAACTTACTCACCAATCGCCTCTTTTTCGAGCTTTCTTCTTATATTATTCGTCCATTCAATTGCGGTGCATTGCGGTGTATATTTAAGCATGTTTCTTACCTCGAATGATATTTTTGTTACTGACAAACTGTTTATAACAAATATTCACTATCCTTCCCAACTCGGAATATATGCTGAAATCTTCATCTGCTATCACTAAGGGATATTCATAACGGTCGAATTTTCGAGGATCTTTTTGAATGACGCGTTCTGTGTCTCTTTCACCGAAATAATATAAATCGATATTTATTCGCACCAAGTTTTGATACAAAAAAGATTTAATTAAAATAGATATAGTCTACGAGATGAAATTTTTCACGATTTTCAATTTGTAGATTGATGAAGTTTCGATCTCAAAACGGAAATTTATTAATGAATCGTTCATGACCCAATGTAAATCCATTCTTAGTTAGTCAGAATGAGATTAATCTATGAAAATAGACGTAAATATATGATTTCATGAATTAAAAATCAACGTTCTCGCATTGATACTGAATGATCTAGAATCTAGATTATATTTTTCCGAGGTTTCTTTCATCTTATCACAGGAAGTTTGTTGATAAGCCGTTCACTGTGAAACTTTATCTAGTAAAAGCAGAACATACGAATACGTTCAGAAAAATTTAACCCAAATTAGGTGTAGTTATAGATAAACAACTCTTTTACGCCTGACTACATATGTTATTACATTATATGCATTAGCTATAAATTCGCCGCACATATAAAATTAACAAAAAAATTTTTAAAAGACTTCAGTTTGAATTAAATTGTCATGAACAAAATAAATTAATAGGTAACGGCTAATTTTGCGGCTGTCAGACGTATTTGGCCAGCATAGGAGTGGTCCGTGGTCGATTTTCAATGAACACAGATGACTTTTTATTTGAATTGGCACATATTGGTGATATGAAATAACGTAATACGTAGTTGCTATGAGTGGCTAATGATATGAAATTTTATAAATACAAAAGAGAAAATTCATCATGTAAAAATCATGTTAATTGACCATAAATTGAATTCAAAATTCAAAAATGTCTCGACCAGGGGTGGGATTACAGTTCTTTCCTTCTCGTGGTCGTAATGGTCATTAATTAGGCAAGCCGTATTGGTTGGTCAATGCTAAAAGTCCTGGGAGCGCATTACACTGCTTTGAAGCACCTGATCTTTCTTGATGACGCACGTTTTCAAAATCATGAGCGCAATAGAAATATAGCATTAAGGAGAACCCTGATCGCAATTGCGGTTTGTTACCCAGTTACAACCACCGAGCTTTTTTATTTCAAGGCGAAATTCAGATGGAGTTTCGTATTCTTTCGGAGCATTTATTTGCGTCCGTATGAGTTACTGTGAACTGAGTCACTTTTACAATGCGTGGTGATATTGTCTGAGAACATTTAATGGAACGATAAGGAAAGGAAAAAGCATACTACTCTCTCTGGCAAACAAACAGAAAGCAGTAGTTCTCGGATTTCACCTCATCAGTCCAGACCATTCCAACCAAACGTCATTTGTTCCCATCGTGCAAGGGATTTGAGGCCAGCTGACAGTCTTTGTTACAGCAACGAGTAATCTTGTAAGAATCTTGAGAATCCCAAAAGGTTTCCCCGTGTCGAAAAAAAGCTTCGCCAATACTAATCTAGTAAAACTGGGAATGTATGAAGGGCGCATGATATTGATTTGGGACGTAGCATGCCTTTAATAACAGATTATTTTCCCCTAATGTTGACGGCGATACATTTTTCTGCCAAAGATTATGTTTCGGACGCCAGTCGTTTAACCCACAGGAAAGAAGTGGCATTTGACTTCTTTCAGCTCCTCAACAGAATTCGACGGGTGCCTTCAAACTTTGCGAGCGCGATGAGCCTTTTCTCTCTGGCGCAGCAAAAACCTCTGCGTAATTCACAACAATCTACCCCGACGACCACCACCAGGAACTTCAAAGGGTTTACCGATGACTATTTCATTGAAACGAGCGTCGATAAGCGGATAAGCAGAGCAGGCAGCGCCAGCGGATATATTTTTCAAAGTTTAAGCGGCCTCTCCCTAAATTCTTGAAGAAAAAAGGATCTAATTAGCCTACAGGTATGCCTCATATTTCTCCCAGATGGAGGAATCGGGTAGTAGATTTGTCAAAAGCAAATATGTCTGTCGAAAAATTATCCACATAGATGTTGCGCCTTCGACTTTCGCCAACTGAACTTTTATTTGGTGTTTGTAAAAAATCCTATTTCTCACTACTATTAAACGAAAGTCATTAAATTGTCCACTATAATAAGAACTATGTTTATTCAAATATTAATCAATATTCATGTTTCGTCCGCAGTTAGGAATATTTGCGAGTTAACAAACGTCTTAATTCCAGAAGGTTCAAAACAAACCATTTAACACAGATGGAGCGGGCTGCACGGAGCCCAGATCTCAAATCCACAGGAAATATTTGAGCATCCATTATCAGGAAAATGCGAGAAACTAACATTTTTTACTCCCTCAAACGAAACGACCCCAAATTTAGACGGAATATGGAAAATTGTGGAGGACGAATGGAAAATAGACCCAGTAAGATGATGCCAAAATGTGGGCCACTCCATGGCTCAGAGACTTAGTCATGAAATCGAGAATGGAGTGGGATGGATTGATTATTAGGCTTATAAACATCCTCATCATTTATATAAATACCAGCTCAATTCTCAATGATGAAATACTGTGGTCATGTGCACACATGACTCAGGTTGAGAGACTTACGAATACATCTTAACCTTTTCCACTTGTTCTATATAAAGCTGTATAGTGCCCTTTCCAAAATTCATTAGCGCTAAGAGATGAAATTTATGACCCTGTGAAAAGTCTTTTAATATATTCATGTAGGGCACACATAACTTTAACCTCCGTAGAAGCAATAATATTACGACATATTTGAAGAAAAATAAATTCTTTACGGACGCAGCAATTGTATAATCATTGATGGTGCACATTCCTAACTTTCACTCCATTGACAACACAGCGGATTTATTAGGAGTATACTAAGTGAGCATACAAAAGATATCTAATTAATGCTTAGTCGTTACATGAAAAAGGGGATTTTTATTATTTTATCACTTTCACAGGGGAGATACGCGATGCATTGTTCTCGGAGTATTACTTACGAGTGAGTGTAAGAATGCTCCTCATAAAATTTAACTACGTAATTTTAGCGAAACATTTTTCACTGCGAATATGTCCAAAGGTATTTAAATGATTCGGTAATTTACCTTATCCTCTAAGTATTATCCTCCATCTTCTAAATTGAGCTGTTAAACTACATGGCTAATGTATTTCCTTATGCAAACCAAGAAAATTATGCTGGGAAAACTTCAAAAACCGTTTTTATGATGATTTCAAGATAATTCTACACTTATTTGATCTCTCACTTAGATAAGTAATTCATAAATTTGGCAGACGGAACCAAACTCGAATTCATAATAAAATATTTGTCATCTTTACTAAATCATTTCAAAGTAGTTTAAAAGTGAAAGTAGCCTCAGGTAAGTTCACTAAATCAAGTAATTGACACAATCAGAGATACGGTCTATTTCCTCGTTCATGAATAGCTTTTCAGTGATTGATAAATTGGCGAGTATGTGGATATAAACATCAGAAGACAGGCAGGACGGAGAAATCATGTGGGGCCGAGAACCCGAGAATAGGAAGTAAACATTTCACTTGACGATGAAGGAGACTGCTCTGATTCCTTAACAAAGCCCGAATATGAGTAAAACTCACCCTTACTCATAGTTGAGGTCAATATCCATTTGCTGGACCGGAAGCGAATCCCTGCAAAGATTTGGCAGCAACAAAATCACATCGCATCGAATAATTATAAGGGCACGAGAAGAGGCCACGCCAAGATTTGAACTCCAGACTTTCGTGGCCACAAACGAACGCTCTCCCTCTAGGCTACAGAATCATTCAAGATAAGTTCGCGTCCAGTGGTTCTTACTATACATCGAAAAAAGGGAATGCCAACATTTTCTTTTAAAAAAAGGGCCAAATAAGATGCCCTAGATTTTTGAAAGTAATTTTCAGATAGTAAATAATATTACGTTAGGAGGATTTAAGAAATTATGTGTTTGAGACTTACGAGGGTACTTATGCACGAGGGTAGAATTTTATGTAGGGTATTAAGATATCGGAAAAAAGAAAAAATTCTGCTCATGAAAACCATTCTATTCTACCAGATATCCCATATTTTAACTTAAAATTCACATGATAATGTGCCAAAAAGTTAATTGTAATGTATTATATTTTTCGGAAGTAGTTTGAGGCCTATTAAAAAACGGTCATCGACAGCTATTTTCTCCGCGCGGTAAAACTTTTTATTGTAAGTGGATTTGATCTGGAGAAAATATAGATTGTTTGTCCCAAGTAATAATTCCTTCATCGTAACTTTTCTTAAGTTAAGACCGAGAAGAATGTTTCTAAAGGGTCCAAAGCTCTAAAATAAATGTGGTAAGTATCTCTACATAATTGACTACGACTTCGTAACCTCGACTGGCTGCGGGACAAAGCAAACTCAACTCCACGGCGGTCTCGCAAACGTGAACCTTATTGTATTCCTATTTGTGACGCGTAAAATCGTAATCCGTTCATAGAGAGTTTGAATATCCCCAGTTTCCATTGGCTGTATCAGTGTTGTCAAGTTGTTGAAGGAAAAGCGATTTCCATTAGTTCCCGCGTATGCCGCATTCAGACGCCAATGAGTTTTGCGTTAATTTTTTCCGCCACTGTACGTGGAAAAAATAAAACTGTAAATCTATATGCTCTGCTGTCTATTTTCTTAATTTTATGTCCACCCATCCCAGCTGAAATAAGAACACGTGGTTAGACCAGAAACCAGGAGAGTGCTACGAATACGAACATGCAGTACACTATTTAAGATACAATCACTGGTTAGTACTATTAATGCGACTGATTAATATTACTACTTCGCACTAAATCATTCAAAAGTTAGATCATGCCGGAAATTTGGCGGGGGTGCGGGGTTTATTGCTAATATGGCTGTTAAGATACTTAGCCCAGGTGCAAAACCTCTTTCATCTAGCGATGGACAAAGCATCATAAAACTGATCTATCGGAAATATTATAGTGTCTTAATGTGCGTGGGAAAAATTAATTTCTAAATCTATCGGTTCTGCAGTCTTATTACTTTATCTTAAGTCTTTGATCTTTCTACCATAATAGTTTGGCTCTAGTAAAATAAGTTGAACATCAGGCAAAAAATAGTCTTCATCAAACTTTCGTAAAGGGTCCAATTTACCTTTTTTGCTTCCAAAAACTTGGTGTAGCGAGGGTATTGGGAGGAAATATTGAACAGCTGACAAACTCCGATGTAGCCCAGTTGTACATTCCTATCAGTATTATTAGTTTTTTATTAATTACCACAGGCCGCTAAGGGTGTTAGGAGAGAATAAGCTTTCAGAAGAGATAAGCCTCGAGGTATCTAAGCAGTAGTAGTACGAGGGAAGGGATGGAATGAAGTGACGAGTATGCGTGGAGGATCAGGAAGGATTACGGTGAGGAAGAATTTACATATCACGGGCGAACATGCATACTTCATGAAGTATCACTCAAGTGAGGAAATATATATGTAACAGTAAGCCAAAGGTAGGCAGGCAAAAAACACAGCGATACAAGCGTAAAAAAATGGACATGAGAGAATTTATTGGGGTAACGAGAAGGGAATACCGTGAGCTCGAGGACCGAATCATTATAGAAGATAAGGGAATGGAAGAGGATGAGGAGAAAAAGAGTCGAATACAAAAAATAAGATGACTAGCAGAGATAAAGTAGGGAGAAGATACTTAATGAACGGATATGGATTCTGGAAATGCAGAAGAAATCCGAGAAATGCCATATGAGCCAATGGAGCTGTCCACAACGTATACTTACTTTCACTATCAAATGTAATAACACTACCCAATCATCACGAATCCACTTTCTTCACAATGTGCGGTCCAATTACACATGGATGAATGCATGATGAGAAGCCTAAATGAGAGCCAGAGTATGTGTGATACTCCTCAGTAAGGGAGTATCATTGATATGAGCAGACGTAAAAGGAACAAAAACAATGTTTTCATACAATGATGATAGAGACTAGGGAGAATAATGGGATCAAAAAATCAATTTGCTATGCCAAATTTATCAGACACAAACTAAGCGATAGGTGGAATTTTAAAAATCTTCACAGACGCATCATTTCATTCATACATATATTCCGTATAGCACAATTTCTTTCTTCATCACAGCATATACACTACTCCAGGCCCGATTCTATAACTGGTCTGTTGAGCCTGGAGTGTCTACATAACAGAGTTGTCTTGGATACAGTTTGCCGTGTGTTCAACAGCACGGACCTCCCTCTGCTCCCCCTGCTCACTCTCGTAAGGGAGCACGAAGGTGCCGGGGTGGGGGCGTTCCTCTTCCAGGCGGCGAAGAGGTCAGCGGACGAAACCGGTCTGGACTTGGACCTGTCATCCGACGGTAACGACAGTGGCAGGTCAATCGTGTCACTAAGAGCAGACGTCTTAAAACTCGAGGTCAAAAATGCTGAGCAGAAGCACTTGCTCAAGACACATACATGTATGTTTCTTCCGAAACATGGAAAAACATGGGCTATCGAAGGAGCTGACGTTTGCCTTCCTTCGTTCCGCGGGTCTCAGGTCCAAAACAGAGGGTTTCGTTCTCGCGTGCCAGGATGGTGTCATCAATCCTCTCGTGTACCGCCGAATTCTATTAAAGGCGGAGGTGGCGGACACGAGATGCAGAGCGTGCCGAGCCAAGCCGGAGACTTTGAGTCACCTTCTCTCCGGCTGCAGTTATTACGCGCAGTCAGCGTATTTACCTCGGCACAACGCAGCTCTGCGGGTGTTGTATTTCCAGCTTCGACATCATTACGGCATCGACGAAGTATATGTGCTGCCCTTAGCCACTGGAGATATTGAGTCTGTCGTGTAGAACGACAAAATAAAAATCTGGTGGAATTACTCATTCCCCACCACGAGGAGGCGTTGGAGGCGAACAAGCCTGACATCGTTCTCCTCGACCGCCGATTGCGTTTCATGTTCGTAATTAAGTTTTCGGCTCCGGCCGATACGAACTTGGAAGCGAAAGAGGCGGAAAAACGGACGAAATATCAAGACCTGCTTTTCGAACTTCAGCAGATATACCCGGGACACTCTGTAAAACTAGTAGTCCTAGTCATAGGAATCAAGGCCTCGCTGATACAGAGCATTAAGTGTATTCCTGCTTGCGTGGCACGGGCGGAATCACTTTCAGCCCGCATGCAGAAGGCCGTCCTCTTGGGGTCGCTCCGTCTGTTTCGTGCGCACGGCCCGAACGCAGGGTAGCCACTGATCCGATGGGTTACGGAAGTGGCTACGAACTCTGAAGCGCCCCTCTCTAGTTCTCAGCAATTATGATGGCAACGAAACCCGATGTTTGCCGGGGACTCGGAGGGGAAAGTTACAGAAGTAACAAAAAGAGTCGTATAGAAAAATAACAATTGCTCTTAATTTGCTCTTAAAATAGAGTTATGAAACGCCATTGTTAAAAATGTATATCCAGAACCCAAAATTAAATTCACCAACATTTCCCACACTATTTGATGTATTTCAGAGGATCCAGGTTCACGAGATCTTCAATTAAATGATGCTTTCATACACAGAACCTGAACTCCCAACAGTTCACTCAAATATCCGAAGAGTACTATAGTAAATAACCAAATGTATCCTCACCGGCTGAAGTTATATATTTTGTGTTTCCTCTTTTCAGGAGTATATCGGATGTATTTACAATCGATGGAAACGTCCCTGATGCTGATTCCATAAAAAAAGATGCAAAGAACGAGATAAAGCGAATTGTACAAGAGGTAGTATTGCCTGACATAATCGAAATATTGGCAAGCGAAATCGACGATTTTGCTTCCAAATATGATCCTTCATATATACTGCCAACATGGCAGTCAATGACAACAAAGCTAATCTCAGACATGAATTTAAGGAGCAACTTCTTGATCGGAGAGAAAATCGCTCAGAAGGACTTATGCCACCAATGGTTAACACGTAAAACAGGTACGTGTGTAAAGTAATTTTTTTTCTCAACTGCCTAAACTTACAAGTCCAATAGTATGTTTCAACTATACGCTAAAGGTATTATGATATAACATCAATGTCTGGGCACTATACCACAATTCTAGGAAGAGTATTCACGCATTAAACTAGATAAAGAGGCACTTGTTAGTTCAGGAAACTTCTAGTTGTTAAAATGATACAAAGGCTTTATATGCATTAATCCAGCAATTAGGAAGAATTGCAACACCAGAAAAAATTTAGACGACTAATTTGAATAGCATATCTTACCTAATAATAATAATAAGATTATTAGTAGAAATTTTTTCAATTTGAAAATCAGTCACTCGGAACTTTCACGGATGAATTAAATTACAAGACTATAGAAGACAGCAATAAAAAGAATTACCATTTGGCAAAAGATTTCTATTTCTAGAGCAACATTAGATGCTAGAGGTTTGTAAAAGCTTGAATTGTACCCAATGAAAACAGAAAAAAATGCACTTTGAAATAGATAATCATTATTCAAAATAATTTGAGAAGTCATTGCATTAAATATTATACAACATATGCAAGGTGTGTTAAGTGCCACAGAATTCTAGCTATATTATTCCACGGATGTCCCCTGTCACCCTGAAGTGCTCCCGTTCACTTTAGCGATTTGAAGGAATTCCATGCTAGGTAATACCTTTGCTTTGCTACTGAAAAACGCGTCGTAACAATTGCAAAGCTAGCGAACACTCAGCACCAGTAGACTATTCAAAATCGATAAGGGGCTAATTGAGATTATTAGAATTTAAGGCATTATTACCAAAATGGAAGAGGTGGAGGAGCTTACGCCCGTTGCAATACGCCCTGCAGCTTCACTAGACGAAGCAATACTCATTTCTTCTCGTAGGGTCATCCATGCCAGACACGACAACGTATCGATGCAAATAGTTTACGCGATGTTTCCACGTTTGAAATATTGTTGGGCATGCCAACTGTCAAAAACACGCACAGACTATCAATTTCCCCGAATATGGTAGCCAATTACAGAGGACTGGATCCGGAAAACGACAAGACTCGGCCACGACCATTATCCCACGAGACCCTTGACACATAACACAAAAGATGCGACTGAAGAAAGAAAGCCTTAGAAGAAAAGGAAAGCGGCGGTAATTGAAATGTTAAGAACATGATGAGGATAATAAATAAATAAATAATAAATTTATTGTATTATTCTAGGAGTGAACTCCTTTAGAACAAGGTAGTACATAATGTGATGTGCAAGGACAAATAACAAGAAAATAAATCATATACTCCATCAGAAAACAAATAAAGAATAATTCGTTCATATAAAAATTAGTAAAGCCATCAAACAAAAAACCATGAGGAACCCAATAAAGAGTGATCTGTACATAGAAAAATTAAGAATGGAATCGTACAACAACCAGAGTAAAAAAAGAAAACTACACTTGAACTCTTGAACTTACACTTGTACTTGAACAGAAGTTTGTTCTTCAAACACATAAATTTACCACAGACATAGCATTGAACAAAATCCATAACAAAAAGACATGATCTAAGTGCCTGGATCACAAACAAGTAAATGTTTGATAAGTTTTCTCTTAAATATTGTGAGTGTAGCACTGTCTTTTACATATTTTGGCAGGTTATTCCACAAATTTGAAGCAACAACTGTAAAGGATTTTTGGAATGTCGCTGACCGGAACTGGGGGGCGTACAAAAAACAGGGGTCTTGTCTAGTAACAACATTAGTGTATTTACTACTTGGGAGAAAAAGATCCATTATGTACTGAGGGCTCCCATATTTGAGGAGGTTGAACATGAAGCAGGCTATGTTATATTTTCTTCTTGATTTAAGATCAAGCCAGGAGAGCCTTTTAAAATAAGGGGTTATGTGTTCATGTCGCCGTAGATTAAAGATGAATCTCACACAGGAGTTCAACAAACGCTGTAGCTTAATATTCAGCTCCTCAGTTAAGTCATTGTACACGAGACTACAGTAGTCTAGGTGGGGAAGAATGAGTGAGGTAACAAGTTTCTTTTTTAACTGAAGTGGTAGTAGATTTCTATGGATTTTAAATTGATGTAAAATTGCATTTATTTTGTTGGATACCCTCATAGTGTGTTCTTTCCAGGAAAGATTCATGGTTAATGTCAATCCCAAATTTTTCACACTGTTACTGAACGGTATGCTCTCTTCCTCGACCATTATCATTGGCAGTTCTGTGAAATTTATATTTGATACTATCTTGCTGTTACCAATGATAATGGATTTAGTTTTTATGGAGTTTAACACGAGGAAATTAAGCTTAGCCCAAGATGTGATAGCGAATACGTCCTCATTTACCTTATTGATCGTATCACCGAGTTTATTTGGAAGACAATGGCAATAGATCTGCAAATCATCTGCGTAGATCATGTATTTACAGTGAGCAATACAATTTGGAAGGTCTCTGATATACAACGAGAACAAAAGTGGCCCTAGAACGGAACCTTGTGGTACACCACTAGATGTTGTTACCCAGTTCGATATGTCTCCTCTAGAATCTTTGACAGATTGACGACGTCCATTTAGGTAGGAAAAGAACCAGTTAAGGGATGAACTTGAAAATTTGAGATTTCTCATTTTTTGTAAGAGAAGGGCATGGTTTACACTATCGAAAGCTTTACTAAAGTCAAACAGGACCAATATTGTCACCATCTTTTTATCAATGGCGTACCTAATATCTTCAGTGACTTTAATTAAGGCTGTTTGTGTCGAGTAGTTCTTACGAAAACCCGACTGAAATGGGTCTAATAACTGATGAGCGGTTAGATGATCAATTACCTGTGTGTAAACTACCTTTTCTAGACATTTTGAGGCGGTGCAGAGGATGGATATAGGTCGATAATCTCCTGGAGAAGTAGGAGTTCTAACTTTACTGATCGGTCGAATCAAAGATGATTTCCAAACTTCGGGAAATGTGCTAGATATGAGGGACGAGTTAAAAATATCAAGTAAAGCTGGAATCACAGATGCAGATGAGGCTTTCAGGTATTTCACCGAAATTTCATCAATCCCAACAGAATTTGATTTAGCGTTTCGTAGGACATTCTGCAAGACATCTGGGGTTATATGGTTAAAGTAAAAATTTGAGTCATTGAACGGAACAAAAGGTTCTATGGATTGGATGTTAGGGGTAAGGACATCATTACCATTTGGCAAGGGGGAGCCAATTGATGCAAAGTACTCATTGATGGCATTTAGTGATAGTCCGAGAACTGAACTTTTGTTAGTCTGTTTTACTAGTCCGAGATTTCTTAGCTCACGCCAAAGGTCATTTGAATTCTTGAGGTTAGAGAGAGTATTTGTATAATACTGTTGTTTTGCCTTGATCACTAATCGCTTGACGAGATTGCGTTGCCTTATGAATAGTTGATATATGGCATTATTTTTGGTTCTAATAGAGTTGATTCTCAGTCTATCCCTCTCTTTCATTTGTGCCTTTAACTCAGGTGTAATCCACGGAACTATCGGTCTATTAAGCTGGATTTTTCGTTTTGGGGCGTAACGATCTAGGCAAGTTAAGAATGTTAGGTTAAAGCGTTCCACTTTCAAATCAACGTTAGTGGATTCAAGCACTTTTTTCCAATCCGTTTCAAACAATTCTCTCTGAAAGCTATCGGTATCGAAATTTTTATTTGATCGAAAGACGAGGGTGGATGGAATCATTTTAGGTGCTGTAAATTTGTATGTTAAGGTGATCTTGTCGTGGGCCGAGAGAAAGGGAACAGGGGACTGACAAAAAGAGGAAATCTTTTCTTGCGAATCAACGATACAGAGATCGAGAAGCGTGTGGCTGTTTTCAGTATGATGAGTGGCATCCAAGGGAAGCAAATAGAGATCGTTTGAGTATATAAAGTCATGTAGAAATGCACTATAATAGTTATCTCGGAACATGTCGACATTAAAGTCTCCGACAATAACTATGTTATTAAAGGTTGGACTAAATTTAATAAATACATTTTCAATATCTGAGATATGACCGGCCTTTGGAGGTCGATATACAACTAACAATAAGAGTTTTGAAAGATGAACCCCTGTTATTTCCATTACAATAAATTCAGGTCTCGACTCATATGTAGGTCCCGAAGTTGCAAGGACTATTGAGTTGAGGCGGTTGTGGACAAAGGCTCCAACCCCACCACCGACTTTACCGATTCTATCATGACGATGAAGGTGATGATTGTGAAGTTTGACCATATCGTCGGTAATACTTGGTTTTAGCCAAGTTTCAGTCAAACAGATTACGTCTGTATGATTAGAATCAAAGTGCAGTCGGAATTCATCAATATGGCACATTAGAGATTGGCAGTTTACAAGGCAAATATTTATTTCCTTACGAGACCTTTTGACTTTTGGGAGTAACAGGGGGGCCTGATGTTAATATAGTTTGTTTAGATCTTCTTCCGAAGCGATGGAAAGCCGCTCGCTGCCATCATCGACACGGGCAAACACACGTCCATTTCGTACCCACAGATAACGGATTTTTCCTTCCTTCTTCAAGTCGCGAGCAGCTGCGTATAGCCGTCTATTTTGTGGGGATAATGAGTCATTGACGTAGATGCGGAGGTGAGGATGGGAAGGCTAGTAGATCATAATAAACTAATAGGTATATGGAAAAAAGAAAAATGTATACTTTCGGATATTAGGAGAAAGGGTGTAGAGTATAGTGAGAGCCATTGGAGCGAAAGCTATTGGGTAATTTAGTGTGGGAAATGAGAGCATACTTCAGGTTCCATGGGGCAGAGTTCGGGTATACATGTGTTCAAGAACCCATTAGGTGTGTGAGATAGATGGGGTGAAAAAACAGCTAGATGAGACAATAATAGAAGTCCCGAGAAAGATAAACCTCATAGTTATGGGCGATTGTCATCCTTTTCAAATGTGTTGGGCGCCAGGAGGCTGTACTAAATTATTTTTTGGGTACGGGCGCCTTTCGTTCGAGTCCGGAACATTTCGATGGCCTCCGCTGCCGCCGAGAGGAAAGTTGCTCCCAGCTCGACATGAAACGAGCCAGCGGATAACTTTTTCTACACCGTTCAATTTGGCTTCCAGCGAGTCACCGTCTCTTCGTTGTCTCCATCACCCTCCCGGCGTTGAATTCCGCGAGTGGCGCCCCGCGTTGAATGAAATCGGAAACGCCGGCCAGTCCAACGGCACAGACGTTGCCATGAATATTATCCCGCAGCCGGGCAAACCGTGTGGTCCACAGTGGGAGAGGCCCCGTGGTGATGAGATTTGGCAAAAAGTAACCGGAATCGCGAATTTTACACTACGGCGGTCTGAGAGCTCCGAGCCTGAGCACTCGGAGGGAGCAGGATGAAGAAGCCCCAGAATAAACGGAAAAAAAATCTGGCGAGATAAAACAGGATCGACAGGATCGAAAAGCAAGATCGACGGAGGAAACAAAAGGATCGACGGAAGCGAGAAGGATTACAAAGCAATGGGTCAGAGAGGAAATAATTGCTAAAATAAAGAAGAGGGAGAAGTGGAGGGACGCCAATACTTAACAAATAAAGAAGAGGTATCAGGAGTAAAATAATTAACTCATGCAGGCAATAAACCAGGTAAAAGGAAACTGAAAAAGCAAGGGCAACATGAGGGAATGGAAAAGTTACACAAAGAGAGGCAATTAATGGCGAGTCAAGGGAAAAATCTTCAGAATATAAGATAGAGAAACCAATATGAACAAATAAAGGAAAAGAACCGGGTAAAACCGGGAACCGGGAAATGTTTCATTCTTTAACAATATTTTTGGGTATTCCATCTCAAAATTTATTTCGAGCAGAAACTTCTACGAAACACAGAATGACAAAAAAATTGACAATCCGGGTAGTAATACTTCAGCAATCCATAAGAGTTCAGCCATTAAATGCTCTATTCGTTTAACAGGAAAGGGGATAGGCGTGGTGGGAAGAAAAACGTGGATTAGAAGGAAAGCTAAATTAACAGCAGCCGAGAGGATAGGGGATAGGATTCTTGGGGATCAAGCTCTTTTTATGCATATCAATATATTAAAGGTTCATGAATTCCAATTTTAAAGTTTTTAGCTACTCTACTATATTAAGCTCAACCCATTGTGCGATGCATAAAAAAAATCAGCACGAGAAATATAGATGAGTATTAATCATTATAAAGCCCAAGCAATAAGGTTGTATCAAGCAAAAAAGCAAAACTGACCATCAAAAAGGGAGGGAGGTCACAGCCTGGAGTAGGCAAAACCATTTAATGATGTGGACTACTCAATCTACTAGCACCTTATACGAAAATGGGCAGAGTAGTAGAATCAGGGACAGGGAGATATGCTCTATGAACGGAGGCGCTTAGCAATGTGAGGGAGCTGATAAGTGGATATTTTGTAGTATGCTAAATACAGAACTAGCATGAACTTAAATACCGAGTATTGCATTGTATGGTTATGAGACATGGATAAGTGTACAAGAGTAAGTTACAAACGTATGATATATGGGTGCTTAGGAGACTGTAGATAGTGCTGTGTTTGGAACACGAAATACGAAGTACTTGAATTTGTGTGTGAGGAGAGGAAACTTCTGTAGGAGTTAAGGTGGATGCATAGTATGATGGTAAAACCACTAAAGAAAGACATTGGAATGCTGAGGCCCATGAAAGAGGGGAGGATTTTGGGTTGGCTGCGAACGGAAAGAAAGAAAATAGGCTTTATAGACGAAATGAAGAGGACAGGGTATTTGCTGAGACAGGATGAAATTGCGTTAGGTGATACGACTTCATCAGTTAGAATCTAGACGATATTTTCTTTCTTTATATACCTACCTTAACCTGTAGATTATATTGATAGCAAATCCACCCTTGCATTATTTCAGCCCTGAAAGGTATTTTTACATAAGTTAATACAACAAAACGTACTTGAGATGCATACTAATATTTTAATTCGTTAATTGAATTTCAGGGAAGACAGCTTCAAATTATGATGGACATATTCCCTTCATCAAAGCAGAGGCCGAATGGAGGTTAAGTATATCACGTAAACATCTAGGTCTAAAAATACACTTTCAATTAATTTAAAGTCTTTTCAACGATGCATGTCCCTTTATGAGCCCAAATAAACTTCCATAGTCGAAGGGAGAGTATTTGCTCAACTAACCCAAGAAATATTGGTTAAATATTTCGGTTCTTTAAAGGCCACATTTATAAGAAAAGTCAATTTCCGTTCCGATTATAACTTTACCACGCATCTTGGATTCAGCCAAAAATTTGTTTCGCATTTATTTTTCTGTGATACTCAATTAATTTTATGACGAGAACAGAAATAAACTCAAAAAAAGAGAGGAGAAGAGAAGAGAAACTCATAATACTATTTGCATTGAAAATTACTAAGCATGGCAGCGATGATGCATGAGCTTTAAGTATATCAAATTCTATAAAATTCAGAGAGAAATTCCTTTAGTAGAGATACGAATAACATTTCGTACTACTAGGGAGAAAAATTGAAGGAAATGCCAAGGTGATCTTCAGTTTCACTCCTTGACTAACTCAGTAAAAAAAAATAATACGAAGTTTGGAGAACGACTGAAGAGTAGAGCATGAAAATGATATCTCCATCGGTATTACGGGAAATCCATTGAATAATACATTTATTGAAGTACAGATCGATTACATCTAATAAATGAGAATTCCGGGGTTTCTTCCGCGTAACTTGTTTTTGGGTCAACAAATTCACTGGCTGCCCTGCCAGCGTCTTCAGATCGAAGTATGGTGAAGCACTATTGCCGTTCTTACATGTCGTCGTTTTCCTGCAATTTTCATGGTGCTGCTGCTCTCTGATTTTTCTGAGGTGCGAATTACTCCTCTCCAGGCGTTATGTAGAGTATATTCGACCTCTCTGTTAAAGTTGTTTGGCTCCTTCATGATTTGTATTGCCTTTTGTATTTTCCTCGGGAAATATATTCTCTCCTTGGCTAAAAATTTTGGCGTCTGCGAATTTAATGGTATGTCCCGGTCCACTCCAAGCGTGCTCGACGACGGCAGAGCGCCTGAATTGTTTGCTTTCTCTCGGTCTCCGTTTTTCTTACATGCGCACTCTCATAGAATGGCAGGTCTCACCAATGTACGCTTTTGCACATGAGCAGGCAACCCTGTAGACTCCCTCAAACAACAAATGTGGAAACTTGTCCATGGGTCAAGGTAAGTAGGCTTGCTATTTCGGTCACACAACCGTTTCTCGTGACTATGTCGTGCTTCTTCAAAACTCTGGAGATCTTTTCCGAAGTCCCCGTGGTACACAGAATTTTTCCTTATGATTTGCGTTCCGGGCCAGCATTTGTCCTCTTCTCTCGTATATTTGGTGGTGAGCTGGTCTCGTTTTTTCTCTTCCCTTGCAGTCCATTTCAGAACCATATACCTCTGACATTCATTTGTTAATAGCGCTGCTTTAGGTGTTTCTTCTCGGATGCCAGCAGGTCTGCATCAGAATTGTTGTAGGCTCTGTTTATTAGTGTTCCCATGAGAGAGGCCTTCTGGCTCGGATGATGATGTGACGCTGAGTTTAGATAGCGGTCCGCATGTCCAGGTTTCCTCTAGACGGCGTTTCCTAGGCTCCCATTGGTCATCCTGGTGACCATGACGGACAGGAAATTCAATCACCTCTCATTTCGTATCTCCATGGTGAACTAAACGCCTTGATTCTGGATATTCAAGTTCTGCAGGAAGTTCTGATGTTCGTCCATGCCATGGGTCCAGATGACCAAGTCAACATACCTCCACCACAGGGTCGATTTCTTGTCATAAGTCTCATCAGCCTTCTCAAATTTTTCCATGTAGAGATTGGCTACCACTTACCAGTGATAGTGGCGAACCTATCAATGCACCCTACATTTCAGCCGCTCCCCCATCGCCAATCACGCGTAGGGTGGACCAGAATATAGCATTAAATTTGAAGACGCCAGAATTTTACACATGAAGAGCAGATATTTCCCGAGGATAATGCAAGAGGCAATATAAATTATTGAAGGAGTCAAATAACTTTAACATAGAGGATGGATATCCTCCACATAATGGCTGGAGAAGAGTAATTCGCACCTAAGCCAATCAGAGAGCAGCACCATGAAAATTGCGAGAAAATGACGACATACGAGTCCAGCATAAATGCTTCACGACAATTTGACCTGAAGATGCTGACAGGACAGCCAGCGAAACTGTTGTCCCAGAAGCAACTTACGCGTAAGAAAACCCGGAAAAATTGCAGAGATCATCATTGTCCAAAATTAATAACATATGTCCTCTATCCGGTTTGGGATCAAGCAGGAAACAACATGTTTCATATGAAGATAATCAATCAATAGTATCTATGATATTAATAATTGTTTAAGCAATATAAAAGTTAATTATAAATTAAAAATCTAGAAAATACTCATAAATTCCATGCCTTTCTGCTACCCTTGTTCTCTTTTTCATCGTGTTACATCGTGTCTAATGTTGTGTACATTCTCCTGTTGAAATCTCTGTGAAAGCTATAATGTCGGGCTTACCACAGGAGCTCTCAATATTCGTATTAACGGGCACTGGTTATCTAGCAACCTCTTTTCCCGATTGGATCTCTCCCTGTCTACATTTACGCCTTCTCCTACACCCTTAAGTTCATCCTGTTTTCCAACGCAGGTATCCTTGCCTCTTTCCATCCTACCGTCTACCCACTAGTTCTTAAACATTTGAGGAATCATGCATCTGGCTATTTGATGCATTCTCTTTCCATGGAAACAGTCGAGCCCACTAATTCCTCCATCAACACCGTCCTAACCTACTTCTTACCCTTTACCTCATTCTACCGTTCCTTTAGCCATTCTACCTCATCTAATCCTTCCCCTTCGTTTGTTATCCTTTCCATACCGCCACACCAATTGGATTTCATTATTATATTCATCACGACTCGTGATATTTCAATGAATATACACAGATATAGGTGTAGGTGTTTAACAATTAGCACTAATCAGTTGAGAAACTCATCTCTTAAATCAAAGAAATCTCTTTGACTACAAACCTTAGGCTGTTCCATGATTACCTCAACAATTCAATCGGAGAAGTCCACAATATCATCACGTCATCCAAAAGAAACATTTTAGGAGAGTTGCTCCAATTATCACTTCAAGATTATCAGCACATATTCACTTCAAAGGTCAGTAAAGATTTGTGAATGAAGAATAAGCATAATTAATTTAAGGGATTGAAAAAGAGTTTAAACTAATGATATCTCATATCAAACAGGATTCACTGGTTTTTGTCAGTGCGGGAGTCGTAACCATGACGAATAATTTCGACTATTTTTTCGCCAAAGAATACATCTTTGAAGAAAATTACGTGATCTTTCAAACCATAATTCAGTTCAAGGACCCAATAGAGGTAAGTCGTGAGATTTGGCATGAGTTGTTGTTCCTTAGATTAAAACTGTGATATCATTTGCCACGATACCAGGCTTTACGCACTCAGCTACCTATTAGTGATTCTACAACTGTGTAAAATTCACTCGACAAAATTTATCTGACTGGACTGAGATCCAGACAGGAATGGAAGGGTTCCATCGAGACCGGACCCCAACACACCTTCCACCACGAAATTCGTAAAGAAAGGCATTAAAGGTTACGTTACATTTGTTTTGACCAACGCAGACACACACACTCAACCCAGTTTGGGATCCTTTTCGAGGGCTAATGGGACCCTGATGGGACTGGCGAGGAAGTAACATTCCCGTAAACCATCACAGGAGGGTATTCTGGTGGAGAGGCTGTGGTTGGTCCCTGCTGTGGAATCTCCTTTCCCGCAAACCAACACAGTAAGTGAATTTTGTGGTACATGTTTGACGAGTGGTGCCATTTTTACGGCTATTGGAGAATTTTATTTTTATCTATGAATAATAGTGTTAGTTTGAACTAGAGATACATCAACTTTGTCTCACAGCCATTAGTACTTCAAGTCTACATTACTCAGCAAAACTGCCGTAATCGAATAGCAAATAACTATTCCTCAGAGTTTCTTGAGGATAACACAAGAAGGCCTTTAACATTTACTTAGCAAAACCTAATTGGACAGCCTCGAAAATCGTTTCCCTTTTAGTGGCATGGGGGTTGTCGCTGTACAATAGCCTAGCCTTGACAGAAGTTTTGCATTACTTTAATTTTACAAGCGCTGGCGCCACGCTAGTTCAATTGAGAACGCCAAGATTCCTCTTGACGCGCCCCTCGTGTGCCAGAATGTGCCGTCATTTGTGTGCCGGCAAATAATACATTTTATAGCAGAGTGAAACTAATCCAGGCAAAGTAGAGTTAATGATATAATGAAAACGAATGCTTCCAACAAAATGTATAAAATTGGATGTAATTATGATGAATGAGTTGGCTCAATGATTTCATTTAATGGCCAAGTTCCTGGGGTTTGAAATTCGAAAATCCACCTTCGAATTCGTTTACTCTCGGGTCAGTGTCTCGAAAACCATTGGGAAACAAATTAAAATATTCGAAATGAAATATGGCAAGTGTATGGAAAACCGTTGTTTATTACAAAAAAGCATTTAGAAACGCTGAATGCTCTGTAATCGTCAGGAATATCCAGAAAACAGGAAAAAATGTCGAAATTTCTTAACTTTAGGTGTAATGTTAGTAATATAGGCACGTCTTACCCTTCTGCAACTGCAAAAATATTTTACATATTAAATTTTCTAATCCAATGGCACAAAAAATTTGGGAGGTGTTCATCGAGAAATTCGAATTTATGAAAAACAAGGACCACCCTTGAGTACAATATACAAAGCAGAATGGATCCTTATCGGTAAAAATGAAATAACCCAGAAGCAATTTCCACTGTTTTTTTTACTAATATTGATGTATATTATTTCCACGAAGTTATGCCGGAAACTCTTTCATAAGGAATCCCTGACTGTCCGCTAAACGCCAGTCCACGGAGTAAAGCCCAACTTTAACAACAAGGATGCATTGGCAACTTCTAAGAATTAAACGAAATGCACAATACCAGTGATAACACCTCACTGCGGTAGGCCTCCATAAAACTGACTTTGGAAAATCATGCCGGAGTAGCTTAACGGCTTTGAGCACCTGTTGCGAGAATGAGTGTTCAAGGTTCTAATCCCAGCCCACGGGAACGAGTTTGTCATCGTGAATTTCACATAGTCTTATTCCATCACATTAAAATGTAACGTAAATTGATAAAATGAAAGGATAGTAGTCCATATTCCCTACAGATTGGATTCAGGTAGGAGGGTGATCCCCAGTTCGGTTTCCCAAATGATAAAATAGTTCTCTGCAATCTAAAATAAAATTAATACTGTCGCCCACTCTGGGGATGAAGTTCCTTCAACTCGATAATTTTATCGATGTTGCTTTGGAATAAGGTTATAATAAAAATTTATTTCACATAATCTTTTGTCATCGCGTCGTTACCGAAGTAAATATAAGCGAGTGTGAGGGAATCTTCACTCTCGTTCTAGGAAAAGGTGAGTGATGTACGAGACTCTAAAAGTTCCAGCATCAGATATTTACACTCAAAAGGTTATTCTCAAGAGTAGAAATGTTACGTCAAAGAGTCATAATTAAAACTTTTAGCAAAAAAAAGTCATGCACAATGTCGACGGTAAGAAAATGAACACTTAATGAAAAATTATTTTACAACAAACTTCAGATTTATTTTCATTCAAATATTTTCAAACTAATTACAGAGTTTTAGCGTTGTACTGCTGCCTCTGAGAGGTGAAAAAACAAAAAAAAATAAGGCATTTTATCTCTAATCACGTATAAATTACAAAAAAGTCATAATTAATCGCTACCGTGTCATTGCTTTGCGAAATTTTACATAAAACATACTTCAATCCGATCCACCAAATTAGAAACCCAGAATACAGATGAAGTGAGTAATTATTGGAGTGAGCGAGATTTCGTTAGAGTTTTAAATCCTTTGTATTCTATCGTCTCAGACTCAACCATGTGGAAGTTCTTTATCACAAATGATAAAATATCGTTGAGTCCTCCACTCCATTCCCACCTTTCCCAAGGTTTCCCCACTTACCTCCTCCTATTTCCCCCCTCAATCCTTCCCCCAACCTTTAAACGTAAGGGTAAGCCCCAGTCTCATGGCATATTTTGACATTTTTGTACCTGATAATGGCACTGATGTGACGCAACCTGTTGCACTGCAGTAAAAATTGGATGTTTAAACTAAGTTATCTTATCATTAGTAAAATCACACTACCCAACAAAAATATTAGCCTATTGAGTTTTTCTCCGATTTACTAACAATGATTACTTATTCTCCCCATGGGTGATTAGTTCCTACTTCACGTGGGAGCAAACGTTCGAGGCACAACGAAGGATGGGCGAATAATAGGGAGTGTGGCACTACCTGCATACGTTTATGCGATCCGTCTTCGACTGAAACCGATGGAATTGCTTTTGGAAGATATCCAACTCCGTTGTATAGGGTAAGTTGTTTTAAACTTATTTCGTGACGTAAAACCACATTGCTCATGTTCAATATGTAATGAAATGATTTATTATAATAATAACTATCGGATAAGCATCGATCACTTGGGAAGTAGCACC
The DNA here is from genome assembly GCA_963169105.1 of Ceriagrion tenellum. Taxonomy (NCBI): domain Eukaryota; kingdom Metazoa; phylum Arthropoda; class Insecta; order Odonata; family Coenagrionidae; genus Ceriagrion; species Ceriagrion tenellum. Next base: position 6,690,792 of record OY720637.1, read on the forward strand.
ATTTAAATCATAATTTAAAAACCAATCACACCATCAATGATGAAACTGGTGTGTCGAAGGATTGACCAACATGAAGATTACACGTAAGCTTGAAAAAGGACCAACCGACTCTCGCCTTACGAAATATGACATTAACTTTGTCGTAGTTAATTGCCGTAGGAGCTTGTAGAGGATATAAGCGACAGCGAAGTTTTCCCACCAGGATGTAAAATCTACAGATGCGATCGATGCGATAGAACAGGTGGCGGAGTTTTTCTAGCGGTTAAATCACATTTACACAGCACCGCTCACGAAATAACCGACAATGTAATAGAAAGCGTATGGTGTACAATTTAACAACGAAACAAAAGGAGTACACATGTTTCCTCTTTTTATAGACCTCCAAACTCCGAAGCAGATACTATTTACCAATTAGAAAATCAAATATCCGCATTTACTTTGAGAGATAGTAAAAGTGTAATAATTATTGGGGGAGATTTTAATCTCCCATTATAAATTGGGATTCTTACACTGTAAAACCGAATTCGAGGAATAGAAAAATCAGTGAGATCTTACTCAACGTACTCTCAAATCACTCGCTAGCCCCAGTAGTCGACAAGCCTACGAGAGGTACTAAATATTAGACCTTTTAGCAGTAAGCCATCCTAAGTTGATAAAACATATCAATGTTCTCGACGGTAAAAGTGATCACAGAGCAATTCTTGCAACCTTAAAGACAGAAGTGGAGTCAGCCGAAAAACCAAAACGCAATATTTATTTATTTGATAAATGTAACTTCATTAAATTTGGCAAGATTCTTAATGATTCATACACGGACTACGTAGCTAAAACAGAGGATAAAAGAACCGATGTGTCATGGAAATACTTCTTAAAAATCTTACGCCAAGTAATCAACGAACACATTCCGCAAAAAGTGAAAAGTGATAGTAAAGAACCTCGCTGGTACAATAACGATGTTAGGAGGGACCCTAGGAAACAGAGAAAACTGTATAACATGTTCAAAAAAACCATTACGTTTGATGAAAAATCGAAGGAACTAGAAGCAAAAGAGAGTTACCTTGCGCAACGCCCAAAAACCAAGAAAACATTGCGTGCTGCACTGCGAAATTTCAAGAAAAAAATACTTGGTGAATTACTCGAAGAAAATCCAAAATCTTTTTGGTCATATGCGAGAGAACTTCAGGGAAAATCTTCTACCGTAGATCCGTTACTTGATAAAGATGGTAAACTTGTCACCGAAAATATTGACAAAGCTAATGTGTTAAACTCCCACTTTGAAAGTGTTTACACTACAGACGACACTGCGTGTAATTTAGACATTCCATTCATTGAGGAACCGATGAAAGAAATCACGATTCAACGCGATGGGATAACTAAACAGCTACAATCGATAAAAAGTAATGTCTCCGGGTCCGGAGGGAATACCCGCGCGCGTCCTCAAGGAGTTAGCACCACAGATCGCACCGTTCTTAGAGATAATATTCAATAAGTCATTGTCTGAAGGAAATATAATGGACTGGAAAACTGCAAATGTTACACCGATATTTAAAAAGGGAAACAGACATGACCCAGGGAACTATCGACCCATATCATTGACATCGATTACAGGCAAGATTCTCGAACATATCGTTGTAAGCAATATTATGACTTTTCTGGACAGTCGAAACCTCCTGCGTAATTGTCAGCATGGATTCCGGAAAGGTAGATCATGCGAAACACAGCTCGCGCTCTTTCTTCACGACGTTCTCAAATCAGGTGAATCGAAACGACAAGTTGACGCACTATTTCTAGACTTTAAGAAAGCTTTCGACACGGTACCTAACAGAAAACTATTATACAAATTACAGTCATGCGGGTTAAACGAACAAGTAGTACACTGGATACGTGACTTTCTGAGTGATCGTAAGCAAAAAGTAGTTCTTGACGGAATTAGCTCTGATATAGTTAAAGTGACATCAGGTGTCCCGCAAGGAAGCGTTATTGGCCCACTTTTGTTCATTATATATATATATATATATATATATATATATATATATATATATATATATATATATATATATATATATATATATATATATAAACGACCTCTGCTCCCGAATTAGCAGTAAAATACGTTTATTTGCCGACGACGCTGTCATATACCGCGAAATTAGTGATCACTCTGACTTTGAAATTCTGTCATCGGACTTAAACAACGGGGACTAGAACTTAATCTGAGCAAATGCACCGCGGTGCATTTCTTGCGTAGATCGTCCAACTATCCCCATGTATATGTTGTGGATGGCGTTAGCATAAATGCGACAGATGAAGTGAAATACCTGGGAGTTACGATAACTTCGAACCTATCGTGGGGGACACATATAAGAAGTATTTGTGGCAGAGCCCTGAAGAAGCTAGGATTTGCCACGCGTGTTGTGGGAAGATTTTCGGATGATAAAGTGAAAGAGAGGTGCTATTTCGCACTCGTCCGGCCACACCTTGATTATGCAGCGAGCATATGGGATCCGGCGAAGAAATACCTAGTCCACGAACTTAATAAATTACAAAGGAAAGCTGCGCGATTCGTCAAAAACTGCTACGCCCGTACAGGAAGCGTTACACGATTTAGGGTGGGAGCCGCTAGAGACTCGGAGGCTACGCGCTAGGCTTAGATTGCTTGAGCAATTGAGAATGAATATCTTTCAGAGCGACTCGGAGAACATCAAATTAGAACCACATTATATTTCCAGGTCAGACATAATCGATAAATTAAGAGAGATATTTTGCCGAACGGATAGGTATGGGAATTCGTTTTTCCCCCGAACAATTAAGGACTTAAATAAATGCTAGGCGGAACTTTGATTTTTTTTTTCTTTTCTTTTTTTTTGTTAACGGCTGGTGTCCTAACACCCCCCGCCACACGCCTTTTGAGGCGGCTTGCGGGGTAGTATGTAGATGTAGATGAAGATTAGTACCGGTTAAACTTTTGGTAACACCACACAGTGACACAAATATTGAATTTCCATTCACTAGCTAAAGTGGTTTTGGCTATGACTCTCCATGTTATAAACCTCACTCACCCCAAAATTCAATGCCAATTGCAGGTATGTGGGACAATTTTTTGCACACAGTCAGTCCTTTTTAGTGAGTTTTACATATAATTTCTAGAGCCAATGAATTCCTTATTGTTTTATAATAACCACAGAAGCATCATAAAGTAAATGAAAAATAATTTAATACTCGTCCAAATAGCCAAGGGTTTTAGACTAGAAAATTGTTCACTAAACTGGTGAATTTACGTTCAAAAAGATACGACAAGAGGGATGAAAATGCAGTAATTTATAGGTTTGAACCTGCATCCACCTTACACAAACAAATACCACCAAATAGAATACGGAAATGAAGCTTAGTTTTCTCATTTTGTACCAGCCTCTCATAACTGGTCCATAATAGTGTGAACTCTTCTCTATTTAATACAGAAGTATTATATCAGAAAATAAAGTTAATGAAATACGTGGGACGTGATCACATTCAGAAGAGAACTTCTCATGTTTTCATTTGTCCGATACATTTAAGTTCTACTATTTCAAGACTCAAGTTCGTAAGTCTAAATTTTTATTTCTTTTCCTTTTCAGCGAAATACTCACAAAGCTCGAAGAATTTACTCCCGAAGATGGGATAGGGCAAAATCAACATGAAGTATCGATGGGAATGGTTGCTGGGCCCATTCTCGACAATATAGAGGACGCACTATATAGAAGTCTGGCAACTTCTATTGACAAATTTAATGGGCTTGAGGAAAATAAGAAACCTGGTCTAAGGTGGAATTACAGTAAGAGATACCGACCTTGGTCAGCAAAAAATCACAAACCTTGTCATTCACAACGCTACGGTGAACCACTCGACATTAGGTATAAACGTGCAAAATAAGTTAAAAATAAAACTTTTTTGAATAATTACTGCATTTTGACGTTTAGCAGTAAGTTGTGATAGAGTATGCAAGGTTACCAGCCTTCGCAGTACCCGCACCACGTGTATCTTAAATTTAATGCGAGGCTAGTTACACAAAAATTTAACTTTTTTTTATTGTAAATATGCATCATTGAATATGGCACGTGGCAAAAATATATCTCGTCAAAACAAATAAGAAGAGAGAATTACAAAAGAGAAAACAAGATTTTTTTAAAATGCTCGTTTCAGAAACTGACAATAAACAAAGTAAACATAGTACAAAGTATAACTTATACACAAAAGATGACTTTTTCTCCTTTAGACAAAAAAAAGTAAAGTAAATATATGTGTATATATATATATATATATATATATATATATATATATATATATATATATATATATATATATATATATATATATATATATATATATATATATAAAGCTTCGTCACAGGGTGACACTAAACATAAAACATATAAAATGGAAACTCACGAGTTTAAAATTTTCGGTGGGTCGCCCGCACCTTCATCAGTGATAGAATGAGGATTGAGGAGGAATAACCATATAGGAGGGGCGGTGAGGGGAAGGAGCAGGTAGGAAGGGTGGGGAAGGGTGGGGAGGGAAGGAGCCAAAGACCTATTCGGGAGAAAGAAACAATGTAGCGAAAAGGGGGGAAAAATTAATTAATGGGAAAGGTTGAGGCCAGGTGGACAGAGGGCGTTAAAATATCGGATGCAACATTGTTCTAAAGTCTTCAGACTAATTATAGTCGCTGTGGGCGGGAGGGAGGCCAGAATGGCTACATTGTAGCAGTCATCAAATCTTACATTGTGGGAGGCAGCATGTGTGGGGACAGAGAAAGAGAAGTTGGTTGAAGAGGGATTGCAAGAAGCACGGTGATTATTAATTCTGATATTGAGGGGGGTACTACAGAGCCCAATGTAAAAAGCTGTACATAATTTACAAATAAGGAATAAGGCTACCCTGAATCCCTTTTAAATAAAAAAATACTTAGAAAACCGTACCAACCTAAATCCACTTCTTGTCCTAAGTACAACAATATTTCTATTTGCACCACTTTCTTCCCAGGCGTACAGTCCCTAAAACATCTCCTCAAAGAATTATTCCCAATACTTTCTAGCAATCCTGCCACTACTAATTTATTACCTAAATGTCCCTCTGTTGTATACAAACGTCCCCCGAACTTGTCTGCTATATTTAGAGCCACTAACCCCCTCCATAAATCTTTTAATATTTCCAAAGCTCCAGCCACCCGTTGTAACCGGCCAAGGTGCAAAACTTGTTTAATTCTAATTACAGACCGATTACCCAAAAAATTCGTTAATCGTTATCTTCCTTCTGTTACCTCCCCTTCCTGTGCCACAACTAATATAGTATATATCCTTATTTGTAAATTATGTACAGCTTTTTACATTGGGCTCTGTAGTACCCCCCTCAATATCAGAATTAATAATCACCGTGCTTCTTGCAATCCCTCTTCAACCAACTTCTCTTTCTCTGTCCCCACACATGCTGCCTCCCACAATGTAAGATTTGATGACTGCTACAATGTAGCCATTCTGGCCTCCCTCCCGCCCACAGCCACTATAATTAGTCTGAAGACTTTAGAACAATGTTGCATCCGATATTTTAACGCCCTCTGTCCACCTGGCCTCAACCTTTCCCATTAATTAATTTTTCCCCCCTTTTCGCTACATTGTTTCTTTCTCCCGAATAGGTCTTTGGCTCCTTCCCTCCCCACCCTTCCCCACCCTTCCTACCTGCTCCTTCCCCTCACCGCCCCTCCTATATGGTTATTCCTCCTCAATCCTCATTCTATCACTGATGAAGGTGCGGGCGACCCACCGAAAATTTTAAACTCGTGAGTTTCCATTTTATATGTTTTATGTTTAGTGTCACCCTGTGACGAAGCTTTATATTGTTTGCCACGTTCGTGGAATCTTCGCAAAAACTTTATAAAACTGCGCATCGCAGATTCCTTTCTCTTCAAGCTGCTTCTTCAGTTCCTGAGCTGTAAGTCGCTACAACATTTCTCAGTGTCCTATCCTCCCTTCACCACTGTTTCTTTATTACTTTCCTTTAACCTTTGACATATCCTGGTCTCGTTCTACTTATTTCCCACATCCTTCCTATAATGGCTGCCATTGACCCTACCCCTTTTTGGCTTCGTAGTATCAAGAAACAAGCCCTTCAACTAGCCCAATTTACTTGCCATACTGAGTTTTTATCTTCTTGCCTTTCTTTAGGAGTGATTCCCAATGGGCTTCTGATTAAATTCCCCTTTTCAGGAGTGCCTCCTTCACTTCACCCATCCTTTCATAAATTCATTTATGAGCAATCGTTCACCCTTTGTCTGTTTGTTCTCTCCCAATATTTATCACTAGTTCACAAGTATCAATCTAATATCCACTCCCTTATTAATATCATTAGCCTCTCATCCCCCAAAAATCTTCCGTATATTAATAGATGCCTACAATCAGCTCAAGACTCTCTTTTCCTCCGACGCCAGAAATCTTACAAAAAGTTGTCCTCTCTTTATGCTTCATATCTTTACCATGGCGTCTCTTTGCCAATGCACGTAACTATCCCATCCACAACTCCACCTCCTCTTTTCCTCTACAAACCAGATCTAGCCACCCTCTTTAATCTCTCTCCACCAGCCCCTTCTACCACCCGGATGTTTCCGCAGCGAACCCCCCAGTTTAAAGATTCTTCCTCGACGTTTGATTCTTCCCCTTCAGAGGAAACTCCCTTAGATACGCCGCAACAAGAGGTAGTCAACTTATCCTCCATGCCTCTAAGGCCAGCTGAACTGTCATTGTTAAGTAAAGGTCTCTCTTTCTCACCAACACCCTTAGTAAATCCCATTAGCATTCTTTCTGACGCTATTAATTTTTGCCGTAATCTTAAATGGAAGGTTTTCTGGAGTTCCCAACCCTCTAACCCAGCCAACTCCAACTCAATTCACCCCGCTCTCACCAAATTCAAACCTCCTTCTTCTTTTGAACCCAAACCCCTTCCTTCTAATCACCCAGTTGAAATTTTTGCCAACCAGCTTCTTTCTAAAATTTCCAACCCTTCCTTCATTGAGTCCCTTAACCCCAAACACAACCTCTCTCCAGAAGAAACGGCGGCCCTCAAGCAACTCACCCACAATCCCAAAATAGTAATTACCCAAGCTGACAAAGGTTCCACGGTTGTTATCCTTAACACCAATGACTATGTAAACGAAGCCCTAAGGCAACTTTCAGATACTTCCTCCTACAGGCCTGTTCCCTCAGATCCCACTCTTGATTTTGCTAATAAGTTAACATCGCTCCTCCTCCAAAAAGGTCCAACAGAAGGTTTGGCTAAGTGTGACCTTTCCCTTCTCTCTGCTCCTCACCCCAAAACCCCTCATTTCTACATCCTTCCTAAAATTCATAATCCTAACATCCCCGGCCGTCCAATTGTTTCCTCCTGCAGTTCCCCTACTGAACGCATCTCGGCATTTGTTGATCACTATCTGCAGCCTCACGTTCATGCCCTGCCCTCATTTATTAAAGATACACACCACTTTCTAAATTATTTGAAAACTGTCAAACTTCCACATAATACACCACTTTTGATGGCCACTATAGATGTCACTTCCTTGTACACTTCCATTCCCCACTCAGAAGGTCTCCGTTCCATCCGTCATTTTCTCAGCCAACGCCCCACTCCTCATATACCCAGTACCGACTTCCTCTTACAACTTTCTGAATTTATTCTTACCCACAATGCTTTCTCCTTCAACGATCTTCACTACCTACAAACAAAGGGCTGTGCCATGGGAAGTCGTTTTAGCCCTTCTTATGCCAATCTTTTTCTAGGTCTTCTGGAAGAGAATTACCTCTCCCAAGCCCCTTTTAAACCCCTTCTGTGGCTCCGTTACATAGATGACATTTTTCTACTTTGGACACATGACATCGACTCCCTAAACTCCTTCATTTCCTCTCTCAATGACTCCTCTTCTGTATCATTTACCTCTACTATATCTTCCACCCATATAACCTTTCTAGATGTCGACGTAGCTTTATCCAACCGTAAATTCAGTACTTCTGTTCATATAAAGCCCACTAATAAACAGCAATACCTTCGCTTCAGCAGTTGTCATCCCGCACATACCAAACGTTCCCTCCCATACTCACTTTCTATCAGAGGTCATCGAATTTGTAACAACCCGGAGTCCCTTGATTGCTTTCTTTCCAAGCTACACCAGTCTCTTCTTCGCAGGGGCTACCCTGAATCCCTTTTAAATAAAAAAATACTTAGAAAACCGTACCAACCTAAATCCACTTCTTGTCCTAAGTACAACAATATTTCTATTTGCACCACTTTCTTCCCAGGCGTACAGTCCCTAAAACATCTCCTCAAAGAATTATTCCCAATACTTTCTAGCAATCCTGCCACTACTAATTTATTACCTAAATGTCCCTCTGTTGTATACAAACGTCCCCCGAACTTGTCTGCTATATTTAGAGCCACTAACCCCCTCCATAAATCTTTTAATATTTCCAAAGCTCCAGCCACCCGTTGTAACCGGCCAAGGTGCAAAACTTGTTTAATTCTAATTACAGACCGACTACCCAAAAAATTCGTTAATCGTTATCTTCCTTCTGTTACCTCCCCTTCCTGTGCCACAACTAATATAGTATATATCCTTATTTGTAAATTATGTACAGCTTTTTACATTGGGCTCTGTAGTACCCCCCTCAATATCAGAATTAATAATCACCGTGCTTCTTGCAATCCCTCTTCAACCAACTTCTCTTTCTCTGTCCCCACACATGCTGCCTCCCACAATGTAAGATTTGATGACTGCTACAATGTAGCCATTCTGGCCTCCCTCCCGCCCACAGCCACTATAATTAGTCTGAAGACTTTAGAACAATGTTGCATCCGATATTTTAACGCCCTCTGTCCACCTGGCCTCAACCTTTCCCATTAATTAATTTTTCCCCCCTTTTCGCTACATTGTTTCTTTCTCCCGAATAGGTCTTTGGCTCCTTCCCTCCCCACCCTTCCCCACCCTTCCTACCTGCTCCTTCCCCTCACCGCCCCTCCTATATGGTTCTTCCTCCTAAATCCTCATTCTATCACTGATGAAGGTGCGGGCGACCCACCGAAAATTTTAAACTCGTGAGTTTCCATTTTATATGTTTTATGTTTAGTGTCACCCTGTGACGAAGCTTTATATTGTTTGACACGTTCGTGGAATCTTCGCAAGAACTATATATATATATATATATATATATATATATATATATATATATATATATATATATATATATATATATATATATATATATATTTTCACACATCAAAAAAGAACATTTATATTATGATGGTATAACAACCAATCTTTAGCCTTTTCACAAAAGTTATTTATACTCTTTCTCTGTTTAATTGAACAAGGTAAATTATTAAAGATTTTAGGCGCTAAATAAAGAAATGATCTTTTAAATAAAGAAAGTTACAGTTCCTACGTAACTTATAACCATGCTCGGTTCCAGAAATTGCTGGAAAACTACCACTTCGTAAAAAAATTACTTTAAAGTTTTATAAACAAACGTATCTTAATGGCAATAACTTAAGATTAACAAACAGAGGGTAAGAAGGCTCAAAACGATTTTTATTGGCAGTTAATTAATTAATTTTTTTTGAAGCACTACTGCAGGGTTCAATGTCGTCTTGTGGGCCCCACCCCAACATATCAAACCGTAGCTTAACTTAGTGCCAACCAAAGCGTTGAACAAAATTACTTGAAAATAGTAGGGGCACTTATGTCCAATAAAATAAAGCTTCGATACATAATATCGTAAGACTCTTACTAAATCATTTATATGATGATACCATTTCAAGTATTTATCAAATGTTACTCCTAAATATTTTATACTGCTGACCTGCTCAAATATTAGACAACTACAGTTCTACTTTAAGCAGTCTATATTATGGTATAATAATTTAAAATTCATTGCATAGCAGTTGCTAGGATCAAAAAACATAAATTTTGTTTTTTCACTTAGTTCAAGCCCATTATAATCAAACCATTTACGTATGAAGTACAAGTCCTTTTGAACGTAATTTGCAATGCTTATTTGATCGTAACCACTGTAACTTAAGGCGATATCGTCAGCAAAAGCAGTTAAAAGACCATTAAATTCAAAATTACACAAATCATTTATATAAATTAGGAATAAAATTGGTCCAAGTACAAAACCCTGAGGTACACCAGTTTCCACTATTTTAAATTCACTATAATTTAGGCCCACTCTAACACACTGAGTACGTTCTGACAAATAGGATTTAAACCAATGTGAAGTTACACAACGGATACCAGCATCATTCATCTTTTTTAGTAAAATGCCAAGTTCCAGAGTATCAAAGGCCTTCTTTATATCGATAAATAGTCCTCCAGTACGTCTATTTGCATTTATTTTGTTATATATATTAGTCATAAAGTTTGTCAAAGGCATCTTCAGTTCCCATTTTGCATTTAAACCTGTACTGATTAATACTGAAATAATTACCGGCATTAAGAAAGGTAAGCAGCTGGTGCTTAACAAGTTTTTCCAAAACTTTTGACAAGGTTGGAAGCATTGAGATAGGCCGATAGTTTTGGATTTTTGTTCGATCACCTTTTTTAAAAAGAGGTATCGTAACTGCTTTTTTAAATATGTTTGGAAATTCACCTGTAGTGAAACTTAAGTTACATGCATGGGTAATTATAGGAGCTATATCATAAATGATCAATGTTAAAACATTGCTATTTATTCCATAAACGCCTCAAGATGAACTAGAGCGAAGAGCATTAACCAAGTTAATTATTTCGAAATAGAACGAATCACATCTACTTTTGGAAAAACATGGATTTTCCATTGGAATATTTTTTGTGCTTGTTGCCTGATTTTAGCTGATTCAAAAACACTAATATAACAATTATTAAATTCCTTGGCCAGTATGGTGTCGTCAGCTATGACTTTATTATCTACATGAAGAGACAATAATTTTTTGCCTGATGCCTCTTCACCAGACAACTCTTTAAATATTTTCCATTGTTCTCTAGAATTATTACGAAATTTTTGGAACTGATTCATGTAATAATTCTCTGAAGTTTGTCTCAAGTTCTTTCGCAGATTATTTTTACTTTTAATGTACTCATTTCTTAAGCGAATGTTATTTGGATGACGCCTACTCTTGTTAAATAAATAATTTTTTCTGTCAACCTGTGCTAACAGGGCATTATAGTGCTCGCAGACTTTCTGTGTACTGAAGAGTTCCTCCAAGCCTAGCTTCCCACGGTAGATGAGCAGCGATTGGTTGTCGCCGTCCAATCCCGTAAACCGGTTCTTAGCTCAGTGCGCGCCGCGTACGAATACTGTAAGTGGCGACCCAAAAGAATCGGCGATAACGAACGCTATGCCTCGCCGACGCGAGGGTCTTTAGAATAGAAATGGACAAGAAACTACTATAGATATTGAGTCAAAACTTGCAGAGATTGCAACAGTCATCGCAGTGAGGTTAGAAAGTAATCCCCACCGGCGCAGGTCACCGTGATTACACGAAAAATAAACAAAACTTTAAGTCAGTATTAAAACAGTATTCGTACGCGGCGCGCACGAGCTAAGAACCGGATTACGGGATTGGACGCAAGCAGCCAATCGCTGCTCATCTACCATGAGCAGCTAGGCTTGGAGGATCTCTCCAGTGCACAGAAACTCTTCAAGCACTATAGTCATCCAGTGCTTTAATTTTGCGAAGTCTTTAGCAGTGCTGTAAGAAAAACTTGATAATTCTAAACAAGTAGTAAGCTTCTCAATAATGAATTCGAAAGCTTTGGAAGCGTTATTTTCATTATATACCACAGTCCAATCAACTCCTACTACACAATGTTTTAGGTGATTGTAATTCATACCAAACTTAAGGGGCTTACTGTAACAACCAGTTCTAATTTGACCATAATATTGAATTAGAGCAATAGAGAACACTGTCATAGAATGATCACTTATATCTAGGTGGAGTACATCAGTAAGTAATTGAAATTTATGCATATTGGCAATGCTGGCAAACACATGATCTAAACAAGTCGAAGATGATTTTGTTATTCTAGTTGGAAGTTTCAGCAGACAATGTAAACCATAGGAGCACATTAAATTATTATAATTATTTGATACTTGATCAATATCTAAATTATTAATGTTAATATCACCAACAATAACCAGGTTACCACTAACTTCTTGAAAGACCCCTTGTATTTCATTTCAGAAATGATTAGGCTGAATACTCTGAAGCTACCTAAAGCTCCTTTCATTGCTTTGTAACAAAATTTGTACATTGAAATAATTTGGAGTAATAAATTCATTCATTAATCTATCCCTGCTAACGGTTACAGCCGCCAACCGGTCACTTTTGGCACATTTTCGCCAGTATGCCACAAGAGAAACCAATGCATAGTAATACCCTAGGCCCGCTTTCCCTATTCTGCTCAAGCTAGGATCCCTCCTGAAAGGACTACCTTGAGAGCCAGCATACTGTTGCCAGCGACCCACCACTAGGAGGTATATGCGGTGTACTGACACACCGGGTCACAAAAAAATGTTTTTAATAATAATTATCGGGCCATTAGTTTATTGAGTATCCCGGGAAAAGTGTTCAGTAAAATATTAATCGAAAGAGAGAGGAATATTACTTCCGACAGAATATGGAGTGTGCAGTGTGGGTTTATGCCTGGGAGAGGATATTGAGACCAGCTTTTTGCACTCCAGCAAGTGATAGAAAAATGTAAGAGTGTCCAAAAGAAAGTGTACTGTGCGTTTGTTGATTTAAAGAAGGCATATGACAGAGAAAATAGAAAGAAGTTGTGGAAGGTTTTGAGAGGCTATGGAGTGAATGGGCAGTTATTGAATGTTATGATGGCGATTTATGACATTAGTAAGGCAAGTGTTAGAGTTAAAGGAGCTCTGAGTGATTGGTTTGTAATAAATCAGGGTGTAAAGCAAGGATGCGTAATGTCTCCATGGCTGTTTAATGTATCTATGGATAAATGTGTTAGAGACGCATGTAGTGAAGACGACGGTGTTTTGATTGGAAATGTAGAAGTGCGAGTGCTTCTATATGCGGATGATGCTGTTTTGATCTCAGACAGTCAACTGGGATTACAGAAGCTCCTTGATAAGTTTTTTTAAATCAACGGAGAGAATGGAATTGAAGGTAAATGCGTGCAAGACATAAAGTAGTAGTTTTTGATAAGGAGAATGGGGAGAATAACTGTATGATGAGGGCGAATGGTGAATTAATTGAACAGGTGGATGATTTTATGTACTTAGGTAAGATGTATGCGAAAGAAGGAAGAATAGATGAGGAGATAAAGAGACGTGCGAATGCTGGAAGGAAAGTGGTAGGTAGTATGTGGAGCATATCAAGGAATGAGTGCTTGTCGAAGGAAGCGAAAATTGCCGTGTACAAAAGTGTACTTCTTCCCACTTTGCTATATGGTAGTGAAACATGGGTATACAAGGGAAACATGAGAGTAGACTAAAAGCCGTGGGTATGGGTTATCTGAGGAGTATTTGCGGCAAAAGTAGGATGGATAGGGTCAGGAATGAGTGGGTCATGAATGAATGTGGGTTACATGCTCCAGTAACGGACGTGTATGACAGGAGTGTGCTTCGTTGGCTGGGCCATGTTGAGAGAATGGATGAGAGTCGAATAACGAAACAGATATATGAGAGTAGAATGAATGGTGTGAGAGGTAGAGGTAGGCCGAGAAAGTTGTGGTTGAATGTGGTCGAGGAAATTCTTAGGAGGAGGAATATTAGGAGTTTTAAAAGCATGAGGGCGTGTATGCAACAGTGCATGGGGGTAAATGAGGCGGAAGACGTTTGCAAGGATAGGTCAGTATGGAGGAAATTATTGAAGCAGAGTTAGGTGTACAATTATGTATTAATGAGTGAAACATTTTGACTGTGCCTACCCCGGAAGTGAACGGCGTGATGGGTATGTATGTATAATTACTGCTATCATTTTCTCATGGCAAAGCTTCTAGAAGAAAGAGGTGTTAAATAATGTCTCGAACGATACAAATAAATGTCATAAACGAAATAGAACCCAGCTTAAATGTGAAGATTCAGAAGAGAGCTTCTCAAACTCAAATTGTTCAATCAGAAGAGAAATAACTGTTGGAAGAGGGTGAACTTGACTTTAAAATTTGACGGTAAGACTCGGTAAATGGTATTATAACGAGGTAATTCACAGTTTATCTCTTCATTATTTATATCCAATTTATAAAAATTCCTCGGCTCAAGCGGAGATTCCATAACAGATGATTCAACGAAAAATATATTACAGCAGCCTGTTCTCACAAGGCCATGCATCACTGCCGAACTGCGTCCATATCAAGGTTTTTCCATTTAAATATTTTTCAAATTTTTTTTCATCCCAGAGCACTCAATTCTGCTATTGATTTAAACTGACACAAATGAATTATGATAGTCCCCGAAATCATTCATAAATTACACCTTTTGTTGTTGAGTTTATTTGGTCTCAGGAGTGCTGCACTCGTATTCCAAGATTCCAGGATGGAATAACGGTAAGCGGCGGACATTTGCATTGGAACCCCCATTCCATATTCAATATTAAGTGGTAATAACTTCAGGTCCAGATTTTAGCGAAAGACGACACTTTAAGCCATGGAACTATAGGTACCTTTCGGTATGCTACGTCGATGTTGAAACTATCCAATCCCCAATGAGTCCTCATATACACCAACCCACCCATCCCATTTGGCACAAATAACCTCGGCTGTCGAACGTCTGCCTAAAATAATCACCCAACCAGTCAACTCCGCTAAATCTAATTCAACTTTAGTTTCTTGATCGATGTTTCCCCAAAGAAAATAGTCTCAGGAATAACAAATGGAATTCCTTAATAACGAGCGTAAGGAAAACACTGAAATCCCACATAAATATGCAATTAGTCGACCTTGGTTTTGATGATGTGTATTATCTTCCGGTAAACTTTTGCATAAAATACGTTTAGCCACCTGAAACTAATGCATTGCATCGAAACCACTGTCAACTATATCTATATAATCTCGAGTTTTCTTTTCCTTCATCTGTTACTTTTGGATTGGTTTCATGATAACAATTGCAAAGAAAATGTATTCTTCAGAACGAATCGGTCGTGGATAAATCTGTCACGTCTGCAAATATCATCGATCATTTCAAAATTGTAAACTTTTTTCACTTGTTTAAAAAATTTGAGCGCACCTCAGTGTTTCTAGTGCCATCAACGTGATTCAAGATCATTACGCACGAATTGGCGCCTAAGAGCGGAGGGATCCCGGCGCCAGCCACGGAAACCATCGTTTCACGTCCCATCTCATGGGCGAATTACCGTAGTTGAATAGTTCCCCACACTCCTCTGTAGGAATAGGATTATCCTCTATAGGAATGTGTATCATCCAAGCAGTCATAAATCGAGTCCGGTTCAAAGATGCTACCCGCCCCCTCCTCGGGGAAAACCGAAATTCTAGCAAATTCGCCAATCTCAACATGTGGAAAGATTTTCCATTCTCTCAATTTGCTTCTCCAATTTATATCGTTTCCTCAAAATATTAGCAGAGGGGATAGCGGTAAATTATGGGCACTACCCAATATAATTCGATTAAGCTCCATTGATGCGATGAAAAATACAACAGTGGAGTGGTAAAGAGCATCACCAGGCATTTAGAATACAAGACCTATCAGATCCCAATAAATAAGAATAAGAGACGGAATACACAGAAATCTGAGTACACGTGGACCTAGTAGAAAAAATATTAGCATGAAGAGAAAGGAGAATATATAACATTTTATATCATTAAGATAAAACCTGGATGGTATATTGGAAGTGGGTGGTCACCAATCCTTGATTAGAGAAGGGGAAAAGCAAATACAAAGTGAAAATATTACGTTGAAAAAGGTATAAATATGTTCACAATATTATTCACATTCAACAAGGCATCTTTGGTACCGCGGCAACGAGCCTTCGGAAAAGTTTATCAGAGTCCTGAGGCTACTACGGCTGAAACAATCATCTATGGCAGCTCAGGATACGCAATGACGGCCATATCGCATTAGCTTCTATGCTTCAATTATAAAATTGGCCAAGCTAAGCTCAAACACGAAAATAAAATACATTAGAAAACTGGAAATAATTTAAATTTAACTGATATTAGAATTTGAACCATAAGTAAAATTCAAATTTTGGAAAATGGTAATAAATTCGATTAGTTTATCCTATGAACATACTTGAGTCACTCAAAGATTAAAATATTAAAACAATGATAGATGACATACCTTCAGAGTTACTGAAAGCTCCAAGTGAGAAGGGAAGAAAACCTCTTTTTAATGTCATTCGTAGGATCTACGAGGTAGAAGTATTGCCGAAGACTTCGTAAAAACAGTCCTGATTCGTATCCAGATGAAGAAGATAGTGACTGAAAGAGAGAATTATAAAACAGTTAGTTGAATTTCGCACGCAGCAATATTTGTACTCGGAATAATTAATTAGAGATTGAAAAGTAGAGCAAATTACTATTTGATCGATTACCAGTTTGAGGTACGAAGGAGGGAGAGAGGATAATATAGGGATGCGATTACGGTAATGAGACACACCACGAGAGTAAAATCAACATGTTTTCGCTTGCTTTGCTGATTTTAAAAAGGCGTTTGACAGAAATAATTCGGAAAAAAAGATACATTTAATTGAGAAAATAGGATTAGGTCGGCGAGATACAAGACTCATTAGAAATTTAAATATGGCCCAGAGGTGTGGGCGGCTGACGGAGAATCACTTATTAGATGTGTAAGAGGCATGCGGTGTCTCCTTTGCATTTTAACATGTTTTCTAAGAAGATGGTTAGGAGAGCACGGGGAGAGCAGTAAGGAAGCCAAAGTGGAAGGTCAGCTGATAATGTCGGATGGGTCCGCGGACAATCAAGTTCTGGTTAGTATATTTCTATCGGAGCGTCCGCAAACTTGAGTGTGAGTTCATTGCGAGAAATACAGATAAAAGATATTTTTATGAAAACAAAATTAATGATATTATATAAGAGCGCAAATTGGAGCGAGTAGAACAATTAAATGACTTGGATTGTGCATACGTTAGAAAAATGAACTGAGTAGCAAAGTCATGAGGACAAAAAAGAAGCGTTCAGCAATAGGCGGAAAATGTTGTCGGAGACTTAGTGTAAGGATGTAAAGAAGAGGCTGGCGATGAAATTGAAATGGTGTGTAGCGTTGTATGAAGCAGAAATAAGGACTATAAGAAAATAAGATGAGGATTAGAATAACGAGATTTAGATATATGGATGCCAAGGAGAATGAAGAAGTTGCGGTGGGCGGAAAGGAAGACAGAGGAGAAAGAGCTTAGCGCGGCGGGCGAGGAAGTGAAACTTCTGGATGAAACCAGTGAGATACAAGAAAGGAGGCTGGTGAAATTGATTACGGACGATGAGGATCTCAAGACTGAGATAGACGGAAGGATGTTAGGTGAGCTGGAAACGGGAAAAGAAAATGCGTTTAATGGCCGGGATAAAGAAGGGTAGGACTTAAACTGAGACGGAAAAGGTAATATAATACGTCAGTATTATATTACCTTTTCCATTTGTAAAACATCCAAAGGATTTAACTTATTTCCACCCAAACCTACCTTTATTGATAAATTAATTAATAATAATATCCTTATTTATGCCATGAGGCTATTAAATATGTTCTCTCGCACTAGAATTTATTTTAAATTTTGGTAACTTTGAAATATTTCCCATAATAAAATAAGGAAACGTGATAAGTGAATCAGTGAACGCATTCCTAGACAATATAAAAAATACCAGCCAAAAACTCCAGAAAAGTATGTACATTCGCCTTCATTAAATTTCCTTATAAAATGGCCACAGCTATGGCGACTCACACTTAATCTTATAATGAGAGATAGGGAATGCCAAATAGACAACAGATTACAGTAAAATTATACATGGATAAAAGGTTCGTATGACTTCATAAATGCATCCAAAAATGATAAGCTTCCTCATGATAAATGTTATACCTTTGGGCGTAGAAATTATTAATTACGCTCGACCACGTTTATGTTAATCAACAACTATGCATTAATATTGCATCTCTAGCCACATCGGCTCATTGCTGATTAATGCAAATTATGACGCAGTTGATGTAATACAATTCCAAACTTAAACGCAATAATTGCTTTAGCAATTTGTTGGCGCAGCTATATCCATATCAACCATATTTTCATCACAAGGAAATGTCAACGAATACCGAATTTGACTAAGTTTAATCAAGGAATAATTAAAATTTTGGAATTTAACTCTTTGTAGTAGGTGAATATACATAAAAAGGAATATTTCACTTTGTCCCCGTGACATACATTTTTTGAACTGTGAATTTAACTCATATATACGAGTAAGATGAATTCGAAAAGTAAATTTAATATGGAATAAATGAAGCATTTAAATACTGTTACAATCCAATATTCCTAGGCACTCCAAAAACTTTATAATCAGCCTCCACCTTTACAGAGACAAATACACTTCCACAAAACTTGCTCCAATTCCGTGCCTCACATCACAATAATTACAAATATGTTTTATGGCTCAACAGTTCGCTCCTCAATTTTTGGCGGTTCATTTATCCCAAAGATAAAAAATTCCATTTTTTTACGGCATTCTCGGGATTACGCGCAACGCTGCTCGAGGACTTACAGGAGACAACAAAAACATTCTTTTTTAGCTTTACTTCCCAATCTCTAACTTTTTTCGTGAAAAATCTAAACACGTAAACCAGTTAGTTTTCATAGCCATTTTTTTTATTTCTCTAGATAGAAAATAACAGTTCCATGGTCACTTTCACTTGCCATAGAAAAACGTTGTCACTGATTACTCGCTAAGAATTTTAGGAAATGATAGAAACAGTTGTAACTTATGCTCTTAAAGGCTTCTTTTTGTTGCTCCAATGAGTGAGAACCAACAACAATTTTTCATACGTTCCCACGACATTTATTGCGATAATTATGCATAAATAAAACCAACTTGAAATAAATATAAGATAAATTATGATCCTAACATTACAATTACTAGTACCAAAGTACTCTATGCTAGCACTTATTTGAAATAAAAAGTAATTAAAGACTGGAATTGCAATTCATTCCCTGAATATCAACAAAACTTGAAATGAAAAGATGAATAAAGTTAAATTTAAAAACATCAATCGGTAACAAAAGAGGAGAGGAACAGACGTACCCTAAAAAACTTTTTACACAACCCTTCATTAAGCAATAAGTTGGAAAATATAAATTTTAATAGTCTAATCTTAAAAATCCAGTCTTATCCAGTCCAATCCAATCCAGTTTATCAGTTGACTATATTCTACATTTTGACTAATTTTCCTTTTTGAAGTGAGCTGGGATCCACAGCTGTTTGAATCAACTACTTGAAGAGGTGTGAAGATTGAAAATCAATCAGAAGTAAGCATTAAATGGCGAAAAAGAAGTCGACATTCAACCTCCTCCTGGGGTTTTTCTCTCGATTCAATGGAAAAAAACAGCACTACCAAATAAGTGGGAATGGAATTAGTAATAAATGGTCACCACACGAATTCTAAGTCATTCATCCATAACATGAGCTAATTCATCCATAAAACTAAATAATTGTTTTCATACTCTCACTTTCCGTTTTTCATATCTCCATCCACAGGAAAAAATGCAAGAAAAATATGAAAAATATGCGTAATTAACAGATGGGACAGCAGCATCTTTTCGATTTTGCGCCCGTACTCTTGCAATTTCAGTCCAACCAATTGCGCGATGAGATGCCCCGTGTTAAGCGTCTTTCGTTCTTCGTAAGAAAACTCATTTCCGTGGTCGAAGCGATGCAAATGGTTCACCACAGTCAGCAACTATTGGATTCCAGACTTCGACCTTGTTAACACAGAGTAACTAATCTTCTTTAAAATATAATTGTATCATTTAACTTAGATCGATATCATCCACAGGATCAATGATTAAGTGTTTTATAGCGACTTACGACTAAGTATTTTTATCTACCTTCTGACGTTCTGTCGTTAATTTTTTCGTTGAAAAATGAATGCTTACATTCTAAAATTGATCATAAATATGAAACTTCTATCATATTTAGGAACTAGCATTGCATGTCAAGTATCTGCCAAAACAGCTGACGCATAGGTAATGAAATTAACGGATTTTTGATGAAGATGGATCACATTTGGAATGTGACTTGGAGTTTTTTTTCCCATTTTTACCCAAAAATGCGCCTATACAATAAATTTTTAAAAATGTACATCAGTTTCAAATACGAAACTTGCAGAAAAATTATATATGGCCATTTCATTCATTGCCATTGTATAAGATTTGGTGCTGATATTGTCGTACATGAAATGTTACGATCTTCGCCGTTACAACTATCTGCGCCACTACTCTAGCATATAAAGACAACAAAGCTGATGGCTCACCATTATAGCAAAATAACGTCCAAGGAACATTAATTTTTCCGGCGCTTAGAGGAGCAACACCTTTAAACCTTCAGAGACAACACTCCGGTTGTTTCCCTTGGGGCAGGGAAAGGAGAATACGAAGGCACACGGCGAAGAAAAACGGCAGCAAAGAATTATGGGCCGGTGGTCCCAGCGGTTTTAATAGGAGTGCACGGCGGCTCATAAGTAATAAGGAGTGACTAATGGCCGTGGCATGGTGGGTCATTCACTTTTCTCTGGGGAGGATGCGTAGAGGAGAAATAAGAGGAAGTATACTACACGCCAGGCGTAAGTTACTAGATAAAGTCAAATAGTAAGTGTTTCTAGGTTGACACAAAGGTATTATCCCATCCCAGTTCCACATTTCAAGGTGGAACTCTAGAGAGAAAAAAATATAAAATTGTAACAGTAGAGTACCTCTGAATCAATGTACGCATTTTCAATGGACCACACGAGATCGTAGTGGTAATAAAGGAAATAAGATTTTCTTTTCATAAAATGTAATGTTCCTCATTATATTCAACATAATCTGACAGTTCACCAGTCGTTTGCATGCCATTAAGTAGTGCGATAAATGTCACCAATCACTTCCGTAACCGACGAACCTTGATGATGTCACAGAGGCATTTAATGTAGAGGGAGCTAAGATCAAGTTAGAGGGCTGACGGGTATATTATCGCAGTATGTATATCATATAAGAGCTAAATAAAATACGAGACCTCATTACATATAACAATAATTATATAATTAATTTTAAAAAAAGCCCAACATAACTATATATTTTCAGCCAAGATTGAATATATAACTCAAAAATGTTCGTTAATACGGAATGATAATCAATCCATCAAACGTCTGAATGATATAATTGCACAGTAAATATATCACCGAAGAATAGAACAAATATCTATGAATTGAAAAATAGAAAAACACTATTAAAGATGAATTTCTGGAGGATATTCAACTCAGAACAAGCGAAATCTACATGGAGATTGTATTATTTCGTTCGTTTCATTTTTAAGTTCGTCTACTTGGCTCGGTATGTATGTACGGGCAAGGGCGAGCACGATCGGCTCGAAGTTGAGGTCGAGTTACTTTCTTCTAAGCCGAGCGTGCTTGCCCGCGTGGCATGAATTAATCTAAGCGACTCATATTCTGCATTTTTACATATATTCTCTACTCTTAGGAACCTGACGTAATTCCAGTTTAATCATCAACTACATGAACCTACAACAAACGCGTATAAACCATCAACGATAAAGCATTTCATGCTCTATTGACTATAAGAGACCACTGGATGAATAAAACGGGCGAATCAAGGCACGGTAATTTCATTACTGCATTACAGCAAAGTGATAAGCTATGATGCCTATACAAGTGCACTAAGAAAACAATAGTGAAACTAAAATATTTTCTATATTTGCCATAAATACAACGTATTTTGCTAGAGCCAAACTATTATGGCAGAAACGATCAAAGACTTAAGATTATGGAAATAACTGCAGAGCCGATAGATATAGAATGTCATTTTGTCCACGTAAAATACGGGACCATAACAGCTGCGATGTCGTTTCTATAATACTTTGACTACCCCTAGATAAAGGTGATTTTGCACTTGTGTTAAATATCTTAATGTAAGCGGTCACCTTCAGGGTCCGTCGAAGGTCAATTAAGGGAACGACACTTCTTCGGAAATAGGGCGTTTATTCCTCCCTTATTCACCACCTTCACAACCGCATCTCCAACTCGCCTCCTCCAGCCTCCTGCCGCTCATCCGCTTCTTCGTCTTCCTTGTGACCCAGAAACCACGGCTTGGCGTCCCCATGTGACCATCCTGTGTCCACTATCTAAATGACGCCCAGTGAGCTCAGATATATTAAAAACTAGATTACAGCCTCCATAGATGAGCACCCACACCATGGCCCGAGGAACCCACTGAGCTCATTTCACTAATCTAATGAAATGGCTCAGCCCAGCCATGGTCTCAGTTCACTCAGAAGTTTCACTTACAATATCATCAATATAAAAAACTCTCCCACATGAAATTTCCGGAAGAATTTAACATTTACATTATTTAGTACCTTGTAGTACTATTTAGTAGTCGCATTAATAATGCTAACCAGTAGTAGCATCCTAAATAGTGTACTGCATAGAAGTATCTTTATCTACTTAGCGCTCTCCTAGCTTCTGGTCTGATCGCGCATTGTAATACTGACTGCTTTTGATCTGCGCCTAGCGGCCGGAGAAGGTGCATGATTCTGATTTCAGCTGGGATTAGATCTACATTCCTGGAGTGGAGTCACCCCGTGCCACATATTAGAGGTGGCTTGCGCGGTATTTCATAGATGTAAAATAATGTGGTCGCTGAGCATCGAAAGCGACTCGATATACTATTAAATCGAGCGCTGAAATGTAGTTTGGATTACGGAGGTACATGTGAAGCGGCGGATATGATCCAAACCACTGTTGTTATTTTCCACTTATGTAATATTTAGAAATAACAGCAATGCAAATAGAATAATAAGATCAGAGTATTTTTTTGTATTCCATTGATTGATCTACTCGGACGAAGCGGTTGCAGGTTTTCCAGAGACAAGACAATTTTAACATTAAGAGTAATAAAATTTTCAAACATTAATAGTAAATAAACAGATGCTGGGGTTTTTTCACGATAAATAAGATTATATGAAATCGTTTCAGGCTTAACTTGGTGGAAATGCGATATATCCATGATAAAATATAACAAAAATAGTAATATCCACACTTTAATGTACTACTTCAACACCGACCATGGTTTCGACATACTATGTCATTATCAAGGTTGTTCCTTAATATCCAAGGTTGAAGGTTGTTTCAAGGTTGTTGTTATATTCTTGATGATGACATTGTATGTCGAAACCATGGTCGGTGTTGAAGTAGTACATTAAAGTGTAGATATTACTATTGTTGTTATATTTTATCATGAAATAAGATTATGTTCTTAAAAAACTCATTTACAAATTATGCGAGATGAAATATTAATCAGCTACAACTACTTAAAGATGTAAATGTCTACTTGACTCCATTCTGTCGTTGTTAAAAATAAAAATATCAGAGCTTTCAACCTTTGCCTCTTCGACGTAGAGCAGGAGATTTTGGGAGAAAACTGGGGAAAGATAGGTAAATAGAAGAGCAAGAAATGGGTGATACCGTCAGAATGTGGTTGTGCCATCCTAAAATTGGGTGACATCTGCCTTCCATCCTTCCATATACAATGGTAAGTCCCTCACTTTCTGGTACCGCTTCCTATGTATTTTCTTCTATATTTGGTCCTAGAACTTATTCCTGAGTCTTTTACCTCTTCTTCCACATCTGAGGACTTTTCCATCCATTTTGCCTTCAATTAGGTTCTTCACAAATCCGTTGTATCTCAGGATGTGTGTCCAATCCATCTGGATCTTCTTTTCTCCATGGTGTTCGTCCGTAAGTCTTTTCCTCTTCCGTTGACTTCGAAATTCTCATTTTGGCTGTCCATTTTATCTTCAGTATAATGTCGTCTTTATTGAGCGATATTAGGACTGTGTCTAGTCCTCTCTTACATATAACTAATTTTACGTCACACAAGCGACCATATCCTAGACGGAGAAAAATCCACCCAGGCGGGACTCGAACCCGAGACCCCAAGTCGAATCGAAGGCTTCTAGTCTGTTCTGGTCAGTTTTTTTCTATGGTCAGTGCTTCCGCTCCATAGAGTGCCAATCTCCACACGCATAATTTCAAATATTTTTGCTAGTTTGCAGCTCTATCTTCTTTGAGCACAGCATTTGTCATTTTACCACGAACGCGTGCTTAGCTTGGGCTATTCTTTTCATGATGTCTGTTGTACTTCTTCCATCCCACGCGACGGTACTTCCGAGATACGTAAAGGACTTGTTCTAATTTCTCTCCTCTCAGTGCTTCTGCATTCAGCTTTTCTCCTCTGCATACAAGGATAATAGTCTTCGTCTTACTTATTTTCATGCTGTATTCCTAGAGGACTTGGTACACTGCATTAAGTGACCTTTGAAGATAATCACAACAGCTATGACTGAGATATTACATGCAATTTTTTTTATTTATTTTTTATTTTATAGTATAAATATATTTGTATAAAATATATATATAAAATTTATATAAAAAATTTTATATATATTTTTAAAAAATGTATAAATAAAATTTATTTAGAAAAAAAAATATATTTAAAAAAATTAAATTAAAAAAATAATATAAATATTTAAAAAAATTATTACTTCTCCGTTTCTCTTTATTCCGCACAGTCATATTTTGCTTCTCTTATGGCCTTCTCCAAGAACACGTCGAATAGTGCTGAAGAGAGGTTGTATCCTTGTCTTACCTCTTTTGCTAATTTTACATCCACTCAACATTGTTGAACACTTTCATCAGGTCGTAGAATGCGACATACAATGGCTTGTTCACTTGCATTGCTTTCTCTACCGTTACTCTCAGGCAGAGTATGACCTCCCTGGTACATCTGTTCTTCCGAAATCCAAACTGGTTTTCCGAGAGGTCTTCTTCGATTTTCCTTTCCAATATTCAGCTCCTTATTCTTGTGAGCTTTTTGATGCGTGTGGCATAACACTCAAGGGTTGGTCCTCCTGATGACTCTCACTCCGTGTTTTCTCCGGTCTCGCAATCATTATGTTCCATTGAAAGTCCTCTGGAAGTCTTTCGCTTAGGTAGCTGTTTATGATTATTTCGTGCAGGTTGTCTTTGCCTTCACTTCCGATTGCTTTGATGATTTCTCCATTGATGATAACTGCCCTAGAAGCTTTGATTTTCATCAGGTCTCTTACCACTCTGCCGCATTCAGCATGTGTGAGCCCCGGCCTTCCTCGTCAACCTCGCTTTGGTCTTTTATTCGGTTTTCCTCCAGTGGCGTCGGACCTTGGTAGAGTTCTTTGATCTGTCGCTTCCATCTATTCACGATGTCCTCTTTCAATATATTTTACGAATAATCCCTGATATTGTTGCTTCAAATTTCCTCTCTCCAAAACGTCACTTTACAAGCTTGTACGCTGCTTCGGAGCTCCCCTTCTTCACGTTTCTGTTGACTTCATTGCAGCATCTTTCGATCCAATCTTACCTTGCCGTCTTGCATTCTCAATAGACTTAGTTCCTTAGCTTCTTGTAGAGAGTTTTCGCGCCTTCGTTCTTGGGGTTCTTGTATTTTCTTCTCTCTTCCATCAGTTTCCTTTTTCCTGTCGTTATCCATGGCTTATATGTGACAACAATTATAAAGAAACTTGTTGCGATCAAAATAGACAGCGACTAAAAGAAAAAAAACAGGCATAACTGCAATGGAGTTGACTACAACAACCAGAAATAAAGCAGCGTAACGTTAATATAAACCTCATAGCTTTCACTGAATATTGCAAGCTTTAAAATGCTACGAAAAAATTAAGAGCCCGGAGAAAGATTTGATTTTAAGAGCTGAGACTATGGAGGAGGGATCATTTGGCGATGCTGGAGTATTCGACCCTGAGGAATAGATGCCACCAGCACGTGAATTTCATAGGTTCAGGTTATATCCCATGATGGTGAATTTTCAGACATGATGAAGAGCATGAACTGTTCTATTTTCTATTTCTCATTAGAATCCCTGAGAGTCAGTATAATGTCAACTTCGTATTGATTTCCTCCTCATCCCATTACTGCGTTACTCTTACTGCTAAAAATCAAAGCATTGTTCTCAGAACAATTGATTCTATTTCAATCAACAGCAGATTTCCTCAAACAGAACATAACGATGTAATTTTGTATCTAAGATTCAGTTCTCGTTTTAGAACTGGGAAATAGAGAATCATCTAGATATTCACGGAGCTACTCCCCCCCCCCCCCCCCCCCCCCGTCACCCCCTCCATGGTAACGTAGAATGCAGCGAAGGCGCGTATCTCAAACCAAGCGCAAATGGTCGTGCGTCATGGGCTGACGCCGGAGCATCGTGACAAATAGTCCCACCCTGTCGCCACAGACGGTTGCACAACCCTTCCGTCCTTGCCTCCATCGCAGGCCCATGATTCAATGCCTCGTTCGAGAAACACAAGAGCCGTGCGAAAGAGAGGGGAAGAGGAAATATGCTCGAAATGTAGATGTCCCCGGTCGAAAAATAACAGAAGGTCTTTGACGGGCAGTTGAGAAATGAGGCGATGGAAGCGCGAAGGCCCCGCGTCGGTGAGTGATCGAGAGCGAAGGCGGGTGCGTTTTTCTTTCACGGGGAATTATTTCCCATTTACGCAGCCGTCATTCAACATGACACACTTCGATAGTAAGTGAATACTTCTTTAAACATACACCATTCGTTTCTTTCCTCCAACATGAAAGAACGAAGGAAAAGTTTCAGTGCGTATATATCAATTTCAAAAATAATATTGACGCGTTAGTGAAATAAATGGTTTTTCTCACGAAATCTAAATATTTTTTCCCATTTCTATCATTAATCACTAACGAATACATTTCCTTATTCATACTCAATACACTTAAACTCGTAATGCAAACAAAAGTGACGGAGATCGAGTCTAAAGCTGCTTTAAAAATGGTTTCACCGTGACAAGACATTTCTGGAAAGTCCCTAACTACCGTATTTCCAGCAGAAATAAGGTTGCGCTCGATTGGCAATCACTCCATTATTTTTCATTAATCTGATCTAGTATATTTATTTACAGGTATTTCCTTAAAAAAAAGTCCCACCTTGGCATCTTCATAAGGCATAATACTCGAATCAAAAGTAACAGGCCTTCACCTGCGCCTTTAGTACCACACCTAAAACCGTAGTTTTCATTGTTTCAGATAATTCCGAGACCAGCAATCACTTTCATTTTCAATAGTTCACTTCCAGCACGCAGAATCATACCTCAATTTTAATGCCAAAAAAAATTTTCTTAAAGTAAGCACACGAGTATAATCAATCACACGAATAATATAACTCAATATTTGACCCAAAATCAGAATTTATAACATATAAATTCAAAAATGAGATTCACAAAGTGTGCCCTCATAAAGTGCTACCTTGTCTCTTAAAATTCGTAAATGTAATTCAAAAATTTATCTTAAAATGTATAGAAAAGACAAAAGAGTTAAGAAATTAATTTTAAGGACAGAAATTGATCTGCAACAGGAGGCGCCAAATGTGGGTAAAACCACATGCGACAGAGAGCACATTCCTGATGCTCCGTATCGCTACGCTGATTGTGGAGAAGCAGAAAGACATTGGGACCTACTTTGGATAGTTGGAAGGATCTAACTGGAATTTACAACAATTGATTTACATTTCCCGGCCTTGAGCTATCAAAATGCTAAAATCCACATGTTCCCTCACTTAGGCAGCACCAAAAGATACGATCGCAGTCGTCAGACACGGAAATTTAAAAAAATATTAAACATTGTAATGTCCTCTCGGTTATTTAATCGTACAATGCGTTTTGACGCTTAAAGCGTCATCATTAGGTACCATTGTAGTTACAAAGTTGTTTTCTTTTAAAATTCGCGATGATGTTCCACAATATCTCGCCGGATACCGATAAATATATTTGTCAGAAACGGAGAAACTTGGTGTCATAAGTTTTGTCTTCCTTACACTGGTTATAGGACCAAAATATAGCCTAACAAGCATCACTACTGCCCGCCGAGCAACATTGCAGATCGAGATAAATGGAACAAATAACAGAGTTCGTTAATCTCCGTGTGTGCTAAAGAGTCTATCATGATCGAAAAACGCTACAATTAAAGGTCATAGGAATCATATTTTCACTTTAACGGTGAAAATAAATTGAGTTCTCTTGCACTGACGAGTAACTATTACGCAGCACAAATACAGCTTGTAAATAGTTCGTTGTATGCATCAATCGGCCTCCAAATTACAGCCCTATTCTTGGTTATCAGTAGGCTCAACTTTACTGAACCGATAGATATTCATAGAAATTGCACGTGAAACTATGTAATTTACATCTGCCCATGCTTGACTCATACTTCCTTTTCTATAAGTGCGATAAAGTATGAGTGAATATGGCTGGTCATTGGTATCATTAAAAGTTAGAATTCCAGCGATATGCACAGTGAAGTTACTTCACTCTATTAAAAGGATGTAAAAACGGGTTTCTATATTCGTGCGCTCACGAGAGTGATTGCCAAGGCTCAAGTTTTGTCGGGAACTCAAAATTGCTACATTTGATTGGTGGAGTCCGTTCTAAGGACAGTAATTGTGAGCATATAAACCTTACTGAGCTGTTTGTATTTTGGTGAAGAATAGCGAGAACTCAAATGAAGGAAAAGTGATTCCAACCCATGATTGAAAGTGTGCGAAAGTAATTTGAGATGAGTAGAAATCAATAGGTATGTGTTTCGATGGATTATGGTTGTCTGTTTTTGCTAAAGTCGTTGATGGCACGTAGAAACAAAATACACCTTCGACTTGGTATCACTTATGCCATCAAAATCCTCTAAATCTAAAGACATGCTTTGTTGAGGTAAAATGTTATCCTTCGTCTCAATTTCGTGAGCTCCTCGTCTAGTGACATAGCTTTTCTATTGACTAATCAGTCTCGATGAAACTGTATCTGGCAAATTGTAGATGAATATCTCGTAAAATAATGAACAGAGAAAATCCTAATCATATCAATGGAAATCATCCGGTTGTGATAGAAGATAGTAAAATTCTCTGGATTTTTAAAGGTGCCGACCGACAAGATTTCTTTCTTCATGTAAGAAAACGTTTAATTCTTCCCTATCTCGTCCATAATAAATTCTCTTTCTTCCCTTTCCGCGCTTACTCAACATCATACCCTGTATAACGGCCTTATGTAACCATTCGCCCCTCATTACCTCCTGCAACTACGTACTCTGCTTCCACCCAATCTCTCCGAGAAATTTCCTCTACTCACCCATAATACACAGTGCTTCCTCGTTCATCTTTCTTCCCGTTCACCTCACTTTCGCCGTTTTCTACGACACTCACATCTCGAAACCCAACAATGTAACTGAATATGGCGTAAAAATGTTGACATGCGGGTAGAAAATTTTATTGAAGAGTAAAGTTTTTTGTTTTACATTCATTCCTTTGAGTCTATACTTGTCATCTCATTACCTCCGATGAGTGGAGAAGGCAAAAGTATGAGGAGAAATAAGAAGAAAAGGGCAGACGACGAATTATGTGAGGTAGAGACATGGTAAGGTCAAAGGGGAAATGCGGAAGACGGGAAATTTAAAGGGAAATTGGAGGACTTCGCGGCAGAAAGACTGAGAATGAAGTCAGTAGAGAAAGGAGTGAGACGGGAGGACGTGTAGGAAGACGGCACTTCCTGCGTATCTTCACCGGTGTGCCGCAAGGTCGGGAATTCTGCCTGTGATGCTCTGATAGCTTGATCTGCCCTCGCCCTGGGGACGATGACTCAGATACGACGATGTCAAAGCCAGCCATAGAAACGTCGCTGGCAGAATACCAGACACCCGCTGGCATTTCATGGGGGGTATGTCAGTAAAGCAGGTAAGAAATGAGGTCTTCCACTTAGGTGTGCTTGCGACTGCGTTCTTAAAGATAATACAAAAACCTCACGTCTTAACGTACACTGTCATACTACTTAAAATCACTAATAAAATTAACTAACGAGACTTTACTGATGAGACTTTACCAGCGAGATAATCACAAATACATGGATTAAATTTTTGTTAATAACTATATGTAAGAATACCACAAAGCTAACCAAGGGTGAGTTTAAAAAAACATCTTTCTTATAAAACAGTACTGATCAATCGAGAAGTATATGCTAAGCATTTACATGGAAAAAGTCAACATTCATGTTATACTATTTTCAGTCCAACGGGTTGAACTTTTTTGGACCTCTGTGCGCTTTTAATAGAACAACCGTCTATTGTATGAGTTTCACTGCATTAGGAGAGTTGCGCCAATAAATCGATAAATAGCACGGTATAATACATGAAAGAAATTCTAGCATAATTGGACTCATCAGGTATATCTAACAAAAAGGTCGGAACACATTAGGATATGTAAGGTAATATTTCTGGAAAATTCTTCCCATGTCTAACGAAATTAATTTAACCTGATAAATGTATTTATCAGCAAAAAAATGCTAACATCCAAACATTAATGGATAGCATTTAACAGTGAATCATCATATTTAACTTGATCAACGTAAAATATAGAGTGACGCAAATCTTCTTCGTAACACTCCATTATAAGGTAAATGCAGTTCTCTCTAGCACTTCAAATTATGGCAAGAAGGTTGAGGTATTGTCTAGATGAAAGAAATAAGAAGCCGAAAGATAATATACGAATAGCATTGGAAAATTGATTTTTGGTTTCACAAGTTACAAATCTAGAACCGCATCTATCATACAAGTGATGCTCCTTAGACATTAAATTACATTTATTTGTTCATTATCACAAAACCATGATGAGAATAGGCGAGCTGAGTTGGTTAAAAGAAAATTTCGAAAAGCCGGTTGGATTTAGCTTCATGTCCCTAGCACGTCAGCTGCAAGAATTGATAGAAATAACATGGAAGTAGCGTAACCTGAATCATCACTTTTCGTCAATCGGAGGATTCGTTAGATTCTCCATTTTACTCTTCTCTCTACCGACCGAGTCATTCCTACATAATTCTCAACTTTGACGTGCTTCGTGATTCGATTAACCATTTTTTTATGTATGTACGCAATTTCTATTTTATCTATGTACGCTATTTTTGATGAACCTCCATTATTTTTCCAATGTATCTCACCAATCAATACCGTTTCCATTCGACCAATTTGCCGCAAATATGTCCAATTAGTTTGTCTCTCTTGAAGAGCCTCTCTCAGTGATCGAAAACAAAAAGTAGTTATTGACTGCTTTAGCTCTGATGTGGTCGAAGTCACACTCCGGCGTTCCTTAGGGAATCAGGTGATCGGCCCTCTTTTATTCATTAATTATTTTTATGACCTAAGTTCTAGAGTTAGCAGTAAGTTAATATTATTTGTAGACGATATAGTTATCTACCGTGAAATTAGCGAAGACGCGGATTTCAAAGCTCTGTCAACGGATCTTAACAACGTTCACTCGTGGTGTCAGGGGTGGGGGGTTAGAATTAAATATCAGAAAATGCACCACAGTCCACTTCCTGCGAAAGTCATCACAAAAATGCAATACCTATTCTTTGGGTGGAGTAAACACAAAAACTTCAGGTAAATTAAAATATTTTGGAATAACCTAAGCTTCTGATACATCGTGGGGATTACACATACAGAACATATATGGCGCAGAATTAAAAAAATTAGGTTTTGTTAAACGTATGATAGGAAGGTCTTCGGATGAAAAAGGGAAAGACAGATGCTACTTCGCTCTGGTTAGGTCACATTTCGAATACGCCGCGTGTATTAGGGACCCTGGTCAAATAGATTTAACGAATTAAAAATAATAAAATGCAAAGGAAAGCAGCGCGCTTCGTTAAAAGCTGCTACGAGCGTACATATAGTGTCTCACAACTTCTATAGGGATTGAGGCGGGAGCCCCTAGAGACTCGGAGGCTACACGCTAGGCTTATTTTGCTTGATAAATTCAGAACTGATATTTTTCAGAGCGACAAAGAGAATATAATCATGACTCCGCACAACATCTCTAGGTCTGACAGATGCGACAAAATAAGAGAGATACACTGCCGAACAGATAGGTACAAAAAGTCGTTTTTTCCGCGTACAATATGCGACCATAATAAATAAATAAATTAAGCTCCACTAAATATACTCATATAATACATGTCACTATTTCACCTTCCAAAAACTTACATCTTTACACGGCTGTTGACCTAACACCCCCTGCCACTCACCCGGGCCGCGGCTCGCGGGGTAATTATGTAGATGTAGATGTCTCAACTTGAACGCAGAGTTTTCGTTATGGTCTCTTTCTGTCCAGCTTTTCATTAGTGATTCTCTCCCTTCATTGGATCATCATCAAAGCTGTCTTTGTTTGCAAGGTGTTATTACTTCTTTTACTGTCATATAAACGCAAGTTCTAAATATATGTTTATTAATCAAGTGCTCCCAGAATTGGAGGATTGGATATATGGGGAAGCGACCGACATCTTATGTCATTTGCGCCATGGGGGAAGGTGAAGGAGGAAAGAAGGGTGGATAGAAACCCGGTGTCGGCATTAGCCTGCTCTTAACGAAAGAGCCCAAGGGGACCACGGTTTAGCGTCTCATCCGACAGACTGATTACTGTACCAGAAGTGCCTCAAATAAATTCATCTTCTAGTGTCCAGTTGTTAAGTGCTTAGCCGCAGTAAAGTTTCTCAAGGTACTCTTCCGATCTCTCCGCTTTGTTCTCAACTTCAATTTTTATGTTTTTCACTCTTAATGACATTAAATTCAATGGTACATATGTTCTTAAAAGCAACTTCTTAGAGTTCTGCAGGGAGGCTAGACTTTTCTCTGGAATAAAATACGATCCATCTCTTCACATGGGTCTGTCATGCATTTTCCTCCTGCCATGCTCGCTGGACACCAAATCGCATTTCTCATTATTCCATACATCTGCTGCTCTTCCCCTGAATTCATGTTTTCGTATTCTTTTTCATTCGCCCATTAAAACCAATCTCTTCTGCGTAATTCATGGTTTCCGATTCCCTGTTTTCCTCCTTTTTTCTTTCTCTATAGCAGTATTAATAATTTCTTCCTTGATTTCCTTAGAGCTATCAACGAGACATCCTGAATTGTTTCCACCCTCTTCAACTTGATATTGAGAACTTTGATAGACCCTTCTGAGAACATTTTCTCAGCCTTGCCACAAGATAGCGATTCATCGTTGACCTAATTAATTTTTATAACTTGCGCTGACATTTCATTATGAACGTCTTACTATCGATGTCAATACCCGCACCAGGAAAGGTCTTGTAGTCGTTTACTTGAGCATTGCGTTCTCTATTTCAAAGTTTCTTCTATCTCTTGAAAAATTCCACGCATATCTTTTTCACGAGCGTTTTTCAAATAGCGTTCGTAGTGATATGGCTATTTTGTACTCGGAACTCAAACAGTTTCTCTCACATTTCATTCCGTTTTCCCAAACCATATTTCTCTACTCTCTTCCTTTCGCCCTTCTTCCCCTAAACCCAGTCTCCAAGAATAATTAATAGCTTTATCCCCTTACACATTCCTTAACAATTTTTTATTTCTTCATGTATATCTCTACATCGTCACCTTGGTAAAATACCTTGGTCACGTGTACTTGTCCCACCACCACTGATATATGGAAAATTCCACAGAGAAAAAAGGGTTACCTTCAATCAAGCACTCTCCAGGATAAAACATTGACATATTTCAGTTCCGGAAATATTCCTCTGGAGCAAGCATTTTGACACAGAGCGTGTCGTACATATCATAATCGTATTTAACAGTATTTGTAAAAGGAACATGAAAAGAAAAAATACAAGATGTCATTAAGACCTGTCAGTAAACATCTGAAGATGATGGTATGCATCGTAATCCAGATAATATATTATGTTCTTGACCTGTAAACTGACCAGTGGGTTGTAAACGTTATTTCTACTGTATAGAATGGAGTTCAACAAAGTTTAAACCAAATTTTACTTCATTTAACACAAAAAGTGGTGCATGAATGACTCACAAAAAGAAAACTTATGAGATTAAGAAAAAGAAAACTTACTTCGGAACATTTATTTTACTTAATCATAAAAATGGGCCATATTTGGAACGGGCATTTTCTTTGGTTGACGAAAATTTTTCCTAGAAACATTCGAAGACAAAATGGGAGTAATATATACTATACAAACTGCATTACATAAACGCTCACAGGCCGTCAACTCGAAATAAAAGGGGCGGGACTGACTGACAGCTCAGACGCGACAGCTTAGAGAAGTTGCTCATCATCCCAGCGACCATGCTAAAAATTGAAGATTGCTTTGAAAAATATGATGAGATATGAGAGAAAATAGCATGTAGTAAATTAGAGAGAAGAGAACTACTGTTTTCCGAAAAAATTTCACTCTTAAACCTTTCCGTAAGTAGCACTATCTCCAGGTAATAGCAATTCACAGTGAAGAGTAAATATAACAATCGACCGTGCCGCATATAAGTAAAACCACACAGATGCTTTCATCGTTTGCCATACATATGGTGTATGAACACATATTTCGTTAAAAAGAATTAATAAAAAAACAATTATACATATATATATAATCATCATTACATCTTCACACCACCGTTGTGTTCGTAAATTTTATGTGTTCCTATCCACTTTCTTTCTACCTTTCTGTATTTACATTTATGTGTGTATTTGCCGCTGAGCGGTATGAGTTAATGAACGAACGATTATATATAAATTTATCCCATCATGATATAAATATTCTC
The DNA here is from genome assembly GCA_963169105.1 of Ceriagrion tenellum. Taxonomy (NCBI): domain Eukaryota; kingdom Metazoa; phylum Arthropoda; class Insecta; order Odonata; family Coenagrionidae; genus Ceriagrion; species Ceriagrion tenellum. Next base: position 6,725,702 of record OY720637.1, read on the forward strand.
TTTTGATGTATGTGAATATATATATTTCTATGTGTGTGTCCCGAAACACGAGTTCAAAATAAAAATAAATTCCTCAATGAAACCTGAAATCCAAATGAATAACTGTACAACCAAGAGCAGAGGCCAATTCACGACTATTTTACTTCAGCAACACATCTTAAAGGGAGTAAGACATTACACGGCTAAAAAGGCTGTTCCGAAAGAGCGGCTCTACTTAGTTTGACTATACATATATGCCCAGCAGACCCTCCATCCTCAACAGCAGTCCTCCATCCTGTCTTCAGTCAAAAGAAGACCAGAGCGGTTAGACGAGCGAAACAAAGGACACCGATCAGTGAGAGAGAGAAAAGAAGAGGGGATGGAAGAGAGGAGGACAAAGAAGTGAACGAGAGAGGAGGGAAACAGGGACGGAATGAAGAGAACGGAAAGGGGATGAAGAACGGAAAGGGGTAGTGAGAGCGAGAGAGAGGGGATAGAGCGAAAAGAACAATGCATTGTCACCCTTATTGTGGCGCAGTCTGTTGTTCCTCTCTCCGGAATGGTAGTGAGGGTCATGTGGGAGTCAGGCCAGAGGAGAAGGGGGATGGAGGAGGGTGTGGGGAGGGAGGGGGTGGGGTGGGGAGGGGCGAAACCCGTGAAGACTGAGTGACGTGTTTGCCGAGGAAATTGGGTGCGGTGCAAAGTGTCCCCGGAGTGCTTCCGATGGGAATTCGATGAACATGCATTGTCGGACGCTTTCTACCATCCCGGCCCCTCCCCGCCCGCCCTCCCCCCCTATTTCACACCCACCCCGACATATCCCAGCAACCTCCTTTCTCCCCCACTCCCCATTCACTTTCTTTCCCTCCCCACCCCCTCCAGGCACTTCCAAACAAATCCGTGCGCGAGGGAGGAAAATAGGGACGCGGTATAATTAGGCTCCTGGAAAACGACGCGTTTGATTCGGAGGCGGGTGAGATTCCACCAAATTTAGGACGACTTAAACGAAAGAGAGATTAATTGCCAGTGCAAGTGATTAGAATGAGAATCGTCCAACTTATTTAACACTCGTTTTAAAACTAAGTGCCATTCGATGCGTAATTCGCGGGGAATGTAAAAACAAAATGTATTTATAATTAACGCAAATCTATTCCTTTCCTTATGGCAAATATAAATATATATTACATCTACTGAAGGAAGGAAGAGTGATTAAGTTCCATACTTTGTTTGCCTTTACCTCTTCCGTCTCACGTGTTACCGTCTGTAATTTGTGGACGTAAACTTTCTCCACCGATTTGACAAGGTGTAAGGCGGGATAGAGGCATACTAGACTTGAGTTTCAATATCAATCAATATGATTGTAATACAACTACTTATCTACTTTCAACTAACAGCCTTTGCTCACTTTCAAACGTCCACTTTAGGTTCGATTTGCCCCGAAATTGACGCGTAGTATAATTGATACGATTATAGCCCAACCTTCGTATTAGCTAAGGATTCAGAAGATTTTCAGGGTTAATGAAATAATTATTTTACGAACTTAGGCTATCAATGAGCCTATAGCGATAGCCGTGATATTTCTCCGATGATCATGTATTGCATACAATATTTCTTGGCACAAAAACCTCAGGCTATTACACTGACAGCTGACCCTGAGACAAAGTTCCCATGACACACAGTCATTTGTAATTACGATGGTCTTATTTACATTGAAAAAAATATCCTTGGCTTTAGCAATAAACATTCTCCGTGCCCAAAAACCGTTCATGAAATATCACAGCAATACTTTCAATGGATTTGTTTCATTATTTATGGTATAAAAAATGCGAAAATATTACACAGTAAAATAAACGGAATATTCCTGATTGACATGAACATGTTTGGTAATTTTGGGATTCTTATGAACTTAAGTGTGACACATGTGGTAGTGTTTATGTCGGTCAAACTGGGAGAAATTTTTTAACTAGGGTGTCGGAACACAAAAGGTGTTTGGTGAACAGATATCCTAAGTCTTATTTCGCCAAACATCTAACGGAAGAATCCCACCACTCCACATTTAATGTGAAAATCCTACGTTTCCTGGATGAAGGACACCGTTTAGATGTTTCGGAACAGTGGGAAATAGTCAAAAGGAAACAAAAGAAAATGAACTTATTAAATGAGAACGAATTTGTCATTCTCCTATTTTTGACACCATTGAAACATAACTTTACCTCCTCCAACAAACCACCCTCTCCCCTAATCTAAGGGAAAGGGGGGGGCCTTTCCATTTTCTCCCACCTGTCCTTCTATCCTTTTCCCAGTGTGACGCAAATATGGTGTTTCACGCAATATATAAGCTCATGTCTGTTTATGTTGAATTAGTCTTGCCTGATGATGACTGCTAGACAGTTGAAACACGTGTAGCAAGAGGTTGAAATAAAATTAGTAGACATTACGAAATCATTTGAGCTTCATTACTCATTATGCTGTTCTACGCTATCTCATCCGAGAAAGTGGAGTTTATTCGGTAACATACGTTACAGGATGAAAAACGGATACCATACATTGAATGTATATAGCTACGGCAGAGCTCACGGTAAAGACACGTCATCCACGTAAGGAAGTTATGCGAAAAAAGACAACATCTGCGTTCCGGCGGGATATGATATTGTCAGGTACGTTGTGCATTTTCATATAATGTATGCATAAAATATCCACGAGCTGAGGTCTCAAGTTATTGGGTTTATTGAACTTTTTCATGGCACTGAATTATGTATAGCTGTATCGTAATAAACGATTAGACCAGCAATCAGAATGGCAATGCGAAAGTGAAGTAAGATAAATTTATTTGACTGCCTGAACGAAAATAAGGACTCAGAGGATTTGTCACTCAGCATGCATTTATGAACAAATTACAACATATCCGGAAGAGAAAATGGAAGGAACGTTTCCACGTAAATGAAATGAGTACCAAGGAGAAATTAAGGACTAAGTAAAACTGAAAAAGCTGAAATTAAGGATTTGGCAAAACATAAGGTATAGAGACTGAGGGGACCTGAACTCTCACAGGTATGTAATACTAAATATTGTGATGGCGCAGAAAAAATTCAAGAAAGGTCTATGTTAAATATCAAATCGAACTTAATACAAAAATGGCCGACCGTAAAATTTCAGAATATAAGCAGAGATATTCAATAAAAGAGGAAAATTAAATCCAAGCAAATATTTATTTTTAACAAAATTAAAATTAAAGCCATATCAATTTTGATTCAAAGGTACGCCAATTTATTTTATTATTTATAATATCCAGTCATTAAAAAGTTCGGTAAATAAGCCTGCATTCGTAATTGAGTTTTAAATGAGTTCCATATTGCAAAGAGAGAAAAAAGCTATACAATATTAAAGTGAGAAAAAACAAACAAGCTAAAATGATGAAAACGACATTCATGGATAACAAAATTTCTGATGAAATCATCTCCAAAAATGGACATCAGAGTAATAGGGAATGACAATGATGCTAAGTCCAAAAAACTTTCTTTCCTCAAAAATGATTTGGTGCGAACTTCAAGATGGATGTCAGTCACTTCAGTGGCTATTTTATTTTTATTTTAGTAGCATTGTTGCGCATGAAGAGCTGTTTTGTGAAGAAAATATAAATAAAGACATTGTCAGTAGGCTACCTTCTCAAACTAGTGAACCATGAGAAGCAATTTTGTTAATATTCAAGATAAAGGTCACCCCCAAATTTTTCTTCCTTAGGGAGGACATTTGTCCTCCTAACAAAATATTATGTTAAATCACTTAAAGAAACAATCGACGAGGGGAAATGAACATCAAATCATACTAACAGCATTGCGTAAACCGATGTGAGGTGTAACGAGTCAAAAATTTTGTTTCTATGCCTTTGAAGAAGTGAATTTTAGAAGCCGAACAAAGTTGTCGAATCTTAAAAATTGATATTTCTCATATGCTTCAGCCAATATTAATACTTTATAAATTACACCAGATGTACAAATTAATTTCTCAATCTATCTTTCCCCGACGTAACAGATACTATTTTTAGATTTGAAAAACTATAAATGGCTCGATATCATAAAGTTTCTGTAAGACCCTCCCCTTATTAAGTTTTATGCTAAGAAGTGCAAGAAAATCAAATATTCAAAATACTATATCTAATCAATAATTTTCATCAGAAGGTTCTATTACCAATATTAACGAAAAAATTGAAAAAATCCATATTAGTTTTGTATATAACGTAAAAACATAGAAAATTTATAAGGTGTGATGTAAAGTGTGTTTAAAACAAGCTACAAAATACAATGTATCGGAAAAAGGCAAATTAAAGATACTTGATAGCATTATTCATCATTCATACAAAGACCAACTGACCTTAACTAAGACTACATATCACTTTACAAACAAATATTGTTCACGTGATACTGATTTTCCTTGATATAAGATATGGTAAAATCGCGTACTATTACTATATATATTTCTTAGTACTTGGAAGCGATAAAATCAAGCATGAAGATGTTTCGATAAAATAAGAGATGCTTTTTTTTTAACAGTCCTTGAGGATATACTCATTTAAGTATTCTTATCGTAGATAACCGCAAAAATTTAACTTTAGAAGCATAATTTTCCATATTTAACGACAGAGCAATCTTATGGCCACAAAATATGGCTCGAAGAAACGATTATGAACTGGAAATAAGGATGAATCGTAGGGGCATACTGCATTAGGCCAGAGCCTCACTCAGAAGAGTTTTGGCAATAAAGATGTCCAGCCTGAATCCAAGTTATCTTGTCGTTCTGGGGAACGTTCCAAGCGTAAGCCATTTCTTTGATCTCCAAGGCTCTCCTCTCTCATTCCATCTCACGAATGCATCCCAAATGCATCTCTTGCCCCTTTTGTAAGTGCCACTTTTGGGAGGCTCGGCCAAAGTATTTGGGTCGTTTCTTGGATTTCTGAATCATTCTCGGGCTGCATCGAATGCCCGAATTTCCGTCGCATAATTTGGAACTATAACCGAAGTATTCCGGTCTCGGTCTTCATTCCTTCTCTAAGAGGACGCATTTGTTCGCTCTGGTATGTATGTATCCCTGTGCGCCCGCTCGGGTGAAACTTTCAGCGCGGCGACGGGAGATATCCTGGATGGCGTCAAAAAAAGGACGAAAATCTAGCCTGCCGTTGGAACAAAAATACGAAGGAATAAGCGGGGGATGGAAGTTGGCGGAATAAATCAGGCCGTTTGCCGCGACTACTCCAAATATATGCGCACATACCCACAGCACTGGATCATCCAAAGCGTAAAGTTTACTTTTCACTAGACCACCGGAAATTTGAGTCTTCCGAAAATGGCATGGTTTATTTGGTGGAGTAAATTTGGTTGCCTGAAATTATATTAGGGTTTTTTGGTTAACAAAAAAAACTTAATTTTCCGAATCAAGTTCAAAATCGGGCTTAAAGTCGATAATAATACTGAAACAGGGATGAAATGGCAGAATAAAAAAGGTCATAAAAAGCTGAGTAACTTCTCGCTAATGAAAAGGAAGCATAAACGGCACTCACTGTAAGGGTATAGCCCAATCTCCTTATTTAATACACCAAAAGGGGGGAAAATAAAGGCTAAAAAGAGAGAAATAAAACCGTTTCATTGTTAATATAGCAATCGATTAAACAATAATGTGCAAAAAACAAAACCAGAGAGCTGGTAAGTGAAATTTTAGGAGTCATATAAAATGCGAGCATAAGCAAAGTAAGTCTCTCCAAGAAAATATCGAAGATGATGATACTCACATGTTTTTAATAATCAAATTGTATCAGGTAACCAATATAGAATTTTTTGACGGGAAATAATGATGGTATGGTGGAGTAAAATGAAAAAAAGCAAGCAGAAAATGTATTGTTTATGCCGAATGTTTTCGAAAAAGAGAAATATTGATGAAGACATAAAAATGCGGACGTACTTCGGAGATAAGCTCGTATGAATTATGTGGAGGGTATCGAAGAATGAGTTCGCCACTAGGAAATCAAAAATTGCCGGTAAGAAAGTGCTCTCCACCTTTCTTTAAAATATTGCAGGAAAACCTTTGTATTTCAGTACAGACATAAGAGAGTTGCAATAGAAACGGGATACCTTCAATTCACCTGATATAAGCTAAGAAACCCTAAGATCCAACTTGGAAAATCACCACTAAGTTAAGAACCATTTGAGTTGAAGATAAAATATCATTCATCAATATGTCATCTCTAAAAATACAGAAAAAATAATTAATTAGTATTTAATAATTAGATATTATATGAGAGATATTGGTAGGTAAGCATCAACACCTTATTCAGGTCGTTACACAGTTATGATTCTTATTTACTGGTGCAATTATGTATTTACCTAGGAAAAAAATGAACAGTTATAATATAATTATGCAGTTTTCCAGATTTAACAAGACAAAATCGAAGAGAAAACTACCCTGGTTGTTAGCAACAAAAGTAGGGTTAGGAGCGATGAGATTATGAAAAAAAGTAGATAAAATACTCCAGTTACAGATCAATATGAAATAAGGGTGATTCGTCGGCTCGGTCATGCAGAGAATGAAAAATAAGAATGAAGCGTGTGTTATATGACAATACCAATTGAAGGTTGGATATCTAGAAAATTAGAAAGGTGAGTGCCGAAAAAGTTATGGATGAATGCGATGGTAAAGGTCTATAAAGTAGGAATGTAGAGGAAAGAAAAAATGTTAAAGCGATACATTTGGGTAATAGATACGAAGCAGTTTTACAATGATTACTGAAGTATTATGAAAAAAAGAGTCAATTTTGTATGCTCAAGTACGAACTTCTTTGACTTTTCTGCAGAGAATGGCAAGATGGTATGAGTGAATGTGTTCAAATAGTTTTAGAAAATGCAAACGATGAAAGAGGAATGATGAAGCTACAACTAACGCCTACCTACCATTCTACATCACATATTACCCTGCAAGACACCTCTATGGTGTTTGGCAGGGGTGGATTATCACCAACATGTACAACAGAGAATAAACTTCAGAATTTGTGGATATCCTGGAAAACCTTAGAGTGGAGACGACATATATTATGGTTAGTTTCGATGTTGTTTCCCTTTTCACGCGGGTTCCTCTCGCTGAAACTTTTAAGTTGCTGGAGGAAAAATTTGACAAGGACGGTGAATCTTTTCCATCATACGCTTACATCCACGTTTTTCAAGTACAACGGTGGGTACTATGAAATGGGAGATGGAGTTGCGATGGGATCCCCTCTTTCACCAGCCATTGCCAACTTTTAGATGCAGGACTTTGAGGAAAAAGCCCTTTCAACAGCTCCGTTACGTCCGAAGTGTTTCCTCAGATACGTGGATGACACGTTTATTATATAGCCTCATGGACCGGACGCTCTTAAACTATTTTTAGACCATATGAACAACCAACATCCTAACATACAGTTCACTATGGGGATAGAGAAAAATAATAGAATGGCCTTTCTCGACGTCCTTATCAACCGAAAAGAAAATGGCAAGCTGGGGCATAGCGTTTACCGGAAGGCGACGCATACAGATTTGTACCTAAATGGCCTTAGTCACCATCGCCCCTCTCAACGCAGTGCTGTCCTCTCCACTCTCATACATCGTGCGAGGTCAATATCTGACGCAGAGAGTCTTCCTGCAGAATTGGACCACCTTCGGAAAACCTTCCGGCAAAATCGATACGGAGAGCGGCAAATTTCGATGGCCTTCAAAAAGTCCCGTGAAAATTCACGAAAATCGGATTTGGAGGTTTACCGGCCTAAATCTACGGCCAGGGCCTTTTTGCCCTATGTATCTACCATATTTGGGAGAATTACGAGGGTTCTGAAGAGGTACATCATCGAAAGCATCCATAGACCTATGGCCAATTTAAGTGACCGCCTTGTGAGGGCAAAGGACCCAGTTGGCCTCATGACTCCGGGGGTATATAGAATCCCATGCGAATGTGGTGAAGTCTACGTGGGAGAGACTGGGCGAACTATATCCACTCGTGTGAAGGAACACCGTAGGCATTTCCGGCTTGGTCAACCGGAAAAATCAGCAGTAGTTGAGCATAGCCTGAGTCGGGACCATAAGATCATTGGCTGGATCGCCAAAGAACGACCGTTCTTTGGCGATTCAGCCAATTTTGGGATCGCTTAACCAAAGAGGCAATAGAGATAAGGTTGGAGAGGAAGAATTTCAACCGGGATACTGGCTACACGATCAGCAGCTCTTGGAATAGACATTTGAGAAGAATTCAGAACGCCAGAGCTAAGTCCCCGCTGGTCAACGGTCCTCCACCACAACAATCGGGGCTCGACCAATCCCGTCCCGCCTAGCGCCAAATTAAACGGTCTTTACAAGCTCGCATCAGTAGCCTTGAGAATGAGTAACGAGTCGGAACCCGAAACGTCGGCTGCCTATGAATATCTTATCCGGTGGCGATTCAGAGAAATTTACACAAAAGAGAATAAACTGACTTTCATCAATCTCCACACCAGAGGTATGCTACAAATGCTAAAGTTAATATTAAGTTAATTTATAATACAGCTACGTAAACGCGATAAGAGTCAAACAGGGAGCATGAAAAACATGGTGTTACACATAAGTACGGCACTACATGTCAGTTTTATAAACAAATACAAACATTAGGAAGCAAATAAATTAATCAGCTACACTACCCGTCAAGTAACCTATTTTGAAGTCTAAACACAGCCATTATAATCCGTAATCGATTGTGGGAAAAACAACATTTTAAACCTGTTTTTTCTGTAATCTATTTCCTTTATTTTATTCTCGTGGCTTGATGTACCTTAGTATTCTGGAGTCTTACCGTTCTTGACTGTGACAGTGACAGAAACGGCGCTGAGATATGGAAACATTGGACGCTCACACAATTCTTGGTCAGTCACGGTCTTGTGAGCGCTTAAATGAAGGAGGGAAATGCCATTTGGAGAGGGTTGAGTGTGGGCTAACATATCTCGTCGGCCGCTCGCCTGTTTCAATAAAGATGTGTGGAAATACCCGGGCCTCCCGAAGGTCTCATTGTGTGCGCGTGCATTTGCATTCGTGGCCGTATTATTATCCTTAGGCACGATGGAGTCTGGCGCGGGGAAGATAGCAAACATGGGAAACAGAGGAAACGGCAAAGATGAGCAAACCCCAAGCACTGGATGGCGATATTGATACAAATCCATGCGGTACCAATTATTCCCCACATTTAGAAACCGACGAGTCGTCAAGGAGAACTTAATACGCAATGGATTGATATCCAATCGACAGCATATTTTCAACACCAGGCATTCAATTAATTAAGATCCGGGAAAGATCGCACAGGGAGCTTCAGATGGAATATGTGGAGGAGTTACAGGAGGTAATTTAATTTTTTTTTATACTTTAAACAAAGGGTCAAATTTCCTAACGGTAGGAATAATGGCAGTGCAGATGTAATGTGTAAAGCATTCCGCAGTTACCATGTGCTAGCCAATAAGATGCAGCTTCCTTCGATACCTAAGAAGAAAAACTTAGTAAAGTAGTACTTCATATCTGCATCTTTATTTTCCTGCCGAGGAGATTGATTTTAATGTTTTTAAGATGGTCAACAAAACTGTCCACATTTTTCTACTCTAAAAATCCTTTTCAATAATTCTAGTTTTTAGGAATACAAGAACTTAACTGTAACTAAGTAATTTGAAAATTTCATCTTTATTTTGTACTATATACTATATTTTTTCTGAATTTAATTTTGGCAGAGAAATGGAATTTTCAACGGCACCGTTACATGAGCACATTGAATGGGGGCTTTCTTTTATTCAATAAACTGGCATTCATTTACCCAAGTATTTCTTATTGTATTAAGCAAAAAGAACAAGCAGCCGCTACAACCGATATTACGAGCTAATAAACCGTCGGAAACGGCAAGCACAATACCCATACACGCAAATTACACAACCATACATTTTATTTAGACATGTTTTAGGTACCTTATTTCACTAGGACTTTTCTTTATTCCTAATATTAATATTTACAGAATACCAACATCAGCGCTAAAGTTCCATGACTCCTGGCGGGATATAAACAGCGTGGTTGCTAGACGTCAGCAGTGGTCTGCATAGGGAAGATGAATTCAATTTTAGGGGAGTGTATTATTTCAATTTACAATTGACAAATGTCGAAAATGGAAATTAGAGGTTTTTATCCAGAGAGGTACTTGTGATGCCATATGAAACAATGATACCAAAGCCAATCACAATGACTAAGCAGCTATCTCCATCATTAGCACCCTCAATCCCGGACTAATAATAGTGTTTGATTAGAGTCAATTACCGCGTGACTACTTAAGATTATCAAGAACCAGTAACTGAAGTTGACTTTTTCGTTCAACCATAGAAGTCGAAATGGTCTCAGCAGTGATAGAATATGACCAAGAGTTAGCCATTGGTTTCTATTTACAATTTTGGTAAGATTATTGATAGGGGCCTTGTCCTTTTGTCATTATTCAAACATCAAGAAGCTGTTTCAGACGAGAATGATTTTTTTAGTTAAATCGCTCCCTCAAACGCTTTAAACGCTCCCTCAACTAAATGAAAAGACACGACAGACGCTATCCGAATTTAAAGAAATACTGCAGTGAGCACATAGTGGGAATAAGAGAAACGCATGTCAAAGTTTGAGTAGGTCTACATTATGTTATTATTATTTCATGTTTTTATCATAGACTAGTAAAATATGACGTCATGAGAAAGTATTTACCAAGGTACTTTTGTTCCAAATAAATGAGAAGTCGATTCTAAATATGCAGGGAAATATTATAGTTTGGAAAGTAATTTGACGCCATGAAATTACCATTCCTTTCCTACAGAGATTGTTCCATTATATTTAATCATTAATTAATACGCAGCTAATTTTAACTTTTATAAATACTTTTTGTGTGCTTAGTATTTAATAACTGCGATGAATGGGCAACATAATTTAAACTATAATAAATTTATAAGATTTTTACGTGCTCAGATCCCTCTTTTCCTGAAAGTTAAATATTTGAAATATCACTTCCATCAGAGAGGCTAATACAGCTTCAAATGCCATTGGAAAGAGTAAAATAACATTGCTCTAACAGAGCTCCCGTTTGCCTTGTTTTAATGCCCGAAGATATATGAGAGTTGTGATTGCAGATGAACAGCCTCTCATCATCTACTTCGCACTTCATTTGTTTTAATCATCATTATTGGATAAAACATGCTAAGTATATCAATGAAAATCAAAACGATTTTTAATATCTTAGTCAAATTTAATACTCGAATATACATAGAATATATTTATGATATCACATCACATAACAATAGTGAAATTTTTTTAGGGAGTAAAAAGTTCTCAATACTACACAGCATCCGCCTTTTACATCCCTTTTTAGAAACACACGGTCTTATTACTAAGAGCAAGTACGATTAATCCCTTGTAATTAATAGTGCGACTGACACTGCTTGAACTAAAATACGTACATCTCGTGAAATGGAGCATATAAGAACAAATATTTTCAATGATTTAATATGAGTCGCGTCAATTAATTCATTTTGAAATACAAAACTCCACAACACTAAAAAAAAATAGAAGCCCACCATAGTGATTTAAACTCGACCGGTTGCATTCCGAAACTTACATCCAACAAAATTTTATTCAATCAAAATGGTGAACAGTCTGAATTTCATTAACATGAGGGAGTAAATTAAAATCCAGCCGATGATTAACTTTGGCGGAAAAGACCGTTATTTTGTATTTTCAAGGATATCGGTCGTTTTTCCTCTCGTGGGCATTTGCAATCAATACAACCGACAAAGTGCAAAAAAATTCTAGTTTGTCAATTTAATTTCAAGTTTTTTTTAATTTGAGAGATTTTTTGCGAATATAAACTAAGTAGAAACTCGTTATCCCCTTTCTCCGAAGTGACCATAACATTTTTTGTTGATTGACCAAACCACGAAATTTATATGCTCAGCATCAAAAATGGTTGAATTATTTGAATGGTTGAATTTAGTGCAGGTAGTCAAGCGGCATTTGTTTTCGCTATATTCTGAAAAATATTCTAAAAGCATTACAAAAAAGATCCTGCAAAGATCACACAGCTAAGAAGATGCAGTACAGCGTACTGTTTTTAATGCTAATAATTTGAATCAAGGTTTAATCTCGCGTCCAGCAATTCAGACTTTTCATTCGAAAGTCAATACACAAATGCCATATCTATAATGTGAGAGGAGTAAACATAAAATCTTCGGATAAAATTAATTAACATGGAAGTACCTTAACTTCAGATTCATCGTGGGGAAGACACAAAACATATGCGGCCCAGCATTAAAGAAACTAGGATTTGTTAAGCGTATAATAGGAAGGTCCTCGGATGAAAAAGTAAAAAAGAGATGCTACTTCGCAGTGATAAGGCCACACCTCGAAAGTGCCGCGAGCATTTAGGACCATGGTCAGAAATATTTAACAAAAAAATTAATAAAAAACAAGGAAAAGCTGCTCGATTATTTAAAAACTGATGCGAGCGAACATATAGTGCTTCATATCTTTTATAGGGATTAAGGTGGGAGCCCCTAGATGCTCAGAGGATGCATGCTAGGCTAAGTTTGCTTGAGTAATTCAGAACTGGTGTGTTTCAGAGGGACACAGAGAATAATATCATGAAGCCACACTACATCGCTAGGTCTGATAGTAGTGGTAAAAGAGAGATACATTGCCGAACAGATAGGTACAAAAACTCTTTCTTTCCGTCAAGGAACAATTCCGTTAAAACACAATAAGTCAACATTTTAAAAACTGAAATCCACACAATACACTCCAATTGTCCACGTCACAATTTCAACTCCCCACACCTTATCCCTTACATCTTTACACGGCGAGTGTCCTAACACTCCCTGTCACACACTCATGTGGCGGCTTGCAGGGCAGTATGTAGATATGAAACTATTACTAGTCGGCAGGGGAGTCTAAATACTGTAGATGTGGCGAAAAATCATTTATAACGCCAGCAATAATGACGAGGAAGCTTTCACGCACAATCAACGCCTTACGGCAATAATGGGTATTTAATCTATGATGAGTTATTCACAAGTCTATTTTAAATGTATTCGTGAAAGATTTGGTGAGGATAGAAGTAGACACTACACGCTCCGCAACACATTTTGAGCACTCACGCCCACAAACGATTGCATATCCATAGGCTACAATACCTATGGCCTCTTTCAAATGCATGGATTCATTCTATTCTTTCCTTTCATTTATTTCACTTATCATATATTCTCACCTCAATCACGACCTCGGGAATTTCTGTAACTGTTGTTAAACGCTTCATCAAACGATCCCACCTTCATGTGTCCTCCAGCAATTCCCGCGAACCGCACTAATGCGCCTTTCACTTTTCCTCTCTTCTGGATTATTGTTCACCGTTCATTGTATTTTCTCATTCATTTATTCACTTGCGATTCATACTCTCCCAAAAAGAAGCAGATTACAGTGCCACGCAACTTCATTTAAGATTCTTCAACAGTCATTTTTCGAACAACCTCCTATAGAGCTCCTTAGTGGAGTTCTCTCCTAATATAACTGTCATCATAGAGTGAGAGTACATGACAGAGTAACGCAATTTACACCCCTCAATCAAGGAGCGTTGGCTAATGAAAATGTAACTGACGTTAACCATCTTTTCACATTCCTAGTCCTTAGATATTTTAAATTTCAGCTGTTATTCTTCAAGATGGCTTTGAGCCTTTCAATAGTGCTTTCAATTGCCAAAAATGATCTGTAAATTCTCCTACTCGTGTAGACAGCTAAAAGAAATGGAGTACTTTGTTAGGATTACTGAAAACATGAGTCAAGACGGGACAAAAATCCGACGTCTCTACGCAAAACCCACTTAGGCACTGGGGTTCCAATCCTAAAGCTCTTGCCATTTCCGGAATACAAACCCAGACCCTCTGGTTGAAAAGCTGCTGCTTCATTAGCCATGCCAACCCAAACCTCATTTCGATGGGAACTATGTTCACACGATAAAAGACTTTGGTCATGAATGTTCTGCCACTGTAAGGCTTTGTTTTTTTACTTGGGAGGCGTTCGTTCTCCTACGCTCGCATAGATCAACCATAATGTTAGAGCCATTCAAGAGCTGGAATGAAATATATCCTGCCATCAGGATCATTAGGGGCTGAACCAATGGGTATTATATGAATACCAAGACTATGATAAATATTTAATTAGCAAACATTCGATAATTTAGCTAAACCGAAAATCTACCGATATACTTTCTAATAGAGAAGTACCATAACTACTCGTATCCTAGCTAATGTGTACGCCGAAGATGCACCATAATTCATGTGTTCTTCTCAGATTGAAGATCCCATTTTAATTCTAATAACTATAGTATTGAGGGCTCAGAGTTAAAGTAGGCAAACTTCATTTTTTCCATATATTATCTAACAGTGGCATACGAGGACTACAGCCATATATTTTTAGAGCAATAAAGAACCAAGTACGCAGCTTGATTAATTTTCTCTAATAACAGCCATCCTCACTATAACTAAGTACAGCTGCATTACGGGAACTTTTACTAGAATATAGGGCAAATAAATAAGGCCGGAAGAGATGGAGCTACTCCATGATGAAGCAGTTAAACACATATGTTGTTTTTCTAACGAAATATTACATGATTTCTTTCGACGTACCACGTAATTATAAAGTAAAAAGCTCAAGCCTACATGCACTATATACAGTGAGGAAGTAGCAGCAGAAGTTGAATTATGAATTATGAGTAGCAGTAGTAGAATGAATTATTGAATTATAAAGTACTTCGATGCCTAAGGCCATTTCACTCATTCTGAATGCCACTTACTAGCCGGACCATCAGCAACGAATCGTAATCAGCAATCGGACGAATACGAGGATCATCCCTCAAAATTCGAGTCGAGCAAAACGATGCTCAACTTAGGTTACTGATCTGACTGACTGGTATTTGAGAGGAAAGATGGAAGAGTGCAGGTTTAGGGGCAATCTTCAGTTGGAATGGGGTGGTAGACAGGGAAAGTAGAAAGGAGTCCCCTAGGCTTAAGAGGATATGTGGAAGGATAGTTGTAATAGGAAGCATAGGTGGAAGAGGAAGGGAGAACACAGGAAAACATAAATTATAACAATGTACATTTGACGAAACAAGTCGTGCAATTAGTTAATTTCTCGTGGGAAAATACGATAACTTTTTTAAATTTCATCGTTACATGGAATTTTATACATAGTTCCCTCAAAACCTTCACTTCGATGTACTAGCTCCGATTCATCACTACACTCATCATTTTTCCCAAAAAGAATACTGAGTTTCTCCGATATAAATGGTCAATCAGAAAAAGTTCTCTTAATTTTTCAGTTCTCAACACTGAATTAGTCAAATCTTTCAATAAATAATGATAAAGACTGCTGTATTTGTTATTCAGGGGCGCAGGGCCTTATTTAGAACAAAATTTCCTATTCACGGCACGTTTTACTGCTTCAAACAAGATTAACACTGGTAAATATATTGTAATTTTGTAAACTAATCGGGTGTAATTAGAAATATAAGAAACCAGAGGAAAGCTTGTGAAAGAGTTTGACCACTTAGGAAGCAAAATAATTTATGATGGAATGAGTAAAAAAGAAATACGGAATTGATAACTTAAAGGAAAGGTAGTTTTTAACAATAAAAAAACTCTTCACTATCAACTCCGTCAATATAATGCAGAGGAAAAAGTTGTATGGAGTTTGTCGCGGTATGGCAGCGAGACATGGATTGCGGGGCAAGTGGAGAGGAAAGGATTAGATGGGTTTGAAAAGTGATGTTACACAAAGATGCGCCAGATAAGTTGGAGAGAACGAATTGGAGCGGAACCAGAGAAGAACAGTAAAAAAGAGGCAGGATAGATGGATAGGTCATCTTTTGCGGCAATAGGGATTGGTGAAGATAATTTCAGAATAGGGCGATAAAAGGTAAATGGCTTCCATGAAGACCTAGATTTGATTATTGGAAGTAGAAATGGAGGACATGGGATGTGGACGGTTTTAGGAAATTAAGAGGAAGGCAGAGAGACGGCAAAAGGCTGTTTGCAACCATTCCCGATGGATATGAAACGGGAAAAGAGAGAAGAACAGATCAATTAAAGGAAAATGGGTAAAAAAATCGCAGAAGGCAATCCAGCTGAAGGGTGGTTTGGAGCAATCAGCGGGAAAAACTCTTTCAAAGGGCCAAATGGGTCGCCGGATTCATTTCATACAATGCAACATTAAATATATAAAGGCATTAATGGTTATCAGTGAAAGCCAAATGGGTGAAAAATTACGACTGTGCAGATGAAGCGGAATGATCAGCTGCAATTCATATCTCCATTTCATGCGCACAGTTTTGTAAAGAGAGAGGCAACACTATTGAATTCCATTAAAGAGGCTGGATTGTTTTGCCGACCCTGGTTCCGAAATCTCAAATTTACGCACGAGACTGAAGCTCGGTTCATCCGATGGAAAAAAAGTTGCGATGAACGCAAACGGAAAATTAGTGAGAATATTCATTCCGCGATTTCCGCAGAGAGCAAGCTTAGTCTCCTGCGGCAAGCTCTATTTACGACGAATAACGAAGAGTAGCATCCACTGTACTGGTTAACACGCAATTTCTCTTCCCTCAGACCGACTTGGAAGACATAATTCAAGGATCTCTCACACTCCTTGGTGAGTGCGCGAGAAGTTTCCCCGGATTATTTATGCATGACACCGAAGAGATTTCAACCGCGAAATGAGTGCATCGCATTCACATCAAGAATAGATTCCGAGGTGCAAAAAAATAACGAAGCTTTGCCGAAATCCATCCAAGCCGTTAAAGAGCTTAAAACCTGTTAATGGCTTTATATTCAATTCAAAACGGCGAAGAATTAACGGCCAAACCGCGCCCGTTTTCATTAAAACCAATCAAGAAGCGCATGGGCGCACCGGCGGAAACGAGATCAACAAAAGCGTCGCGCGATATTCCGCAAATCTAAAATTTTTAGCCCCTTTCAACATGCTCCAGAACAAGGCTTAGCATCAGGCTCGTTCGGATCTCATAGTTTCTCATTTTACTCCCCTCGGGACAAAAGGTCTGCAATCCCGAAACCCAGCTCGTCCAATATTTCAGCCTTTAAAGTTGAGGGCGCTCTGGTCCCACACACGGTAATCCAAGCGTGTATCCCCGCCTTCCTTTCTCTCCTATTTTTTCCGACGGGAGAGCACAGTTCTCCTCCCGACCGGCCCTGCGTAATTTTCGTGCACCGCGGGCTCGTTCCCCTTGTTTTTTCTGGTGTAAAACAAAGCGGCCGTCCCACTCCAATTAGAAAGACTCCGCGCTCCAAAGGGGGTGGAGGGGTGTGTATGAGATTCGGAGGGTAGAAAGAAGGCAGAAAGATAACTCGGCCGCAACGCTGGTCGTTAATGGAAAATAAAGTTTGCCAAGTTGTTACGCGCGTCGCAACATTCTCGCGGGCGCGATTTTATAATGAAGGCTCATTTCGGCGAAGGAGAAATTTTTCCCTGAGGGTTGAAGTTCATCTTCGACGCTACATTGTGTCTCGAGCTCGATTTTGCTTCGTTCCGACGCAAGATTATATTTTTTCCCGCGGGAATATTTTTCCGCGCTCTTCATTCAAGTCAAAAGGAATCATTGAGCAAGCCACAGTTCTGAAAAAAATCCATTAAAATATCTTAAATCATCCCTTTTCTACCTAAAAAAACACTGGAAAATTCATATGAAGTTAATGTACTATAAATAATAACAAATACATGTAACCAATTCCAGCTAGAACAATATGACGACTGTTACTCCCGTCCAATGATATCTCCCAACATAGGTATTCATTGCACAGTCCCATTAACAATTCAACGTATTGTTAGTATTTACGAAGAAGGCGATCACAACCTCACCAAAAATTATAATTTTACGCGAAATCATGTATGTTTACATGATGCTTCAAAACAATATCCCGAAGAAAAAGAAAGAAATGCGCAGAAAAATAGCGTTAAATGTGGATTCCGGAAATGAATAAAGTCAACATATTTCACAAAAATGTATAAAACAGATTGAAATTAGTTACGGATTTTATTGCAATATAAATAATTAGGGAAATATTCCGCGGTTAATACGTCCTCTAATGTCAGCAATTACGGAATTAAAATCGAAATTCACGGGAAGATATTCTAGTTAGGTATTATTCCCATGAATATCCCAATTTATGTCGGTGGTTTACATACATGAAGTAAACATGAAATACAATAGCTATGAATATGTTTTTTCAACATGATATGTTCATTAAACATTTTACGCTCAGACTTGCACTGTCTCGGAATAACATTTGGCAACTTCGGTCACATGAAACCTTTTCAAGTGGAGATTATTTCTACAGCAGCCATCACCTATGAAAATAGAATGCATTTTTAACAGCAATGGTAATGATACGATGGAGTATATAAATAGAATTGGGCAAGTAAAAAAACATCCAAGATATCCAGTGCTTTTTTTCATAAGAAGGAAATAATCTAAGCGTGAGCATTAAGTAATATAGGCAATATATGTATATACTATTTCGTTTTTTATTTAAAGCGTGGCCAAACTTGCATGTCATGGAGATAGTAAGATAATTAGAAGTTATTTGAGGTTAACAGCCCCCCGTCTATTTCCTTCTCTTTGCTTTAAAAAGGAAGGGGGAACAATTTCTAGAAAACAGCTAGGACAAATAGCCCCACCTGATTCTTCAATCTCACGTCAGTTCCATGGAAAAACGGTCGCAAGAAAATCTGAAATGAAGTTTCAACTCATATGTCGGAGGAAACTTTTGCCCACAATTTGAAATCCAATTTCCGTTGCTATGAGATGAAATAAGGAAACTCTTTCAACAACAGTGACCTGAGGGTCAGCCTCTGTTTAACATGTTACGAATTTGACCCTGAAATGATATTGATGTAGTGAATGAAACATGGAAGAATAAAAACTTCTCTCGATTCCAGCTCTACAGTCCTGCAACCTCAAAAAAATCGCAGAAATCATGTAAACGACCACTCAATCCTTTGCTGGTACTATCATCTTCTTTTAATTAAAATCGAATGTTATTGTGCATTTTACAGGTGATTCATAAGTCTTTAGGAACATAAACAATGCTCGGTTCAGCAATATATATTTTAAAAAAATAGCAAATAGGAAACTATACCCTTATTCTACAGATACTGATATTAATTCCAGATTGCTATACACCCACTTAATATTGCCCTGATCATTTGCTATACCAACACTATGAGTTCATAAAAATACGGACTTATTACACACCTTTACGAAGATCATTAACATATGGGAACGTACCGAAAATCCACTGCTAAAAGACCATGGACACTTTGGAAGTTCTCTAACGAAACTTAAGTGTTGGAGGTGATTCATAATTAGGGGGAAAACACAATGAAATAGTAATAAGCAATACGAGGGCATACTTAAATTACATCAATCACACACTGATACGACCGACACGAAATTCGAATTACTATATTTCTGCTTGGGAATTGAAATAAATTTGTCTAGCATAAAATAAAGAAAGCAACTCTTTACTTTATACAGCGAGTGGTATCCCCCGCTGAATACATATTGGACAGGGAAAACGATGGCGGAAGCCAATTGCTCCGCACTTCTCTTTGTAAAGAACACATATTCATAATACAATAGTTGGGGATGCATAAAATTATGAATACAATTTGGAATATTTTTATTGAATTGTAATTTTACTTGCATTAGAGAGCGTTGAAGACGGACGAGATCAAGCTTATTCCCAAAGCTGAAATAGTTTTTAAGCTTTGAAGCCTCAAAACATTTTTGATATGATTCTAGTAATCTTTTAGAGATTTTAAAAGATTACTCAAGATAATGTTATTTAAATATCATTGATTTTGCTAATTTTGAGTTATCTAAATGTCTTTTTCTAAATATCTTCCGGCGTGTGTTGCTCCTCCAAATAAAATACGATGCGTAGTCGATCGACTATTTAATATATATTATGACTACTGAACTTATTCTTCATAATGCTTTATTGATATTCAAAATTATGAGACATTTTCATAAACTTCAATTTAATTCGTGCTATGTTGAGCTATTATACAGGGCCACTATATTCGTGGATATTTGACTTCATTCGAGTTACTTTCTTTTGAAAGTGCTACTACTGCAGTCGTAAATCAATGTATTTCTTGTAATGCTATCGAAATGAAATGCAATAAAAATGCTATATGATTTTTGCTGGAAGATTGTTTTCCCAAGAACATAAAGGAGAAATATACTAATCCGTAGACGATGGACGCCCACCATCTCGAAGTCACCAAATGTGCTCAAGATCCATTTCATTCAGAAACCACCACTGCACCGGTAACCGAGATCACAAATGCTAATGCCGTCTGACTCCTTTAACGCCCCCTCACGTTAAGTCTTGCACCCAACCGAGCACGTGTGAGAGACAAAGGGACAGCGCTAACTCCCCTCACTTAACTGCTTTCTCCTTTAAGGGCAGAAACCGCAAGCCGGGCCATAAATTTTTTCGGATGGGGTTGAAGGCAATCTGGGATTGGGCGTGGGGAGACTTAGTGCTCTCTGGAATGGGTAGGGTTGAGGCGGCGGCAGTGGGAGGGACCAGGAGAAAGGAGCAGATCGGAGCGGCAATGAACGATGGAATCCGAATGCTTGGTAGTGAAAGACGGCCGCCCTTGTAGATGTCGCCTTGTTTGCGGAGAATTGTTGGATAAGTAGACGCCTGACCACGGAGCGCGGAATGAGTCACAATTGAAGGATTAGTGCTTCGTATAATGAGCATTGAGGAACGGGGAAAACACACAATTTTTCCATACGATGTTCATATTCTAAAATACAATAGACCAAAGATCTGACGACAAAAAGAGCTGCTTGATGAAAATATTTCTTGCTAAACGTTTCGCAGGTTTGGCCACTGCGTTAATGGAAACCCGGTGTTTGACGTCATGGAACATTATCGCAGATGGCTATATGACGAGATTCTTTCTTAAGTTCAGTAGTTTAACCAAAGTAGTCCCAAAAAACGTTCTATTTCCGAATTGGAAGACAGTGGGCTAATATGATTAGATACTGCGTCTTGGCATACAGTAGGCGAATGATCTACAGGGTCGTCCGAAAACTTAGAAGCCAAATTGGGTCACGTGATGTTCTAAAAGTTTTCTGCCCTTTGAAAAATAATTGTTGTCAGCGGATGGCACATGTAGATATGGGATCAATATTTAAGTTGGTTGGAAAAGCCGCAATCGCGTACAGCTTGAGAAGTAATTATCATGCCAGATTCTCAATCTTAACGGAAATATAAGTTTTTAAAAAGCACATCGGGACATTTTTCGTCAAAATAGATGCAGAAAAGGTGACTAACGACTTCTAAATATAATTTCAATTTATTATCATTATTCTAATTAAAACAAAATGAGACTAGGTTTGAAAATATTTGGTAAACTTCAACAGCAATAGGACTTCAGCTATTTGATTACTTCATATTCAGTGGCAGTTTACGATTAAATTATTTGGCTATCGTTGTAGAAACGGATATGCTACGCCTTTTACTCGAAGAAAATATGTAATCTTCAGAGATCATGAAGCCGAGTCTCAAGAGTGATTCAATGCAGATATCCACTCTTCCGTGTCCCTTACTAATTCCTTTATACCCATCAATTCTTTGGTGTTTAATGTTCTGTTTTATCCGCAAAACCTATTTAAATTTCGATCTCATTCCCGGGACGTTCTTCCTCTTTACCTTATAGCGTGTTCCTTTAAGTTTCACTCAACATACTTGATTATTAATATTATTAATATTAAATGAAAAAGAACATGGTATACCCCATGTAAATCGCGTTCAACTGTTGTATAAGCAAATTAATCGTAATGATGCTCTGAAGAAGCATATTAAATACGATAAACAAAGGCAGGTGAGGGATGCATTTATCTAATAAAGACAGGGCCTATATCTCTATAAAAATAATATTACCAGAATAAAAGCATGAAGGACCTAGGGAAAAATTATAAAAAGATCCGAAAGTCTTCCACTTAAAACAAATTGTCCTACAACCACCAAAATATAGTTATCCGGAATACAATATTGATCGACGACTAATTATCTGTGACTATGATATTTTTTGTTTTTCATCACTGTGAGATGTTGGCCAGGCATATATTTTGTTATTTTTTTCTTTATAAGCAGAATTTAATATGTATTTTTTTTTGCTCTTATGGGGAAACCATAATAAAACTTATTCTATTCTACTCTATAATATTCTACGCAACTAAACAGCATCATTGGCCGTACTACTAAAACGCTCTTCCCCGACAGATTATCAAATAGTGACTATAAAAGTGATACTTCATCTCGCAATATTTTTAACGTGAAAATAAGAAAAACCATAATTCAACTAGAGTACGTATTCACCGTGAAAGACAGTTCCGCAAGTCCGGGATTTTTCATTATTATTTCACGTACTTTTTTCACCTGTATTATATTTTACTATTCCAAAAACCAACCTATTCCGGTGACAAATAACCCTTCGCCTTGGATTCATTCAGATCCTTCCGAGGGGCGTCCGCCTCAAGTGCACGTGAAAAATCATATGCGAGAAATCATTCGACTTAGTCGGAAAAAGAATCCGATATTCCCTAGTCATTTTCCTTCCAAATGCGTCAAAAAATCATTATTCTGGGGGACTTGCGAGTCCCCAAGAGGCTGCGTCATATTTTATCTCTATTTTCGGTGAAAAATGGCTTCAGATAATAAAAATATAACAATATTTCCGTAATTTATGGGGACAAAGTGACACAATCTTTTTGAACCTTCGATTGCTCACCATCGAATTATATGACATTTACATGATTGTAACTCCGTTCTCATGTCGAAAAAGATTCTATTATAAAAGCTTCTACTCGTACTTCGTAAATAAGTTGTTTTAATAAGAATACAACTATTCAGACTCCATGTCATCGTCAAAATATCTCATTGAACAGGTTAAAGAGGTAGCAAGAGTACTTGTATTAGAAAAGAAAATAATATCAACAATTTGCCATTCGTCTCCTTCCTGTATGGAAACTATGCACTTTAGTTATATTCCATTTGTGCAATTTTCAAATAAAACATTAAAATGAGAGACGATATAAAAATACCAATAATTAGTACAATTAAATGATAAATAATATAAATTGGTATTCTAATTAAAAATAAGAAAAAATCGGCAACAATTAGTATTACAGAATATAATATTATGCATATTTTTAACGATTATAAATAGCATTTTTAACGAAAAGTAATTGGATTTTTCATATTAAATTATGAAATCTAACAACTACATATAATAGGAATTCATAATTGATCATTTTACCAGTATTTTAAAGATAAATATCCCGATTTCGCTTTTCAAATATAATTAGGAAGCTTGTTTGAAAACTGCATGGCTTTCCAGTATATGTTAAAGCCTAAAGTTAAATGTTCAGTGTGATAAGGTCTGAATCAATGGAAAATTTGGATATCCATACAAAATATGTTCTTGTGCAAATAACTAAGCTACATGATCGTTAAACTTGCGTCGTGGTAGAATAATAAAAGTTTGTGTAAACTATAATGTCTGATATATTGATAAGGAAACTTTTTTTATGGGTAAAATGTGATATTTTGTAACTAAATTTTCGAGAAAAGTGTTCTCCCCCTTTTCAGGCTTTTTACTATACCATGAACAAAGAAAGGTTATTTCCCTGTTCTCAGTAGGATTTCATTTCAAATTAATTCATTTTTTAAAGTCTCCATATATTCTAGTTCCGTCCGGAGTAAGGGCCTGTCAACGAGACGAGCAACAGCAATCCATAAACAAAAAAAACTTATAAGTTATTTTTTACAGTGATTTTATTTAATTGGCATAAATGAGCCAAGTGTGTAACTCTTGAATGAGTCTCTAATTATAAATTATTTGATCACATTGTAAAACATGTTCCCGATATCCAATAATAATATACATGTAGTTTCTGAATTTGGCATTTTCTTTTATCATTATGGTTACGGTTTATGTCAGTGTTCATGTACGTTCTTCCAATGGGCATGATCCAAGATGCAAGGGACTAGTTCATGAACACTACTTACCCCAGCAAAGTGAATTATATCTTACATTACCGCAAATGTCTGTGAGGACTGTTTGCACTGTTTACTGAGGCGCTGAGATGAGTTTTGAACGGAGCGATGTGAAAGGAAAACTTAGCAGTCGTCGGATACATTCTCCAAGATCATCATGCATGAAATTATGATAATGTGAATGCGAAGCTCACCATTTGCGCAATGTAATTATTTGAGACAGCACTCACTGTAGACTAAAAGAATAAGTTTTCCAGGAAAGTCAAAGACGCCAAAGGCGTATTCAGCTTTCTTAAAAATTAGTAAACGGGTGTTTTCCGTGTGCCAGCGGGAGGGGATTTACGTAATAAAATCATTGTAAATCAAGAACAACGACGTTAAATTGCTTTGGTCAATGAGATATATAGATGTTTTTGCCATTTTGAAATCATTTTCGAGATATTTCTCCCCCAAATTCCATTCATATTCCATTCCATTCATACATTCGAACGCTTTTACAGCATTTTAATTCCAAATTAAATCACTGCGAGTGAATTGGAGAAATTGAAAGAATACCAGCCATGAAAAATAATTTTAATTTCATTATTCCAAAAGTTGATGACAGACATAATAACATTAAAAATAAATTTCAAAAACTCCATGAATAATATGTAAAACAGTGATGAGAAAATAAACAGGTTACTCAAGATACATAACGAAAGGCGTTCCGTTAAGACCAATCATTAGCGCCATAGACTCCCCAACTTAAAATTTAGCTAAAACATCGCCACCGCAATACAACCGGAGGTCGAAAATGCAAGTTCTTATATCAGGAATTTCCTACATTTCCTTATTCGCATCCGAGACATAAGATTAGGATCGGCAGACATTTTAGCTAGCTTTGACGTGGTATCCCTGTTCACCAAGATGCCAACGGAAAATGCCATCGATTTGTTCGGAAGAAATTTGACGACAACACAGCAAACCTGGGAGATATGTTTAAAAACAATCTATGTCAAGTAGAAAGGGGAATTTCACGAACAGACAGAAGGAACAGTAATCTCTCCTGCAGTCCTCAATATTCATGGAGGATTTTGAGACAACAGCTCTGGAGAATAACCTACCAGCCGTCTATGTAGCTGCGGTATGTGGCTAATACATCGTTGTATGTAGACATGGCCGAGAGAAGCTGGAAGAATTCCACGTATAT
This sequence comes from Ceriagrion tenellum, assembly GCA_963169105.1. Lineage (NCBI taxonomy): Eukaryota > Metazoa > Arthropoda > Insecta > Odonata > Coenagrionidae > Ceriagrion > Ceriagrion tenellum. Next base: position 6,751,057 of record OY720637.1, read on the forward strand.
TTAAATAGCATTGACGAGAACATCTAATTCACGAAGAAGGAGGAAAGCGGCGAGAAGTTACCCTTACTCGATGTCCTTATTACTAGAAGAGATGACGGAATCTTGGGACACTCGGTGTACAGAAAGCAAGTTCTTATGTCAGGAATTCCCTGCATTTCCTTCGTCGCATCCGAGACATAAGGTTAGGATTGGAAGACATTTTAGTTACCTTTGACGAGGTATCCTGTTCACCAAGATAGACAGAAAGCCAGCAAACACTAATAGGTATGTCCTCGCCGGATTCCACCACCATCCAGCACAAATTAAAGGAGTAACGGCAAAGAGAGTCCATTGATCCATCACCCTTAGCCATGAAGACCATAGGGACGAATAATTAATTCAATTAACAGAAATTATATTGAAGAATGGATATGGAAGAAGAGAATTACAAAAGACCATCTCCCGTAACTTAAGATTGCTACCAAGGCCACGTGAAGATGAAAGGGCCGATGAACGGGAAAAAAGCCCACTTACCTTACATCAAATGAGTCACCGATAAAATATTTAGAATATTGCGAAGGCATGAAATAAAAACAATATTCAAACGAAGGCAAATAAGGGGCCTAATCCTAACCATGAGAGAAACAAGATAAGACCATTTAACCAGCGAGAAATGTAACCAAGTTTATGTGGGGAAACAGGCAGAACAATAAGGACAAGAATTAAGGAGCGATTCGATTGTTCAATTTCGATAAATCAGCGGTTTCGGAACATGCCATCTAAGGCCATGACATTGATGACACCAACCCTAGAATCCTCACCAGAGAAAAACACTTCAAGACGAGAATCTTTAGGGAGGCCTTGCAAATTAAAAAAAGAAAGCAATTTCAATAGGATATTGGATAAGTAAGACGTGGCTATCAGTATTTTCTAGAAGTACGACCAATTCCCAAAAGGCTCTACACCCACCCCAATCCTCTCCCGTTTCACCTCTTTGACGATATATACATAATTGAGCCACAAATAAGGCAAAAGATCATTCAACCCTGTTGAGGTCTCCGCGAGGGAGAAGAATCGTTGACTCGACAAATTTCCTAACGCGAGTTACCCAAAAAAACAATAGTGCTTGACGTCTAATACGATTGCGGCCCTGTGATTACCAAATTACCTCAAACAAATCACATATGGAGCATTTGAAGGATGTCATTACAAAGAGTGGAAAAGACAAAGCGAGCAGGGAAAAGGCGGCCGGGAAAAAAGTCAGATATTGTGATTAATTTACTAGTGTTAATCACATACTAATGGAACAGTGGTTTATAGCAAAAACTACAGAACTTTCTAGTTTGCCATCATAACACAGACACTCTTTAGTCATCCCTTGACACCATTCATTTTATTTAATACAGTCTACATAGCCGAAATCATGGTTGTATCTAAATTTCAAGGGGCGTTATGTCCAAATATTTTAATATAAAACCAAGTAAAATACAAAATAAAGCCGTTATTTTGTTAAAAACAGCTACGAGGAAACGGAAAACGAGAGATAACAATGGGAAAGGCTAGAGACATCATTGCAATTAGCACATAAGGAAGATATTCTTCGATTCATTTCCACTTCATTGATACGCAAAGTAATGCAAAAAAGAGCACTCCTGAGCAACAATCTTCCTCATGTCATACCATTAATAGGCGGTCTGCAATAGAAAATCCAAATCCCATATTATTCACCAAGGTAGAGATGGAATTCTAGCCCCACATAACATAGTATTCAGATACTGCCGCCATTTTGGCTCATCCACGCTAGGAATAATAATCGCCAAAGTTACATCACTGACGCAGGAGACTACGCCAAGGTGACGTAGTTTCCCTGAGAGCCATAGCTTATTTATGGAGTAACAAGGAATTTGTTGGAATTAGGTGGCAATGTGCTCGAATATTCTCGCATGTATCAGACAAAGGCACGTGTCCCTTGTCCTCTGTTCTTGCCTCTAGTTTAATCATGTTCCCTTCCGCAGCCCCCAATTGCTGTTTCTATAAATAGGAAAAGCATCACAGAAGAGCAGTAAACTCGTGACTCGAGAGTATCGTCGGTGAGTACTTTCCACAGCGCGGATAATTCAGAACTAACGCGAAATCGAAAAGAGGTATGCTGAATATTTAAAAAAAAATGCATAGGTACATATGTTATTGCTATAACATAAGTCATGTTGATTCATAAATTTATGAATTTTTTCCAAAGGAAACCTCAGCCTTCCTTAAAAACGTCCATATAAACCGCAATATAAACAGAGAAAATTTAATTAATTACATTTAAATTCAAAAAACGAACCAACAACCAAGTAATGAACCAACAAAAGTAGTTTATAGAGTGAAATAGAAGTAGTAAAGTTTATAGTACAAACTAAGATGTTCAGAATTATTTATTTCCGAACATTAAAGAATGACTGACACTATAAAATATATTTCTATTTCTTTCCAAGTCTTTGTCGATTCCTCAATTCTTCCCTCGCTCATTTCACAATAGGTAAATCAACATTTACTTCTCTACGCCATTATGACAGGCTTCTGGATAATATTTGACGCGTATGATCACCTTATAAAGCATTACACGCATATTAAAAACTTAAACAACTTCTGAAAGACCTTCACTGGTAAGACAGCCACTATTCTACAATATAATTATGATAACACTCAATAAATCGCTAATTTGTCATTAAATATATTTCAGGAAAGTATTTTTAAATCTTTCATACTTAATTTTTCAGTGAAAAAGAACGGAAGCCATCTGTGCAGAGTTATTATTTCCACCTAATCGCACACCTATTAGTCTCCTCATACGTCATCATTTCCATCTAAATATCAACCAATATTTATCGAATCCTTTCTTTTTTGGATCTCCCAACATTGCCTACGCAAAATCAGGTCAAATTACTGCATTACTTCTCGTATCTTTTGCATCAGATTTTCATTTGGTATTGTATAATAAGTGTGACTGGAATTTGCAATTCGCATTGGGGAAATAAATTCATGGAGAAAAGAAGGGGATAACAATCTCAACCACAACCAGAATATTGATAACCTTATAATTTAAATTTCATGCTCTACTCCCTTTACAGTTTAAATTCCATGAATTTTACGCCCTTAAGTCACAATAATCGTCACCCCACAGGGATAGAGTTCATTGAAGACGACTTCAATAAATTATGCGAGCGATATGAAGCATTTTTCTTTAGAAGTTGTATCCTATTGACATGAAGACAATACGTCTTATGAACGTGTACAGTCCAAATACAGCCACAATGCTTACTGATTAAGCCTTCAACCCCACATCATTGTGTACTGAAACCCGTCAAAGAAAATTCACTCAAGTTAATCAGTAAAAAATCTATTTTACTACATAGTATCAACATCTCTGGCGACCGAAAATAAATCAAATATTCAAGAGAGCATGAATAGCAACTATATATATAGTATATAAATGGACTACCTCCGAGAATTGTTCCGATGAATTAAATGGAATCGGCAGATTGTTAGAGAGGATCAATTGAATGAATTCATAAAACTTTTCAGAAAAAAGATTGGAGAAGTAGCCTAGTAAATTATTACTGCTGAGAACCCCATGAGCTGATGAGCGGCCGATTTTAACGGCTCGAGGCTGAAGGCAATAAATATTCCGAATCGTATAACTCAAATGATTTTCCAAAAGATAATGATTAATATAAGGCTGACCGCAAAAGAAGAGCTGCAATATAACATAAGATCGGAGTGAAATGATATTCCAATTATGGCCTAACTACACCAATATTCTTACAGTGATATACAAAAGATATTTGTAACTTTTTCGTTTGCCCTCGTAAATAATTCGTTATTTATAAATCGTTTTCTCAAGAGTGTTAATCCCATCCAATCAGAGTGCATAATATTGGAGCAATATCGTAAATGCCATTTTACACTAAATGTAAAGTGGACAGAACTTCCAGGAGAATCGTTGGAAAACCATCGGGAAAGAAAGGATTTGACAGAAAATAAGTTTACCTAAAAGTCAGCCTAAAATTCTATTATTATTAATTTACAATACTATTAAACCATTTAATTTCTTTCTTAGCTCCTAAATTGCCAATAGACGATCAATGTAAGTTTGCCAACGAAATGCCAGTATTCAGTCGGTGATGATCGACGTCAAAAATCCGTATTGATCACTTTATATTTTCAATATACTCATTACAAATCAAGGGTATGGCTCCATATTTTCGTTGATGAATATCTTTTGGAAAGTGGCTGAAAAACAATTTAATAAAACGAAACGTCTCAGTACAAATGTTTAGTCCGAGTTACAGTCACAATTAAATATAAAACTTCCATGACTCTTAACTTTCAAGTATCAATAAAATGCAAAAGGAGGAATGATACATTTACGGGATGAGACATTTACGCGGTGAAAAAGGAGATCAAAAATTTAACCAGAAAAACGTGAATTTTATGTATAGAAGGATATTCTTGGCGTGCAAGATAAAGAGTTCAAGGCCTGAATACAACTATAGATAGTACAAATACTATTAGATAGAGGTCTATCTAAGATGCTTTAGAACTGACTGGATTAATTCCTTGCTCAAACTACGCAATTTGCAAGAATGAAGGCGAAGTACAAATGACCTGATGGGGACATAAGATGAGAAGAAGGGAGGGAAAGGACGAATGTCATGAGAAGGCGGGTGGGAAAGCGGGTGAGGAATTAATTCAAGTGGGAGACGAGGAGTTATGGAAATGCCGCGGATAGATGGAGTAAGAGAGGGGGTGGATAGGGAAGCAACTCGAAGACAGATTGCTTTATTGGGAGAGAGCAGGGGATCCTCTGGAAATTCGGGCCCTCCCTTGAATTCCAAAACATCCTGAATGCAGAACGAATCGGAGATGGAGAATAGACAAGCACAATATACAAATCCAAAATGGATTGCATACGTAGGAATAAGGGAAACTATGAGAGAGGACAGCTTTTCCCCTGAAGGGATGATGTGCGACGTGTATCCTACGCATAATCCTAAAAAAACAGGAGCTAAATTTAGAATTCAGTTATGAGTTCATCGAATGCTTAAAAAATGTAAGCACCATGAAAAGGTGAAAAATCTATTTTTATTAAACAGGCATTAAAACGGCAAATTACACAGCAAAATTTAAAGAATTTAGGATACTTTTACGGGTAGTTGGATAGGAATCGGAAATATTACCTTACGACGATAATAATATATCCAGCAATATAAAATTCGAATATTCTTACAACATTAAGTGGAATTTTTACATGGTGTAGAAATTAAATGAGCAATTTTCAACAAAGATAAAATAGACTACGACCCAGGTTTCGATGTTTATGCATCATCATCAGTACCTGATGTTTGTGTATAAACATTGAAACCAGGGTTGTATTAAATTTTATGTTTGAGAAACATTGCTCATTTTATTCCTGCAATACCCAAAATTAATTCATGAGAATAAACTTCGGTCGATTGAAGTTCATTATTATTTAAAATGAATTGCTCTCTCTGATAATCTCATAACTGCCACACCAAATCCTGCAAAATTACTGCTCGACTTGCATAGTTCACGCTTATGTCTTAACATTAAAGTTCTTAAAGTTCAAGTATTACGTAAAACGATTTATGCCACTTTTGACCCCCCCCCCAACCCCTATGTAAGACAATGTATGACTTTCCAAATCCTCCCCCCACTCCCTCTCAGTCTTACGTTATATATTTGTATCGACAGACTAGGAGTATTAGTGTAAGGGTGAAATTACGGAAAATACGCCCTTAACGAGCGGATGCTCCCTGTCACTGCTAAATATCATTCGAAAACGATACAATGTTTCAAGGCGGACAAAAGCCTTACGTAAATTGGTTCCAGACCTCCTGCCCCCCACCCCCCTACATAAGACAATTTAAGATGATCCCAACCTCCCCACCCCCAAAAATGTCTTACGTAATGTTTGAACGGCCCCCGACTTACTTAAGCAGCGAAGATAATTCAATTCGAATGAAAAATTCAATTCCAATAGTTCTATTACCGATTGGACTAATTCAACTGTTTTAAAAAAATAATAATACCAGCACTCATGCCGATATAAAAATCCTGCTTTACATAAACTGTAATCAACCATGTTGCTGGCTAATTTTTCGTAATCTTTGACTGAAAATTCAAAGGAATGCAAATACTTGAACATACCTTGGCAAATCTGCCACATCAAAGAATGGCGTGCGAAAATTGAAGACAAACCTCCCATCAAATCTATCTAATTAAGTAGTTACTCATATAATAATGAACAACATCCGCCTATTGGAATTGAAAATAGAAAACATATCGTAATACTTCTCATAAATTAAGCCGTGTTCTGATATTGGTAAATGGCAGATTTAAGCCTGGCCAAAGAACGAAGTCACGAAACTCACTAAAGATTAACTAGGTATGAGCCTAAGGCAACTGAAATTAAAGCTGGGATAGGAGCCAGTTTTCATTGGCGAACATTGCTTTCTCCACGTCCATCTGCAATGCGTGCTCAGAGTGGTTTAAAAGTAAGAGTAGATGTGGTCAATTATTATATTTCTCATGATTAACCCATTCGGTTTGAAAATACTGGCCTACTCTTGTAAGGAGTAGGCCAAGATAGTAGCCGCAACTATTGCCAACTACCTGCATTTAGGGGAATAGGAAAACACTTGACTAGGGTTTAGGTACGAACTCCAAAGCAACTACTCTCGTTCAAAAATGTCCCAGTGGCTCCAAGATTAATATCATCTGACTGAATTCTCCTCGGGTATTCTACTCGGTTATATTTTTTTAAAGTTCCGACGTTTAAATGCGGGTATCTTGAAACATTCAACCCGGTGGAAAAAATTTCACTGAGAAGAATGTTCTCAAAGTATTATTTGGGAAAGCATTACATCAGCTTCATTATCTTATTCGCAGGAATTAGAGACAGGCAGCTATGGCAAATAATAAAAATTTTAAAAACACATATAGAAAATGTCAGACGGAAAATGAGGTTTTCATTGATGAATCCAAGATTAATGATAAAATTAGCAGTTTTTCCATCATTATTCTATCAAATATGCAAAACCCATAATTTCCTGATTAATTTTCAACATTCCCTTCGTATAAAGGGCAACATAATCCCATTTCTACACCTACGTCTGCATTTGCTTCCATGATCCTCAAATTTCCTTTCGATTAGCCTTCCAACTTTTAAGTAGACATCTTGAGTAATTAGCCTTCCCATCCATCTTTGTTGCTCATACATAAAGCTATCACCTATTTTCATCTCAACCTATAACCCTCTACATATTTTCTTCATTTATATTGACAGTCGAACAATGAATTCTTGGACAAGGGCGGGTTCTTTAAAAAATGCAGTCAACTTCATACCAAATAACAAGTATTCCGTTTAAGGAGGACAGCTATATTTTCTCTAAATAATACTACTCTTGTATCTTACTTATGCACAAAGTTGTTGGAAAAAGAAAAAAGGCATCGAGTTATATGACGAGTGAGTGACTTTGCAAAATCAGAGGAGCAAATGATACCCAGCCTCGTATGATAACAAACAGATAATTGATTTAATAAAAGGGCGAGGAGAGAAACTCGTCACACGAAGATACTACAGTGCTATTCTCCGCAAGCAAATTTGTGCACGAAGTTTCGATGCGTATGGAAGCATACCAAGGAAAATATTTTTAGTTTCTTCCAAATGACGCCTTTCTATAAAACATATCCTTCCCAAGAGCGGGTGGAAAAAAAGGATTCATTGCTGATCAAATATTGTCAATACTTAACTAAATTCAGTAGTGATACTTTTCAAATCTTAACCAAACAAACAATGTGGCAATTAAAAGGCCAGCCAATAGTTTGTGAAGCTTCCCGTTATGAATTATTCCAATAATAATAATAAGAAGAAGATGGCACCTTATTTTTTCATGGGCTTATCGGTGTGTGTCTTGCTCAAGACACACACCGATAAGCCCATGCATGGAGGTTTCTACCGAAACATGGAAAAACATGGGCTATCGAAGGAGCTGACGTTTGCCTTCCTTCGTTCCGCGGGTCTCAGGTCTGAAACAGAGGGTTTCGTTCTCGCGTGCCAGGATGGTGTCATCAACACTCTCGTGTACCGCCGAATGATATTCAAGGCGGAGGTGGCGGACACGAGATGCAGAGCGTGCCGAGCCAAGCCGGAGACTTTGAGTCACCTTCTCTCCGGCTGAAGTTATTACGCGCAGTCAGCGTTTACCTCTGCACAACGCAGCTCTGCGGGTGTTGTATTTCCATCTTCGACATCATTACGGCATCGACGAAGTTTATGTGCTGCCCTTAACCAGTGGAGATATTGAGTCCGTCGTGGAGAACGACTAAACAAAAATCTGGTGGAATTACTCATTCCCCACCACCAGGCAGTTGGAGGCGAACAAGCCTGACATCGTTCTCCTCGACCGCCAATCTCGTTCCATGTTCGTAATTGAGTTTTCGGCTCCGGCCGATACGAACTTGGACTCGAAAGAGGCGGAAAAACGGACGAAATATCAAGACCTGCTGTTCGAACTTCGGCAGATGTACCCGGGACACTCTGTAAAACTAGTAGTCCTAGTCATAGGTGTGCTCGGTGGAATCAAGGGCTCGCTGATACAGAGCATCAAGTGTATTCCTGCTTGCGTGGCACAGGCGGAATCACTTGCAGCCCGCATGCAGAAGGCCGTCCTCTTGGGGTCGCTCCGTCTGCTTCGTGTGCACGACCCGAACGCAGCGTAACCACTGATCCGATGGGTTAATCGGAAGCGGCTATGAACTCTGCACCGCCCCTCTCGAGTTCTCGGCCATTATGACGGCAACGAAACCCGATGTTAGCCTGGGACTCGGAGGGGAAAGTTACAGAAGATGAAGAAAAATTCTTGCTTACATTGAAAGGTGAGAAAATGAAAATCTCGATCCTGCTGTCTAGACCAACTGATGGAAGATATTTTTTCGATATAATCGACGTAAATTTGGTGAGCAAATGATAGTAGCGATTGGTAGGACTTTGAGGCTGAAATATGTTTGAGAGATAAGTATTTGTAGATGAAGGTATCTCCGTTTGTCTCTACCGGCGCATTGCAGAAATGTGACCAAAGTGCCGCTCTCAAAGTAACCGTGGCGCTTCTCCTAATCCACAATTTTACATAAAGGAGAGTTGCCACGATGAGGGGAAGGTGTGGCAGAAGTCGCAACAAGAAATATCTGCCAGATTTCGCGATGTAGGATGGTGTAGCATAGTGTAATGGAAGAAATGCGAATCATGTATATATTTGTAACAATTGATAAACAATTTACGAGTGAAGATACAATTACCGCTATTATTATACAGCCAGTATTAATGAAAGAGCCGTAATTACGAAGGTGATGGTATTTTTGTGCTTCAAATATCAATGGTCCTTTCATCTATACATAATCAGATTATATTACGAATCTAAAGATAGTTTGATTTTCTCAGAATGTAAGTCTAACATTATTACCCTAATACCACTCCAACCGCGACCGAGATGGGGTTAAAATCCGGAATATTTCTCTGCCAACGCCTTCCCAATCTGGCAATCCTAGTAATCAGTTAGTTTAGTACTCGGGGAATGATTTTGAATGCATAACGTAAATTAACAAACAATAACAGGAATGTCTAAAATGAAAAGTGCTTTACATCACACCATACATGCACCTGTAATACTTTTTTTCCGGAGTCATCTGTCAAGGTGATTTTCACTTAGTACGCATCATTACAATGACTAAAACGAAATAAAATTTTTGCTGATTCCAAATTCTGAATATATATTTGAACACACAATCAATAAAAGTAGTTTCACCGACAGATTTCTCGTCTTAATATATTAGAGTGGATCCTGGTTACATGTCACACCTTATTTTTAAAAAACTTCGTCCATTATTATGCAGATTCAAAACAAAATATCCCACGAAAAAAAAAAAACAAATTTTTCAATGACAGAAAGGAAGGGCATATTTAATCTTTCTCCATTTTGCAAAAAAGACAAATGTGATTGACAATATCACCGCAGTGTTTCACACGTAAGCTAAATGCTACTCTGCCTACTTTTCTACCTCTAATGGCGTGATTTCCATGACAGTTAGTAATAGCAAGGACGGTGCTAAGCATCTGGATAATTCCGATGCTAGGAAGTAGAGTTTCCACTTTGGTAATTTATTCTGAAAGGTCTGATAAGAGTAATTTTATCTACAGCGGTGTAGTCACAGGGACCCAACAAAATTAAGACTACACAAAGATTTTAAAAAAACGGTAAATCTCTCACTTAAATTGGATTCTATCATTTTGCTGCCATAGAACGGGCGGTGCACGTATCTCGTAAGCAGTTCTGGCGAGTTAAGTACCCGTTTCCGATTTAAATGCTCTTGAAACAATCAGAGTAAAGTAATTTTCCATTCCACTCACACAACTCGAAGTCCTCAATTAACATTTAGTTAAAACGTTTACGATGCTCTTGCGGTACCCAGGAAACCGAAACAAGAATGCATTTAGCGCATATATATATTTCACGAAATTTCCGTCACTCACGGAAAATTCAACGTAAATTGGGTATTGAAAAAAACAATTGACATGTATAAATCAATAATTGATAACATACCGGAAACGGAACAACAAAACACGACTGAAAAGGGCCATAGTGTTTAGAAAAAGGCTCTTTGCAAGTAAAATTAAGAAATAAATGAAAAAGGGAAATAGGAAAATGAATTCTGCAAAGCAGGAGTTCAGCCATGGTATTGTTTGCAGCACTTTCGAAATTATTTATCCAAAGAATATCATTTTGCCTTAAAGAATAAATGAAAAAAATGTATAATCACGGATATGTGCCATAACATGTCGTTCGGTTGATTTGATTACCTTCCTATCATCCTTAAGTATTATCCCAAACATCATTCCTGTCATTTTTCTGACTGTCAGTTCATTAGAATTGCTTTACAAGTCAATATGATTTGTTAAATACAACCTCCTACAAATCTGTGCTAAATAATACCCAGATTCACCAATAAAATGACAGCCACATCCAGCCACACAGGACTTCATTTTATGCTCTATTTTGATATTTAATATTAATGCCTCTAGTAAGTTTGGAAATTGTTTTGCGACTGAACTTCATTGGCGTACAAAAAGCTCTATAAGTGATTGGTTCATTCATGACACAGAAAATCACTACAAAGTTCTCCAATGTTTTTTGTGGCACTACAATCTAAAGTATGATATGTCAGTATCTTGGATACCATATATGCGAGGGTGGTATGATAATTAATGAGCCTTGAAGCAATCTGCCAACAATGAATCATAATCTTGTTGTTGTTTACATTGGCCATCTTTGAAACGGCCAAGATCACATTTTTAACCAATTCCAACGAGTAGTTTCTGTGTGGCAGCTGTTTGAAGTGGACAAGTTTGTTCATTTTTGTACAATGGAAAAAGAACAATATCGGTTGGTGATTCGTTTTTTGTATTTGAAAGGGAAGACTCGTGAGGAAATAAGAAACGAGTTGAATACTGTGTATGGTGATACCTCACCTTCCTTTGCCGCCATTAAGCCATGGCATACCGAGTTCAAAAATGGCCGAACATCCGTGTTTGATGAGGCCCGTCCAGGAAGCCCAAATGAGGTCACCACGGAGGAAACCATCAACAAATTCCGCGACATGTTACTGAGAGACGGCAGATTGAACATTTGGGCATGAGAAAGCTGTCGGCCCGAAGGGTACCGCGTTTGCTGTGGACAACAAGCGGAATCGTGTGACCATTTCCAAGGAGTGTTTAGCCCTCTTGAAGCGCAATCCGAGGGACTTCTTCATGTGTTACGTAACCGTGGACGAAACATGGATCCACCACTACACACCAGAAACCAAATAACACTGGAAGCAGTGGATTTCTCCCTGCGGAAGTGCTCCGAAGAGGGCAAAAACGATCCCAACGGCCGTGAGGGTCATGGCGACCGTTTTTTGGGATTCTCAAGGTGTGATCTACATAAACTATTTGGAAAAGGCAAGAGCAATCACGAGATGGCATTACAGTGATTTTTTTGGCCGATTTGATGAAGAATTAAAGAAAAAATGGCCCCGTTTGGCCCGCAAAAAAGTCCTCTTTCATCCCGAATCGCCTCGGCCAAATTGGTTGAATTGGGCTACGAGGTACAGTCGCATGCTCCGTATTCTCCAGAACTGGCCCCGTGTGACCTATTTCTGTACCCAAACATGAAGACTTGGCTCGGGGGCAAGCGCTTCACGTCGGATGAGGAGATCATAGCGGCCACGGATGAGTGTTTTGCAGAGTTCCCGAAATCATATTTTTCTGAGGGCTTGAAGAAGTTGGAAACCCGTTGGGAAAAGTGTATCGCTCTAGAAGGGGACTATGTTGAAAAATTAAACAATAAAAATGATAAAAAACAATGCTTTCATTGGTAGGCTCATTAAATATCGCACCACCCTCGTAGACCCAGAAGATTTCCTAAATTTGGCATCTTCCACTTGGCTTTTAACCTCTTTTTCGAGGGCCTATTTTGCATTTATTAACTCCAAACTTTCCTTATAGGGTATAAGCTTCCCAGTGTGTATGAAGTATATGAACATCGTACACTTTATTTACAAATAACATAACCTTCCTCTACACAATAACAAGTAACTCCGTTTCCCAGATATTTTCATCGGATTTCCAGGGAAATAGCAAATACATCATTACGCCAGCCATTTCGTGAGATCCAGACAAAATTTATATCGCGATCAGAAATATCTGATGGATAACTTACATGCATACGCTTTGTTTTAAATTATACTTTCAACTGGTCTCAAAATCAATACATTTTGAGCGCTTAGTGCTGATGATGTCGACATGACGAAAAAGAAAAATCTCTCAGTAAATTCCACACTAGAAATTTTTATTCCCGACCTAGGTTTCGATTGCCTTGCAATCGTTTTCAAAGGGTACATATGCATAGCATGCGAGTCAATGTATGGAGACCTGGGGAGGGGTGGTGGGGGGAAGTGGTTGGTTGACGTCAGAGACATGCGTCAAGGTCAGTGGGAGGTGGTGGGGGGGAATGTGTATTGATAATAGGGGAGAGTGGGAGGGAAAAACACATTCATTAAAGGAGTTTCACACTTTTATTGTTGGCAGCACTAAAAATTTCAAATTGTTCTAGGTAGTCCAATTTGGCCCCTTTCTTCTGAATGTGGAGCACTTCCGGCACAAAGTCACTTGTATGGTCCTCCTCGATTATATGTTTGGCAAAGGTTGACGACATATCTCCCTTCACCCGACACGTTTTATGTTCTCGAGCCCTTAAAGAGCTTGGCCACTTTGTCTAATATATTGTGAAGTACAATTGGGAGGAGTACATTTTAGCTTGTATACACCATTTCTGTTCATCCGTGTCACTTCGTACTTCGAGTTGAATAATAATTTTCCCAAAGTTTTTCGGGTGTCAAAAAAACATTAAACTTGTTCTTAGGGAAGGCGTCAAAAAGAAAATTTCTTAATTGAGGAATTTACTCAGAGATTTTTATTTTTGTCATGTCTGCGGTAATCTTCCACAAAGTTACGCCTTCAACCATTAATTTTACTGATAATGTCCTCGACATTTAAGGTTATTACAATTGAAACAAACTATCAGTAAACAAAAACCTGACAACGTATGGATATTAACAGCAGTTGATTTTGAAGCATTTATTGATCCATCTGGTGCTCGTACTTGTAATAATCTTCACGCCGATAGTAACGCGAACGGATATTTTTAAACGTTATTAGTTTTTACAAGTTGCAACCACTTTAATTACACACGGGATCGTCATTGATATCACAGGGATAAGTACAGGACTGGCATGTTATTAAGAATGCTCACATTATTATCTTAATTACATACTTTAATAGAAAACTGACTCATGACAGCAGTTTTGTGAAACCGGTTCTGTACGCGCAAGCATGGACAATCGTAAAGTAATTGATTCCACAGTGCATATTCAACAAGGATTCATGCTAAACGTGGTGAAACAGGTGTAAAATATGGATCAGGATGCTAAGAACAGGAGTTATAAAGTTGAGGGTGAAAGGAAGCGGAAACAACCAGGCACGTGAAGAAGAAAAAAGGAATTTAATAAGGCGGAGAAAAGGAAGAAATGAAGGGCAGATGGAACAAAGGAATAAGACGGGGGTTTTTAACCATGAGAGGAAGGGGAAGAATAGGAGACAGAGGGAGAGTGAGAGGAAGAGAATTAATTAACGAAGGGTGAGCAAAGGGGACGGAGAATGGCGAACGGGAGAAAGACGGAATGGGAGAGACGAAACGGGATACGAGTATCAGAGGAAAGGGGGAGGAAAAGAGGAAGCCCGTCCGCATATATGGGACTCTCTCGTCTTGGGAGCGGTGTCTGGAGGGGTGTTGCTCCCACGAAGCGCGGGCGGGGTGAAGTTTAGAGGGATATGTTTGGGGGGAAGGCGAGGGATATATGTTAGGGGAAGGCTGGGCGGACACGCGGAGACAGAGGGATATAGCTAGAAGTGCCAGAGAGAGAGAGAAACACGAGGGTTTCAGAGTAAAGGATGGGGTGAGAGAAAGGAGGCTAGAGAAAGGGGATATATGCGCAGGGATTTAGAGGGTGCGAGGAGCAGTGTAGTTGGGGTACGTAAGGAGGAGCGGATGGGGATCGGAGCACCGATGCTCCCGGTCGAGCGTGGGGAAGAGAGTCAAGGGGGGGGGAAGGAGAACACGAGCGTGGTGAGCGGGACTATAGAGGGCGTTAGTGAGGGAAGTGGTGCGGATAAAAACACTGGACAGATGTGCCCGGTATGGCAACGGGAAGGAGATTGATCGTACTGCTTCATTAACCGAGGGTTGAGCAGTTTGTCGTACGCAACACTTTCTAACTAGATAAGGTACTCTGTGCGGCTAACGACGCTCATTTGCTCACGCAAAAACCTAGAAAGCACTTGAACACGTTAGAGTAAATAATTTTTGAAAGGCTTCCATTGATTAACTTATATAATTCTGCAGATGCAAATCCACCAGAACTATGCTAAACATATACCTGTACTAATGATGCAATTCTTCATAAACTTTACAGAGAGTACGCAGAATTTCAATTGCAAGTAAAATACGCATGGCGATTCGCTTAGTCTGATAAAATAAAAAAGAGCATAAATCCGTATGAGCGATCAGCAGATATACGCAGAAAACGCACTATTTACAAATTCTTTTTCATCATACATCGAGACAGGCTAAACGATCCACAAATGATGAATATATATCGTCCCTTTGAACGCTTTCAGCAAAAGCATGCGAGGCATGTAATTCAAGCATTACATATTTTATACTCCTCAGTCGTTTCAAGAGATTACTTTCCATCCGCACAGTTCTGTGCCTCCATTATCTCGAAAGAATAAAAAGATGCGAGACAATCACATCTTGAAATACATAAAATTATGTGATATTTTAGTATCATAGAGTAATCCACATACGACCAGGGCAGCTCGTTGAAATATTTTCAATATTCATGCTTTCTACATCCTTTCCTTCCATATTAAAAGTTTTCTATTAGGATAGTTTATTAACACTAGGACGCCCGGACTTTTCAATATCATTCAACACCCAAAGCGGGTCATTTTAACCCACAATAACAAATGAAATAATTCCTCACTTTGCACTATTAGGTTTACATTTTCTCAGTCCTTTCTGCAAACTGTCCCTCATTTTGTTCACTATCTAGCCCAATCTCTCACTCGTCATTTCAACATTTATCCATCTATTCAGCCGTAGAACTATTCCTAGATCTCAAAACAATAGGTAAAAATAACCGTGGCCTTCATGAAGCAGAAAACCATTTAAACAGTTCAAATATGGTCTCATTCATAAACTTATCAGTTTTTTAATGTAAACCTTCCAAATTAAAGCCCAATTTTCTCAAAAGTACTTCTCATGAAAATTAAACAACAATAACACTGCTTAACGATTGCAAAAATATGGAGAGCGAAAGTAAAGTAAGCCCTAATGCTGCGGTTTATGCTATCGTGAGCAGGCCAGACTTCACTATTAACTTCGGCACTTATCCACCTGAGTTCCAAAACTTGGAATGAGGGTCTCGCTATCAGGGTCGACCGCAAGGGAATAGTTTATTGCGTGCCCCAAAAGGCCCTTTGTACTGCAGGGCGAATGGCGTCTCTTCGGGGCTTGAGGAACACAAAGTTGGAGTAGATGAGAATCTTCTCATGTCTACGCACTCCTCTCTCATTACCGCAGTCTTTTTCGTCCTGATAAAGATTGGAGACCAAGCTAACACTTTGATCAGTCACTCGTTAATACTACCCCGACTCATGCGATTTCGACCCAGGATTGCGGAAGGATAAACTCTGGCTGAAATTAATTACAAATGGTTTATTTTGACGATGGCAAGTATCAGTATTAATCGAATATATATACAAATCATTATGACGAACAATTTTAAATTGGGCGAACAGATGGCTAAGCATAGTTGATTTTATAAGCATGACATCGTGATTTTTTCAATCTCAAACAAAACGCTCTTCTTCGCATTAAATAAAATGGCATCACCGACATCTATAACCTCCGTCATCCCTGCAGATTGCATGATTTCGTTTTACAACCAGAAAATGGTAAGATCCATTGATTATCTCGAGCGAAAAGTTTCCGATTGATTTCCACTTCTTTATCTTGCTTCAAACAGTAATAGAATAAATTTATTGAAGTACTACTGTGAATATGAAATAAAATACATTGTACATTGAAAGCTATACTCCTTTCCAGACGCAGGTTAGATACTCGGTTAGCGCCAACATTGGGTTTTCAAAAACACATTTCCAAATGTTCACATTCTAGTACAAGCTGCAACATTTAATAAAACACAGAATAAGTAATTACCGGCCAACAGTATATATGAAGGTAAAAACAGTTTTGAAACGAAATTATAACTTTAGAAAAATGCCGTTCCAATCTCTGCCCATTAAATCTATAAAAACTTGATATATACGCACACAAAAGGTATCCACCGAAAGTTAAGAAATTGACAACTATTTATGGTGAGCTGAGTTTAGGATTAACCTTTATGTTGATTATTTTTGAAATGGTATTACGATTAAAAAACTGGCTAAAATAGTACTTCGGATCATCTAATAGTATTAAAGAATCACACAGGTCTGAGCATCATTCGCTTAAAATGTATAAATTTTAGAACAAAATGATTGATGGTCACCATTAATGTCCTTATATCATTGAAAAATAAAATTAGATTGTCTAGCAATTCAGATCATAAAGTATAAAAACTGGAAATATAACAGGAGAAAAAAGTTCAGGGCTAACAGTTCACGTCACGCGGTGAGAATAAAAGACTAGCAATAGGAATTACATAGTGAATGGCAATGTCTGGGATATAGCACGACAGTAGCCCAGGAAACGGGAATTTGATAACACTGTACGGATTAAAATGAGCATATGAATAAATTACCACCAAAGGAGGATTACAGCCCTTTGAGAAGCATTTCAAGGCACAAATTTATCTGAATTCATAAGTGCTTAATAGCGCCGGACATAGTACTGTGACAAATCCGTGTTCGAAATGATAATCTGCAAACAAAGTATTTTCACTCCGATGGAAAATGTGGCCGCACGCTGTTGTGACGAGTTTTAAAGGCTCTCCGGGGATTCCCAACAATTTGGTCATTTAAAATGCAGACGTTTGCATTATTAACCTTCCGTATTAAAGTCCTACATTGTTTATGAGAAAAATTCAAGCTCCACTGCAAAACTTTACCACAACTAGACCCATGATCAAATATTTATAACGTTTTCCATGCATTTAAAGCTCATTAGTCGACACCACACTACATGAAATATATGTTTTTAATCGAATGTTAAGCCAGCGTATCAGTCCATGCCATGACTATCCGTGGAATATATAGGTATATATTTTTTAACAGAATTGCGCTTAAAATAAGTTGCAAATTAAAGAGTTGACTAAAAAACGGAAATTGTTTTTACGCGACAACAGAGGGGAGGGGAAATATTTTACTAAAATCAGTCTATTGGGAATTTCTGATATAATACGTAGAAAAGAGAACAAAAATCACCAATCGAATATCAAAACTCGTTAATTTAAATATTTTTCCAGATGATAGGTAAGTTTTGGACATTCCTTATCCTAACATATTAAATTTTGGTAGTATATCATCTTGTTATCCCTAGATAAGATATCTTGCAATCAGATGCCCATAAAATTCCGAATATCGTCTACCTATTCTTATTTCACCAAAATTTGTATCTTTTTCCTATCACCTCCATGCATCCCCAGAGTTCTCCCCTCAATTAACCTCTTGAATATCCCTCAACTCCTTTCAAAATGTTCTCAATCTACCTTTCGCCACCTCCGAATCTCAACCACCAGCTTCCTTTCCTCTCCAACCATATCCAATATATACTCAGCCCACCAACGTGTTCGTTATCCAAACCCCTTTTTCAAGCGTTCCAAGTCTACGCACATCCTCCCTCCGCAACGACCAAGTTTCCGTCCCATGCACAGCACCACGCTCAATACTAGTTTACACAAATATATTCTTTAGACCTCTCCCCAGACCACCCTCCCCCCTCAATTCCTTCTCCTTTGAATATGCCTCTTTAGCCGGGACAATATTACACCTGTTGTACCAACCACCAAAGTCATTTCCCTCCAAAATAGCTACCAGATACGAAAGGTGCTTAACCTGCTCCCTTTTGTGTTATTCCACTCTTGTGTAGAGCCCCATCTTCGTACTTCTAGAAAATATCATCATTTTCGTCTTTTTATGATTAATTTTTGTACCATACCCTTCGCACTGCACCTCCAGCGCATTTATCATGTACTGAAACTTCCTGTCTGACTGACAAAACAATGTTTGATCTCCAGCAAATCTCAATGAGTTCATCACGTCTCCTCCATCCTTTATTTTTACCTCCATATCTCCACGTTGCTGCAATACTTATTCAATGAACGCAATTTAAAAATCAACGGCAAAATTAGACATCCCTGCTGCACGCCCTGTCCTATTACGGCTCTTCTCAATTCTCCATCGGCTATCCTAACCATCGCCCTTAGGCTCATATAATGATTCTGGATGAGACGTCTGCCCCTCTTATCAACCCCTAATTTCTTCACCAATTGTATTAATTTCGCCCACTCTACCCAATCAAACGCCTTCTCGAAGTCTAAAAAGCAAGAAAACATATCCTGTCCATATTCTAGGTTTATTTCTACTAGCATCATTCTTCATCCATCATGCGTTCCCGTCCATCTACTAAATCCAAACTGCCCGTCTCCCACTAATTCGTCACCCTTGCTCTTGATCCATCTATTAATATCTCTAAGGACTTCTTTGGCCGTGTAATATATAAAGCTCGTGATTCCATAGTTTTCGCACGTATATCCCTAGTCCTTCTTTGGCAAAAGAATTAGTATTTCTTTCGCGAAGTCCTTCGTCCTCATAAATACTAAGAGTTGGAGCAAAAATGTTTTTTCTTCTATTTTCCTCATACCCTTCATAAAATCTCCAATTCTGGGCAATTCCTACTTACCATACCTGATAGTCATCTTTCGATTTCACAATCAAGAATACATAGTCCGATAGTCCATCTCTGTCTATGGCGTCTCCCCTCAATCGGATCGTAAGTACTGGAACTTATTTCCTTACCATCGAGCTCATCAATATAACCCTTCAACCTCTTCTGGATCCATTCATACTTCCAGGAATTAGAAAATGACTCATGGATACACTGTGTGCCAACAACGGTAAATGGTTTGTTATAGGAACGTAACATAGGACATTCGAACGCTCCTTTTTTTAAATATCAAGTTTTTAAACTCATAATAGTATTTATCCGGATACAAA
Source organism: Ceriagrion tenellum (assembly GCA_963169105.1). NCBI lineage: Eukaryota > Metazoa > Arthropoda > Insecta > Odonata > Coenagrionidae > Ceriagrion > Ceriagrion tenellum. Next base: position 6,770,978 of record OY720637.1, read on the forward strand.
GAAGTTAAGAGGGAATGATAAGATTCAAAACCAATATATAACCAACCAAGAGAACAAAATTGTTTTCGTGAAAGAAAAATAAGGAAAACTTCTCAGGATGAAAAAATTATAGGTAAGGTTGACAATGGGCCAGCTATCTATTTTAATCAATGATGAATGCAAGATTGCGACGGATCGTTCGGAGGTGCACTCTGAAAGCATGAGGAGTTTCGGTTTATTGAACTTCTTTGGAAAAGCAACGTTTCTCACCTCTTAAGAGCAAACAGATAAACGCAGGAAATCCCCCAGTAAAACGGAAACAGAGATAAATCGGAAACTGTAGATAAATGTTATCCTATGGTAGTATGTAGAAAGAAAGTGGAAGCCGATCGGGATGAACTTGATGATGATTGAGTAAAATTGAATTGTGTCTCAAATATTAGAATGGAGAGAAAGTCAACTGAATGAAACTTACACGTAGACCAGAAAGCGCAAGCGTGAGCAGTGTATTGCGTAACCGAATGGGTGAGCTTGGTTGGGAGTAAGGCGGGTTACCCGTGCTCTTCAGAATTTGGGTAGGAAACGTAACAAATGGCGAAAAGCGGCAGGAGGTTGAAAAAAACTTCATGGGAGCTAATGGTATTTAATTTTTATTTATTTATCATTTACCAGACAAATATTTCATATGAGTCTATATTGGCTTGTTATTGAAGAGCTAAAGAAGAAGATAAAGAAGAAAGTCAGGGTCTCGTACGTACAAGTTAGAATTATTTTTAATGAAAGAGATCTGAGAAGGAGAGGTACAAGTAGAAATATAAGTTATAAGATTTTAAGAAAAGAAACGTCCGCTAGTTATGAAGACTTAAACGAGAACAGATGCAGCAATTCCTTTCAAAGAGAAATCATCTATGATAATGGACTTACAATCATTATTAAGTATACAAATACTAAGTGGAGAATCGCGGTGGTAAAATAAGCGTTCGCAAACAAAATATTTGAGTTTTTCTAAATAAAGAAGCTTTAAATGAAGATAGAAGCATTCTATAAATCGCGGTAATGTATGAAATTATAAATATTATTATGGATTATGAACCCGGGCTAAAAGCTAGAAAATAAGCGTTCGTAAACGAAATGTACTAGTTTTCCTAATATAGAAGCTTTAAATAACGCTAGAAGCATGCTATAACACGGTATTGTATAGCATTGCGGAAAAGCGGTATTGTATAGCATTATTAATACCATATTGCCTTATGAACCCGGGTTAAAAGCTAAAGAATAAGTGGAAAGGATTACTATGCATAGCCAGAACTTATTTATTCAGAAAAAAATTACCACCATGCATTCCTTGTTTGCATTAAACTCTTACACATAAAACTAACACCCACGCGAAGAAAAACTCACTAAAGTACAAGTAAGACTTTAGTATAGCTGAAAATAGTCCACCGCTCAGGCCGGCATGAATAAATGAACGAATAAAAAGTCGACAGACCGTAAGAAAGACAAGCGAAGAAGATTTCGGTATAGAAGCATATAAATAACGATACAGATAACGACAAAAGGGACACATATTAAGAGAATGACAAAACTAATGAAGACCAGTGTCATAGAAGATAACTATTAAAGGTAGAATGCAGGGTAAGCTCAACAGTTCCACGCTACATGTAGTCCAAGTTCGTCGTAGGCAAAACAACCGAATCGCACATCTCCACAAATTGGCGATGCGTTTGCGTGGAAAAATTTTAACCTTTTGTTTTCATTCTGTATGGCAAGCGAAAAAGAGAAGGCTAAAGAATAGGTTTTAAATGATACGTCACACGGTAATTTCCACAGTTCTGTATTCTGACGGTTATTATTTTGATGAAAAATAAAAGTTAACCATGTAACTCAATCTCGTGAAGCGATACGCACTTAAGGCGGCATGAAATGAGTAAAATCAAATAAAAATATGCAAACAAAGATAGATTATGTGATGAACTAAGAAATTAGTAGTGGAGCATTTTTCCACCACTAGAAAAATTCTGCCAATAAAAACGCTAGTGATGATGATCAGGAGGGGAGTACACAAAGTATGGGTGTAGGATTTGGGTAAAAGTTCGTTTCTTCGGCACCAAATGAGCAAATAAGTGGCCTGCAACAATCATTTGTTTCAGAACTTATCATGCGTTCAGAATGAATGCACGTGAGGTAAAACACATGAAATCTCAAATTCAGAAATATGTACGACTGTGATACTTATAGAGGAAAAGAAAAACACGATTTGAATCCGTGAGAGTAATTAGAATCAGTTCTTCGGTTAAATATCACGAGATATTAATTAATCTGACCACACCGTAATAGTTTCAAAAGACAATTTACGGTTAGGTAGACGCACACAGTGTTGAATTTTGATACTTCCCCTTGCTTCGATGGCAGAAAATTCCCACAGCTAACAACTAGGATGATAATTTTACTCTGTGTTACAATTTCATTGAATGGCGAATACGTTTCTTCAGATTGAATGTGACATCGCCAAACGAAAACGATACATCAGCGTGAATAAAAATGTAAGGGACCCAAGACTGAAGGGATGAGGGAGATCGACGAATAGCAGGAGCAATGGGAGTATTCCATGCAAACCGAGGCTGAGAAGAATACCGTTAAATGCACAGATCCTAAACTGCAAGAAATGAAAGAAAGCAGCTCTAATTCTACACTGTAAGAAAAGTTTACCACTATTCTCTTAAGAACCTGACGATATTTGAGCGAAATAGAGACTACATTGAATGAGAATTTGTTTCCATGTGCCTTAGCAATGATAGTTATAGCTGAACTGTAAGTTATATGAAATAACACCATAGTTTAGTAAATAAAATTTCAACGAATAAGACCTACAAATATAAGCACGAAGAATTTTTTCTCTGGCATTTCATTTGAAACTTTCACTATATTTTCGCTAGGAATTATAGATACGTGTCTAGGGGAGAGCTAAATTTTCTCATAAACTAGGCAAATATAAAATTTAAGCTACAAGAATGCAATACTAACGAGAGTAAAAATCTCTATCGAATAGTTATTACATAATTCGTATGTAAGAAATCATTACTATAGGAAACAGACCAAGCTTGAAGAACACAAACGATACCAAAACTATTCCGAGCTACATGATGTACCGTCCCAGGTTAGTATTCCATTTGAATAAATATGTAATTTAATCTAAGCCTTGGTTATATTTAAAGTTAAACTTAACCACCTCGTGAGAATACAAAAAAATCTATGAAAGACGATTCTCCTAAATGGCATGGATAAAACTTTCAAAGATGCCATGAGGCAACTCCCCTCAATACCAAACGCGCAGAGGTTTTAGGGACAAAAACAAATAGGAAACAACGTACACAAACCTCAATATCTCCGTTACAGAGAAGAAACTCTGAAACTATCTTCCAAGAGACACAATCACAGGGAGGAGTGCAATTGCCGTTTCTGAAGACGAAAGGAAATATGGGAGGGGCTGAAGTAAAAAGAGAGATGCTATCCGTAGATAACATTTTCTCCAATTACTCAGAAAATAGAGGTGACTGGTCGAATAGGAGTGGTAGTAAAAGGGTTAACTCTGAGTCGGATAACAAGACTCCAATTTGGGACTGAGCCAAAGGTTCTCGGCGTGGAAATCCTGCGAATACCACTCCTTTGGCTTTTGAGGGAACCAAAAGGTATGGTTTTCTGGAAAGGGTGAAATGTCCTCCTTCAACCCACAACTGCCACCCAAAGTAATCCAAAACACACCCGCACGGCCTTCGTAAGATCCCTTTTATCGTATGTATGCATAAATATCCCCTACCACTCGACCCTAGCTGGTCAAGGGCACCCGTTGGAGAGTGAAAAAAATTAAATTATAAGAAACATATACATGTTAAGGTCTTGAATATATATGTTACATAAAAAAACATTCCACCATAACGCGAGTAAATTGGGCTTTCGTTGACAAATTAAGAAATAAAGATATGTACATGTACTTCGGTATTCCAAATGCATTAACCAAGCGCATACGAGTGTTTCATTTACAAAAACAATTATTACACGCTTTGTACAGTAACTTCCTTATATTGAAAATAACATAACAAGTTAAAATTCTATATGATCAAAAAAATGATATTTTGAAAAACGGTGTTTTATTTTAATGATGTTAAGGTTTTGCAAGCACGAGTTCTCAAAAAGTATGGCACCTAATATTGGGGACTTAGCCTCCTAGATAGACGTGTAAATGCGTACTTTTCCTCCTGTGAAAAACAAAGAAGTCCAAGTTGGTTAGTTCCTTACTATTCCACATCTTAGATGAAGACCTGTTTATGCTGATGTTAATCTCTAAATGTTCCACTGAGTTAAACATGAGTGTACACGATCAAAGCACTAAGAAAATTTACGCACTGCCTTAATAACAGCATTAATGAAACCCGATTCGGGAAGTTATATCCTCTTATTAGACAAAAATATAATTCAGAAAAACGAGCAGAATAATCGATGATGTATTCAGTAGTTCGTATTTCGTAAATCGCAATTCAATTCGTAAAAGTATTTTACATATTTGGAGAGAAAGGAAAGGGAAAACTCGTAAATGTCAATTGTATCTAAATAATAGCCTGTATTGTCCAGAGAGAAAGCTTGATTAGAATCGATAATTTTTGAGGGAGATACTTGAGTTTTACTGAGGAGACTAACAAATGAGGTTAATTCGAGGCCTATTCGGACAGGTGGGTAGATTATTAATTGAGGGATTATTCGGGGAACGGTGAAAGGTTGAAGAAATATCCGACGATGGAATGGGCCTCCTCTTTCAAAGTCTGCCAAGATATCTGAATTAAACGTACGGGTATCTCTGGTCCTTAAAAGAATACAATCAGAAACACGGAACGGAAGTAGGATTGATTCAAAATCTAAAAAAATGTGGCCACTTGGATAGAAATCCAGCCCACACGGATGGAGAATAATTACTCTAGCCACCACACCAATCTGATCCGCAGAATGGCTTTAATTGCTCATTAATCTGTAATTAATCGACCTGTTCACCTAACAAATAGCTATTCACCTTCAGGGGCAGTATCGTGGCATAAATATTTGCGCATATTTCGGGGGAGGAGGGGAACGATTAAGGAATTCAGCATTGTTGGCGTTAATCAATAAATTTCGGCAGAATCAATAAATTCCGTCGAAATACCGTGCACAGGTTTCATTGTTAAGGGGTAGAATGGACAGGAGAAGGCCGGGGCAAGCTGGTTAGCACCGGTTGGTGGGATGGGAAACAAAAGAGGAGCAAGTATCGCAATGGCGAATCGGCGAAGCCACGGGTGGCAACTACCAGAGCAGGCGGGGACTCGGTGATGGAGGTCAGACGACTGTGACCCCGAAAAAAAAAGCTTCCCGGCTCATAAGTTTCGGGTGTAATCACGGTGACGTCGACTCGCCCCCGTTCGCCTCCCGAACGACGAGGAATTTCAATGACTCTGGAGGAAAAGATAATTCTCGGGATACTTGAGACACTGAATTGTGCCTCACCACTTGGAAGGATATTGCTTGATGCTTAGCGATGTTTTTTTCCCAGAGAATCTTGGCCTGATCCATTACATTGCGTTCAATAAATTTATTTATAGCTAATAATCACCGGAGTAATTACAAAGAGTCAAATTATAGTTATTTGAAACCCCTTATTCACGATATAAGTATTGTAACTCTCCTAACCGAATCGACGAATGAATATTTATAACTCTCACGTTAACATGGATATAAATCAATAAAAGGAACATCCAGAAAATGTCCATTAGTGCCCAAATGCCCAAAAACATCCGCCATTAGTTTCCAAATAAAAATAGAAAAATAATGCTTTTTAATAATCGATTCAAGTAGTACAAAATGGTTTTGTAACTACTTCAAAGTAATTAATGTTGTAGCATGCTCGAGGTCAGAGAATTATAGAATTATATTCCGTACCGAGTGGATGAAAAGAGCGAGTCTCAGCACATCAGATCAATAATGATATGTTACACAAAGGCATTCAAAGGCCTGTCCTGGATAGAAAAAGAATTTCATTTAGCCAATAGATTATTAAAATATAAACTGCACCGAAAATCTCATGATTAATTAAAAATTACCAATACTTTTACAATGAAATATGAGTTGTAACTTCTTAGCAAATGGAAATAGAGCTAAGCATAGTGAAATGTGTTATAAAATTAGTTCTAATGCAACTTCGTAGCATTTAACTAACAATGTATACTTGTTACATAACACGACTCCACAAGGGAAAAAATAGGTCAACATAGGATACGCGAGCAGAATTCACTCGAATATTTTGCTGCGGATCTTTATGAACCCTAAACCCTCCGTTTTATAAATTTTTACACCTTTGGTTGCTCATATAATGTGATATCAATGCATTTCCAAGCGGACAAAGGACACAATGAACTCCTTTCCGACAAACAAGGAATGCGACAAAGCTTCGGCGGCAGTATTTCCACGGAATGCAGAATTACTAAGGAAAGCCACACTAAACGGCGTGTGTAGTTCTATCTTTATCATCACATGAAGAAAATCATGCACAAGAATAAAAATTTCCACATAAAACTATTCAAAAAAGCGCAACAACTTTCATTGTAGAACACCGAGATAAAATATGTATTTTCTGGCAGTAGAGCCAGAAAAAGTATGTTCTCTAATTTTTCTTCAGAAGTGACAATGAAATGAAAGCATTAAACAAAAAATTGACAAATATGGACAAAAAATAACATTAAAAATAGTTAAAAATTACGCATGCAAACAATTTAGGGGACTAAATTACTGATGTAAAACCAAAAAATTTTGTATTTATTAAGTAAAAATGGTGTCTCAAAAAGCAGACATATGGTGAATACCCTTAATTTGGTAATCAGAACTTGAAACCGCTCACGCTGAGCCACTGTCGTAAGTTAAAGTATCATTCTTTTAATTGGTACTTCTTATAATTGGTATAAATATAGGCAAGATACAATCTGAGGGCCTTGTTGCTTCATAAATAATTTGCACTGAGCTTAGTTATGAATATGATGGTTATGAATCACTTTATCGTATGATTTCCTTCTGTTACATGAATTTATAAATGCATTTCAGCCTTTTATTTTAGAAATCAAGTGCATTTGTTATCGGCTTAATGTTTGTAATTACAATCATTTTATTTCATCTCGGTCTATTTATGGTGAGGGGTAAGTTACACGGATAAAATGCGCAAACTCCTGACGTAAGATCTGCTCTCGAGGGATTTTACAATTTCGATGCGGAAAATTGTTCAATCATCTGATTACAAAACCACTAGATATTCCACCAATTTACAGCAACAATGAAGCGACAACAATCATTTTTCCAGATTCCATGCGAGAGGTGGATAAAAAAATAAGTTTCGAGGGCGCCTCTTCAATAAAAACTACTAAGTGCATGCCTGGGAGCTGCAGAGGAGCTTTGTGCCGTGGTGTACTTTGATAAATCACCGCCCGTCCCACAATTCCCCCTTCCCCACGCAAAACGCTATGGTAACTCACGCTCTCTGACGTAGTTATCCCCGCGGCGTGCACCACTCTTAGGACGAGTGAACCGCGAGTATTCCAGCCCCTACTAGGCTCACGACCCTCTTCAACCCCGTACCAACACAGACGAAACCCTAAGGAGGAGATGGATGGGGATGCCTAGGATTGGGCCGAGTTGCCTGGCAGGGGGCGGGAGGGTTAGGGAAATGGGGAGTTGGGAATGGGGGGTGGATAGTGTAGAGTGGAGAGAAAGGGGTGTTTGTGAATGTGTGTGCGGGAGGTTCGTGTTGGAGGAAGAAGAAGACTTGCGGTTAGCACATACACCCTCTTCTCATTCCGTGAAAGGGAAGGACAGGAGAGAGGATAAAGGGAAGAGCTGGTGGAAACGGCGGCGGTGTTCAGGGGGGGGTGAAATTTATTCAGGGGTGGCAAGGAAGTTCTCTCCCCTGCTGTGTGCCCTGGCTCACGAGGGAGGGAAGTCTAGCGAGGGAGATAAAGAGAGAGGAGGAGGAGGAACCGGAAGGAGGGGCCGAGACGGCGCAGAGAGGAGTAGGATACGCACGCTGGAGACTTGAGGACGACAATGCAGCTTTGCCGCCGCCGAGCCACGAGGCCGCCCCTCTTAACGTGGTTACCCAAGTGCCTGGCAACCAAACAACGGATCGCGCCCTCGCGATACACAAACTGTCGGCCTCTGCGAGGGGTGACAGACGCACACTATTAAAAAGAGACTCCAGAGAATTAAAAAACGCTTGAGATAACGAGCGTCCAAAAGACATGAAAAGATATTTTCGTTTCTTTTGTTCTTCATGAGGGACAGCGTTCCGTCTTCTCGACCCAAAAACTCACCGAAAGAAGAGCTACGTTCATTTAAGTTAAATTCAGTAAGAGCGGGGAAGATATATTGAAACATAAACGCATAAGCTCAAAAGAGAACTTAGCAGCACAATAAGACACTTGAATGATGCGGACGGATTCCCCTTTCATTGTAATTTCATGTGAAACTACAAATGATGATCATAGGCTACATCACCACATATCCACGGTGATACAACTGGCCTCAAGTTTTAATGAGCAGGTTAGAGCGCTTGAAAACACGTTCTCTACTAAAAACTTTTGGGTAGGAGAAATAAGGATATATTTTCCATTCAATAGCTATAGATTAGGTTCACTAATTAGGCTAACCACGCCCTAAGAAATGGCCACGCAAAATAACACGCCAAAACGATTGAGATACTGCGTGAAAGGTCCATTATCACCGTATTTTAAAGTTACATAGGCATATTTCTCGTTTTTTAAGACTGAATTCTGTCAAATCAAACCGCAAGGAAAATTTTTTCAATAATTTCTTCAAGAAAATCATTTATTTTGGCCATTTACCTAGCGCTTTGATCACCGAACATGTAGTTTCATCAGTTACTGCACAGAGGTAATGCATTGTATTTCATCAAAACTTCATTATATGAAATAAATATTTTCGAATTTATCTCAATCGTTAACTGTAAAAAGAAACAGTCGTATTTTAGTATTTATTCACTCTTCAGTTTCATTTACTGAATAATATGATTTCTTCTTCTTCTTCTCCTCAACCCTAAGGTTGGTGGGCATTCAAATTCCTTCTTTCCAAAGCTAGTCTCTTTATATCACTGTATCTTCTCCCCGCTATGGTCTCTTCAAGGTATTCTTTTCTTGGTCTACCTCTTCCAGCACGGCCCTCTACCACTCCTTCCATTAAAGTAGCCATCCACTCTGAGTGACGTAGAAGGTGGCCAATCATTGCGTTTCTTTTTTTACAAATAGAATTAACAAACGTTTGTCCTTCCCCAATCCTTTGTAGTACTTCCAGGTTGGTAACCTGGTTGGTAATTTAGCAGAAGCAATTCGTAATTTTCAAGACATGCATTTTACTAGGCACCATTGACAACATGTAATGAAACAAAAACAAGTTATATCTAAAAATACTGAAAAAGAACAAAGCTGAACGATTGAATTTATTTAATACGAATAATCCTAAGGACAATATCCAAGGTAGTACCGAGGAACAATAATCAGATAGTAATGAACATGTGCTTTCTTAAAGCAAAGATTCAAAACTGTGCAAAATTTGATAGTGTAAGCCACGGCTCAAACGTTGTTTTGATCCACACCCATTTACCTGAATTCCCTGAAGCATGTTTTGTGAGTGTAATTGACAGCCTCTGTACAAAGCGTGTATTTAAATTTTCCTGCTCCAAACATATGCCTCACTGCTTTCAAAGTGGATTATATTCTGAAGGAGTCGAGAGCATTTTCTCTGTTCCACACAGAGAATTTCCAAAGTCCACATTGGGGAACTTAACACAGCCATTAGCGTGATGGTGTGCAAACATTTGACTGCCGCCACCTATGCGTCCTTGAGGAGGAATGCGATGAACGGCTTACCTTCCCAAAATTGGCGTCTTGGGTACACAAGACAGACTAATATGGTACGCCATAATTCTCAACATCAACTTATCTCGTCAGTTTTCAAACATAACAACACAACACAAATAAACAACACAATTCCATTCCGCGTAGTTGTCGTTCATTCATTGACCGTCCACCGATTCAAAACGGGATGATAAAAAAAGTAAAATAAAAAACCTAGCGCGTGTACAATTTAATAAATAACATACGATACTTAAAATTCTGATCGTTATTTTCATTCGACTACAAAGCGAGATTGGAATTTCATCGCAAAGATGCCATGTTCATCGCACAACATCTTGCTCACCAGCTCTTTCCGCTTTTATCAAATTTCCTCATCGCTTCCTTTGATCTTCAATCCTAACCTTTACACTCATCTTCCCTTCCCTCCAGCTCATTCTTCTATTCTTCTTTACACCAGTCTCGTCTCTCAAAGGCCTCCTTTTTGCTCATATAATCTTTTCTAGATGTCAAGTTTTATAACTATCTCACGTCACTATCGGCGCTCATGTCTGTTCCCTTCTTTCCTGTTGGTCATTACCTTATATCCCTTTTATAACCGAATAATTTTTAAGGGCAATATATTGAATCCCTTGACTGAGTGCCACTATGTCATTCATGTCACTCCCGTTTTCGTCAAAATACGTTCACCAATTCACCAAAGGAGTCGGGCGGGAACGAGATTCGTATGACTCATTGAAAAAAATTGATCCACAAACATGTAATTTAGACCATTTAACAAAAAATAGCCCTTTCTCATCCACACTAAAAGGTACTAACAATAATCGTTTTGCAATTTTTTGACACCATTAAGGTGACACTAGTACTTATTACTGCAATATATGCACTAGTTTATCAGTAGTTCTAAGGTGGTACTCTAACATTGACAAGGAATTGCTGAAACCATGGTCGGAGATAAGTCTCAGTTTGAATAACTTAACTCTATCACCGACGTAACACCGACTAACAATAAGCTATCGTTTTCATAAATTATGATTATGTTTCCTTAAGACAAGCTTTCATCGGTGTGTGACAAGTACGACCCTTATAAGTAATATTTTTTGAGATATGTGAAAATTAGAGAACAATATGCAACAATCCAGACCAGTTTAAAAGAAAGAAATTTCGGGATATGGGGCACAAAGAATGAGTAAAGTTTTGAGTCCATATTGAGGAGGAGATAAAAGTGGGGTTTGAAGTCGAAGGGAGTCATGAGCACTCGAGCACTTGAAGTTGAATTGATGCGTGGGGACACAAAATAACTGGAAGAAACACTAGTACTAAGTCTAAGCGGTAAATGAACGCGGAAGTGGAAATGAAAGGATCGAAATGTATTCTGGGAGAGAGAGAGAGGGAGGGATGGAAGCCGCGCTTTCGCCGACGCTACGCTCTGGGAAAGTTCTGGCAGGGCGAGGGGGGATGAAGCGGAAGATGAAGGGCCGAAAGGGAAGTATGCTACAGAGAGAGGAGTAGGGACTGTAGCGACACGAGAATTAAAAAGGAAATGGAGGGACACAAGCGGGAGGAGGGTGGAAATGAAGGAGCGAAGAGAGAGGAGTTAAAAGAGAAAGCAAGCGCGCTGATACAAGAGACAACATCAACGTCATATCCTGGGAAGAGCAACAGAGAGGAGTGGCTACTTGGGTTAGCAGGTATTATACATAACCTAAGAGGGAAACCACGGGTTAACTCCATAAAGTTCCACCTTAAAATAGTGAATTTTAAGAGGCTTAAAGGGTTTGTTAAAAATGATGCGCGCAGCACATGCTAATTGCGATAAAATTCGTAGGAATAATTGATTAGAATATCAGACATTTTCGTGGGAAAGAATTATTTTCGATTGGAGGTAGAGAAACTTAATAAAATGTAAACAATATTTTCAATTGCATATAAGAAAGGATCATAAAATAATACTCCCCACATCCAGACGGTAAAATCAATGTAGTTAAGTGAATATTTTTCGATGGTAAAAGGCAACTAAAGCTATAAAAGTAGAAGACTTGTTCACGCTTTTATGCAATGTATCCGAACTATAAATGAAGATTAAACAATAATATGCACTCAATCTTGATGGTACGATCTATGCAGTAAAATGGGAATTTGAATAACTATTTCGATGTTTAAAGGCAGCTAGCACTGTAACAGTAACTACCTTCTTCACGACACAAATACAAATAGTGAAAATCATCGGGGAAAATATTAACTTGTCTACGGTACGACTTTTTATGGTAGGGAAATACATTTTCCTTGAAAAAACATGGGAATTCTATTTGGAAACAAATAGTTTGTTATTGAATCAAATGTGATGGTTACAAAATCCGGGCCTAAAACCAGGCCCGGCCAAAACTCAATCCATTATTATTAATATTTTCTACATTTACATACCTTTCTCCACGCGCTAATGCCTCTCTTAAAGGATGCCCACATTCTTTAGTTTGAGGCTTCTATTACTGCTCTGCCTTAATTTATATTTTTTCATCGTATTCCTGGAAATAAATAAGAGGAACATTGACATTAGTTTCACCATTAAAACAACAACCAAAAAGAACGGGATACGGAGACGGAGAAGAAAGTTTCTGAGAGGGCAAGGAAGAAAAGTGAGAGCGGAGTTCTATTTTTTTTATAATGTCTCAATGGGAAAGTCTGAGAAAGAGGAGAGAGGGGAAAGAACACACGATTAACAGGGTTCTGTCGCCAGGAGAGGGGCGTGGTCGGGCCTCGTCGGTAGCCTAGTGGCGAGGGATGCTGCCGCGTAAAAAGAAGTAGACGGGGGATGATTCGAAGGCAATGACGAACGCTCCGAGAGGACTTAGGGAGGGCGTGGGAGGTGTGGACGGGAGGAACGACGTTTGGACAAATTAAGAGGAGGTGATTAATGAGGGAAAAGAGAGAGAGAGAGAAAAACACGAGGATGCAGAACTCATGACTACTCGTAACGGAAATTTTCTTCTCGCCATCCACGCACTCCGACCCGGAACAACCAACATCATTCCCACCCCAAAAAAACAGCACACGATAAAAATACATAAGTATTTCTATTTTCATCCGGGATTGAGAGTGTTAGTAGTAGAAAAGGAACATAGGAATCACACCGAGCAATGTTTAACGGAACGACATGTTTCCCCTGAGCCGCTTCCAATTGATCGCACATATCGTGCAAAAAAAGGCAGAGATATATCTCTTACGATGATCCGTGAGCAATGCATCCGACGGGACGGGTCGATCCTGCTCTGAAACAATCGAGTCATGGACAATCTTTGTGGAAGCAAGTCTCCGCTCCAGTGTAAACGAATCTCAAAAACGTATAAGACCATTTTAAGACGAACCCATTTCTTGATGGCAAGGAGTAAAAAAGAGCCAACTCTTTCCTCTGGGCCACCATATTTTACAGTTGGCTCAATAATTGTAGAAAATCTTAACCATGAGCACGCATTGTTCATAACGCAATGTGGGAAAGAAAAATAAGTGAGTAAACATAGAACACCAAACCCGTCTCTTCTTAAAACGTGGTAATTAAAATTTTGAGTTCAGCAGTCAAAATGATTTTTAATCTTCCAATTGTTGCATAATCATTAATATTTCATTTGTTCGATATTTTCCATTAAAACGGAAACCATAAACCTTATGCCAGAGACTCATATAACCTAAAAACTAGTTTGGCAACCATCAACGTCATTGAATTAGAATCTAAAAATTTATAGATCCAGTCGAATATTACAATAATAAAAAAAACTTATATTTCAGAGCAGCAACAAAGTTCGTGGCGGGCAGTATTTGACAATGGTATTGTATTGCGTTGTCAAGTCAAGTTGAATAAGTTTGAAGCTTAGTGATCAAAAAGAGCATACATTAGAGCATATATTAGAGATTCATTTAAGAAAGCATGACTAACATCTATAATTCCATGACATGCAGCAACCATTCGCATTGAAGGATTTAAAAAAAACCTTTTTGTACCAGCCGAGATTTGAAACTTGTTTATAAATAAGATAGAGTATAAATATATATTGAGGGATCATACTGGGATGGCTAACAATGAAGATCCTAAATAACCCTTGTGTAAAAGTAATTGGCTTAACAGGGCCTCAATCAGCCATTTGTAATCGACATCAGCTCAGAAATTAGTTTCTAACGGGGAAGAAAGCACTAAGGCCAAGGCGAAAATGCTTATTCAAAATTAAAACTGATTCTGATGATGTTTAAGGGGTGTAACTCCGCTTATTTCACGCAAAAATTTAAATCGAAGAGCTCCTAATTACCATAAGGCCCTGTAAATAAGGACATAAAAAGAATCAAAGCGTAATAGTAATCATTGTAAAAGAAGACAAAAATAATTAATTTTTGAAATTACATACTGTTTTCAATCCCGGATCCGCATGCTTCACAATGTTAGACAAGAAATAGTTACATTTTTTATATTCAAGATTGCACCAGCAGAGGAACAATCGTTTGTCATCCTTTTAAGGGAAAGAAAGTTAAGTCAAAAGACACATCAAACTTGCGCGACACATCTAGCACAAACTCTATCAAAAGTCTGCCGACGTAACATCTTAAAATTACCATTAATTTACACAAGGACGTCGTTTTTCAAATGATTTCAGAATGAAACTCAATTATACGAACAAGATACGAAGTGTATTTCATTCAGCTCATCCGGCGCAAAAGGTTAATTCAGTGGATAGTTCAATGCACATGAATAATAAGAAGCCGATTTTTTTAACAATATTTGATACGTTGTGGGAAAATTGGAAGCCGTAATATGACAAAGACAACTTATGAATTTGGGGCCAGTATTAGGACAAAACTGGCGTAAAGAGACAAAATTTGCTGACACAGCAATTATAGTAAGCTAAGCGTGCAGCTAACCCCTGGAAACTAAAGACATAATCGTTCCATGAATTGTTTGTGAAATCATAATCGGTAACGCCTCCTAATGAACACGCATTGAACAATAAAACTAGTGCTTTCCTGAGTTTCAGCGTTAACCGTATACGAAGCGGAACTGGAAATGGGAAATAATGAGAAAAGTAACGATCAAAATGGCTAGAAACATTAGTAATCCCTTTCAGGCTGCAGCAGCCCATTTTCCCATTACAAGCCCATTTTCGGGTCAACGACATGATATTCATGTGAGCACATATTTTTTTATGAGTTTAAGGTCACACACGGCTAATTTGCGGTTTCAAATCAAAACCAGTTCCCACGCACTGGTCGTGTCTGCTTTGTACATATTTACTGAAGTGTGCCCATTTACCTCCCTCCTCACCATCTCCTGCTCACCATCACTTGGTTCCAATCCGCACTACGTTTGCTAGTTTGCTCTCCCCCACTCCTTTAAGCCAACTATCCCTATTTATCTCTGTTCTTTTACCCGGTATCTTTCACGCACAACCATACTCGGTATTTTTCCAATTGCCTTTCTTTTCACCTGTCAAAACCACAAGAACCTCGCCACCTTTCTCTTCCCTTGCAAAGTTTCCCATCGCACCATCTCTCCAATTTATCTCTGTCATATTTACTGTTCTCCTTTTTCCAAATCTATTTCTAGAGAACTTCCATCTCACATGTGAGTTTTCTGAGAAGTTTCCATGAGCATTAAAAATATAAATACTTGCCATTTTTGTGTATCTTTTCATGAAAATCACAATTGCGTGTGCTGCGTCCACACGGCCTAATTCTCCCAAAGTAGTGCTCCCTCCAACTATTTCAATCACAAAGGAGAAAATACGACCGGAATTCTCCACTCAAAGGTCTTTTCCAGACTCCTTTTGTCATTTCTCGCAACCTAATTGCCACCAGCGTGAATTGCCGGCCATTACAACATTTCACCAATCTCTCTGGGTTCTACCCTTTACATGTTAGGAGAAGCACATGCTCATGGTGCGCGTATAAATAAAGAACAAATTGGCCAACCAATGTCTAGACCAGCAAAACTCATGCCATTATGAGCAATAAACTGCCAATAATATCATGAACTTCAAGGAAAAACACATATCGAGTAAGTCATTCAAGTATTACGATTTTGGGGGTGGAGGGGTTTGGATCATCTTACATTGTCTTATGTTGGGGGGCAGGGGGTCTGGAACCAATTTAAGCGAGATTTTTATCCGTCTTGAAATATTGTATCGCTTTCGAATGAAATTTAGCAGTGACATGGAGCATCCGCTCGTTACTGGCGTATTTTCCGTAATCTCATCGCCACACCAATGCTACTTTTCTGTCGCCTGAACGGCTAGCTACATTACCTCCATGCTCAACCAAAGCGAGCATTTAACGAAGAGTAGATTCAAAGATCTAACATCTTACGTAAGACTGAGAGGGAGGGGGGGTTTGGAAGAAATCATACATTGTCTTAATAGGGGGTGGAGGTGGGGTCAAAAATGGCATAAATCGTCTAACGTAATTCTTGAACGGCCCCCAAGGGATGTGAGAGAGTCTATTAAGTCCTTAATATATGAGACGTAGTCACACGTGTGTGCCAACTTGGAAGAAACAGTAATGCTAGCCCACCGACGCTGGGCCGCTGTGGCTAACGAACACTCACCTCGAACGTCAGGTGAAATTTTGAGATAACGTGAGTTTTAATGTGGAGTCCAATTAATAATAGTCGGTGAATATTAAAACATGGCACCTCTATGAATTCAGATGGCGGATAAAATAAGCCTGTAGAACGATAAATGTTAGCCAAATTCCTAAGTAGAAAACTATCGGATGCCACGTGAGCTCTCATCACCTAAAATGAAAAGATAGGAGTAAATTTCCGAAAATAAAATCATATGTTTCAGTATAATGTAACCTGTTAAGTATATTGTATTTAAGTATAGTCAAGTATAGTGTAGCCTATTGTATTGTAAGTGGACTTGAAAATTCCTGAGTTGATGGAGAACCCGTTTCGGTGGGATACAAAATTAGAGAACACACTATACTTATCAAATCAAGAATATTGATGTCAGACAGGCACAATATAGCAATACCTACAGGATAATGTTTCGCCTCTCAAGTCATCCCGATGGTGGTAGCTTGCCGGTCAAAATCGGTCCCATTTTTCTCGATGTCTATCATTGTCACATTGGTGCAATGAAGAGTAAATAATTTGAAATATGCACTAGGCAAAGCCTTTACAACAAATTAAACGTATTTTAATGTGCCTTCAATGAGCATAGTCTATAATGAATCACGTCAAAATGTTAAGACACGCGATTACCAAACACGGAGTCAACTGTTAACCGATGTATCATAGCAACGACAAAACAATTGATACTCAATAAAAAGCAAACAACAGCCATGGTAAATCCACCTCTGTATGTTGATGCAAAATCACCAAGTACCACTAGCGCCTCCAAGTGGCCTTCTCCGTAAGCCAAAATTCTACCTTACCTAAGGTAATGGCACCTAAGAAATTCTTCCCAAAGCTCTCCAAAATGTATGTCTAGTTTTTAGCACTGCTTTGCCACTCTATATATACTTACTCTATGTTAATACCCATAGTAGACCACCAACACTAGTTCGTACGACGAAACAAATGTGGCTTTTATGACACATTCATATCTGATAAGTAAGGGGCCATAAATACTCAAATCAAAGGTTTAAATACAAAACACACGGCTTAATCTTCATAATCCACGGATAACACTGTCCTGCGATGGTTTCATTGCCGCCATCCTGAATTGTTTTTTGGATGACTTTTGCATCCTGAATCAAGATCCGACCGATTGTTTGGAGGAGTGTATCTTTAATTAAGATTTCCAGATTCATTTATTAATTCGATGTCCTGCAGCCATCTGGCAGCCCTGTATAATCAGGCTCACAGTCAAGAGCCGTCAACACTACAACACAGCAGGCTTTGCTGAGTGGCGCCATTCTGTTGTTGTGCTTTGTCCGCTAAAGTTTGAGTTGTGCTTCGCTTGCTAGTGAAAAGAGAGTTTTGTCTTCACAAGTGTTCTATAAGTGAGTGACATACTGTGTTAA
Organism: Ceriagrion tenellum; assembly: GCA_963169105.1. NCBI lineage: Eukaryota > Metazoa > Arthropoda > Insecta > Odonata > Coenagrionidae > Ceriagrion > Ceriagrion tenellum. The sequence goes on from OY720637.1 coordinate 6,788,896, forward strand.
TCTTTTTATTGAACTTAAATCAACCTGCCAAGTCGTGGCTGCAAGAACAATCCAGATACATTCTGCTAACTGTGTGGCAGTTTCGTGACGATAAGATAGCGGCGCAATATAACCGAGTTCGTGAGAAAGGTCTACTCTGCCTACTTCGGCATCAAAGTGGGAGACCACCCTGACTATACCATACTTTTGGACGCTTTACAAGGTAGTTTTCTAATAAAGGTAATTCCAAATATACGCTAGGACCACTGCTTGAATGGAAGCGCCGGATGAATGGCCTTAAATCAGTCAACGACTTGGTCTATGACACCTATGGCCTCACCCTATGGTGCGAGCACCAGGAGCCAGCAAGCGTCGTCGCAGCCTCCTCGTGGGAAGAGGATACTTGATCATGTCCTGTACATTATCCTCTATCAGATAAGTTCATCAACCACACCAATGAGAAAGTTCCTAAAATAGAGAGTAAGGTCACACGATTCATTCACATGGACTCATGGACCCCATAAAAGCGCACGGAGGCATATTCTAACTACACTACAAACGAAACAGTCTCATAACTCCAAAGGAATTTTTCCGCTCCGCTATTATTCTCGTTCCCTCTGCTCGAGTCGACAAGAGGAGCTTTGGGTCCTATTCACCCCGAGATAAGATCCACCAGAGTTGAAAAAGTCCGGCACAGGGCATGGCCTCAGATTTTTTGTCCTCTTTTGCGACCGCAGTGAGACAAGCCATTGAGAAACTGGACCTGCCCGCATCAAGATGCATGTATCAGTGACTTAAGTCAAGATGAAAGATATTTTTATGATAAATAAACAGTATTAACCAGGTATAACCCAAATTTTTATCCAACATAAAATTTTGCATCCAGAGTGAACGTAAAGTGCGAAAATTGACAAATGTGGAAACTAGGAAACACCCTTGTATTTTCTGAATAAGGCTTCTGTCATGAAGTTACAGTGTATGAGCACCTTGTACATGGTTATTCCATAATTAATTTTGACAGTAATAAAAAAACTTAAAAAGGACACGGAATGAACCAACCACTTGTGCTATACAGATCACTCTTGCTGCAGATACTTTAGCTCTCAGATCCGATTAATTTTCGGAAAACACGATATATTTCAACAAAGCATTTATGCATTAGAGTCAACCGTCCTTGTATAGGCTGTTATTGTTGGATAATCATTTAAAGATGCATCTGAATGTATCGCATTCTGTCCTCAAAATAATATTTTTTCACTTTCTTTGTACAAAAAATACCGCCCTCAGAGTGAAATAGTAATAACCACTGTCGGCGTTGACGTAGATACAGCCAATCATACGTCGTACGGATTAAATACTATGTATACAAACCAATTCTTTTAAGATCTACATGGCATTTAGAATGGTTTTATTAATTTATAATAATTTGTAACAAAACAAAGTTTTAGCCCTAGTATATCATTAGTTACTGATGGTAAAAATATGGTCTGATCAGCATTTGGTTCACCCCGCATGATAGTTAAAGCATTAATTCGGGTCGTTACATGCTTTAACACTGTAGGCATTGTGCAAGAGAGTTGCTGACATTTTACTCGCTAAGATTTAACGACTGTTTGTTCCATGAATACAATCTACTTTCCAATAAATTTTTCACGAGATGTGTTCCCTTAAAGTGAAAATCACATCCGCATTCTCTTCGCTAATTCTTTTTGTGTCCTCGTTACCGGCATCCCATGACAAACGTTTTCTTCTAATTATGACGCCTCGCCATTTAAGGAAATAACGCACCACACCCTTTTTTGCTGTCGGGGCTGCAGTGACAATCGGAAACTGCTCTGGAAGTCCCAAGTACCTACTCTATCGAAATTCCTGAGAAATGAAATCATGAAATATAAGAAACAATAAAGTATAAGTTTACGTTTCCGATTCCAGAAACAGACGCGAACTCTTAAATTTTTGAATGTGCAATGTGTTCATTTTTTCCTCCAATAAACAAACATAATGTTTTATTCAACTGTCTGATCTTACACAGGAAAATTGGTTGTAGTTTTTAACACTAAACACCGACGTATCACTAATGTCGGTAAATAATTAACTTACTGACACAAGAATTTTCCAATAGTGCTCCTTTTGCAATGACAATAATGGAGGATCCTTAAAAAAAGGCTAAAATTGTTTTCATCACACATTTTACCCAAGTTAGAAATAGGATTCACATAAAAATTTATGCCAATGCTATCACGAATGAATTCTTCCAGCGAGGTTTATCTCACAATAAAATTTCTCGCTACATAGAAGTTCTTTTTGATCCAACCTCGCATCATGCCTTTAAATGCAATGTTACTACAAAGATTATTTAAAGGAAAATACATTAGTTTAAATTGCCTCACCCTCAAAAGGGACTAGCGCAAAATCCAATATTTCAATTCGAGTTCACTTAGCAATCCCACTGGACAAGAATTCCCTAGTTCCAAGTAATTGCGTGAATCCATTCCCCTTTCCCATTTTACTCCATTTTGCTACGACACAAAAGGTTTAGCGCGTTTTTAATTTGGCCGATTTCGAAAGCAACCCGCAGAGGAGAGGTAGAAAAAACTTCGCTGAGTAAAAAACACCTCCCAAGGATGGATTTCCCGAATACTGTAACATTTGCACACGAGCAATCGCACCATTCCACTGTGCTATTGTGCCCTTGCGGGTCGTGCCGCTGCAACAATGGCCATCTCACCAAATGTTATTAGGGGGAAACAGGCGCTTTCCAATTGAGTCATTCCCAACAGATCTCACCGCGAAAATTATCTCGCCGGTTAGAACTGCGACACAAAAGGATTTTCGCACTGGAGTAATTCCATTGATGTCACGTCCCAAACTTATCATTATTATATTCTTAATGCTGCCCACAGTGAATGTGGCGTTTTCTCGACAGACTCCTATTTCCTGTCTGATGATTATCCGTCCGGTTTTATGACAATGGATCATAATATAAATGAGGGAGAGGGAGTCCAAATGGTCTATCATTTGTCACATCGGTGTAATAAAGCCCTTTAGTCCGTCTTGTCTTTCACTGGGATTCCAATCTTGCCCTCCCAATCTCCATCCTTCTGTGTCTCGTCAGACTTATCGCGAGTCAATGCAACCTCCCTGCTCCCCTCTACAGCTTCACATACCCTTTTACAACTGCTCAAATTCTTTCTTCCCCCGACTTTCGTCCGGCTCCATCCCCTACTCGCTCCGTTTTACCCCTCCCCTCCTCTCCCACCCCTCTCCCCCCTCCCAACATTTCTCCCGCAACGCCCTCAACAGCGACTCCCCCTTCCCTTGTCAAAGCAGCCAACTCCTCCTTTTTCCCGCACCGGAAAAACGAAGCAATAAGTGCAGAACTAAGAACGTGACTGCCTTGAGGGAGAATTTTCTTGGTTAAATAATAAAAAAAGGAAGGAAGGGACCGTTTTCTCCGGAGCTTTTATTAGCTTACCTATACAGGGGCTCTGACTTGCCCTAAGTCTCTTCCTTCAGTCCTGGCGGCATTCCTCTTCTTTTTTTTGAGTTCTTCTCCTGCGGTTACATCTCTTCTTCAACTCACCTCGCTAACCGACCATCTCCCGACTGTCGCGAAAATAATTTATAAATGTCGCACCCCGTAAATTCAATTGCCGTGGAATTCTGTGATGGGATGTAAGGGAAACTGCTCCCGCATCATACGAAAACCATCAAATTAACACAAAAGGACAAATTTTGTGACATCAGTAGGTACATGCAATTGGTTCAGGATGATTCATTCTGAATGAATCATTAAAAAACTGACTTATTAAAAGGTCGTACATAAGACCAGGTAATTTTACCCAAGGCAGATATGAAATTCAATTGAAACACAAAATTCCGGACGAATGAATTTTAATACCGCTATTTGATTCCCTTAACGATGTACACTCGATTGGAGACGAGCAAGGAAGGCACCAAGTACGGAACAGGTTCCTGAATAGTCGCATAGTGGTACTCAGAAGAGCTTCTAACTTTAGTCTTTGACCTAGAAAGCCTTCAATGGAGGAAGTTGTCATTAATAATTCCCAAACACTTTAAATGAGCCTATTATAGGCAAATGCACGCCATTAAGCGCATGGAGATTACTCTTATCTTTACCCTTTGATGGTGAACACATCTCTAAAGGAGCACGCGACTCTTCCTTGTAACCCTTTACTTTATAAAAAATAATTTCCAGGAGTAGGAGAGGAGAAGTTTTATACTAGTATCTGTTAATGTATTCATAAATTTTACTTTAGTTTCACAAAATGTATTAACGCTTCAATTAAAATTTATTTATATTTCAATTAATCAGAGGCACATTTCACAGTTGTTTCGAGGTTTACAGAAGTAGAATTAGTAAGTATCATGGATTTTCAGGGATACACCACAAAGTATAAGATCAACCAAATTCCGCTGTATTTGATTTTTAAAAATGTTTCAAAAAAGGGTGCGGTATCGGAACCTAACAGACATCAGGATATGCGTCGACTGATCCGGTCTCATCCTGCCGTGTGATGAATGTAAATTTTTCTCGAGTTCAGGACGCTTTGAGGGACGATGGCAGGGTTGGTTATTGAAACGTTGGCAGCAGACACACACCTGACTCGATGGAAAGCCCAAAAAAATTTACACTCAGGACACATGTCGTAGGAGCACGGGGGACACCAAAAGAGGATAGAACTTTTAACAGCGTATTCGGCATACCGTAACTTTACCGGTATGCGAGTATTCATTAGGACGCATGGCCATACACACATGTAAGATCCTGCTTCCTTAAATAAACAAGACTTCCGCACGTTATTCCCGATACGAGTGGTTTCCACTTCCGTTTTTCACCACCGAAAAAGAGGCCAAACGATGATGCGCTCCGCGATAATGCACTTAAAACTAAACATAACATTATAATACCCTCAAACCACATTTCCGACAGGTGACCTTTAAGAATAGACTTCCTGAAGTCAAATTGATTTCCTACCTGTAATACAAACTAAGCAAGTAAGAAAATATCCGTTCTAAGATTCCATCTTTATCTCAAAGAAATATAGTTGGAATAATATTGGACCGTTTAGAGAGAGGAAGAAATCCTGCAATCCTGCATCAATCCTGCACCATGGAAGGGGAAGCATTAGGTTTTAGAAACTATTGACAGATCTGGCGCACGGTAAATACTTGAATCTTTCATTCTGTCTCACTTCTGACCACAGATTTCTCCAAGATTGTATGTCCAGTCCTCAGTGCCAGTTAACTACTAGTTAAATGGCTATCAAATAATTTGCCGAAATTAATTGTAATGCCAAGGTGATCTCCGTTAGAACAATCAGTCACAGAAAACAATTACTTTAATAAATTCTGTCTATAATACTGATCACTGTTTGAACATTAATATCGTGCTCATTATAACATGTGAACATAATAAAAGTTTATCCGAGAGTATTGATCCAATTCAAAATTATTTAAATGAGCTTAATGAGACTTTCATGATTGCTTCAATTGGTTCTATCACATATGTGGACCCCATAAGTCAAGGGGACTAAGTGACACTTTTGAAAAAAATAAGTTATATACAGGAATGGGATGTTAAAATATAAACCTTTTAGGTGGTAAAGGGATCGAAGTGATTTTATTGACAGGTGCTGCTATCTAGAGAAATGCCTCATAACTACTTAGTGGGTTGTACCAAACATTTTCAACTTTGACTTAAGTTTTCTCAAAACAACGATTTTGTTACTTAGACCCCTTGACTTCTGGGGTCCTCATATATTGTTGCTACCTACACTAGACTTTGAAAAATCCCATGTTGGTTTTTTAAACTGGATGTGCTTGATAAATCCATGGATATAAGCTTGGTTTTCTATGTCCATATGGAATCACGGTATATTTTGGGAAAGAGTGGCCATTGTTCCGATAATTGACTTCATAAATTTGGTTCCCAACAGAGACTTTATTGATTAGATGACCAATTTTTCTCCGATTATTGTGTTATTCAAGATGGAGGTCATGAAAACGTTAAAATTGTGGCATAATAAATTTCACCGTTTGAAAGTGACAATTTAAACCTATTTCTGAAAGTATATTAGTTCAAAGTTGGCATGATACATATTAAAATACACGGGGGAAACTGAAGTCAAGTAAAGATCTATTTTAGGGAATATTTGGTTATAATTATCTAGATAATCTCATAAATAGAATATAAATCTTCCGTTAATGACCAACCAAAACGTGCTTGCGTTGGTGAGGCAACAGGAAGCGCTGGGTCACGAGTACAGAGCACAAAATGCGACATACAAGATACTATCACAGCGCTCAGGCGGAATACTAGGGTATTACATGAAATTCAATACATTATTGACCAACTTGAGTGAGTATTTATAAAAGAATCTGAGAAGATTATGTAACCAGATTAGCGAAACTTTCTTAGACTAACCATTTCCGCACTGAAACATGTAAACGATGAGCTTGCAGAGAAAACATTTTCGTAGAAAAAAAGCTCTGATTGTAACAACTGCTCTAAGGTATCCTACAAAGGAAAAAATTGAACCGGGCGGGTCTCCAAAGTAAACTACTGGGTAAACGGAACTTATGAAAGAGCTTGGGAGTGCGGAAAAATATTAATTTTTATTGCAGAAGAGTATCCATGCGTGTTTGATTTGAGAAACTCAGATTCCTTTTATTGAACCATTGTAATTAGATGTTTGTAACGGTGATAGGGCTAATCTGTTACATTATCGAATTGAAAAAGCTATGAAAAATGATAAAAACGCACAATTGGACAATTTTATGAAAATATTTCAAGTAGAGTATTACGACCAAATAAAACATCAGGGTGATTTGAATTTTTTGGCACTTTCATTAACATACTTAATAGGTTACAAGCTATTACAAATTAATAATTTTAGAGCAAAGAGAAGACATTAAAATTATAGACTTTTTCATGATACAGCAATCTAATCATTCCCATAGACTTCTAAAATTTGGAAGCTATAGTAAAAAATTCCGAGTTTAACCGGATGAATTAATTTTTTTCACTGTGACACCAATATGGATGGAATGTGGGAAGATTACTTCCCTTTCCGTACAAACGACTACCCGTATAAATCAACTCTCCATATAAATAAAATATATTATTGTTATCACAACGTACACAAAAATGCCTCGAGGCAGGCTGTCGAACCGAGAGAATGAGAGAGAGAGTAGAAAGATCTCAAGGAATGTATAATTTGCCGCCCTCTCTCCAAACCCTTCTCTCTTCCAAAAAAAATCCAGTCGTCAGGTCGTTTTTTCAATTGCGGGCCCTGACGGTGACCTTTCTCGAGCAGATGTAGGCATTAAAGGTGAGAGAAGAGGTCTCGTCTTTAAAGTCGGTTCTCACGGAACAGAGGAGCATGCCTTGAGAAGGTTGAGGACATTATGCAAAATGATGCAAGATGACTCTGATTCACTTCTTAAGTTATGCAGTGAGCTCCACTACTCACAAAGATGAGATATTTCTCAACTAGACCAATAAAAATCCATGGAGGATAAAAACAAGCAACCAGCGTAATGAGTAAGAGGCATTAACGTAATGGAGTAAAAGCAAGACATTTAAGATTAAGAGCCAGGTCTCATTAAGACTTCTAGCGGGACATAAAACTTGAGCCACAAAATTTATCCCAGTTACAAAAACATTGGTTTTGCCTATAGACATAGAATATCATTGTAAAAATCCCACGTATGACCTGGAGGATAGGATTATTCTCGACGTTAGGTTCGAAGGCACAGGTGACTTGAGCCTGTTTCACACTACGGTCTACATGTGGTTCCACCGTTAAATTGAATTAAATTGCATTTAATGAGTAAATAAAGAAAAAAAATGTCGCCACTTTTTAGTAAACGGCCAACATCTTTCCCTTTCACGCCAAAAACTACCATTTATTGGTAACACTAAGTTGATGTGAAATAATTTCAATGCAAGCTTGCCAGAACATAGGGAAAATGGTTTTATTATTTAAATAGATATCCAACTTTAGCGATTAACTGTTCATTAGGAAGTTATCCTCCATGAATTGAATGTCAATACAGTGTAAGCCCTCGTCCATATTATTTTAGTTAATATTTAATTACTATCATAGTTTTAGGCAAAATATATCGATTAAAAGTGTATACCAAAATACTTGATTTAAACCCATTAGCGGAATAAGTTGCTCTCTAAAAATAACATCCATCCTAAAGATCAGTGAGAAGAAAAACCCTCCAGAAGCATTCTTTGTGGATAAAAATTGGTCAAAACCTTTACTCATTTAAGTTAAAAAGGTACTCATGATAAAATTGGAATAGCGTGGCATGCTTTGGCTATTAGAAAATTTTATTAAATGTTTCCTATCACGTATGCATCCCATAATAAAATCAATATTTGTTAAACGATAAAAACAAAAAAGGTGTGATTCAGCTTTTGTTTAGACTTGCACAGTCGTATTCAAAACTACATAAATTATGTCTTCATGCTCAATATAAACGGGCATTGAGATCGCGAGAGGATGGAGTGAAAGGCTTGAGAGACGTAAATATTCTCTATGGTTGGTTAGAAGACGCACGGGTGACTGCAACCTGATCTTGTGATACGCTCCGTTCTCGTGTTCAATATGAATTAATTTTGAGAGGGGCAGAGGGTGCGGTAGCAGGGACGACAGGAGGGCGAAGGAAGAGGAAAAGAGAGGAGAGAATGAGTTTCTTTTTGTTTTTCCAAAAAAATGAAAGGGAAGAAGGAAAGGCGGATATGTAGAAGAGAGTTGGGAGGAGAAAAGACGGGGAGAGAATGAAAGAAAGGAAAGACAAAGAGAGGGAGCTGAAGAGAGACAAAGGGAGAGAGAGAGAGATAAACACCCGTTAAAGGCTCCTTCCCCTTAATTCCCTCCATCCTTCTCCTCTCTACTGTAATAATTGAGTCCGCAAAAGTTACCGTAAACTGCTCCGCAGAGGTAAGGCAATCTGAGGGAATGCGAAATGGAGAAAAGGAGATTTGAGAAGGGGGTGGAAGGGGGACGGACGTGTGGGTGGTTTTAGTGGCAGTTTTGAGAGGGGAGGTTGTTGTTGGGGGGTTGGATTGGGGGAGGGCAGCAGCTCATGACAGGGTTGGGGGGGGGGGAATGGGCGAGGGAAGGAAAAGGAAAGAGGCGGTGAGGAGAGGGTGGAGGACTGGCGAGAGGGAGAGAGAAAGACAGCGAACGAGTCAAAAGAAAGACTGTCAGTCTGTTATGATAGAGAGTGGACGAGATGCAAGTCCATAAAGAAAAAGATGTGAAAGACAATTTTGGACTTCTGATTTCGTCATGGCATGCGCAAGGTGATTGTTTAGAAGCTATTCTGCGAAGCTTGCTATTACATCGCAATGAAGAAAGAATACAGAAGGAGCCAGATGGAACCACATGGCTGAATTGCACAAGTTAAAAGGGAATAATTATTCATGTAAATGCGCCAGAGCCTCTACTGAATAAATAGACTACGAGAGATGATGTGCCAAATGCATTGGCGTCGTGGAAAATTTAAGTGTTGGATTCAAAAATTTGGTAGTCGATTTAATAGTGAGATCCAAAGATAGCAGTAGAAATAACGATTTTTTATAAAGATGAGGTGCAAACAAGTGACATAGCAAAGAGGAATGGAGCCTTTTTCACCAAAAACTGGCATCTCTTTCAAGTGCCGTTACGCCACTGATTCATTCCTTTAATCAATAGCCAAGAAGCTTCAACAATAACAGCTACAGAATAAATAATAACAAATGAAACAGAAACTCAGAGGTGTGGGAGAAGAATGCACTAATATTGGACCGATAAAATCACCTAAGAGTTGGGAGGAAATCTTTAAATAAAACTCAGCGATTGAGACATTAACGCTATTTTAACGCAATGATACACAACCGCAAACCGCCTGAAGCTGAGAACCAGTCTTCGAGTAGACGACGACTGAAGACCAGTTTAATGACCGGTAAAAGCCATTGCACTGCAGGACATCCGCATAATGGATGAATTGAAAATGGCTGCGCTATCTAGGGGAATTTCAAAGAAGTGAAAAGTGATGACAAGGAACCATGTGGAGCCAGCCATAAGAGATAAATGAAAAAAACGGAGCGTAATCACAAACACAATGACTATTAGGCGAGAAAGAGAATGAAAAATAGCTATAGTCTCTGATACTTAAGTGTAATGACCTCGTCCAGAAGAAGTGTAGATAATGATTAATACGAAAAATATCGATATATTTTAATTTACATACTTTTTTGACTGGTAACAATAGTTCCACGTGAGTTTCTTTTGGCCAGTAATAGTATTATTTAAGATTAGCGGAAATAAGTCACGTTTCACACAGAATTTTTAGTCACGCATCATGTTAAGGAACTATAGATAACAAGAGGAGGAGAGTAAAAATGGATATTTCATAGGCTACGACAAGACCAATGATGAATAAATAGACATTACTCAACTGGAAGACAAGGCTGGGTTTATGAGGTCCATACCTGCGAGTAGGCATATTTTCCTCAGCGTAGGCCTTTAAAATTAAGCCCTCTGTTTCCCATTTATGATTCTCGATGCTTGTACAGTCTTTCAGCAACAAAAGCTTCTACAAACTCTTGCAGTTTTCTATGGATCATCCTTTACCGATCAATTCATTATGATACGCCTTCAAGAAATCTGTCGCCACTGACATCTGCCTCAATGCCTGGTAAACACAAACATATCAAAGCTAATGAAGCTCAAATGATTTCGTACTGTCTACTAATTTTATTTCCACCTCTCGCTACACGTGTTTCGACTGACTAGCAGTCATCATCAGGCAAGACTGCCTGATGTCTTGGGTCTTAGTCTTGCCTGATGATGACTGCTAGTCAGTCGAATCACGTGTAGCAAGAGGTGGAAATAAAATTAGTAGACAGTACGAAATCATTTGAGCTTCATTACTCATTATGCTGTTCTACGATATCTCGCCTGAGAAAGTGGAGTTTATATCAAAGCTACCTCAAAAGATAACAAGAAATAGTAGAAATTTATGAAAGCATGCTTCACGAATCATTATATTCTCGTTATATTTTGCGTTCGGTAATGATAAAAATTTTAATCTGCTACATCAGCCGCAGGAGCTTCACATTTTCCAATCAATTAAATATATGCACTGAGACTAAGAGTTTGGACTATTCGCTTAAGTATATTGTGGTCCCCTTCTATATAACCCCTCTGAAGCACTACAGCCTTGCATCTATTCCCTTCTGTACACCTTTCTGCCCTAAAATAAGTAATTTTTAGTTAAAAAGGTAATAAAATAATAACAAAGGTGATACCGGGTAGTAAAGATTAACTTTTAAGTGAGGAAAAATTTAATCAGCCTACTTCCTCACGGTGAAAGCCAAGACATTAATGAATAGGCCACTTTCTCGTTCGAATTTTTTACAAACTGTTCCTCGAATATACTTTGTTTGTCCTCTTAGGGCGGTTATGCTTTGGGAATGTCCAATGAGTTTTGCAAAAACGACTTGGAAAAAAAAGCCAGCTCAACGCGCTGCGATGAAGAAAAAGGCTTGTTTATATTTGGATGCTCCTGTCCCAGTAAATTATTGAGTGGGTACCTGAAGAAGGCTGATATGAGTAGAGGAGGACGTAAAGTACGGGAGGGATTTTGTCGTTGCCAGGCAGAAAGAGGAATAAAGAGAGGAAAAGTGAGAGAAGGATAAAGGAGAAGGGAAAGAGACACGAGGGAGAGGAGCCAGAGACCACCAGAGTGGCTGACGAAAGATGTACGAGGAACAATAATGCAGGAGAGGGAGGAGGTCGCGAGGGGAGAGGAGGAGATTGCGGGGTGGGGTAAGAAGGAGAGGGGAGGGAAGATACAAGAGAGAAACATTGAGAGTGAGAGGGGGGTAGGGAGAGAGAGGGGGGGAGAGGGCAGCAAAGTAAGTGGATGGGTTGGGTGGAAGAGGAAGAGCAGCTGAGGAGGAAGGGAAAGGCTTGGATGAAAAATGAGGAAAAAACTGGTGGATGGAAGCACGAGGAGGAGGAGGAAGAGGGGGGTAGGCGGGCAGAAGGGAGAAAAATGAGAAGAAAGTGATAAATGGAAAACGAGATACACCCGGTGGACGAGATAGGGCGTAAAGAAATAAGAACGGAAGCAAATAAATTCAGATAAACAAAAAGTCTCCATTTCATGGCTTGGGAAGGAGTTGGAATCGGGATGGGGGGGGGGATGGAAGAAGTAGGAAGAAGATTGAAGTGGGCAGCAGCGGAGGAAAAAAAGAGGATAAAACGGTTTTCGACGAAATACTGAGCACGCAGAAGCAGCGGCGACAAAAAAATTTCCCTCCTTGTGTTTCCCCTGCACTCAATTACTCATTTTTTACCGTTTCTCCAGTTATATTTTTTTTTGTTTTTAGCGCCCAGTTTGCAAAACTTTAGGGATTCTTGTCCTGGGGGTGGGAGGGGGTTGGAGGGGGCTGGAGGAAATCCCTGTCACCACCGTCGGGTGCGCGCGTCAGTTCTTGAGGAAAATCTCGGAAAAATTGCCCGCCGGATTTTTCACGGGAAACCGTCGAGCACGCACGGGATAGGAAAAACGTTAAAGGCACTAAAAAAAACCCGACGTTAGGACTAGTTAAGAATGCAGTGACCACAAGATTTTCCGCAAGAACACTGACTCTTTGGAATTAAAACTTTTAACGTCACTCATAGGCATGCGCTTTTGTCATGATCTAGATGCATTCTTTATTAAAAATATATTATCGTCCCTTCGCTCGAAATAGTGAAAGAAGCGAGTCCGAATTTAAAACGCTGTCCCAAGCATTTCCCAAAGTTAATAATACCTAAGGATATTCCAGCGCATCCAACACGTAAAAATATATTTCACGAGAGCACTCACAATTTTAACTCAATCCTCCCGCTTGCAGCATGGACCTATCGATCAAATTTTTGGATGAGACGCGGTCTGCAATGCGAGTAGCATCCGGGAATGATTGATTAGATCCTTTTCTTTTCGTGCTGTCCAACATCGATTCTTCCGCCAAACCATCTGTCTCGTCCCTCTTTTTTGTGGATGTGGCCAGGGATATGAAGGATACAGTTTGAGGAGGTAACCTAAAGCAAACGGTTACGAGAAAATAAAACAATATCCGCCAGCTGAAGTTTTATATTTATCATGGTGAAGAGTGCTCACAGCTAAGCAATAGATAAAAATTTAACTAACTTTTGAATGTGGTTTCCGAGAGGCAAGATGGTCCCAAGCAACATTGCAAGTTTTGAGGTTGTTTCATAACTAAGAACGAGTAAATTTATTCCATATACAGAATATAACACGCTGATTCAAGGTTTAACACACGCGACTTGATTTCAAGCGCAAGACAGACGTATTCTTGACATACGTTTTCATCATGATAAGGGCATGCCTTGAAGAGAATTTCATAATTATTCTTTGGCAATATTTCCATAATTAATAGCCAAAAATTTACCAACTACTCAAAAACTATTACTAAATAAATGTAAATTCTGGCCAATAAGCTGACAGAATAGTCACTAATAATATTTAAAGACATCATAAAGCGATGAATGGTAGTAAAAATAATCATATCCCATACTCCGCAAATGGAGGACTATTTATCGCATCGAAAATAAGATGCAAGATCACAAAACAGGTTATTAAATCTAATAGCAATCCTAAAAGGACTAGGGGTGACAGGTGGGAGTTCTAGGATTCAGGGAACTAGGTGTGCAGGTTTTACCCACATGGCTGTCATAAGGAGTGGTCTATATTCTAGCAGCCTTACCATTAAACCAAAACCATTGCGGTGTAAACAGAAATACTGCAATTGCATCTCGAGGTTGACACACTTAAGACTTGCTGCTTCACTTCCGTAACCCTTGGTTTATGCATCCATCCCCCAAAACATTAGAAAGGGTATGTACCTCATGGAAAGGAGGTAGTTAGGACGGAGAGGGATTCATGCCTCGTACTCCAGCCCCCTCGCAATCATCGCAGCGCGACAATTCGTTTTATTCTCTTCAGGAACATCCCTCATCCCACCACTCACACGACTCACCCCGACCTCATCCGAGCTTAACTCCGCCAACTTCCTCCTCCTCAGCATCCATTCCCCTCCCGAATATCTCTTTCTACACGGTTTATTCAGCGAGGAACGTGGCGCAGCGTTCATTGACGTTCTCCAGTCTTATTCCGGCGCCACAGGCTTCCATTTCTCCCCAGCCCGGCACAAGGGAATTGTCGACTTGAGATCCACCACACCCGACAGCGCTCATGTGACGAAAAATAAGACGAGAGCAATATCCTGACGCGCTCGAGGCGAAGATAAAGGGCAGAGCCCTCTGACACAGTTATTCCCAGGCTATGGGGCGATGCATCGGCGGAGCGTATAAGATTCCACCCTTGGTACTCGCTGGAAATTCACTAAATTTTTCCTACTCTCCCACGGCCGGAATGCGGAACAATTTTAAAATGAGCGGCAAGGAACTTTTCGTCCCTTATAGTGAGGTCTATGAATGGATCCCAATGACAAGACAATAGCTTTGGATGATATGTAAGAACTCAATGGAGTTGTCGAGTTACACTATTCCGAAATAGAGTTGAGAGTAAAATTCACGGAACTCGTGTTGAATAGGCATTGCGATGTAACGCAAGAGTTGTCACTGCCACAAAAATTCTGGGGCTTTCCAAGAAGTCGGCCTCTCCAGCGTGTCCCTCCCGGTGAGAGTTAAAAATGTACAGGAACAAGGAAGTCGGAAGTTGTGAGAAACACCCTAAATAAAATCGTTGTTTACCTGTATTGATGCATTCAATTCAAAGGGGTCACATCAAATGGCTTTCTGAGCAATACAATGTATAATATGAATAAATACAACATATTTAGTGATAATTAGTGACAAAACCGCTATTGCTTACCTTTCGTATATAATCTACCAAAGAAGATATTCCCGAAATTTTAAGCGCCCAGCAAAATAAATCTCCCGATTGAAACAATCTCGCTCCCTCCATTTCATTTTTCCCTCTCCCTCTCCTCCCCAAACTTATTTCCCACCACTGGAAACAAACTGAGTTTTAATCATAAGTAAAATAAGTAGAAAAGCATGTGTTTCACATAAAAATAAAGGAGAGATACGTAAAAATGCCTTAAATCGAAACATAAAGACGATCACAGAGGAAGAGATTAATGTCCCAAATTTATTTGCCGTTAAAATCTATTCACTGAATATTCAAGCGCCATAAACTCGAATCCACAAGAATAGCTCATTCACCTCTCCCGAAAAATGGACAATTTCGACTTTCCAGGAGATGAATCTGTTATCCACGCGGAAGAGCCATCTGGAATGTGCCTGCTTCGTTTCATTTGTTCCGCATCTTTCCGCGGCAGTCATTTGGAGGAATACCGCGGAGAAACTTAAATGCTGAATCGGTAGAGGATGTTGTAACTGTCATCAAAATATAAACATTTTTAAACCTTATAAATGTGCAATGGGTAACAAGAAATTTCAGTAAAGTTTATACGCGGTGATTTCATTTATAAACTACCAGATCTACGAGAATTTGTAAAAAGTAACAAATCCCTCAGCGTCAAAAAACTTCAGGATCGTGATGTCTCCTCGCATCACGCGTAAACTCGCAGCCCATTTCCGCTCCGCAAATTAAACTCATTTCCATCCCAAAATAGCAGCGTTACGTAAAACGTAATCCAAAAAAAGTAGGGTGAGGTAATTTGCACGACGGGGCTACGAATTATGCACATACCAGACCAAAAGGGTGTACGTGGGCCGCGATTATTTTAGCACGAGCACTGAGACAGGAATTTCCAGACGCAAGAGTTCTTTCCCTCGCACGGCGCCATTCGTTGAAACGTCCTAAGCAACAAACCGTCAACTTTGTTTTTTTTTTATTTTCCGCGCGGGTTTTCCCAATCCCGTTATCTCACTTTTCCCCCGAAAACCACGCATACCTGACTCCACATGCATCTCCCAATCTCGTCTCTGCCTCTCGCCCTTTGCCGGCAGCCATTCATCTCATTCTTTCAAGTCCCGGCATTCAGCAGCATTCCTTCCCTCTTTCCATTGTCCCTTTAATGACTCCATCTTCGTCCGAACTCTTTCTCCATCCACTTCCTTCTGTGTAGCTCACGTTCTCTCCCCCAGACCCCTCTTTAACTCCCGGAGAGACAGTTAGTCCAGATTATTGCGGATTCGCTCCCATTTCACCGAAATTTAAGGCCGCCTTTCTTCTTCTTCTCTTCTCTACCTCCTCCCTTTCCTCCTCTCCTCGTTCTCACCCGTGCGAGTTCCATTCCTTCCACGGCCATTATCGCTCCCTCATTCTCCTCACTTTATCCTCTGCCATTCTAACTTCGTTTAATTTCCTTTTCCTCTTCTCCCTCTCTTCTTTATCGTCGCCTCCTTCCCTCCTCAGGCCTCTCGGTCAGCCCACTTCCCCCGTTCTTATCTCCTCGCATACTTCTCTCGCTTTCATTACAACCGCCCATTCTCAAGAAAATATAGCCATATCTGACCTCCAACCATGTCCTAATGGGAAGAATCTTCAGCGGTTGGTAGGATCGGGTGGTAGGAAAGGGTAAGGAACAGCTTCCCATGCTGTGCGTCCGCGTTAGGCTGTGGAGATTTCCCAGCTACATGCGTGCCACTCGGTCATCAATATTGCTCCCCGTCAGCTGGGAAAACCAAGGAAGCACTTTGTGGTTTTTCGTAAGGAGTAGACTATTACCGACGGCAGGAACCTACCCACCATTCCTCTGCTATGATATATATGCATTCTATTTTCACCGTCGCCTACTCATTATCCCAGCTGGTATGATGAGAGGTCGAAATCATCGCTACTCAGGGGAAAAATAAATGGTAGACATAAGAGACCTATGGCTACATATGAGCCAACGTCGAACAGTACGTCAAAATTCAATACCCCACCTGCTACACCGTTACAAATTCTTTTGCTATTTTGAGCTTCGTCCATCTGTCGAATAACTGTCGTATGAGTAATATATTGCGAACGGATTTCCTGGAATACAATATCTCTTCTTTTCTTGAGGGCATGAGTTCAACCTTGTCACCTAAATACGTTCAATTCTACAACGTACGCTTCAATTTTAGCACTCACCTTGGCAGTGATGTGCTACATTAAGCATCAAAATCTATTTCAGGAGCTTGAGCCGAAGAAAATGACGAAAATGATTTTACTAACCACCCGGGAAAGTTTTGAAGATTTGTCTTTATTTCATCACAAAGAGTGTAACTTCAGCGGCATTGAGTTTAAATAAATGAGAGCATATAAGGATAAAAACTACTAGAACAGTATGAAAAATAAGGGAAACTACTGCACAAACTTAACATTTGGTTACTTACTCAAGTTTAATCCCTCCAACTTTGAAAACACATTGACGTATTCATCCACTCAATTTCTAAGTTGAACGTACATTTCCAGAAGTAATTACATATTCATTTATACCAGACACCTTCGTATCATGAATATGACTATAAAGTTGAGACCACATACAGTATTTGTATGTATAAATGACAGAATTTACGAAATAACTGCATAACCTCCAACTGTAATCTAAGGCGATATGCCAAGGGCTAGTTTTATCAATTCGTATCCACACACAACGAGGTATTATAGTCTGAGATGTAATGAATTATTAATATAACTAACAATTTCAAAAATAACAAGCTCATCTCCCTCTAAGTGGCGGGTGTCCTCTCCTCTGTCTGGATGGGGCAATTTTTTGCTTTCTAGCCGTTACTAAAACGGCTTAATGCGATTTCTTTACATTTTGACGACCAGTGGATCATTCTCTAAAGGGGATCGCTATCCGCAAGGCATGAATGGGTATTTCTACTGCGACCGCCATCTTCACATTAATTCAGAAGGGTTCTTTTTCTCATCGATCACTCTCGGCTGAAGGAAAGAATGTTTTGCCTGAAAGAAGGAGCTTTAGCGGACTGCTACACAGCCTTGATAACGGGACGGATCCGTGTATTTATCTTTTTTTCCTTTCGCAAGGGATTGCCAGGGCACTGCTTTCCCGGGTTTCTTCGCCCTATGCCCTCTTACCATTATTTTCAAATCCCTCTTAATTTCCTTCCCCTCTCTCGAGTCGCCTTTCTCCACCAAGAATCCTTATTTAGTCGATACATGCATCACCCCCCCTCCTGATCCTTTGGCATTTCTTTCGTATACTCTCCCATTCCCCACCCAAGGCCTTCTTGCCACCCAAGTCTTTTCATTTTGTTCCATTTCATCCTTCCATATAGTCCCCCTCATACATTAACTCCTGCACGCCCAACTGAGGGTGTAAGGATTATTTTTCAACACATAATGAGACATTTAATGCATAAACCATAGATAAATAAGCTCACGAAGCTCACACTGGTGATTGATAACGTTTATAACGTTCAGTATGACGTTATCCATCGTTTCTGTGCAATTTTTCAAGGTTTCTGTCAATAATAAGGTAATTTATGTAACTACAACAGAGCAAGCAAAGCTTGATTAACGAAAATTGGTTCGTTATTGTACATTGCAATCACTGTTCATCATTGAAAAGTGATATAAACACAATTCCCTTTAACCACAAATTTACTAGCCTTCTTCCAAGAACGTAAATGTTAGATTGGCTCACCATCGGTAATAGTAAGAAGTAACTAAAGGTATCCGGATGTCAACTGACTCCTCGTGTGTCCTCTTTGCGCTGTCAATGCTTCCTCTGCATTCGAATTTCTAGACCTGAAAAAAGGCGCAATGCCTTAAGATTCTATTTCTTACGAGTTATTGCTATCAGACCGGGTTTGAAGGAACCGCACAGTCCTTTCTCCAAAAAAAATAACAAATGTCGGGCGCAATGCCAAACACGGCGAGATCTACAAGTCTTGTCCTGCTCACTAAAAAACCACTCTACTTCACAGCGAAGTAAACTAGAATCCTAAGTTCTGCATAAGCTATAAATTCCACCCTCCCTCCCCTACTTGACCCACAACTCCCTGTTACTACGCGCCATCGGCGGAACAAGGGAAGTGAAAGGCGTCCTCCAGCTCGGCCGAGGGCGAAGGGAAGAGACGACAGAGGAAGTGGAGTGGAAAAGGAACGAGGTAAGAAAGAGAAAGAGGAAGAAGAGAGAGAGAGGGGGAGTGAAAGAGAGAGAGATAGAGGCGACCGCCGAAGAAATCGCAGGGGGTGGGGGTGTGTGTGGTGTAGCGCAGGAAAGGGTAAAAGACGGAAGGGGGAGGGAGGATGGCGGAGAGACGGGTAAAGTATAAAGGGGAAGGCGGGAAGTGAACGAGGGGATACGTAATATACGGGAACGGGAATCGGATGATGAGGCGGGTGGGAAAAGAGGGAGCGAGTAAAGGAGAGATCGCATTCCGGAGAAAGTTGGGATGTTTAAAGATTGTGGAATATGATATGCACGCATGCATAAACAAACCTATAGAATACTTAAATATAGTCATGACCACCGTATGTCATAAACAAAACTTTTATATTATGAGAATAGCGAAAGGCACGATGGTTTAAGAGGAACGTTACCAGGAAATTTATCGCCTGGAGCCCTTGGAATAATGTCCTTTCTTTTCGAAAGGAGTAAATGAAGCTTTTTAGTGATCGATGAGAATTCGTAGAGAACTTTTTCAAATTCTTTCATTATGTAAGTTCATTATGCGTATACATACCTAAAGCATTACAAATCATTACTTGCACAAGTAAATATAAAACGCTTTCCTTCGAGGAAAATCAATAGTAATATGATTTTTGGAAAGTATATGGTAAGCTATCGCCAAGAAATCGGGCAAAGCGACACTTTTATGCATTGTAAAAAATAAAGATATGAAAATAAAGAAGATTTTCATGCAAATCATTAAAACCCCCAACCGAAGACAAAACTACTAGGCACTACATGTAAATTTATATTCCTCCCAACAATTCATCGCTGCGTTTCACTGACGACGCAGATCGTTAATATAGACACAATACCTATCTATCAAACGACAACGATTGAATTGGCAGGCATGAGACAAAGTTAAATATTGCCTAAAAACAGAAAAAAGGAGCCTGGCACATCCGAAAAAAAATCGCAATTTTTGAGAAATGACACTAAAAATGTAGTTTTAGAACCAAAGGTTACTAAGTAAAATGTGATCAAGTTATGAATTTGTTATTAGCACCACTGTTTCATAATTTTGACAAAATGGTCGATTTACATGGAAATTAGAGAAACAGACTTTCCTTCTTAAAAGGCATGATTGTGATCATAGATAAGATAGAATACCTCTTCTAAAAGATCCGCAAAATGTTACAATTAATATATACGCCGAAATACCCTAATAGTAAAATTGAAAAGGCCCCACACTATAAAGTGACGTGCCAGTTTCCAAATTCATTTCTCTATTATATGATACGAAGCCTTCGACAACTCTGAATGGAACTAGGTGTTCGAGCTGAAGTAAAAACTTGGAACAGATTAAAACAACAGAAGAATAATTTACCAACTTTACAAGAAGCAAGTCGTCACAACGCGAATGAGAGATAGAAGTTGAAGAGAAGGTAAATTTAAAAAGGCGAGAAACAAGGATGCAACCTCTCATCAGCAATATCGAGCATATAATTCTAGGAAGAAATAAGAGAAACACAAGGAAACACGTGGGAAGGAGGAAGTACAACGAACATCAGGATAAAATAGCCCAAGCTACGAAAGCGCTCATGGTAAAAAAATACTGCGTTCAAAGAAGATGGAGCTACAAACGAGGAAACGGTACATGAAAACATTCGTGTGGAGCGTGACACTCTATGGATCGGATGCGAGAACCATTACTATAAAAGTAGTGCAGAAAGGACTATAGCCTTCGAAACCTGGTGCTAGAGGAGAATGCTGGAGACGAAATGGTCGGAAAAAGGTATAAGTGATGAAATTTGCAGAAGAGTATAAGAAGAAGGGAAGGGAGCCAATAGAACACGATACGAAAAGGAAGAACTAGATGGATTGTGCATGCCCTGAGGCACGATGGGTTCGTGAAGAATGTAATTGAAGGAATAATAGAGGGAAAAAATTCGAAAGAGGAAGACGACAAGATAAACATAGGAAGAAAGTCCATAAAAAGAGCTAATAGAAAGAAAACCAACCAGCATTAGACAGGGAAGGATGGAGGGCAAGAGTGATTCCATCTCAGGATTGAATGACTAATGAATGAATCGTAGAATTAATTTCTAAACTAAATTCAATTTGCATACAACATTACGGTTAATAAGTTATACGTCAATTCACCCAACAACGTGTGCCTCACGCTCACATCTCATACAACTTCAATTTGCCTGCTTAGCAATAATTCAAAACGAAATATGCCCACTGGGATATCACAAATAAATTTAAATCATGAATGAGCATAGGTCATAATCATAACCGAATGACCACCAGTATATTAACTTCATGAACATTGGACTAATTCTCCACAGGGATGACACATAAGAGCTCCTATATGAAAACTTATATCAATTAACCCCATTCAGAATTTCAACGATCGGAGCTGCTTCAATATTTCTTTAGCCAAGGATAGAAATGTTGCCTTGTCGTTGAAATACAATCTTAATGCTCTAAACGCGTAAAATGTTCCCTCTTTTAGAAAAGTAACGATTCAAACGAATATCCTTTTCAATGCTGATTACCCCAAATATCTCTTCACTCTCTACTAATTCAGCCCCTAACTCTATACGACAACCCCATAAATACCACATCATAAAAATCCATACATTTCTGCTGGTAAGGGAATAATTAGATATGACCGCACAAGATGTTCCACGGGAGAAAAAATATTCTTAGGATGTGATCTATCACTCAAGATAGCTTAAAATCGATAATATATGACCTCCACTAAGTAACCTTTAATAGCCTCCGGCCCCATGCTCTAAATGCAATTTATTTCTTTTATTATTACCACTTTCAATTACAAAATTGACAAAAGAGTTTCACCTAAATTGAATAGTTGACTTTTGTCGCTATGGAAATTTGCCATTCATATCAAGATCAACACTTCGTGGGACTTCCTGATTACAGATACTCTTCGTTCATTTGTCAATTATTATTTTTGGATAATGTCATACTTCCGCTCTATCAATTTCATTTGCTCTGCAGTAGTTATCCTCAAAGTGTTGTATATATGGACTGTAAAATGAAATTTTACCTTACCTCAAACCTAAACTTGCTAGCTGTAAGTAGTCACTTGCTCTTACAGAATGTTTCGAATAACTGAGCCCTTTCAATCATTGTAATTTCATTGATTATTCATTACTGGAATTTCTGCTTTTTAAAGAGCAAATTTTTTCCGTATTCCCAGATATAGTTCTTGTTTCATGGTAATTGTGTCTTCCCTTTCCATAAACATTCTCATCGCCTCTAATCTTCCCTTCCAGTGTTTTCGTACACGATTCACTGCCATGTTAGAGCATGTTCCGCGCTTATGCTCGATGAGAGAGTTTACATTATGCCATGCTATTGCTGCCAGCTGTAGTTACCCTTCTTTTGATGAGATGTATATTTTTTCTGGTGCTATTCTGCTCACTATATCTTTTAGTTTTTCTTCCATTACTATTAATTGGTGATAACTTTCTCCCACTTTTGCCAGCATTTTCTGTAAAACTACAACGATGACTTAATCCTTCTATTTCAAATTTAGGTTTTCCTGGGTGATAGACTCTAAGGAAAAATTGGCGTGCAGTCGAAGAACGCTCTAGGACCGGCAAATGAGAAGCGGATCAAAAACTAGGGCCAGTAGAAAGAATTGCGGGCAAGAAGAGGAAAAACATAATGGAGAAGAGAGGGAAGGCAAGAACGAGGAGGGAGCGAAGAAACTGAGACAGCAGTCCTTTGGAAGGCTGAGGGCCTCGAGGAAGGTGATCAGAAGCCATCCAGTGAAGGGAAGGAAGTAATTAGAAGGGGGATATCGGGCGTGACAGCGGAGTAAGGGGATGGTGCCACCGTTCGGAGGCGAAGGGGAAGCCTTAGGTAGATGAGGGAAAAACGGTGAATGATAGGCGGATGTCAGGGGAACTGGAAGAAGCATTATTATGCGAAGAGTTTGGGATTTAAGTAGCTCGTCCAAAGCAGGCAATCAAGGGAGCAGGTCGAAGGAAAGCGATATCGGTTTCAACTTATAGCTACAAAAGACCAACAAAGAAACCATAGGCAGTCAAATAAATGAAAAATTACGATCTCCATGCTGGATAGTAGTGAATGAATAGGTTATACGACGAGGCAACCGAAAATGTAGGTCAGTAGTTCCATTTAGAAGAGGTAAATCATCACGTGGTATTCTACTTGTGGATTGTCTCGTTCCGCCAACAAAATTTTGGTGCACATAATTGTCTAAGATGAATTATGTTAGGCTTATCGATTGCAATCTAAGGGTAAACAAACTAAACAAACACTGTAACGGATGATGAACTTCATTTTATACGTAACGCTATGCAGGAAGAGGATTTTTCCCAAACCCTTTCCGCGACATCAGAGATGTGAATCCCAAGCCATTGGCCACTCTATCCCCCTATACTCGAACTGCGTTTGCACCCGCTCCATCCTGAAATTCCGAGGAACAGCAGAGGACAAAACTCCTACCATATATAGTCGTACAGAACTTGAAAACAACCCTCTCCTCTGAGTATATAGCCCTTTACGAAGAATTATTCCCTAGAGAAAACAAATAGATGCAACTTGGAAACCCCTGAATTCTCGAAGGAATGAGACTTTCTCATCAAATAAGGAATATACGAGCCAATCCCCCTACTAAGCCAGTGTAAATGAAAACCACGTCGTTAGTATGTTGGTAAAAAAAGGTAAAAATTAGTAAAATATACCAAAAAATGACACATAGCTTCCTTGAGCCATTTTCCAGCAGTTCATTGACGTGACATTCCACCTCCAAAGCACAAGTGATAAAAAGGAAGAAATAATACGTGTTTTTATGGAAATAAGAAATTTTAATGACGACCAAATGAGAGTAGTAAAGAACCATGTGCGTAACGAGAATCAGGGTATTTTAATACCAAAAATATCCATACGTGCTAATAAAGACCCTAATAAATAACACAAGCATGAAAAAACCGATTTGCAGTTCCAATACTATTCGACCATTAGAATATGCTGAAGTACAAAACAAACAAGAAAGTAGAATGTAAAGAAAAGGAGGAAGAGAGATGCACACTGGTCTGCAGGAACTTGTTCAGTAGAATTCCAAGAAATAATAATGCCAATCCATAGGCAGGGTTCCTGAAAGCGTTGTTGGGGGTAAAGAGCGTTTACGGTGAATTAAGACAATATCAAGAAAAATTAGTGAGAAGCTGAGGAGCGTGGAAACCATGGCAGATATGTTCTCGTTAATACGTAAAAAGCCATCATTCGTGAGGAATATAATATTACGCGGAAGTATGAAGAAATCATCCAATTACCTCCTCAATTAGAAGTGACAGCCAATGGCGAGGAAAATAAGAATCACGGCCAGTAATTACAGAAAGAAAACCGATGGTGATATTCCAATAATCATTGAGAGGAAGAACTGTTTCATTATCGTAATTACAGCCAGATATATACACTTCAACCACAGAGAAGGTCACACTCTGATTGCAACTTAAATCATTCCCGACAATCTAATTCCTCAATGCATTTCCTACTAAATTTCCTCGCACAATTGAAATTTATACGTTAATTATGACTTTATTATAAACTTTCACTTCATTAAATTTTCACTCTATCACAATGACTATTGTTTTACTAACCTGGTCCTAAGACGACTGTATTACCTTCACTATTTTTGATAGGAAAGCAATAAATCGTTATTCATAGGAACTGAGAATCCTAATACTCAACTTTATCAATTTCATCACTCTGAATACTACTGGTATTTATTCCACGAATATCTGTCAAAAAAACCGAAATGCTGGTGTTTACCATTCATTTACATACGTATAATTTCAAAACTTTCATAACCAAGATTTAGTCATCACAAAAAAAATATTAAAAAATATAAAAAGTCAACAGTAGAAAATTAATTTATCACCAACAACCTATCACTGACAGAATGTAAGATCATGAGAAGGATTGAAACAAAAATAATAAGATGAACTCTGCAGGCAACATGATCATTTCTCTGATGATTTAGAGAGAGAGAGAGAGAACTAAGGAGCAGATAAGAATTTGAGATAAGAAAAAGGGTTGAAGAGTAGGTGCACAGAGAATTGGATGGAGAATGAGAAAGAGCAAACATGGAGAAAAAGAGATTGTTATCACAAGATGAAAAAGGAAGTTGAATGAGCACTTGAATCTAAAAAGTTGGACGAAATTCCAAGTTCTCGAGAACCAAAAAATGAGGACCGCTGAGTAAGATCGTAGTTTTATGAACGAAGAAAATGACGCCCGAAAGATATAAAAAAAGATAACACGCCTAAAATTCCCACTGATAAAACAATAGCACCCATTCAGAATTTCGAGAGCGTTGAGAACGACAGATTTAGTTCATTTCCATAGTCCCATTCCATTTTGGCGCAATAAACAGGCATGAGCACAGTGCACATATAAAAACGAACCCCTCCCGTAAATTTTAAAAAAGGAGAAGATAAAAAATATGGATTGAAATCACCATCGTAAAGAAAACGCCATAAAACAGTTGAAAGGGAAGGGAACAAACAGTATAAAAATGAATGTCAATGCTAATGAAAAATGGCTGAGAGATAAGTCGTAAATTTTCCACGATAATTTTTAATGTTTCTGTATTAGATAAGTCATAGCGATGAAAAAATGGATACATTATAGTCAGCAGAAAATTTAATGCCTAGGCAACATATTGAAAACCCTAAATAAGCTTTTAATACGTCTAAAATAGCGAAAATTTAAATTAAATGACGTCGGTAAGTAAGTAAGAAACGTCTGCGGAAATGGAGAACCTGACCCGGTGGAAACCCAAGTAGCCATTAAATAAAATAGTTTTTCTCGTTTCTAGGGGAGTGCCTGGTAGCTTCTGAAGAAAACCTAAACATAGTTTTCCCATCAGAATATCGTCACACCTGAGTCAACAATCTATTTCTGACTTGATTCTCGAACTATAACATAATCCCTGATGTGACTATGCTGAGCCGTCGACGAATCTGAGGAAGAAGCCATATTACGCCTGTGTAGGATTTCCGGCACTTGGAGCCTATGCCGTCTAAATCCTGCCCATAACTTAAGCGAGAAACATCTCGATATGCCCTCCTTCTCTTTACTATAAAGCATTTGCAGGTAATAGCATAAAACATAGCTAATGCGCTAAGCTTGATCAGAAGATTTTGGACCTTCGTACAAGGTATGAAGCGACTATATCTACAACATTTTTTATCCAGCATTTTAGCTCAGAAATTCCAAGCATTGTTTGTGCAAATGATATTGCTCGAAGTCACTCGCAAGGGTTCACATACACGAAGGGTTGAAATTTGCCATGAAAAAATCATTTGACTTGACAGGTATTCAAACCCGGATCTTCCAATTGCCGGTAAGGTGTGTGTGTGTGTAACTGGCTAACACAGAACAGCAATAGGGAGATCTAGGTTAGAATTCCGGTAAGTTTGAATGATTGTTTCGTAGTGAATGTCAACCTTTGGTATTTTAGCTCAGGATGAAATTTCTGAAATTAAGTTCTTTCAGTAATCACACGAACTTTTGGAATTCCGAAAAATTGAATACATACTGCTTTCATTTACGTCACCGATTGATCATTTTAATAATTTGACGATTTTAAACATTACCTAAGTTCAGGCAGACAAAGATTTCATGCATTTGCCGTTAAGAGTGGAGGAGAGATAACCCCCTCGTCTTCCCACTGCAGGCTGAGGGTTTGAATACTTCCTAAAAAATGCGTGGTTGAGTGTTTAGCTAAACATAATAAACTGGCCGTAATGGCCCTAAACCTGCCGGCCTAAACTTTAGGGTAACTAATTTCAATAAAAGGCTTTACTTCACTCTGAAAATTAGAGATTAAGCGAATGATAATATTCCTAATATATGAAAATCTAGAGTTGTCTGTCTGTCAGACTGTTACTCAATCACTCATAAACCACTGAGCCGATTGAAACAAAATTTGGCAGGAAGATACTTGATATATCTGGTTCACGCATAGGCTATACAACAAGGTCCTAGAAGGCCCTAAAGTGGGCCCTTCCATCGCCAAAAATTGGCCCTGGAAGATACCTAATTCTTAACTGTATTAGAAACACGTAAAATATACCTATACTGAATGTACAACAATCATGGGGTCGTAAGTCACACTGGGGCCCCAGAGGGCCCGAGGTTCCAAAAGAATGCTTTCTTAAAAGCCTCTTACCTTGACCTTAAGCTTAACCGAGTGAGCCGATTTCAGTGAAATTTTCACACATGGGATCAGTAAAGATTTTTTAAGGAATTTGGGACCATAAGGAAGGCCCCTGAGCCCCAAGGGCAGCGTATTGGCCCGTCTGGTGTCCTATGTGTTTGAAAAATTCAAGTCTAAATATTTTGGTTCAAGTGCAGAGGTTTCTATTTTTGCATATTTTAATTAGTTCTACTAAAGATAGAAGGCTATAGTTTTCGCCATAAGATGGATAAAAGATTGCCGTTTCTTATTTTTTGATTCAATTTTCTTATACGAATAAAATTTTCCTATAAATCGTGTTTTTAATGTCAAAATCATGAATATTACTTCTGTCAACAATAGGATGTTTCCATGGTAACCGTGGAATTAGCATTAGCCTTAGAAGGGAAATGGGACCTTTACAATGGCGGCTGGGTTTTATATCTAGAGATAGGTATTTCAGTGGTAATCTAGGCCGTATACTGAAATGTTGCTGATTACGATATTTTCAGGAATATTTTTACCCTATAATTGGCAAAATTCATTTCAAGTGGACTAATTTAAGGTGGACCCATGTTATATTAATGCGGAAAGCCTCGGGAATGCAAATGGCCTGTAGTTTAGTTTCCATATGTTACTGCAAAAGAATGTTGAAACTCGATAAACATAATGTAATGCGGTTTTCATCTGCTGAATTAAAAAATAAAACTAAAATTATATCCGAGTAAAACAGGAGAATGCCACGATGTTATATTAATGCGACTAGCCTCTGGAATGCAAATGGCCTGTAGTTTAATTTCTATATGTTACTGCAAAAGAATGTCGAAACTTGGTAAGCATAATATAAAGCGGTTTTCATCTGCTGAATTAAAAAATAAAACTAAAATTATAGCTGATTTGCATAGAAAAAAATACATCTCATGAGTGACTCGAACCTACAACCTATATTATTAGTCTTTCTTTCATCCCCCGTTGAATTTCAACCGGTACCTTTGCTAGTATACAATAAAAACTATTCTCGGTGGCATTAGAACAAACATATGAGATTTTCTACTGGTGTAGGCAAAGTGAAAGAATAAAGTAACTGCCCTTGACTGAAGAAAACTGGATCAATTTAAAGAATTTCCTCCGAAATTCCCCATCTTTACAACCCACTTTTACTTCTCTTACACCTGTGTATTGCATAATACACGCCCTCCTAATGTAATGACGTCTGTGTAGTGTCTTCTTACATACTAAATAATAACTTGCGCGGTCTACCTCCACCTCTCACACAATTCACTCTAATATCATGCACATATCGGTCTTCCAACTGTATATTTCTTTTTTACAGTCGAACTATTTATGAATCCTTCCGATCCGAGGGAATAACAGAACTATTTAAACATAAATTATTCAATTTGCACATGGGTCTTATGATTCATTTACACACAAATCGACATTTCACAGGATATCATATCCACGCATTGAGCCTTTCAATATTCTCACAGTTATTGCCACCTCCATTACACTTATTTCTTCTTCCGTAGCGTCGTTTTCGCAAACTGATTAGCAAGATCCATCCCTAGCGCCCGCACTGTTATTGTATAACTAGCATAAGCTGCCACCTTTGTTGGCAGTTAAGCCCACGTTTGTATTTTACTCGCTTCCTTTTTCATTTTCATTACTTCTGAGCTTTTGAATGCCCTGATTGCGAGTTGCCTAATTGAATCAGTTGCCCAGTTTAGATATTCCGTCACCGTAATTCAGCAAGTATTTTGTTAGATATTCAACAAACTTTTTCTACCTAATAGCTTTAATGCCACATCTTTATTTAAACACCAGAACGCAAATTGAGTCGTTCGGTCTCCACTCTTTCAAACTTCTTACCCCGCGTAAAAACAATAACGGGCTGTTAAATGGTGTTTATATAATAACTTACATATCAAAATAACGGGTTTACTTTCAGTTTAAACAACAATAGCTTAGAACGGGTGTAAAAAATAACTGTTTATACGCGGTTTGATCAATAGGTGCCCTCCAAGCACTCAATAGTATAGAGACGATCTCCATTGGTCTACAGGTAGCTATGGACCTAGCGCTCAACGGTAGTTTCTTCAATTTTTGGAGCAGGGAGTTGAACGTATATGAGCAATAACACTCGAAGAGAAACGCGAATTCCTCATTCAAATTTTATTACATTGAATTTGCCTTTTTTAAAGCAAAGCAAAAGTCATAACAAAGTATTCAAACTGCTAATTGCCTTTCTTTAAATAAGTAGTTAGTAAAAAGTCGAACTTCTACGTTTTAACGCCTAAAAATGCTCGCCTTCAAATTCTCTATGCATAAATCAAGTGTTGCTAGATCTCGGTCATCTGCAACTTTTTATGTGAAATTCCAAAAATCATCTACCCTACGGCTCAAAATCAACACATCCATCAAAATATTTACTCTAAATATTGACTCATTCGCTACATCTCAAGTCTGCGCACATCCAACGCCCAAATACTATTATGTGGAGTTCAAAATATTTCCTACAACAGTTTCTAGCGTCGGTTTCATTTCTCACCACTTTTCATACTTTTTTTGCATCCATTTTTACGCATTCACCTAGCTTCCCCCTCTTCAAAATGTCCAAAATATATATATATTTTTGCTTCTAAATAACTTCGTAGAATCAACCAACATTGTACTTAGATGTGTAGTATGTATTTCAGTAATCAACATCATACTATTATACAGCGCATCTCCTTTGCTTCATTTAGTTTTTATGATACCCATAAAAATATGTAACTTCAATGCTTACAAACTTATAAACAAAATTATTAGCGATGAAAGGAGTAAATTTAAGGGAGAGGTATAAAGTCAGAAGGATCGCAAATTCGTATCCTTGTGACGTGAGTTGACGGAAACAAAGGAGAGCCTTTATGTACCAAACGATTTGAGGATTATTAACCCACTACGACGACGTAAAGGTGCCGAGGTGGAAGGAGAGACGCATCGCAGTGAATCAAGGGCTCCCGAACCTGCTCCGCTTTTGAATGAACCCTCTCGCCAACTCATCGAAGCGTTAAAGTGCAGAATACTTTCCACTCTTTATGCTCTCACGAAGCTTCCACAACAAACGCAACCCCGGACAACTCACACATAACACACACACGCACACAAAGATTTCGAGAGGCGAGAATCCAGAAGAGATAGCAGGATAGAGAGAGAGAGAGGGAGAGAGAGAGAGAGGTGGGAAAGGCGATACACACCACACCTCGGAAAATAAATCTCTCCGACGCCTGCGGGGTGGATGGTGGCGGTGTCAAGAGTGGAGGAGTAAGAATAAGGGTCGGGCGGTGAGCAGGGAGGAAGGAGAGGGGAGAGGAGAGGAGGAGGAAGAAACCCTCCCTTGGCTGTGAAGGAAGTGTATATAAGTAGAAGGAGAGAAGAAGGGGAGGGGAGGAGGAGAAGGGCAAAGAGAGGCTGCGTCTTCATCTAATTTCTCGACGACGCGACGGCGGCAAGCGGAAGAAGGGGATGAGAGGTTCAAGGTGAGGGGGAAGGGAAGGGAGGAGAGGGATGAGGGAGGCGGTAGGATGAGTTGAGTATGAAGGATGTGGGGAAGATGGTCGATTGACGGGACGAGACGCGGCGCAAAAGATCAAGTGCCCGGGTACAGCCGGGAGGCGCTCGTTGGCGTGTGTGCGTGAGCGCCCATCACGACAAGCAGCGTGCGGCTCTTTTGCCTTGTTCCGCGGCTCGCAACGAGAGAAGGTAGAGACCGAGAGGAGACGACTGCTGGTATTGACAGATGCGACGGTATCATCAGAAGAACGAGGGTTTTGTTCCTGTCCCGGACGTCTCTCAATCCCTCTCCACGCAAAACTTGCAAGGCTGTGCAATACTGCCAATTAAATATCGCGATGCAATACGCAGCAACGAACAAACAGCCGAACAAAAGGTCCGGAATTTTTCCAGACGAATATGAAATAGGAATATGGATAAATACGAAATACGAAATATGGATATGGAGGCGACATGCGGGCAATAGCAGCTGAAAAATAAAACACATTATTGCTCAGTTTGCTATTATTTCTTCTTGGGTAACTTCACACATCAATGAGGTATATTCATTGAAATGTTGCATACAAAGCAATATGATTCAAAGAAACTACCTGAAAACGTTTGAATCAAACAAACATGCCCAAGAGAAACCTCAAGAGTAACTGACTTATTACTTCTTTGTGAATACGATCGATAAAGATCATTCTCATTATTTCGAAGAAGATGTTTATATAATGATTATATTGAGAAAAAGTTGTAGAATCGTAAGACGTAAATATACTCTCAAAAAATGCGCAAAGGGGCCCTCAGTTAATCTATCTATTACACAAACCAACAATTTACACTAGAATACGCCACTGCCAGGAGCTTCAATTTAACATAAATTCCAATATAGTCTACATTTTTCATACAAATAGATGACTCAGTGCCACTGACCAAGCGCCATCGTGGCTCAAGACTGTTATCATCAGGAATAATAGCATTCCGTTCCAAGCATCACAATTTCCCTTACTAAAATTGCAAGGCGTTTAAGTATTGAGATATTTAAAGCTTCTGCGTATTATATTCATCCGCCGTTAGCTTTAACACACATTTTATGATAAGTTAATAAAAGGCGCTACCTCACCTGTTTCCCTGAACCAACATTCAGAAGATTTACTCTTTTGTCGACGAAATACTGAGCGAAAATATCATCATCTTGGACTGGAATTGCGCCTAGGGATAAAAACCAATTAATCCTCTCGGGCAGAATCTCCCATTGAATTCCATAGAGAATTTAAAATAACTAAACGTTCTCAATAAGTTCAGGGGATACGATTCAACTAAGTACCGATATCGGTACTTAGTTGTAATCTTAGTACTTAGTATCGGTAAAATCCATCATTTTTGGTAATAATTCGTGACTCTTATGCATCGCATACCACAAGAAACTGAAAAAATAACATATTTTGGCATATCGCAGGATGTCTTATCAAATAGATAATAATGTTCGTGATGGAATATCCGCAAGATTTAAAGCTGCATGGCAATATTACTTTCATTAAAACCTCGATATATATTCCTATGGCAATATGATACGACCCTAACCCTATTCCAGCCCGTAGATCTCCGCCTTTTCGCCCGGAGGTAGCATGTGGCGCCCACTAGAGTGGAATAGGGACGGACTGGAGCGGGGGCAGGGGCCCCCACGGGCAATGTGTCGCACGAGGATAAGTGGATCCACCCACAGAGGGCGGACGGGAAGAGGGGAAAGGAGGAACATCGGAAGAAAAAGAAAGGAAGAGACGGGAAGGAGGGGAGGGTGGGGGAGAACGAGGAAATATCGAGTCCATTAAGGCGTGAAGGGTGAGGGGAGTACATGGGAAATAATCATACCGATAATGTGTAACCCAGCTTTGGAAACTAGCTGGAAATTTGAAATGATACCACGCATAGATCAGGTCACATTTTGAGCCCGTCACAATAATTTTGGATTCACGACGGAGAGATTCAATTTGAATACTAAACAAAATACAACGCAAAAAGCCTCTCCAAGAGACCAGAGTGAAAAAGAGTTTGTGCAATGACTAAGATGTGAGCCACTAAAGATTTGGAAGCTACATGGTGGACAGAGATTACTTCAAAATCTAAAATCATGGAAGTTGCTGGTTGACCCGGAAAATTTTATAACCATGCACAATTCTAGAGCTGGCTACGGCGAAAAATAAGAGAGACACACCGCTGGGCAAAGAGATAAAAATATTCCTCTTCCTCAGCAGTAGTATCATGCCGTAGGCAAAACAAATGAAACGATAAGAAGAAAAAAAAGGCACAGGTGAACCAAAATTACTCGCAGTTTTCACCCTCTCCCTTCTCTAGTTTATATTTACTTTCCTCTACCTCCCACGTTGCCAGAGTCCGATCATCCCCTGTCACGAGCCCTCGCCCAACATATAGGTTAGTTGGTAGAATATATGAGATGCTGTTCCTGGCTTTGGCAAGGGAGAAGTGTGTCATGTTGAACAAGATGAGTAATGGTACGGTAGGAAGGTAGAAAAAACTCTTTGAAGGGCAGCATATCGAAGTTACATGAGGATACCGAACAAGGGAGTGGGAGGAGTTCCGAGATGCATTTTGGTAGAATTGTTTGCAGGTGACCCAGATATGGGGCTGGGGAATTCAGGTAAAAGTTAATTAATTGCCGGTGGTTCAGGTAAAATTACATTAAATAAGTGGATGTTGAAGTACTATATTTTCCAATATTTTGTATTTTATTAACCTTACAAGTCACCTTTGACACCATTAAAAGTCTTGAGCCCTGAAAACAACTTGAGGAAAGAAAACTGCTCCATAATGTAAAAACAGGAATTTATATATTAAGAGATAAGAGGAGGTTCCAGTTTGTTGATCAATATGTATCGTGCATTCAGATACGTAATGTATATTTACTATTTCAACAGAACAACTCTCCACATTTTCTTATCGTCTACAGTCACACATACCAATAAGTACTTAGTTATTCCCTTATGTATGTATGTTATTTCCCGTATTTTCATTTCTTCAACATTGTAAGCTATCCCATGCCATTCGTTGCTACTATTTTTCCATCATTTTTTCAGATCGTAGAACATTGTTCCTTTGCAATAAATACGTACATTTTTTGAGCTCCAAATTTATTTTCTGTCAAATTTTTAGGCTTCCTATTGGACTACCAGGATCAATTCTCAGCCTATTTCATCTTTAAGAGCATTCTCTCGCTTACTTCACTCCCCTCTTCATTTGTTTACGTTCTCTTCGTCCAATAACCATTCCTCCTCACAACTACATATTATTACTTCTTGTCCTTTTAATCGCCAACTTCCTGGTCATAATCACTCCTTCATCAAAGATGGCGGCCTGACATCCCTTACCACGAATTTTTGTGGTTTACAGACTATCATGAACACGTAAACCTCAAAATTCAGCTGTATTTATTTCTCTACTGGACCTCTTTCCTCATATAGCGTAATGAAAAACGCTACATCTAGCAATGTATTCTCAACAAATCTTCTTTTGCATGTCTCCTGATAGTTTAATTTCACCATTCCTCCTTCACCATTTCTTTAAATGTTCATTTAAATAGTGCTCTCTGAAACTAGTGCATACTTGTGTCGAAACTACTCTTCAAGTAAATGAATTTAATCCTACTGAGCTTCAATTATTTCGTCTACTAGAGATTAACCTGCATTTCACACCATACAATTAGAAAAGGAAGACGTATGGTACGTTACATGGTCCTTATGGATATTTAGCGAAAACGCCGACTTTCTATTAAAAGAATGGCGAAAAAAATAAAAAAATGGCGGATTTTTCGCTCAGTGGCGGCGTAGGTCTCTAGAATTCATTGTGTTGCCTCTGAACGGTAAGATATTTTACAATGTTATGAATTATTGTTGTAGCTAATTAAATGACGTACAATAGAATACCTTTACTTTTTTCCTATCCTTCAAGGATATCTCACAAGAATCCCCCAAAATCTGGCTTTTTGAAATTGATACCCCATTAAATCACGGTAAAATGCCCGTCACGTCTCTACTATTGCACCTATAGCCTTGTAAGTTGGCATGCATGAGCAACATTACATGATTATGAAGGTCATGTAGTGAAATAACCGACTTTATATCTACAAATGGCCGAAAAAATTTAAATATGGCGGATTTTTCGCTCAGTTGTGACGCTGGCTTCTGGATTACGGTGTGTAGCCTCTGAACGGTTAAACATTTTACCAAGGTTATAAATTTTTATTATGGACAATACATTGGCCTAAACGTAGGTACCATCAATTGTCTTTTATTATGTAAGATTATCTCACAACAATTCCCCAAAATCAGACTTTTTGAAAATTAAAACTCATTTAATCGCTGTGAAATGTCCGTTTTGTTGCTGTTAGCGCATATTTGATCCTTGATATTTGGCAAGCATTTGCTATTAAACATAAAAGTTATGGATTATTAGTGAAAACACCGCCTTTTTTCATACAAACCGCCAAAAAAATTAAAAATGGCGGATTTTTATGTTCGGTTGGCGCGCAAGTTTCTGGTATTTCGTGTGTTGCTTCTGAACGGTTAAATATTTTGCTGACGTTAGAAATTCTTCTTGTTGCTACTAAAATGGTGAATATGATGACATCATAACCTTTTTTCTAACTCTCATATTAATTTCACAAACAATCCCCAAAAGTGGGACGTTATAAAAATGATACCATATTTAATCACTGCGAAATGCCCGTCATGTCTTTACTAGTAGATATATGGCCTTCAACGTGTAGAGTTTTATGCGCCTTTACATGCACATTGCGGATAAGTAGCGAAAATTTTAATTTTTTATATAAAAGCCTCAGAAAAAAAGTAATAATGCGTATTTTCCCACAATAACCAATAACGGTGCAGGCCTGTGATTTTCCGTCAATTTCTTTTGAACGGTAAAAAATTAGGGATGGACCGATACCAGAAATTTCCGATACCGATACCGATTCCGATACCAGTTCTCCTTCCCCCGATACCATTACCGATACCGGTACTACTCCATTCTAGGTATAATACAAACTCAGCATTTCACCACAAGCACTTCAAGCTGGCTCGGCCAACTAAGAAACCAGATTATGGAAACAACCATTATTACACAGGCAAAACACCCAATTCACTGAAAAAGTTTTAATAATAATGATATTTTCATTCTTCAGCAGGTCAAGTGATGTATAACTCGTCAACGAAACTATACTCAAAGCACAAATACAAGATAAAAGACAAGTGTATGCATGGCAACACAGTTACTAGACAAATTATACATACTGTAAATATAGTCAATAACACTGTTTTAAAAATATTAGATAAAAGAAAAGTTATGAATGCAAGAAATCGCAACTAAAAGACACAATTTAGGATCATAATCAAACTATTCATAAACACTGTAACAAAGTTTACTGTGCAAAACTTCACACAATCTCCTCTTAAAGCATTGGAGAAAAAATTGATTTCAAAGATCTTGGGTGCCTATTGAATCCTGGGACTTGAACTTGGAATCCTGGGTAGTGAGGACCTCATCGAAAATAGTCTAAATTGTGGCAATTCAGATGAATGTTGTCTCGAGTCATGGTCTAAAAACAAAATTAATACACATATTTGAACATGGCTGCAAAGGAATTTCAAATACCCGAACCTCATTGACTACTCTTAAACACTTAATTTTAAATCTCACCTTATCTCAAGTTTCTGTTGAGAAACACGAGCATTTGAACTTTTTCAGGATCCAGCCGACTTCGTTTTTTGTCACATATTACCCCTGAAGTACTGAACATACGCTCTGAACAAACAGTAGCTGGTGGGATAGCTAAATATTTTCGAGCTAGTTTCTTGAGTTTAGTAAATGATGATTCTTTCCAATATTCAAGGATATCCTTTGAAGGATTTATTGTGTATCGTGGTTCTAAGTAATTGATTAAATCCCTAAATCCTTTATCTTCCACTAGTGTAAAGGGTTGATTGTCTGTTGCAATCATTCTGGCTATCGGTTCCGTGGTTTTAATTGCTCTGGGATGAAGAGCATGATAAAGTTTTTTCTTCTTGATCATGTCACTTATAGTTGGCTGCATAAGATGCGAACTTAGTAAAGCATCACTTGATGTGGAAGAAGATGCAGTTTGGTTCGAAAGTACAGACCTAGCCTCGTATAATGCAGAAACTTTACCAAAGTAGTTTGCTAAAAAATTAGCCTGCTTCATCTTAGGAGTATTTTCCTCACTGATTTCTGCTTTGAGATTAACACTTTCAGGATTTGAAAGACTACTAGAATCGAGGCTTGAATCAATCTCAAAGCAAGGTGATGATCCTAAAGTCCTTGGCGTAGCACTTGAGCTTGGCTGCAGCGCATCCAACGGCACACAGTCCTCCTCGTCTGGTGTAGGCAGTAACAGTGTCTTTTTAGCCGAGTCGGGTCGTAACTCAGGCTCAACAGTAGGACTAGGCCTACGCTTACCTTGGACCAGAATATGGGCATGGTGTACTGCAATATGCTTCCTCATGTTAGTTGTTGGAAAACTCCTCTCATGTTTGCCCCCTCTTGAAACTCTTACGTTACACAAGGAGCAAATAGTATATTGAGGATTACTTTGAACTTCTTTGAAATATCTCCAAATTTCACTGCGTTTTTTACCGGACATGACTCTTTTTTTCCCTGACTGTTATTGCAAATAATCACATTTCATCAAATTATTCCCCCGCTACCATGAAGTCAGCATTGCGTAGCTTAAGTAAACGACATTACTTCGACATGCGATTCCATATAAGGAAGAGAAAATTGCAAAACTGTTTTATCGAAAAACAAAAGCATGTAGTCATAAGTTAATTTGCCTACTTATTGATTTTTAATTATCTAATGTAATTAAAAAATATAACTTTGGTATTCGAAAGAAACTCACTCTGAAATTGTCTCTGTCTTACAATTAGATAACCTTGCTGATGGCATTTGGTACCAGAGCACTCTAGCGGTAGAAGTCGACACCTCGTTTTATTGGCCATATTGGCGGTAAAAATCTGAAATTTGAAAATATCGGAAAAGCACTGACTTGACTGCTGATACCGATGCTACCGATACCATAAATATCGGTAGATACTTTATATCTGTATCGTAATCGGTCCATCCCTAGTAAAAATATGTTCTTATTCGACGATTTCATTTCATTACTATTGAAATTGCCTAAAGAACAATACCTTTCGCATCTTCTTAATCCTAACGGTTAACTCACAGCTATCGCTTGATCTCAGAATTTCGATGAAATCAGATGAAAGACATTTAAAACCAGTTTACTGCCTCATTCTTTTATAGGGCGTTAGACGAGAGGTAAGGCGTCGGGCTTCGATGGGAAAGGATGAATATTCGATTCTTCGTGATTGAATATTTTCTCCCTTTTTTCTCCATAGTTTTTTTTTACTTGTACATTTAAAAATTTTTGTTTTCATCATTGTAACACGCTTTAAAATTTTTTCCCCCCAAAAAATAAAAATGGCGGATTTCCCCATTTTCCGTGGTTTTTTCATTCTGACTCCTGGGTTTAACGCCTGAAACGACTTCATCTCACAAGTTAAGCTGGCGAATGAATGTTCTTTATTACGTCGATGATCAGTGTCGTTACCGTTATTGTTTGCTTCGATACGAGCTCCAGAAATCGAAATTTTTGTAAAATTTGGGATTTTTCGGCGGTTTTCCAGCTCTAGCTACTGAACGGTCGATTGGAGCGACATTCTTACGCTCAATTTTATATGGGCTGCATATCGGTCTGAAAGACAGTAAATAAGACTTTTAACACGGGTAGTTTTGTTTCGAAAAAATTAACGATATTTACCCCTAGGACCACC
The DNA here is from genome assembly GCA_963169105.1 of Ceriagrion tenellum. Classification (NCBI taxonomy): domain Eukaryota; kingdom Metazoa; phylum Arthropoda; class Insecta; order Odonata; family Coenagrionidae; genus Ceriagrion; species Ceriagrion tenellum. The sequence continues at coordinate 6,827,660 of OY720637.1, forward strand.
GATGATATCAAGCTAAGAATCACACTTGCCCTGGGATGGACAATGATGCTTTCTACGCCCCGTAGTTTCGAAGTTACATGTGGTCCAATTCGGAAAGTGCGTTTTCACAGTCCGTACACTAAATTCAATAACCATTACGCCTGCTCTTTTCAAAATGGCGGATGCTCACACGTGGAACTAACGTACAACTCTTCAAAATGGATTTCGACGACTAATACCCTTAGAAGTAAACAGTTTTTTTCAGGAAATTTTATCAAAACAAAAACAAACGGCGAAGCTGTTCCGGGGGTGTAGGGGGCGGAGCCCCCTACTGAGCGAACCGAGTACTTAATAATATTAATGAAATGAAAACGCAAAACATAAGGGTTGAACTGAATGTAGGAGTGATCGTTCATGAGTCACTTTGGTCCGACTGCCAATACGTGAACTCAATTACAAAAAGCAGTGTTGTTTGAGCAAATACTCACTTGTTGCATGCCCCCTAGTACTTGGTTGAAGGTGACATAGGTGTACCGTTAGTAGGAGCGCAGACAAATATGTTAGCTCTGAGGCATGGGCGCAAACGAACGTAAACAAAAAGCGATCACTGGGATTGTTCTGCTTTCTAGGATAACGCGAAAAACTCAACGGGCTCATTCGCCTCACCTGGTAAGAGGCACTCTTGAAAGTAGAATATAGTGTTCCATAGAGTTTTCGAACCCGAACGGAGGCACATTAATAATAAATAACTCCTATTCAGTACATCCAAATGAAATAATTCAAAAGGTAAAATACTGCTTCGTATTCTCCAAAACGAAGAAATCCAATTTTGATTTTAAAAACTTTTGAAATGAATCATTCCCCCTTCCTAAAAATATAGAACCAATTGTTACACTCTTTACCAAATGCCTATGAAACCTCAATGCACTTACAACTAATTTTCATTAAAAAACGACTATTGAAATTATATTTGAATAACTATAGATATTAAAAGTCATGGCAATCATCGGTCAGACCACAATTCCAAATCGCACATACGCTTCAATCGATAGGAGAGGATAAAAACCGCAGCTCCGCGTATTCAACACTTTTATTTCTGAGAATTACAAAGCATTCTCTTTTTTTCTTTTTGCTCATCCCATTTCTCATTAATTTCCAATTATCAAAATACCAAATTCCAAGCGTAAATAATTGAATGGTTCTCTCTAGAGTTAATGAAGATTAAAATTTTATTTAATGGACGTAGGCAGCCTCAATTATTATCATTGTTTTAAACTAGGGTAGACATTTCTGGATAAGAATGAAATAAACTTTCTGGTTTAAAGTATTTTTTTTAATAATTTAAGCTTGGATTCAAATTTTGACCAAAACTGACTCAAATAAATCATTAAAGCTGCTGTTTTGTATTCCTCAGAAATTAAAATTTCCAATGACTAAATACTGGAAAAAACGGAGTTTTTTGGAGCCAAAAATGAAATTGGATAATTTATTTAGTAATACAGGTTCATAGAAAAAATAAATGCAATATTAAAAATAAATCTTTAAGTCACCGAAATGAGGAACATTTGTACGGCTTATGTCGTGCGCATGTATTTTATAACCAAAAAACAAAAACCCAAACGCTAAGATCAATGCTATTCCATAGGATTTAAAAGTTATCAATTATGACGCCAACACAATCAGCTGTGTTTTTCGTTAAATATTCATTTGACTTTAAAATACGAGATGCCATTCTGAAAAATTATAACTTTTCCTAGGTTTGCTTTTTAGTCGTAAATACGGGAAAGACAGACAGACCAAAAACGTAGGCAAAAAAGTAATATGCGTCCACAATACTCCTACACCCGGCCGCAATGAGCCCCATTATACCTGATTGAGGATTTTGATCAATGAATTACATCAATTGCCTTTTCCTTCGAATCGATTTTATTGTAAAATATAAATAAATTATCATGCATAAATAAAAATTGTATGTAAAAAACATGCGCACTCATGCAACAACGTACACTCGCAGAACATGCCTACAATAACTTAGATTCTTTTAAATTTAAAGACGCAAAGATTATAGATGCAGAGAGCGATAGACTTAACAGAAAAGACTAATTAGAATAAGATTAACCAAGGAAATATTTGATACTTTGAATGACCCCAACTGATGCAACAAAATATCGGACATTGCCCATGCGAACTGAATGTATGCACGACCCACGTGTTAACGAACTAGAAGATTGAAACATGGCTTGGTTTCGATGTCCACTACGATATTGTAAAGCTATGGATAGATATATTCATGAGAGTGACGTATTCGACTATCTTTACGACTGCAATTACAACTGATAGTTGTGAAGATAATGTTTTATGAAAAATTATATATGGTGATTTAAAAAGTTACTCATTAATTTTGTGAATATAATTTTGCTAATGGAACTTATGGCCGAGATATGTAACACGTAAGCCTGTTTCATTTTGTTGAAATTGCGCATTTTTCTGAGGTACGTACATTTTTCAATAATATACCTGTAGAGGATTCTCAAAAGAATCGAAACAAAGGCAAATACAAATGATAGAACAACTGACGACAATCCTCAATATGAGAATTAAATATACATACAAAGATTGTAATAGCAATAATACAACGGACACGACAAAAAATAAACCTTCACCCAGGAGGATCTTGCACCGGCGACTTGAAGACCGTTTTAAACAGGGCACAATCAATCACAATCTGATGTATGTTCGAACATGCATTTCAAACTGCGTCGCGTAAAGTGGTTAATTGCAAGAACACATGCACGAATGAATGGACGCGAGATATCAAAATAGACCATGCTGTATTTTAATTTTTATCGCACGCCAGATCGAGAAAAATTAAGTTCCAATTTACACAATTTCTTGCCCTGTTTAACACGGGCTTAAGAGTTGACATACGAGAACTCCACCCCATCGCCACCAAGGCTGGATTATTTGTACACAGTATCAAGCGTATGTTTCAATACTTTCCACCTAAATTCCCTCAAGGTTCTTTCTGACATTTTACGTGAATTAAGGTCGGATACGGTAGCTAGTATATTTTAAGAAGCGGCTTATCTCGCCTCAGCTTTCGATCCTTGCTGAGTCTAAAGTATTACGATGGTCAAAATATTAATTCCTATTACCGTAGGGCTACCTCTTAACTTCTCTCGCGATGTTATCCACGACTTTTACTTAATCCTCTAAAACCGCTCTTCTTTTTTATCATCTGAAAGATACTAAAGTTAAAAAAATGGTAAATATTAGGCAAAACGGCCAGTACCCCGTATCTCTGTACACGATACTGCATTATCTCGATTGGTCGCATGAAAAACATTTTGTTCCTGGAGGGAAAAACCTAAAATGCTAGTTAGTAAGAAAAATGATTTCATGTCAAAAACACTACAAAACTCATAATCTCGGTGATTATTCAGTCGAACGAGCCAAATGTTCTGTACAGAAATGTGGATTCGAAACATCCATACTCTACATGCATACTATATACATATATACATACTATACTCTACTCTAGATCCATAGATATACTTTGATTATTAAAACATACCGCATTTGAAAGTGTAAATCTAATGGTCAGTCACTAAGGATGAAATAAAATACATCGTAGGCTTCATCGTATAATTGCCTGCAGTTTTAGAGCAGCGGTTTCTCCGAAGAGCAGAGCATTATTCACAATTATTGAGTACCAACTATTCACTAAACTTAGGCAGCTCATTTACCCAATACAATTTATTCCAAATAATTCACTCTATACTCGTTTTTATATACACAATTGTCTTCCTTGGGTCATAACAAAGTCATCATCATAAAGCAGAGAGGATTAAAAGTAAAATTTTAAAGTGAATTATAAATTCTATAAAGTATGTATAAATATCGCCAACGTCACAGCCTAAGCTAACGATCCCACCACTGAATATCTCTCAGTAAATTTCATGACTTGGCACAGCTATATAGTATACGCTTATGCGTCCAAACAGCCATAGACAGTACGTCCTGAATGAGCATACTTCTCGCAGCCATCCCAAAATCAAGTATGCCCAAACTCCACGGGAGCGTTTTTTAAGGTAGACGGAGTAAATATCTTAGGGATGAAGAAAGTCACAAGGGGGTGACAAAGCCCAAGGCCTCTACACTTGGGCGGGGAAGGGGCTGGAAGGAAGCGAGGCTTTCTTCTTGGCCCCCCAGGGGCCCAAAGATCAATTTGAGGACCCCTCCGCCTAAAGAACGTCAGGACGCCCTTATCAGCTCCCACTCATGAAATCACCCCCAAGTTATAGAGCCCTTTTAGATGAGCGGCGCCCCCCATCCCCCATTGCGCCTCTGCATAAATCCGTCCTCGAGGCCAGGGAAAGCGCTCGGGCCTAAAAGCCAATATATCCTCCTCCGAAGGCCTTGAAATCAGATTCCCTACTCCACGCGATCGTTAAGGAGAAATGCGAGAAAGAAAGGAGGATCGAGATGGTCGGTTGTGAGGACATTCCGAACTCGTAAACTCGTAGACTCGATTGTCTGGTGAAACTCCGAGTGCCACCACCTAGAAGTAGTTACGGTATACGTTTGGAATACCGGGGCACCGCCGTTTCGCAATGATTATCGAATATGAGAAGTATACATCGCAAAAATCCATGATCTAATTAAATAACTATACAGGTCTTTGAATAAAAGTTGAAAAGAAAAACCAATATTTTCAAAGGCATGAAAAAATGAAGAATGGAAAGAGGATTTAATTCGTTTCGCAACAAACTTTGCGGATGATACTGACCTTTATTTGAGTCTTATATCACAAGTGAGATCTCCTAATCTATTTCTCAACTCATTAACTCTTGATCATTCAAATCACTGAAAAATAAGATGCGATTTATCGTTTATTCCAAATATTTATACATTAACGTTGAAAGTTGTCTTCCATATGCAACCATTCTTAAGCAACCCTAAAATGAATAGATCCTAGTTTTGATAGCGGTTTCAAAATTTGCGCGCTCGTAAGAAATGGACACAACAACGATCGGTAAACAGACTTCTTCAAACATCATATTCAACCGCGTATGGATTTGAAACACATAAAAAAGATAACTGCCAAGTAAATATCCACTTCAGGAAATTACCAGAATTTTTTATGAAAGTCCAGACTAGATCTACGAGTTTCGTCGTGAAAAACAGGGATGCCTCCGAAAGCAAATCCCCAAAAAGAAACATACATTACAATGCAGAAATAATCCTTAGATTCTAGTGCAAAAAGACATGTAATATATCTGAAGTTCAATAAAAATTTATTGGGCCAAAACAGCAAGAATAATGTGCCTTTTGAACAAAGGTACGATTTCAGAATTTGGCGGGAAAAAGTAAGTTTCTTTTGAGCATTTTACTTAGGACTAAGCTGGAAAGAAAGGGGATAGACAATATTCCGTGCCAAAATTTAATCCAAAACCACACAAGAAATATTCGAATATTATCTTGCAAAATAAATTGAGGAGCATATTAATACATTTCATGTGGGAGCAATCATAACGAGTATACCAGGTTATCAAAGATTTTATGGATGGGAAGCCAGGTTGTTCGTGGCATAAAGCTCTCTTCGATAGAGGCAACTTAGAAGATTGACAACCGTTACATGAATTTGAGAAAATACATATTTATCACAACATGACATCTGAGAAATTCATTTCGAAAATCAAAAATTGACAAGCTGTCTCAGACAGGATGATGGGGAAACGAGTTTTCCGGCAGTTTCCACATTATACAGTTGGGTGACACTTTTGCCAAAGCCATACGCTCATTATTAGTAGTTGAAGATGCAATGAAACTACTAAAATCACGGTTAAGGATATGTATAAACCCATCGCGCCATAGCAATCCCGAATACCACCACATCAGTCCTGAGACGGCATCATACATTACTTCAATGTATGATCATGAACTCAAGTTTCTCAATAAATTGTTTATATTTAGGTTCCGTCTCGTTCTTTCAATGCTCTTATGAAATACTTACTAATCCAGTGTATATCAAGTAAGCAATAAAAATCAGGAAGGTAGTACCTAGAACTATGCCATCTGCAGAATTAAACTGGCCAATACTGTTTTTATGAACTGTCGAGGTAAACCACCTATAAATGATATTTAGGTATTGCATACTACTTTCCACTATAATGATGAACTTTCAATGCACAGATGAACTCGGAAAAAAGGACCAAAAATTATGTCCAGCACAACAAATATAAGTTAACGTGATCCAGTGATATTCTGGAGAAATAAGAAAGTCAAAATGTTAAATCAACGTCATATTAACAGAATGTGAACGATAGTTTACAACTTAGACTGTGACAATTCTTTTAAATTGAAGGAGGCACCATGGCACTAATATAATCACGAAAAATGATTGGGTCATAAAAAACTCAAATATTTAATAGTTATTAAAATGTCCAAAACGTAATTGGATCTCCGATTGCACAACGATGAAATTCAATTCAATTGTTCAATGCAAGAAAATAACTGGCATCTGATGTAAGATTATGTCTCTCGAAGTTTTGATAGCAACTTCTGCAATAAATATTTTTATCAAAATGAGGATTAAATTGTAAGACACTTCTAAATAAAGAAGTCAAAAGGTTTGAAATAATAACACAAAAGTGCGAATTATCACGTCAAATGTTTATCAAATATCGCCAAATGTAAAAATATGATTCCTCTTTGGTAAAATGAACAGAAATAAACACTCTCATGTGATACAGAAAGAGACAAAATATGGCTTGATATGGAAAAATAAGTACAAAAGACAGAATTTTCTTGTGTAGGATTATAGTTCCAGGAGGAATTTCGCTACCTCTAGTAGCGCCGACAGTGCAATGACAAACATCCAACGGCATTTGGATGTAAACCGTTTTCTTGTAGACGTAACATTCCAAATAGGTTTAAAACATGTGCAGGCTATTGCTGCCATTCACAGACAAAATAAATTCTTTCAGGGAATTTTTTTTTATATTCCGAAAAATCTCAGCAATGAAATACCTGTTATCGTACGTGAAAGTTTACGTATAGAGTTAGAGATGATGTGACATATTAAATTGTTTGAAAACTCGGCTGAAACAAAGGCTATCCAATCATCATCTCCCTCGCTATATAGCCCCTAAATATTCATAATTGATTTTTGTATAAGAAAAATACAAAGTCGAGCGCATAGAGCTAAATCCATGTATAGTTCCCGCGCTTCATAAATACACGTACATATTCATGGAAGCTGAAACTCGTTAATTTTACATCCCCCCTCAGGGAGAATTAAGTTCATAAGAGCATTTTTAAAAATGAAACGCCAACATGTTACCCTGCGAGCCGCAGCAGATGGCGTTAGGATATTAGCCATGAAAATGCGAGGGCATATGGCATTGGGATAAAGAGACTAAGAGGACAAAGGTGAATTTTACCTTAAAGCTCTGTTTCCGCTATAGTCAATAACGGTGTGTGGAAAGATAGAATTTTTGGGCATATCGTTCCGGCAGTGCCTCTCTTATTCTATTGCTCCTATCAATTCTAGAATAGTGCTTCGGGATTAAAAATAATGTCTTCCCTATCAAATTGAAACTCTCCTGATTAAGAAATTGCCTTCGATTCAATAGCAGATACCAATTTATTACGTCCATTACCTGCTGGCACTGGCATTTGCTCTTGATGGCCATGAAAAATTCCTAAATTCAGAGGGAGCAGTTGTGATTTTAACCTTTAACCCATAACCCGCAGATAAGGCAGAGGTCACAAGAGAATATACCTTCACATTACTCTGGAAGCCACCTCAAAGGTATTTGCTAAAGTGTGAATTATCACCAACATGTACTATAGCGTAGTAATCAACTTTCACTAGCACGCACCACACTATACGAATGATACAATGCTACATGAACTAATAAATTAGTCTAGATTCCAACCACGCAAATGAGATACAAAGTGTCATTGCAGGGAACATGCAAAACATGGTGTTGGCACTACGTAACAATGAGGCGCGGCGAATACCTCGTTTCTAAAAAAAGATAAGAAATTCAGAGAAGAAAAAAGGCGCTTGAGTAGCTTGATTGAACCAATTAACTCCACAACGGGTCACGTAGCTGCAGATTCCGCTATACTGTGAATGTATCTAACGCAGAACCCATGTGTTTAAAAGCCGATTTATCTTCCAGAAATTTAGTGCCTTTTGCATGAAAGCTAATGATGTCAGGATAGAATTTATTACCCAGCACCTCAAGAGAACACCGAGTACCTTTAAAACATCTACGCAATTTACTGCGCGAAGTAACACCTGGGTGACTTCACTCATTTACGACCCAGTGACTCAATCTGAAATCGCGCACATAAAAGTGACTGTTTCCGAGTACATGTGCATAGCAGTGCCACGAGTTTTAACATTTATTTCATATCACTGGGTTCCGACACTTCTAAAACCACTCAGATAAGCTGTTTAGCAGGGAATTACTGATCCAGTGATTCCAACCGTAATCAATGGATCATCAAGAGCCAATTATTCAGGGCATTCGTGGAATTTGGATTAAAATACAAATGGATGAATTATTGCATAATGAACTTCACACATGAGCAGCAGTTCCCTACTATCAATTAACTGCATTACTCGCACGCATTTTAAGCCCTCTCCAATTCGCTCATGTGATTCCTCGTATAAACACGCCACTCAAACATGACAAACAATTCATGCGATTTTCTCATTGGCAGGTTCGCTAGCCGAGAGTATTTTCCAACGGGGTTGTAGAACATGAACCGCTTTACTTGGTTGGTATCGTATTTATAATGGATAAATAGGACAGACCTCCGCGCCATAGAGAATAGGTGGGTGGGTTACAAATTATAATGCACGAATTATAAGGGAAATAAAAGCAGGAAAACTTATGTCGGTATGAACATACTTTTAGCAACAGGCGCCAAGGGCACCTAAGTATAATGTCTCTCGCAATGCACGGAGTAGTGATACTTATTTGTCACATTAATAAAACTAACCAGTACTTGTATCTTGAGTAGTGTACTGCATGGTAGCATGTTCTTCCACGTATCTCTCTCCTGGTTTCTGGTCTGACTGCGTACCGCTGTCCTGATTGCTTTTGGTCTGCGCCTGACATTCGGGGGAACGTGCGCGGTTCTGATTTGAACTGGGACGAGTGCTGCATGGTGTGGAATCACCCCGTGCCACACACCCTAGTGGTGGCTTGCACGGTATTTCGTAGATTTAGAGGTATATAAGTACAAGAAGTGCTTCACTAAAGGCAGTGAAGCAGGGATAGAATTTCTACTGAGACATACGTGCGACTGCTGTGAATTAAACTCAGGCCCACGGGATGGGAAGCCAGTTATATAGCCGCCACACCCACCCGATCACCAGGTGTACAGGATCTGCTATATCTTCCTCAAGCTGCGCGTCCTCACCGCAGACGATAGTAGAGAGAGAGGGAGAGAGGGAGGGAGGGGGAGAGAGAGAGAGGGAGAGAGAGAGAGAGAGGTAGGCTCAGCGGGAGAAAGAAGAAATGACGGAACGGGAACTTGAGAGAAAGGCACCCAGTTAGTGGGGAAGGTGAGAGACAGATGAGTCCACGGCAGCGCAAGAGAGAGAAGGGCGGGAAGGAGAGAGGGCGAAAGTTCCGAGAGAGAGGTCAAAGAGTTTAGTGCGAAACGTATACTAGTGTGCGTGTAAGCGATACGTGAAGAAGGATGGAGAAGGGCAAAAAGAGAAAAAGTAGTCTCAGTGGAAGAATGTATGGGGGCACACTTCGTCGGAAATCAAATCTTTTGACACCTTTGGAAAAGATGAGAAGTCGAAGGCGCGAAACTATGTAATGGGTAAGGATTGAGCATTGACGGTCGATAACGTAGAACTGTCGTAATTTTCTGTAAAGTTTCTTTGAGTACCAATGTTCACAAACCGATGTTGCTACATCATCAATGGCTGAAGACAGAGACCTTGAGTTACGTTGCTAAGAAGGTTACTGTAGAATCTAAAATGGAGTTTAGCGTCATGCGGCACGGAGACGGAGATAACTGGGGAAGAAAATTGGTATGTGTAGGGTAAGGGAGTTGGTGATGTGTGCATGTGTAGAGGATGTGAAAGGAGAAAGTGAGATTGAGGGGAAAGGAAAGGAGATGAGAAAGACCTGAGAAGGGAGAGAAGAGGGAACTATCGGAGGAGATCATCGGCAGGCAGAGTAGGTGGTTGGTACATGCATTTAGAGAATTCTGGAGGTCCATTTCAAAGGGAAGGATGTAAGCTAAGTGAGAAAAGTGGAGTAAGACAATAGATTTAATGAATAGAATGACGAAAAGTAGACAAGGTGAAACGCTCGCTTAACCGGTATATCATCTCAAATAAAAGGGTCACTCTAACAACAGGTTGTGTTGAGGCAGTGACGTCAGCTTCAATAGAGCAGGTGAGGCTGGATATTTCGCCATCCGGAGTTTCCAGCACTTCCTCCCATGACAATGAAGACTAAATTTGCCAGATATTCCGCTGAATCCGTCGGGTCCGAGGTCAATTCCCTATTATCAACGCACGATGCGAACAAAACCACGGAAAGTCCATCAAAGTAATCATTCGATGATTTCCCATCGCTCATTTCCGTTACGTGTTTTTTTTTATAATTGCACCAGCTACCATTAACGAGGACAGCCGATAATAATAGGTACAAAAAATACTCTTTTCTACGTACGGTTAGCGACTTTTCACCTCTCAATTTCGTTCCCCTGCTCTTTTTGTTTGCTTTCCGTATTCATTCCCCATTCGATTGCTGGTTTAGCTATCCGGCCATTTGCGGGGTAATACGCAGGTCAATATATAGACTTATTTATAGTATTGAAAATGACAGCATTTAGGAGCAAGAACTATTCACCGGCACTTTCTAAACATAGTAAATTTCGTCTCAGTCATTGTCTTCCGGGTTATGCCCAAGTCAATTTTTCACAAATTTCTAGCGTAAAAATGTCCATTTCATACAAATATAATACAGCTAGTTTCGTTTACATTTTCCACGCAACAGGGTCGTCTTCCTTTAAAAACTAATAAATTTCAGTCTTTTGATATTTTGTTGAAATCCCGCAAAATGAAAATGCCACAGCTCACAAAACATTTTAAAATTCGGATAAATGATAAAGCAAGGAAAAAACGGGGAGAAACATTAGGATCCATAGAGGTCAGTTCATTCGGGTTTTTCTCGCGTTGACTCATATTAATGGACAACAGTTTTGTTAACGTTACAGCTAGCATCGTCAGGTCCTGAATGAGCTGCACAGATTCTTGTTCATTTATATATGCCTAACGCTTGAGCTAGCCAGACGCACGTTGATTGGCCGGCTGGACCTTTGAATTCAATTGTTGGAAAAGACGTTTGAACGTTGAGGAGAGAGGATAACCGTCTTCCCTGTAGAAATTTTCTTTGCTTTTGGCTATTCCAATCGCCTCTCGCATTAGCCGAGGGAAATATTTATTTTCTCTGGCGATGATCTTACAATTTTAAAAGTTTATAACGTGGCCGGGTTCTGACCACGCGTGCTCTGCCACCGCGGTATGGCGAAAATTTTTCTCTTCGGTCGCCCTTTGGTGTTCCTCCATTCTACATTCTAGGGATCTCGATGTTTGGCCGATGTATGATTTTCCGCAGCTACACGTTACCTCGTAAAGGTCAGACGGGTGTCGATCTTTTTCAGTTCGAAGGAGGACTTCTTATCGCTTCTAAATCTCGTCAAGACGTCGTGCTTGGCGAGAACTCTTGCGATCCTCTGTGAAGTTACTATTTTTAGTTTGCTCACATAGAGTTACTAAACGACAAAAAGTAAAAGGTTTTTACATTGAAAGTTTGAGCGTATATAATAGCGATCTCAAATATTTTACGTTTGTTGGAGCTACATCAAAATTCTCATACTATAATGCGATAGATCGATGTTTTACCAATATCGATGGTGTGCCGCTTCGTTGGCTTCCTATCGATGTTCAGCCCCCGGCTGAATGGGAGCGGGGGGCGAGCGGAACGGGCCCGAGGAAGGAAGGAAGTAGGTGAGGCGGAGTGCATAAGGCTGGCGGATGGGGGTGGGTGGTTTTCGGGGTAAGCCCGCTCGGTGGGCGGGTGGGTGAAAGGGCGAGCGTGGGTGGAGGAGGATGCTCTTTGAAGAGAGTCGGCGTGGGCGTCGCGGTTGTTTTGGAGTTGTGAGGTTTCCCAGGCAGAGATTGAGAGACGCCGGGTGAGCAGAGGGGGAGATGGAGGTCTCACGAGGCAGCTGCTGGGAAACATCGGGAGGGGTGGCCGATAGAATTAGGGAGACGTGCAGCGAGGAACTCGCTCCATTTAAGAGAGTGAATTAGAGATCCCAAATCAGATAAACTTGCGCTTCATGGCCAATAATTAAAATGGACATTTTTCCACTTGAAATTGATTTTCCTATAAGAAAACACGGCTTCACCTGTCATACAAGAAAGAGGATAATCTTGCTACGCGTTATACTCAACATTGATCTGCTGAACAGGGATAAGTATTCAAAATAAATTCTTTCGACACTTTAAGGTAAAATTTCAATAATAAATTTCTTGCATAACAAAATTCTACTTATTACTTATAATTTTTCATAGAAATTTCTGGCGTAAAACCAATTATTTTTCAATTAATAGCCTGAGCCATTTTGTACAATTAACAAACTTCCATAAACAAAGATAACATAAGAAAAACAAAATATTTTCATGTAATTTAAAGAATAGATCACAAATCTTAATGAAGACAGAAGCATAGTTTAAAGCAGAAGGAAAACTGAATGATCTGTGAGGCATTGTTCAGGAGGTGAGCGCAGAAAAGTGATGAAATACTTTTCGGGGACTAATAAATGGTAACTTTTATTAGTATAATGGGCTAATTTAACTATTATTCACGAAAGACACCAAAACATGATGGCAATCAGATTTTTGATGGCTTCAAGAAATGGGAATAGAGTGACATGATAGGCATACGTAAACATGAAGCAGCAAAATAGATAATACCAATCATTCAGAAGTCAAGGAATTCAATGGCAATATATTTATGGCACTTGGAAAGTCAACCGAAAACTTTAAAATAAGAACAAAAATTCTTTAACTTTGTCACTTTCCATTTAATTCAATAAACAGCATGCCAAAGGTTTGGAGCTGATCAGATTTTTTTGTTTTAAATATTTTACGATGTATGATCGTGGAGAGCCCTAGTAATTCTACGGAGCTTTGTAAATTAAGTTTAAATCAACAAATTAGCCAAAGCGACGCAAGAAGATGGAAGCTGTTTTTTATGCGTGTGAATAACTATCTATAATCTAATAAATGTCTCCATGAAAATAAAAATGGTTTTCGAGCTGGAAAATCAACTACTTCTGCCTCTTTCAAGTTTATTAATGGCATATTTCTGGGCCGAAATGATAAACTTTGTATTCTCGGAATTTTCTTCGATATAAGCAAGTCCTATGACCTCACTGATCATAATATACTTAAACATAAACTCATTGCTTTTGATATCTCTGGTGTGCCCCTTGAATGGATTATGTCTTATTTGAGAGACAGGCAACAAGTTGTTTGCTATTCCAGTAATTATTATAATACTAAATCCAGCCCAAGGAAGCTTACCTGTGGGGTACCTCAAGGATCTCTTTTAGGGCCTCTCCTGTTCCTATTATTTGTTAATGACCTTCCCAACCATCTTTCCAAAGCAAAACAATTCTGTATGCTGATGATACATCTGCCATAATAACTGCCAACAGTCCTCAAAATCTAATTCATTTAACCAATGAGACTGTCAAGGAAATGCAAAGGTGGTGCAGCAATAACAACCTCATGGTTAATGAAGATAAAACTATCCTTCTGCAATTCCTCCATAGCAGTTCAAATAAAATAAATCATTTTCTATATAATAGGAGGAAGCACCAGTTAGTCTCCCCAATCACCACCAAATTCATAGGTCTCATAATCTCTGAGACACTTGACTGGTCATACCAAGTACAACGTATAGTTAGTCAAGTATTTGTGGGCATTTATATGCTCAGAAAGTTAGCACCTATTGTGTCTCTTGAAACACTAATGAATGTGTACTATGCTAAAATCCACTCCTATTTATCGTATGCCATCATGTTCTGGAGCAATTCCACTGCTGCCAGGAGAGCCTTCTCTGCTCAGAAACAAGCCATTTAGACGATGTATCAAGTTTCCATCCGCACCCAAGGCAAAGCTTTATTCTCTGAATCGAGAATCCTAACACTTCCATCCCTTTATATTTTAAATTGTGACTGTTTCATTCATTCAAACCTGGACAAATTTCCTACCATAGTCTATTTTCTTCATATTTCTTACAATAGTCACTCCATCCGTTTTAGAAATATAGTTCACTGTAATCAGTATTCCAGTTCTCTTTGTCTAAATAGTCCCAACCACTCAGCCTCCAAACTTTTTAACAAACTACTTAATGATATTAAAGTTATAGCCTCACATGATTTATTCAAAAGGAAGGTAAACTAAATTACTCCTAAAAATATACCATAATGTTGTCACTGATTATTTGCATGACTCACTAGCTAATATTTAATGTTTTGAAGTCTTCCACCAAACTTCACTATGTAAACAATTTTTATGTAACGTATGTACTATCTGGTTATTGCAATGTGTTTTTATGACCCTTCTTTGTAATTATTGTTTTGACGTAGCCATGCCAATGTTTTGCCAACGGTGAAAATAAATAATAATAATAATGTTTACGCACTCTTCGCTTCAGAATCTAGTTATACTTCATGGTTTGAAGCTTCGACATCGGCTATCCCTGTTAAGTCATTGTCATACACGGTACTTAATCCAGTCAAGTCTGAGAATAATAGCTAGCATAGTTACGAAATTATATCCAGTTTTACTGACCATAAATTCTAGCTCTCTGGCGCATTTTTAGCATAATAGACAGGATAGGATTAGTGATTTCATAAGTACGGCGGTCGTACCGAGTAAACATTAGGTACATTCCTACAGAGCGATCGTCTAGCCTTCGGCCAAATACGTACACTTTCACACTGCTAATGCAATCTTCATTGCTCACTCTCAGGCTCACTTGCAAATTCTTCGCGCATGTAAATGTTTTAATCCTATTCTCGTGTGAATAGGGAAGGCAGCAATCACGCTAGGTTACGTCCATGGTCCTAGGGTTTAGTCGATCGGTTAATTATTCGTAGAGAAGACCGACAACTGCGATAATTCGCGCCATTGAGAACAGGTGGGCTGATTGGCTGGATTATGCAGGGTTTAGAGTTGGATTATATGGCGAACGGAGAAGGAGAGAAGATAAACCCTAGTTTGGCATTAGTCTACTCCTAACGAAAGGTGCCAGAGGGTCCTCATGTATTCAGTCCTACCAAACGAATGCTGCTATTGCCAGTGTGAGCTATAAATGCGCCACAGATGACAGGGGTCCTCATGTATTCAGTCCTACCCAACAAATTCTGCTATTGCCAGTGTGAGCTATACCTACATCTACATACTATCCCGCGAACACCCCCCGCCAAATGGGCGTGTTTGGTCCCCTGCCGAGTAAAAATATAAGGTTTTGGGAGGTGAAATGATGACATGTATTAGGGGAGTGGATTTAGTAGAGCGCAGTTTTTATTGTGGTCGCTGAAGGAACGAAGTTTTGTATCTGTTCGGCAGTTTCTCTCTAATTTTATCGCTTCTGTCAGACCTAGAGATGTAGTGAGGTG
This sequence comes from Ceriagrion tenellum, assembly GCA_963169105.1. Lineage (NCBI taxonomy): Eukaryota > Metazoa > Arthropoda > Insecta > Odonata > Coenagrionidae > Ceriagrion > Ceriagrion tenellum. Next base: position 6,843,386 of record OY720637.1, read on the forward strand.
TCAAGACAATATTCTTTGAGTCGCTCTCTATATCGTCTATAAATGCTCCACAGATGGCACTTAAGTAAAAAGAGAGATTACACTTAAAGTTACCGTCAAAATTACCCAACTCGGACATTAGATATTTAACTCACTCAGTATTCTAGCCACCACATAAACCCTATCCCTTCCATATCAATCGAATACCGAGTCTTTAGAAGTGTTAAGCATTGCGAGATACGGAAATTAGGAGCGAAAAAACTTATCTTTGACACTCCTGACATCCCTGGAGCGGTAAATGGAGGGGAAGGGGAGAAGAATCTGCGAGGTAAGACATGAAAAAGTTGGCTGAGAGGGTGAGAGGTTTTGAATGGTTCGCGAGGGATATTGATGGCGGTTCCAGGTTGAGATTCGTTCGTCTAACACCAGATGGGGCTGAGAGGGGGTGGATGTAAAGGGAGATTCGAAACGAGAGCAGCGAGGAGGGATGCTGGAAGAAGATATGTGTGATGAGGGTGGCCAGGTTCAGGGGGCGTGGTCGAACACTTACGCTGAAGTACGGGATGAGGATATTTGAAAGGCTGGTGTCGGATCCACTTTAAGGTGCCGTTCGCATAACTACGACCATTTCCCCACTGTTTTCACTGACATCCATGGTGGTAATTTCGCACTCATACCGTACATTCTATAATGCTGTTAAGAGAAACAGTATCATGATAGACAAATGGAGAGTGTGACAGGTAGAGGATGACCGTGAAAGTGGATGAATGTGTAAAGAACACTTGAAATTAAGAATTTTATGAGTCTTGAAAACATGACAGCGCGCTTAAGATGAGCCATGAGCGGGGCAGAAGAAAGACAGGTGAGTATAGGGAGTTAAGGAAGGAATCATCGTTCGAGAGCCAGTTTTGTGGGGTTAAAACCTTAAATATGAGCTAAATAGTTTTCTCCCCTTAAAACGAGTTGGAATGAAAAAATACGAAAATAAAGACTGCAGAACAAATAGAGAACGAAAGTAAGTTTTACCACAAAATATTTGGTACCATAATATCTGTTAAGAATTTTTCATCCGATTGATTGATAGGAAGTATACCTAATTTCTTAATTTGTTATGTAATCTTTTTTTCACTAAAAGCTTAACCGGTGCTAACAGCCCGTCTTGAATGCATGCGGTGTAAATCCTTGATCTCCGAGATGGTAAGCAGTTGCATTGTGCGTTTACACTAGTAGTGTGCTCATTCATTGCAAGGATTATGAAAATTCACCAACAGTCGCCCATCCTCGAGGTGGCTTGGAGGGTACTGAGTGAGTGTATGAGACGATGCAGCTAGTGTGGTAAGGGGATGGAAGGCGCTCGGATGGAAGTTGACAGGTGAGGATATGGATTAGGGAGAAAGATCGTGGGTGGGTTCGGTGAGGCTATTCCGAAGGTGTGCATGGCGGAGAGGAGCAGTCTTCGGCGGGGTTCCTTTTTTTACGACCGACTCCGGCTTGATGGGGATGAGGGATGGAGAAAGAGGGTGAGAGAAGTAGGGGACCAATCGCCCTTCTCCGTATTCTGATTCACAACCCCTTCCAACTACCACCCATGTCGCAGCCACCCGCAGCTGCGTCGCATTTATGGGAGAGAGAGAAAGCCGCAGCGGAGAGTGTGTGTTTCCTCTCCAGCCATCTCAATCTCAAAGCTCCATCACCCCAATGCCCTTCTTCCCCTTAAGACTCTCCATCCCTCCCCCCGCAGGCAGCTAACCCTCTCTGACATATGGTTGGCCATATAAAGAAAACCCTCCCACTCGCACTTGCGTAATAGAAAACGCTTGCGTCACACGAAAATGGTAATTTTTGCGGGCTGTGGGACGGAGGTGGCGTCGCTTCTACCGCTACACCTTTTTAGGTTATGTTTGGTTGAATTTTGCACAAATCAAATCTTTAACCTCACGTTTATTCGTGCGTGCATGCAGGAGAAAATGATTTTCCAATCCTTCTATCAGGTCATCAGAAGAGAGTCGAGAGCCACTGGCGGAGATACAATTGCTATCAATTAATTAAACTAATGTAACAGTCCATAAAACGGTACTGAGTGAGGGAGCTTTGCGGGTCTTTAATACAACACATTCTTTCCCTCTTCCCAGGCCCATTAGTATTCTGCCTAAGAGGTACTTACATGTATTTCAATTTCTAAGAAGTATTTAATGGCTATGTCAGTCCACTGGTTAATTTCCAAGCTTTTATATTACGAATTTATGTCGTGCTACCAAGGCTGAATTTATTTAAAAAATTTATTTCGAGAGTGTTATAAATGTTTCAGACCTTAGATATTCTGTTTCTTTACGTCAGATACAAATCAAGTGAAAAGAGAATGAAAAGTCCATAAAATTACTCAAAACTTGCTCAGTATTAAATAAGAAATAAAATGTGTGTTCACAATGAATGAATAAAAATTAATACCGTATAAATCCAATTACAAGTACAGTAATATAAGCAATATAAACTATAACATAAATGTATACCAAATTTGCATAAAATATAATGTACACACAGCACTCAAGCAAATTCACCACTGGAGGCTGTTAATCCATTTTATAATATCAAAATGGCATTTATCAAATATGCTATGAAAAACTGACGGATTGTGGAACTATGTTGGGGTACGATTATTTACGGTAAATATTGAATTTTAAAGTCGGAAACGCCATGGCGGAATATTCATTCTCACGTGTGTTAATATCCTTACGTTGAAAATCCATGATATTTTTTTCTATGAAGTAATCAATCAAACAGAATAAGTTGGCTCATGTATACGTAACATGGAAATTAGATTGGCCGCACAATATAATAATATGTTTTGACACTGCTTTTCTGTTTCTAATATACACCAAACAAAACTGAAACTCCTAGACTTCCAGTCATAATGTCTAATATTACAACAAACGAGTAACACAGACATTAATTTCGTCCAGAAAACTCGCGCCCTCTGCTAATTACCCTGGAATGGAGGAATTAATTACGGAACGATGACATCGTGAGACATATAAAACATCTTTTGAAAAGAGCTGAATTCCAGAGGGATAGTGACGGTTAAGTACCTGATGGTCAAATTAACAAGAGCATCATGTACAATTATTCATATATCAGAGGATTGAGCATAGGTACGCGGAAACACGTTTTCCGTGACTTGGAGGATTACAACCCGAAAAATACTGCTGTGGTTCATGAATTCATATCAGTCGTATGCTTAATAAGGAACTCTTTGTAAGAGTCCAGCCAGAGAGAGAGGAGTACATATAATAGAAGTTGGTGGCACTAGGCTGCGTAGAAACAAGGGTTGGAAAGCATGCGATGGTGAGAAAAATAAGACCCTTCAGATATGTCTAATTGATAGAGAAGCCATTTCCTCTTCTCGCTCATTCACGCTGGATTTACCCCCCTCATATTAATCTTTTTTATCTGCTTCGTAATATAAATAACGCAGTGAAGGAGATCACAATGTGAGTAGGGTTGCTACAGTAAAAGTATACAAAACTCTTCAAAGCGCCTAGCAGAATATGTTCGCAAGTAGGGAAAACGCGTATCATACTGGCGGCGACGGTTTGGGCAAGAGTTTATTGTAAAATACACACTTCTACAATCCTATCAATAAAATAATACTGGTAAAAGAAATAATTGACATTTTCAGAACGAGAATCGTCTACTTCGAAGGTACCCTAAAGTTTCCGGTAGAGCTATTATCTGTCTTTAAGAAGTCTTGGTGGAGCATTTGGTCCCGTGAGCTTGTTATTAAGGAAAATATTTTCTGAACTAATGAGAAGCCAATATCTCATCACTATTACAGCTTCAGATATTTCTACAGCGCAGAAATTCAACGATAAAAGACGATGCTAACCTATATTGTTCGATCGTGGAAATTATATCAGACGAATGTTGTTTCCACGAAGGGTAGGGTTTTCAACAGAATTATATTAAATTAAATTCTGCAAAGTAATCATACGGCCAAAACTTCTATTACTTCACAAGTACGAGTCAAAAGTAATAAGGAGACTGCTTGACTAAATTTCGACAACTATTGTGTAATTTTCAACTGCAGATTCCATGACAATAGTTATCACGATGAACTTCAAACGGGAGAGAAGGTCAACCTTAATCATGCTTTATTAATGTATAGATATTTTATTCTTTCCTCATAAATGCAGAGCAGGTTGTGTGATGGTGACATTATATGTTGACTAAGTTATCATATGTAGAGTAACAAGCAATGAAATAAAAAATACGATGGAAGAATTATATTCGGCATGACATGAGAGTAAAGTGTGTTCACGATTATTACGGCATGCTAATTATCGCTAAGTTTCAATTGCAATAATTTATCCAGCTTAAAAATTCAAGTTGGATTCGTGGTACTGTAAAGTCGAGAGCAAAAAATACACGTTAAGGCACGGCATAAGCAATTTCAAATACTTCTCTCAAACTTAGTGACTTAAAATTACTAGGTATCTGGGGACAAATTTTTTGAGATGCATGAATATATGTGAATAAACCCTTTCAACTGAGAAGGCAATATTCTGCATCATACAAGACTCCATGCACAGAAAGGTAAACGGAGTCAGTAAAAAAAGAAAACAAGTCGGAGATATACACATTTTACGACGCTCCTCACGGAAGATTAATGAGCCATAAGGAGGGAAGAGAAATTGACAAACTTTCGCCAAATAATGGGAGAAATTAATCTTCTGGGCAATCAGTTCTCAACCATTGCAGAGACTTCCGAGGCTCTTTGCGTCCACAAATCAACGATGGAGTTCAAGTAAACATCATGAAGAAGGAGGAGCTGGATTAGGGCGAGGAAAAAAATAACTCCGGCGCCGTAAATGCATTGGATACAAAGGTATGAGGAGTTTTTGGATCCTGTGGGAAATTTGTCCTCCGCCGTGCCCAATTCAAATGCAAATGAAGAATAAAGGTCTTCTTCTACCTTTCAAACTTTAGAGAGTCAATTTTCATTCCATTCACATATCCCAACTTGCATAAGTTCAGAACGAGAAGTTTTTTAATTAGATCACATTCTGAGTGAATTGAATACAGAGCTTTCGGGTAAAATTTCTCTTGCTCTCCCATGGATCTTTTCTTGAGTACTAATTTTAGCTATACTTATTAATTCAAAGTATAGCAATGAGTCCGCTATTCTTTGCCATCCTATATTTCCCTACTTCAGGGGCCGTTCTATTGTCTAAAAATTACAGAGTATGTTTAGTAAACATTACACATAACTGGAAAAATTCACTTGGAAACAGCTTTGATGTCTTTTTAGTGTCTCAAATTTACTTGAGAATACATCCATTTTTTCGGAAAGACATTGCAAGGATTGTTTGCTTGATTCTCTATGTAATGAATTTATATATTTTTAAGAGAATATATATGAATCTCATTTAGTCTTTGCTCGATATACAGACGAAGAGATAACCCACAAGTTTAATGAGATGAAGATGAATAGTGCCACAACAACACGCAATAACACATTTCTGACCTTTAAGTGTTCCTTTTACATTCTCTTAAATTAGTGCCTACCAGTTGTTCCTCGAAATTTTCATACAATGTTTAGAGATGTTTTAAAAATTATTAGCAGAGCAGCTCTTTCTCCTATATATAACTACACTCATATCATATGCATTCTGTCAAAATTTCACTGCAGTGACTCCGTTCCCAAGAATTCGGCACGTCACATTTTTCTGATACTCCTTAAAAAACAAGGTAACACAATGTCAGAAATTATATCACAGGCTCTCGGTGCCATGCGCCCCAGGGCGGTGGAAAATAAGGTGAATGAATCGGGGAGGAAATACGATCGACTTAACCCTTTGAGCGAACTGCTAATGTATACGAGCCTTCCAGGTTTTTTTCGCAAAGGACCAAAACAGAGGAAAAGAAGAGAGTCCCTGAATGTCATACAACTTCATTCTAAGCCAATTATTTTGAACAGATTATCCTGCATGTATTTCACCTCCACACAAAAAGTTTCTTTGTACCCGAAAAACTAAGACGTTTTCTCCTCCAAGAGTTGGATATGAACAATATTGAGTTGTTGATAAAACGAATTATTCAAAAGGCATCCTGTACATGAAAGTACTTCTCGTTTTTTTTTCCTCACTTTGACATTACATCACGCCAAGTAAAGGAAAACTTTGACCGAGTACAATGGATAGAAAGACGGATTTCTACAACAATAATGATTTCTCAGGGATCACGTGCCTTTTCAAGAATTGTTCTGATGGAATGTAGAATTTTAACATGAAATAATGCATTTCAAAAAGAAAAGAATCGAGAAACATGGACGGAGAGGGAAGTTAATTTTTAAAGTAAAACAAAGAAAATACTGCTTATTGCATTTAACATCTAACCCCTCGGGTCAAATTGATCAACAAATCCGCGTCTAACCATTAATCTCACCTTATGATATAACTCTTCGTCATGTGGCTAACTCATTGAGCATTTATCCGAATTTTTCATATCCTTTAAGTGTACAAGGCATAATATCCTGGTTCCAAATATGCAAAGTATGCCTCCCCAAGGTCAATGGCTTTCACCGGTGATAAATTTTGCTTATCTTCTCCTAAGTGTTTTCTTCCTTTGCGCGTAAATTTGATTATCCGATTTCCATCCATTTTATCATATCATCAAGTAAAAAAAGCATATTTCTTCGATTGAAGTCTATAGCTGGAATCTTCATCGATTACACGGACGGTTATTTTATGAGCTATAACTCATAATTTCCATCCCTACTTTTTACTGCAAAATTCTAAAAGTACTCCACTAGTGAACCACTTTTTCTCCGTCAGACTCTAGTTTCTCTTGCATACAATTTCGTGGTAATGCTAACTTGGTACCGGAACCACAGCATTTCATCCACAATTCCAATTATTTGGGTTATGGTATTTTTCCATCAATACCAACGTTCTTTCTCCAAAAATTAACGGCCCGGTTGGTCTCTCAAAAGACCGTAGTTACGACACGGAAGTCCGAATCCGATAGATAACAAAAATAATGTTGAACCATACGTTATTTTGGTCTGGCTAATGTCTCTATTCCCAAATAGCTTGGCTATAGGTATTGCAACAGTACCGCATGCCTTACTTGAAAATATTGCACGAAACGTGGCGTAAATGCAATTTTAAATCAAAGTAAAATGCTAAAAAATTATTATTCCCCGAAAAGACAAACATAAGATTGTTCTATTGCATTTACTTATTCAATAAAATAGTTTCCTCAAGTGAACAGTACGTAATGTTCTGTACCATCACGAATAAGCTAAATCTTCAGCAACGAATCATCGTTCCCAAATAATTCTGATCAATAATGAACAGACAAATAAACTACATGATGTAGGATATTAATTTAGCGAGGTAATACTTCTCAAGCCACCTAATATATTTGGTGACTTTGACGGAGGAATATGAACAATAAAGCCAATATCTGCCGCTTGTCGTTGAAAATTGCCGGTAGGAATAGTGAAGTGTTACACGATTAGCTACATTTCGCTTACGTCGGACCATGTTCCACCAATATTTTGTCATCTTCGTTAATATACTTAAAAATCAAATTTACAGATCGAGGAAGATATTCAGCTTCCAAGGAAGCTTTATACGCCCATTGCAAAATCATGGGTATTATTTAGGAAATGGTAGAGTACGCATTCAGCTCAAAGAGATTAATAAAGGAAAGCTTACTATGGATACTTATGAAAGAAGAGAGGAGGGTAATTGCCGTACTGCCTGAAATCTGGTGGACCACAAGGATTTACCTCAGTAAATTTACGGTAAATATCGCTCAATAGTTACAATAACTTTATATAAGCTACAGGTAAACTTTATCTCGAAGCCCTGATAAATTGAAATACATGATTGACATTATGGCCACTCCTTAACACAGACCGAATCAAAACGATGTATTGTTCAATTAGGAAATCTTATAATGAGTTTTATGTATTCGAATACAGTGTGTTAAAAATACAAAATATTAAAAATCAAAGTAAGATGACTCTATGCCGTAGCTCAGGGTGTAGATGAATGGAGTAAGATGACTATGATGGCTGGATGCCTGGAGCTCAGGGTGTAATATTCTTATCATAATCAAGTTGATCAAATTGTTGGATCATGAGAGTGACATCTGTTGGACACTTCCGATCAGTATAACAATCAACCTCACATGTGGTTTGTGGCTCGGAAATGGGGTACTGAAACTTGACATTTGTGAAAAAAGCTCACGCCCGATATAACATCAAATATATTAACTTTAATTTTTACGAATAAATCCTAAGCCGTAATGTTAATATTGACGATCGAATTAGCTATTTGAGGAATTCAAACAGAACTGAGGCTGGTAATAGGATGCACAACCAAGCCACATTTTGACAACAAATCCAGCACGAAATTCAGACAGCGGTTCAGGAAGCGCTACTCAAGGTACCGATCTAGAATTTCTCAGAATCCAGCTCAAACATTCCGCCCCCTAAAACATTCGAAGCTCTAGGCATGTCTCTCTGCGCAGACGAGCCTTAGTGAGCTGAAATCAAGGACTAAGGGATACATAACAACATCCTAGCCTATCATATGGGTCAAGTCGTATGTGCATGTGCTCGAAGAGAAAATAAGAATTGAAACCTAGCAGCTATTTTGTCACAGAACATCATTCCGTTCGCCACTACATGCGTAGCTCACCTTCTTCAAGCTGTAACGGGTCACGTCTGAAGAGGCTTCGTATTTGGTTAAATAAAGTAAAGTAAAATGAGTGATGATAAAATAAAGAAAAGCTAAATATGAAGGATATATTGGATCTGATAGCCATTGTATTATACTACAAAAAACTATTATCAAAATACACAAAATTGATATACTGAAAACTAATTCAAAAGAGAATGTACCTCTATAGAATCAGAATGTATGATGATACACGAGATATGTCGACATGATATTATTTTTAACATGGAAAAAAACTAGGCATTAAAGACACTTTGACATACTTGAATACCAACCCCGGATAAAAGTGAACTCACCACTGAACGGAAACTGAATTTTAAATTAACCTAGGAATAAATGATAGAAGCATACAATTTGGAAGCAGATAAAGAGCGTTGTGTCGCGAAACTGTGTCCAACAGCAAAAGTAGTAAAAGGCTCGGAATAGACCGTAGAAAAAAGATTTATAAAAACATACATCAGATGAATTTGTGCAATCGCAATTACTTTATTTATCATTGGCCAACCACTGATTCAAAAATCACCTGCATGAAAAAGAGCGTTTTTCAACTGGGCACGACAAAATATTCTGAGCCAATGCTGAAACTATTAGCTATTATTGTTTCAGAGGACACAAGATTGTTGTAAGCTTTTTATTTATTTTATACTATCATCATTCATTCAAATTAAAATTAGGAAGAAATTTTCATAAGAGAAAATTTCCTAGTCACTAGTACTGAATTTTGCTATTAAAAATTGGGGTTAACAGATAGTTTTCTAACGGAAAAATTAACATTGAAAAGACAAGACGTTTTGCAAGATATGAAAGTAATATCAGTTTAAGGATGTCTCCATCACCAATTATTTTTAATTACCTACATTATTTTTCTTTTTAGCAAATGAAGAACATTTCTTGAGAACCAATGAAGAAGTGCTGACTTCTCTAGGATTGATGTGTATCACCAAGACTTAAATACATGGAATTCTCACTCATTAAATCATTCACTATAAATTGCCTTTATTTCTTCAAAATTAAAGAAAATAGAATAGATGAGAATAAAATTTGCTATTGCTAATTTCATTATTTTACACGAGTTCTACATCAAGAATGAGAATAAAGTATGGTAGAACAAGAATGAGATCAGTCAGAAGAAAAGTGATTGAAGTAGCACGTATCACCGGAATGCAGGAAAATCTGCTCTATTTTTGCCTACAAAATAATTTTGGATTAAGGGCATATTATTTCTCAAATATTCTGATGCTATCCATTACAGCTATATGGAAAATGAATATTTCATTCGAAAATAACCGCTAAAGAAAGCCCTACGGGTGCTCTGCAGGCTATCATGTAAATGAAATAGCAGAGTCACCGCTTTCCGAATGAAATGAAATCGACTTCAAAGCAGAAAATGCAATGCAACGACAAAATATTCATGAGAACATTTTTTTCGTCTCCTGCAGCTGTTTCCGGTTGCATATTCCAGAGTAATTCGCGAAAAAAACTGCACTACGTGCTCCAAACGGCTACACCAAACCCTAATGTTAACCATTTAGCCATGAGACGCTCGTCGGTAAGGGATATGCATCATAGCCCGGAGAAGGGTGAGATGAATCGAGCGCATCAACAGCATCAGCGGTAACTTCCGCACACCTGTCCTCCGTCCCAGAGGGCAGCGCGCGTCAACAATTGCCGAGTGCCAACGCGCACGCAGCCGAGAACAACGTGTTTCACCGAAAGGACCTTCCATCATTAACCGTGTATTCATGGCACATCATCCCCCTGACGAGTCAGAGCCACCCACACGGTAATAAGCTGTTTTCAGGTCACGCGATCCATCCGCGCCCCCACGAAGCCAATAAGGCTCCGCTTGCTCATCCCAGCAGAGAACTATGAGCTCACTCACGAGAAAGGATGTTGCAGTGAAACTCTACTCGGAGAATGATGATGTCCAAATTCTGAAGCCACGTCCCACTAAACCAGCTGGTAAGTTTATGCGTTGATCTACCAAGTTATAGATACATTTTCAGCCTTCGCCCGGGATTAAAAACATTTCCCTTCTATTGAGAAGCTCCATTTGTTGGATTATTTTCCTAAACTCAAATACCTGGGTTGTCATTTTAATTTCATTTTCTCTAAAATAAAGAAAAAAACTATTTTCTTGACCTCATTTGTAATCCAATTGAAGCTAAAACTAATTTAACTAAAATTAACCCAAAGGACCTTCCATCATTAGCATCTTTACAGCAACTCCCACAACAATAAGGTTATCCAACATGCTTCATTGGCAAAATATTGGCCTGCATATGTACTTGATAGCGCCAAATAGTGAAACATTTTGAGGAGCCAAGCGATCAACACAATGCTACACATCGGAATCCTAGTTGTTTTGTGGTTTTTCTTTTAAGCCGCGGTCACTTTAATTATCATAATTTCAACTTGAGCATCACATATAATATCTCCATAAATCCCGTGAATAAATGATATCGCTATTACAAGCCTCAAATAAACCTATTTCAGACAAAAATCTAAATACGTTGTCAATTTGTTACGGTGTCTCTCAAGCAAACCGACTGATTACCTTCGGTACCGACAGCTCTTCCGTGTCGGTAGGATTTACCGACGAAAGCCCCTCGGCGCACCGATCGGTTTCATACAGAATACCAGTGTAGTCGGTGTGACGTCCCACCCGAGGAAAAGGCTCCCGTACCGATCGGTTCGGAGTTACAAAATGATTAGAAATTTTTGTGTTTTTACCATCTCTACCCCACTCACTGACTTCACCCCGATTCACGGTTTTAGCTCGACTCAAATTCATGTTTTCTAGTAGCTCAAAATGTGTATGTTGAGGATGGAGTGTGTAAAATGGACTGTGAGGAATGTAATCTAGAGGAGACCTTGTAATTGCGGGCTAGAAAGTAAAATACTACTGAGAAAATCAAGAGTGCGGTAAATTAGATGCTGTGACTATTTATGAAAAGATTTGAGAATCTCGAGGAGGATTGGGAAGGCGAAAAGCTCGAAATGATGGGTAAAACAGGCAATTTGTGTGTATGTAACAGTACTTGGAAGTAAGCTGCACTACGAAAGTCTTACGAGAAAGTGATACGTCTCCACATGGGATAATAGGCAAATTAAAAAGCTCACGAATGTTCGAAGTTCACTGGGAGAAAATCATTCGCCTGTTCTGGGATTCTGACCCAGATCTGTCGCTTTCGCTCCGAGTACTTCAAATCATAGCATTGCGTAGGCTCCGTCGTACATTGTGATATTCGAGCATTTCAATAGATATTGTGTTTGCCTTGGACTAGCTTTGTAGCAGGAATACTTTAGCGAATACCGAATGCTGGGAAGACTCACGGCTATAAAAATAGCATTCGCTTAGATAAAACTTCAAACGATGCGAACCTGGAATTGCACAGTTTGGTTTTGAATCTCAATGCTGGTAAATGGCTAGTTCACTGTAAATTTTGATCATTCGTAAGTGCACTTAGACATTCACGTCCAATTAAGTAATAGCTCTTTCGGTATATTAAAGGAGTTATAGTAATTTCTACATGGTTTTTATTCGTACAACGCGTTTCGACGATTATATCGTCATCATCAGGTACAGACAAATTTCATTTTCAAACGACAGTCTTTATATATAGGAGGAGGGTACAGGATGGGGGATGTGAAAATGAAATTTGTCTGTACCTGATGATGACGGTATAATCGTCGAAACGCGTTGTACGAATAAAAACCATGTGGAAATTACTATAACTCCTTTAGTTCACGGAAGACCTGTCAGTACCGAAGGTAATCAGTCGGTTTGCTTGAGAGACACCGTAACAAATTGACAACGTATTTAGATTTTTGTCTGAAATAGGTTTATTTGAGGCTTGTAATAGCGATATCATTTATTCACGGGATTTATAGAGATATTACATGTGATGCTCAAGTTGAAATTATGATAATTAAAGTGACCGCGGCTTAAAAGAAAAACCACAAAACAACTAGGATTCCGATGTGTAGCATTGTGTTGATCGCTTGGCTCCTCAAAATGTTTCACTATTTGGCGCTATCAAGTCTGTATGCAGGCCAATATTTTGCCAATGAAGCATGTTGGATAACCTTATTATAGTATGTCCAATTAATTCCCAGAAAATTCTCCGCGACAAATGTCAGTAATTATTGCGGCATAATATATATTCTCAAATTTGAAATTTTATAAAATACTCATATGGTCTAATTTTATTCAGCCACGCATGAAACCCACTTATACACACTACAGTAGTTTATTATTTGAGAACATAGGCTATATCGTGCCGCTGTGAGATCTGTGCTTTTATTGACTTTTTAGCGCTTCAGTTCCAGTTTTCACAACTAAACGAAACAGTTTGAAGCAACTTTTAAAGCTAAAAAACCAATTATCACTATGCCTCAATCAAACTTGGATTCATATGTGAATACTGCCAGTGGTGTAACACACCCGAACGACAAATTTTGCACTTAAGCGACGAGGAACGTCTCTGCACGGCGTAACATGGTAATAACTAGGAATTAGGTTGTTAAGGAGTGAAACAAGCTTCAGCGAAACTTAAGGGCTCCTGACATTAATTAATATATATTTGTACTTACAATGACATACATGCTACAAAAGCAAAGCAAAGAAGTTTTCTACGATATACTTAGAGGCGCCTCCCCTTCAATTTCTCTCATCATAGTTTTTAATACTACAACTTTGTTCCACGAAGAATGAATGTTTCATGGCACGAGCGCGCAGCAATGCCATTATGAAAGCACGAGTAAAGCATATATATGCTAACGCTTCATTATCGCCCCCACAAATATGGACTACATAGCCATTCTATATTCATGATAATACTGTTCAATTAGTTTCAACTATTAATTCGTACCATCTTCCGAAGGTTTGTACTCCACACGGAGGCCACTTCTGTGGCTAGAAAGACGAAATATATACAACGCGGTAAACTGTCTGCTTTCCAACACACGCGTTAATTTGCACATACATATAATGAATAATTTGGTGTACTTGACAAATCATACTTCTACATACATACAATCATAACACACTAGTTTTCGTTGCACCTAACATATCTTTGGAAAACTTCATGTTCATAAATAATATACTTGCAATGTACTTGAAATATGGAGCACTTTTTTTATTGCACAAATATACATTGTCACGCACTCAATTCACAGAACTTTATTATCACCCTCCTTTCGACATTACTGTACGTGAATGACTTTACTTTCGAAATTACTGTGTCTGTGTATTAAACTTTTTGTTACTGGAAGTTGTTTTGGTTGATAACCGCGAGAACACTAGGCGGCTTCATTTAGTCATTTGTTTGGTCTATCGTCTCCATTGGTTGAAATGGACCATGTGACACTCAGCTTTGGCGACACTCGGAAAATTGGGAGGGAGGGGTATTTTGAGAGGGAGGAGTTATCAAACCGACTTGCTTATGGAATCGACCGAGAAAGCTCCATCGGTGAGGGGACCCCGAGGGGGACCCTGTCGGTACGGAATCCATGCCGTCGGTGGCCTACCGATCGGTACGGAACCGACGAAATACAGAATGAGCCCCCTGGAAGGAATTGGTTGATATTCGGAAGAGAGTGGTAGACGACGCCAGTTGGTCCAAGTAATGGATACTTTTATGCATCACCAGACAGTGCTTCAAAAACGATTTCGAGTTATATCTCAAGTTAGTTACGCTATCTGTATTTTACGATATCATTATATCATAGCCACAACTTAGTTGCTATTCTACCCTGGATAAAAATAGCGCCCAGATTTTTCTTAGCATTAGAAAACACATGAGAGTAATAATTCGTTGATAAAATTTAAATATATATTTTACTACTTTATTCCCTAAAATGTCTAAAAGGTTTAGGTAACAGGGATAATATGGTACATCAAACTTTATGTTTATTATATTCTACGTAGATACTGTTTCCTAGATTCCATAGACTTATCAAATTAAATATAGTTTAACATATTACACGATTCCTTGGAGAAGTGAAGTAATGATAACCTTATCACAAAATGAAATATACTTTGCGAAATTCTGCACATATAATAACACCGACCTATATTACGATAATGTATGCCATTATTAAGGTAATTGGATTAATTTATGTAAACTGATGTACATTTAAAAATGGAATGTTTAGCTATACATAGATAAGAACAAATAATCTCACGGAAATGGACCCATGTTCCTCGTTAATGGCATTAATTCGTCTCAAACAAGGTTGGAGCGAAATACTGAGGGAAAATACTGAGTCACACATTTTGTGATAATGTAATTACCATAGAAATTTTGAAGCCGAAAACCTTAAGGATGGCGATCAAGGCTATCGCCTTAAAATATACAATGAAAGTTGCAATGATTTTGGGAAGTGGTTAACACTTAGCAATGGAAGACATAATAAGAACAAAGAGTAGCTTAAGCGTATTTCAAGTGCAAAGAGTGTGTAGGAGACCGAGCATGAAATTAATGGGGCGGGGTAGAAATATAAGTCAATTTTTACTAGTTTTCAATGCCAAAATTTGGTGTACCATCTCCACCTCAAATTGCGGGGTTAATGTGGTACAAATCTTTTCCTGAGCACGTAGAGGTTGGATTTCTAAAATTAAAACAATTAAAACATAAAACTTAAAGCTATCTGACAGATTAAGTTTCTTCACTTATAATTAATTTTTAAATATCGACAGTTGAGTAAAGGAGACCTTCAAAACCTCTACAAATTTAGCCCACTTCATCCGGGAGTCAGATCCTCCAAAGGAACGTGTTTCGCAATAATGATTGGGCTCTGACCTAGCATTTCCTTAACATCATCACCCTAGCCTCGAGACATCATTTCTTTCCTTCTAACACATACCTATAACTCAGCTTGGATATTTTTTTGGGATATATTACTTCATTTTTACTCCAAATCAGACAACATGATGGGAATACAACTAGGATATAAATATGACACAATAAAGATTCGGGGCCCTTGAAAAATTCGGGGCCATGAAAAAGAACACTTTAACTGAGCAATATAAACGTTTCCTAAATATGTTGAAATATGTCTTAATAAAAAAATGGCCCTTCCCACTATGCTATATTGATCAAAATGCTGAAAAATGAGACAGAAAGACCTAAAACAAATATTTAGAAATATTGCTATTAAAAAATCCTTCGATCAGAAAAAGCCTATTGAAAACAGACTGAGGGAAACATACATAAGAGGGGAGCCAGGTACTCGATCCAATGCACTGAAAATTAAATTGTGCAAAACAAAATAAGAACAGAGGTAATCAGATGCCTAGAGAGAGAGATATCCAAAGGAAGCTATAACACATAAGCCATCAGGAAAAAAATGGGAACACCGAGCATCAAATAATGCATCAAATGGAAGTAAAGCATAGTATCAAAGAAAAGACGTTTACCCTATTCATGGAAGGGAATAGAAGCAGATAAATGTTTGTCACGTCTCTTAGCAACCACGGGTATCTAAGTTTGCGCTACATAGATTTTTAAACATTTTCATCAGAGGTGCAGCATTTTTGCAAAAACATTATCTGCCTCCCCTCCCCCCTTAAAAAAGGGTATGCCATATTTGCTCTCTCTCCCAATCGAATAAATTACCATGGTAACCAGTGACAAACAGCAGAATATCAAAAAGGCTTATGGAAAAAAAAATGTTAAAAAATCTACAATTGGCAAGACTCGAACCCGAGAACTCCAAAATAGCATGCATTCACTTTATTCCAGCACCACCGAAGCCTACAGTGTGCTTCGTTCAAAATAAATTTGGTGAGCAATACGCCTCGCACTTCGAAGATAACTCGACTAACTCACTACAACGCCGGCATCCCTGACTTATCGGACCCGGAAACAAAGCGGTCCATTCCACCGGAAGGCTCCAAACAATTGAAATGGACTGTCCAGAGTGAGAGAAAAAAGACACGAACGGCGATGCATGAAAATTGATAACCCCTGGAATTCAAAATTGAGCACCACAACCGTCGCGACGCCCGTTTTTCGGGATTTACGCGACTGCGATTGGCGGGACGAGCAAGAAACAAATGCGGGGAGAAGAGAATCACTCCTCGACGCCGCGCCCGCCGGACGGACGATTGGCGGACTATATTGCCATCAATGAATAAAAGGCGACGAAGGGAGCGTCGCGTCATCGCCCGTCTGAAATACAGCCGTAATGTAGTACCTATACACACATCTCCAGTTCCCGCGACAGACGCTTCTATTAACTCTGTCCACGTCGCACTCTTTCCCTTCCTTGCCGGAATATCTCGCCCTTTTGTTCCTTTTCGTCTGCGCTCTCCAACCCTAATACTCATCCGTCCCCTAGCAAATTTTCTCTTCCCAAATTTCTTACACTGATTCATTTCCAAAGGATATTTCACTAGCCTTAGTTCGCAAAGTGGTATCTCCAGAGTAAGAGGGTCGCAAAAAAAGAAGTTTCCCTTTTGCCAAAACATAAGCTTTTCACTGATTTCCAGATCGCCCTTCAAGAGTCGCTGCGCAGTGAGTATTAAACGCGACCTGAAGCTTACTTACAATACCTCGGAATTGAAACGGTGCATCGATAGCAGAGAAAGAAACAATGATAGTACAAGATGAATTTTCATAGCTTTTGACGATCCATATACGATGCTCTTCAATTTTTAACTAAGAGATAAATTATTTTATTTCCAGTTGCATCTTAAGCTTTACCAAAATTAGTACAATCATATAACAATATGGCGATTTAACTCAACGCATTTATTTAATAAAATTTGAAAACAACTTTGGTACAGGCGAAATAGACTATTCTCTCTAGCACTCTATAACTTGAGTACATATTGCCTTAACTTCCATCGCCATTTTCACAAAAAGTGGTTTATTTTAGCTTATTTACAGAGAGATTCATAGTATTTGAGTAGTATTTGAGTAGTATTTGAGTGGTATAAGAAAATGGCTATTCACTAAAAAGAAAGTTGAAGACCTAATAAAAGGTCTTGGGTAATCTTTGTTCATTAATGTATTGTATGGATGTATTTTTATTTGTATCCAAAGGTATATTTATTATAAATATGTATAAATGTAAAGAAGTTAAAGCTGTTGTGCACTTAGGGTTAAATACTAAACGTAAAAACTGTTATACTTTGTGAGTTTTTGTTTTTTCCAGCCGCTGCCTCAGTTATAATGTGAAAGATGGTAACCCCAAAACAGGTTAACCTATGGGGTACCTATATTCCACTAATGTATTCCCTACGTTTTATTTATGTTTGTATACTCTCTAAGGAGTGGAATAAATTATTATTATTATTATTTTACTAACGATCCGGGTTCAACTATAACTAACTTTTCGAAGCTTTTTCATTTCCTAATTGCTTCACGAAAGTTTTCCTCGGCATCAGAAAGCCATCAAGAAAACATGGAGGAAGACCATTAAAAGATACACACTGTTTATCCCTCTCGTTGCCTCTCCGATTGTTTGTCGCTTTTTTCATTATGGAATGCAAACTACCGCTGAGGTTATTTGCACGATAGGATGACAAGGGAAGGAACAATTGGTCAGAATGAAGGATGAGTTAAAAGTAACCCAGAGATTGCTGACACCTACGCTTTAGGATTGATTCTGAGGTACTACAGTTTAATATAACGGACTGAAAGGCGAACTAGGTCAACACTGAACAGCAATTTTAATGATCTATTAAATCCATCAACACGGAATACAAACCCATGCCCCCACAACGTAAAGCCAGCGCATAAGTAATCGCACCAACCCGTTACACTCTGCTATACTTACTCTCTATCTTCCAGTTATCCTAAAGCAAAAATAATGGAGCTGATGGCGTCTTGGCCCACTTAAGGAAATATCGTTCGTAAATGAAAAAAGGCCTTCCGAGCGCAATTCTATTGTAAATTTCATTCAAAGCACTTAATTTCACATAGAAAGTTTAAGTAATAACACTTCTGTTTTTGAAGTATATATTGTACAAGTGATCCATTAAATATACCCAAATACGCATTTAGACGGTTTCAATGTTCTTTCCCTTTGCTATCGTAACGTACGACTCCATTTCTTCTCGTATTTTATCAAGAATAATACTATGTTTCTGTGAAATTTCTTATCTCAAGGCAACAAAGTTCGCTCCAACTATGCGTAGGGTAATGTGGAAAACAGAAATGTAATGACTTAATTGAAAGGTCTCAACCATTGGACTTACATGCTCTAAGCTTTGAACTTAGAGTTGAAGCAGAGAGCGAGCCATTTCTCCTCCAGACACGGAGAGAAATGGCACGAAGTAGAGAGCATTGAAGCAGAGAACTTTGAATCAAGAGGCAATCACACGACTACAGAATTATTTTTTCTGGATATTCACGGCTAAAATTGCCGTAAAAAAATATGTAATATCACGCAACCGACAGCTTCCCCGTTCTCCAGAAATACGGTCAGAGGAAATAATATCCGAAGATGATTTAATTCAAAGCGCTGAGTTTGACTTTTGACCCCATGGTAAACGTTGCCCTCGCCTCCGCTTAAACTTAATAAAATGTTTTCCAGCCGGCAGTAAGAATCCTAAAGTGACAGTCGCTGTCCACTGCATGCTCGCTTTTAACTTATTTATGAAATCAAGAGGCTTTCAGAGGAGCCAATACCAGGCACGTTAAATATGAACTGAATTATGCCTCAGTGAAGCGAAAATATTTACGACAAGTGACGTTGGCTCTTCCGTCTAACAGGGTCAGTGGCGTGTGAAAGGTAATCCAAAAATTACGTAACTTATACACTTTGACGAGCGCATACGGCAGAGTAAAGAGCGGCAAAGAGTAATGCAGTGAGCGCATGATATCCTACGCATAAATTTGCATGAGCATTGATTTTAAAATGCTTCCATCGAGAAATAGAGCAAACCGGGCTTTTACCTTGCTGACAGAAGATATCTTTTTAAAGAGTGAAAATAAAAGAAAATTCAAAAAGATCAGACAGAATTTAAAATCAAGAATTTGAGTATTTAACAATATTCTGCCAAAATAACTACAATATTTCTTCAATTTTCTTCTCATTGTGATGATCTTCCGCTTCAAGAGGATTAAGATGGAGGAGATAAAATATTCTCAGCTTAACTTGGCGGAGGCCCCTATCTTTTTTCAATTCAATTTCCTAAGGATTTCCTTTTACTAAATACATACAAAATCATTTGATTCCATAATTTTAAAAGTAACTTTCTACGAAGACTACAGCAGTTTTGATTTAATTAAGAATTGCTTTGGTTCTTCCCACGTTTCAGAAATTTGGTAGACAACTGTTTCGTTGGAATTCCAGTCGGCATTTTAATGGCGACGGCCATTAAAAGGGTGATGCCGACTGGAATGGCCGACGGCATCGGCCCTTTTAATGCCGACGGGAACGCCGGCGAGACGGTTGTCATCCAGTATTATTATTATTATCATTAGTGACTATTATATATAGGACATTATATTATTATTATTATTGTACGTACTTTAGTAACGTTCCCTTCCAAGTCCTCGGCAAGCGTCGGGTTTCATTGCCGTCCTAATGGCCGAGGACTCGAGAGGGGTTGGGCAGTTATCGCAGCCACGTCCGACGCCCATCGGATATGTGTGGCTACGCTGCCGTAGGGTCGTGCGTACGGAGTTGACGGAGGGACCCAAGTAAGACGGCCTTCTGCATGCGAGCTGCAAGTGACTCCGCCTCTGTCACTCATGACGGAGTGCACTTGATGCTCTCCAGCAGCGAGCCCTCAACTCCACCGAGCACACCCATGATGAGAACTACCAATTTAACAGAGTGTCCTGGGTACATTTGCCGAAGCTCAAATAGCAGGTCTAGATATTTCGTCCGTTTCTCCGCCTTCTTTGCACCCAGCCTCCTCCGTTTCATCCGGAGCCGAAAACTCTATCACGAACATGGAGCGTGAGAGGTGGTCGAGGAGAAGGATATCAGGCCTGGTCGCCTCCAACTGCCTGGTGGTGGAAAAGGAGTAATTCCACCACATGGTGCATTTATCGTTATCCACGACGGACTCAACATCTCCAGGGGCAAAGGGCAGCACAGGAGTATCGTCGATGCCAAAATGGTGTCATAGATGAAAATATAACGCCCGCAGGGCCGCATTATGCCTATCAATATACACTGACTTGGCGTAATAGCTACAGTAGGAGATTATTATTCTTATCACATACATAATTATTATCATATTATTATAAGGTCCTGACCTGGTGATTCCGACTGGAATTCCAACGAAACGATTGCCCACCAGTACACTGAAACGCAGGAAGATCCCAAAACCATTCTGAATTTAAATTTCTTAAAATTGAGTACGCTTACTAATGACTTCAAGATTATTCCTTTGCAAGCCTATCATTTATATAAGATACTGAGTAAAACATGTTTCTCATACATCATGTTATATATTTACACCGATGAGTCACGAAAGAAAATTTAAACTTTTGATCACGCTAATCGAAGCGAAATAATATTACGGATAATATTTTGTGCCTTTTCGTTCTTGTAACTATCATATAATATTCCAATTTTATGCAGTCAGAGAAATATGTATTCTTAAAAGATTATAATGTTTTTCTATAAGTTTCGGAAAAAGCTTCCTTCTAAGACCAAATCAGAACATCTGGAAAAAAATTGCATTTTTGTAGCCTTGTATTAACTGCATCGTTTTATCATAATACCACATTATCCCGCAGCAGCGCTGTCTAAATTTCAATACCTGAAATAGGTAACGCAGTAGAATAGCAACATGGGTGTTTTACTATCTTCCAAACAATTAAATTGCACTACTGAAGTCAGCACGGAAAGTCGTTACCAATGTTTCCACCTTCAAATATAATAGATAAAACAATAAACTAAATTCACTTCATAAGTTAGCACGGGGATGAATTACTATGTTATTTTCCTCTAAGCCCTATCTCAGAAAAACACAAGAGTTTCAACCAAAGGGAAAACCATTTCATTAATCTGAACTCCGCCAAACTCAACCTTTCCCTCGAGCCACAAATTTTGCGAGTCAAAACCTCTGAAAAAAAGGGTCATTTAGCGGCATTAGATACGAAAATGCTGAAGAGGCAGTCTATAAGCCGGCATCGTTTAACAAAGAGGCTCCCAAAAATCCCTCCCTATCTCCCCGAGTAACTCTTTCCGCATCCTGGAGAATATGGGACGTTTTCAAGCGAAGTGAGGTCGCGTGAAGTGCATTCCGTTTGTACCGGTTATGAAGTGGCAGTCAAGGGATAAAAGGGAGATGTGAGATGATTCCGAAAGATATATGGGGGCGAGGAAATGAGGGAGGCTTTCCCGTGAAGGTGAAGGATTAGGTTGGGGTCCCGCGAGTATGCAACCTAAGTGGAGCTCCCCTTGCTCAATTTCCCAACTTGCTCTATACATCCTCCCTTTTCCCCCGATGGCCCGAATCTTAGGGTTCCGAAAAAAAATCTCGTCTCAAAAGCCGGATATGTCCCGGATGATGAAAAATTCAGCACTACGAATCATCCATTCGAAAAATTCCAGCAGAACCGCGTTCAACATTTTGATCTCTTAGCAAAGTGGGACTATTTCATGCTATTTTTTGGGACCGAGTCCAGGAGGGGAGTCCTGGTCAGCATGCCAAAAACTTCCCTCCAAATTTGCATCTGAAACGCATGAGACGAGGAATTACGCACGACATGAACGAAAAATTTATTAAAAATTCTCGGATGGCAACTCCTCCCAGTTTGTATTCCAACCCGTTTCAGCTGAGGAGATTCCTCACAGGGCCGTCGGAAGCGCTCTTTTGGATACATCTGTCGTGCCCGAGGAGCAATGGCGGCGGACGGAATCAAATAAAATACGCACTTCATCATGAAAAAAAAACTCCAATTTGCCGAGATGATGGATGAAACTTCCGCGGCGTTTTCTACGGATCCAACTCCTCTGACATTCAATTTAGCTAACCGTTGATGGAGAATGATTCCCTGAGTTTTGACGTTTATGTAATGAAGCTGAGATGGATCATAATATAAAAAGGCGACTTAGAGAAATACATCAGCAAGATATGTGGCACGGAACTTAGAAAAAAACAAAGAGGGCACGATTTCCATTGATAGAGGCATGGTGTGCGCTATCTTATTTTTCCATCATCGGATTCCAATGTTTAAGACAGCGTAGAGTAATAGTGATGTTGGGGCTAATTAACACGAATAAATGGCGTACACCTTGTCTAATTCCACAACGCAATTTAGCAAGCTATCCTCCAGAATTTAGGCTATAAATTACTCGTTATTTAAAAAAAAGGCCTGAACGGGAATTTTGATCGAGAAAATTTAGTTCAATACGATACGCTTGGACAAGGAACGCATTATTTTATACATAAGATAGGTCACCTGACTTATTCGGCTAATTATTAATACATATAACAAAACTAACTAATGATTTCTTCAGGATGATTTTTCACGGAAAATTTTCACGAATATTATATCATGTATAGCCCTTCTCAGGGAATTTGCGGGAATCATCCATCGATGTTAAAATTCATGATGATATTAGTCTTATTCATAGTTATTTTGTATATTTTTTCCGAATTAGAAGAATAAACAAGGGGTAATCATTTTCTCGAGGATGACCGAATATGTATGAAATACTTGCCAAATAAATCTCACAAAAATAATCTCATATTAACATATAGTTAACAACATTATAATTTGTTTTCACTCAATTGCGAAAAACTTAGGCAATTTGCACTGCATCTCATGAACAATACATCAAAGAATTTTTTCGGCACCCATTAACGATGCCGCTCTCCACTAATAAATACGAAATAAGGAAAAGTAAAACACAATTGACCATTATCCGTCATAAAACATAGGTTCTTTTCGACCAGCCAAATATTATTTTATCCACAGCTTCAAATTGAATAATAAAAAATGTTAAAGACATTTGTTCATGCGGCTGGACTTATACATAGGAATCCTACATTTACTTCATTTTTTTCCTTCAAGGATGCTACACATATACCAATGGAATATAGATTACGACTGTGGCTTCGGTTGCATCCGGTTTTCATTCTTATGAATCGCCACAATGCAAACTTTTATTGCAGTAAAATAAATAACTAAGCCCTCGTAAGCGAGTAGGAGACACTTGATGAGATACAAAGAGCAAAGCAAGCTTAGAAAGTAAAATAAAATAGTGCAATCAATTATGCATTTAGCTCGGAGTGATTTGAAGAAATTTTTTTTGTTTGGATCCGTGTAACTCTACCTTATCAAATAAGGTTCGAGCTTTAAGGTGAATATAATGACTGCCTGATAGATATCATAAAATAATGAAGCACAAAGAACTACCATTTTATTTTGCTAATATCGCTATGACTTGCAGCACGAGCCATTAATTATGATGCGTTGTCATGTCAAATAACTCTATCAAATAATCCTCTGACTCTCTTAAAATTATCACAGCCTGGCGGTCCTTTCGATCAATTTATTCACTACAATAAGATTTAATCACATTACAACACCATAATAATCGAGAGCATTCTAGTACCCTCTACATCCAAACCACATTGAACGTGGAGCAAGATGACCGCTGAGGCAGCGATGAAGGCAATTATCGTTGCTTTTCCTGTAAATGATTCGTAGCTGAAAACGGTCCATTCAATGACTATACGCTCAGTTGTGTCAGTTTTTGACTCGTCATTTGTCATTTGGTTTCCCATCCAATCCCCACGACTCCGACTGGAATGTTTCCTTGGTGGAAACCTGGAATTCTCGCATTCACGGATAAAGCGCAGGGGAGCATCTCTCTCCGACCGAAACCGCAGACGAGACGAGAAACGTTCCCTTCCGGCTGGAAGATGACCGTCAACGGCACGGCCTCCCTACGGACCTTGCTGCGTGCTGAGAGCGAAGGAGGGCAAGGGATGTGCCGAGCAGACATTCTGAGGACTCGACCGACCGCAGGACATTCCCTTACGTCGCAGGGATTCCGAAACGACCGGTGACTAAAACCAATGGAATCGTGCGAATCTGTGGCTAATATTTCTCAGGAGAACTTATGAGGGGAAATCACCCTGAGCACCCAGGAAATTTTTCGTGTATATTGCGAGCAGCTGGCAACCGCTGTTGAAAGGCCATACTGATGCAAGAGTTTCATTTAAATTCAGCAAAATCCGAACAACGCCTACAGTAAACATTTTCGAGTGAGTATTTTATAAATCAGACGTAAAACTCCATATATCCATATTAATTTTCTATACTAAAGTACGTTTTGACACAATTAGCATGATTACCAATGATTTTGCAAAACACTCAGTGAAAATTCTGCCGTGAACTTAAGGGATTGATTAAAAATTATGAATTACAAATATAAAAGTCGAAACGAAAAACAGTTATTATGTGTTAATATCGTACACCCTACATTCAAATTTGTAGAAGAAAAAAAAACAGATAAAAGCTTATAATAAATACAGTCATATTAATATTTATACCTATTATAATTATTAATATAATACATAATAGAATTAATAATACATAAGAATCAAAAAAGGCTTTTACCTTCTCTCCAACGTACAAATCGTGATAAAATCAGGATACATTCTTCATCAACAAACTTTTATTTCACCTCTTGCTACACGTGTTTCGACTGACTAGCAGTCATCAACAAGCAAGACTAATACAACATAAACAGATATGAGCTTATATATTGCGTGAAACACCACATTTACGTCACACTGGGAAAGGATAGAAGGACAAGTGAGAGAAAATGGAAAGGGGGGGTGGTGTGAGGGGAGAGGGTGGTATGTTGGAGGAGGTAAAGGTATTTAACAATGGAGTCAAAAATAGGAGAATGACAAACAAATTCGTTCTCATTTAATAAGTTCATTTAGGAACAGTGGGAAATAGTCAAAAGGAAACGAAAGAAAATGAACTTATTAAATGAGAACGAATTTGTTTGTCATTCTTCTATTTTTGACTCCATTGTTAAATAACTTTACCTCCTCCAACAAACCACCCTCTCCCCTCACACCCCCCCCCTTCCATTTTCTCCCACTTGTCCTTATATCCTTTCCCAGTGTGACGTAAATATGGTGTTTCACCTATTATATAAGCTCATATCTGTTTATGTTGTATTAGTCTTGCCTGATGATGACTGCTAGTCAGTCGAAACACGTGTAGCAAGAGGTGAAATAAAAATTAGTAGAGAGTACGAAATCATTTGAGCTTCATTACTCATTATGCTGTTCTACGATATCTCGCCAGAGAAAGTGGAGTTTTTTCATCAACAAATTTACTGGGAAAATTGCATATTGCATAGTGTTTTAAGGATTCTTGTTCGAAATGGACAATTTTGCACCGCAGGCAATATTTTCATTACCGAACGCTATATTGTTACGGGTTTGTGTAACACAAAAGAAATTATTGCGACTCTAAATTCTGCGACAAACACAATTCACTCCAACCTTTATTTTTTCTTGTTTTCTCACCTATCAACAATCTCCCTAACAACCACATTATTATTCCGGTATAAGTGGGAATATTCATCATTCATTCTTTCAATACTGATGATTCATTACAAATCTTACCACATAAGCAATTTTTGCATATTGGCATCTATTTTGGCATAATTGGCATACATGTATATGGTTATACATACTTATGGTTTGCATCAGCTGAATTTTATTCACAAACTTCCAAGGATTATCCTTCGTTTTCGATGCAACGCACATTCACCTAGAATAGTGAATGCATAGAATAATGAAATACATTTATTTTTTACACCGAAAAGTAACGTGTATTTATTTCATACGCATGATCAACATATGACCAAATACAACATTTCAAACCTACTTTTGTATGCAAAAGGGCTTAGATAAATGATGGAAAAATTGAAAGAGCTTTCAACAATATCTCTCCCACGTTTCAATTACGAATGATTGATTAAAAAAATTTCTATTATATGATAACGTCTCTAATAGTAATTTCAAAATATTCGGAAAAATACATAAACGTATTAGGTACTCGTCAAATATACATACAGTTTAATATATAAAGCGCTATTCCTTCGGGCATAAATTTTATTTCCACTTCAAATAATGCCAGAAGATTTAACTCTGTTTCAGTAGTTATATTTATAACAAGGGAAAATTTGGATATTGACTTCTATAAAAAAAACAAAAAGTTATTATTTTTTCATGAGTAGGAGCGAAATAATTCTCACTGAAAGTAAATAGGGCACGAAATACTGCAACTTTCAAAACAAACTTTCCATCACACATCAAAGAAACAATAACAAGGAAAATAAACATGGAATATTTCATTATACTTCCGTCCAGCACGAGGAATATAAAATAAAAATTATTATTTGTGTTTACATACCATCCGTCAGAATTTGTCGCACAACGAAAGGAGACATAACCCGATTGAAATTATTAACAAATTTACTATCAACTGTTAACTCCCAAAGGCTCGAAATTTTATTCTAATATTATTTGCATCGTATAGTACTCCCAGGAAACTGTTTACAAAATTGCATCACCTTTGCTGGATATTCGATATTCGTATGGTATGGCACAAGCAATTTTGAGCCCTTATTAACGACTACACATTACACTGAGATGAAATCCAGGGAAGTACTCTCATTGACATAAGGCAAAGAGATGAGGAAAATAATGGAGATAAACACTCTGCTATCCGACATCACATTGAACTTTATTCGGCATAATAAGATATTAGATCTGCACGGTGACGGCGAACTTAACCACCCAAAGGTTCTCTCCATCGTGCACCTGTGCTTCTTGACTCGCCCCGCCAAACAGAGCGATTCCTACCAGCTCAATCGGAAATCATGCCCCAGACATCCCATCTCGTTTATGACTTTGAAGTGTCCTCCTCTCAAACGTTACGCTTCGAGAGACGTCGGCATTTAGCCTTGAGCAGGAGGTTGGCGTAGTCTTAATGACTTAACGAGATTCTCAAACATTTTACACAAAATTATAAAATAGGAAATAATCAGGAACTCAAGACTATTAAACGTAATATTAAATTAAATAAGTGAGCCTTATACATTAGTTTCACACTAATGCCAAACACAAAGTAGTAATCCACGGCATTAGCCACGCCATGATGAGGTTGATTATCTAGTCCCCACACGGATGGCGTGATAGGCCTCCATTGATGACCTTTTATCAATTACAATATATAATTTTCAGCATTAGCAAAAAAATTAGACTATTTGTCAACGATCATCATCCAGCACATGCATATAACTTACATGTATATGTTGGATGTGTATATATGTGTATATATACATATAAGTTGACTTTAAATATCCCTCATTGGGTCCTCATAATGTAAACTCTTGATACTTTGAATGGGGCCTCGTACATTTGATGGAATGAGTGCACTTTAAAACATTTTTACCGAAGAATTCAGAACCTCACGTCTCTTGAATATTAAAAGTAGCGGTAGGAACATCAAGTATGATCTACTATTCAGAATTCATCACTCTAATAATAGATAATAGCCTTTGCATATAAAAGCGAAAATGGGATCAGTCCAGTTATGATGAGTATTCGGCGGTCAGAAAAGGAAGACTTGATGCGAGAAAATAACAAATCAGAAAGTAAAGCAATGTGCTTTGCAGGTAACAACAACCATAGAACTTTTACACTAACTTCACTATTAAAAGCATTGGCTCGGGGAGCCGCTCACAAAGAGAGAACGCAAGACTAAGGCTAGCAGAAAATTGAGATTAAAGGGATCTTTAGATTCAAGCTCGGTATTTTCTCACGCACCTTATCGGTAGGACTGAAGAAACCGAATATCTTGAGAACACAAAATATACCCAAATTATAACAGATAAATAGAAGTTTATCCTAAGGCATCATTTACAGTTACCTACTGGAAAAAAGGTGATACAGTGAATCAAACTAAGAAACCTTCATTTCCCCCCCTTTCATCTGGGCAGAAAACGAGAGGTGCACTGTCAAACAGTTTGGTATCTAATCTAAAAATGCATTTAAATCCACCTAGTGTTCTGTATTCTATGCATTTAGATA
Organism: Ceriagrion tenellum; assembly: GCA_963169105.1. Lineage (NCBI taxonomy): Eukaryota > Metazoa > Arthropoda > Insecta > Odonata > Coenagrionidae > Ceriagrion > Ceriagrion tenellum. The sequence goes on from OY720637.1 coordinate 6,872,165, forward strand.
TCATAAATAAATAATCTAACAATATGAAGCGCATCACACATTTTTTTCTGCTGGATTGTTCCTACAACTGCTTTAAATGGAAATAAATCGAATGTGGCCTCCACTATGACCATAAAAATATCGGATACTCCTTGAGAAAAACTTAACTCAATAAAGTTCGACTATTATTTCATTAAAACCGAACTAGGTTTCAACTTGACAAGGTCATCTTTTGTTAAATTAAGATTTTCTCATTGTAATTCGGTTCCACAACCTAAACCCAGTTCATTTGATATAGTCTAGCACTTCTCCAATACTCGTGATAAACACTCTTTAACTGACTGAACTTAATGGCTCATTCTAATCCATGGTACGAGCGTTCGGCTCTAATGATAGCGGTGTTGATAAAAATGCACATAATTTTAAACACGTTCAACGCCGTGTTTGGGGTTGAATCACGTGACCGAAGAGAGGAATCCATGATGTAGACTTTGGTTAAATAAAACGATCGTGAAAAAACTGTTTATCCTTCACTTCTACCTAAGCCAAATCAGTAACAGTATGTCAACTGCGCTATGATCTTGGACTGTCTCAACTGACATATGGTGGGTCGTTTCTCATTTCAGTGCTCATGGATGAAATATCTATAATTAGCTCCATTTTTTCATCGGTAAGAACAAAAGTATCGAAGCTGTCATTCACGATTCCCTCGCCAATACTCGATTCGCCAGCCTCTCGTGTCATTCGGGTCACACAATGTGCAGAGCGGACTCATTTTGGTCACGGGAACGTCATCCTTGTATTAATTCGCAGCATTATGTTCTAAATGACACTCAGGGACTGAGTCACTACTATCTATTTCCAAAGTCATTAGTAACGTTTTTTATATTACATGCGAACCGGTATTAAGGGCTGTATGGGGGGAGGGGGGATAGGAGGAATTATGCGATCGGGAATCCTCGCGAGGAAGAGGACGAGAGGAGATGAAAGGAGATTTTTTAGAGACTTTAGAGAAGGGGAGTGAGAGGAAGAGAGATTTTAATGACGGGAAAGGGTTTGGGGGGTAAGAGGGTTCTAGGGGTTAGGAAGAGATGGGACACACAGAGAGAGACAAGGATGTTTGAAGGAAGTGCTGCTCCCGTGAGGGGTGGAGAGGGGTCGAGCCAAAGGGGTGTGAGAGGGTGAGGGGCGGCGCGTGGGTGAGGTCTCAAGTCATATCGATTGGCTGATGGAAGGGGGGTTCGGATGCGAAGTGAAAGGTTCCTTTCAGGGTGGAGGAGACGTGTGGACGGAGGTGGAGTGAGCGAGGTACCGCGGTGGGAAAGGAAGACTTGGCTTGTTAATGGGAGAGTTAAAGGAAGAGGAAAGGAGCCTCGTGAGACGGGCACGGGACGAGAGGCGGCGGCGAAGAAGGACATGGAAAAAGATGACGAAAGGGCGGAGGGGGATGAGAGGGGAAGGAGCGTAGGGGTTAAGGGAAGACGGAGGGAGTTTTAAAAGGATCGAAAAAAGGGTAGGTTGTTACATAACGCATTCGGAGAGGAAGAAGAGATGAAAAGAAAAGAGCAAGGATATTCTCCTCCCATACCTTTAGCCACCATTCATCAGCCCACTAAAACTCTCCTACGAAGGGTTAGCAAGGGAGTAGAGGGGGAGGAGGGTGAAAAGGCTTTTCGAAAAAGCTTAATCCCACCACTCCTATCCCCCCCTCTAACTAAACCCATCTTTCCTCTGCTTCCTCTCCCTCCACGACGCAATCTTTTTTTAAAATATCTTCTCCCCCGACTCAGTTCTCCCAAGCAAATGTATCCAAGGAGACGGGCCTGCGTTCGTTTTTTTTACCTCGACGAATATCTTTCCTTAAAGTTTTAAAAATGTTATCGCTTTTTTTCTTGATATAAAAATATTATAAAAAAAGAGGGTTCCGAAAAGAGCCGAGGGGATCAAGCACTCAATTTTTCCGAGAAATTGGTTGCAATGAGGTTCTCCTCTCCGACATGAAATCCCAATTTTATACAAGTTTTAGGTAGATGGGTGAAAAAGCTGAGAGGAAAAAAGCAGGAAATGAATTCAATAGCAATCAATCGCTCAGAGATAAAGCGAGCATGAAAACATTGCAAAGTCTCCTTCCACGGAGGAAATGATTTCGCAATCAGTGATCGGACACACAATTCGTTTTAACACCGCGAGCGCTTCACTAATTGGCGGCAAAAGAATAGAAGTCACAGACGCGAGTGAACGTATTGTCGAGAGATTTATAATGACAGCTCCATTCCATTAATTTTGGCAGGTTGAAAAGGAAGGGGAACATCAGGGAAAAAAATCATTAAATTTTTATCTAATATTCAAAATTGAAACGAACCACAAAAATGATGCCACCGATGTTTTTAGCATTGATTCTTTGCTCTGGAAAAATAAGTTAATCATTCGTACTAACAACAAGATTGCATTTATTCCGGGTTTGATGCAATTAATCTTAATTGAAGATAATAATGAAAAGTGGAGCATTAAGCCTTCTATTTATAAGAATAGTTAATTTTGTAATAGATGAAAACTTCATACGCCTAGTTGAAGTAAGACAAATGAAGGTTTCCATTTGTTACAGAATGATATATTCCTAAAAACAGAAAATGTTGGCTCCAATTTTCCCTTTTAACTTGACACTTGACCAAAAATGACCAAGTCAGAATATGACCACGATTAAAAAATTCACGAGAACTCAGTACGTGGAACAACAGCCTAAAACATTATGCTAAATGAATGGCTTGATTAGGTGTGAGAAAGGGATCTTCTGAGCAAGTATTTGGGCAGCAGCAAGGGATTGGTTCCAGCGAAAGTTGGAGAATGGCGAGAGAAGGCATACGGTGAATACGGAGAGTAAAACAATGCAAGACAAAACTTACGAAGACAGTAAGGAAATTATGTATTTAAATGAGACAGAGAAACTGCACAATAATTTTGAAGGCTATATAAAACTATTTTGGTCGTGGGTTAATGGGTTAAGTAAGGAGAGACCAAAGATTAAATATAGAAAAGAAGAAACGTGACAATATCGAGTGGGACGAATGCATTGCCCGGGAGTGAGAACGGAACATCAGCGAGAGTATTCAAAAATGGGCACATTAAAGAGACATACGAAGAAATGTTTAAATATGTGGATGTAATTTATATTTTGATCGTTTTGCGCATTCCTCAATATTTTTTTGGATTATTCTATTAAGGCATTGGAAAAATGCGATAATAGTTTCATTACACAAAGCAAAGGCTGGAAAGAACGAATTTAAATATTATGCAGCGATTAGTCCATGGTAATCCTGGGAAGATTTTTCACTAAAATAAAAATTGAAAGTGTATACAGGAGATAAAGAGTCAACAAAATATGGTACAGAGTGGGTTTAAGGCTAGGAGGGGATGTATGGACGTTCAGCGTTCCACATATAAAAAAGCGGGAGAAATTTTATAGTTGTAAGATGAAAAGGGCATTGTGGATTCGTAGAATTACAAAACGCAGATAGCAAGGTAAATGAGAATGAATTGTGGAGGTTTTTGAAATACTACGGTGATATTGAGCAGTTACCCTAATGTTATGGAGGAAATGAAAAATAAAAGCAACGCCACAGAAAGACTGAATGGGGCCATGAGTGACAAGTGTTAAATCTAAAACAGTTTTTCATTCATATCAATTTGGGTTTGGGACGGAAAGAGGTACCAGAGAGGTCATGCTCTGCATAAGAGTAATGGTAGAGAAAACAATTCGTGTGAACAGGCCATTGTATGTTGCATTCGTGGACCTGGGGAGAGCCTTCGACGATGTTGATTAAAATATTCAGGCTCCTGGGAAAACTAAGAACTTATTACAACGGCAGGACCATTGTCTACCAAATAAACATGAAGAAAGTCGTCACTTTGCAAATGAAAGACGGAAGGCAATTAGAAGTTTGAATTAACGAAGGAGTAAGACACGGAAGCATTCTCTCAACACCAAGGTCTAACATTTACTTAGAGGAGCCAATAAGAGAAGCAGAAGAAATTGGACTGAACAGTATTAAGATTAACGGAGAACACATAAACATGCTCCGCTTCGCAGAGGATGTCGCAGTCATAGAAGGAAATCACGATCATTTTTACGGTCACTAAACTCAATGGACCTCGTACTCCAAGAATACAATATAAAATTAATTAAGATGAAGAATAAAATCCTAGCATATGGAAGAGAAAATTTGAATGCATAAGCCACACTGAGAGGAGATAAATTAGAGCAAATGAATTCTTTTACCTATCTTGGAAGTACCATCAAGTAGGACGGAAGAAGTATAACTAACAAGACACCATGCGAAGAATGGTCAAAGCAAAGAAAGCGTTCATGGTAAAAATACAACTACTGTGGATAGGACTACCAACTAAGAAAAAGTGTGTGAAAACATTCACGTGGAGCGTGGCACTCTGTGGATCGGAAGTTAGGGTCATTGTAAAAACAGACCAGAACAGACTAGAAGCGTTCTAAACTTGGAGCTGAAGGGGGATGCTGAAGACACCCTTGGACACATCCTGAGGCACAATGGGATTGTGAGGAAAGATAGGTAGCAGGAAAAGTCCCTGGAAGAAGTCCCACAAATTAGGTCATGTACCAAATAAAGAGAAAAGTGCATAGGAATAGCTACCAGGAAGACAGGGAAGTAGTATTAGATGAGGTTTGGAGGGCTGCAGTCAACCAATCTTAGGATTGAACAACCAATGATGATGATGAGGGCGTAAAGTAAGGATGCTTTATGTGTCCGAGGTTGTCTGATATGTCTATGGAGAAATTTCTGTCGGTATAAGAAGAGATTTTCGAGTTTCAGCACGTACCGAGGATGATGCAGCCTGTCTGAGAGGCCACCGGTATCACAGGGGCTCACTGAAAATTTCGGTGAAATATTAGAAAATAGAATTTAAGGCATTAAGTCAAAGACCAAAGTAGTAGTATTTGACGAATGTAATGAGAATAACGATTGTATACAGCGAGTGAATGGTGTACTAATTAAATAAGTGAATGGTTTTGAGTACCTGGTCCGACATTTTGCGAAAGATCGAAGGATTTACGTGGAGATCAAGAGGGAAAGCAGGAAGGACAGTTTTAGATATTATGCCGGCCGTATTGCAGACTGTCGGCCAGTCTATGGAAACAAATGTGCAAGCAACAACGTATGAAACAAAATTTCATTCCTTCCTGTTTCATTTTACGGTAACATTCCATTTTACGGTACATTTGCGGCTAAAATTAAGACTAAATTTAGTCGGCATAGAGTATCGGAAGAGTGATTATCGTAAAGAATAAGTACAGGGTTACGAATCGTTAAAGACTGGATGCTCCAGTAATGAGCTGATGTGAAAGGAGCTTACTTCGTTGTTTTAGCTATGTTGGGAGAATTATCGAGAGCCGAATATCGAAACATTACTGACAAAGGAGTGAAAGGTGTGAGGCGTAGGGTTAGACCGAGAAAGTTATGGGTCAATGTGGTGGAATGAACACCTATGGGAAGGAATATCAGGAATATTTAGGAAAGAACAGGAGGGCGGATATGCAACTTAAACAAAACCTTGGCTTGAAATTAATAGGGTGTAGTGGTAAAAATTAAGTAAATTAAATTGAGGATAAGAGTTCTAAAACGATGATACACTGAAAACTTTTCGGATCAGAGATGAGGTCTCGGATACCAATGTTTTGGGCAAATCATCGCTAGGTTCCATAAGAGAAAAGATGCATTGCAGAATGCTACCACTCGTCCACGCAATATGTATTCCTGAGATGGTAAAGAGACTACACTGAATGAGAATAGCAATTTGTTAATAAAAAGGTATTATAAGTTTCCTTATGAGTCAAGGTTTTTCAGAATGACGCGGGATAATATCGACAAGGAGAATAACTTGTAAAATCGGTATATGTGAGGCATGCGGGGCGAAAATTACCCAACAACTCTGTTCATAAAAAGTTTGTAGATGATGCTTTAAAATCTCTAATCCCCGTGTAACACCCCCTTGCGGTGGCTTGCATAGTAATACGTAGATGTGGACTCACGCATCAGGTACCACCTATAGTTTTTTGTTTTCTGTCCAAGGTTGGAAGAAAAAAATGGAGAAAGGGATGCCGTGGTAATGAGCGATGACGCTGGGCAGGAGATTTGAATCGCGCACCTATATCTTATCTACATCTACATCTACGTCATACCCTGCAAGCCACCCAAAGGGTGTGTGGCAGGGAGTGCTTCCACACCAGGCATGCATGAATGATATGATAGAACTCCGAAATTACATTGAAACATATCAACATATTTTTCAGATATTGCCCACTTAATTCCTCTAATTGGTAGTCATTCCGGAAATAGCAATTTTAAATAACCTATGAAATATAAAAATTAATGAATTTTATTTATTTTTCTTCTTGATTTGCAAATTCTTCTCGTATACATGGAAATACCACATGGTGTTCATAAGCAGAATAGTAAACCCATAAAGTTGCTGAAAACACCGATTGTATTACACCATGAGATACTACTCTAAAACAAGTGAATAGGTCATATAAGAGAACTACAGGTCCAGTCAGCATATCTTTAGCTAGGGGCTTATCTAGTACTTATTTAATGACCAAATTAAGTGATAGTAAAATTAACTTCCCATTGTATGTATACTGCCAATTTGTACGTCGTGCAGTTGAGTAATTCTTAGGGTAATTATATATATAAATTTGGACGAATAATATATAACCTAAAACATATATAATTAAGACTACGTAGGTAATATTATTATTGATATATTTGTTCTAACAAAGTCTTACAGCAGTAAAAACAACGACAATTTAATGGCGGAATACCTATTAATTGAGTAAAGAGTATAACCCTCTCAGATGGCATGTACAGGAACAATTAGTGCCTCGGATTTTTATTGCTCCATCAAATTTATGTGAAATAAAATCTTAACGTGGACGGGAAAATTGTACCAACTGAAAATTATCGGAGGATCTGGAGTATGACACTACTTGACAAGAGTCTTGCATTCGAATCGAGAGTAATATGAGAAAAAAATTACGCCATATAATCCGAAAATCACGGAGACAGTAGTACGGTAATATGAGTCTGTGAGAGCCGAGTCTATGCGGCACGAGGGTGATGGCATCAGCAGAAACACGAGCGAGCAATGCAAGCGTAAAAAAAAGAAAAAAAGACAAGACTCCTCGATTTCCATAATATTGCCACTTGGCAGTTTGAACTGCCGCCAAAACAAACAAGCCTTCTCCAGAGTGCCCCCATATTTGTCCTCGCCGACGTGAGAACGTCATTACTGGGGTTTTGGTCGTTCAGTTATCGTTCCTAGCACCTTTTCCGCGCCTGCTCATTTGCAAATTGCACACGTCTCGCGAATGAATTTCGACTCCTTGAGTCGGTTGAGTATACGCCACGGATACCCACTCGATGCCTCCCGCTTCCACTCTCTCTGCACATCTCTGCACCTCGCCAACGGAGAGGACCTTCCCTCCACTATCCAATGATAAATCTTTTACGTCTTGGATCCCCCTTTTTTTAAGATAGCGCTACCTACGCGAGTGTGCGAGCCTGATCCTCGCTGCTCCCAGCACCATCCGAAAGCCTTCTGCTTTTCCTCGAATACGCGAGAAAACGCCCTCGGAATCGTACCTCGTACCTGATTCTATTACAGGTTTTTACTCCGTCCGGAAAGCGAGCAGCATCAATTGCTTCAATTGGCGGTCATTAGGGAACCTTTTTCCCCCAATCGGAGCAAGACGACGTGAAGCACATTAGCTGAAACTTCGCAAACAGGAGCAATTCATGTCCTAGAACGGTAAGGGAGGACGGTAAAGTCAGAGTGCTAAAATATTCCATGAATGCAAAATCTATCATCTAGAATGTTATTTTTAAAGGATGAAAAATGAATTGGCGTTAGGTAAATAAATTGCTTACGATTAGTAAATGCAGTGAAATGTTCTCTTGGAGAACTGCTAATTCTTGAAGATGGGATATGGGGCAGTAGTTGTAGATGTTAACGCGAGACGGGAATATAAAATCAAGGCGCTAAAAAAAACCTCAGAGATAAACAAGGGATATTTGCAAGAGCCCTTAGTAACTCGAGGCATCACTGAGAAGTCAAATGTGAATTTTTTTCCTGAGTTGAAGGGTCATATTTTTCTAAGACCTAAGCATGAAATAGTCGCCTAAAGCACAATTTCACGAATATAACATATCGTAAAATAAGAAATTCATGAGTCCAAGAACTATGGCAACACATTGAATTGTTTTGCTTTCGTTATCCAACTGAAGGCTAGAGAAGAGAAAATAAAGTCTAAAAGATTAAAGGCCGTTTACTTGACACAAACAATTCTGAACATAGCTTGTATACTTCAGAGTGGTCTAATAATAAATTGATCGATAACAATGATCATTTTCATATAAGAAACGTATTTTTATTGCCGTAGTGAAAGCGAAACAGCCCAGATGTAATCAACTGCATTGATGAAATAAGTATCAATGCATCGTTTCGCAATTTGGAACAACTGAAACATGTCTGGATCTGAAGTCCATCTTTCCCGTCACTAAACTTTTTTCAAGAGATGACTCTGCTACCTAGCCCACTGAATAGGTAAAGGAATTTCATAATGTGCTGTTAGTCATCAAAATTGTAACATGTAAATGCAAACGGTACCAGTAGAAAGTCTGGGACCAGAATCTAACCACAGCCATTGAGGTCTCGTTGCATTGAACGGTAATCGCTATGTCCCTCCTTAATCAGGCAATGCGCAACTCTACCCTTCCAGAATCTTCAAGTCTGCAGCAATTTTATTTCCGTAGCAGGTGCGCAACTAGTCCAGGCCAACAGGACGTCGCCCTTTCCATGCCTTAGAAGGGAATATTCATGAGGTCTTTGCTCCCCTTCAGCACCTTTTCATTGCGCCTTTTGCGTTCTCTCGGCTTACTCCCTCCTCTCTCATTCAGGGCGACTTTACGAGGAAATATTCGTCGAACTTCTCCGCCGGCCAGGGCCATATTCATGCTGTAAAAATTGTACCATTAGCTTACGAAAAATGTCGGAAAATTTTCCAGCTGGAGCAGTAATAATTGCATATATTTAACTTATTTTATTGAGCGAGACGCGAAGTTGCTTCGATCCATCGAACAGCATATATTTTCACTAAAATCCAGGTGATTTTTATTTCTTTTCTTTGACTCTCACATGGGCTTCCGCTCGACACAGAGGTTTCTGAATTTCTCATTTGCGTGAACCATGCAGAAAAAGAGCAAGAATTTAATGTACCAAAAATGTTTTTTAATTATTTTCACTCCCCATATTTTCCAATGACCACCTTTTTCGCAGTTGGGGCCATATCAGCCACTACTACACGATGGCCATACATGTAGGTAGAGTACATTATATTTTCGGATTAACTTCTATAGCCTTCTTATATTCTCCGTCTGAATACTTACAGGTTCGAGTCGGTGGTTACGCAAAATTTTAGCTTGGATAGACATCATTTCTAAGTTTTGCATGAAACGCTCTCCTATTACAGCAAAGGCTTTGATCAAAGAACTTCTAATTTTATGCTCATTCGAGACGTCTTTCTTCTGGACAATATTGTCATAAACTCATTATTTTAGTTTTATAAAGATAAATGACTTTTTTACTATCTTTCTCCGATAATTTCAAGGACGGCTAAACGATAGTGCTATTGAATAACGAGTGCTGTTCCCAACAGTTTAGGTTTAGACACCATTTTATGCTACACTCCAAATCAAAATTTCAATGCTATACCTAACTTTTTATTTATATGTAAATATAAAAGGAGACCAAAAATTGACTCAATACAGAAAAAAAGAATAGCGTGAAGATTTTTCATATGACCTGAAAAACAGAAAATATTTCGTTATGAACAACCTAACAATTTTTGTGGCTGGGGTCGGCTTAATGCGGTGACATTGATACTAGCTTACCATACCAAGGGAATAGCCTCGAATTCAGGTAGAAGCGGAGATTTTACAGCGGAATCCTGAACCTTAATATTATTGTTGTTTAGGGTGTATTGTTGACGCGGTGATTATAATTTTATGAGTGTTTTGGTGAGAGCACTTCACGCACAATACTCTATTTTCCTCAGGAGAGGTTTGGCGATAGATCCCTTGGTGCCTTTCGCTGAGAGTGATGCCGATGCCGGATTTCTCTTCACTCTTTACTCCATTCCCTGAATAATTGCTCCTTTACCAATCCTCCCACCAATCCTCACGGTGCAAATGACCTCCGCGATACGTCGGCTCCCCAAGAGAATGAACAACCTTACCCGTATATTTCGAAAGTTCCTCTAATCATCCATTTTTAGGGAAAATTTTATTATTAATTCAATTTCATATACAAAATCGATGTTTGTATTGTTTTTAGTATCAAACTTTGATTCCATTTCCTCATTTACTCACCTCTTACTGCTCGCTGGCATCCTTCGAATCCTTCAGAAGTAAATTCCTCGAATAAGTCTTTTTGCGCCCGTCTTTTATCCCTAAACCACGGCTGCCTCATGTCAGCAGTTTCAATTCCAACGGAAAACGATCTTCACTCACTCTTTGTTACTTGCTATCTCTCGCTTGCAATAAATCTCGTGTTTTGCCTAAGTCTCGCGGAAAAAGGATTTCCCCGAGAAGAGATAAAAGCACTTGTACGAGTTAAGGGTAAGGAAAGCAAGAAAAAAACTAGTAAAGGGGTCAAACACAGGTTAACCTCCCATCTGAGGAGCGGACCTATGGAGGCGGCGGGTTCCTCGCAAAAGCCACAAGCAAGGATCAGGATGCCGCAGAAAAATGCTGCTATGCCCGAGGCCAACGTAATGGCGACCTGAGTTCCCCCCTGCTCATTACTTGCATCCAACCTCTCTCGGCTCTCTAGTGTCAAGGATATGCCGCTTACATCTGCAAGCTGCCTCCGGCAGACACCGCGAGATGTCTCTCCAAAGCAAGGGGTAAAAACGCTTTACACTTGTTAGAAAAGAGAAGAAAAGAGTACAATGAGAACGAATTCGTCCATTAAGCACGTATCTCTGTTCAAGACAATAATTCTTTTGAAAACTCTACGAAAAAATACTGCAAGCAGTCACACGCAAGGGATAAAACGCAAATCAGAGAGAATAAAATTTTGTCAAAAACCATTAACATTCCAATGATTGCTATGAATGTGGCAATTCATAAATAAATGCATTATGTCTCTCTTAATTGTGCGTCAAAAATATTTTACCTACCTCTTAAACAATCAACCCCATTAATTTACAAGTTCACTCCAATCAAAAATGTACATCACTCAACTATTTTAAATAAATTGTATCTATTCAGTCAAAATGAAAAGCTCGTTATGGAAAGTCAAGCAACAACATTTGCATCTCTGACTACTCTGGACGTTGGTATGCAAGCATGCGGATAATTAAGACTAATTTGTCCCACAGATCCGGTCGGATAAGAGGACATGAAGAAATACCCGCTGGAGCAGCGGTAATAAAACACCGGTCGAGCCCATTTCATCCCGATCAACCAGGAATTCGGTCTCCCCGGGAAAGCGGCGAATAAATTGGAGACCCTTAAAGCCTGGGTGCGCCGGGAAATCGGACGATTTGCCGTTCTCTCGTGATCGGTCACGATCTTTTACCGGGTGCAGGCGGTTAAAGTCAAAGGTGCAGGCCTCGTGAAGCTCGCTTTCTAATCAAACCTTCAACGCTCGGGTCACGTAAACAGCCAACGAGCCACGCGCCAGCCCCTTCCTCCTTAGCGCGCGCCTTCCCTTGCTAAGTCTCATCTGGGATCGTTTGCTTTCCGCGTCCGTTCCTTCGCCCAGGGATGGGCAGACCGCGATCGCAGGTCCCTTTAAGAGTCGCCCGAAAATATTACACCCGCGTCCTTCGCCTTGTAAACCACCCCCTCCCCCAAAGCCTTAGCTCTCCCACCCTCGACCACAAGAACTGGGTCAACTTCGTCGATCCACACGCAGGAATTTTCCGACTTCAAGAAAGAATATTTTACAGCATTGACGCACGTGGCTGCGGCACATTAAAATTCATGAAATTGCTTAACTTTGTTCCCACGATTGAGGTTAGTTTTAGGACTTTCTAACCGAGTACTTCAGGGTCTGCCATCTACTGGCTTGTCATGAGGAATAAAGTATAAGAAACATTTGGGAAACTTGATATGAACAATTAGAGAAATACAATCACAAATTACCGTCTACCACAGTCAAATTTTCCCATTCCTTAGTATTTCCGAATCCATAAAATTCAAAAGTACCTCACCTTTGAACTCCTCCTTCACAAGTGAGACGTCATAGCATTTGAAGAATCACAGCTCAAGATTGTGACCTTTAAATCAATTCATACATCAGCGATTCACAAACAGTAAGAAGCGAGCAAAAACCAGCGCGCAAGTCACACAAAATCCAATTCCTCCAATAGCCAGAAATGTTTCCCGTCGCTAGCTCGTCCATCTTCCTTCGGTTAACCGCCATCAGAAATGGGAAATAGAATTTCAGAGTTTTTTATGCAAATCATTTTAGTGAAAACGAATTATACTTCCACACGATACGAATTTTTCAGCATGTTTTTCCTCGGTATTAACGATTACAGCATCTATTATTTGCCTAAGAGATTCGTCATTTCAGCAACAAGGACACAACAAGGCGAGGCAAGAACTGAAGAGGCTGCAAACCAAGCCTAACGGCCACAAAAACGCTTTCCGAGCTTCCCGAAAAACTTACAGCGTAAAAGCATGTCTCCAATATTACAATAGCATTGGTGCAATCTGGTGCTTTGCCAGTTTCCCTCTGCATTTTAAGAATTCATATCACACTCACACAAAATCAATTATATTGCTGCAGACTCATACTGTATGATTTATGATTATACAAAAAAGTTTCCGATAGCGAAGAATGAGAATATACACCACCAAAAAACCAAAATGGGTGCCCAACAATTGAAATACATAATTTTATTCAAACGATTCAAAATACTGACTTATCCTCTTCAACATGATCCAACTCATATCTTCAAGCAATCACAAATACTATGGACACAAAATGTGTTTACCGAAATAAAAAACATAAATATACCGTAAAATGCAATCCTCCCGGCAATCAACAACACACGTGAAAAAAGCAAAGCAATCAACAAAAATTGTTTGCAAAATTCGAAGATCATTTTAAGTGTTTTGAAAGAACTCATTCATATTTTTAGAAAAAGGTATTCTAACATAACACCGTTTACGCTAAATGGTTTCCCCTTCCAATTTAAAATGCTTCAAACAAAATCGTATTGCCTAGTAAAATCACTTTTAATCGAGGTAAACCCTTCACTTCCTGCAAAAGTCATCACAACAATGCCATACCTATACAGCGGGTGGAGTAAACATAAAATCTTTAGATACAGTAAAACATTTTGGAATTACCCTAGCTTCTGACACATCATGGGGATTAAAAATACAGAACATATGTGGCGCAGCATTAAAGACACTAATTTTTGTTTAACGTATAACAAGAAGGTCCTTGGATGAAAAGATAAATAAGAGATGCTACTGCGCTCTGGTTAGGCCACACATCGAATACACCACGAGAATGTTGGACCCTGGCCAAAAAGATTTAACTGAAAAATTAATAAAATACAAAGGAAAGCAGTGCGCTTCGTTATAAACTGCTACGAGCGTACATATAGCGTCTCACAACTTTTAGAAGGATTAAGGTTGGAGCCTCTAGAGACTCGGAGGCTACACCCTAGGCTTAGGTTGCTTGAGAAATTCAGACGTGATGTATTTCAGAGCGACATACAGAATATTATCATAATTCCTCACTTTTTTTGTAATATTTATTTTATGCTTCCTAGAGCTGCTGAAATTAAATCAAATAATCCTAATACAATCTCCAAAATGACTATAGGGAAATATCTTACCTAAACTATCTCATGTTCTACCAGACCTCGCAAACCCGCGACTCTTAAATGCTAGCGACCCGTAAATCTTACTGCCACCGCAGTAGTTTGTTCAGGATCACGAAAAACTTTACGTTGTGAAGAGGTTTTAAACATACCACGTGAAAAAAAAGGTGGCAACTTAAAGACTATACGGATATTTTGGTTTCATTACTGAGATTTTCAGACGTATAAAACAATATTATTGCAAAATTAATAGTGAAATTCGTGCTTACTACAGCTGCTGAAATTAAAATGTATGATTCGAATACGGTCTCCATTATGACTAGGGAACTATCTCACTCCAACTACCTACATCCACATATTACCCTGCGAGCCGCCGCTTTGGCGTGTGGCAGGGGATGCTAGGTCACCAGCCGTGTAAACGTGTAAGTTTTTGAGAATGAAATAGTGACATGAATTATAGGAGTGTATTTAGTGAAGCTCAATTTTCATTGTGGTCGCTTATTGTTCGCGGAAAGAACGAGTTTTTGTACCCATCTGTTCGGGAGTGTATCTCTCTTATTTTATCGCACCTGTCAGACCTAGAGATATAGTAAGGAGTCATGATTATATTCTCTATGTTACTCTGTAAAATATCAGTTCGGAATTTATCCAGCAACCTAACCCTAGCGTGTAGCCTCCGAGTCTCTAAGGGCTCCCACCTTAATCCCTCTAAAACTTTTTAAACACTTATGTTCGATCGTGGCTGTTTTTAGCAAAGCGAGCAGCTTTTCTTTGTATTTTATGATTTTTTTAATGAAATCTTTATGACCAAGGTCCCAAACGCTCGCGGCGTATTCGAGGTGTGGCCTAACCAGAGCAAAGTAGCATCTCTCTTTGGCTTCTTCATCCGAGGACCTTCCTATTACACGTTTAACAAAACCTAGTTTCTTTAATGCTATGCCGCATATGTTTTGTATGTGTTCCCCACGATATATCAGAAGTTAAGGAGATTCCAAGACATTTTACTGTATCTGAAACTCCCACTAGTGCTAAAGTGCTACCCGACCTCGCAAACCCGCGACTCTTTCCGACGTTCGGAGATGACCCCTTCTCCAACCCGCTGACTGCCTGCACCACCGCCTCTCCTCCTCCTCATCATCTCACGAATGGAGGGAAAAGGGGAGAGGTGGGTGGGTATTGGCCATTGGTGGGGGGAGGGGAGTGGGCGTCGCTGTAGGGGCCACTACGCCCGGGCGGCACCCCACCCCACCTCCCTTAAAACCCCACCCCCTCTCAACCGTTCTCATCCCTCATTTCCCCCCGTCGAACATACACAACCTCCACGGGAGAAGGTTCCTCTCCCTCCAACCTACGTCCGACGAATGAACGCGATATCTCAGCAAACCGCCACTTCCCGCGAGGGGGAAGTGCAATCTGTCTGCCTTTTTCCCAGGCGAAATGCCACGGGAACACACTCACGCGGAGCAACACGGTCTCTCGCACACACACATACAACCACGCCCACACCCTCCAGTGCCTACTGAAATCACTACACCGCACACATCCGGTTTCGCTCACAGCTCGGGCGAGAAAGTGCGTTCGATTCTCTGAGCGGCATTCAAACCCCGAATGGCGGCAGAATGAAATCCTTCCCTTCCACCGGCTCATATTTCACCGTGAACTTCTCGTTTCATTCTATCCATTCTCTTCCCATCCCAATGAAAACATTTTAACAACATATAGTTGTACAGTAAATAACCCTCATATGGAAGAGTATAGAAGCAGGAAAAAATATTCAAATATGAAAAAAAAATATAGATGCTGAATGTATCAAAACCAACAAATATACATGTAAATAAATACAAATAAGCAGCAAATAAGCCACAGCATTTATTGTGAAAACAATCTGCAATCTGTTTCTGACGAAGCATTTACTTTTATTTTTTAACATGCGAGTAAATATTTTGGTCTTTTAGAATGCTAACTTTTCAAGAATGTTTATTTAAAAAAGCATTTTGTCAATTAATTGACATTCGTCGATCCGAATATTTTTGCATACACTAAAAATGGATGGGAAAAACTACCAAAATACTGAGAATTACAATGTACCATAACCTCCACTAAGATTCTCGAAAGGTAATCGGTTTTCCGCATCATCAAATTTAATTTTCCGATTCGTATACTGTTTCATTCATAGTGAATCTCGCACATTCACGTTGCCAAATCTAAATTGAAATGTATCACTGAAGTGAAAAAGTATTTTTTCTCTCTTTCTCTCACTGCTGGAGGAAAAAACAGAAGGGGAATTGGAACAGAAGAATCACAAGGCATCCGATAGGCATGCGATGTCGCCGTTTCAATTTGCATGGGGGATAGCTTTTCAGCAATTAATTTCCACGCCAAAGTGCAAAGGAGCGGCAAGTGGCAATTTCAGCTGGCTTATCATTTCTCCCAAACGATTCGGGAGGTTTCGCGCCCCGATCCCGTTAAAATTCAATCAACCGCAAGGAACACGCGTAAGGCAATGGGAGGTATCGTTTGCTCTGGAGTTGTTATTGGCGGAGCAGGATTCGCATCATTGCAAGAAGCGAGAATCACTGTGCACCAATTTTCAGTAGGAGGAGTGCAAGCGCGGTGATAAAAGTCTGTGTTTGAATGCCAAAAAGCAAACTGGTACCAACCAATTAATCAGTATTTATTATGCTGGACATTTTTCAATTGAGTGGAATATTGTTTGACTTTATTCATTTATTTCAATCCTATTACAGCGAGATGGAAAACAAACATCACCAGTCTTCTTCGACATTCTCTCGTTACAGATAATTTGGTCAGTCACCCAAGAAAATCATTTTCATGAAATTCACGAAAAACCAACGCTCAAGCAAATTCAACTCCAAAACCAATCATATGTTAAGTAGGCCACTTCGGCGGCTCAAAATTTAACGTGTCACAAATATAGACATTGGATTCTGTCACACGCTGTTAATGTGCATAGAATAAATCCATCATTGTGCAAAAATAAATCCATCATTATTTCACCTTGAAAACAGGAGAGCGATCTGTCTAAAAAAGATATTGTTTTGAAAAAATATTGTTTTGTCGAAACAAAAAGTCAACTATGTTTTTCACTAAGATAGATCATAAGCATTGCACTTCTACGTATTCCATATAAAGTTTTCTAAAAACTTATCTTAAATCGCACAGAATATTATATGAATGAATTAATTCAACACATCCATGCGAAATTTATGAACGATAGGTCAACGACAAATCTGGTATTCACGTAAAAGAAATTATATCAGGTAAAAGAAATTATATCCAAATACTGGGAGTATAATAAAGATGTCTACACAGTTTTTCTCTACTTTCAAAACACGTATGACAGTATAAATAGAGAGGGATCAGAGATAAAGATGGATAAATGTGGAGTTCCAAAAATAATGATGAGCATTACAGAATCAAAGGGTGAGTGGCAGCACCTCGGAGTCATTTAAAATAAATTTTGGGGTCAGACAGGGAGACGGGCTGTCCCCAATCCTCTTTGATGTTGCGGTAGAGGAAGCACTAGAAAAATTAGCAGAGGTGGGCTTTGATATCAGAATTGGAGGAAAAATAAACGTTTCAGCCATTGCAAAATACGAAGTGATATTCCCAAAAGTTTAGAAGTGAAAATGCCAACAAAAATATTATGGAGAAAACAGAATTGAAGATAGATGACAAAAAATACTAAGTGCATACATTTCACTAGAACTCCAAACGAATATATGGGTCTTCTACGAATAGATGGGCATTAAATAGCAAAATTAGGCATTTTAAAATGCATAAGATTAAATATATCAAATGACAATAGAGAAAAACCAGAGATATAAAACATTAAATCTAGCAAATAGATTCATACATGCATGCCACAGACTCCTCTTCAAAATCACTGTCGTTCAAAATACAAATTAGACTGTATAAAACAATAATCTGCCAAGTACTTCTTTATGGATCTGAGACATGAAAACTGAATAAAAAGGAGGAGGAAAAATTGATAACATTTGATAGCAAGATATTTCGGAAGATCTACATACGAACGGGAAAGATGGAGAAGAAAGTATATTAAGGAATTCAGAGACATATATAAGAAAAGCGATATCATAGGTGAGATTAGGTGTAGAAGAATAAGATGGGCTGGACAAATATTAAAAAAAGAGGAGGGTATGTGCTGAAGGAAGTCGTTAAAAGAAGTCCAGAAGGAAGACGACCCCGAAGAATACCACGATAGAGATGGTGGAACCAAGTCAGGATCGATTTGGAGAAGGCTCGAGTTGGAGCTACGGAAGAAGATGCAATGGACCGAACCAGATGGCATTAAACCATTGCTTATTTTACTTTTTTTCGAAATCGAAGGCATTCGGATGTGCAGAGTACTCGTTGGCATGAGTCAAATTCGAGGTTTTTTTCGTGGTTCGTGATTCAATTGTAAGGGGTGCCCCAAGGGGCCTAAATGCTAAAATATTAAAAAAAAATTTTTTTTGAAAAGAAAATTGCGGCCGTAGAGTAAACACATCATCTTATAGACATTGATCGAGAATTTCGTCCGTTTTCTTGTATCTTGCCGCGTTTAGCCGCCACGGGGCCCGCGGTCGGCGAGGGCCCTGCCGGACGCTGCTTGACCGCGGACGCTGGGCGCTGCGCCGCTTCGCCCCTCCCCCTTCTCCTTTCCCGTTCTCGTCCCCTTACGTCGATGTCGGACAAGAGGCTTGAAATAACAGCGATACCAACTGAACCGTAAGTATTCTTGCAAACGTAATTTATTTTCAAACAAATTGCTACAAATAAATTACAAGCTTCTCTCCGGCAGGTCATTTATCATATATATTATTACTAAGAGTACCCTTTTAGAAATCAGGCCTCCTTTTCCTGAAAATTGCCCCTCAGCACCTGTTGACAGATCTTCACATTCAGTTCACTGTGCAAGCATATATGTGCTCAAGCAATATTCTCGACTCTGTATGAACTTCTGTACACAAAGAGCACTCGGCACTATACTGACGGCTGTACACTAACCTCGACGTGTAAAATGGGACTGCAACGAAATGAAACGCCAATTATAAAAGACGCTGACAATGAAAGTTTTGCGCGCATATATCGTTCGTATTGCCAACAAACTTCGTGACTGTTGACGGCAAATTTAGAGGTAAAACCATAGATCTAATAAGGTTTGCAGGGCAGGTTAAACATTAGCACAATCCTTTAATTATGAATTGTGTTTTAAAGCCCAGAGAGGTACGTGTCATTCATTATGAGACGAATATAACGACGTATGGTAAACAGAGGGAGAAGCACTGTACAATTCCATGTATATTAGTGACACTTCGTGAAACTTTTACTCGTCATTTATACCACAATACTAAAGGTTTAAGGTACGGTTTCACATAAAATGAAATGATTTTTCACTGGCATGGTGATCTCAACACGTAAACTATCATTAATTGAGTGTTGGCAGAGGCTCGAAAACGGATTTATTGACATTAGTATTTTACGCAAAATGTGGATTTGTTAGGCACAAAGTTGGCTATTACTGCATTCTTTTTAAGCTTTTACTAAAATAAATTGTATTTTATAAGGGATGACAAAGCCCATATGTAAGTTAACATTAATAAATAATTTGGAAGCGAGGAGGCTGCAATACGGTTTTGATGACATTAGTTATTTTACGTTCGATACTCCTTTCAGCATCTAAGCGGGTAATTAAAACATTTCTGCTATATTTTTATTTAATTTAAAATGGTTATCATGAGCATATAGCTCCTTTTACATCAATATTTATTGATTATAAATGAGATACGTCCAGCAGACGAAATCCGGCGGCCATGGTTGATGTAGCGAATAGCATGGTCTGAGGTTCGCTACAGCTTGCAGCGGGCGTTTGTAGCAGAGCTGGGCCGCTATCGCAAGCTGGTGATTTATCCAGCTGAGATTCTGCTATAGCGAGGTTTCTGGATTCTGCTCATTACGTTACTATATCCTTCAAAGTCATACAGTTCGTCAATCTAACCCTAAATACATGAGGAAACACGTCCCCCCGCCCACAATGCGAATTATTGGTGTGGCGGAATTTTTGATAGTTGGAGTAGCGGATCCTCCTCTGCATGAGCAGCGGAGTTTCTGGATTCGGCGCTTAAACACCCTTTAATTATATCCAACCATGGCTTCGGCACGTTATACAATCATTAGAGAGTCATAATCCTGATGATGGTATAACGTGTCCAAGCAATGTTCGGGTACAAATAGAGTGTTGATGTGAACAAGTGTTTAACCTCTGTTCGGGCCAAGGGGTTTGTATGAGGAGATTTTTCCATTGTGTGACGTAAGGTATGGTGGCTTCGGAAATAGGGGTGCCGAGTGGTCTTTCTAAGAGAGGGTCTTATCCTCTGAACTACGCAGTAAAACATTCTAAGAGAGGGAGGGACCCTCTCCCCTCTTGGAAGGATGATGCAATCCCCCTTCCCCTGGGCCCGGCCAACGGTATATAAGTGGCCGCGGAACAGTTTGTCGTAATCTCTCACTTTCTCAGACAGCGATGCCACTCCGCATTGGCACGATGGCGTTGACGCCCTGCGGCCGATCCGCTATCGTACCAGCTCGGAGCAAAAGACCCTCCTCAGCAGGGACTTACCGTTGACAACTTATGCGTTGTTAATTCATGCTTCCAATTATAACCGTACGACTTCTTTAATACCTTCTCTTCGTTAACAATCAATCGTTATCAATTAAAAAAAATTAATAGAATAATCTTAAAAAATAAAAATAAAATAAATAATATAATTATAAAATAAAAAAATAAATAAGTTAGACATTCTTACTACTTCATTGTACCAATTCTTTACCCGAGAAGCTTGCAAGTGGCTGTCCTGGCATCTTCCTGGTTCTAAGTCCTGCTCTCTCCTTAGTTGTCACTATTCGAGTTAGCACTGCCTATTATTCATTGTCTTAGTGTTTGTTTTCATTCTGTGTTTTGCAACAAGTAAATCTGTTGCCTGCATCTCCTACAATTTAAGGCTGCAATATATAGCCGCAAAACTTTTAGTTTTAAGTTTCTTCTTCTCGCAAACAACACTCCCAACACGACACTTATACATTCACACGACACTTAAGCGCTACATGTCATTGGACCGGTGGGGGTGAGTCTCGCACTCACCGGAACGGTGTTCTCATCTTGCGCCTTCGGCGCAGTCAACTCGACTCGACAAGCTGAAAATATTAGTTCGCCTGGTCAACCCCTAGCGGTAACATCGCCCGTATTGCAGTGCTCTCGGCAGCAGACTTCGTACGCCATCCCAAGCGTGGTGTGCGCAGGCAGAAGTCAACCAACGCCCGCAGCGGCGAAGACATCCAGCAGTCAGACTACCAGTGCGGCCGAGGGCCCTTGTACTTTGTCATTTCTCTCTCCAGTACTCGGAGTGAGAGATTGTTTGTACAGCCTGCTTGTGTATAGAATCCAGCGATTTGAACCCGCCTATTGAGACCTCTTCATGCAGTCCACTTGGTTCTTTTTTTCAACCAACAAAACCTGACCCCCTAAAACCTCTTTGTAGTACGAAAACTCAGTTATCACAACCGATACTGTGATTTAGGAATTATTTAATGGTCTCCGACCCTGTTCTAAGACATTCTTAGTAGCATTTGTATTTTTTAGTCCTGTTATTAATAATGAAAGCAATTAGTTTTCGTCTCTGAGACATTTTCGTGGTGCTTCGTGAAATTTAAGAGTGAAAAGACCTGCAACACTTAAACGATTATAAATGAAAAAACAAATAACCGGCACAATTTTTAATGGCCGGAACATTTGCGGAAATCTTTCTTAGGATAATGAAAGCCCCAATATTTTCTCCTAATTAAAAAGTTAATGTTAGGTTTTAAAAGGCCTACTCACGTTTAATACCTAAAGCTGAGGAAACCTGAATCGTAACTCCGTGCGATCACATCCCCAGCACCATATTGGAGGTCACTACGCCTAGGCAGTAAAAAATAAAAAAACGAATTAGAAACACCATTGATCTCATTCGCCGTCACAATTGAGTAAACAGAATACCAGGTAAACGCCATGTATTTGTGCTATTTGTGACGTTTATTCGTAAATATTGCTTGCATAAGAACCGCTCTGTATTCCTGGCATGTTAGAGCACAAAGGATAAATCTGCGTTTGATTTGAGTAGCCTAGTTTATGAGCGACCACCTCGGTCGTTTAGTTCAAGCTGAAAGATTGTTTTCTATGCCGTGAGAATGAATGGGTTGGCTGTTAAGAGAGGAGAACTGCAACAAATCAATCTTTGAATTCATGACTGCTGATGATAGTGATATTCCGATACCACTACTAATCGTATACATTTATTTTACTTTTAAGATGAGGTGCTGCGTACAAAATCATTCAGTTTACTGTGTCAGGTAATTTAGAACTCATAAGTGCAATATCTCAGTATATTTTGGCAGACGTATGCATACAAGTGAACTACTCTCAGAACTGGTTTGCTGAAGTTCTTTACTTTATTATCTTTAGAACATTTTTATATGTTCCTATTACAAGTAATTATTTTGTCATTAACGATTATTTAGGCTAATGAATGAAAAAAAGAATTTAATTTTAAATTTAACGAGTTGTACACGGAATACTAGGTAAACACCTTGTATCTTTCTTGTGCTGTTTGTGACGTTTATTTGTAAATATTGCGTTCATAGGAGTCGCTCGGTATTCCCGGCATATGAATGCATATAGAAAAACAAAATTTGAATTGAGGATCTTACTATTCGTATAAAATAGTGCTAAATGCATAGGGGTAGTTTGATTAGCTAGAGCACTGAACAAGCGTGAAGGAATGACAAAATGCGTTGCTTTTTTAAATGCATAGGCAGCAGTATTATAGAAATGCAATATCTGCTCCTAAATTTCTCTCCTCTTTTTCCCTTTCCATTCAAGAAGAGTGACTAGTGCTCTGAATTCTGATCTGTTCTCCCGTGTATTTCAATTTCCAGTTTTAGGAAATATCAGCCAGTTCTTCAGTATGTAGTTCAGCTCCTATTCAAAGCAAAATAATACGGATATTGGGAGCGACCCACTGCATATTTCCTTTCACATTAACTAGAGAGCATCAGTTAGGCCGCGAAAGACGAGAGATTTATTGATCCAGGTTTGGAAGGCCTCAGATGTTTGAAAGAATACGGAGATAAGCGTTCGCGCAAATGAGCTGAGACAGAATTAATCAGCCCCATGTGTGACTCTTGAATGCCTTGGTTAAACTGAGTACAGTTATTTTGCTAGTGTGTTCAACATTTTTGAGTAGCTGTCATCGACCACGGACCGAGGTCTATTCTTGACTAAGATCGAACCGGCTGATCAGATTCTAAAATTATAGGTTGACAAATTGATCCAAATTCCCTCGTGGCCGAGTTCAAAACATACTCTAACACTCAGGGCCATTTATATTCGAGTCAATATTTAGCCGCACCAACATGCCCCCTTAGACCATTGCTTATTTTCCTTTTTTTGGAAATCGAAGGTATTCGGATGTGGAGAGTGCTCGTTGGCATGTGTAAAACTCGAGGGTTTTGTTCGTGGTTCGTGATTCAATTGTAAGGGGTGCCCCAAGGGGCCTAAATGCTAAAATATTTTTTAAAAATTTTTTTCTTGAAAAGAAAATTGCGGCCGTAGAGTAAACACATCATCTTATGGACATTGGTCGAGAATTTCGTCCGTTTTCATGTATCTTGCCGCGTTTAGCCGCCACGGGGCCCGCGGTCGGCGCGGGCCCTGCCGGACGCTGCTGGACCGCGGACGCTGGGCGCTGCGCCCAGCGTCAGCGATTGCTTGCGATATTTACTTTATATTGAACGCATATCTACAAGAGAAGGGACATCAGGGACGGGGAAAATCCCATGGAAATGTTAATGAAGAGCGAATTCCGAGCAAGAGGTCATTTCTCCAAAGAAACAGAGAGGGATGTGATTCTGCCAATGATTTCTCCCCATAATGCGGACCTACGGGGATCACCCCTCCCTCAATTATAAAATTACTGACATTCTTGAGGTTTTATGCCACGGGAAGACTTCAGGTAGGAGATTTTTGTTTCAGTAATGGCATTGCTACAGACAGTACTGTTATAAGCCCCTTACTTTACTCCGGTAATATGGATGAACCAATTGGTCATTTCGCCACACTTCTGGTGCAATGATCATTATACCAGAGCAAGGAAAGGAAGGTACCCAAAAAGTCTTGGAAGTTACTCGAGCATAGCATGTTCTGGTTTGCACACAATGCTTTCTGCAACTCCAAAGCTCGCATACTTTTCCGATTTTTAGATTGCTTGTGATGACCTGACTGACGTGGTCCAATCATCTGTCTCCCGCATCATAGAGTTTAGGTACATCTCACACCGTATCATGATACGCTCAGACTAGTATGGGCTGGGCATACTCCGCACCTTCTTCCCACTTGAACCTCAATTTCAATGATATGAGGGGTTTTCGCCTTTCATCTCATGCAAATCTACCCATGTTTACTTAATTACAGATAAAATAGTCTGGTGGAGAGGAGAAGATATGTCATTCATGATGTTTTCATTCTTCTCATCATAAATGGTAGACAGTGTCCACCGAGATTGCAAACAATCTTCAGGAATCGGTAAAGATCACTGTGGCAGATGAAGAGACCAGTGATTATCAGCGTCGCTTCTATGCCATTAGAAGATTCCCTATAGTTGCATATATTGCACCCATATACCCATCATAAACCCCGGAGGAGAACTAGCCGAAGTTAACAGGAGTATGGAGGAGTGGTTCTCCTTAAACGTACAGGTTTTTCATCTTACAGTATACAGTATTTTAACTACATTAATACAGCAAAGTCCAAAAAGGAATACAAAGTGTGATGAATCCTAATGAAAAAATTAAATGAAATGTTTTATGATATTCTTTTAGGTGGTTATTGGTCCGGACATTTAAAAAACAGACATTGTTACTAGATGGCCAGAATCTACGCACGATATCCGAATATTTGATACCAGGAGACTTAAGATGAGGTTAGAAAGAAGAGAGTTGAAAGGAATTCTTCTTGGAGATAAAGGTTACCCACAGCTGTCATACTTATATGTAATATACACACCTCTGATCAAAACCAGTAACCACACTTGAAAGACGGTAAGGTTGTGAATGGCCTATTCAAGAGAGAAATTTACATTAACTTGTAAATAGTCTACAGATGCTGCAAACGTTCTACTAACTATGTTCATGTAACATAGGTACAAAGCAGCACACATTATAACCAGATCCCTTGTGGAAAGATGTTTTTGGTTATTGAATAGAAGATATTTCTGCCTTTCCATGAAACTAAGGACCAAGTTGAACACAACATTTATGGTTGTATTAGCTTATGCTGTTCTATTGAATGTTGCCTGGAGGCAAAGGGATGAAATTCCAGATATGGTGCCAGTCTTGGGCAACATTCATGTTTTGGTAGTGATTGTCAATCAGTGAAATCAACCTGTTGAAAAAAGTTGATATTTCAAATAGGAGAGGTAAAAGGAAAGTTTATTGTATACATATTAATCACATCTGACACAGATGTAATGGAATTGGAAGTAACTTGGTGGAATTCCTTCATAATGAAGCGATGTATTACTTAGTTTTCCACAAAAGATTTATTATGCCCTGACTTATAACTTATTTGTAAGAAGGTAATAAATTTTTTGTGGGAAACTAAGTAATTATTCCTTTCACTGCTATCATTGTTGTACACACCACTGGTTTAATTTCTGAATCTGAAACAGTAAGCTTTCACTGACTTGGTACTTGAAATAATGATCATGTAGTAGCCTACTGTAAGATTAATAAAGGTATCATAGCATGTGAAAGGGGTTGAGTCTAAAACTAATTCAGTTAAAGGAACCAATTGTTATTTACTTAGAGCAAATTATTTCTTTCATTCGCATTACCATGTACCTGGTCCACCATTCTTGCTTAAAGTGCCTTTGAATGAAGGTCGCACGCTCAGCAGCTCCACGTTGATTCCGCTGCTTGAGTGAAGCTAGAATATAGGAAAAGTATTCCACCATATCTGGAATATCATCCCTTCGCTGCCTGGTAAAATTGTGTAGAAAAAGACAAGCTAATATAACCATAAATGTGATCAGCTTGGTCCTTAGTTTCATGGAAAGGCAGGAATATCTCCTCTTCCATAACCAAAAATACCTTTCCACAAGGAATCTGGTTATACTGTGTGATGCATTGAACCTATGGTAAATGAACATAGTTTGTAGAAAGTTATTGGCATCTATAGACTATTTGAATTTAAATTTCTCTCTTGAATTAACTCGGCGCTATACTGGCGACTGTACACTAACCTCGACGTGCAAAATGGGAAATGAAATAAAATCAAATGAAATATGAAATAAAATACGCAGACAATGAAAGTTTTGCGCGCATATATCGTTCGTATTGCCAACAAACTTCGTGACTGTTGACGGCAAATTTAGAGGTAAAACCATAGATCTAATAAGGTTTGCAGGGCAGGTTAAACATTAGCACAATCCTTTAATTATGAATTGTGTTTTAAAGCCCAGAGAGGTACGTGTCATTCATTATGAGACGAATATAACGACGTATGGTAAACAGAGGGAGAAGCACTGTACAATTCCATGTATATTAGTGACACTTCGTGAAACTTTTACTCGTCATTTATACCACAATACTAAAGGTTTAAGGTACGGTTTCACATAAAATGAAATGATTTTTCACTGGCATGGTGATCTCAACACGTAAACTATCATTAATTGAGTGTTGGCAGAGGCTCGAAAACGGATTTATTGACATTAGTATTTTACGCAAAATGTGGATTTGTTAGGCACAAAGTTGGCTATTACTGCATTCTTTTTAAGCTTTTACTAAAATAAATTGTATTTTATAAGGGATGACAAAGCCCATATGTAAGTTAACATTAATAAATAATTTGGAAGCGAGGAGGCTGCAATACGGTTTTGATGACATTAGTTATTTTACGTTCGATACTCCTTTCAGCATCTAAGCGGGTAATTAAAACATTTCTGCTATATTTTTATTTAATTTAAAATGGTTATCATGAGCATATAGCTCCTTTTACATCAATATTTATTGATTATAAATGAGACACGTCCAGCAGACGAAATCTGGCGGCCATGATTGCTGTAGTGGGCTAGTAGCGGGCGTTAGTAGCGGAAGTATAGCATCTGATGACGCATCCAGCGGAGATTCTGCTATAGCGAGATTTCAGGATACGGCCTTAAGTGTAAAATAACAAGTGCTTTTTTTCTCTTTTGAAGATGCAAGTTAAGAGTTTCCGCAAAGTAACACACAGTTCCAGCACTATTTTTAGATACCTGCATTGCTACTTAGAGGAAGTAATTTCAACCACAATAGTTATAACGAAATGCGAAGATTAAATGCAAAAAATACAAAATAAGTTGATGAATCAAGAAAATCACATTAATCACAGTTATTTTCCAACATAAAAGGTTGAAACTCATCCAAAGATTATGCACACCTTTGTACCACACAGCTATTGCCAGTACAACACAATTGCGCGTGCGAACATTTTAGAATAGTTTAGGCAGTTCGAGCGAAATATCATTTCACTTATAAAACACTGAATTTCGTCTCATTTTAAAGAAAAATATCCTACCTTTCCGAAAATATGAAAATATCAGTGCCTTACCGAACAAATTCAGAAATGTTTAACGAAAAAAATACCTGCCATTTACATGAAAATGGTACGTTTATGCACTACAGTGAGACCATTTCAAAAATGAGGAATTTAAAGCACCTAGATCTCGTTAAAACAAACTGAGTGTGTAGTTTGTATATTTCCCCTACTATTTTTTTAATAATAAACCGCCGCAATTTTTTCAGGATCACAAGAAACCTTCAGTTGTGAAGGATTTTCAAACGTACTGCGCAAAAAAATAACTCAAGTTAACGGCTTATGAAGTTATTTTTATTTTATCACTAATTATTTCATGGAAAAGACTTTAATTGCGCCATAAATAATGCAATATTTGATTCGTGCTTCCTACAACTACTGACATTATAACGTTTGATACGTAGCGAGATAGTTTCCTAATCATAAGAATATGGTCTCCATTATGATTAGGAAACTACTTCGCTCAAAACACCTTAAACAATGAAGGTATAAATAAGTAAAGCTTTGACCCCGTCTAAGGTCGATGCGAAGGTAGAGCATCCCGAAAAAGACGGAGTTGGTGGTGGTCTTCCGCATCGCTAGGGTCAGGTATCAGAGCGGATCGAATGAAGAGGAGTGGGAACAAAAAAGGCGGGAAAAAAGGAGAAGGCATTGGGGTCAGTCCGCTCTCAAAGAAATGACGAGTCGGGTCAAGGACCGGAAGTCCAATCCCCCGGAATGAGGACTTAACTCGGGGGAGGAAGCGATACCCGCGATAGCAACACCAAAGTGGGTATCGGAATACAAGAGGAAAATCCTCCAACCTCGCCGACCTCGAAATTCAAAGCCGTTCGGAAGACCGGGCGTGGAAAAACAAGCAGCCAGACGCACGCACACACACATGAACACAAACACCAACTCGGCCGGTCTAATCCACGCTCGGCTAGCGTGAGATAACAAGGTGCACTACACGGGAACTATCGCATGAATTTTTGAAACTTTCGCAGCCTTCAACCCAGAAGAAGAGGGAAGAGGGGGAAGCAAGCGGAACGCGCGCCAACGCCGGAAATACACGCTCATAGGACGGGAAGAGGAATATGCAAACGGGTTCTCTCTCCTACGAGTGCGATTGGAAAATTGATTGGCGGAAGAAAAATTCCGTCTCAATTTTTTTTAAGAGTCAGGATCAATCGTTACTGAGATCGCGGTGGGGTCACCGGGACACTTTGCAAGCACGGTCGATAGAGATCGCTAGCGTCTCTCCGCTTCCCTCGACTCTTCCATACCCACTCGCTCCCACGTGCATTCCCGTGCCTCCCCGCGATTACAGCAGCGTGATCTCCGGATTTCAGCATCACACGGCGAGGTCATTCTTGATTCGTGGATGAATTTGATGGAACGCATATTGCATGGTTGATTTCATATTTTCATCACGTTTGACATCTCTCGTTCCCCTCTAGCCATTGAAAGTATGAGGGGGTGTTCGAAAGAAGATAGTGGAAAAACTGTGAAGGATATTAGGACTGAAAGTTACTTTCAAGATAGGGTAATACAGAAAGTTTCCTTCAAATGGTAATGCAGAAAGTTACCATTCAGTGTTACCCTTTCCAAGGTCACTATTTTCCTTATAATAACTAGACACTGGAGTCTATCAAGGTATCGTTCGTGAGCAGACTGACTTTAAACCTTTATATGAAAGTCATTCAAATACATATTCTGACACATTTTGCGAAAGAGACAGGGCAATAACTCGTAGGTGTTAATCTCTTTACAAATACTTGCAACTGGAATTCAAAGAGAACTTTCATTGTAAATGGGTTAAGAAAACAATTGTCTTTGCTGTGATTCCATTTAGGGAACTGAATGTACTCTTGAAATCAAATTAAATAAAAAACTTTTCTATAGTACTTACCGACACACGTATCCCAGCTAGAGCCATGCAAATCGCCCTCCACACACCGCTATATTAGGTCGGCTGGTTATGAGTCATTTGCCTCAGCTACCTTCTCGACGGAGAAACAGGTGTAGAGCCCGCACCCTGGCGGAGAAATTGGAAATCAGAGGCCGAGTATGGCTATACTCGAATATTAGTGACGGCCAGCAGAGTACATTCATACTCGGCCGGCTGTCGCTAAGAATCGCTCCTCGCCTTCGCAGCCGAGAAGGCGCTCTTAGTTTTAAATTTGGATTCAGCCTCTCCCCAGTGACATTCGTAGGTATGGGCACTCAACCATGGTTCTGGCAAGGTATTGAAAAAGACACTATTGATAACATTGCGGACGGAAGATGAGACAAGTATAGATTAATCACGTCAAATAATCCAATAAGCCTCTGCCTTGAGAATGAATTCCCCGCAGTTATTTCTTCTACGCAGAAATGATGCTTCATATAGCGAGAAATTCTTCACAATCTCATCTACTTCATTTTTAGCTACTCAGGTCCACGCATAAGCTCAATTCCCTACCGAGTTGCTTCAATATATATCGCCAACTCATTCGCTCATTACTGAAAATTCATTTTAGGAAGTCGACACTTAAAATGTCGACTTATATCCAGTGGGTAACTCTTTGTCGCTTTGTAGTTCTTAAAATGCGTGTAGCATAACAAGTTGGCTAGACGCGTGATTTTAAAGCTGTTTAACTTGCGGTGCAATATTTTCATAATTGTAAAAAATATTTACAAGATGATACAGACTTAGCGAAAGACTTTTACGGCAACGTCAGGCATAAAGAAGATTGTTGCTGACTTTATTTTGGACACAAAGCTGTGCGAGGCCGAGTCACTACGCCCGGGTTACACTGAGCGACAGTCCAAGCGGCCGTAGAGTGTGTTTATACTCCCCGGCTGACCACGGGCTCGAGTAAACGTCCGAGTATTTCCAGACTCAGTTGACTCTACACACGAGTGTGTGTGTATTCAATTATGTCGGCAGCCGAGTGAATGTAGGCGAGTATATAAGCAGTTTCTCAGAGCTCTAATCAAGCCTAATACAATAGATATCTTTGCGGGGTGTCCACCGCTACCATCCCCTCCAATATTCCACTACGGCCATCCTTCCTGCATCAGGGAGCAACCATTAACCCTAATAAAAATGAAAGAGTTACAATATAGATATAGAAGGATTAGGAATAAAAGAACATTACACTTCGCATTTGATCGCACATTGCTGTCCATCGTGCGTGGTATATATCGATCCTAACTGCATTCCACCGTGCATTTTAAATCACATAAACTCGAATGTGGCTTTAGACCGAAATAAAAAGGATCAAATGGTCTAAAAGGTCGATATTTTACGGAAATGTTTACTTCATAGCACGGTCAATCCATCGCAACATCACGATAAGGTGTTGCCTGATCGCTGGAGTCGATTTCACCACATCTTCAAGCCTCCCGACCACTCCCTCAATTTCTACGACCGATAATGCATTTAAGAATGCCAGAAACAACAGTGATAGGGAAAACTCGTCCAAAACAGGCAGCAGATTAGTGCGCTTTACCAATGACTAAATATCTCGAGCAAAAACACCAGTAACGAGATATTTTAACGCACTACCCAAACGTATGAGCAAGGTAAATGTGATGAATGCAGTCAATGCAAGAAGTGACAGCGTCACAAGTCATCGGTGGCACAAACGAATAAAATAAGTCTAACGATGTCAAATAGAACAGCAATTACACCCAACCTCAATGAAACCAATATACGAATGTCAACGTCTTAATACCAGTAATAGGTACTGGAATCGCAAGATAACATTAAGTAAATGACTTGGGGGTAAAAAAAATTAATTGCAGAAGAACTAAATATGATCTAGGTTTAAAATGGCAAAAATATCCGACACTGAGGATAATTCTAGCACACTATAGGCATATTCTCCATAGCCTCTTTTCCATTCTAAATAAATACAAAATCGAGTATACTTATGATGAGAGGAGCAGAACAATATAGCAATTTTTTCAGGAATTCGCAGAAAGAAATTTATTACCTATAACAGTGCGAGGATTCATTATGAGAACACGGATGTTTGCTCTGATACTAGGAGTTCCTCAAAAAGTATGTCTAGTACTCTTACGTTTTCCGCGAATTTGGAAAGCTAAATAAAATAAAATACCAATTTTTCGAGAGAGGTCATGAATTCCCAACGGCCACCATGTTTCGGAATAGATTCTGTGGACTGGAATTTAAACTAGTGAGGAGAAAAGTTGGCCAGATAGAAAAAATGGTATTAAAACGATTAATGTGACGGGTATATTTATTTGTACAAATTGAAAGTTGTAAAAAAGATAAGGCACTGATGAGGAACCAAGTCTTTAAAGGAAATGTAGTATTATCATGTGAATACCTTGATTCGCTTATAGGTTACTTATATCCCATTCCATTCGTTTTTATGCGACACAAGGGTGACAGTAAATAAGACTATATAGATAGAATAGAATACAAAAAATGCAAAAAATTCAATAACTATTTCGAACGCTTAAAATTGTATATTTATCTCAGCCAAAACACCGGATAAATGTGTAGATGGTAGATACAGGTAGATCTGGGTACGTACAGTTCACAAAACAGCCTTGTAGGTGATAAAAATTTTGGTACATATATCCTTGAATAATATGCCGGTGGAGGGATAAAAACTGGTTGCTGTCTTTCAATAAAGAAAAATAAGGCAAGGAGGAATTAATTGGGTGTCCTTTACACAATTTCCTTTCTCCAGGAATAACTGAAGCACTTATAAGCGAATGAGCATGAAAAATGATGATAAATACATAACGCAGGAACACGAAGGCTCATGCAGCAACTATAAAACTAGCCGATGTCAGTACACTGCCATTTCTCAACAGACAATTTCATTTTCGAAGAAATATGGCTGCAAAACATGTCAAGGAACGAGTTTACAGAATAGCTTAATGTCAATTATTATATAAGAGCAACCTGCGTTAGAATAAATATTCAATATTTACCACGGTAAGGAATAACGGTCGAGGGAATATTAACGAGTGCTTGAGAAAAACTTTTAAAAACATGATGCAAATTTATGGGATAAAATAAAATAAAGAATAAACCAGAAAATGAAGATGTGGAAATTGAATGTTCTGACAGCAAGAGAGAAACCGAGGAAGGAAGTCTTAGTGCTGGGACAATTAATAATAGCGGAAGAAATATATTCAACGTTGTCCAGCGAGAGACAGTGGATCATTCGGGAGGAAGTTTAATAAATAAAGCGTAGAGTGTCCTGTAGACATTATCAATTTCATTCATTTAATATCGCAGGCAAAATATAAATGTTATTACTTTAAATAAAAAGGGAAATATATCCCAACTAGTCAAAAACAACCACAAATTAAATAATCAAAAATGTCCTTGTCCGTCAGTTAACCTTTGAAGGGCTAAAATCAATTGCAAATAAACTAAAACCTCTGATTTATAGAATCAAAAGAAAAAAAGTCACATGAAAAAGAACAATGAAAAGTAAATTAAATGTAACTTTAACCCCGCAGGCTGAAAAGACAATGAGACAGTGACTATACTCCTCCGAGTCGACTGAAGGTAATGATAAACTTCTAAACTGGTTAATTCCCCAGCATCTGGTCCGACTAAAACTTCTTTCTAAGAATTTTATGACTTAATAGTTTTATTTTTTCCATGGCTTAATTTACAATTCCGATTTTGAATAATGCTAAGCCACTATCTGACAATTTACATGAATTTCATGCCTTTTCCGATACGAACGACCCCCATTTCCATGAACTCTGGAATATGCTGTAGAAAATGAGAGCAGAAATGTTCCGTACACGAGGTATCTTTTTAACCATGCAAGTGAGGTATTTTTACAGTATGTGTTACAGACTAAATGGCCTAGTTAATTCCTGCAAGGGTGTCAGATATGTAGCAATCATTTGTGATGTGAACGTCTTAGAATCAGAAGAAGGGAGTGGTATCAAAGAAAGGATGTCACAGAATTCATAAAATTAAAAATATAGGAATATGAAACTATATTAACTAATTTTCTAAACAGCTACGGAACCATGAACCATGGTAAAGCATTCATTAGACACATTTTTAAACTAAAAAAAAACATTTTATGTATAACAACAGACTATAATTTACCTATAGATAATGAACTGTGCCAAGAATTCTATCGTATATAAAGAGAGAAAATAAAGGAAAAATAGTGACTCAGAAATTTAATGGGGAACATCTGGATTTTCGTTGGGTACTGATCTCGGGGTCGTGTAGAGACAAAATGCCCTAAATTTGGAATGCTACCGATTTTAAGAAGTTTCAAATATCACGCCAAACGCGTATGATTTCAGTCTTGGAATTTCATAGGCCACCATCATCCAAACGCTCCGATACATATTTCTGCAAATATAAATTTTTCCTACAACTCAAAGTGGCAAATAATAGCTTGAGCAATCCCAACGCACTAAAAGTAGGTTTTTCCAAGGCTTCACAGTTTTTCTGATCCCATTTAATGGTTCACCCATTATACTGTTTCAATTTAACAACCGTCCGAAGGAAGACCTCGATCATCCGTAAAAATGTCTTCGCTGAAAGCTTTCGGAGGCAAAAGGTTGAGAGATGTGACTGTTTAAGACATTTTCCTCCAGGCATCGCATGCAAGTCCGCCAACAGAATTGACCGCATGGAGTGGTAAGAATGTGAGAGGAAAGAAAGAATAGGCAGAGAAAAGAATGGAAAAGAAATGGAGGACGTAAGAAAATAAAAAGAGGAAGGCTCTTCCAAATGCATCCATCGCCTCTCCTTGACGCATGGGCCATCATATCACTCCCTGTAATCTCCGACTGTCGTGCGGGAACGATCGTTAGCTCCCCTTCCCCAAGTGCTGCCTTCCTTTCCGAAAAAAAAGTAAAAGATAACCTATTCCGGGCAGCAGTTTCCCGATTTCCCATTTCAAAACGAATGAGGTCCTGTATCCAGGAAGGAAGGGGGTAAAAAATACCCTAGGAAAGGTATCCTAAGCCACAAAACTCCGCATTTTTCGAGAAAATGGATTATCGCCCATTAAGTGCGGCCCAAATCGTTACGTCGAGAATCCGATACAAATATGGAATAAGACTTCACCGAACGAACTGCAAACTACCTTTATGTGCGCAGATAGAGAGAAAAGGCAAAATAAAAAGAAAAAATTGATTACAGGGGACAAATATGGGAAAATAAAGATAAGCATTATAAAGAAGAGAACAAAACCCGAGTTAAGCTGAATTGCATCTTGAAAATGCTCAAGATACATAAAAAGAAGTTTATTCATCAAAATTTTTCCATTCTTTAAAACAGTCAACTCCGCAGATTTAGGAGAGGTAGAACGGTAAGTCAACGTACATTTGGTTGGAATTGAATTTAAATGAGTACTTTATCGGTATAATTCAGCCTATATGACCACCGAAAAATCAAAACTCGGCAAAACTCGCAAAAAACTTAATAAAAGGTTGTAAATTTAATATATTCAGCATGTTACACTAACTCCCGTGGCCGAATTTCTGATTTTCAAACGTATTCTTTCC
Organism: Ceriagrion tenellum; assembly: GCA_963169105.1. Classification (NCBI taxonomy): domain Eukaryota; kingdom Metazoa; phylum Arthropoda; class Insecta; order Odonata; family Coenagrionidae; genus Ceriagrion; species Ceriagrion tenellum. Next base: position 6,907,267 of record OY720637.1, read on the forward strand.
AAATGTAGCTCTCCCCGAGTTTGAAATGATTACGGAGCCTCGCTCAATCCACTAATGGGAATAAGAATTTTCAAAATATCGCAAAAAATATAAAAATCGACAGAGGCAGCTTTAAATTCCGTCAAGTTCCTTTCCAAGTATGCAGTTTTTGCCATTCAAATACCACAGTTGTGATACCCAACCAGTAAATGAAAAATGCTTTTGAAGAGACAAGGAAATAGAAACCGATTTTTGGGTTTATGAGGAATTAAATGTTTAACATAAAGATAATGAAAGGCTCTTAAGACCGCGTGGTCAATTTGAAATTTTCACAGGAAAAGCATTAGAATAGACAGAAGAATACAGAGTTAAAGTGACTAATCCCATGCGAAAAAAACAGCGCGCTTAAATGATTTTCAAAAATTTTCACGAGAGCACTTTGAAAATCAAGTAAGTAAGCAGATATCAAGAATTTGAATATAAAACGGGTGGCCATAGTTTTCGCTGTCAAACAAAAACGAGGGACTGAATGAGAGCATCATTTACGTTATGGGGCTCTAAGAGCGTTTCGAGAATACGATCATTGGAAAAAGTGGAAAACTCTTCGGGGCCGACATGTTTTACCGTCAAATCAAATTTTTTAAAGGAATTTTAAGGAAAATATTTAGCACTTAAGATCTCATGCCGATGAATGGGCGTAGCCAAGAGGGCGGGTGGGGCAAGAATGGGGCAGCTACCTCAAGCCTCTGCTCCCAAAACTCAATTAAATAAATGATATAACTTGAAAAATAGCATAAATAAGGTGTACGCAGGGAAATATAACTTTGCTTATAATTGATATTAGAATCTCTTTCATAAGGCAAAACATTTCACAAAGATCTAGCTTAATTAAACTCTTCTCTAACATTAGCCGGTGGGTGTCCTACCCCATCCACAAAACACACATCCTGGCTACACCCATTTGCGGATGAATAATTTTAATCTGCATTAACATTGATTGATAGCTCTGGACATATTTGTTTCAAATGATTTGAGTAAACTCAAGACTTTTAGTATATAACTTAACAATTTTACCCAAACAAATTAAAAAAACAACCTTTAATCTCAATTTAAAAACACCTCAAAGTCGGAAATATAATCGTACGCCAATTAATGCTCCCCTTGGCAAAGAATCAAATGTCTCCACAGTAGCTCTCTATTACAGTTTTAAAAAATTTCTGAATATAAAAACACCATTCTTCCTTCATTGAAGAAATTTTATCCAAAATAAAATACTATTTTGTTCTTAGTGAAATGACTGACTCGTGTAACCTTTGGCACTGGAATTTGCATGGTTTGCATTGCTCTCTTTAGCGCACATAAACTTGGGCACTTTATTGCTTCACGCCAATTATGATTACATACAAGCTGGTGGTATATCTAAAAAATATAATGTCACAAAAGTAAGACTAAAAAAAGTTTTAGAAGAAGAGCAGAATGATAGCGCATACAGTTAAAATCGATATGATATGATTATAATCACCAGGTGCCGCAAAAACATTCTATAAATGAGGTCGAGATAGTAGAAAAGATTATTCGATAAACTTGGCAGCAACAATCGGATAATTTTTTGCCGAGAAGATTTCCGTGTGCCCCTTAATAAAACTCTTTGTATAGAACCAGAATTATTATAAATCATTTATAGTAAATTATCAGCCCAAGTAAACACGTGCTCCTACTTTAGAGGGCACAGTGGTTTAAAAAGCATTTTAGTGATCTGGATCTCTCTATTCAATGATAAATATCAAAAATCATTACATGTCAAAATCATTGCATTATCAAAACATAAAGAAGGATTCAAGTAGAAAGAAATCAAACCTTAGGTCCATTTTAATATTATTTCCATTTTTAAAAACATTATGAAATTTAAATTATCACAAAAATACTTTTTCAGCTTACGCTGAAATAAGTTATCACGAAGAAAATGTAAGTCATAATTAATTCTTACGACAACAACCCTATTTGCATCAGTACCTTCAAAAGTTTCCAAAGTTGTCTAGAATTGTCGAGTAAATTCAAACACTTGTTTAGCATTTTCATCGAACAGTTTAACACAATATGAATAGACTGCATGTTTTTACGCATAAATAAATGACAAACGTGAAAAAAGTTATGATCCTAGTATTGAGGCGACTAAAAAAGGAAGAATGAATGATGGGGCAGAGTTTATTTCCTGGTACACACAGTCACAAGAAAATGTAAAGACATGAAGTGGATGCGGAAATAACATTTGGCTTGAAAGTGGAAACAACTGCATCACGTTGAGTTGAATTATTCATTTTATGACTCCCGAAACCCCTTTGAGGACCAAATAGCTAAAAAGTACCCTTCCTTTGGCGTCATGAATTCATGTCCTCGGCTGACCAGGAAAATATTCCAAGCAGTCATTCGTGCTGCAAAAGACCAAAAGAACGTTCCATGCGACCTAATTTCTCTTTAAATCCCAGCAACGTGAGCCTACTCCGTGTGACATATAAAGTCCTTTTCACAGTACTTGGTTAAAATCGATTTCTTATGGCACTCAACACGGAGAGGAATTGAATGGTAAATTCAAATATATATTTGGCGTTCGATTGACTCGGGACGAAAGAAGAACAACAGTTACCCTAAATATATTTAGCATTGGCAGACTGTAAGCGTAATATATATATATATATATATATTATTTACTGGCAAAATATTAGCCAGTGATTACTTTCCAATTACTCAATTTGGGTCACTTGTTTACTTTGAATATATTTAAAAATTTGCGCCTAATACTAAATTTAAATAACTACGCCTTTTCGGAATCCATTTTGGTTTTGAATTAACAAGTTCCGACTATCTAAATACCTCATAATTGTGCAGACGATTATATGTTCTAATACTTTGCATGAGATGGACGTGAGGGAGATAGGTCTAAATTACTGGGATCTTCCTTATCGCCGCTCTTAAAGATAGGAGTAACGTTCGCGATTTTCCAATCATAAGGAACATGCTGTTCTGCTAGAGATTTTTCATGTATTATTTTCAAGTACGGTGCTATTTATGACGCTAATTCTTTATACACTCGGGCGAGAATTTCATCGGGACCAGATGATTTCTTGGGGTTTATGGATTTTCAGTGACTTTCTATGCCGCGACAAAAAATATTTATGGACTGCATTGGATGTTTGTATAAACTCCTAAATTACTAGGGGTGTTTTACAGCATAAACCTCATATTCCGAAATACGTTTCTTAATAAGGTGTACCTACCTAGTATACTAAGATGTACACCTAGTAAGATGGAAGAAAACTCGTTCCACAAATTCATATAAATTTTGTATAAATATATCTTGGACAGAAATGTTTTATCGAAATATGGCCGAAATAAACCCCATAAAAAAACAAGGATTGACCGCCTCTATAAATGTTACTAAATGCGTGCAAACAGTGCTACACATTGGTGGGTACGTTTAGCTAACAACAATGCCCAAATTTATTCCCTGTGTGTTCAAATGGAAACTGAAGGTAGTCTTTTAGAATGGGCAAGGATTGCAATATTTTTCATGTACAGGCTACCACAAAACGCCGAACAAATGGGAAATTCACCCATATTCCTTTATCAACTTCAGCACATACTTCCATTTTAACTTGTGAACTTTATATCCAGATACCATTACATCGATGTTTTAAATTCGTAGATAAAAGATACTCATTATCAGGCCAGTTGATTGGCGCAAATGATAGAGATTGGAGAACGGTACTGACTTCGGTATTTTTGCAGATACAATATTTAAATAGAGACTAGCAGGCAGCTAGCGTGTTCACTCCGTGACCAGGGGTGTGTACCCGCAGGGGGTAAGTGTCCTAATCTAAAAATAGTTCCTTGGTGAAAATGTTTTTTTTTCATTAACTGTTCTCCTTTGTTGTTTTTAAAGCCATTTCAATAGGAGAGCACTTTGGGTTTCTTTTGTTTCAACCTTTACACTCTTCCACTCTCCCTTTTGGCCTTTCTCCCTTGTCACTGTGTTTCCCAGAATCTGGTTGTTGCAACCGCAACCCAAAAATATAACTTAAGCCTTTGCACGGATGGTAACCTAACACCCCCTGCCACACGCCCAAGCAGCCGCTCTTTTGGATCTTATTTAAACTAACTAAATACACTCCTTTTAATTCATGTCTCCATTTCATCTCCATTCATCTTACACCTTTGAACGTCTGGTGACCTAACACCCCCTGCCACACGCCAGAGCTATAAAAATCCAAAACTACAACCAAATCATGAAGCCAGAGATTCCACATTCAACGCACCAAACTTCACTCTTCTAGCTCAAAAATTGACAGAGAAAGAAACAAAACGGATACAGAATGACTGACACGATACAAAATTAACATATATAGACTAAAAATTGGCCCTACTGTGTTGTTTCTTGTCAATGTCTTGTCCACAATACATTCTATGTCAGAAAAAACATCAGTTGTTTGATTGTTTCATCATTAATTAAAACGTCTTGCAAAGTACAATTCACAATGCAGGAAGAAACAACACAAGGTAGTACAATCACGTATTGAAAACGTTATGTAACAGTACTTAATACTTAGAAAAATGCAGATTTTCTACCGTGGTTATGCGTATGTTAAAGTCAATGTTCACCATTCAAAGGAAACCTTTCTTTGCTTACAAAACTAAACCTGTCCACGCATAATGATTTCAATACTCCGGAGCCGGAACTTGAATAATTTATGTTGAAAAGCAGCCGGAACGTGAGCATTTAGCGATATCCAATTAGCCATGGCGATCCAAATCGCTTCCTCTTCCGCCTTCAAACCATTCACCGCCTTGCAAAAAAAAGTCTCATTCACCCCATTTTCTCTTAACCTCTCCACCTTTTTCACTCATTAGAATATCTTCCTTAACTTTACGTTGTGTTTTTCGGCTGATGTCCGTCCGTCTCTCTATCTATTACTCTGATATACTACATTATGATCTACAGACATGCAAAAACGATGAAATTATCCTCTTCCTGTAAATATCCAGGTTTTAAAGCCAAATAAATAATTTGTTTCAATCAAATTCCTATCAGACTTTTCCGAGGATTTCCAAAATATTATGCTTTTTCTAAAGGGAAATGTGAATTTGGACCGAATTTTGAAATCGGTAGAAATTATATCACGTATCCTTTGTTCTTTCCTTGGGTGAAACAAAATCTAATTTTTTATTTTACATCCAATGCAGCTACAGCTCATGTTAACAGCGAAAGAATTCTCAGCCTCAGCATTATAATATTGCCAATAAAATTACCAGTGTAGCAATTTTTTCTCCGATGGTTTTAAATGTATACAGTAATGCTTTCTTATTAATATTATGGGGGTCAAGAAATTTTATTTCCTTTCTCCTTTGTACAGTTTTATTTAGTGTTTACATTTACGTATGAGTAGCTTTTCCTTATAAAAAAGCTTTTCAGTCCACTAATCTAGATGCATATTTAAACTTTTTCTTGCAAAAACATCTCTAGAAAAAAAGAAATAAAATACGTAATTATAAACTCGATTGTTTCAGGCTTTACTTAGTGAAAAGACATTCTAAATAATTCAAAAGAGATATGGTACTTTTCCACAGTTTTTATTTCGAGTCGACCGGTTTCACCGCAAAGGCCAAGACCTGATGAAGTCGCCTTTGCGACGAATCCGGTCGACTTGAAATAAAAACTGTGAAAAAGTACCATACGTAATTATGTTTATTTTTATCGATCGGTAACTTCCACTGAAATCCTCCAATAAGCTGACACTTGTAAAATGTATTATTGAGTGGATCAAGCAAAAAATAGAGTGAATGGAATAATCGAACTCACGACAATATGATGGAGAATTTATACAGCACTACGCTATTCGTGAAACTTTTCCCAGTTTGTTTCCTTTATAACGCCGCCGTCAGCAACTTTACCTTCTGTTTCAGAACGCAATAACTTTCTTTTCCTTCCTTCCACAAGAACAAGCTAAGGAATCCTAGGGAGCAGAACAGGGGTCGGGAATAATTTTTAAGTACTCCGGTAATCCACCAAAATGAAAATTCATGGCGCGGACCCAAACTTTCCGGGAACTCATTTCTCCTTCCTCCCCTCTTCCCTTCCGGAACCACCCTCCCTCCCTCCCCTACCAAATTTTCTCACCCCTCACTACACAGGAGTCTTTTCGATCTCCGGCATTTTTTTTATTTACCCCGGGAGGAATTTTACCAAACATATCAGTCGCTCTTCCTCCCCATCCAAGCGCAACCATCATTTCACCAGGGTTGTATTTAAACCGCGCGGATATTATGGCCCCCGACATCAGTCCAAGAACCAGATGAATGCACTGAAAAGACCCGGCAGAATAATTTAAACTCTCCATCCCAAACCACCCTCTCCATTTTTTCAGATTTTCGTTTTTTATCCATCCGGAGGAGCAAAAAAATCCGCAGGGGACCGAGGAGTGGTAGCAGCACATGGTGAATTACACATGGCAGTAAAAAAAACGCAGAAAGCAATAGTGGACACGAGAGAGGGAGAGAGAGAGAGAAAAAAAAAGAGAAGGTTGAGCATACAAAAAATTCAAGGCACCCGACGCGAAAAATATCAAATTTCGTCGGAGCAACTTACGTTTCTGACCCCATAGATTTGGCGGAAACGGCTTGAAGAGCCCCTGAGTAAGGGTTGGACGAAAGGGAAACGGGTCTGGGATACACGTGATATAGTAATGGGTCTAGGGTCAGCAGGGGAGAGTTGAGAAGGTGGCAGTAAGCGGTGTGATGGGTAGGAGGAAAAAAAGGATTGGGGAAAAAGAGATGCGTGGGTATAAAACGGCGGAGAGGATAGAGCGGCAGGGTATGGAGATGCTCCACATGAGCGAAAAGGGTGCGAGAGTTATAAGGAGCGCCTAAAATAGCGCAGGACCCCCGCCATTCGTGCGGATTACATTCCCGAACATCCCCTCACCATGGTGATGGGGAAAATATGCGAGGGAGAAAAATGCGCGCGAATTCCTGCCCCGTGGATTCTGTATCCGGACGTTATTACGCACGATTCGGCACGATGCGGCGACATTCGTGACTTTTTCGATGCAAACATGGCATTATTCCGCCACGGCGACCCATATTAGAGACAAGTGAAGTATCAAACGAATCACTAACCACTGTACTCCAATTTAGCAGATGCCTTCGTTCCCATTTTACATTGTGCCATCAGAGACGAGAGTCGGCTTGAATGTAAAATCCTCAGCGGGAATACGACCACACTTATTTTAGTTCATGCTTTATAAATTAAAATATTTTAGGTTGTCTTTAAAGTGCATATGGATATTAAGTAAACATAAAATAAACACTGGCAGAGCGCTTCCACCTGAGCCGCATTGCACATACAGATAAAATAACACAGTAAAACAGCTATCACCATGTATTAAAACAAAAAAAAACTATCACTACAACACTAACTTTATCACTACAATATTAACAAGTAAATATTTACGTATTATGATGTTGTTATATTTAACAAAAATATCCAAGAGTAGAACTTTGTAAAATATTCAAAATATATATTATAAAATTTTTATCTTTATAATCTTTATAAAATTTGTGTCTAATCAATGAATTTGCGATTTTGGATACGCGACAAAAATTTCTTCATCATCCAAGAGGATGCTGCGAAGAACATGAATGTTTTGCAAATTGCTAAAGCGCAGTTCTCGCTTGTTATAATCACACAAGAGAGACGACTCGAGTACTTCTTCAAAGTGAGATTTCCAATAGAACAGTCCAATGAGCCAAACGATCACTCAACTAGGGAGGTCCGCCAGTCCTCTTCCATATATGGCTCAGAATCGCTTCCACCGGCAGCGCAAATTCGCTTCCAGCCTCTTTAATTTTACCTGTTACCCTCTTCTCGCTCGGCGACGTGAATTTTGGAGCCGCTGATTGGTGGGCGTGGAATCGACCGGAGAAGAGGGTGGTCATGAGAATGGAACGGCGAGGGAAGAGCATTGGGCGAGTGAGGTGGAAATTATTTCGGTGATAGAGGAAAACTGGAGGAGCCTACGTCCTAGGATCTTCCGCCGGTCGACGAGGACTTTTGAATCACACCGAAAATGAAATGGTGCTCGGAGGGTACTGGGGAGGAGGGAGAGGAGGAAAAGAATGAGTTTGGGGGAGGAATATGGGGGGAAAAATGAAGTCCTGCTCGTTTTTGGCAGCGGTGAATATCGAAGAAAAAACTGAATGGGGGAACATCCTCCCTCACGCGAAATTCGAGCCCTTGAAAATAATTCAAAGAGAAAGACAGAGAGGGGGGTGAAAGGGAGAGAATGAGTGATATTCCGGGGGAAGAGAATAGAATAGAGGGGAGAGGGAACTGGAAGGGAACTTAACACGTGGACGCCATGAAAAGGGATTACACACAGCTGGGCTAAGTTGGGAGTTTCGAAAGGTAAGGAAGGGAAGCATTACCATGACGCAAAATCGCGGTGATATCAATCGATAACCAGACTATTTCGACCGATTCAACCACGACGTAATATTTTTTATGTATGAGCTAAATTTTCATCATTTCATCTTGCTTCATTTATAGGAATAAAAAAACTTCGAGATCCAAACGATCCAATAGAACCAAAAGAATAACGAGGAGCTTCACACACACACGATGGTTCAAATCGATCTGAAATCTCAGACTGGCTGAGCAAACGGGCCGAATCGATCTGCATCTCGGATCGATCCCAATAGCCCGTTGTGTTTTACATATCAAGCAGATCCGGTCAGATCGATCTGAGATTGATTGGTAAACGTAGGGATAGAACATAAGCACGCAATACGATATTGAATTGTACATGTGGCTCAGAGAACATCATTTGTTTAGCATTTAAACAGGCCAGTAGGGTTAGCCCCACCTTTGTTTAATTCTGCGCTCATAATTCATCTCTCATAATTTTTGCCAATTAAGGTGTTTTTCTCTGCGGGGCACGCACTCACGTTTTTAGTATTTTTTAACAATAAAAAATTATTTATTGAGTTTCCTCTTTACTTGCCTGGAAATGCGACCGATCAAGGACCATTTGCCAATATATGCTAGCTGTATATCTTGGTAATAGATTGGGCGGTATACTCGATTTATGCACAATTCGTGAAACGAAATGATTAACGAGAAATGAAATATTTCTGCAAAAGCAGACGCCATAATATCAATTTAACATCGTGCAAAAATATGATAAGAGGGAGGGATGAGATTGAATATGATAAAATACCTAATGCTCAAGTTAATACACAATTTGAAATACGTAAGAGTGAAAGCTTTCCCGGCTATGACGCACAGGACGATGGCAGGCTAGGGCTTCAATACGGCACTGCCAATCACCTTAAATACCCGATTGGAAGCCCGAGAGCTCCGCATTCTAATTTTAATCTATATTAAGTATTTTATCAATGAATAAAGAAAAGGTAACATTCTACTTTTTGTCCGACAGGAAACGAAAAACTTTCGAGTCGTTTCAGACCACACTTGGCTGGATGCGTTAACGAATTTCCCTTTTCTATTCAAACGTCAACTCATCCGGAAGTTCGAGGATCTTTCGGCTTTGAATTCACGTTAACGGCTACATAACATTATTATCTTCCGTAAAATTGGCATTAAGTTTTAGCTAAACATTTACATTTTCAATTTTTTCATTTTTTTATGTATAGACTGCTGAAACGCTTGGATCAAACGGTCGGCTCAAGGACTTCTACCGCCGAAGATCGTTGAATGAGGCAAAATCGCGTAATATCGTTTATGTTGCTCATCGCCTTGGTAATTCTCATTGCGAGGGCATATCACAAGCAATGATATTCCATGAGGGAGACCTCAGAAGGGGAAAAAAGATTTAGCAGAAGAAAGAAGAGGGACGAGAAGTAGACAGTGGAAGTGGTCAGAGAGAAAACTTTCCGCTACATTTGATTCCGAGAATCCTTAGACCCCCTTCGGAAGATCTTTAAAAAATATATATAAAGAATAACGGCGCTTCTCCCTCTTTTGCCCCCATTTCAAACCTATAGGTCGAATCGGTATATGCCGCGTTCCCTCTCCACCATTCTCGCTTCACTGGAGAGGAGATAATCCGTTCTCGGCATGATTTACTTCGTCTCTCCTCTGCCCTCTTCTTCCTCCTCTTGTCTTCCCGTTCCACTCCTTCTCGGCCCTTCAGAAAAAATAATAAATGTCCTCTTCTATGCCCAGCCACGGGGTTTTCTCCCCTCTCTCGATACTGAGTGTTGGGTTGGGTTCAGAGGTCCCGACCGTATTCCCTTTCCCACCATCGGTCCTCCGAGCCTTCCCTCTTTGGATCCCCACAATGACCCCGTTCGAAAAATTCCGACTCTTTACCCTCGCATGTTTTCACCCACAGATCTCCCGATCGCAGCCTCGTGCAGGGATCCCTGTAAGCCTCTCGGCCTCAACATACACCCTCTTCACTGACCCCTCTCTCTTAAGCCCTCTGCACACGGGGATCCATATCCTTCGTGGCATCAGAGTCGCCATACATTGCAGCAACCGTATCATCACCCAAGTACACGCTCATAGCACGAAAATCCGGTGGCATGCCATTACATTGGATGGGAATCGAGGCAACAGGGTGTGTTGAATTACCCCGCTATATTGCGCCAAGCTCGTCGCCTTTTCTCGATCGAAATTATGACAAAATGCAGTTGACATTTTTCGGCGTAATACGGATGAATTTACTCAAGATGACAGAAAGTAAAAGTAACTTTGAAAATTCCACAAAGTGCATTTTGTTCACACAGCACAACCGGTTCCACTCGTTAGGGCATCATCAAATACAATTATTAATAATTAGAGCTTGAAAACTTATACGTAATAATCGTTCCCAATTTCATTTTTCGCCATCAAATAAGAGAAAAACAATTCGTACCCAAGCTGTGTGCCAGGTAAGTTTCAAATTATAAGTACTTATATGACATGGTAAATTTGAAAATCTGCAAAATGACAACCTTTATCCCGATTTTTTAGATGGGCTGTTCCATGAACAGCATGAGTTCGTTGAAAGTTTAATTCTGAATAAACCTGGGTCCTCAATTTTCAGCTGGACTTCGAGTAAATCAATATTTCGACATAGCTTATTTGCTAGGCCAGAGTGACTCTCACCATTTCAATCGAAGTAAAAACTCCACTAAGGCCAAGCTCCATTTCCAGGAAAACTGCTACATCGTCATGCTGTTCTCATCTTTTTGCTGCTGCAATCTGGAAACAGCGAAAGCTGGTTTGCGAATTCACTAAATCTCCATCAACTTCATGTTCATCACTCTTCTGTAACACCAATTTTCTATTCTCTTCAGTCTTCTCGGGGTGCCTTCTGCAAAAGTCCCAGCATCATGGTCATTAGAGAATAAATGCTTTGCTGAAAATCTTATTCGCTTCCAATTAGACATTGCTTCCTGTTAGTAGACCGCTCTTCAGATAGAAACTCTTCCTTGGTTCTGCTACTTTGCCGATCCCTTCTCATATTCACCAGATAACATTTCTCTACAGAGAAATTGTTTTGAACCAAAAAATTAGTAATTTTTGCTTTGACAATTGCAGTGCTATGAATCACCATTTGTTTCAACGATAAAAAAGTTCTTTCACTACCTGCAGCAATGATTTTCCACTTTTCATGACGGCTTTATCTTCTTGATTTCTAGCGCAAACCCAGGAATGTTGCAAGGGAAGAGCCAAGCGGTTCGGACCCCTTCTTTCCAAAATTTCTTTTAGTGATTTTTTAATAATATCTAAGGGGAGACATATTTTTTACATAAACTAAGAATTTATAATTGATTAATTCCTCACTTTCAACAATTTATTAAATATCTTTGTAGCTTAAAAAGATGCGTGCAATTTTTATTCACATTATTAGAGATGTTTACAAAGCTAAAATCAATAAAATATGGACTGTTGCACCTAGTCGCAGTTGCGTAAGCACATTACAAGCCAGTTATTTTTCTTAATTCCACACGACATAATAACATTAACGCCGCAGCATGTGAGAAAATAACAACAAACCTTTCGATTCCTCCAGCGTCCTCAATTAATCTTTTCTAGATGCCTCCAGCGTCCTCATATAAAATCTTTTCTTGTCTTGCATCTCCCTCACTTCTATGCTGCCTCATTCTCCCCACAGTTTTTCTACCCAACATCCACAGCCACGAATGCCGACACAGATGTCCCACCCTTCTTCCTCCCTTATTTCACACGCTTCTGGTCTAAAGGGAAGAAGGAAATCCTTGTGCCGTGTCCAGTGAGCGACTCCCTCCATATTTTACACGCAAACGGACGATTCGAAATGCTGCTTGTTCGTGTTCTTACGCAATAAAGTGCAACACAATCAAAGTTATCAGGAAAAAAATCACCGCTCACCAAAGCGTTGCGCTTTCGTGTTGCTGCAGTTCCCCGCGCACGCAAATCTTCTGTTACCTGCCTTAATTGATAAAGAACTTCTTAGAATGAAAATATTTTGAACAAAGAAATGAGACGATTTAATCCTTCAACAACAGGTGAAGTTTAATGTAATAACCGATATTCAGGTAAGGACTATCAATCATAATGTACGTTTTTCGGTAGCTAGCAGAGAAAATATGAGGCGAGTAACACTATCATTGTTATGAATGAAGCACTACTGATTGGTTTCATCGGCAAATTGCCGTATATTACTCATTTATACATGAATATATTTCAATTTTCGGGATGAAATAATTATTTTCCATCTTTAATGAAAACATATGGATTTATTAGTTCGGAGAAATAATACAATCAACACAAATACCAGCAAAGAAGTTGTTTTCTAAAAATTCTATGATAGCTTCATATAGCGACGATAATTTTCATTTAGAAAAAGTCAAAAATACATTGACTTGGAAATCTATAATCAATGTTTTTTTCAAATATTTTTATCGGTAAAATTAACCGTATAGAGGGCATAAGAAAGGGATCAAGTCCCGGCGTTCAAGCGTTAACTTGGAAATGTAAAGATCAAAGAGCATTGAGGATATATTTTTAATCAGAGAAATAAGATTCAGTTCATTTCACCGCCCAATAAACACTATTTTGTCAACGATATGATGGACGCATGCTGCGAATTTACTGCATAACAGTTACGTTCATCGAGTATCCGCGATGGAAATGGATAAAACTATATTACATAGAACAATTTTCCATTCACTTTCATAGCTTACGCCCTCGGTAACTTATGCCTACACGTATAGCATGAGTCGTCCATCCCTGCAATGTGATCCAATACACCCAAACCTCTTCCTTAAATTTTCTCTACCTTTTTTCTTCCCTCACCGATAGAAAACAACAGAAGGGACACCTACATTTTTAATGCATTTTTGAAAACTACTCTAAAGGTAACTGAATAACTTTCATATCTTTCCCATGCTTTTTCATGCTTTTCTGCTCTTGGAGCCTGATAGAAATTTCAGAATCGGTATAGTACAAATTAGCCCTTTTCTCAAAAACTTCTCTACCACACCAGATAGTTCCCTATATAATGCTTTCTTCGTAATATAACTGTACAGCAGTGTGTTATTCTTACTAAAACACTTTCACAAAACTCCTTATTACAGCTCCATCTTTCCCCAGCATCAACACCCGATGCTTAAGCTTTCCATAGCACTCTAATTGTAATGTGAGCAAATACAACGAACCGTAGGAAAATAGGATACACTTTTAAAAGCTATACGCTTTTATGCCTTAAAAACATACACTGCTGAGTACAAAATTTTCCCCGCTAAGTACGAGAAATTCCAAATCTTCTAATGGCGTATTTTTATTTTTATCTCACCGCATGGCCCTCTTCGAGATAATCAGACGCTTTGTGCAAAAGCACACTATGCGAATAAGATGGTGACGTAGTTCCCCATCTCTCATTTTGTCACGTCAAACTCGAAGAACTTCGGCAAATGCCTATTTCATAAAGCTAGGATGTATGAAGACTAGTAAAGGGGTCAAAACACTTCAAGCAATATCTTTCGATTGATGAGACGGAAAGGCTAAGGAGTAAAGATAACATGAAAAAGCAAAATCAATGAAATGGGAAGGTGAAGATGTGAATCAACGCAAATTACGATGAGTGCTTTGTATTAATTTGACTGACTTTAAATCCATTCCTTCACCTTCATATTTATTCTTGGAGTCCAGAGGCAAATTCGCATCTTCTAAAATAACTTTGTTTATAAAAATCAACACGCTGCTTACTTGGATTTCAGTTACCTTACGTGATAATTACAAATTCTAGTTTAAGCAACCACATACCATAAAACAAGCATATATTGTTTTCAGCCTTAACTATATTTATCAAAATATCTCCCATTATCGTAACAGTATTTTTCCATTTTCCAACAATTCTTCCAAGAATGGAACACTTCTCGAATTCGTAAATATTTACAGAGGCTACATTCATTATTTGCATAAATATAGTTCCCAAAATTAAGAATATTTTGGTAGCACATTTTTAAATCATTAAAATAGCCCTTACAAAAATAAAACTTTAATCGAGATCAAAATTCTAGCGTAGTACAAAAAATAATGCAGGCAAAATACAAGAGAAAATTCCACGTACTCCAAGGTGCTTCCAAGATAATAGCTCAAATGACAAAAATACACCCAATCTTTGAAACTAGTCCAATTTCGTTTGACGAAAAGAATCGCATACCGAATAATCTATCATGGTGGCCTTTGTTTGGATCGCATGTGCGAGAAAAATATATTTATTTCTCATAACTGTCTGTGTCAGGTCAATATATGTCAACCACGCCGTTATTTAAGACAGAATCTAGTACCACTAACCGCGCTACACAAAAATATCTGGCGGCAGACTTTTGCTCGGATTTTACTTAAAGCATTCGCACAATCTGAGAAAAGTAACATTTGGACTGTCGCTGGAAACACCTCGCAAGCTCATGGATCGCTCATGCCTCTGGCTACCGCATGTGTCCACCTTTACCGTTGATAAAAAACTTTAACAGCTTTAGCCTAGGTGCCAATCTTGAAACTGGCAAATAAATTGCGTAAAGATTGCGTGTAATCTTAATTTCCACAATCCACAGACACGGATGTCAATCCGGAGGCTAAAAATATAAAATTCAGGCATCCTGGGGTAATATTGTTCAACTCACATTGACTTGAGCGTAATTTATAATGTTGGGAAGTAGCATGCATAACTTTTATTGGGATCCTAAAATATCTCCCCATGAGACATTGGAATGAGCATTATGATCAATATTTAGAAACTAAGCGATTTTCACTATTTTTGTCAAGCCGTTAATCAATTAAATAGAAAATGTCATTAGCTAAGTAACGTCAGCATTGGTTATGCTGAATAGTAGGAAATATGCCTGAGCAACCACTTATAAACCAACTTTAACTCTTGTTTAAATATGATATTTCTTCCCACTGGGCACAATTGTTGAGGCGTGAAATATACAATTAAACATTTCACTATCCTAAGCAGTAAAATGACATAATATTTTAACTGCCTTTAACAGTCAAAAGACGTAAAAAGAGCATATTTGAAAGTAGTTCAAGTATAAGAAGAATATTTTCGATGCGATATAAGTAATTTACTCTCTCGTAGACTTCCTTATTTAATCTACCAGTAACATCGTAATGAGCTACTTTATATTATTTTCATGTTGTCATAGCTCAATGAATATAACAGCATAATGTAAGGAGATGAAACTTCTTTAGTGTACCAACGTGAATGCGGCCATTTATTAAATGCATTACAACAACTGGTACTATTTTGAAAAATCTGTGACCAGAAGACCGCATCTGTTAACTCAAGAATTAGGTTAAAAAAATAAACCACTGCCTAAAACGGACTTCGTATTCAGGTTTTCCATATATCATCAAAAATTATGTAATCATAAACTAAGGTATATAATAAACAAGGCTGTAGTGATACCAATATTAACAAATGTACGAGAGACAAGACTAGATACCGCCTAAAACAGAAGGTTACTTGAAACCACGGAGATGAAACATTTGCGGAGGATTGCTGAAAAACCATCAATCGACAGAGGAAGGAGTAAGTCGAAATAACAGTTTACTTAGATTAAATTAAATCGATACGCCCATCAAAGTCATAATATACGCGTAATTTATAATAGCTGAATGCTCATTGTTTTTTTCCTCTCCGATGCTAGATTTCAGCGAGCAAACACCTCGATTGAATTGAGAATCCATTCAATTTTAGTTTCAGATATAAAAAACCGCGAATTTACTCACGAAAAAACAATTGCTTGGTACCTTTTGTATTTAAATTTCTCGATATAAATAGAAGTCCTTTTCGGATTCATGTGGAGAATTTTTGTGAAGCAAATTATGCATAGAAAAATTCAACGGCAAAATTCCCCTCCATGAAGAGAAGGTGCAGTAAAAATAAGCAATGTTCATCACGCAAGGTTTTTTTCACACAATGTCGTCCATTGTGCTGTCGTTCCATCTGGCTTCTTCAATATCTATCTTTCCCTTTTCTCCGGACTCAGCCAACGGCTCTTTTTCTCATGGGATCCAAAAGCCCCTGAATCTTTCTCAATACATATGTGTTACCTATATAGAACATATATTCAAGAGCGCCTATGTATTATATACGCTCCTCTTTCACCCGCATACCTCCAGACCAAACACTACTCCACTGAAAAAGGCCTGGACCTGCAAAATTACTTCCCCTCAGATTCTCTATTGATGGACGAGCGAAAATCGCAGGGTGAAGAGTTCAAATGTGCAAGGGGATCTCGATTTGAAGAGAAGTCCTTTTCGGATTCATGAGGCTCTACCAAGGAGGTGGATGAGGCAATCAAAGGGCGGTTATGTTTGCTCGACTCGCCGACGGCTGAGCTAATCCACAGCGGAAAATTAAGAGTCGAGCAAAACATTTCATGGAGTCAATCAAGAAACAGAGAACAATACGCTAGAGAGAATATTTTAATAATAAACAGCGCGCGTCAATCTTTGGATTTCATAAAACGTACGGCCAGTGGGTCTTCTTAAACTCCTCACTTATGAAAGTACAGCGATAATTCTGGTGGTGATACTATCACTCTTCAAAGACCAAGACCCAAAGTCTGATGAATAAGTTCCAAAAAGGTACGATTAATGTTTATATGTCTCCACACAAATATTCCAAAATGCAGGGGGAGTTAAGGTCAAACGAGGGAAGTTACTTCTCTAGATAGTCAACAGTAATACTTTAATACGCTTGGATAGAGTTGAGGAAATGTACGATGAAATTTTCACAAGAAAGAATTTAAGCGCTCATATTTTGAGAGCAAAATTATCAATGATGAAAGAGAAAGTGAACAATTTAAACAAAACATAATGCAAGGAGATGAAAATTGTCTTATACTTCGATGGTCTTCTTTTAAGTCTTATACCATAAACCAAAAACACGGCAGCATAATTCTAATGAACGACTTACTCTTTTAGGGTTTCAGCCTCCATAAATCTCACTAAGTCCAAACCAGCAACGTCAAACCGAAATGTATCGTGTTGAAATAAATACGCCAATCACACTTGTTTTACAGACATTATTATATCCGTCTAAGCATATAAGAAATAATTCACGTAGTTAGAAAACTCGATCTATTGTGGAATGTACCACGTAGCTCGATACTTTGATGGTCTGTAATGGAATGTACCACGTAGCTCGATACTCGAGATACGTGGTATTTTCCACAATTCTCTCCTTTCCACAATCTAAGCATACGCATAAGATTGGCTAATTCTTCGGTCAACAAGTAAGTGTGAATCAAGTCGGTGCGGTGGCTAGAGCACTGGCTTCCCATACAGAGGGCCCAAGTTAGATCCAAACGTGGGTGGCTGAAGAAGGATGATTTTATGTGCCGTACTTCACTCTATAGAATGTATGTAGAATTAAACTGAGAAAGTACTAATCAACCGAGTAACCAAAAAATTGGCTCCTTTGATAAGGTTCGACAATGATTAAGAGATTTTCGGGGCAAATTCAGGCTAGAGAGAAAATAACGGAGGGGAGCCATTTACTATAAATTGAAGTAGCAGCATGTTAAAAAATTTCTCTGCGATGATTAGGGGTATCACATTGAGGGATAAGAGATTTCTATGCGATGAGAGAATATTTATACAATAGAGGTTCAGGATATGTGAGTACGTAAAAATTAAGAAAATGGGCAGCTTAAGGAGAATGACAACAACGTAAGGTTAAAGGTGATCAAAGAGGGAATAAAAACGGGTAGTGCAGATTCTGAGACAGTATAAAATATGATTGGATGATGGCCAATCCTGCCAAACATAGAGGTTGTTAAGAACTAATCAAACAATGTTTTAGAATACCTTTAAATATTTATGCTAGCCAGTTACTTAGAATTTGTACAATATATAGTATTTTCACAGAGAGTTAGCAAACAAAGAACCCCATAAATTAGTGCATATTTGATTTTTCAAAACTGAAGTTTTCCATGAAATATATTCAGTTTCAATTCTTATGAAATATCAATTTCTTTAAAATAATAAATCAAAGTGGAATCCGAGGCAAACTGAAATCCTTAAGGGTCATCAGTTGCTATAGTCAGCGAACATATGCATGCAATACTGAAAACTTCAAACATTGCTCCAGGACTACGAGTGGTTTTCAATCATCAATTCCTCCGAAATCAGTGGAAAACAGGAGTGTCCTCAGCACTTGCCCGATTTCCTCGACGCAAAAGCTGGTCTATTCGGATAAATGGGAAAGTGAATTATTTCTGATTGGTACGGCAAAGGAGGACAATTGCGAGATTTCTGCTCAGAGGCAGTCTCGTTTTAAATGGATAGGATCCTATATTTACCCGTCGTTCAGCTAGCGTGGATGCCCCGTTACATTCCACTGCAAGCAACGTAATCGTTTTAAAGAGCCAACAAAGGACTAGCAGATTAAGGGTGGCGTTGCAACCCGAAATGATTACCGAGAGCGTCAGATCTCTATAGGATCACGTTTCCTTTGAGTCCTCCCAAAAGGGATCGCCGCCATACTCACCGCTGGATCGAAATGAGCATGGATGAAACAAAACTACTCAGTGCAGACGAGAAGCTTTACGAATATAGATACAAAAGATGCCTAATTGATGATGACACATATAATTTTGTAACTGCGTAAAAAAGACACAGTAGCTACCGTCACGTATTAAAAGAGTCAAAATGTTTCTACTTATCCACAATTAATAAATAATTTATCAGTTGAGAATATGCTGCAATATGCATGTGCAAAAAAACATTAAAATCTATATAACTATACTATTTTTTATTTTGACTACTCTAAGTATTTAATCTCTGTATTTTCTCTCTCTGTATTTAATGGTTCTCTTTAATAACTAACGATATAGAGCAAGGTCATGGATGTGACCTTAAGCAGAACATATTTTCTTCCATCTTCTCCTAAATACAGAATTAATGCCTTTATCACTCTAAAGCAGTGTGTTACTAATGCCAGAGCAGGTTTAGCTAATTTAATTTATGGAAAATATAAAAATTACTTAATGCAAACACAACATTGGTTGGAAACCAAAATTTTGTCGCTCCATTTTTAAAAAGAAACACTACTTTACTGATATTTTAGCGCAAGAATAAGTTAATCTCATTTTGACGTACCGAAAAAAGTTATAATGGTTTCTCTTTAAAACGGGAGTAGATGATGAGAGAATTCAAAATATAGCAAAAATAACTTGGAAAGCAATTTGAAGTGAGGTGATTTAACAAAGATGAAAAACTATAAACACCTTGATATTGTTGTGGATATTGAGTGAAGAAAATAACCATGGTCTTAATCATGCAAGGTTTTACCGCACCAAAATAAGAGGACTTCTACGTTCGATTGGCATACCTCTATTTTAATCCAATTTACGACCCTTTTCATGATTTTCATAGGCATGCTTAATAATCTTTTTCAATGGAGAAAAGAGTTTATATCATTTGCACGATACCAACGCGAAGTTTACTTAAAATATAAGAGCGCTTCAATCCCTTAAAAGATAATTGTTTGCTTAAAATTGCTCAATGTATATCATTGGAAAATATTACACCAGAAATGATTTCTTTTAATATTTCGACATCTTAACATTGAACTCGCTTTCATGTAGGAAAATAATTGTGAACAAATCTCAGAGCAGAAAAATATTAGGGCTTGTAATATTTCCTCCGAGTCTGATAGCTAAAGATTCAAATAAATCATATGACACAAACTGAATAATGTTTAAGGGAAATTAGAAACATAAAGAGAAGTATCAGGCTTGATGTGGTGGAAATAATTCATCATAAAGAATGAGAATAAAGGCAATTTTCCACTTAGATAAATTGTATTCAACCTTGGTTTCTATTCTAATTGTTAGCCACATCATCATCAGGTTGACCACTAGCATCAGGCCTCCGGCATCGGGCATCATCATCAGGCCAACGGCCAGGTCTCATGATGATTATGTAGTACATCGAAACCTATGACAAATAAAATGTATCTAAGTGAAACATGCCTTTACTCTCATTCTTCATGAAATTAGAAACGAGCAATCAAACGTTTTAATGTTATACAGAAGTTACAAAGATGATTAGAGTTAATAACGAATCTTAAAAATGCGGAATTAAACTCGTCGCCATTAAAAGAGCAGCTTTTAACTCAGACATTTATCTCACTTAAGCAGCTCCTAACTCAGACATAAATAAGCCAGACAATCGTAATGATAATTATTTGTATGAGTAAAAATAATTATCAAAGAATAGACCAAATTAACTTGTCCTTTAACCACAGCCGTCACTGATGCATGAAGACGGAAATGAATGAAAATTGAATATCATTTAAGGAATTATTTTTTGGTCCGCAACATATGGTTTAGCGAAAAAAAGACACATGAATTTAGGCAAATCACAACACCCTCACTTACGTCCACTTTACTATATCACCAATGGCCTCACGGAAAAATTTATTTTATTAATTTTATGTAAGTCTTTTATACAATTTTTTGCTAGGCAATTTGATTATAATGCACTTAAAAATTAACGAGTGTGAAATTTTATGCAATATTTTTGAGGTAGAAAGACCTAAGCCTATGAAATTACCATTTTTGTTTTATATTACGCTATCGTAAAAAAGAGAGTAATGAGGATTCGTGAACATCAATCTTTAATAGAGGTTAAAACAAAAGAGTGAAAAAATCTGCTGTGAAACGCATATGCTTTATTTTTTCTCCCTTTGACTGATTTTATTCGATAACGGTTGATTAAATTTAATATTTTTAACTATTTATAAAGGAAAAGTAATCATGAGAGTTTGAATTTGAAATGAGATTAGAAAGGCCTCCGTAGAGACCAAAGGTCTTTCGCTTTATATTTTGTTAAATTATAAAGCAAGAGGAGGAGGAGGAGAAAGCCTTCATAAAACACAGCTTTCTTTTGACTATACAAGCCTTCACTTCGAAAAGAGATAAATAATAGTGACGTCACGAATCTTCGGAGCACCGTGATTGAATATTTCGGTCAAAAAAGTCAAAAATCGACGAGACGACCTCAATGGCAGCGGAAGCCAAAAGGAAGCCTGACAAAACATTTACTGATAATATTCTTAAAAGCCTTTTCCGGGTAAGAAAAAAATATGAAGACCATATTGCTTATACACCAAAATTTTTTCCACGAAATTTTTCAGAGGGAGGCTTCCGGGAAAACTGTCATTATCAGGCAACACAAAAAATCATTTTTATATGGAAATAATGTTCTTCAGAGGACCTCTCAATGGTTAAAAATCATTCCCATATAAGTGGAAATTATATAGGCCATCATAAGCAGACCTTTCACATCCAGTACCCAAATATGACACTGAATCTAATACGCCTATTCCAGTGCGGCAAACCCCCATTATTCTGATGATAGGCTGCCAACCCACGAGATCACCGTTTAAAGTCCTTCATTCAAATCGACTTGGAGTGTGAAGGAAGAGCTTGGTGTTCCAAGCGCCTATGATCAGGTGGAAAGCGGCTCCCTTTCATTTACATCATGCTCGGCACAAAAAAGTTCATCTACATATACAAAATACCGTGCAAGCCACCACTAGTGTGTGTGGCTCGAGGTGCCTCCTCACCAGGCACGAATAGCAGTGAATTGCTAATAATGCTGTGAAGATGTTAAGCATAAGTGCAAAACCTATTTTACGTAATGAGTGTCAAATTATCTTAGAACTGATCTATCGCTACTATTGTGGTCCCTTATTGTACTTGGATAAATGACATTCTTAATCTATCGGTTCTACAGTCTATTTCCTTTATTTTATGCTTGTGATCATTGCTACCTTAATAGTCTGGCTCTAGCAAAATATATAGAACGTCCGGCAAAAATTAGTTGTAACAATGTTTCGCAAATCTCGCTGCTTTCCGCTGTTTTCTATAAGTATCTCAAACAAGTCCTACTTCACAAGGGTCCCATATACTAGCGGCATACTCCAAGTGAGGTCTCACGAGAGAAAAAACATTACTCCTTTACTTTTTCATCATATTTTCTCAGTATCCTTTTCATAAAACCCAAATTACGATTTACCTGTCAGCGAATTTCACGTATGTGCTTCCGTACCCAGGGCAAGTCCTGAATACCGGTCACACTTAAGAATTAAACTGACTCCATATTTGATAGTTCGGCTTAATTGAATGTATACGTTTGGTTGGGCAAGTTTTTCTTTTTCCAAAAATTCATAACAACGCACTATTTAAAATTTAATTCTAACTGCCAAGTATTACACCATTTGTGTACACCATCTAGATCTTTCTTCAACGCAATTCTGTCAGACTCGGTGTTCATATTCCTGTACAATACTGCGTCGCCCGCAAAAAGCCCGCAAATTTCGTTCGCAAGGACGGTGGTGATACGTATCGTTAATGTACAAAAGCGATAATGAGGGACCAATGAAACTACCCTGGAGCACATCCGATCTTACATTCACTGCATCTGAATTAACGCCATCTAGAACTACCCTCTGTTCGCGGTTGTCTAAGAAATGTTTAATCCAGTATATTATGTCGCGATGTATTTCACAGGTTTTTAGTTTATGAAGTAATTTTGAATGCGCAACTTTATTGAAAAAATTTTGAAATCGAGAAATATCACGTCTGCTTGGACAGGTCTGTCTCCAGAGATAAGAATATCGTGAAGAAAAAGATTTAGCTGCGTTTCTCAGGACTTCCCTTTTCTAAACTGGGTTTGGATTAACAGGTTTTGATTATCTAAATACCCAATAATTGCACAGAAGATTAGCGATATATCAATATTTTGCACGAAATATACGTAAGAACTGTAGTTATTATGATCTTCTTGATCATTGCTCTTAAAGATAGGTGTAACATTAGCGATTTTCCAAAACTTTCCGTTCGCAAAATTTCTAGGTCCCCAAAATATTTTGGGTTCAGTGAAGGACGTAGGACTCAGCAAAATGCAAATAATACGTCACATGCATTGAGAGCCATGCTGGCGCTCCAACCAACAACCTGGCCAATGCGTGGCAAGAGCACTTACACCTATCAGAAGGACACGTTCCTGTAGAATTCGATGCATTCCATGGGCATATTAAAGGAATTGATATCAAAATATGGAGACTTTATGACGAGCTTTGATGATGTGTTCTTGTTCACCAAAGTACCCTCCGTTAACTCCATCCTCAAAAGTAATTACCTGGCGACGAGAGGCCTATTCAAAGGTTTCTCTGAACTAGCGGAGTTTTGCTTCAGGAATTCTTACTTCATCTGGGACGGGAAATATTAGCACAAGGACAAAAGAATGGGCATATAATCTCTCCAATTGTCACCAACATGTCCATGGAGAATTCCAAGCAAGAGGCTATGCATAAATATTCGAAAACACCTTTAACGTTGATCAGATATTTTGACTACACTATCGTGTTATGACCTCACGGAAAAGACACACATAGCAAGTTCCTTAATTATCTGAAATTCCAACTTTAATCCATAAGGTTTACTATGGAGATTGAATAACAGGGAAAGCTACCATTCCAGGATGTAATAGTCAGCAGGATGAGAGACTTGGAGGTGCACAGCACCGCAAAGGACTGCAAACCGATAGATACCTCAATTCAGGTTCACACCACCATGCTTTTGTTCAGAGAGTGTCGCTAAAGAACACTCTGCTGCATACCCACAGCATGGCAAACACCGAAATCACTCCCGGCTGAGAATTGTAAACTGACTGAAGCCCTGTAGAGGAATGACTACTCCACAAGATTATTCCTGAGAAGGGCCGTCAGGTTTGATAAGAGGAGTGGAAGCAACATATCAACAAGCCAATCGACCGACGATCTTTCAATACTGTAAAACTGGAATCCTGAAATACTGTATAGCATGTAACTTGGTATCTTATATCTTCTACTGCAGTAATTCATTCCAAATAACTAAATATTATACTATCTCTAAGATTTCTCGATCCCACAAATACCAAATCCCTATTATTCCATCCACATCAAAAATGGGTCATTGATGTTTACTGGTAACCTAAAAGAAATTCCTGGATAGGAATTGTTATCGAAAGGCTGCAGTTACGCTGGATTAACAACACGATTTAGATAGGCCACTGGGTAAGTACACTTATGGAATTGTTATACTGTGACGCAGTATTAGAACTCACATTAGGGATCGTGTATTTTGACTTAACGTAAAGAGAAGTCAAATAATTATTAAGATTCGGAAAAGATCTTTTATCGTGAAAGAAACTTTTTCGTCAGGTAATATCACCAAGTTCCTTACGAGAAATGCCGCAGTGCATAAATACTGAAAAGTGAATTTGAACGATGTCTTATTATTAGATTCCAACAAGTTTACTTAAACCGTGGAAACGTTACAGAAATGCGTTTAAAAGTCAAAATATAAGTTTAAGTTTATGGCATCATCAATAAAATTTCACCGTTAGGATAAATAAAAGCGCATCAAAAGGTATTTTATCGAAAGAATCAGCATGAAATACGGTGGTATATTCCACATCCGAAAAGAAATACGAAAATGTGGTCGAAGAATAGCGGATGCTGACATGACGAAACGCTATCAATGATAAATGAAAGTGGATTGAAGGAGAACGAGAATCGAAGGGGACGCAGACGGTTAAGAGACAAGGATTTGGGGCGTGGCATTAAGAGATTCAAGCCCAATTGCCACACGGCCACGGAGAGCGCCGAGCGAGTCGTACCGACGCAGCGGGGAACTAAACTGGAATTGTCGGATCAAGGAATGTCCACGCAGAATATGATCCACCGGCCTGCCGGACGAGATTGCGTTCGAGAGATGGATTGTCCAAGGACGGAATAATAGAAGAGGGCCTTCCTCGGCCGTATTGGACGCGGGCTGCTTGGACTAATGGCATTTTAATGGATTGACCCTCGCGCGATAGTAAATTTTTTCAATTCCTGTGCAATTTGAGAATCCCATAAAGAAGACCATTAAAACAAGTGCATTTATCCTTTCACTTGATGAATTGGAGTCATCGTTACTTTCAGCGTAGATGGGAATATGTACCTAACTCGGTTCATTGTTATAGGAGTAATGGCCACCAGATCTCTCCTTTCTAATCAATGTAAAAAGTTTTGATTATGTAAAATTAGTCGTTAAAAGACTAATTTTCTTAGAAAATATGCAATGGAAAGTATGGCATGAGAATTGACACTAGCGTAAGACCAATTTCGAGGCCGACAAACAAGTATATTTTTAGAGAAATACGCCCTTAAATAATGCAAAAAATCTTCTTATGCACACCAAATCCATAGCCAATATAATCCACTCTACAGAAAAAAAAATAATATAAAAATTAAAAGAACGTTTACGTACGGCGTATTTGCAATTTGAGGCCGAGTTAAAAATGCAGCAATGGAGTCCAATTACCAACCATAAGTGTTTTTCCCCTCCGTTGGGTTGCAAAGGTACATAACACAAAAAAACAATCATACAACGCTCATTATAAGGGCAAAACGATCAAATTAAAGGATATCAAGGGCATTGACGCCAACGAGAGGCCACGTAAGTAAAGAAGACACAATACAAGCCGGTAACGAGACCCTCACACCCTTGATTGCATTTATGCAGTGAAAAAAAACCTATTAAATTACAATCCTGCTTCTGCAAATATAATGAATTTCAAAGGAAAATAGCAGGAAACAGTACGCTGACCTTTAAAACCATATGGCAATCTAGTTTTTTTTTTAATGGTTAGAGTTCATTTAGGGTGTTTATATCTACCTATTTCTACAACTTTAAATGACATAGAAAAGTGATATATCCTTAAGAACGATAAAATCGTTTGAAAAATCATGACAAAATGCCGACTAAAAGGAAACTAAATTTTTAAATGTGTAGAGGGAAGAAGATTGAGCACATGATATCAATTATTATCACGAGATAACATACCGCCAAATCATTTATTCAAAGAAAAAAAGTCTCCCATATGTAGCATAAACACATGACGTCCATTGTAGCCACTTACCATTTAAAGGAGGAAAAATTTTGTCCAGTAAAGTAAAAAATATGATTAAAATTACACTCAAACATAATTTTGATAAATCCATTAGTAAGCCAAACAACTGTAAAAGCTCGTACACTACAAATAGATCAGATAATTTTGGTAGAGGAAAAATTGTCGTAAATTGAGTGCTTTTCCATATCATTAAGACGAGACAGGTCGATGGGGCTGCTTCACTTTGGCAACGGACACGTCGGAGGTTGAATTTGAGAGCAGAATTCTGACTTTGCAGACGGACATGAGTAGAAGAAGAGCCTATTGGATGAAAAACAGAATGGATGAGGGGAAGCAGTTATAAGGAGGAATAAAAAAGTAAAATGAAGGTTTTAATTCGGGTATGTCGGCAGAAGAAAAAGCACAGGAAGATACATAGCTTTTTAAAAAGCGCGTCTTGGTCAAAGCAAGAGTTAAAGCCTGAACTTGGAGAAAAAGTTCATGTAATTATCCTGCCCTTTTATTCTAAAGAGTACTTTGAATCATTATTTTCATGATGACTTTAAACCTCGAATGTAGTCTAATATGTCAGTAACAGCCCTAGACAAAAAAAATGAAATCTTCTTTCGGAGAATTTGAGCTTCTTTTTTGACAAGACTTAATTCAATAACTTACTCAGCCCAAGACCATGAAGTGGTCTCATGATTTCATGCTCCCGTGAATACATTCGTTCACGCGGTGAGGAATTAACGTGTACTCCCACTTTTAGGACAAGGAAATTCCCACACGGAACGACGGCGCCCTGAGACTCCTATGATGCATCCACGGAACGGAAGATCGCGCGTTCCCCGGTTACCACGCGCCTAACAGCGCCTCGAGATTGTAAAGTGGATTAAAGGGGTGCAGGTTTAGAGAGGAGATAATGCGATAACACGTGCGGAGGCGGTCGTGCAGCAGTTGCTGTTAGTGTCGGGAGAGCGCCACGGTTAAAGTTGATAAGGGCGAGGTGTGGGAGATAGGTCGGTTCATTGTGTACGGCGCAGCCGTGTGACTCGAACATTCCCCGGAGCCGCCGCAGAAAGAGAATAAGAGGGAGAAGAGAGAGAGAAGAGGACAAAGGAAATGAGAAGGATACGAAGGAGAGAGAGAGCGAGAGAAGGAAAGAGGTGGAGAGTTAAACCTAAAAAAAAACCTACAAGGTGTTGTCTTCTTTCCGACGAGAGATAAGCCCCATAGACGCGGGAAATTGCTGAACTCTATTAGGGTGGAGAGGGAAAAAAAACTCCCTTTAACTCAAGGACGCCCCCTTTGCAAGAAAATTTGAAGAGATAGGGCGAGTGGGCCATGAAAAGGATACGGGTACGACGTTACGAAGCAGGACATGTTCGAAAGGATTGCGTCTTGTTAGACTGGTCGTGTTGACAGGATGGATTACACAGTGCAAAATAATCTCATGCATGCATAATATAGGAGGTATTTTCTAAGAGAGAAAATAATAGATCGGGGTGATAAGGGCTGAAAGAAGAGAAAGAAAGTGTAACGAGAATTAATACAAGGAGCGTGAGTTGATTTAAATCGTTAACGCTATGTGACGTGAGTCTTCTAAGCATTGCGTAGCTTACGTCATGGTGGAAGAAATTATTTAAACAGCGGAGTTCCTTGCATGACCAAAGAGTTTAGGCTACCACAAAACAGGAATAAATGTTAATTATCTCTGCAAGTAAAAGCATGATTATTTTCAGTCAAAGCCAACAATAAACAGCCGTTATTTAAAGTTACGCAAAAGGTGATGAAACTGCATCGGTGAACCCCACTCGATAGGGTTGAACTCCACTAAATGTTAACGTGAAACATTCATTGCTCTAACATCTATGTAACTCTGGAGTAGAGTCATAAAACACCACAGTCAATAAGCCAGAAAAAAAGAGAAATTAAGGGGAGGCAAAGAAGTTGGAGAAGAAAGCATAAAAATTTGGATGTTTTTCAAATGTTAGCAAAATCAGGGGACCTAACATTCCGAAAGAAACCCCGGAGAAAAGCCCACAGCGCAGAAGAAGGCACATAGCAGGAAAAGTGGATTTAAGACAGGAGCGCAGGAGGTTAATTTAACCGAAGGTCCGCGCAAGGATATATTTATAAAGAAAGAAGAGGAGACAATTAAGAGAGGAAAAGATAAATTAAACAGTCGAGCTAGCATAAGGACTTTTATAATAACTCCTCGTCGCAAAGTGAGCTCTTTAACTTTATAAGGCGATCAAGAAAACTGTAAGATTATTATAAAAAATAACAGTCAGTTAATCAATTAAATAATTAATCAAAACGCTCGTTCGGCTCAGTAATGAGTCGTTCAGAAACTAAGGTTATTTTTACCATTAAATAGGGATTAGGATTTGTTAAAGAAAGGAATAATCTGGCATTAGGGCATGGCCAAGGCCGGGCACTTGGTATGATCTACGTTAAATGTACGCGGAAATGGATGAGAAAATTACCAGAAATAAACTGGGTTTTATTCAGGAAGAAAACAACGTGGGCGCACGCAGTACATATAGTCACGACCCAGGGAAAGTTTTCGCATAAAAGCCGTCAACAATGGGATTGAGTGATATTCTGCTCCACTTCAAGCCTCGAGCTTCACGTCGCATTTTCGGTGATAAAAGAAGAAATGGCGGCCAAGAAAAACGAAATAAAATGAATGTCGCGTCTTTGTATGACACAAATAATACGAGGACGCCATTCGCTAGGTGCGGCCAAATAAAACAGAATAATATAGAACCTACTCATGGCTCTCCACTAAACGAAAGCAAACTAAAAGCAATACCACAAAAGGGAAATTATTGTCTGGCAAGCCGCATTCTTAAACTATAAGACGAACACACTATGTGAATTTACATTATAACTATAAGACTCCAAACTGGTACTTTGCAGTCACCATATGTTGCTTCTTTATATCAATTTAAAAAAAATTATTATATTAATTATTATTATTATTATTTGTTACTTCTGTAACTTTCCCCTCCGAGTCCCCGGCTAACATCGGGTTTCGTTGCCGTTATAATGGCCGAGAACTCGAGAGGGGCGGTGCAGAGTTCGTGGCCGCTTCCGATTAACCCATCGGATCAGTGGCTACGCTGCGTTCGGGTCGTGCGCACGGAGCAGACGGAGCGACCCCAACAGGACGGCCTTCTGCATGCGGGCTGCAAGTGATTCCGCCTGTGCCACGCAAGCAGGAATACACTTGATGCTCTGTATCAGCGAGCCCTTGATTCCACCATCCATCTTTTTATCCATTATTATTATTATAGTTTTATGTACTAGGTTTTTATTTGTCAGGACGTAATATTACAAAAAATACATAGTAGACGTTTATATGTTCAATCACCACCAGATTCAATTAAAGTATGCACAAATAAAAGATATCAAGAGAATAAAATAAAAATAAATCAATCCAAAATAAATTTTCAACGCCCTCTACTTAAATGATCAATATTGCCGGGAAAGAGATTAAACAGTTCTGGAATATTGTTACAACCCTTACTAATATATAAAAATGTGATGGTGTCTGTCTGTATGTATGTTGCTCTATCACGCAAAAACTACTGGACCGATGGAGCTGAAATTCATCATCTAGAAAGAAAATATATCTGGTGGTAAAATAGGCTATTTCAAAAAGCCCTCGGGGCCCCCAAATGGCCCCACTGGTGGTCAATGCTAAGCATTGGGTTCGGTGCAGTGGTTTCAATTTTTGCTTTTTAAAAGTACTTTCATTCACGATAGAGGGCTGGAATTTTATTATCGGATGGATGAATAAATGAAGTTTCTAATTCTTTCAATCGATTTTCTTTTACGCTTCGTATTTGTCAGAAAATAATGTTTTTAGCTAAAAAATCTCACGTTTTCTATGAAATCAACATAGCAAATTTCCTTGGCTACCAGTGATTATATTTTCAAAGGTTATTCTCGCCTCTAGCATTAAAATATCACGTTTTTTTGCAGGTCCATTAGAGCACGTAGAAGTAAAATCTGTATGAGAAGGGCCCAGAGTCCCAAGGGTCCCATTGTGGGTAGCTTCGGGGGGTTACCGATAAATTAAATTCATATTTACAACAAGCATACTCTTCAATGTCTATTCTCAAAGTAGCTCTCATAGAGGCACTGCATGTATATGAGAGAACACTTACGTAGTAAACGATACGCATACAGGAATTAAATAGGCTATACACGCGATAAAATGTGCAACATGCTTAGGTGCAGCGAACAGTAATGGTAATAATGTCTCTTTTGCTACAACAAACCCAGCGCTGTTAATTATCGTTTTATACTCAGATGTATCACCAGTAGTGGAACCGTATGCCTCTCATAACGATTGCGAACTGTTTTTTAGAACAATTTCCACATCATAAAGTTACGAGTTATTTATAAATGTTTAAAATTGTTAAAGTGCGGTTAACTTTCCATTCACTCAATCATGGAGGTGCCTATTCAATACTCTCACTCGCCGCTGTGTTATCACTACTTTGACTTAAAAATATATCCATCAACATGCCTAATAGATAAAAGAGGAACTTTTCGGAAAAATCGTCCAAAGCAAGAATGCCTTCTTTGCGATAAAATGAGCCCTCGCGAGAAAATAGACAAAGATTAGACTTGGATGCTCCAAGATGGATGCCCACCAACGTTCTAATGAAACGTCTATAGAGCGACACGCGCGTTGGGAGCAGGATGCAGCAAGACACGCTTCCCATTTCCCTCATTTCCCAGGATTCCAGGTTCACATATCTGATTTTTATGACAATAAATAAGTCACTAGGGCAAACTCTTCAAGTGGCTGGCCTTCATTTGAAAAGTCACTCTTTCACGCATGGGCAACTTTACGTGTCTCGAGCGGAAACAACCTTTTTATCAACACTCCTGAGGAAAAAGCTGTACATATAGTGTATAAGTCTATTTTCTAATGAGTTGATAGGGATGATTTATTGATGATTAGTGTTTATAAACATTAAACAAAAAATAGAATAAAAAAACAAATACAGAAAAAGGATACGTACATCAAGAAAAATGGGGAACTAAGTCGGGTTATGCAAAGAACCGCACAAATTTCATCCTAAGCGTGTAGCCTCCGAGTCCTAATCCCTCTAAAAGTTGTGAGGCACTACATGTATCAGTTGATGTCAAATTTGTGAGGCACTGTATGTAGAATTTTTTACGAAAATCGCTGCTTTCCTTTGTATTTCATTAATTTTTTTGGTTAAATCTTTATGACCGGAGTCCCAAATACTCGCGGCGTATTCGAGGTGTGGCCTAATCAGTGCGAAGTAGTACTTATCTCTCTTTGACTTTTTCATCCGACGACCTACCTATTATACGTTTAACAAAACCTAGTTTCTTTAATACTGCGCCACATATGTCTTGTATGTGTAATTCCCACTATACATCAAAAGTTAAGGTAATTCCAAGATATTTTACTGTATCTAAAGTTTTGTTTACTCCACCCACAGTATAGGTATGGCTTTTGTGTGGTGACTTTTGCAGGAAGTGAACTGTGGTGCACTTGCTGATATTTAATTCTGACCCCCACTCCTGGCACCATTGAACATTGTTATGAACAATTGAACGTTGTTATGGATGAACATTGTTAAGACCCGATGAGAGAGCTTCAATGTCATCGTTTATTTCACGGTATAACTGTATCGTCTGCAAATAATCTTAATTTACTGCCAAATGGAGAACTTAGGTTATCAATATAAATAATGAATAAAAGAGGGCCGATCACACTTCTTCGAGGAACACCGGATGTGACTTCGACCATATCAGAGATAAAACCATCCATAACTACTTTTTCTTTTCGACCACTGAGAAAATCACTCATCCGATTAACTATTTTTCTATTAACTCCGCATGATTGCAATTTATATATGAGTTTTTTGTGAGTAACCTTGTCGAATGCCTTCTTAAAATTAAGGGATTTCGCGCGACTTGCTTAACCGATTCGTCCTGTTTTTAGGATATCATGAAGGAAGAGCGCAGGCTGTGTTTCGCAGGACCTGCCCTTACGGAAGCCGTGATGGCTGTTATGTAAGAAGTTAGGATTATCCAGGAATGTCATAATATTGCCAACGGCAATGCGTTCGAGGATCTTGCATGAAAGTGATAAAAGCGATATAGGCCGGTAATTTTCTGGGTCACTTCTATACTCTTTTTTAAATATCGGAGTGACGTTGGCTATTTTCCAGTCTTGGGGCACCTTGCCTTCAGATAGTGATTTGATAAAATTAATTTCTAAGAATGGAGCAATCTGTGGCGCTAACTCCTTGAGCACGCGTGCAGGTATTCCCTCTGGACCTGGGGACTTGTTACTTTTAATCAAACGCAGTTGTTTAATTATTCCAAATGATAATCTGAGAAATCTAATTGAATCAATAATCGAACTAAGAGTAATATGACAGCGATTTGTTATGACTGGAATTCATCTCCATCTTGGACTTCACCGGCAATGACCATGGCGAATTAGTAGGACACCAGTAAATACAATACGCCGATTAGGTTGTTAGCGGACATCAATTAAAACATGGTTTATAATAAACCAGTACTTAGACCATATGCTTGTGATACATTGATATTTTACAACTCATTTCTAGCCGTGAAAATTTGGCGAAAAAATTGAAGCCAATATTGTGCATCATTGAAAAAAGAGCCTGCTAGGCTGTCGGCGGAAGGACACAACCTAGTTACGCAGGTTAAATGCTACCATTTGTGCGGGCTGGACAAAAGTATCGATCACACACGAGTCTAAGGCTTATATTAATTATCTGTTGAAGAAATCAATATCCTGTTGCTGAGGGCCCTGATCTAGAGAATAGCACCATCATTCCTTTGGTCTGGTTCAATTCTAAAAGTCCTTTTCAGTCTATACTTCACAACATTTTGGTTCAATTTCCTCCATATTAACAAAAAAAATGTAATTATTTGAACCTGTAGGAGCGGATTCTCTGATATTCAGCAAAACCTACCTTTACCGGTAGAATACATAATAATAAAAATACTCGAACACCAAGAGATTTTTCTTTTACAGAGCAGTCATTGTCGTTGGCCCGAATCAAACAATAATTTATGGAATTGGTGTATTTCTCTGAAGCAAGAGAAAAGAAGAACCAGTGTATCATTTTGGTCGAGTATCTGAAAACTCCATGTATCACCAAAGAAGCGAGCGTTAATGACTCCATGATTTGAAATGAAATTGAAAGAAAGTGCTTACGAAAGGAATGAAGAAAATAAAAAAGGGCCGTCAAAAACTGAGAGGAGAAAGGGCTATTAATGTGGACGACTTTCAGATAAGTACCCCATCTGGGAGCCAATCCAATTTTAAGAAACAAAAAGAGTTCCGCATTAAATAGGAGACACTACAACTGAAAACGCTTATGGAAAACTAGATATAAAGCAGGAAATTGAAGACGTGATCCCGAGATTCAAAACGGAACTGACATTTTTTAAATTAGAAAAGAATGAGGGACGAAGTATTAATGAAATGTCGAAGAGACAATTTTGCATATCGATTCTAACGTGCTCTTGTATGCACTCAATTTCTGTACCTCGTTCGAGGAACAGAAATTAGTTATCCGAAGTTTTAAACGTAAATGAGTCTGGACTATCAAGGCAATATTCAGGATACAATAAAAGCAAACGACAAAAAGAAGAATTTACAATTAACATGCGATTCCATTTCGTTGCCATAAAATTGAATTCTATCCACCTAATTGAAGCTCAAAAAGAGGTTTCACAGTTTTCATCAGTTCAGTCGGAGATACTAGACATGAAAAAAGTTTAGGTTTTCTATGGCGCGCAGTAAGGAAAATTAATAACATGAGAGAGTGCTTCCAATCTCACATCACGACCAAACTGGAAACTTAAGTATGCACCCTCGGTTCCGTAAGAGCTATAAAGCATTCCATATTTTCTTTTCAGAGAGGATTCTCATTGCACTTCGACACCTGCGCTATTCTCTTAAGGGCCAAGGCTGCGATTTTGCAAACATTAGCAAGGATATTAGCATAAGACTGTGCAGCATATAAATTTGCATTTAGGAGTCAATATGCACATAATATTTGTACAAGTAACTAATTCAAATTTTCCACATTGTTAGAAATCATCTTATTCGTTTACTGCCACACGAACCATGGATTTTATTGCGGACCATATCGGAGTTTACTGCAGTACAGTATAAAATCAGAGAGTAAATTACCATGATTAAGACACGCCAATGGACGAACGAACCTTTCATGGGAAAAATGGGAGCGTCATTGGCAACCGCAGTCGCAGATATTCTGGTGACGAGTCAATTCAGTGACAGGAGAACTTATCTTCCAGGCTAGTAATCCTGGTAGTGAAAGACAGCCAACAACCCTGTTCCTACATCGTTGGGTTGGGTAAGAGCGCTTGAATAAAAATATAAACCATTTGTCTTGCAGGAAGTATAAATGCAATATAGATGACAGCCATCAGTTAAGAGTGGGCACCGCTATCGTCGTACAGCACTTTGTTGGTGCCTTGTAGCCAATTTTAGCATTCAAATGGCGTTCATATCTGTAGAAAAATTTTCGGTATGTTACATTATTTTGTATAAGATTGTTAAAAACCTTTTCGGAAAGAAGCCCGTCAGAGCTACATTTAGCGTCAAAGTAGTTAATTCCACCCAAAAGTATTGCAAGGAACACTAATAGAACGCCGAAGGAAAATAAATACCAGGACCGGGAATAGAGCAACACCGGATTCAGAACAGTGTGTTCCAATTAATGCTTTCACCATTTCAACGAACCTGAGCAGCGCAGTGATCTGTAAAAGCGATCGAAAAAAATCATAGATCCGTAGTTCAAATCCCGAACCATGCGTATTGTTTCAAGGGGCAATTCACTCGATTTAAACGGTTTGATTGCGGCAGCTATCCTCCGAAAAGACCTCCGTCATTTAGCATAGTATAGTTTTATTGCATAGCATAACGCACTCCCTTCTACAGTAATCATGGAATTGTCCAAACACAGAAGTGTCACCATATACCTTTGCAAAAAAACGCTAGTAACAGGATCTCCGAGTTACATTCATTCCTGAATAGTCAAATTCCAATTCTTCAATAATAGCTAATAATGGAACTACAAAATTACTAGCCTCTTCATCCATCCTTAATTTCCCCGACAACTCCGAGTGCATCAACCTTATAAACCTTTCCTTCGATGACAAAAATGTGCTCAGTTATAAATCGCATCTTCTGTCACAAAAAATTCCATTTAAATTCAAGAGATGGAGATTTAAATGCATGATTCATGCGGAAAACTTACCTCTTTTATCCAAGTTGAAAAGCTCCATTGTTGAAAAACTAAATCCTCCTCGCCAAAGTACACAAGTAAAGTTAAAGTCAGACTTCACGGTCTACCTAACCGTTCTTGATGTAAACAGTGTTTTAATATTTTGTATTATTCGAAACCCTTCCGGTTTTCAGTCACAAGCAGCAAAATGAAGTCAATATGATTTTCTTTTGTTCGACAGAATCAATGCACAGTTACCCGCGAGGAAGCAAATCGATAGCTATCAGAAAAAAACTCAATAATTTGACGCCTTTCCGACGCATCATCCTTTAAAAATGATTAACATAGTCAAGTATCACAGCTTAAGAATTACGTTGCTTACGTAGAGGTGACAGTATCCGCTAGCATCCCCCAGAGGCGCTTAGCGAGGACGGTGACTGCATCAACATTATTGCAGAAATATCGGCAAAAATCATTTGACTCACAATGGTGTTCGAAAGTAATTTGCAAAATGAAAGAAAAACTGTTTCTAGCGAAAAACTATTGGCTGGCAAGCAACGCTGCAGCAGTCTACGGTGGGAGCATTGATTTGAGACACAATGGAAATTATAACTATCGGTCAAACAAGAATGAGCTGATGCAAAAAAGGCAATCGAGAAAGAAAGCAAACATTTCATGATATTCCCCGGCACACCTATGTTTTTGTATAGAAAGGAATTCTGAAGGGTGAAAACAGTTTAAATAAGCATCAAGCGTGAAAAATAATTCCCCGTTCACGAGCAGCAAAAGGTGCAGAGGATTTTTTTAAATCAAATCATTCGAATAGCATTTGGAGTAAAACTACAAAAGTTCAGTAATTAGTGTTCCACAAACTCAACTAAACCAAGAGGAAATAGTGAATGAACCTTTGGCTTCATTTATTTTCGGTAATGTAGTAAAAACTTGGATTCCCTCAAGGATTACTAAAAGTGAAGGTCATTCAATTTTCAATTCAAGAAATCCATTTTGAAAAAAAGGAAGGAGAAATGGAAATAATACTTGGATGAAAGGATTGTAACTTAAATTGAGGGGAGTTAACGAAGAAAGCTGGGAGGCATTTTTTAACGACCTAAAACTCTATCAAAACGATTCCTTAAATTCATTCCATGTAGGAAACTACGCACTATGTAAAATAGTGTAGATGACTCGACGTTTCAACCATAAAAATATTGGTAGGTAATTCAGGATGAAAATTTCCAAATAACCGTCTTTTCGTCACCAACCATCTACGTGTTCACATATAGCAAGATATTTAAAGCATTCCTGAGTATGCTATTTGAATATCTTTACTAATGTAACTAAATATTTGTCAATATCCCAGGCAAATGCTTGTTTTTTATTCAAACTAGGTACCTATCACCGGGATGAAATGAGCTTAAACAATAGTAGTGGAAATGGCTTGAAATAAATATTAATTTTTACGAACACAATTAAATTAGGAAAATCAAAAAGTAGATTAATCAGGGAAATAATGAACGACAAGAGAGTTTCCGAGATAATTACGCGCTAAAATTCAAATTCATTTCGTCAAAACTGTAAGAGTTGGAATTATTACGTCAGAAAAATGAAGATCAATATTATCTGACTCTTTTGACTTGTATATAAAACGACATAAATATGCCAGTTTTGACAAAAATTGAAGAATTTTGGGATAATAGGAGCAAATACGAAACTCATATTCACATAAATTGTTATTCTTGCCATAACAGAAGGAAACTACTTCAATGGTGCGCCAATTCGCCGTTGAATAAAGATTTTAGCCAATGCCTTTCTGATTTTCTCTGGTTTTTAGATAATGCAATATACTGAGAATTCCCAGCTTTTCCCATAAACTTAGCATTTGCTACTAGAATAACCTCCATGTTCATATGGTGAGCTAACATATAGCTAGTAAAATCAAAGCACTAATACGTCTACTTACCAAAAAAATATGAAATTGTAAAAGAGCGCATTTATATTACTTAAAACTGAAACCACTTCGATTAAACATTTCTGCTCAGACCTTTTCGCCACACGTAGCCTAGGCCTCAATGTATTCAAAACTTAAGGACCTTTTGGGGTATCCTACAAAAGATTACAAGAGAAAAGTTTGCTTCAAAAAAATTTCTAAAAAAACAAAATCAACTGAATAGAAAAATAAGTAGTGGCAGACGTAGACATGCTAAAAGTCCACCACACACAGAGCTATCGCACGGTAATTCGCTCACTAAATAAATCTGCCAACAGCAGGGTTTGTAAAAATAAAATAATAAATTTTATGACCACAGAAAGTTCTATTATTGGCCCTTATTCATCACGTGTACTGCCCGAGAGGTAGCCGTGGCTTCGCTGCAATTTTTTCCGGCTCTCTGAATTTGATTTAAGAGTGGCGTAACGTAATTGCGTCACTCATTGAAGTAAAACGCTTACCAACGCCAGACAGGCGGATGGAGGTTAAATACGTTAAAACAGCCTCGCTTTATATTGGCTGTAACATTCCAGATGCGCACAAAATATGGACACCCCTGTGACGGAATGAAATAAAATTTTGGAAGGCCCTTGCAGTTGCGAAATGCCAGTGATTCTATTTACATCCCGGACCATTATAAATCCACTAGTATCCTCAAGCGGTTCAACTATTCTAAGCTTATATGCCTTTGGTGAATAAATGCGAACGTTGGAACGAGTCATCACATTCGGAAACAGCCATTACTAGTGACCGCAACTCATTGTAAATGGAAGTCTTCCCATTTCATCGATATAAAAATCAATAAAACATCCTAATTCAAAATGAAGACTCACACGAATATCTTTTAAAGAAATATAATAATGGTATAAGATTAAAATTCAATCACAGATTGGTACATGTCTGAAGAAATATTTCAACTCAAATTAGTTCATTAAGATGGTTTCCATGTGTAAACTGATGACTGTGAGTGATTTCAATCTCACTTCAGTCGAGAATAAACTGAGACTCCCATCCCTAAATTTCACAGCTTGAGGACGTCGGATATATTCATATTAAACACCAGGGAGTTCGTATTAAGTAGACCTGGGTTCAAATCCAAGTCGAGAAGAATTATTTTTTTCTTTATCGAAGATTTTGCGCATTCATTTATAAATTGAGTGTATGACCGAACCATACATAAGTAACAACAGGTTCTGACATCCACATAGCCAAAGATTCGTGCCAAATTAATTAATTCGCTGGACATTTCTTCCAAAAATATTTTTAAAAGTCTAATAAGCTAAAGGCAAACGTTAAGAGCAGATAGTTAACAAAAATTCCAAAACAAGTGATGGAAATGTTTAAATTAACCGATAAATGATACGTACAACAGAAAACTACCCCAGCGGTTATGGAGATTAGCCAAAAAGACATTCAAGAAAATGTTAGAGCCCAGCCAATCAGCGATATCCATATCTTAACTGTACTATTTTTCCATTCACTTAAATATAAAGCCATTGTGCAAGTAAGAAAGCGTTAACGGCATAGATCAGGGAGGAAACCGCGCATCTTCTTTCGTATTCCGGACGTACCAGAAATACCCCTTCCCCGACAAGATCGGAGTCCAAGAGGACTTTTAAAATCGTGGGATTGCCTTTTTATATTATTCAGCACGAAAATGGAGTCTGAGGATCCAAAAAACTCTGAGCAAGGTTAATGTGACAGGCACGAAAGGAAAACCGTAGCAAGCCACGAGCTGTCAGACACCGGCAATGTGAATTTTATATCTTCATAGTGCACCGAGGAGATTTTGGGGCTTCTAAAGAAGGCTTAAGGTGAAACGGGAGAGTATACAGAGGCTCTGGCGTTTCGGTTTTAATTACTAGTCCTCCCTCAAAAGGAGAATTAAGGTCTGGGCAGAGATTTCGGTATGATTATAGATGCCGTTGTAATGCCTTTTCTTTAAAATTTAGGGCCCCATGGCTTTAGAAGAGTAATGGGAAATTTCTCCAGGAATATTCGATGAATTCAGGATGAAATCTTCCAAAAATAAAAACTAACACACAAAAAATATAAAAACTTCCGAAACCTAATTCTCTCGAAAAGGAGTAATTGATATCACAGTAAGCATTTAGTTCTTGACATATCAAGTTTAACTATAATTTCCTGAATATGGCGGATTCCCAAGTTGAAATTTATGATTCCGTAA
The DNA here is from genome assembly GCA_963169105.1 of Ceriagrion tenellum. NCBI lineage: Eukaryota > Metazoa > Arthropoda > Insecta > Odonata > Coenagrionidae > Ceriagrion > Ceriagrion tenellum. Next base: position 6,947,202 of record OY720637.1, read on the forward strand.
ACCGTTGAATACGAATGATGGAAGGCGCATGCCCCAGAAAAATATTCTGGCAAATTCATCCACCCGTATTCGCAATATTTCAATAAGGAAACTCTTCCTGGCAACTGCTAATAAAGCAAAATCCTTCTAGTCCTCCGACAACAATGTGAATTTTTTTTTCTGGCATGGCTCAATTAAATCATATTTGCTATTACTACGTTCCTCCGAAATCATTTAGTCATCTCAACCCAGAACACTTACTCAAGAGCCATCAGCAAGGATGTTCTCTCATGTGGGTTAATTTCAATAGACGGTCGTACGTACCTGAGGATGCCAACTGGAATGGCGAGGATATTGTCGTACACTACGATAAACAATAGGGGCAACCCAACTATCTTGAAGTCATCTTAAAACCACCACGGTCGCTTAGCACTGCGAGGGTAATTTGTCACAATCTCAGAAATCTTCCAAGTGTTCTTAACGTCGCAAGGAGTGTAAACTAAATTTACTACTGCTCCAAATATTCTACCATTACAAACATTTTCACTTCGTTGTAAATATACAATGCGTGATAAAGAAAGCGAGGCTTAAGATTAAAGTTGGAGGACACAAACTAGTGCAAGTAGAACAGTTTAATTACTTAGGTATCACGCTAGAGAAAAACGAGCATAGTAGCAAAGACATATGGAAGAGAATAGCGCTAGCTAAGGAGGCGTTTACTAATAGAAGGGAGTTGATGATGGGGACATAGCGTGTACGGCTATCGAAGAATATTTCCTTAAATTGGAGAACCTCCCGATTAGTGAATTCGACGCCAAATTTTTTAACACCCTATGCACAAAACTACCTAAATTAAGTATTGAAGAAGTGATGTGGCAATTTATTTAAACAGGATTTTCTTAGCAACAAGTGCGGATAAGAAGACAGTTAAGGGTCCAAAGAACCAACAGGAGAACAAGCGTAAAAGAAGATGACGATAGTTTGCAACCGTCCAAAACCTTTGGAAGAAAGACAGGTCTAAGTGCTGGAAAATGATCGAGAGTGGGACGATTTTAGAATCTCCCAGGATTGAAATGGATAGAATGGTCCCATGTTGGAAGGAGGTAATGAGGGGTAAAAATGAAACACTGCCCTTAACCCCCCCGCAGGAGATAGAACCCGAAAGGGTAGAAATTTGGAAACCCAATACGGAAGAAGAAGTCAGGAAGGCATTCCCTGAACTCAAAACAGAGCCACGACCAGATAAAATTGCAGCAAGATAACTGAGGGCGGTGCCAAATGGGATTTTAGCTCGCATCTTTAGCATATTCCTATACTGCAAGAGAGTACCAACGAACCTTTTAAAATCGCGAACTGTGATGATTCCTAAAAAAAAAGAATGCTCACGAGCCCGGTGAATTTCGGCCAATTTCAATCTCATCGGTAATTGTTCGTACGTTCCATAAAATATTGGCCGAAAGATTAAAGCAAATCCCATTGGACGACAAACAAAGGGCCTTCATCAATGCAAATGGATGTAGCGAAAACACTTTTCTCTGAGACTTCATCCTAAGATGGAGAAGGCAGAAACACCTGCCATTATACCTCGCATCCATTGAAATGTCAAAAGCGTTTGACTCACTCTCTCACAACTCAATAATAGAAACTTTAATGGTCAGGGGAGCTCCCGAAGCATTATGTAGCTACATCAAGTTTGCTTATGAAAACAGTGTTGTGAAAATAGAACACGGAGGTTGGACTTCAGAGTGCATTAGGCCGACAAGAGGAGTAAAGCAAGGGGACCATTTTTCCCCTATGCTTCTTAACCTGACGCTTGATGGAATGCTAAAAAGTATTCTCGAAAATTAGGGAATCCACTTAGGTGAATACCTTGCGAGTATTTTAGCTTTCGCAGACGACTTAGTGCTCCTCGCCGAATCCAAAGTGGGATTACAGAAACTTTTAGATATTTCTACTCAATATTTATCCCAACGTGGGCTCATTTTAAATGTAGGAAAGTGCCACACCATAGACTTAGAGACTATTCCAAAGGAGAATAATTCGGCGGTCGACCCAAGAACTACATTCACCGCTCAGGAAAAAATATTACCTGCGCTAAATAGGATCGAAAAGTGGAACTACCTAGGGATTACATTCACAGCGGAGGGAAGAACTACTATCGAACCACGGAAGTTACTAAATGAGAAGATCGAAAAACTTACCAGGGCTCCTTTAAAGCCCCAACAGAGAATATAGGCCTTGAGAAACCTAGTAATACCCTCGCTACAGTACCAGATGGTCGCCGGAAATGTCCATATCGGTATTTTAAGAGCTCTAGACTGTGCGACAAGGAGGGCCCTCCGAAAATGGCTATTACTTCCCAAGGATGCGCCTAACGCATTCTGTCATGCCCTGAGGATGGCGGATTAGGAATCCCCTCGCTCAGATGGAATATCCCGCTTCTGAGATTAAATATAATTAATAACCTAATGAAAACATCGTTTGTAAAAAATTGGACTCCAAATGAGTTTCTCGTAACAGAAAAGGAAAACAAAAAACGCAGGTTGCTAGTAGAAGGAGGCAGACAGCTGAAAAGGAGTGATGAAATTAAGAAATGGTGGACCGGTTTGCTCTACAAATCGGTGGATGGTGTAGCTCAACTACTCAAGTATTCAAGGCAAACCCCCTCACAAAATCAATGGATCACAGACGGCACCCGTTTCCTAAACGGGAGAGATGTTATAAATTCTTGTAAAATAAAAATCAACGCGCTCCCCACAAAGTCGAGAACATCAAGAGGACGTATGGACAACCGATTCTGTAGGGCCGAGTGCAGCGCGATGGAAACGATGAACCATATTTACAGAACTGCCACCGCACACACGGAATGCGAATTAAGAGGCATGATGCGGTTATGGCCTATATTAAGCGGACAGTTCCGGACACTTGCGGCCACCGTCACCTGCATAGGTATTTGGAGCGGTAAGTCAGCGAGGGAACTCCTCAAGGAGAAGATCCTAAACAAGAACGACCTGAAAGTTATCTCGAGCCGTGTATTCATCGGGGGAATCGCTGAGTGGCGATACTTCAGCAGGTCTACCGTGGGATGGAGGTGTGATGCACCAAGACCGGCGTCGGATGAAGCAGCACAGGGTGTCCGATAGGAGGGAGGTTGACTCGGCGAAATAAAGAGGAAAAGGGGGGTTTTAGTGGGCATTCCCTTTCGAGGGCGAGTCCCACAGTACCTGGCCAATCCATCTAGGCCGGGTCTGCGTAAACGCATTTCCCTCACCCTCTCCAAAAAAAATAAAAATAAATAAGGACGTGAAGAAGAGGCTGGTGAAGAGCTTGATAAGGAGCGTAGCGTTGTATGGGGCAGACACGTGGACCCTGAGAAAGGAGGACGAGAATAGGCTGCAGGCATTTGAGATGTGGGTATGGAGAAGGTGAGGTGGACGGAGAGGAAGACTAACGAGGAAGGGCTGGAGATGGTGGGCGAGGAAAGGAAACTTTTGAATGAAATCCGGGAAATACAGGGTAGATGGCTGAAAGATGCAATAAAGGGTGATGGGTTGCTGAAGAGTGTGATAGAGGGAAGGATGTTGGGCAAGCGGGGTAGGGGAAGAAAGAGAATAGGTTTCATGGACGGGATGAGGAAGGGTAGATCGTATCCAGAGACGAAAAAGGGTATACTAGAGGGAGATAGGTCCCTTAATGCGTAAAACACCAGGAGGAGATTCTCTGACATTCAACAAAACCTACCTTTACCAGTAGAATACATAATAATATTAATATCGTACCAACCTTCTCCCATACCACGCTGACGAGATATCGGAATAACATGATTTATTCAGTTCGACATTATTTCAAACTTTTCATTCAATTTGTTCCAGACCAATTAAAATAAAAACCCCACCCAGCGTATTACATTTTGCGCTCTTTCAGATTAAAGCATTATATGGAAAATAAGCTTCCACACTTCATTAATTTCAGTTTTTGTGGATATTGAGTTATCCGTGAATTCCACCTGAGCGCTTCCAAAATTGGAATTGATCATGGATGATATTAAAGGAAACTCTAGAATGGCATATTCTTTTCACTAACACGATTATTTTTCCTCACTCAAAGCATTATATTACTTACCTTATAGTATTAGGGTGAGTTCATGTCAAAACTTCAGTGTCCTTAACCTTCCCAACCAAATCTTCAGGGTGTATTCCGTATTACTACATTCTTGACCATGCGCAATTGTTTTTCAAAAAAAATCATCCATTACCTAGTCTGGGAGTATGAAAATTTGAGCTTTCTGTAAACCTGTGTTTGGTCAGCTTCGATATCTCCGGGCATAAAATTTTATGTCAAAGCGCAACTGCTCATTTGAAAGAGAAGGCAACAATGGGTAATGCAGAGACATCATGTATTAAAAGATTTTGCCATTTTGTGTATAAATTCATATTTGAAAAATTCTATAGCACAATTAATTCTAAAGCAAAATTTACTCAAATCACGAAAGTTAAACCGCAGTTATTGGCCAGCCAACGATCATCGGCCATTTGGTGTTTTGAAGAGCATAATAAAACCACATATTAGCAACATTTTCAATCGGATTGCTACTCACTGCATGTGATGATGTTATTTCTGAGCCGGCAACTTTCTTTAAATGAACACCACGAGTCACGCAATACAGTGAGACGAGATTTTTCCCAACAGGTGCTTTAACGGAGGAGTTTCTTCTCATTTCCTTAACGGAAGAAAAAATATTAAGGATTCGATACACCTCAGCATGCTAAACAACTTTTTTCAACATTTCGAGGGCTTAGTCTAAGGTACTACATGAGTAGTTATTTGTGATCGATGCAACCAACTATAGCAAGTGATGGTTGACAATAACCAATCCTACTCAACTCCATTTTCAGTTACTGCGACCCAGAACAATAACTATCTAATACCACAATTTTCAAAACACTACAATAAGTCTCTGACCTCCCGCGCTACACTTTGCCTTTCACTCGCAATCACGGGGTCTCGAGGAAACTTATCTCTACAGTATCAGATAAAATCTGCGAGACCCTCACCACTGCTACCTTTAGATCGTATGACCCACAGGCATAAGATACATTTCGACAGGAGGCCACTTGACCGTGTCCTAAATGTTTTCGTTTTTTATCTACAATATTGCGCACTCCAGATTAGTATAATATTGTAAAGCACGTCAGAATGCACTTTTCATCCGTTTCACGCGGAGACAACAAACACTCCCGCCCTCATCACTCAACCTTTCACACACTGTTATGAGGTCACCGTCCCTTGGTGACTTTTTTCAAGATCCAGTGCCGCCACACTTGACTTAAGGTAAGATTGTAATAGGTCTAAGTATGGAGGGCCTCCGAATTATTGCGTCATACTTCAGATACTCGTATGTCTTGATTGTTTCTGCGATTGAGGGGAAGCAATGTAGATTACCTCGAGGCATTCGGCCATGTAACTATTTTCGACAATAATTCCGAAAGTAACCTTCACTACTGCCGATAAATAATGTCCGTATCATTTAAATAGCAATTGATTTATCAGAAAAATATAATCATCCGTCAACTTACTGCAGAAATATGACTTCAAGGAGAAATTACGTCATTAGCACAGTGCCAAAATATTCACTATCGCGTAAGCTATTCCAAACTGAATCAATGTTGACGCCTGCCCTCATTCATTTATGACAGTCAACCAGAGCATACCCCTTAGCCCCACTTATGCTTTAAAGATCAATTTCGAACTATAATTACTTCTAATAATATTATACTTAATTAAGTCGAACATAAAAAATATTCGTTTAAAAGAAGTTTGAGGTGGATACCGCTTTGTATGAAAGTCAGTAAATATTTCCTAATGTAGATTAATATGATCTCATCTTTCCTATAATACCAACGTATCATACTATTGCAGTGCGTTTCCAGATATCAGTCGCAAATTACAAACCGTTCTCCATGGGATATGGTACAAATGTATGCTCTGGAGAAGCGTTATGAAAAAAAATGAGGAACCTACGCCGCAGTCATAGACCGTCTAGAGATTTAGAATTTTATAGCGTTCATGCAATTATAATTCATTCTGATAAATGTCGTGTATCGCAAACCCGCAAGAACTTCCCAGTTGTAAAATACTTCATTGAGGGAAACTTCAAAATACTAATTAAAAGTAATGGGCTATCAATATTCCTTGTCCCTTCATATAACACCATTCTCATTACAATGTACATCTCAGATCAGGAGTTTTCCTTAAAGTTGCACTTAAATGGAACTACTTACATGAAATTTTACTCGGGTTTCCATATTAGCAATGATTTTATTTTACATATTTATATTTATTATGCGTTCCTATAGCTAAGGCTTATAAGACACATATTGTTAGGTTATGTATAAATTTCGCCATTAAGTTATATGAGAGTCACATCGTATCTCTTTTTAAAAGCTTACTCTGTAGGAATACAATTAGAAACCCTATCGCTTAAGCTTTTACCATGATAATATCTTAAATGCACATGAATGCACACATCTTCTAGGTCCATACACAAGAGCAATATTGGCAAGTGATTAGTATGCTCTAGGCGGGAGCGATAGGAAAATTTCGCGAGGTCAAATAAAATATTCCGAATTTTTCTCACGTTCACATGCCCAACGTAAATATTTTCAAAATATTTGCGTTAAACATGATATGCAAATTAATGGATAATCAATATATATTATAAAAGTAAGTGCACAATGTGAGTGCCGCTAAAACTCAGAAACGAGTCCCGGTATACGATCAAGGGAGTTATATGTTGTGGTAGCCCTCAATCCATGAAGAAGGTTTCCGTTTTTACCTGAAGGGCGTGCTTGTGAAGATATAAGGGTTGGAAGTTTCGCCCTCTAGAAATTTCTACAACAGTCCAGAACATTCGAGAGTATTCGAGAGCATTCCACTATATTCCAGGATGTTCCGAGATGTTCTGGAATGCTCGGGATTAGTCTGGAACGTTCGGGAACATCCCGGAACATACCAGATCATTGTGAACATTCCAGAACGCTCTCGAATGTTGTGGAACATTGTGGACCATTCGAAGCCTTTTTGGTATGGGTGGGGCTACCCATTGGTAGGGGTATTTATGAAATAGGGTAGAAATTTATAAAAATATTACGCTACTGACGCAGCAATTAGTTGAAATTAATACATGAAATTCTAATGACGTTACATTGCCGCATTCATAACAGGACATTATTGGTAAGTCATATTTCAGCTCCTCAATTGGAGTTTAGCCAAATTTTATGGCCCTAATTTTTATAAGAGACCTGATGTTCACCTACTATTATAAAATTCCGTGAATACATACATACATTTTTCTACACTGATTAGATTCTACATGATTATATCCTATCGTGTATTTTATGGCTGCAGATGATCATTTTACACCTAAATATTAACGAACTCTGAAAAACATTAGCAAACAAAGTTTTCTTATATAGTGAATGAATTCCTAATAAGTGATTGGGTCAAGCACAGTTTCCTCCGCCATATCTTTACTTTTTCACAGTTTCTACATGACCAAATTTGCAAAATTCCTATTCATGTATACAAGGCATTCACACCAAAACATTTTTACGTCTCTATGACACTTCCATTATATTTCCAGGCATTTTTTTAGAATTCTCTGGCACATATACAAAATAATGCGTCCGAAAATTGTGATAAATCTTCCTCTTCCCTCCTTATAAATTTCGCAGCAACAGCAAGATTCCGCAGTTTGTTTCCCTTAATCCCGGTTGATGCGCTACCGTCGTAATTTGACCAACGTTTTGCTTTATTCCTGGCGCGCGCGATGATAAGTGAAAAAGGGAGGGAAGGGAAGCGGCGGTAGTAGAGGGGAAGAAAGAAGGAAGTCTTGTCTTCACCCGTCCGAGGGCATCAAGCGTCTTATAAGCGGAGCCTCATTTAAATCCTTAAAACGCGTGAGAGGCGGTTTCCGTCGACTCACTATAAAATGACGCATACTCCGAACAACGCTTCCGTCCCTGTCGACGTTACTTTTCCGCATGAGCCCCTCACCCCCAAAACTCTCTTGCCCTTCCAACATTCATCCAAACACCCCTTTCAAACACGCATTCATCGCATCCCGCTTCTTCCGACTCCTCCACCGCGTTTCCTCCAAATTTTCTTAGGGTTCCAATTCGTCCCGTTTTCCCCGGAAAGATCTCATTCGGGCTTACACAAATGTCCGGATTCGATTCCTAGAGTCTACCGGCATGGAAATAAGAGTTTAAATGGAAGAGATTGAAAATCCGATAGTGTTTTGCAGGCGTTCTCTACCTCTCATTGGCTACCTAGATACAATTTATTTCTTCCTGTCAGTATACGACCTTCTATCACTTGGCCCATGAAATTACCTTTTTTGCTTTCGCCACTTCCGCTTGTTCATCTCCTAACACCTCTCATTCTGCGGAAAAAAATTTTAAAAAAATTAAGTAAAGTCTATTTAGATAATAGTGCAGACTTTCCGATCAGCACTTTTTTATAGAATTTCCATTTTTACGCCTTTTTCTATCATTTGTCTCGTTATTCACTGGGCGGTCCTAATTTTTGAAAAAATATTCCAAAATAATTCCATAAGTTCTACTAATTTAAAATTACATACACTGTTGGGTAAAAGACTAAATATATATTTTTCTCATTTTTTAAACTGAAATATCCGAAGTGATTAATTATATCCTTTTGTTGAGGAAATAGGAAAAGAAGGTAGAAAGAGACGTGATAAAATGAGATGAATAGACAATTCCATAATAAAATGATGAAAGAAACTGCAGAGGACGATAGATCATAGAGGATTGGAACTTACACAATATGATTAGATAAATGAAGAAAAAGCAAATGGGATTTCCCTATGGATGTAAGCTTAGATGAAATATAAAGACAATGGGTTTGTCAATAAAGTAGGTGAAATAGTTCTCGAACACGAGGAGTATTCCAGATGACAACGGTTTAAGCAGTAAGATCATTAGGCAAGTGAGGTAGTCAGCAAATGAGGTATTTGCAGGGAAAAAATGACTCGTGAGGGAGAACTTGAGAGAGAAAGGTTATTTATTTAAAAACCCACTTTGGAGCCTAGGGTTGCATGGCCCAGAAAGGTGCTCTTTGTGGAAGACAGGTGAGCATAGACCGGAGTCTTTCGAGATATGGGTGAGGAGAAGGATGGATGAAGAACAAAGAGCTAAATAAGGAAGTGTTGAATATGAGATTTAAGGAAGCTGAGGTGAGAATCCTTAAAATATGGCTGAAGGACATGTTGAGGGGTAACGAAATGTTAAAGAGATTGACACGAAACCGAACATTATGGGGAAATAGGGAAATAAAAATTATCTCATATGATCTGTCCGGAGGAAAAGGTTAAGCAAGAGTTTTAAAGGGACTTAGTACTAGAAAAACAGGTCGAGTTACAGTGAAATCAGAGGAGAAAACTACCTGACGAAAATTACAGGCATTAGAGTGCTTCGGTGACCACATTCACAGAAGATTCATTTTCAAAATCCAAGTGAAGATTTCAGAATGTCTAAGCTTTAAGCAAAACATTATGGGAACCCTAATCTTTCTCCGTCTTCCCGTCTCGTCTCGGCGTCATTCCGCGACAATTTCCCACCTCCCCTCTCCGTTTCCGGGCGCAATATTTCATTTCGCGAACGTCCCATCTCCACAACGCTTCATCCGACGCACACCACTCCTTTCTCCCTCCCAGCGTCTCTCGCACGCCAACCATTCATTACTCGTCCTCTTCACGCCAAAAATACATTTTCTAGCGATGTCATGACTCCATTTTCTACGATCCCATTCGATTCCGATGCACTCAAAAATACTCCAATAATGCCGATTCATTTCTGATGATGCGCCGAACTTTATTTTAGGTCTATGAGATATAACTGAATGAGATCCACTGTAAAATGAAAACATTACGGGGCTAAATTAATCTCAAATTCGGAGACGTAGTGGGGAATGTAGTTTGCTTTCGTCTGCTAAGAGTATATTCTGGTGTCCTCTCAGCAGTAAAATTGTGCAATCTCTCGATTCGTGGATGATGCTCGATCCAGTCTATCATCCGCATTATTTCCATCACTCGAGGTCATGTTAAACGCAGTTCGATACTTCAAGATGCAAAATTTTGCTCAAACAACTCGTTAAACTCTGTAAGGATCGTAGCTGAAGGATTTTGTTATGCTACATTTTATATCTTGATACCATTCTCTGCCTTAACTGAAAACGGAAGTATCTTTCTAGTCCTAATTACTTAGAGTGTTCAAGATTAATATCATGTAAACATAGACAATCACCGGCGAAATACTGAGATATAGGAATAAATTAGATTTGGTGAAAACCCTTAGAAAGAGGAAGAAACAAACTTATTATACACATTCTGCGGAACAGTAGTCTCCTGAAAACATAAATTGAGGGCGAGATGTGGGGTAAAAATCATTGAGGAAAACCAAGTATGGAGTGAGTAGTGGAAGTCAGGAGAGACGAAAAACAAGGAGCTTTTAATGAACTAAGCGTGTAGATGAAAAGCAATGCATCAATTTAATCTACAGGCTAATAATAACTGACAAGGGTAAAGCGTTCTTTATGTTGTTGCTACATGTAATGAGGTTCAATATGGCATATTTCTCATGAATAAAGAATTTTGGCATTGTTATATTATAGTAGAAGCACTTTATTTTCCCGGATACATTGTCTAAATTAACGAATAATACATATTTTTCATTATACAGCGCTGATAAGTATGTGGAATGCATTCCTTAAATATATCTCAGAATGGAACTTATATCATTTTGATATAATAATCTTTATGTATGATTGTACATAAAGATAATTATATCAAAATTTTGATATAATTATCTTTAGTTTACCCCATAGGCGATAAGTGATTTTCAAATTGATTTTGATTACTACAACGCAAAGGACGTCCTGATGTGATTGGATTTTCTCGCTTTTAGCCTTATCACATCCCATAATAGTTTTTATAACGTCTGCCCGTAAGTTGAAAACATTTTTTTTGAAAGCATTGAAATGATGGCAATTCATGTTTATTCAAGAAAGGGAAAATTAATAGCGTGTGCGGTGAGCATTTGACATCTTCACACAGTCATGTTAGTTTTTACGGTTTCAAATAGGCATTCCCATGGTTTTTCCATTAAACAGGCTTACCTTTGAAAATCAGTGGAGTCAGTATCGGCCGATATATATCGGGCAAAGCCCACTTCACTCAACTATCCATCTCCCTTAGGAATGAGGCTGCCGGCACTTTCACCAAAACCGGAAAATAGTTTTCCTCTGCTTTCCACTGCTTTTTCATCTCTTTCCCTCATCCATTTCACCCCTTCCATACGGAAAATAAAATAGCTTGGCTCCCACATACGCGGGCACAAAGGAACATCTTTATAAATCCTAGCACGTCACTCAAAAGAGACCTTAGCGCCTCTTCTCACCCCGGAGGAAAAAATTCTTTCCCATCAGCTCTGCATTTATTTTTTTCTCAACCCGTCCTCCCCAGCTTTTTCTCCATTTTCTTCCCCTACCTCGACAATGAATCTCCGCGCGCCTCCACTGCCTCAAACCTACCCCTACTGCCATCATCGCCCACTATTTCTATTTCACTTCGAGACAATTTCGCTGGATCCATTTCCCTACAATAAAATAGAGCTCGTATTTTCCGCGAAAAATGTTCGCCCTTTTGGGGTAAAGGAGGATGAATTATTTAAGACGATTCCCCCTCGTATACGTGCCCTTTTCCTCTCGTCACGCCCGAGGCCTTAAGCTCATGCCACGAACGCAATTCCTGGAAACGCGGAGGGAAACGAGGTGGAAAATCCGATACACCCGAGATCACCGGAAGGAACTGGAGGGAGAAATGCACGTTCATAATTACCGATACCGGGATATCAAGGCAAATTACACAGTTCGCGGGACTAAAATTGGATTAAGCGGGGAATCTGGTGCGTTCGGTATCGCTCTATTCATCATGCGTGGGAGGATGTTGCTCCACTTCTGTCGTGGGGTTAAAAATGTCGAGAGAAACTTAAGAATCCAACTATGCGATACCAGGAGATCCAGCCCACAGGCTGGATGTCCGAGCGAAAAGCGTTCGTCACATGCCGGAACCTACCCTCTCGAGAGGAAATCCATCGGCATTGTCACTTTCTCTACCTCCCAATTTACTCCCACGCTCCTTCATGAAGTTCTATGGCGTTGAAGAGATTTTCACAGAATTGACTACGGAAAATTGCAATGACTAGCATTAATTAAAATATCTTTATCCGAGGAGAGCGTCATGTTTCTTACCATTTCTCATGGTTTCACCAAATTGATGGTTTTGCTAACTATTTCTTATTGACGTTAGCAAAGCAAATTTACTCTTTGTCAAAAAAAGAAGTTATCAAGACCTAAAAACGTAGACATAGACTGTCTGATGATTTAATATGGATCACTTACACATTTGGAATGATCCGTTACTTGGCTACTACATGAAAATTTACAAGAAAAGTACGCATGATATTTATAACTCCAAATCAGGATACCTAACTTGGACTTTCATTAGCAATAACAACTATCTAGCAACTAAATTTTTGTCTGTTTTACTAGACATACAATCCCATCCATGATTATAAAACAATATTGGTTTCAAACGTGTGACTGACAAGAAAAATTTCAACGAGGAACAATCGTATTTGATGAGCAATGCAGGGAGAGACTTCAATAAGAATGAAGTCACAAGTTACACATTAACCCATAAAAAGATGTTGTAACAACATAATTGTCACTTAAGTATTTTTATGCTCAGTCATTTCTTATGGCCAAATAATTTGGGAGAAAATACTACAAGCCACTCTTGTTCTATTTTTGGTTCGGAAATAATACATTTCGTTTCACATTTAAATTGTAGGCGGCAAAAACTTAAGCATACTAACAGTTGAGCGGAAAAAGAAAAATTATTGATTAATCTGAGAATATTCTTTCCCATCAATTCTTCTCATCTATTAAAATCGAAAATAGACCCTAAGCTATCTTAAAAATAAAATGCGATATAGTTTGTTCTAAGTTTAGCAGAACAAACAGTAACAGTTGGTGTGGAAACCGAGTTTAGTTGAAGCCGCTTACGTTATTTTCATCCTGTGACCGTGAGACATTTTGCTCAGCAGTAATATAACAAAGATAGTAGGGTTAAATGTGATCCCTTTGAAAATACTTATTTAATTTATTATCGTACTAATACAACAGATATTTTATCCACGGTGCTAATACCATCCACATATCATATGGAATGGAAAAAATGAATTTTCATAGAGAACTAAGGGTTAATGTTATTTTTCCTTCATAAAACTTAAGAGACGTTACTAGAGTTATCATCTTACAAAAACATTAACTTGTGATACGTATTACCCTATCAAATATGATACCATTACGACGCTAATGTGATACTCAAATAATTTGGTCAACTGCTAAGTCACAGGTATCATACAAAAGGACTCCTACTCCCTGAAACGAAAAGGAACCATATTTTAAAAATAGATCATAAACTGAAAACATTTGACAGCACGCTGGAGCGTGTTTTACTAATAGGTACTCCGGGTGCTCAAAAATTTCCTCCAGTTTTGCGGTACTGCAGTAATGGAAATTTCAGCTTAAAAGTAACTCCAGCTGAGCGTTTCAAAAAAGACCACGTTTTTGTATCTGTCCATGGCTCACTACAGATGATTGTCATCTGTCACTGATACGTTTCGACATCTGATTAGTGTCAATCACCGATGCATTTCGACTTCAATGATAGATAGCAACCGAGGGCCAAGAACGTTACTTCAAACCGCGCCATCGGACAAAATATACGCCATTTACTGATTTTTTTTATGTTCGTAACCGTTTAAATAATGATTGGAATTTATTGTATCATGAGATTAACTGTATTATGTATGATTAACTCCATTACTTGTAAACACTGAGTATAACAGGCCAGAGTTGATTCCATTAAATATTTAGGAGTAGACTTAGACCACAACTTCAAGTGGCAGCTTCATCTACAATCTGTTAGGAAACATTCACTGCATTGTACGGCAAAATGTTATCATATCCGCAACAAGTGTAAATTAGACCTTTTATAGATAGTTCATGATGCATTAGTAAACTCCAAGCTCAGCTACGTCATTACTATCTCGGGTGGTGCATATTACAATTCAATACAGCCAGCCTACCTTGCTCAAAAGAGCATCACCAGGATAATCTCCAGAAAAAAGCAAACGTCACCCCAGGTCTCCCTTATTTTGCAGGCTTAATGTGCTCCCCTAAGACATTTATACGTTTATAAGGTACTACGAACGTTCTTCTTGAGAATTGGCAACACTTCTACCTGATTTGATAAACCACATTTTGGAGGTGGCCGTAGAAATATGCTGTTTTCTCTACAAAAGGTTCGCCTATCTATATATATATAAAAGATATTATGTTCGTATTGGACCTAAGCTATGCAATATGTTACCACTTACTCTAAAAGGTTACAAAAATGAGTTTACATTCTTTAAAAAAAACTCGAGGAATGGCTGCTTTCTCTTGAAAGTTTAGACTTTGTTTTTGGGTAAAAGAAAAATAAATAAAAAATTGTTTTTTTTGTCTTCAAATTTGTAAAGTTTATATTTATTTTATAACTTCATAAGTTATTCCTTGTTTCATTGTTTAATCTGGCATTTTTCACCTAAATTTTATGATTAAATATATTGTATATCATTTATACTTGTAATGTGTATTGTCTTTATAGTATGAATTTTAGTGAGTATTGTAGGTATACTCATGTCACGATGGCAGGTTCACACATTAAGTCCTTTAAGCTACCTAAAGCTCATTGTTTTTCAAATTCATATTTGTATGCTTAAAATTGAGCAAAATATCTATCTATCTTACTAGAATGAATTATGGCTGATGAGGATCAGGGCTGACTGTAAAATGTTGAATATACACTAAGTCTAACATGACAAGACCATGGCCATCTCTAAACTCGCAATGCTAATTTATTTGCATTATGCCCTTCTTGCGGGCAACCGAACACCACGCCGAATTTAAGCACGGGACCGCTGCAGGCGCTGTGTACGCGGTACTTCAGGGTACCTACGCGATCCTAGGACACGACGACCTTTGGGAAAACGAGAAGAAAAGCGAAAGAAAAAAGAGTACCCCAGCGTAGTGCCCTAAACCCACCCACCCACCCACCCTGGGGCCACCCATCGCCCACTCTTGAGGGAGTATGATGATGGCGAGAACAGGGGGTTGGGGGTGGAGTGGTGGAGACAGGGAAGAGGTCCTCGGGCGCCCGTGGGATAATCCCTTCGGAGGATTCGAGAAGTGCGGAGAGCTCGTGAGTGAGACGGCAGCGGTCAACACTTACGGGGTGCCGTGCTTTTCTTTATCTACTTCCCCCTTCTGCACCCACGTTAGAGGACGTTTTGAGTTTTGCCCGGCACCCCCGGAGTGAAGGGAACGCGACATGTGTGTGTGTGGGTGCAGTGCAAATGAGGACGGAGGAGGGGTTGGGAGGAGGCCAGAAGAGGATACGAGGAATGAGAGGTAGATGGATACGGCGGTGCAAAACAGCGCCCCGCACACACAGTGCTTCAAACCCATCGCAGACGACGACTGACGCTAAGGGTCCCAGCGAGACGGGAAATGGGTGCGAAAGATTAGAGGGATGGCGTTGGAGAGCGAGCGAGAGAGAGAGAGAGAGCAGCTCTGAACAGACGCTGACAAAGAGCGTCACGTCATCGCAAAGCAAGAGCGGACTAGGCAGGGTCGTTAGAGCGAGAGATATTTCACCATTCCTGCTTTCTCAGATTTACAGGACAATATTCCCCGTGAATAAACTATATGCGTTACATAAACTATGTAACAGAGAGTTAAAAATATAATATCCTAAGAAGGATTTTTCCTTTTCGTGAATGTTTGAGGGAAAGTTTGGAAAATCGGTGTTCCATTGGGTATTTACTTTATGTAACGTATAGACACTCCTAATACTGTCAGCTTAATTCCAAAGAAAAAGCTCTTTAGGTCGGAAGAAGCACCCAGTAAGTTTATATATATTAATGCGTGTGAAGTGTAAGGATACTGTGGGAAATTACATGAAAAATGGTATTTGTAAACAATTTTTCTTTTGTTCTGATAGTTAATCGATAAAAACTTATAAATATTAGCGTTTGAGGACCAAAGAACACTGTTTAAGTACTGGTGGTGATCAACCGGTAGAGGTTGGTTGAGATGAAACAAAGAGCCAAATCTACTCATATTTGACTGCCACAGTCCCTTCTCTTTCCCGTCGTTTAATAATTTAGCCCAACATACATACTACCACCCTTCATCCTGCGCATAAAACCTGCTCACATTTCTCTCCCTCTTTGCTTACTCTATATCCTTCCCTCTATCACGGCATTAAGTTCCCCTCCAGCCTTTATACTCGTTCTAATTAACTACTCAGCCTTCTCCTAATCTCCTCCAGAAACTTACTCTCCTAGCCAACCATACTGATTACTTCCTCGTTTGCTTTCCTTTCCATCCATCACACCTTCTCCATTTTCCTGCTTATCCAAATGACAAATGCCCACATATCCATTCTCTTACGGACAATTGAGACCTTAAAAAAGCATTGACATATACATACTACCCAGCGTTCCACTCCAGGAATACAAATTCGGGATGTTGAGGTACATATAAAAAGAGAAAGAATTGTAATAGAGATAGAGGGAGGGAGAGAAAGAAAATAGATTTTAAACGGAGCATCTCGAGATCACGCTCTGTTTTCTATTTGTCCACACATTGTGCCTTGGAAATCGGGATTGTTTCCCATCAGTTCGTCAGCGCATGCCCATTATTCAGCCAATCCTATCAAGAAATGTAGTGCGGGATTTAAATATTATCCTCCATTTAGTACTGAAACGTGCGTAAGTTGAAAATTTCAATTAACCTTATCCTGGTGAAAATATTGACTCAATATCGGTGCTTTCAATAGCAACAATGATTAAAATGGATAACCTTTTCTAGAAATAAATGGC
This sequence comes from Ceriagrion tenellum, assembly GCA_963169105.1. Classification (NCBI taxonomy): domain Eukaryota; kingdom Metazoa; phylum Arthropoda; class Insecta; order Odonata; family Coenagrionidae; genus Ceriagrion; species Ceriagrion tenellum. Next base: position 6,964,253 of record OY720637.1, read on the forward strand.
GTTTGTTCAATTGAAATGAAAAAACCTCAGAAATCAGACTTCTAAAGCAGCCACCGTATTCACCTCCTAAATTCTCTTCCCCTTCCCGCGTATGACTGACAATGAGTAAAAGAATTGTTCTCTGCACTGAAACACTTAATAATGGTGCTAATACTTAGAAAATTGAGTCGTAGCTATACACGGCTATTATATACTAATTGGTGAGTAGAATTTTCCAAGAACAAATAAGGTATGGGAGGCTACAAAGTTTCCAAAGAACGTGCATTTAATTTTTTTCTGGTTTGGCATCATCACGAATCTGTAACAAAACTTTACCCAAGTAATTTTTCGCTCATTATCAATACGGGCTTTACAGAATCAAGTTTGTATTTTTAATGATAATTCCACACAATGACTTGCAAATTTCTTATGCGTTGTATTTCACTATAATCAATCTCATATTTCAAATAACATAAACGAGACATAATTTTCAATCGGCTGCAATCTTAAGCAGCCACTATAGTGTTTCTTTTGTCGCCTCTTCTCTCAAATGTTTTTCTAGAAGTCTTAACACCAAAAGAGTTTTTTAAAGGCAACTTAATAAGAGGCGCTTCATTGCACAATTTGATGCAAAGAATTTGCAAGAATGTGGGCGATGAATTAGAGCAGGGCTATTTTCCCCTCTGTCTATCGTGCAGTTTTGCCTGCACTCCGAAAATACATCAAATTGTACAATAAATTGCCTTGTGTAAAAAGGATATAAAGTAACTTTTACGTGATTTTTAATATCAGAGGTTATTACTAAGTAATTTTATTGGGATAAGGAAAGGCAATAGTAATTTTTCACCCATCAGAAACGTAGTTAATACCGCAGGAAATGCCGAGGCTGTCATTTGATGATAAATCTTTCCATTAGCATAACCCCGAAAAATAGATGTGCGTCGGAGGAAAAAGAAAGCCGATGCATTAACGTGAATTTAAAAAACCTGTACTCGACAAAAAAAACCATCCCACTAACTCTGTCAATCAGTCGTAAACAAAAATGTCACTTCATCCCTTCAAACCTAATTACATTATTCAGCGTCAGTTAATGTATTTTATACATCCACCGTCTGTTTTCGCTAAAAATATCTTCAGCAAATGGCAGGATAAATTCCCCATTCTTGCAACGATGGAGTCGAGAATTCCATATGAATAAATGATTTTCAATAAACTGCGCACTACACAACTTTCTCTAGTTCACTTCACTATGTGCAAGCTTTCTCAGAGAATTAATTTTCATTAATCATAAAATATTAAATACATTAAAACCAAATAAATTTCTCACAGCCATTATTTAAACGATGAGCATATAAGAAGTAATATTAGCGTGGAAGATATTAAAATATTTGAAATTACTAAAATAGTTAATGTTACAGACTATTTGCCAAAGATAACATTAGCGAACATCCCGTTGTACGTTATGCTATAATGAAACTAGGGCAGCGAGCTAAAAGAACATATGGTTTACACTTAGCCTAAAAATTATCATGAATTTTTTCCAAGTGCGTCGAGCATTGTTACGATAGAGCTATTAAAAATGTTATCAACACACACAAAATGTGAGCATAAAAATTCGAGGAAAAATTGTTGACATTAACTCAATTAAATATCTGCATTAGAAAAAATATTTCCAGCCATTTATATTTAACTGTATGATATTCATAAAAATGTTTATGAAAATTGAGACCCATATAACGAGGAAACTCTTCCTAATTTTATTTATCTTAATGAAAACAATGAAATACAACTAGTTTTTATTTCCATACACATGAGTCCTCCTGTCATAAATTAAATGTTTTTATGAACATCAATCTTAAATATACTATTATTTTAATTCTCCTATCTACTATGTTTTCGCTCAGCCAATGCATGGATAGGCCAGATAAATGTGGTTTTGTGAGTCGTTTTTCGCCAAGTTTGGCACAAACAATCAATTGGAACAAATTGGAACATTAAACATATTGGAACATTAAACGTCATTGGAAGTAATTAATTATCTAGAGAAGAACTTCACACCTGCATGGACAAATATACTAAGGGTGATGCGCATCCGTTTAAAATGCGTACTATCCGTTTAACTCTTAATGAAATTGAAGAACAAATGATCATAGATTCGTACTTAAAATGAGTTATGAAGCCATACTGCACCAAAGTCCTAAGTCCCTGCTTTGATCCTCTTGTCTTATGGTCATGTTCACTTCAACTATGATTTCAGTTGAAAAGGTGGACATAATCACTTTATCCACTCCGCCTTAGAAATACTTACTAAAATAAAAGACAAAAGTAAACTATATAACCAGTCATAACTATTCGTCTAATAAAAAGTCCTTTTAAACATTTAACTTAAGGTCGCATAGCTTAATTCATTGAAATTTGTCAATAGTGAACTTTAGGATTACCAAAGGAATTAGTAAACGATTTTACCACAGTATAAATGGCTTTTTATACTATCCTTGCATCTTTATGAATACTTTATAAGAATCGTGGAAATAATAGTTTTTGAGAGAAGTTAATACGCCATTATCTCGATGGATAAGGTAATATCTCTACAACAGACGGGAAAGAAAATTATCGCGCTTTTATGGTCAAGTTTCTTGTTTACTACGGCCGCCGAACACTTAACAACTGATAAGGTCGCCCTCGGTGAAACCATTTAACAGATTGTCGAGAATGTAAATTTATAACCAACATTTGAATTTCCCTTTTCACACTAAACTTGCACAACCGTTTTAATACGGAGATGATCTTGAGATGGACTAAAACAAATGATAAATGATCTTCATATATGAAGAGTACAAAATACTATCAATTGAGATAGTAAAGGAAGGAAGAAATGAATTAAAGCTGGTATATTAAATCATTTTAGTGAAAACAGAGCACAACTCTCCTAATATACTTTTACTTGTTGAAGTCATTAGAGAATATAGCCATGTGACCATTTATGAAAGAGATAACCAATCAACATTTCTGCAACGGACTTTGAAAGGATTCTTTGACTTCTATACCTCACAGCTGTATTTGGATACATATGTATTGTTTCTTTAACGGGCAATGATCAAAAGAAGCACACAAACAAGGAAATTTCATTAACTTATAAGCTTTTCGCTATCCAATTACAACATTTCCTTCTCCCAAAATGCTGGTTCATTGAAAAAACGCGACTGTACAAAACGGTATCAACGCAGGAGCGCTTTGTGGGAAAACCCTTACGGAAGAACATCCTCCCCGTATCTCAACACCGTTACAGCCCTCCTTGATTCATCGAATTAGGAGTTCACCGTGCATGGAAACCTCAGAAAGGGAAAGGAAGGACGAGAAAGGGAAAAGGGGGAGACGGTTAACGACAGACAATGAAACCCTGGGATGGAGGGGAAAGGGAGAGTAGTCGGAGATAGCGACAGTGGTGGGATAAGAGTCGGAAAGAGACGATATACGAGTACTCTGCGTGAGGAGACATATGTGGAAGGGCCAAGAAGGGAGATGTGGTGTAAGTCGAAGGGGGAAGAGGCGAGTCGAAGAAGAGGCCCACAGTATAATGGGAAACAATGCACGGGCAGAGATGGCATTTACACAAATTAGAACTGGCGAACCTGCCCTTCGCCCGGATCACAATTGAGGCCATTCAATTCGCAGGGAGCGGTATTGAAAGGAAACATTAGAGACAAAATCACTAAGGGAGGAATTGTCATCGTGGCAGACATTTCATCAAGCGCATGCAAAGGTTTTGAAATTCTTTGATCATGGCCGTGGATAGCATAAGCACTTAACCTGCAATGGCACTGTAATCCTTTTTACATTCGATATTTACGGCTGCATCCCTCCCAATTTACTGTTGCCCTTGATGGCGTCCACAAAGGGCTTATCTTTCCCTCGTTTAACCAAGCATTGTGTCCAAAACGGCAAAAGAAAAATGGCGGGCAATTAAAGTGGCGGGCACAATATTTTACGACCGAATGTTTCAAATACGCCATCAGTGTCACTACCGCAGCATTGCTTTGCACACGAGTGGCATGATAGGAGATGTCTATTTCAATAGAAGTCTTTTATTGAAGACCGGTACCTGGAAATCCAACAGTGAAACAGTTTCATTATCCTTGCATCAATAAGCGGCCATCTTGATTCATTTACATTAATTATTCAATGGTCGTTGAGGGAAAGATTGAAAGCACCTTGTACCTAATTACTGAACAACAATAAGTTACTCATACAGCTATATCCAATTTATAGGAGTGACAAAAGCCTGTAATTTCCCATTTTATAGATTGAGGACTATATTCAAACATTTAATGAGGTATCCGTCCCTAGATATTTTAGAGCTAACATAATGACAGAGATTATGTAAATATCAAACCATTCTGTTGGGTCTTGTTGACGGAGGTTTTAAAATATTTTTTTTCTTTTTTCTTCTTTCGAAATCATCAGAAATGTAAATATTAAAATATCACTGAAAATATACTAATTATTTGCAGTACTTTTTAAGTCTCCCCACCAAAAATCCATTATTTTTTCAATTTTTTCGAATTATAATATAATATATCCCTTAATCTATGTAGCAGGGAAAAGTTACAAGCTGAATAAAGAGTTTAATGTGAAGTTTTCTATAATTTTTCACCTCATTCCTACTTTTAAATTAGTCAACTAAAGCCCTTTTCTAAATTTTACTGAAAGACTTAATAGTTATGATTTTCTTCCGTAGTTCAAGACCGTAATTTTTTCATTCTTTTCAAATTCACGCTCAGCAACATTCGAATAATCAGCACTTCCTTAAGCAATTCCAGGCGTTTCCATTCAGCATATCTTCTCCCTCACTCGGTACAGAGTTTTTCACACAGCTGCAATATGTTTCTCTTTTCAACCCCACCTTTTAGATAACACGTACAATCAGACATAAATGGACTTATGTGGCAACTTTTCCTAAGCATTAATATTACCTGAGAAACTTCACATTGTACAGAGAATAATAATTAAGATTAAAATAATGAGATGATTAGGTAATGAAACACATTGCAAGGATATGGTAGCTCATAAACGTACAGGAGAAAAAAAGGATTTTATGCAGATTATTCATATCTTCACCGAAATTCTTCTAGCTTTAGATCACTTGATTCATCCATTTCATTGTATTTTTCTCCATGGATTTCTATTTTGTCTTGTCAGCCAAGAGACTTAGAGTATGCCAAGGTCGATATTTGATTTATTAATAAATTATGCTACAATTTTTGAAATCTATTTTTTAAAGGCGTAGCATAATTTTTTCCAAGTATTCTCTTCAAATTTTCTCTTACGGGCTTTCACCTGAAATCTCTTGTACTAATGAATTCTTATTTGCTTTTAAACGAACAGTTAAACTATTTGTTGGTTTCTTGCTGATCATTCCATCAATTATGCCGTCATTTGCACGGTTAAATCAGAAAATCTTTCCTAAAGTTAGCAGTGTCTTCCCAATGTAAGCAGCACATACGTTTAATTGAACCTACGGGTTACCTGCACGTTTCTCCACATATAATGAGAGTATTTTTTCAGATATTTAAATACAACTCGGGTTAAATATTGCTTGATATTGCAGAATGTCTTCTTAGACATTTGGTCAATTTTGTTCTTCGGCATGTTAGAATACATAGTGACGCAATTTTTAAAAGCCGAATTCCAACCCTTTATCTATCATTGCATTCAATGTCACTTCCTTATAACTTACGAATTCACCAGCTAAATTATTTACAAAGTGGAGCGCTCTGGGAGTAAGCGACAACAAATATTGACTCAAGTGGGGTATTCATAATTATGTGACAAAGTCTAACGAATTACACGAATATCAGTCAAATGATTTCATTTCCAACTTACATCCAGAACTTGTTGAAAAATTTCACAAAGTCCAATTATTGTATGTGAGAGCTCAGTCATGAAATAAAATGAAACCAATGCAATTGCTTCTGAACAATATAGTCTCAAATATTCGCAAGGAGGAATCAAATAAAATTCAAAATTTAAATAATTTAAATTTAAAAATAAAAAGAGAAGAAAAGGCTGTAACCAAGGAATTGCTGCATGAAGTGAGGTACTGCAACAGTAGCGATACAATCCAGCCATTTCCAGCAAAAGACCTTGAACGCGCAGAGGTAAACGTGGATCGGTTTTTTTATTTGGGGAGGCAACCCAGTGTCGTCATTTGCGCAATTAAATGGAATTGGAAGCATGGTCGAGAGAAAATCGGTGTCATCTCTTAACCACTCTCTGGGTCCACAGTTCAACGTCCATATCCGACGGGCGTAGTTGAAGTGCCCTCCAAATAAGACCTAATTAGGGATCAGAATTTCTTTTAATCAACCATTCGCCAGCCACCGTATTTACCGGCCCATAAAATGAAATTTTTTCTTCGAAAATGCACTCTAAAATTGGTCTACATCGCATGGTTAGATACATTTTAAGGCTATCAAAATAGAGTTATCGTTGGAGGTGCCCATCTTCTTTCTTTCACCGTAAAAAATGTAACGACAGCGAGATAAAGGTGGTCTCTCATTTATTCTTTTCTTTATTCTAAGGAAAATTACTTAAATAAAAATCCAGTATTAGGCAGTCAACAATCCATTTGTCTTTCTAAAAAATACTTATACATACGGATGTTGATTATAATTTTTAAAATCCACAATTCAACTAAAAAATTAGTTTACCTTATTTAATTATGAAGGTAATGTTAAAACCTAGGCATGTACCCCGCGGTTATGAGCATACTGATAGTCAGCAAAGTTCAATTTGTATGTACGTCAAAAATGACCCTCCACGTTACAAAATCGGAGCAAGCAAAATAATTAGCAGTAGACGAAGTGTGACAGAATTAATTCTTCACGACATCATTCGCACCTTTTTCTTAAAAATTAATGCCATTTTTTGGAAAAGGGCTCAAATAGTACAGCAGCGGGTCGGCCCGTTTAATGGGTCAGGGAATACAACATTCCACAAAACTAAATCTCTTGCACGTATGCCAAAACGCGCCATTGCCTCTTTAAAACCAATCCTGAGTCAGATTGAAGGCCCGGCAGACGCGAGGGGGGGAAATAATTTGAGCACAGCTGTCTAATAGGGTACGTGGTGGGGTGTCAAAGGGAACTGCGGTAACGACGATGCGATAGATATATAGAGAGGCAGACAGGAGCGGTCCAAGGACGGCATAGAGCCACGAGTAGGCGAGGAAAATGATTGGAAGGATAAGGAGAAGTGGGACGAATGAGGTGTTTATGACGTCCTAGACAATAGAGGCGAGGGAATGGAACGAACAGCGGTGGCGGCTGTGAATGAGACAATGGACCACGCCATGGGAGAAAGAGAGCAAACACACACACACACCAGGCGGGAGAGAAGAGTGTGTCGCAGGCACGAGACAATCCGGCGGTAATAATGAGAGCTCGGCAGGGTAGAAGACGACACGATGATGATGAAGGAGGAAGCGCCAAAGACGGTTCGAAAGGGAAAAGCGAACAAGTTGTCTAGGAGGAAAACAGAGAGAGACAGACGAGAAGAGGCGAAGAGGAAGGAAGATTCCGCGCGGGTTGGAGATGAGTGAGGAAGGATTGAGAGTGACTCCCTGGGAAGCGGTGAGACGCGGAGGAGGAGTGATTAATTAGCAGGAAGGAGCGGGGCTGGGAAATGGAAAAGAGAGGAAGGAGAAGACACCGGAACTCCGACGGCGCCACCTGGATTGAATGCTCGTGGGGTCTACGAGATGTCTCGGCGGTTAAACTCGCTCCGCGTGAGATCCGAGTGAATTGGAACTCCACGGGAGACGGGATATGAAGAAGGAAAGGAGAGCGAGAGAGCAGCAAGGTCTGAGGGGGAAGATGGGGAAAAAAGAATGGCTTCCTCCTCTCGCTGATTAAGGAGGATGAGCATGATGGTTCATCTACATCCGTACGAACTATACTCTTCAAGTTCCTCCAAAGGTGCATAATAGGAAGTGGGAGCAGAAATACGGAAGGGGAAATGGGAAAGTGTTTCATGAGATTGAGCGAAGAGTTGGAAGCTGGCAATTGGTTTCCATAAATAGTTTCCCATGGATAAATGAATCCAAAGTGTTACTATGTGCGGTATATTCTTTTAATTTCTCCATTCTCGAGAATCGATCGTCGAATATAATTTTTGATATAATCATTAGAATGGACGACAGGTGTCAGCCTAGTCGCTATAAATCCTAAACAATATCCATTAGGGAGTTGGACATATTTTTTGACGACTTCTTTACTGGAACTTGAGAGGATTACAATTAAATATTTATTCTAAGCCCTTTTTACTCAAGTTTAGCGATTTCAGAGTACATAAAAAAAGCATGAATATCCGACTCCGACTAGATTTCACATAGAGGACGTGGACTCCAAAATTGGTCCCGCAAAAGCAAAAAAATGCCTTTCACGTCTTTCAATTACCCTTTATAGCCACTCTTAGAGCCAGTTTGATTGTTTTTACGCAAGAGGATTTCCCATCACGCTGCTTCACATAGCATGCGTATCTATTATTTCTACGAGACGATACAGAAAGTCACGCATAAAGAAGAGATGTTTCATTTGAGAGGTTAATAAAACATTACTTAAAACAGAGATCGATTAATTCCTGACTAGGAAAATGAGCGACCATGTAAATTTAGAACATCTTATAAAGATAGATTAGTGACATTTGCGGTAAAATTTTGTAATAACTAAGTAGCCACAAAAATGCAATGAAACTTGTGCAAACCGATCAGTAGTTTGTTTACTGGACTTTCCAACCAATTATATTTCCTGCAAATGGCTTCTAATTATAACACCTTCCAAATTATTGTGGGAATAACCCATCTTAGGTCAGCCCCATAAATTTGATTCTTCTATATGTAGAAAACGAGATTTAAGAGCGCAATAGCTATTCGCCCGCAGGATAAAAAGCTAGGAATAAATATACTAGGTTATCAGGTCGGAATATACTTTTCTACGATATTAAACTGGAATGCGAAAATATGAGAGGGTTGGTTTATTTTCAAAGACGTACTACTTTCGAAGCAACTGCCTGTATAATTAAATTAAGCACTGTTATTCTATATCGCTGGAAACCTATTTGACACTTCACGATGAATATGCAACTCAAATCAAAATACATATTGCGGAGGCTCTACAAGAAACACAATTCGTTACTCTAAGGGAGAATTAACTATAAGAGAGTATTATTCCTAGAGAGTCAATTCAGTACTTCTTACAAGTAAAGACAAGAAATGAAAAGAAAAAAAACGAATTAAAATATTCACAGAGAACCTAGGTCTTTGCGAATTAGGAGGAATTTACACGGCGGGGCCTAAGGCATGAGCATATACAGGTACGTGACAAAGGGAGGCGGAAAGGGAAAATTGCAGCATGCATTGTAATTAAGTCTACGATTGAGATGGGGCGACGCACCTCATCGGGAGATATTCAACGCTAGGGAGATCGCAGGCACACAGGATCGGACGCCTAAAATTGAATTTCCAGGCGTTTCCATAATCCAATGCACCTCGAAGTGGATCTATGGCCGTAGGATGCTCAGGAGCTCTTGAGTGGTCCATAACAACGGCGATTGATAGAGGAAACAATTTCAAGCTCTTCGCAGTCCCACTAAGCTCAGGTTTCGTAATCGAACGATTGAACACGACGTAGACAAACAATTGACATTCACAAAGGAGCGGCCCCAAGCAGAACGCCTAGCATTATGCACTGTTCAGAAACAGCCGTATATTTATGGAAAAAGCAATCTGATCATACCGAGAGAAAAAGGACTCACGTTGCCAAAAAAATAAGATCACGAATCCATTTAGTTCTTTATTGTAATTGACTCATCTCGCAATCCAATTAACCCTCAAACCGTGTCGTCGGTCTCACAGACCGTTGAGCCTTCGGAAAAGTCTCGTTTTTCCCCTAACGCCTTTTCTTGCGACTTCTTACTCTTTAAGTAACTTGCTAACCACATATAAAAATGTTTTGCGGAAGGCTCGAGGTTTATCCATTCGATGAAATATTCTCTTTTTCGATTGTTCTGGAATTTTCCAAACTATCGACCAAAATAAAAACGGATGGACGGAGGTTATTTCAATCTAAAACTGCAAACTATGTGACGGATACATATAACCAAACATACTCAGATTATAGCGGCATAAGTAAGACAAGAAGCTGGCCTTAGCAAAACTTTATAGATTGAATGACATTATCGGATTAAATGCTTATGCATAATATTTTTTGCATTACAAGGAAACATCAGTGAAGGACGGGACTGATTTTTCCCACGGACCTTGGTTTGCTATTTGTGAAACCGAAGAAATCGGATCGCGAATCCCGCGAAAAAGAGATCTTTTCGTAATTTGGAAAACGTAAGGCAGATGGCCAAAATAGGTTTCTGGGTGGTACGAGGTCATACATGAGGGCATACAAGTTATGCTCGGAGTTGGGAGGTGTATTCTGAGGAAAGTTACTCTAAAGGAAATAGCAATAGCGGTAATCAGTAACACTGCACATGAAATGAATGCATATTGTGGGTGCATGAAATAAAACATTATCTTTGACATTAAGTGCGATTTAATCTTGTATTGGGTGTTGCATGCCTTAGTGTAAAATTTTGAAAGTGGGATAGTCAAGTAATCAGCGGGTCTATGGCGTGGAAAATTGTGAAAAATTTTCTGAACGATTCAAACCATATTCCTCGAGCTAAAATAACATCTGAATAACAAAAATAAGGTGGAGGGGAAAAATATTCAAGAGCGTTTGTTAGACCGAATACACGGTTTACATAACTCCTGTAATATCAAAGTTTGAGGACTATACTTGTTTTTGTCACTTTAGATATCTATCCAAGCTTAATCAAATTGGCAAATAAATCTAAATAAAGTTATCAAGGAAAAAATGTTTGTATATGGAACACATTGAAAACAATAAAACATACGTCGCTCTCAAATCTACTGAAAGTTAAATAAGAATAATCGATAGAATCATTAAATTTCACCCTTTTGATGGTCGCATAGACTGATTATCCACTACCGATACTTTCAATACGTTTCAACGGGATACGTTTCCACCTCAATGGTTTCCACCACATCTGTGATTTTTAAAATTTCTGGTGAATTGGATTATGAAAAACCAAATGAAAAATATGGATAACTTTTCAGAAGTAGATGGTGGTACACATAATCTGATTCATGCATTTAAAACTGAGTATTGTGATTCACATTATAGCTCTAGCCAAGCTGAATGATTTCATTCACAATCTAATATTACATACTTATAACTATATAGGTACAAACAATATATTTAGAAACAAGTACTCTCATTTGCATATCAACAGACAAATTATACTCATGACAATAAGTACAAGCAACTATCATGGCTTCTAGTAGTCGATTGTCATTTATTTCTTTCCTAAATTTTAGGAAGCATTTGCAGTTGTATTCGATTTAATATTGATTATTATATTATTACATAATAATAAAAAAGCTACACTAGCATGCATTCATACATAAACCCATCAATGTCTTCTATTACTTTATCATTTATTGCTATTAAGGCGGGCTTCCGATGGTAACAAAAAATCGCAGCTCTCGTCTTCTGTGATCAGGTTTTTCCAAATGAGAAAAGAAAATGTAAGCGGCCAGTGACAATAAGAAGACAATAGATATAGTATCACATACTTTGGCGTTGAATTAAAAATGGGCTATCATGGCTTTGTTGGGAAGACACAAATACCGCCCACGACCGACGCTAAGTCCGCGGCCCTTCGTCATCACCATTTCGACGGTTCGGAGAATATCCTTGGGCCGAGCCCTGGGTCGGCGACCTGTCCCGAGGGTGTCCTCCTCCCTCCCCGTCAAGAAGGGGTGAGCGGTCCCTTAGCAGGGCGATTTCTCCAAGGGCCGCGTCCGCTTTCCCTTAGACGGAACAATTGTGCTCGCTCCCTTCATATTCACCCTTTCGCCGGCGATTAGAAGGAATGCCCGTATCCTTGGGTCGAGCCTTGGTTGGTGACCTGCCGAAGGGCGGTCCCTCCGCAGGGTGGGTCCTTCCTAAGGACCGCGACCGCTATCCCGCCGTCGGAACAATTGCGTTCGCGGCCTTCATCATCACTTTTCGCCGGCGTTTCGGGAGAAAGCCCGTACCCTGGAGGCGACCCCCGGGTCAGCAACCTGCCCGAAGGTTGCCTCCGCCCCCCCCCCTTGACCAGAGGGCGCGTAGGGGTGCGTCGCTGACGCGAGAGCAGGCAGTGGACAATTGGGCGTCGAGCGAAGATCTTCTCGGAGCAGAGACCGACACCGAGGGAAGACCCTGAAGCCGTCAGTCAGCCGCGACGGACCTCGACGCCGGCACCGGAGACAGGACCGGACCAATTCCCTTCCCTTCCCGGCCTCATCTAGCGACAGTGACCCAGAGCCAACATTGAGGTGATAACATTAAAGATCAGTGCCACCAATTGGCTTCTTATTGATATTAACGCTCCCAACCAAGTAGGACCGCACGACAGCTTATCAAGACTAATGCAGATCAGCGAATAATCCACCAAGCCACCTGGTTGAGTGTTTTATCATAGAACAGTCTAATGTAAATAGATGCCGCCAATGCATCGATCACACTGATGATAATTTTTTATATTTTTGTCATTTTCGTAGTACAGTTTCTTAAATGTAATTTCTCTTTACTTCTACTCATTTCAAACAAATTAAGCACTTTGCCCAGTAAAAGCTCTCAAAAGTTGTAATATATCTTTGATATGGTTGCATGATTATATCATCAATAACTGCATCTTTTACGTTTTGCTTTGATTACTTCTTCCATGCACTTAATTATGGTAGCATGTGCCCATTTATCTCCACAGGCTTTGATTTCACTAAATTATTAAGACTGAAAGTTTCAATGGAGCGTGGACTGAAACCTTATTGCACGAAACAACGCATTTCTTTAAGGAGTCCATTATTTAATAATATCTCTACTTGACTGCCAATTAATTCACACGCGAGATGAACTTGAATAAATCTTCTCAATCGTCAATTGAATTCAGCAAGTCGACCAATCCGAATTTGGTCGAGAGAATTAAATAGTTCACAAACTTTATGTAGGGTAATTGAAATGTTGATACAGAGAAGACTTCATCATTAGGGAGCAGTGGGAACCGGCCGGAGGGAACGCGAGGGAGTCAGGAATCCAAGTCGAGGAGAACTTGGAAATGGAGATTTCCTAATTGAATCCGGGAGACAGGTGATAAGGGAGAAATTTCGAACTGAAAAAAATAAACAGTTCCACCTTCCGATCGAGAGAAGTTTCAATGAGACGGGGCAAGTGGAGTGCATGACAGGAGGAGGGCCTTTTTTATACCGGGCTAAAAAGAAAGTTAACAACGCGGAGTCTCTTTAAGCCTGACTTACGTTTTACTTAGACTTTTCTTTTGTAATCACTGATGCGACTGCGAGGTATCGAAGACACTCCAAGCACGATTCAATTTCCTCGGCTTATGTATCTCCCACTCACATTTGGCGCACAGATTAACTCTCACCCCATTTATTCCAAAAGATTCTTCATCCTTAACGCGAATAAATGGCTAATAATAAACAATAATTTTATTAACAATCAAGAAGTTTTGCAGGCACATCATTCTGACATTTTCATAGCTGCTTTGAATGCAGGCACTGTCCGGGAGGTTTCAATGAAGATTTACCTCAAACATAACGAATGAATATGAGCATAATGACAAGTAAATGCTAGATTTTAGTAGTTGACAACTTCATATTTACTTTTTCTAACTTCTTTTTCTTTTACACATTACTTTTTCTGCCTCCTCTTTCGACTTTCCTTCATCTGCTTCCTGTTCGAACAGATTATTATACTTCTATCACTTAATTCAGAGAACGTCATCATTGGGCACTATTTTCCTATAATGGACCCGCACTATAATGGACCCGCAACAACAGTTTCCCTAGAGGGATCCAAATTTCCAGAAAATAAAATTTATAGGTACTCCGGGATTCACGATTAAGATAAAAGGGATAATTTTCATTTGACAAGAGCTGGATAAACACTTTTATTTCCACATCAATGCTCAAGCATCGGCAAACAACACACACATAATGTATGTTCTCAATTAATTTCAAGAATTCATTACATGCACTTTCTGTTCAATTCTACTCATTCCAAGCCAATTAAGTGAAACATTGCCCAGGGTCAGCTCTCAAAAGTTATAATACGTCTTTGATATGGTTTGAATAATTATAACATTAATAATTGCATCTTATACTTTTTGCTTTGATTACTGCTTCCATACGCATAATAAAGGTAGCTCAAAGGCATGTCTCAATATTTATCATATGTAATCGAGCGATAAATGATCTCTTAACAGGCAAGTGCATGTATATGACGTAAGTGAAAAACGACTCTTTGGACAATAAAAGCGAGAATAAAGACAATGAGCTTCAAACCCCGCATGTCGGGTCGAGTGGTGCTAGTCAGATCACCATCGAAGCCATCTGGAATTGCGCTTAATTTCAGCCAGAGTAAAGAGTGCGAGTACTGAGATACACAACAAAGGGATTTCAGACACCACGAAAATATATTTACACTTCGCCAGGATTCGGACCCGGAACTCTCAATCGACGGTCAGGTGTGTAAGCTATTAACACACCAAGCCATCACTAATTCATTAATCTAAATATAATTTCATCTTTTGCCAACTCCATGCAACTGGCGCGTATCATTGCACCCGTGCGTGTTGCTGCGCACCATATGATCTGTGTATTGAGCAGGAAAACGTAGTAAGGGTAGGGAAGGTTAGGAAAAGGTAGTGAACAAGAAAACTACTTTTAGCCTTAGATGACCCAAGGCCTCTTCAAAAGTATAATTTTTCAAATTTCTTATGAGTCGACCCACACGAAGGTTATTTCTGCTATGTGCGGTTAATCGTCTATTCCATTATATTCTAATAGGTCACTCATTCACTCGTTCCCGACGACTGGGATAGAGCGAGCCTAGCACATAAATTTTAGATTTTTATAAGCAGTGCGTATTCCGTTATCATCGGTGATCAAAGCGATATGCGCCTTGATGTTTTCTTCAAGCTTATTTATTTTTTTATGTTTTTACATATTAAATTTTGCACTCATTTAATTTTTGCACTTAATTAATTTCCTATCAAACTTTAAGAAAGATACTGTTTAGATAATTCGATAATAATCACAGTGGAAAAATAAATAAACATCGAAAGATTTTCAACTAGTTTTGAAAAAAAAGTTCAGTGGTTTTTCCTAAAAATAGCCTTAAAACATTCCAGTAAGTTTGGGTAATATAAAACAATCACATCTCAATTTATTTTGGTACAATAATGCGGCATAAGTATATAAATATGTTAGCGTCAGATTGGGGAAAATTAAGCTAATTTGAAGATAAGCATCATGGACCCATCTCACGAACTTTTATCACTACCGGCCAAAAACTCATGGAACAGGTATTTTGGCAAAATGAATGAAAAGAAGCAATGACTCGCAAACTACGAAAACTTGTAGAGCATATATGGGGGTGATTTGGTTTTCCCTTGAGGTGCTCGACCTCTGGACTTACGAATTTCCATATTTATTCCTGTATATACAAAGAGAATCCAAGTTTGTTCGAAATATGAGGGGCTATGTTTGAGATTGGCAGGGAAGTAGGGCGGCACTGGTATAACACAGTGAGAAAAACTGAGAGAAAAAGAGCATTTATTAAGTAGGTATCCCACTCCCTCAGTGTTCTAAGTCCACAATGTGCTTGCCACCCTGCTCCACTCCCCTAAATCAAAACAACATCCCCATTTTTTAACCATTTTTTTCTCTTTACATAGAAAATGTTTGAGGCTAGATAATGCGCCAAAAGATGCACAATATAGGTGATACCGGCCGCAGTTTTTTTATAAAGTGTAGAAAAGAGCAAAGTTTTGTCATTCAAAATGAATATCTATCGCTCCCACGAAGTCAAGATGAAAGTATAAAATATAAATTTCACTCATTCAAAGATCGGAAGTTATTCTCCTCAGTGAGCAGTCAATGCAGCTTTCCTACATTCTAAGGCACACTTAGGATTTTAGGTCCACGTGTCTGGAAGTAACACCTATTTTGGATAACAAGTCATAAAATATGCCGTTCCCAACGCTTGGCCACCAAGGAACCCTCTCTTACTTCGATTTACACGGTAATTTAATTTGCGAAGGCACTGTCCCACAAGCCGCAAGTGAGACGCCGGCCATCTCCGCACACGTGACTCTCGGACGTTACCTTTGCAAGTTTCGGTGATGAGCGGAGGAATCCTGTTTTCCACGCATGTCAAGCATCCACGATGTCGGATAAAGCGCCCAAGGGCGAATGTAATAGAGCCAGGAGAATCTCCAGGGTATCCCAGCCAAGCACGCGCTCCCGTTTATGGCGTAATAAGAAAGGCTGCAGGGAGGGAGTGAGGCTCTTTTCATCCGACATCTTCCACTAACCCGTCAACGTCTTCCACCGGAGCGGAGCTGAATGGGTCGCAAGGAAGTGGGCGAACTCGCGAGTGGGAGATGCGAACACGGTGGGTAGGCCTAGGAAGGGGAAGGCCCAGGGAATATGGAATGAAGAGGGAGTTTCCGACGCAAAGAGGGACGAACCTTTTCATGAAAGACACGCAAAAGCCATCTACGAAGACGGGGATCCGGCGTTATAAAAAAAAGGAAGCCATGACAAAATGGAGATCGAGACTTTTCGAAATCCTTTTTCACGCGCAGGTTAACGCCTGCCCTTTTCAGCGTCCCCTGTTGGAAAAGAGAAAGTCACAGGAATGCGAGGCGAAATTTTGAACCGCGAGTGAATAAAGGCTTGGCTCTGAAGTATTATGCAGCCTTCTGACCTGTTTTCATATCTTCAACGGCTCCTTGAGTGCATTTGTGGCTAATTATAACCAAAAGTGATAGAAGACGAAGATTTAACGGGGGAGCAGGTAAAGAGGCAGTTTCGAAAATACGAATAGGATAAGCACTCCATCTCAATGAGAACACGATGTTGGTAAATAAAAAGATGTCCCAGGACGAAAGATGATGTCACAGAACGAGAAAAACAATGAGAAAACTTGATTTAAAAGGGACGGATGAATGTTGGCGAGAATATTGGGAGTCTCACCAAGCAACGGCTCTTTAAAGTAATTCAGTTTATACTGATTGATTAAAAGTTCTAGAGGAGAGTCTGATACGACCTACAGCAGGGATAGGTACAAATATTTTCCCAAAAATAACACATCTATCTCGTACAAAGATGAGGATTCGGCGTCATAAAAAAGGAAGCCGTGACAAAACGATGATCGAGTCTTTTTGCGATCCTTTTCTTAATATTTTCCCTGAATGTCATCCAAGATATCTGTAATTTTCTCTTCATTACTCTACTGCGCTAAACCAATATTCCGCCATCTTCCCTTCACAAAGAACAGAGATGTTTAAATTGTCTCTTTCCCGCGATCGACAAGAGGCCATAATGGCAGCCAATGAGTTTTTGAAGTAGGTTTGTCGACAGGTAGTCGAGCTCGATTTTGTTGATTTGCTCCCCAAAGCTTGTTTTTCAATACATCGCTTAGTATTAACATAGTGCAGTGCATGTTGGTGAAATTTCAAAGTACATTACAGTACATGTTGGTAATAACTCAACCCCTGCCAAACGCCCTTAAGGTAGCGTGCAGAGTAATATGTAGATGTATATGTACCCTCTTCACAAACCGTTAAACATTTTCCATCAAATTTGGCTGCTTACGCCGAATCTTAGAATCTCCGCCACCTACCTTTCCTCCTTTACCAACACTTCCATGCTATCCTGCTTACCCGATCCTTTTTTCTTTAAATGAATCCTCAGATCTCATCCATGCAAATTTTTAGAAATTTTTTAACAATACTTCATAATTAATTCGACAAATTTAATGCTTTCAGTCTTCATTGATTAGGGCATTAATTTCAGAGCCGTATTTACATTTTGATTTTGAAGCAAACATTGACAGCACAACTTTGTAAATGAAAGCATCAGGTTCAAAGTCCTTCATTTGAACTAATGTCAAAAAGGTTCCAACCAAAAGGTTAAAAATCATGGATGATATATTTTCTCCACATATATCACAGCACATTACTGAAAAAAACGTGGATCGACACTGTGGAAAAAATTAAAATTAATAAGAGAACTCATCGACTATATACGGTTTAATCTTCTCATCCTTCTCAAAAAGAATATGATGAGATCCAAGAGGCAAGACTCGCCAAGGAGTCCCCAGGCAATGCGAAACGTATCCGCAAAACAATTAGGAATGAAGATGAAAACAATAAGGCTATTAAAGCGAATTAGGAAACAGATACACCGGATTGCAGGAGGCGAAGTATTCCTCAAATTCGAATGCGGATAACACGAAGAGATAAAGAGAAAACACAATAATACGGGAACCAAGTATGAGGAAAGAAGAGAGGCGTGGGTTTGATATCAGAATAAGTTGTTTAGCATCCAGAATGAGTTTTCTCGAATGTTAGTAGAGCGAGATATGATGTCTGAAGGGCATAACAAAAAACGCTCAGCAATACTCTGAAATTTAGTTAAACTACATAACTAAACGAATAAGCCCGAGGCAGTTTTCTGATGAAACTAAAATTAGTACCAGGTCATTTTTTGAAAGGACGTTGAAGCTACCTTGCGAATTTTTTTATCGGGATAATAAGCATTCGTACTCAAATGTAACAACAGACTCTCCCTCAGACTATTTTGAAGCAATTGTCATTTAATTAAATGGTATCAAAATAATTTTCATAAAAATAACTCCTCGCTTTTTCTTCCTTTTGCTTTCACGCAGCTTTCTCCTCCCTAGCGAAGCCTGGGGCATACCAATGCTGTAATTTCCGTCCTCCATGCCCATTTTTCTCAGCCTTGAAATTTCTTTGAATAAAATTTTTCTTCAATTTTTATACCTTTAACCTTTATTTCCATAGTTTTAGGCTCAACTATGTGGAAGTTGAATTTCACAAAAGAAAAAGTAACTTAGTTTTCTTCCACAGATTGATTTTCTTGGTACAACATGTTTCGACACAGCGGTGTCATCCTCAGGTACAAGCTGAAGAATCTGGAAACCCAAGATTTCCAGATTCCTAGTCCAACCGCCATCCCTTAGCCCCCCCCCTGGTTTTCCCTCCTCACCACTCCCCCCTCCTACCTTCCCTCAATATTGAATAATGGTGAATATGGTTATAATTAATTCCCGACCACCTAGACTATATGGTCCGCCCAAAACGCACAAGCATTCTAAGCCAGCCCGTCTGGTGGTCGCTCATCAGACTGCACCGCGCAATATATTTGGATTTAAGACAAATTCACAGCTACTAACCTACTGCCGTTTTAGTTTTACCCATGGCATCAGGAACTCCATATTATAAGCCCAAAACCTATCCGAGACAACCTCCTAATGGAAAGCCATTCCACTGTCCTCATTCTCGTTCGCCGAATTAGCGATTATTTCCGTCAATCTTTTGTCTAAGGCGAGTAGCCTTGACCCGATCGTCAAAGAGTTAGAACAGCTTTTAAACCTTAGCACCAAACAAAATTATTTTCATTCCTAGGGTTCTTTCTACGCTCAATCACATGGATTATCGATGGGTTCCCCGCTATCGCCTATTCTAGTCGATATTTCCACGGAAAATTTAGAGATAAAACAATCAACTTGCACAAGTGTGAATCTCAGGGATGCAATAGTTTCAATAGCAGTCAATTGGATCGTAAGTCAAGGCCATTCAAAATGATTTATTAGTCAATGCTTTCGACTTTAATTTAAATCTTCATTGCAATTCTTTTATTAGGCGAAACGCCTCTTCGAGTGGAAGAGCACGCCCAGTTTTAATCTTTCCTAATTCGCATTTTGGTCACAAAGGTTTTGAGCTATATTTTTTAGAAAATTTAAAAAAAAAAAAGAAATTATTTCAGCACTGAAAATGTGTAGTCCTAGAGTTCTAAGTGACTTAATTTCGTAAAAACGGTCCCCATTTTTACACGTCCTTTCCTCTTATCATTTCATCTTTGACTTTTTAATTCACTGCATGAATGGCCGATTCCTATCCTCCTCCACCATTCGCTAATATCTCGTCCTATATACTGGCATTTGTACTCCAGAACGCATTTCGAACTCAGACGATAATGACGCTACATCAACACGGGTATTTTCCATGAAAATAGAAAAAATGAAAAAAGAATTTTTGAGCATGATTTTCTAAAAAAAAATAAAAATCTAACATAAAGAAATATTTTAACATCGTACTAAAAAGTAAAAAACAATATTTTTTCAAGTGAATAAAAAGTAAGCCTAGTAATGGAAATAATTAAATTAAATTCAAGGAAATTGGCCACACAATGATAATACCATAACGAACAGCGTGGTGCGCTCTTTCATATTCGATATTCGAATACCAAAATCATCATATTTTATTCATTAAATATGATGATTTTGGTTTTTAACGGAGTGGAGAGCTTCAATACACAAATTCTAGAAAATCTTTAAACGAACTTAAGTAAAGGTGCAAGATATAAATGAGATCGCACCCCATGCTCTTCGTTGTGGTCTTATTATTGTGTGGCTAATTTCCTTAAATTGAATTTAATTATTTCCAGTACTAGGCTAAATTTTCATTCACTTGAGAACATATAATTTTGTCATTTTTAATACGATGTTAAGATATTCCTTTTTTAGATTTTTAAAATATTTTCAGAAAAGCATGCTTAAAATTTTTTTCATTTTTTTTTTACTTTTTACTTTATAGTCCTAGTAAATAAAATGTTAATAAACAACAAGTTGTTTAATATACATTTCAATAACTAGGACTAAAAAACTGTTTATTAGAAAAAAAAATCGCCAAGTTGTGGGCACGATGCGGCGAATCATATGTTTAAGTGCATGGAGTGGAAACTATGTGGGGTGCAATGAAGTGGTAATCATGGATCCATGGAAAAGCGAGTTAAAGAAAAGCATGTAAAAAAATGAAGTCACAACTTTCAGTTTCCAAACTCTCCCAAGGACCATAGCCAAGGGGCAAAAATGAAGAGGGTGACTCGCACCCAAGGGGCAAAAGTGACGAGGGTGACTCTCACATACTCCGATATGTTTCAGATTTACCTAAAAGTGATTCCAAGCGCACCACAATTAAAAATTAAATTTCTTTCAAATATTTGGAATCCCATATTTCTTAGACTATGATTCTTTGAGCTTCAGACCCATTGCTACAGAGCTTTCATGAAACAATGGCTGTTAAACCAAACACCCTGCACCTTACTTATGAATTAGTCCAATAAATCTTTTGCATGATAGTTTTAGCTTTCTATTATATTTTGTAACCACAAGGCCTACGCCTATTTCTAAGATAATGCGGATTAACTATGCATTAACGGTGGAAGAAGGGCCTGCCAACCTACGCAGTGGTACGTAAGGCGATGAGAGATTGTGGCACATTGTATTTTTTCATCACAAAAAAAATGAATCGCATGTAAATCTACGCGGATTTAGTAAAAATTTTTTTTCACTGGCCAAGAACTACAAACAATTACAAGTTCTCAGCTTAACTGAACTCATGCAATTATATGCGCGAAATTTCCACGTTAATTTATTCCCGGATTCGCTCAGCCACACGAGCTTTTGCAATATTTCATTCACCGATTCGTTCGTGAATTGCTCCGCGTTTGAAAACGCAACTGTTTTATCCACTTCTCCGCCTAGCGTAAAATAATTCGCTATTGTTTTGAATGAGCACCACTGAGCGTAATCGTCTGGAATCAAAGGACTACACCAATCACTCGACACGCAACCTGGAGGAACTCGTGAAAGCCAGAGGATGAAGAAAAGACACTGAGCGAAACTTAATAAACGTGGGTGTATATAAAAACAAATACATATAAAGCTCGGGAAATGAAACGGACGACCGTCAGCATTCGTAAACCAAGCGTTTGTTGTGGCCACAAGTAAGAACAATTTGCAATGAAGAGTAAAGTCGAATCCATGTTTAAATCCACCAGAGAGGAAGGAAAACGAACGCCTATAGGGGACAGTGAACCGTAAGACACAACGATTTTACGGAAGAAGGCAATCCCACGAGCAATGGCAGGGAAGCAGGAAGAAAAAGATCCTTTCTTTTTATTTTGCTTCCCTGCACTGCCCGTCGAAAGAGCACCAGTGAAAAAGATAACAAGAGAAAAAGGTTTTTTTTTTTAAATCATTCCGCTACTCCCGCGTATTTAATCGCCGTCTCCCACACAACACGCAAATTAGGGTCTGGGGGTACTTTCAAGCACAATGCCAACCCAGAGAGCAAGTCATGCGTCTGTGGCTTCGGGTTCTTATTTTTCTCTTCCGCATATCACGTGAATGGGAGAAAACAAAAATAAAACGAAAACTAAAAACGGCGAAGGAATCCCGGGGAGAGGAGACAGAGATGGAAGGATTTCCGAGGCGAACGCTCACTCGCTGAGCCATTCGGAGGGAAGACTGAGGAAAAAAATAATCCACAATGTTTATTCTCGCCAGCGAAAGAGAGCAGGAAGTTTAGCTCCCCCCCCCCCCCCGCCCCCCCCCACACACACACACACAGAGAAACTACAACAGCAATTTTCTGATACTCATGGTTGCGATAAGAATCAAATTAAATTCGAACCGCGAAGTTAAAGAACGAGACCAAACTTAATTAAATTCGGACGCGTCGGAAACTGAAAAAAAATATCGGATCATTTTAAAATCTGCAGAATAAGGATGTGGACATCAAATGCACAATCGGATATTATTTTATCCAAGCTGTCCGGCACCATAAATTATTGAAGCCACTTTGTTCCGACTTATATCATACTATCGGCTCTCAAATTTCAGCAATTAAAATTTATCCAACGCATATTATTTCTGTCATGTACTGTAAAGCATTCGTGTGGAATGTATTCCATGAATTGGAAACATGGACCCTGGAAAAAGCAGACAAGAAAGCAGTACATGCTCCCAGTTCTGACGACCAAATTAATGGACAAAAAAGATATAGATGCGTATAGAGAAGAGAAGAAGAGAAAAAATGCATGCGGAATAATATACAGCCAAGATGAACCAGTTGGAGTGGGCCCACCCTGAGGCACAACGAGTTTGTCAAGAATATACTTGACGGAAAAATACATAAAAAAGTCCCCAGATGAAAGCCATGGAATGCATAGACCAAATAGAAATACGTTAGAAGAAGTACCATAGTGTTAAGTGTCTAGCATTAGATAGGGGATATTGGATGGTTGTGTTTATCCAATCTTATAATTTAAAGACCAGTGGCTCGGCCATCGATCCTAATCTGATAGAGATGCAAGTAAAATTATGCGTTGAAGAGTTTGCGATGACGCGGAAAACTAGAGCTTAAGGTATTACTATACAAAAACCTATCCACCACGGGGCAGTTACCAGTTGTTGAGTATTTGGTCGGTAAACAACCACAATCTTGATCTCGACTCCTTCCCCCACTTTCACCAAGCAATCCTATGAAAAATGACAGCCATTTCAATCCCACTCAGTCACCTTCACCCTTTGACAACCCCCACTGGCCACCCGGTTTACTCTGTTTTCTGAAGACTAATCAGAAACCATATGCTTCCATACATCGACAACGATTTAAGGCCTCTGAAACTACGGTTCGTTAAATCCGAATAAACCCATTCATTGATGCCCGTCTATCAGAACATATACGTGGACGCTGAATTTTTCCCTTAGTTTCTACGTTTTTGTACCTTTAACCGTAAAATACACTATTTTTCAAAGTTTTTATTTAAAAAAATGCTATTAACCTTTTATACCAGAGGCATCAACCTGGGAGTAGGTTAACGCGGAAATGCAGACCCGTAATGAACGCATCGCGGAATATTAATTACAAATTTCCGACATAAGATATTTCTGAATTCAATTTTTAATTCATTCTGGTATGCGTCATTCTCACTTACGAATTATTTTGTTAAATAATCTATCATTCAAAGGGGGCAATTGTGCTAAAATGATTTTATCAAAAGTTCTATGCATGCCTTGGAACACATGAAAATGGTTTGGAAAATTCCAAACCCCAAATTAAGCACCAACAAACAATTGCTAATTGCCAAATGGAGACGTAGGGCTGTGCTGCGAGCTTCTCCCCAAATGCTGCCGAGTATAGGAAGCCAATAAAGGGGGTCCATACCACAACGTTGCCACGCACCAACATGGAGAGTGCTAAAAATTGTGAGGAAAAGCAGAATTTTATGAAATACTTGAAACTTGAGTTATAAACGTTTATCTTGCAATGAATTTCAGAGGGATTCAAGTATGTCCTTTCTTATTTTCATTCATACTCCAATAAGTTTTGCTTTGCTAATCGAGCATTAAATCTTAAATTCGCACTCAAAACACGACGTTTATTCCTCTCAAGCCTTAGAGCGCTCACTACCAGTAGGCCTTTCTTGGAATGCAGCCAATCCCGATGTTATTGGGTCGGTTTCCCAGTTCCTTATGACCTACTTGGTCAAACGAAGGAGAAGACCCGAACTCTACTCTAGTTCCCTGAGTACTCAATCGAGAGAGACTTGAATTTTCATACCAAGTCTTACTTTAAGTACTCTTAGACGAGCGCTTTCTCCCAAACTCCCTCACGGCCACTTGAAAGCAGCATACGCTCCCGTTTGAAGACTCATTTTATGATACCATTCTCTCTTGAGTCTCATTTCAACATCGTTTAAGGTAGACTTTTGGGAAGCTGGAGTCGGTCGATGCTAGTTCTCATAAGTATTTTATGACTTGTCAAAATATTTTCATAATGTGCTCGTGAAAAACATTCACCGACAAGCCGACATAAAATTATACTGAGCACAATTACGGAAGTCAATATATCCTGGTTTAGATTTCGAGCAAGTTGTACAATATTTTTTCTCGGTGAATTTCCTAACCGAGGTGATATGTGTTTCCCAGATTCGTATACATTCCGAAACTTGTATCTAGATTAAGTGTACACACTAGTGAAAGCGCGTGTACAGTGCCCAAGACAAGTGTCGCTAGAGCAAGTAGCAGTTTTCTCAGTATAGCTGCAACTCGCAGACCGCTCTGGCGAGTTTCCAGAGTTCGGAAATTTTTTGGGAGAGTCGACACTGCCGCTGGCGATGTCAACGTTTGACAAGAAAAGAGACACAATCAAACTTCTGGTATCCCTTTTGAAAGGAAATCCACTGCTATCGTTGTAACAAATCCCTCGATCTCAATTCAATCTTTGTTTCACAGAATTATTACAAAAGCCGTATCAAACGCACCTCTACCATTGAAGAGCTCACTGGTGAGTTCATTATGGATTCAGGCCGGGCGGAGGTTCCATAACTTAAGGTGCCAAATTCAATAACGAATTAAGAAAAACAAGGAACAGAAAAAGTAGATAAGAGTGTAGTGAATTATATACGAGAAAATGAGAGGTCCATGATACTCTACAATTCATGCAGCAATCTTTGAAAAAGTTTTTTCGGCAATGAAGGATAACGTTCCTCGGATTTACTCGGAGGCTGTTGTCGGGTGTATACTTTTGAATCCCACTGAATGACCTACTCTCTAGCCTAAAAAATACCTTCAATGCTCGAAAATCCTACGAGCCACCCGTTCTGTCGACTGGGCTGAGTAATGCAACCCAGAACGGTTTAGGGGAGCCCGGCAAGATCCGAGCACCGGTCGAAGATCTACGAATTCTGCTCCTAGGCCTACACAGAATTCCCACAGCCTCCTGTTCAGGCAGTCAATCCTGCTCCAAACATGATGACCGCGATCGGACCGTGGAACAACACTACAAATGGGCAGCCGCAAATCGGCACCCGATGCCCTCCGGACGCGTTCCACCTCCGAGTTTAAATCCCTGTAGGAATTCAAAATCCCATCTGCTCCACGCTCGGACGCATCACTGGTGCCCACACGTGCCACCACCCGCAGCCTGGAGCAGCCCGTATCTCTCACCGCTGCTTGTATCGCAGCCGTGGTGCTGGGTACCAATCCTCCTGGTATATACCAGAAGGTGACCCGTTGGTCCGCTCCGTCTCTCCTTGCCCTCTTCCGCAACGAGGGCACAATCCGCATCACGTTCGAACTCCAAAAGTAACTTGGAAAGCATTATATTTTAATATTTAACGTATTTTAATGTGCGTTTTTTAAAGAAGTATACCTACACAAAAAAACGAGAAGAAAAACTGAATCACTTCGTAGCTTATCCAAAACTACGTGTTGAAGCAGCAAAAACTCTCTTCAATTCACTCATTTTCTTTTCCTCCTATGTCGCATTCGTTTGCGATGCTATTTTTTTGTTATACAACCGGCTGCAATGTACGTACAATATTGACTGATTCCCAGAGATTCCCGATGGCCAAGCAGAAACCCATTCTAGATTAATCACACGTATGTGTAGACACGAGAGACACTTCTAGCTGGCACAAGGACTCGACACGAGTTTACAACACAGCTCCAGCCTCCAAAATTGCGATACGTGAGGACGTCACTGACCTAATTCTAGACATAAGTGTCATCTAAATGTGGCGCAGGGTTTGCGTCCCTTAAGGTGTAATAATCTTCGGTATTTGGAGAGATTAATGGACAGTCCGGCCAATGATTACCCGACAACGATGATAAGGGCCTTAAATAATCCATTTCGATTTTCTAAAGTAAAATCCGTTCCAAACCCTTCTTGTGATTTTCCATTTAGAGCTGCCGCAATTTTTAATTCTTCTCCTGCTTTCCGTAGCTAAACCAACATTCTACCTTCCAACGTCCTCAAAGTACAGTCACCGCAAAAGTTTCTGGAGCAGGCCTGTTTGGCAAGGGAAGGAGACAGAAGTGAAAGGAAAGAACCGAAGAGAAGAGAGGGAAGCAATGAAAGAGAGTGAAAAATAGGAACCGAAGAACTTCGTGAAATAAGCTAGGACGCAAGTCTACAAGGAAAGTATTTAAAACCACCTACCGCCCTGAATGTCCAAGGGACAAAATCTTGAGGTATCATCGTGAGGAGAGTCGAAACGGGAAGACAAGCAGTTGTGACTCATTCGAATTCTCGAAGTCCTTGCGTTGTCAGAGATTAGAAAGGCTCCACACCGCACATCCTTCCTACCCGGTATCACAGATTCTCCTGTGGTTCAGTAGAAAGTTTAGTAGCCCATATCCCAAAATCGCCAACTGCGCAGCGCCAGGAACTTTGCGAAAGATATCCTCCTTAATATGCTCACTAGCCAAATTTTCTGCCTTCTTCGAATTCCTTCTATTAGTTCCAATGCCTCTCTTACCACATCTAACACTCATTTGTCTTTCTACGCACCCACTTTTTATAAAAGTTGAAATAAAAACTCTCAAAAGAAGCTTCACGTGAATGTGAATCGACCCATTCTTGCATGTTGTCACCGCCCGCAGAATTGGAAATGGAAATGTTTCGACAAGCAGTCAATTGTGGACTTGAATACTGTTAAATTACTTTACTGCGGACCTTATTGGGCGAATCCATGGAAGCTCAAGGTAAGCGAAATGAAATCTTAACGTCGAAGGCCTCTCTGTAAAAACGATTAACATATTTATCCATATATCCTATATTTCCACAAGGGTATGAAATTTTTACAACCACGAAATAGAATATATAATTTCATAGTATTTGTTTCTCTGAAGAACCAATTCTTGATAAATAACGGCGGATTTAGCTCGCAATTTGTAAAATTCGATCGCATAGATCATTTTAATGGCCCCAGAAATTGCCACCTCACAATTTTTCACTGCCATTATTGCTTCCGTTTAGCTATCGAGTGCTTTCGTGAAACCTCATATCCATTTTGCGCTTTATACATTCGCGTCATTTCAACCAACCGTTGAAATAACGCGCATTTTTTTCATATCTATGGCGGGCATTTATTTCTCAGTAACCATTCAAGCAGTTCGAGGAAAAAAATGATAACCAATACTTCCACAGCAGCGTGTGAAGCTATTCTACGCAATTCTTCAACTTTTCCAGAATCTCTATCCAGTCAATTTGAAACTTACCTGTTCTTTCCCTTCATTTTTATAGCCATTCTCCCCATTACAGCTCAATCAAATGTCACCTAATGCTCCTTCGTTTTTTAACTTTTCAATTTTCTTGCATTTATTTCTCGACCATTTTTCTTCGCGATATTGATTACTCCATTCAGCTTTTTAAACATCAGTGCCGTGGAGATGGCATGAGTGGCACAGAGATAGAAGTGAGAATTTGATTTTTAGGTGATCAAACTTTAGTAAATCGATCATCAAAGGGATTGCGGACTTTAGTATAGGCATTATTAAATGAGTGCGGTATATATGTAATTATTTTAAATTACAATAAATGAAAATAAATGAGATTTCGAGGACAAACGGGATGGAATAACGAGAAGTACGACGCCCTATATGATAAAGGAGAAAAGGGCTTACGTCAAGAAAAATCAATAGAGGGTATTTACTCTCCTCCATATATACCTGCCTAAACCGGTAAATCGCCCTTTTTATAATTAATACCTTGGCTGGGCATTACCGTGGAACTAATTTTTCAGCATTTGGAAAAGTTATGTTTTATACCTCCAAAAATGATTATTGAAGCTTGTTAATTAACAGATTCAAGTTTTTTCCTCTTTTATTATCGGGAACCCATGACCCAAAGGCCCTTAATACTTTGAAACTAAATACGCGTTTTTTCGGGAGAAAATACATAGCACTCTTTCTATGTAAAACACAAAAGTTAAATCCACTTGGAAGACAGGTTTGTCGGTTTTTATGTATCTTTCTGCGTTTCTAAGATGTTGTCAGCTGTCCCCCCCAAAGGGTGCCACCCAGCACCGTTGAACTACTGTGGACTAGTCCGCACCATTTCCTTCCCTACTGTGATCCTACCCTCTTTCCCCTCCCTATGCCGGCGTATGCTTCGTCGCCCCTTCCACTCCGTTTAAAGGGATTCATAATCTACACATTGCCTTTTGAACTCTAACATAAGTTGTCAAAATCTGAGAAATGTTGGCTAATATTTAGATGTTCACTATTTTTTGCTTTGTGTGCTTTGCATAACTGTGAACACATGTTCACATTTATTCATAGAAGTTACTTTGTACGTTCACTTCAGATTCACGATCAGTCAGATGTCTTTGCTCCGGGAAATTTACAACCATGGAATAAAATTTAGCTATATCTCGATGAGACTTGTATTTTGTAGGCCATCTTTCTGTTTACACAATTTCCGTTTTTTTTCAAGCAAATAATTGGCAACAAATGAAATATCAAAATAAATTGCTGATTCTATTAACATCACACGAATGTTATTTTATATTTTTTAATCCGCACGCAGTCACGCGATCATTTATCTCATGCTTCTTTATTGAACCGCAGAACCAAAATTCTACATGTATTCAAATAATAAACTCGCCTATTTTCCAAGCAGGAGCGAAAAATGGACTGTAGGGAACTTATAATACCACTATCAATCCTTTCTGACCTAGATATATTCATGATTACACATGAAAATGCTGATGGAACGTGAGTTGTGGGGCGACTGCAAAATGAGTGACTTCGCCACCTTCATATTGTATTTTGTGTACTGCCACCTTTTTCAAGACAAAGTCGAATAAAAACGGCTTTAAAATGCCCCTTATAGGCAAATACTCGAGAACATTAGCACAGGGACTTTTGAGAGAGGTCAAATTTGAAATTAGGGAAAATCTAAATAAAATTGGAAACAATGTCGGGGCAAAGGGTGGCCGTCCAAGGGTGCTATGTTCGTTCTTATGGGCAAAGAAAATGGCTTCTGATGGAAGATTTCAAAGCTAAAAATGACTGAGGATACAAACATTTATTCAAAATATTGGGATATATATTTTTTTCATTTCTCATAATGATGGGCTATGACACTGCAAGTCACGTACCCTGCGTAATATGTTGTCACTACTAAGTAGACAATTTTTATTCATTTGCTCAGTGAACATTGTAAATACGGTAAAAGTGAAATTAAAATACACACGTATTCAATCCAAAATTTTCTTTTCCAGCTTGTACGTTGTATTTTGGGACAGATCCATTTCATATGTTTGCATGTCTCTCTCAACGATATAGGCTCTTTAAAATCATTCCATATTCCAATATTCCCGATTATCTTGAAAACTAGATAGTTATTTCAATGCAATGCAATTCCTAAGTGGGATATTTGAGGTTTCTCATTAAAAGTGCGACTATTACATATCGAGGATCTAAGAACACTGCCACATCTGAACTCATGAATTTTTATTGTTCCTTTTAAATGGAAGTTCTCGTTATCTCTAGAGCACAAAAAATAAAGACTCGTCCTACCCATCTCGCTGGCATGTTTTCACGATTTTTGAGAAAATTTCCCAATTAATTCATTCGTAGAAGTCAAACTTAAGCCGTGGAGAGGGGTGTGGGCTTGAGTTCTTGCTCGTCATTAAGCGGAGAAAGACTTTTTTAATTTATTTTTTTTTATTTTAACTTAAAATAAAAAAGACTTAACGCGTCATTGTTGCGGTTAAATTAAGCTTGAAATTTGATTTTACTATCCGAACAATTGTTAAGGGTTTTATTTATCAAGGGGTCACTCCAGAAGCCGTCAAATTTGGGACGCTGCCGGTTTATTTGATTTAATTTGTCATTTTTCCCCTTTCAGAATCTCTCGTCCATCGTCTTAAGCATTCATTGATTGCGTTCTTCAGCTCCCTCGGAGGAAAGAGCCCCCCTTTGGAATTCCAACCTTCTCTCCCATCCTCTGCGAATTAAAGGAAAATAAACATAAAGGAAAAAGAAATCACCCGTTCTTTAACTTCCTTTCGCTAACTCTAACAATAGAAAGGCAACGTAGGCAAATCCATGGCCTATGTAACCATGTAGCCAGAAGAGTAATTTGATTTTTCACTCTCTAAGTACCCTGAGTCATTGCTTCATTTATTCAAGTTGTCCTATCCAATCAATATTGGTAAGTTCAAGAAAACTTTACCCCCAAGATCCAAAATCTAAAAAATCATAAAACGAGTCACGAAAAGACTTGAATCATACCCATTCAGATCTCCTAACCACCTTCAGGTCTTCAAAAAACCCCGAACTCTCCCTTGACCCCTTGCCCTCCTGCCCGATATTCTACACTCTTTCACTCTCTCCAGCTGCCAGATACCCATCATTACAATTTCCAGTCATTTCTTCAGCCTCCTTTTAATATCCCCCACCAACTTCCTTCACTCATCCGCCATATTAAAGATTTCTCTGCAGGTCTTTCTTTCCACTCTACTCATTCCTTCCTTCTCAGATTATGCATTCAATAAGCCTTTAATCTACGCTAATAAACGTTGCATCACCATAACATATCCTTTCCAAAAGCAAAGAAAATAAGGAAATTTTGAATATGTTCTGAAAAAAGAGAAAATATTTACAGACATTAAGAGTAGGCGGAAAAATTTGATTGAGGATACGTTTGGAGGAGGGACAAAATTGTGACGCGGACATCGAAGACACAATGTTGATCGGAAGAGTGGGGAGAAGAAAATTAATTTCACACATTTTGAAATTAGAAAGAAAAACATTTAATGTCGGAAAGTGTATATGAATTAATGCAGGAATAGTTCGAGTAACCCCCCTTGGTTCGTAAAGAGTCGGAGAGAGATTCATCGTCCCATTTACAGATTAGCACACCTATGATGATTAGACGAGAGGAAAACGGGTCCCTCTCTTAAGTCTATTCCTGCGAAAGGCAAATAAACAGGGGAAAAGAAAAACAGAGAACCGCAAGAAGGTTAGTGCCCCAAGGAGAAATAAAGGAAGATTGGCACATTCTTCATCTTTCTCGCGAAGGAAGGAGGCAAGAGGAGAGACTTCTGCGGGATCCGGTAAAATAAAAAATACGGGAAGAATTTCGGGGCAAGTGAAATAGTTCCCCCAGCCGAAGTAGAAGTCAATGACGGATGACCGTGCAAGTTTGATTTCCGTCGAGAGATGTCTCACTCCACGCCTCTTTTCAGTTTTCCTTTTCTTCGGTCTCTTTCATCGAAGACGTCCCAGCATTGGTTCCCGAATGATTTAAAGTTAGGGGAAGAGAGCCAAAGGAAGAGAGGCAAGGAGATGAGCGCTACTTAAGTACTTGCATGAGAGACACCCCATCTCTACCATTCCTATCCCACTTTTATCGCAAGAATGTGATAGAAATGGCAGCTTTATTGACACTCATCACTCCCAACGTCGCACAATGTGGCACTAGAATCTTCTTTATGTCACAGCCATATAACAATTGTTGGCAATTAAATAGGTAGAGAGCCTAAAAGCATTACGAACATGATTTTGTGCAAAATCATAATAATTAGTATAAAAAATTAAATTACTTTTTTATTCAAACTTTCAATCTTGAAAATTAAGGAGAAATCATTAAAAAATTGATTTTTTAAATCTCCATTTCTATAAGTGGCACATAAATTTCGATCAATTTTTATTCCCTGCTACTTATTAACGACAAAATAGTATTCGATTTTTACATTATTTTCCATTGCCACTATGAAACACGAGTATCCGTAGTCCTGCAATTAAATAAAACTATCATGAAATACTCTTTTCTAATATTCGATGATTGTGCCTCCACTTTCAAGATCAAAAGTTCAACCAGCAAGTCAATTTTTTCCAAGATTCTGCATTGCAACATCTTGGTAGTGCTTTTTGGCTTACAATTCATTTCTAACGACTAATGTTCTCATTCCATTCTGTACGGCACGCCGCGCAACTCCGCGCTCTGCGGTGATTCTCATGCGTGAAATTTTATAAGTGCATATCTCGTTGACGCTGTTGGTTATCCAACAGCATTCTACTAAATTAACCATGTTATTAAATGATAGTATTATTCCTACAAAGTGATGAGGAACGAAAAATAACAATCGACAGTTGACGGTCAGTCGAATGTACACCATTGATGATCACAACGGCAGCTTAACTAATAAAAGTTGACTGCTACAGTAGAGCCAAGTGAAGTCGCGCCCAGTGCATCGATACAAGTGGAGCATCATTATGCTCACTCTGTACTTCAGTCTTTTCAGAAATAAAAATTCACTACGGCATTAAACTACGAAATGTGGCGAACGAGTCGTATGAGCCAAATTTCGAAAACCATCGAGATTGTAAATCATGCTCCTCGAATTCCACAGGCTTTCGTTAAATACGTCAATTAAAACAATAATAAATTTAATGTAATTTAACATCGCTTTACCGGAGAGTTATGGTTAGTTTTTTCTCTTTTCAGCGGTTAACGTCCCATAGAGTACATTTCTATTATTTATGACCTATCGTAACATCCGAGTAAGAATCCGTGAATTTCGCTGGGGAAAGAGAACCTACACCCCTTTCCCACCTAAATCCGCCTGTTATCAGCGTAAAACGGCGATTGGTGAATCACTAAAGCACAGCTACAATTTCCATCTATAAATTGCCAATAACTATAAAACGTGCATGTTGGACGGGTGAACCCTACGACTCTTTGATTTTAAAGGAAAGGATCAAGAGTCACTCGATTTATTCAAACGAAGATTGAAGGAGACCTCTTTATCTAAGAATAAAAAATCGTTAAATGCAAAAGTTCAAAAAATTTCCATCGTTCTTCTTGGAGATGAATCTCGCCCGAGACTCGGTGATATCCCGTAGCGTACGCTCCATCCGCGAATTCAGCAAACGACGTCAATTTAAGCGATGCAAACTCATATGCAAATCCCACGAAAGAAAATCCCGGGCACAAAAAGCCCTCTGCCAAAGAGACGAATGGGATCCTCAGAGCTCGTCTGTTGGCGAGATGAGAGGGAGCGGAGGAATTTGGAGGACGGAGGAGATGCAATGTCCATAAGTTCTGCTACTTATCAAGCAACCCCTAACAGAACGAGCAGAAGTATCATCCGTCAGGAAAGAAATGCTCCACGGATAAAAGTTGCCTCATACCATTACCAACGGTAATAACCGAACATTTTTCACTTCAAAATATAAGTCAGCCAATAAAATGGGTGACGATTCGCTAAACAAAGTTTTAACACAAAGTAAACAAGGCTTTAAAAGTTTAGATACTATCAACTTATCACTTAAAGACGGTCGGAATTTTTTCTCAGGAATAAGTAGTCAGTTTCGATTTCCTAAGAATAGGTGATATAGGATCAATGCCTAGAGTTGATGACTTTTATAGATACGTTTAACCCAAAAGTACGCAGGATATTTCCCCTATTTTTCAATGCGTCTTAAGGAATTTTTCACAATCCATCTGCCAACGGACTAAATTCACTCTATAGCATGTAGTACTTACGGTATATTTTAAAGAAAACTATAGGTATTTCAAATGCAATTCATGCAGGTAAGTGTGCCTAATGCAGTAATCATAATCTAATTGCGGAAGCATAATTGAATTTTCAACGAATCAGTAAATTTTCCAAATTATACTTCTTGATCACTCTCTTTTTTAAGACTGTTACACTCCTTCTATAAGTCAAATACGAATAAGCATAACATAACAAGCATAACATAGTAAGCATAACATAATAGGCATAACATACGAATAAGCATAGCATAATAAGCATAACACAACGAACATAACATGGAAAACACTTTTCCCACTAGTCTTGATATATTTAAATAATTTCAACAATATGAAGTCCCTGGTTCAGATCTAGGTTTCTGAGGAATGTTTCCATTATTTGACATGTAACTTGACATTTTCCTGACATTAACTTCCTTTTGCATTGGCTAAAGAACGAAAATTATAAATAACCTATATTTATTTATCTATGAAACGGTAGAAACGAGTTAGCCTCATTCCTGCAATTTTTTACGGCAATTAGCGTAAAGTTTCAATTATATTTTTACAATCTCTCAAAATTGATTTACGATTCTAAACTGCACCAATTACACAAACAAAAGTGATAAATGGAAGATGATAATCCTCACTATTTAAATTAACAGTCAACATAATTTGAAGACTGTTCATTGCTACGGTGAGCTACACGGCCAGTGAAAAGATTTAAGATGAGTGAAGAATTCTCATGAATTACACACATGGCGAAAACAAGGTTTCAACGAGAAAGCCATTCAAAACTGGAGGAACTATAAGAGTGTATTTGAGTACACAATGCAAGCTAAACAAAATATCACATCTTCGACGTCGTGAATACTCGTGATTCTATAAGGAAAGCTTAAAACATACGTCACTTAAAGACAGGTGATAATAGATTTCACTGAAAATTATACGCCAAACACCTGTAATAAGAATTAACTTCAAATTCTGCGTGGCACAGAAAAATAATCAGATAAAAATAACAAGAGAACCACACTTCCAAATATTTTGTATTTAATTATAACGCCCAATCGGCTGGGTCAATTATGGAATTAAAAATTTAATAGGCGAGTAAATTGAGAGCGATTGACCGAAGCGTTTTAAATTACGTAAAAAACTCAGTAAAACACTATTTTTTCACATAGAAAAGGCATATTAAAGAGTGGTGTGTTATAATTAAAATACACGGCAATATTAACTATATTAAAAAGTTTATAAGTGCAATAAAAGTAGCATTAACTCTTTTACATGCACTCGCCGCGCCAACAGCAACACATTTACGCTGAACTTGAAGGGTAATAAGAATGAGCGGCCCTAAAAGCACGCTGTACTCAACAGATAAAATGCACAAATGAGACGAAGTTGAAAAATTGAGTCGCTGAAACGATAACGGGACACGAAACTTTCCTCCTACGGATGTGACGTAAAGGAAAAAAGTAGCCCAAGTTCTACCGGGGACATCCGGCAACCAGAGCGCATCCCCAAGAGTCTAGGAACGTCTCTTTGCCATCTTGAAATATACGACCTGAAGTTTCCAAAATGATCTTTCCTTCCCTGAGTTTTACCGTAATATACAACGGCGCTAAGGGAAACACCCGTATTCCTCTCCCTCACCCTTATGGTCGGGGAAGAAACTTGCATAACCTTTACGGCACCTGATGCCGAATACAGATTTATATGTCGGACACGTCTGCCCCCTCTCTCATTCACCCCCCTCCCCCCGCGCTGTTTACTCGGCCTCCAAGAGTTCCTCCCAATATTACATCGATTCTTCCTTCGACCCCATCGCAGATTTTGAGAGACATTCTTTATCCCTTGTCACGGGTTCTCCTTCCTCCTCTCTCCCCGCCTTCTGCCATTTCTGTCTGTCGGCTGGAACGAATTTTTCTTCCTGCCTCGCTTCCGCGCAACGGTGCCAGGTGGCGAAGATTCTCGCAGGAGAAGGGTGAAACACGGGTAATCCATACCAGCTCGAAGTCCTAAAGTGTGCGTTACGTACCTTTAAATCCACGGTACGGATGATATGGAGTGTTCACACATTTTGTTCGGACGACACCAAACACTCCCTTTTACGTGAGCCGGAAGTTCGTTTGCGAATAAGAATCAATTAAAGCCAGCCAATAAATTTATTTCAAATTAGGTTTAAGAATACAAGAAGGTGCATTGCAGCGTAGAGGAAACTCTGATAGGTTCACCGGACAATGGCTGCCTGACTGTACGGCATGGAGCTACTAAATGAGTGGTAACTGATCGACAGCCAAACCGTAAATGAAGTGGTGACAGTGAATTCTTGCCGACGTTTAGACTGTTTCACACGAGGCAAGTAACGGCACAATTTGGCGGAACAGAAATAACAAAAAGGTGGGAACGAAAATTGAGCCCAGGCCATTTCCAATCGATCGTTCATTCATTTGTGCAGGAGTTACACCAGTTGACAACTCAACTCGACTTTTTCAATGCAAAACCATAAATACAGCAGACTGTGCGATGAAGTTATATGAGTAAAACAGCCATTCGTCGCACGTATGCGTTACTGCTTGATTTCGTAGCTCCCTCCTATTAGAAATCCAGCTTGAAAATACTCTGGCTGCTACTCTGGTGTGGATAATGGATTCGTTTATATTATATGTTCTGTCTGCGGTTTATTCTGGGGAAGTCGACCACGCGGATGATCCTAATTAGACAACCATGAACTTGAGGACAATTCTACACAATAAAATCATTCATTGCCCTCGAAACTTGTCTGCTTTATGATTAATAAATAATTAGACTGCTTTGCAATTCTGTATAAAACTGTGATAACGTTATATTCCGCCTTCCAAAAAATAAACACACTTGTATTACCTAAATCATGGACTAATTGATATTGGAAGATACATTCAAAAGGCTATATTTTCGTTTGACATTATTATGGTAAATGCATTGTATCCCATTCAATCTATTTATCAATGCGATAGCTATCTAAAAGAGTAAAATAAAATTAAGTTTTATCTTCTCTTGAAGACAAAGAGTAAGGGAAAAAAGAAATGAAAAAGCTGGTGGGCAAATAAAAACAAAAAAGTATGTTCTTACAATCAAATACCACAAGAACGTATCGCGTCGTAACGGGTGGACGGAGGTGGGAATGGAATTATTATATTTGGAAGGTTAAAAAGTGGAAAATGCATTCTTACTTTTGTTCAGAATCATACCCAAGACAAAATCACGGATTTACGGTGCTATCACTGAACAGGAATTATCACTATTGGAGCTGTGACGAAATGTCATAGTCACGTCTTATCCCTTCTCCGCCATAGAGGCCGAAAGGTAATGGGGATGAAACTGTATGAAGAATGAAAGGATTGAGTACCTAGAGATAGCCAATGTTCAGCTCTCCGCCAATTCATCAGGTTTCTGCCTTAGAAAATGGATCAGAGATAGGTTCTTTTGGAAATTAGGTCTTAATTTAAAACCCCTGACGAGCCACAATCGAAACTGATAAATTTTGAGAGTAACTGACTCCCTTAAATAACCGGTTTGACGGATGGTCTAATCAGTGACTTCGTTAGTTTGAACGTAAATTAGAGAAATTATATCTATGAGTACTATATACAGCTACATGAAACTAGGAGATCGGATGAGATTGTCAAGATATGTAGTGAAGAATATTCGAAAGCAGCAAAGCAAAGATCTTTCGTTCGCATTAACGGCATCTTAATAGTTCAATCCAAGTTAACTTCAATTTCGACCAGAATGACCCTGCTATATAAATTTTCCTGCGGAATCCAGGCAGTTAGAGAAAGATGCTTTACCGATAGCGGGCCATTGTTCCATGAACAAATTGCTTCCCCTTTCCAACATTTGCCATTGGCCACCCTCCGCATTTCCTGCAATATCATCTGTCACTAATTTACAAACTAGTCAGTTTTAAACAATGATCCAAGGCTACGCCTATCTTATTTATATTATAAATCATTCAAGAAATAGTGAGAAAATAGCCAAAGGCTTTTTTTACTCTCCCTGCCCTGAAAAAACGATTGGCTGGGTAGATGCGTTCTTCTATCCGATCATTCAGTTATGATCAGATTTGAGATCACTCTGAAATGCAATCTTAGACCTTCCTTATGAGCAACTAAATGTAAATAGTACCTGAAAAACTCCAAATCTGCTATATGACGTTGTGTTTTTAGTTCACCGATCCTTACGATGAAAATTACCATCCCTGTCAATGCAGCAGTAAAGTGAAACATATACGTCATCACGTTTAAAGAACTTTGCAACCCTTTTCTCATTATTTTTAAACTGCTTTATCTTCCATTCCATGGAGCATTCTGAGACATCTGCTAAGAAAAAGCAAGTAACTTTGACAGTTTAAAAAAAGTTTTAAGTAACTAATAACGTCATTGGCACCTTTTATTTTTTCTTTCATGTTATGGCAGGTAAAAATACTGCAAGAATTCCGACGTAGCGGGCGATTAATGAATTTAGGTTGGAATTACTTATTCAGGATTATGATATTTTTATGATGAAAGCCTGTAATAGTTTTCAATTCCTCTTTATTAGTTCAATATACTACCGCTTATTCCCCATGCAAAAACACAAAATGTAGTCATTTTTATTTATGCCGAAAAATAAGTATTTTTGACCGCTAATGTGAATCGTAACGGCACCTATGGTCAACTGTTTTATGTGAATTTCATTAGGTTTTACAATCAAGTAACTCGTAATAATAAATATCTTCACAGAATTCCGGAGAACTCATAACGTTTTTTCTACATTTAGCGTCGGAATGTTTTTTTATAGGTGCTTTAAAAAATTCTACGTACTAGTAGTTCTAATGTTACTAATAGTTCTACGTAGAAGGCTTGAACAAATTCGTCCATTTTTAAAATCAAATAAACTACGCTACTTATAATAATCTCTCCCTAAGGACAACAACCTAGTCGTGGTGGAAGGGCTAGGTGTAGCTCCGATGATCCCTAGAGCTGAAAAAGTGGGAGCAATGCTCCTGGTAGGGCCACATGTGCCAAATAGGTAGAAGATTAGGAGACGGGCGAATGATAATCCGCGCAGCGTTCGTTCCTCAGCGAGGTGTCTGCAGAAGGCGTCTGACCCCAGTGGAGTGGCACATCAAGAGATGGGGTCACGTAAAAACACCATTGAGAATGCCACGGAATACTAACTTAATTCAAAATCCTTGAAATTATGCGCAGTACTTATGTGGAAATGAATCCTGTTAACTACTGGACTCGCCCGGAGTGTCGTGCGCGGTAGTAGATGACGTAAAGCCCTGGCGGTCGTCATTCCATGGATTCTTCACTCGGAAGTAAAGACAGACGAAGATTCAGGGGAAAATAAGAATCGGAAGAGGAAAGTTAAAATCAGAATATGCACGAGGAATGATAGGACTACGCTATGCGGGAGTGCATTTGAGAATATAAAGAAAGAAATAGAGAAGGTGGGAGTAGACATCATGGGTATAGGCGTAGTAAGATGGAAAGATAGCGAAGAATATTGGAGCAATGACAATTGAGTGATATAGAGTGGACTGAATGAACGCAAGCGTAGGGTTACACGCGTAATTAACGGGAAACTCGGAGGCAAAGTAATCTATGATGAACAAGTGAGTGACAGGATGATAGTCGTTGACGTAAAGGCAGATCCATCGAACTTAATTATAACCCAGATTTATATGTCTAATCATATAGAGGAAGAGTTAAATGGGGTTACGATGAGCTGGAGAAAATGATTGATAGGCCGGAAGGGAAGTAGGACAGGAAGTGAGCGATAATGTCCTAGGAAAGAAAAATGACAGCGGCGAGAAAGCTGTAGAGTTTTGCCAAAGAATAAAAACTATAGTACTCACTAATACATGGTCCAATAATCACCCTAGGCGTAGGTATACATGAAATAAGCCGGGTGACACAGATTGGTTCCCAATAGATTTCATAATAGGTAGACAAAGATTCAGGACTAGAGCTAAAACTCGCAAACATATCCAGGGGCAAATGTAGACACATATCGCAACTAATAAACGACAAAATGTCGAGCTAAACTATGTCGCGCCAAAGACAATACGAATGCGAAGTAGGGTCCGAAAGTGAATCAGAGGTATTCGCTGTAGTAATAGTAATAATTAATCGTTATTTTTTCTAGGACGATAAGTCCCATAGAATTGTATTTTACAAGCAGTATAATTTGACACAATATGCATAGTTTTTAGTAAGTACATGACAGTTTCTGGTAAAAACATATGCAGGAATTTTTTTAACACGTTATAATATCAGAGTACTCCATGTATTCACAATGGTAGTGCGGAAGCAATAGCACCCTTACAATTTTGATGTAGGAGCAACAAACAACAAAATAATTGTCTGTAAAAAACAAAAAAGTACGTTCTTACAATCAAATAAAATGCAAGAACGTAACGCGGCTTAAAATTCTCCTCCTCAGTATTGCGTGTGATGCACTATCTTTCGCGTACTTAGGCAAATCGTTCCACAGCTTCGTGGTAACAACTGTGTTCGATTTTTCAAGTGACCACCCGGAACTGAGGAGCGAGCAAGAAACCCAGGTCTTGCCTTGTTACCACGTTAATAGAAAACAAATAATAATATAAATAGATAAATAATAGAAAAAATAAATATCCCAGCTGCAAAACCCAATTGACCTTTTCATTCGTGCTTTTAGCGCCAATACATTGTGTTGATCATCGACTGTATCTTCACGGTTTATCTTGCTTTTGTCTAAAGTCGGTTCATCTTGGTTTATCACCGTTTATCTTGCTTTTGTCTGCTCACTAAACTAATTTTGGCAACAGCGCGAAAGTAGAAAATATTTTCTCGTTGAGAAACATTACAATATCACGCTAACAGGCCAAAAGGTTTCGAAAGAATTCATTAATCATCGATATATTAACAAGGAAACAATGCAGCCAGCATATTTTCTAGCATCGCTAAACAGTAGTAAAATCTCGTGGCGAAACAATGAAACTGAACACGAACAGTAAGCATTGGCTAAGGGCTATAGCATGAAGCTTCAGGGTTCTGACTGTTACTAAACAATACGCTCACATCCTGGACCATTATCGTAAGCAGTACTGTAAAATTTAGTTTAGATACTACCTTTGTGTTGCCAATGATCGTTGATATAGTTTTTGATGGATTAAGTAGGAGGATATTATGTGTGGCCCCAGATGCAAGAGTCAATATATCATCATACACCTTTTTGATGATATTGCTGCGGTTTTAGGATGGCAACGACAACAGATCTGCAGATCGTCGGCAAAGATTATGTGTTTACAATTACCAATACTATTTGAAAGGTCACGAATATACAAGAGAACAAAAGTGGCACCAGAACTAACCCTTGTAAGGAAATTACTCAGTTTCACACATTTCCTTGAAAGTTTAGGGAGAAACATGCGAAATTGAGGGTTCGCAAATTTTGCAGGAGAAGAGCATGATTTACATGGTCGAAAGCTTTACTAAAATCAAAAAGGACTAGTAGGGTCAACATCTTTTTGTCTATGGTATACCTTTTATCTCCCGTGACTATAATTAAGACCATCTGTGTGGAGTAGTTCTCATAAAAAGCTGACTGTAACGAAGGAGAAGTACCGAAAAAGAGGTTGATGAAAACGTGGGCGCAGGTCGTCGAGTGAGATCCGTGGAGACCAGTGGAAGAGGTACTTGGAAAGAAGACATCGCAGAGGTGGTGAATGCAACGGTGGGTGTAGAAAGAGCAACGACAATTATAAAACCGTGGGTTACTGAGGGAATGATAATCCCCGGTAGGTCCGATATGGGATGGGAACACAATCGACAGAGATGACATCTCACCAGGTATCCTTGGTTGTGAAGTCGAAAGAGCATTGCGAGACATGAAAAGGAATAAGGCGACGGGAATAGACAGCATACCTGCAGAGCTTCTAAAGAGTTTGAGCCAGAACGTAAGAGGGAGACTACAAGCACGAATTTGTAGGATTTGAGAGGAGAGAGTGTGGTCGGAATACTCCACGAAGACAACACTAATTCCGATATCGAAGAAGATCAAGGCTATAACTTGAGATGACTAAATAACAATAATCTGAAATCCCCACGCGGCCACAGAAATCCTTAAAATTATTAATGGAGGGCTGGAGACCAAGGCTAACAAACATCAGGGAGACGACCAGTTTAGATTTAGGGGAGGAATGGGAATGCGGAACGCCAAATGAGTGACGAGGACGCTAGGAGAAAGAAACATATAACATGGGCAGACTGTTTTACTTGCTTGCTCCGTAGAATTCAAGATGGCATTTAATTTAATTAGGGGTTGATTGGAGGGACTGGCGTCTCATCTACAGCCTACACATGAGACAGCGGGCTAAGGCTTAGAACCAAAGCAATTCGACTTTCTATACGTTAAAGAGTCCAATTACAAATAAAACTCCCGAAATTGAAAATATTTATCTAATATCTTATCAGTATTTTAGGAATTCAGATTACTGCGCGATTGGAAATATATATATATCAAAATAAACATAAAACTTGCCTTTTTCTCATCTTATAAAGGTGTCATACGAACATAGGTACATATTATTAAGGGCCACTTGGATTCAGGGAAGGTTTTCATTGGCCACAATAATAGTCTATTTGGTTGAGCAGCATGATGAATGACTAATTTTAATTTTTCGTACATTGCAACTCATAAAAGCCATCTCTTATGCAAATAA
Organism: Ceriagrion tenellum; assembly: GCA_963169105.1. Lineage (NCBI taxonomy): Eukaryota > Metazoa > Arthropoda > Insecta > Odonata > Coenagrionidae > Ceriagrion > Ceriagrion tenellum. Next base: position 7,007,310 of record OY720637.1, read on the forward strand.
GGGGAAGACTAAAATCCGAATATGCGGAAGAGAGAAGCTCATCTAGAAGTCACCCTATGAGGAGAGAAATTAGAGCTAGTGGATTCCATCACCTTTCTCGGAAGTACCATCATGTGGGGCGGACATAAAGTGGAGGATAGCCCAAGCTAAGAAGGCGTTCGTGGGAAAAAGACAACTGCTGTGCTCAAAGAAGATTAGAGTACAAACCGGGAAACAGCATTTGAAAACACTCCTGTGGAGCGTAGCACTCTATGAATCGGAAGCATGGACCATTGGAAAAGCTGACCAGAAAAGGCTAAAAAGCCCTCGAAACCTGGTGCTGGAGGAGGATGCTGAAGATATAACGTACGGTCCAAATAAATAATGATGAATTGTACAGAAGAAGGGAAGAGGAAATAAGAACAAGATGGATTGGACACACCCTGAGACACAATGGGTTTGTGAAGAATATAATTTTAGATAAAATAGCGGAAAAAGTCCCCAGAGAAAGACGCAGGAATAAGTTCAAGAACCAAAAAAAAGAGGAAAGTACAGAGGAAGAGATATCAGGAGGTAAGGGAACTAGCATTAGATAGGGAAGGGTGGAGGGCTACAGTCAACCAATCTTAGGATTGCACGACCAATGAGAGAGAGAAGAAAAAAAATCACCTAGGGGGCGGTGAAACTAAAACAAAAGGTAAAGAAAATTATCCTGCAAGATTTCAGCAGAAAAGGTGGTTCCAGGAACCTCTTTTCCTTCGTAAGGTTACGCACGGGATTACACTGCGATACTCGGATCTTTACTTTGGAGCCACGTGGAGAGCTCGTCTAATCTTCTCGGAAGAAGACATTCAACTGTAGATCCTGAGGAGACTAATGTCAAGAGCAAACACACGGGCTCCGGATTTCTGTTAGCCCTTTCTTCAACTCAACAGAACTCGACCAAACAAAAACTTAAATAACTACTAGATTATCCCTTTAGGCACAAATAATACTAGCGCTAATAATTATGAAAAATATGGTAGGCACATCAATGCAAGTGAACTTGGCTTTCATATCACAATTGCCGAGAAAAACGTTCAATTGAGTTCATGATTGCATTCATTAGAAAAAGTAAACCACTGCTCCCTTACTTCTCTCGGAGATTTAAAGGATAGCGTTCCTAAACTTCTACTTCCTCACTCATTGCTCTGCACCGGTGAACGACAGATTTCGTCGGATTCCCTTAACTACAACCGCATCCACACGCTGCGCTCTCAACAGGAGTAAATACCTTCCATTCTTTCCACTGGTTTCAGACGAAATCCAACCCCATCGAACTTTTCCCATTGCAGACTCAAGCCAGGAGATACTTCTTTCTTCTCCATTCCTTTATTTTTTTCCCTTCGTTCCACCATTTTTTCTTCCAGTGAACGAGCGAAACGAACGAAGGGCTGCCTCTTGGGTCCCTTTTTTTCGGAGAGAAATTCCAAGACGTCATCCCCTCCTATAAACGCGGCCCCGTGATCTCTCCTACGTGCTTGACCACGCTCATATTCTCCGCAGAGCACTCGACCGCTCCTTTCCTTTATCCCTCCACTCCTCCTTTTCCTTCGTCTCCTTTCCATTTGATACTCCTCCTATCGTGGGAGACGGGGAGAATACGCGAGTCCGTATTAAAGAAACTAGCCTTCATCTTACAGAAAGGCAGTGGCGAATGTAATGAAAATAGTAATGGAGATGTACCTATAACCTTTTTTGTACTACTACAGGAAGTTATGAAGGATACTCAGTAGGCATTTTGGTTTAATCGTAAGAAATGATATTTGGACATCAGCATTAAATTTTCTCGCAACAAGTTCCTCTCGGCCCATGAAAAACTATTTCGGTAATGAACCTTTCAAACTTCAAACAGAGAGAGTGATATGCTCGTAGTCGTTAAAGGAGAAATTCACGGTCAACTTTTGAGAACTGTAAAGAAAATCCATAGGGATCAAATATCCACGAGTCTCCAGCTAACTAACAGGTAGAATTTACACCAAGAATATATTTTTTTATAAATTAGGGATAGAGCTTGTAAAGGTCACTCCGTGCGCTGGGTACGCTGATAACAATTTGGACAAATAGTATTAATGAAATTCATTTGCCTACCCTTCACTTAAAAAATAACTCTTCTTGAAGAAAGAATATCCTCTGTAAGTGTATCCGCCGCGATGATTGTGGGTTCGGGGGAAAATGAATCAGGGAGCAAGTCGGGAGCTCGGTTGACACAGAATTTATTCCACCTTCTGCATCTACACAGCACCAAGGTCCCCGCGAGGCTCCTCGAGGCGCGCTACTCCCACACCCGCGCTCCCTCAGAGCGCATCACCACGGGACCACACTCCTTCCAACACATTGGCCGCCAAGTGCTGACGCCATTCATCTTACCCATTATTGCGACAATCTTAATACTCTTCTCTTCCTCGGTCCTTTATGGGAGATGAGACAGTGCACGGCCTAATTTTCTCCTCTCTTCCTGTTTGGGCACTGGGAGGCGAGATAGTGCACAATCTGAATGGCTCCTCTCTTCCCCTGCCCAGAAAGTGCACCGCTCAGCATCGTTCCCATGCCCGGATGGTCTCTCGTGCCTTCCGTATGGTACTAACAATATACGTACACCTCTCTTAATTGGAAGTGAAGTAAAATATTTTACAACATTACCTCAGCCTATGGGTCAGGGAGGCTCATAATCAAGACGAGACAATACATTTTTTGTTCTTTAAATTTGGTTTAAGTGAGTGGAAGTAAGATATACTAGCACCTTCCAAAAGTGGATATATTAAAAAATTTACATAAAAACCTCGCTAAGAATTGTACGTACATGAAAAATGAATCGCAAAAAAGAGGAAAGAATATCGACGCAGTACTGCAAGCTATTTTCTGCTTAAACATTTTCATCTCCACCAAATCGACGACAGCTAGACAGCATTTAAAAAAAAAAACCTCATGAGACAAAAAATATTGCATTTATTCAAAACTGTTACATATTGAAGAAATATAAGTTAGACCGATCGGAAAAGGGATATTGAATCAGAAATTAATAGTTTTCATGAAAAGAAATAATATAATTCCGACGATATTAAAGCATAGTCGTGGAATTCAAAATTATAAAGCATCCTGGTTCTTTTGGACTTATTTGAGGAAAAGCTTATTTCCCGGCTACATAATAAAGTAATAAAACATAAAGGATAAGTTCCTAGATAAACCGGCCACCTATCGTTTGCTGGAGAGGGCGAGGTCGATGTCATGAATACGAAGACAATGGAGCGCTGCTGGGGATACGCTAAGTTGCACTGCAGGTATGTTCGGTATCCTACAGCAGGTTCATCCAGTACAGAATTAAAATGCCACATACATATGTAACTTTTTCCAGATTTTAGGTAAATTTAGCAATAAAACATTCAAAATGTAAATTTCACAACTTAAACAGAGAAAGATTTGCCCTAAAAGGTCATTAACCTGCTGATTCCACTCGGCTTAAAAGATTTTTTCGAGAAGAACAGCCATCACAGCAAACTAAGCTCTTTCTTTTTAGAATAATTTGTTCACTTCCTTCTTAAATACAAAAGTACATTCCAATTTAGCCAAAAATTTGGGAAGATTTAGGTAGCCCCAAAGATTATACAGCAGCGTGGGGGTACTCAAGAATTTCGTGCAAAGAAATACAACAAAATATGTCAGTTTTAAATAGTATTACAATATCCTAATTTTCAAATAGTCAATTCTTAGATTGCTTTAAATAAGAATTAACTTTGTTTTCCATTATAACTGCCATTGGAAGTAGATTAAAGATTTTCGGGGCAAACTAAATAACACTTCTCAAAAATAAATTCAAATGCGGCCTCGGGGGTAGAAGAACATCAATTTGATAAGCGGTCATTTCTCCAATTTTGAGTAAAGCCTAACACTTAACAATGGTGGATAAAACTATCGAATGAAATATGGAAAATATACAACTGCATCTCGGATTTGCACGATAAGCAATCATCATAATATACCTAAGATCAAACGTTCCAATTGTGAAGAACGCACGTTTTGGTCATCACTCTGGTCCAAACAATTTCTTCAAGAAAATGTCGTGTCGTGCTATTTAGCACTCTTGTCAAACCCCCCAAAGTCTTGCGTAATAAAATAGGATAGTTCGTTGTTTTCACGATTCCTTCTTATTTTATTAGTGACCTACACGATTTTATGGCAGGGTTGAAATTCGCTATGAAAAAATCATTTGACTTGGCAAACAACACGGCTATACGTATTAAAATAAAGCCACATCGATCCATACCAACCAAGGTTTGCTTACCACGTTTTAGTCAACTTTCAAGAAATAAGACGCATACGGTCCTCAGAACTGTAAAACATTTCATAACAGCAGAGTCAATACGCATATTATTATTGGTAAATATTTCGTTTATTGGGAAAAACTTAATGACTTAACATACAATTGAGTTTCATAAGTATATAATGGGGTCCCTACAACTTATTTCACTAGCATATTATGAACAAGACCAATGGGGGCCTAAATTGTGAAAGTAAATGCAGGTACACTGGTACACATCATTTCGCAAGAACTTATTGAGCAATATGATTTTGACTGATAGATATATTTTACACCCAAAACAATGCCAAATTATTCTCTTCAAAATTATCTTTTGATGAACAAGAGACAAATCTTTTTAAAAAAACTTGCCAAACACACTGAAGTAAGATTTTCACGGAGAGAAACACATTTTCTTTTAATAAAAAATAACGCACAAACGTGAAAAACCCTCCTTTCGGCAAAGTAGCCTCACCAATGAAAAATTGATTCTTGTAACGCATACATATTTCCTTTGAGCATCAGTCCTTCAAATAAATTGCATCAGTCAAGAAAAAATGTCATGCTTAAAATATTATAAGAAACATTGATTTGGAAAAATAGAAAGATGTAACGCAGAAACATAAAAAAGATGTATTTCAAAGATGGTCACATCAAATCATTTTCATTGCATACCAACAGATATGCCTGAAGTTGGGAGCTTAAACGCAGACTTGATGGTAGTACAGACGAGGCATGACTAAAAAGACTTTCGCACAAGTTTTAGACATCAATTTCAAGCGCTTCAAAAGTTTAAAAAGACACAACAGGCAATCGCTAAGTTCTCCGCTCCGCTCTACAAGAGGAGGCGTCGTCTCTGCTCTTATCGTCTTTCCGCTCTAAGCCCGCAGGAAGTCGAAACATAATACTTAGGTTAAAATCTACCCCATAGCTCAGTTCACATGACTGCATTATTAAGGACCACAAGACTTCCACTTGGAACTTACGCAAAGCCGTTCATTTCCGAATGACTTGAAGAGTCTCGTGAGGGAAAACCAAGTTTCAAAACAAACGGATGTTCTACATGGAACCGACCATTAGAGCTAGAATGAGGATACTTAGCGTAGTACGCATTTGATTACTTCTCGTCTCTCGCAATGAACTGTGTTTCATAGCTCGCATGTGCCTTAACGCAAATCCGAGAGAGAAATATCGCAACTCCGCCAGAGAAATAGAATATAGGGCATACAAAACTATCCACGTGAGAACAAAGTAGTTTTCATAACTATGAAGGAATCTTTCCGGCATGAAGACGGGATAATGAAACACATAAAATCACATCAATGTAATCAATAAGTATCGTCATCAAAGTAAATGTTGCATAAGACACGTCTAATAGAGCGTCCACGTAACTGACATCTCTCATGCTTACGCAGTGTTATTTTAAGTCAATCGATAATTTAGTTGGTGCTTTATTTATCAGAATTGTCCTATAATGCCATTACACTAAAATTTTCACAAACAAGTTGCCATTGCCATTTTGAAGAACAAATTGATACTTAGTTCATGAAATGCGTCAGCCATCGCCGATTGCAACAGGAAATTCTACATCAGTAACTTCCCTTAGACGGTCGTTCACTGTAAGAATTTTTCACTCAAAGTCATCCTGTCACATCGATTTTGACCTGAACTACAGACCCTGCCCAATATTGTATATTTATATTAATGCAAAGTTGCAATACGAACTCCTGACAGAGAGGTGATAAAATTATTATAAAAATATTTTCACATCATAAATCAACATATTTTAAATAAACAAATTTTCCGAACGATAATATCTAAAAATTTCTGTTTAAAAATCTTTAATTTTCCGAACTATATTTCTTTAAATAGCTGGTATGTCAGTCTGTTTCTATTCAAGTTGCCCTTTCAGTTACAACAGACTATGTGAGACCCTGTTGCAAAGTAGCTACAATAGACAAAAAAAGGTGTATCTTACTTGATGAAACAGGAAGGGCGTATACACAGCTGGATCAGGGAATCCCATAATGAATTGCGTCCTGAAACATTAAAACAGCTCGTCTTAACCTCATCCGAATAGAGAAATCAATAGGCTTTATATCCAACATCAGGAGAGGTTCACTTTCTGACCGACCTAATGGGTATAATTAGGAATGCAAATCGACAGATGTCGCCTATTGTACAATTCAAAGCCACTATTAGACTGCGATGCGAGGCATATATATATGCCACCAGCCTAAAAGAAAAGGCAAGGTATGACCGACATTAGGAAAAGTTCCTGATCGACCGATCTGAATACCCAAGGACTACTCAGATGCGTGATCCAATGCCTATACATACGATTTTGCATGTCATGAATGCGAAATGGACGATGGTAATGGCGTTTCGCAGCATCTTCTCCGGATGAAAACATACCAGCAGTCAAAATGGACAAATGAACTTCGCTCTCCCGGTCTCACGAAGACTTTCCAAGCGGAAACGGAGCAAGGAAGTGGGTATACTCTTATGCATACATTCATGCACGCATATGGATTCATGCATGCAGCTCCCTCTCTTCTCCATCAACCTTGCAGTCTCGACTCGCCCGGCAACGGCCACCGACGTCTCTCCACCGCCAATCCCCCGAGCCGACCACTTTCGCTCCAACAGCCCTTTTTTTTCCCGGCACAGGATTTTTGTTGGCTCAGAACCCTCGACGCACTTCCGGTCAACGAGTACCGATTCTCTGCCTCCACATTTTTTGTGAATTTCCTTCGTACCAAAAGGAAACCTCAGCGGTCACGTTGCTGCTCGGGTGGCCTGTTTGTTTATTTTACTTTCAATTCCTTTTTTAAACTTATGTTTTCTTTTACTCTCCGTGCGACCATGTATGCTCCGAGCGTTGCTCTCACGAATCCGATTTTATTCCGAGGACGCTAAACTCTCCGGCCCCGCCCCTCTCCTCCGGTCACTCCTCCAGGGAAATCTGAACCCCGAGTCCTCTATAGATTCACCCGATCTGGTTCCGCTGAATCTTTCCTACAGTCGATGCATCATTCATTTCCGCATTCGTTCTGCATCAGAAAAGGATGTTGGCAATGAGTGTCATGAATAACAAAAGGGTACCTATTCATCGATTTATGATATGTATGGATGGATAAAAATATCGCTACGATGATGTACGTTTCCCAATTTTTTTAATGGTGGTTGGCCGTATTCCCGGGGCGACTGTTTCCAAGACTAATTTGCGGACCTGAGCGCAACACTGACGCTTAAGTACGTAAAAGTCATCACGAAAGACGGCCGCTGTTTCCTGCAAATTTTTTATTCATGAATAGAAGCACAAAATGATTAAGAAAAATTCAACAGATAAGACTGAACTACGTTGTGTAATCTAAAATCTTGGAAACGATCAATTGCAAAAAAGCTGCCAGTCTAATCAGCGCAACGTGGACAGGACATGGATGGAAGAACAAGAAAGACATATTATGAATACATGAATACAATAGAGCGCCACACAGCGAAGGACTCTTTGCTGTTTACTCGATCCTTTCCTTAAACTATTCCATAGTTATGACTAGACCTGTGCGCCGCCGCCGCCGATGTATTTTGTGCGGCGCGCCGCCGGTCCTCCATGTCGGCGCGGCGGCGCGCGCCGTCATATGCGGCCATTTACAAATCATTGCCTCTACAGCATGGCTTCTGTATATTTGTACACATATTTTTGCTGACTCCTCATTATTATATTTCATAACTTTGTCATACATTACTCACTACAGTTACTCCGATATCCGTGCAGCAGTATTAACAGTCTTGCCAGAATAGCGACAGTTGTCCGTGCATTTCGGAAGGGAACCATCTTCAAAGACTTCGAGATATCTTTTTAAGCGTATCGGCTAGTTTGCTCGCTAGGGCAGATAGAATCAGTGTATTCAAATAAAACATTCGTATTTTATTCTTTTTTCAAGCATTCCCTCTCATTGGAATTGTAAAATTTGTAGGTTATATCAACATGTTAATTATACACAGTAAAATACCTATGTTCTACTCCATGTTTTATAGTATTACGCGCCTTTAATTCAGCCAAAGTTGAGGCTTGAGGGTAAAGAGTGGAGACCGCAGAAACTCTATATCTGTTACGTGCTCCTTGAGGGCCATGCGCCAGCGTGGGCCCTCATTTTGAATGTCTCCGAGCTCGGAGTTTTGGACCTTATGTCGCCCTCAGAACCTCTAGTTCGATCCCACCCATCAGGTGGGTGAAGGTATGGAACCAGCTAGAGCAATAGAAATTCCTGCTCGCGGCTATGTTTCAGCATTGTATGTGACTTTTAAAAGTAATTTCTTTTAAATATTCTACCGGTAAAAGATAGGTTTAAGTGACAGCCAGAGAATCTCCTCCTGATTTTCTACACTTTCAGGGTTCTATCTCACTCTAGTACCACCATTTTTGCCTCAGCAAACGATATACCGTCTTCCATCCGTCCATGAAACCAATTCTCCTTTTTTACCTTTCCCTTCTTGCCCAAAATTCTTCCCTCTACCACGCTGTTGTGCAACTTACTTCCACAAGACACCTACTCTGCCTATCCCGGATTTCATTCAGAAGTTTCCTTTCCCCGCCCACCATCTTAAGCACTTCCTCGTTTGCCTACCATTTCGTCCACCTAGCGTTCTCCATATCTACATCTTAAATGCCTGTAGCCTATTCTCGTCCAGATATCGTCTATTGATCCTTTCCGAGGGTCCACGATTCTGCTCCATAAAATGCTACGCTCCATATCGAGCCCTTCACCAGTCTCCTCTTCATATCCTTGCCTAAGGTCCCCGGCATCAGCTCCCTTCAGTTACTACACGCCTCCTTAGCTAACTCTATTCTCTTCCTTATGTCTTTTCTACTATGCCCATTTTCTTAAAGCGTGCTACCCTAGTGATTAAAATGTTCCACTTGCTCGTGTTTGTACCCTCCAACTTTAATAACCAGCCTCACTTTCTTTATCCTAGATAATCCCATTACTTTTGTTTTCTTATTATTTCTACATTTTGAATTTCCGTACTGAAATTTCTAAAGCATCTACTAAAGTTTGAAATCCCTTCGAAGGTTGACTAATCAGCACCTGGTCGTCCGTGATCTTAACTAACTGTATTAGCTGCCCTCTTATCTTGATTCCCACATCGACGAAGTTTTTCACTTGCCTGTCAGACCATTTTCTCAGCATAAATGTCACAAAACAAAGGTGAAAAAGGGCAGCCTTGGTCTACCCCGCGACCTATAGTTGCCTTAACTCTGTCAAAAACCTTTTCGAAATCCACGAGACATGAGGAAACATCCTGGTGATACTCCGTTTCATTCAATAAGTGTTCTCATCACCGCAATTCCATCCCGAGTTGACCTTCCTTTCCAGTACCCAAGCTAGTCATCACCAAAGTAGATATTAGCCCTACTCTCCAACCTTTTATTGATTATTCTAAGTGCAACTTTGGCTTCATACGAAATCAAACTGATTGTTCTCTATTCCTCGCTTTCTAGCGCTTTCTTAATTTTCGGGATAGGAACAAGCACTCTAGTCATACTTCTTCCTCGTAGATCCATCAAATTAGTTTGGATAAAAATGGCCTACCATTTTGACTTAAATTAATTAGCAACTCCGAAAGTATGTTCTCCACTCCTACAGCTTTTTTTGCCTTCATCTCTTTCAATGCTTTCTCATTTTCATCGTAGAGAATCATTGGACCGAGGTTATCCTCATCTAGTGTTCCCTCATCCTTCACATCTAAATTAGTTAGTCTACTATCGCTGTCATGTAGCTCATCCACGTATTCTCTCTACCTACCTTGAATATCTTCTTGCTCGATTAATATCCTACCTGCTCTGCTCTTAATCTTGGTACCGTTTTCCCTCTCTCCCCGCCCGATGGCAATTTCATTTTATCGTAAAACGCACCCTTTTTCCCATCTTATTGCAGCTTATCCATTACCATGAGGTATCTTTTCCACCAGTTTTCCTTCACCCGATTGGTTATTCACCTGAGATAATGATTATACTCATTGTGCTTCGTCTTACCTAGTTCATTGTTGTCATTTTTTCACCTCCTTCTCTCCTCAATTTTCCCAATCATTTCTTGCGTAACCCACTGCTCCTTAACACCCTCGTTTTCACTTATCCTTTCACATTTTCCGCCGCTCTTGCTATGCCTGTTTTTATATTCTCCGATGTTTTCTCGATTTCCTTTACTTCGCTTATGTTCCACTTCACTTGCTCTTGGTATTCCCTTCTTTTTTCCCCCACCAAAGCTTCAAAGTTCCATCTGTTTATCCTCCTACTTTTACTATTCTCCAACTTTTTTGAAACTACGTTCACATATCATCATAGCTAAGTTAATATTCAAGTCTGCATTCAAACCAAATTCCACTGCCTTCTCGTCGCGATCATTTCCAGTTCCTAATCCATACCCTACCACTTCATGCCCATCTCTCCCTTTCCCCACTACTGCGTTCCAGACACCCATAACTATTTGGTTTCTTTTGTCCGGGAACTCTCTGGTTATCTCCTCTAGCTGTTTATACAACCCATCCACGTCTTACTTACTACCCATGGTTGCTTGTGGGCATGTACACCTGGACTATAACGAAAGTTATTGAGCGTACTTTTATTTCAACCACTAGTATGCTGTCGCTCTGTTCAATATTTGCCACTCTCATCCTCAATTTTGCGTTCAATACTATGGCTACCCCACGTTGACTCTCATCCCCACCACTATAGATTACCCTGTAACTAGCGCTGCAATAGTCTCCGCTGTCCTTCCATCTCTCCTCGCACCGCTGCAAGACATCCACGTTCTCTAGGACAATCCGGCAAACTATCTATCTCTTCCTTCTTTCCCTTGCAAGGTTCACTGTCTTTCAGCCTTACAATGCAATGGAAAACGGGAAATAGTTAACCAATGGGTTTATTTACATCCTGAAGAGTTTCCAACGCTTCTAGATTCAAAATAAAAATATTTGGAGAATATTTGAACGATATTTCTTTTGCATTTGATCATTGGTAATGGTAAGTGAAGTTCAAGGAAGTAAATCTACAGTGCAGTGTGAGAGTATCTAGGAGGATGTCAAGGACCTCGTCTCGCATGAGGATAGGAGAAGGAATCGGAATAAGAGAAGGAACAAATTTCATAGGAAGTTTTTATATCCCACGGCATTGATGAGGCATAGTATTCCATCCAATTTTCCAAAACTATTTAAATTATGTAAATAGTAACCATACCGCATCCTATTATCTGTTCATCCATCTGCAAATTTGTATGTGAAATTCCAAAAATCGTAAACCCTACGGCTCAAAACTTACTATAAATAAAAAAATTATTATTAGCATTGACAGTTTCGCTCATCTCAAGTCTACGCACAGCCAACGCCCAAATACTATAATGTGGATTTCGCTCGCAGTTGATATAAAAGGAAACATAATAAGGCACGGTTATAAAGAAAGTTTTGGTTAAAGCCACTAAATACTCCATTTGTCTAAACGCTTAAAATTGTGAGACATTTTTGTCGCATACGTATGTAGCAATTTCATAAAATAAGTTTATACATGACATTATATAAATTAATGTATTAATCAATGAGTAAAAATAATACTTCATCCTATAATTTGCTAAAGTGCTACAATACTAGTGAAAATATGAAGGCTAGTATTACGCCGCCGGTCACGCCGCCGCCGCCGGTAAAAACCATCGGATCGGCGCGCCGCCGGCCGCCGACCCATTTCCAGTCGGCGTCCGCCGCCGAAAGTCTTTCCATCGGCGCACAGCTCTAGTTATGACTATCACGCTCTTCACTTACTCCTATGGCACCAAAGAAATTATTAAGAGTGGCAGGAGCGCGAATCGTGAGTCGTCGAGTGCATATTTTAATGACATTATAAGTAGGGCGAAAAAAAACTCTTGGACTACACCACTTCAGTAAATCAATTCAAGTGTCGAAAATAATAATGCATGTTGTAATATAATTGATGCAAGAATTATACTTTAAAATTGTCGTCTCAATTAAAGCATTGTTATGACTTGGGTTAACGGCACGGAATTCAAAATTAAAGCGAAAAGCGTAAAGAAATATAAAACGTTTGCGTGTTTTTTATTCTACAGGATACCCCGATGTATATTAGGAAACATTGTAATAATATGAAACATTAGTTTCCGAGTTAAGGAGCAAATCTGTACACGTGTCATCGAATTATTCAGAAATATATGACAGGTGCCAATTGGCTACGTGATGAAATAGCAATGAATTGCCAAGAAACCAAATCGATAACGTGAACTTTCTTTCGCTTTTATTTATACATACGTATTACGAATGAGTGCGTTGATTCCTATTCTGCCATCTTCCCCACCACAGGCGGCTTTCAAGCTTCTATCTCCCTCTCCCATACCGCCCATACCACTGTAACTTCTATGAACCTTATCGTATTCATCCATTTCTACATTCAAAACTCAAGGGTACAGAGTACATTGGTTTCCAAACTATAGAGTACCACGTTTAGCATATAAGTTTTCACGAAGCATCTCCTTACGTCATTATTTAAGGTAGGATTCACTTCGCCTCTTCTCTATGGGAATATATATGTCACTTATGCAAACACCGTCCTTCTACGCTTATTAATACTCATTATTTAAGAGCCCTGAAAGCATGCACGTCGACAGAAGGTATTTATAACCATACAATGACTAGAAAATTACTCATTGCTATAATTTCTTCACCGTCTTTCATGACCCCTTAATATTTTATATCATCGTCTTTTGTTTCTAAAACTATATGATTAAAAGGAGTTATCTAATAGGAGAATAATTAAAAGGAGTTCCTGAGAAGTTATTTCCATTGCCACATTTTATATCATTTGAAGTCAAATGACAAGAACACGGTCTAGAGCGCAAGGTACAATATTTTAACATTTGAGAAACAAACTTGTTACAATTAGGGTCACAATAATTTTTCTCCACAATGTATATTCTTGAGGACCACTCAGGTTTTCTCTAGGTCCAATTCGTGTTCGATATAATTTTTACCGAGATGACTCAACTCTTTCAACGTGATGAACTGATTGCATTTACTTCCTAGCGAGGCTATTTTGCGACTTGACGAGAAAAAACATATTATTGATCACCGCTCGAAAATAAATATTTTTTCACTCAGAAGCTTGGAGGGAAAAATGATGTTTCTGGGTCACCTTTATCGCTCACACTTGACACCAATAATGATTTATTCTAGCAATAACTGTTGAGTGAGTGGAACGAGATTACTATCCAAGTATGCATGAAATCACTCCATGAAAATTAATTGGAATACATTTTGTAACTACCCCAGAATCAGTTCTAATGGAAGAGAGAGCGTCTCACTTACAAGTGATTCCTTCAAAAAAGTCCTTGCTTCATTCGTAGCAACGTAAATTGCAAGAATATGACGCAAATATTGACCCGAAGTCCTCGTAAACTCCAATTAGTTTCTATAGGTTTTAGTAATTAGTTTCTATTTCTTGTCGGCCCCGGTGGCGGCGGGGTAAAGTCCTCGCTTGCTAACCCGAGGGTCGCGGGTTCGAGTCCCGCCTGGGTAGAATATTTTCTGCCCGGGACATGGGTGTCTGTGTCTCGTCCGTTGTTACTGTTGTTCACCCGACGTAAAATGGCCTAATGTGCTGTATTCGGGGCAGTGAAAATAAATAAATATAGTAAGTCGTTTGTCTAGTCTAAGATAATCATAAGTACAGTTGTTAGTTTCAGTTTTCGATGCTTCATATGGAATACGTTAACGCTATGATCACTTCAAGTAAATTTTAAACAATTTCATAAATAATAGCATTGGAGATTAGAGCCGCATTACCCTTAGCATAGAAGCGCCTGTTTTTTCACTACGCATTTATATTTACGCATTTCGCATTTTTCACTAAACATTTAAAAAACGCATTTACACATTTTGATAATGTTCCGAAATGCACTTGGCAATACGAACAAGTTCTTTAAATTGAGTCGATTTGCACTCAATAAGATCCCCCAAAGGAACGATGATGACCACAGTACACTTAATATGTAACAGGTAAAAACTGCACAGCCTTTAAATTCATAAAAGATGAAGATTTTATATGCCAATATTTCAAAGAACACCTCCGGAAAGAAATCCTCATATACCTAAAATGACAGCAAGTTATAAACTTAATCGATTTCCTATGTACAGTTGATTTTTCCGTAGATATCAATACTGATCTACATAGCACAGCAACATAGCATAACAACACAAAAATAGGTGAGGGTATTTGAGTAATAAGTAAAATTCCTAGAGAGGAGCATATAGCTAACACATCGCCACTAAATCGAATCGTGCGACCATGTAGCTGGCGACATTTCAAATCGATCTTCAGATAGGAACATTACCAAAACATTAATATTGCTAAATCGAAAAATACATTATGACAGTACTTACCTCTTATGATGGTTCACTCTACGTATAGAGATAACAATATTGTCACTACAGGATTACATGTGCTGGGGATGTCGTCGCTGGGGCCCGACGGCGGTTTAAGTTTTAAGCATACGTCAAGGCCATTCAAAATATTGGTTGATTCCCTTGGTCATTCATGGTCTTGAGTGGACCATAACTGGCTTGCAGTAGCTAAAATTAAGAGTAGTAATTGTTGCATAAGGGTATTGCAAAGGATGCATTAAGAAACTGAAATTAAAAGATTATTATGAGCTAACCTTAAATTCAAGGACGTCAAGAATGAAGTATTATGGGAGAAATCATAAAGAACCCCATGTTCATTATAAGATCAACAGCATTCCTCAATATGAGGATAAGTAGTTTGCTGAGTCTCTCCACTCCACCACTCTTCGAATAAGTTAATCCCAATCCAATGAATAAATGAATGCCAATTGTAAATACTGAGAACTAATTCTTTTCTATGGACCATGGGCATACAATTAATAAGTAAGATGCTATATAAAACTTGTATCTGAACAACAATCTCTGATTGGCTTTGTAAATACATGTGACGTGTAAATATAACTAATAATATTGGCATCCTCCACGGAAAATCTGTAAATATATGTAACTTGTAAATATAATTACTAATCTTGGTTTCTTCTACAGAACAACGCAGACATCGCATCCGGAACCAGACAACAGAACCGACAGTCAACGCTACGATGAATGCATTGCACACCGGATCCACATCGCAAAGTCTGACGCTGCCGCAACATCACATCAGAATACCACTCTGGAAATCTCACCTGCACCACCATCTCCTGCAAACAACACATCATAACACGGCGGTCTGCGTGAGGTTTTGCCGGTTTCCCTCACGCCTCGGGCAAATGCCAGGCCATTAAGCCATTCCGGAAGAAAAGAGTTCCTGCTAATTAAAACCTAAAACCACCCTAACGAATCTGCTACATGCTTGTATATAGTAATTAAATATGTATAAATTCCATTTGACTAACCCTGAAGAGGAATTATTTCCTATAGCGGGGGCTATTGTGATGTATATATATGAATGTATTGAATATTATTAATGAATGTATGTATACATGAAATGCAATGGCAATAAACATTTTCAATTCAATTCAATTCTGGCATCGCCGAGAGAGAAACCAGTCGAGAGAGAGATAGAGAGTCGAAAGAGAGAAGAGAGAGAAAAGGAAGTCTTATCGAGACTCATCCTTTCCTCCTCAATCAGCACAGAGGAGAGATGACCGGCCGGAAAACCCGTCTGCGTAGTCGTTCCCCGGACGACTACGCCGTGTCATGGATTAAGGCAGCAAGGAAGAAGAAAGCGGTGGTTAAGGGATTGGTTCTATCCACAATCCCGGAATCTCCGCTGGCCACCACCAAGACTGCAGCCAAATCAGCAGCCGGCACCGGCAAACGTCCATCTATACCCTCCCCTTCACCCACCACCCCCATCCAATCCACCCGTCCTACTCCTTCCAAGACCCCATCTCCCGCACCCGCTCGCTCGCCAACTCCCAACCCCTCCTCCTCGTCGCAAACCTCCCTGCCCTCACCCATCCTTCGTAATGACACCTCGGTGTTCATTACTTCCCTTCCCAGGAACATCACCCAAATGATGTTCTACTGCCGTCTCCTAGCCACCCACCCTTCCCTGTCCCGTGCCGCGGTGGCTGTCTTCTCGACAGAGAGGAGTGCCAGGCTTCGCATCCCCGCGTCGCGTGCGCATCTCTTTGAGGGGGAGGAGAAGAAGTTGGACCACCGCCAGGGCGAAAGGTCTCTGTACGCAGGCCTGCCGCCCAGGATTCTTCTTCCTTTTCAGTGTTGATCTGAGGCGTGGACATGCCCACCTCCGAGGACGACATCCGCGAAGGACTCACTTCGCCGACCTCACTGCAATGTCCATAGACAAAGTCTATCGGATAACGACGAGGAAGACCGGACGGTCCACGACCCTCATGCGGGTCATCACGAGGGATGAGGCAACGGCGAGCCGTCTGCTGGTTGAGGGTGTCGTTTCCTACGGGAAGCGATACCGGGTGGAGCCCTCCCGGCCGCCAGCCCGGACCCAGCCAGCTCAATGTCGCAGATGCCTCGCGTTTGACCACGGGGCACGCGAGTGCAGGCGAGACCTCCGATGCGCACGATGCGGGACTAGTCATAGGACCGCGGAGTGCAAATCGGAGGCACTCAAATGCGCCAACTGCGGCGGCGAGCGCCATGCCGGTGATTTTCGGTGCCCTCAGCGCCCTAAGGAGCCGGCAGGGCTGGGCAGGGCCCAACTTATTACCTCTTGCTCTTCTTCTCCTCCTCCTATAGGTTCAGAGCCAACAGCCCCAGAGGAGACGCTGACAAGGAAGGACCTCCTTCGCTTCCTGAGCCTACTGTTGGCCAACCTGCACCCGGCAGAGAGGGCGGCTGCTGCCGAAATCCTAGACGCGACGGCCCGCGAGACCCTTGGGTACTCCGTCCAGGCGGTTTACTCATGGAATCAGCAGCTGACGGCCGTCGAGAGAGTGACGCTGGCCTAAAATAATGGCTAAGTTTATGCTTTGACTTTCGACCTGCCTCTCGGGCTACATTGACTAATCTAACAGCTGATATATGCTTTTGTACATAAATACTCATTATTAATTAACTCCTGACTGATATTTTGTGATATGCTTGGAATAAATATAGAGTAATAATTTCGCTTAATATAATTTCTCTTAATAATAAAAGTTCTATTAATGTAAATAATATCTCATGCTTATTATTGAATTGTACATATATATTTTAATATCTGACTGGCATTGTTTGAAATTCAAGTGTAAATATGTATAGTAAACTGGCCTGTATATATTTCAGTGCATCATAGACAGTAGAAACATCCAGTGCACATGAATCTCCGGCAGCAACACCCAAAACACCAGATCCAAAGTTACCAGGAAAGAATCATCACAACAATCCATCACTCTCCTCCAGCATTTAAAACAGCTGTTAACTACACGGCGGTCTGCATAGGGTTTTGCCGGTTTCCCTCATGCCGCGGGTGAATGCCGGACCATTAGCCATCCCGGAAGAAAAGAGAATCACAAACCAATGTTAAACACTAAACTGCTACATGCTTGTATATAGTAATAAAATATGTATAAATGCCATTTGACTACACCTGAAGAGGAATTATTTCCTATAGCGGGGACTATTGTGATGTATATATTAATGTATTGAATATTATTAATGAATGTATGTATATATTATTTTATGCAATGGCAATAAACATATTCAATTCAATTCTGTCATCGCCACTTCATCCCTGAAGACGGTAGCGGAGTAAGCTGCCGAAACATGTCGGAGATAACTCCTTTGACCCGGATGGAAACCCGAGAAATCTACCTCCATGATATCAGGAAATTAGCCATTAACGAAAATACTCTGACAGATACTTTCTGCACTTCTTAGGTAAAAAATGGTAGGAGATGGCTTCGCGTTTCGGGCAGGCATTTTTAACATAAGTGAGGTTCCGGCACATGTATCGCAAAAGTAATGTAATGCACATTTAATAAATTAATGAGGCGTTCAATCATAAAAAAACAACATTTTTACGTCATGGAAATCAATATATATTCACTTAATCTTCCTATTATGCTTGAAATTGATAGTTAAATTCAAATATGGTATCTGTTACAGCCGGAGAATAATCTCCATCAAACTACCTAAATATTAATAATAAAGATATCTCAATACATTAAATACCAATTGGTAATTATAAACTAATTGAGAAATGCAAATGAGTTCCACCCCTTACTTATTTCATCACGCATAACCACTTGAGCCGGAGTTTTCGGGAAATTTTCGCAGAGAGAAAAATTAGGGCACATTTTTGTACTTTGTATAGATAACATTACTCCAACGGAAATAAAATAAGTGAAATCATAAACTCTCCCCCATATAAGTTCTAATCAGTCGTGTTTCCTCCAAAAAATTAATTCAAAGAGGAGCTGCAAGTCGATTCTTCATTTTTTTCTACGTCTTTTGAGCCTGATTATGTCAGTGCGATATAAAAAAGTAGAAAATTAGAATTCGGAAGGTATTTATTTGGGTAAGGGAAAGAAAGGACTGTAGTTTCCACAAGTATTTATCATTCCCGCCGGATGCGCGTTTAACATCGCGATGTAGCATAGTCATGAGCATTCTAAAGGTAGGTAGGGATAGAATATAAAGAGAGTACTCTAATGCAGAATCAAGTAGTTATATTGGACATATCTACGGTAGGATGGTGTGAATATATGCTTGTATTGGACACATTTACGGTGTACGGATACATTACCAGATATTATTATATTATAGATGCGGGTACCAAAGTAAAAATCATTACCACCAGTCCAGTTTATAATTGCGATGCCAGCAAATGAAATAAATAGACGATTAAAAAGGGGGGACGAAGAGAAGGGGCAGAATTACGGTTGAGTGAAAATAAGCTTAGCGAAGAGAAAAAAGTCCGGAGGTGGGGTGTGGGAGGGATTCAAGCGCATTGACCACGACCGGTCACTTGAGTCGGAAGGGTTATAGATATACTTTAATTGATGGATCATCTAAAGCTATGAGAGACGAACAAAACGGCACCAACACAGGTCTGGTGACTTGTGGGATTTACGAGGCAGTTTCAAAAGTGCTCACGCTGAGACACGCTCTCCGCGTCAACCAGTACAATTTCCTTTCACTTACTGATATATAAATCAAAATGAGTGCTGGATATTGATGAATACATAAGCGTTTATGAATGATCTTATTTACGGTTTAGTGTCGGATAACACCCGTTATTTCACGACATTTGACCCGTCATTCAGCACGCAAAACAGACACTTTCATAGCTTTATTTTAATTGATTCTCTTGGCTCAAAAGTTGTTGGAATTAACGTTACGAGTGTTTTCGCGCTAACATTACTGTAGTCGCCACATTTAACTAACATTAGCGCCATAGAGGTAGGATGATCGGGCGTCCCGCGCTAGTGGTTGACTAGCATCGGACTCTGCCACATCCGCTCTTGGTTCTTGCATGAATAATTAAAAGAAAGTAATCAAAGTCAAGCCTTGTCTTTTATTTAATTAACCATTGTTAGTTCGGCAAAACAATTATGCGATTGCTAAATATATGGAGTTTTCTGATACAATTAAAATTCAGAGGCTTTCTGAAAAATTAATTCGATAATGGTGGATTAACGAAAAATGTGAAATTGTTTCGTAAAATGCCAAGGTCTATCAAATCCGTAGAAGAGTAGAAAAAGCCGGGCCACACTTTCAGCTTGGTTAGTCTTTTTCATAATTCAAATAGGATATGAAACATCTGCTACCCATGCGCTTATCCAGGATTAATGTAAGGGGTGCAGAACACCCATCTGTAACTGTAGATTCAAGTTGGGGGAGCAGGACATCATATATAGTAGTGTAACGGGGTAAATGATCCTGTCAATATGCGGCGGGCCCTGGCAATGGGTTGCTGTGTGAAAAGAAAATAAACAACGAGAATGATTATGGACCACATCTTCTTGAGCGGATGTGAAGGTATTTCTTCTTTAGTATAAATAGCGGAAATAGATAGTGTTCTGAAATACAGCGTGCATTATTATTACCCACGAACGTAGTTACAGTAGGTTTGGAACAAATTGTCTCGTTCAGGGAAGGGCAGCCGTCTCCTCCCTACCTCCCACTAACTACCCCCATGCATCTAACTCTTCCTAAGCTTTTTCTATTTTCTTTTCTGGTCGGTGTTTCCATTGAATATCCACCGGTACAATCCACGTACTCGTCCTCCGTTAGACCTTAGCTATTTTCTTTAACAAAACTTAAATTAGTTTTGCACCTTTTTTTAGGTCTCCCGTGGCTTTCCTTAGCTCTTAAATTCTTTTCTTGGTCACCCAAGTAACTTTAGGTCCATACGATATTGGCCGGCTTTTTTGGTTAGTCTTTGATAATTCAGAGGCTTCTCTTTCTCTCAATCTTTTTTCTCTGATCGTATACCTTCGTCTTTGCCGAGTTTTCACCCTAATTTTCGTCGTTTCCGAGTTTCTCTATCTCGCATTCACTTCATATTGAATTACGGTGCACTTATTTCCCTTTCTCTTTACCATTTGCACGGTTGTACAGAGCAACACTTTCACCACATCCCCTATCATCTTATGGGATGAGTAATTGCAACGTGAAGCGAAAAATAGCTTCTTCGCCAGATAGCACTAGAAGTTGACCACCATGCTCGCGCACAAGAGTTTCCTTGCCACTACGCTAAGAAAATATTGCGCACTAAACAGATCAGCATTTACATTTTAAATTGTGTTCATTGTACATAAAAATAACAAATACAAAGTATATTGGCAATTAGCGCGCCGGATCCTGTGGCCCACACAATGTCACTTTGGGACGACGAAATAACAAATTCCTTCGTTCTCTTGGTTATATTGTAAATCCATAAAAAGCCATTACTCTTACTAAGTTCAAGTGAGACGAGGCTGGAGACAAAATTATGGTCATTTGCATGGCCGTAATTGCGACAACTGGGTGGAAAGTGCAACAAATTCGTGTTAAGAACACAGTTGCATCATGAAAAAAATAACTGGAGATATCATCCAGCGGCCGGTATTATAATATGCCATTTAATTAATATTTTAGTTAATCGTGTCCATTAATAAGAGATGAATTAGTTTACAAAATGATTTTTTTTGTTTTACTCCATGGAAAAAGAGGGTAAACTCAATTTCAAGTACCGGCGAAGAGTGAACGCAACCCCCTTCAGGAGGATATTTCTTATCATCCCTTATAGTAGCTCTACTGTAGGCGCCAAAATTATGCGATCCTTGGTTTGAGGACAAATATAAAGTGAAATGCCTGAGTACATCGCAATTAAACAAATTTCGACACATAGCTGGACCTTAGCCTTATTTAACGCTGAACAATTGTAATTATAAATTTTAATTCTTTTGCCTAAATACTGATTCACGCGCGAGAAGGAAAAGAGCTCAATTTTTGAAACCAGCATAAATACGGAATTTGCCGGATTACTGCACAATTACTCTTGATTTAACCGCCGTGAAATTTTATTACTACAATTTTCCAACCTTTTTAAGTGTTTCTGAGTTTCGATTTTTCAACAGCATTTGTTAGAGAGCTGCAGTTACTTTTGCGGAACAATTTGATCGCGGTTCGTACGGTTCATTGGGACGTGGGCGCGACACCGTAGCGTTTGCCTTGAATTCAGTATTACGATCCTAGACCTTCTGAAAAAACAAAACCAAAGGAATAATTGATAGCAATTTTCATCTCTCCCTTCAGCCTGTGACTCATGGGTGGTGAAAGTGTGCTCCGTGAGCCCGCATCGCTGGCAGAACATGCGCTAAGGCCTTGCGAAAATGTGGTATAAATAAATTTTGAGACAACGGTTGATTTGAGGCACGAGACGGATGAGTTGGCTTGAAGAAATGATATAGAGTTAGAAACATTGTTGTATTAAATTTAGACGGTGAATGAAAACCAAGAGTGGTTGTGCAGTAATCCGGCAAAGTTGGACACGCCTGTTAGGAGCTCAAAAACTATGAAACAGCAATTTGGCAAAGATGAAAAAAATCGAAATTTTAGCCTCGACGTTTGTTTTATTACTATCAGCCCAGGCATTCTTTATATTTTGGCTTAAACTCAAGGTCACATAATGTTTACGCCGACAGTACATTAGCGGTTGGCAAACGACGTGTCAAGCCGATTACTTTTGTCTGGGCCGCGAAACAATTTCAAACCAAATATATTTTAATTTTTTATGGGACCCCTTTCAGGGGTTGGGAGAGCCCCGGCATGTGCAAGCCATCCCACTTATGAAAAATTCGACAACTAATTAGGCCGTAAATGCGGTTGCGATAACCGGTAGCGGTCAGGAATAATATGCTCTCGAATTATTTTGGCAATCACGTAGAAAACTTTTGTTCCCGAGCTTTTGACAAAAGGTAGGATTGATCAAAAAGTAAATATACTCATTATAATTATACTGAGCATTAGTGTTTCTCAATGGGATGACCTTTTAATAACGGTAAAATAGTTGAAACGCCGACGGCAATTACGACATACGAATTAACCAACTTTGCTTTCATCTCATAAGATTATCAATAAAACTGCGCTCGAAAGACATGCCCCCTAAAATGCATTAACAGTCACAATATCTGAGGATTATGAAAGCATTTACTCGAGATATAAAATCGTCTTCCAGAATTATTCCTCCAATGAAGCTTTCTTGCTGAAGACTTTCGCGTAATTCATTCCTAAGAGCTCCCACTATCAGGCTAATCATCAAAGCTGACAGTAAAAACAGAATTAGACCCATTATCAACGAAATATCACAATAAAAGAGGTACTTCACTTGATGTAAGGGAAGTGATAAATGCACTTTAAGACCATGCATCAAATTTCATAATTCACCGAGGCACGTCATTAGAGGGGAGAGGTCTAGGGTTCGCTTTTGAGGATGTAGAAAGGAATGTACTTTAATTGGCTAATTCTACTTTAATACCTACATGGGAATGGCAGGTTTGTGCCTCGAGTCGATTAATCGAAATCGTCAACTATGATTTTAGCTATCGCGATACGATGAATCGTGTCCATGACGATGAATGTCATCGATTATCGACGTCGATGAATTCATCTGAATCGACATCTGAGTAGAATATCCCGCCCGCCCATACCCATCCGTGCCATAGCGCCGGCGCGGCGCGTCGTTGGCCGCCGTGCTATGTCCTACCTCGCCTCTCCCTCCCCGATGTAATATGCAGCGGCTACCTCACACCAGCTGGTCGGCATCGGTGCTCGGTCCAGACGGGACATGTTGCAGCGTGTTTCCCAAAGCCAGTCTCCCACGACTATTATCATTCAGTTGAATTTAGGCTTGTACGATAACAGATTTATCAATCGAGAACTGGTATAAAAAGTTTAACACAAAGTTTCCATCTCTTTGCTTGTCATCAATCGTCGAATGCGGTTTGTACCATCGTTTACGGTTTTCAATGATCAACGACTATCGATGACTATCGGTGATCGGTGCAGAATGTCTCGTTTGGAAGTTTGGTGAGGCTTTCGAGTAAACATTGAATTATATCAAACTTTATTGAGAAGGACGAAGCACATTTACTCAATAGTGCTAAACAAAATCCACAATGAATCAGAAATGAGCCAAATTTCCACGCCGTATCGAATTCAAAGAGGTGTGAGGTACATGAAAATCAGATTTCACCTACATGAAGAGAACCAATACCTTTTGAAAATGAAAATTTACGAATTATACATTTTCACATCCTCAAAGTCTCTTGTGCCATAGAACACCGCTGAAAAAATGTTGAAATTTACAATACCTTGAGTTCTACAGTGTCGAGCAGCGCAAAGTCATCAGCAACATGAGAACATCAGAGCTTTGTTTATCTCCAAAATTAATTCACTATGGGGCATTTTAACGAACTCATCGCAAGGTTGTATCCACAATTTTTGGACTGAGAGTTATGAAACGCAGTAAATTTATCTTCCGATCCCATGCAAGATAAAGAGAATATTTCTTTATTTAACAAGCTGGGCAGCTAGTTTTTTTAATTCACTGAACTTATCAAAGATGAGTACAAAAAAATGTAAAAAATAAGACAAGGTGTTTATTTTGTCATAGAACAAGATTGCAATCCAAATAAATTCATGCGCAGAGTTGCATAACGCAAAAGCCAAGAATGTGGACGAAGCCCAAAGCACTGGAGACCCTAGGCCACAGATAACTTTGTGCTTCTCCACATCATAAACGACTGAATTTCGAGATAACATTTTTATAGAGAGTACAGGGGCATTAAATAATTTTAAAAAATAAATCAGTTTTATTGCGTGGAATTTCAAAATGACTGTGGGATAACACAGTCAACCAATTACACTTATTTTTCAATTAAATTTTTTTCTTGCATTACCATTTATACTATCACGATAATTTTCTTCTCTAATGGACTAAAATATATTCCAGCTCCTCTCCACTATTACATTATCTAATATATTCCTGTGGCGACATGAAAGTTTATATGTATTGTCAAGTAGCCATACTTAACATCTCGTGAAATTCATGTGTGGCGTATAATGTCGGCAACTCACAATGAAACTTTCTCAGGTAAGTTTTACTATCGGTACCCATTTCACCAAATGATTTTATAGCGAATGTCACGAAATCTTCCTCCCATCAATACTTGAAATGTCAGTGGCGGGGACGTAAAACCTGATATGGTAGAAGATAATCGTGATTCACATGCAAATTGTGTGAGTGCAAAATAATTTCTAAATTAAATTAAAGCACATTAAAGGAAGGAAGTAAGAGAGAAGCTGTAGTCAACCAATCTTAGAATTGTACGACAGACAGAATTGTACGATGATGATGACGACTGCCATTGCGATATTTCCCTCCAGTGATAAGTTTACACTCATACCTGATGAGTATAAAATGTGAAAGTTTTGGAAACAGTTGTATATAAAGCCTATAAAATGTATACATTTTACTCACCTGAATCGACGTCGATGGATTCCACGAATCATCGCCGTATATGATGGATGACAATTGTCAAAACTGAACCATTTCAATAAATTTTTATCTTCGACTATCGATGAACAAAATAGGATATCGCACAAGCCTAAGGAAAGTTGGGGGATGTTCGGGTGGAGTAATGAGGATGAATTGGAAATATTGCAAAGGTGCACGACGCCCAAAATGTATCGTAATCATCAAAAAACGAGTTATGTATGGTCTTCATTGGGCCCACCAATTTTTAGGACTAGTACCAGTATTCGGTATATCTGAGTAACCCATCCGCCTTGTGAAAATAGTCACGTGACGTGTAACTTGCAGCTCTGAGAAACAGCCCCTGGGTAGAATTCCTGAGACGTTCAGGCTACTTAATACATTGGAAGGACCCATCAGAAACGTGTATCTCTTACAAAGTTACACGAAAAATACAACGGCTCTCATTCGTATACTATGGCAAAGGTACAACTCGAAGGCTGCGAATTCACATTTACTTTTGATTAGTGTTATACATTAAGAACAGCAAATTTTCCACTTTTCGAGTTAATGGACAGATGTTAGGTGTTTGGTGATACTTGACAACAAATGAGAGACAGAGGGCGAAGTTTCTTGTCAACGCATTTTAACTAAGGCCTTTACAAATGCTAGGTTACAAACAAATTGTGTTCGGTTAAATTGAAATTATGGATTCATTATTAAGCTATGGATGCGGCTGAATTATCTTCTGAAGCGCGCTACCGCGAAAATCATCTCTAACACCATTTCCAACATTACAGCTTCAACATAAAGAGTATGTGTCGGGGCAGAGCTTGGACTCTCTACACTCCTTGATAACTATACTCGCGTGTCACTCGCTTCTCACCTCGCCAGCCAAAGAGTAGTAAGTGTATGCATCTCAATATATTTTGATTCATTGTGTACATCCGTTCTTGATTTCCCTGCACAAATCCTCTACAGTATGCAAATAAATAATGATGGGAATACTAGGATATTTTATTATGCTGAACATTTACTTAAAAAGGCGCTAATAGGAGGATGAAAATACCAGAAAAATGTAAGGTGCGCTATTGCTCAGTCAAGAGTACGAGCAAGTAATTCTTGCCAGCGCGTGGGATAAAAATTGTCACCACAATGCCACTGGTCAAGAGTCATTATAAGTAACTTCAGCGGCTTTCAATAAAAATGTATTTAGAAAAACGATGTTTTGTCGATATGTGAACATGAAATGTGCAGCGAGTTAAAACTATAGATATGTATCCAACTACAACTAATTATGGAGATAATATACGAAATAAAAGAATATATAATGATGTACTGAAACCAATGGCATCGTCCTTTTGCATTAATTAAGCAATATTCAGCACCACATCGCTCCCGAGACTCTAAAAATGGCTATTTTGCGTTTGCGGAGAAAAATAACACAAATATAGAAAAAAGTAATTCGAAACAAGAGTTCCATTGTAAAATATTATTTTCATATGCATCAAGGAAAAGTAAAGGGAGCTTCATCTACCTCAAACCTCCACAATGGATTGCAAAGAAGAAAATATATTTACTCCATACTCTGACATCATTAGGCGAAAACATGATAAACTATATATTAATCACCATATAATAAGATGGAACTTAAGTGATGTTAGCAGAAAATAAGTATTTCGTATTAAAAATTATCCTGTCCATTATTTTCAGATATTCTAGTCTTCCCAACGACAAAATCTCGCATACTTTATTTAATGTACTAGTATTAAGCCTTAATAAAGTACATCCGACATCAAGGAAAATAATTAAATACTTCAGGTAATATAAGCAAGTTATCGAGCAGTGCCTCATCTAAATATTTTCAAAGAATCCATTAATGTCAGGAAAAAAGTCTTCCTTCTGTACTTCACTGAAAGATGGACGCGGTATATTATTCCTGATATGTGTAAAAACATGCTAACATTTTATCCAGGGTCCCTCAGCTATCAGTCAGTTGACAAAAATTAAGAAGTAAATTTAATGCTCCACGACTTTCTTTCCCCTATACATTTCCTCTGTTGATTTTACAAAAGATAGAGTTTCGTTATACCATTGCCAATCATTTTACACAAATTTTAAAAAGTTGTTAAACCACAATTAACAGAACGGCCAAAACTTTAAACAATGGCAGCTTGGTATTTACGCAGGATCTGCAGACAATCGGGTAAAAATGAGGAAACAAGACATGCTAGACGCATTTACGTACCGAGACACCTTCGGTAAAACCTGTTCTTTTATCACGTAGCAGATAAAATGTGGATCAGCCTGATGCACGAATTTTCCCCGACTCGACCTCTTCCCCATCCCATTTCTGACCCAAAAATGTGAAGTCGTTATTCTTTGGTGATCCTTTCCCGTGCTTACGACGAGAGAACAGCGCATTCTGCATGAAAGGCGTAATACCAGAGGGAAGCATTTACAAGGATGAATGTTTTATCCCCATCGTCTAAAGATTACCACCTCTCCGGCAGTGTGACCCACAATAATGGCCCTCGATAAAAGATACCCTCTTTCAACCTTTCCCCATTACTACACATATTTTTCATCGTCTATCGTGGGTTAAACTGTCATATATCGTAATAAGTTAACGCTTAATGATAGTTCCAGACAAATCTTTAAGAAATATTAGCCTGAATAAACCGCATTTTCCTGCGTGTTTGCAAGTGGGATAACTACGTAGCTGGGGTAGGGAGGCTTAGTCGGAGGTGGGAAAGTTGTGTGGTGCATATGGTTGAATTTTATTAGTCAGCCATTTTCTTATAAAATCCATTTGGAAGGACTAGGGATAAATTCATACACTAAATAAGGATGAAAGTACTTGTAAATAACTGCCAGAGAGTGAGAATCAACACTCAATAGAGATAGATGTAGGATTGCTGTATACCAATCTTAGTTGTGAACGACCAATGAAGATTTCCCATTAATTCCCTATTAAAATCTAACTTTATGCGATGAAAAAATTTCATAATGTTATTTATTTTTGCTAGTATTTCCCGCTTAGATTACACGTTACTCACTAGTAATCACACTTAATCATACCCTACATCCTTTTAACTTAAGTCAGTCAAATGTGTCCGCCAATACAACTCGGTTAATCTGCCGGAATTATTTAAGTAACTGCAGAGGTAATTGAAATTTTTAGTGCCTAAACTAGAAATGAGTATTTATGATAACTTAAATTACTAACTGAATCAGCCGAAAAGTTTTAAAAGTTATCTTGATTTGCTCTGATTAATAGCAAAGGGGTTATCAGAATAATTTCATTGGAACATAAAATAAGGGAAGTACTATGGAACACACTTCACACGAATATCTTATGATGACAACTACACAGATCTTGTTGTTTGCCTCGATAAGCAGGAGAAATAATCTTACGATTACAGGAAATAAAGGCGTCATTGTTAAAAAAGAAGGAAAGCTTAATAACATTTACCAAGACAGGAAAATATAACAGTACCTAAATAAATCTAGATAAAGAGATTATAGTGAAGAGCTTAATGGGAAAGAAAGTAGACCTGAAAGTAGCTTTTGAAAGTAAGAAAAGAAATTAGATTTGAAGTATGATGCTTTGAAGTATTAACAATAGAAAATATAAAGGGATAAATTACATTTATAAAGGGTATCATTCCCGGTAGGTATATTTATGATAATTAGAGATGAATTAACTTTTCGAACAAGACACTAGTAATGAGAATGTATCCGCCAGAAACCTTCCCCAAAATACGAAAACCATAATTATATTATATTTTTTTATTTCATCATTGAGAAAAAGAACTTGCGATACATTCTGAATGTTTTATTATTAAACCCCTAATTTTTATTATTTTTTACCTTATTTAATTTGTAATAACTTTTATTCAGTCAGGAAACATTTACAGCTTCAAAACTCATTGCTCAAAAGACTCAGTAAACGGTGTAAAGCACCGCTACACGCAAAGTATAAAAAAATAATCAGCAATGAATTTAGCATGCAATTATTCCGCAAAATTGATATCAGAGAATGAAGTTCTTCATAAGAGGGCATACCGATCACTTAAATATTCGAAAACTTCACTGAAAGCATGATAGGAGTAATTTTCCAAACAAAAAAATATGAGAAAATGATAAGTAGACAAGCATCGAGTTAGAACGCCTTTCGCACAGAGATCGATCCCATTAAGCAAAATCGTAAATACAGGCAGAAATATTCACAACTTTCTTCGGTGAACTTTCTGCAACTTCAGCCTTCATTAAAATGTCAGCAAAGATGTTATATTGCTTCCTCGATTGGATTACCCACGTTCTGTTTGGTAATAAGACTTAAGCTATAATGAAGTTCGCTTGGAATTTGGCCAAAATTAGATGGCCTTCTCCTCTCAGAAACTTCGCTGACGTAATGTATTTATAGGTTAGTTCATCAGAGATGCAATGGAAGCTATTCAAGTGAATACGACGCGAAAAAAATTCAATAAGTGCGAGATGAAGCATAACTCTAGAATTTCCTTCTAAAATCGCATTTAAGCTAGTCAAAGTTAGTGCTTCAAGTCCAGTTATATTTGAGCTCTTACTTCAACTTAATATATCCCGAGACGCCAAAGTAATATTTTCACCAAAATATGCGATTTATATGCGATGCGACAAGACAGTAGACGAAAAATACCTTCGATTATTTGCATTCGCAATTTACAAAAGAATCGTGAATTAAAAAAATCAAAAAAATTCCATCACATTCCGCTTCCTTAAAAAACCCGCACCGAATTTATGCCATGAGCAGCCATAAAAGTAGTAATTATTCCACTTCATGCGCCA
This sequence comes from Ceriagrion tenellum, assembly GCA_963169105.1. NCBI lineage: Eukaryota > Metazoa > Arthropoda > Insecta > Odonata > Coenagrionidae > Ceriagrion > Ceriagrion tenellum. The sequence continues at coordinate 7,037,447 of OY720637.1, forward strand.
AAAATGTCGGAAGAACGCATGACGATATAGTTTCAAATTTCCTCTCCACTTAACCTAAAGGTAGCAGGTAAAAAAAATCCTCACGCGCACACACAGGCATTTGTTACAGGACAGGACAAATTCTCGAAGCGTTGAGTGTAATGAAGATAGAACACAAGTATTTTGGAAAGCTCGTATATTTAACTGAATATAGGGAAAGCCCTTGATCACACGTTCCCCGTGTCAATGCGGGCCAACGTCTGCTGTGACGATATTGCAAGTAGAGGTTGATATACATGAATAGGCATAAAATAGTCCTTCACAATTAGACGTCCAAGGCGAACTAACACTTCAGTAAACAATAGGATAGGTATCCTTCCACTCGCTATTACACATGGAACTCCATTTAACTTAAAGAGCTCCTTCCAACACATGCGCTTACTCGTCGTGCTCGGGTTATTATCATCAATATGCCATAACGTTTCGGCGTAATTTAGACAGAGGATGCAAATGCGATCAAAATACAAATGAAGCACAGTAGGGCGATGGTATGGAGGCAAGCGGATCTTCCTAGCAATCGTGCCATATAAGTGGTAGAGCGGAAATGTATTGCACAAATTACAGAACGTAGCTATCACGACCATCAGATGCGTTCCTGCCTAGTAGCTCTTGCTCTAGCTCGTGCGCAGTTAACTTTACATATTTTTTTTTATCTTTTCATCATTACATTTCAAGTTAAACGATGGACGCTCATTAAGTACAACGGTGTCAAATTTTCTTAAAAATTACACAATTTTCAGGAACTTTTCCATAGAAACTTTTTGAATTTTTCCACATTCCGCAGATCAACTTAGTTTGCACTTAGCTTAGCCTTACGGGGAGAAAATAGACTGGAAATGGGAGTTGCCAGCGCAAAGTGTTTCGCATAACAATGAGAAAAAAAATTATCAGGACCCGCAAAAATTCAACGGTGGCGAAGGCCGACTCGAGAATTCTTCGAAATGCTTATCGAATAAATTCTGAAAATTCATTAAAAAAATAGATTGGCTTAAGCAATGCTTAAGAGTGACGAGTAAGAGAGATACAAGTAAAGATAGATGCTTTAAGAACTGTGCAGTATTTTTTGAAACAGTACAATAAGCATCAGATGTTTGTATAGTTGATTACAGCTAACACACAAAAGAGAACAAATATCACAGTGCCCTGTAATGTAATCGTCCTCGCCGACCAATATTTCTCAATGATTATAACAGCTTATGACTCGGACATAAATACAACATTTCCACTGAAGTATGAGAATTCAATGTCTTATCCATTTCAGGTGGCCGACTCTTCTTATCATGAGAGAACAGGCAGAAGTATAACATCCATAATACCTAGGCTACCGTTGATTAGTAAATAAAAAAAATTGCACTGATTCTATGCGAAGAGACACCGACGGTTGATGGTAACTTTAACTGCAGTAATTGGGAGTCAGAATTTAAATGATGCCGCCAGATTACTTTAGCCTTGTAAGGACGATCGTCGAAGGACGACGAAGGACGTAGGGCACAGAAAATTTAATAATATGACTGGAAAAATTTCCTTGGCCGCATTTTTCTCCACAAAACCTAAACGATACCACAGTATGACAAATAGTTCGCAAGAAACTGCACGACATACGATACGAAACTGGGCTAACAAGAGAATCAAAACAAAGGCAGAGTCGGCGAGCTATTCATGCAGAAAAAAGCGAGACCGCCAAAGGCGCACCATAGCAAAGTTCGCCAACAAAGCGCAGCAATCTAAAAATGGCGCTCCAAAAGAGAGTAACAACACTGAGGAATGACTCATGATTAATTCACCTAGGGCAAAAAAATTATTCCCAAGCAGAGGACTGAACAAAGAATAAATGTAGGTATGAGCTGGTCACAGCAAAATTGGCGCAGAGAGCTAATTAGAGCGGCAGATTTTAAGCATGAATTTTGGCAGGCTCGGAACTCACTCCACATGAATTTCCATTGAAGAGATTGAAAAATAGTAACGAATTTCCAATACATTCAGAAAAACAAATTTCAAAAGCGATGGCAAAGTTAAATTTATTTTACTCCGTGGCGGAATACTTATCGAAAACTATAATAGAATTAGCTCAAGAATGACATTTATGATAATGGCTTTTTGTAAAATTGATATTCAGTCGCCAATCGATTTTCTCGAACGGTGACATAGGAGGCCAAATAAAAATCTAGGAATCAGAAATATTGCATATCTCTATTCTGCCCGTAGAATTTTATTCCAGGTTAACCATCCCGTAGCTGAATTCCATTAAAGCATTTGCATCATAAGATTCATAAAAACGGACGTGCTTCGTATTTTAATGCTTTTGGAGAGCCGGAAAAAACTCGATGATATGCAAGTTAATTGAACTGAATTCCGATTGAAATACACTTGGAAATACAAAAAATCACCATTATTATAATAGTGGAGAAATTAGAATCAGTAAGGATGTGTCGCCACCAGAATATAGTGACCGTGAAATAAATATAAATCTAAGATTATAGTGCTTCGTGGTACGAATTAGGTCTGGTTTCTTAGTATCACATAAACTTATTAAGATGGCAGAGCATTCACGCTAGTATGATTTTTGTATGAAATTTGGGCTTTGTTCACTGCATAAGACATTAGGTCAATTATCATGAGGATCGCCTAACAGAACGTTATTTCTTTATTTCTTGCTTTTATCTGGATTTATTTACATTTTCCATGAAATAGTAGACATGAATGATCAAAATAATATTCTAACAAAGGTCATCGCAAACTTAAAATCACGATGCCAATTTCTGTAATTATATCATGTTACATGGATAGTAATAAAAACGTAGTTAACGCAGCCTCAGGGCTATGATGCCCAGAATATGTATGACCAAACATTATCATACTGAATCCCTCATTTCACCATTGAAAAATCTATTACAAACGTTGACCTACTTCACCAGTATTAACCTCCTAAATAGGAAGATAAAAAATGAGAACTACGCACCAAGGAAAGACTGGTGATTAAAAGTATGCGTATATAAGATGCTGGGAAATACTTTTAAAAAGGAATTTAAGATGTACTTAAACATTTAACGATTTGAATGAATGCGCGCGATTTTTTACCGTTATCAGAAGAGCAGCTGAGGGTTTAATTAATTTCGGATGTATAAATACATATAGAAACATGAGCCAGAGGATATGAATTGAAATTATTTCAGGGACACCGATGAATACTTTCCAATGGCATTATTGCGGGGGAAATTTCGAAATAGTGGTCAGACATAGTCAGTGCTTTAAAAATTGGCAACAAACATCGCGAGTAAGCAGGATTGCTCCTGAACAAATTATCGAGATGTTTGAGTTGCTGTGGCCATCCATCACAGGGAATGTCTATCTAGGAAGATATTTACTCCAAAAAATAATTCTATTTAGTTTTCTCATCTCTTCCATGCATTTTAAATAATTAATCCAAACACGCTCTTCATCCGACCTTTCCCTTCTAGCCTCCAACTTGGGCAAGCCTTTACTTAGCGCTGGGATTTAGGCAAATCTGAAAAGTTTTTATTTTAGACGGAGAAGTAATACGGCAAAGGAGTGCTTCCTCCATTCCCTAACCCCTACCCTTTCTCTTCCCTCCTTCCCCGAGACTAGATCTTTCCTCTCATTTCCACGTAAGTTTTAGATGGATTTTGATCTCCCTCTCAGCCATTTCACCGCGCCTCCTCAGCGCGTATAAAAGACCAACTTCCCTTCCCAGCCACCACCACTCTCGGCGGCCCCAGCTGAAAAAATCCATTCCTCCCTTCCTCCAACTTCTTTCAATACCTTCCGCTCATCCATCGGCCTTTCGCACGACCTTTCTCCACTTCCACGGTACACCAAAACACCCACCAATCCACTCCTCTTTGCCTCACTCCCAATCTTCCTAACCTAAGCTTTTCTTAACCCGTAAAACTTCAATTCCCAACGTCCCAGCGGGAAAGAATATTCATCGCACACTTCCCCTCCGCTTTACTCTCAAGTAATCTCCTCCCCTACACCCAGACCTTTTCTAGTGCATGCATACCCATCACGCCGTTCTCTCCCTTGGAAAAGCATAATCAATAGTTTAATTCTCGGTGATAGACCTTCACAGGACACTCATTTTCCTCCATACTGTCCTCTTCTCACACACATCTTTTCCTTCAGTGACGCACATGCATTTCTCCATTAATGCCCTCCTGTTCTCAAAGACTCATAATATTCATTATCATAAAAATATCTTCAACCACCATCACCCATGAACATTTCGTCATAACACTTCCTCTGACACCATTGCTTCTCTACCGTTAATTCAATCTTCACCCACTCTTTCTACATGGTCGAATCAACGAATCACGCTATAAATATAAAAATTCATGAAAGATTACTCAAATGACGAAATATAAATGAAAATATGCGAAGGGAGGCAGACAGCAAAACACAACGATACAGGCGACATGTATAATAGGAGTGTGTTTAGGGGAGCTCAATTTTTATTGAGGTCACTTATTGTGCGCGGAAAGAACGAGTTTTTGTACCTATATCCTCGGCAGTGTATCTCTCTTATTTTGTCGCCTCTGTCAGACCCAGAGATGTAGTGAGGAGTCTTGATAATATTCTCTGCGTCGCTCTGTAAAATGTCAGTTCTCAATTTCTCAAGCAACCTAAGCCTAGCCTGTAGCCTCCGAGTCTCTAGGGGCTCCCACCTTAATCCCTCTAAAAGTTGTGAGACTATATGTACGCTCGTTTCAGTTTTTTACGAAGCGCGCTGCTTTCCTATGTATTTTATTAATTTTTCTGGTAAAATCTTTATGACCAGGGTCCCAAATGCTCGCGGCGTATTCGAGGTGTGGCCTAACCAGAGCGAAGTAGCATCTCTCTTTTACTTTTTCATCCGAGGACCTACCTATTATACGTTTAACAAAACCTAGTTTCTTTAATGCTGCGCCACATATGTTTTGTATGAGCAATCCTCACGATACATCAAAAGTTAAAGTAATTCCAAGACATTTTACTGTATCTGAAGATTTTATGTTTACAAAGTAGGCTCCTAATATTTCGACAGCCCTAGTGTCTTTTTTTTCAGAGAAAGAATGAGAACTGGGAAAGAAGGGAGGACGGAGGAGGGTGGAAAGGAAGGGGGAGGGACAGGGTGGGGAAAAGGGAAAGGAAAAGAGGGGTGTATATGTATATAAATATATGTAATCTAATTCTCCCAAATAAAGAGCTATTCAGACCGGAAATTTCAACATAAAGACTGTTCACATTGAGTGCATAAGAAAGATCTAGACCGTGAACAATGCGCATCAGGAATACACAGAAATTAGCTCTGATTCATTTCTCAAATTATAGTGTCACCTATATGTCACGTTAAAAAATCACGCAGAACAATGGTTTCCTAAGCTCAACAACCAGAATCTACCTAAGTGGGTGAAAATACATCGTCAGAGGCGAGAAAGGAATATTCAAAAGTAAAGGCAATTATCACATATCGAGTCGCAGCTCGTAAAGTTAGTTCATGAGCGAGCACACTTGAATGGCAAAATGCATAGCAACATAAAAAATTCAAAAAATATGACCGGTATTTTGAGTAAAATTGGAAGCATTTTTCGGCAAAGGAAATTATATAAGAAAATAAATCGCATTGGTCGGCTAACGGAAAGGGGAAAGTCATTTTGGCGCCTTTAGAATTGAAGAACAATGTGAAATTATCACTGTACACTAATTGTAATTCTATCAAAATATGTTTGCTACACATAAACCCGGCATTATAGTTTTATGAAGCATTCAAAGCGGAAAGGAAGACGAAAACTTATCCCTACACGTGGGGAGGAAACAAATTAGAAGAATTGCGTGTTCTTGATTTACAAAAATCAAATTGAAACCACGTCAGCCAACGTTAAGTAATTTGGGAGGGAGGATCTTTAACCTCCGAAGTATTTGATTTTCTAATATTATTTTTGAGTGCTTTTCGAAGGAGATCGCCAATTGAGGCTTTAATTCAGTCATATTCTCCTCCTTCATCTTTGCGTATTGAATATCTTTTGGAGTTTTCCTCAAAAATGCTATTATTCTCCATTATTTGAACCATATACAACATCTACACGCTTTTAGATTGAATAAAACTTAAATTTAGATACCATTTGGAAAGAGAGCGGTCTGTTACATTATAATTTCCCCCTTCAGAAAAATAATCCTAGTTCCATTTTGTGCAGTCAATAATGGTGTCCCTAGGATAATATTTTTTTCGTTTGGCCAAGCAGTATAAAATTTTCTTGATTTTTCCCTATTACGCATGCTTGATTCTTCAACGTTTTAAGGTCATATTTTGATGCATTATTTGTTAAAGATAGATAGGTATTTCACTGGTATCATGGTAGATGCTAGCCGTAGTTCTAGTTGCGTTGAAACGAAAGCTCAAGAAAACTACTTATTCTTCACATCGAGTAAGTTGAGTGACTCTTCATTGCTGGTGAACTGTATTGTGTAAGGACACCAACGTTGAAAATGAGAGAAGATAGGAAAAGGGAATAATAAGGGAAATGACGTAAACGGATATAATTTCCTCGGAGTGTCTTCGGGTGTTGCTCTGCTTTTGTCGTAGTCACTTGTAGTGCCTGAAAAGCAGGCATTATCGCACGGGGCTTTTCGGGAGAATCACTCCAATTTTGTCGTTTCCATCGTTTCTAAGATCAAGATGCCTTCCTTGCTTAAAAATAATATCCTCTCTCTCTCTCTCACCTTGAAATTCGAGTGACCTGAATGCTTCAGGTTATCTTAGTTAGTCTCCGAGTCTCTAATGACCCCCAAACTCGTTCTTCCAACAGCTCATAATTAATTATATTCTTATGTTGAACGTGTACCGGCCTCAGGAGTGCCTCGCTTCCGCTGCCCTCCACAAAACTCACTCCTCCCACCCCCTCTCTCCCCCACTTCCCCTCCTTTCCTCCCCTCTCCTCCCCTTTCCTTCTCCGGCAAAAGCAGCGGGCCCGGGGATCCTCCGTTGCCATGGGAACCAAATGGGATTTACGGAAGCCCAAGAGTGCGGAATAAGCTCCCCTTCTTCATCTGGCACTCCTCCTATTCCATCCTCCCTTCTCCTCCAGCCCCAAACATCCTCCACCCCCGCTCTCTCCTTCCTGTTACCCCTAACGAAAACGTAAATAACTTAAACGCATCTTGGATAATGCAATGCATCCACCACCCTCCACCACTCAAGACGTGCATATGGAGAGACAGAGAGAGAACCCACCCGGGGTCTAAGAGTAACACCTACAGCCAAACCCCTCACCGTTCATAATCACGTTCACTTCATCACTCGATCCATCGAAATCAGTTGCTTGCCATTTTGCCGTGCACCATAGAGCAAAGAAGGAGAGCAAGCAAGCAAAGAAAGACAAGCGCAGTTGGTTGACTTTTTGGGGATGCGACCGAAAGCTGGGTATATTTTGACCTGTGCCGATGGATAGTCTTGAGCGGTGCTTCGTGATCGAATAATTGGTCCGCATTTAAATGACCCGCGTTTTAGATTTAGACACTAACCAGCTAAATGCTTTGCTATCTATCTATATTAGCACCATAAAATATTAGTAATAAGAAATGAATTCACCCTGACAAACCATTTTCAATAGAATGAAATGACTTTTTTAAATTCGAGGATGTATGTTTCATAATCAGTGAGCCTCGGTCATCGGCTGACGGAAAGTTTAGTTCAGTTCAAAGATGTTTATTTCCCAAATACACACAAGAAATTATATGCATGGGATAAATCCCCGATATAGGAAAACTCCTCTTCATGGTCTGAGCAAAATATGCATCTATTATTATTGGCGCTGTTGCCAATTGTCATAAAACATAACAAAACAGTACAAACAATTGACTTTGGATATATACATTGGTCTAGTACACTCCGCATTTATAAATTTATGAATTGCTGAACTGTTCCGGAGTGGCATATGGCCTGGCATTCGCCCTAAGGGAAGAAACAGCTGTCAGAAAGAATGTGGTCAGAATACATGTTTAGGTCTAAACCCCTAGTGGTGGTGCAAACGGAGCGAAGGTAATTTATCCATAAATGTAAGAGCTCATTCGACACTTACTGTTAACGAACAGGTCCACAAATGTGTGCAGCTTACAATAAAAAACAGAGGAAATTATATCAGGTGTATTGTATGAAATATGTCACGAAATATTTACATGTATTACATAAACATAGCTCAGCTGTATGAGAACATGTACAAAATTAGAAACCCTGGAGTGCTTTCAGTAGTTTCTCTTTTGTGGAGCGATTCATTCTAAAATCTGAGAGGTGTTTCAGATATATGATCAAGCTCCAGGTTAGCGGTTTGTGCATTGTTCTATACCCTACTTCTAATTAACTATAATTTTGGGAGGTATTTCCTTAGAAATCGGAGAAGGTGGAGAAAACCTGGCGCCGGAATTAGGTAGCATCTCAACGTTTGGCACCATCCGACGATCCGACGAGTTAACGAGCCTTCTGACGGACGATGAATCGTTATTTAAGTGATCTCCACACCAAATTAAGGTTCGGTAGCCTGATTAAAAATAAACCCATATCACACCTGAATTCAAAGAATGGGACATCACGCCCAGAACCCAGTATCCGCTTACCACCAATCCAGGGGAGTGCAGTCTTCCTAACAACCGGCGGTACAAGAGCAAAAACACAAAACTTGCAAGAAAAAAACCAGGCCACAGACACTTGAGAGCAAATGATTTTTTTCCACCGGAAACAATCGCGAATCGATGATGGTTCCATTATGAAAATCCGTTCGAGGATTTCAGTTCATTTGAATAATCTCGGATTCGTTTTTCAATGGTCTTTGCTCCAGGAAAAATACTCCCTCGATGGATTCACGGATTCAATAAAGCTTTCCGAGGGGAAATATCTCAAATGGACAGCAATTCTTGCGAGGCTTTCGTGAGAGATTACGTTCCCTCTTTTATCCTTCACAGCGAAGAGAGCTTCTTCAGCAAGCAGCTTCGAAATCATACGAATTCACGGAAGTTACATAGTCACAGGTGCATTTCCGTAGTAACAGATGACGGACTGACAGAGCGGAAAATGGAACAACTGGTGACTCAAGGCAGTATTAATGACAAAAGTTTTTCTAGGTAATCCAGCATAATTTTTTGTTGACAAAAATCAAAAGATATTGCCAACTACATTCAAAATCCGAAGTTTTACCATTCAAATGCAATTTAATTTGGTTCAATTGGAATGCAAAAAGGGGAAGAAATAGAAGTGAAAGACTGGAAATATATTTAAGAGCTAAGGTCGACACTCTGTGCGATTTAAGTCATGATAACATACATTCGATATCAATAATGTTGAATCTGTTGTGGTTTAGTGTTAACCAACATTATGATGATATGCGTTCCAACGGGTATATCAAATGTCACTCCAAGGAATATGCTAAACGCTCCTATCAATAATGGATTTATACAAGACATAATATCTCTCTGATAAAACCACAGTCGATTAAGAGGCAGCTAGAAGTACAGCACATTAAATCTTACCACTTACTTCTCCATCATTGAAGACGCGTTCCCAACAGGAATAAAAATTAACTATAGTGTGGTGCTCTGGAATGCACTTCAGTGTAAGAAGAAAAAGTATGTGGTGCATTTTCTGATGTTAAATTCTAACCCCCACTCCTGGCACCACGAATGAACGTTGTAAATGTCCGATGGCAAAGCTTCAAAGTCCGCGTCTTCGCTCAATTCACGGTAGATAACTGTATCGTCTACAAATAATCTTAATTTACTGCTTACTCTAGAACTTAGATCATCAATATAAATAAAGAATAAAAGAGGGCCGATTACACTTCCTTGAGGAACACCGAGTGTGACTTCGACCATAACAGAGCTAAAACCATCAATAACTACTTTTTGTTTTCTATCACTGAGAAAGTCACTTATCCAATTTACTATTATTCTATGAACTCCTCGTGATTGCAATTTATATATGAGTTTTTTGTGAGGGACCTTGTCGAATGCCTTCTTGAAATCAAGGAATATCGCGTCGACTCGCTTAATCGATTCACCTGATTTTAGGATATAATGGAGGATGAGCGCAAGCTGTGTTTCGCCGGACCTGCCCTTACGGAAGCCGTACTGACAGCTATGTATGATCTTACGATTATCCAGGAATGTCATAATATTGCTAACGACAATGTGTTCGAGTATCTTGCATGAAAGTGTTGTTAACGATATAGGCCGGTAATGTACTGGGTCACCTCTATTTTCTTTTTTAAATATCGGAGTGATGTTGGCTTTTTTCCAGTCTTGGGGAACCTTTCCTTCGGATGATTTACTAAATAGAATTTCAAAGAATGGTACAAACTGTGGCGCTAACTCCTTGAGCACGGTGGCAGGTATTCCTTCTGGACCTGGGGAATTGTTACTTTTAATCAAACGCAGTTGTTTAATTATTTCACCACGTTGAATTGTTTTGTCAGCCATCGGATCGTTAAAGTCAGGAATGTCTAAATAGCGTATTGTGTCATCCTTAGTTTCCTTGTCATTGTAGAGCTTATCCTTCTCGCCTTTTCAATGTTCGAGTGAGTGCATCCAATTGGGTTCCCTTCCCCTCCCATCCTCTACCCTCTCCTCCTCCTTCAATATGTGTCGTGAAGCATGTTGGCCGTCGTTATATATCGTCGTTTTCCCGCCTTTTTCTTGGGGCTGCTCTGTGATTGGCAGAGGCGCGAATCACCCTTTTCCAAGCTCTGAGTAGTGGATATCCATCCTCTCTGTTGAAATTATTCGGCCCCTTCATTGACGCGGAAGAAATCCCGGAAAACATGGAGAGATCTACATTCCAGCTCCGCGGAAACCTGAGAACCAACACTAAATTTAGTGTTATTATTATAGGATGGGAATCGCTTTCAGACCGTCGACTGAACATTGGACTTAATCTTTCAAGTAAATTCAAAACCGATTTATGTTCAGAAGAAGTTATCAATATCTTACGAATTCCAACATTCTACAGTAGATCAGATCCTGAGGTTAAAATAAGGGTAATAGATTGTAGAACAAAAAGGTTTCAAATGCGGTATATCCCACTATCGATAAGAGACCATTATAGCTGCGTTGAGACTGTGGTAGAAGTAAGTAGGTTTGACAGGAAGTGTAGCTGATTTATTCATATGCCTCCTAATATATGTTTCTAAATCTGCCTAGAAGTGCTAACATCATGCTTTGCATGTTCCCTGCATGACTCTAGTGTCACGTTAACATGATTACATTATAGATTATTTTAGTAGTTTCTGTAGCACTTGTAGCATACAAATTATGTGGTGCATATTGGTGAAATTTAATTTCTTCACTGCAGTTCATGTTAGTGATCTGCCAAACACCCTTGAGGTGGCTTGCAGGGTAATAAGGAGATGTTGATTAGGTTCTGGATGTCGAGATATAAAAGCACCTCCCACTGGATGATACTCAATCACATTCGAACAATTGCACACTAAGTGTCGAAATCATTTCCAATAGTCTTACATTTGACCTCCACCTGAATCTTGCTGCATGAATATTTTAGAGTAGCCAGATCGGTGCGTCAACAAAATTCACGCGCAAATGCGGCCGGTAGGTGTTGACTTCAGAGACTTCCACGAAAAGAGCAGGCGAAAGCAAACGCTACATGTCCCTTCACTCTTGGTCCGATCCCTGAAATCCTAATTCCAACATCGACTCGTAGCCCAAACACGTAAATGACCTCAGCTGCAGATTGCCCACCCTGATAACTCTTGCAAATACAACTTCCGATACGGGTTACACCAGGATAGCTCAGCTAACATGAAATCTCGCAGTATTTTACGGAACCAGATTTCCATAGAAATCGCATGAAGTGATGAAAGTCACCTGGTCTATCCAGACATTCACAAATGACACCGATATGAACGAGTAAATACTACAAGATAACGTAAGTGTAATTAATTCCAGCCTTCTGCACTATATGGTATGTAAATAAGCAAATAATATATCTGCGTACAGCTTCACTACCTCAAAACTCAAGCAAAAATAAATCACCTTTAATAAAAACAGTGGGAACATGCTCCATGAAAAAAAGAATGAGAGCCCGAACAGATTAGCAAAGAATATGCGGAGGATAAAGATGGAAATTAGTTCAAAGTTTGTCATACGAAACTGACGAGGCGAGGAAAAAGCGATTCAATCATCAATTACATTCGAATGAAAGTTGGTTTGATAATTAAAAAGCAGATATCTATTTCTCCCAAAGGCATGCGAAACTTAGGAAATGGAGGTTAATGAGTAACATGGAGGACTAAAAACATCCATGTCCGGAAAACGGAAATACGAGGGGGAGGAGAAAAATATTGGGTAAGACAGAATAATTCGAAGAGCTTTAAAGAAAATCAATGATGACAAACTAAGTGCTGCTACGGTGGCCATGTTTCAAGTTATCTCTACTATAAGCAATATTCCAGACAATGGTGTATTGATGTCAACTTGTACCTACGACTTAAACCATCAACTAAACTAACGTTTAACTATTCAGAAGAACTACGAGTTAAAATGGAAAAAACATAATGGAGGGCACAATTGGTGGCTTACTGCCCTCTAGAATACTGGAAATATACGGCCAAAATAAAGATTTGGTACGGACCACATTCCAAATAACTAACCTTGCCAAATGTGTTTTCTACCCCGAGCACGATGCCAAAAAAATTATCAGTACCTCAGCGTAAGGTCGTAAAATCGTTCTTCTCTTTTTAGATAAATCAATTTTCTCAAATAGATTTATTTTTATGCTCCCATTAAACTTAGGCACACACCGTGGGGCTTTTATGTCGCCTTTCATTGTACTACAGATAAAAAATACCCCAATGGACAAAAGTATTGAGATATTTTTAACTATATCCAAATTTGTTTGATATGCAGGTGAATAAACGTTTTCATTCACCTAAATTAAAAATAGATTACTCTTCAGTTGGTACCTTACTGACCCTTCTATCTTTCTGTACTAGATTTTAGGGAGTTCCATATATTGCATCGAGACACTCTTGGGCCTTTTTGTGTCTTGTTTATACTTTATAGGTCTCTGCACTGCTATCATACTATGTTTGCAATTGCTAATTTGTCTATACTTTAAATGCAAGTGATATAGTCGCTTGATTTGGAAATGATGGGTTTAGTCTGATAACAATAATTGTATTTGTCAGTACAAATGTTTTTATCTCTGTTATTACTATTAAAACGATATAAATGAGGGGTTTCACAGGAAACATACTTTTACACCAATCAAACCAACAAAAGACCTTCGATCGACTTCACTGAGGTCGAACGCCAAGTATTAGTGATAACGATTTTTTTTCTCTAACAAATACCTTCGACAAATTTATTTGCCCATTAAATGCATCCACGATCTTATGAATGCTTTCGATTCACATCTAAGTCATACAGCTAGGAGCGTAAGGAACAGCATATTAAGTAACTATCTTACATACACCAAAGGGATGGGATCACCCAGAAAAAAATCATTTCACTAACCTAGAGGTGACCAAAATTTACACACTACAATAGTATTAGCATTAGGGTACTATATTATTTCCAAAGAATCGCTTAAAATGTAGATATTATTTTTGGTTCACATAGCACAAAGAGCCCTTAGAATCAACCATTATCGGAAAAAATATCAAATACATCTTTATTTCAGGGCATTTATATGAAAGTTCCTCGAAATAAACTCCATAAAAACCTGAAAAAGTTAATTGGTAGCAAGCAGAGCACGCTGACGAAGAACGATAAAAATTATTAATACACCCAAATTATGTGTTTTGGAACGTCCGTCCAAGATAATTGCGCATTTGACATATACTGATTTGGCTATGAAAAAATAAACAATGTTTTCACGATCCTATTATATAAATAAAGCCCAACATCACGAATTCATAGGTCATGTGAACCACTACCCCAAAGGACAATGGGTGTGTCTACAAATTATCTGCATTTCAACAGTCAACTCCGCAGTTATCTATGACATACGACACGTACTCAAGATGCGGAATCGAATGGGAAAAGAGACATGCATCAGAGGCAAAATTCAATGATACCTATTCCCATTCTCTTGCTTTCCCTCCCGCACTCACCTAATCTTCTCCCATTTAACACCCATTCAAAGTCAGCCGTTATTTATCAATATATCTTTCATCCATTTTTTTCTGCTTCCTACAAAATCCCCGCCACCAATCCCATTTCCTCCCTCACCACGAAAACTTCCCACCGTTAAGTGTCCGCGACCTAAAATAAATATACAAGATTCACTGGCAGATGAGGAACTAATTAAGCATTTAAATGAAAAGTTAAAATTTAGGAGCAACTCGCACTTCTTTCATATATCATAATTAAACATAGGTTAGGCTTCCAGGAAATATTTTAAAGAGCTGCAATAATATCCACTCTGAGGATGACAAATGTGACAGACTATAGTCAGATATAAATATAAACAAACAAATTTCAACGAGTCAAGCGTTGTACGATTCCAAAAACAGAATTCATTTAAAGAAGTTACTATATTTAAGAACAAGGGATTACATCGTACAAACCGGTACGGACTAAGGCGCTGGTAGTCACCTACACAAATTCGATACAAGTCAACCCTTTTTTTTCCAGTACACTAGTTTAAGATTCCTTCAAATACATTTCAGTGCACTTCATAAAAGGTTTGAGGTACGAACAAAAGAACTACATATTCCAACTATAATTAAATTAGCGCTAATAAGACTATATCTTGCAATAACAATCAAAGGTGTACATTAAAGAGCGAGACCTTACATAGAGCAAAGTTTTTACCTTCAAAAAGACACATTATCCCAATGACCGAATATATACTCATTTTTCTAACGATATAAATGCAGTTGCAAATCTTTTCCCCCTTGAGTTATGTTGCACCTCCATTTATTGCCATTTGGAAAATATATAGCACTAACAACCCTCCCTAGTCTAAATAACGATTGCCGCACATATTATCCCACTTAGCTCGCTCTTGAAACATGATCAATACTTTATTAATCCAACACTAGTGAAATTCTGTCCAAAATGTCGTGTAAAAAGAAGATTCTCGAGAGATTTCTTTAACCACTGACGCGACGGCGTTCCAAGTAACTTCACAATAGTTAAGGCCAAATTCACGAGAGAAATAATTAAATCCTTTCCATTAAGGCTGGAGGGCTGATGCGATGTTTCTAATCACGTGCCCACTGCAATACTCCAGACTATGGTGAGGGCTCATCTCATTTCTTCAACGTTAAGCAAGCCGTCGTGCACTTTCCCGGGGATAATCCTTTCCTAAGGTCGCACGTGTTGGCATTCAAGTCCTTATGGCCGGGTCGTTACTCGTTCTGCTCGCACAAGTTCCGAAACCCATCGGGGATGACACACAATTTTGCACTCAACACCGCAACAAAACTTCCCCGACCAACTGACCCATCTCATGTTCCTCATTCTAAACCCGTTGCCTTCCTCTTAATGTCCAACGAGGCGCATCCACGGTATATTCTGAAGTACAATGATATATCGTCAGTTATAAGACATTTCCCAACGACGCACAGTGGTCCGAAATCGGAAAAAGCCGGACAAAAGTCCAAAATGGGTTTTTTTGAGATAGAGACTTAGCGTAAATACTCATAAATGATTACCAATTATAGATTTATATGCCATTTTACATATATACGACCCGTCACTGAGATACAGTAGCCCAAACATGACCAATTTTTCAAAAACACGCGCGATCTCGTTATTCATCGAAAATCTTTGAATTTAAGCAGGTGGTGTTGCGTTGGTATGATTTTTATGGAATAAAAAACGCAATATTCCTTTGACCTGGTGCTTTGCCTATATTTTCCATGACTTTTGAAGATTTTGGCTCTCATCTGTCTGGTTTTGCAACACAAAATGGCGTCCCTGTTTTTCACGTGAAATTTGACATAAAGTAGACATTATCTTTCGTTTACGAAATATATAACTCGGGAAATTTACATCACAGCGTAAAGTAGAGATTTCTTAAGAATACTAAGCAGAAGTCTTGGAAAAAAGTTTGCGACCAAGGAAATGAGAGCGATTTTTCGATCGCGCGTCAAGGCTGAGCTACACGACGCGGGACACTGAGGCTCGGTAACTGCGGTCGATTTTTCAAGTTTTTTGAAACTTTATTCTTGAAAATCGTCATTTAAATCACGGCACGTAGTCAGTATTGACCTAAAACACTATACTGAGGATATTACCAGGATTATGGATCGATCGACTACACCATTTAACGCATTACTCTAGTGAACGTGCTATGGATTGGATATTTGTCGGAACCATCCCACGTATAAGAAATATCTCCGGGTATGAAGTAGGGTTAAGAGATTAAGTCGGCATGCTAAAGAGAGAGAGAAATGAACTGTTTCCGGGAAAGGCAACAACCGATACTCTTTTTCCCTTTCCACCCTCGCCTATCTAATTAGAATATTTTATGTTTACATTCATAGAATATTACACCAGAACCGCTACCCTTCAATGAAATCCAAGAGGTGGGATTGGTTGTATTCAATGGCCTTTTGATCTTGACAGCAACATCACAAAGGGAGACATGGAGAGAGATTTGATTAAGATATGCAATCAAGGCAATGAAGAAATTTCATTTTTTACGTGGACACCAAGGCCACGTGTGTTTCGATTGAAGATATGCAGAACCGAAAAATTGGCATTAATTTCTATGTGTACTGTGAACTTCAAGTCACGCTTGAGACAAAAACTTCAACAGAAAAGAGTTTGCCAACCAAAATAATAAATGCGTGCTTGTGAGTTTTTGAATATCGGGTTTTAGCAAAGTGATTCTTCTACCATGAGTTTGCACTGCTTTGCTATTATCAAGGGAAATAACGCCAAGGAAAGAAAAACAAGTCACTGCGTGGCGTCAGCCAGCGTCGCGTCGTAAGTAAAGTGATAAACTACGACGCCAAACACAGGATTGAGTTTCCTGTGTTTTAATTTTAATTGCTATTTTAAAAAAGATAAGTACATTTTTAGTTATCCTTTTGCACCTGACCTTAATAGGCGAGGGATCGACTTGCAACTTAAATTTTCCTCTGATCTTTCTGCCATGCAATAGAAACGAAATTAATCTAGGAAATCCTTACTCTTGAAACAAGAGCTTTAGTTTACAGTAAACCAGCCAAACCGATTGCGATATTGCCATATGTTGGGAGAAACATACCAACAATATGGCCGGACATTGATCGGCCTATGCTCAAGATGAGGCAATTGCTACTTCAAATAAATGGCAGAGATATCACTTGAATGAGGATATGACAAGGAGTGTTAACACACACTTCCCTCTCTACCGAGAAGAACATTTTCCTCTATATTATGCTTGAGACTAGCCTCTTACCCGGTGACATTTCCGGACAGAATCTATAAAATAGTGTGCAGTTGTAAGTTAAGCATCTGAGGTGGATGGTGATGATATCGCTAGTATTAAAAAAATCTCTAAACAATTTGACAGTTGAACAATTAACTGTAGTCTTAAGAATTACATGCTTCGCTAAAGAGTCCTGAAAAGCATTTCTTATTTCCTATTTTCACTCATTTCTGTTCTTCCTTCCCTGGTGTCTTCCTTTCCAAGTCCTTATCCCTATCCCTCTGCTGTTAAGTTATTCCACCTTCAATTTTCTCTTCTATTCTTGTAATATTTGTGTACATAGTTTTATTAAAAGTTTGAAATTTGATCGAAAGTTTTAACAGAACTTGTTTATGGTAAATAAAAATTCGCCACCACTTAACTGCACCCCTTAATTCGCTACTACATAACTAAATACAAATGTTCTACCACTGCCACAATATTTTCTCTTCCCTTAGTTGTCCGACAAGTCCTGCCTCAATCCTAACGCGGAGCGGTACGGCAAGAGGAGAAGTCGTGGGCAACGTCATGCAATCTTAATGAGGTTGCGTGAAAAAAGGAAGTGTCTCACTTCATGAAACGTTTGGCCTCACGGCCTAATTTAATACACGAATCGCTTTTTTTTCTTTCTTTCAAACAGAAATTTTTAAGGCATTCCGGAGTACGAGAGTGGCGGAGGTTAACAAAGTTCGCTTTATTTGAACAGAGACATTCGCCCGCCACCAAAAGAGGGGGTTACGACGGCGAAGGACTTCATTTCATCAAAGCGGAGGGATTTCTCGGTTTGGTAGACTGGATGTTAAATACTTGATTCAGAGGAAAGTTCACTTTCATCAAAGGTCAAGTGATAATTGCAATCATCATTCGCACACACCACAGAAACAACACGGCCTAAAAAAAAGATTTTTTATTTATATAGGCTTTCCACAAAAAAAAGGTTCCCTAAAGTTTTCTCCTTCAATAATACATATATTTTGAATTGTGTGTTTGACTTCCTTTTCACCCTATAAAGTTCCTATTCTTTCTTTGCCTCAACCACACTCATCCAAAATTCTCCCCTTCCACCACCCTCTTCAGCATGTAGTTACCCCTCAATAGGACCTTAAGCAACTTTCACCGTCTCCTCCTAGTTTCCACCTTCACTTTATTTAATCCCCAACAATAACTATCACTTCCTCCTTCCTCTCTATTCAGCTTATACTTCCTGTCTTTCATACCACCACCTCTATTTTTACATATACATATTTTCCTAACCTCCCAGTCAACACAACTGCTACGCTTAATATGTCCCGACCTTTCATAGCTGTGAACCCCTGCTGCTCGTCTCTGCCTTTGGATAAATTATTGGACAATCTATGCAAAGTACTTTGGTGCGATGAAGACCTATTCTCTACATTGTCGGACCTTACACCAGTGACCGTTTGGCCATTTTCAAAATATATTACTTGATCGTAAGCTGAGATATAAAATCGAGGTGCTTTCCGTTGCCATCCTCAATGGAGAGTGATATCATATTAATTTTGTCACTTCCCTTAAAGTTAAATCGTTAACAATCCACGGGCGAATTCAAAACTTTCGTGTAATTATCAAGATTATAGTCTTGATAGGAAAATGAAAGTGCTGAAACCTGCCAGGGGTCATTACCAATAAACTAGTGAGGAATTAACGAAGTTCAATCAATTTTAATCACCTGAATGAGCGCTTAATTCGAAACCTCATCATGCGAACCGCTACAGATATTTCTTCACGGAATGTTTTTGCTTGACACCATAAATGAGAGGCCGCCCCGCTGAGGTCATGTGCCTTTTGGCAGCAGACCCACATAAAAATAGATACAGCGCGGACTTTAAATGGTCTGTTTCGTACCTTTCAACCTACCTGGCATGGATAGCGAGGCTAGGAGCAATAGCGATTGATCAATCCAGTATAGCTCTAGGGGTCAAAGAACAGCGCAAGTCCTTCCCTGAAATCAAGGTTATCTCGACGAAGGGCAGCACGGGAAATGGATAAGAAAGACGTCTAATTAGTAAAAAATAAAAGACTGGAACGATACCTATTATATTTACCACAATTTGTAATATGATTCGTCTATCATGATTTATTGGCATTAATTTATGTGTCAATCAGTTAATAAATCTTGCACGTCAAATCTGCAAATAAATTCTTGCACGTCAAATCTGATGCATGCAAATGAAGAGTGCAAATTTAGCTAACTCAATGTTGGAAAAATGGACGAAGATGCTCTCAATAAAAGTAATATAAGTACAAATGATAGTAGAGCGTGAATAAATCAGTGTATGATGTATCAGATGCAAAAGAGGTGCACATCTATATGTCATTACGGAAGAAATGATTTAAATATCACCAGTTTCCCAGAAGTAATTGCAATAACTGACTTCTAAGGCAGTGTGCCTATCCCGAAAGGAAATGGCGAGATTGTTATGGGTGTATCTACTTGAAAAACAAACTAAACGCACCACAACGTTAAACAACTTTTTATCAATCTCATATAATGGTTGAATACCTGCGTGACAACCCGAACGTCGCTTGTCCGAATCTCCCCTCAGGCATCACGTATGAGTCTTAAAGCAACCCCAATCCTTAATAGAAGGCAGCACACCAGATCTACTGCCGCGATTGAGAGCCTATTGCTAAACAAATATAGAGCTCTACCCTAAGTTCACCTGGATACATCCCCCTTTAAACTTCCGAAATGTCGCGGAGGGAATAATATCCACCCAGCAGTTACAACACGGTCATATGATGAACACGAAACATGGTCTCACATATGTGTGCTCACAAACAACATGGAGGGCGAGACAGCCGACCAACCCCCGGGACGGAGCAATGGGTCCATCTCTTATTCAAAACCATCCAGCCTCTCCTCCCCACTCAACCTCTGGCAACCAATCCTCTTCCTCTCGTCCGTCTGTCCGGACCTTTCCCTTTTAAAGCAACCATATTTCTATTCCAGTCCACATGAGTCGCTCGGATGCCCTCCCGTGAAATTCGCTCGTATCAGTGCGACAAGGCAGGGGAAATGGAGAGTGGAGATAGGTAAAGGGATAGGAATGGTGGAAGAACAAAGGACCAGAGGCGATGACGGTGGGCAGAAGCGCGAATGGGGAGAGGGGAAGAGTGGATATGAAGCGGAGGAAGGGGAAGAGGTTATGAAAAATGGATTGGTGAAAGGGGCAGAAAAACGAAGAAGATGACGATGATGCACTGGCAAATGGGGTTTTTATCATCCTAGGCGTGGAAAAAGAAATGAGGATCTCATTTTTTTTTCAATAATACAACCAAAATCAGATTGCGTAGGCCCATAACGGTATTGTTATTCGCTTATGTAATAAATGGCCTGTTGCCATTTTTTTCAGACAGTATCCCGAATGTGATCATAAAATGCTTTAAAAAGTTGAGTGGTTCACTTTTTCTGCATTAAAAATTTATCACATCTTTCTCCCGCGAGGTAATATTATCAACTTAACCAAACCGATAAATAATTTTTAATATATTTTTTTTCATTTACCTTAAGCAATGTTCGAAAATAATGAGTCACTGATTGTTATCGGCAAATTTAATTTGTGACAATAGTAGCAGCGTGAGCGACCTTATCAAAATATCCATCCCAACTTGTTAAATATTTAGCAATAATTGTCCTGAAATTTTTCCACGTTCTTCATGACTTTAAAATGCCACAGATTTTCCACAAATTTCACCGTCTTCCGCTTATTAATTAAAATATCAAGCAGATTTTACCATGCAGCAAAGAAAAATATTCCGATATGATTACCTTAAGGAATGTCGGCTCTGAATAGGAACGCGATTGGAAATGGAGTTCAGTTTTGCCATTACATATACTATGTGAGCAGAGAGAAATCTCAGCATTAATCCACCATTGAAGCATAAAAGCATTAAGGACACACAATTTCACGGATCGGGACAGAAGCCGGTCTTTAAGTGCTCTCCATAAGGATAATGGCGCTCTTAATTATACACATTGGTTCCAATGAAACCTTTCAGCCACTGCCCGACCACAGAGACGGATGGGCGTCATTTTACACACAACAAATTCAAATCTTGTACTAAATGGCTGAATTATTTCCATTTCTTCTTCCGGTATTCAACCGCGTTGTTGTTTTCGTCATATTTGCTCTGAAAAGACCTCCAGGAGAGGAGGAGAAACGTTATCAGGAAAAGAATGACGCGGCCGAATCCCGGAAGAAGAAATGTATTTGATTTATTTTTAATTTATCATGACTACCCCGAATTAAACAAATTTGGCCAGTTTAAATCGGGTACTGTTACAGCAGACTGAACTGAATACTTACTGAATAACTGTTATGACAGACAAACACAAACACCCATGCCCTGAGGGGTGATATTTCCAACCAGGCGGGATTCGAACCCGCGACCCTCGGGTTAGCAGGCGAGGAATTACCTCGTCGCCACTGGGGCCGACAATATGGAAAGAATACCTGTTCGCCATGGAAACATTAAACAGAACTTCAATAGCTGGATTATATATTCTCAAGAAAATCGATATATTAAAAATTCAACCGGGATACAAACGATAAAGGCATCGTTACAGCTTCCTAAAAAATCCGTTTAGCAGATAAAGAGTTGACGTTACGTCAAAGAAAGATTTAATCTGGTGGAATGTAAAGCAAGAGCGAACAGGGAAGAAATGAAGAACCTCCTAAAGACTGGTTTGCTAGAATTTAAAAAAATAAATAAATCTAAAGAGACACATTTATAACTGTCATACCTTTTTATGCAAGTTATTCGTAGGTAAACAAAGGCACAAAATCTCTACACAATCAGGAGCTATGAATGTTTTGTATAAAACACACTCTTCAAAAACAAAAATAATGCGTAACATTTCACGTAGTTTTCCGACGGGTAAATTTGAAAATGTATGTAAAAATCAGAAAATGCCATCGAATGAATAAAATTTCAATGCAATCGGTTCTCAATCATTAGTATATATACGCTCAATAGAAAGTTATACATTAGTACCCACGAAATTAGACGACCAGTGAGCGGTAGTACGCTTTTTTATTCACACAAACTCCAGACGTGAATTTATGCATATAAGAAGTTACGAGGAAATACTTCAGCTCTCAAGTAGCGAGAAGGAGAGAAATGCATCTGACGACCAGATATTGGCATTTATCGGCTAGCGTCCAGGGGCTCCTTCAGAATGAAATACACAACTTATATTAGCATGAGAAATTGTAATTTAACTAAGCGACACTATTACCCCCTTTATTCTTTTCAATATAATGATTGTCCAGCTAATCAATGCGTGAAGAGGCCCAATATTCACTCTTCCGCATACAGTGTACGTTCAATTAGCATTTCATTTCAAATCAAAATGTTTACTTCACTGCCCAAAATTAATTACACACAATTAACGCATTTCAATCAAAACTGATACATTTGAAATATGATATGCCCTCCCGTAATTATTTGACACGGGCTCAAAAAGATTTCAATACATGAAAAATAAATTATTTCACTCATTAGTCCTGGAAGCATTATAGAAAAATTTTCAGTCCTCTATTTCCTAAGTGACACATTACTTAGAATCAACTAACACACTTTGTCATTTTAAAAAATCCCAAATATTACAGGGAAAAAAATTTCCCAACAGTTAATTTTAAAATGATAAATGAATGCACGTGGGGGGGAAATAATCATCGGGTACAATACTAATAATGATCCAACAAGCGTTAATTATATAATTCAAACAATAAATTAACTCGTAATAACTAAAACAAACAAATCACTTTTTAGTGAAATGAAACAACAAGGAAATGATCAAAAGATGAAAACGAGCGGTAATGCAACTATATTACAGCGTCCGTCTTACTCAATTTCCCAAAATAAAGGCATATAATTGATTGCACCTCGTTAAGCTAAGGAAAAACTTCTACACCCACGAGAGTCAAAGGGGAAAATAACTCTATAGACGAGAAATTTGGAGAGTTTAAACCCAAAGCTTTAATTAATAGTATCCGGTACGCTAAAATCTTCCAAAAAAATGAAATGATATCCATTCCTCAATTTTCTGAGACAAGATAGCTGGTGAAGGTTTTCAAGGCAATGGTGGGGTAAAACCCATAAAAAAATGAAACCAAAAATAATACCATCGACTCTTTTAGGCAACAAATCTGCACACGCCGGTACATATAAGTCAAAAAGCAATGTAAATACGTATTATCAACCTTCTTCTGGCAAAAACAAGCAGAGTAAATCGGCACCAATACTTTCGTCCAAATAAGAGTGCACGTTCTAGGAAATATACATCCACGTCCTATCCGGCAAGCCACCGCAAGAGCGTATAGCAGAGAATGTTGGGACACAAGCTGTGAAAAGGTAGGGTAAGAAAGGAATAGGAAGTGTAAAAAGGTGAGATGAGATTTATTTGGACTTCATTATGTCTGGGTCGATTTTTTCCTGCTATTATAAATGTTGTGTGGGATGCGATAACTATTGAAATCCGTTGAATAGTAAATTTCTCACATTATATTGCTTGTCTGTTCCACAGATGCATTAAGAGACAGTGAATTAGCAAAAATTGCCTGAACTAAACAGCACCCAGCCCAGTACTAACAATAACCTTTAAACTCATATCAATGCTCACCCGAGAGAGTAAGAAAAAAACAAAAAGCTTTCCTCTCTTACTGTTCGGTTTGAGAATTAAATCTCTTCAAACGGCGGCCCCAAATGGTGGCGACCCACACATTTATTAGCCAAATTGGAGTGGTGTATCATTCCAAGCAATAAATTAAATTACAAAATGCACTGATAAACAATGACTCGCATGGTGTAGCATGCAATAATTAATGGAAATTCGCCGTTTAAAGAAAATCTGACTTGATCGAGATAAACCCGTTCCAAATATCAAGTAGGTGGATAAATCAGCCAAGTCAAAAAAATGACTTTATTCGTGGTGTATATCCGAGCGCGTCGAAGCGAACTAGAAGAAATCGCCTACCGTCGAGCTTAAGCGACGTGGAATGCTTCACAATCCACGATCGAAAGAGGATAAACCACTTTGAAGCAACGAACTTAAAAAGCAGACAAAATAGTGGGAATTAGCTTAATTCAGCTATCTTGGTGGTGTGAACCCAACTAACAAGGTCCGAGTCTTGATCAAGTTAAGACTACTGTCACGGCAAATTTCAACACATGTATTTCGCGTTCCACCCGGTTTCGGCGTTATGTATGCGTCATTTTCAAGAGCCCTATTGATAATGACGCGAGAAAAGCGTATAAACTGGTCGAGGTACTCAAAGTGCGAAATATAAGTGTCGCATAATTCTTTTAATTTTACTATTTCTCTATTCTTCAAGGTAAATTCATCTACTGTCACCTTCCTCCCTACTATGCTTAGTGGTCAATAGAAATGCAGAGATAATGATACTAAGAGGAACGGATAACAGTAAGAAAGCACTAGAGGACGTTATACACCACCATGGGGAAAAAGGATGCAATCCATTAATATTTAGGGCGAGTGGTAGGGGTCATTAAGAAAAAGGAATTGAGATAGGAAACCGGCGAAAAAGGCGTATGCTTTGGTTAATTGGCTACTCGTATTTCTATTATGGCAGTAAAAGATTCGCGGAAATAACGAACTTAATTGGTCTTTGTCTCGGCATTTTTGTATCTGAATCATAAGCTCCAAGCCCACACCTTACAATACTTAGGCAACACTTTCCGCTCGCTCAAAAAGGTCCTTTAAGAAAACGCAGGGCTCCCCTTTGCATTTTGTGGAAGTCAACAATTCAACGTTTATTAACTGTACCCCAAAAGGCGAACTCACAACATGAAATATCTCCAGCTAAGTATATTGCCAATCCATAATTCAATTGAAAAATAAACAAGAAGCATGTCTGGTATAAATCCAACCACAAGAGACGTAGTTCGAGGCACATTCAAGTCATACAATTTTCTCAAAACGATTTTGAAAAATTGATGTCATAAGTAATATTCTTCTAGTAAATTTACTGTTAGAAGGAAGTTGTGCATTCCAAAATAAACGTTATAGTGGGTTAAATGCCGTAAAAATGTATAATGCAAACGCGGTAGTAAGTAAATTGTTACAATAGGTAAGCTTGGCAGATCTATAACCGATAATTAAACTTTCTTGGCTAAACGCCTAAACCGAAATTGAACGGCTTGATGGGCTTGAGGTGGGCATCATTGGTGCATCTTTTATTTTCTCGTCCCAGGACCATCCAACTAAACCGTCGCAAGGAGCAAGGAAGAGAAGAGGAGGGTGAAAGAAACGAATGGGATGGAATGCACATACGAAAGTACGATTGGAATTTGAACCCCCGCAATCCGCTAAGGGCTCGGGAGGAAGGGGGAGAGATGGCGAGGGGAGGGGGGAGACGGAGAAGGGAGGGGAGGGGGAGGAGGAGAGGGAAAGAGGTTGAAAATTCACTCGATGGAAATTTCTCCCCCTTTTCCATCCCTTTGAATTTTTCACGAGACCAAAAAAAATGGGATGGGATGGATAAACAGAGAGAGGCGAACAGATGACGTGAATATGATAAAATTGCAAGGATTGAATTGGTTGGAGGTGTGGGAGGGGGAACGGATGAGCCGAGCTCCGATTGGGAGGAGGAGGAGACGGGGAATTCTGGGAAAAATTGAATTAGGGACGAAAGAGAGAGAGAGAGAGAGGGAGGGAGGGATATGAGGATAGAAGATGAGAGAGGGTGAGTGGGGGGTGGAGCGGGCAGAGGCTCGATTGCAACAAGGTGAACGTTCCCGAAAAAAAAAAACGAGAAAAAAACGCAATTGGAGTGAAAACGGCACTGAACGCCATTCGGATTGTCAATCACTCACGCATCTGTAGCGTCGATATCCGTTTTTTCCCATTGATGTCAACGGAGAACTGTTGTTCAGGCGGAAAGCGAGACAGGAAAGAGATATTTCGATGTGTTTGCTTGCGGTCAAGAATAGTCGCAACATTGCGTTGGCAAAATAAAAAGTCAGCTCGGGCGGCGGGCACCGATGTATTGGTCGGGTGGTTTAAAATTGTATTCAATTAATATTCTCCGATATGTCCACCTTTATAGTAAATAAATAATAATAGGGATAAAATTTTAATAAGAACAGCTGTCTCAGTCCACATCATGTCAATAGCAAGTGGGTCCAGGAAGGGATATTTGCCACTTATTCGGAATATTTTGGACTCTTCCGGATCGACAACAAGGCTAATATATATCACAGATTATGGAACTCCAAGAATTTCCTAGGTTTCATTTTTCAAAGTGAAAATATTCTCTCTCCAGTGTTTACTTTAAAAAAGGCGTAAGAAAAGTAGCACAACACAATAAAGCATGCGCCGCAAGGGCTAACAGGAATTTAGTTTTCCAAGAAATGGTGTGCCGCCAGTCACTTCCAGGGAACATCGGCTTCCTCACAGACGGCATATTTTTCTTAGATCTCGGCCATGACAGAGGCCAATAATAATCTGAACACAAACTGAGGAGAAGCAAATATATATTCCATCTTTCTCAGCATGAATTTAAAGAGCAGAACCTGAACGTTTACTTCAAGAGTACAATTAATTGCTTAACATTAATTAAGATAGAATAGATAGAGATAGATAGAGAGAGAGATTAAGAGATAATCTCCAGGACAACAGACAGAGCCTAAAATGGTCTTCCTCACTGATTGAAAACAGATTCGACGAATTTCGTGGGTAATTTCTCATTTCCCATGACTTTTCTTCATAAGACTAAAATACTGAATTTTCAAATTTTTATGGTTCTTAATATTTCAAGTTATTTATTTATCATTTGTAGTACTTCCGCATTTGACATCCTTTCACCTCATGATATTTTCAGCATCCGCCTGCAACACCACATTTCAAATGTTTCTGTTTTTAACTTCTTTATTTTTTTTATTTCAATTTTACTTTAAGTTATGCTGCATTCGAGTCCAGGTTTCAGCTCCGTAGAAAAGAGTGGAAAAAACATCACAGCGTATCGTGCGTGTTCCTTGTTTAATAGTCACATTACGATTACAGAAGAGTTTTCTCATGGTATTAAAAGTCGTCCGAGCAATCTCAATACTTATTTCTTTTGTGTGATCGCAGGAGTATGTCATCAATGTCCCAAGGTAATTATAAAATGGTAATCTTTCAATTTAAGTATAATAAATAATAATATTAATCCAATCATCTTGAAATTTTGTTGCTAACATGAATTAAGTTTTCGTAAGATAAATTTTGAGTCCATTCTCTTTGAATTTGAAGTCAATGCATTCCACCAGGAATTGTAAACCTTCTATCGTCCCTGAAAGCCAAACTAAGCCCTCAGCAAATCTCATATTGTTTAAAATTTTCCCATTCATAATCATCTTTTCTATAATTTTCTGCTGTGATTCTTTATCTATCGTTTCACCTTGTAGGTTAAACAAAAGTGGATACAGCATTCGTTACGTACCCCACGTTTGATTTATAAATCTTCAGTAATTTCATCCTAATGTTTAACTTTTCGTTCCTGACTCCAGTACAGGTTTGACTTCAGTCTAATACCTCTACTATCAACATTTGTACTTTCCAAAATCTGCATCACCTGTTTCTGTTGCACTTTGTCGATAGCTTCTTCAAAATGAATGCAGCTCGCACGCACATTCTCATATATGTACAGAAATCTCTGCATTAAAACATTCTAAGTAGATCTTTTTGAGTTCATAAAATGTTTCTAAAACCCATTGTGGTTCAAAAATTTTCTCTTCTAATTTCTCTATATTCTCTCATGAATTTTTTTTAGAAATAATTTCAAGGAGTGACTCCTCGAGGATTACTGAATACCAACCGATAACCATTTCATTCTCCTTCGTTTGGCTTCCTTAGAATCGTATAAAAGGTATAGAGCACCCAATTTACTGGTATTTGGCCAGTTAAGTAGATTTAGTTGAAAAGATTTAATAAAACAGCAATGGCTTCGTAATCGATTAGGTTGAGCAATTTAATAGGACTTATGTATAGCATGTAATTTTTATGTTATACAAATTATTATCATGTATAAAAAAATGACCGAACGTGGGCCCATCTTCAAAATTGGTACATTATGAACTTTAAATGAATTCATAATGAATTGGTTATCACAAAGAATTAAAAATGTAACAGCCAAACTTCTCTCACAACTTAGTAACTTGAGTGGTGTTCCAGTATCAGATACCGACAGCAACTCAGTTTTTCAAGCATAATTTTGCGCTCGCGTTAAACGCGTTACAACCAATTGAACAAAAAGGTGTTTAAAACGTAATATGTTAACATGACAAGAACCCCAATGCATTCTTAATATGATTATTATTCATCGTCAATTTCTCAGAGTAGCACAGCAACAAAGAGATAATTTCATAACTTTTAATTCACAACAATGTAAATTCATGGGATTTAAAAAGAGGCGGAATACGTTTCACTTAATCCAACGCAAAAATTTCCCTCTTACTGCCAGCATTTTTCGGTGAGCGTATTTGAAACATGGCTCCACAATTGAATTATATCATTCACTCACGAATAGTTTTGTGACACGAAAATCGATTATTCCAATCACTTTTCTCATTGGAATAAGCTCTAATCCCACCAGATAGGGAGGAAATTGGCTTCACTACTGATGAGATTTTCGCTGATGGCTATAGTTTACCTTCATCAATACCGGTAGCACATCACTATGCTGAATGAATCCAATCCACTGGTAGGCAGAAATAGTTCCTCCACCGCACACACGTGAAGAGTTTCCTTGAAAATTATCGATAAAATCCCCATAAAACTCGGATCAATTTTGGTCGTTATAGCAAAACTCCGATAACGGTAAACTAATTTCACCGTAACTCTTCCTGGTGCAATTCTAAAACAAGGCTACCAGCAAATTTCTTTAACCAAAAACATTATCCAGACGAATAAACCCGACGATCTAATGATAAAATAATGCGCCATAAAAAATTCATTTCAAAGCACGTATGTACCTCTGAGGCGTCTAAGAACTTAGCTCGAGTCGAAAGATCTATTAGCAACATCACTCTAAGAAATGACTTCAGCGCCATTAATTTCTTAATTGAGCTGTTAAGTGGCGACAATATACATCGCTCGGGACTCGACGGGTTGAATATAAAATTCTATAGTTCCAATCAACGGGCGTGCGTAAAGTAGAACCCATTAAACAACATATCGTTAACCTCGATGCCATATGACTTAATGTGACAAACCACTCCCAGCAGCGTAGTTCTCTTTCATGTTTATGAAAACATAGACGGATTCAGCAAACAATGATAAATCATAATTAGACAAAAATGAATAAGATTATTGCTTGATTAATCACCAAAACCCGAAACATGGAACTCTCAGGAAGAGACGTCCTTCGTTTCAGAGGCAAAAAACGATCATAATTCCCAACAAAAACTGATATGAAAGACATATAAATGAAAGATCGACATCAATTCATCATTGAACCCTAATATTGCAATAAATGGCCAATAACATTAAAAATGGAAACAATATAGCAATAAGCGCGACTACCACCGGAAGGTAAACAATAGCCCTGTGGGATTTCATATGACACAAATATTTTTTAATAGTTATCACGAGGTAAGCACGAATGCAACAATAAGTGAACAAAACATTTTCCCGCAAGAGCGCATTGAAATCTGTACAAGTAACCGCACAAAAAGTAACACCGTTTATCGCTGTCTCACGAGCATAAATTAAGCGTACGAGCGGGTTAACATGGTAAAATAGATAGATTTGCGAGTGACACGTCAGGGAATACTCTCTGAGGTTGGGTAAATCCAGAGACTGGACTTATTAATGACCTACCATTTTACCTTGTTTCATAAGAGCAAAATAAGTGTTATAAAACATCTGGGGAGAGATTCAACGCATGTTAATGAGGGTGACGTCAGGGGAGAGATGAGTAAAAAAGAACAAAGAAATCACGGGCCACAATTCGCGCCCAAATGAACTATCCACTGCTCTTTCGCCCCACAGAATCACCACCATCCCCCAGCCGGCTCGGCAATTAAAACAGCGGGGCGTGAAATTTTTTGTAATGTCAAACGGTCCGCGCAATTGGAAGAAATAAAAAAAAGCGAGCTGTGTACACATAGAAAAAGTCGGAAGACTAAGAAGACGTCGGCGGCGCTTTTTAGGTCACCGTTCCAGTGGAGGAGTATGTCGCTCTAATCTCAGCCGAGCGCTTCCTTTCTCAGATCAAAAGGACCTTTAAACCAAGCGGGCGTGGATTTGCCACTACCAAACCCTACCTCCTCCACCTCCCCCCTATTCACCCCCCAGTCTCTTACGCTCGTAAATTTTACGACAATTGGACGACGAGGAGAGACTTTTATTGCGGCCGAACGTGTTTCGGGTAAAACCGCTCAATTCCCCACTCCTATACATATATATACAGAGCGGGCGATCGTAACGCTACGCCCAGTTTGCAACAACGGCCTTCACCTGACTAATCAGAATTAGTCCCACGGAATATTTCCGCAGGAAAGTGACCCGGGAGGCGACGCCGTTAAAGGCCCCGCGCAAACAAAGGCTCGCCAGAAGAATGGGACAAAAAAGTACAATATAGCGGGGCGTGTGTGTGTTCAGATGAGGGTGAGGAGGGTAACGAGAAGGCCATGTAAGACCGAGCGACCGAGCACGTTTAAGGGGTAAAGAATCCTCCGAAACCCAGGCATTAAATGGGAATGCCTATTCCACCACACAACCCAGGCAATGAGAGCCCCTAAACAGATCGATATTTGGAGAAAGAGAATTGGAATTAAACAGAACACACACACAAAGAAAAACACAGTGGCCGTGCGTGATGCACCCGAGGTTTCGATGCTAAGGATTAAAATGTCGGCTTAATTTAAAAAAAAAGAAATAAAATCACCCCCAGCTCCAAGGGAAGCAACAAACATTTTAATGAATAAGCTAATGCGATAGAATACGACAGAACTTTCCAGGTATGTAGTAGTTCCATAGCCAAGCTTGCCATTTACATTTCCGACACCGTTTGGTTGTTATAATTAATATTTTCTTTTGCACTTTGAACATTGTTTCTCCTTAGCACTGGCAATTACTTGCTTATTGAGGAAAATTAACTGAACATCTTATATTCCGACAGCGGACTTACTTGAATCACTCAATAAGAAAACTTTAAATATAGAGCAGAGAGAAGTTAAAAAATCCAATATAATACCCAATATTTCGGAAAGTTTTCATCGGTAAATAAGTGAGAAGGGAAACCTCAATTAACATATCATAACAATTTTCAATACATGTGGATGTCAAACGCTTCATTCAAAATTAACACCCGATATGAGTTGCATTAAAGAATATTTTCCGGGGTTGTTTTCAGTCCTCGTCTGAAAAATACATTCGACGCAATGCATTTTTCAATCCTCTGAAAAATGCATCCGCTTTATGGCATGAGAATTTGATCCTAACAAAGCCGACACACAATAGCGTCGTACATCCATCATCGTGTACATTAAGATATCTTGATGGGCAATGTCAAAATATTGAATAACAGGAATACGGACTTCATCATAAAGAGGAAATAGAATGGAATAATCAATGCGAAGAATTTGGATATTCACGCCACACCTCACACACTCAAGAATCCGTACCAAATTAATGACGTTTTTACATAACGATGGAATTGATTCAAATAGAGAATAGTTTCGAAAGACGTATAGCCATGTAAATAATTAGAGACAAACATTAAACGGAGAATCAAGATTAAATTTCCTCTATGGATAAATTCAGAAATAACATTCAAATGTAAAAAACTTTGTAACCTTAACGAAGCAATTATTACAGTTGACGGAACACTTGGTCCATCAGCGGCCGTGCAAATATTTGAGGTCATAATTATCTCATAGAAGTGTTCAATGAATGACAGAAACAAGAATGGAATCTCCGTTAGAACAAAAATAACGTAATTACTAAAATTCCATTCAATTTCTATTCCTCAATCCAAAAAATTTAATTATATAACTTGAAAGGCCTGAAAAACACAAAGATATGTTTTTTCAGTCCTTCCGGGTTTCAAACCGGGTGAAAGGGTCCATGATGGTCGACGTTACGACGGTCGACGTGAATATTGTCCTCAAGGCAGAGGAGAATGCCGTGACAGGAAATAAGCCGCTGAATATTAATTTTTCTTTTATTATGAGCGAATTTAGGTCTTTAAAGTCCCCTCTTACAATTTACTCATTTGACGTACACAAACATCCATGCCCTGGGTAGTGAATAGTCTACCCAGGCGGGATTCGAACCCGCGACTCTCGGGGTAGCAGGCGAGGACTTCATCCCACCGCCACCAGGCCCGACCGAAGAAGGCAGGAAGATTTTGGTACCATGATTTGTTTTCAATTTTCTTAGCATGTTTTCCAAGTGTGGTTCAAAGATATTTCGGCGCGGCCGTTTGAGCGGGATACCGGTAGCATATCACAGTCGAAGCTACGGTTCTATTGCTTATCATCCCTTCCGATACCCTTCTATATGTCAAGTTGAAATTAGCAGAGCTCGTTCATCCTGTTATTTACAATCCCCGGATATAAAAAAAATCCTAATTTAATTTAACATATTCATATATCATGTACTTTAAGTAAACGTGGTCACAGTTGAGAATTTCATTAATAAAAAATTGCTTCATTGAGTTTTTCATCCCATTTTAAAAACATAACTTGAATCCTGGAGGTAGTCCTTTTGACTACACCCACTACTGAGGATTATTTGTTTGTAAAATTTGCAATAGCAGCTTGAAACTATTTTCGTCGATCGAGAGAACAACCTTGAATAACGAGGCTTTAACAGCTGTCAGCATGATACCTCCACTAGCCTATTGGACGGCACGATCTAAGAAACACTTCATTAGTCTCTTGGTGATCATGAATATGGTAATTATCCGTTGTGTCTCAACATCACTATGCTATTCTGCAAGGAAAATTATCAATATTATTTTCCATATTTGATAGATCCCTGATATCACAACATTATGTAACACTTCAACGTTGAACTTTAAGTGCATGCAATTTCAAACCAGCAAAATGATCGCATAGGCGATCAGTATCCACCACCATTGTTAACTCACAAAAATATACACGCTAATTGCAGAAACCTTCGACTGTAATTTTACACCAATTATTTAAACAAGCTAATAGAAAATTGTTTAATGGAACGAGTAAGATAATTATAACTCAGATACAGCTAAAGCTTAAATCACAAAACACAATGAGCTGTAAACCTCATCACAAAATAGGGACGAAATTCAAAAACTGACGGACTGGCTTAAATTAGCAAAGAAAAACCGAAACCTCAGGGTAACTTAAGAAAACTACTAGAACTAATAGAATTTGGGAATGGAATTGAGCACTGAGTACGTAATAAAAAATCACTTAACTCGCAAGGGTAAGGAATATGAAATAAAAAATGAACTTTAACGAAGAAACGCCATGCAGACAACACTACGATATAAAGAATTGCCGTGATGAAATTGACAAAAAACATAGTTAATTTCGAAAAGCACTACGACAGAGAGTAATTGGTTACACTGATTTATTGGCATATTTTCTTCGATGGCCAGTTCTTTATAAATAGCTAAACAGAGCAAGGAGACCAACTTAAATGAAGAAAAGAATGGACTTTTGAAGCATATCATGAGACCTTATAGCAGTAGATAAATAATGAAGTATCTCTGGAATTAAGTTCCTTCAGTCAAAATTTGACGACAAAATCCATTGACATACAGATGTGTTAATCAACTACTAGAATAGGAGTCGTACGGCAGAAGAGGAAAACGCCCCTCGGAAAAATTGAATAGAAAATCCCACCAAGAATTCATTAGTTTAGATAGATCAACAGATAGCAGATACATCAATATGATTTTACAAAGCATTGTAAGGCCTCATAGTAAATAAAAATAGCATAATTTTACGATGGAGAGCAATGGGGAACCAGAATAAAACTTATTGCCCCGTGATCTAATACCGACCGGTAGATTAGTAAAAACAACCTCGATTAATAATTTAAAGTTTTTTTTTACCCCATATAGTTAACTTTTAGCCCCATAAGAATAGTTGAACCGGTATAGTTGTTTCTTCTTCTTGCTTCCTTATATTACTTACACTCAAGAAAGAGTGTTGAAATTAACATTACTCGCAAGGCAAAGGGATGAACAACCGCTGAAAAATATAGCGAAGACAGCGGATAACAATTTTAAAGGTCTCTTTTAACCCCTGACTTGTTACATAATAGTTCCATCATAGGAGCATTAAACTCGGAGTGGGGTTTAATTTTTAATGCTAATTTTTTTCTGACAATGGCAGATGGAAATGGAAAAAAATGCCTTAAACTTTTAAGACTTTAGTTATGTGACCAAAATAAGAAATACAGAGAATATTTACAATTGTTATTATTCACTCCATCCTCAGCATGTGTTTTTAATGAATACTAAATGGTACGTCATCTTTTTTGGAGATTCTATTAAAATATGCAACTATTTCACTTTTCTCCTCCTGCCATAGAATTTCAACGGGCACTCCTAAAATACATAGTTTCCGTAAATATCTGATAAAATTTACGAAGTCACATGATCCTCGCAAACATAGCAATCCTATGACATCATTGTTTGGTCTCATTCTTTAGCTGTACGTTTCATTTCAACTGGGGGAATCAAACCATACCACTTCGTTGTCTTCTACTAATGACATCAAATTAGGATATGGCAGCTGCACTTTACGTCGAATCACTCGCGGCAATAACGTTCCGTAACAGCATATCCGCTTTAGCAGATTTCCCGATTCCCGAGTTTCGACGTAGCCAACGGCGTAAGAGTTTAAAAAAAAAAGAAATATTTTCGTAAATCAAAACTGTTTATCATCAAGTATTTTACAGAATATTTTTTAATATGAACTTTAAAAAAAATTAATAACTATTGACAGACAAATGGTTAGTTCAACGGTGTACGTTCCCCTCGGGAAAAGAAGGATCACGCGAACAAAATGGAATAAGCAACGAAAGAAGAAGAAAAAATTAATAGTGTTAATAATAAAATAACTTGAGTGATTTAAACCACGAACAAGAAGAATAACAACGAATGATAGCATTAACCAATGACATAAGTACTGCCATCCGAAGGGTAAGGCCTTCCGTTCTTAATGCACCTATGATGTTGAGCTACTAATCAAATACGAAATTAGATCTGACCGGAAAATCCATCAAGAGTGAAGTCGCAACAACGTCAGTCCCACGTTAATTACACACTGCGGTTGAGGACGAGAAGAAATGTAATTTCGTTACGGTAGCGAAAACTAGTTCCCCGGATGACGTCGCCCAAACATTCAACGAGCCGGACGACCTCGATAAATTGAGGCCATAAATGAAACGTTCGAGAAACGTTGAAAATGTTGTCGCCTTTCTAAACACCTCTCAAGCGTTGCCATGCCTCTTCCTGGAAGTGTTAGAGCATCTAGCGAGGGAAAGCACTCATTGGTGGGGAACTTCTGAACCCAATGAAATGCGAGTAGGAAGGGCGAAAGATGGTTTAAGGTTAGTATACGCGATTGAGCACAAAACATCATGCTCAACCGTCGCT
The DNA here is from genome assembly GCA_963169105.1 of Ceriagrion tenellum. Lineage (NCBI taxonomy): Eukaryota > Metazoa > Arthropoda > Insecta > Odonata > Coenagrionidae > Ceriagrion > Ceriagrion tenellum. The sequence continues at coordinate 7,073,516 of OY720637.1, forward strand.
TAACGAAAAAAAGTGTTAATTACACCTCGTTAAATCTTTCCCCGGTCGTTAATTCAAGAGGACTTCCAGAGCTTTTTCTAATTTCCTTCGTTACGTCACGAGCCTTCCGCAAGGACTTATCCGCGGATGAGTACATGCATAACACACGATTGATGAGGAATTCCATGCCATAAAAGGCTCAAAACGGAGGCATTCACAATCAGGCATGGTATAAGGAAAATTAAGAAAAAATTTCTGCTCTGATACGGCTGAATAATCTGTATAAATCCGGAAAAGCATGAGGTCAAATTTGAAGGTCGGGCATAATCACATAAAATGAAAAGGGAAAACAGTTTCAACACCAGATTGTGGGCAAAGATGCAGGAAACACTTTAATATGTAGCAAATATGAGTATGCAATGATATTTAAGTACGTAATACGAACTTCCATTTTAGCCAGCCTAATATGAGGGAATATTCTATTCACCGAATAAAATATCAAGGTGGGAATAGATTATTTGTTTTTCTCAGTTTTCTCAGCATTTCTCAGACAAATACCTCAAGGTAATACCGTAATGAATCATAGTCGCAAGTATGTAAGTTGGTTGACAGGAGAGGTTTGAGCTTTGAATCTTCGTAATGAGCTCTCCGGGCTCCGGGTGAAATTCAGGCATTTAGGATAAGAGGGTCATTTTCTGTCCCTCGTCTGCTTGCGGTAACCCAGAGAGTTCTGGCTCTAACCCAGAAAATCACACAGCTTGGGTTAAGCAGCTCGTGTCCGCTGGCACGTATAGGACTTCAACGCAAAAGTACCGAACCCCATGATTTAACAATGACAATAGTGCTTCATAATTTCCGAGCACAAAATAATCTACTCCGAACACCCCGGAGTCGATCCCGCTTATATCCCAAATGAATTAAAAAGCGAGTGATCGTCTATTAACACGGAAATAAATGGCGATTTCTTTGTAACACCAAAACACATCTACAGAATAGATACCTAAATGGAGAGAACTACTAATATGCATTTTGTAATACCACCAACATTTAAATATGGCGTAGAAATACGTAATTCATAAACCGGAGAAGAGAAATAAAACCGGAGAGTGAGTATTATTCTTCCGAAAGAGATCAAAATCGATAGATGACAATTAAGAAGCATTTCGTTAATCTCACAGCTGTTGATTAACATGATTAGTGATAATCACACCTTCCAAAATTCTCAGGAATTTAATGAAAATAAACAACAATCATAAACAATGCAATACCCAGTTAAAAAAGTCAAATATTACGACAAATTTCCTAGGACAAATGCCATCCAATCTGAATGCGTCAATAGGTTAAAGCTCCTACTTTCGATACTTTGAAAGGTCAACATAAAATAAAAATTTGAAAATTGGCATGCCCATCCCATTTCCCAATAAACTCCGACGCTAAAACAAAGCTCAGCAGCTTAGCTCGCAGACTGACGATTACAATAATCTTACCACTCGGAAAAAAACAGATGCGTTCATAATGATACCTTCAAAAAACAAAGAAAATCCCTAGCTTACGAGTTTCCTCTGCGTTTACACAGAAAATAATGCACATCATCGAGAGTAATCAAAATAAAGGCCTTATTTCTGGAAGAAATGTGGTGTAAAAATCTAGGCATAATTCACTACATGATACCAAATTAATAACTTCGAATAAAATTAATGAAATTTGACGACGACAGTAAAATTGAAATAATCCAACTCGGCTTTAAACGAATAGAAGAGTTAACCACAAGGTAAGATACGATAATATGCGATGAATACAGATGGGCATTAAACAGAAAGGTTGAATCATTTTCAAAAATGAGGCAAGCACATAGGATGTGAGGCCAATGGGGCGTGCGGGAAATCTGGATTCACACGTCGGGTTATCGAATTAGTTTCATTATTATTATTATCAAGGAGGATGTAAAAAAGTATTTTACCCTCAGGATAAATTCCTATTAATTTTATCAGAGATGTCAAAGAAATTTTACCCCATTTTATAGCCGTTAAGAGTGGGAAAATGAAAGTCCATTAGGAATGCTAGGACTATAAAATAAAGGACACGGAATTTGGATACACGTGTCGGGGGAAGAAAATGTATCGACTCAAAATTGACAAAAATCACAAAGTGCAACTCATGCACAAAAAGGAAAAATATCAAATCGATTTCTGAAATCACAATCGCGACGAATTCAACCACCGAATACAGGCCGGAATAACAAATTATCCCCTTCCATTGACGATGAGTAAAAAAATCACAAAACTGACTTTGATTATGGAAAAGCTTGCCGAATCTTAGCTCGAAGAAATAAACTTTTGAAACGCCCGAAATTTTTTAAAGTATTTATTTACGATAATGTTATCAGCCATTCATTTATCTAAGATGTACCTTGATATTTTAAAATTTTAAGAGCACAACAGTTTGCATAAAATAGGCCTTTTGGACGAATACTTGGTTTTCAAATATATTCCTCGGATTTCTTAATCATGTACAATATCATAATCTGTATTTCAAAGGTGTCCACTTCAGCTTTCGAGGCACGGGAAACTAGTTTGATGGGACTTTAATTTTTTACTTCGCAACCAACTTCTGCAAGTTTAAGTTCAGAACCCTCAGAGGGGAGTCACCAGACGATTTCCAACATCGCCGGCGCGATTCCCGCACATTTCGGCATGAAGAAGAAGTAATACGCTAACGAGCGCGATTCACCACGGTCGAGGCATGCATTCTGCTCCCTCCACCCAACCCAGAACTTCCAGAGATGCAGACCCGAGCGGAGGCGGCTTCAGTCTATGTGGGTCGAACGTGACGCCTTTTCGAAAAAGCACCGTTTCATAATGACCCCCGGAGAAGAATCTAGTCCGAATCGATTCTCCGGCCGACGAGATGGGGTACGATCCCCTTCTTCAAGGAAGGCCGCAAGACCCTTTGACGAACGGGAAACATCCTCCTTCACAAACGAGGCGACCTTTTTTTCCCCCTCGAATGGCGCGTAAATAAAGATGAAGGACCGCTACCTCAACCATTCCCCATTACCTACGTGAATTTCAATAAACTAGCGTTAACTATTCTTTCCAAAAACGAGTAAACGTTTGAAGATGCGGTCAGGCATTTGGTTAGGATATTTTTTTCCGACTATGCCCAATTTTCGTAGAGAGTTGAATTACTCTGATGGAAGAAATACATCACTCTAATTTATTTCTCAAAAATCCTGTACTCGGAAACATAAGGCGAGGAAATTTTATCAAATTGTTAGATATTTTCATGAACAAGCCACATTGGCAAGCATAGGTTTCGTAAAAAGGCCGGTATTCATAGTCCTCAATAATTACAGATTCGTTTCAATCTATGATTATATCTCTAATTAATTACTGTTTCTTATTCATAGTCGTCAAAGAATCAGTGATTCGTCAATCGATGATTCTTGAATCAGGGATTCATCAATCTCTGATTAATATGTATTCATAGTCGTCAAATAATCATTGTTTATAGTTCTAGTATTCATAGTCAAGCAAACTGTAATTATTTAGCCAAATAATCATTGATTTGTGAATTAAGCTCTCGACCGTAATTAATTAAGAGTTTTTCTTTCTTGGACGTCGGTAGTTCAGTGATTGTTTACGACGTATTCGTGTCTTTACGTTCGAAATGTAAAATTTTATACGGACCTGAAGGCATAGAATACTCTATATGAACGTTTTGAATTGATTGGGATTATTGATTACCTTGAATTGATTAGGATTTCTGTGCAATGGAAATTCGTTCCGATATATTGGCGTATATGATTGCCGATGACGATGTCCCAGTGTATCACTAAAGGCTGCGAAAAACACACATTAGGGATCCAACAAATCCAAATTACTCACATGGAGAGACTACGTACCCTGACTCGCCGATTTGAATGCCGTATTTACTATGTCGTGCACGAGGTCAAAGGCTAGTTCGCCTTGGACTTCGTCAACCGTATCCTAGTTGTATTGTAATTAACCAGTTTATAATCAGAAATATCCGCCCGTACCATAAAAAAGCTGGGAAAATTTACTCTCGCTAGGTTGTTCCGGAGCCTCACATCACCCGTCTCAATCACCCTCAAAGCGACTTTAGGTATAGCTATTATTATCGCCCACTTGTAAATTAAGATCGTTCGTTGTAGTAGTTAGCGCCGCGGATTCGTACGTGAAGGTCAGGTGGAACAAGACTCCCCGTGGCCTTTTTTTTCCATCTTCATATTCACGACCAGAGAGACATTTTTCCTCCGAATTACATGTCATATCATAGGACTTCACCTCGCCTTTTTTCTCGTGATACTTTCCACAAAATTCGTACTGCAGTGTGAATCTTAAATGTCAATGACCTCACTGGGGTCTGGTGATAGACCGCTTATGATATACGTCAATCTCTGTTTAAAATCCGTACTCTAACTTGCTGTAACAATAGACATGAGTGTTGACAGACGAATAATTTAATATAGGATACCGATTCTCAAAACCCGTAGTGATCGAGTATATTCTTCTTAGAACTAATGTTCATATATCGACACTTTCCGCGAGGGCTGACAGTTCCTCTTGTGCTACTGTGGCTCATTGCTTTGAGATTTTACGCTCAGGCATCAATATTGAATTGTTGAAATCATATTACAAATAAAAAAAATATATCACAGCGTTTTTTAATCACGCAGTATTTTTAAAAAATCTTCACGGTGAATTTAACATCGGCCGAAATTGCCATGAATGTTTTACTCATAAGCTATCATCAATTGCTACTAATTACATATTTCAAATTTTCTTTATCGGTAATGATCAGTTATAAATACTGCCACAGCTACTCTTCGTCTTCTTTGGTGTTTTACGTACATATGTAGGGATTGCTTGTTCTGTTTCGCAGCCAACGGTGTCCAGAACTGTGAAACATATAACTAATCTTTTGGCCGTGGAAATAGTTGACACCATCAGACCGCCTGTTTCTTATGATGTTCAGGCGACGAATATGTGTCTCGGGTGTCTCTTTGTGAGAATAGAAAAAAGAGGAGACCACACTTAAGGTCGGACCATTCCTGACGTTAAACAGCAGACGCTATTTCATCAACACTTGCCGGAATACGAGATTACTGTTTGTTGATTTTCCCTAGCAACGCCTTCATTAACGTTGAATGATCATAAGAAATAATTCTAATGTACGCACGGATAATTCATTTTTATCAAAAAAACATTGCCAATCAATTTTTTATTTTCTTTTTCAATATGCAATTAATAAAATTATAAACTCAACTTGAATAAAAATTTAATGATACCCACAAAATGTTTTGCCTCTTCAATTTCTCATACCACTCAAAAATAAACATACATCCAATCTGTAATTCACCAATAACAGATTATCCCAAATAATTAGAGATTCATGTATCAGTGATTCATGAATTGGAGATTCTTTACTGTCTATGAATACATGAATCAAATAATCAATGATTGACGAATAATCGTAGATTATACAATCATTGATTATTTATCCCGTCTATGAATACCGGCCTAGTTTCGGATTTCACTAAACTACTTCACATTACGAGATAAATGACAAAGTTTCTTGACGACTCAAAAATTATTCATACATATAAATATAATACATACAAAAAAACTTTTTAACCAAATTATTTGAAAATACTATTGATTCTATCCTACTAATATCTAATTGCTCCGCTGCGGTATGATAAATAAAAGAAGAGGATCGCGTAATTAGATCCTCATTTCAAGAAACCCACCTGACAAAGTCAACCCAAGCTATCTTGTTAATTTAATCGATCCTAAAGCAGTAAAAAACATGAATTACTTAGGTAGCAGAGCTAATTATCAGCAATAATTGATTTCTGTTACTTTTACTTGACAATGTATTAGTATCTACATGTTATTCTTACATACTTGACTACTGATTTATCCTTAAATTTCCTTATCTGGATAATATAATTTGTACGCAGTACTGACGAGGCCAAAATAAATTCTTATCACAGAATGTATAAATGACTATAAAATGTAAATTACGAGCAAATGTAAAATTTTCGGACTGTTTTCAATAAATGTACCCACATCCAGGGAAATGGGACGCCATTTTATGACATAGATTTCATAGAATTATGTAGAACTTAGGACGGAAAAGGAATACAATCTCACAGCGCAAGTTAAGCTTGAAAGAAACTATGGGTAAAGTGAAATCTTAAAGATTCACATGGAACATTATTATTTTTCTCCGCAATTCCTAACGCGCGGTCAGATATTGATGCAACTGAGGTCCATTACGCGTTAAGCTCAAGGTTCATTGTTTCATAATATAATTTCCTTTTCACCGTACGTTTTCGTGCAGTCGTTTTGCGCCGTGTTTCCGCTGCGCTGTACGTCACCCACGCGCCCCGTTTACATGGCAGCAACAGCAACGTATGAAACAGATGACTGTGGAAATCCCCTACGCGTTCAAGCCAATAATTCCTGACCATAGAGGAGTTTCTGAAGAGAAACGGACGTTCACGAGGAGAATTAGCAATCGGCTGAACCATCGCAAGTTTTTTTAGTCAAAAACCAACAGACAACCCACAGTCCCTCGGCTGAGAATAACTGAACCCAAAAAAGACAGGCAGAAGGTTTCCATCTTCATTACCTGCCAAAGATCCGTTGGCTCAGGCTGCTTTAAAATCGAAAGATGTGCATCTTCGACGGCAATGCTGCCTCCGTTGATGATTTCGCATCTGATTGGTTAAGCAGTGCCTGGAAACGTAAAAACGTCAGCACGATAATTCGCATGGAGACGTATCCCCTTACGTTTCTTGCATATGTTGCGCCAAGCGGGGTTCCCTTGGGATCTCCCACGCGTTTCATCGCAAGAAAACTAAGGAAAGAGTCAATTGCTATGACGGCATAGGTAAACTAAAGCAGGCACCTCACCAGGAGAAGTTTTTCACTTATTTTCTCCCTGCTTGCCGCGCCACGTTCCCAAGAATCTCGTGCACCCTACGTTCCACTAAGCGAAAAACATAATGAAACAAGCTAGGTTTAATTCCTTGGACACGGGCGTTCTTTCGCATCGACAACACAGCGTCTTTCAATGGGGAACTTGCATAAAACTTATTTCCCATTTTGCGTTAAGTACATGACAGGAAATTTTATAACGATTACGAATATACGTAATCCAATTGTACTTATACACGCCAAACACAGGCATTAAAAACTGTCTAACAAAGAGTGCATAGATATTTTAAAAAGACAGGAATGCAAAATACGTTTCTGATGATCATTCAAAATGCATTTAAACAGAAATATTTAGATCATAAGTAATTACATTTCTGAAATATATTTCCGTGAAATACAAGGTGTAAAATGAAAAAAAAAATTTAATTACTATTGGATTTCAGAAAAGCACATCGTCATTCCATAGCAAATTTAATAGGTCTATGAAGTATGTAATGAAAATGAACAATACGATATGATCATCTTTACGAACTTAATTATTATATAATTATTATCATTGAGTAAGTATATACTTTTCTGATCAGTAGATACTTATGTAAAGATGCAATTGATAAGTGCAGCGTTTAAATGTATTTTAAGAAGAAACACATAGAATGCACGATAATATGCAGTTGGTCAAATGCATATTTTGGGATTCAATTAATATTGATGCAAATACTGATTTGTCTTGCATGAATTACTTTTACAATATATGAGTGCATATATTTTATAAATTCGTTTTTTTATTGCAATAGAAATGAATAAATAATATATTTTATTATTTTAAAAATGCACTTTTTTCTGCTCATAGAACGTAGGTATGATTTTAAGATACACTGCTCCGTGACGTCATCTTGAAATTGTAACTTGGCTTTTTCACGCGGAGAATGTTACGAGTGTAATTTAGAACTTGTAACATACTCCTAAAACACAAAAGCATATGGAGTTCACGAGCAAGTATTATTTTATAATGCACGTTCTCCATTGGTTTAAGACAAAATCCGACCGAAGACTAACGGGTCTCGCTGACTTGCTAACTAACTAACTTGTATCGCAAAAAACACACATGATCTAACTCATGCATCATCATTACTACTCCTTTCCACACCTCATCATTACTATAACAACTCTCCTTCATAGAATCACGCTCCTTCATAGGAAGCAAGGAGCCACAACACAGTTTCTAGCAAGAAATATCGCATGATTTATGAAGAATAAAACGCTCGAAGGATCCTAAAACGGCCAGCTGAGCTCACCGTGGGGTAGAACGCAGGAGAAGGAAACGCCTCGTTTAAGACTGGCTTAAGGGAGGTGTAAGGTGGGAGTGATTGGGGGAGGGGGATGACAGAGGGGAGGAGAAGGATGGCTAAGTACGGGGGCCCACCGAGAAAGGACGAAGAAGAGTTCAGGGGAGAGTCGAGTTACGGCCTCGCAAGTCGCGTAAAAAATAGGTGTGGAAAAGATACACCCACCACTCTCCGCGGATTTGGCAGAGAGGCCATCGACGGTGGCCCGCGATTTTTTTTACGGGCGGGATTTTGAAAAGGAAACGCTGCCACCGAAAAAAATAAAAAGGATGTAAATAAAATCTAAAGGGAATAGGAGGGCGGTGAGAGTCAGCAAGAAAGGGGAAGGTGTAGCGGTGAACGGTGGAGAAGAAAAGAGGAAGAAGAAGAGGAGAAGCTTTTCAAAGGATGGAGGCCTTATTGGGTTGGATGGGATCTCTTAAGATGTGAAGAAGTAAACGAGGAAGAGTAGAAACAGAATGAAGATGGACGTAGAGGAAGGATGTTTTCTGACAATGGAGATGAGAAGAGAAGAGGTAATTTTTTTCATCACCCATTGAAATTACGCGGATTACGGTGCAAACTCAGGGCGAGGAGAAAGAAAAAATAAAGAGGGGCAGACGAAATTGAGTATATATATTTTTTTTTTTCTGCGAATAATATTTCCGCCTCGACAATTTTTCTCTCTTTTGCGCCAGAGATTCCGGCCGTTGAAGAGGATGTCGCACCACCTGGAGACTGAGGGATGGACACGCTCCGGTCTCCCGTTGTATTTTCGCCCTCTCGTTCCCAAAGGTTGAGGAGAGAGCAGAATGTTTAAACTGGGTTCATCCCGCCATTCAAACACGTCCTGCTGCTGCTTTTGCCCGTCTCAAGGGCATTCAAGCCGAGCACTTACCGCCGAGAAGGGCAATATTCAAAAGGGTTCCGTATCCTCCCTTTCAGCGTATTGACGATGGAATAAGAGGCACGAGGAAATCCATCCGTGGTGCTCAGCGCCCGGTTAGTCTCGACACAAAAAAAGTCAGGACGAAAACCAAGGACGCCACTCTTGGAAAAAAATTGACCTTTTCCGCGTTCCCCTCGTGGCCCACTTCGAACAATACATTCCAGCCGTGGCTAACGGAATGCACCACGACATTTCTCCTATTTACTGCTACAAAAGCTATGAAAAATATAGATACTCCAGATGGAACTATTATGTCACATACAGAGATAATATACAAATATTATCAATGATTTAAAATATTTTCAAAAAGTAATACTTTTTAATGCTACCTCTGCTAATAACCACGGATATAAAAAAATTAAATCTAATTAGATTTAATTATTTTAAATCCATAATTTAATTTTTTTCTTAACTTTAAGCTGAACGAGAAACAAAGCCATTATTTCGATACTCTTCCATTGAGTTTTCACAAACAAAACCACTTTCTGTTTCCCAATGACACCTCAAATTGATTTTTCATGATGAGAATGAAACTCAAACTCCTTATTTACCTCCAAAATTTTCAATTGGTAAAAAGCTGTACTCCTTCTAGACATTCAGAAACGTAGCAAGATTTCAATTGGCCGGAGACTTTTTAAGAAGAATATTATCCATGTTTCTCGTATGTTATTAATGTAATGCCGAGAAATCTAATAAAAGAATCCTTCGCAAGACTTAGTTCATACAAACATAGCTCCCTATAATTTGTGCTGTTGCTTTAACAAAGCCCATATTTACGCTTCATGGATAAATTTTCTTCTCACAGTGGAAGGATAATGAAATAAGGCTTAAAGCGCTAAACACAAAATTGCCTCCTAATGGGTCGGCGATGAATTTTGCAATTGCCGCTGAGATGCGATAAAAGGTGAATTTGATAGCTACGTGTGTCTGAGTGTGGTATCAACTCGTCAAGCGGCATGGCCCACGAAATGTGAAAGAAAGAAATTCGTCACCTTTTTCCCTTTGCGTGTTTCGTAAAATTTCAACCGTACGTGATTATTCCTTGGCAGGGTAAGACTCCCGTCAGCCGCAGTCTCAACCAATTTATCCCTTTCCCCCATCCGGCCAACACTCCGCCCCAAAAGTTCCATCCCCGGCTCTTTTCTTTATTTTCCTCTCTTCTCCTCTTCGGAGAAAAATCGTCCGGAATTAAAGGTGGAAAGAATGAGACGAGGATGGCTCATTTTTCCCAAATTAGCAAAAAAGTAATTTCCCTTGAACTCCTGAAACGTTTTATCATGACCCTTCCTTTTTTTTAATTAAAGTAATGCGCGCCCCTCTCAAGACTGGTTTGTATCTGTTAATCAAAAAAGAGGTATCCGTTGCTCGAGAAATATCCGCGCATGGGTTTCGTTAAACGGTGGTGCTAAGGGCGAATGAGTCCTTTGTTTTTCATCATTCATTTCAGCAATTACGAAGGACGTTTAAAAAAAGAGGATTCGAAACGACAAAACCCAAAGGAAATTTCCACTTTACGCATGTTTAGATAATTGTTCCACAAAACAATGAACCTCTTCATGGAATCAAAAATTAGTCAACTCTTACAAAGCGCTCCATAAATTCTAACAAAAAAGGATCGTTAAATTATTCTAACACAGCACACTTTGAATGCAATAAATATATAACGCATATTGGCGTCATATCAATCAGTTTATCTGGCATTATCATTAAAGCCTACATAGAATACATATGGATAACACGATTTAATATGTATTCCGTTGGGTGTTCCATAAACGAATTTCACATATGGAAGGTCGTACTTACAGTTCCTCGCTATTCACATACCTTAGTCGGTCTAAGGGTTACAAAAAATCAGAATTTGAGTTTCGATCGCAATCCTTCCTGGATTTAATGCATTTCAATCACACTGTAATCAGGAAAATTGCTGTGCTCGTTGTCTCCCACTGCGTAAATTTCGCCGACAAATTACCATGGGCACCAATGTAGACGAAGAATTGAGGTAAGAGAAAAGGGAAGAGAGGATTGAGTACGGGAAGATTACAGTTGAGGAGATTAGGTTTTGGTAGAACCGGAAAAGTTTGAAAAATAGGAAACTTAGGGAATAGGAAGCTGAGTTTTATGACAGATAGGGAATAACAGAGGTTTGGGAGTCACGGATGCCTAAAGACAACACTTTCATGTTGAGGGACACGGTCTATGGAAAGATTCCATTTTTATGCTACAGACCTATCAAAGTGTTCCACGTATTCTCAAATATGCAGGAAATTATGCAAATATGTAAATTCCTGGAGACAGCCATAACTCGTTACAGGTTCCTCTTCATCACCAATCTTTTGAGTCTGATACATAACACAACGCGTTTTGAATACATGCTCTGGAGAACTACACCAGTCATTGATGGAGGAATCGTAGCAGCATCCGATCTCTGTATAATACATGTTGAATATCGTACGTAATCCATTCAAAAGAGGTATTGAAAACAATGTGCACAGTGTGGGTCATCAGTTTCTTCAAACGAGTATCGTGGTGAGTGCGATAGCTACAGTGGATTCATGGACAAACCCTGCTATCGCCCTTCATTTAAGGAACGGCTATTACTGAAATTCAAGATTATTTTTATACAATTCATTATTACCATACATATTTTATGATAATGTACAAATATTTCATCTTAGAAAAAAATGGGCGAAAGAAAAAAGCTTGAGGAATCAAGAAACGGCAGAGGAAGCAAAGAATGAAGAGGATTTGGGATACCAAAGGCCATTGTGTGTAGAAAAACGATGGAAAGGGAGAACAAGAAAGAAAATAGAAAAGTATTTTGAGTATCATAAAGAAAGAAAGGAGGTCCCCTAAATTAAAGAGTTTCGTCAGACGAGCAGAAATCTGAGAATTCTCCACTCCGTTTGATTAAATAAGGCCTACTTTAAGATGTCTAGAAAAAGTTACCAGTAATATGAGGACGTATTTGCGTTGACTCCATGTTAAGTTAGAGTTACATTTTGAAAAAAAAAACATTAACCTCGGTTAGTTGACGTGAGTTTTAGCGATGGGTGCATTACCTTCAGATTTCAAGCCGAGAAATCACATAACCTGAGGTCATGAATCTTGGCCCCAATGCTTGCATTGAACTTGGAATCAATTATATTAGCATATTCAAATTTAAAATTAGGTAAAATTGTAACTAATCCGTTAAATCCTACATCTTAAGGCCGCTTTACACGGTACATTTTATTGTACAAACGAATGTATGAACTCTTTCACGAATAACATTTTACCGAGTAAAGCGAAAAATTGCATGATTGTCTGAATGACTGAATAGGAAACAGAATCTGCTCTCATTCCATACATTTTCTAGAACAATCTATGATACATTCGTTTGTGAAATAAAATGCACCGAGTAAAGCAGCCTTTAGAGAGCTTTCAACTGCATTTGCGATCAAAACAACTAGTAGTATATCCATTAAATTTTATATATTTGCCTATACTTCAAATAACAAATACTCACGATAAATTCTCGTGAGTTACAACAAGAAAATAATGAATGAAACTACTCAAGATACTTTTGATGCTAAATATTTTTGTAAGTAGAAGACACTGACGATCAAAATTTATTTCTCTCGCCAGATATACAATTACGATATCTCGATATATTACAATATATCGGGTACACCATTCTCACCATGAAACCATTTTAATTCATATTACGGGTAATATTTTCAAGTTGGCATAAATAATCTCATCTTCAATATCGACCTGAATCAACCGAGTAACGAGGCTACATGAATATGAAACCACAACGAATGAGTGCATCTAGTGATGACATGTTTTTTATGTCAACTGTTCCAGAATGCGGAAGAACGCGAAAGACTTCGCATGCGTTTTCCAGCGGGTGGGATCTAAAAATACCTCCGTGCACAAAGACATGAAAAGTAAGAGCATTCCAAACAGGACTAATGGAAGTTTCCAGTTCGCCACGCAGTCGGGCGGAAACAAAAACCAGCAGTGCATTGGGTAACTCATCTCGACATAAACCGCTCGTCGTCATCGCTTATGCATCATCTCGAGCTGCTCCTCAATCAGGATGAGACGGAGGATTCCGACGCAATGTCCCCGCAACCAGCCGAGCAAGAGCGGAGTCGGGTTAACTAATGCCCTCTCCACAAGGCCCGCCTCTCTCTCTCTCTCTCTCTCTCTCTCTCTCTCTCTCCCTCTCTCTCTCTCTCTCTCTCTCTCTCTCTCTCCTCCCCTCTGGACCAACCGCTCCCTCTTCCCATCCCCGTGGTGTTAATGTGTTTATTAAACATCCGGCGAGGTAATTAAGACAAGGTAGGGAGGCATAGAGCAGGAACTCACGATCAGTCAATGAGCATGCATGAGGGTGTTCCCCCTTCTCTCAATGACATCGCTTGGCGAGGCAGAAACGAGCGACGCCAGTGAGCGATCTGAACCCGAAGGTTTCAAGCAGAAGGGAACGTTGCAACAAAGGTCGTGACTACGGAACTTTGCGGCAATTTAACGGGACTCTCCGGGGTGCCGTTGAAAACGACGACAAACCGGCTGGAATCGAAATGGATATTAAAGGCGTATTCTCAGGCGATTCCGTATCCCCCCCCGTATCCCACCATTTCTTGATGTTGGAGAATCCAGTTCATTCCCATCTGAGCTTGATACTCATGACAAATTATGACCCGAGAGTTTGCACTAATGGTTATAAGTAGCATCAGAACAAAGCGAAGCAGAGGCGACAACTTGTAATGGCACGATGTGCCTGAATGGATCAATTATGATGTTAGCGCGACTTCAGCTAACACCGCGCGTGTGATTTGATTCCAAAATATTCATAGACACTCGAGACGAATGAAAAGACCTTGAGGCAATACATTATCATTGAGTGGACTAAAAATTTCAGGGCGATTCTCAAGTTCAATATTGGACTACAAATTGTATTTATGTAATATGAAATTTTTAACACCCTGAGCATTCATTCATCACTATTCTAGGGCCATGAATAATACTTCAATAATTTACTTCCAATAAATCATTTTAAGCAAAAAAGTTTATCCAAAAAAATAAATAATCCATTTGGAACAATTAATTATTGGAATAGGAATGGTTCACATCAACATCAAGCAAAACCAGGGAACACTTCAGCATTCAGAATACTCTTTATCGGAATTGAATGATCCAGTACGCTTAGCATTACTTAAAACTGAGAAATAGTCTTACGCCACACATACGCGGATGGAACTTTATCAGTTCATATTTGTTTGACTTACCGCAGATAAGAGAAGTATAAACATAATTCGAATACCTCAAGTACCTCCTAATCAGCTTAAACATGGATACAGCAATAGATGCTAATTAAACACTTCCATTTAGATATCAGTTCTTATCTTATATCTAGAGCAAGGCCTAATAACAGTTGTTTCATGGGATTACATTCCAACCTAACCGACTTGAAAAATCACCAACGTTATTTCTCATTTTTAGCGAAGAGTTTTGAGTTTCTCTCTCATAAATGTAAGTAACGTAGTTTCAGGAACTCTATTCACGAGCTCGAGAAACGTTTGAGACCACAGTTTAGTTTTATGTCCATGTTTAACCAAGGAAATTTACTGCCCGATTGGAAATTATGCGAAGAATCTCCAATATGCACTTATTCAGTAAAACTGGAAATGTTAATTCTAGCTCTTAAATTCACCTCGAATGCAGCCAAGGTTAAATTTACCATTGGCTGAATTTGTGCACCAAGGCTTAATTCTCGCGACAGATGGAAAAAATAGGTGTGGAGATGAAGTGGCGAGTGAATACTGGAAACTCGCAGTTAGTATATGGAGCATGCCTAGGAATGAATCTTCGTCTATGCAAGCAAACACAGCACCATGCAAGTGTGCTCCTCTATCCATCATTTTATGGTAGCGGACATTATATACTTCAGTAATTACAAATGTTTTGGCCAAATGCAATAAATGTAGAGCATTCTGTTCAAGTTTTGTTCCCGTTTATGTTCGCTAAATCAGTGGGACAGATACAGTAAGCAGTGAAAGGATTATGAAACAATGTAGCACGGATGGACACGCATGCAAGTAGCGTGCTTTGCTGGCGCTCATAGCTGGATGCGATCCGAATAAAGTTATAAATTTACAAATGAGGAGTGAGTGGTTTAATACGAACAGGTTAACCGATAACATCTAGAGAGAATGTTAGAGCTCCGGATGAGAAAAGAGCTTATCTGGCGCAATGTATGACAGTTATTTACGAAAAATAATGATTCAAGGATACAACAGAATGAAAAAAATTATATAAACACAGAGGAAGTTTCCCATGCCTAACACAGAGATCTCATTTGACTCTTTGACTGTCTTACCGAATAAGTATACGACCGTTCGTTTGAAAAACACAAAGTTTCTCAGCGTACCTAGCAATTTATCCACTCGAGAACAAATATTTTTAAGTATAAATGGACCTTGTATTCCCTTCTCAACCATTGTGATCTCTCATTCAGTCCATCAGTATTTCCATTCAGTAATCGAAGTAACAAGGTATAAACTACGCTCCTTTAAGTCCTTTTTATTTGCTTTCATTTTACCAGATGATTTTGGCCAACAACGCAAACATAATGGCGCAAAATACGCATCAACAGAAAGAAATGTTCTATTCTAGAAAATTAAGCGCGACAAGTTCATCCGCTGTGATCTGCCAATACTTAACCCACGTGGTATTTGCATTTGGCGAAATACTTTGTGACCCACAAGCACACTAACGAACCTGAATGCAGACTGACAATATCATCTCACAAACAGACAAAACAAACAAAAAAAATCTTCAACCAGACGCCACCTGAAGTTTAACGTACGAATTTAAGTTGACATTCACCACAATTAATCAGGCATAAACACTTCAGACGATAGACGAAGCAACCAAGCTCAAGAAACAACAACATCAATGCTTTTTACAGCTCTCATTAATAAAAACTCATGGAAAGGAGGAGAGGATGGATTAATTATGAATGATAGATTAATGGCATGAATGATGCATTAATGGTAAATAATGGATTGAATGAAATGATTCCTAACTTTTTACAACCTTGAAATTTAGAAACATGAGCAATTATGGATCTCAATAAGTACCAACTCCACAGTGACCTATAATCACTTCAATCCCCTTCCCAAAAGGGCCATTTCTCCTTCCCTCGCCATGGACTGAGACCTCGGATGATAGCAGCTTCATGAGTTACAGTGATCCTCAATACTACGCTATTAGAAGAAGTCATGAATGCACCGAGTATTGCGACCAATAATTCAAAAAGGAGAGTCGTATAAGGTAGATAACCAATATCGGCTTCTCAGTGAGGAGATTGCAAATGTATCACCAGGGGAGTGAGAGTCTCATATTGAAAAATATAATTAAGGAAGACAATGGGATCCCTATAATGATCAATTCTGAGATCAAAGTGTCACAAGCGACAGGAGCCGAGCGAGGGAACTACTTCATCGCCCAATATTGCTGTAGGAAAAAGGCAAAAACAAAAATAAGAAAAATAATTCACTTGAGAATGGGAACTGAATGCTTGGAAGATGATGTTATACGTGTAAAATGAAAGCAATTAAATGAATTGATGCGCTGTTTTCGTGGTAAGATACAATAATATGACTATTCAACGAGAACATCATAACAGACAGTCCAACCAAGGATGTTAATTTTAAAAATCCATTTTTAACTTCGTAAGAAGTGATTGAGGATTCCATATCTTGATTCCGTAACGAGGATTTTTAGAGAAAAAGGTAATTTTAAATAATAATTCTATGATGTGGGCATAAAAGAAGTAAAAATTATACCGTATATTGGGTAAGATATTAGAAAACGCTTAGCAAACGTAGGAGAGAAAACTGGTAGCAAAAATACGGAAAAAACACCGTATGAAGACGATTTTGAGAGGTAGTCGAAGTTTAAAACCGCTTCCGTGGATCTCCACTCGTCCGAGAATACTAAGATCAATAATGAGGGAGGATACGAAGTCAGAAAAGAATAAAAAGAAACAGAAAAGATAAAACAGAGCTAAATGCAGGAATAGAGTAGAGCCAAATGAGTACACGGGGTCCTTAAGTGATTTAAAAGTCCAGGACACAATGTAATAGATTTCCGGGATTTTTCAAGCTGTCCAAATGTTGCTTACTGTTCTTTCCTAGTGTTACTTAGGATAGGAAGATTTATCGTAGTTCTTTGCGTGGCCTCACTAGCACGTGAGACTTGCTTGTGTCTTCAGTATTTTTTTTACGCCCAGTAAGTATGTTTCATTGGTGGCACTACCGTGACTTTACGCCCTTTAGCCTGAGTGAAGGTAAAAGGAACTCGTGGATAAATGGCTAACCCTGATTGTGGAGCTGAGCGCGTCTTCATCCCGGTTTTATTTTTCAGCCTCACTATTATTTCCCTGGCATTGCAGTCTCGCATTGAATGTTTCACTCCATCTTTGCTGCTATGAGTTGAGTTGAGACGAGATCGCTGATGTGAGGAGGCTGTCACACAGTTTGTTGGACTCGGGCCTTCCGACAGTTATCAATAAAGAGCATCAATGAGTGGGTATAAACTAAATAAAGCTTCGGGATGTGTTTGTTATTTTACATAAGGATGCAGATGTACATGGAGCTAAAAGCAAGTCACGCATTTTTTCCGAAGAAAAACATTGTACAATGAACGAAAATGCAATCAAATTTTAAGGACTGTAATTAAGTAACGTCAGTTTTGCGCAAAAAGAATTTCATTACTCAAATCCTTGACCATCTCAAACTCGAAACTTCGCCACATAAATGTCAATACGATGTATATTCTAGGTACATCCATTCGATTGCATGGTCGACTTCAATTATAAAAACGGGTGATTCGTTGTACCTATTCATATCATGCATGGTATGAATAAGATTTCCGAATATTATTAATCTTGTAATCAAATTGATCTTGCATGAGAGCGGTGGTTCACACATAGATATGCAGGGTTTTCATAAGCAAAGAAAATCGGATGCATGAGTCGACCAAATGTGCAAGAGGCGATTACAAGTAAAACCACTTTTTGGGTTTTTCACTTCATCGTTGGTACCAATACCACCACATTCCACAGTTTTCATTTAACAACAGTTGGTTTTCAGACACCAGTTCTCAGGTATAAAATACATTAGTGTTAAATTTTCATTAAAAAAGGAAGGAAGAAAAGAGGAATTTAAATATGTATTAATGGTGAATAAGAACTAATCTTTAAGATAGATCAGTCGATAACCAATGCACGTGGTCAATAACCTACCACTGGCCTCACCTCTAATATCTCCCAAAACCCAGTTGTACTTCCTTTCCTTTAAAGACATGTTTTTTGCTTTAAAGACCAGGTGATGCTATTTGACCATCATGTAATCAAGCCTAAATGTTCTGATAGCTTTCACAGTAATTAGTGATGAGTCATTCAAAGAACACCGACCAATTAGGGGTGATTCAGCCAAACCGCTGAGACTCACTCAGAAATGTTTCACCCGATTCCTCCGAACCTTCTGCAAACACTTGTGCACGTGCAAGTCACCTGATACATTCGCAGAGACGCTTATCCTCTTGCCAAATCCGCCAAACAAAGATTGTACTCACACACAGGCCTCCACAATCTGCTACGTGAGACGAGTACAAAACGGCACTTAAGTCCCTCGACTCCATCTGTGGTAGACAAGCTAAGCTGAAGGCATGAGCCATGTGTGTGTGACCCATGACCCATTACGACGAGATGATATTCTGGAATCCCATCCGTTATGCAACCTCAAGCATAAAACCATTTTTAAAAATTTTTGAAAAGACGAAAAGTCTAGCTCTTATCCAAGAAATATCGTGCCAGCGCGTTAAAATTCTTCCCCTATCGTAGAACACAGTTAAGGTACCTAATGAAAAGACTTCTTGAAATTAAAAGTAACCAAGATTTTTCAAATTGTTAAATCCGTGACACTTAAGAATAGGGAACTAAAAGTATATTTCAACTTGCATGTGCGATGCACTCAATGTGCAATCTATTTGAGTAGCATGCTTATGTATTGCATACTCATAAAGATGGCACATTGAAATAATTGGATTTCAACAACTCATAAACGAGTCAGAAAATATATTGTAAATAATCCGAAAAGATATATACATATATACGAATAAATCATTAATATTTGTCGTTATCTGATCGGTAATCACTTGCGCGCATCTTTAATCAGATTGAATCAATACTCTAATGCTTTAGAAGATAATCAAAAAGTACGATCGCATAATGAATGATATGCACATTTCAAACGCAAAATGATATCGTAAGTAGTCCTTCGAAATTGCTCTTTCCCATCGCACTTCTTCAAGCTCAAAGGCTTTTAAGTCCCCGTACCATTAAACCTCTCCTTTCCCATTACTTCCCGACCATTATATTCCACCAAGTAATTGGCCAATCCCAAGCAAGAAGAATCTAACTAAATTTGGTAACTTGGCCCACGGGAATAGCTTGCAGTATCTTAATCACCAATAGGAGCATGAACTCCATTGTAATCCTTTTAATCTACACGTCACCTTCAAGATTTACCCATTTTAGGCAAAACACTTTAGACTTATTTGGATAAGCACAAGTTTTTCCTAAAGTTTTTGAGATATAAAAACAATTATAATAAAACTGGCAAGAAAGACATTATACGTAACAAAAGCATAAAAACTAATGATGAGATGATAAATAATCCCATTTTACCGGAGTTTTAACAAGAGATAAGAGTCATATAACCTCTCATAATAATGAGCCTAATCTCAGAAAAGATACAGCAAAAGAAAACAGAACAACTTAAGATGAAGAAAGATACGAAGTGGTCATAGAATGATCGGTAGCATGTCACCGCCATCCTGGCACACTATCGATGCCTTAGGAGCAGAGGGAATACCGAGGAATGAATTTGATAAAAATGAACAATCTGAGAAATGTGATCTGCGAAGGACTTCAGGATGGATGTGAAGGAATTTCCTACCAAAATATAAATTTATCCTTGAATTCTATAGGTCTCGCTCCACATACAAAGGACAACGGATGCATATTTAGAAAATAAGAGAATAAAAGTAAGTCTTATAATTTAAGTGTATAATTTATGTAATTTGTTTATCATATAATGCATAACATGAGTCTTATAAATGTTAATTCCACAATTTCCATGAACTAAACACTTTTAAAAATTGGTAAACGCCAGAAAAAGTGCATCATTCCACAGTTCCTGAAACATTTTGGATCTTTACCCCTTGGCTGCCATGAGCCAAGTATTATTCTTAAAAAAATATATATACAAACAAGAGGCAAAAGTTTCACTAAAACTAGATGTTAGAAATTTCATTCACTGACCATTATTTCTAATATTCCATCATGAAGGTATGCATTTTGGATACAGTTACGTTTAGTATCTTTAGAGCATGTGTCCAAAATCCCCCTCAGCAAGACAAAAAAAAAGGAAAGCCTGAAATACTCATACTGGCAGTCAAAACACCACCATTTTGATTGCACAGTCTATTAGACTGTGGACAGTCTAATAGACTATTTAGGTCCAATTTTTCAAAAATTGGATGAGTTAACTGCTCTGCCTTAGGGTGATAATTGTGAAAATATGAAGTAGTGTTCAAAACCGTGGTTAATTAACGACTAATGACATTATAGTGGGCTAACATAGCTATGCAAGGATGATAAAAATTATTTCTATGTTATCTATGTACTTTGATAGATAAGAGGTAAAAATTTCATGGTGATATATCAATTGGTTACTGAGCTATGAAAGTTTACCTTGTGCCCTATACTCTGAAAGGTGAATTCTACTACAGGCACTTGTGAGCAAACTTCCCGAACTTTGGCCCCTCACACCTGGCAAGCTATTGAGTGAGAGAGGAAATAGTTTACGTGGGTCATTAAATTGGTGATAGTAGCCAGTGACAAAAATTTCCCAAAAATCCGAGACGGTGGGTGTCATTTTGAACTTCTCTGGGTGATTTGACATGGAATGAACCGAAAACGTTAATAGTAGATAGAGGTAAGTAGTTCTAATATATTCCTTAGTACTTATTATAGTATCCATATTTTTTATATTACAGATTGCCAATGGGATGTTCACTATTTCCAAATAAGCTTTACTAAATACTTCAAGATCTTAAATTTAAGAAACTCATACATTAAAATAGCCTGTAGTTTTAAATATATGGGCGAATATTTCTCCACTAGTTGTAAATTCATAGCGTACAGAACGTGATAAAAATTCAAATTGTAGAAAGGACCCGTAGATACTAAATTCAATTTTTCATTTTTCTCTTTACAGCGGCAATGGCACGCTGCAATTAATACATGCCTTGACCAAAGAATATTCAAACTAGTGGGAAACAACTGGTCTCGTGGTCACAGTCCGCAGCTACAAGTATTTTTCCTAACTCACTTATTGGCTTCACAGCACCGCAACTGACAATTATATTTAGTCGGGGATATATCTAATTAGGTACGACAATGTGAGGACAGTTATGAAATAAGTTTGAAATTCTTCAACATGCAACTGTCGCCATTTTTGAATTACTAAATTTTTATTTGCAGAAAACTCATTTCCATGAGGACAGAAGACTCCTAGGCGAAAAAAATAATGTTCAGCCCTTTTATCATCCGACGGAGGAAAATTAAAGATTTTCCCTCAAGCAACTGCTTCTTTGAATAATTGCATAATTGCTCCCGAGTGTTTAAAGGCTATTCATTAGGGGGGGCAGACCTTTTGGTACGTATTGTTCTTTTCAAGGTACATTTTCTCCAGCCTCAAATACAGTGTCATGTACCACAGTCAATTATTCACCTTAAGTGACTTATCCCTACTTTCGACTCTCAAAGGCCGGAGTATAACCGCAGTTCGTTAGAATACTACAATATCCTAACATTTTTAAGGTCGATTTTAGGATGAGGACTCCAAGCCAAGAATTTACGAAGAAAAAGACATCAATCCTTTTGACAAGCACTTGCAGTCTTTTCCGAAACAATAACACCAAAACACCAAGCATTACGTACGCTCCTAAACAGATAGCTTGTCAATTATTCTGGGAATATTAATTCGTGATTTCCTTGTTGGTACGGCCAATCACAAAAGTTTATGTGAGACTGACAAGTGTTCACCGGGCTTTGATCTCCCTTCAATGATATGACGTCTAATCTTTCAAGTCCCGCTAGATTTTATTATAACGAGGCGGGTGAACGATACCTTTGTTCGGGCTGGCATCTCTCTCCGTCACTACGGAGGACAGAATTGGAACAATGGGAGTCGGAGCATTCATCCACCCCAGGCCCTATGTTTGTAGCGTTGGAGGCGAGTCTAGAACGACAAATTTTCAAAGCCTGGATAACCGCACAAAAAGAAATATAATCACAAGAGATTGGTATCAAGTTGCCGGACGCGCGTTTAAGGGTTGACTATCATGACGCAGAGCATACGAGCCCACGAGCGAAGTCTGGGTGAGTCTGACTTCCTCACCGAGCAATATACCGCGGTTTTTGGTCAAGCAGAAATAATCGACCAACTCCAGCATCCCAGGAGGCGGTATGCAAAGGGCTGACGACTGCCAGTCCTCGACGAGACGAGTCAACCCGTAACTTTCTGTTTCTCGGGAAAGTCGACGGATCAACATTTAATTAGGGCTGATCTCTAACGCCAAACACATCGTCAAAAGAGGAGAGAATGATGAAAAGGTCAGTTCTCATACACCAAAGCAATCCCTTAAGTTAACTTGGCTTGGCACGTAAACCAAGGTTTCCCTCGAAACTCAAGAGTACCTCCAAGTTTAACTTGCGCACAAGGAGACAACTACGAACCAGTCGTCCCTTTAAACTCGTAGCTCCAATAAAGAAATAAGAATAATTGCCGATAGCGATAACTGAGTAATAAATTTATCAGTCGCGAGCTGAGAGAGTGCTCCAGATAGCATCGCATGGAATTCCATCACAGGATCACCTCTCTCAAACCATAATTATCAATATGGAGCTAATTTCAATTTTTCATTAATCTGTCACCTAAATCGACCCCATTCATCTTGTTCTGTAGAAATTGTAACTTCCCACAATTCGAGTTGTAAGATTCATGTTATTAATGAAAATTTATATTCGCTGTCATTTTTCTCCCACATCGTAATTAAGTCCCCTATTCTAAGTTGTTCAGTGAAAATGGCACATTTTCTACCTTGATTCCAAAACTCAATATTTTTGCTCTGATACACTCTTGGAGATATCCACACCAAAAAAATGGAACTGCCGCTCAAAAATAAATTTCAGATTTGATATCAATTAACATAACGTTGAAGAAAATATTTTTCGCAGCTAAATGTGAATTTTAAATAGTATTTATAATGAATTAACTGCAACGCGAAATCAACAAGTTTGAAATTTAATAAGGAAAATAACATAAAAACCTCTGAATACTTAATAATATATTCGCTGTCATGGCGTCCTAGACCTCACAAGAAATTATTTTTAAAAAACGAATGAACTTTACTTTGCAGTGTATCACGCGTGACACAAAACGTATATAAACATAAAAAAGTTGAATTGAGGAAATTGAAGAGCGGCAAAAATACCTGATGACATTAAGCACGGGTAGGAGGTAAATAGCAAATATAATTATTCCACATGGGTTTTTACTCTGAGGGACTTAAGACCAAGTTGTTCTAAAAAATTATAACAAAATCTATCCTGAAAATTTATCCTGAAACTTGAGCTATTCAACAAGGAACGTACGATTAGGAGCAGCTGAAACCAATCAGGTTACCAAAAACTTTCATTACTCTAGAAAACATCGACGATAACTTTCAGTTATTTCATTTCAGCTAACTTCTGCTGCACCTCAAACACAGGAAAACGCGTTCCATGGTAACGCGAGTTACGATATACGTATGTGCGTCGCAGAAGTGCAGAAGTCCATCCGACCTCCACCATGACGGGAATATAGATCGAAAAACCCCGAGGGGAAAGAGACCGAGGCAGAGGCGTAAATTTGGAGAGACTGACTCCATCAAGTCTCGTGGCCACATCGGAAAAGCGCGCCATGTCGCCCACTTTGGCCAAGTTTCGCAATCGAGGTTGAGTCCCAGCGGACAGGAATGCCCTCACATTCAAGTCACCGAAAGGAACTAGAAAGAAAATATAGAATCCCTTCGTATCAAAACTCGGCGAACAACATAAAAAAATACGTGCTTGCGTCCAATCACTGTCAGTGTCTCTCAGATTCAAGTCATAGGGCGTTATTGTCGCAAGTTTTAGAAATGGGACCGGTCAAAAAGGATGGAGTCCCTCAGGCAACAAATTTTGCCGCATGAAAAAATATTGATTCTACTCAAAGGCTTAAGATACCGTTTCCTATCCCTTCAAACCTAAATGCATAAACTAAAATAAAAAATGAGAAAATGTTCACATTTGACAATTCAATAGTTTTCCATCGCCCCGTGAATGTTGAGAATGTTGGTGAACCCCATGAATGTTGAGAAATGACACAAACTATTACTCTATAGCTGGCTATCCAGCGTACACTTCACACTATGATAAGCAAATTTAGATCTAACTCCACGCCTTAACTCAGCAGATTTTTTAATTCTGGTGAAATCTCATTCCTTAGTATGTTTTTTTCCACGCCAGGAGGGATTTTATGTAATGCAGAGTGAGGTTCGGAGAAAACAATAACGGTCATGAAGCGCAGAAGGAATATACGTGCACCTTTCCAACAAATTCAAGGAATTAAGGGCGAAAATCAATTAGAATTGATTCAAATAATTTTTTCACGTCCAAAACTATTTAAATTATCTGAGGCAAAAGGCAACTAAATTAAAAATTCACATCAATGAGCAAATGAGGGAATATTAGTTTCATTAGAACTCTCGCGCTCAAAAAGCAAACCATCTGCTATTTGGGGAGAAGGATGCTTGAGTCACAAAACTACCAGCCTACCTACTGCAACATGGCCGCTGCTTTGGTTGAATTTCCGAGCATGTCTTAAACCTTCCATGTGTATCTTAAAGTCCTTAGTCTAGGTCTACAAGTGCAATGTTGCTAAGTACAAAGTTGCGACGCGGATACCTATGAAACGTCGCGTAATTGAATGATGAGTCTCGATACGCAAGTTTTTAAATAATATAAATTAAATAATATAAACAAGCATTTTAAATAATATAACAGCCATAAAAATAATTTTAAAATAACAAACAGCTATCAAAATTAAGAGTACATTCAATTAATATTCACTATACGCATGTATATAATCAATTAGGAGAGATGAAAGAGGAAGACGATCGTTAGCAAACTAACCTAACAATCGTCTATAGTCGTCTAGTGCGTTAACCTAAGGCGTGCCTGATAGGCTCGCATCGTTTATTAACCTTTGAGGACATGGCCGCATCAACTCCAAAAGTTGAAAGTCCGATTCATGAGATGCGCACCAGTGCCTAGAGTTCCCAGGCGTGGAAATGTACTGTTCTTTTTCTAATGCCTCTTCCGTCGTCCAAAATTACACCACGCGTATCCTTGTCCACCACAATCACCTTTAAATGGCATTCGAAGAGTTGGGAAGAGCCACCATTCATCCCACGAAACAAAGTCTCGTCGGGCTCGAGCCATTTTACTTTTCAACATTTGTTTTCTCAAAATTCGGTGCGCAAAGAATATCTTACAAATTCAAGAAGCAGTAAATTACAATTATTTGTTCACCCTTAGAGTGCTGGATAATTTTTAGATTATCTTTTTCTATTCAAATTTTAAGCGCGGTTTATAAAAACAATATTTCTCTGCACGCTATGAAAGGATTGAAAATTCATTAATGCCGCAAAAATAATCAAACACGCAGAGAAGTGCACTAGAGAAGCACCTATTGTGTGCAGCAGCCTATTGCAGTGCACCTATTCACTAGAGAAGGCCTTGATTTGGAGTGGACAACACAGATACGAATTCTAAAACCCTGACTGGGAGGGATGAACTGTCGTAGCAATAGATATTAGTGACATATAAAGGACTGTTACCCAGTTGACATAAGAGTTTTCTAGCAGTGTGCTTTTTTCAAACGTATGAGCGCTTGAGCTCTTGCTTTCCCATGTCTTTACCATGCGCTTAAATTTATTTCTAAAAGCACGAGACATTTTTAATTTCACATTGTTACTAAAGAAGGAATTGAAAATATATGGCAGATACAAATAACGCATTGAGAGTATTTTCATAACGTTAATGTAAACTTTAAAGCAAAAAATAGATCTCCTTCTTTAGGGATAATACTTGTTCCATAATAAGACGTTCTGAATATAAACCGACGTTGTGATTACATTACCTATACCGTGAAACGACGATCACGTGACCGAAATAATCGTATCTTATGAAGAAAATCCATTTTGCCAAAGCTCAGTCTTGAATACTCCTGATTATAATTAAAAATATAGGGAAAATAATTTGATGAAAACACATCTATTTCTATTCCATAAAAAAGCTTCATTCAAAGCTCAAAGCTTCGCGTAAATCATTTTTATCACCGTATGGATCCCTTTTTAAAAATACTCTCAGTGCAAATTGCTACCTAAGTGAGCCACAATAACAACCAATTGAAATATGATTATTTTTCTATCGCGTCTACGAAATTTATAAGTTTATTTCGACAGAGATAACTATTAATATTATTCTCAACTCTTTAAAACGCTACTATATTCAATTCTTAAGAGTAACCAAGATTTTACGTTAGGGTCACAAAATTATTTCGGAATATATTTTACACCACGCGATAAATGCAATTCGCTGAAAATATGGAGGGAGACACCTTGTCAATGTTCGGCTTCTTGGAATGACTATAGTTTCTCTCAGACCTTCAGATTATTTACTAACGCTCCTTTCAATGCAGGGCGAATGAGAACGCTGGGAACGCAGGGGACAGTAAATGCAACGTACAAATGTGTACCACGGAGTACCCCGCTCTCCCGCGAGTAAATTTGCATTCAGCCTTTACATCGCCAACCCATTACTTCACATCCCACGTCAACCTCAAAATCTGTTGGAGCGTTCATAGAAAATCCTATCGCCGGCTTACGCGTATTATGTATTTCACGCAGGTTCTCAATTCATGTCCACGTCCCCTTCCTTTTTTATTCATTCTTCCCCGAGCTTATCCTCGCCCCACATTTTAAACTCCAGGCCCTTTTATTTTAAAGCTTCACACAGTTTTACTTAACGCAAATAAATTGAGTTGTCCCCTATTCCCAGTCAGACGCGCTCGCGACACTGACGGATGGATTTTAATTTCGACCGGGCGAAAAAAAGAGGCGAAAATAGAGTCGTTAGTCGCAGGAGCAGTCAAATGGAACAGAGAGGGAGAGGAGAAGCGAAACATTTGAATACCGTTGGCGTCAGGTTTTTAGCACTACGGGGGGAGGGGGGGGGGAAGACGAAAAAGATGCATGGGAAAGGAGACGGGGACGGGGAGGAAGGGGACGTCTCATTCGGTCGCGATCTCGCATTCATGATAGCGCGGACGGAAAGCAAGAGGGATCCTCCGCCTACTTTACAAGGAAAACTCCTCTCCCGCTTGCTTGGTAGGCAGGCAGCTTAACGCGCCGGGAATTTCGCAAGAATGAGCGCAGCATGCAGGAAGTGCATTATGGGGATATAAGACTCACTGTTTCATTTTAATACCATCGTCTCTCCAATTCCTCCCGAGAGCGGATGATTCTTTATTCCACATTTTCCAAGTGTGCAAACTTATCAGAGCGCATCCGAAAAAAATACAGAGCGACACGTTACGTACGTCTTCAGAGAATGAAGTTACGACAAGATCTTGATTTAAGAGTCAGATAAAACGCGGGAAAGGATGGGAAATCCAAACTTTTCCACAAAGATGGAAGACACTTTCGAGTCTGGAACGTGCATTATGCGTGCTTTTTCCATCGATACGAACTTACCATGCCTCTTTCTAATTTAAACTTAAAATAAATATGTCCATTTCAATCCACAGTGTTCGATTCCATTTCCATCGGCGCAATAAAAAAATCTAGACATAACATATTATCAACACAGCTGCTGTTTCAAAAACTGTATTTTCTTTCTGTTAAAAAATATTTGTTAAGGTATATAGTGAAATTTACAACTCTCTTAATTTCAGCAGTTCCAGATGTCGCCAATACACCATGAAAATTCATTAAGAGATCGATTTGGATTATTTTATTTGGTCGTAAATAACTTAATTAACATGATGTGAAAAGTTGGGATCCTAGTTCCTTAATTAGGATTTAACAAAACCCAAGCTCATTAGCTCAAACAGAATGAATTAGACAATGAAGATGGTAGTGGAACATAATGATAATAATGGCTGCAGCTAAACAACCATCTCCGGAGAAAAGCGAGCATATTATGTAATCCTTATTCACTATTCTTAATTCAACCTTTTTTCAATTACTTGGTCGCAGGGGAAGTATTGTTTAACAGCATACTCTCCTAGCAGCTCACCATGAAATTTAAGGTGTCTACTTACTGGTTCGTCATACATAAACAAAAACCCAGATCACTTGGCTAAACCTTAATAAAATCAAAAATGTAGCTAATGCGGTGGTCAGCCAATTGCGCAAAGTGAATTCCACGATTCATGGAAATTGCAAGAATATCTTAATTTCTTGGCCACTCTTAATAGCATGAATCATTAATGTAGATAGAGAGGGCATTATGTCGTCAAACTAAAACCTGACAACCGAAATAACAGCCATATTGTTTAACTCTGCACTCTCCTTACTTTTCCATGGATAGCACGACGTAATGGACGAATTCATGGACGTAAAGCAAGAATATCAGCCATCTGTTTGAAATTTAAGGCAACTCTTGTGGTACGGTGGGGAGAACATCTTATTCGAACGCTTTACAGCGCATCCGAAGATGAAGTATCATACTTTGCGTCTAAAAAACATCCGAGAAAAAGAAAACATCGGAGCCATGTACACAGAAGTTTTCTTGAGAGCAAAGTCGACAGAATATGGATAAAATTGTCAAAAGAAATTAGTGAGGGGGGATGAAGTAAAATATTCGTCGAAATATGAAGTAAACCACTTTTAAAAGGAATTAAATAGTATTAATTGTACACGAATTTAACGTTATCAATGAAGGTTTTAGTCGGCCCATTTCCTAGCAGCACGAGGTCATAACATAAGACCCAAAAGGAAGAGGAGGAACTCGGAGTAAAAAAGAAAGCAAATGAGCATCAGTATTGGAAATTTAAAAAATTAGTCACCAAATTTTACTCGAAACATGATGCAGATGATGATAGAATAGTTTATATGTATAACCTTCAACCAGGCGTTACTCAGTCCCATTCTAAATAGGGCAGCCAGAAGCTTCTGCTCTTGCAATGTAAAATACACCACCGTCTGAGAAATTAAATATTTTGATGTTAATCTTACGAGCCTAGGGACCGTTTTATTCTACCATAAAATGAATTTATCTTCACGAATATGATGGGTGTAGACATTTATATAAATAAAACACATACACGGACTATTTTGCATAAATAGGTGAGTCCTTTACTCGCAATATTTTCAAAACAAAAATGCCTTAGCATCATGATTATCCTAAGAAATACTACTCTTTTTTTAAATACCCCTACCATAACATCATATCCAATTCCAGGAAAAAAAAAGTTTGCAACTTATTTGAGGCATACTTACATCTTTCATAATTCAACAATATAATGACATCGTGTGTGCATGGACTTTTGCTCGCAATAATTGTTTCTTGAATACAGTATGTAAATTACAATTTTTATAGTCCGCTGGAACAACAAATTCTAAAACTACCAACGAAACTTTCTCAACGAAAAGTAACAATGTCTACGGTATTTACTCCTGCAGTATCATTTTCTTGAAATGTAATTTATTGAGCATAATTAGACGAAAAGTATGATATTTTCTCCTAATAAATATATCGATGATTAGAGGGCGGGAATAAATAAACCTGCCTGAAACTACCAAACGCAAACAAAAGGCTGAACTCGTCGTCAAATTAGCACAACGCGACAGTAATGACGGTAAATAACGACTCAAATCTGATCAGACCAGTATCAACGGAAAATGGCGTCATACATGCAATCGTTAATATTATTATTGCTCAAAGATAAATATTCCGTTTAGTGAAAACGTTTTCCAACCAAGAATACTAAGTAAGAAAATTTGAAATTATGGCTAAATAACTACATAATGGTCGACGGATAAAAAGGTGAGTTCTCTCTTCCTGTTCATAGGGGTAAGCAGGCGGCTTGAAGCACCCCTGTTCCATAATTTCTACTCCGATACCTTGAATAGTTAAACATTGAGTAAATGCGACACACGACAGGTTTCAATGGCTAGACAACGATTGGGAACCAAATAAATGGAGCTTCTCCTCCCAGATTTCCTGCTGAGAGTCCATCCATTTCAGTCGAACAGGGCCAATTTACCACTAAAATGCTCCTATTTTGTCCTGGAGTATTATAAAATACACAGGCCTAACTTCCACAGAATTTCAGCCTTTTAATAATCAGTCAACATAAGAAATATTACATATGTCTTCAACTTCAAAACTCACACAGCTATAGAATCGGTATATCCATTGACGTAGAAGGAGAGGGCATTATGTCATCAAACTTTGGCCTGGCGATCGAAATAACGACCCCATTGGTTATCTCTGGTCTTCCCTTACTCTCATTTGGACTTCTCGACGGAATGAACTAATTTGCGGATGTGCAGCAAGAATTTCCACCACCTGTTGGAAATAACTCCAGAAACATGTTGGCTACTTAGTGCTATGGATTCTACTCGATTATACCATAGTCTTCACCGGGAATTCATATTATAATACATTTAAATAAATTAACAATGTTAGTAAGGAGAATTCATATTAAAGAAGTAGGTTCCTGCTGACTTCTAGTAAGTTATCGATAAAAAAACATAGTAAAATCGGAAAATTAGTGGGTCAGCCCAAAAGCGCTAAAAAAAAGAGAGAGAGTGAGGGGTTAACAAAGATGGCAAACAGGCCTCGCCCTCGATCCAGGTTCTACCATTGGCCACAATAGCAAAGCGCCCTCTCCATTTACCTGAATGGATATATCATATTAGAACTTTTCACACAATGTTACGACATACCGATGAAACTAATTATTATAAATTTAAGTCTCTCTCGTTACCGATGATTAAGCTTCATTTATGTACGATAAAAAATTATTCTATGAGTCGTCAGCGTGTATGAACTGAGAATTCAATTCCATTGAACGATAGCACTTTTTGGATGGAAATTATTAAGCATTTTACCATATAAAGATATCCAAGACTTGTATATAAGGTTTTCAGCAAAACTGGTAAAAACTCAATTCCTACGTTTGAGGTACTAATAAATTGAAACAGTTCAAATAACTCGTTAATTGGAATACAATGTCATTCCGTACACAATCTTCCTTTCTTGAAATACAAGCTTTCAACAAACGGTTTCCCTTTCACACAATTTTCAGATAAAGCGAACTATAAATACATCTGGGTGAGCAAACTAGATACGTTTCCACGTGTAATAACCTCCCGCGAATCCTGATGTCAGCGCATTTCATCTCTCGCAAATTAGTCTTCTACCCCCAAACATCCAAACATTACCCATCCATCCAGTTTGCATCTTACGGTCCAAAGAAATTCCTCCGTTACACCAGGAGCCCGATAGTAATTGGCCACTGACATGGCAACTATGATCAACTCCCCCCAGCCAAAACTTCACTTTCGGGTTGCCTTCCTTTCCTCCCATCCGATTCTTCTTCCCCCTCGACTGCACGGATGGGCAAATTGAATTCCCAGCCTCCACCCACCACTGGCTTCCACTTAGGTGCATTCCGCCAGCAAAGCGAACGCTGCTGATCCGCCCGCCATCTATACGACTTCCTTGAGAATTAAAACTCCATGCGTTAGACACGATAAATCGCGCAGGAAAATAAAACTGTCCTTATATTTTCTCACAGAAAAGTAAATATTCGAGCAACTACTTGCCATTAACGCTCTTCCTGATTGGCGGAAACGTATAAAAAATAAACGCGGAATTAACTGCGATAATTTCTCTATTGGTGGACAGCGTAAAGAGTGGTATTTCCATTCGGCTATGAGGAGATAAAGAAATACAAATACATCAATTTCATGAGTAAGACAACAACGGCAAGTTAATAAAATATTATCGAGTTATGACATCAAAATAATGGATTTGCAAGTCAAGCACTTAGCTTCAAATACATGAAGCAAAGGTGATACGGAGGCTTCCGCGGTGTTTTATTGAGTTCAGTTTATTTGGGTCTTTCTCGCGTTGCAAAGGTAACTACCATTCCAAAGCATGAAATTGAAGACCTACAAAGCGTTAACAAACAAGAGTGGAATGAGGGCATGAGTCAAAGTTCACGGCGATGGAGATGATGGCAATATCATTCCCTGATACGAAGGCAATAAATAATAATAAGAACTATTTAATATGGAAATTAAATTAATCCCAAAGAACCTTAACCATTTTGCTAATAGCACAGCACTTAAAGATAAAACGAACAGATTCATTCTCTCAGATGTGCGTCAACAGAATGTGCGAAAAATTGAAAGTCAAGAAGCACACGTATTTTCATGAAAAAAATAGCCCTCTACCTACATTTTAAGCAGATATTTTTAATTTGATATTTTACGGCTCTTGATTGAGACGATACTCATTTTAGAGGGAAAATGAAAGACGGATATTTAGTAGAAAGGGAGATTTAAGAACAGTATAATTACCTGGTTAATAGTGAACATTTCAACATAATGGCGATGCAAATACTGGCTGAAAATCACACTTAACTATCCCTTAAAAATATTCCAGGTGAGATTCGTACATTCTTTTTAAGTTCCGAGGTTTCCAAATAATAGCCCAGAGTTTGAAATCATCCGACCGCTACGTAGTCCTTTCCAAATGTTTACTCATTTTCGATTTCTCATACACCAAGGCGTCTCTTCTCTACAACCAATTTTTGAACATAATTCGGCTCAGTACATATTTACTTCCTATTTTTCTTGTTTCTTAGTATCCCATCTTGTATCCAATTTCCAGTTCTACGAATTTTAACCGAGCTCCACACCCCTTCGATACACCCAGCCTGCCATAGACGCACCTACGATTTATTTTCAATTTATTTTCGTCCCCTGATATCCACTTCATGTAGGATTTGGGACAGTTCCTTTCACCTTTTCTTCCGGTATTTAAACATTTCTCCCAATTTGAATTTTATTTTATAAGGAACCACTGCGATGAAATTTTCAGATTCATTGATTTTTCCAAGATTATCCAATTTTACGGGTCTACATCATCTTCAACGTCGCCAAATCATCGAGTAGCAGTTTCGTGAAGTTCATGCTACCACTCTTCTGCAGTTTATTTCACATTGAGTTTTCCATTCCAGTGAACGAGGAGAGAGTTTTGTAATTCATTCATGATCTTGATCCTTACTGGCCTCAATGTCATATATTTTCGAATAAGTGCTCTCAATAAATCTAATACCTCGTAAACGCCTTGCAGCCAATGGTTTGACTTTAGAGAATAGCCTCACAAATGCCCTTATCACCAGCCTTTTGAGTATTTTTGGCAACTATACCTTAAAATGGGCTCGAAAATTGAATAATATTTTCAGTATAGATTCGCCAATTCACTCAAATAACTTCCTCTTCTCATTTCTCATTTCTCCGTAAATAATGGATGACGGCAGTTATGAAATTGCTCCATCCACAGCACCATAACAATTTCACAGACGCAATGTTCCATGGCCTTTCCAGTTCCGACAGCCGAGTCTTTTCCAAAGAACCATTCATAAATATTCACTTTAATGATTCATTTTAACAGTATTCAGATTTCAGCAAATTATTGTCCGATACGAGAAAATGGTATTCATGAAGCATTTAGGTAGTCATCTCCACGCAATATAACGTAATAAATACTTCAAAAGCACAGCGAATAGAATGGGAATGCTCGATGACATAAAAAATGGCCGAATTTACAGGCAAATGAAAGAAGATGCTCAGGACCGACTGCGATGGAGGGCATCCAGTTGAAAACTGTCAGAAGACAGATTCCACTAAGAAGATGAAGACTTCAAAAGAAAGTTAATTCTATGCACGCTGGATAATTACTGATGTTATTATGTATTATCATTGCTCAAGCTCCGATTCAACAAGTTATCGGGAATTTCAGAGCATCTTTTAAGAAATCTGTTTCTCCAACTTACGTAACGAATTTCCGTTTATTTTCCCCTTTCCTCAAATTCAACTTCGTCTTAAGTAAGTAAAACACACATTCCAGGTAGATCACAATAATTCCCTAATGGTGGCGGAAAAATATCGTGGGTAAATACACAGATAAATCATTGAAAAACTTAAACGCCGCATACGTTCGCCGCTCTCCAAGCGACGATTCGTTCAAAACAACTCTCACCTGGATGTGCCACGAATATACAGCGTACAGCACTGACACTAGGCATCAGTCGATATAAAAAATTTCAATCAAAATATTCAAATACCCTTAATACAAAGAAAAAATGCACAAGAGAGGAAATTGCGCCTTGCGCAGCCAGAGTTGTAACAACAGATTCAGTTTGCCATTTAAAAATTTTTATTGACAGCAATTTTGTCCAATTCATCTCCATAAGTGATCACTCGACAAGAGTGTATAATATCTTTGGGACCTTAACATTGATTCAGAGTTAAGGGTTTGCAATTTTTATTGCAGCTTTGTTGACTATATAAAGAAACGCTAGAACGACGAAGGCTCAGCAATCAATTCGGGGAAAAGGCTCTTTCCTGGGAAATCACTTGCTTGCAAATATAAACCAAACGGCTCTCGGATCAATTTTTAGGACAAATACACATCTCCTTCCGGTGTATTTGCTGTTATTCCCCGAAACTACCAACGAAACAACCGATTTTACAACAAAATAGCCCAAGTTGCGTTGATGGAACACGACGCGATCGCAACGTGACCAAATTTCATTGGTTTTCAGTGATTCGATGTAAACTGTATCCCCCTGCTGAGAAAGGTAACGACTTCTCTCGATTCCGCATCATTAAACTGCGAATTCGTCCCAGCGGCATTGCACAGGACACAAGAGCCCGAATATCCGATTCGAACGACGCGAATCTCTCCATTGCTTCTCCAGCCCCTCCCCTGTCCCCCCTCCCCCAACCACCTTCGTTAGCGCACGTATGCACTCCGAGGGGGGGGGGGGGAGAGACAAGATGTAGGTCACCGGCAAGTTCCAGTGAACGTAACGCATACATCAGAAAGCCGCGGAAACGAGGAGTGTGCGATTAATGACTCCCGCAAGTTTCGGATGAAAAGTAACCACACCAAGCCAAGGGTACACTGAAAACTTCCATTAGGCATGTTTTCTAAGTCAAAAACATATTCGCGAGTTTTCTAAGTGGGCCTAAATACTAGCAAAATACATCATTACCTGGCCGATATATTTATTGAAAAGTCGCCAAATGTCTATTTATGTACAGAATTCAAAGACACATCAGCTAAAATAACAAGTTTACGAACAATGTACTTAAATATCTACGAGCAAAGTACGGCGAAACAATAAATGAAATAAAACTCGGTTCAACTTTTTGGAGTTTCATGCTGAATCAATCATGGCAAAACAAATAGAAAGTAAAAATTCCTGATTTTTAAAGCTTCATACATCAAAATTGCACTCGGTATTGATACCATCAGTTTTCAAGTCTTTTATTTTCCGCCTCACTTAACTACTTTACTTTAAACGCATTCACTATAAATACAAACATATTTGCATGAGCTCTCCCAAGTCGATGACGTTGGATATATGCGTAAGGTGATGATCCAATTGGCACCCTAGTGTGATTTTCTAGTATGTCAAGAAACTTTCCAGTAATAGTAAATTAGGTTTCAAATATTTACCACTAATCATATCGAGTTTCCCAAGCTTCTGTAATTCCCGGAGAATTTTCTGAGCTTTCTCAGTCACCCCTCTGCAAAATTATATACGAGTACATAAAAAATAAGATTTACCCCCTAATTTCTTATGTGAAAATTATACCATATATATTTTACCTAAAATTATACCATACCTATGCTTGTTAATAGAATGGCACGACAACCATAGCTAAGTCAAGAGTGGATTCAATGATAAGAACTAAATTATACGCCTCAAGGGTAAAAATGCTGCTTCTTTGATAGAAAACTGTGAGAGATGTGAGAATAAAGATCAATAAAATTACTTCGCGGAAGATATTTAACTGTCAGATCAGCAAACAATACCATCCGGATAGCTTTAAAGAGGCTCATCTTTCTACCGATCTCAATATTTAGGTGAATCCGTACACACACTTCTCCATTCTCCTTGTAATTCAAGCGATGAGGAGAGTATCAACTGATCCAAAACAGTTTTATGACTAGGTGTC
The DNA here is from genome assembly GCA_963169105.1 of Ceriagrion tenellum. Taxonomy (NCBI): domain Eukaryota; kingdom Metazoa; phylum Arthropoda; class Insecta; order Odonata; family Coenagrionidae; genus Ceriagrion; species Ceriagrion tenellum. Next base: position 7,110,217 of record OY720637.1, read on the forward strand.
TTAGCCAAGCGGCCACTGACAGGCAAACAGGTATGTACACCGCTGTAGTCGTTCGATGCAGAGGCGATGAACAGCAAGCGATTGTGTCCACATAGCAATGGAAATAATGTTATTAGGATGTATTTTAGAAAATGAAGGAAGGGTGGATAAAAAACCAGGATCTCATGACACTAAAAAGTACCCTACTTGCCGAAAGCCTAATTTCTAATCCTACCGACGTGATATTTCCAACGCACTCGAAAATCTATTGAGTTCCCTGATTTTCCAGAGAGGTGGATAATTTAGAGAATTTTTTCAGGTTTTCGATGATTTCAAAAAGGCGTGTCCATCCTGCTGTACTGCTGCTGTATGACCTACTAAACAATAAAATCAACGATCCCTAATCAAGGTGTATCTTATAAGCTATGTAAATGAAACACAGTTCGGCATTGTTAGTTGCCTAAACACTAGGATACCAATAAGAAATCGTACCGCATCTAATCGCACAATTTGCGACCTCCCTCGTTGTCGCCAAGACGTGGTAGTCGAACACTTCGCTAGAGCCAAAGACTGACTCCCTGCTGTAAAGGCCTTGACCCTACCTCTATTTAGAAGTCCTAAGAAAATCGCAGGAACAGCGCTTGCTGTGATATTCTAGTACTATCAAAAAACTAAGTAATTATTTCAAATCATATGCCGCAATTTAAGCGCCACTTTGCCTCATTCAAAATTCATATGTATTGGGGAAAGCATTTGAATTATTATAGTTAACAATTAAGTCACTTGATTGGAAAACTGTATACACATTATTAACTATATTTTCATGTGTTCTTGATCGATAAACAAAACCTGAAAACAAATTGCATGGACTAAAAAGGCGATTTGACACAAACATAAAAGAGATAATCGAGACTTACAATAGCTTCCCCTTTTTCCTATAATCAACGAGCTAATAAGAAGGTAGAATTTCTCGGTTTCAAGCAAATTGTGTCTCGTGCTAACTTTTTGTTAATAATATACCCGTTTACGCAATCAGATATACATATCTCATAAAATTCATCCAAGCACATTAGCTGAAGATGTGAACAAAACACGATGGCATCAACATTTGTTATCAGAAGCAAGATAGAAAGCGATAACTGTTGAACAAAGCCCCTCCGTAGCATTCAAGACGAAACAAGAAAAAACAATTGTTTCGCAAAAGAAAATAAACCTTTACAATGAGAATCTTCTTGCATGACTAAAAATTTGATATTTGTAACAAAATATTTTAAAACCGTATCAAAATCCAACGAACTCGAATGTACCGTCTCCATGGCCTCTAGTTGAATAAATCAAAACAGTAGCCAATAAAAAGTCACCATTTTCATTTGCTTCTCAACTCACGCCCTTTCGGATCACACATCACTACTCAACTAATAACAGTAAATATACCGGCACGCTTCGTTAAAAACTGCTACGATTGAGCATATGGTGTTTCACAACATTAAGAGGGATTGAGGTGGAAGCCCCGAGAGATTCTGAGGCTACACGCTAGGCTTAGCTTGTTTGAGAAATTCAGAACTGATGTGTTTCAGAGTGACATAGAGAATATTATCATGGCGCCTCACTACATCTCTAGGTCTGACAGAAGCGAAAAAATAAGGGAAATACATTGCATAACAGATGTGTACAAAAACTCGTTCTTTCAGTGCACAATAAGCTACCACAATAAAAACAGCTCCAATAAATATACTCCAATATTACACGTCTCCATTTCATCTCCAAAAATCTAATCCCCTAGGTCTTTAAACGGCTGCTGTCCAAACACCACCTGTCACACGCCCATACGGCGGCTCGTAGGGTAGTACGTAGATGTAGATGTCGCTTCACCCATTCCCATCACCCATTACGCATCCTTACCTTTCCATTCTTCCGCTCCTTATCCACGCAGTCTCACACTTTTCCCTTAACTGAACACTACACTCCCATTTCAAAAATAGGAACCAAAATCCACATACTCACTACACAACTCAACACACTTGCGCATACTATTAACTATGCATATCACACTACTTACTATTTCGGCGTTAAAAGCTCACTTCTCGAGGATAAAAGGAAACCACAAGAACAATAAGCGTGCAGCAATTCAAAAAATAAAATAAAACGTCAATCCAAATTTTGGCTTCATATTCATTAACCAACGAACATAATTAGAAGGCAGCACAAGTAACAGAAACAGGACAATATCATAAGTTTAAAACGACGAAAATATCATAAATTTAAGGAATTTTTCTGTTGTGATTCGATAATAATGGAACGCAACCAATCCAAGAGTTTTATTTAAGGAAAACTCTTCTTCAGTCAACATCCGCAGCTTGTATCATATTACATTAGCAGTCACAATACCTAGAACGGCCGGTGTACTACGTCAGCACTGGAATAACAACAAGGAATGGCATGATTGGTATGGATTGATATTGAAATCCCTCTTTTACAACCACTGGATATGAATGTTCTCCCATTTGAATTTCTGCGAAAAGAAAAGAAACGTAGTATCGAGGGGGGTTTCGATGCTTCTTCCAACGAATTTTGATTTTTTTTAGTGCGTAGAACGGAATTAGTTATTTGAGTCAGATGGAAATACTTTAAAAGTCGCGGTAAATAGTTATTTTAATTATAAATGGGATAATTATATAAAAAGCTAAAAATGTGGGCGGGTTGAATGTCAAGGGAGGGAAAAGGGCAACTTCACCCTCTTTAAATCGATATTTTCGCCCAAATTTTATCCGCACTAACTCTCAAGGATTGTTAAGGAGGGGAAATTGAGATAAAAAAGAATAATATGCATCCTCAGTCAGGGTCTCTTCTAGGAGAATAAGAATTTATAGCTAATTGTCATTTATATATATATTCGATCGTAATACGAAGGAAAGGAGAGTGATTACCCCATCCATTTTAACCACCTTTGCATCCACACATTGACTCGAGTGAGCATCTTAAGTCGTCTTACCTCACCACTGATGAGCGATGGTAAGCGAGTGTGACTTAAGCACCAACGCCACTCTCGCAGCGAGGAAAACCCCCATCGCTTTCACTGCCGCTCAAAAAATCAGGATAGTGTGGGAGGAGGGAAAGCACAGCAGTCAACAATAACTTTTCTTAAGTAGACCTTAAGTTTGTCCATAATAACAAATCAGCGAGAAGATGCCGCCTCCAGCCAATCAACAACCGGCTTAAACCGAGTCATAAATCTATGTAAGGTGCGTCTTTACGTCTACACTGATTCTGATGGCTAATTGGTAGTGTATCGATACTCTTCCCTGATTTGCCATTACAGTTGAGTTGTAAACTTCAGCTAAGCAACAAATTGAACACAGAGGGCGAGAAGAATAAGGGTTTATCGGCCAAAGGGTTCACATATTTAAAGGATATCCGGTACCACTCGTGTGAACTGACATAGCAATATGGCTTATTGGTGAATTATATTTATTCGTCATGGAATTACAGACCGAAACTACCCAGACATGAAACCTTTTACATGGTCTAAAAATAGCTGAATTTTGTATACTTGTGACGGCGCAGTGAATAATTATTTTAACATTAGATATTTTATCCTATGGATTCATCTAATTTTGCCCATCTCAAGTGAATTGTGGGGCCAATACAAGATCGTAATTCCCTGAGAAAGGTACGATACTGAATGATACCGCGAAAAAAGAATATTCATTTCGATTCGACCTCATAGATAACAAATATGAGGTCTGATATACTCCAGTGCTCATAAAGAGAGTACACGAATACGCATAAAAGGAATCACTTTTACTTAAATCATCAAACCCGTTGTATTCTTCATCATGAAGTCCAACGACTCCAAGAACTTGGCCAAATATTGCATCCATACTCAAATTTAGTTTATTCTTACGTGGCTGGCCACGTGGCTACAGAAATGACCAGATTCTACATATAAAGCCCTGACTAAGCATGAGGTTAAAGTTACGCTTTGATTGTAGTATCTCAGATGCTTCCTAAATTCCTTAATTAGTACGGTTGACATGATAAAAGCAAGCAAATCAAGCAAGTAACACAATGATATGAGATTTATTTCACTGACAAATCAAATACAATAGGGAGTGTGAAAAATTGATCGTAAAAAGCAAAAATACGCCGTAGAAAAAACAAAATGAATACGATAAGGCTACCAGTTAGCCAATTACGCGGATAACTTTATGTATTCTTAAGCTTATATATAAGCTTAACTCTTAATCACGAAAAAACCTTCAAATGTGAATTCATTTTTCCCGTCTACTTATCGTATATGCTCCGATTGCCTTTCTCCCCATGTCGTCGAGTATATATGATATCCTTGAATATCTCGTGTAAATGATATCCTTGAATTATACTAGCTTGAGTTTGTACGCGTTAGTAATTTCATCCCTCCTCATGAAGGACTTCAAGAATGAATCATATGATATGAAAGGATCAAAGCGTAAATTTAACTTAATGCTTACTCAAGGCTTTTTATAGACTATTTTACCGCTGATACATTTAAATCACAAGACGCCAAGCCTCCACGCTAAGCATGAAACGTGGTCAAGGAGTCAATGCAGAAAAAGGTTAGATCTTATATCATGCTCTCTTGACCAGATTCATTGCGCGTACTCTAAGCTTTGGCTTAACTTTCCTAAACAATGCGACCCCAGGTGGAGGCATTAGCTTAAGAATGGGGTAATATGACATTAATTTACCGTTATTTACGGTTTGTTAGAATACTGTGTCGTATATTTTCTACTGCACCTAGTTACGCTCCTTCTGAGCCTACTTTCCGGGTTTCTGCACGAGTATATCAATCATGAGGGTAATTTCATTTCACCTACGCCAGCCGGACTAATAAGTAGAACATAGTTCATTGTTTATTTTGCATCATAAAGCGCGAATTTTTCCGGTTGGTCCATGCAAGATATTTCTAAGAGTGCGAGCGTATATTATTAACGGGTAACTATGAATATTAACCCGCAAAATTATTTAGCACCTAGCCATACCTACAGAAAAACCTTCCCGATCTTTGCCCGATCACAAAGTAGGTCTTCTCCCCACACTTAAACATTAATTTCTTGGGGAGAAAGGTAATTGGAGTAGAACCAATATTGGAGTCCAATAAACCAAAAATTGGAGCAATTTCAGCCCGCCAAGTAAGAGGGATGAGAATTCTCGAGGAGAGAGGAGGGGTGTAAGAGAGCGCGGAGGAGGGATTCCGCCACAGAGGGGAGCGTTGCGAGGGTTTTTCTGGGAAAGGGTAAAAGGGGAAAAGCGGTGGTAAAGGTGATGCAGGAGGGGAGGATGGGATGCGGCGATTAAACGCCGAGATAAAGAGCTGAGCGGGAGGTAGTTCCGAGAGGAATCGCGGGCGTGTTTGGTAGGAGGATGGGGGGGAGGGAATTGATTAAGCGTCCGGGGGTGTGGTCTCCCTCCCGAAAACAACCCCCCGATAACAACCCCTTTCCTTACCCTCGCACCCTCGCCTCCACCCCCTCCCCCCCCACCCACACCCAGGCGATGGAATTGCTACCGGGTAACGCGGTGGCGGTCTGATAACCGGGAAAAACAAGCCCGAGATTGAGCATTCTCCTCGTTTTCTTGGGTCCGCAAAAGGCATGTACGCGAGCGGGGGCGTTTCATAATTAAGAAAATTTACCTGCAGCCGAAGACAGAGAAAATGCCTCTCTAGCGAGGCGTGCTTAGAGGTAGGAAGTGGTAGGTACTATAGGTATAGTGGAACTCCCTCTCTCATCCTTCCACTTCCAAAATTGTTCTTTTTAAGGACTTGGTCGCGCATTCAATCCCAACCTGAGACCGTAAGAACATACTTTTAAATTATCTCTTCCTTCTTCGCAATGAGGAAACAATTTGAACGGAATGAGTCTCGCGCACGAGCCCAGTCGTAAGCTACTCTTGTTGACGGGATCTCAATGTAGATCGTTAAAGCGTCGCGTACGTACACCAGGATGAACAAATAGTCTCTGTAATTTTACCTCTGCTTTGCAATTATATATAAATTTTACAATATGCAAAAAATCCCAATTCTACATTATTCGTCAGAGTAAAACCAACAAGCCACAAGACATACCACAAATCAACGTACTTTGAGGAGAAAATCCAACTTCAGAACCGTAACCCATGTTGATAACGGAAGTGACACTTTCAGTGGAGAGAAAATCTATAATTATAAAGATAAAAGACACGATTATCGAACGCAAATTCTATTTCAGGATAGCCTGTGCCTACTTAAATTATATCACAATGCTGCAACTGATTTTATTTATATACAAGATATTTTATTCAAGTAAGTGATATTTTACGACATGCAGCCAATTTCCCATTACTTGGCATGCTTCGGTAAAATCAGGAGACGATATAATTTCAACACGGATTTTTATGGTGTTTCCTCAAATTGAAATTAATGAAAGCCTTATCCTTCCACATTTAAGTAAACTAAACAACGGCTATTTATATTCTACTGCCTAAATGAAGAAAAACTCACGATTAAAAATCATAAAAATTTCGCGAAATTTTTATCAAAATTAGTACTAGTTCCACTCTGAGTTTCAACATTCATTGCCGTTAGAGTAGTAATACGACTACAAGGAAATGCGAAACGTCAGCTTATTCGCAATGGATTTCATTGGTGTCCAATGACTTTCAGTAATTATCACAAGTTCCAAGGATGGAGAACGTAAATAACTTTAATATTAATTCGATGAGTAACAACTGGACCCCTCGGAGAAAATTAAATGGTCAACGAAATACACGTTTACACCAACCACGCCAGCAAACGATGTCACTCTGCTGCAAAACTTAGTAACTATGAAAAGATGACTTACTGACTCATAAATCCATAGCATGATATACAAAAGACAAAATTCAGTAAGCTTTGAGAGAAAAGAAAGAGCTACGACAAGCCCATAGCATTCACAAGATTAGGAGGCTAGTTTCGATTTTAGTTCATTAAGTTTTCAGGTCAAGGTGATTCTTTTCTTGAAAAATCACGAGTTGTTATTCATACGATCACTACTTCTCACATCATTAACAAAAAAACTTGTTAATTGAATCCTGAGATAAGATAAGAGAACCATATTAGTAATAAATATGAGCGGAAAGATCAGGATAAACAAATACGGTGATCTACTAAAGAATACCCAACTCAAAAAAAAGAAATTCTAAAAAATGAAACATTACCTCGTTGAAACTCTACGTCAATTAAACAATGGCTCACTTTTCTCGACGCTCGAAATGCTAAACAACGATGGTTTCGAAAGATCCTCGACATTTTCATATTGAAAATTAAAATGAGGAGTCATTATCCCCAAAGGTTGAAATGACGGTGATCATCTGAAGTCATGGTCGATCCGAATTTTAAGTGAAAAATCTCATCCTTCATTTCAATTGCCACGACAAGAATAGAAAAATCTTGTCGAATAATTATGAAGACGCAAGAGAAGGAAATGGAAATGTTAGTATTTTTTTTGTAATTAATGAAACTTGGACGGGAAATGAAAATGGTGGGGAAACAATAATGAACCGACAGATAATTGGGTCGGAAAGAATTCAGAAATAAAAATGAGTATACGCACCCTTAAGGAAAGTAAAAGAATAACCAGGTGTCGCCAAACGGCATGAACAGAGCCAGCTGCATGAGACACGACGGGAAACCCGGAGAGGAAAACGAATGAGGTACAGAAAAGGAGAAAGGAAGGTAATGGAAGATCTTAAGCGTTAAATTCAATTACTAACGGAACGAAGGTGTTGAAAATATACCAAGAAAAACTAGCAAAATGTGTAAACTATAATAAACGGGAAACGGTGAAATGGAGGTAGATGAGATAATAACCACCAACACGAATATCTTAAACATTAGATGCAAACTGATAAAACTCTTCCGGACTTCACGAGAAATCTCTGGGCTTATTTACTCCATAAGATTAATGAAACAGGAGATTTGCAGCCGTAGTCTTCATTAGTAGCTTCATTCAATCTCATAAAAAGAAAAACGAAGGAAATCTAAAATAAAATTTGGATTTCAATCTCAATTTCATAATCATCAAAATGAACTAAAGACGTAAAGTATTAGTTTACAAAGTATTTATTACGATAAGGTTGGATGATAGGGCATACGACAAGCTACGAAAAGATCAGGAAAGAGATGGGAGAATGTGGAAGAACAAGCACGTAAGTGATGACTTTGGTAAATAGACGTATCCGCGTAGCCAGGGCCGCTTCGGACCAGCAACGCTTTGACTGCTTAAGCCGGGTGTCGTTCCATATCCATTGGGATTGAGAGTAAGAAGAAATGGAAACAAAAGCGAGCTGTAGGCAAAGCGGACAACCAAAAAAGCAATTTTTTTAACATCGGATTACTGGTCTAAAAGGACGAATATGTTGACGCAGTTGACAAACCTTTGGGAGACAGCACAGTTATGGTACTAAAATAAAAGTGCTTTCTTCCCAAATAGGCCACTGTTTTGCAGAGAAAATGGTACTTACAAGTCAAGAGATGAGAAATCCATTCTAATCAACAACAATTCAAAAAGGCAGGATGTTATAACAGTTGCCGGAGTAAGATTAGCAGATGATGAAAGTTTTGTGAACCAGATTGGATCGCAGTCACTGTTGAGCGAGTGAAAACGTTTTAAATTTATACGATGAGAATAGTTACCCAGGAAAAGAAGTTAATAAGATTATTAAGTTGGTGAAAGTCCAGGATAAATATTAACGGAGGAAGGCACAAGTTAGGTAAAGTGAAAGACTACAAGCGCCGCAGCAACAGAATTAAATTGGTTTAGTAACGAGGTCAGAAAGTAAAATTGCCTCGGGAAAGACAACATTTATAAAACTTTGCGATGAGATGAGAGAACCACGATTAAAAACGAAGGAAAAGATTAATGAATGCTTTAAAACGGGGAGTAGCTTCGAACCGTTTCCATAGGGAGAAAGAGAGGTTAGAGGGGAGGATGAGGGTCGGAATAAGATTGGATAAAATAAGCTGGATTGAGACGAAGACAAATAGAGGGGCAACATTAGGAAAGAAGGAAATTGGATAAAGTCGAAGGAGAGCGAAGAAAAGAATGCGAAGAGTATTTAGATGTAATAGAATGCTTTGATGGAAAAAGAAAGGAGGGAGTCGGCAAAGGAGAAGATAAAATTGGCATTTAAGATGTTACTGCGGGGAATGGGAAAGACTAAGGTATCTGGATGAAAATAATATACGAAAGACTGTAGGTACATACTGCATCGAAGGAAAAATTATAAAAGACTATTACGAAGGAATAGTAGACAGTATCCGACTCATTAATAGACTACCAATCATAATACTATTCAAAGCTGTCAATACAATAAGTAATTTAATAATAATGAATTAACTGTCAGTTGGCGAGCCAACTCACAAATGGGAAAAGTTTATTCTTGGACCACAAGTGAAAAACACCACCGTTATTGTTTCAATTGATGAGCTCGGCATCTAGCGGAAATGTTCAATCCTATACATACGGTACATGAGAAAAATAATCACCCCACTTAAATATATTGCATCAAAAGATAACCGGACCTGTCCGAGAAATGTACCTGATATACATTCTTCACATCACACCTCGGCACTTACTTCACGATACCCTTCGTTATATCGTTCTCAGCTGGCCATGATCCTTCTGTATTTCCTCCGGCCTTCTCTTCTCTAGCAGCCTCATATGAGGCTACTAGAGAGCATATATATATAATTCTCAAACTTTGTCTCTTCCTACACCATAACAAGAACTTCATTTTTATTCTCCTTAGCCCATCATAACTTCCCCATCCATCATCTACCTAAATCAAAATCTTCCCTCCAAGGGCATTCTCTATTTTAAATAATCGGTTTTGGAAGCTACAACACCACACTATTCATTCACGTCTTCACTTACCTTTTCCATTCATACTGAAAGTTACTTTTATGAATTCCCATTCTCTTGAAAATGTATTTCCTTAAATGCAGTCCGTGCCAAAATTCTCAAAACACTAGATAAAGTTTATACTTCCTGCACAGGCTCCTCCCCACACATATCACCACATACTTGGTATGTTTATTACACAATCAAAGATACCGACAACCTAGTCCCTGCAAATGCCTGTACCCTGCAAATAACTGTACTTCCCGAGGGTTCCTCTATCGCCCTTATAATAGTAATTACTTCAAATATAAACAACATTTTTAGGATTAAGAATGAAATAGGAGCTAAGCAAGATTTAAAACACAACATCCTTGCATTTATACCCTTAAATTTAGCACAACAAAGGATGAAGGAATAATGTTGATTTGGTGGATGAAGTGAACATTGGATTCCCATACCAAGGGCTCTGTAATGTATGAAAATGAATGAATGAATGTAATGTATGAAAAATGAATAAATATGATTGGCTAACATTCGCGCCACTTCCTCGGGATAAAGACCCTGGATGTACAAGGCAGCCTGGGAAACCGGCTGAGCCGTGGCAGTCAATGTGTTCCTCTCACGAAACGCAGTTGCTGATGTTTTAATTAACCGATTCCTCAATGCCTGTACGTTACAATTGGCGACGAGGTGTATATTTTCGTATCCTGTCGTAAAGTAATTTCAACCCGTGTGTGCAATGCAACCAGTTCGATTGTACGCGGTTAGTTTTTTTTTACGAAAATTAGAACGGAAGGAAGTTGTATGTCCATTACCATGCGCCACGTGTTGGACTCAAAAATCTGAACATTTTGACGTCTGAACATGAAACGGTGAATATTAGGCCGTTATTCATTAAGAAAAGGAGCAATTATGTCAGGTATTATTGGCGGAATCGGTGAATTCGATAACTGCGTGGAAAGTTGGGACTCTTATATTGAGCGTTTTGAACTATTCGTGGACTGCAATAGTGTAGCAGATGAAAAAAAAAGTGAGCACACTACTAACTGTCGTAGGTGTGAAAACCTATAGTCTATTGCGGGATTTATGTACGCCTGCAAAACCGTCTTCAAAAACTTTTAGCGAGTTAGTGAAGTTGATTCAGGAACACGTGTATCCTAAGCCATCGTTCATTGCCGAGCGATATAAGTTTAGTAAGAGGAATCAGCATGATGGCGAATCCATAGCAGAGTACATCGCCAGTCTCAAAAAGTTATCCACCCACTGCGAGTTCGGCGCGGCTCTTAATGACTACCTCAGAGACCGATTGGTGAGCGGTATCAGAAGCGAATCAACCAAGCAGAGATTACTGGGAGAGGCAGCCCTAACCTACGACCAGGCAGTGAAAATCGTCTGCTCGGTGGAGGCTGCGGAGAAGGATGCAGCGACGCTGACGGTCAACGGCAGCAGCGGCCGAGTCCAGTGGATGGCAGCGCAACAACGTCCACAGACGAAGGATGGGTGCGGCGTAAACCGGAGCTCAAGATTTGAGAGAGTGCAGTGTTTGTGCTGTGGGCAGTATGGCCATTATAGAAAGCAGTGCAAGTTGTTTGGTGTTGTGTGCCATAAATGTGGTAAGAGAAATCACATTTCTAAAGTGTGTAAGTCAGTAGAATCTGGTAAGACACCAGACTATCAGTGTTCTAAGTTTAAGAAAAATGGGCCTAATCAGTCTAAATTTCAGAATAAAAGGTATGCACATAATGGGCAACACAATTTTGTGAGTGATGACCACTATAATGTGAGTAATTCCAAAAGCATCTCGGGTAACGACCACTTCGAAAATTATGTTGAAGATGTACAGCATTTATTCAATGTGCGTGAAAGAGTAACAGAAGGAACTAAGGTTGACCCTATTAAAATTAAGGTTTTAGTTCAAGGTCGGGAAACAACTTTTGAAGTTGACACAGGAGCCAGTGTCACTGTTTGTAGTGACCATTTTTACAAAAATAATTTCAGTTCTTGTACATTGTTGCCTTGTGATCTCACTCTGCGTTCGTACACTAATGAGCCTATTTTACCTGTAGGAAAGGTAACGGTCGATGTTTGCTATGAAAATATGCATTATAGAAATTTGGATTTCTATGTCATTAAGGGAGGCTCACATCCATTAATGGGTCGTGAGTGGCTCAAGGTACTTGGAGTAGACATTTCATTTAAGAGTAACTTGTGTGCTATGAACAAACCTATCAGTAATGACACTAATGTTGAAATAATGAAAGCAGAGTTATTCAGTCAATTTCCTGAAGTATTTACTGACAAATTAGGGCAGTATAAGGGAGAACTTGTAAGGCTTAACCTGAAGGAAAACGCTAGGCCAAGGTACTTCAAACCACGACCAATACCCTTTTCTTTAAAAGGTAAAGTCGAAAAGGAGCTCCAGCGCTTAATAGATGAACACATTCTAATCCCTGTAAATAGTTCTGAGTGGGGAACACCAATTGTGCCTGTTTTAAAAAAGAATGGCGATATAAGGATATGTGGTGATTTTAAGGTTACTTTAAATCAGTATTTGGAAATAGATAAATACCCTATCCCTAGAATTGAAGATTTATTTGCTAATTTACAGCAGGGAGTAAGTTTTAGCAAATTAGATTTGAGCCAAGTTTATATGCAATTAGAGTTAGACGAAAACTCTCAAAAACTATGTACAATCAGTACGCATAAGGGTCTTTTTTCTTATTGCCGAATGCCCTATGGAATCTCGTCAGCCCCTGGAATATTCCAAAGGGTAATTGAACAAGCCTTGCAAAACTTAGAAGGTATCTCAGTATTCATGGATGATGTTCTTATCACTGCTCCTGATAATGAAACTCATTTTCGTAGATTGCAAGAAGTATGCAAGCGCTTTAGTGAAAAAGGCTTTACAGTCAGAAAAGACAAATGCACGTTTTTTGCGGACCAGGTAGAATACCTAGGGTTTATCATAGACAAAGAGGGACTGCACACCTCTCAGTCTAAAATATCAGCCATAGTTAATGCACCTATTCCTAAGACTGTCACTGAAGTCAAAGCATTTACTGGTTTAATTAATTATTATGGAAAGTTCATCAGTAACATGTCAACAATCTTGAGACCATTATATAATTTGTTAAGAAAGGGTGTGACATTTAAATTTGATGAAGAGTGTATAACATCTTTTAACCATGTCAAGGGAGTGTTAACTAGAGCCCCTGTTTTAGCTCATTATGATCCTAGTTTACCTATAAAACTAGCTGTTGACGCAAGCTCTGTGGGTGTCGGTTGTGTATTAAGCATCATGACCAATGAAGGTGTGGAGAAACCGATTGCATTCCACTCTAGAACGCTATCTCAGGCAGAATGTAAATACTCACAGATAGACAAAGAAGCCTTAGCAGTTGTGTATGGTGTAAAAAAATTCAACCAATATTTGTATGGTCGTAAGTTCACAATATGCACGGATCACAAACCTTTACTTAGCATTTTTGGGCCGAAGAAAGGGTTACCCATTTTTGCTGCAAGTAGACTTCAAAGATATGCCCTGTTTCTGTCTGGATATACTTTTGATGTTCAGTATGTAAAGTCAGAAAAGCATGGAAATGCAGATGCTTTGTCACGTTTGCCATTAACAACTAAACATATGTACAGTAACAATGATCCAGAATGGAAGGGTACCTATTTACATTGCATTGCTGAAAGTTCTGTTCCTTTAACTTTTGAAAATGTTCAAACTGAAACCCAAAATGATCCTATCTTGAAGAAAGTGTATAACTATGTCATGCATGGTTGGCCAAATTTTATGTCAGCAGAGAATGGTGAGTTACTGCCATACTTCCAAAGAAAGGATGAGCTCACGGTAGAGCTTGGAGTCATAATGTGGGGATATAAAGTTGTTGTACCCAGAAAAATGCGTAACTATGTGTTGGATGAGTTGCATGCAAGTCACTTAGGAATAGTGAAAATGAAGTCCATTGCAAGATCATATATTTGGTGGCCAAATATAGATGAAAATATTGAGTCATTAGCAAACAGTTGTTCTTCTTGCCTCATGGAGAGATCTAACCCAAGTAAAAGTCATTTACATGTTTGGCACTATCCATCTATGCCTTGGGAAAGACTGCATTTAGATTATTTGGGACCTTTGCATGGCAAGATGTACTTAGTAATTGTTGATGCATATACTAAGTGGTTGGAAGTGTTTGAAGTAAGCTCTACTAGTGCTAAGTTAGCTGTTAAGAAGCTGAGAGAGCTATTTTCTAGATTTGGACTACCAGTCACAGTTCATAGTGATAATGGACCTCCATTCACATCATGGGAATTTAAGAACTTTATGCAACAAAATGGTATTAGACATACATTTTCACCTCCTTATCATCCCCAGTCCAATGGACAAGCTGAGAATTCAGTAAAATATGCAAAGCGTAAAATTAGACTAGCTTTCCAGGAAAATGTAGATATAAAAGTAGCTTTAAATAGAATGCTTTTCGATTATAGAAACTCAATTCATTCTACAACAAACGAGTCACCAGCAAAATTGATGTTCAGCAGACCATTAAGGTCTAGACTGGATCTTTTGAGACCCAATGTAGCCAGAACCGTACAACTTAAACAGGAAAAACAGAAGGAGTATTTTGGTGGAAAAAGGGTAGAATTCTCCATACAAATCAACCTGTGTTAGTGAGGGATTACTGTAGTAAAAACAAGTGGATCGAGGGTGTCGTTCAGCAACAACTGAGTAGTGTTATATTTTCTGTTATGGTCAAATCAGGGCAAATTTGGAACAGGCATATTGATCAGCTGATTGTCCTTGACAGTAATATTGTTAACAAGAGTCAGCTGTCCACACAACCACATGAGCCTGTTGTTGGCGAGGCATGTGTCCCTGCTACCCCAATCAAGGTTGGCGATTCCCATGTCACGGAATCATCCGACAGTCCGACTACCTCTCTACACCCACCTCCTCAAAATAGTGCTATGCCTTTACCCACACCTAGTCCGTCTCTGCCACCATCTTCCCCTGCCAGAAATCGTTATCCTACTCGAACAAGAAAACCAGTAGAGAGATTAAATTTATAAGTAAAAATGTTTGTGATTTTTTGTGTATTATGATTGAGTGTATTATTTCGTTTTGTTGTGAGGATAGAAATGTTTATTTAAAGAAAGATTTCTTGTTTGTTTTCTTATTGAGTTGATCCACATCTTATGATTGCAATATGAATAACTTTTGTTGTTTTTCATCCAGGTGTGTTTTTCATGTATCAGATATTTTTGTGAAGATCCAGAAATTGTTAAAAATTTTGAGGGAGGAGATGTAATGTATGAAAATGAATGAATGAATGTAATGTATGAAAAATGAATAAATATGATTGGCTAACATTCGCGCCACTTCCTCGGGTATCAAGACCCTGGATGTACAAGGCAATCTGGGAAACCGGCTGAGCCGTGGCAGTCAATGTGTTCGTCTCACGAAACGCAGTTGCTGATGTTTTAATTAACCGATTCCTCAATGCCTGTACGTTACAGGCTCGAGTTTAAAACAAGACAAATATTCCATCAAAGTAACCCTGATCTTTATAATGGTGCTCTGTGTTGAGCACATGAAGAGCAGTTCTCCTTCCGTTGAATGGGATATCATAAAATGCATAAAATGAACACCATTCTTTAACAGCGCAGGCCAATTCCGATGCCCCGCTCCTGTCCACACTTGTTACATTTCCATCATAAGTCAATCAATTCATCATCATGATAATCATCATAAGTCATGCAATTTTATGTTTGGTTGACTGCAGCCCTCTATTCTTCCCTATCGAATGCCAGGTCCTTTACTTCTTGGTAGCTCTTCCTATGTACTTTCCTTTTTATTTAGTCCATGACTTATTCCTGGTTCTTCCTCTGGGGACTTTTCCCTCAAGTTTACCTTCCATTACGTTCTTCACAAATCCATTATGCCTCTGAGTGCATCCAATCCTTCTGGATCTTCCTTTCAGTATGATGTTCCATAAGTTCCTTTCCTCTTCTACTTTTCTATAAACTTTGCTATTTCTTATTTTGTCTGTCCATTTTATCTAAAGCATCCTCCTCCAGCACCAAGTTTTGTAAGCCTGGAGTCTGTTTAGGTCAGCTTTTCCAATCGTCCATGCTTTCAATCCATAGAGTGCCAAGATTCAAAATAAATAATAAATATACAAACTATCCGCACAAAAACTTCTTCCACTTTATCTTTTTTTTACCAACGAGGGAAGACTTTCGATTCAATAATCCTGGACAAACTATTGCCTCCTTGAGCAGAGGTAATTTATGTGAACGTTTTCCAGGTTAAGTTATGGAAAACTTGTCACTGCAAGTTGTTGAAGACCTACTTTTTCTTTAGCCAAATTTGGATTAACTCCGCTGAGAGCAGGAGAGAATATTTAAGCATAGGAAGCAATACATGCTGATCATTATTTAAGACAAAGATAATGCTGATTCTCTTTTCTATCATATGCAATTTTTCCTACACGGCATCTCCAATGATGAAATTTCTTTTTGAGCATATAGTAATACAAAAGGCTGAAAACTTCTATAAAACTATGTGTGCCACAATATAGCCAAATTAAGATAATTCTTGGAAACTTTTCAACAGAAGTAAACTGTGAAAACGTAATGTTTAAAAGTCTGGGCCTTCCAAACCAGACAACGTTACAGCAATTGTACAATGAAATATCTATGAACAACACATACCTTATACTTAGGGCTAAATAAATTTCTGAAATAATGTTGTCTGAAAAAATAAGGTTCAATGAAGACAGTTTTATTTATAATTTTTTATAAATTTTGATTTTATGAGTCAAAATTAAACATATAGGTTTTTGAAAAATGCCCGAAAAAGATTTAAGTTTTCCAAATAAAGAACAACAATTTTGGAGGCATTAAGAAATCAGTTGCTAAGATATTTATCATTACTACATACTAATTGACAGAAAGAGTCAACAGTTTCAAATCTCTTCTGACGACTGAGTAGAAATCCATTTGAATTTCTTCCAGACTTGAAGGGTTAACTCCAAAGAAGAGAACACGTTTTTATTCCATTTTATAGGAAAGAAAAAATACTTCCTAAATATATTTACCATCATGTACTGAAGATGTATCATTCATCATACTTTGGCATTTTATAAACTTAAGATTAGATGCCACTAAGTACAGTTATTTGTGATGTAATATATTTGGGTAAATCCCTCCAGTGAAAAAATTCCATTGTTAGTTTACATCCATGGATAGTGTCATCAAAATGTAGGAGACAGACTTCAGAAGGCCAGTTCCTGTTATTAATTCAGTTAATATTTTAGGGACATTGGGATAGGCACCCTAAAATCGGCACATATGGTCACATTAATTCTAACCTAAGTATGCAAATGCCTCAATAAATTTTTATGCAGGAGTTAAATTTTCCTCCAAATGGTTCCGAAGATTGGCGGTTCATGGGCTGGGGTATGCTGACTCTTAAAAAAGTCTTTTTTAAGGGATCCTAGCTCACATAATAGAGAGAAAGTGGGCCTAAGATATTACTAGGCCCTGGATTCTCTAGAGCAGGGTGTCCAGTGAATTTACATTATTTTCACCCTGAATATTCCAGGTAAATTACAGCATTTGTCCTGGGTCTTACAGACTTTGTTCCTAAGACAAACTGAATTTCCTAAAGAGTCAACATATTATATCAGTAAGAGAAACACCTAAATTTTAGTGCCTGATTTGAGTTCTACAAAAGAGGAATTTAGATACTAAAAGGAATTAAGAGATATACATAATAACACACTAAAAGGAATAAATTCCATTTGAAAATTTCACGAATAAAATAAAGTGCTTGGTTAGGGGACTGAAAAGACCTCTATAGAAAATTGTAAATAAGATAATAGAGATAAATGTATCATAAGACAACTATGATGGAAAGAAAGTAGAAAGAATGGATGGTAACAAGGGAAAGATTCTTGAGAGAGTTAAATAATTGTACTCTGAGTACATTACATCATGATTCATGTTTTGTGATTAAGGACTCAAATATTGTTGTTGTGAATTCCACTGAGCTAAGTGATACTGGCTCTGGATTGTGAACTTTTTTTTAAAGGGAGATTTCTTCCAGTTGCCTCTGAGAAGGAATAACTTAGAAATACATATAGTAAAACAACATCGATCTGGATGTAAACTTTCTCCTTAATTTTGGTTGAAAAAGCGTGTGCGTTTGCCCATCAATGATGAAAAAATTTTATGTACACCTTCTGGAAAAATGAAACAGATTTAAGAAATTGATTGTAAACATTGAATTTATACCAAGCTATTTCATTTCAATTTCTACTGAGGATAACCTGGCCCATTTAGAGCACCAGTTGTTGGTAGGATGTGGTAGAGGCAACACTATGTTATTGAAAAATGATTGGGTCAGCATGGGGAATACAATGGCCAAACTATAATGTACCATTGGCCCATCACTGGGAAATCATTATTGGGAGAACCATGGTTGAAGTTGACAATCTGTACCATTTGCCAACCATCGCCAACAGATAGCCAATGTAAACTGTAACTTGGGAAGAGAGCAGAGGAACGAAGGGGTGCAGTCAACCAAACTTAAAACTGAATGACTAATAATAATCAAATGACCAAAATATGATGCATCAATCAGAACTTCAAAGATAGAATTGATCCATTCCTAGCAAAATTTTCCATGCAACATTCTTCAGCATGGATCCAGTGACATTAATAATGTTTTCTTATCAGCTGGAACAAAAAAACTGAAAAATAGCAAACAGTCACGAGACTCATAGCTGATCAAGAACAGCCTGATCTACAGGATGCATCAACAAGCAAGGTTTACAGAAAGAGAGCTTTGTAAAGGATGAATGGAAAATAAGGTATCTTAAGATTCAAAAGAGATCAAGAACTGAAGAGAAGAGGTGAAACAAAATAGATATTCACTAGAATTTGTGTGATTTGATTGTGCATAATGTGTGTTTTGTGCATAATGTCGCAATGTGATTTGTGTGTGATTTGTGCATAATGACGAAATACTTTGAAAAAAGGGGGAAAAACATATGGAGGACTAAAAACAAAGCATTTAAAGCATTCAGGATAACTAACTCCACCAGCACAAATACAAAAAGAAAACTCAAGTGAAGCAAACAAACCACTGAAGTTTAAGACATGCCAAATTATTTGGCCATCAGGTTTTTTCTCATTTGCAAAAATACTTTTTTAGCATATAACAAGAAGAATATTTCAAAAATAACAGGTCCAACTATCAGCATATTCTCTAACCCTGAGCATATTATTAGCATCCAAGTTCATGATAAAAGAAATGTTTCACAAACTATAGCATTTCCACTAATTTTCAATTGCCTCACAAACACAATAGCCTCATTTATGTCCCTGTGTCCGAGTATCATTACGTACACATGGAAATGAGATGAGTCGTATGCTTGAATTCACACCGCATGTTTAAGTACCACCAGAAAGTTGTTCTGCCAACAATTATTCACATGTGAATAGTTTTTGATGAAACAGCTCAGCTCAGAGCCTCCATACATGTGGAGGCTATAGACTAACCTAATATCAGACCACCTATGTTTCAGGGTGATATAGATGACATAATTTGAACCCCACAATACAGACCCAAAGAACCCAAGTGGCATGCGATATCTACTGGATATCGATACATGGCAGTGCAAAAAAATATTATTGTAAATTCAAAGAAATTCTGGTCCTATGTTAACAACTTGCGGGGATCTGTAAAATTACCCAATGAAATGCAATGCAATGGCACCCGTCATAATAACAGACATGATATATGTAATCTGTTTGCTGATTACTTTTCAAGAACCTATACAACTTTGACTCAGGATGATATGACCCATTATGACTTTAAATCTTCTATTGATATCAATAATATGCAAATTTCTACAAGGGAGATTATTCTAAAATTAAAATCTCTTGATGACCACAAAAGTGCAGGTCCTGACAATTTGTCACCTTTATTCATTTGGAAATGTCGTGATGTTTTGTTGTATCCCTTATTTATTTTATTTAACAAATCCCTTGAACAATCTATCTTTCCAGATAGTTTTAAGACTGCTTATGTTATTCCTATTTACAAAAATGGTGATAGACATGATGTTAGTAACTATAGACCTATTGTTATTCAACCTGTTTTAGCTAAAGTTTTTGAGAGTATCCTTTTAGATAAATTGTCTCCTTGTGTGTGCAGAATTTTAATCAGTGAGCAACATGGTATTACTAGTGGCAAGTCGACGACGACCAATCTTCTGTTATTTCATAACTTCATATCTCAAGCTTTGGAACAGCATAGGCAAATAGATACAGTTTATACTGACTTCTCCAAAGCATTTGATAAGGTCAATCATCAAATACTTTTATCTAAATTAAAGGCCTATGGTATATATGGGAATGTTCAGACCTTAATTAAGAGCTACCTAGCTAATAGAAAATTGCTAGTTAAATTGGCTGACTCCACTTCTTATACCTTTGCTGCAACTTCAGTCATTCCTCAGGGGTCTCATTTAGGTCCCCTACTGTTTCTCTTATTTATTAATGATATAGGTAAACATTTAAGTCCTATCAAATATTTGTTGTATGCTGATGATTTAAAGATTTTTTACCCTATTGATAATCCTAGTGATTATATTGAATTACAAAATTGTTTGAATAGGCTGGTCGACTGGTGCAACATGAACTTCATAGGCTTGAATATTAAAAAATGCAGTTTACTTACTTGCCATAAAAAGAAGACTCCCATAAAATATGATTATATGTTCTTCGAGATAGTGTTTTAAATACAGCCCAAAATATTTCTGACTTAGGGGTGCTTTGTGATGACAAAATGAGTTTTCAGCTACATATTCAGTTTATTGCCACGATGGCACATAAGATGTTGGGTTTCCTCTTTCATGTTGCAATGGACTTCACTGATATTAATCGCATTAAACTATTATATGTATCTTTGGTGAGATCCATCTTGGAATATTGTTCGATATGTTGGAATCCATACTATACCAAATATAAGCTTCAATTGGAAAATATTCAAAGGAAATTCCTTAGAATTATCTCATTTAAATTCAATCTGGATAGGAATAGTGGTGAATATGAGGGGCTTATGAATTATTTGAGCTCACCACTTCTCTCCTCTAGGAGGAAACAATTAGGATTAAAATTTTTACATAATATCCCAAATAGAAATATTAAATGTTCTGAACTGTTATCCCTCTAAATTTTAATTGTCCAATAGTTTCCACTAGAAACCCTGATCTTTTTAACATACCCTACCTACTAAGAAATTATACTTTTTTTTCACCCCTATATCGAATGCTGAGAGACTAATGAGTTCTGTGCTAACACTGATTATTTTAGTACATCTGTTTTTATGTTTAAAAATTATGTAAGGTCCAATGTTAAATAATATGGTTTTAATTACTTGTATAAAAAAGGTATTTTTTCATTTTTACAATGTACTTGTGTTGCAAAATAGGTTTATTCTCATTTTTACACTGTATTAGTGTGTTAGACTGATGTTTCTGATTTTTGTCTCAATTCTTTGTATGGTATTATTACCTGAAATTTATATTATAATGAATATGAACTCCATACCTATTGTGTTTATTTTTGTGTTTCTGTATTTAAATATGACAGCTTACTGTGGTTCTTGTACCTTAACATACAAAAGGGCTCTGCCCGTAAATAAAATTATTATTATCGAATTTTTCACTTCTCAGGCTTTTTAAGGGCTGGGAAACATTCACCTATCCCGGGTGCAAGGCACCAAAGGGATTAGGCTCAAATAATTTTTTTTTAATGTTCATTTAAAAATCTTCGTACTATGGAGCAAGTATTAATTATTGTGGTTTTCTGAATTTTCATGTACAAATGATTTTCTATTCCTATTGTTTCCAAGCTTTTGTGCAGGTTTTTTGGTATTACACCAGTCGCAGATATTATTATTGGTACAATTTTAATGTTTTTTTGGTTCCATATTTCTTTTATTTCTTCAGCCAGAGGACTATATTTCTGTATTTTTTCTTTGTATTTAGCCTCTAAATTTTCTGTACTTGGAATGGATACATTTATTAAGTATGTTATCCGGTCTTGTTTTGATTGAAGAGTTATATCTGGTCTATTGTTTGGGTGAGGACGATCCATTATAATAATTCTATTGTAATATATTTTGACAGCTTCATTTTCTATTAAAGGCAGTGGTGTCATTAGGTACCATAGTTTAGTTTCATGGGATACATTTTACTTACTAACTAATGCAAGATATATGTGTTTGCATATATTATCATGTCGTTGTGTGTATTCCACGCTTGCTAGTACACTGCATCCACTTGTGATGTGTTCTATTGTTTCTGTCTTGCTATTGCATTTTCGGCATTTGTCATTCATGTTTGGTTCTTTAATTATGAACTTACTGTAGTTTTTTGTTTTAATTATGCTATCTTGTATGGCAATCATAAATCCTTGTTTCTGCAAAGATATCTGATGTTAACCATTTATTTGATGCCTCTTTGTCAATGTCTGGTTGCAGAAGATGGTTAGCATGCGTCCCATGTAACGTTTTGGCTCTCCACCTCTCAAGCTTCAAACTGTCAGAATCTTTTTGTATCACTGTATTTCTTTTGCTTAGTTGCAAAGGAGAATTATCTATTTGTATCAAGACTTTATGCATTTGGGATTCTTTTTCTCTCGAGTAGAAATATTTTCTTAAATTTTCTATTTGCGATTGGTGTGAGTTTTTTATGTAGATGAAACCTCTTCCTCCTCCTTTTCTGGGCAGCATAAACCTTTCTATTGCAGTGTGTTGATGGTGCTTCCTATATTTAGAGGCTACTGTTCTAGAGTTCTCATTAGTGTATTGAGAGAGTTGAGTTCCATATCCGTCCATTTAATAATGCCAAATGAGTAGGTTAGAAGTGGCACTGCAAATGTGTTTATAGCCATTGTTGTATTACGTCCATTGAGTTCTGTTTTTAAGACTTTTGTTAATCTGGTTTTGAAGTCACATTTTATTTCTTCTTTTATCTTCTTGTGAGCAGTTACTGGATTTTGAATAAACCCGAGATATTTGTAGTATGCATCTACCTTCATAGGGTCTATTACCTTTTCACTCTCAGTAGCATATCCTTCATGTTCTTTTACCTTCCCTCTTATAATACAACTTGTTTTGCATTTTTCCACTCCAAAACTCATATTTTTGAAGCTGCATATAATTTTAAGTCATCCATATAAAAAGGTGATTGATTCTATAGCGGCATCCGTCTTTCATTATCGTATATCCATTACCAGACCTGTTTAACATGTTTGAGAGAGGGTTTAGGCTCATACAGAACATTAGGGCACTTAAACAGTCACCTTGAAAAATACCATTCCTTATTTGAATATTTCCACTTTGGGAAATCTTACTAGCGGTTTTGAGTTTGAGCCTAGTTGTCCATGTGTCCATAGTTCTTGCAAGGAATTCGATTAAGGTAGGGTCCACCTTATATATTTTAAGTACTTCAATTAACCAAGGGTGAGGGACACTATCAAAAGCTTTTTGGTAATCAATATATGCACTATACAAATTTATTTTATTAGCTTTGGCATGGTTGATGATGTTTTGGTCTATTATCAGTTGCTCTTTGCATCCTCGACTTCCTTTTCTGCATCCTTTCTGTTCTTCCGTCATTACTTTATTTACCCTCAAGTGTTCGTCTATTTTTGATGCTATGATAGATGCCATTATTTTGTATATTGTTGGTAAACAAGAAATGGGTCTGGGTCATTCCGCCACAATTCGACCAGAAAATTAGTAAAATTGACCCTTGGGGCACCCGATTTCGACCAAATTTGGCAAATCGTCTTCATTTGATTACAAAACGAAAATCCCAAAGCCATTTTGTAGTACATGCAACGGTTTACGAGATATTGCAATGTTGTAAAACTAGAATTTTACAAAAGCGTCGTCGCATTTGATGGCATATCTCCGGAAATAAGGACGATAAAAATACATGCCATGACTCATTTTGAAGGTATTGAATTGCGAAAGATAATTAATGGATTATTTAATAAAATTTAAACAATTAAATAAAGTTTATAACAAATTCAAATTTTCAAATCGATTTTTTACGATGTAGCAATGCCTTCGATTTTCCTTATTTTTTTATATGTTGTAGATACAACCCTCCTCTACAAGTTAAAAAAATTTTGTAGAGGTAATATTTCATTTAAGAAAGAAAATTTTTTTGAGTGAAGGCGTAACGCTGGCCTCCCGCCGCGGCGGCATCCGGCTCTCGCGCCGAACGTTCAGTAGTCGGTTCTCCAGATCTCATCAGCGCGCTTCCTTTTCCATCTTCTTCTCACCAATTTTAACTACATACCGACCCTTTGATTCCCTTATCATTTGATTTACCCATGTCATTCGCCATTTGCTTCCCACTGAAGTGACCGCCGCTTTAGAATCCAGGATTAGCGACAACGTGCTTAACAGCGGGGGCGACCATGGGTCCACCATCGGCCGTGCTCGGAGAACAATAAGCAAACCTCGCCCCGCCTTAGACCTCCAATGCTACTTTCCTCTCTTTCCCTATCCCATTCTCCTCGCATACCCTTTATTTTGTCCTGAGAAACATCTTTACAACCATTGCGCCCAGTAGCCGTTGCCCACCATCACACAATCACATATTAACCCCTGGTAAAAAAAACAACTGTAAATGCGAAGAGCCACCCATGGCATTTTTTTCCCTCACGAACTATAGCATTTGCAAGCAATTCGTCAGTTGCCGTCCATCCACCGTCAGTGACGTTTCAAAACTCTCCTTGGTCTCATTTTTGAGTGCGAGTAAACGCGTTTCGGTCTGTAGTGGTTGAATATGATATGTTCAGTTGGTGATGCTTTAAACCAGAAATGTTCGAGTGAAAAAGTATTGAGTTTTCGCAGCTATTCTACTCGTGAAATTGAGTTGATCAAATTGAGAAGTGGAGTGGCTGCTGTATTCAGCGTGTGCAACCGGCTTTGTAAGGATTATTTACTGTTCTACGAAGTTCGTCAAAAGCGGTGCTGCAATCCCTTGAATATGCATAGAAATATTCGCTCGATTAATTTGTGGGCAGTTACAAGCGAGTTCCACAATTCCTATCATGACACAGTGCCTGTTGTAATAGAGGGTAGGAAACTCTGTGTTCAATATAAAGTGGGTGTGAAAAAATTCAACAAGCCAGGAAATGTTGCCGAAAAGAACAGTCCAGGTTGATCTCAACATGAGCCAGAAAGTTAATCAGAGGTCGCCACAAATGACGATTACCAGAGTAGGGTTTATGATGCAGCAGGACCTTCAACCAGTGCTACATTCGCTATTAAATCTCAAGGTTCTCAGTCAGAGTCATCAGTTAGTTCTATGAAAGATAGCGGGACTGATGAAACCAATGGAAGTCAGTGCGTTCCAGGAAAAGAAATTTGCTAGGAAAAACTGAACGAGACGTTAAAATCGTTAAAATCCCTGGATCAAACACCTGTAAAAACAAAAAAATGCACAGGACAAGCAAATATCCGGCGAAGAAATTAAAAGTGGCAACCGCTGCTTTGAGATTATCTCTTCAAAAGGTTACCGATGGGGAGGTGAATAGTCAAGAAGATATTCCTGAACAAGAAAATCACTTCCACCAAGCTGGCAAGGGAATGATTATGCAGCTGAAGGAAAAGTTCCTCAACGCTACTTAAATTAGTGAAAAATTTTAATTCTATCTGTCCTACCTAAATCTTGGAGTGTTTGAAAGATAAAGCAGAAGTTTCAAACATCGACGTATTTGGTCAAAAAGATGAAAAAATACGCATCTGAGTAGGGATTCTGTGCTCTGTGAACGCGAGACGAAACAAATACCTCTCAAATGACACTAAACTGAAAGTGATTGAGTTCTGCCGCGAACCTGATATTAGTAGCGAAATGGCGGGTAAAAAAGACTGTAAGAGTGTAAAGGAAGGACATTTGCCCGTAGTAAAGCAGAAAAGGTTAATTCTTTGCAATTCGAGGGAAGCCTATGAAGCCTTTAAAGAGAGAAATCCTAATTTAAAGATTGGTTCCTCCAAATTTGCAGATTTGAAGCCTCGTAAGTGCGTGTTGGCTGGTGAACCTGGCACTCACACCATATGCGTCTGCATGATCCACCAGAATTACAAGCTACAATACCTCGGGGCTGGATAAGAGCAAATAAAGTCGGATAACTTAGAAAAAATTTTCTAAACTTATCGGGATTGCCTGGAATTCTTACTCCGTCGCCCTCCGTCAGAAATGTGCGTCATGGGTGAGTGCTCAGAAACACTGCCGCGAGAAGAGGACGAAATCGGTGATGACGTCGTCAGAAAATGTGGGAGTAGAGAACAGCAATTATTTCAGAGTACTTCAGAGAAAACTGTACGGATGAGGTTCGTTTCAAGCAATTGACTAAGGAAAATCGCTTTACGTTAACCACATAGGTCAAGGACGTAGATATTTTTTGTGAGGCTTTCACTGAGAATACCGCCAAAGTAAGAAGGCATGACTGCATCGCTCGCATGCAAACCACATTTTATTTGAAAGTCAGAGACAATCTGAAGTTGCGTGAAGTTGTCGTTGTGGCCGATTTTTCTGAGAATTTTTCTTTTCTTCTCCAAGATACAGTACAAGGGGTCCATTGGTGTAACAATCAGGCTACAGTTTATTCATTTGTTTGTTACAGCAGAAATACCTGTGATAAAGTTGCACCTTTCAGTTTAGTTATTATTTCAGACTGTATGGAACATAACGTGAGTGCATTCTATACATTTCAAGGGAAACTGATAACTTTCCTTCAAAGAAGGGTACATTATCTAAGTGCTGTGGCTCAATATAAGAACCGCTACAACATGAAGAATCTGTTGCATCACTAAGAGGATTTCGAAGGTGATGCTGAATGGCATTTCTATGTAACATTTCAAGGAAAGTGCCCGAGTGACGGACTAGGAGGAACATAATAAAGGGTATGCGAGGAGAATGGGATAGGGAAAGAGAGGAAAGTAGCATTGGAGGTCTAAGGCGGGGCGAGGTTTGCTTATTATTCTCCGAGAACGGCCGATGGTGGACCCATGGTCGCCCCCGCTGTTAAGCACGTTGTCGCTAATCCTGGATTCTAAAGCGGCGGTCACTTCAGTGGGAAGCAAATGGCGAATGACATGGGTAAATCAAATGATAAGGGAATCAAAGGGTCGGTATGTAGTTAAAATTGGTGAGAAGAAGATGGAAAAGGAAGCGCGCTGATGAGATCTGGAGAACCGACTACTGAACGTTCGGCGCGAGAGCCGGATGCCGCCGCGGCGGGAGGCCAGCGTTACGCCTTCACTCAAAAAAATTTTCTTTCTTAAATGAAATATTACCTCTACAAAATTTTTTAACTTGTAGAGGAGGGTTGTATCTACAACATATAAAAAAATAAGGAAAATCGAAGGCATTGCTACATCGTAAAAAATCGATTTGAAAATTTGAATTTGTTATAAACTTTATTTAATTGTTTAAATTTTATTAAATAATCCATTAATTATCTTTCGCAATTCAATACCTTCAAAATGAGTCATGGCATGTATTTTTATCGTCCTTATTTCCGGAGATATGCCATCAAATGCGACGACGCTTTTGTAAAATTCTAGTTTTACAACATTGCAATATCTCGTAAACCGTTGCATGTACTACAAAATGGCTTTGGGATTTTCGTTTTGTAATCAAATGAAGACGATTTGCCAAATTTGGTCGAAATCGGTTACCCCAAGGGCAATCACCTGGTCGAATTTGGATGGAATGACCCGTTTATATTTAGAAGGATCGGTGGTATTTGCATCTTTTGGTATCAAGTATGTTAAACCCTGAGTGAAAAAAGTTGGTAAACTCTGTGGATTATTGATTGCATTATTGAATAATTGCGCTATTTTTTGGTGAGTGGCAGGTAAACTTTTATACCAATAATTCTGTATTTTATCAATTCCCGGTGCTATCCAATTCAGAAATGTGTTAATTGCCTCGCTGACATTTTTCTGGTCAATGGTAACATTTGTCATTGGGTTAAGATTTAGCACGTTGTAATACTCCGACTTTATCCATGTAGCATCTGAGTTATGTTTTTATGGCTAGACCATGTTTGACCAGAAGTTTTCCATGTCATGAAATACTGGTGCTTTTTGAATTGCTATTCTTCCTGTTCTTAGTGAGTTGTAGAACTTCTTGGGGTTGTAACTGAATTGTATATTTTGATGTTTTCTATTGAAACTTTGTTTATATCTTCTTAGCCTATTGGAATATGCCAAGAGCTTTTGTTTATTATTATTATAAGTGATCATATTTCAAACACCAGCTAGCTAGTCAGAAACAAGCCAGCCAGACAACCCATAGCTTTGAATCCCACCCCATAAGCATACATGTTGTGGTAAGTTGTCTTAGGATTACATTAGCCGAGATGGTGTGATGTGATTGTGATCTCCTTCCCGCTCTAAGTTCTGCCCTCCTACTTTTATGCTTAGCTTCGCCATTTTTGGTGAGATTCTTAATATTACTTTAGTTTTCTTATAATTAGTCTTCATCCCATACCTCTCACGCTGACTTTTTAATGCATTTATAAATTATCGTAACTCCTTTGCTGACTGGGTTACCAGAGTTTAGTCAACCACAAACATGTCTAAATCAGTTCACCTCCTGCCATCGCACCAACTGAAAGTTCCTCTCAAGCCTCTCATAACATTTCTTCAACTAATACATTGAAAAGCACAGGCAACATTGGGCAACCCTGTCTCACTTCTCTTCCAAAAACTGCCCATCCTGATTCTCCATCATCTACCTTCACTTGAGCAGTCTGAGACATGTAAAGGTTTTGAATAAGTTGTCTCTCTCTCTCTCTCTGACTGGCTCCAACATCTGAAATTTCGCAGTGTATCAAAATGAAAATAAAAACCTAGAAATACCTATTGAATTTCATTTTTGTTTTGAATGTGGTCATAAATGAGAAAAATCAGCAAGTTAATACATATCCAGAACACAATTTAATGGTTATGGTATGGATATCCAATCACAGGGTGATTTTGGATATTCTATAGATATCCAAAACCGGGAACTTCGGATATTATATGGATGTCCATGAAATGTTATACGGATAAATCTAGATATTATACAGATATGGGTTTAGATATTGTATGGTTATCCAGAGGATATTGATTGCTACTAGGGAAAGACAGAAAAGAGAAAACTTGACAGAGACACTCATATATATGTTCTAAAATCCCCTCTCCCCTTGTAACAATGGTGAATACAGCAAATACAGAAAGAAACATTAAAGCACTCCCTCAAAACATGTACCACTAGTGGCCCTTTCCCTCTAGAAAATCCAACTCAAAATTGTTAGAAAATGTCAAGTCAAGTAAAATAAATGCAGAAGTAATTATTGAAAGCAGCCATTAACTTTGGGCACTTAATAAGCTCATATACTAAATAACTGCAAATATTGAAAAAGGCATATATTATTCGCATCCAAATAGTAAGTCATGTTGAAGCAACAATAGGACCATTATTTTGGAGCAAAACAAGGCAAAAGTGTTTATAATGGCCCTTTAGCCCACATAGCATCATATCTCTCTGAGATGTTTCAGAGACGACTTCTGAGACGTTTCCAGCACATGTATCGGAAAACATCTCAGAGATGCCTCAGAGTGGTTGCTCATGTATTATTGCAATTTTCTCTTTCATTCGTCTATTTCACCCAGAGTATAAAACTGTGGTAATTATTATGCAATCATCGAAAATAGATACATTAAATTAAATTTTACTAATGCTAAAGAAGCTTCAGAATCCCACTTCTTTTAATGGTTTACTATCGCACTAGACAGCATACTGCCATTACAGGATGTTCAAGTGGTCTTGCCGTATTAGGTCTTATCCATTTCCGTCATGAACTATGTGTGATTCTGGATAAAGATATGTGAGATGTGATGGAGATTTTGAGAGGTGTCAAAGATAACTCAAGTAATGTCTCTGTTTCGAATATGGGGATATCTTTTTAAGAATTCAAATAATAAAAAAACCACACAAATGCCATTTGAAGTCTTAAAAAGATTTTCAGGGCATACTAGCTCTTATTTATGTTATACAACATGAGTCAATAGTTGCAACCTTATAAAATTCACTGCAGAAACTTTGAATACCATTTCTTATCTCACACAGAGACATCTCAGAGAAGTCCTTGTGCTATGTGGGAGGCCACTTGTTTGCCCCACATGGTGGGCTACTTGAGTGAGTCATACTTCCCCAAGGTTAATGCAGAGTTTAAATAATGAATTAGGTAAAATATTATAAAGATGGGGATAAAACATTTAGGAAAGTCATATAATAACTGCAGGAAATCACAAAAATGTTGGCCAGTCGGCACAACAAAATAGCTCACCTTCACTTTGCGAAAAATCTACATAAACAAAAAGCCCAAAGTTAACTGTGGATAGCATATGAAGGTACTTTTCATGTATACACTAAGAACTCCAAATATTCATTTACACATATCCTTCAGGATCCTGAAGTCGACTTTTCATATGCAGACTCAATCATGTTTCAGGCTGATATAGATTACATTATTTGAACCCCACAATACAGACCCTAAGAACCCAATCATGATAATAGAGTCTACATATGAAAAGTCACGTGAAAGTGCACTTTGAGGTAGGAGAAATTTAGTGTGAAGTTGATAGAATAAAATTTTGACATTTAAAAAATCAACAAAAACTTTGTTAAGATGGATATTAGCTAGATAATGAAAGGCTGTCCATAGATAACATACGATTATTTCCAGTCTGGGTTGTCCGTCGATGTCCCGTTAAGGTGGAATGTCGAAATTCGACTCGCCATTACGTAATTAAAATACCTCATATTTTATCAATTTTCCACCAAAATTCTAACGCAGAGCGCCAGGATGCAAAACTAAATAATTCTTTTCATAATTGTACACCTCTACAAGGAAAATCAAATGCATAATGGGCGATTTCATTTAGTAGCACGAGTTTCGAAGCACAACGATCCAATCAAAACAAACGTCGTAAAATGACATTCGAGCTCGACTCCCATATTGGTAATTCACGTCGAAGATCAGAACACATTATTTTTGTCGGTCCTTTTAATATACACACAAATAAAAATTGACTTATTCGAGGTCACTTCTGTGCTTTCTTCACCTACATTTACGGGGAGTGAATACTGAACTGAACTCATTCAACTGATTCAACTACTGAGAAATGCGCGCGAATGACGAAAGCACCGATCGACGTAATTTGCCAACGATACTGCCATAATCGACAAGTCACGGAATTCACGCTGCATGTACGAATCAAAATACCTACGCGTTAAACTGAGCAATAAATAGTCCAGATGGTCGAAACAGAAATAAGAGTTCTTGAGATAAGATACCGATCGTTAATTATGAGGCATATTCCAAGCAACTAAATAGACGAAAATGTGGTTCCTCTTCACATCCAGGACGATCATATTCATAAGGACGAAGATTGAAAGGAGTCACATGTCTAACTACAATTAAATGAATTTCCATAGGTAACCGGAAGCTCTTCCTCACTCGGTTCATAAGAAGTCCTATTTGTTTTTAAGGGTACCCCGCATGTCTCAGAATCTCTTATAAGTAACGAGCCCAAAATTTTGATGCGGATTAGTGCACACAAGCCTTCAATGATCATTATCACAGCTCCATACCAGTTAGCACATTTACTTTCGTTTTGGTTTAAGAAGAGGAAAATCAAACAAGGTATAAAAGCAAAAATCAAGTCAAATTGACATAACTTGAAAGTAGTGCGGCAAAGGTCGGCACACACCTTTCGCTCCATTGAAACCACATTACGAACACAGATGTACATATATTGTGTAATATCAAATTATTATTTTTGACTGAAATAGAAACGTACTTACATGGAAATTCGACATCCGAGTTTCCCTGCGATCTACCTTACCTCCTAAACTCAGCGTTCGTTTTCCCGGGTAGCTGTGGCAATCTCGAAATGGCATCGATTAAATCGATCCGATAGTCACTTGCAATGTGTGTGACCAACTAATGAAATTACGGAAAATAAACGTCTACGACTTCCACCATGAGAAAAATGCGAATGTGGAAAATTTCCTCAAAATGTAATAAATAATATTTTGTATTTATTAATTATAAAAATAACTATTAAGCGAGGAATATTAATAAATGTCCCAATAAAAACTAAATTGGCAAACATTTTTACCACTTAAATTCTACTTGTTGGTGTCACTGGAGTGATGTTAACAGAAACTTTGTGCAGTTGGGCGGTTTGTCCAGTTAGTCGGTATTCATGAAATTAAATGGGAGATGTCTAACAGTCATTGGCTACGATTTTATCTATTTTGGAATTGTTAACTAGGGAAACAGAATAATCGTCCACCTACATCATTAGAGGAATGCCGCATTTTAGTTAGTGGCGGAGAATGTTGCTTTTTCTGACTGAGGCGCATAAACGTCACTTGGGCATTTTGTCGGAGCAGTCCCTGTCAGGTAAATAATATATGCATTAACTTTAATATGCAATCCTCATGAAATATATTTAAACATTTATTTGAATGTTATAAAGGCTCAACCGTTGCGCAGTGAATTCCTGCTTCGGTGTTAGCAGTTTGTGCAAAAGACTTACTTCATTTGGCCTACAGGCGGAGAGTCCATTATGATTCAGTTCAAGATAATCTGTATATTCCCTAGGAAATTTACTCCCGCAATGTACTTTCAGGCGAGCATTTATCGTGTTGGGTCTTAATGCGTTCGTAGCAATTGAATGAAGTAGGATTAGGCACGTTACTTGTCATTAGCGTTTTTTGCCGCAGAGGACGTATGTCGCTTGAGATTTTTGGTGTATTTCCGCCTCGTGCCACTTTAATTAAAACCATAGGTGCCATGTATTTAAGTTTGTGGTAATTGTGCGCAGGAGGTAAACGCGAGTAATATTCTTATGCAACATTTACCAAGCTTACATAATTTTCAATTAAGGTAAATGTTCGCCTCAAGTGATCCAACCCTTTCCCTTCTTAACACCGCTGTTATAACAATGAGAATCCCCGTTGGCGTACATTAATTAATTAATAATTTGTATCTGTTATCTTAACAGAAATCGGGTAATTATTGTACCTTGGTGTGTTTTGGTAGCTATTGAAAGAGGAGGTAGGTTTCTCTGTCATTGAGCTAATGATTTTTTTATCACCACAGCTTTTAAAGACATCTGTAATGTAGCATCTAGCTACTTTGAAAATGGCCCTGACTTAAAACTGGTCCAGGAAACCTCCCGTAAGTTTGCCTCAATCAAATCCTCCCTCCTTTTACATGACTGTTTTTTTTCATATTTTTTTCCTGATTTCAGAAAAGCTTGAAATAACACCTCAACATTTGCAGCATGCTGTTGAAGCTTTGGTGAAACTTCTCATAGAAAGTTTCAAGAATAAGGTTTGAACATTTCATTTCCTTAAAGCTCTGAATTAGAAGGCTAGGAAACATTGACTTATGTTGTTCAAATGATTCATTTTGGTCATCCATCTTTCTTATATCTTAATGTCTGCTAAGATTAACTCTTGATAATCTGTGTGGCATTAAATTTGTGCCACTATCTTCTCAATCCTGCAACATGCTGTATTTACGTATGTGTAGGTAACACCCTATATCTGGAACAACCCAGGGATCCTGACTCCACAAAAAATGTTGACTTTACAGTTAGCTTTCAGGGATCATATTTCATATGTCTCATGGTGGATTTTAAAGAACTTGCATGTTGTGTATGTTCTTAGTATGCATTTATTCCGTATGGCCTGTTTATATATATCTTCTTCACATATTGAAATAACAAATTGTTTAGCTATCTTTAACAAGGTAACGTGTACACTAGACCCTTGCTATACGATATTAATCCGTTCCGGAGGACCGATCGTTAAGCAAATTCCATCGTATGTTGAATCAGCATTATTTCCGGATGAGGAAACGGGTAAAAGAGCATCAGTGCCAATCCTTTCAGTGTACCTGACAGAGCCAATGAAACTTCTCTCCTGTATACATTTTTTATCCAGCCATTCTATTATTCCCTTCCCCAAACTAAATTTGTCATTTCTCTGCTTGAGGCTTTTGCAGAGCTGTAGTGCGAGTAATTCCATTGCTTTCAGGATTTGCTGCATTGCATTATCTTGGAGATGATGTTTCGTGACCAATGCAGAGTATGCCTTCTCCAACCCAGGACATCACATAATGATTAGTGATGCAGGAGTCCTGGCCAAAGAAAAGTACTATTTCCCTTGACTCATCCGAGAGGCTATTGAAATAGAGGAAGTAAAAGAAAGTTTCAATAGAGACGACGGTCACAGGCTCCATAACACATGTAAAAGGCTCCTGAGCAAAAACTCACCAAAATCAGGGTCCTCGACGCTGATTGGATGTGATACTGGAAAGCCACCCTAAGGACAGTAAATATACATATCCAATTCCATCAGTTGGCATTTGGAACCGATCTGAAGATGTGGCCTGCATTGATCCCAAAAAGTTATCTCCAGGATAACGCAACGCAGCGAAATCCGAAAGCAACGGAATTACCCCAACGTTGGTCATGTTTACTGATTGGCTGCATTTCTGGCAACTGCACTCTTTACTTGGAGAGACTCTTAAATAAATTTTTACAGTTGTCATCCAGTTTAACACTTTATTTCTTTCAGTCTTTTATTCTTGATTACATATATATAAATTTTGTCATCCGTAGTTGAAAGCAGATGAATTCTCCCGGTCATCTCAAGCGTTGGGTTTCAATGAAGAGCAAAGAGAATTACTGTTAAAAGTATTTGAAGATGAAGGAAGACGTCTTGGGCAGGATGGAGGCCTTATGATTCCTCCTCATTTTCACAATTTGGAATGGAGGTTTGAAGCCCAGGTAAGTTTAAGAGTGTTGGATGTAATTACCTCACAGGTCTGCCAGCTGTCCGGTTTGAATTTAGTAAATACATGGAATTTAGACTCCTAAAATTTGAATTTATTCTAAACCTTATTGTGTCCTATATTCACTGAAGTGAGCTACCTTAGAGGCAATCTAGAAAATTTTCACACAATGCTAGAACTGGAAGAGTGGTCAGCAACATTTCTCTTGAAAAGAAATCATTAAAACTGTTAATTTGACCTTTAAGTACTCTTTATAAAATTCATATATAAGTGAATGACAGTATGAACTTGCAATGTCCCCTTAAAAGCAAAGAACTGTGGTTGACCAATAATTGTTATAGAATCATCCTGTAATGGTCACAAAAATGAGTGAAATAATTTGATAGTAGATATTCAGGGTGAAAATTATCGGAAAATGAAGCCTAGTTCAGTGGAAAATTTGCCAATTATGTAAAATGACACACTTATGTGTGAATGTATATTGCCAGCTCACTCAATTGATGCATTTACTCTTGAAGTGCATTAATTTTGAGAATTTCTTTATATAAACTCATTAATGCTCTTTTGTGAAGCATGTTAATTTCTCTTCTTGGTCCATGTTTTCTAGGTTGCATCTCGTTCTCTAATGCATCAGCTTAGTCCATTGGTGACATTAAGGTTACAGCTGAAAGACACCGAAATTGGTCCTAACGAAAAGGTAATTTTGATCACTTACATATTATTGATCCCTTATATGAAATTACATTTTGAATACAAGTTGGGAAAATAAATTTCATTTCTTTCATTTATAATGCAGGTCAAAATTAGTGAAAATGCTAGTAAGTCGACACGAGTTCAAACTCACACCCTCCAGATTGATCCAGTAAGCCTATTTCACATAACAGGGATCCTGGAGCAAGCCTTAGCTGAAGGAAATAGTAGGCACTGTCGACGTGTTCAACGCTCTCTTGAATGAAACTTACCATTCCTGCACTATCTAGAAAAGTTTTGTCTTTCCTAATGATTGTTTTGTACCCTATGACCTTATGTTATGTTCTTACCAACTGGATGGTGACAAATTTTAATAATCTGTAAGTGAAGAAAGTTTGAAGCATGTACCTATGTGGTTGCATATTCAAAAGCTCAATTTTTCACAGACCTATATTATGTATATTATTGTGATAACACATTATACCATTTGACAAATATGAGTGATTCATGGAAAAAGTTATTTACCTGGAATGCCAGCTATGTCACGCATCATCATGAACCTAAACTGGTTTAGATATGAAAGATGTTTCAAATCAAGACCAGTAACAGACCACTTCCAAATCAGATTTTAGTCTTACAGACCAGTTTTGGAGCAATTACAGACCAAATATATTTATTTGGCCTGGCAAAGTCTTGGCAGATCTCAAAGCACTTAAATCAAGGGAAATTGAGCTCCTATGGCCTCTCAAGATAGCAAAAATAAATGAGTCTCCAATGGCCATAAAAAATGGCACCACTCGTCAAACATGCAACAAACAACACTTACTGTGTTGGTTTGCGGGAATGAGGATTCCACAGCAGAAACCAACCACAGCCTCTCCACCAGAATACCCTCGTGTGATGGTTTACGGGAATGTTATTTCCTCGCCAGTGACCATCACAGACACACTCAACCCAATTGGGATCCTTTTCAAGGGCTAATGGGACCCTGATGATTTTTCTCCGAGCACTAGTTGATAAAGCGGAGTTATGATTGTGGTTATAACAAAGGTAATTAATGAAAAGTTTTGTTTTGACGAAGATTTTGGAATGGAACAAAAAAATCAATTAGTTTAAGGAGAGCTGATGAGTGGATTACATCATTAATTACTTAACTAAGGCAGGAAATCTGTTGCCATTCCATGGGAGTGCAAAGCGTGGATATGCCAGTCTGTTCTTTATAATTAGAACATGAAATCACAGGTTATGGGATCCCTATGTTAAGAACTACATATTTTAATATTTAGTTTTGTATGCACTCATTATATGCAGATTACATAAGGGAACTTCTGGATAGGATTAGGAGGAGGCAAAGTAGGTGGCTGGAAAAGGAAATGAGGGTCGAGGGGTGATAGAGGGAAGGATGTTATAATTGGAAGGATAATTGGGGAAGAGAAGAAAGAGAAAAGGTTTAATGGATCCAATGAAGATTGGCAGAACTTATTCTAAGATGAGGAATGAAACTTTATAAGTTAATTCAATTAATGAAAATCTAGAGGATTTTTACTGTTTTCTATGAACCCTACCCTAAGTGGTAGACCACCTATAAACCCTTTGGCTGCAGGAACGTCATTCTATGTTCTATATGGTGACCGCAGGGAAAATGTTCTTCTACATTTGACCATCACTTTCTTTCCTGGGGCAGCCTTCCTAAATTTTTACTGCTACCAACTGTAAGTGGCATGCTCTCAATCAGCCCTAACAGCAGAGAGAGCTAAGGCATCCAGATTTCCAGGACTGCATGCCCTTACAGCACGGGGTGGTTGTGGATACAGGGGCTACTGACCAAAAAGCACGGGGCCTCCTGGGATTTTCATTTCTTACTGGGAGAACTTTCAGCACTTCACTGTGTTTTTATGATAAAAATCATTCCATTGAATTCAATTCTTCCATTTCCTTGGATCTGGTCAGGGTCTGTCAACCTTAGAATTTTCTTCCCAACCTTTTCTATCTTGAAGTGCATTTACAAGATATAAAAAAAGTCTGTGAAATTGGAAAATATTCACTGAATTGTGTTGTTGGACATGTGTAGTGAGAGAATCATGATAAAAAGAAAAAACAGATTGTGGAACCTCATACTCCTTCTGAAGGACATCAAAATATTGATTGAGTGGGAAATTTCCAAACTTTAAAGGTTGTTGAAAGTGTGAGTACCCCTTTCATATTCTGTGGCAAATGAGTCTTCTGTCCCTACTTGATTGGCAATGACCTTGCTTTGAGTGTAATTATCCCACTCAATGTGGGTTTCCCATGATTCTTTCCTCACACACTGTCAATTTTTGCTTCAGTTTGCTTAGAGTTCTGGTGGTATGAATTTGATTCATATCAAGAACTTTAGAGCAACAAGTTTAGATCGAACAAGTAGAGTGATTTGGATACTTAGTACAAGCTGATGATTTCTTAATGCCATGGATAGAGGTCATTTGCTACCTTAGTCAAAAAGAATAAAGATTGTTTTTTAAGGAACAAGTTTATAATATACTGTTTGATGAGGTTTGTAAGATTGAGGATGGAAATTTTTCTGATGCATCCATCTCCACGAGTGATTCAGGGATAAATGAGGATGAAATAAATGATTGTGGTGAAGGTGTTCCATCCAATTATGCTGAAGGCAGTGCAGATAGTAGAAAAAATGCCCTAGCACAAAAACGTCATTTTAAAACCTTACGCTGTAGTTTATTATGTCAAAAAATATTAGGTTGGTGGAAGTCAGACTTGATCAGTAGATCAGTCAAGTGTATGAAAAAGTCAGTTACATGATAAAAAAAACTTTTTTCTCTTTCTTGAAGTTAATAAGTTTAACTCATTTTATTTGCACAAATTAAAAAGTAATGCTCAAACCAGAAATTTGTATGAGCTGTATTAAATCAGCTTCTAAAATATATAGTGTTTTAGAAATAGAAAATGCTATATTTCCGAAAAACTTACAAATTAGAGTAAAAACTCATGAAATAATGAATTCCAGGCAATTTATTGAAAAAATTTCCTATTATGAGGGCATAAAAACTATACGAGTCTCTGAGTCCTGTATGGTTCCTGTAAGAGGTGCCCTATCAGTTGTTCAGCAGTATTGGCACATTTTTAAGGCTTATGAATTTCCCACTGTAATGATTATTCTTTAAATTTTAAATTAATTCGTTCGTGCTTTTTCTATAAGATCTACCATTTAACGACCACAAAAATACGTCATTTCAAAATTCGGACTTCTTGTAAAAAGGCGCTATGAACGGAGTTATTTACAACTAGAAAGAAAATTGCGCAGCGCAATGTGAATGCGTTTATCGTCTTCTGAGTGTGTTTTCGAAGTTTCGCATGATCCTCCATTATCCACTTAAATTCTAAATGGAGGTTGACATAAGTCTTGAAGACAGCGATTCGGAAGAAACTGTCACTGCTCAAAGTGTTCTCGAGAAATTGGAAGAGGCATGGCTCAACGAAAAGTTTAGTCCAGAGATTCTTCCACACAGGACAGAATTGGTGGATTGTATGCTGGAACAAATTCACCAGATGGAAGAAAACCTAGACAAATTAAAGAAGAATGACTTTCGTGTCGTGATTCACAGAATGGAATTGGACAGAATTCGATATATCATTACGAGTTATCTTAGGAATCGACTCGAGAAAATAGAATTGTTTACAAGCCACATTTTGGACTTGGAGTCGAAGAGGCCAGTTGAAGAACGTTATCTGTCACCAGCCGAATATAAATTTGCCCAGGATCATCAGTCTCATTTGGAAGGCCATTTCGAAACGCTAGTATTAAGGCATATGCCGTACAATTTTCAATCACTGGACAGAAACACTATGTGTGTTACTCCCAATTTACTGTCGCAAGTATTTCTTAGAGTCAATAAATCTGCCAGTAGTGTGGTAGTAGATGCTGGTGGTGATGCTGTTGATGAAGAAGTAGATTTGGATGAAAATACTCAACATATAATGCAGTACAAGTCAGTTGCAGACCTCGTGAAATCTGGTCATGTGCAGCTAATTTAAAGGTAAATGTGGCAAGATTATAATTCGTTTTGGCCTATTTTTCATCGTAGAATTTCGTTATTTCTCCCTCTGTGACGTCCATGTTGTTTTTAATATAAACTATTTCAATTAAATGGCAATCTTTTCGTTTCCATTCTTGAATCTAAAGATTTATCTCATTTTTCCTATTAGTGTACGTTTTAATATAACTACTCATTAAGTCACTCTGAGTGTTATTTTACATAGGTAATTCAGGGCTTTCATTTCTCTTCTTCAGGATACTTCAGCTGAATATCAGATTATTGTGAACGTACAAAAGATCTTACCCATTTTTAAGAGTACTTCCCACGAGAAGAATTATTGAGTATTTTGAAGATCCTGATCGATTATTTTGTGTGGAAATATTGGTAGTTCTTCATCGATGACCTCCAAGGAACTGGTGATGTACTTATTATGTACTGCTTCTACGTCTCTGGACAAATTAGCCTTTGTAAGGCTTGTATAATTATTTACGTTAAATGCAGTTTCTGTGTAAAAATTCGGTGTACCTACTTGATAATGGCATAAGTTTGCAATCATGGTTATCTATAGTTTGGGATAGCTCCATTCTTGCCCATGCATTTCTGAAGAGACTTGAATGTCGTCTTAATGTTCTATCAGTGAAACTAGTGGGATATTTTGTCTTAAAAATCTGAATTAGAGAACGTTATCCTCCCTGTTTGAAGTATGGGCTCTTAAAAAAATTGTTGCTAAATAGTGGACTCTTCTGCTAATTGATGGTCATCGTAAAAACAGTCATTATATTGTGTTCATTTTGAAGAAAAAGCTCAGATAAGTATGTCTCAATTTGCATGATAATTTAACTCTTATAATTTGAGCAATGGAAGTTGTGATTAGTGTTCTCCGTATTTCCTTGTGGTGGAATTTCAAGGAGTAAAAACCAGGCATCAAATTCTAACGTGAATCCCCTATCCATGGAGTTGTTCCCCTAAAGCTATTGAGGAATAATGTCTCAGTTAATGTTATTCACTAACTCTTTCTGCCCTCATGCTTTATTTTGCTTCCGCTATAAGGGCAAATCATTTGACTATATCTGGGTTCAATGATTGCCTTCATTTAAGGTCAACGTGAGAGTTTTCTTTGTCTAATCCATACTAAAATCACACAATCATGTTTCGCTGGGTGATGTCACTTCTTTTCATATCCCAGTTTTAGATCAATATATTGCTGTTATTTGTTCTGCAACTTATTGTCATTATAATGACAGCAAAAAGACAATGAGATATATGTCTAGAAATGATGTAATCATATTCTCTTTATATAAGTGAATAATATATTACAGTGCTCTCTATTACTTTTAGTTATGCATGGTGTAGATAATTTGGAAAAGAGACCCTGCTTCTTTGTACTTAGCTGCCGTGAAAATTTTAACTTTTTATCATTAAAGTTAAAGTTATGATTTTTACTGATTGTGTCCTTCCTGCCTAAAACTAATGATATAACTTGATATAACTGTTCACACATTCAATGAAAATTGCTAACAAGTCTAATGTATTATTTTGTGCTATCTTTGTCTTTGAGTGGTCTTAGTCATCTCTTGGCCATCAAGTTTGGTGAATTATTTGCGTAATATTTAGCTGTGTATTCATCAATTTGTTTTTCAACGAAAACTTACCATTAAAAATATGTGCCCCATCAAGTGGCTTTATTAGTCTATCTCCCTTGAGAACAGCACTGTTCATAGTTTTACAGAAAAATTTAATGGAATTGTTCTCAAAATTTTCTGTTTGTGTGTAGCAAAGTACATGTTATATATTTTTTCTAGTAAATTTTCCTTAAGATGTTTACATCCAGTGAATTGACCACAAAATGACTTCAGGGTTATGGAATACATCAGTAGGAGTAAGGGAAGTATGTATTGCCACTGTCACTTGTTATCTGTCATGTTGCATTATGTCAAGGAAAGTGAGGCTCTACAGACCCACAACTTAAATACCACCATTGTATCTATTTTTCCTATTAACAATTTTGTTGAAATTATGATGGTGGCATGCA
The DNA here is from genome assembly GCA_963169105.1 of Ceriagrion tenellum. Lineage (NCBI taxonomy): Eukaryota > Metazoa > Arthropoda > Insecta > Odonata > Coenagrionidae > Ceriagrion > Ceriagrion tenellum. Next base: position 7,151,823 of record OY720637.1, read on the forward strand.
TTTACAGGAATAATCCCTTTAAAGTGAATTCCTTGCAAGTTGCTCCACAGGGATGTACATATATTTTATGTAACTAAGGGCTTAATCATAAAAGTCTTGCTCAATATGTTTGAATTACTGAAGATTCTCTATCCGTGTAAAAAATGACTCTCATGGAAAATTGCATTCATCATTGTGCTTTTTTTCAATGGCTTTCGATAATGACCATGTCCTTTTTCTTCCTGAGCATAATATGCATATATATTTCTGGAGGTATATTTTGCTGTTCTATACATAATCTAATATTGTTTTGTCTGGAAACTTTGTTTTTATGTGCATTCTTTTTTACACAGTTAGATACTCATGTTCTTTTCACATAAAACAATTTTAATGGAGGGATAAGAGAATAAGTTAGGGCATGAGCTGTTATTGTCTTCCCTTTGAATGCTGTACATGCCAAACATCACATTTTTGAGACATTCAGGTAACTAATGGGCACTTAGCACTGATAATTAAAGGTATGGTGAAGTCGTTGTCACAGGATCATTCTAAGAATGGAAAGGCTGTGTAATGTGGTTTATTATTCAATTATAACTGTTTGAAAAATTACTCATACTTGCCATTTACGTATCTGTATAGTTTTCTCAAGCAATAGATGTTGGTGTGGCTTTTTATATTAAATCATTGAAAAGATTTCATTTGCAATCTTTTCACCTGGAGATTCGACAAATGAGTTAATTGGGAAAACTGTTAGACATATATGTATATATAAATGGACCAATTTACTCCTGGATTTTGTGCAAACATCTGATGTTGCCGGAAGTTCTTTCTGGTTGCATTTATTTTTGCTGGAGCTGAGAGTGAAAAATAGGTTTTTATGTTAGGATTTATTGATTTGTGAGTGTTTAGCTTTTCCTAAACATTCTTTGTTCAACCATATTTTGTTATTAGCCACTGAATCCTTTGGCTGCAAATGTTCATTGTCCAATCTCTGTGCCTTGTAAAAATTGCTCATTCAAAACATATAAGTGCCTCATTCGTTTTTAGTTTTAATGTCACATCATTACCTTATCGGTAAAGATTTGACTTTACTGATAAGGTAAGGATTTGATTTATTTATAAGTATTTTTTCAATAATAAAAGGAATTAATTTATTCATAGTTTTTTCAATTACTGATGATGAGTGGATGATTTTCATTTCAATGGGAGTGAAAAATTTGTAGGAAAATTTCAGGTGTAGCTTGCAAATTGTACATTGTAAGTAAAACCCTTATTTGTAGTTCCACAAATTAGGTAAGTTTAGGTGATTTATTGCTGTCTTCTACTATTTTTCTTTGTGAAAATGTCTGTGACTGAGCGACGGGCCTGCTACGGGACGGGATGAGCGCTGAGGAAGTGTTTTGGGGATGAGGGAAGAGAAGGACTACTGGCATGTGCATTAGTGAAAACCAACTGGATTGCTGTAGGCAGAGCCTAGCCTTTTGGAAATGCAGCCACTCTCAAACCTTTGTTGTGTAAGCTTCATGAACCTGTTGTATTACCAAACCTCCATTGCCTTCATTTGCTTGGTGTGCCAGAGTGAGTTTCCTTCAATTTAGCCTTTTACTCACAATTTTCTGTTAAGCGAATGGGTCATTCCATATCAGTTCAACCAAAAAAAAATAATTTTTTCACCCACCACCTCAGATTTTAATGAAACTTGGTATGTTTGTTCTATATGTAGAGGTAAGTAACCTCATCAAATTTCATTTTTTTATCTTTCTTAGTTTTTGAGTTATGGCACTTTAAAGTTTACACATTTTTCAATCCCCGTGCCTAGGATAATGCCGAGCAAAATGTGTTGGAGAAAAGAAAATAATTTCTTATTTACCTTTATGACACCCTATCTTGATGAAACTTTGAAAGTAGATTCTTGTAACCATAAGGGATTCAGGAAAAAATATATCAGTAACCTAAGTTAAACCTAAAATGTTTTAAAAAATACATTTTATAGATTTTTTTTAGTTTTAAAAATGCGAACATGACTTAGCGTTAAATTTAATATCTCAAAAAGGGAAAGAGTTAATCAAGAAATTTTTTTGCCCTAAATTATCTGCATGAAATGGGCTTTAATTTGGTAAAATAAAATTTCTGTGTATTTTATTCCTTCTATTTACTAACATTGCAAGATTCAATTTATTTTGACTTTACACCCTAGCAATGAAGAAGCCAACTCTATCTAGTTTAGGTATAAAGGCTAACGAAAACACATGGGCAATTGATTGCAATACATTGTCTACTGATTTAATCAGTGCTTAGACAAATTAGCTACAATGTATCATAACGGGTGGCATACAAAGGCAGAATGTAGAGAACACTAGTTCAAAAACTGGAGAAGCTTGAGGGCGACAGAATAATGATGATTAAAAACACCAAAATGAAATCAAAAATGGTACAAAGGCACAAGGGCAATCGACTTTAATACTTTGTCTACTGATGTAATCAGTGCTTAGACAAAGTAGCTATGATGTATCGTAGGTAACAGGCAGTTACAGCACTCTACCAGCACTCAAGGCAGTCTGTTGCTAGTGCTCCTTGAATCAGCAGTGTTGTTACTTTGAGTTCATTGTACTGTGTGTGAAGTGATGTGTGACAGAATTAGCTCACATTTAAATCAATTTTGATTTAAAATGCATGATAAGTGCAGTGTAGGATTATTTAAACTGACAGAATGCCACAAAACAACTTAAGTCACAAAAAGAGGATTGGAAAACGTTAGTGATTTGTCTGAAGAAGAGCTTAACTTGATTAAGATAGTGAATTAAGATAAGTGAATTAGATAGTAATGAAATAATTAACATTTTTTTTCATCGCAAGAGTTTGCTTTTGACAAAATATGAATTCCTCCAAAAGGTGTGCTGTGACCCTTATAGAAAACATAAGAAACCCATAAAAAATAGTTAAAGAGTAGTAAATTTTCAACAGAGAGAGGTCTGTGACACAAAAGGTCTTAAAGTGAAACCAGGGGAAAAGTTATGTACTAATTGCTACAAAACTATATTCTCAACTCCTAGTAACTGTGCAGAAGAATCACAAGATGATGATTTTAAACTTTTGATTGAAACTGGAACTCAGTTACAAAAAGAAGAGGCTATCGACTCTTTAAATGCTTCTTTGACAGATGCTAGGTGTTCACCCTTTAAATTATATGCTCTAAACGAAAACTCAAAAATTGGCTATGCGCAAAATAAACTAGAAAAACTAAATCATAAAGTAAAAAAGAAAATTGAAACAATTTTAGATGTTGAAGTGCCACCAAAAGTACCTAAATTGGAAAAAACAACTGAACAAAAAGCAGCAGAAATGGACTTACTTGTTGAGAACATAAAAAGTGAAGTGACTAAACTTTCATCAAAGAAGAAAATACAACTACTGACAATTCCAGTATCACTGAATTGGTCAAGGAAAAAATCAAAGATACTTTTGAAGTGTTCGATTACTCAGCTAGACAAGCACAGAAATTGTATAAAGAAAAAGGTCTTCTGGCTGAACCTGAACCAAGGAAAGGAAAGAAACTCAGTCTTGAGGTTGAGGAGTTAGTTGTAAATTTCTATCAAAGTGATCAGCAGTCAAGAGTTTTGCCAGGTGTGAAAGATGTAGTAAGCTTAGGGAAAAAACTTATGAGAAGAAAAGATTAATTTTAAGTAATCTCAATGAAATGTTTGCTAACTTCAAATGGGAGTATCCTGAAATAAAAATAGGATTCTCAAAGTTTTGTACTCTTCGTCCCTAATGGTGTGTTTTGGCTGGTGCTAGTGGAACTCACTCTGTCTGTGTATGTACCAAAATGTCATATTGCTAATACATGCAGCACAACTAGAAGAGAGTAACAAAGATCTACAAAAACTGCTTTTTTAGATGTGAAAAATGTCCATCAAAAGACATTCTAACCACGTTCTTACAAACAAAGTATGAAAACTATGAAGAAGAAGATAGAATTGAATACAAGCAGTGGCTTGCTACAGATAGGACACAAATGGTAACACAAACATCAACTATTGATGAACTTACAACAAAAATTGAAAAATTAATTCCTCACTCTTACATTGCCAAAAGCCAATCAAGCTATTTTAAAAGCCTCAAATATACCTGTGCTTCAAATGTAGCTGTCATATCAATGGACTTCAGTGAAAATTACTCCTTTATGATACAGGATGAGGTCCAGGGTTACCACTGGACCTCAGACTCCTGTACTGTTCATCCAGTAATCATTAACATGTGTGTTAACACGAGGAAAAAATAGTCTCATCCCATTGCATAATTTCCGATGACTTAAATCATGATGTATGTATGGTTTATAAAATCCAAGAAACACTGATACAGTTTCTCAAGGAAAATTTTCCTAATGTCACAGATGTTCACTATTACAGTGACGGTTGTGCGGGACAGTATAAAAATGAATACAACTTGAACCTTTACTGCATGAACAAGGCTTAAAAATTAAAGGCCAGTGGTCCTTCTTCATTACAAGCCATGGGAAAACAGAATGCGATGGTATTGGAGGAACTGTCAAACGGTTGGCGCGGAAAGCAAGTCTCCAAAGGCCTCAAGATCAAATACTGAATGCAACTAATTTTTTTCAGTTTTGTAAATCAAACATTGCAAAAATCAATTTTCACTTCATTTCAAAAGAGTCAGAGTCAGTAAATGAGATTCGTTGTAAGCTTGTAAGACGTTTCAAAGATCTGAATAACCTTCCAGGAACAAGGAGTTTTCATAACTACAAACCCGTGGACTGTTTTGGAACTCTGGAAGCAAGGCGAGTCAGTTATGATGAGAAGCCTTGTCTAACTTATAACATACAAAGAGGGTTGATTTTAAATGAGAAAGAAGATTTGTACCCCTCTCCCTACATTACTTGTACATATGATAATCTCTGGTACTTTGGAATAATAACAAATGTTGCCAAAGAAGATGGAGATGGAGACAGTAAAGTTTCTCCATCCAGCTGGACCATCCCCTTCATTTTACTGGCCAAAACGAGATGACATATGTGACGTGCCGATTCCACACATTCTTGCAGTGGTTGAACCTCCACATACCTCAACGGGAAGAAACTATCAATTCTCAACAAAGTGCACCTAAATGATTGAAAACCTAGTTTCAAAAATAAATTAGTTCATTAGCTTCCAAAACCTCCAATTAAAGTGAACTGGCCCTATTGAAATATATGCTTGGTGAGTTAAAGTATGTTACTGTTAGGTAGGCTTAGTATGTATGTATATATTAGTGATTATGTATTTTCAAGATGAATTTAAAAATCTTATCTGAACTTATATATTCATATTTTATAACAATACAGTTAATTGTTAAATATGTTTTCCAAGTATTAAACTGTAGTTTGTACCTTTTTTTAAAAAAAACTGTAGCTATTCATTAAAATTGAATAAACCTCACATTGCTTGTAAATAATATATCGAATCTTGCAATGGACTTAGTAAATAGAAGGAATGAAATACACAGAAATTTTATTTTACCAAATTAAAGCCCATTTCATGCAGATAATTTAGGGCAAAAAAATTTCTTGATTAACTCTTTCCCTTTTTGAGATATTGAATTTAACGCTAAGTCATGTTCGCATTTTTAAAACTAAAAAAAATCTATAAAATGTATTTTTTTAAACATTTTAGGTTTAACTTAGGTTACTGATATATTTTTTCCTGAATTCCTTATGGTTATAAGAATCTACTTTCAAAGTTTCATCAAGATAGGGTGTCATAAAGGTAAATGAGAAATTATTTTCTTTTCTCCAACACATTTTGCTTGGCATTATCCTAGGCACGGGGATTGAAAAATGTGTAACCTTTAAAGTGCCACAACTCAAAAACTAAGTGAGATAAAAAAATGAAATTTGATGAGGTTACTTACCTCTACATATAGAACAAACCTACCAAGTTTCATTAAAATCTGAGGTGGTGGGTGAAATGGTCTGGTTGAACTGACGTGGAATGACCCGAATACCTTTCCTTCATCCCCATCCTTTTCCCTCCTCCTCCTTATTCCTCAATTGTCCACCCAATCATTTCTCCTTGTATCCACGTTCTAACCCTTTCGAGACAATGGAATTCTCCCCTATGCATATCCACTGAACTGAGTACCAAGAGAGACTTCCTTCCTCTCTGTACAGACCATTTTTGTACACCATTCGTGGAGAGAGTTCTTGCAGGCATACACTCACACTCGGCTCCAACCTATTTCGACCCCTCCCAGCTAGGAACTTGCCATTATCTCGGACTCCTGGGCAGTTAAGCGCAACCCTTCACTGGTTTACAACCTACCCAGCAGCATGGGTTCGCAGTCAACTATTTGTTTATCAATTGGTTTTACTACATTTATATTTGTTGCTTGCTCTCAAACTGTTGACTTTGAAATGAATTCCTCGTTTTTTACAGTGCGTTTACAAATTTTAAACAAAACTCGACCATCAAAATTAACGGATTTAATGCATAAACCATTTCCAATGCAAAAATGTATGCTCCTGAATACTCTTTTTTGATTCCCATGATGTCCTCGACTAACCGCATTAATTATATATCACCTTGAAATGCATTACCTGAAAATAAAAATTTCTTTCTCAGAAAAGCACATTATCTATCATAGCTATGACCTCCATTGTATCATTTGGAAAGTTCGCACCACCATGGGTGTACAATACTCCTATGGAGCTTCTCTGGAATTGCATCCATCGGTATAATTACTTTTTTCTCGGAATAACTTTTTCTCATTCTTCTTCGTATTTCCAAAATACTTTTCGAAAAAAGTTTCTCTTCAGTTCTGTCTGTCTCAGTCTTTAGTAGTCTCAGTCTGTCAGTCTCAGTCTTTAGTGGCTTCGGAAGTTTCGAAAAAAAAAATTGCCTACAAGGAGGTGTGCAGTAAGAGTGGTAAAAGACGTGAGACACGATATATGTGTGATACACGTGACGCTGGACTTTGTGTTGCACCTTGCTTCAAGATATTTCACACTCAGAAAAACTATTAGTGCATGGAGGAAGTATATAATTCCACAACAAAAATATTCGCAATCTTGAAAAATTTTTAAAAATTAAAAAGTAAAAATAATATAACCAAAAAATACTTTTAACTTCGCTAATGCCAGTTCAAAGCCTGGATGTGAAAGAAAGATGTGAAATATTATTTTATAGTGATAACTCAGGAAAAAAAAACTTTTTATGATATCAATCGAAAGAATATTTGAGTGAAGTTCAAAACATACTAGAAAAAATGATGTAAGAAAATATTCTGGTTATGCATTAATAAACATTGGTATGATATTTATCTTGATATCAAGACGTCAGTTAATATTTATGGTATAATTTGGTTTAAAATTTGTAAACTCTTACCAAAAGACATGGAGTTCAATACTGATTTTATATTTTTTGAAAAAGCAACAAATATTTATTTATCAAAATTACTGAATAAGGAAATATGACCGCGCTCCCTAGTCCCTAAGAGGGTGCTAATACGACGGAGGGTTGAGGTGCCTGCACCCATGATTCCAAGGGAAATGCCTGAGTACCTGCGAGCGCCAGAAAGGGGGAAAGCAAAGTGACGGATGTATACTACGCTCGTTTGTTTGCGTTGGAAAATCTCCATTGGATACTTTCGGCGTTCGTCTCCTCGGTCAGGAAACCTACTGTCATATATTTCCGGTGTTCGTAGCGAAAGGGTTAATGAGGATCACTCATCATAGAATCATCATATTTCGGCAGAAAGTTAGAATAATTTCTTCAATTATCTTCTGGAATAAGTGTGCTGAGGATGCTTCAAAGGAAAGTCAATTTATTGCTTCAAAGCCAAGCAAAGACCATTGCACACATTGTGCTGCAGTATGTCCTGTGAGAAAAAAGAATTAAGGAGGCCAATTCTGGATTAAGGGGATGGAGTTTGACATTATTTCTCTAAACGAAGTGCAAAAGAAAGCTGAGGAGGCTTGTGGTGTGATGATAAGGGAAATTCCTTGTTAAGGCTAGTAATGAAACTTGTTGCAGCTATGTTTTGCAAGGCGCAATATTAACCTTGTAAATTGCATATATATTTGAAGTCTTCTGTTTATCTGAAGGGTTTAGACATTTTGTCTAATATTTTTGTTGCTGATTAGTGATCTAAAGTTTTTGCTGGAATAAATTCCATGAATGGAGGTTCCCTGTCACCCTCTTTCAAATCACCGTACAGAGAGAGGAAATGTAGGGCCCAAACCATGGTGGAGTTTGATGATTTTAAAAAGTATTTGTTGCAATGGAATATCCTGTCATTCTATGTTGAAAAAATTTCTGAAATTAACGAGCGTTAGAGATAAAATAAAAGAGTCAGAGGAATATGAAGGGAGTTGAACATCATTGTGGAAGGTGATAAAAAGTATTGGCTTCCAGTGCAAGATAACTGAGAGTTTTGATGGATAGGCAGAAAGTTTTGATGGAAAGAGGTGATGTGGTTGCAGTAAGGATGTATTTTTGAGAACATTGCTCAACCTGAGAATAAATCAGGACAGGTCAGTTTTCTAAGTCAACGAAACTTGGGCTAAGCAGAACGTCTGATTATCTGCCTCATAAGACCACCAGAAATGGGGTTCAAGTTGGTATTCAGGAGCTGTGATTGGAAAGGAATTGATGACCATGTAGACATGAACGTGGCTGTGATTACAGTGGTAAGTTTCCTAATTTTCTTAACATTTATTTTTTTTAGTAATTGTAGTTACAGTACTGGACCGAAATCTGGAAAACTCAATACTGGAACATTTGAAATTAAGCTATTCTTCATTTGGAAATACTGTTGTGTGGTTTTTTTGGACTCGCTGCCCATGTCGCACACAGTTTAAGATGCGGACGTGGAGAAGTAAGAAGAGGAGGGTTGAGAACATACGCACTGAGTCCACAGTCACAGCTGGAAATCATGATGGTCTCTAAACTTTTTACTCACTGTCCAAATTTTGCTAATCCTCGGATTCTGCCATCGCATGACCCATCATGTTTTTTTATGGGGGTTAAGCTGGGTGACTCTGTGGAACTATTTTTAGAAAATAAATTTTTCCTTAAAATACATCTGGCATATTTTAAAAGTTAATATCCATTTTGTTATTTGCTTCCTGAATGATTTGAGACCAAACTGCAAATAATTCTGTTGTATTTTAGCGAAAGAGCATGGCGAAAACTTGTAAAAAAAATATTTGCTCAATCACAGCAATAATCAGATATACAGTAGACTGTCATTATTACAAAGTTCATAAGAGGAAAAAATCGGCAGTTGGTAATGACGTTGTTCGTATCAACGTAGTTTTTATATAAAAATTGCAGAAAATATCCATTTGCTCTTTTCTGACCTGTTTGATCTTTTGTGTGTTACAACTGCTGTGAAATGCTATCAGACATATAAATAACAATCAAATTATGCGCAGAGATGTGAGATCAAACAGTCTAATTTGTTATTCGAAAATCATGCATCATAATTTTTTTTGTAGTAATTGTTGCTAGCCGGGAAATTAATTCAGCTGGGAGATTGATTCCATGGAGAAACTGCTCGGCTGCCTGTACAATTGCTATGTGGCAAAATTAATGCAGTAGAATTCCGAATTTAAGTATATTGATTTTATGGAAAATTTGATTTCGCGCAAGTTAGTGAGTGGTACCACCCGATTAATTAAGCAATATGGAATTATTATTTGACCTCATTATGAAATCATTATTTGATTTTATGTAAATGCGATGTTACAATTTTACGCATGGCTGTTTCAGTACCCGGTGAAGGTAGCGAATTGATTTTATGAAATGAAATAACAGAACTTAAAGAAATTTCAGCAATATCGGCCAAATTCCTCCCCGTCTTTAACCAAAATCTTCATGACATGACTAAAAAGAGAGAACTCTTAGTATTTTCCACACTTAAAACTTTAATTCCCGACACAGATTTCGACTGCCTCGCAATCATTTTCAAAGGTACATTATACATGGTATGCGAGTTAATATATGGGGAGGGGTGGGGGAAGAAGTGGTTGGTTGACGTCAGAGACGCGTCATGGTCAGTGGGAGGTGGTGGGGGGGAAAGGTATGGATAATAGGGGAGAGTGGGAGGGAAAAACACATTCATTAAAGGAGATTCTCAGTTATGTTCTTGGCAGCACTCAAAATTTCAAAATGTTCTAAGTAGTTCAATTTGGCTCCTTTCTTCTCAACATGTAGCACTTCCGGCGAAAAGTGACTTAAATGGTCCTCTTCGATTAAATGTTTAGCAAAGACTGATGAGATATCTCCTTTTACCCAACACGCTCTATGTTCTCGAGCCCTTACTGAGATGGCTCAACCACTTTGTCCAATGTATATCGAAGCACAACTGGGATTAACATTTAATCAAAGAGGACCATTTAAGTGACTTTTTGCTGGAAGTGCTACATGTTGAGAAGAAAGGAGCCAAATTGGACTACTTAGAACATTTCGAAATTTTGAGTGCTGCCAAGAACATAAGTGAGAATCAACTATTAAGTTTATTTGAAAATCTTCATGATAATTCCATACGACCGTGTCATTCAACTGTACCTAGGTAATATGTTGCATTTTAATGGTATAATCTATTATTTTATTCTCCCGTCTTTCAGCACGAAAAGTTAAGGGTTCAAGGTGTTTACTTATTTACGCTCGGACAGTTGTGCTGGAACATTGACCTTGAAAGATAAACCCCCTCAGCTGTTCTGAGTGAAGAGGTAACGCTCGCTTTTGGATCCTCCAAAAGCAAGCGTGTCATCTCACTGGCGCGTGTTGTTGAGCGGAAGTTGATACACAGTTTGGCTTTACCATTAAATAAATTGAATTATTTCTCTCCAGACGAGTGAAAGAGTGTCACAAATACACAACATTTCAATGCATTCGTATGATGTGTAGGGATTTTGAGGCCATAATTTCAGTATGCACGAAGATACTTTTTCATCGATGGAAACATAATGCTGAAACTTCACATGTGGCATAGTCATTCCCACAAGCCCGGGCAGAGAGTTTCGCCAGGTCATTACAAAGCATTGATTACACTTCACTGATTCAGACTCGAGTGATTGCCCTGCCGATTGCTAGTGGTAACGCTAAGCTGCCTCTGCCTGAGGGGAAGGGGGACACATTTCACCCACAGCACAGTCAAATTGGAAAGGGGGTTGGGAGCTAGGGACAGGAAAAGGGAGTGGGTGGAGCCAAGGCTAGGCCGGGAAGCTGGTTGGGAGGGAGGATTAGCTGGGAATCATGCCGGACCCTATTGGGTGAGTGATCTTCAGAGGGACAATAGAGGCATGAGATGTTGGGGAGGGGTGAAAGGGAAGAAGAAAAGTCCTTATCTTTTGTTTCTTCCCTTTCACCCCTCCTCGACCTCTCATGCTCTCTCAGACTCCTTTCAAAGTGCAGTAACCCAGTGGGAGTTCTGTACCCTCAACCCATTTAAATAGCTTATGCGAAGTATCCATTGTATATATTTTAGTTCTCAAGCTTTTGGGTATAGTACCTGTGGCAAAGCTTCCTGATTTATAATGCAGTGCCATGCATAGCCGAATGAATGCCGTTATTTATGTGACAGACTTCGTTATAAAGTATTTTTTGTTCCTGTGGGGACAGGGACTAAGGTTCGTTATTTCGTAATATCGTTTCTTTACCATACATTTATATACCCCTATCATCAGGACCTATAATTTGGTTTGTAAGAACGAAAACTTCGTATAAACGTTGTTTGTAATAAGGAGAGTCTACTGTATATGCAAATACATGGTGCTTTGACTCGTTTTAATTGGCTTATTTAAAGGAAAATGATTTTTTTGTTTTCAAAATTCCACTTCTGAGTCACCGACGGAGCACGTAACACATGATCCATTCCTTCTCTGACCCTTGAGACGGATCAACATATGAAGTCCCTGTAGAGGGTGAGAGGTATGAAAAGGTGTTATCCCTTCAACCGTCGTGCCGGCTGAGTCTCCTGCACTTCCCAATGGGCCGCATGGTGGTTCATCGCTTGTGGAATGTCAGAAAGAGGCAGCCTTTTGCTTTCATTTGTTGAAGTAATAAATTAATATAGATGTCAATTTAAATTAAGAAAAGAAATAACAACAACGAGAGTTGTTGACATAACATAAAAAGCTCTCCATTAAAAGAGATTACAGAGAGGATATGTCTCTGATAGAAATTAAATCTCTTTTTACCGTAAATGTGTCTGAGTTGAGTTATTCGTTCAAACACTCAATACCATTTCCGCACCAAGTCTTGTAGGTAAACATGTTAGTGTCCTCTCTCTCTTCCCACCCCATCTCCCTGGTGTCAAAAGCCCCACCTCATTGCCTCAAAGTTGCTTGAATTGTTCTGAGCACTCACAAAGGGCAAGTTGCAAGGGTATTTGGAAAGGGGATTAGGCTTGCTAGAGTGGCACAGCTTCATTTTAACATTTCTGTCTCTAGTTCAAAATCGACATCTCTTGATTATTTTCAATCCAAAATGGCTATCCTATATCCTCTTCATTCCCAGGTTTTAAGCTTCTCTTGTAATTGAAGGGTAGCTGAATCAAAGGAGATAATATGGAAGGATAAGATTGTACATATTGAGTAAATCTTTGAATCTGAGGCAGCTTTATTAGCCTATCACCCAACAGCTTGATGGGTATTGATGTATAGTATTTGAATCCATTGCACTTCAATTATCCATTCACTGTCCATTCAGTGTTTCATCCATATATTTTCAACTCTTGTCAACCTACTTCCTGCCCCCTCCTACCATGCCAAGGCCTTCCTTGGTAGCCTTCCTCTCAGTCCTATGTATTTTATCCACCTTTTTCTGACCCTCATCTGGACCACATGTAGTCACTCATTCTTCCTCCTCACTGTCCAAATTTTGCTAAAATTCTTCGCCTCTCCATAGAAGGCTTTTTATCCTTTTCATTTTCTGTCGTTGCCTCTTTCCTTTTAATGCTCTTTATCTTTCTCTGTTGGCATTCTCCATATAATGCTCTTTTTACTGGGTCTATTTTTGCGTGGTATGTTCTTAAAACAATCAAATTCTTTAACCAATTCTAGCTAATGCCTTTCTGCCTCAATTGTTGTATTCATATTTTTCTAATAAAATATCATTTATGTTGTTTAAAGTAGTAGCTACTGTGTTAAGAAGTAACTGTGTGGCTTGTTCTGTGGTTCTCTGAAAATATGTTGTTTAAAGTGCTTTTCCATTCATTTAATCACTTGTTCTATTTATGGTAAGCTTTTAATGTTGGTCAGCTAGCCTGTGCCTGTTAAACTGTAAATCTTAATGGCCTTCACCATTTCTGCTTCAACTTTTTACTCTACTTCGAGTTCCCCAGACAAAAGCATGTTGGAAATGTCAAATTCTGCCATCTTTCTAATGTGTATCCCCCTGGTCCTGTTTGGCAATGAATATCTTAATGACTAGTTTAAGCCTTATTACATGAATGCCCCCATATCAGCTCTGGGATTTTCATAGTACATATTAAAATATCTATGGAAACATGTCACTTGAAGTGGTCAACCATTACTCTCATGCTTAGTTTTCATTTGCCATGTTAAATAGGTTAATGCTTGAATGGGATTGATGAAAAATAGGGGAATGCCTCGAGTTTTTCATAATAATGAGTGAACATAGGGTGAATTATAGCCAGAAACACACCATGATTGATTTAGTTAATTTAATTCACAAAAGTCATTCGGTAAAAAATTCTTTCTCACTAAAGGTTAGTAGTTTCCTCTGATTTTGGTTCTGCTGGTTCTCCTTCTAACATGGTTTTCTTGTAACCCTGGGAAGAGAAAGAATGTCAATGTCAACAATGTTTATAGAGTATGATGAGCACATTGCTTATGCTAAGAAGAATTCATTTAAAGTTTTCGATACTTCCTGAACTCTGCTTTTTAATCTTTTTACCTTCATTAGAGCAAAATGTATGAAGTAACTGTCAATCAAAGTTTTGAGAGAGTACTCTTTTTTGGCCTGTGGAACCCTACCAACTTTTGGTGTTGGTGAAAAATAATGCCTCTGGCCAATACATTGACTGAAATTTTTAAGCAATATGTATTACAAGTTGTTATTTTTCATCTCATTGAAGATGTAATTCCTATATATTTTTTGCCATTTAATCCTAAAATGTGAACCTTTGAAAAACAACGTAGTAAATGTGTTGTTATTATGTCACATTTACATCAGCCGATCAGGCCAAATCACAAATGCATATTATGTCTTCAATGACACAGAACCTCAGTAAACAGACTGAGGCAATCAAGGAATTGTCATTCAAATTATTACATCTGATATTTTTCTTGTCATTTGCAGAATCACTCACCTTTTCTGCTATCTGTGCTAAATTCTTCGCCATACTTATGCCAGTCTGTTGGACCATTTGATAAAAAAATCCCTCTTTGTTTTGTAGTAGTAAATGAGGATGACTGAATTCCTGTTGATACAAATTTTTTATCCCAGTTACTTTTAAACTTGAACAATAAGTTGGATTTTTACATTAAAAAATACCCTTGTCTCTTCATTCTGTATAATTCAGGAGATAAGTCATAATGTAAAAATTATACAGGTATGTATTGATGAAATTTTGAAGGAATACCTGTCAATCCCATCAACAGTTGGGAATGTGCCAACTCATGTCATGTGTAATTTGTTTATGATCTAATTGTTGTATCAAGAATTAATTGGTATACCTTACTCCAATTATCTCTTATATATTGTTATAAGCTTAGAAAAGCTTGGTAGCATTCCTCCATGGAGAGTTGGAGGTTCAATCAAGCATTGAGGGGGCAGAGTAGCCATAAGACTACCACAAGGACCTCTGGATGGACCCTCTCCCCATGTGACCCACCTCTTTTTATGCTTCCAGTCATGTCATACTCTTCACAAATGACTGCATACTACCTAGGATTCCCGCACCTAAAGATCTCTATTCTTTGACCTCACCCTCTCAGTTTAATGTTTTGCAGTTGAATCAAGTTCTAGCCAATGTGGGAAAAACCATTGTGTAATATCCTTCCTTTCTTTCCCTTGGTGCTACAGCTCAGGGTTAGCTTTGACCTCCTGCACAATTTGCATTCGTTGCTCTCCATCGTCAGTCTTTTTCATCCAGCCTTTCACTCTCATCTTGCCTAGATCATTATGTACACACTCTTCAATATTCCAAACCACTGTAGTCTCTGAGCCTTTATAAACCATACTCTATCTTCTCCTTTAACAAGTTTATTTAATTATTCATTGCCCATTTTCTATGGCACATCACATCTTCCCTAGTATTTTTCTATCAAAGGTTCTCAGAGTATTCTTTTCTTTCGAGGTTAAGGACCAAGTTCCTACACTATAGATCTGGTTGTTTCAATATTTTATGTACCTGAATTTTTGGATTCCTCAATATTCACTAGCCTTTTGTGGGGAGGTGACCATAAAATGCTTTATTTCCTGCCTATATTTCCTCTAGTATACAGCTGCTGATTTTGTTCTCTTTATCGATCAGGTTTCCTAGGTATCTAAAATTGAATACTACTTGAAATATTTCGCCCCGCACCACCAGATCTTTTAGTTTTCTCTTGGACTGTGATGCTGACATAACCAGATACTTGGTTTAACTGTCATTCACCTGTAACCCCATCAGTTCTGATTGTAATTCCTCATATGCCTCTATTAATTTCTTTTTCATTCTTGCATTTATGACTATATCACCAGCAAACTCACAGATCTGACTGGTCTTAATATAGATTGCACCTCATTGATCGGTTGTTGTTACTGCCTTATGTAATGCCAGTATGAAGTTTTTTTCTTTCTCCTATACATCCTGTGAGCTTCCATTCTATTTTTCAGGTATTCCTCTGAACTCAGCCTAATTTCTCTTCAGATAATTTTTCTCTGGCTTTATTTTTCACTGATATACCTAGCACATTCTTTGTCAAACCACTTTTCATTTCTTTTACCTTTCTTCCTTCCAGTTACTTCATCTGCTGTTTTTTATGGTACTTTATAGCTCACTCCATACACCTTTTACATCTTCTACCCTGTGCACCACTTGATCCTGCAGTATCCTGTGTAATTTATTCTTGTACTCCTTTCTCAATTTGGGAAGTCTAATTAATTATCTTAGCATTCTTCTCATTCCATTACTGCTATCATGCAATGTGTGGATTCATGCCACTTGTTTATGGAAGCTCTCTTTACCTATTTTGGCTTTGAAATCACTCATTACCACAAACGTATTGTATTTTGGGGTTTTGTGACATGTTTCATCAAGTTGATCACAGAAACTTTCTTTTTCCCTCTCTTCCTTTTCTTCTGTTGGAGCATTGGCTGAGACTTGTTATATTCCTGAACTAGCCTTTAATCCTTGCATTGCATATTGCGGCATTGGTAGTTTCGATCCCCAGAGATTCTGTCTCATTTTCTTTGTTATCATGACTCCTGTGCCTGACTTGTGTTATTTTCAGAGCCATTTTATATCAGAGAATATTCAGATTTTTCCACCCCACCTTGTCTGATCCACTGTATTTCTTGTACAGCCGCGATATCTATTTCAAATTTCTGTTTCATTGGCTATCTCCTTCATTTTTCCAGGCTTAAACGTCGTTACACATGCCAGGTTGCCTTGAGCACCTTTGTTGTATTCCTTTGCTGAGGTTGTTTTCCACTTCATTCCATCCCGTTTCCAAGGCTTAGCATTTGGTTTCTGAGCAATTATTCCTTTTTTTCTACAGGGTGGTGTAGTCAGCCTCATGATTCCCATACCCTTAACCTGGAGGGGGTATGGTCTGTTTGTGTGGTCCATCACCTTTGTTTGACCTGTCCAGCTTGGGCAGTCCTACCAAGAGCTTAAGCTCCTCCCTGCATAGCTCACAGGATCACTTAGGCATGCAAGGCCCCTCATCACTTCAAGATAGAGATACCAGTGAGGGGGGCTTGTGAACTATAGAATTTACATCAATTGTTCAATTTCATCTAGAGTTATAACCTCTTCAAATTAAGGGATATACTTATGTAACTTTGATCCTTTAGTTTGAGGGAGTATGGATATTTCTACATAGGATTACTAGGGAAACTGTTGGGAAACATTCTTGTAGATTTTTACCATCATTCTCTTCCCTGTTTCTGTATTTCTAGTAATTGTATGGCCCAATCCTTCCCAGGATAGATTGAAATGTCACACTCTCTTATTGCTCCTTAGTTGGGTCCCTTATTTCATGGTATCTAATTTGGTATTAGGAGAAGAGTGCATGTTCCTTCAACTAGGTTTATGACTGACATACTCTAACATTAGATATCATGTTTACATATCAGTGAACTATATGGCTTCAAATTAGAAAAAAGCAAGAAAAGTATATGTGGAGAGGAAATTCAATGTGAGTTTAATATAAAATCAATCTAAGCCACTGCAACTCCTCTAGTGCTAATCCATGACAGCTTCCCTTCCAACAGCCCCACAGCATAAGGTCAACTCAGGTTATAATAGTCCAGTGTCAGCTGTTCCCTTGTCTGCACCACTACTAGTGAAGAATGTAATTCCCATCTTTCCTCTCGCTTAATGATTGTAGGAAAATAAGGTCATGCCTGAAGGGTTAAACCCTTGCTGCACTCACCTCCAGTCTGCCTTCATCCAGAACCAACACTTTGTCATAATCAATCACAGTATTCAGTCTGTGGGCCACAGTTATAACTGTACATGCAGCAAATTTTTCTCTAATGGTCTGCTGAATTAGAGCATCTGTCCTGTCAATGAATGGTTTGGCAAGGTGAAAGTTTTTTTATCCAATTTCTTTTCTAAAACATGTAACTTTTTGTGACAAATGTTTGATTTATGGACACTTGGATAGCTATCAGGAATTCACTTACTTGGGGTCAACATTGGCTGTAGCTTCATCCAATAGAAGTATCTGATTCTGCCTCAAAATGGCACGTGCAAGACAGAGAAGTTGTCTTTGGCCCACGCTAATGTTGCTTCCACCTTCTAATATTCTAGTGTCCAAGCCATGGACTTCAGATGCTATTTCTTTCAGTTCCACCTACAGGAGATACATGGACCATATTTTAATACCAAGTTCTTGAAACTAAGAACATTACTTCACAGTTTTTCTACCATACCATTAAAATGAATTTTTGTGCTGCTTTTTCAGTGTCCTAGTTGATTAACATGGAAATCTCTTGTGCATGGTAAAAATTGCTGAAAGATCTGTTTTGAGTAGGACTGACGTGCTGGCCATTGTTCCAAAAATAAACCACTTTGTCGACAACCAGGGCACTTTCATTCAGTTTGTAAGGTAGACCATCATTTGTACTAGCTGTCTCATTAACTAGTACATATTACTCGATTAAAAGCTCAAGAATGATAATAAAGTTCATATGCTTGCTTGAGAGAATACTTAGAGTCAAACTTGGAGCCAAACATTTTTCAACTATTTTGGGGCAAATGTAAGCCAAAATGGTGAGCTTTTGAGTTACTTCTAACATGACCACCACATTTCTATGGACCTCTTTGTACACATGGATATATGACATGACAATCAGGTATATCTGTGGAAGGACAAAGTAGGCTTATGAAGCAAATAAAGTTTATTAATATGGCCAATTCAAACATAGGTGGCACCTTGTGAGCCCGAGGGTGTTGGAGTGGAATGCTTTCTATGAGCACATTTGTTTTATACAACCCAAAAAGCATTTTCAGTTTTGCTTAACACGTTCAATAAACTCATAAAAATCTTTTATGCCTGATGAATTATGTGAATGATGGCTAGCTAATATTTTTCTTTATGCATTAGATGAGAGAGAGATTAAGTGAGAGATGCCTCAGAGTTCTGTTGTTTTGATTGTTAAAGAGAATGAGGGCTGTTGATCATGGATATCTGTTAATATTTCTGTCAGACAGAAGGATGAAGAAAGGGATAGCCAACATATAAGAATGATGATAACACAACAGTGGTGTGAAGATGGGAGTGCTTGCCAGCTTCCTGCAAGAAAAATTTGACTTGTGCCGAAGAGCTGACTCCAAGGGGACAAATATTGTTAATTCTGAAAAGGATTTGACCAAGATTCCAAGAGATAACTGTCATTTTCACAATGAAATAGCCTTAACAACTACATTTGCTTTGTTCAAATCAGATTTGAATAAGAAAATTGGCATGAAAAGTACCAAGTATGTTTTTCTGTGAGTGGAGCTTTTCTTCAAAGTGAAGTCTTCATCAATGCAACACAATGCCTGAGAACCCTAAATGATATATGTACTTCAAACATGAACTGTAACATAATTTTTAAATTTAAAGATTGCCTGCTCCTACATGTGATGAATATTAATAACAGGTGAGAGGTGTTCATAGATACTATTACTACATTCTGTTTATTATTTTTTTGTGTCTGAATTCTTACTTAGGAAATAATTAAGTTTGCAAATATTTTTTTTTTCCAAATCAAATCAAAAATTTCATCAAATTTTTTCAGTCCTGTGCTTTGTTGTCTCCTACAGTGAAGTGCAGGGTGGCTGAATCCCGCTTATTCTTTCAAGAGGCACTATTAGGAACCCACTCAGAGGGGAAAATGTGCAATAAATTTCCTTGTACAGAGTGTATGACTTACATCTTCAAGAGCTTTCCACAGCAAATGATCAGCATATTCTTGAAATGGATCAAGGTTGGAGCGTAGTGTACCTGAGAAGAGAACGGGGTCCTGAGGAATGACTGAAATATGTGATCTCAGGGTTTCCAGATGAATGTGGCAGGTATTAACTCCATCTATAGTGATGGTGCCCTCCTCTAGATAGCCCAAGCGCAAGAGGGTTGAAATTAGAGATGATTTCCCTGCACCAGTCCGTCCAACTACTCCCACCTTCAAGGAGAAAGGAAGGAAAGATTAAAGTTTGGAAAAAGAAGAGCACCATGAACATTTATGGCCAGACAAATTTGAAATCTGATACACTCATTTTAAATACCCAGGGAAAAATTTGTGCTTGTGATGCACAAGCTAGTATGTATGAGTGAAGCATGAAGGGGAAATATTTATTTACCATAGCTTCCTCCTACAAATTATGTGTGCTACACACAACATTCATCAGCCATTAACAATGAATACCTTTTCTGAAGCTTTAATGGTGAAGTTTAGGTGTCGGATTACTATCCTTCCGTTTCTTTTGTAACTCATCCCAACATTTCTGAAACATATCTCTCCTCGGGAAGGCCATCCTTCCAGAGATTTTGGATCTAGATTGAAAAAGTTTAAATTAATAATAGTCAGCCTTAATATACCCTTATACTTTGGTGTCCAATAATAATACATGGTAAATGCCCTTTGACATTGTGTTCATTGTAAAAAAAGGAGGATGCACCTATTTTTGATTCACTTTCTTCCTCCTCTATGTCGGTGTACTCTAACACTCTTTCCACTGCGGTCATCTGATTTTCCACTTCTGCAGTTTGGCGCACACCCCACTGAAACATCCCTGTCAGTAGCATGGATTGTGTTATTGCCAAGCCAACATTTCCACCAACATTATCTGCAAACAGATTATTCAGAAGGATCAAAATTACTGTGTTCTCAAGTTTGTGTGCTACACAGTTTTGCAATACTGAAGAGAAGGGGTGAAGCTCTCACTATCAAGAAAAATATGTGGATTCTTGATTTCTTTAAGGAAGGAACACATTAAAAGCTGAAGTTGATCAACTTTATGGCGAGAGCAAACAGTTTATTGGCAAGGTGGAGAAAAATAATATTCAATATTTCATTGAATAATATTCAATATTTCATTGAAATATACCAGAAAAATGAATATGTTGATAGTCATTGTGTCAGAAATAATTTTTTCCTTCTCCTCTTTGCTCAAAAAATACTGGGGTAACTCCTGGAAAAGAAAGAAAATATCTCAACTTGGTAGAAAGAGCTGAATGCTTGAGGGGCTCTTAGCCCTTCTTGGCTTCAAGATTTCTGGTGGAAGAAGATAAGATGTGCAATGTGAGACATTAATCGAGAAAGTCACTGCGCCAAGTCCAAAGGGTTAACAGTCCGCAGAGTGTAAAACCGTCCAAAGAGGGTATTCGAAGCTAAAAAAGGGGGAGAGTATGCCCAAAATATGCCACAGTACCCTGACTGTTTTTAGTTAATGGAGAAGTGACCTTCTATTACTCGGCATTCACAATGACTCACAATCAGTAATCCACATTTTTTGTTATCTGTGGGTCTTGAAATGTTCATGGTTATGGAGTTCCTATTGTATTCATACCTCACCGGTGTCAAATCTGGAGTTTACTCTCCCTGAATTGTGGTACTATAACACCAAGCCAATTTCATTAACACATTCAATCCGGCAGCTAAATTACAGTCTTCCCGGTGACTGAAAATTTTTTTCGCCCAATTGATTAAATTTTGCATTTGAAGGATAGTTTTATGTTATTAGTAGTGAATAACACAAGAAAACAATTTTTGTAAAATTATATTTTTAATGACTTCTTAAGATGTCATCCGCCATGACGAAAACATGTGTGTATACAACCAGCACTGCACCTGTACTAGCATTTCTTCATATATTTATTGGGACGGATTCTTTTGTTCATTTGAAATTTTATTGATCACTTTTGCCAACAAACTATTACTGAATACATATTTAAACCATCAAGTGCAATAATACATAAAATATCATGTATTACACCCTTATTTAACACAAAATACAATAAATGTATGGTAATAACACTGTAAAGTATAACAAGTAAAATATAACAACAGAAAAATTATCTATTAAAACAAAATTAAAGATGTAACAAAAAGACTGTTATTTTTCTCTATTTAAAATAAACATCTAATCTTTCTTATCCATCTTCCCGTGATACTCAATAGAGCATGGACGAAGACTTAGCCCTGGTTCATCAGGACATTTTGGACAAAAGGTAGTGGTAGTCTTCCTGATTCCTTTATTATGACAAACACGGCACCTCTTTTCTTTCCATCTATCCCCGCCCTCGACAGGGAGGAAATCGGGGAAATGAGATCCGGAGAACTTTGGTGTAGATGGTTGTGAGATAGATGTGTTTGTACTCCAAGTAGGGAATGTATTAGTTCTATGCGGAACTCATACAGAGTTTTTCTGTTTCCGCTATATTTTTGAAACAATATGTAACTATTTACAAGGATCAAATGAAAGATGTGAATACCTATTTTCTTGTACCACTTGAGCGATCTATGCTCACAGGGCTAATACGCTAGCATTTGATCGCTGTGATCAATGGCACTCATGTATTTATTATACTTGAAAAATGGTTCTGGTTTCAACTTCATGATCCCTTTCCCATTTGGGACCTCAAGCAATTGGCTGCCGAACTCAGAAGTAATTAATAAAACATCCCGTCTATCTCTCCATTTCAGGACACAGATGCCGTCAGGACTCCACTGCTTAACAACTTCGCCCTTTTTAATCTTTTGGGATACAATTTCTTTGGGATTCCCAACTCTGTTAGCCCTTAATGTTCCTGTACAATATGTCTTTTTTTCTAGAAGTTCTCTAGCCAATTGTACACTGTTATAATAGTTGTCTAAATAAATAGAATGACCAAAACCCTCTCGGCCCTCAAGGAGTTTATTCACTACATTTCGTACGTGCCCATGCCCTCCTACCTCCTTATCTGCAGATCCCAAGTATATCAATATTCGCAATAACATCCCTGATGGTTCCGTCAGCATATAAATTTTTATGCCATACTTATTGCGCTTTCCTTTCATGTATTGACGGAAAACCAGATGACCTCTCCATAAAACCATGGATTCATCTAATGATAACTCTTTTTCAGGGGAATAAATAGCATACATTCTATCATGAAAAAGGTTAATCATTGGCTTAATTTTGTACAATTTGTCTGCCGGTCGAGGTTTGTTTTCTGTGGGATTTTCGGCGAAGTGAACCGTTTGCAAAATTGCAAGAAACCTATCCTGAGACATGTAACTTGAGAAGCAAGTTAAATTGAATAAATCGTCCTTTTTCCAATAATCCAGAATTCTGTTTAGCCTTACTGTTCCCATATGTAACAATAACCCAAGAAATCATTCAAATTCTTCTTTTGAAATGGGTTTCCAGTCGGCAGTCTTTGCATGTGGCGAAACATTTGCCGATAGAAGGGTCTTGGCCTGTCTATTTGTCTCACCCACTATGAGGTCGTAAAATGCCTCGTTGTCTATGAGGTCAAAATAATGGCGAGGGTGATTCCCAGCTGGAAATTCCCTCAACCCGGGACCGCCAGTGAACTGTATTTTCGGAATTCCCGGTCAGTCATTACTCCAAGTATCAGGAAATTTCACGAAACCTGAGGGGTTGAGGGACAAAGGGTTTGTCACAGTTTCCATGGCGGCTGAAGTAGTCGAAGAAACGTTTGTCCATTCTTGTTCAGAATCATCCAGGTCCTCCTCGCTCCCTTCTCTGCTTTCGCTCTCTGCGGAATGGAAATCTTCATCACCCTCCTCTGATGACACATCGTCTTCTCCCGATGAGCCTGTCTCAAAGCAGCCTCTGCAGCTCATGCTCGGTCATTCTCAGTTGTGCTGACGATGGATCATTCTTTGAACGTTCTTATAATTGACAGATGAAATAACTTAGTGTTGGGAAAAGTAGAAATTATGACGTTTTAAAATGAAATAAAAAATCTCATACGAAAGCTGTTTTGAAACTCACTGGAGAATGATGGTCCCGCTTCCATTTCTTTTTTTGTGTTATCACTTTCATCTCCTGCCTTCCTCTTTCTCCTCTTTACAATGCCTACATATGTAAATATAATTACAATCTCTAGATGCACATATCTAACAGCTGAATTTGAACGGCTGTGTTGTGAATACTTACCAGAGGTGCAAAGTTCGGTGTCATCTTCTGTATGGGAAATATATTTTCTTCTATTCATTTCGCACGTATAACACAAGATACCTATTATGTGGTCGCCTTCATATGAACAGTCTTCGGGAAGAACTGGATGTGTTGTGGTAGTACACAGCACCATTGACGACATAGTTTCACGCTGGGAAATGAATACATTTTCGGACTATGTATTACATAAATGCTGTGCTATTATAATGAGGGTGCTATTACATAAATGAAACAATGTTAGAATTGCTACGGGGAAGGATCAGATTTTCATGTGTAGCTCACTTCTCCTGATTCACTCCAGAACATTAGTTTTGTGCTACATTGTAATGGAAAAGCAAGGTGAACAAAGAACATTTGCAACATTCATGCAGTAAAATGAATAGATATATGAAACAATGTAGAACTTCTGCAGAGGAAACCAATACCCGCAGAGAGTAAAAGGTTGCTCATGGGGCTCTCTCGGCCGCTCGGAGTGACAATCGGCCCAGAGTAGAAAAGCATCCAGACAATCTCGGGTAAACACGCACATACAAAAATCTTTGTATAAAAATCACATGATATGTAATTAAAGGGTATATATATATATTATATATAACATAGAATAATGTAAAACAAATATAAAAATTATTAAATCTAGCCATACATTACTTATAGGTACCCTCCAATATGTAACGCAGAGCATTATAATTAGGCACTACTAACCTTAGAAACAAGCTGGTGATAATTAGACAAAAATTTTGGTAGTCGAGAACGGCTGCGTTATTTAGAAATACTGGAATGCAGATGGCTAGTAAGCGTCAAAAAGAGGCACCTGACCTCATTCGCAAGCAAGAGAAAAATAAATGAAATGTGAAACGGCCTATGGCATCTTAAGATGTCACCCGCACGGAATGTGTTAATGTAAAATATACTAACCTTGATCTAAAAACAGGAAACTGTAAGTGACCACTGACACATAAATTAGACACATGATGTCCAGACAGAATCCAAAGGCAGTGCTGATTGCCATGGACATGAAAAAAGCTGATGAGTTTATATCCTGAAAAAAGTGTGCAATATTTAAGTTAATGATCGAAAAAACTAAATTTTTGTCTGAACTTTCATATGCATCTCTCATTAAACCTACTCTATAGCCTAGCATGCTCAAATAAAGGACTGAAAATGCATCAGTAAACATTATCAGAGCAAAATCAGTTGCCACAAAATATATTTCACCATTGTTCATGAGATCAAGGTGCTAAGGAATTGAGATCCCTGGTGAAAATGGCCATTCAGATGCAAGTGGCTACAAACAGAAAATATGAGATTATAAATGGCCATGGGCATTCAAGGCCACTTGTTGCCATTCACAGTCACTTATGGTCAATTAATAATTCAGTAGCTATAAAGTGGCCATCCAATAGTCATTTTCATTTGGGGTAAAGAATACTATGTTATTTTGTAAATGAATGCATAGATGTGTACCTGAATATTGTCAAATTCTTTTTGAAGAATCTTCTCTGCTCTGTGAGCCCTGATTGTTGGTAAACCTTGAAGACTGCTACCAATGTGGGTAAATATAGGACTTCTTGCTGCAATGATAATTCTCTTGTTTGAAACAAAAAAACCAAAACCAATCTATACATAGAATGGCCAATAAAGCAAATATGTACATGTGAAGAAATTATAATTCATGCATCTAGAAAAACTCAAAAGAATTCAAATTAAGATCCCAAAATGGATGCACTGGCGTCATATGTTTACTCTCTCACTTCAATGCATTTTGTAATGTTCCCATTGCCTCAACTGATTACTTTGACCTGATGAGAGGTAGGCATGTCACAAGTCCTCAATGGCAAAGATGAATTTGAATGTGTAGATGTAATGACTATCTTAATTTTTTGACTGAACTTACTGATTCCTTCAATCCTTTTCACTTTTCGGGATATATGCAAGTACAGGCTTCTCATTATACAAAATATAATTCCTAGGATTAGGACTGGTGCAAGAAAAAGATAATTGGCTGTTGCAGAAACAAGTATAGCTCCCATCATCACCATCAAAATCTTGAAATGGTGTTTTCACCATGAAAAAGATGAGATTATGTTGTCAATGTCAGTGGATGGAAACACATGCTAGGCACATAAATTCTTAATGAGCTGAAACTTGATGAAATTGCACAAAAATATGGACATACATATATGGTTTGGAATGGCATAAGAAAATCTTTGCAGATCAGTCTTTGAGGGTTAAGACTCGAGGTCATGCAAAAATTTCTTACTCCTTATTGTACACTCACTTGTGTTGAATCAAGAATAGCTTTTGGTAAAAACTCATCTATGGACCCCATATCTTTTGAAAATCTGTTCAGTATTCGACCTGTGAATATAAACAAAAGTTGAAGTAATGAGTGTGACATCAAGAAAGGAATGAGAGAAGCTGTTAATGTATGGTGAGTCTTCTGCATACAAGGAGGGAGGAATGAGAAAAAGGAGACTTTAAACCATGAATGGAGGAGAATTGAAATTTATCTTGAAAAAACTTTTCAATTGGGAACATTAGAATTACAAGGTGTAGTATTAATGTGAACTTTCTCTTTCTGCAATAATTTGTCCATCATTACGATGTGCCATGACATAGTGAGGCTGGGTAGGATATTTCATATTACCATTGGAGTATTATACCTGCTGATTTGTAGGTTTTTGGACAGGACAAAAACATACTATATATTATATCCCATTAGATCCCTCTGATTGTCCCTCTACTCTCATTTTGTACATAATTCCTTTCCTCTTCCTTCTTCTTCCATGCTTTCCCTGTGTTCTCCCCTCTATTACCTTCTTCAGCATTCCCACTCTTTTCAAAATGTCCTCCACCCATCTCTTTTGCCTCCTCCGAACCTTTGACTCTAGCTTCCTCTCCTTATACATATATCTCATACCTCGATCCTTGTGTGTGTCCTTTTTGCCACCCAGCTCATCCTTTCCATCCTTCTCCAAGTCCACATCTCAAGAGCCACAAGTCTGTATACATCCTCCCTTCACAATGAACAAGTCTGCAATGCACACAATGACTCCATGTTAGAGTTTTCACCAGTCTGTTCTTTATGTTTCTACTCAGACCCCCTCACCAATTCTCTCCTCATTGAAAATGCTTCTTCAGCCATGGCAATTCGACATATTATGTCCTCACCACTAAATCCATTCTCCTCCATAATACAGCCCAGAAATGTTAACTGCCCCCCTTACTCTATTTTGTGCCCTCCAACCGTAATACATATTCAGCCCCACCTTCCCCCATCTAGAGAATCTCATCACTTTCATCTTCCTATAGTTAATCTTCATCCCAAACCTCTCGCACTGCACCTCTAATGCATTCATCATTGACTGTGACCTTTTGCCTCAATAGCATGCCTATCACATTGTCCTCCATTTCTATATCCAACCTACTGGACCTTATTTCCTTACCATAGAGCTCTTTGACATATTCCTTCCACCTCTCCTGGATCTCTTTTGGCTCTACTATCAACTTTCCCTCTCTTGTCTTCAATCACTGCGATTCCCCTTCCCTTACCACCACCACCTGTCAATTGCTTTACTTTCCTATCCTCAGCATCAGATTTCCCTCTTTTAGAAATATTTCAAGGAAATTGATCTGTTCTCTCCACCATGCTTCTCTTGCTTTCTTTGTTTCTCTTTGAAGCCTTCTGTTGCATTCCCTGTATTTCCTTTTGTCAAGCTCTGAGTTTTTTCTCTTTCATTTCCTTCTCTCTGGCTTTTCATTATCATCACCTCCATAACCCATGGTTTTCTAATTTTAGTTGCACTAGCTATGCCTACCGTTGCTTTTGCCACTGCTACAATTCCTTTTGCCCTCTCAACCCTTCTCTTGGGTTTAACATGACATGCCTGTGTCTGCATCAGCCCCTAGATAGGTATGTGAGGTTTAGTGCAATTCCTGAATCTATGTCTCACCATTATATAATCTATTTGAAACCTACGTGTCTTCTGGCTTCTTCCATGTGTACATGCATTGAGGGTGATGCCTGATACATGTACTCAAGATTACTGGATTATTTCTGTTGCAAAACTTTACAGCATTCTCACCATTATCATCTTTTTTCCTCTGCTTCAGCATTTACGTCTACTTCTGAGCGAGGGTCTCATGTGATGATAATTACAGGGGCCTTGCTCCCTCTGCTGCAAGAAACGACACCTTGCCCATTAAGATGAGTCCTGTTGTTGCCAGGATTCACTTCCATATTAGCATAATCCATAATTTCTAGGATTTGAATTGAGTTGGTAATCTGTGTCCTTCTCCATTGTGTATTTTATGAGACACCATCACGTGAGCTGCCACCCCACTGGGGTCAGATGCCTTTTACTGAGGTGCAGATGCCACAAAGACCTCCATTCATCTATCTCCAAACCTTCAATCTATCTGGCATGCATGGCCCTACCAGGAGCATTGCTCCCAACAGTTCATCTCTAGTGGTCATTTGAGTACTCCAGCCTTTCCACCATCACAAGGTTGTAGCCCTTGATAGGGAGAGAGGATATAGCAAGATATTTAAAGGTTTCACTTGACGCATCAAGCTCGCACATGATTCCTCATTAGTTGCCCATACCTAAAGTAAAGATATGATTTAATTTACGTACAAAGTTACAATTACCTGAGGGGTTGGCATCAAAGAAGTGCATTGGTGCTCTAACTAAAGCTTTGAACATGCTGTCATGTAAGTTGGATGAGCACCGCATACAGGTGATGTAGTATAAGATGGAGCGAATGATTGAAATTACAAAGAGAGACACCACTATTGCTCCATAAAAACTCAGAAGAGTGTAGATTGGCATTGGTTGAAGTTCCTTGTGAAAATAAAAATAGAATATACATTCACATTTGAAAGCACAAATTAGTACATAATCCATTGTTGGGGCATTTTTCCAGGTTTAAAGTATACCTATGGTAACACTTAAAGTAACTAAAAAAATTATTACTTGATTATATTGTGGCAGAAGTAGAAATTCTTCACCAGTGGCATTTGTCATATTATATGACATTTGCTCCATAATATTTTTTTGGTGCAATCGAAGTTCTTCATTTTTTGTCCTACAAAAGTGCATTTCTTAAAATAAATATTTTGGTACACCTAAAGTCTTACAATTAATTCATCTTCAATATCAATATGAATGGATTTAAGACAATGTATACCCATTTTTTCAACTATATACTAAGGAAAATTTTTAAAAGTGAACCAAATGTTGAAAATGAGGGATTCAAATATTTTATTGAGTCTAGAAATAAGCATATATCAACTTTCTTCACAACTGTAGAACCGTGTGAGATATATTAACTCCTTACCAAAAGGATACGAAATAATCCACTCCACTGGCAGCTGTCTGAGTCAAAGCAAACAACATCAATATCCCAAAAATAGCCAACGGTTGGGCTCCAGATGTGAAGTATCGCATGTAAACCATTCCATCTACAGATCCCTTTTTAATTTTCTCCAATTCTTTCTCTCCTCCAACCTCCCTCCCGTCTACTTCATCACCTTTATTTTTGTTGGGTCCAGCCTCACTTGTTGATGATCCTTTGCTCTGTCAAGAAATACCATTTTATTCACGTTACTTTTTACATAAATACCTATATTTTTTTGTGTGATGTGATTGCTTTACAATCAATTATGACCACATGCAATTATATACGTTCTATATAACTACACCACCAGCAGATTATTTTTCATGAGGATTTACTGACTCAATGAATAATTCCTACATTTTTTTCTGTTTGATCAATAATTCTATGCATTAGTTATTATTTTACTTACTTCTCTTTTGGAAGTAGATACGTAGTAAAATCATTCACAGCTCGTCACTGACTACACAGAAAATAAGGTCCTATTTTACTCACATCAATAAAAGTTGGATAATACGGATGCAAGGCTCCTTTCCCATATATATATATATATATATGCATGTTTGTGTACCAGGCTTTAAATGTTTTATCTATAATTTCACAAACAACTCAATCAATCTCTGAATGCATACAGGTCTATGACCAAAACTGTTAACAAACGAAATAAAACTCCGTTCAACTTTGTGGAGTTCCATGTTAATTAGTAGAAATAACTTTAACAAAGATGCTACTGGAGAAAACGCTTGTAACAGACCATGTGAAAAATGAACTAATCACTCTCTTAACCATTTGTTTAAGACAGAATTATGTATATTCTGTTCAACAATACCTTTTACCAACAGATGGATGGCTTGTAGATGGGTTCACTGGTACCATTACTAGCAGAAATACTTTTAAACAACCTTGAGCAAAAGAGTTTTAATTTGGACAATCCACTCCTATACTCTGTCTTCTACTGGTTCCGTTATGTTGACGACATTTTAGTATAGTGGAAGGGTACTAACAGACAATTGGAGCTTTTTACAAATTCCTGAATGACTTTAACGAGAACATCACTCTCACCTGCAAAACCGATGTTATCCACTCTCTAAATTATCTAGACCTTTCAAGAAATAAATACAATATATTAACAAGTGGAGTGTACAAGTTATTTTTACTATTTAAAACTATTAAGTTTTTCAGTGGTGATAGATGTAGTAAATGGCACATCAGATATCGCTTCATATATGATTGGCAATGTTACAATGATATTTGTACCTAATTTTTATAGTAAATCATAAGAGTACAATGCTATAATTTGGTGAAAGCATGAATTTCGGTCAACATTATGTTGGGATAGGAAAGGAAACTAGTGCCAAAGATTCAGAGATGGAAATACATGGATGGAGAGCATATTTTGAGTTGAGAGCATGTTGAAGATGGTGGGAGAGAGGACGAATGATTCAATAGAAAGGAATTTAGGAAAACTAAAGCAATAAGGCAGAGGGTACCTACTTATGTGGTAGGCAGGAAGAAAAGAAAGAGTAAGTGAAAGAATAACTCCAGCAAGTGACATATGCAGAAGAATGCCTAATGAATTAATGTAACCTTATAATTATACTAAATGACCAAAAATACAGTTAACTTGATACATTGACACAGTGATGTGGTGAGTTTGATCAACAAGTGCCTGCTAATAATCACATGCTGAAGAGCACATCTCATGCATCATGTGTGTTAATGCAAGTCTTATCTTAGTTTATTTTCAATTATTAAAAATCTGATATTAATTTTAACTATCTATATGTACTCTCCTATAACTGCTTAAAAATATCTGTGACTCTTAAGATAATTATGCCAAAATTCTGTGTACACATTAAATATGCTGTGGCTGCAACTTTTAATGCATGGAAATTGGAAATTAAATAAGAAAGATGAAATGCCTTACAGTGGTAGACATTTGTGAGAGCTGGCGGATGAGACCAACAATTCCTCCTTCCTTGACTTCCAAAGTGTTGCTCATTTTTCTTACGTCTGTTGCTCCCATCAACTCTTCATATGATCCCTGTGCTTTGATTGATCCCTTCAATATAAAACAGCAAATGAAGATTCTGTTATAATGTAGGATTACCCCAGATGATAACTTTTGAGTAACGCTGCACACCATTACAAAATATATTTACTATTAAATTTTAATTAATTTCATTTTTTATTAATAAATATTATATTATTTCAATTTTGAAATATTACAGGGCAGAGAGGCAGTACTAAAATTTGTGGCATTGAGCATACAATAAGTTGTCGATTCTTGACTTTTTTAGAGCCAACTAGGATGCAGTAGGCATGGCCTAGCCTCTTGCAAATTCAGTAGTTCTTAGAACATTTTTGAGTCAACTTTGAGAATCTGGTTGTTCTGTTGCCAAATCTTCTTAGCCTTCTAACAACCAGTGGTAATTTTGGAGATAAACACCCCTGAGATGTGAAGAATGCACACTCTTTTCCTTGATCTTAGCCTGGACGCCGGTCGCAAAGAGGGTTTTGGGATTGGTTAAATTTGAAAACCTCTCAGGCTGCAATCTCCTTATAGGCCCTTTGCAAAGGAAGGAGGGATTAACTCGGCAATTTTGACCCTGAGCCTCCACTCTCATGGACAGCTCCCCAACCTGCATCGGCAGAGACCGTCAAACAGTTCTGCAGATTCCCAAGAGGCCCCAGCCCCCACACGTTTTTGGCTTGCCTCTCAGCTCCCAAGATATTTGAAAATAATAATAGCACTAAACCAAGCTGTCAATATGCATGTTGAAGAACATATACCAGCAGGAGAAGGAGAATGTACATTTAGGATTTAAAATCTTATCTTATTTTATGAAATAAAAATTATTGGGCATTTGATTGATTAGGTCATTTACTGATTCAAGAACAGAAATATAACCTATAAAAAATTATCAATAGGGAGTTATCTCATGAACCATATTATGCATGGATATATTCTGTCGGTTAAATTTGAAAATATGAGCAAAATGCATTTTATTTATTCACAATAAAATAACAGCATACTTTGTGTTTAGGAAGTAGCCATCACTACTCTCTATTGTTTTGGTCTGCATAGCTATACATAAATATTTTGATGTCCTGGAATCTGTATGGAGTCCAATGTTAAGTATCCCACCATAGTGCTGCTATCAGGCTCAAGGTGGTTGCACAATTCCATAAATCAGGGGTAAATCAACATAGATATCAGGGCCATTACATCTATCTTACTTTACCCATGATTTAGGTGGAACTGACTTGCGAGCCAAAGGATGAGAATAATATGCTCAGAATAACGCATGTGTTCAAAAATGGACATAGGTAGTACTTGAGATTTTGAGTGTATGCAATATCATACAGGCTGCAGTACACTCAGAGATCAGTAATGACCCTTTTCTTTGCTGCCGAAATTTGGATGGTATACCATGAAGTTTCACAATATAGGTACATATATGGGTATTTTTTATGTTGTATTTTTTTGGCACTTTTTTATTTTTAACAAAATCTCCATTTTTTGCAACTTAAGGACTTCACTTCATCAAAATAAAAACTTATGAAATTTTGAATTTTTAGAGAATGAATAAAAGCTAAATTCATGTCAAACTGAGAGATTTAACTCTCCAATGGTCATACGGAGTTTGAGCACCACACATCAGCAAAACAGTCTCAGCGGTGACCAACCACAGGACTCATTCACTCAACTCAGCAATAAGATCCTTCAATTGGCTGTTGGCATACCCATTTAGAATGTCAGAGTAATGATCAACAAACACAATCTCTGTGGTTGCTTACAAGATTATGATACCATGCCAGTAACAATCACAGAACATATTCAAACCTTGTCAGAGTTTGTCCAAAACGTCTTAAAGGATACTTACTGATAGGTTTGCTGATAGGCTAACATATGATGCTTAAACCTGACACAGTGACAGCCAGGGAAAACACAGCAATACATTGTAACTCCAAGCCAAGATAGCAAAATCCTTGCATTGACACTCAAAGGATAAAAGTAGGTTGATCTGTTGATTGAGTTAGTAAAAATCCCGAGTAGGTACACTTTATTTGCTACAGAAACCTATTCATTGGAAAGTGATTTTCCCAATATATTGGTTTGAATTAGGCTAATTTGGACTAATCACAAAAGACTCAATAATCCATACCTCCTCCAGTACTATTATCTCATCTGCTTTACGCAAGTGTTGAATCTGATGAGTGGCTAGAAGAACTGTTGCTCCTCTTAGTAGAGAGCCTGAGAGGCACTGATCCACAAGATGTTTCCCCACATGAGTATCAACTGCAGAGAGTGGGTCATCCAGTAGGAAAATGTCAGCCTTTCCATACAATGCTCTAAGAATGATCACATGTAATTTTATATCAATCATTAATTTAGAAAAAAATAATGTAATATAAATAATATGCTTAAAGATATCAGAGGATAAGTATTTTACATTCATTGTATGTGGCAATGAAGGGTAAAATGAAAGGAGCAAAAATTATTTACAAGTTGTGCAAATCTCTAAACAATCTACAATAAAAACTAGTTGTAACATGTGCAGATTACTGCAGAGTCACATGTACTGCAGGCCGGAATTTGTCCCCCAAATTCATCAGTTCATTTTTCTATCTTAATGTCTTAATATCAAAATTATCACATGTAATTCCATTCTTTCAGGATTCAAATTATTATGAAAAAGTTACACCGGATTCATTGTTTGGCAGACTTGTGTCAAATAACTGCCTTCGGGCTTCCCTGATAACCACAGTTTCGTCTACCGCGGCCCCTTTATTATCCATGCCTACCATCCGAGCACTGTGAAACTTTGCTGAATGTGGCTTCTTACCACACAGATTCAAATTTACACAGTGGCTTGTAGTACATGAGTCTGTGTTAAGCTTTGCCAACCTCAGAATGTGATTCAACTTTCCATGGTAGTCTTCTGCTGCTATGTCCACAGTTTTTCTTAAAATACCAAACTCTGTCTAATATAACTTAACCATACCCATGGGCTTCTTATGAAAATGGATGAAGCAGATGAAGGCTTCCATAATTATATTCACATTTGTTTATATACATAATGTAATTCACTAATACTCTTCGTAATAATATTCTTTTTGACACCAACTGAGGAAAGAGCGATTCATACAGTCTTAGCCCCTCCCATATAAAATTTGGAAACGTGTCAGTTTCTGACCCCAAAGCCATTGCTGATAACTTTAATGCTCACTTTTACAATCTTGTCCCAATAAATCATTCTAATAGTGACACCTAGTCTTTCCTACTTACTCAATCTTTCTTTTTCTCTTGACTCCTAGGGAATTCATGGATGTCATAAATTCCTTTGATGGAAAATAGTCTTCAGGAACTGATGATATCCCTATGGTGGTGGTCAAAAAAGTGACTAATTTAATCTCACATCCACATTCTGAGATATTTAATAAATCTATCTTAAATGGAATGTTTCCCAAGTCCCTAAAATATTCCAGCGTCACTCCAGTTCACATGAAAGGCAAGCTTACTGAGTCTAAAAACTATAGACCCATATCTATTGTCTCAGTTTTTTTCAAAAATCTTTGAAAAATTGTTTTATATCCATTTGATAAAAGTATCTCTCAAAATATAACATTGCCGTTGTGAACCATTTTTGCGATACATTTACAATTCCTCATTAGCTAACTGTCATTGCCTAGATTTTTAATAGTAATTATTATTTATTACTTACGAGTAAGTGATGCTTATTTACATACATGCATTAGTTACATACATATGTCTCATTCAATATTACCCTCCAGTATATCAACCCATGCCATGAGGCACCTTCAACTATTTTTTACACTTGATTCCATTTAACCAATATGCCATATTTTTCAGCGATAGTCACCGAGAGAGTTCCCACTAAATGTCATCAGAGTACTCTAAGTGCATCGTATATTTTGAGTACAAATAAATGGGATGATTGGCGACAATTTTTTCCTGCAAACTTCATAATTTCATGAGTGTTCCTACACATTTACGGAAATGCTGTCTCTTATGCATGTTAGTTCTCCTTAGCCCAC
Source organism: Ceriagrion tenellum (assembly GCA_963169105.1). Lineage (NCBI taxonomy): Eukaryota > Metazoa > Arthropoda > Insecta > Odonata > Coenagrionidae > Ceriagrion > Ceriagrion tenellum. The sequence continues at coordinate 7,187,112 of OY720637.1, forward strand.
ACTTGGTGCAAGGATTCAAGGCAGTAACAATGCAAAGTAACAATATATATAGCAAGTTTGCACAAACTTTAAAACATCGCTCTTTATAACCCACCCTCATTATAGCCATCCAGCTATTTTTGCATTGTTACTGCCTTGAATCCTTGCACCAAGTGTGGGCTAAGCAGAACTAACATGCATAAGAGACAGCATTTCCGTAAATGTGTAGGAACACTCATGAAATTATGAAGTTTGCAGGAAAAAATAGTCGCCAACCATCCCATTTATTATATGTATATTCCTACTGTATATAGGATATGAAGCAAAATATCATATGAGTAAAAATCCATAGCATCAGCTTTGCTGATGTTGTGATAATAGGAGATTCTGAATAGCCTCTTGTTAGCAAAGTTAACCTCTGCATATCAGAAATGGAGATTGAAATCAATACGAAGTACATATAAGAATTTGATGGTCATTAACAAAAACAACATAGTGAGAGAAATAAGATGACAAGACGGAATGAGGAAATTGAGTGAGTCAATTTTGCCCCCTAGGAAGTATAGTTACAGCAGAAAATAGGTGCATTAACAAGATAAAGAAACGGGTGTCGATGGCTAAGCAGTCCTTCCGAAATAAGAGAGGCCTTTCAACCAAGAGAAAAATCAATCGAGGAATCAGAAAAATTTTCGCGAAAAGCCATTATCTGGATCACGCTGCTTTATGGAAGATAGAATTGGTGTCTGGGGAAGAGAGAGAGAGAGAGACCGATTAGAGGCAGAAATGTGAATTAGGAGAAGGATGCTGAATATCAGCTGGAGGATGAGAAAAACAAATGAGAGTCCTAAAGGGAATCAAGGAAAAGAAGTCTAAAAAAAATATGGTTAACAGGAAAATTAAAAATTTTAGAGCATTAGTTCTGGCACATGTAAATTTGTCACTAATCTTATGGAGGGAAAGATACAAAAAAGGAAAAGCAGAGTAAGGCCAAGGCTACAGTTTTCAAATGATATTCAGGAACAATTGAAGGTTAAGAGAAGTGGGCAACTGAAGAGAGAGATAAAAATTAGGATTAATTGGTTGCAGTGAGAAGGCCTGGCCTTTAGTTGATGATTATTATTATTTTTTATAGTATCATATACATAGTTTAGTTATACTGGGCAGGATGAGGCCCCTCCCAGCTAACTCAAACCCCTCTTCCCCCACCTAGTTCACTCAAACATCAATATTCTTAGTGGATAAATATTCCACCCAGGCTGAACTCAAACCTGTGACCCCATAATTACTGAGGCCAAGGTTCACAGCAGGGAACAACAAGTTGAAGCACTTCATAATGATATTTTTATGAGGCAAAATATATGAATACATTTGTAGAGACATGGAAAAGTGTTAAAAGGCTTATTCATGCAGGAAGCAGAGGGGAAGATTTTATAATGACGGTGTATAAAAATACGTCATTACTCTTTTTCCCTTTACTGCAGGAGTTGGAGGAAATTAGCATAAAAGCATACTTTCATGGTAGAAATCAGGGATAGTTGTGACTATGATCACCAATCTTTGACCCCAGTGTGGCCAGGTTATGCTAGAGGGAGATTTAAGAAATCCAGGAGGATATGCAATTGAATAACAGGAAACTTCTAGAATATGGAAAGGTCAATTAATAGGAATGGTAAAAATGGTAGAGAAATACCAAAATATAGCATTAAGATTTAGAGAAAACAGTTATCCTTGAGTCATTATAATTATCAACTGGTATCTGATTGCATTAAGTAATCTGTGCACTGACAATGAAATAAGATTTGTTTCCATCAAATAAATATGAGATCTGGTGACAGCTCCCTCACCTAGCAAGGTTTACCCTAGCCCTCTGTCCTCCACTTAGCAGAGATCCTCGGTCTCCAACATGAGTAAGATCACCTCTTGGGAGTTGGTGAAAGTCAGGACGCAGGGCACATGCAGTGGTAACAGCTCTATAGCGTCTTTCATCATATTTCTGCCCAAAAAGGATATTTTGGCGAATTGTTCCCCCAAACACCCATGCGTCTTGAGAAGCATAGGATACGTGTCCATTTATCTTCATTATTCCGGCTGTTGTTGGCATTTCACCCAAAATGGCTTGCAGCAGTGAACTCTGCAAAAATCAGCAAGAAACATTATTAAGGTATTTTGTTGGAAATTGATGTGACAAAAAATGAGCCAAAATGTGTGCTCATTTGGCCTGATTATTTCAAATCTGCAGTGGGCCTTAATAATTTGGTATCTGTGTTTTCTCCCAAAACGGAAAAATGGATGTAAAACTATATTCAATAACAGCCATTCACTAGTTGAACCATGGTACACTTACATGTAATTATCAAATAAAAAGTATGAGTCTATTTCAGGGTAATCTTGCTGTACCCACCTTTCCAGATCCAACAGGACCAATTATTCCTAGCAGAGTACCAGGTTTAACATTCAAGTTAATAGAAGATAATGTTGCATCTGATGAACTAGGGTTCCATTTTGCTTCTAGTTCTTTCATTGAAATTGAACCCTCAACACAATGATCACCACCTACTTTTTTATTCATTGTTCCATTAGACTGAGGAGTTGTGTTTTGTTTTGACTGTTTACTATGACTTATTTCATCTCTTTTTATTTCATCGAGCATCAAAAAATTCTGAAAACAAATTGTAATAATCTGATTATTTACAAACATGTTTATAATACCTTCAGTCACACCATTGTTTTCAAGGGTTTTTCATCTTTAGGAAAAATCACATCACAACAGCACTTGCCAGTGAAAATTAAAATTGAATATAATGAGATGCAATGAATGAAAGAGTTGAGACTGCTCACCTGAAGCCTTCCAATAGAAACCTTGGCTTCTGCAACTTCTGCTATTCCTCGAACAAATAATCCACTCACTGTATTGGAAAGGATGTTGAAGAAAGATGATATCACAAATACCTTTAAGAGACATTGAAAATAAAACCAAGCTGATGATTGAGGCCAGTTTTTCTGCAATAATCTTCATTTACATATCTTTTCCATGGAAACTAAAGATCAAAGACAAAACTTCTATATTTAATCTAAGAGCGTTTTTTGGTTAGATGACTGTTATCATATTAGCTATGCAATGCAACATCCAACCACTTTCAATAAGTTTGAAAATACTCTAGGCAATGATTTCCTTATTTTCTTTGCTATAAAATGTGACTTTCTCAAGGAAATAGGCAACACATCTCCTCTTTGTCTCCATAAAATATGGTTAGCATCCATATCTGTAAAGTTGTACCTTTCACAATGAATTCTGCAATCCTCTCTGCAGTAATTTTTCTGTTTTCCTTTATACACAAAGTATTGTTCTTGTGGGAGTTTGCAGCCCACTCCATCTAAGTCTCAGCCATCCCAGCCATCCCCTCCCCTTTATTACATAAACAAGTAGTTCTGAGATTAAAAAAGCTCTGAACTAACTATCCTAAAGTCATTAGAGTTGTCATGGAAACAGATAAATCAGTGAGGAGTCTCTATTTCTGTTCTAACTCTCTGGGTGCTGGCTGCTGTGACATGGCAGTTGCTGAACATGCCGTCAGGTGGCTGAATGCCACCTTCTGTGGTAGTCACCAGCCAAATCTAAGGCATGTTTTCCAAGAGGGCATTGAATTTCATGTGCCTAAAATACATTGTGGCATGCCATTTCACCATTTTATTGTTTTATCTTTCAAACTTTGATTTCATTTAACACATATTTTATTGGAATAAATAAGCTCAGGCATACAACCTATATGACAATGAACATGTCACCTAGGATGCTGAACCTCAATGACTGTCTCAGTCAAAATTTGATATCCAGAAAGTCATATGCTGTGGAAAGTTTCAATGACATATTAGCATTAGAGGTGGGTCATTTGTGAACAAACGGGTCCGAAGGATTGGATGGGTCCAAAGGATTGGATCCCGTCCATGGATTGAATGGGAAGACTGAGGACCAACTTCTATGCAATGAACCAATTCTGATTATCAAGCTTAAAAATATCAAATGCGCAAGATAGAGAGGTTTGAAGATACTCATTAAAAATAAAATTCAACTCCTACCTAAAGGTCATGAGTGAATTATTTTCATATTTCACATTAATTTCATATATAAGGAATATTACCTTGTCTGCAGATGCAATGTGCCCAAATGATACATAAGTGGCAATTGCACAAAAGAGAGCCATTCTTGTTGTGAAGAGGTTGAAAGTCATGTACAATCCCCGAATAAATGATGTCTTTCGTATAACATTAATTTCCCTCCTGTTTTTTAAAACAAAATATTATTAGAATATTAATCAGGATAATTTATGCTAATTTATTATGCATATATTTATGAAATTCCAGGTATTATTTCATTGGATAGACTTTCAAATGATTTTTCTCTCGATTCACTCAGGCTATTATAGTCACACAGAGAATGTTGTTAAAAGGTTCAGCCTCACTATTTCATCATTCTATGTTTGAATGTTTACCTTTGATCCTTAATTAGCATTTGTGTATTTTCATTTCGTTTAATCATACATTTTCTGTGATCCAGGAAGATCTTAAAATTAAATTCTATGGCTATCATTTAAATTACTTGCGAAGAAATAGAAAAGAAAGCTCAAATATGCCAATACCACCATCATTCCACATACCCTATGACTTAATGACATTAAATAGGCAACAAAAGTTTTAAAAGAATGGATCATATATTTTAGCCTACTTTATTAGTTAATGCCTAATGCCAAAGGTAGCCATTGTTATAGTTACCAAAAACTTCAGAATATGGGGGTATAAATAACAAGTACATAACTGCATTTCTTGAGAATTATAGCGGAGAAACAAATTATGTGTTAGATAAATTTTCACCGATCATCGATAATGACTACGGCTGACTCTGCGAATTCACATGAAAGCCATATAGTGAGGGGGAGCAACCGCAGCCAATGGCTAGAGTGCTAGCAATCTGGCACAGTGTGAGCCCAGGTTCGAAACCTGTTAGAGTCCGATGACTTTTTCATGGCGAATTCAATCCTCCGATGCATATTTAACGTTTATCAGGAAATGTAGCGGACCCCTTCCCTCCTTATTTCATATTAACGGATATATTGGCCATATAGGGCTCAAGGGTAACGTAGTTTTTTTGTTATCCGAAGACGTATGCATCCCGGCAAACATACGCGCAAGTATGGGCAGTGTTTCCAGGCGCAGATTAAAGGCATCGGCCTTATTATGCGAACGGAACGGCAATCGCCCACTCGTGCGATTTCCCTGCATCAAATATTTGTAGACCACATATTTGTTAACCCTATCGCGCTGAACTTCGGCTATAAGCAACGAGGATTTGTCTCCCCAAAAGAGGGTATGTCTGCTATAACCGACGCGGGGGAAGTGACCACCACAGGAACAATGATTCCAGGAATGCTGTTATTTACCCCTTTTGACCCAGCTGTACGAAAGTCCATGCCCTTTCCTAAGCAACTGAGTTCGACCCTCTGGCTAGTTATCAACTCCCTTAACAGCACAAATCCGCAATTAGGGAGTTGTATTTGCGTTTTGTTCTAAACAAATATTAGCAGTATACACCCAAATTTTGAACTTGAAAGCGGATTCCTTGTGCCTTTCTGAGAAAATTTCACTCGATTAGCAGAATTTTCAATTTTTGATATGTTATTCTGGCATAAATTTCGGGTAAATTCTCATATCAAACTCCTGTATTTTATCAACGACAAAAGTACTTACAACCAGTTAATGCTAAAGCAAGAATATCGTTTTAAATTTCAAAAACGCTCATCGAAGTGCAAGGAGGTCATTTGAGAGTCCAAGTTTTTGGAGTTTGCTACAAATTTATTTTTTTAAACAACTATTGCAAATCCAATAATTTGATAGAGGACTCACGCTGCCCGAGTTTGAGGGTGGGGTCCCATGGATGAGGGAAGATACCGGCTTTCCGCTGAATTGGTATCAAGACAAAGGAAGAACATACCCGTTTCGTCTTCGTGAGAGGGGTGCTTCCTGTGGATCTGAAGGGATTATTTTCATGCCTCTTGTAACAGGGAATATTCCCTTTCACCAGACTCCGGCGCAAAATATTACGTAATTGCTTGGTTATACAAAAAAAGAGATCAATCATTCGTAAATAAGTCCTTGACAGCGGTACACCAGGAAAAAGATAAGAAAATAACGGGGAAAAATAGAATTTAAACTTAAAGAGGGAGGATTGGATATAAATACGCGTCTAAAAACAAATGAAGGATGAGATGTTTCGAAATCGGCCTCATAACTTACCGAGACGTCGCTTTCGAATCCGACGCATGCGCTGCAGCCCATTATGCTCGGCAGCTTTTATTATACGTTCCTCAGAAAGTCACAAACATTTTCATTTTTGTTTTTTAAACCTAATTTTTAATGTGCAGAAAATTATAAACCTTACCCAGAACGCCTGGTAGAGGAACGCTTTTTCAAGCTTAAAAAGATTTAAAATTCCTTTTTCTTGTTGTTCCATTGCGTCATGGTTTTATACCTAAAATATAAAGTCACGTATACTATTAAGCGAAGCCCTGAGTCATGACTGTAAAACCTAGAAGATGGGAAAGGTCGTAAAAAGGCCAAGTGGTTGATTTCATTTTCCCCGTCTGTGAGTCATAAGTTTCGAATCTATTTTTTCATGCGCTATCATTGACGATCCATTTTCCTAGTTGGCATCCCAATCAGTTGGACCTCACAGAATATGGAAATATTCCCATCACATGGTGGATACGCCGGGAAAATCTAAGATCTTTCACTCCTCATCACACTTCGGCTTTCATTCTGAATTTTTCTTAAAACCGCGAGGGCATATCCAGACGGGAATGCCCTACACTACCCACGCAGCACACTGCCTCCAAAAGGTGCCTTTTTGAAGCAAGCCACTGCCCTCAAAAGGCACGCCCAAGTCGCCTTGACCTTCTAGCTTAAATTCCTTCTAGCTTTTAGGCACCTAAAAAAGGCAACTGAAAGGCACATTAAAAATTTCTTACTTTTACATTGCCATTAGAGGTTGTACAATGGAATTGCATTTCTCAACCCATTTCCACTACATATATCATTTACACCAATTACAAAACAATTGATAAGAGTAGGAAAATAGAAATGGAATGGTAGTAAAAAATAAGAATAGGAACATAGAGATGGAATGATGAAGAAAACAGGAAAGATGGGAATAGGAATGATGTGGGTACAGGAATAATGCGGGTATAGGAATACTATGAGTAGGAATAATAAAAGATGTTCTCAAAAGAACTGTTGTAAGTTGCTTGAAAATTGCAAGTCAAAATCACAAGGCAGGAGGCACGTTGAGGCACTTACGGCGGGATAACGACTAAATAGATAATTTCCTCCCATGTGACTACCACCGTGAATTAGAGATGGGTCGGTCACGAACGAACGAATCAATTCGAACGACTCTTTGAAGTGAGTTGACGAACGGAGTCGTTCGCGGCAAAGAACCGTCGTTCCTTACGACTCGCAATGAAAATAGGCGCATCACCCGGCAAAGATGGGAACCTACTGACAGGCGGGGCCACGAGTCCCCCCACTCTTGGAAATGGAAATGGGCGCACCACTCGGCAAAGCTGAGAATCAAGTGAACGAGAGGAAGAAACGAGTCCCCCCACTCTTGAAATTTGAAGTCTGAGGGAGGGGGACCTGTGTTCTTGTAGAGCCCGCGGAGAGGGAGGACTCGTTTGTGGACGACTCATTAGGACTCATGAGTCCTCGAGGAGTCGGATTAGGATTCAGATTCAGTTGAGGACTCGGATTCAGATTAGGATTCAGATTCAGTTGAGGACTTGGATTAGGATTCGGATTCAGTTGAGGACTCGGATTCAGTTGAGGACTCGGATTCAGATTAGGATTCAGATTCAGTTGAGGACTCGGATTCAGATGAGGACTCAGATTCAGATGAGGACTCGGATTCAGAGATTCCTTGAGGAATCGCTGGCCCGAGAATCAATTAATACTCAAGGAATTAGTGATCGCGGTGGAATAATGAATTCATGTCTATTAAAATCTTGTCCGTGTGCGTTTTTTCGCAAACTTCTAAAAAATTTCCTCGATCTTTGAATAAAGAAATTCATAATTCCTTTACCTGCAAACCTACTGAGGCAACTATTTACTCAAAATTATAAATTTTACCAGAAATATTTTTAAAATATCTATGAGTTTGTTCCATAAATGACGGAGCAGTAACTTTTTTCAAAAGAATAGCATTGAAAGAATGTTCCAAAAGATTTTCGCTGCATTTTAGGCGTATGCTTCCGCAACTTCCGTCCAGGGACAGTGGCCTTCGAATATTTCGATGAACGCGCTGTACTTCATCCACCCAAACTTGTATTAGCAGATTTTAGCTCCTCCATTTTTTATATACTTCGATGCATTTCTTACACACTCAAAAAGATGGAGTATAATTAAAAGACTCGATTTCTCGGTTATTTTCGGCGGTGTATACCATTTTTTTATAGCGAGTGATATGACTCTAACTTTTTTGTAGGATTTTCACCATTTTTAGAAGTCGTACATGTTTCAGCAACAAATATACTTTTTCTCGTCAGCAGTAGTTTTTAAGGCATGCTTACAAAAGCATTGCATAGTGAAACCTGCCTCAGAGGCCACCTCACTAGGGCGGTCTCATCTGTGTGCGATAAAAATTTTCAGAAAATGAATTTATGTTATTATCAATTAAAATTTTACCTCCAATCAGCGGACACTTTCTCTTGCGGGAGTTATTTCAAAGGCCTGCTGTTGGCCGCTAAATACAGGTTTCACTATATGTTGTAAATTAAAGAACCTCTTTACTATAATTTAATTGAATTGTTTTCTAAGGCAGAATTAAGTCGGATGATTATCCTTCGGGGAAGAGGGAAAACGAAAGGAAAATAATTTGGGTTTGACTTGTTAGGCCCGTTTGACACTGTCCAATATATTGGCCAATCCATTGGATTGTGGCACGCTTGACACACACCAATTTCCGGCCCAATTTCAATACCACAATCTCCCCGACAATTTTCACCCAATATTGGAGAATTGGGTTTGAGGGAGATTCAGGGCGACAATGAGGGTATTTCTTCCTCCGAGACGCCTTCCATGTCATAAAATGAAGGAACGTGACTTGTCTTAGCCCCCCACCCTCTTCTTCCATCCCCCACCCTCACAAAACCCACACACGATGTAAACCTCCCCAATACTACCCCCGACCCTGGGATGGCGGTGAAGACGTCTCGCCTGCAAAGGGGCAAATTGGAGGGAAAAAGTGGAGCGTTGAATGATTTAGGATGAAAATAGTCGATTATAATGTGTCAACACTTTAAAGCGAGATAATCTTCTGCCATATGGGACCCAGGGAACTCCCAGGGAAACTAAGGGGGCTAGGGTCTAGGGTCTAGGGATTTTAGAGTCACCCTCAGGATCGCAGAGCAGATACTCCAAGTCGACCGGCCAGTGAAGACGCTTTTAGCTTTGCCCCGGTAGAGTTCGGAGAGTGATTTTAGAGGACCAACGGCGACCCTTACAGCAGATCCTCATAGAAAGTTTCAACTTCATTTTTGTTGCTGCGATACCGGGGATATAATACATCCGTCCTCTAAACTACGAATTGTGCTAGTTCCATCAAACACGTCAGTAATGCCTATTTCCTGTAAACCTGAATTACCGACTTAATTTTGCATTTGGCACATCAAGAAATGCTTAAAAAGTAAGAATTTTTAATACTGCACATGCATGGAATGTCACGAGGAGTTATAAACCCAAAAAACAGCTTTGAAGGCGAAAAATATTTTAAATAGCATTTAATTAAGTCTAAATTTCCAAAAGTATTAAAAATTCATCCTGATAAAATGATAAGAATTTCTTATATCCGTAGTGCATGACTAAAAGCTTAAAGAAACTTCTGAAGTTTTTGTATCCGCTCTACACCGCTGAATTTCTTTTACAGGAAATGGAAAGGAAGAATAAGAGTGGCATATGGCTGCACTTCGGCCGATCTGCCAGTGGTAGATCCGCCGAAGTGTAGCCAATTGTCACATTTTTCATTAAATACATAGTTTTTTCGTACATCTTTATTGTTATCATAGGAGTAGCCTTATGATAGCCTTTGTAATTATATTAAACGCATTATCAGGGGTGTAGTTTAGGATAGTCAGTCTGCATAGCTGTTCTCCTCTGTACTAGTCGTTTAATTGCAAATCTATCATACGGAGCCAGAGGGGATGATAAGCTGCTCCCCTAACGTAAATTTACTGCCATTGGTGGGTTCCCTGACTCTTAACATAAATCCTGGACACGCTCATCTGTACATACATTTTATACTCTGTAATTTTGAAATAATGCATGTTATAATTACTGTTTATTGTCATAATATTGCTAGTTTAAGGGACTAGATTTATTATATGTACGAATTCAGTCATATCGGCGGCTATCCGCTATGAGGAGAGCCGAACAAAGCAAGATCGATTTGCGCGACTGCCGTCTATCGCCGGCGATCGCCGTTCGAAAGCACCCTATCTGTAATCACTGCTGTTTTAAATTATATTTATACTTGTTCATTTACTGATATAAATGCTACATTGAATTTAATAAAGGCCGATTATATTAAAGGAATTCATCCAAGATATTTAAATTTATTTCAATGAACCACTATAATGAAAAAAATTGAACGAGAACGAGATCCAAGAATCGATTCATTAGATTGAACGACCGATTCAAGACTCGGTCATTGTATTGAACGATGTTGCCCATCTCTACCGTGAATTATGGGTAGATTATCGTCGTTCTTTTTGGAGGCGCTCCGCGCCAATTTGAGAGTAGAACGTCATTGCCGCCAAATTTAAAAAAGGGTACAGATGATACGGACAATTACAAATTTTTACAAGCAGTCACGCACATTTTGTAATGAAGCCCTTATTTCATAAAGCCAAACGTGTAAAAATAACCAATGAGTATGTGGACATTTATGTAGAGGAAGGAGGTAGCACAGAATCCTGAATGACTATATGAGTACCGTATTCTCCGATGAGAAACCTTACCTTTCATAAACTATGCATCGAAATGGTAGAAACTTGATACATAAGAAAGTATAATGCAAAGTTGATTTATTAATGGCATTAAAAGATATGATTGATTCAATATTAATGGACAAATTCATAATGGAGATTGCAGAATTATTATAACACAGAATGTGATAATAATTCATAGTTTTTCCATTTGCATAGGGATTAAGTTGCAATGCAATGCAATATATGTATTTGAGAAAGAAGACTGTGTACCTGGTTAGGTTATTCAGAGTATGAATAATTGCTTATGAAGTTTCGTAAGATATGAAATTAAAAGTTCGTATATGATATTACTAACTCTGAAGAAGGCTATATTTGCAGTCAGTTTCATCGGAATTAATGCAACTTCATTCCTTGAGAGATTCCATGTAGACACTTTGTATACCTTTTCAGTTTAAAGCTTAAGCGCCTCTTCCAACTGCACAATGTGTACCTTTGGATGAGATGCATGATAAAAGCCTTTTAAAGGCACATGAAAGGAGCATAATAGGCGCCTTGAAAAGGCTTAAGGCACATGCGCCTGCTAAAGGCACCTGAAAGGCGCCTTTAGGTGGCAGTGTGCTACGTGGGAAGTAGATGACACTTAATTACCTATGGACATTTCTTGTTAGGCTTTTACTTGCAAGTGAGTGGAATATCAATACTTACCGTCTTGCATCAGCAATCAATTTGACAAATGGTTTCTCCCAAGCATACATCTTGATTACCCGTATGCCACGTATGATCTCATCCATGAGGCGAACCCTCTCGTCAGTTCTCACGGCACTGCGGGATCGGAACCTGGAGGTAAGCTTCCCAGTCCACGCTTTCAAATATCAGATCAATTAAAAAGGATTCAATTGTATTTTTCTTATTTATCTTCTGACATATTTCGACAACTCATTACTGGCTTAGTGGATGAAAGAGGACCTTGCAATAAAACATTCTTCCCTAGCCTTTACAATAAACATATCGCTACAGTTCTTCTTAGAGAACAAAGAACTTGAAATGACTCAGATAACAGCTATTTTTCTTCATCCAAAGGAAAATATTTCAATCAACCACAATTCAATTACATATCAATCGTTGACTATAACGATTGTGCAACTAGAGAAAAGTTATAAATAACTTACATTGCAATGAAACCACTGCAAAAACAGCTGCAATCCCCACAAAGGATGAAATTCCTATCTCCTGATAAACCAGGAAACCCACGATGACAGCCGACATTGGAGATATCCACATGTAGTTGGAAATCAATGCTGCAATGTCAAAGCGAGCTACATCATTTGATAACAAATTAACCACCTTGCCGATGGCAGTGTCACCCAAAGCAGTGCAGGTTAGACGAAGAGACTGAAAAATGTGAAATAAGAGGGATGATTAAGCTATGATTTTTTAATACGAACTGCAAAAATTATACAAGCAAGTAGCATGACTTGTGTGCCTACAAACACAACCTTTGATAACCACTCAGTGGAGAGGATAGCACTAACATTTCGAAATTGAGAGAAGCTATGATTTCCACCTCTAAAAATGATCAACGTTAAGCGTGAATTCACGGTACATGTTTTAGGGCGGAAAAATCCAACCCTAAATTAGTTTTAGCCGCCCACGGGGCGCCGATGTATATAAACACCATACCATTCACTTCCCCTACGAGTCTGTGCCCCTCTAACCTCTCTCGGCACCGGATCAGCTGACAGTATGGAGATATATCTCAGAAACACAAAGAGAAACACATACCTATCGACCAACAAAAATTCGACCTTTTAGAACTGTACTATTTCATTTCACATAGATATTGGTTTTTTTCTGCTCTAAATGTTTAGTTTAGAAGTACTTAGGGCGATTGGGGCGAGGATTCCCATTAGCTAATAGTGACCGGATTTTTGGTGTTGGAATTTATTGCTATCATCAGTTTAGAAAAACAAGAGATGCCTTATAACACAGACTGAGTAGACACCTCAGCAAAATCATATAAGCGCTTCCTCCAGATGTCTCGAATTTTCATGAGCAATATGATGAACATAATAATATCACGTTACGAAATAATTAAGACTGGCCTTCAGCTAAAAGTCTCCCTAAAATCTGTCCATAATTGGACAGGTAATGAACATTTGCTCACCAAATCATTTTAGCGTAATCACACAATAATCCAGTTTATACACATTAATTTCAATTTATTTTTCAAAAATTCTATTACAGCTTCAAATAGGCTATAGACAGGCGTTTAATGCGATATAATAGACTATTAAGTCTTTTTAAAAACTTGGAATGGCATGATATTTGCTTATGCAAAATTTTAGCAAAAAAATTGCAAAATATTTGCACGCTTGTCTCAGTTCTAGGGTTATGTGTATAAAATTTTATTTTATTTATGGAAATATCTCCATCATGGAACGCACAATCCATAGGCTCATCCAGAAAAACTTCTTTTTACCTAATGATTGCTTATATTTAGAGTATTTACTATCAAATCAATCAGTGTTTTCAATGAAATCAACGTAACGATACATATTCTACCAAATCTACATTATCACAATAGATACCTTCTGAGCCAAAAATGGGATTAAGGGCATTGAGTGATACGCAAGAGCAATGAAAACGGGGAGGGAAAATGAATGAAAAGAAGAAAACTGCGAAATTCATGATGGGACTGTTCGTTTTTTCAGTTCCGGTTCTGAAAATTAGCTTTGGTTTCGATTCTTGGTCCCAGTTATCTCTTGCAGTTATGAATTTGACGTTTGCATTGCTATGGCAAGGTAAGCTTTTTTGTTCCATAACCATGAATATGAAGGAAAACAGGACAAGTCAACGCCGCTTCATCGTATAATTATTGACATAAAATGTGCGACAGCATAAGACTATAATTTATTTCAGTAGAGGAAATTTTACCTTCCGAGCGCAGCGTGACATTGAAAATTTAGGATAAACAATATCAAATATCTCGCATACTAATTAGCGCAGAGAAAATATATTGACACTATTGAATAGCCTCATCGACTCACATCAAATGACATCCTCACCTTTGCGACAAAGTGAACAATACACAGATGGCTTGCGTCATGCTACCTCGTTTCTAAGCCAAGTGTCGCCAGAGTGTAAGTGTTCTCGGACGATCATTAGCCTCAAAGACAGAGACGGGTCCGTGACGGTTTCGATGGATTTGAGGGTTTGGTACATGGGTATCATTCTACGTCGATTGATTTAGACTATCGGATGGTGAACTCATATTTTTGCTGAGTCAATTATTTACCGAGATATTGCCATTGTTTTTATGGAATGTTTTCGTCTGTTGCGAGTGTATTGTTCACTTTGTCGCAAAGGTGAGGATGTCATTTGATGTGAGTTGATGAGGCTATTCAATAGTGTCAATATATTTTCTCTGCGCTAATTAGTATGCGAGATATTTGATATTGTTTATAACGAATGTTTTTCGACTGTTGTGGGTTAATTATTTGCTTCGTTGCAAAGATGAGTGTGTCATTTGATGCGAGTTTATATAGGTCTATCAGACGGTGTCGTTATATTTTATCTAAGTTAATTAGTATGCGAGATATCCGCTATTGTTTATCTTAAATATTTAAGGTCACGTTGGCGCAGGACGATTTTTTCATATCTAATTATTTCCTAAAAAATTTTCAGAGAATCGCGGAGCAGCCTTAACAAGGAAAAATACGCCCTTGATTAGCATTTAGACTACAATTTTCAACGTATTCATCGAGGAAATTACGAAAAATAAAAATCTCTTAGTAAATTCCACACTTAAAACTTTTATTGCCGACCGAGGTTTCGATTGCCTTGCAATCATTTTCAAAGGTTTTTGACCTTTAAAGGTTTTCAAAGGACCTTTCAAAATGATTGCAAGGCAATCGAAACCTCGGTCGGTAATAAAAGTTTTAAGTGTGGAATTTACTAAGAGATTTACTTTTTCGTCATGTCTGCGGTAACCTTCCACAAAGTTACGCCTTCAACCATGAATTGCATGTATCGAAGTTTTTCATTTATGAAAAAACTACTTTTGAGCTAGAATCACAAAACCATATTCTGCTTTTCTTCTGAGCATGCTTACTCGGAATATACGTGAACATGGGAATCAGGAAATAAGAAATACCCACACCCCGTATCTTAGGTAAATCCCATCAAAGACAGTCTAAGGTAAAAACACAGAAGAAGAGATTTTCCATTGCTCAAACTCATTCAAATCACCATTATATCTCAGTTCTAGGGTTATGTATATTCTGAAAAATCTGCTCCAAAACACCCTCGTAAGCCCCATCCCACACCACATCGACGGAAATCTTTGTGCCAAGAAAGAATGAGTGGGATACTCGAGCTTTTTTCTCGATAATGAAAGCCAAATTTATACTTAAGGAGAGATGTTTTACTCCCTCTGGAGCATTCATTGATCTCAGCCACGAGCAAAGACAAGAAATGAAAAATATTTCTGACAAAACATACACATTTTTAGATCGTAAAAATTTTAAATTTAGATCGGATGCTTATTCATTTTCTGCAACCTCGATAATGGACGGCTAGACCTTTTCATATATTTTAGGAACTGCTGCTATTGCGTTTAGTTCCTTTCCCTATTCAACTGAAAAATCGTATTTTTTCCTCCACTGCGTGCACTTCATGCTTTTTCATCGCGTTTGCGTATAATCCATCACCACTTTTGCATTTGGGAATAAAATTTAAAAATTAATGGCGACTGTCACAAGGGCTATCAATGTGGTAAGGACATTGAGAGGCTAGAGGGATATTGCTGTGTAATTTTTGAGTTAGAAAGGTCGCGAAAGTAAAGTGCGATGATTCATGCATTTTGGGCTTCGAGACAAGTTTTCACATAGCAAAATGGCTTTATTTGAACTCAAGATTGATTATTCCAGAAAATCTTCTATAACCCAATCCAAGTGAACTGTGGAAATGGGGGCTCTGCATCATTTCACAACAGGTCAGGGTCATTTGCTGAATCTATCGTAACGCAATTCCACACTGCGGGAAACATTCCGAGGGAATACAATGGATTAAGACAAAATGCTAATTTCACCGCAATGAATGTCGATCTAAGGCAAAAATATCGATAGCAAATCGCCAATGCTGATCGTAGCGAAAGATGAACTCCGAGAATTATTGTGTAGTAAAATTTAAGAAAATACGATGCAGATTCTGACTTCCACACAATATTTAGTTAATCTATGACAAACATCGTATATATACGCTAAATAAAATGATCTCCAATTGAATACTAGAGTTTAAATTTGTTGAAAAGCGATTATGAATTCCTTTTTACCACGGAAACTTCGTGGAAGCTTTAATTTGCTGAAAGACAGTATTTCACTTTATTCGAATGGACAGACACCTCTTCTAGGGCCTCGTAATTTATAATAAATTAAATAATCATGTATTAATAACAGGGTCTAGACTTTCAATTCGATATACATTTTTCTCTTGCGAGCAATGACTCGTCATTTATCGTGATGCTGTTTTACCCATTTCTTCCTTCTTGAAGGATATTTGGGGAAAACAAAAACCCTCAATCCTCTCTTTAGGGTTGCGAGCGACTACTGAAGCAGTGCAAGTTGAATTTTCGAAAACAAATGCGCGGGCAATACCAAAAATACGGTGAACAACTAATGAAATGTTTACAGGGAGCACAATACACGCCGTAGTGGCTGATAACTCGGGACCTCAATCAAAGGCGAAAGTCAATCGAAACATCGAACGATCTTGGAATTTAATCAAAGTGGGTTCCATGATTCCTTAGCAGACACTTTTTTCCTTTGATTTCAAACTCAAGAACCAGAGGAGCGAAAGACCCGAGCCGATGTGTGTGAAAGTGATGATGATATATGTGACTGAGTCCTGCACACCACCAGGCAGCTCACTCACCTTTCGATAAATGAGAGAGCAGGTAGCCACTCGTACCCTCATCCCGATTTGAAATGCCTTCAACATGTAGTGATTTAGAATCATCGCATTCACGGCTGTGACTCCAACAATCCCAGAAGCATATAATAAAGCCTCATTCCTGCTCATTGTGCTGTCGATTTTAAAATATGACAGAAGTTTCCCAAGGAACATTGGCTGAATCATTCTGTAAAAAAGGCATCAAATTTCATGTGATATAAGCTGCGTTATGAGTTTTCAAGATTTGATTATGAGGTTATCACGGATAACATTGATTAAGGACTTTTTTTTTTTGCTTACCGGACGATTCTGTTGGCCCGTATGTCCCCGGCATCCCGTTAGGCTGCTGAGCCTGCCATCAGGTTTTCCAGGGACCGGACCAACAGAACTTGACACACATCCATGCCATGGGTGGTGAAAAACCCACCCAGGCGGGACTCGAACCCGCGACCCTCGGATTAGCAGGCGAGGACTTTACCCAGCTGCCACCGGGGCCGGCCAAATTAAAAACAAATCATACGACTGACGACCAAAATTTATATTTGACGTGTCAGTATCAGTCCCTGGTGGAACTAGGTCAAGGGAAGTGTACACTACGGTAGAACATATTGAACAAAATAAAAAATCATCCATACAGGAATGAAGAAACTCAAAGGCATTAACTAATGGATTACTAACCACTCTCGTGGCTTTCAGATGGTTTCTTAATATATGTAGAGGTTACCGGATACCGAAAAAAAAGTGGTTACCGAATCCAATATTTTATAAATATGTAACAGTTATTGCATTCGCAGACCGTGGTGTCATATCAATAATGACAAGTTTACCATATCAAGTCCAATAAAAGCGGCAATAAAGATCTATGCAAAAATTCAAAACAGGCAAGAACCTAGAACCCTTTCTTTAGAGCAAAATTCAAATCCGGTTGACTAAGATCATTCTATGAGCTTCTGGTCCAGTGCATTTCCCAGAGCACACTTTTAAATATATTTGGCGTCTTCGGTGCGTTTGACTTTCATTCTAAATTAAGTAGAATAACTGGGCATAAAATAAAATCTCATAAACACAAGCTCACTTCGTACAGATAGTGGCATTACAATATATCCAAAACATTCATTTAATTAATAGCATAAGTTTCTTCTATCCTCATACCGTTTCAAGAACTAATAGGGTGGAATAATTAACTTGCCGCAACTGAAGATAAGAGAAATGGAATAGGTTTTCTTCAAAATGTTCCACATAGTATTTTTCCCATAAGTAAGGTTGTCGTTTCGTTTTGCTTCGTTAATTTTGTCCGGTTAGTACAGTGTTTTAAATTGCTACATAGTCTCAACGCAGTCCGATGATCAGTAGTGTAGCAGTGTTATGTAGCTAAATTTAAGTATGATATCAATGCTCCAACAGGATATCCTAACGGATTTAGATTCAGTCTCATTTTCTAAAGGCATTGAGAATGCATTAAGCACATCTTTCTCCTGTAAGCTTACAAATTTTTAAGATGGTGTGTAAGTGTACACGGATTTTTAAATCAAAACAGTAGTTGCAAATAAAAAGTTACCAGTACTTATGATTTAACGTCAACTCTCTAAGACAAGTCAAATATAGTAATAATTGTACCTTAATACAAGTTCATTTATGCTCAAGAGAATCCCCCAGCAGAAGTACTCCGGCCCAAATGTTTTTAGCAAAGCGATGAAGAGGCTTGGATTTTTTCCACTTGTTTTGGATTTGGTGACTTGCTCCTCCCAGTGTCTGCAATATAAACACGAGTTACTCCATATACTTCCATTTTAGATGAGTAATCCTCATCTGATGATAAACCGATGAGATATGAGCTAATCGGAACTAGAAATTATGGGAGCTACTCGCATGTATCATGAAATGCAAGTTTTCTTAAGCCATTGATACATGGTTAGTGATGGGTCGTTTCCACTTTTTGCGGTTCCTATTCTGAACTTAGCTGCGGTTCTACGTTCCGGTTCACGGTTATGGTTCCGAATTTAATAATTGCTTAACTTTTCTGTAGCTCACAAGCCAAGATATGCTTATTTGATTTCATCACCATGCATATCTACATTAACATATCAAGACAACTCTACCTTATTTCATCCAATAAAAAAAAAACAATACGCGCAACAACGTGATGTTATGAGCGGGATTTTGAGGAAAGAGAGAAGAAAAGAATGCTTTTAGCGAGCTATTACCGGGTTCTTTTCCTAACCTCCCTATTCCCTCCCCCCGTAACGCCTGCGGGATTGTTGAGTTTGCAGATTGCAAGAAATCCAACGATCACGGGCGGATTTCTCTATTCGGAAAATTCCACTTTTGCTTTTAAATTCCAATTTTGCTTCTAAATTACCACTTTTGCTTCTCCGGTTTCACTTTTATTCTCGGCCCGCCCCTCCCCCCTCTTTCGAGTAAACATATTTTCCAATGGGTAAGGTCAGAAGGGCTCCTTTAGTGTTCTTCTGGGTCATAAATAAAGGGCGACGAAACGCCCTAGAAAAAAAGACACTCAATACGCGGGAGTGACAGAACTCATACGTATCACCAGGACGCCGTCCCCCGATTATCAACCTCGCCAGCCTAAACGGTCCACCTGTCGTACGACCTTATGCCAAAGTACTGTCTCTTAGCGTAACTCTTTCTCTCACAAACTTTAAGACTAAAACTAAGACTTTATCTCGCCATCACAACGGTACGCACCAAACTATCTCCTTTCGAATAAACCTTCCTTTACAATTCATTGTGGAGTCTTATTCTACGTTATACCTCGTCATCTAGGTAAGGACCCACGTTAAAAAATAATTAAGTTATGAAGCGGGAAAAGCCCTTCGGGCCCTTTTGTCCTCGCATGCATAACATGACACGCCAGTTTCCTTTTGTACGATGCGACCAATATGGCCGCACGCGCACTTGAGGATCGTACGGCCCTATAGGGCCCATTGGCCATATTTATATGTGTGGGGACGTAAGCCCATGTCACCTCCTGTGACTGTACATTTATTAAAATATTAAAAATTATTGTTGCAAGCTATTGATGCTGTCGGACCATATAGCTGTTTCCTTTCTGTAGAGAATAAATGGCGGCTTGGTTATCTGTAGTGACATTAACACCAATACAGGTAAGATGTAAATCATTTGTCATAAATTTTAGCGACTTCAGCTCCGGTTTTTATTTCACAACTACAATAGACAATACACTTTTTTCTTGAAAGTGAGCAAATCATACCTTCGCATGACTTTTGATGTGCTGGCCTCACTCCTTTACGTATGGTAGCCAACTTTAAAGAATGAACGGTAACGCCAACACGATTCGTCACGTGGTGATTTCGGACATGAAGCTGAAAGTCTTCAGGCGCTCATTTTGCGGACCTTAGCGCAACACCGTGATATTCAGTCTGTAAATCTCGGTTACCCCGGAAAGGGTGGGATGTGAGGGCAATGCATCATGCACTAAGGGCTCTGGGTCGAGGTTTCACCACGCAGACTTGCGCACACTTGTACTTAGGGTTGATTTATTCTGGATATTCTGGAAATTTTCTATTCTAAATTCGCAGCCGAATGAGCCACTGAGGCAGGGATTATGAATACTCTATGGGGATCTATTGTTTTTCACTACGCGCTAAATTCGTTTTCTGAATGTATAATAAAGTATTTCCGCATTTCGGACGATATTCCTTAGAATATGCATTGAGCAAGGAGGAAAAAATGTTACCGGCTATCGATAGGTGACTTTACACATGAAAGTAGACTTCCATGAAAGTGGTAGAAGTAGCGAGTTAATGGGGGAAAAGGATACATTTGTCAGATGAATCCCCGAGAACCTACGCCGAGCGTTTAATCCCGTTTGCATTTCCTCCGAACCATTTAGGATTGCCAAACCATAAGAAGGATTGCCTCCGAACCATATAGGAAAAGGATAGAGATAGGGTAATGGGTGGGTAGATTCAAAGTCCGGTCACAATTAGGTTGGCCGCATAATGAACTAAGAAACCTGGTTTTTGCTTTTTCGCATCAGAAACCCAAGATTGCTTCATTGATAAAAGCAGCCCCGAGTCACCCTTGCCGAGGTTTGTGCCCACATACGTTCGCCGGCAACCATTCAAACCCCACATAAGCAAACAACGAAAGAAGCGTGTTTCGGTCGGTCAACCCCCGCCACAAGGGTCGGTTGGATTGTTGGAGCAAGCGAATGCCGCTGTTCGCGAAAATGGTTCCATTTCCATCGGGTACCATAGACAGAGGTAACGAGTGTAGTGACATTTAGAATCGTAATGGAAGTTACAGGACACATTGCTTCCGCCTAATTCAAATAACTTCCCGGTTATAATTCGTTTCATCTTAGAATTCTAGCTTGATCTAATGGAGTCTATCCTTTGACCTATTCGTCGTCATGCGTAAAAAAATTTAAATGTATAATTTCCATTGTTTCAAAAAAGTTTTAAACGACGCTTGGTCATCGAGGTGATATCTCTGCTGATCTGGCATACTTGAACAACGGAATCTGTCGAATTTGACTGACAAATGGGAAAAAAAGAACCAAGTAAGATGTGATTACTTGACTAATCATGGCACTTGCGCCGGGGAAAGAAAATATTCGGCTTGGCAATAGTCCTGATAGGAAAATATTACCGGAGCTGACCACTTGCTGCTATCTCCACCCTGGAGTGCATTTTATTTCTCAAAATAATCGACATCGCCAGCTTCTGCTTCTAGGCAAATCGATGTGCCAATCGAGCATGAAGGAAAGCGGCCTCTATTTCATGCGCTAAATTTGTTCTGGAGAGCAAATTTAGAATAATTTGCGTGTGAGCGGACTTAGAATTAACAGTTCCAAACAAGGAGGTTGGGAAAGAAATTGAAAATACCTTCCACTTGACTCCTGAAGCCACTTTTGTCGGTAAAGTTTATACCACTGTTTCTTAAAATGTATCGCGACGTCGCCCCTATGGGTTCATGAAACAAACGGTAAACTTTAAAATTATAGATTACGTGACCTACCCTGGAAGAATCAAAAAAATATCATCAAAGCCATCATGATGAAATCAATTTTTATTTCAAATCCAATGTAATAATAGTTTATTTATGTCAGGACATATGTGTAAGATACCGTTCAGTCTCAATCCTGCCGCTCCATAGTTTCTTTTCGCTCCTCTAGATTAAAGCACAGCCCACCCCTGAGGGGTGGTATGGCCACTTTGGGAACCACTGGTGTAGGCCTTACTCTGGCTTAAGGTGCGGTTGTTCCATTTGATTTCAGTGAAATGCATGTTAAAATTCACAGGTGATGCGATTTTTTGTGAGCGGTAGGCCGCGCCTACTCGGCTCAAAATACTTCCCATGCACCCCTTGTCTTGGTTCACCATTGTCATGAGAATTCATGGTGATGCCTTCTCCAAAAATAATAATATTTGGGGAATCCAGTGTGAAATAATTCAAAAAAACAGTGAAGACTTTTTCCACACATGATAACTATGTGACTGATATAAATGGGAAAACGTTAAAAAATGGGGTCTTTCATCTCTAGCGAGAATTTAAAAAATGAAATATAATCATCCATTTCTTTCTGTAAGTAAAAGTAGTCCCTTCCCTGGAACTTAAATGCGCTCACTGTCAGTTACGAACTTTCATCAGGTTTTCACTTACAGATATCACTTCCAATGCCCATTATTTAGAAAACAAGTTGTTTACGCAATGAAGATTTCGGTGCCGTTAATTTTCCCCTTCGATTCCGGTTCTGGTTACCGGAGGAACCGAACTGACTCATCCAAAGATGTAATGAATGCAAAGGAATAATTAATACATATATCCATCCTCATCTACATTAGTTTTTATTTCGTTACTAATAGTTTCAAATACTTTGTATTTTACCACTACTGGCTAAGATTAGGATATATTACCCAAGCACCGAAATACATATAAGTAATATAAAACGTGTTAACGCACTTTAATTAAAGTATTTCAACAAAATGGCGTAGTCCATAGGAGCATTTGTTACATGTAGTTGAAAAGCCAGTATACATAGCCAAGCCTTAAAGAAATATAGCAT
This sequence comes from Ceriagrion tenellum, assembly GCA_963169105.1. Lineage (NCBI taxonomy): Eukaryota > Metazoa > Arthropoda > Insecta > Odonata > Coenagrionidae > Ceriagrion > Ceriagrion tenellum. The sequence continues at coordinate 7,210,122 of OY720637.1, forward strand.
TAGCGTAGCTACCATGCAACATTACCCTATATTCTTGTGGGCCTAAGAATACCCTTAAATTACAAGTAATGCATTATTTTTTCAATGGAAATTATCAGAAATAAAATGTGACTTACTTTTGGAGCTTATCTCCTAAGAACTCAGATGAATCTTGAGGTAAAGGCTTGAATAAATTTTCCTCTTCAATAGGCTTCTTATAACCAAGTTTAAACATTTTTATGGTCCACCTGTAGGTAGGTAGAAAAAGAAAGTGATATTTCTGGATGCTGCCACTGATTCATTTCCAGGAACTGTGTACTATTTTCAATAGAGTGCCACTGAAGATAATTCAATCCATGTATATCATTTTTGTAAAAGAGTTTTGCAGAAGAAGAATGAGATTCCTCTAATGGAACTCATTCATAGCATATAAGAAAGTTTCACACAATATGTAAGAGGCTCAAAATGCTTCTGTTTTAGATAAAAAGAAGTAACATGTTTCTCTTTATAGTTTTGTGACCGCTCTCAGGAATTTAAAAACTGGGTCAACTTCCAAATGGTCACACAATTATTATTAAAAAGAAAGATTTTTTTGGGCCAGACAAAATCTGTTTCTTTGTACAGAGGTATACATATACTCTCATTTCTGATTGGAGGCCGATCAAGACAGCTAATTGAAAATAAATGAAAGTAACAAATTATTAAAATATTTAGACCATGAACTCTCTGTAACATAAGTTAAATGCACGCTCCCTGAACACTCACCTTTCGATGATGATTTTTAAGCACGCTTCTACATCTATATTAGCCCTCCAACCAATGTTACTGTCTTCCTCTATCTCCCATCAGCTTTCTTTTCTTCCATACCACATCCAACACATCCTTATTTTTCCCGTATCACCCAACTTACTGATATCCTTATCCATATTTAAACGTCTAAATTTTACCATTGCACTATCATTTAGCATGGTCTTACTCGGCCGAATATTGAGGATCGCGGAAGGTACCTTCCTTATGAATAGCGCTAAATGTGATGATACTAACGAAAGTAAAACGTTACAGCCAGCTACTCAAGTTATGAGCACTTATACTGATTTGGAGAATTGACTTTCAGATTTATTATTAACACTGGTAACATAATTATGTGACATAAAGATGAGCATAATTTGTACGCATGATAATGGCAAAGAGTGGTGAAACTAGTCTTGCCATCTAACTAAATCTGTGAAGGATTACATTTTTTTATTCGCCACGGATCCCACGAAATAAAAATATTCCACTACATCTACACTAAACAACTAACAGCAAAATATAATTAATGTGAAAAACTGTAACTACTATCATACCCAGAAACTAAAATTGGAGGAAAAGTAGAAGTAACATGATTTTAGTAAATTAAGGGAATTCGAATATTTTGGCAGTGCGCTCGTAAAAGTGGACTCAAGACTCCCGTCTCTCCTGCCTTTGTCATTCACGCGCACGGGTGCGTCATGAGGGACGTGGTCAGCGAAGGAGGAGGGATGGGCAGTTACACTCTTTGAGCAATCACAAAAGGTCACTTTTACAGTCATTCTCACTATCCTTGTCAGAGTACTTAGGAATTTAAAAAAAAGCCTTTCAAGGATATCACCTGCCTGATCCATCTCTTCTACATGATGATTGTGATAGCAATTACTAAGTGGAATTCACTGATTGATGTTCGATTAGAACGGTTGATTGTGGAAATAATGAGAATACAGTCAATCGATTAAAATTTTACGATGAATCTGGAAAAAAAAATTGTTAACACAATAATCGTTGTCGTAACTGAGCATCCTTACAGACTACAGTATATTTTCTGTAAATTTAATTATGAAATCCCCATACAGAAGACAGATTCATGGAAGTGCATACCGCGACGTAACACAAGCAGGAAATACGTACTAATGAATTTATCACGGATCGTCTAACGACCTGAACTAAAATTTTGAGTCCTGACAATCTGGATAGGATATAATCAGCACGAAAAGAATACACAGCGAAGAATTTTCCACGGAGAACTTTATCCATTCTTCAGATAGTGCGTCCAACCAAGGTGTTAATCATCAAAGAGTAGACTAGGCGGAATTTACCCCTAAATTATAAGTTGACAGTGGTCTTCCATGTCATTTATCTTAACCCCTACAGGTTCCAACACTTGCACGTCACTGTCAAAAGGACGCTCTTCTTGTAAAGCCGCTTGGAACAACCCGGCTGAAACTTTTACACCTTCAGCCGTCCCTTCGTGGAAGTATTTTATATTTGAATCCATATTAAAACGAGTACAAGGAGTGTCCGAAGAAAGTACAAGGATTGTACGAAAAAAGTACAAGGATTGCACGAAGAAAGTACAAGGATTGCACGAAGAAAGTACAAGGATCATTTTAATACGGATTCCGATTGAAACCGTTTGATATAAAAATAAATAATTTTGAAAATTACAAAGTGTCCTCATCTTATTACGAGAATCAATTTGTTTTAAAAGGCATCGCCCGCATCCAAGGTGACAGAGGCTGGAATCTAATGGGTACTGAGGAATTCTTAATTTCCTAAGAAGGCCTCGGATAATCCACAGGGCTATGGCTACGCAACTACTGAAATTAGAATTGCCACAAGCACGACCTCGTTTTCAGGATGAAATCATGCCACCACTTTCGTTATCAACAGAAGAAACGTAAATATTTGAACATAAAATAAGCAACCACGAGTCCTCCGATAATATCATCATCATCTAAGTCTTTGGAATTTTGTAGATCTTTGGGAAAGCATCTTCTTAAGGAAAAATACACATTTTGATATTTCCTCTTCACAAATACACCTGCTCTGTACCAATAGATCCATCGTGATTTCCTACACGATATCTTTCATGATTTTGAAAATGTTTCCCGCCTCCTCTTTCTTATCCTCTCATCAAACATTTTTCTTTCCATCACACTCTTTTTCATCCCCTTAACCCTAATAAATTCTCTATTTAACAATTTTGTCGAAATATAACTTGCCCCTCGAGTCACCCACCACTGTATTAAACAAAACTTTGTGTCTTCCACAGATTTATTGTTACAAACACGACCGGTTTCGGCAGTTACGCCATCATCAGGTACACTGAATAGCATAATTCAGTGTACCTGATGATGGCGTAACTGCTGAAACCGGTAGTGTTTGTAATTATAAACCTGTGGAAGATACAAAGTTTTGTTTAGTACAATGTCGGCCTTCCACCAAGTGAAGAGTTCACAATTGGAATTCGTCCATCACTATCTGCAATTATGAAACAACATTTATTTTCTTCACTGCCCTTCTACAAGAGAAACGAAATTCTCTACATCAGTGTTTACACGCTTATTGCTTTCACTGACTGTAACTGACAACTGATGTCGTGAGGGGGATCTCAGGTTTGCCCTGCAAAGAGGCTGTGGAGTGAGATCTCAGTCATCCCACTTATCTCACTTTCCCCACACCCTTTAAAAGTTTGCTCAACACCCTTTAACATCTAGCATTTCTATAGGTTTACCATTTCCCCTAATTTTACCGCTCATACCTGCAATAATTAATTGACGCTACATTTATTTTTCTCATTACTCTTCAATCTGAGAAATAAAGTAAATTATATGATCTATTATTCGTAATAGCTTAACGAAAATTAGAGATTAGTGATTGTATGAAATATGTTCTAAGTGAGGGGAAATAACAGAAATACGTCACCGGTGGCTATTTGAGAAGATGGAAACTATTTAGAAAACCATCAGGGATAAACTACTAAGACTTAGAATGCTTATAAACTTTGGTTCCAACAACATCGCTAACAAGGCTACCTTTCCACCCCGAGGAACCTCGAGTTTCAATGGCTGGTTGGTTGGTTATTTAGGGGGGCGATGAATATCATCTGAGATTATTTGTGCCGTTGAGGTGATCAGAATGGCGAGGAAGGGATGTTTGAGGGAATGAATGCAGATAGAAGAGAAACTAAGGTTCGAAATCAGCCTCCTCCAAATGAAAGACAACAACGGGTCCACAGTTTTACAACTTATCTGACGAAAGAAACAGAGTAAGTAAAGAGCTGTGCGTAAAGTACGCATGGCGCCCATGTAGAAATTACGATTCCGCCATAAACATGCAATAGCGCCAGTATTCGATCCTATGACCTGGGGATAGAAAGCCGCCGCGCTAATCCGAATCCCCAGTATATATTCGTCAAAGTATCCTACCGACTAAATACTGGTTTTATTGAAAGTCCGAGAAAATCGTCCCGATTTTCTACACTTTCAGGGCCCTGCCCAATATATTCCTCTTCATCTCAGCGTACGCTCTATACTTCTTCAATACGTCTATAACACATATTCTCTTTCTTCCCCTTCCCCTCCGGCCCAAACATCCTTCCCTCTACTGCGTGTTTAAGTAAACCATCGTCCTTCAATACTTCTTACAGCCACCCACTCCGCATCCCCTGATCTCATCCAAAAGTTTTCTTTCCTCGCCCACCGTACCAAGCACTTACTCGCTTGTCTTCCTTCCCGTCCGCCGTACCTCATTCATCCTCCTCCACGCCCACATCACCAAAGCCAAGCTTTAAAAATACGAGAGCCTAGTCGTTTTTACAAAATCACCAACAAATATCAATCCAAATTTCGATTATGATGATTTCAAATAGCGAATAATATTTAATACAAGTGACTTTTCGCAGAAAATATGATCCCTACTTGGAGTCGTATGCGTTGAGGACTCCAATCATAAGCAGTCTGTCCTTTGGAAGGGTATTCTTGCCGCCTTTCGATTACAGTTACTGCCTTCTCTCCAACCCTCATTCACCAATTAAATACCGTTCCTTCCGATCTGCAGCGCGAATTTGGGAGAAATAGGCTTTAACTTTATCGGTGTCCAAAAATATTCACACACTGCAGTCGAGACGATCAACTAACCATTCCCCTCGTTTCTTCAGCTTTAACTAACGGCAGTCCATTCGGTAAAACTATTTATCGAAGATTTAATGGGAGGACCGGTAAATGGTACGAAGATGGTGGTCGATAGTAATAAGCTGACATTTTTTTTCACTCCATTTATTTTTACCCCGACCGGTTTCAACACATAAAACGTCATCGTCAAAAGAATGTTTGCCTTGAAAAGCCGCTTAAAAAAAGGCGATTGAAAAGCCAAAAAGCCGTTTGAGGTACAAACGAATAATTATTTTGAAAATTTCAAAGTGTCCATATCTTATTACGAGAATTAATTTATTTTAAAGAAATAGCCCGCATTCAAGGTGACAGCCACTGATTTTAATTAAAAGGGCAAAACTGATGGGTACAAAGGAATTATTAATTTCTTAAGAAAGCCTCGGATAATGCACACCGCTATGGCTAAGCAGCAACTGAAAAGAACTGCCGCAAGCACGACCTCATTTTCTGGATGAAACCTCACCATCACTTTCATTATCAACTGAAGAAACGTAAATATTTGGGCTTAAAACAATCATCCACGAGTCCTCCGATAAAATCATCATTATCTAAGTCTTCCGAATTTCGTCGATCTTTGGGAAAGCTTCTACTTAATGAAAAATACACATATTTGAGCATCTATAATATTTCCTCTTCATAAATACACCTGCTCTGCACCAATTGATTCGTCGTGATTTCATGTTTCATGAAACCGAAAATCTTTCCAATATCTTCTTTTTTCTTATCATTACATCAAACATTTTCCTTTCCATCATTGTGTTTATCAACCCCAACACCCTTTAATACATTCTCCGTCTAATAATTTTGTTGATTTATAATTTTCCCTCGAGTTACCAGTCCTTTCCCGCAATATATGATCCTACAATTATTTTCTTCACTGAGCGATACATTTTCTATATCACAGTTTAAACGCTTACTTAATGCTTCCACTAGAATCTTAGTCTTAAAATTACTCTTCTTTGAATTCGCTTTTCGTTGATTGTTTTAGCGGGTGACCGACATCTGAAGTCGTGAAGTATCTCAGGTTTTCTCTCGGAATAGCTTGTAGGATGAGATCTTAAATATCTTTCTCGGGCTTCGCACCGGGTAATGTTTTCATAATCCGCCGACGTTTCGGAAAACGACTTGTTTTCCATTTTCAAGGCACGTGTTATTTCCGCCGTGACCACGTGTTATAGTGGTCACGGCGGAAATAACACGTGCCTTGAAAATGGAAAACAAGTCGTTTTCCGAAACGTCGGCGGATTATGAAAACATTACCCGGTGCGAAGCCCGAGAAAGATATTTAAATATAATACACCGGGGAAATCTTAAATCATTTATGAGATCTTAACTTTATCTCCAGGTAGCAGTGTCGAAGGCTATGTAAGTCTGCCATCATCGTCACTCTGAGCTTCATCCCTCAAAATACTTGAGCAGAAACTGTTTCCATCTGTCAAGCGCAGAGCGGGTTCCATTTGCGTTAGTGACGTCATCGGCGCTAAGCAGGTAGATTCACGTAGTTAATGTAGCTTCACTGAGTTCGCATGTGCACTGGCAGATGAAACTTGTGATGGTGGGGAAATATGTAGCAGTAGAAACGGGAATATCTTAATGTCAAAGATAATCGTGATTCCACAAGGGAAAAATCCTGCAGTGCAGGGCCGTAAAGGTAATTACGCGGCTGGTCCTGACATCCTCAAAATTTGGTGTTTGTGAAGATTAATTGAAAGAATAACTGGATCAAAGAATTGTAGAGAGTTCACAAATGTCGAGTAAGAACAAATGTAGGAAATACTGAGTGGTTTAATGTTAAAATAAGGCACTTATTCAAGGCAGTGTTCTGTCGGCATACGTATTCAATGTGATAATGAAATGAATTACAGATAAGTGACGACGAAATTCAATGACGACGCTGATTTCATGATATTTGCACATGATTTAATGGTATGGGGTGAAGAAGTCAATGAAGTGCAAAATCAACTGAATGAATGCACCTAATAAATAAGTGAAGTTCAATGGACTGAAAAATTGTACTGAAAAAAGTGAAGTAATGGTGATAGTCAGAGGTAATGACATGCAAGTCGACATCACACTTGATGGATAACCATTAAAAAGAGTAGTTAACTTTTCGTAACTGGGAGCTACTGGCACAACCGTTGGAGGAATGGAATGGGAGATTTCGAATTGGCTAAATAGAGAAGGAAAATTTTCCCAGGCATTACATATTTAGAATGGGACAGAAAGGTACTGCAAAAAGCAAAGTTGCTTATGTTTAAAGCATATAATATACCAGCTGAAATTTGGACCATAAAAGATAGTTAGTGGAGTAGAGTAACTGCTGAAGAAATGTAGTTTCGGAGAGGTTTTTCAGGGAAAAATTGATTAGACAGAACTAGAAATACTGATGTGCGAGAACAGTTGAATATAAAGGGTGAGATGCAACTTATAACGGATAAAATAATTAGATGGATGGGTCACGTTATAAGAACTAGTGATGGAAGAATATTGAAAATGCTGCTGGGAAAAAGAGAAGAAGGTAAAAGATTGAGAGGAAGACCAAGAAGACGTTGGGTGGGTGAAGAGAAGAATAATGTAGAAATGAAAGGGTATTCTTGGGAAGAAACCATGAGACAAGAACTCTGGAATTGTAGACCTCACTGAAGACGCTTAGTCAACAACTAGGCCCACGTGTGGAGCAGGACTGCGATATGTATCTATATAATTGAAAAAAAATCAATAATTCGTATCTAGCCCTTTGAAGAAATGAGTTTGACCCCTTCATTACCCAAGTTGACAATCGTCTTATCAAGTTGTGAACACTTCAGCGCGGATGGCGCCAATCCTCAACTTAATGTGCGCTCGTGTGTTCTCGTACGATGCTTCTTCTACGATGTGAACTCACCTGCGCAAGGTAATTGGTAAGGACCCGTAGTTATCACAAAAATAACAACGCGATGGTAATTATCGGCAACAGAATGAAGACATAATAATAACGGTCTAGATCCTGAGGATACAGCAATGTAGCAGAGACAGGATCGTTACGTACCAGAAGGAAAACACGGAGAGCGCGTTGGCTCCGTGCCTTGGGCTCTCTTTTCTTTCCTTTCGCTCATTCTCGTCCGCGCTCGATTCCATCTCTGACTGACTTGAAAGATTCTTCGCAGCATCCCTGCCGGTTCAGTCATCGCCATGCATTCCCACCCTCAATGGTGGGGGGGAGGTACCATATATCATCTCACGGCCTTATCTCTTCTCCCGGGCAATAAACCGTTATGAAATTTTGTCGCGCATAGTCTGAAGTAGGCGGTAAATACCATGCCTGACACGTTTTTCGTTTTTGAACTCTTGCGAGGAATGACAGGACTATTTCCTCGACCTCAGGGGATTCGAGGCGGAAGTGCGTCAAAAATTTTCATGTTCCTTAATTGTTTTGAATGCAATGCGGGTGGATGTGTTGTATGTACATCGTTCATCCTTGGACCTTCTTCATGAAATTATAGACTCCAGCTATTCAGATAAACAATGATTGATTACTTCGGCTTGTTTGACAACATAGCAGACTTCATGCTATAGGTAAGAGTGAATATGCTTCGATACTTGTTACATTAAAAAATCCTTCTTCAGCGGATTAGAAAACTCCTGAAATTTCATTACGAAATATACAGTAGAATACCACCAGTATTGTGTTCGTCATCACCATCACTCAACTCGTTTCGCTATTCTCTAATGTTTTTGGAAAAAATAATTTCTATTGGAACAGACCCAACGCCCGGGTTAGAGGTTTAAATTCAATATTTTATTTTCCATTATTCCGGCACTATTGATCCGACGATGGTATTGCGGAGGACTACCTTTTTCATCAAAGCATTTTAAACAACTATTTATATTCCTCTGGTACACAATGAATGTATACAGCAAGGTTCGAGCATGTATCAGCTCATAGAATGTTAGGTGTCATTCATCTGAACATGTTCTTTGTTTTTTTAAACAAAAATTGTTTTAAAATGTAGCGACTATCAGAAAGTCCTAGGATGATAAAGAGCTACCTGGATTGCAGAATCCTAAAAGGGAAAAGTGAAATATAACAGTGCCATCCTAAAAGGACTATACCTCTTAGCAGCTTCTCCCGACGCTCATATCATTCCCAAATTTAATTTTAAATTGCATCAAATAGTTAACGGACGCCACCGAAGGGACCTGACAGATAGAATACTTTTGCGGAATATTAATACATGACAGGATTGTCTCTCGGTAGTTATCTCTGGTGGATAGTATTAGCAGGAGATTTTTAATAGATAGCATAGATTTTAAAATAAATTGCCTCTGGAATCAGGAACCAGTGGCGTATTGGTCTCCTCATTTGCCCCTTAACGCCTCGAATTCTTCACTGTTTTCTGGAAAATTCATAATGCCGATACATATACCGATATTCCTGAGCTGTCAGATCCGTTGGTACGATGAAATATCGGAATTGGTCTATTTCGATCCAGTTCAAATTTCTTCTCTTGAGAAATGACCATATTGAAGACGTGACGAAATTCGTCCATTTTTTTCGTCAAATCATTGACGCGGTCATGGCTTATCTCTTGAGTCATATATCGTCATTCATTGATGGGTTTACCATTGTGGAGTTCCTTCGGAGTCAGAAAGGTGAAGCGGAAGGATGAATCAGCAAATTTGAAATTGACATAATAGGACTGATTTCACTGCATTCGTAAGGCGTAGGGCATTAATGTGTAATTGATAAAACAAATACATAAATTGAAAAGAGTCCCTTGCATCTCAAGAAGGAAAGATTAATTGTTACGTAACACATTTTAGGATATCACTTACGATCAAATGACTCCTTTCTGCTGGCAGGCATCATTCATCCATTGCGAAAAATATATAAGGAGAGCAAACAACTGAGAATAAAGTTATCTTTTCTGACGCCACTCGATAAAAATAGAAGAGAGTAAAATACCGCTATGTTTAGAAAAAGGTATTTTATTTTTCCGCTTACTCTTGTCCTGTTTTTCATAATGATACGCAAGTGGGCATAGATATGTCTCATTTTTACGTAATAATTGGAGAGAAATCGTTTTACAACATCCTCGGCCAGCCACTTGCGCCACAATGTGGGTGTCAAGGTGCTATAACCACAAAGGGTGCCATAAAGCCTAACAGGAGAAAACAGAACGTTTGATTATCTGTCACAGCGCTCGAATTAACGGGTTAACGCTTAGGAAGGAAAAAATAGCACATGAGAGAAGAAGTGGAGCTTACCTTACTATCGCGATTATCCATATTTTTGCATCTTTCAACATAAAACAGATATTTTGTAATATATATCGCGAACCTTTATTGGGTGTATTTGAGGCGAAATATCGTCCACAAAAAATAACTCATCGCAATAGTAAATTAGATAGATCATATTCTTAAAAAAATAGACCTTCATCGGAAGCCTTCAATCACACCAGTGCTACGCACTCTTGAAAGAATGTTTTACCACACGCAAGGGCCGAAGCGTCAATTATGGGATGCAAGTATTCAAAATGAAAATAATCACTTTGTACCTTCATAAGGACAAAAATGGCTAAATTGGCAAATATTATCGTCACTGCCAACACGTTGAACTACTTCTGCGAAAGGGAATTCACTAAGGAGGACATCAACTATGACATACGCATTTCTGTCATTATAGCCATTCGATGGGTAACACAATTATACAGCACGATGAGATAATTAACCAATTAAACTTGATTTCGATCGCAGACCTCTGGTATGTAACCGAGTGGTACGAGTATACCAGATGCTGCGTCGCTTCAGATCGGACATCGAAGCCTCCGTCGTAGGCCTTCGGCCGGCAATCCGATCGTGTCGGAGCCCTCTGAACCGTTCTGGGGTCCTTTTCCGCCAGGCCAAGACAGCTAGATGTGTAGCGGGTAACATATTCGAGCACTGTAGGTAATTTTTAGTGTAGAGAGTAAGAGAGAGAGCAATTCATATAGTGGGCTATGTAATAATGTAATAAAGAGGTCGACATAGAGATTGGTAGCAATAGGAGGCTTATTCTAAGTCATAATAGCTTAATATCTGAACGAAATAGAAACCGCGGCTCATACATCAAACACGACCTCCAATGATGACCGCAACTACTTAAAACAAGGGAGCTGTAAGTCATATCCAAGAGGTTCTCTTTCCAAATTGGTCGTCAACCGCCGTAGTATAAAAAAATAGTCGCCGATTTTCACCATCTCATTTTAAGCACGGACGCTGATAAAGTGATAGGAACAGAAAGTTAGTTGTCGAGTGGAATTTCGGATACCGTGATCTTTCCAAAATCATATGCAAATTAAAGAAAACACCGAGTAGTGAGAACAGGAAGAGGTTGCTTATTACTGTACAAGACGAGATCGTCGGAAGAGCCGAGATATTTCCAAACAATGATATAGAATGCGTGTGGTGTTCCATTAAATTCTCGACAAAAAGAATTTTTAATGTGCATTTTACAGGCCACCCAATACAAGCCTAAGCTCAGTTTTGGAGTTAGAAAGACAGGTGAAGTGTTTTTTACATCAAAATAACGAGAGTATTGACACAATCGGTGGTGATTTCAACGTTCCCTTGATGCACTGGAAAACATATAGCTTCAAAAATGGCGGCAAAGATAAGGAATTGTTCGACAATCTTTTCTACAGATACATTTACATCAAACTCTCTATATAAATTAGTAAAAACATCGGTCAGAGGAAAAAATGCTCTAGATCATTTGGAGACTAGCACACCTGAAAGTGTCCTTAAGGTTGCACAAATAGAAAAGTTTACTTAATCCACAAGGCGGAATTTGAAGGTTTTAAAAGGGAATTATTGGCCTCATAGAAGAAATTTACTGTTAGTCAAAGCCGTACTACTGACGATACATGGAGCACTTTTCGTACCATCACACGAATAGCTATATAGAGCGCAATAACGAGAAATAACAAGTTATGCGACCAATATAAGACAGCTAAAACAGCAACAAAAGCGACATTTTGGGAAGCATTAACGGAATTAAAAATTTAAATGTTAGGAGAAAGTTCGGAGGATTACCCTAAGACATTTTGGTCTTACGTTATGGAGGTCGAAGGACATAATTCAGCGGCAACGTAAGAAGCCACAAAGGAAAAACAAATATCCTTCACATGTTTTTCAAAGCGTCTTTAAAACATGCGTTAAGAATAACACCACTACACAGCCTACGTTACATAAAATTCCAATGTAGCCTATTGATATTTCTTATCGCGGCATAGAAAGTCACCTAATACCCATAAACTCCGATAAATCACCCAGTCCCGATCAACTTCATGCATAAGTTCTCAAAGAATTAGCGTCAGAAATGGTACGTTACTTAAAAAATATTTGAAGATGCACTAACTGAACATCATATCACTTACAATTGGAAATCACGAGCATTACACCTATTTTTAAAGTGATGATAAGAAAGAGCCTAGTAACTATAGAGACTATAGACCTATTTCCCTCATACCAATCAAGATAACGGAACATATAATCATGTTCAATCATGAGGTATTTGGATTGGTGAGAATGTTCATTCATCAGGCGATCACCATCTCTAATGAGGACTCTCTCAGAAAAAATCACTCGGTCAAGGCACTACACAGAAATGGCTACCCGATGGACATGGCCCTAAGAAGGACCTTTTGGAAAAAGGAAGACACTCCAGCACAGGAATCTGTGATTGTAAAGCCAACCGCATACGCCACTCTTCCTTATGTTGCTGGTACCACAGAGATAATCGCTAGGATTCTACCAAAGGTAAACATAAAATTGAGATATACTTGCTGCAGAAAGACAGCCGATCACCTACCTAAAACCAAGGACAAGCTCCCTCACACGCTTTTCGAGGGAGTATATCAACTTCAATGCACCCGTGGAAAATCTTAAGTTGGGCAGGCAGGATGATCCATCAGAAGCAGAATACGGGAACATGAGCGGGCCACGGAAAAGAAACAGTTCCAACACTCCACTGTCCCCGAACACGTATGGTTGGAGCCTGGCCATAGCATAAATTTTAATGAACCAATTATCACGAACAACGAAAGACACTACTTTCCGGGAGTCATTTGGAAAGCCATAGAAATCACCAAGAACCCGAATAATTACAACCGGGAAGACGGCTACAACTTGTCAAACACCTGGAAGAGAGTATTCACGTCAAAAAATGCAGGAAATCAGGCAGCCCTGACATAGCTATCAAAGGATGGACACTTCCACATGCATCACCACTTCAACCTGAAGATGACAGCAGGATGGCTGGAGAAACTGTCGTCAATAAAAGACAAAACACGGAGGGAAACCCGAAAGCTGATCTTCATATGCTGAACTGCTGTGGAAACCTTCGCACCAACTTTCCACAAACAATATAGGACCATTAGAGAAGTGATAGATGAGTTCCATGAAACTTCGAGGCTTACTACTTAGAATCTGTACTTATGCTTAACAATTTACAGCCATTATTAACTACTCACCCTGCTTAAATGATCCATAATTACAGTTTTAACAAACCACTCCCTTAGATGGCTGGTGTCCTAACAACCTCTGCCACACACTGTGAGGGCTTGCTGGGTAGTAATGCAGATGAAAATACACGGCCCTTCAATGAATCAATCATTGGTAAACATATTTTATAAGTGAAAAAATAATTTATTTCTAAAATCACAATTAGTAAGCTTGACAGATAACCAATATTTATGAACATTTCTTAACAGTTTTCGAAGGATATGACCAATATTATAAATAAAACCAGTATTAATAAAAATATAGCAATCAAGCACAAAAAAATCAGAACTTTCATTAGAAATTCTAATGTCCAAACATAACAGAGCAAAGCAACAGTCACCATTAGAAGTGGACAGAGGTTAAGAAATCAGTCAGCATCATGTCTTCATTAAAAAAATCAAAGCAATAGGTTAATTCCGATCAATTAAAGCACCAACTTATAATTTTAATCTGCAACAGCAGCATTGCAGCTTGAATTTGAAGCTACATGTTAAATTTGCACAGAGTTTTGTTTTGCTGTCCAATTTCATCACTTATCTCTGAATAAAAAAAACAGCAGTCCTACAGCTTGTAGTTCACCTTTTCCTTTGCTCTCCTGGAAGGGTTTCGACGGATGGCCGTTTCCTCATTGCAGATATTATTCAAATGAGGCCTAGGAACAAGAGCACATTTAGTTTCCATCTCTTTGCACAATTGGTCAGGGTCGTCCTTTAAAGATTTCTCTTTGCAACGACCCCTTCGCTTAGCAGACAATTTTTTCGAGTCTGGAACATTTTCTTTTGTAGCACTTCGAGCGACCTCATCCACATCCTCCTTCACTGGCCGATGATCTCGAAGATTTATCTTTCCCTTTAGAATACTGATTTCGATTTGAAAGTCAATGATGTCAGTCTCATCCAATCCATTAAGAGGTTGCACTCCTAACTCGACATCTCCCAAAGATGTGGTGTGTGAAGCAGATGTGGAAGAATCTGCAGTGCTTATCGTATGAATGGGAGTCCGCGGAATTTCTTTACCCTTAGGGATCCGGTTCTTGGTGGTTTGAGCAATTTCATGGACACAACCCAGTTTCACAGCAGGAACAATTTTTTCAGAGGTATCGTCGTGTCCATCAAGTTGAACAGTGGCCTCCTCTGTTTTTATGGGAGTCCGGGGAATTTGCTTTCCTGTTGGTATCACATTACCGAGAGTTTTTTCAGGAACAGCAGGAATCTTGAACTCAAAGGGCACAGCATTTACTTTATTCATATTAACTGTGATAACCTGAAAAAAAATATAGGTACATTACTTAGGAGATAAGAAAAATTTTATTTTTCATGTTTAAAAAGACGATTTCCTGGGATAAATTAATTAATGGCTATTTATTTTTCTTACATTCTTTCCTCTAACTGGAATGAGTCTCAATATTAAACTATAAAATGGATTAGGGCACTACGAGTGAATAAGGAGAATTTTAACTGTTTATTGCTAATATTCACTAAATGCATGATATGAAAAACGTGTTAACTCATTTCTAATAATTACATTGATTAGCTAATTTTGGTTTCTCATACGTTTTTGCATGCTTTATTGGTTTTGAAAAGGCTTTCGACAGAGTAAATTGGAATAAACTAACAGAGATACTAGGGAAAATGGGAAATGATTGGTGAGACAGGAGACTAATTCGAAACTTATATATGACGCAAAGGGCACAGGTGAGGGTGGCTGATGGTGAATCAGGCTGGGCAACTCTAGGTTGCAGGGTAAGGCAAAGGTGTCCGTTGTCGCCATTGCTTTTCAACATTTATGCTAAGGAAATGGTAAGACAGGCATGGGAAGATCTTGTGGTTGGAGTCCAAGAGGGAGGGCATCTTATAAAATCGATTAGATTCATGGACGATCAGGCATTGGTTAGTGGATCTTCGAAGACTACAAGCTTTGGTAGATGCTTTAGACATGCAGTGCAGGATATTCGAAATGAAGGTAAATCATGAGAAAACAAAAGTAATGAGATTCTCTAGGACAAAGAAAGCGAAGATTGTGATTTAAGTTGGAAGACACAAACTAGAGCAAGTAGAACAGTTTAATTACTTAGGTAGCACGCTAGAGGAAAATGGGCATAGTAGTAAAGACATACGGAAGAGAATAATGCTAGCTTAGGAGGCATGTAGTAATAGAAGAGAGTTGATGATGGGGACAAAAATAATAATAATAATTTCTTTAACACTTACAGGTTTCCCCAATAACAAGTGTTTTAATATATCTTTGACGAACACAAACACCCATGTCCTGGGCAGTGAGTAATCTACCCAGGTGGGACTTGAACCCGTGACCCTTGGGTTAGCAGGTAAGGACTTTACCCCGCCGCCACCAGGGCCGAGAATAATAATAATTATTAGCCTAATCTCACATTTTTAAGTCTGATCTATATATTCCAGCAGAAATGTCAAAGATAAAAGAACAGGTGCAAAAATTTTCTGACTTAAACTTAAAATATACTATCTGAGAGAGAAATGATAGGGGGCATATATTTACAGTGAGCAAAGAATAACTAGGACAACAGTCCAGCAACTATGGAAGAGCAGTCAGAGATGGAAGAGGAAATATTAGCATTTCAGATACATACTATCTCCAACCCTTAGCAATCCTTTGCAATCATGCAAAATCATTGATGATTACAAACTTATGAATAAAAATTACTCACCAATAATTAATAAAGATTATTCCATGAAATAGTTTTTTTTTAATTTCATAAACTTCAAGTTAAAAGTCACTTTTGATGCCCCACAAAGATGTGTTACTGTTTCCTTCATTGTGACCTGGATGTTGGTAGTCAAGATCCTATCTCTCCAAGAAGGAAAGAAGTGTTTTTTCTCTATTCTTAAGCATGCATTCACTGGATTTCTCTTTTTCTTTGGCATAGCTCATGATAGCCCAGTGAAACTGTCTTGGAAGTATGACCTTTCACTTTCCTAGACATCAATTGTCACCTCGCCGAAAACATCTGTCTCGGCGCCACTGACCATCCCTCTGTGCGATTACATTGGGAGGCGAGACGGAAGTTTTCAGCCAGGTGACAATTGACATCAAGGAAAGTGAAAGGTCACATTTACGAGACAGTTTCACTAGACTATTTTTTTTTTATTTAAAGTAATACAACCACATACAGCTATGTCGCCATTTTATAGTGGCCATGTAACAATACACACACTTAAGGACATATACAAGCAAACTTAACAACTGGTTGCAAGCAGAAATTATGGAAATATATAAAAAAAAAAGAAAATGAAAATTGGGGGAATAACTACTTAGGTGAAAGATACAAAAGAGAAAGGCTTTTAATGGATTTAGATGAGAGTGCAAAAGGATCGATGTGGGAAGGGAGGGAATTCAAGAGAGAGGAGAGGCGGAAGAAAAGAGAACGTTTAGTGATCGAAAGTCTAGGAATGGGCATGTGGAGTAAAGGGTGAGAAAGGGTGGGGCGGGATGGAACTTTGAAATTGATAAAAGAGAGCAATTCAGGGCAGTCGATGGTGGAATTAAGAATATTATAAATAAATATTAAGTCCTCTGTGAGTCTATGAGTGGGGAGATTAGGGATGGAGAGATAGGATAGAATAGCCTTGGTGGACATATTACGACACTGTGGTAATCTATTCTTAACTATTTTAGCAAAGAAGTTGCAGACACAGTCCAGCGATGAAAGATTAGTTTGAGAAGAGATAGACCAGATGGGGCAGGAATAGGTAAGAATTGGAAGAATAATGGAAGAGAAAAAAGTTCTTAGTGCTCGGGGCTCATTAATTTCGGTAAAACGATAGAGGAGGCCTAAGAGGGACATTGCTTTAGACTTGATTGTTTGTATTTGTGGAGAAAAGTTCAATTTATTGTCAGTAAGAATACCAAGGTCCTTAGATGATGAAACACGTTTTAGCGGGTGATTAGTCACAGTATAATTAATTAACATTTTTTCAACCTGAAGAAATTATAATTGAAGATATTTCATACTTGCATCAAGCATGCATCAAGAATAGTTGCATATGCAAGAATTACATTAATAATACAGACTTGAACACTTTACACCCAAGCCTAATCAAAAGAGAGCAATAATTTGGGCAATAACCCTGTGAATTACCGAAATGAATTGGAGGTTTATGCTAAATGAAATATTAACGACAGAATGCTAATTTTTACTTCCTCTTAGTCTTATGAGGAAGAAAAATAGGACAGTTAATAAAGGAATAAATAATGGCATAATTCATTTTCTACGTCACAAGAGTGATATTAAATTAAAAAGTTGTATTTTTTTCCGACAATTCTAACATTTCTGGCACCTGTAGGCTAAGGTGAGTTTCTGAAGTTACAAGTATAAGATTTAGAAAATACCTCTGTGAAAAATTGCGTCTATCGTAAAAACTAACGCCTTTACACCAAAAATTCAAGAGTAGACCTAGACCTAAATTGCACTTTTACCACTTTTTATTTTGGCTATTTCCGCTGCCAAGTGTACAGATTTGCAGGACGACGTTTTCTCACCTCAGCAATATCGTTCGGTAAACCAAACTCCCAAGTTGTGTCCCGTATGTTAAGACTTGAAAGAGGAAGCAACACTCCATACTACGTATTCCTAAGTTTGAGATAAAAAACAAATTCACTCAGCGTGAAAAAACACTTGAGCTCATCAGCAATCGCCACTGTTGATATCGTTGATATTACTGTCCCATTACGAGATATGTTAAGTATTTGCACCATAACAACTAATCTCAGGATTAAAAACTTTTCTACGGCTACCTTAATTTCATAATAGAAGTAGATCAATGGCAAAGATCTAGAATTCGGAAATACTTTAAGCGTTTACAGAGCTAAAGGAGCAATGGGACGTATCAATAACACAAAACAATCGTTCACCTGAGCAAGAAGCTTCGAATTTGAGAATTCAAGGAAAAAATTAGCCAATGATCGGACTCTCCGAAGTAAAATTTGAAATATATTCATCTCATATCAAATGTTTTTGTCACTGATTCTCATACAGCGACAAGAAAGTAGCACCGATAACACCATTCTAGAACGAAAACAATCAAATACCGGTAAACAAGACTATTGGAGTAAACATAAGAAGACTCACTCAGATACACAGCATATGTCGAGAGAGCATTAAAAGCACAGCGAAAATATTGATTCCAGGTTGTTCAGACAGCTAGATCCTCCAAAATTCGGCCGAAATCTTCGGCTTCGGCAGTTAACCACCGCTGAATTTACCTCGCTTCCCTGCTGCTAGCGCTCGACCTCCACGTTTTCGATTAGCTGCTTTTCTCTCGGGGCGGTAAAATACAAATACGAACAGTATCGATCACGCAATTTTATCACAATCCCGTAACAAGTTTTGAATCATGAGGTTGCTTTGAATGGTGACTATTACAATATAACACGTTGTGTTTAGTCCAAACTATATCCAGCAAAATTTTACATTGATGATTGATGCTATAGATAATTGAATTTTACTGCTGCAAAATTTTAAATAAAGCCACTCTTACCAGCTCAGAGTTGAAATAGTATGAAATGATCTCTATTCATTATTTTATAAAACCAGTTAGTTTCCTTTACTCACAACACTTAAAAGATTACATTGCAGATGGACCCCTTACAATTAACAATTTAGCCGAGGGCAGTAGATGTTTTTCTGACAGACCTATCTATGTTAGAGGCCTATCAAAGACTGTTGGTGGCTATCCTCTGCAAATCGTGCCTACCGTCTATCGCTGGCTGTTGGCAGCTATCCTCTACCGAAGATGAACCAAATTAGTGAAGAAAGCGATGCGCATTTCATCACTATGTCAGCTATCTGCTACTCTGATATGTAGACCAGATGGACTGCATGTGTGTGAATAGTTGCATAACTGGCCATTGCCACACTCAGGCGAAAGATCCCAACAGGGATAATACATATACTTCAAATGAATATAGTTGCAACCAAGTTGCACATAACACTATAGAGACTAGATGAACACTACATACCTATACTATGCTAAGTCAACTACCTGCCTTTTTCAAATTAATAGGAAAAAGAAGTAAATTATCTTTGGTTCTGGTTGCATAATTACGTACAGAAGTTTTTTGTGAGTGAGTTACTATTTCCCCTCGTAAGTGCTATGGTACATAGGGTATATGTACGTGGTAATCACAGGGAATTCCACGGGGACCAGATATGAATACTCATAAAGGAATATTATACGTGCATTATGCATAGCTCAGGTTTAACTGTACATCATTCTATCTATAGTCATTGATGTGATAGAAGTAAACATCTGTTTGGAAGGTACCTAACAGAAAAATATTGTATAATTTCTTTCCATCAGCATTTTTTGCAGATAGCAAGCTCATACAGATGCAGTTTGGTATGGGGGGTAAAGATTATAATAATAATAATGATTTTATTTCTGTTGGTTACAAGGTAACATAGAAATCGTCAAAAAAATGATGAATTAAGATAGCAAACAACGTTGGTTAAGTTTCAAAAAAATAAAGACACAACAGGACTTACAATTAGTAAAAAATAAAATAAGTTCAAGTATGACAGCAATCACACTTAGATGCCATGAACTCAGAAATGCAATAATATGCTTTTTCAAGAAGTAAATTCTTTACATGGCTCTTGAACACTGGCAGAGAGGAAAGTGATTTAATATCAGATGGTAATTTGTTATAAATTATTGAGGCTGCATGATGAGGTCCATGTAGAGAAAGGGAAGTGGAGGCTTGGGATAAGTGGATGTTAGTACTGTTTCGTGTGTGGTAGGAGTGCACATCATGGTGAGAGGAGAATATTTGGGGGTTTTGTTTGACAAATAAGGCACAGTTAAGTATAAAAAGGGATGGAAGTGTGAGGATGGTGTGGTTCTTGAATAAAGGCCTGCCAGGAGTACGGAGGGGGAGATGAAGCATTGCCTTAATGGCCTGCTTTTGGAGGGAAAAAATCTTGTGGGAAAGGTTGTCATTACCCCAGAATAGGATGCCATATGAAATGTGAGATTGGATTTTTGAGTGAAATAGGAGTTTCAGGGTATCCAGAGTGACAATTGGAGCTACTTTTCTAATCAAGAAGATTCCAGTGGTAATTTTTTTCATGATGTACTGTATGTGGTCAGACCAGTCCAGGTTTTCATTGATTACTAGACCAAGAAACTTGATAGAATGTGATCTGATGAGGATGTTATCCTTTAAACGAAGTAAGAAACTGGAGGTGGGAGGATACCTTTTGTGGTGGAACCGCAGGTGAAGAGATTTATGAGAATTTATGGTGAGTCTGTTTGCTTGGCACCAATTGCTCATATCTGAGATGGAGGTTCGGGAAATATCCCCAAGTTCAGCTGGATTTTTTGACTGTAGAAGACAGGAAGTATCATCAGCATAGAGAAGTAGCTTACCAACTGAAATTGAACATGGAAGGTCATTTATAAAAATTATAAAGAGCAGAGGTCCGAGTATCGAGCCTTGGGGGACACCTTGGCATACTTGAAGTGGCTTGGATAGAGTAATGTTAGAGCCAGTGTCTGATTGGTGGCAATATTTTACTTGCTGCTGCCGACTGGAGAGGAAAGATTTTATCCAAAGCAGGGCATTGCCCTTAATCCCTAGCCTTGAAAGTTTGGAGAATAGTATCTTATGATTGATACTATCAAAGGCCTTACTAAGGTCATAGAAGATCCCTAGTGTAGCATTTCTGCTGTCAAGGGCCTTGTGGATATGGTTGAGTAGCTGAAATGTAGCAGTGGTGGTGGATTTCCCAGCTAGGAAGCCATGCTGGGCTTGGTCCAAGAGCTGGAATGACTTAAGAAAGTTTATGAGACGATCGAGAAAAATTTTTTCAAAAATTTTGGAAAGACTAGGAAGCACTGAAATTGGCCGGTAATTATTAGGGTCAGAATAAGGACCATTTTTGTGGATAGGGTTAACATAAGCTAATTTCAGGTAGTTAGGGAAATGACCTTCATCAAAGGTAGTATTAATTATGTGAGCTAGGGGGTCACATATATAATCTTTGGCTGCCTTCAAGATAGGGATTTCGTCAAATCCTGAAGACCATTTGTTAGAGAGTGTATTCAAGGCTTTGTTGACCTCGTATGGGTCGGTTGGGAAGAGATAGAAGGTCTTAGATGGCGAGGAACTGTTTGGTAAACTAGGATAGGTAAGGTGATCTTGATTTGCATTGCAGCACATTAAATTGAAACAGTCCGCAACTTTCAAGGGATCTGTGACTGGAGTGCCATCATTATTGAATTCTTTATGTGTGTTATGTATTTGAGTTGCTCTTGTATTGCACTTAATGACATCCCATGCAGATTTTATGGGATTAGTGGAGGAAAGGATGTAACTTTCATTGATAATTTTCCTATGGTTCCTAACACGTTGTTTGAAGGCCATGAGTGATTGTTTATAATAAGTCATTAGACTGTTGTCTAAATACTTGGCTTGCTGATGAAGTTCACGCAATCGTTGGCTTTCAACAACAAGGTCATGGGAGTAGAACCTTCTTCTAGTACCCTTTGGCCGACAACGATAAGTCTTCTTAGGGAAAGCAGCATTAAAATGCACTAAGAATGTATTGACAAACTTTTTAAACTTATCATCAGTCTTTTTAGTAGCATAAACATCACCCCAATTTTCAAGTGATATTGAGTCTACAAAATTAAGAATGGAGTCTGCATCAAAAGTTCTTTTACTGATAGTGTGAGGGATTTTATAGGAACGGATGCTGCAAGATTTAAGTGAAAAATGAAGTGCATGATGGTCAGACAGAAAGGTGGCTAGGGTGTTGCAAACTAAGCTCGAGGAGGGTATGTTGGAGATAAGAAGATCAATTAATGTTGAGGAAGATTTAGTTATTCGAGTAGGTGAATCATTTATGATCATTAAGCCATGACTATCAAACAAGTTGCTAAGATCAGACCTGTGATGCGAGTCAATCATAATATCTACATTTAAGTCACCACACAAAATTAGATAGTCAGCACTTTTAGAGGGAGCAAACAGGATTGCATCATTTAGTCCACCAATGAAATTGTTAAAATTACCACTTGGAGAACGGTATATACAGTAAATAGCATAGGTCACTGATCTTATTGTTAATTTAGCCATGCAACATTCAAAGTCCTTCTGAAAGCACCTACTGAAGTTTATGCAAGAAATGTCAATGTCAGGCCTAGAGTATATGGCAACACCACCTCCCTTATGATGGGAGGGACAAAAGTAGGAGATGAGGTTATAACCTAATATGCAGAATGAAGGGACCTCTGATTCCTCTAACCAATGCTCGCAGAGCAATAGAATGTCCACATTTAGTGACTGAAGGGTTACTTCAAGGTCATTGCACTTGACCCTCAGGGCCTGGATATTTAAGAACAAGAAGCTGGTTAGCTTATCATGCCTCAAGCTACTGAGAAGGAGTGAAACACCAGCAGGTGACACACAATGAGCAGAGCTGGGGGTACCTAGTCAACTTGACTCGGTCGAACCAGCGGATCTTAGGGTCATGGCGATCCCGGAGCACCCAGAGGCAGGTGCACAAATCGTGTTACCAGTCACAGTGTTATCACAGTTCAGCTTCTCCGGTGAAGTAGCGATCTTTTGGGTGGATTGCATGACACTTCCAGTCACGTTTTGGGACATATCACAAACGCTGGTGCCTTCCAATGAAAAAAATTGGCTTTCAACTTCCCTTTCAGTTTTGGGTGCGTTTGTTTGGGTATCGGTGAGCTGACGCCTTGGAAGTGATTTTTTGGGGGGAAAACATTTGCCGACGTCAACGTCATCAGGCCAAGTTTCGCTTTTGAGAAGATCCGCCTGGAGTTTTAAGGGAGCGGTCACTATGAAAGAATTGAAGGTTTTGCCACACTTTAGACTAGTACACAAAAAATCACTAGAGGGAAATTTTCTTTTCAAGTACTTCAAAATGACTTCCGACATCGTTTTGGTGTTCACATGCCCGACGTACAGATGCGTGCGTCGGGGCACTCCTGAGAAGGAATTCTCATCACATTTCACTTCACTGGATCCAATGATGTTCCTAATAATCCGGAACATTTATGGTGATAAATATTATCACACGCGTCGCAGGAAATAACTTTATCCTCGATTTCAAGACTTAAATTACACGAGTTGCAAATAAGCAATCCCTAATGTGACGCCATCTTGCCGTGAAGATCCTTCAAACTATGCACTGCTTCACCTTAAAATATGAGAACAGCCATTCAGAATCATTTAGACTTTGGTCTCAATGAAAATGCATTATGAGATGAGTGATGTACTGGAGTTAACAGTAGCTATCAATCCAAATATTAATTTTCGGCAGCTTAATTCTACTCTCAGCCAAATGCTTTGTTCCTACATAACTATTCAGTATGTCTTTCATGATCTGCCTTAAGTCATGGTCTTTCACTGTGACTCTTCCCATTTATTATTCCTCCCAATACTGTTTTTATTTGGCTATTTTGTTTCAAAATGTGTCCAATACATTTCTCTTCTTCCAGTTCTAGTAATACTTTTGAACTCACTAACTCTGCAGGAGTTGCTAGATTTTCTCTTGATAATGTCCAATGATGCCTTCATAATGCATGTCAGAGGAACCTATATAAAGCACCCGAGACTCTAGACACACAATTACACACGATACGGCAACAGCACAAAGACTATAAAAACATCGTTTAAAATCTTTTGTTCAGTGATACTTCTGCTAGATTGCTAGCTATGCTTACCACTAAAAATTAATACATGTAATTTAAATTCAATAATAATAATACTGTTATTAACTGTTTCCTTCTAAGGGCATTGCAATGTGATTAAAGGAAATTGTGATGTGCCTTCATAAACTATATTTACGGTATGGTTACAATGGGTTGCAACTATGAGGGCTAACAGACCATCGCTTTGGTGGGCGAGAGACTCCCTCAATTCCCCGTGGCGAGGTATTTATACCATTCTTACATCTAGATCTTTCCCTTGGAGAATTAACTGGGAGCCTGGTGCTCCTGTATCAAATAGCACTTGGAAATGTTGGCTTAGCCACTTTGCCAAGTACTTGACTCTGTTGTGAAATTTAAATTAGACTTGTGAACATGTGACCTTCTTTTGTCCTCTTCCCTTTACCCTCTTCTGTGTACCCTTTTTAGTTTGCGTTTTGTCTTACGATACTTCCGGTTATATTATTTGCGTGTGCATCTTATCTCGTGCTACAATAAAATAGCAGTCCTATGGCTCCCTGCCTTTATTATTCACTCCCAACAGACTCTGCACAGGACAGCTCACTACACTCTATACTAAAATATTTGTAATGCTGACATTCTAGAGCACACTAAGGTTAAACTCAAGTTTAAATGCAGCTAAATTGTTAACCTGGTTTCAATTTAATCCTGGCCTGATCAAATCATCCATTTTCACTTCAAAATTAGAAGTAAATAGAATGAAAAATGACTAAATAAAATGGATGATTTGATTTTATGATCTGCAAACTAGAATAATTAAAAATAATGAGCTATGAAAGTCACCTAGGTAGAAAAAATTTTCCAATATAAGTTCACACACACATCGATTGATGTAGAACTAAACAAGCTTCCAATGGCATTTCACAGCATTCAAGTCCACTTCCTCGCTTTAAAGATGAGAGCATCTAAAATTAGGGAATCTTGCTGCTATTTTACTGACAGGTATACTTATGATGCCATTGACATTCTTTATGATTGAACAGCCGAGGGCACAATTG
Source organism: Ceriagrion tenellum (assembly GCA_963169105.1). Classification (NCBI taxonomy): domain Eukaryota; kingdom Metazoa; phylum Arthropoda; class Insecta; order Odonata; family Coenagrionidae; genus Ceriagrion; species Ceriagrion tenellum. The sequence goes on from OY720637.1 coordinate 7,235,325, forward strand.
ACACTAGAAAGAAATTACAAAAATCTGATTTAATTTTGGAAATAGTACACACTAATGAAATTATATTATAATCACCTTAACAGCAAAACCAGCAGAGTGAACATTCCTTTTGATAAGAGAGGAAGACAGGAACAGAATTCATAGTGATTCAACTTCCATAAAAATTTATTGAAGAGCTGGCACATAGATACACTCTATGGGACATCAAGAGTAAAGGATCATCTTGATCCGTTTACAGAGTCCCAAAACTTGATATGAAAACTGACGCGTAAAAAAGCATGATGTACAAATTATACAATGATAACAATTCACTTTTAACAATGATATATTTTTCAAGAATAATTTATTTACAATATCCTACACAGATATGACAGAAAAAAGGAAATGGTTCCTATAAATATGTACAAGTGATGTTGGTTAAATTAACTAGTGATAAAAATCATCAGTAGGAAATCCTGGCAAAAATAAATTTAAGTAGACGTTATACAATGCATGCATTTGAGGGTACATATATGCTTGGACAAATTAGCATGTATTGAAACATGATAGATTCCTACAGCTCCGTTCAATACTACCCAAGGTGATAAAATAATGATGAGCAACAATTTTGTGTTCACATTATTTTTCAGTCTATTTATCGCATATGATTTTGAAAGTTGAGGATTACGTCATCAAAATAAAAATCAAATCTCAAGAGTCAGGCATTGGTCCTTTTTACAGTCAAGAGGCAGGCTAAAATGTCATTCAGTTCTACCACAAAATAGTAGAAAGCATATTGAAGAGATCAAACAATTTCCAATGGAAATATAGCCGATGATTAAACCAATTCCTATTCACAGTAAGACACCAATCATTTTACTTGGTTGCTTTTCTTCACTGATTCTAAAGATGTCCTCAACTTCTGCAAACATGACCTGAAAAAGGTGCATTTTATTATAAATAAAAAAAGTTTTCTCAGAAATCTCTTCTCTTAGGCCGCTAATCTGAATGAATAGAATAGAATATCATGTTATTCTTCAAAACAAAAGCGTAACAATTGCTTTTTCTGGCAGATAGTGTTCACTCTCTTTCATTCAGAATAGCAGCCTTAGTACCACAGCTTATGTGTAAAAGCAAAATGCCAATATGCCTTGTATAAGAGAGGACACCTCATAAAAGATGGGCAGAAACTATAAGCCATCATTTGGGAAAAAAACTTTTATTTGTACACAGAAATGATGGAAGAAGCACACATAGGGTCAGTTATGAGGATTCCTACGCATCTCATTACAAATGGAAAAATGCAATCCTTAAGATTAAAATGATTGTTTTACCTTATCAATGGGTCATTTCCTGAGCCTCTAACCCTCTCCACCTCCCCTGCTTCATACACCAAATGTTTTTGTGCTACCATTACAACTAATGGATTGGTGCGAATAAAATGGTGCATCAGCCGAAACAGGGCAGAAGTTGAAAAAGCCATATTTTGCTTGCACAGTCTTTTCGTGGCTGAAGAGAGCACTCCAATCCAATTATCACCAGAATTGAACCTGCCGTCTTCACCAATGCTGTCAACCTTAGGAATCTTAGCAAAAGTTTCTTCACAGCCATTGTCTGATAGGATGCATTCACTGGCACTGAAAATATTACAAATCCATCAACTCACATTTTGCTGTGTAATTCTTGATTGATTTACATCATGAACTACTCTGTCTCAAAATAATAGTAAATAACATCAACCAGAATATACACTTCACATATACTGAGCACGCGCACTTGCTAAAAATATTCATTTTCAGGTAGAGGAAAGAAATCAATCAAATCATATTGTTCTTTGATTTGCACAAGGTAGAATGAACTCTTCTGCTATCAATGTCCTAATCTATCACTTTGGTGACAGCTAAAAATGCCACAAACAAATATTTTGCCAGCATTACAATTCATAAGTACAAAAAATTAAAAATAAAATTGTCAATTTTCAGTGTCTTCTAAACAGGGAACTGAACCTGTGAAAAATGAACCGCTCCAGAGGTTTTTTCTGAACTGGTTCGAATGGCGAACCTCCGCGGCGGTTCGGAGTGGAGCGAAGGTCATAGAGGAGCAATTGTCGGAGCACCGTCGGAACAGAGCGTTAGTAATAATCTCTCCACTCCGAACCCCTCATAGAGCCCCATACAGCTATCGCTCCGGAGTGCGTCATAGTGCTCCAGGCGGCACGGACGAGGATACCATGAGGCATCAGTCAATTACAAAACAACTCTTGTTGAACCTAAAGATAAAGTCTTTGGATAGGATAGATGTAGTTGAATGGACTGCCCTTTTGTCTGGTGCGGGATGGAATGGTCGGCTAAGCTAATCCATTAGTTCATGCTTTAAGAGTGCCTAAGACGAGGCTATGCCCGGTTGGTTGCAAAATTTTTGTAAGATAAATTCTTGGGAATCAGATTATCATTCTTTCAAACACTCTACATTACTATAAATTTATAATGTTCTATCACCGTAGATAGCAATGTTCTCTAAAAATTAATTCCGTCAAGTTCAATTAATCTTCATGCTGTAGCTATTGGACTTGGAATGAAGTTGTATTCATTTTGTGGCATTCGTAACTTTTACCATCAATGTATGTTACTATGCAAATGGGTCAAAAACTCATATGAGAAGTACTTCAGTTTAACTTTCTTCGACATCTAAGTTTATTTCGAGCATAATATTTGTCAGTCGAAATTCAGGAGTAGGTTTTTTCTAAGCTGATGTATGTGATAAATACAAGAAGATTTAAGCAACATGTTTGAACCATCTGATGGCCCACCGAGGGGCCTTTAGAGCCCAAGGGCATTTCGAGTGTAGTACAAGTCCTTTCCTGTTCTATTATGTTCAAGTATGCATAATTTCAAGAATGTCATATGATTAAAACCTATCATTGTGAAATAACATGAAAAGCACCAGTTTGGGACTCCAGGACCGATTAGGGCCCCAATTTTAATTTTGACCACAAAGACCAAATTATGGCATCAGAGGTTCAATTCAAGCATATAGGTTTACGTAATTTTTTTGTGAAATTCTACATTAGCAATTTTCTAAAGCCCTCAGAGGACTAACATAAACAATAAGAAAAGGACTTGTCAAATGCATTTACTCTGCAGCAGCCATTAACCACACATGGAGAGTTTGGGGTGAAATATATTCCCAACTAAAATCTCTATGTAATTCTGATATATTGATTTTTCAAAATGAGCTGTAAATGCATGGAATGGAAATAAATTTCCATTCCATGCCTTTGATGTGGTTTCCAAGTAAATAAAATACTCTATTGTTGAAGTAGTGCAATACCAGAGCGTTCCTCCAAGCGCTCTGCTCCACACCGGAGAGCGTGCCACAATGGTTCAGCTCCAGAGTGGAGCGACATTAAATTCTTTCGCTCTGCTCTAGAGCTGAACTGTTGTGGCGTGCTCTCCAGTTTGGAGCAGAGCGGAGCGGTCACCTACAGTGAACCCCTTTAGCTCTCCAGAGTGGAGAGACCACAATACGGGACGCTCCACTCCGGTTGGACTCCCAACTTCTAAATATAATTTAAACAGATTTACTCCACCAAATTCCCAAGTATGTATAGCTCAGTTAAAAGCTCCTGGCACGCAGAAACCCGTTTTCAGCCCGGGCGAATCTATTTTGACGAATTGCAGGTAGAAAGGGGTGTGGGTGAAAGTGACCGTTCTCTGTCGGGACTCCGCTGAGAACGCTCGCACTCGCTGCCTACCACCCGGCTTTTGCTTCCTCTTCATTTACATTTCGTAATTATAGTGTTTATATTTTCTTGGTATTTTAGGTAGTTAGGAGGAAGGTTTTTTTTTAGTTTTTACTATATTTTAGTGAATAGGCTTATGGTTAGTTCTTCTAATTTACACTTAATCAGTTTATAGTATTTTCGGCTACGGTTATAGTATTACGGCTAGGTTATCCCATTTATTCTTTTTCTCATACTAGGTTAGCAGCAGTTTAGGTGTGGTCGCATATTTTAGAATAGGGGTTTAGGCTATTGGTTGTAGTAAGATTTTTCTTGCTTTGTTCAGAGTTATATCTATTTCAGGTTAGTTGTTTAGTTAGGTTATCCCATTAATTCTTTTTCTCATACTAGGTTAAATACGGTTTAGGTGAGGGAGCGTAGTTTAGGATAGGGGTTTAGGGTATAGGTTACAGTTAAATTTTTGTTGCTTTGTTTAGAATTATAGCTATTTTAAGTGATGGAAAACGCAATTTCTAAGGTGGGTGGGAAAGTGCTCCACAGTCAGGCACGCAGAGTTGTTTATAAAGTGCTTATGTTCATGAAGAAGGAAGCAGAAGAAGGACTGAGTATGCCCTTGAAATCCGTACATGAATGAGTAGCTGCTGTGACTGGAATTTCTAAACGCAGCTTAATACAGATTGCTGAAGAGGGAGTTGCGATTGCCTCTGGTTCTATCTGCTGTGGACGATTTTGATGTCCAAGTGATTAGGAGAATGGTGTATCATTTTCACACGGTGGAAAAAAGACATCCTACCCTGCACGTTTTGCTCCCAATTATCAGGGAACAAACGGTTTTAGTTTTGTTTTGACGGAAAATTGAGATGCCTCCATTTGCTGATGAAAAATATTGGTTTCAAGTAAGTAAACAAACCATAAGTGATATTTTAAAACATATTTCTACTTTCATTCTTTCTAATGATAATATTTTCCCCGCAGATGGAAAAGGATGTCAAACAATAAATCAATGTTACGTGAAAAATATGATATTTGCATGAAAAGGATGGTGTACCTCTGGAAAATGCTGAAATTCAGGGAAGAGGGGCGTCCAATAATATTTACTGATGAAACCTATGTCCATTCGTCTCAAACCACGCCCTTCCAGTGGACGAGTGGCGATGCCAACGGGCACCTGTGTCGAAGGGGCATCGATTAATTGTTTGTCATGCTGGTTAGTGCATGAAATAATTTCCAAATTGACATTCGTTGTTGATTACATAGAAACATGACCGTTGAATACATTTTTGAAAAATCTTTCTCATTACTAGGTGTAGAAATGGGATTCATCCCGGGAGCCCTGCTCACATTCAAGTCCAGATTGAAAATGGGGGATGGCCAAAGTTACATGAACCATGAAAATTATTTCAAGTGGCTTCAAAATCAACTAATCCCGAATCTCCCACCTAATTCTGTGGTGGTGTTGGATAACACGTCATACCACAATGTGCAGCATGATCGCAGTCCTAGCAGCAGTGCAAGAATGGATGTCATGAAGGTGTGGCTAGATATGAGAGGAGTAGAATATTCAATGAAAGAAACAAAGATTGACCTGTTTGAGAAAATCAAAAGATTCAGGGGGGCAGTAATCTACAGTGTAGATAAAATTCTTGCCGAACATGGGCACATGGCAGTGAGGTTGCCTCCCTATCACCCAGAACGCAATCCGATTGAGAAGATTTGGGGAATTTTAAAAAATTGGGTAGCGTTACACAACATATCTTACAAAATGGACGATGTGAAGGAATTAGTGCGAGAAAAATGTGCACAGTCAGGACGAGTGGTGTAAAGTTTGTCAAAATGTGAAAGAGGTGGAAAAACAGTATATAGACAATGAAATGGTGCAAGATGAATTGCAAAATGAAATAATTATTAATTTATCGGACTCTGTAGATGATGACAGTTTTTCTGACAGTGATAATGATGTCCAAATTTAATCATGAAAAAATAAAATATTATTCTCCACTGCAAGGGTTTTATTCCACTCCCATCTTTTCATCCCATCTCCCATCCACTAACTTATCACATTTGGCAGATTTAACTCACACGGAGAATGCTTGGCTTGCATATGCTGTAATTTATGTTCTTTGTTTCAATGCAAAACCTAGGCTATGTAGTAATAGCTTGTTGAAGGTTCAAAGGAATTCAACCATGGAATATCTTAAAATTCCCTTTCCCTTTGGTGACCATTGGTGACTCATAAGACAAGCAGCTTAAAATTTTCCTTCTTGTGTTGGCCACCCTAACGACCCCGCCTTCCTCTTGAGGTCGAGAGCAGAGGGGAACTTTTGCCTTCCCCTCCAAACAACCTCTCCTGTGCTCACTTTCCCCTCCTCTCGCTGTCGCTCTGTGCATTTAGGTGCCAGGAACTTTTAACCGAGCTATACATACATACATAACCTTAGCACAACTAATTTTAGTAAAAAAAAAAAAGTAGTAAATATAACACATATTGGCTACTCCACCTCAATTCAATGAATGATAGTCACTTGTGGTCACCTGGGTCTGACCAAAGGGGTGGAAAGGGTAATGGGAGCCATAAAAAAGGATGTGTGAGTAGCACAAATCCTTCACAACCAAAGCTTTGTCAGAGGTCTTTAAACATATCCACACAGTAAAGGAAAAACTTGAGCAAATACATTCAGACATCTGACAGGACTGCAAAGGTCAGTAGGCCACATAAAGATGCTGTATTTTTCAACAAGGGGATATGGAGGGATGTGTAAAAGTAAGCTTTTTTTATCAACAGTCAATAATTTTAGGACATGGGTAAGTGATAGTGGGTAAAAATAAATGTTCATAGTTGCTTTTGCAATGGCTGAAATTGCCAAAAATACTGACTGGCAAGAAAAAAGAGGCTTATAGACTCACATACCATTATAAATGCCATAGGGGATACAATGTTTGTTAACAGGTGATAAAATTTAAAGACTTAACTCCTGGGATTAACCGAAAGGGGGCATACTGGGATTTGGCAAGGCCATGAGATTCCATACTCATGAAATGTTTGTCAAATGGAGCAATAGGCCTCTGTGTCTTGGGGTCAAAAAGAACTCCAGAATCTTACACAATAATCCCAGTATATTACTTGGAATGGATGATACCCAGAGAGAGAACAATCTCAGGTTTTACTGATGAATTTCACCCCTTTGGGATAAAGGGAAGGTTGTCCGATTTCTGAACTTACCTTTGATAAGAAATTTCACTCGCTCCCCCTATCTCTTTCAACACTTGTATGAGAGAATTGGTTGTATTGAATGCTAGTTTCCATTCAGGAGCATCTTCAATAACATTAATAAGAAACTCAAAGAGAGGTAGTAGTACTCTTGCAGCAAGCTCAATTATGAGTTCCTTGCCCATACCCTTAGGCTTTCTGCGAGCAATCTCTGAGATTTGGTGTATCAGTACTAGACACTGAAAATGTTTTAAAATTAATCATGACTAATAAAAATAAAGAGAAACAGAATCTCACAATCATTAGGTGCTCACTAAAAATAAGAACACAAATATACATCAGCAATTACTAGGGGGATTCACAGCATTTCAATACACCAACAAGCATCATGCAACAGGTACAAAAAAAACTCATTATTACAAAGTCAGCTGGACCAAAAAATTGACAATATTTTTTTCGAGTTTCGTATCTTCAAACCTCTTTAATAAAGCATGAAAGGTACTTATTTTTGTTTCCCCTAACTAAGGCCATCTTTTACACATGATATGGTCATTATTTGTGAAAGAATTCTTAAAAAAATGAATTTAAGCAATAGAGAATCAAAAAATAACAATAACGTCATAGTTCACATGGCAAACGTATAAAAGTCTGCAATCATGATGGCGGCAAAATTTCCACCCAGTTCATAAAACCAATAGAAAGCTAAAACAGCATGGGAAAACTTAAGCATATATTATAATAAATTGAATGAGAATTTAATTTTACTAATACACAGACAGTGGAGAAGAGAAACTACTATGGTGTTTCAGATAGATATTGGCTTCCAACATATATGCAGTAACGATGGTAGCTGGATCTAACATGCTTCAAATCACCCTCTCTTCATTGAGCAATCAAAGGTAAAAAAGAACAAGGGATTCTGCACATGTTTTGCTTGTGAGTTCCCCACGATACATCACTCCCTAGGTGATAGAAGATGTGACCTTTTTGGTTTCCTTTACTTGCTTTGTGTATATTAATACATTTTACTTTCAGGAGGGACTGCTACTCAGTTTTGATGTATTTAATTCAAGAAAAAAATAACTAACTCTTACTCTCAAGGCCATTTATATCCAAGTTGATATTTAGCTGCACCTACATATCCCCTTCCTCTCTTTAGGTCCATTGCATCCTCCTCTGCAACTCCAACCCTCTCCAAATCTACTTCTACTAGGTTCCATTATTTCTGTCGTGATCTTCCCCGGGATCATCTTCCTTCTGGATTTCCTCTCAAAACCCCCGCCCATCAAAAGCCCGTCTTCTATTCTTAACTAGTGTCCTGCCCATCTCATTCTTTTGTATTTAATCTCACTTATGATGTTGGTATTCTTGTAAAGGTCCCTAATTTTCTTAATATTCTTTCTTCTCCACCTTCCTTGTTCATTTGTAGACCCGTAGATCTTTGGTAACATCTTGTTTTCAAATATAGTAGACCCTCGCTTTACGATATTATTCCGTTCCGGAGGACCGATCGTAAAGCAAATTCCATCGTATGTTGAATCGGCATTATTTCCAGACGAGGAATCGGTTTAAAGAGCATCAGTGCCAATCCATTCAGTTTACAAGACAGAGCCATTGCATACGAAATATCCTGGATTAAAATTATTAAAAATATTATTAAACCAATATTGAAAACACAATCGATATTTAAAACAAAATCAGATAAATTTGACATTTTAAAAAGCGTGCACAAAATCAGCTCAGATCGTAAGTCGAATCCATCGTTAAGCTGGGGTCTACTGTACTATCAATTTTTCTCTTCCATCTTATTCTGTTTCTATGTCTAGGATCTGTAGAGCAACACAGGGCACCGGCTGTTTGAATATTTTCAAATGGCCAAGCATGGCATAAGTGCTGGTGAAGGATACAGTTGCTTGGTTGTGGCTTTTTTGAAGTCCTCTTCTCCCTTGCGTTGCCAACTTTGATGGACCGCAAGGGCCTAAGATCTAGTTGCTTTGTATCCACCAAAATTGCCATGAGAATTAAAAAGCCCAGATAGCATAGTGGTCTGCGCATTGGTCTGGCAAACCAAAGGTCCATGGTCTGATTCCCGGTCCAGGTCAAATTTTTCTCATGGCAAATTCATCAAATTTCACCTTCATGTTGGAATATTTTCAACACTGGACAGATTGTTTTGTGCAATCTAATTTTTGATTATACCACAGGGATTTTGAATTTAGTATTGTGTGGCATGCATGTAAGCTTCTATTGGCAAGCTTTAATCTGTGTTTCTGGTTCTTCTCTGTTGTCATATGGTATATGAACTCCAAAGTATTTAAAATAGTCTACTTTTTCAAATTAAAGTCCCACTATGCACGACGAACCTACATTTTTCTTAAGAGTTCTTGAGACATTCATGTTATTTATTTTTGAGTCATTTTACCTTTAATCCTATTCTTTCCATTTCTTCTATAAATATTTAGGTTAGCCTTGTCACTTCTTCCAAACTTTCTAGGAATATCGCAATATCATCTCCAAAGGCTAACATGTTTATTTTGGCTCCAATTCTGATACCAAAGTCCATCTCTGCTACTTTTTCTAGTGCCTCCTCTACCACAGTATTAAATGGGATTTGGGAGAGCCTGTCTCCCTACCTAACACTAGAATTTCAAATAAGTGCTGCCACTAACCCACACTGAGCCCTTTGATTCTGTTATGCTCATCTTGGCAAGGCTCATCAATTTTTTTGGTATTCCAAACTTATCCGTCTTTATCCATTGTCTCACTCTATTAATACTTTCTAATACTTTTTGAAAATTGATAAAAATCATATAGAACTCTATTATATTTTTAAAGCTATCTATATATATTTATAAATGTATCTCCACCTTGATGTGGTGCTTGAGCTTGCATGCTCTAGCGAATTCGAGAGCTATACCAGCAGTAGCTTAGCTACTGGCAGGGCCTCCCATGCCGGACAGGTCTTTGTGAGGTAGGAGTCAGACAAAGAGAGATACCCCGGTCCTCCAGGTTGGGGGTTGAGCGTTGGGCTGACAACCCACCTCATAAAAACCTGTATTTTAAGAATCACCAACAGAGAAGTAAAACACAAAGCTAGGAAGATTTTATTTCCCTGGAGCAGGGTTACCAACACTAAATGGGAATTGCTGTTGAGCATGATGTTTCGGAGAGGAGACCACATAAGGAACCTAGGGCTAAGCGTCCCACGATCCTCTGACCAATCATCAACACTGATTCACTCTCACTGACAATAAACCCTCCACTGCTACTGTCAATTGATCTCAAGTACCATGATAAGTAGGAAAGAAGAGAGGTCTACTGTTTAATCACACCATGAGGTTTGCTTAGCATTCAACAGCTAAACAGATATGTACAAACTAGAGAGTAAATGAAGAGCTTAGAAATGTAACAAGAGGTCACAAAGAGACACAAATGAAAAATATTTAGAGCCATAGGGAAGGAGGAGCACTAAAAAAGTATGCAACAGTATTATAACACCTCAATGAGACAATCACAAGTGAAATAATATGACAGAAGATATCTAAAGTCAAATAAAAGAAATGTTTGAGTCATAAAAACAACCCAGTACCCTAACATCTATGAATGCACAACCAACTCACAATGCTATATAAGTACATCATAAGTACCTTAGCAGCAGTCATGTTTATCTGTCGTCCCCTTGATGTTTGCAGTACTGACACTATACTTTCAAAGATTGCATTTTGCAAAAACTCATTGCGGCTATCAGTAGTTTCAAAATTTTCCTGAGGGGAGAAAAATTGACAATAACTATATTAGACACAGAGCTCTGAGAAGTTTTCATCATGGTGCACAATACATAAGTAGTCAATAGACATTTATCTAACTATGCAACGTTTTACAGTTGACAAATTCATATCAATATCAAAAACTTTCAAATAAGTTAAATATAAATCTAACTAAGGAAATGTTTCGCAGACAGATATCGTCGATGTTATCGACATTATAAATTTGTTCAGAATTTTGAATGAAAAGTTTAGCCAGCCTTGACTGTTTTGTTAATTATTTGTACTATTATTGTATTAAGTTCTTATGTATTATTTTTGTTATTATGATTAATTGTGAAAATAGTTTACCCTGTTATTGTGTTTTCATGTTGGGTGAACTTAAAATTAAATAAATAAACAAAAAAAAATCAATGCATGTATGTGCTGGCCAAAAATATACCTCTTCATCAACAACAAAAAGTACCAATTATGGCTGTTACCACATAAATTAAACTGTTTATAAGCCTTTTATTCACATAAACAATACCATGGGCAGTTTCTTAGGATTAACACTCTCGCTGCTAGGCACTTATGCTGTTTATATTGCTTTAAAGCTTGATTCTTCTACCTTTTTTAATTTTAAGTTGGTTGGAATATGTTTCTCAGCAGCTAAGGAAACACGTCAAATGACGGGATTAGCAGCGAGAGTGTTAAAACTAAGATGAACATATTTTTGCCCATAGTGACTTTAGGTCATTTAGAGATGCTAAAAGGACAGAAATTGAAATAAAAGGCAAAAGTCTGAGCATTACAAGATACACAATGAACATTTGAAGCTATTACTATTACCTTATATGCATAAATATATAATGCAATATACTCTCAATCTTACCAAAAGGGGATGAACTGTGATGTGAGACATTGAAGTAGTCCCTGAATTTTTTTCATATAGCCGTGGTATGTAATGTTTGATGATATCTTGTATGCATCTCCTGATGTAGGGATTACTATTTGGTGACAGTTTACTGAGTCCACAAAGATACTGTAAGAATACAATATGCAACAAATAAAGATACAAACTTATATGCATTACAAAAATGAGAAGATAGGATATTATGTAAGAACTAGTTTTTCTCATTACTGATAGAATCTGAGTAGGTAAGATAGTACCAATCAACACATAGGTAGTTCGAGAGATTTGGATATTTAAATTTGAATAGTTTTAAGAACTTAAAATATACTAATTTATCAGTAAATACATTTATTCTATTCAGGCATATTACATATACAGATATGTTAAAGAAACACTGTATCATGCATAAGTTTATTTTTTACAAGCAGAGCCAACTGGCTTAAGAGTAAGCTGGTTAGAGTTAATTTTTGATAAAGTTTAATTGAACAAATCAATGATAAATAGAACCAGGCTTTAGTTATAAGCCATAAAATCCCTAGGAGAATTTTCCCGTCAATAGCCAATCTCTAAATAGCCAAGGAAAAATACTATTTTTGAATTGGTAGAAAGATTTATAGCAAATGAATTGAGACCTTAATATTCAAGCAAAAATAAAGCTAATAGAAAAATCATTTACGATAGTTAAATTGTTCCCTAAAAATAACCTCTGCACTGATTCCAATTCTGTTCTCATGCGAGTCAGATGGCTTTGTTAGGGAAGTGGCATATTGGTAGCAAGGGCGTAGCCAGGAGGAGGCAGCTGCCCCCCCTGGATGATGCATTATCTCATTAACGGGTTAAAACCAGCTGATCACATAATTGGGTTAAAATATACCAAACAATGATAAGACAAGATGATGGTGCCTTTTAAATTTCAGAGGTAGGGAGAAAACACCAAAATCGAGAACCGATTGTAGAACAAATTTCAAACTTTGAGAAACACCAAATGCCATTGCAGCTAAATTCTGCCACTGGTGTGACAGTGAAAAGAAAGCCAATTTTTGAGCCTCAAGCAGAAATTCCAAAATGTTTCAGATTGATTGACGATTAATTTGGGTAAAATTTCCACCTGAAGTTAGTTCAACATTTTCTTAACTGTTGCGATTTTTGAAAGTTTTGATTTTTTAACCTTATTCATTATATAGCTGTTGTTAATTTTGCAGAACAACTTAATTCCTGTTCGTACAGGCCATACAGACCTGATGGTGACACTGTTGCCTACCTCTTGGATTCAGTAACATAATCCCAGTACTTCTGGGTACATAAAACCAATGAAATAATTTATAGCAATATTTATTTATATCACATGTAAGCAAGAATTGTGTGCATTCTCTGCAGAGTGTGCTTTGAGAGTCCATGGTATACCGATTCAGTTGAATTTTCTTAAAAGAAATGGCACTTCATGCAGCAACAAGATTAGATACTGATGACTTCAAAGTAATTGTGTGAAATTCACCGTGGAAAAATCATTCGCCTGGACTGGGAATCGAACCCAGCTCCCTCGATTTCGCACCGAGTGCTCGAACCAATTAAGCTACTCAGGTGTCCTCTTTCACTGTGAATCTCATGGGTGCTTTAAGGAGCAAGTTGTCCTCAGTAGTACCGTGCATGTGATGCCAGAGGTATCCATATGCAAGCACCACAGTCCACACGGTAAAGCCCAACTTTAAACACAAAGGTGTTTACTTTGGACATCTTCAAAGAACCACGTACTAGCCACGCAATTACTTCAACGGAGTCACTCGCTAGTGATCACACAATTGAGTGAAATTCACAGTGGACAAATCATACGCCTGGACTGAGAATCGAATCCAGATCCCTCGATTAGCAATTATTCACCATTTAATTCTATGTAAGATTATAAAGTCCCAGGTAAAAGTGCACATTAATAATCAGAGCAATATCAGAGATTCTGGGCTTTAGACCCCAATGGGACCCCAACCACTCCATTAACTTTATTGGGGTTAAATAGGTGCAGTACAACGGTCTCTTGTAGTATGATACATTTTACTTAAGCAATACACTATGCACACCAATACACCCAAATTAATAAAAACAATTTGATGCTTTATTAGCACATACTAGGTAAAAGATATTGATTGGACATCATGGGATTGGATAAAACTGAAATCTAACTAGAATTCAATGACATCATCCATTTTAATAGTAAATAATATGCTAAAGCAGTTAAGAACACACAGAAAAGATGGAGTAAAAATTACCAGTGAGATTTCACTAAAACCACTTAATGTTGATCATTTTATCAATACAACCTATAACAGACCCAGGTAAACTATCCCATTCAAAGCCATTTGTCAGGTAACAACGGATATATAATCATATTGAAATCTGAGAAAAATTTTCATTTTCATACTAAAAATGTAATTTTAACCAAATACGAACCAAAGAACTTAAATCAATTGTAGGATTTAAATTACCATTGTTGGAGACACCCAATAAGCAAAAATTCAATATAACAATATTTCACAAGTAATTTAAAAAGCAAGAATAAAAACCACTGCACTGATCCAAATTCCATTTCCTGATGGCCTAAAGGACATAGCCTTTGTGCTTCCCAGGGCATAATTTAACTATCATGTAAAATTTCAAGTCAATTGCTCTTGTCATTCAAGAGTTACCCAGGAGGATGCATACATACCCACATCCATTTCGAAGGTATGTAAAGATATAAAGTACGGATGTACAAGCTCCAGATACTCAACTCTGTTTGAGTTTGAGTTCAACATTCATATAAAAATCAAGTTTCAAATCAAGTTCAAACATCAATGCTATATTTTGAGCTTTTAAGAGAAAATGAAATCCTTCAAAGCCATGTTTAATTCATGACTAATTTCCTAATTTTCATCAATTCATCTACAAGATAAATCACTCAATTTTAATAGAAAAATTTCCTGAATGTAAACAAAAGACTTAATATGAGAGAGGAACAATTAAAATCGATAAATTTGGCATCTTTTTCAGAATTAAACAAACTAAGACTTTTCTAAGTCATATTGATTCCATAACATGCATTAATAAGTAAATAAACGACCACTACTGCATTGAAGAACTTGCATACAATACAGGATGAACTTTCTACAGTTGAACTTTGGTAAATTGCAACTGTAAGGAAGTGCTCATTAACGTATTTATCTTAGTACTCAGCAGAAAAGATGTGTTCGTGAAGGTGCTCTGAATCCAATGTGGTGACATTGTTGCTGTGTGTAACACAATGGCATTCATGCTTTCAGAATTCAAATTAGGGAAAATTGTAACCAATAAGAATAACATTTGGTGGGTTGGGATCAGGTTGATGAAACTTTTACTTGAATAGAATTTTACCATGCATATATCTACATTGGTAAGCATAAATATTTAGATTATGCAACCTGATTGAAGCATATGTTATTGCTCCCGACTGTAAGGCAAACTTCCTTTTCCTTGGAAGTCCAAAAAGGAAAAACGTAGACTATAATTTGTGCTTATATGGCATACCATTTTAAAAACAACGAAAGAAATCTTATCAGAACAAAAAAAATCAATTTGACTCAAATTTTGAGTTTCTTGCACATCCCTGATGTATAAGTTTTTTACTGTTCCTAAAAATATTTAAGTCTTTGGACCTATAAAGTACGTTATTATTATTATGAGGATTGTTTTATCCAAATTACCTTAGACTTGAGCAAGTATACAGGTATATCCCACTTTTCGACACTTAAGTCGCATGACACGATTTTCACTAATACTTAAAAACCTGTAAGTGAATGTATTTGCATAGCACGACCAAATTTCCCCATTTAAACAAGATTTCTGACAATGAGGTGAGCTTCAAATACCTTTTCCAGAGTTTTCAGTACAGTAAAAATTACTCAATCCTAGGGAAACTATCCAAAGTTTTCATATTTAGCTACTTCAATTCCTTGACCCTTCTTTTATACTCCATTAACGTCAGACGTTTGTTTTGTTTCAAATCCTCTTTATTTTCTTAAAGATACAGTTTCTTTTTGCCTCACTACTTCGAGCCACTTTCCCCTTTCTTCCCCCTCTTAACAATCCCCCCTCTCCTCTCATCAACAACTCCCTAACAACATAAACATCAATAATTAAATATCAAATGTTACACTCCTCAATGAAAGATTTGAGCAGTCACAGCAATGGACGCAACTGTTGCAAATTCTTAACAACAAAGAATAGTGCAAAAATTACTTGAAAACCATCTATGAAATTTTACAAAGTTTTAATGGCTCAGTCAACCAGAATTTCAAAACCTAACATCACACGTGGACTGAAATATAGCCTTGTACCATAAGATATCAAACCGAACTTTGAAACTTAGTCATTGATTGGTTATCTTCACCACCGTATTATGATGCGTATTATGATGAATGCTGATAGATTAGCTCACTGTAAGCCTTTGTTCATTGAACTTAAAATTTTGACAGTTGTTAATTTATATATTTATGCTGTCTTATTATATACAAAGAATAATTTACCTCACCTACTTCAGAGACAAAATATTCACTGTCATAACACCAGGAATGGCAACAAACTTAATTTACCAAACTACAGGTTATCCTCATCTTTTAATAGTTACAAGAGCATTGGGTTGAGAATCTACAATAAGTTCCCATGTAGTATGGTAGATATCCCTGCAGATAATTTCAAGAATAAAATGTTTGATTGGCTTGTTGCAAGACCTTTTTATTCCTTGCAGGAATTTTTTGATACAAAAATCTAGAGGTGCTACAAATGGGGTTAATGGGTTATGTTTTGTGTTCATAAAATGAAACACAATGTATAGGTTGCTACTTTTTTATACTTAATCTGTGTGTAAACCAAATTTTAAACCATGAATTCACTACACCTAAATTACATACTGTGTTGATGATGGGACTGCTTGTTTTTTATAAGTGCTGTCAATGTGTAAAGGAAATCGTATTTGAATTTGTGTAATGTTCTTGGTTTCAGCTTGTATATACCTACAATACATACTTTTTATAATCTCTGTAGATGTAAGCTTGACGTTGTCTATTGCTGTAAAGGCTGAATGACAAAATCATTATCATTATCACCAAGTTAAAGCTTCGACATTTGATTTTATATTTATTGCCTTGGTTTAGTGAGGAATTTTGTGGAACATGACTTACAATGTTAGATTTTACTTAGTAACAAAAGAAGTCCTCACAGCTCATCCATTTACCTGGATCAATATGAATTGAGTCTTTTGACATTTCTAAAATATAGTGCTCTTAAGAAACAGGCAAGAATTGTTCAAAGTTGCATGTATAACAAGATTAAGATATAAGAAGTTGCTGTGCAGCGATGTCATGGGGGTAGTGGGATTTTTTCTCTAAACCGGGATCATGAGTCCCTAGGGTGGTTGGTCCATAGGTCAGTCCATCAGCTCTTAAAGTTATATATAAAAATTCCTTGCAGAGTTTACAATTTTCAAAATGATTTAAATATTTGTTACAAAAAAATAAATAACAAAAGCATTTATTAGTATTGGGTAAGCCCACAACACTTTAGACAATTGTGACTTGAATGAGCTCCATAGTTGTTAAGCAGCAACAGATGACAATGTTGCAATTGGATGTTATAAAAAACTATGCCAGGAAAACAGCTGAAGAGAGAAGGAACTGTCCATAGATGTCTCTTTCAAAAGGCTGGATGTTCACAGAGTAATTTACTCACAGCTATCACCGAGGAGTGCTCAGCTAATGAAACTTCTCATGGATAATTGCCCCCGAGTGTGCCATGTTGCTTTTAAAGCATGCATAATATACATCCTTTTTGTTGTCTTCAGCCATAAATTGATGGTTCTTCATAATAGAAATCCTTCATACTAATTCATCCTTCATTAATTGGAGTTCCAAATTGAGGCTAACATTTACAGTATCTCTTCCGCTATCCTTCTAATAGCTCCCATACAGGTGTTGTCAAATGTTTGCCTGTCTTTTGTCATCCTAGTTTTGCTTCTTGTTGTGTCCTCAGGAACAAACCGCAACCGACTGATATAACATGTCCACGGCACACTTTTGTCTGGTTCAAAAGGTTCCATGTTTCCGACCATTGCCATTTTGATATGTCTGAAACACAGGTCTTCTTTCACGTCTGAAGTCCTTTTACAATCCTCATCGCCAATATGTTGTGTCCTCAGGAACAAACCATCTCGAAATAACTATTGACCACGGTTTTTGTAATTGTTAATCAGGGGTTATTTAACACCTGTGCCTTACAAAAGCATTGCAAATTTAACCTCGCTGCCAGTTATATTCCCCAGAGGGCCCCACTATGGTATGACAAAACACACTAAAAACCATCAATACCCAGCTCTCATGGTTCAGCTGGGTAAATGCATTTAGTTTTTCAACTGATTTGAAATTACTGTTATAATTATTAATTTTTTCTCAAAGATATCTAAAGTTACACATTTACTGGGAACACAATAAAAGATGGTTGTCAGAGAGTCACTCCAGCCACAACAATTGAGTCCTATACTAGAGAAAATAAGCTAGGCTATTTAGGGTAAAAAAACAGGTGCATGTTACACGGAAGGAAATGTCTGAAAGACTGCCTGTTTGACGGGGCACCCAGCTCCCTGCCTGATGGCCAAATGGCTAGGGAAGGGGGCTGAGTCCAAACAGCCAAGCAGGTTAGCAATAGAACAAAGACTTAGGTTTGCTTAAGGTGAGCACCAACCACTTGGGTCTATACTGTTCTCTTGGCTATCTGTTGGGTACCTGGGGCAATAGATTATAATGCGTCATAAGCAGAAAGAAACATGTTCTCTACTTTACTAATGTTTCATATCAACATCATATTCCAATCAATCCCACTCCTCAGAATAATCACAAATCTAGGAGATTTTTTCATCCATTTTCCATGAGAAAATTTCAGACTTCATCAAACACAAGGTCAAGAGTAAATGGGTAAATATGGCATAATGAAGGAAAGCAGTGGAAGTAACCAAATTAATCAAACACAAGGTTAAGAGTAAATGGGTAAATATAGTATAATGAAAGAAAGCAGTAGAAGTTACCAAATTAATGCTCCTTTTCACTGCACTTAACATGTACTTGTGTATGTTAGCTTCCGGATTATAGATGTGAGGTGGCAATATCAGAAGGCTAAGTATTGAGGGTAGAAGACAATTAGGTTTCCCCTGTGAACAAACGAAGTATAATATTGAAAATTGGAACATGCATAACAGAAGTGTAGCACATCAAAATTACCAGAGTAATCCAAGCCATATACCTTTGTATAAATAATATTGCCACAGTGAGACACCATTAAGCCACAACAATGATAAATACTTTTTATGACATCTTCTGATGATGGGGAACGTACAGGTGGTCCAATGATTTTATCTAATTTATTGAAAAATATAGAGCAATTCTCTCTGAAAGTTGATTTCTCCAGCACTGACTAAAATGAAAAGATAAGATTATAACAGAAAAAATGTAACTTACAGAATTAAAAGGAAAAATATCATTTAGAGTCCAAAAAATAAATGACACGAGCACATGCTTGAAGGGAAGATAAAAATATTTCAAAATACCAATTATTATGGATCATAAGCACTGAAGAGCTTGGATTTTCAAAAAGATTAAAAAGGGCAAATATGATTACTTACAGGCAAGGAATCATATTTTTCACCAATTGCCTTTAAAAACTGCTCCAGAGATTTGATTTGTACAGGACGGCTATTTGATGAATTTATCTGGCTACTTAAAAGATGAGAAACTTTGGGCATTTTGGAAACGTATCCAGCAAGTTCTTCTAGCTCCCCAAATGCAGATTCCTCAACAGACAATAAAGAAGTCCTGAAATGATATCAAAGTTAAAATCAGGTCAACATTAATGGAATCACACCTTATGGGTGTTTACCTTTATTATGATGGCATTTTACAAAACCATTATTTACATCAAAGTCTTATCTTTTGGGATTCAATCATTTATATAAAAGAAGACCAACCCATACTTTTGGAAGTTCAACAGGTTCAGCACCCACTAGTATTCACTAGTATTTTGGTTTCGGGAGTAAGTGAGAGGCAGAAATATTTATTTTTAAATCACTCCTGATGCCTGAGGAGAATGAAACTTATCAGCTCGAGAGACATTCATCAAGAACAATTTGGAAGCCATCAGCGGAGATCGCTCCATTGTCGAACGTAAACGATGGGCATTGCAATTATCAATCCGCACTGTTCACTGTTAACTTAAATTACAAATTTTCACAAATAATTTGATAGCAAGGTGAGGGCAGAACAATGCCCTACATGTAATAATAGAGCATGCAATGTTACAACATGAGAGATTTACAGAAATCATCTTCCACACACTAGGCTACCTTCACAATGAATTGAGACATTCGGTAATTATTATTGATGACTAATATAAATTACTTGTTGATTTACACGACATTTGATTTTATTTGCAGTGGAACATGTAAAATATCCTCTCTGAGGTTTCTGGAAAGTGATGAACTGTATGAAAGTGCAGTTCTGCCACCAAGCTTTCCCTCTCATGCCAACAATAGCCTCTGGATAAATATAGCTATCACACCCATCAAGATGATGAGTAGTGGTGTCCCCCCATTGCATCCAAACAACTGACTTGCCAAAACTGGTTTTTGCCCCGAAGGCCCCTCTTGCTAAAGGCATAATGTTCTCACTGCTTATTAATGAACATGAAGTAATTCATTCGCACAGGACTTAATCTGTGAGAGAGATGGGTGTTACCTGAGAAGATCACACCTTATTTTTGTTCATCTACCCTAGCCCAGCTTCACTCTAACCCCTCCTCTATTTCCTGATTACTGAGCTTCACATTTCTGGTCTACTTCCAGCGATGCCAGCATCATGTGAAGTTAAATGGCACTATCAGGACTACATGTTAAATTTGACTGGACGTGCATAGGATGATTGTAAGATGGTCACATGAATGAGGCAAAAAAGGCATCTCAAGTACGATGTATTGTACATAAAATTTACCCATTATGTCTTTTGTGCAATCAGTAGGGGTTCCATTAGAGATGAGTCCAACCCAAAATTAATTGAATCTAAATTCGAAAATCCTTTTTTGTTTGAATCTCAATATTGAATCCAAACATGGCTTACACTAATGATGAATCCTAGATCCTTATCGTTACCAATACATAAATTGAAAAACAAATTCAAATCTATTTTTACATTTTCTTGTAAATTTGTGAACCCATAAGTAGCTCAATACTGTTACCTTATTCTTAAATCTAATAAGTTATCTTAAAAAAAATGAACAGAGTTTAATTCACAATTATATGCACTACTTCCTCAGTTAAGAAGAAAGAATGAAAGTTTAGCAAACATGAGAATAACTGATTAATTTTGACATATTTTTGTGCATTCTAATTTCCCGGTAAGGTGCTTCAACTACCTTCCATGTATTCTTTGGCTCAAATATAGGATTTTTCTGTTTCTCAGGATGAAATTAAAGTTTTTGTGTGCATTTCCACAGAGCTTCATGTTGGCTTTGGAGGCTCAGCTGTGGGATACAGGGTCAGAATTTAGTGTGAATTGGTGTGACAAAGTTTCAAATTGTGACTACAGTTAATGTCAATCTTATGGTTATATTTTTAGTACATTAGCCATTTTGTGAGAGAAAGAAAACTACCCCTCCTCTCTTTCAACTTTCTCTGGAACACCTTGTTCCATTGAAATCTACACAGGGAAGAGGAAGCCTTGGTAGATGAACCAGCTAAACCACTCACAGTCAGTCAGATATTGAGGGCTCGGGGTACGAGTCCCATTCAAGGTGAATGATTGTTCCCTCAATGGAATTTCACACCTGAGAGCACTTGCAGGTGACTCTGTAAATGTGATGCTATGGTTATTCCAGGTATCCACAAAATTTGTCATCAATTCATCAAGTAAGAGCATTAATTTTGTAACAAATTCAATTAAAAGATGGAATCATTAGATTATTCATGAGAAACCAGTCTGAAAAAAGTTCTATCATATTTTCTGTTGCTGCAACAGTTGTATAGGATATATTCCAATCAGCTCCTTTCAAGTTTCTGCATGTCAAGTCACCATATCAGGTTTAAGCCTTACACAATCAGTAAATTCTAAGTATAGTGAGCTAAGATTTACAAGGCCATCTTGGCATATTTATGCATATGTTTTATAATGTTATAGTTTTATTCAACTTTGAAAATTCTATTTATTTTTTCTACTAGCTAATAGGTATTTTCAAGATATTGTATATTGGCAAATGAATGGCAATAAATGACTAATGTCAATGAGAATTGCAAAAAATTATATGAAATAAAGGAAAATGCAAACTGATACAATTTATTGCCGGGTGGCAGTATCCACTTAGGTGCCAGTGGCCTATTAACCCTCATATGGATTTATGAATTTAGTTACGCCGTTGGATTTACAGCACCGCAGCGGCGCTGCGTTATATTTTCTCATTATCTTTCAAACTTGGCCTTTCTTAGCATGTTTTCTGATTGATAATACTAGTGACTTCTATTTTATTTATTTTTAACCATTTTTTGCAAGATTTAACCCATTATTACAGAAGTTATAGCTAAAAATAATTAACACTGCATTCTTTTCCGTTTTTTGTCATAAAACTCTCCCTTTTAGGTCCCTTATATGGTTATTTTCAAATAATGGTTTTAATTCCGTGTGTAATGGTTGCTTTAAATAATTTTTCTAATATGCAATGCTGGATAAACTCCGCTTTATCATGTGCACATTGTTTTATTTTTTATGTACTCAAATACTAAAAATTAAGACCGAATTAAAGTCGGATGGGTCCATGTAAAATAATTTTGCTTCACTACGTCCACCCACATGTTTTATCTTTGTAGTATGCGCAGAAGTCTGAGTTCTTAAACGTTAATAATTGAAAAAGGGTAGGTGAAGTGATAAGAGACGAGTGATACCGTCGTGATTTTTAAGGGCTATATTCTGGCGATCAAGGCAAATGTAACGGACATTCTGGGAGTTAATATGTCCTGCCATTTCTAAAAAATGAAAATTAAAGTCAGATGAGTTGTGAAATATGAGGAATGTGGGACAACCAGCGACGCGTCAAAGAGTCCAGTGCCGCATTGGAGGGTGGTATAGAAGAGCCGGTATTTTAGGCCTACAGTGGAGTCCATTACCTCACTGAGGATCTCTCCAAAGAGATGGACAGGTAAAAGTGATGCGGGGGATTGCGGCAGATGAGGTTTTGCTTCGGGATTGGTGGGAAAGGCCAAAATAATTATTTCTAAGAAGTTTGGGTAGTAGGTGGTAAGGAAGAAGGAGCAGGAAATGGAAAAAACATGGAATACGATGGCGTCTGTTTTCTTTGGTCCGGCGCTGCGTGAGGGACCGATGGAAGAGGAGTTAATGTTCTGGGGTGACCAAAATACCCTCATGTTGGGAGGACCCCCCTCACCTTTTCTTTCCGTAGCATTGCACTGACCCAAACATGTGACCATCCGTACTTTCCCACAAAGCTTCTTATTTGTCATCCTCCGCCTACTTTCTTCCCCCAAAAAAACTGATTGAACTTCTCCCCACCTCCAACGACCCACCCGAGCTAGACCTTCTCGGAATGAAGGGAGGGCCACCCCGGGGCGCTTTGCGATAAGGCGCCTATTCCCTGTCCCTCAGGCAGCGATGGAAGGATGAAGAAAAAGAAGCCTATTGTGTCTAATTGCCTCCTTGCACTCTCAACCTTTCTGCACAATACGGATTTTCTATGCTTACCTGGCCTAACGATCCCGGTATTCCCTGATCCTTGGCAGTTGACCCACCACCATGTATCTCCACCCCTTCACCTCAAAACAACCTCCATGGAATTACTCACCTTTCTCCTCTTCACTCACCCATTCATGTTAATAAACATTGGACGTCTAAAACCTCTGTGCATTTGAGTACACAAAGAAACGAGAAATATATTTACAAATTTTCACTGTGTGGTAAATTGTCTATGTATTTCTTCATCATGAAAAGATTTTTACTATGTAAGTTCCGTCAATGTCAATCCATACGTAAACAGTAACGTCCTGGGAAATACTATTATCGCCAGCAATTTTGTGAAGACTATCGCAGCCGCAAAGGAATATTTTCGAATGAGAGGTACGAGACATAACACCAACCATGCCATGTGTTCTTCACGGTGGTCAGTCAAACTTCTGAATAGTCGTCCTGAGCCTCAGCTACTCATTCACCATGAAATTTCCACACAAAGGTAAAGAGGCGTTATTTCATGAATTCTGAAATTATATTGTGGTTAAATTTTCTTGGGATTGCTGTTTGGTATAATTCAATACACAGTAACCCTGGGATGTCCCCAAAGGTGACCATCACCCCAGCAGGTACGCAGACGCGGAGGACGGACACGGAGTGGAGAAGGTACCCAAAGAAAAAAATTCCAGAGGCCATGGAAAAACACCCTTAGGCTAGCCATGAGTTTCCCAGAATTATTCTTGCAAATAGATGAAGTTCTGTCAATGAACATTATAAACAGGCAAAAATTATAATTATTAGATATAATATTAGATATAGTCAGTCTTCGCTGGGCCGTCGTGAGGGTCAGACGTGTTCCGCTGTAGCTCGTTGAAAAGTGAAGTTGTCTTAAAATGGCCAAAACCAGGAAGTCGGAAGTTACCGTGGGGGTAAAATGCTCGGCATGTCATAAAAACCTAAAGAATGGAGTGCAGTGTGGAGTGTGTAGCTGCTGGTTCCACTTCAACTGTTCGAGGTTCAAATTGGAGGAATGCGTCCAGGATGGATGGATTTGCTGGAAGTGTGGAGCCCAGAAGGAGAGACAGCTCATACGTGAGCAGGAGCATCAGATTGCGAGGCTGACAGCAGAGCTGGACTGTGCTAGGAGTCAGATTGATGTGTTAACAGCAGAGAACAGCAGACTGAGAGGGAAAAATCCTAGTGCTTCAGCAACCAAAACGAGAGGTAAGACATATGGCGAGAGGTTGAAAGGAGAGATGAGCTCATACTCTCGTTCAGCCACAGAAGGAGGAATAAATGTGACTGATGCCGTGGGGGATGAAAGTTCGTCGGCGAGTGCAATTGGTGTAGTGTCGAGGCCACAGCGTGAGGCAGATGATGCCGATAATGGAGAGGTTAACGGTGTTAACATATCATTGAGGGGAGGGGGAGTATGCAATGGAAGTGAGCCAAGTGTACGTCTCATGGGAGACTCATTACTGAGATTTATTGGTGATGTGTGTCCGAAAGATACTCAGGTGGACTGTCTACCAGGAATTAGGGTAGAACAGTTACAGAAAAGGATAGACGATCTGGACGACCAGCGAACTGAAAAGGTGGTTTTATTACATGTTGGTATGAATGATGTTAAACGTGTAAAATCTGATGATTATTTGGTGGGTCTTGTTTGGGATTTGTGTACCACAGCAAGAAATAAGTTTAAAAATGCAAAAACCATTGTGAGCGGTATAATAAGGAGAAGGAATTTTAGTGTAAATAGAATTGATTATGTTAATGAAGGTATTGAGTGGGTTTGCCAGAAACAAGGGCTTCTTTTTGTTGATCCAAATTGCTGGATTAAGGAGTATGATCTGGGTAAAGATGGACTGCATCTGAACAGAAGAGGTTCAATGAAGTTTGGTGAGCTACTACGCAACGTGGTGAATTCGGTTATAGACCAGGGAAACTGTTAAGGGGCTTGGGAGGTGTTTTTGGAAATGAAGAAGAAATAAGCCAGGCTGTTTCACGCAATTCAGATTGTAATATAAACATTCACTGGGTTAACTCAAATATGAGGGAAGAGGACAGCAAAAAATCGGTAGAAAAGGTGTATTTGTTGAATGGTTATTTGAAACTGTTACAATTAAATTGCAGAAGTATCGCATCCAAAGCCGTTGAGTTCAATACACTAGTTGAAATAAACTCGCCAGATGTTATAATTGGCACTGAATCTTGGCTAAAGGAGGATATATTAAATGATGAGGTTTTCCCGAGCGGATTTATGATCCACAGAAGAGACCGGGTTGGCAGAGGGGGAGGGCTATTCCTGTGCATAAAAGAATGCATACCTTGTCATATGCATTGGGTTGACGAAGTATACGAAATTCTCAGCATAATTTTGTTTCCAGGGACGGATTTGGATGTTGAAATAACGGTAGCTTATAGAGCCCCAAATGAAGGCCTAGGTATCCTTGACCGGCTGAGGGAATTTTATGAGGGCTACACTTCGAGCGCGGGGGAAAAACCGGTGATTATTGCATGTGGACTGGGAGGCCCAAACTGCGACGGGTGGTGAGGCGCAGCTGAGTGTTAACGACCTTATTAGGGCCGGGGGATTTTCCCAGGTAGTCAAGGGCCCCACCCGTGTTGAAAATCTTTTAGATGTCTTTTTAGTGAGACCAATGGATATGTTTTTCTCCTCAGATGTTCTTGAAGGAATTAGCGACCATAAGGCTCTCTCCTTGTGCGTCACTCGTACGAACAAAAAGAAAGGCTTAAAAGGAAAAAAGTGCAAGCAGTATAGTAGGATGGATAGGGACGGCTTTGATAATTATCTCACTCAAGCCTTCCCGGAATGGGTAAGGAAGGGGAGTTGTGTAAATGAAATATGGGAAAATTTCAAAGGGCTACTATTCGAAGGAACAAATCGTTTCGTTCCCTTAAAAACTTTGAAAGCAAATCCAGACCCAGAATATTATAACATAGAAATTAGAAGGTTGAAGAGCAGAGTGAGAAGGCTCCACAAGATGAGAAACAAAGGTGACCTGTACTTAAATAACTATAAAGATGCATATAAGGAATTAAATACGAAAAAATTAAAAGCCAAAGACAAATTCTTAAGGACATCCCTTAAGGAACAGGGATGGAGTGGGCTTTATAAATATATTCGAAGGAGACATGGAGGGAATAATACTCTAGAAAATATAACTCTAAATTTTTAAGGCCGGATTATAAACGATAATTTTTCAAAAGCCTCAGCTTTTAAGGAACATTTTTCCAAAGTCAATAACAGTAAATATACATTATCATCAAAGGTAGAAGATATCATTTCGTATACACCTTTCGAAATTAAGGTTAGGGATCTCAGGAAGAGATTTAAAAAAATTAGGAGTCATGCGTCATGTGGTCCTGACGGCCTACCAGGAGAACTCGTTAAAAGGTTGGGAAACGCTTTGGTTCCTTTCTAAACCCATTTATTCACAGTAATAATTAACAATGGCGATTTACCTAATGATTGGAAAAAGTCAAGTATAGTTCCCATACATAAAAAAGGTTCTCGTGATAGTGTTGAATCCTATCGACCTGTCAGCTTGACTTGCATTGTGTGCAAAATCATGGAACACTTGATTGCGGACTATATCAAGGATGTATTGACAGAAAAGAACTGGTTATGGGAAAGGCAACACGGTTTTCGCAAAGGCTACTCCTGTGAAAGTCAATTAGCGTCTCTCTATCAGGACCTAGCGGAGGGGCTAGATAGCGGTAAGCAAATAGACGGAGTTTTGATTGATTTCTCAAAAGCATTCACAGGGTAAACCATGACATTCTCATGCAAAAAATAGGCTTGTTGGGAATTGATGGGAGGGTAATAAAATGGATAAATTCTTTTATCTCTGGCAGGTCACAAAGGGTTAAGATCGGCGATTGTTACTCTGAGGAATTCGATGCCAATTCAGGTGTGCCGCAAGGAAGTGTACTGGGACCTTTATTATTCACAATCTATGTGAACGATATTGGTGAAAATATTAAGAGTTCTGTTAGGATGTTTGCAGACGATTGCATTATTTACAGAGAAATGGTAAAAGTCGATGACGGCGTTATATTACAAAATGATCTAAATAATTTGGAGAAATGGGCGGATGAAAATGGCATGGTCATAAATGCAAATAAGACAAAACTCATAAGATTCAGGAAAGGAAAATTAACTATATCAAATAATTATTTCATTATGGGCGAATTATTGATGGAAGCCAGTGTCTGTAATTACCTTGGAGTGACTTTAAATAGGGATTTGCATTGGGGGCCACATATTGAAAAAATTACGGCAAAAGCTTTTAGAGTGTTATACTTTGTAATGAGGACCCTTGGAAAAAGTTGTAAGAAAACCAAGGAGTTCGCCTATAAGACATTTGTTAGGCCCATTTTAGAGTATGGGGCCGTAGTAGAGTATGAGGCCGGAGTAGAGTATGGGGAGTTTTTTAGGGTATGGGGCGTCAGTCTGGGACCCTTATTTGGGAGGGGAGATAAAGCAATTAGAAAAAGTTCAGCGTCTTGCCGCAAGATTTGTGATGCGAAATTTTAATAGGAAGGCTAGTGTAACGGAGATGATGAGGGTATTGGGCTGGACATCACTAGAATCGAGGAGGAGGAAAGCACGTCTCAAGTGCATGCATAAGGCATACATTGGCGATCCTGGAAGCGTGGAGGGACATATCTGAAAGATTAAAAAAACCTAGTTATCTGGCGAGAAGAGATCACAAATATAAGATAGAGCCTCCAAGGCAGCTCTCAAACACACTGAAATATTCCTTCCTGCACCGGGGGATAGGGGATTGGAATGAGTTGCCCAAGAAAGTGCTAGAGCCCTTCCCAAATAAGACACTGACGTTAATGACGAGATTGAGGGGAGTTGTACTGTGAGGGTTTTCCCCCATATTTCTCTAAGGTAATAACTTTGTTTTTTTTTTGTATTTTTGGTAATGTCATTGTTTTAATTTTTACATGTATGTATAATGGTATTTTCTCTGTATCTGTGTTACCACCGGACCATATGGTCTTCTTGTAGCAAATTTTTAATAATAATAATAATAATATAAGACGAAGCAAAATTGGCATAGTAACATTTTCCATTTGTTAAACAATTCAATTTTGTTTATAAAGTTTAATCATTTATATATTATGATTACAAATAGAAAATACCATTTCATACGAAACATAATAACTTTTAAATTAGTATTGAGAGTGCAGTCCCCGTCATTGCGACGAGAAAACTCTTGGCGCCGCAGTGGCGCCGTAAATCCAACGACATATCTTATTTCATTAGAGGCCAATAAAATGAAAACTATGCACACTATACATACAAAAATATATTTTCAGCCTAAAAAAGCAGAAAAAATAGACTTCTGAAAGTTACAGCAAGATCCATCGGAATGGAAAATTTTAAAATCATTTTCAAAACCACGAGCGCCGCTAAGGCACAAAGAATCCATATGACAGTTAAGCTGCCCAGTGACAGCGAATGGACATGAACATGGAGAGGAAAATTAAGCTTAGTAAAACAAAGTTGAAAAACAAACCTTATCCATGCCTGTATGATTATATCTGGGAAGTTATTGAGTTTCTGAGACATAGTATCCATAAACTTCTGATGAGGCATGATTTGACACAA
Organism: Ceriagrion tenellum; assembly: GCA_963169105.1. Classification (NCBI taxonomy): domain Eukaryota; kingdom Metazoa; phylum Arthropoda; class Insecta; order Odonata; family Coenagrionidae; genus Ceriagrion; species Ceriagrion tenellum. The sequence continues at coordinate 7,264,331 of OY720637.1, forward strand.
ATATCGCCGGCTTATCCTAGGTTTTTTATAAGAGGAAAATTTTCATTCAGTTAATAACAAAAACAAAAAAAATGACAGCAAGAATAAAAGGAAAGAGATCAAATGAAATGCTACCAACCTATGGTTGACAGCATCAGATGCTACAAAAAATAAGAACAGCTGAATATGACTATTTCCATCACCACTAAAGGCAGACAGAGTGAATGATACAGCCAAGTCTGCAGCTTGAAATGGAGGATTTGTTCCAAGGCATTGGTTTCGAATTGAGGGCAAAACATGCTCAGTTAAGGCTGCTTCCATTTTATTCCACTGCTCTTTAACTGGAAAAGAAAATTTCCCTTGGAAAAAGTTTTGTACCTTGTGCTAAAGCTACACAAACAATTTTAGCATTATTTTCTGACCAATAAAATACAGCACCAGTACATAAAAAAATCAATCTAATCTCAAATAACCCATGATTTCATGATACAAGATTTAAATTAAGTCTGGACAGTGGCACTCTCAAGTATTTGTGCATGCATTACAGAGTTCAAGTAACATGTTGAAGTGTAAGACATCCATAACGTAAGGGTCTGGCAATGTTTTTTTATACCTACACTGAAATGTTGTTACCTCAAAATTAGGCCCAGGAATGTTAAATGAAACTAAAGTCATGGTTTAAGAAAGGTTCAGAGTGGGTTTGGTTAAAGTGTCTGTTCACGGAACCGAACCGAAAGAAGGAACAAAAATCTCGGAACGAAAGTGGTTCCGGAACAAAAATATTTTGAATGAAAGAGGAACCATTCCGATTCAGGCTAAGAAAAGTTTCGTTCCCACCTTCCCCCCCATGGTTCCAGCTTTCGTTCCGAGAATTTTAAAAGTGTACATTGAATTTTCAAAGTGACCTGCCGTCATGTCATGCATTCCACTTCCCGTATAAATTGGGGTGCTAGTCAAGGTGTTTCATCATGTTTGGTAACAATGGAAGAAAATGGAAAGAAACCAGCATTTTTTATGCAATTAATGGCAAAAATTTTTAGCCAAAGGAGGAATTGTAGGTTATACTGTATTCTGTATAGAACAATACAACCTCTCAAACAGTATGAAGGGGATATACGATGGGTCGCTCGGGATTGATCTCAAGGAATCCTCGACGAATATCCCTTCATGTACTCACACAGCAACAGCGTAAACAATGGGAATCCTTACGTATACAAGCAGATTAATCTTGAAATCATTGGAAAAATGAAACTCTCGGGTATCTGAACAGTTAACATGCTATGTGTTTTGTCCCACCATGTGTCCGGTGGAATTGCAGCGCCTACCATAAGCCAATGCGCCACCACCCTCACCTCCCCGTCCCTCACCGTCAAGATCGTGTCCTAAGGATCACCAGGGGATATGCCGAGGTTATCATCCTCTAAGTATACACATGTGGATGGAATATCTGTAAAAGACTTCACACAAAAAAAAGACAAGGAGAGAAGGATAGGGGGTAGGAATTTTTGTTTTCCCATCACTGCTTGAGAGCCTGGCCTGTAGTCTATTGGGCACCCTTGTCCTCCTCCTTGGCTGCTGTATATCGGACGAGGGGTATGCAACTCTAGGAAATGGTGTACGCTTGTTGAGAAATGGACAGAAATGGATAGAAATGGAAAGAAATGGATGGAAATGGATAGAAATGGACAGAAATGGTTAGAAATGGACAGAAAGGGAAAGAAATGGACAGAAATGATGGCAATGGTTAGAAATGGCTGAAATGGAGATGCGGAGTACACTTGTATTTGAAGTTGCGTACCCCTCGTTATCGGATAAACAGTTTACAAAGGGTTCCGCTTTTTCCGTCTCTCCCCCTTTGTCGGAAGAGACCTCCATCCCTGGGCACCAGTAGTCACCATTGTGTCCTCAAACTCTTTGTATCTGCGCCGTGACCACTTTTCCCCAATTTTGTTTTATAACCCTTCCGCCATACACCCTTCATAACCATTTCAATAAGGTCAGTGTCCTGTGGCCTTAGAACTTGGCTCATCCACTGAGGAAAATCCCTCATGCTTTCGGTATACATATAACCCATTAAGACTGACCGCCAAACCCCTGCCCGGGAATCCCAGCTGATGGGGGGCTGGGGGTGAGAAGGCGATCCCTTTCCTCCTCCTCCACCCCAATAACCAGAGGAAGGAGAAAAGGTGGGGTGGGTTAGGGGGTCGGAAGGGTGTCTGGTGGGCCTGCGGCGCCTACCTTTAGCCACTGCGCTCCCCCCTCCCCACCTACCCATCCCCAACTGTCAAGACAGCATTTTAAATACTTATGTTAAACTAAGTTAACACTTTCGCTGCTAATCCCGTCATTTGACGTGTTTCCTTAACTGCTGAGAAACATATTCCAACCAACTTACAATTAAAAAAGGTAGAAGAATCAACCTTTAAAGCAATATAAACAGCATTTTCTAAGTAATACACTTATTTTTCTGTGATAGCATGAATACAGCTTAAAATATGCAGCATTCTACCTATCCGGCAGCGAGAAGTGCCCAGCAGCGAGAGTGTTAACAAACTTAAGACGCTACAATAAAACAATATCATGGATCAATCTCTTTTCACTCATAATAAATAGGAGTTTCTAAGCAAAGTAATTTTCAAACAGTATTCACATGCATATGGGAGATGAATCCCAAAATTTTCTAAGTCTGCCTGAAACAAGTCGGTGAAGAGCGCACGTTTTTACATTAGAAGTAGATGATAAATGAATGACGAAGCAGGCTAGATATGTCATTGATGGATATCTTGAAATCATGATATTATTAATAGAATTAATCATTTTCAGTTAAAAGAAATTATGTTAAAATATCCTATATTTCTCCGATTATGGAAACATTAAAAATTTTTAATTTCAAATATTACACTCGTTGCCATCTCTGAAATTATTATATTTTACATTGTTTCTAGTTGTTAAATGTTCGTGATGTTGCTGTTAGTAAGTAATTTTTTTTAAAATTATTAATTTTAAATTAATGTTTTTGAGATGCATAAGATGTTCGCTGCTATGGTATTTCAATAGTTCCATTGTTGTGCTCTTTCCAAGCCTACTTTGTAGATATATCATAAGGATTCCCATAATTTACATTGCTGCTGTGCGAGCAACGGCGACGATATCCTGAGATGAGTCCTGATTGGCCCCGGAACCATGAGTGTCAACTGAAAGTCCTTCCACCACTTCACTTGAACTGACACTATTCAAAAGAAGGAACAGTTCCGGAACGTTATATTTCATTCAAAATTCTTCTTTCCTTCTGTTAACGAAACTTAAGTCAAGCTATATAAAGTTTCATTCTGAACTGAAACAAAAGTCAAAAAGGAAGCCTATAGTTTCGTTCTGGAATGAAACTATATGCTTGGTTACGGTTTTGTTTAACATCCCTGATTAGGCCTGTACACACATCTCATTTTCCACTTGAGTTGAGTTAGAGTTGATCATTGCTAAAACAAGTTTCAAGTAAATTTTGAGCATCAATGCAATATTTTGTTTTTAAAGAAAATGAAAATTTTTAAAGCCATATTTAACCTAAGACTAATTTCTTAATTCTCATCAATTCAACAAATACAACTAAATTCTTATTTTTGATAGAAAACTATCCTGAAATAAGCAAATAAAACTTACTTTAAAAAAAACTAAAACTCGCTTTCACAAATCAATAAACTTCACTTTTTCACGTGTTGACTGAGTGTCACTTATCTAGGTCATGTTAACTCAACACAACATTCATTCATAAGAAAATAAACTTCCCTGAAAGTATTTCAATAATGCACAATAACACTGTACACAAGAAATGAACTTTTAGTGTAACCAAAGAAAAGTATTTATTTAATGTAACCAAAACATTTTTTCAACAACTTAAAATTAATTACAGTCACAAATCAAGATTTATAAAAATGCTCACTTTAACTTTTATTAACATGACTTGATTTGAATTCTGAGCTGCTCAACATCAAGACTCAAAATGCACGGAATCAAGAAAATTGGGTCCAAATTAAAGTGTGCAGAAGTGAGAATTTGATCCCATATTCACTCTTTTCTTGTAGGTTCAATTGAGATAAGAAGACTTACTGACCTGATAGTTCGGAATTAGTTCTACCCTCCATTTTGGCAGGAAGCACAAACAGTCATGAATAAAAAAATTAGAACAATGCTAAACCATACATAGCTGGAATAGTAATACATAATGGAACACCTACAACGTCTTCTTCAATTAAAGCTAAATTTCAAAGCACTATAAAATTATGCTAACTTTTTAACAGGTAAGTTTATATTACAGCAAACTTATTGACTAAATAATTTAACTTACGTGAACTACTCTCTCCACCGTCATAAAACATATCAAAGTCATCTGAGTCTCCCCAAAGGTCACTTAAATTGTCATTCTGGTGCATCATACTTTGCCTTAATTTCCTCAATTTGTCAACAACAGCAAGGAGAGTATCCATCAATCTACGAGATGCAGATAGAGAGCATAAACTCAGCCACTGTGGAAGCCAAGGACCTTAAAGTAAAAAAGAAATAAAAATACATCCATGCAAAAGGTTGAGCTATAAAGGCTTCCAAATTCAACAAAACTTGGCAAACAGTGGAATTATAGCAAAGCAAGGGTTTTAGAAATATACAGAATGAATGTGCAGTCAAGAGGATAAAAGAAGCAGCTTTGTATCATAACAGCGTACTAATGAATTTTATAGGTACCCAACGTTTCATTCAAATTAAAAATGGATAAGCAATATTATGAAAATGAGAGAATAGAATGGAACTTCCACAAAACCCATAACGTAGGTCAACATCAGTCGATGCTCCAACAAAATTCAGCATGATTGGAGAGAATCTTGAGAGATTTCACTCATAATACCTCGGTGCCAGGAAAGTACTATATCATTTACTCATGATTGGAGTTTATAATATTCCCACAGTTTTGATTTCAAATGCCTTTCAATTGCATTAAAGCATGTTGATCTCATCAAGGTTAATAATAAATAGTATGTTAAATTGCTATACTTTGTCAAGTAGTAAAAAGTTGCAATTACATTATGCATATTTTAAAAGAAAATGGATAATATGCAAAGTTAATTTTCTTCAAAATCAACAATATTATTTTGAAGAAGATTCTTGCACATCAATGCCACATAAATGTATATGAGCAAAGATAATTATCTTGTTAAATAAAAAAAATGCCAGAGGATGGATGGTAAAATGTTTACATTACCTATGAGAGAAAATTCTGAGAGAGCCATCCGGGAGCTCGATTCCATTATGTCGCTCAGCCCCTCAGTGAACAAAGAAAGGAGCTTGCGAATCCCTTCCGAGTTATGTGATTCCATTTTCCAAGAATCTAAGGATAAAGAACTGGAATTTGATTTTGAGAGTTTAGCTAATTCACTGCATGCTGCTTGAACTTCCTCCATTAGTGGGGCGGCAACTTGAGCTATGTCCATTTCACGTTCAACGTGCAAACAGATCAGGCATATGTAAGCCTGCCACACCAGCTCCCTCTTTGGAAAATCCCGCCCTGATGGATCCCAAGGTCTCAACATGCTCAGCATATCGAGCATCTTCTTTCCCTGATAGAACAAGTCACATTTGCTACAAGAAATAGCCATAACAATGCAATTCATTATTCTGGAAAAAAATGATTGATTTATGGGGTCAGGTCAACATAATTTAGCACTAGGGCAGCAATTATGGACTCCTCGTATCATTCAAACAGTACAAAAAAAGGAAGCCATTTTGTCATAAACCTGGGGAGGAAAGTGTCAACTGACCAATCATTCGGGACCTGAATGCTCAGGATTGGTTTGCAAGGCGGTCATTACATGGCAGGGTATCACAAGCCCCAAAGACAAGCCCTGAGAGAAATCCAGTGCAAAACCCAAGATATAAAATATTATTGAAGTAATAACCATTATGACAGTGAAATATTTTGAAAAGTTTATATGGAAAATGCCATATTTTTGGGAAGACTAAAATCAGATCCATCTGAAAAGAAAATTCCTGATTTTCAAAGCCGTTCAAAATTCACTCAAGTATCACAACACAAAGGTACTGAATAAGAGATTTAAGAAAATAGTAAGTACCATTCTGTGGGGTGCCTTTGATCTTGACAACATTGTAGGGAATAAATCAGAATTTTGCACTCATTTTAGTACTAGTGCAGGTACCATACATGAAGACATTAGTTGGGATGAAAATGAGAGCAAAATTCAGTTTGATTCTAAGTAATAATGTCATGATTAAAGTCCCCCCCCATTTTACAGTACTTTTGTGAATAAGTGTAATCAGTTCCACAACATGAAACAGGAAACGTTCACTCTATAAGAATGACCTTTTACTGCATATTTCTGAGGATTAGTGGACTAAATACTGTTATGTTTGAAATAATTTTTGCTATTTAATAGTGAACATTGAAGCAACATCATTGTATGTGACCATCCAGGTTCATTCACAACAGAAATATGTATGTAGACAAAGTATGCAGTGAAAATAATACATGGTCCAGTGACTTGAAGAAAAACCTCTCCAATGCAGGACACATTTCAGCTAAGAATCCACTGATTTGATGGGGATTCAAATCACACCAAATTACAGTTGATTCAATTTGCTAATGATATATTTTCACAGCTCTAACGTTCAGCCGAGCATGGTAGACATAATATTTCCCAGCTAATAAATCTCACAGGTATGCAAGGCATCCACTAGTTTTGGGAACATAATCCAGAGAAATTAAATATTATTTCTATTACCCTTCATTAACATTTACTGACAAACACAGAAGCTATATTAAATTGATTACCGAAACAACTATGATGACATGCATGATTCGGAAACACATAGTGCTTATTTTTACCAATCTCATGGTAAGACCTATATCACCCACATTTCAACAAGGAGGCCTTAGGACAAAATCTGACATTGATCTTATGAGGCACAGGTGATTTTCTGAGGGTTTATTCAGGAAACAAAGAGTAACTTAGAAGCCAGAAATTATAGCACATACAGGGGTGGAAATGCCATGAATTGGAAATGAAATGAATGTCACCATTCTTCTATATTTCCCACTTTTTTCATTCTATAGCCTTATAAATACATACAAGAGCCACTATTTAAGATTAATATGCTCATTGATCATAGTTGTGATTAAAATGCATGGCATGTGCCATATTGAGATTAGTTTTTCACGGAGGGAAGAAGAGTGGGGATAATCACAAGGGAGGGAAGTTTTGGCTACAAGCTGCCTTCTTGCAGGAGTTAAAATGCATGGATCAAAAATTCCTGACACAATGTAAGATAATTGATGTTATCAGTTAAAAATTCACAACACAATTGCATATGTAAAGGATTACTCATGAACCACAGAGTAGCTTCTGAGATTTAAAGCAAGAGGACTTGATAGAGCTACTAATAGGCTTCTTACCACTTCTTTCACATCTGCCGTGATGCTCAGCATTAAGAACAAGCTTATGAATCGGTAAAGTCCAATGTGTGACAATCCTTTCACTTTTGCTGGCCCTAGCTTAGAATATATACGTCCTCTTATTTGTTGCCATTGGCGGAAAATACCATTATCTTCTTCTAAGGAATTTTCTTCTTCTCTACAGCGCATTAAATAAATTCCTGAAATATAGTAGAGAACAGTAATTATTATATCTCAAAGCCAAAGTACATCACTGTCAAAAGCACCATCGCAAAGAGTACTTACCTAAAAATTTCATGAAGAAAAAGAAACTGTCAAAGTTACAATCACTGATGTTTTCCTGAGTTAAAGTTTTTCTAATTTGTTCTAGCATGCCTCCAGATGATTTGCTGCATAAAATATTGGCTCAGAATTAAAAGTCAATAAAAATACATCAACCGCAATATTACACTTGATTTTAGAGATCATAAGGAAACAGCACAAACTTAGAGCCTAAGTAAATATGTACATGACTATGCTTCAAACTAATTGGATAGAAGTAGATCCAGTAGAAACTCGAAATTACAAAGTCCATGGGACCAGAAAAATCGGTAGTTAATAATATCGAATTACCTATGAACGAGTATCTTTCAAGAGCAGCGAGATGCGACTATATTTTTGTTTCCTTAAATTATGATGTACTCTCACGACATATTAACATGATTTACAAAGTTATAATTCAAAAAAGTTCATTAAAATTTGTATTCATGCCAAGCCTAAAGCATAAAGTTGAACACAACTGACTTTTCAGAGGTTGATGCTAACAATTTTTGAGATTTCTGCCGCTCTTTTCCATCTTCTCACTGTGGAAATCCTGAAAATCGAAAGAATCAACTGCAGCAGAAATCCCAAAAGCCGGAAGAATCAACCACAGCATTCCATCTCTTCATCAGCGGAAATCTACCTATATCTAAACAACTAGCTTTTCATTTTATTCAACAAGTAAGTGATCAGGCAATCAAGTGTCTCTGCAAAATTTTCGCACAGTTGGGTTAAGCCTATGAAGCTTCATAGTGCATTTTTCTATGTCAATTCTTAACTAGAGAACTCCTAACTCTGGCATGAGCAATACATTGTGATACCAGTAATATTGATTTATGCATACACCATGGAAAAGTGCGACTTGCGCAATCATTTTCACTGGATATAGAAATAAGAAGAATATATTTTCGTTAGAAAAATAACATATGCTCCGTGTCAGGCATAATATATGTAACTAATAAATTCAGGCTTCACTTTGTGGAACCTCTACATATTGGAAATCAAAACATTCAAGTAATGGTCCACTAATATTTTTATTCTTTACAACCCGGGTTTCGTCACATAATGACATCTTCAGGTAACAAATATTATTCCACATGGGTATATATACAAAATCGGGTGCAGAGGAAGGAGGGGAAGGGAAGGGGGGGAGAAGGAAAAACCGAGATAGTTCCTTTTAACTCCATCAGCTTCTGATGATGCTAACATTACCAATCAACAATTTTTGTATTTCACTCTACTATGCAAAAGCTTCAGTTGTGGTTCTATTCAAATTATGTCGCCTGTTCTTCATTCACTAAATCTCAGACTTCACTTAAAAGATTCGATATTGAACTGAAACGTGGTAAATTTTAGCTTATTGTTTTTCCTCTGCTTACGATCAAGCGAGGAGACTTTCGTCCAAGCATTGCAGCTCCAAGTCAGACCACGAACCAAGCTGGAATCTGCTGTCTTTCCTTCCTTTCCTCGTCCCTGTGGGGGTTACCCCATTCACCCTCTCACAAAAACAGTTGTTAGACCCATGGTCTCGGAGTATCTATGTAACTAAGGAGGTTGATCTAGCTGGGAGACAAGGCCAAGGGATGCGCCCAAAGAATAAGCATGGAATGAATTATCGCCTTAATGCTTAATAGCCTCATCTTATCTTCCTCCTCCCTTTTACCTCAACCGGCTGCATTGGCGGAGAGGGAGGACATGACTCTGGAGAGTGGGGGCTTTTATTATGAATCAAGATATGTCCGCAAAACAATATTTTGGCTGTATTAGACCCATTGGCGTGCACAGCTTCCTTGAGATTGGGGGTGGAGGGGGGGGGGGTCGGCAGCCATCAATAAGGTCCCAAAAGTTGGTATGAGGGGTCTGCAGAGTCAGCTGTGGACATCGTATTCTGGCCTAGTATTGTGCATGTGGGAGGGGTGGCACCTATTGCCAGTCCTCTCATGGAGGGCCGGTACAGGGGGCTTTGGTGTGAGAGGAATGGCTTGTGCCCACCCGTAGAGTGGTGTGTGAGGGAAGAGAAGCATTTGATAGGTTCACCGCAAGTGAGAAAGAAAATAGATGGGGGAGAGTAAGCCGAGGTTTTGGAGCAATGGAGATGGAAAGCTGGGTGAATTTTCCAGGAGAGGATGGCCGGGTGGGGAAAAAGAATATGGGAATGAGCGGGCAATTCCATTTAGCATTACCTTAATTTCCAATCCACTCATAAAATCTCAGAAGAGGGAATCAGTGAATAATAATTCAAGAAGAAATATGAATGAATGTTTATTATAAATAGACTTCAGTTCTTCTGTCGACAGAATAACTTATTTGGAAAAAAAATCAGTTATTTGTGTTTGCACTTTGCTATGCTCCATAGTTGCTTCCACTATGGCCTCTTAATTTGGATAAATACAAACAACTGGGAGTCAACATCATAAATAATTTGGAATTGATGTAATGTATCGAGAGTGAGCAAAACTTCATTCTTATTGGGAGAGATCAGGACTTGGCCATTTTCTTCTTCGTCTTTGCTTTTCTTACCGGGCCCTCCCACTGGCTCTTCGATCACCAGCTCCAGCATTCAATCTTCACTAGCTTGGAGATCGTCATCTATCCAAATATAATCACTGGGGATAGCAGCCCATGAACTGCCAACTTACAACAAGTAATTTTGGAAATCACACACCAAACCTCTTATCTTGGTAGTCATTTCACCGTGTACCTCTTCTTAAAGATTAAAATTCACAAATAGATATTCGTTTCTGCAACTAGCAGGAATTCATTCACAATCAAGGTAGCTTTCTCGAAGACTAACCTCAGGAGCAGGATAATCAGGTGCTGGGATACGGAATCCTGCCGCTGCTATCCAGTAATTAATAATTGTTTTTGAGGATACCTCACTCCATGACTACCCTACTGCTCGGATAGTGTGCAAAATAGTCCATTTGGGTATATACTTCATCTCCATCCCCGTACCTGAATGTGGCGAATCGAGTTGGATGGTTATAGAGTAACTTTAGAAAGAAAACATGAGTAAGCTGATTTTCTGAAACAAAATTAATAACCAGAAACAAGAGGTGTATATATACTGATCTGGCACAAAGAGCCTTGCTCGAAGATTACATCAAAACGCTCAATGAAGATGTTAAATTAAACCTGACGCTGATACCAACTGCCAGTCGGAATAATTATGCCCTGAAGAAAGTTGAGTGTAATCAGTCTGAAATAGTAAGAAAAAAGCTTCCTTGGGTGATATGCAGGACTGAATTTACTGCTTGAATGCCATGACATACTCTGTGAACCATGTCAAAGTTTTTTGAGCACATGTGTACAGCTAACGATTTCTGTAATAGGAATACTCATCATGGACTTATGTTTCGGAAAAATGGGTACAAAAAAATGCCAGGGATCATGGGAGTAAAAGGTTGGTGGTAGCAATTAGTCTCTCGTAGGCAAGTATGTTCGCACTCAACTAATTTATGATTTTACTCGTTGTCAGTAACTCTGGACTCGTGGTAACTAAGCTGAATGCATTTTGGTCCGATTAGTGTCATATTTTATGAGCTACCATGCCTTTGATTAAAAGTCATTGTTACTGTTTCAGCATTGAAAAATGTATTATAGTTCATATAAGTAAATTTCAGAGCATAATGTACTCGGCAATGATGATCGATGCTGCTGTGACCTGTCATCATTCGTAAGAGCGAGCTTTTTCATGTCGGGACCAGGACCCAAGATTCGTAATTACAAAACTTCATTATTTCGTAATATTGCATACTGTTACATGCATTTAGATACCTGTTTGGTTGGGACCAAAGATTTTGCTTTGTAAAATCAAAATTTCATAATTTTGAGTTTCTACTGTATGTACAAAGTGCTGACGTACAGAATGAGGTGCAACTCATTGCTCAGGTTATCAGAAAAATATAGAGAGATTTTGGTAACTGAGAAAAAATTATCAATCTTGTTGACAATCAACATGATTGAAAAACTGAATGAAAAAAGCAAATGAAAGTTATGCAAAGGCAATCCTTGACTTTTATACTATTCACACTATTGTACATTCCAAAATGATACCTATTACTCAACTTATGTATGCTAAATTTGGACCTTCAAACATTTGTAGCTAAAGAGTAATTTTGAACTTAGCTCGATGATGATTGTGATGATCAGTGAATGTGGTACATGCAAACTATGTACAGGCAGCGGCACTATTATTCTTCCAAGGACAGCAGAATTGGTAGAATCTTAGAAACATATCAGGGCATTTGCCTTCCTTTGTGTCACTGACCCTCCAAACTAGACAGCACAATTCAAAACAGATGAACTTGGTCAAAAAGCTAAAATTGCTAAATACCTAAAATGAACAATTTAAAAAACTATACAAAAAATTCACTATTATCCACCTGCCAAATGCTACCTACTGAAAGATTACAGTTCAATTTGCCTGAGCACCATCATTCCAATCCCTGCTAATTTCTACACCTTTCATGGGAAGCTTGAGTCACAGTGTCTTTCAATTCTCCTTTGTCTATAGTCTCTTCTAGAAAAATTTTAGCAAGATTTTGTCTTTCTTTAATGTTTATAATTTCAATTACATCAAGTTCCAAAGTCCAAAGAGTCAGAAAATTACATGTGGTGATGTCTCTCATCTAATGTCTTTTGCGTAAAAGTGTACATTATGAGTGGAATACTAACTTCAGCATAGTAAAAAATACAAATATGCATGTATTTTGAGTCAAGGTTCCACTTAGTGCATAACTAAAGACTTTTGAACTTTATAATGTATCATTGTACTTTAAACTGCAATCCCATATTGTTTGATATATCAGCCAAGTATTAAAAAACATTTAAATGAAACATCGTGCACAAAAGTCAAGGACTGCCTGCACTAACCAATCAATTTATTTCTACAGCTAAACTAATATTAAAATAAAGTAAGATAAAATCCATGCATTCTCAAAATTGGACCAGATATTGCTGATAAATTGTACACAATTGGAGTATGGAAAGAGTTGGTGATTATCTCATTTTGAAGATATTTTAAGTTTAATTTTGGGAGTTATGGAGCAGTGGTCATTCTTCACCACATAAAATTAAAATCCTTTTATTTAGGGCAAATTTGAACAGAGCAAAGAGTCATAGGAATACAATCATTGCGGCATACGGGGAACAATTTCATGAAAGGGAGGAAGCTCAATTAGATGACACTAATTCTTTACCTCATCATTGGAAGTGCAGCAGGACTTGTTCCAGGAATCATGAGTGATGCACTTAACCTTCGGTGGAAGTACTCCCAGAAAATCATAACTGGCTCACCCCTTAATGGCTCCCACCACCTTCCAAGGCATATTTCAGACGTCAACAATATATATAGCCTCATCTGTCGTTCCACTTGAGACTCACTGCTGTTCTGAGTCGCAAGACTGATAGCACCAGAGAGTACCTTTTCCAGATACACAAAATTATTCTTCACCTGCATTAAAAGAAAACTACATTAGGTTCATGCCAGATCATTTCCACTTTTTACGATGAACAATAGTTTTCCAAATATAAATGAATCCAGACCTTTAAATATAAAGTCCAGTTCTGAGCAGTAGCTTGACATGTCAATTACATGAAAGTATAAGTTGCTTTTCACATATATTGCTACACCACCATTCTCCTTCACTTCCCAGCAAAACACAACAGCTCTTTGATAGCCTTATATGTTGTACAAGTTGACTTTTGGGAATTTGAGCCAATGTTCATTGAAAAAATATTATTTGTTTGGCATAAGGAGTTAATTAAAAGTATTCTGTTGTACATTCACTGCACATTATGGCTATATACATATAGTGAGTAAAGACATGAGGCACTAGGATGACTACCATGTAGCCACTTTTGTTTGGCTGTGACTGTACTGTTTTGAACCCTCGTCACTTAAGAGGATGCTTAATTTACATTGGACTCTTCTTTCACCACAGATATGTCCCATTCAACGTTGATGGAAAATGTGGCTTTGCTTACGGCCTGTCGATGATGAGTTAAGGGTGTGTATATTCTTCAAAAATATAAATTTATTTGCAGACACATATTTTCGCCATGTTGTATTTTCAGTAAGCTTGGAAGATGAACAATAGTTTTCCAAAAATGAATGAATCCAGAACTGAAGATGGACTCCATCGGCAGACACATGAAAGGATGCATAATCTCCTTTGGATGCAGGCTCAACAATGTCCGCCACTGGATATCTTATTTTTTTATGTAGCACAAAAGTTCACCGGGAGTGACAACTTTTTTGAACTGCCACATGTGTAAATGTACTTTTTTTTGGTATTCCGACAGTAGAGTCATTGGAAAAATCCACAGAGCCAATAATTGGTTTCTTTTGACATTGTTTGTTGAAAACAGTATGAAAGTCATCATCAGTAGTGTTGTTTCATGGCATACTTGATGCACTCGTAGTACTCCTCTCAGCTTTTGCCAAGTGATCAGGGTGATGATGTGGACGACCAGAATCTGTCATTCGCTGATGATGAGACTCTATTGTGGGTGAGTTTTCCAGTTGTCTCACAAGGCAAGGCACATTCTCCTCAGTTTCTACTATTTGAAGCTGTGCAGAGGTCGAAGCAGACTCGACAGTGGTAATCTCACCATTTTTAGATTAGACAGCGGTTGAATCACGTTGGACAGATTTGTATCACAAGTATTAGTAACAGCCAAATCCATTAGCAGCAATGAAGAGGAATCAGTTTCGGTCTTTAGATGTGGCACAGAACAGAATGAGGAAGTGCCAACCAAACATGCATACGTTACAAAACTTCGGATGATGATATCATAAGAATAACCTTAACTCAGGAACCAACCAATGTGTTGTAAACCAAGTGATACTAACCCTTTTGCTTTTTCTTCCAAGAAAAACACCGTCATCATTATATCCATAGAGATGAGACAGATGCAAGAGCATCCAAAGAGAGAAAGAAATTGGATCTGAACAGGGAAATATCTCTTTTTCATTGGTTTCTTTGGAAGCTGGTTCAGAGGAACCACGACTCGAGGTAGAAGAGGCACGTTGAACTCTGTCAAGGAGAGAATTGACCTGACCCCAGAAACTCTGAAAAGAAGAGAAGATGAGAGAAGTGAGTTACTGTAGACAAATATATGAAAAATGATAACCATATGTAGTTTATTTCACTCATTATCATGCATGCATACCATGCAAGAGATGAATTTATCTGCTTAAAGGATGCACCCGTAAGAGCAGGGCCACCCACAGGGGCGATGTATAGCGCAAGTTGCGCCATAGAAAAAAATTTTGGGGGAATAAAAAATTTGGGGGGGATTTTTAAAATGCAGAAAGAAATTCACTAAATGTAAATATTTGTACCCGTTTGCAGTAATTTTTATACATATCGAAAGGTTATAATGATAAATGAATGTAAAGCGTTAAGTGTAGTATAGTAAAACATCATGCTGTTATGGAGAGTCATTCAGCCAGCCGAAAGCTTTTTTTATTTCGGTCGCGTCTCTCTATACTCTTCCTTGGCAGCCGCACTGCGCCATCGTCGAGGCTACCATAAGATCCCCGAACGCAACCCAGTAGCATAACTGACTCAGCATCCCTCCAGTCTTATTCCTGACCCCTCCTCCCAGCATCTGCCAACGGGTCACGTCGCTGTACAGTCAAAAGGCTTAGACTTACAGATCGTGCATACACTGCACATTACCTTCTACAGTGATTTTTTACCCCCACTTCCTCTTAGTCGACAACCGTTTGCATTTGTCTCTAACCCTCGTACACTCCTCCCCTTCAATAAGAAACTTTGTCTCTACGTATGAACTCTCAATTCAAAAATATTTTCTTATTTTTTAGTAAGTTTATTTTTAGGGATGGGTTGAAATTAGGCAAAGTACCAGAGCTAGCTATACATAATACTATTTAATGCTATTTTCAGTTTTTTAATTGTAAAACTATATTAGTTTATCATAAATATTTAATAATATTGACATCCAGTGTCCAGATTTTGAATGCATGAAATATCATGCAATTATCCTTAATAACTTAAAATATGAACAGAGATAAATGATTTTATATGATACTTTCACTGAATGATATCAACAGATTCAGGCTTGATGTAGTGGAAGGTATCCATAATCCATATACAATGAGTAAAAAAGGGAAGTTGAATTTTCTCATCAGAGTACGCCCCAATTTTTTGATAAACAACTGTCAATGAACACTATGGAACTATCTGAGGGATGACATGTTTTCAAGTTATCTACAATGGCAGTTCTACAATAAAATGAAAATTTTAAAAATACAACAGAGTAAATGGAGTTGACTACATTCATTTTCACAGAGAAGGGTTTTCCTTGTATTTGACATATGAGTAACTTAAAATGAAATGATTATAGTACCTTGTGCATTAATGTTTTTTGTTTCTCAAAGACTTTTTCACTCCACCATTAAGGTTAATTCTTTTATGTTTAAATTTTCATTTACAGTTCAGCTAATTCAGCATGTGCAGCATTTTTTGTGGTTGTGAAATTGGAGGTGCACCACTAAGAAGTTCATTAAATCAAAAGATATATATTGTAGAAGAATAATGAAATCCCCAATAAATGTACTAGCAAATAGTTCAAACTCAATCCTCTCTATCAAAAAAGTTTATCTACACTGACGAATGAAATCGCCAATCTGCTACGAGACCATGGTGAAAAAGGGCTTTACAACTGCAAAGACAAAGAAAATAGAATATGTGGAAGACATAATGGTAACAATTTAATAAAATTTAACAGTAAAATATCCACATTATAAATACAAAATGAAATCGCCACCTGAGAAGCTAAAAAATTATAAGTGGTACTAGAAACCTGACGTTGTAATACCTTGGAAATTAGGGAGCAACTGACAATCAACCATCAAAAGAGATTTTTTTTACCTTATATTATTTGCTATTATTAATAATACATTATACCATTCACTATATTGTGACAATTTGCTTTTCTTCATTACTGTATAGATTCCGTTAATAAGGAATATATGTGTGAATAGATTGAATAAAAATTGTTGACATAGAAAAATACATACATGAGCAGATGCTATAGCACCCCCTACCATACACCTGAACAGTGGCTCCGAGTGTAGTAGAAACTGTACATCCAAATATTGTAGAATGCTGTAAATTTAGCTGCAGATTCAAAAACCATACTTTATTTCATAGATTAATTTATAAGCGCCAATGATATAAGTTACATCGAACTATGTCACATATGGGTAACATTACAGCTACAATATATACACTCGCAACGGGATTCGAACACACGGTGTATTAGTTAAGGACAATATTTTATTAATCTGAATCCCGCAATTGTCGAATCGATGTTGTTAAATCTAATCAGATGAACAAAAACGAAAGAAAAATGATAAAAACGACCAAGATACACTTCTAATCCAACGATTCAAACCATAAAAATTGAAAAAATTTAAAACATTGCCTTTATGTAACTAAACTACGCATTCCAAAACGCACGCCCCCCCCCCCCCCCTAGAAAAGGTTGAAGCCTAAGCTATGACACAGGCGAAATTGGAATCGCCTTACGAGTATCTTGAGTCCACTGGCCGGCTGTAAAGAATGGCTTGAACCTGGACATTCTAGAACGTCCTGCGCCACCCTATAGCACCCACAGGACGTTCCAGAATGTCCTTGAGCGCTGAACGTGTTAAATATCAGATATAGATGTCACTCACCATTAAATCTGGTTCTTCAAAGTTTTTCCATTTTTAAGGTATAACCTATAATATCTCCAAAGCAATTACAGATATATTATTTAAATAAAACATGTTAGTTTGCTAATGGTTAGGTACATTTATGTGATTCATTTGGTTGCCGTAATAAAATTTTAAGACCTACGGAAATGCTTCTTTTTGGGAACTACATATTAGATAGTCACAAAAACAAATATGTTTAGACTTGAGTCTGAGAACATTTCCCTCATAGGATTGAGAATTACGTACAATGCCATTGTAGGAGTAAATTGTGGCTGAAAAACACAGTTTTCAACTTACTATTCCTGCACCACCATCTTCATGAGAATCACACAAGAGCTGAAGTAGGAGCCACAGTTCTTTAATGCAGGCACATGCAAAGGGAGTCTCTGTCGAGAGGTCATTAGGGTTAGCCTGCAAATTAAAAGAAAATGGAATTATTTTCAATGATCAACAAGACCACTCAACAGTTGACCACACCACTCAATCACACCAGTCACTTACTTAGCACCATTATCAAGATAAAACTTGAGGCATGCAGATGCCTTAAGTATCACAAAAGTTTCAAAGACTTAATAAATAACTGAAGAACAATCATCAGGTCAAGATAGTAGAATTTAGCCGAACTCCTACTGATGGTGGGACAAAAAATTGAAAAAAAAAATGTAACCAAAAGTAATTACCAAATATAAAGGTTCCTTCAAATAAATGTATGAACGTCTAATCACAATCATTAACTGTTTCAGTTTTGACACGAAGCAAACACATATTTTTAAAAAATGTAATTATAATTTTTCCAATTGAAATACTTTTTGAGACTCCTATTTTTAAAAAATTCACTAAGTTTTTCATGAGATGCCATACATCTGTAAGTTGTGCTCTATTCAACATTTACATACTTCAATATTTTATTGAGCAAAATACTTCTATTGACAAATGAAAAAAACTTGATTCAACTTTGAGGAGTTCCATGTTAATTAGTCATTTGATGCAATAGAGCAACTCGAAATTTTAAAAATATATCATACAACCCTGATTGCTCCATCCTTAATGAATGTTTCTTTCCCACCTCTTCTCCAATCCTCAAAACCTTGAGCCAGCTTCCCTCAACGTAACAGTCCTTCCCTCCATCCTCCAAGCTGATCATCCCATAATAGACCTAGATGACTATACTTCTCCCCTCTCCCCTTCTACAATTACTTCCAAAAGCTCTCCCGTCTCATATTCCTCCCCCCCCCCCTCCCAATCCACCTTCCATTGCTATATAAACTTTCACAATACCTGCTTCACTTGTCAGTGAGCACCTGAAGATGATGCCGGGCATCGAAATCTGATTGGTGCAATAAATTCACCAGTGGAGTGTAAAAGTGATTTTTACCAGTTAACCTCAATTAATACCCAGAGCATGAACCTTAATATCACACAGCATCCTAATATTATTCTCAGGAGAACCATTCAGCAGAGATATTTAACGATGACTATTTTTCACAACTGAATAATGATAATTACAATGGGAAATATGCATTCACCAAGAAGACAGAATAAAGAAGCATAGTTTCTTATGACACCCATTTTTTCACCTTTGTTTTACTGGAGATGTTTCAAACTTGAAGCCTAAGTTCTATTTCAACATTTGATTCATTAAAATTAACGTTTAACATTTAAAAAATAATAAATTCTGCATTAAAGAGATAGGGCTTTATTGAAAATAGCACAAAGGAATTTAGACCAAGAATTGAAGAAGAGATTTTGCTTCTCACTCCTAATGCCACATCTCAAATACAACAAAAGCATCTGAAACAAAAATTTAATCTGGACACTATACAATATACAAAGGAAGGCCATAAGCTCAGTCAAAAATTAATACAAGCGAAAACATTGAAACACAGCCCATGGAAAGACAAGTTAAAAAAACTAGGGAGCCATTAGAGACTCAGAAGCTATAAAATATGCTAAGTCGAAAAATTCAAATCAAAGGAGCATCAGGGTGACATGTGTAGTGTTCTGTGTTGGCAACACTGAAATATTCGATATGAGTCACGAAATGTAAAGAGGAGGTTCAATAAAGGTGGCAATGTGCCATGTCTTGAATGTGTATAACTGTGGAGTTATTTAGAGAGGATCGCTACAATTTTGGCGACGAGGTAGAGGATGTATCGCGTAATTACTTAAATGTTGTAGAGTGGTCGATTAGAGCACTCAAAAGTAGCTTAAATGCTGTTGAAGTATTTAATGAGGAGTTAGCGTAAAACTCGCTCACGTGGCACCAGTTAAGTGGCTAAGTAAGAGAGAAAGAAAGAATTTCCCAGATTTGATCCTCGCGGTGATAAATCCACTAGAGCAGAAAGATGGAGAAAGTGGCTGAGGGCATTCCAGTTTTACATGGACTCAAGAGGCATAACAGTGGCAGCCAGAAAAAAGGCAGCGTTGTTACATTACGCGGGCCCCAATGTGCAGGATATCTTTGAGACACTGACAGCACCTGCTGCTCAAGTAGGTCAACAAGCGGGAGATGAGTATTTAGTGGCTATTAAAATGCTAAATGATAAGTTTTCCGTGCAAGGGAATGTGACTTTTGAGACTATGAAGTTTCAAGAGATGTATCCTGTGCAGGGTGAGACGATGGAAGTGTTTATTGCAAGGCTTCGTCAACAAGCCAAGTTATGTGGTTTTGTGGCAGAAGAAGTAGACAGACACATAAAATACAAAGTAGTGAGGAAATGCCCTGGAAAGGAACTAAGACTTAAATTTCTTGATGAACAGGATGCTCTTAACCTGGAGAGAGCTGAAGAAATTATACTCGTTTGGGAGCGGTCCAGAGAAGAAACAGCAGCAATGGGCACTCCTGAAGGAGCGGTTGCAGGCCACATCAACAGGTTGCACGTGAGTGGTCGGCCAAGGAAGAAATTCACGGAAACCAGAGGACGTGATAGCATACAAGAGACAAGGGACAAGAGTTGTTGGAAGTGCGGGAAAGTAGGTCATTTATCTAGTGACCCCTACTGCACAGCGAAAAATAAAGTATGTAATAAGTGTGGGTTGAAAGGTCATTTTATGAAAGTGTGTCGAAAATCAACTAAGCTAGGAAAGAAATATCATAGAGATATTAGAGCAGTGAACAATCAATGTGCAGAGAACTTGTGTAGTGGAGTATCATATTCAGAAAATGAAAATTTACCGATAGAGAATAGTGATAAAGACAAATATGTATTTTCTGTTAGAAATGAGAGCATGGTAAATGCAATGGATTGTTATGTTTCTATTCAAGTGGGGAATGTAAAGATATCTATTTTAATAGATTCAGGGGCAGAGTGTAATATCATATGTAAATCTGAATGGGAAAGGCTGAACTAAGAAAATATTGACTGCAATTCTTACCTGGTTGATAGGAAAATATTTTCTTATGGGGATAAGACACCTCTTAAAATTCTAGGAGCTTTCAATGCAAAAGTGAAGCTCAGAAATGGTAAAGAATTGTCAAATGTTGAATTTTTGGTTTTTGATGGAAAAGGTGTATCATTGTTGGGAAAGACAGCGGCAATAAAATTGGGAGTGTTGAAAATAGGGATGGAAGTATGTAAGGAAGTTTCAGTGAACAGTGTGAAGGATAATGGTTGTACAAATTATGATGAACTGTGCACGGAATATGGTGATATTTTCAATGGTGTTGGTAAACTTAAAGATTTTCAGTTGAAAATAGCAATGAAACCAGAGTATAGAGAAGTGGCACAACCACTGAGAAGGTTATCTTATAACTTAAGAGAAGTGGTAGAAAAACTGGTAAATGAATTACTGGAGAAGGACATTATAGAAAAGGTAAATGAGCCCTCCTGTTGGGTATCACCAATTGTAGTCACACCAAGGAAAAATATTAACGGGAGAAAATAGCATTTGTGTGTGGATATGAGGGTTGCTAATTTAGCTATTGAGAGGGAAAGGTTTCCTTTGCCAACAATTGAAGATTTGTTAAATGATTTGAATGGGAGTAGCGTGTTTAGTAAAATGAATGTGAAATGGACATACCATCAAATTGAATTGGAGGAAGAGTCTAGAAAAGTAACAACTTTTAGCACACACGTGGGATTGTATAGAATTAAAAGACTCATGTTTGGGGTAAATTGTGGACCTGAGATGTACCAAAAAGTAATGACGCAAACATTTCAAGATTGTGAAGGTGTTATTTGTTACATGGATGACATGATTGTGCATTGTAAAAACAAAAGGGAACATGATAAACGATTGAGAAAAGTCTTTTGTACTTTTAAGGAAAAAGGGTTAATATTGAATGGATCAAAATGTGAGTTTGGTATGAAAGAGATTCAATTTTTAAATCATCACATTAGCGGAAATGGTATCAAACCTACAGATCATATGAAGGAAGAAATTGAATCATTTAGAAGGCCAGAAAATCAAAGTAAAGTTTGGAGTTTTTTAGGACTTGTGAACTTTTCAGCTAATTTCTTTCCTAACCTAGTTACCATTGCAGAGCCTCTGAGAAGATTAACATGTAAAAATGAGCCATTTGTGTGGGGTTTAGAACAAGATAAATCATTTAATCAGTTGAAAAATAGTATGGTAAATCCTCCAGTGTTGGGTTTTTTCAGGCCAAATGCAAAATGTAGAATTTATTGTGATGCCAGTCCAGTAGGTTTAGGAGCAGTTCTAGTACAATTTCAAAAGAATGAGACAAGAATTGTCAGATATGCCAGTAGGGCATTAACCAAAACAGAACAGAGATATTCTCAGACAGAAAAAGAAGCACTGAGCTTAGTATGGACATGTGAAGTTTTCCATATATGTATATGGTAAGGAATTTGAACTAGTAACTGATCACAAACTTCTAGAAGTAATTTTTTGACCTCATAAAAACTTTGTGCACGAATTGAACGTTGGATATTAAGATTGATGAGCTATGCATACAAGGTAGTGTATACTCAAGGTAAAAATAATATGGCAGACCCACTTTCCTAGTTGCTAGATTTAACTAAGAAACATAAAAATATGAACTAGAAGCTAAGGAAGAGGAGATGCAAGTACTAAGCATTTTGGAAGCAACAGTGCCAGTAGCAATGAGGCTAGAGGATATAATCAAAGCAACAGAGAAAAACAAAATGTTATGTGATCTAATAACTAGTTTGAAAACAAATCATTGGTCAAAAGAACAAAGATGTTTTGAGTTAATTCAGGATGAGTTGTGTGAAGTAAATGGGATTGTGTTAAGGGGCACCAGAATAGTTTGTCCTAGACCTGTGCGCCGATGGATAAACTATCAGTGGCGGACGCCAGCTGGAAATGGGTCGGCGGCTGGCGGCGCACCGAGCCAATGGTTTTCACCAGCGGTGGCAGCGTACTTATCCATCCATAATGTATTTACAAGTATTTCAGCATGTTATTGCATAAATTATTCATTGTATCTTAATTTTAAAATATTCAATCGTTTATTTCATGTTACAACTTATTTTATAACATTTTTATTAATGTATGGGAGAAATTTCTTTTAATTTTAAGTATTTGAGCAAATATTGAATCGTACAACTTGTATCAAACCTTATATTACATCTAATATCAAACCTAATAGGTATTAATAATTTCATTAATAAATTTTATAAGACAAATTCATTACTAATTTACCTGTTATCTCAAATGCGAGCAAAAAATTGGTTGTAAACAGATACATACGTCCATTTCACTGTTAAAATTTTATTTATAGTTTTTCAAACATGATGAAATACCATTAAAACGATCCTGTATGTATTTTTATCACCTCTTGCATTCATCTATGTACCACATTGTAAATTTTGAGAGCGGAGGATTCTATGGAAAAGGCCTCCCGTGTTTTAGATTTTTATTAAAAATTTAGTATGAATAGATTAATATCCGAATTAACCATTCGAACAAAAAGGCAATACAAAAAAATTAACTCTTGGAATTCGAGGAAGACTTTTAAACATTTAAAAAGAAACTATAGGGGTTCCAACCCCATAACCATCGCTTTAGAAAAGAAAATGGGAAACTGGAACTTGATAATCAAGACAATGGCTGAGAATTTGCTAATTATTTCTAAATACTTCCGAGCTGCCCTGAACCCAAGGAAATATTCCACTGAAAACAAACCTAATTCACAATCACCAGATAAAGAAGAAACCACAAGGCTAATTAAAAAGCTCAAAAACATAAAAGCATTAGGAGAAGATAGAATCATAGCAGAACTCATGATAGCAGCTGGACCAAAAACCATAGCAGAAATTACACAACAAATACAAACATTTGGTGAACTGAACAAATCCCTAATGACAGAGAAAATGTCCTTTATCATCCATTTTATTAAAAAAAGGAGACAGAAAAGATGTAAACAACTACAAAGGAATTCCACTCCTTCCTGTCACACACAAAATTCTCTTACAATGCTTTCTTCTTCAGTGACAACTTTATCCAAAATTGGCGAATATCAAGCAGGCGTCAGTCCAACACTCCAACTAAGAGTAGATCACTCCCGGACCAAATTCTAAATCTAAAACTAACAATTCGGCACCAAAAGATGTACCGCAAGAATATTATCTGCACCTTCGTTGACTTCAAAAAAGCCTTTGATCCCGTTGATCGCAAATCTCTTGATCAAATTTTGAAAGAACAAGGGCTCGACCCTTAAATTAGAACAGAAAAGTCGAACTCAAAATAAAATTAATTAGGTGGTTCATTAATGTTTCAATTGACAATGCAGTACCACAAATTTCAAAATAAGTTAGATCATCCTGCCTTCCGTCTTCTATACTTCAACGATTGTTCGAAAAGTATGGGAGTATCTAATGCGCACCAACCCCTTTTCTGGCCACCCATAATTTGGTCACCACATTGTTTAATTGAAACGCTTAAGCCTTAAGTCTGGCTTGGTTTTAGTTTCGTTTCGGAATAAAAGTTGAAAAAAAACAGGGCTACAAAACGAAACAGGAACCAATGAGTAATTTCGCACCGGAACAAAACTATAAGCTTTCTTTTTCAATGTAACTTCATTTCAGATTGAAACCTTAAGTCTGGCTTGGTTTTAGTTTCATTTCGGAATGAAAGTAGAAATTAAACCAAATATGACATTCCAGAACTGTTCCTTCTCCTGAATAGTTTCGGTTTAAGTGAGTGGGAGCTATGATAGATTTATGATACGAGGGTCGCTACGACAGTTTTGAGACAGACTGTGTTGCGGGTTGCTGGTTGTGGATGACGAAAGCATGGAAAGCATGAAAGAAAGTGGATGACAGCGGCGTCCTTTCCGAGTAATGCATGCAGGTTGCAACTTACTCGGCTTATCGCTTTTGCTACTAGGTCATCCTTTGTTTCTGTTTGCGCGGCATTCAGGTGTTGTGAAAATGGAGCTGGCAAGAGACTGTTTTCACGCAATGATACTTCATGACTTTAAAGGTTGTTTAAACGAATCTGAAAGCCTTGATGGTTTGCAACGGGCCTTCAGGGACCTTGCTCCTTCCCGTGCGACAATTTTTCGGTGGTTTCAAGAATTTAAATGAGGTCGATCTTCGATGAAAGACGAGGAGAGAAGCGGGCGTCCGGCGACTACAGTGACTGAGGAAAACATCGCCTCTGTGGAACAACTGGTGGGCGATAACAATCGTGTGTCACCTAAGAACATTGAAGCGTCACTTCAGGTTGCATCGCCGGCAGTTTCCAAAATCCTGCATGAAAATCTTCGAGTCAGGAAAGTTTCATCTCGATGGGTGCCTCACACTTTGACAGAGGCACAAAAGCGCTTTCGTGTTGAATGGAGCAAAGAAATGTTGAAAAGATTTGACAAAGACAACTCTAGGGGTGTTTCTGACATAGTTACTGATGACGAAACGTGGATTCTCTGATTGAACCTTAAAATAAGCGCCAATCAACTGTATGGATTTTTCCCCACGAACATCCACCAACAAAAGTGAAGCAGCCTCAAAGCATCGGAAAGAAAATGGTTGCAAATTTCTTCTCCAAAAGCGGTCATGTCGCAACTCTTCCCCTGGAAGATCAAAGAACTGTTACTGCTCTATGGTACACAACAGTATATCTACCAAAATTTTTTGGAAAGCTTTAAGAATGGAGGTCGAAGACAGGACTGCGGGGAATTGCCCTGCAACATGACAATGCATCTGCGTACAAGGTCAACCTAACAATTCAGTTCCTTGAGCCCATAAAGGTGTTGACTCACTCACCTTACAGTCTTGACCTGGCACCAAGTGATTATTTCCTCTTCCCTACAGTCAAAAATCGCATGCGTGGAAGGAGATTCTCCAGCCCTGAAGAAGCCATTGAAGCCTAGATGAGTGTACTTTCAGCACTCAAGGAAAATGTGTGGAAAAACTGCTTTGAGATGTGGTTTACGAGGATGAAGAAATGTATAGAATGTCATGGCAAGTATTTTGAGAAAATATAGTTATCAAAATTATTTCAAGTTTCTTATTTTTTGGGTATCTCAAAACTTTCGTAGCGAACCTCGTACTCTTATGATGGACCGTCGACAGTAAAATGACTTGTCTCAATGAAGACCATAGCACAAGTGTCAATACTTGTCCTTTCTAGTGCACGTGCTAAGGATCCCATCGCCTCATCATCAAATGGTGGTCAAGTTGGTCTAGCAGCGTGGACTGGAGGTGTTGCCTGAGAGGTGCCATCAAATGAAGAAACTTTGTCATCACCTTCTGTATATGTTAGCGATGTCACTACGACACAAGAGAGCCAGTGTTGAGCTGTTCACGTGTGGACATGTGCCTTTGTACTAATCAAAGTACCACTTGTTAAGTTGAAATCAGGATTACCATCATTTCTAACAAGCGCAAACACCACCGCCAGATTTTCGACGGACCAATCATCTTTGGAGCAGACATGCGCCTGCTCCCTCCTTTTTAGGGAATGCCCAGTGCCTGAGAAATCCAGAGGAAAAGCGGCGCGCCTACCTTGAACCACTGCACCACTCCCCCTCTGTCAATATTGCACCCTAGGGATCAAAACTGCCCCTTTAGAGAGGCATTTTCAGTGTTCATCGACCTCAAGGACGAATTTCCAATCATTGCATAAACAACTGATGTGGTTCGAAGTCACTCGCATGGGTGCATACACACCAGGGTTGAAATTCGCCATGAAAAACTCCCCCTCAAAATTCGCCTTGAAGGAAGATGGCTTGGAGGAGTAACTGGCTAACACACCTGACCGGCAATTGGGAGATCCGGGTTCGTATCCCGGGCAAGTCAAATGATTTTCATGGCAAATTTCAACCCTGGCTCAAGGATGATGCAGACAGAATCTTTCTATAACACTTCAGGTACAACAAAAGACAAAGAACAAGAGGGGACATTATTGCTTGAGAGCCATATGTGAAATCTGATGGGCACATTTTTTCATCTCCTTGGGTGCCGCACATTGATAAATTTGTCAGTTAAAATAGTCAGGGCCTCTTCCTTCTCCTTTTGTGCTTCTAAGGAGACCTCCACCCATCCAATCGTTCAAACAACAATCGTACCCACAGTCTCTTTGCATCAACTTTTCTCCCTCTCAGATTGCCGCAGAGAAGTTTACTTTGTAACCATCCCTCCAATCACGATTACTATCATTTAAATTAAGATCCATTAACTGTACTTCAGCACTCGCTTCATCCGCAGAGAGGAAAATTCATAAGGCTCCCCTTTTATTACCCATTAAGACTAACATGCCAAACTCAGGCTGGGAAATCCCAATCGGTGGGGGGAGAGTGAGGAGGGGACGCTACAGTAAAAAAATCCGAAGAACAGGCTGCTGTTATTAATCGGAATACAAAACTGCAAAAATACGTTTCATATAATTCGTTATGTGAATTGATGTACATATTTTAGTGAATACCGAATGACTTAAGTTTGAGAGTGGTAAAAGAAAGAGGACAGTTTTCTTGTTTCAAGCTCCGCAGGAGAAGAGAATATTCATGTCACCACTTGGATCCCCCTAGCTTAACGATTCATAACAGCTTTTCCAAAGACACTTCAAATAGCTTGCCCATTTCATGGTTTTTGCAGAATTTTTACAGGACTAAGATGAAAAAGTAAAGTAATGGCACAGCGATACAACTATGCGTTAACCAGGCTTTTAAGTAAACCAAATTTAGGTGATTCACGTTTCTCTTCATGTTATTTTAGTCCTTGTTTACGTGAGGAATCGGAATCGAGTAAGATACTATTTGCATTATGTAAATGGCATTTCATGGAAGATTACGAACCATCTATGCCTAAGGAAATAAAAACCTCGTATGCAATTTCATGATGCCGATTCCTTCCCCCATCTCCATGCGAAGTGGCGAATGCACTCGCCATCCTCCTATATACACTATGATTGCATTGTTGATCCTTGAACTTCATTTTCTTACAATCAAAGTGCAAAAGGCTTATTGTTAAAATACATGACTAGTGATTTCATATTGAACAAAGCTAATACTCGAGCCTGCACAGCATGTATTCAAACCAAATGGCTAGACTCCCGTTGTCAGACACATTTACATTGCATTTTATGGCTGGAAGACATGGAACCTCGGAAGGGAAAAAGGAAGAAATAGAAGAGATTGAGATGTAACTATGAAGGGAGAACAGAAAAAGCACAATAGACGGAAAAACTAACAAGAAGATTCTTAGGTAGGTGAGTGAGAAAGGGAAATCTGGATATCAAACGTCCTAATTACGCATAGTAGAAAGAAATGGAGCACTAAGGGCATCCTTCACCTTGTTCGATTATGTGGCCTGTTATATCATTATTGGAATCTCCTATTTCACAATGTTGATTAGGATGGTATCAAGCGGGAAACTGAGGATAACACACTCATGGGGCACTAAACGCTTGAGTAGAGTAAATTCCATGCAGAGGAAGCGTGGACGTGTGGTTGGTGGCTCAAAACAAAATGGTAACTTTGTTAAATCCTATCGCACAAATTTCATTGAGAGACTATTTTCAACAACACATCAAATATGGCCAGAAGAGCTGCTCTCTTTTTTCATTAGTTATAAAGTTTCACATTATTATGAGGAGTCCGCAGTAATAAGTGAATATAAGTATAGTTCCAATGCATCGGGGTTAATGGTCGGAAAATGGCCACATATGACAGTGCCGCGCTGCCGACACGGAAGACCTACGGCACTATCGGCGGTGTGCCGTACATAATCCATCGGCGGCGGCGCACAGGTCTAGTTTATCCTATTGAACTGCAAACCAAGTGTTTAGCCCATGAAGGACATTTAGGGATGACTGCCATGAAAAGATTATTGCGTAGCAAAGTGTGGCGGAACGGAATGGACAGAGATGCTGAGAAATGGGTGTGAAATTGAAATGGCTGTCAACTAGTAGCTATTCCTAATCCGCTGGCACCAATGGCAAGGACAAAATTGCCATCTAGCCCTTGGGAATATATATCTATGGATCATCTAGGACCACTTCCCGCAGGAGATTATCTATTAGTAATAGTAGATTACTATAGCAGATCTTTGAAGTTGTGATCACGAAATCATTGTCAGCAAAAATTTTGATAGAATAAGCTGTAGAAGTATTTGCTAGGTAAGGTCTACCAAAATGTGTAATGAAAGATAATGGAAGTACATTTGTTGACAAGAATTTTAAAGTTTTTCTAGAGCAAAATGGGGTGATACATTATCACTCCACGCCTTTGTGGCTGCAGGCTAATGGTCAAGTTGAAAGAGAAAATAGGACCATCACGAAAAGGCCAAGAATTGAGCACAATACTAAAAAGAATTGGAAGGAGGAATTAACAAAATTTCTGTTAGCTTATCGGACTACAACACACTCCACGACTGGGATTCCACCAGGAGAATTAATAATGGGAAGGAAGATTAAGGGTAAACTTCCTAATGTATCAAAAACTAATTCATATCATATAGATGAAGAATTGAGAGATAGAGAGACATTTCTGAAAGACGAAGGAAGAAGGAAGAGAGTATGCAGATGGAGTTCGTAGAGCTAAAGTCTGTGACTTGCAAATTAGAAATCAAGTATTAATGCGTCAGCATAGGTAAAACAAGTTGTCAACTCCTTTTAATCCTATTCCAATGGAAATAGTTGGTAAAACAGGGAACTCTGTGATGTTGTAATCACCTAGTGGAAAAATATTTTCTAGGAATTCGACTCATGTGAAAGAATACAGACAAGATGAGACAAATTCTGTTCTGACTGATTAATGTGAAAATGAAAAAAGGTATTTAAATACAGGACCATCAACTGTAACTAGTTCGCATACAGATAGTCCAAAGAAATCTATTTGGAATGAAGTTATTACAACTTCAGGATCACAAGATAATCATAGACCAAAAAGATGTGTACGTAAGCCCTTGTGGCATGAAGAGTACACTATGGAAAAGTAAAATGTTGTACGATTTGAGTTGGTATGTGTTGTCAAATATTAAATATAAGTGGTTTATTTTTATGTTATTTAAAAAAAAGGAGAAGCAAATGTGGTGTTCTGTGTTGGCAACACTATAATATTCGATATGAGTCACGAAGTGTGAAGAGGAGGTTCAATAAAGATGGTGATGTGTCATGTCTTGAATTTGTATAACTGTGGAGTTATTTAGAGAGGATCGCTACAACATGGACTACCATATTTTGACCCTGCACTACACCACTATAACTCATAGAAGTGACTACATTATAGATACACCATTGTGAAGACAACAATTAAATAAACACACAGGTACAGCCTTTGAGCAGCATACTGTGTGAAAAAGAAATTTAAAAAATCAATGCTTTTAAATCAGAACTGAAAAGGTACTTACAAAATAATTTGTTCTATTCCATTGAGGAATACCTCAATGATGCTATCTCTTAAAACATTTACTTGTGTATAATATATGTATATATGTATGTATATGACGTGCCCTATATCTTTTTCATATCAAGGTATCAGATCTCTGGGCAAATAAAGATATAATTATTATTACTTTTTCTCTGAGTAATATGTATTGCAAAAGAAAAGATTACACTAAGACAACATAAACTTAGGCAAAATACTAGAGTACAGTTTCAGAGTGTTCTTGAACCAAGAATGAACAGTAGTGAGATCTTCTTGGGATACGTAGGAGTGTTGCAGTGTTGCTCTCAGAGGTCAGAGAAGAAAAAGGGATTCTCCATCAGTCACAAGTTAAAGCCTGCAGAGGGGGGAGGGAAATCCCAGGGATAAGAGAGAGGGGTTGAGAGGGGATGAGCGAAGCTGGATGACTCACTGGTATGATTGGCACAATACACCACTGTAACTTATATTTACAATTCACACTGATGCTAAAGGGGTCATTGGTATCATTATTAGAACATAAATGATCACTTGAAAAAATCGTGGCTAAGTGATCCGCTAGCTAAGCAATGAGAGGGCTGAATCTTTGCCATTTGTCACCAAGCAGTAAGCATCCAAGTTGCAGTGGTAAGTGTTCAATGCAATAAGTGCAGGGAGGTCAAAATCCCAGTCACAACCTTGAACAAATAGACACAGAAGTTTTTTTCTTCCCACACTCCATCGATGACAACAACATCAGCAGATCAAGATACTTTTCCATCAAATGACACCTCACCACCTGCCATAACCTCCATTCCGAAACATTTCCTCCACTCACTCTCCTGCAAAGAGTCGATAAGACTGAAACTCACTCCTATTTGCCATTGACGTGGTTCACCCAGTTCCAGATATATTTTGATAGGTATACTCTTATCAATACATTAATACCTACCTTTTCAAATCTTGCTAAAGCAAGCAAAGTTATTTCCATCAGTAGGGACTGAACTTGACACTCCAGTTGTCCAACTTCCCGAACTCTTCTTGATTCAATGATAAATCCTGTTCCTGATTCAGAACCATCGCCAGAACGATCAGCAAAGTTCTTCATTACAAGGAGGGTACTAATGTAGTACCACCGTACATCTAAGTTTAAATGAAACATGTGGTAAAGGCCTCTAGAACCCTGAAAAAAACAGAACATTATCAAATTAATACTGTCCAATAAAAATTAGC
The DNA here is from genome assembly GCA_963169105.1 of Ceriagrion tenellum. Taxonomy (NCBI): domain Eukaryota; kingdom Metazoa; phylum Arthropoda; class Insecta; order Odonata; family Coenagrionidae; genus Ceriagrion; species Ceriagrion tenellum. The sequence continues at coordinate 7,295,798 of OY720637.1, forward strand.
AATTCTGCCATGATTAATACATTTTTGAGACTTAGGCATATGCAAAATCAACTTTTCATCATAGATACTCGTCACTGACATGAGCATTCCTGATAGAACTAACAATAAACTGAGCTAATAAAAAAAATACATGTAGTGTATTCATGTAGTTGACGGCGTAGCCGAGAGATGGCAGGCTATGTGAATAAATGCATGACTGGCAGTCACACGCTAGCCATGGATCTGAGTGGATGTCCCTGTCTTGTTCCTGTTATCCTGTTGGCCCCCTTGGCATAGACATAACATTGGCGACGAGGATAAAGAGAAAACCCGTAGGTTTCATCAGGGTGTAATTGAACACAGAATTGAAACGAACGATGGATTTGCAGCCGATGAAAAGTTTCGACGTGCATGGGGATGAGGCGTCCATCAGCCAACGGTGGATGAGGAGTTTTATGCCCTTCGTGGAATTCAGAAACATCACAAATGCGTCTAGGAGGAAAGCACTGTCATTATATCATGCCGGTGAGGAGGCACAAGAAATTTGGAAAACATTACCGGAGTCTGCAACACGAGGAGGAGCCGGAGAAGGTGACACCGATGCTGCTGCCGAGAGGAATGAATTTAAGGATTGTGTGGATGCATTGACAGCGTATTTCATGCCAAAACGTAGTTATACATACGGGCGTTTCGTTTTTCAGCAGTTGAGGCCTGTGGCAGGTGAAACATCGCTCCAGTTCCTTACGCGGATGAAGGCCAAGGTGGTGAATTGTGACTACGAGCAGCCAAATAGGGAAATAGTGGACATATTGATTGAACATACCATGTCTCATGAGTTACGTCGTGAGTTACTGAAAGTGGGGGATTCATTGTCTTATGACAGGGCACGTGAACTAGCTCGTTCGATGGAACAGTGTGAACAACAAGCTCATGAAATGGAGGGACAAAGGATAGCTGATGGTGTGGTGAACAAATTGTCATTGAGGGAAAAAAATGCTGACAATAAAATGTCATGCTTCCGCTGCGGATTGGTAGGACATTATGCCCGTGACGCATACTGTCTCGCTCGAGGGAAGAAATGTACGAGATGCGGGCGAGTCGGCCATTTTGCCGTCCGGTGCCGGGAAGATGATGCAACAAGTAGCAGGGATGGTGTCAGGAAATGGTGGGAAGAGCGCAGTGATTGCAGCGGCGCTCAAGGCAGCGGCAGCCAGAGGAGAACCACATCTGAGGAGGGCAGGAGGAAGGCGACGTGTCCGTCTGCTGGAGGATGAAGGGGGGAGTAGCGGAGGAGAGTATGGCAGCGTGGAAGATGATTTTATGTATGCTGTGAACTCCATTGGCAATGATAATGACGCCCTTTGTGCTGTAGTCGGAGGGGTTGAAGTGAAGCTTATGATTGACAGTGGGGCATCTCAAAACATTATCGACCTACATACTACTTGGGAGTGCTGCAGAAAAAAAGGAATTGTAGGGAGGTGGATTGGTGAACGAAAGTAGTTGTACCCCTATGGGTCAAACAAACCTTTGGAGTCATAGGGTAGGATTGACACGGAGCTAAGCATTCCAGGAAAGGTAATGACTGCGACGTTTTATGTAATGAATTGTAGAGGGATCCCGCAGTTGGGCAGGAAAACATCGCGGGAGCTAGGAGTCCTTTTATTAGGAAATCCGCTACACATGGTAAACAATGAAGAGGTATCGGGGCGAAGCACGTATCAGCTGAAGGACAGAATTAAAGCTGAGTTCCCCAAAGTTTTCACGGGACTGGGAAAATTAAAGGGGTTTAAACTTAGACTGACCATATAACCTGAAGTAAAGCCAGTTAAGCAGAACCCTCGGAAAGTGCCGATACATGTTCAGCCACTACTGGAAGGAAGACTTAGGGAAATGAAAGACAGAGGTATTATCGAGGACATCGATAGGCCTTGGTGCATGGTGCAACAGTGTTTTCAGTATTAGACATGAATGATGCGTTTAACCAATTAAAATTAGATGAACAGTCTCGAAGAATAACGACCTTCGTCACCCATAAGGGACGGATGAGGTTTACGCGGCTGCTATTTGGGTTGAATTGTGCTCCCGAGTGTTTCCAAAGAGAGATAGAAAGAGTAATTTCTCCTTGCGAAGGTGTAGTTAACTACTTTGATGATTTCTTAATTTGGGGAAGCAATCGAAAAGAACACGACAGGCAACTGTGCAGACTGCTAAGAGTGTTGGAGAGGAATGGACTGACCCTGAACTGGCGGAAGTGTGTCATATCTAAACCTAAAGTTGAATTCAGAGGGCACTTGTTTTCAAAGGAAGGAGTTCAACCGCTGAGTAGCCATATTGAGGCCGTCTCAAGGAATAGGCCCCCTGCTTCGAAAGCTGAGTTGGCAAGTCTGTTAGGACTGATTGGGTACAGTGCGAAATTTATTCCTAACTACTCGGCAATAACCCATCCATTGAGAGAGATATTGAAGGGTGAGACTGATTTTGTGTGGAAAAGTGAACATCAGGAAGTGCTGAACAAATTAACGAACTTAATTACCAGCTACCCCGTGTTAAGATACTATTGTCCCGGAAAGCCTACATTTATTGTCACTGACACGGGGCCACATGCTCTGGGGGCTGTATTGTTACAACGGCAGCATGGAAAGATGTGCATCATTGAATACGCTCGTAGGGCTTTGAGCGACGTTGACACTAGGTATAGTCAGACGGAGAAAGAAGACGGAGGATTTTTTTTCCATTCTTTTGTGACATTTTTTCTTGGGGTAAACTTTTTTTTGTTTTGTGGAGTATATATTTTTTTTTTGGAATGGGATAGGTGTGGATTTAAAGGGTGAGATAATGTAGTGTATTCATGTAGTAGACGGCGTAGCCGAGAGATGGCACGCTATGTGAATAAATGAATGACTGGCAGTCACACGCTAGCCATGGATCTGAGTGGATGTCCCAGTCTTGCTCCTGTTATCCTGTTGGCCCCCTTGGCATAGACATAATACAAATTACTTTCTGCATATTGCATGTGACTAGGGTATATACTAGAAAAGAAAGAAACTGAAATTTGCAAGGATGTATCCATTTACTGAGGCTGTCATGAATTTGATTCTTAGTTTCAAACTGAAATTTCAACAACTTTCCAAGAGGGTACTTGTTATAAAGTAAAAGGATGAAACATACAATGAAAACATATTTTGACTTGATTGGGATTCAAATTCAGATCTACCAATTATGGCCGGGTGTGTTAGTCCATTGCACAACCAAGCCATCTTAGTTTGAGGCATATTTGACCTGAGATATTGAGGCCCCAATGCAATTCTTCCACTCCAGCACCTTTACACAAGATGTACAAAAGTCATGTACTGCCAGCTCTGACCTGAAGATGCCAGCAGGATTACTGAAGAGACCTGTGCCACCAAATGACATTTTGACACATAGGATTACCACATAGCTGTTCAGCCTTAAATTAAAAGTCACAGATCCCATCAATCAACCACGTAGGAAAGAGGCATTTATACCTTCATAAAAACTATTGATCGATCACCTTAAAAACATAATCCAAACTGATATTCAGCCAGAGAACAGATAATTATTCCTTCTTTTGTGATCTCTGCCATCAGACGTTCTTTTTGATCAGTTTAGTTCATCATTTGAATTTTTGAAAGTCGTATCAATATTCCCTAGCTAGTAATAAAATAAAGGAGTTTAGCCTCTCCTCCAATATCCAACCCGAACCTGAAGGTTTTTTTTGTGATAAATATAGAAAAAGCATGCATTGTTCTATTTTTAAGGCAATGTTTAAATTTGGAAACAATTAGGGTTTAATAAATTAATGTGTGAAATGATTCACGCACAATAATTTGTACATGTACATTACATTATTTTCATTAATTTTTTACTTTCATGAAAGCTTAATATGAGGATCACCTGATCTTCAAATACCACTTCTGATGTTATACTAGAAAGGGTGAGTTTTTCATAGCCATCCAATAAGGACAATGGATGGCAGTGGCTGAGTGGTTATGCCATATGTAGGAGGATGATGTAGGTTATGCAGTGAATTGATCAAACAGGCAAATGTGAAATTCATTAAGTTCATATCTAATCCCAGGTAGCACATTGTAAGAAATATCCTTTAGTTTTCTTGATAGTACTCACAAAATCGAATAGAAACCACTTCCTTTAAGGGAAATATCTTCTATATATATTTCAGAAAGTGAAGGGAAAATCGACATGTATAACAAGTGTGGGTTTCGGCGGTCGAACAGATATCCCTTCTCTTCGGAGGATTGCAGCACACCTAGTGGATTTTAATTTAACTAACAGCAGTCTCAGGATGGCTCCATGGCCACTTAGGAATATTCCTGGGATATTTAAATATAAGGAATATTTAGGGTAACATTTTTATTAAACAAATTTTTACACTCTCTTTTCGTTTGAACAGTAAGGACATAAACTCATAAAAATTCATCAGAAAAGGGAAGAAAAAAATCCCTAGGGGGAATCGAACCTACAGCTTACGCATTACTAGCATGACAGTCAAACCAACTGAGCTATGGGGCATCTGTCTCGCATGGCAAAATGTGTATTATATCTTATTTCTTGACAAGTTAATTCTAGACACAAAAATATGTTCCAAATTCACAAGTCTAAGAAGGCAGGGTCAAAAGTTAGTCGGAGTAACTACGGTAAACCAAAAGAGTAGTCCAAAACGGGAAATGAGATGGCACGAGCTGGCGTACTGGGTCGTACATTCGTTTGGTTCTCAAAACTCCTACACCGACTTTAAAGAATATTCCAGGGACATCCCACTATGGTTCGCAAGGGTGTGTAATGACGAAAGGCATGGTAGAATATTCCAGGAATGTTCGCAGGATATTCCTAGAATATTCTCTTTTGTGTGGGTCATCGGGAGCCCACTTTGCGTTTTATTGATGCCTGAAGAAATATTTTCATTAGTTTTCTGCGCAGGGGAACGAATTATGTTATTATTCGAACAGCTTAATATCTTCATCATCTTCTTTTAGCACCATATGAGATGGATGAATGGTACTAATAGCAATTGAGCTTCGAGACCCCTGAAATGGATAAGTTGAGGAAGTTTTCTCTCTTAATTACCCATTAGGGTTCCAGAGTGACATGCCTTCCCTATGATTGCTCTTCTATTTCTGTACGGAAATACGCTGTGCTACCAGGTATATCCTTATTTTACAAGCTTAGCAAACCTCACACCCCTGGCTTGACCACTCTTATCAAATAATTCAAAATCTAAGAAAATCTGAAAGCGAAATTATGGACAATCTTCATCTTTATACATCATCTAGAGGACTTTTACTCTACTCCAATCAAGACTTGATCAAGATAATTCCCAGAAATCTGAATCACATTCACATATCATAATTTCCTGTTGTAGGGGAGATAAGTGGCTATTGGATGCCAAAATAATCATTGAATGCGAAATATAGCTAATTAAGTATATGCGAATAAATACCATGATAGTGTGAATTCTTGAAAAAAACTTAGCTTATGACGTTCACCTTTTTGAAGAAGAGCTGGTGATGAATAAGTGGTAACGATTTCAATTTCGGCAAACATTTGTGAAAAGATGATAGCACTGGCAGGAGGATACTTTTAAGGTGATCCATTAACGACTTCCTCTCCGAAGGAATACTGAAAAGATACATTTTTTCATTCTTTCAAAGAGTAACAGTGACATAAACAGAACCATAAAAAATTTGGAGTGCTTTACCTGGATAAGAAAACTCGGATGTAATCAAACAATCCACATATGTGCTTCCTTATTTGAATATATTCCTCTTCAGTTAACTCATTAATGGTAGAGCTGCTTCCCTCTGAAGTTGAAGGAAAGGACTTTTCCAACATTTTAAATTCCTTCCTGTTATATACAAAAAAGTAAACAGGAGATTTCACAAACTAAAGGAAAATAGCTAACTTAGCAAGTCCCATTTGCCAGAAAACGATAGTGATGAATCAAACGTCTGGTCTTTCGTACACAACATTTAGAAAACTGGCGCTCTAAAAGTATGAGATGGGCATCATGCACCACTGGGTGATTACCATGAATTAAATAAGTACACTTTGCTAATAGATGAGGTTAGGCTGTCCTTAATTACCTGGCCATTTGGAATAACATGTTCGATTGGTATATCGCAGAGCCTTGGTCAAACACTCGCCCAAAGAGCAAAACATTTCTTTGATATTCCAAGTCTTCATTTTTGAAATTTCTGCGTATAAACTCCTTTTCGCCACTCCCAAGGAACGAGCGACGGCAAATAGTTTCATCGTTTCCAAGCTCTCCCGAACATTCAAACCATCTGAAACCGTCTATACTCATTCTACCGCATGAAAGGATAGCAAGTATAACACACGAAATTCATTTTTTTAAAGTAAGACAGTAAACGACATTTAAAAAGTCAAATATCTAAAAATTGGATTAAACAACTAAGCTGTTACAATCGACATTCCTCGTTTCCCGCCATGCATATGTGCATAAAGTAAATATAACGAGTTTCATTACTCACATGTTTTGACATAAATGGAAATACCTGTAGAGGTCACTTCTATTGCGTTAATTTTCCGCCGCGCAGTTTGGGTGTTGGAATGTAAAGTGCAGCATTGATTTACTGGCGAATATTCCCTCCAGTTTCCCAAAATGCCGCGTTAGGTATGTTGATTAAGTTTTAAGTTCATTTTAAAATTATGAGGTGTGACGTATAGGCTTATATTTGCTTGTCCAATAATGTTAATGGAAGGGAGCCCGCCCTTGGAAGTATGAGTTATGTACCCGTCAATTATGTTTTTAATGCATTATCACGTTCAAAATCGTACCCCCTGATGCATTACTAAACTCTAATAATCTTATTGACTTAACTAATAGTAGCTAGAAAAGTTTCCAAACTATGATTGATATGAACATATAGGGGGTTTGTAGCTAGAGCGACCTCAGGTCCGTTTCGTCTCAGATCGTCTATTTAATTGGTCGTAAAAGACAATAGGTATATAAGCAAAATAAAATAGTTTCCAAAAATTTCAGATCAAATTTATGGCAAGACATCCCTTCGCGCTGCAATGTTGCGGCAATGGTGAAAGAAAGAAAATGGTCAACCCAACTGTAATCACATTGTAAACCGATTGCTTCATCATGGATTAAGGCTTAAATAAGTGATATCTAAGGTATAACGACATTCATATTTTCTTCCTTTCCTGTTATGCTTTAATTCCTGCTGGGTTTTCCTCGCCAATGCACCTTCATGAACAGGTGCATTGTCCTTGGAAATTGTGCCTGACAATGCACCTTTGAGAAAAGATGATTTATGTATTTCTTTAGTAAACCTAGCCAGAATTATTTATTTTTATTCTTTAACTGTTGGTCTATTTCCTAGCTAGAGGAGGATAGGGAATCTAGCAGGAATATATAAGGGAGAGATTGGTTGGCCCCCTTAGGTAATACAACGCGTCTGGAGGTGTGGTGGCTGGGCTTACAGGGAACTTCTGGCAGAATGAATTCAGCAGCAGAGTGGTATCTGTTGCAATGAATTGTGCAGCTGATGGCTCGTTGGGCTTGCAAAGTTGGATTTCACCCCTCCATCTCCTCTGCTTTTGCTGGACAGTGATGGCACAAATATGGGCTTGTTTATAACCACCCAATCAGTAGGGAAGATTATGACATTATGTGAGGCTGCCAAACATTTGGAGATTCTTGATCATCTAATTAGATGTGGGGGGGGGGAGTAGTGGTAGAAGGAGTGGGTATTGGGTCACTAATGTTTAGCTCTTCAATGAATGCACTGATGCAAGGAATAAAGATTCCAAGTGTAGGGGAGTGGAGGGTTAATTGAGGGTTGACTTCCTTGACAAAAGTAACTGGGTTGTTCTTCAATTGTTTGTTATGTGTCGGAGTGATCGGTTGGAGAGACAATTAAGGTGTCTGTGTAGTGAGTATGAAGAGTAGGAAGGACATGGAGGGCAAAAGGGTTTCATCTCTATTCCATTCTTTGGCCAGAAGAGGGGGGCAGGGTACTTATTTGACTTTCTTTTTGATTTTGCTGGGTCTTTCTCTAATTGTCCCTTGATAGTTGCCCAAGGGCCAAATGGAGTGGCTGTCAGGGAAGCATACATAAACCTTCAGCTGTGGCATACATATGGTTATTCAGATTATCCTTTTTAACTGGTATGGAAAGTGAACACTGCGGAACTTGTGGACAGGCAACAATTCCTCATTTATTTATTTTATAAGTAACTTTCTTTGGCCTTGCACCTGATTTAGACTTACCTTACTGTTTCTACATTTATTTAAATGCCAAACATTGTGTAAAGTATAATGTTAAGTAAGAAAGTACTACACTCGCATGCCTTGTCTGAGGAAAAAATGCCCTTCACTAATTACTCTGGAATGGAGGACCCTACTCCAGAATTATTGGGAAGTGTGCCCACTAAATGTCTAATGAATGGGTTGACCCATTAAATTGGGAGATAGTATAGAATAGGAGAAGTAGGAAGGTCATTGTCAAATGAGCCATTGTGCTTTCCTTATGGTCACTTGACTAAATGTAAAAAATTAATTTGCATTACTAAAAAAATAATGATTTATAGAATATTATTTTAACAATATTAATAAAAGTAAATTATCAATGATAGTGTTAAATTAAAGTTTTGGATTGGAAGCATAGTTAGGGACATCCAGAAATTTGGTAGATCTCGCCTCTTCCATAATTGCACCTAGGTGACATTTGCTCATACATATGTACATACCAATCACGCTGTTCCCTTCCGGGGTATGCAGAGCCACTAAGTTTCACTCATAAATACATAATTGTACACCTAACTCTGCTTCAATAATTTCCTCCATACTGACCTATCCTTGCAAACCTCTTTTGCCTCATTTACCCTCATACACTGTTTCATACATGCCCTCCTGTTTTTAAGACTCCTAATATTCCTCCTCCTAAGAATTTCCTCAACCACATTCAACCACAACTTTCTCAGCCTACCTCTACCTATCGCACCATTCACTTCACTCTTATATATCTGTTTCGTTATTCAACTTGCATCAGTTCTCTCAACATGACCAAACCATCGAAGCACAATCCTTTCATATATGTCCATTACTGGAGTAACTAACCTACTTTCATTTATTACCCACTCATTCCTGACCCTATCCATCCTACTTTTGCTGCAAACACTCCTCAGATAACTCGTAGCCACGGCATTTAGTCTGCTCTTATGTTTATCCTGTCATACCCATGTTCCACTACCATACAACAAAGTGGGGAGTAGTACACTTTAGTACACGGCTAATTTCGCTTCCTTAGATAGACCCTCATTCCTTGATTTGCTCCACATGCTACCTACCACTTTCCTTCCAGCATGCGCATGTCTCTATCTCCTCGTCTATCCTTCCATCTTTTGCATACATCTTACCTAAGTATACAAAATCATCCACTTCTTCAATTACTTCACCATTCGCCCTCGTCATACAGTTATTCTTCCCATTCTCCTTATCAAAAACTACTACTTTAGTCTTGCATTCATTTACCCTCAATTCCATTCTCTCTGTTGATTCACAAAACTTATCTACGAGCTTCTGTAATCCCTCTTGGCTGCCTGAGATCAAAACAGCATCATCTGCATATAGTAGAGCTTGCATGTTTACATTTCCAATCAAAACACCGTCGTTTTCTCTACATGCATCTCTAACACATTTATCCATAAATAGATTAAACAGCTTTTTAAGCTATCCGAAACTAGCCACGGAGTTCCACTTTTACAGACAATTGTACATTAAACAGCTATGGTGACATTACACATCCTTGCTTTACACCCTGTTTTATTGCAAACCAATCACTCAAAACCCCATTAACTCTCACATTTGCCTTACTATTATCATACATCACCATCATAATATTCAATAACAGTCCACTCACTCCATAGCCCTTCAAAACCTTCCATACAGCTTCTTTCTATTTACCCTATCATAGGCCTTCTCTAAATCAACAAATGCACAATGCACTTTCTTTTGGACCCCCATACATTTTTCTATCACTTGCTGAAGCACGAAAAGCTGGTCACTACATCCTCTCCCAGGCATAAACCCACACTGCACTCCCTAGATTCTGTCAGAAGTAATATTCCTCAGTCTTTCGATTAAAATTTTGCTGAACACTTTTCCAGGAAAGCTCAATAAACTAACAGCCTGATAATTATTATATTTGGTCTTTCGCCCCTTCCCTTTGTACAATGAAACTATGATTGCATTCTTCCAATCCACTGGAACAACAGAAACCTGTAAGCATCAATTATGTAGTTCACACAGCCACCAAATGAGTAAATTACACCCACACCTCAACATCTCACTGGATATCCCATCTATGCCTGCAGCCTTCCCATTTTTTAATACTTTCAATTCTGTTATGACCTCATTCTTACTGATCTCCTTTTCCATCACCACATTCTCGCACACTACTTCACAAGGCTCATCCTCAGTGCCTGCAATATTATTGTATAATTCTTCAAAATACTCCCTCCAGCAGTCCCTAATATTGCTCTCATCCCACACAATCTCTCCACTTTTGTTCTTTGCCACAATCATTCCCCTGCCTTCACCAATCTTAGCCCTTTTCACCCACTCCCAAAACAGCTTTTTTATTGCCTTCAAAATCACTCTGCATCTTGCTAGCTTCATCCGCTTGCATTCTTTCCTTGCTCTCTTTCACAATGATTTTGAATTCATTCTTTTTCTTTCTGTAAATCTCACATGCCTTAGTGCACTCTTCCTCAGATTTGGCAGCAATCATATTCTTGTATGCCTCTTTCTTTTCCCTGACTGCAATTTTCACTTCTTCATTCCACCAAACATCACCTTTCATTCTTCCTACCACTCCTTTCCCACATACACTTTCAGTATATTCTACAAATCACTCCTTTAAACACTCCCATGCATCAGTCACATTCTTGTTTCTGATATACTCGTCCCATTCTCTCTGCTTGAAGGATTGAGCATCCTCAAGCATGCAACCATACTGCATTCTTACCTCGCTTTCTAGCAACCTTTCCACTTTTACTCTCAACTGCTTAAGCGCAACATTCTTCCTTGGCACCCGATTTCTGCCCATAGTTACTTTGGAGAGTACCAAATAGTGGTCTGTTCCACATTCAGCACCCCTCATCACTCGCGTGTCTCACACTAACTCTCTCAATCTCTCATCATACACAATAAAATCAATCATGCTTTTACAATCGCCCCTTTGCCAAGTATACATGTGCATTCTTTTATGTTTAAACCATGTATTCGACACAAACAATCCTTTTTCCAAGCTCACACACACCAAGTTTTCACCATTATCATTCACTCGATGGTCACCAAATGGCCCAACCACTCTCTCAGATGCATCCCGCCTCACACCAACCTAGCCATTCATGTCACCTGCTGTCGGTGCCAAGATTATGTAGACTCAAGTTTGGACACTGATTAAAAATGATCTGTGGTACCCACATGAATGCAAGTTACACTAAATTTTCGCTTGTTTTATTGTACCTTTAACTATGGTTGCCAATTATTTTTAAATTACACTCTCGATTTTTTATTCCGGTGAGAACAAAAAAGTGCTGGTTTTTTGCAGTTTTCAAAAGGAGCGCTCTCTTTGACATTAAATTGTGAAGGAACTTGAAGTTTAATCGTAATGAACCTGTAGTATTATGTAGGAAATACATATTGAAATGTATCTTTAAACGTTCAGTTCTTTCTATTGTGCCATAAAAAAGTTTTAACATGTTTATGAAACAACTTTTTCTTGGTTATGAAAAGTAGTAGAGGCAAGATCTTGGTCTTGTTATGAAGCTCTTTACAGCAGTATTTAATAACAATTACCATGGTAAACTCACATTGTGATATCAATTTTTAATGAGTTAATAAACAACCAAGTATTTTAGCGGGCTCGAGCCAGTGGTAAGGCGGCCGTTTTCGCGAGAGGGGTGGTGAAAGTTTGAGCCCTGTTGCCACTTGCGGGTTGCGTGCTGAACCCGTTACTCATATCCTCCTTCTGTGCATTGCCTCGAAGGGCGAAAACAATCGCTGCACACGCTCTTTTCATGGTAGCAATCTTAGGTAGCAATTGTGCTCTTTTTAGTATCCAACCATTTTCCATCACCTTTTACTCATAAGGGTCTTTTCTCGAGGCACTGAATTTCTTCAATGCACCCAAAGAGATTCCAATACCCGTATCGGCCCGTATCGTCAGATCCTCCTTGAAGGTGACCTTCACCTCCTAACTCTCCTTTAGGAGAGATTTCAGTTCGAGTGCTATTGTACCTGGAACATAGTTCTTAAATAGCCGTAGCTTCAAATGAAAGGGAAACATATCGGGACAGATTATATTTTATTCGCAGAAATTAGAATTTTCTTGTAGAATCACAGGTATAAAGATGTTCACAAAGTTCAAAACAAGAACGGCACTCCAACAACAATTCAGTGAGAATACAATGCAAGGTAAATTAACTGGAGACTTCTCCGGAACTCATGGGAAGGAAATTCGGACGAAATGAAATCCAAAGGACATCAATGAAGAACTGGGGACAGCCTTGATTTACAGGAGCACCATAGAACTCTAGAAAGAGTGATTGGACAACATTAGCATACGTATATCAGTAATTGTCACTTGTAGGTGGTCCCAGGCCTAAAAAATATATCTGAAGATGATTCCACCACATTCTACCATCTATCAAGCGTTGCAATGGTATAAAATCATGGAAATTGTTTGAAATATATTCCAATAAATCATCGAGATGGTCGTCTGGTACTTCCAGTCTGCGGCCATTTGTAAACAATTAGGAAGAGACCTTCTAATAGAAGCATTGCCCATGGTAACCTTCAATTAGAAGGTCTCCTTCGACTCCTAATAGGAGGAGAGGAGAGTCTCTCGAACTGAAATCTCTCCTTAAGGAGAGTTAGGAGGTGAAGGTCGCCTTCAAGGAGGATCTGACGATACGGGCCATGGACCCACAACTCCACTTTCTCAGGCGAGATATTGTAGAACAGCATAATGAGTAAAAGCTCAAACGATTTCGTACTGTCTACTATTTTTTTTATTTCACCTCTTGCTACACGTGTTTCGACTGAACAGCAGTCATCCTCAGGCAAGACTGTCTTGTCTTGCCTGTCCTTGTCAATGTCTTGCCTGAGGATGACTGCTGTTCAGTCGAAACACGTGTAGCAAGAGGTGAAATAAAAAAAATTAGTAGACAGTATGAAATCGTTTGAGCTTTTACTCATGGACCCACAAATTGCAACAGCGCTCAAAACTTTCACCACCCCTCTCACGAAAATGGTCGCCTCACCGCTGGCTCGAGCCCGTTACAATACTCGGCTGTTTATTAACTCGTTAAAAATTGATATCACAATGTGAGTTTACGATGGTATTTGTTATTAAATACTGCTGTAAAGAGCTTCATAACAAGACCAAGATCTTGCCTCTACTACTTTTCATAACCAAGAAAAAGTTGTTTCATAAACTTGTTAAAACTTTTTTATGGCACAATAGAAAGAACTGAACGTTTAAAGATACATTTCAATATGTTTTTCCTACATAATACTACAGGTTCATTACGATTAAACTTCAAGTTCCTTCACAATTTAATGTCAAAGAGAGCGCTCCTTTTGAAAACTGCAAAAAACCGGCACTTTTTTTGTTCTCACCGGAATAAAAAATCGAGAGTGTAATGTAAAAATAATCAAAGGTACAATAAAACAAGCTAAAATTTAGTGTAACTCGCATTCATGTGGGTACCACAGCTCATTTTTAATCAGTGTCCAAACTTGAGTCTACATAATTTTTGCACCGACATTAATACAATTATTCTCTCACCAGGGTCACATTCATTCTCTCTCAGTTTTTCCCAAAACTCATCTTTCACACTGACACTCTCTCTATCCACTGGTGCATAGCACGCCACAGTCACAACTCTCCTAATACCTACTTTCATGCAAACCCAGCTCAATCTAGGGGATACTAACTCGTACTTCCTTACCAGTAACTTAGCTCTCTCATTAAGAATGAGTCCTGTACCTTGACTGCCGTGTACATTATCTTCAACTCCTAACCACAGTGCCAGACCACAATATCCCGCCTCTTGCGCTTACAAGAGGCAGGGTTAGTTAGTTTCACATATGCACAAATCATCCATTCATCTCACTTTCATTTCATTCAACAACTCATGCTCATTTCCATATAGTCCTGTCACATTCCTAGTACCAATAGTCCAGTTTGGAGATTAGCTCATAAAAGAATAACCCTGTTAAATGATAGAGGCATACCTATGAGCCATACATGAACTGCTGCATGAGGATATTATGGTAAATTTCTCAAGATCTGAAGGCACTAAGTTTGGCATAGATTTCTTAAATTTTCACATGTTGTGTTTCACATGTACAAAAACTTTCTGTAATCATAATTTTGTTGGATTTAAGGACATTTTAATCTTTGAGCCATCATTATGCAACCATGGGCTTTGTAGTGAACATTTTGGCTATTTTGAGGTTGAAGAATTTTTACTCTAAACTACACTGTCCCTCTGTGGCATGCTAATGTATCTTTGTGAGTAAACTCCACTTTCTCCGGCGAGATATTGTAGAACAGCATATTGAACAATGATACTCAAACAATATCGTACTGTCTACCAAATTTATTTCAAACTCTTACAACACGTGTTTCAACTGTCTAGCAGTCATCATCAGGTAAGACTGACTTACCTGATGATGACTGCTAGACAGTTGAAACATGTATTGTAAGAGTTTGAAATGAATTTGGTAGACAGTACGATATCGTTTGAGTATCGCTATCTTTGGGAGATTTTGAGACTGTAATTTGTGGAGGTCTCGAAATATAGAGTTCTCTCTTATCTTTTGTTAATAATCTGTTAAAATGCATTGCAGGAAATTTATTGCAATCCATAACAAATACTATTATCATGAACAACCAATAATGATGAGATTTAAAATCATTATCTTATGGTGATTGCATGGTGACAACACTTGTCATGTGGCTAAAATTATTAAAGGACTTCAATGAATAAAAGTTCAGTAAAGTACGCATAGATAATGGACAAGATAAAAATTTTGTCGGCAAAAGCTGCCAGGAAGTGTGCAAATTCAAGCATTAACTTTTTTATACTTGCTATTTTTGGAAGCCGTTATAATTTTATTTTGTTAATGGGATTTTAATACTTGCATACATTTCATACATGCAGATCCCCACAAAGTCTGTTGAACGTTATTTTTTTCGCTTTCTTTTTATAATGTTTTACATTTAAAAAAGCAATATTATCTATATGTAATTAAAGGAAAGCACGCCTAATATCATCTCATTATTTATTTTTTAGAAATTTGTAGAATTGTACTTACAAGTTTAACGTCTTCCTTTAAAGTGCCCAGATCTTCCTGGATAACTTTTATGAAAATAGTGAGATATTAAACATCAGTTATGGGCACAATCATAAAATACTGATATTCAGCCAATCCTCTATCCAGCTGTTATTTTTTATGCTTATCATTGTTTTATTATATGCTTGACATTTTTATTAAATATTGAAAACTAAGGAAGGTCAGTTTCATAATTTACGATTTCTTGAAATAAAAAATATTAGTGCTTTTAATTCTTTTGGAAAGCTGAGGTAAGTACACATACCATTTAAAAAGATTGGTTAAAGTCTACACATCAGCATGTTTTAGAGAAGTAAATGCCAAGCTCTCTTGTGACAAATGAACACATCCTCTCCCCTTCATCTGATGTTATTTTTTGGTGGTAATGCTCAACCAATTGTCTCTCTTCTGAAATCACTCAGATAATTTTTTTTCATTTTTCAGATCACTTCTTGTTTCTGACCAAGCTTTTCATTTATTGCTGTCTCATAAACTTGATGTTTTCTTATCTGTCCCACACCAATCTCCATTTCACTGATGACTCTTCTTCATCATTGCACCATTTTTGATTGCTGAAATCTCATGTGATCTCACCCTTATCCTTGTTTCTTAATGGCGGTGATGATTTTTATCTCCTCTTTTTGGAACTGAGGTATCTGTAAATTGATATGATGAGACATGGTGATTATATTTAAATTATACAGAAAATAATTTTAGAGGCATAATGCTAATAGGAGGCCTTGTAGTTATTTGAATAAAATACATTGTAAGGCATGATCAGGCTCAGAGGAGGTCGGAGAAAGTAATTTCTCTCTTAACTTTCTGACCATTATATAATACCCTTCTAGTTAAAATTTACATTTGCCGTGAAATTAATGGCTTGCATAATTCCCAATTTTAGCCCATTTAATGAGGTGATTTGAATTGGAAAATCCTTTGAAATAATAAAATAAAGATTTAGTAGACTGCTACAAAAGGCACTGTTTGTCATCAAACTATGTCATAGTGCAGCTGTCACAAAACTTCTGAAATTCCCCTGAAGGGAGCTTTGGTATGGGGAGGGGCAGAAAGTAAAATAACTGAGCAGAGGTGCCTAATTCGCTCTTTGGAGTCATTCTATTGGAGTTCTGATGTCCCCGGTTACTCCAGCCTCGCATGATACCATCTTCTTGGTTGTATGCTTAATGAATGCAAGTACCACACTGCAATGTCTCTACCATTTTCCCCTCTGGGAACACTGCTTTTTATCTTTATTCACTCACACTTGACATGCTGTTCACTGTGTTGATTTTAAATTGCAAATTTTTTATATTTCTTTTTTCTATATGAAACTTGAACATATATCTTAGTTTGTTTGAAAATCACAGCCCTCCTTTAGCTTAGCACTGCTACTTTGTTTTGATTTTGTTCAAAGGGCCTTCCATATTATCTTGTATCTTCCATATTATCAATATTCAGTCATACTTTCTGTGACCAAATTTTCAGTTAGAAAATAGGGGGGAGTTGGACTTTAGACAGCTTAGATCTTAACATGGAAAACATTCAGAAATATTTTCCCAGGCTTACAGGGCTTCACATAGTTCAATATACTGATATTTGAATCTGTAGAAATGATAGGCGGAGCAATGGAAGAGCGTGAGTGCACTCATCCTAAGTTCTGTGAGCGAATGCACAGTAATTTTATTACGTACTCTTCAGTTGGTATTGATAAATTTTATTTGATGAGTAAGTTGAGCCTCTTTTTGCAAGTCCATGTTGATGAATGTGAGCCTTGAGATATCAAGATGCAAAATATCATTCCCCATTTTCTTACGATTTCCAAATATTCCATATATCTGAGTATAGAAAACCTAAGGTTGGACTACATAACAGTCATTGGGAAAAATAAAAGTTTTTGGCTGAAAAATCATGGGTTTGACAGTACATGAGGTTGGCTTATACTCAAGTTCATACAGTTAACCAAGGTGAAGCCTGTATAGTTTGGAGGTTTTTAGGTCTCCTGGTCTCGCCAATCTATTTTTCTTCAATGTAATTTTTACTCAGGAAACTTATTCTATTGACTAATCATTTCGCATTTAAATTTGTATAATCCTGCCACTATAGGCTCAGAAAAAAGAGTGAACCTAATACCAGCTGCATCTCGATAAGCGAATTGAAGGTAGTGCACCTATGATTTTCATTGAAAACTCTTGATATTGGCTTGTATTTCAACTTCACCTCATAAGTTACCGGCTCAGACTCCTTCTACAGACTCTGTGCACTTGAAAACCCCCTCCCTACCCTGCACGCTCATTAGATTTTCTGCTGTTTTATGTTTACCACTCGCCAAAACCACTGCAATTTTCTGTGTAACTGTTGGTGGCAGTCACCTTGATTGCCTCCTCAGGGTATTTTGTCTTCAACTTTTCATTGTTAATAACATGTTCACAAATTTATAGATTCTTTTCAAATTTCCAAACAGTTTTATTGCACTTTCCAAGATTTTGACAAACTTATGCCATCTTCAGGGTCGCAAATAACCTTAGCTGTCGGTCACCTCCCCAAATATCCAATCCATTATTAAGATACGTAGGTTCATTTTTGTGAGTTTATACATATGTATTTGTTTGAACTTGGAATGTTTTACTTAAACATATGTTAGCTTGCATAAATGTATCTCTCTACCTTGATACTGTCATAAATTTGTCAAAACATCGGTTGGTGTAATAAAGCTGAGTGGAAATTTCCAAAATATCTTCTATTTTCTGATAATGCTATCATTAATTCATTTCCACCAGATATCACCTGATGTGCTGAATTTTAATTTTTCATTAAGTCCATAGGATCCAGAAAAACAGTAACTAGAATGACACAACATGTGATATACATAAAACTTCAATGTACCATTTTCACCTCTCTAACTGCACTATGTAGACATTTTAGTGAATAAGAAAAAGTTGTAAAGCATATATTATTGATTTCTCAACTGATTATTACTCTCAAATAATTTCTAGAGCCAGTAAAAATACTAACTAGGCAATATTATTTACCAGGATGGCAAGAAACTGAGGTTAGGGGATTTTGTAATGATAACACTTAAGGCAATGATTGTTACCAGTTGGAGGTGAAACTTGGAATTGTAGTTTAAGCAGTCTGGAAATGCCAACATGTATCCAGTTCATGGACCTACTGCTGTCGTCTACCACCATTTTCCGTTAGTCCACCAAATCTTTACGAGTATGGAAATTTTCATGTTTTTTGCCATCTTTGCCCTGATAACCAATTTCACCATGGTTAACAGTTGTTATTTACCGAGGCCATTTATCTTTTGAAATGGTTGTATGAAGCAGAGTTCAGAATTAGAACAGAGGCTATTTAATGGACACTTTTGTGCCCGTTCACCTCCTTTTTATATTTTTGCCATGTAATTTTGATGGAGCATCTCATCATATTCTAGTTATTTATTCAAATACATGACACCTGTAATTGTAGTTAGCTAAAGAAACTCATTTCAACTGGATGTAAAGGGATAGGAGTGGAAATGAAAGTTAGTAGGGTGTAAATGAAGACCATTAGCACTCAATCGAAGAAAGCTAGCCAATTGAGATGGCTGCATGCAGGGGCGATCCCAGGGAGGGGGATATATCCCCCCTGAAAATTTAGGGTTTTACAGAACAATTATAACAACTAGATGTAGTTACCAAATACGACATTGAATACTCCAACCACTGAGGTAGTCTCTCCCCCTCTCCCCCCCCCCCCCCCTGAAATAAATTCCTGGGAACGCCCCTGGCTGCATGGTATGGAGGATCAATGAGCAAGGCTTTGTATTGATTCAAACTATAATTAATTATTTATTGTGAGATTTTCTGGAAGCCATTGCACTATTGAATTTTAGGGTTTTTTAAAGTCCAGAAATACTCTGGTAATATTGCCATTCATATATTTGTTTATGTTTTCATATTTGGTCAAATTATATTCCATTTTACTATGTAAGACTATGAAACTACCTCTGTTGCTTTTAATGGCTATGGATTGCAATGAAAATTACCCATTAAAAGTGCTCTACATGACTGGTAATCAAGCTATTCACACCATCATGGCACCTTATCAGTTGAAGTGGGTATGTGGTGGGATATGTTTGTACATCACCCAATATAATGGATGGAAATGGGGAAATGAAATTGGATGATGGAAGGAATCAAAATTGAAACATATCTGGATTTTTTAATGCTCGCTCTGTTTTTGTTGTAGTTTGTAAAATGTTGAGATATGGTGTAAGATATTGTCATTTCCCAGTTCCTAAAATTTTCAAAGCAATAGCTAATTGCTATCACTCGTGTTGTATGCCTGCCTACCACTTGTACTATGTATGTACATCACTAACAAGTGACAACTGCACTTGTACTGCATTAAAGGTGTTAAACCACTGCCAACTAATTGTGCTATGAATGGAAAAGAATAGATTTATTTGCCTAATAGATACATTACCAAAGGTTAACACAAATGTAAGTACATAAGGCATGTCATATATATATTACTCATGAGTGACACCCGCACTCAGTGTGTTAATCATGCTTGGGAAGAAGGAATATTTATACCTGTCTGTTTGGCAAAGTATCTCTGTTGATTTGTCGATTCTATAGCTTGTGATTATGTTTATGAAGTATCCACTCTGACACTTTCATATGCATGCAATCTGAATTTTTCAAGTATTTGTGACTCAAATATAGAGCCACGACTGTGCGTAATAGGCTTAAGCCCCTGAATCTACTCTTTAATGCTCTATATTTTCCTGTTGCAGTTTTGAAAAATTAGACATAGTTTCTATCCACCAAGGCCTGAAATCCACAGTTGATTACCCTTTCCAGGAGTCCTTAGTTAATTTAATTTGTTTATGAGCACATATTACTTTTAAAGGTATTTAATTATATATTGTGATTTTTTATCTAGTTTTGAGTGATATCCACAATTACTTTTCAATCCATAACCATCCCAATGTTTAGCTATTACAAGTTTTGGGTGCATGTGGGGTGTTGTTTAATGCCAGGCCAACTTCTCTCAACCTATGCTGGTCAATTCTTCAAGGGATATTAATTTTAACTGCTGATTTTGTCCTTAATTAGGAATCATTATCTGTAATTGATTCAAGTGGAAGGGAGGGCGGTAGGACCAGATAGGGAAGGTAGAGAACCTTAATGAATTACTAGGTTTCTCGTGCAGCTGATTTTGAGACCATCATAGCCATTGAAATATTGTGTATTTTTATTATCTATATGGCCTTATGAATTATTTAGGGTTTGAATCTTTCCTCCATAGGGATGATTTTTATTCTTTCAAAGTCCAATGTGTATCCCAAGGCTGCATGTCGAGCAACTGTCGACTTCGTTGTTTGACCCAGGGGGATGGCCCACTTACATTCTTCCACTCAAGTTTTGACCGAGAATGCTATGTTCCCCTATATGTTTCTTGTGTTCCTTTGGGATTTTCCGTGCCTCCATGATTTGCAGCTGAGTTATTTCCTTAGCATTTAATGTAGTATGTTTTAAATGTAATTGTGGCTTAAAAATACCCCAAATATTGTATCTGCTGAGAATTTTACATATTTTGGTATGTAACATATAATATGCTACATTTAATGAAGTAAAGCTCTCTTCTGACCCAGAACTAAAATCATCGCCTAGGTGCAAAGATTCTAACCCCAACTAAAATGTTAGGCCATCATGATCAGGAAAAATTTGACTATATTTTAATGGAATGTTGGTCTCAAAATCAACTACTTATGGGCTGAGTATTCCATACAAATTCTCTTCCTTCCTCTTCCCTCTCATTTCCTACTCATTTTCACTTCCCTCACTTGAATCAATTGCCAATAATTATTTTTTATATATGGACAAAGCCTGCAGTGAGAATTAATTAACCTTGAATGAGTGACGACCGAGGGCAATGAAACATCAGGCTGGCACCAGAAATATGCTGCGTGCATCCAAAAGTTGCCATAATTCTTCATGAGCCACTAGAGCTTTGATGAGGACATACTTATATTCTCTGTCAGAGAGAAAGTAATTTTAAACATGGAAAAAGTCAAGTGGTGAACATGTTTATTGAATTGAATTTTTGGGGAGGTGACCGACGGCTAAGGTCATTTGCGCCATAGGGGATAGGTGAGGGAAGAAGGGTGGATAGAAACCCAGCGTCAGCATTACCCTGCTCTGAACGAAAGGCGCCAAGGGAACCACGGTTTAACATCTCATCCAACAGATGGAGTACTGTACTTGAAGTCCCCTCAACAAGACACTCAAGTAGAGATCGGGTTTCCCACCTCAGCAAGCATCTACCTCAGCAGGGATTTGAACCCTGGCCTTCTGTATGGTTAGCCAGTACTCTAGCCACCACACCAACCCAATCCCCACATATTTATTTTAGGGTGATTTATTTCAACTTTTCATTTTTGTATGATGCAGAATGAAGGACTCTTCTGACAATCGTGGCTGGTAAATGATTCACCCTGCCAGTGCCTTACAATTGTATTCAGAGAGTGGTTGAAAAGTTGAGGTTTATTCTCGATCCAGGCACATTTGTGCTTGTTTTACTTTTTTTTTCTTTTGAAGAGAGGTGATTTCATTAGTGATGTGGTGATTGTTGTTTACGCTCTTTCTTTAGTCATACATGTTAACTCAATTGGGAACGCCCTTTTGTCACTACAAGCTTACCTGTCACCCATGTTGATTCCTCTGGTGTTGATTCTGGCATAGTTGAAAAATATGCAGTTGTCTCCTCTTCAGTTTCTGATGTATATTCCTCTGTGGTTGATTCTGGCATAGTTGAAAAATATGCAGTTGTCTCTTCTGCTGTTCCTGATGTGCCTGGTTCCTCTGTAGTTGAAGATGATGTACAGTTGTCATCTGGCACACATTTATCAGGTGGCTGGAACCCTGTACCATCTGGGCAGGGCATATACTGGGCCGTGGAGTCAAAGCAAAAACAGTAGCCACACTCAGTTGCGGGACTCGGGAATAAGCCAGTGTTATTGTCAGGACATATAGTATCCGGACAAAATTGATCATCAACATAATTTGATGAAACCAAAATGAAGGCACAAGCAAGGGATGCCATGACTGTAATAATCTGCTGTCCTAAGTTGAGAAAAGAAATATTAATTACTTGCATCTGGAGGGTACCCTTGCATTTAATCATCAAATGTGACAAACCATATACATAAATGGTGGGCCTATTTACAGTACTGTCTTAATTTCCCTGACTAATTGGAGTTATATTTTACATTTAATACAAATCATCTATTTTCCAACACCAATTTTAATATATCCCTTTTAAACTCTTAATCTTTTGCTTCCCTTTAGGCCATTCAAAATATTTTTCCTTCTCCCCCTCCCCTATGTTTACCTAATATTCTCCTCACCTGTGATTATGGGTGCCTTTATATCTCTGTGTCATGTTTTTGCCACGGGCTGTGACAGCACAGACCCCAGCCAGGATTTGGTTTTATGGGGGTGAGGGAGGGAGGGTGGATGAAAATTTTTGAAAATCAAGATTTATTAAAACTTCTGCAGAAAGAATACAGTTTTGAGTTTTTTGTATTGAAACTATGACATATTTATTGATTAAGCTGTCCAAAGTAAGGAGTAAATGAAATCAACATTCTCAGCATGAAAATGAAATATGTGCATTTGACTTCCTTTCTGAAGTGCTTAAAAATATATATGAAAATTTTTGGGAGGGGTCCAGACCCCATTAAATCTCCCCTGGATGCATCAATGCTCTCCCCTATCACCTTCTTCAGTGTAATGAGTTGGGGGCCCCAATTGAAGGGTGGGGAGGGCATTAGTTAATTGTCCCCCCCTCTTCCCCATCCCCAGAAACCGCCATAATTTATTTTTTCCATAGACCTTTAACTAAAAACCTAAATATTTATTTTGCTGAGAAGTACTATGTACTATGTTGGGAATATGTACTAAGATAATTTAGAGTTTTTATGTACAATTTATAATGGTGTAACTTAAAATAATTTTGAAATTAGTCAAAACATGGTAGTTAAAAAAAAGGAAAGATGTCTTCAGTAAATATTTGCTCTGTTAAAAAGGCAACATTTTGTTTCAAAAACCTCTTAAAATACGACCATTTGCATATAAAGTATAACAAATATCCTGGGCATGAACCCTGGACTAACCTTTTCCTTAGTGTGTTCCATTCCCCTTTAGCCACTCATACCCCCTTCCCCCGAACCTCTTGTCTGGAGAATACCCTGGTGTAATTGTACCTATCAGTGTATCCTCTAGCCAATATTTCCCCTCATTTTATCCCATCAGCTTCCTTTTCTCTCCAAATCATATGTTATTTGCTCTTCCTCTTTAAACTTTCCCCTCTACCAAAGCTACATTTTTCCTCATTTTCCACTCCCACATCTCAAAAGCCTAAACTCTGCTCTCATCTTATTTATTCAGTGACCAACTTTCTGGACCATACCAATGTACACTCTATTTAAGGGTTTTAAATATTCTTTTGTTTGTGTCCTATATGAACTATCTAAAGTACCGGAGAGATCTAGGAAATTCCATCAAGGTCCTAGACTCGATGAAGGGGAATACCTGACCTTCACCTCGTGGTAGAGAGGGGACAACATCACTTTAAGTGACGGCTAATGTAGACGGGATAAGTCATCATCCCGGCATTCGCTGGACAGGGCACCCACTTGTCCTGGAAATGGGAAACTTGTTTCCAAAGGCAGAAGAACCAACAGATGGTCAACGGCATAGGATGTGGAAGGCAAAGAGAAACCACCACATTAAAGATCCCAGGATATCCCAAGCATCAGCAGTAAGCCATGTCTACATTTTGTAAAATTTTCCGGCGGTAAAATAGTCCCTCAATCAGATCTCCGGGTGGGGTCTGCAAAAGATATAAACAAGGTGAAGAAAAACAGTTTTAAAATAGCTACTTGGAATGTGAGGACCCTGCTGCAGTGCAGCAAACTAGAAAACCTGAAACTTGAAATGGAACGACTGGAAATTGATATCCTTGGCATATCAGAAATGAGATGGCCCCAATCAGGAGACTTCTGGTCAGGAGAATACAGTCATTCACTCTGGAACTGATCAAGACAGACCAGGAATGGGAGGAACTGGAGTAACTTTAAGAAAAAAATATTGGATCACGTGTCAAGGGATATGTGCAATATAGCTCCAGGATAATATTAGTCCAATTGGAAACTAAATCAAAAGACAGTGTAGTAATACAAGTGTATATGCCTACGTCCAAAGAAGCGGATGCAGTAGTTGACGAAATATATGAAGAAATAAGTAATGCGATCAGACATGCTAAGGGAGATGAAAACCTGATTGTCATGGGGGACTGGAATGCGAGTGTGGGTAAAGAACTGAAAGAAAGGATAGTCAGCAGCTATGGACTTGGAAGGAGAAATGAAAGAGGAACCCGACTAATCGAGTTCTGCTCGAGACATCAACTATTAGTTGCAAACACTCTTTTCCAGCATCACAAGAGAAGAAGATACACCTGGAAGGCCCCAGGAGACTTAAGAAGACAACAGGTTGTTTACATTTTAGTGAAATCACGTTTTAGGAACCAAGTGAAAGACTGCAGGAGCTACCCATCTGCAGACATAGATAGCGACCACAACCTGGTCTTGATGAAAAGCTCACTCAGATTTAAATGTCTTAAGAGAAAGGAGGTAAAACAGAAATGGGAAATAGAAAAACTGAAAACTGAGGGACTCGCCAGACAGTATGCACAGGAAACGGATGGCCATGCTAAAAATTTACAACATGGCAGCGTAAAAGAAGAATGGGAGCAAATTAAGAAACAAAAGCAGAAAAGATAGTTGGGAAAACTAAATCCAACAACAAAAAGAATTGGATCACAGCAGATTTTATTCAGCTCATCGAAAGCAGAAGACTATACAAAAACACCATTGACGAACAAGAAAAAGCTGAATGCAGAAGACTGAGGAACTTAGTCAACAGAGAAGCAGGGAAAGCAAAGGAAAGTTTTTTTCAGGAAATGTGCAGGGAAGTGGAAGAAAATATGCAGAAAGGAAAAACTGATGTAGCCTAAAGGACAGCAAACAAATTGTTGAACATACAAAACACAACAATCCTGGGCACAATAGAAGACAGAGGGGAAAATGCTGTTTGGTGATGACATGGGGTGGAGGTGGAAAGAGTACATTAAGGAATTGTATGATGGACCTCGTCTATCAGAGGGTGTAATATGAAAGGAAGAGGAAGGTAACAAAGATGACAAAGGAGATGACATCTGTTTGAAGAATTTGACAAAGCTCTTAAAGACCTACAGGATAACAAAGCAATGCATATTGATGAGATTCCTTCAGAACTAATCAAGAATGCTGGTGAAAATATGAAAACAATGCTGCTGAAAATGATTAGGCCCATATATCGCACAGGAGAGATACCAACCGACTTCCAGAAATGCATCATGGTTCCTATACCGAAGAAGGCGGTAGCTACAAAATGCGAACAGTACCGAACCTTAAGCCTAATGAGTAATGAAACTCAAAAGATTTCGTACTGTCTACTAATTTTAATTTCACCTCTTGCTACACGTGTTTCGACTGACTAGCAGTCATCATCAGGCAAGACTGCCTTGTTTTGCCTGATGTGTGAAGTCTTGCCTGATGATGACTGCTAGTCAGTCGAAACACGTGTAGCAAGAGGTGAAATAAAAATTAGTAGACAGTACGAAATCTTTTGAGCTTCATTACTCATTATGCTGTTCTACGATATCTCGCCTGAGAAAGTGGAGTTTATTCTTAAGCCTAATATCGCATGCGTCGAAAATCCTCAAAAAGATAATCCTGAGGAGAGTTGAAGGAACGGTAGAGGACATGCTGAGTGAAGATGAGTTTGGATTTAGAAAAGGATCAGGAACAAGAGAGGCGATTCTGGCATTGAGGCTTCTTATTGAGAAACAAATGCAGAGAAATAAAACTACGTATAATGCCTTCATTGACCTGGAAAAGGCATTTGACAATATTATCTGGAAAGAGATGTTCATAGTGCTGAAGAAGGCAGGCCTAAAATATAAAGACATGTGGGTGATAATCAGCTTACATAAGAACGAAATGGCTGTGATAAGGAATTTTCATCAAAAGCAAGAAGCAAAAGTTAAAAACGGCGTGAGACAAGGATGTGCTCTCTCTCCTCTTATAGTTAATGCTTACATCCAGGAAGCTATAGACCAGGTTCGCGAAACTACTGAGGTGGGGATTAAAATTAATGGACAGAAGATAGATATGCTGCATTACGCAGATGATATTGCTGTGATCACAGGGACGAAAGAAGATCTAGAAAGGATGCTCAACACAATGGGTAGGATTTTCTGTAAACAGTATGGCATGAGAATAAACAAACGCAAAACCAAGGTGATGGTTTGCAGTAATGAAGAACAATATGAACCCCCAATAATGAGAATTGGAGGAGAGAAGCTAGAAATAATAGAGGAATTTGCCTACTTTGGAAGCAGAATAACAAGAGATGGTAGAAGCCAGAAAGAAATTGTAAGGAGAATACATCAGGCCAAAATTGCATTCTATCTTAGAAAGAACCTACTCACCAGCAAGAACATTAGTTTGGAAATAAGGAAACGGATGATGAAAGCATTTTTTTGGAGTGTGGCCCAATACAGGAGCAAAACATGGGTAATAAGATAACAAGAGAGAAGGTGGCTAGAAGTCCTGGAGATGTGGCTCTACAGAAGGATGATGAAGCTCAGCTGGAAAGATAGTCACGAATGAAGAGGTACTGAAAAGAATTCAAGAAATCAGATCCCTGTGGAGGCATATCCAAACAAGAAGAGACAAACTCGTAGGGCACATTCTAAGACACGACAACATCGTTTTAACAATAGCAGAAGGAGCTATAGAGGGAAGGAATCGCCGGGGATGACCAAGGATGTCATTCATGCAGCAGATTGTGAATGATATGGGTTGCACCACATGCACAGAAATGAAGAGAAAGGCCAACAGAAGAGAGGAATGGCATACTACTGCAAACCAACCTCAGGGTTGAACACTGAAGAGAAGAGATATGACCGTGGCTGA
This sequence comes from Ceriagrion tenellum, assembly GCA_963169105.1. Lineage (NCBI taxonomy): Eukaryota > Metazoa > Arthropoda > Insecta > Odonata > Coenagrionidae > Ceriagrion > Ceriagrion tenellum. Next base: position 7,323,271 of record OY720637.1, read on the forward strand.
CCTCAAAACATTGGCAAAATAGAATAACTCACCAGAACAGAGACCCGAGAACTCTTTATTCAGTTTTCTCAATTATCTACCCTATTTGCTAAGATCTTTGTTAGGTTATGTACAGATCTTCCCAAGAGAATATTTATGGGTACCTTTATGCATAATATGTCAATGGGTTGTAGTTATTTTTCTCTGACTAAAGAACAAATTAGAGTATAACCCAGGAAATTAGGTTTTGTTTGCCCCAAACAGTATGATTTTTGTCATTTAACTATGTAAATTACTAAGTGAATAATTTTAATGAAAAAATGCTCTTCAATGTCAGGTGCTTTCAAGAAAAATGCGAAAATAACTTTGTATACTTATATTTAATTAATGTATGTAATTGGCATTGCTGGAGAGGTATGGGGATGAATGAGCACTCAATGAGGGAGTATGAGGTAGTAAAGGTATTAAGAAAAAACTTGGGCTTCATGGGCATATACATTTCACCTCTCCTCAGCCATCCAAAAAGCTTACTTTTCTCCTCCCTTCATCTCATTTTAAATGACTTTTCAGTTATTGAAGCACACTCTTAAAACAAATCTACCCAGCATCCAATGTATACCTACTGCAGTGTGAGTTACTGCTAGGGTTTTAAGATAGCAGCCATGGAGAAGGGAGGAAGTGGGAAAGAGGAGAAGTATGGAAATGGAGATGTGTGATGCTGGAGCGTCTTGCATCTTGCTCTGTGTTTGTGTTAATCTTCTTCTTTTTCATTTTCAAGTTTGGCCTCCCGTGAACCATGAGGAACAACATGTTTGCCCAGTTGCCTCACCTTTGTTATTAATGACGGGTGGAAAGAAATGTTTGTACCTATCTCATTGAGGGTGTATCTCTCTTTTTCGGCATTCATGTCAGCTGTAATAGCGTAGTTTGGATTTGGAGTTCCTGAAACGTACACAATGTGGTCTGGTCAAATTTGAAATTTTCAAGTAATCTTGTCCAAGTGTGTAGTTATTGAGTCCCTTGGGACTCCGAGTGTAGTCCTTTCTGTGACTGTGGATCACTTGCTTTTTGACCCTAGCAGTTTTTTACAAAGCATACTATAGTCCTCTGAAGTTTTATTATTTATATAATTCTTTCTGTTCAATCGATTACCCTTTCCAACTGAAAGTATCAGTGATAGCGGACTGAGCCATTTATTAATTTGCTCAATCCATCTGCTTTGCCTTCTCTTGATTTTCTTCTGCCTCACTGTTCCTTCCAGTTGCCTTCTCTTGATTTCCCCTCGCAAATAGTATTCCTCATTAACCTTTCCCATCTCTGCTTAGCATTCACTTTATTCCATGTCACTTCCTTCATTAACAATCACATTAACAGAGTTAGTTGTAAAATACATCATTGTATTTGAATTCTTAATACTTAGAACTAGTGGAAAAGTCATGATAGAATGTGTGAATCAAAGATAAGAAAGATTATTCCATTCTGATCAGTCCTTCATGTGCTGAATTGCACTTGAAGTTACTAATATTAGTCTATCTTTGGTGATAATATCGAAAACTCTGCCTGAATACTCAGTGACCCACCAAACAGATGCCGCATGCGGAAAAATTATTATGGTACTTAATGGCATTAGGATTCTTCCCTTCTCGGTGGTATTGGTTTGACCGTGGATATTATTTGCTTTATTCCCTTTCGAATGTTCTTTAGATCACTACCCAAATTACGGTATTTTTTCAGGAATAAAAGCCCTTGTGCTTGGCATCTGCAAAAATCTCAGTGAATTCTGAGGTTTTTCGGTTTAACTATTGAATATTATCTGATGTTCTGGTGAAAAAGCCCTTTTCATACCATCACGTGATTCCCCTCACCTTAGTGTGCAGAAAATCTTTTCTTTATCAACCCGCATTGTATTGGAGGTTGCATTTCAAATTCAGTTTTCAGTCACAGCACTCACAGACTCTATATAGTGCCTCGAAGGCCTTGAATACATTTTTCACCATCCCTCTAGAAGGTTAAAGTTTTGCCACCCGCCCCTAAACCACTCCTGAACCCTTCTTCAATGCCCTTGCATAATCCACGATCACTGTTATTAGTTTTCAAATTCAATGTCGAATTAAGGTACTAGTGCGAGCGAGATAGTTCCCTCTTCTCATAATAATAGAGACCATATTCGATATATATGTTTTAATTTCACCAGCTGTGAGACACACGAATTAAATGTTGCATTATTAATGGTGTGATAAAATAGTTTTACATGACAGAAATTGTAAGTAATCAAATGAAAATATCCAAATAAGTCTTTAACTTGACTCTTTTTTTCATGCGGTACGTTTGAAACTCCATTAAAACGGAAGGTTTCTTGTGATCCCGAAGAATTTACTGCGGTGACAATATGATTAATTTTCATAAGTAGTTGAGAAAGCACACAAACTACAAACTGTTGATTTTTTGACGAGATCTAAGTGTAGGAAATCCATTATTTTTAACATACGGTATCTCTGGAGTGCAAACACGTGCCATTTCCTGTATAAAAAGGCTGGTATTTTTGGCAAATATCTCTGAAAGTAATGCAGTAAGGGGTTGAATTTTTGATGTCAATGAAAGGGTGATATATTTTTCTTCATAATGAGACTAAATTCATTGATTTCTTGGTAAAATGATATTTCGCTTAAACCAGGCCCGTTCTTAACCCTCATGGCGCTATGGGCAAATTTAACAGGTGGAATTAAGGTATCGAGATTCCACTGAATGGGCCACCTCTCTTCCGGAATTCGAATCCTGGCCCTCGGGAAGGAGAGGTAACACAATGGCGATCACACTAACCCCATACACCTTGTACGCCTCGAAGCAAGTAAGACGCAATGCAATGCTATCGTCGCTTAGAGCAGGTTACGTATAGGGAATCCAAATAGAGGGCCTCATTGTTTACGCGACTTCGTGAATGCAGTATGCGAGGAGGCCAATTGCCCTATTGTACACAAATGCCCTATTGTACACAAATTGGGGTATAAAACTAGTTCAAGGTATGAATAATCTGATTTTTTCCCGCCGAATCTCGAGAACAAGATTTCTCGGATGCTCTACCGGGTTAGGGGCTTCGAATCGGGCGACGTTTTGAAGAAATACTCGCTCTTCATCATTAGTGTTTCCCAAGTGACCATTGAAATCATAAAGAAGCCGTTATGATGAAGAATGGGTCGTTCTTTAAAACGTCGGCAGATATGTGGCCTCTAACCCGCTGGCACACCCGAGATACCTTCATTCATCATTGAGAGCATACTCGACAAAATAATGAACTAACTCACCTTTCATGTCGAGGGTAGAGTTGTCGACTTCACTTCGAAGTGGAAAGGTTGGGAGTGATGAGTGTCATATCGGCTTTACTTTATAAAGCTCCCACGAAAGATAACCATGCCTTTATCTTTCATCTCGAGTTTTCCGGATATCTTCTGAAGCACATCAATAGAATCAAATTTATGACCATTTCGATATCTAAAGACGTTCATTTTTTGGGAACATTTTTTACGTGATAGCTTGCACGAAATTTCGCTACCAATCGAGTAGTTCTTACTGTGAGTCGCTGAGTAGTTTCCTGCGGCAATTTATCGTAGTCCACAGTTCCTCTTTGGTTAATTGAAGCTTCTTCACCCGAAAATTCCTTTCTCCAGGATATTAATCTCCTAAGCTTCCTCTTATGAGTGTTGAAATTTCAATTTTTAAATGCTTAAAAAATGATAGTAGACGTGTTCTTACCTCTTTATTGAATCAGACCTCTTGGACATCACTATACTGGCGCGGAGCGCGGTGAACTGTACTTTCTCTCTAATTTTGTAATCAACGATCCGTCGTCTGAGAATATCGTGGACGCCACAGTCTGGAATAAGTTAAAGATGGTGATAATTTACGATGTGCCTTTCCCTCAGAATACTGAAGTTTTTACAGTGCTCTTCCCAATACTGTAGGTATTGCCATTATGTGTTTGAAAGTTATCCATCGAATAGCTTGGATGGTATCAAAGAACAGATGAGTGGCATGTAGGTATGCTGAAAGAATGGATAGAGGTGATGTACCGTTATAGTAGGTGTAAATGGAAGAAGTTTCTGTTCTATTGTTTATAGCCGCAAGCCCTTGCTCCTGACATGATTTCACTCTTCAGCACCGTACATGTCCTTCCCCTCATCCAATCCATAAAGCCTGTTCTATTTACTCCTCTTTCCCATTTACCCTACGCCCTCTTCCCTTTTACAACCTTCAGAACGCCTCTCCTTCCCTCCCCCCCATAGCCTGTTCCAATTCGACACCCGCTCTGCCTCTTCCTAAAATCCTCCATTACTTTCCTCTCCACACCCACCTTACATAACACTTATACTCGTTCGCCCTCTTTGCTATTCATCGCACCTTCTCCATTCTACTCCCCACCACTATCTCAAATTCCTCAGCCTATTCGGCCTATTCCCTCCTCGGAATCCACATCTACATCTATACATACTACCCCGCGAGCCGCCGCTTGGGCGTGTGGCAGGGGCTGGTAGGTCACCAGCCGTGTAAAGATGTAAAAGTTTTGGAGGTGAAATGGTGACATGTCCTATGAGAGTGTGTTTGGAGGAGCTCAGTTTCTATTACGGTCGCTTATTGTGCGCGGAAAGAACGAGTTTTTGTACCTATCTGTTCGGCAGAGTATCTCTCTTATTTTATCGCATCTGTCAGACCTAGAAATGTGGTGAGGCATGACGCTAATATTCTCTGTGTCGCTCTGAAAAATATCAGTTCAGAATTTATCAAGCAGCCTAAGCATAGCGTGCAGCCTCTAGGGGCTCCCACCTTAATCCCTCTAACAGCTATGTAACACTGTATGTTCGTTCGTAGCAGTTTTTAACGAAGCGCGCTGCTTTTCTTTGTATTTTGTTAATTTTTTTGGTTAATCTTTATGACCAGGGTCCCAAATGCTCGCGGCATATTCGAGGTGTGGCCTAACCAGAGTGAAGTAGCATCTCTCTTTTACTTTTTCATCCGAGGACCTTCATATTATACGCTTAGCAAAACGTAGTTTCTTTGATGCTGTGCCGCATATGTTTTGTATGTGTGTTCCCCACGATATATCTGAAGTTAAGGTAGTTCCAAGATATTTTATTGTATTTGAAGATTTTATGTTTCCTCCACCCACGGTGTAGGTATGGCTTTTGTGTGATGACTTTCGCAGGAAGTATAACATTTGTCGTGTTTGAAGTCGAAGTCTTATCATTCTGTGCGTTTCTTCTTATTCGGGATCGAAATCAGAAATGTCTTTGCGAATAACTCTGGCAACTTTGGCTCCTCGCAGATCCTACGATGAAGGGGATGAGTCTCATTTCCGTCAAGTGTCATCTCCATATCGATCTGCTATCCCTGGTCCGAGCTTTCCTACGGAGCATTCCATCTCTGCATCCAAGTGCACTGCCCTTTTATACCGGTTGTTAAGTCATTCCGTATATTATTTCCACATTTTCTGAATCATTTCCCGTTAGATTAATATCTTCCATGCCATTCTTTTAATTTTGCAGTAATGAGTCTTCTCTCACTCCGCAATCGTCCTTTTCGACTCTCTCTGCCGTATTTTCTACCAATTTTTCTTCGTTCTAATGGTTTCTCGCTTTCAGGTTCATGAGGCAAATCCTTATACCTCATCCTGTCTAGTTCGGTGTGGATATTTTTCTACTCCCTTCTCTCCCATATTTTCATAAAAATTTCTTGGATGATCTATGGCTTCGTAGTCCTTTCAATTTATCCTATTATTTTCTCTGCCACTCATATTATCTTATATGTACTCACTTCTCGCCAAATTGATTTTTTGTGAGAAAAGCTGTGTTCAGTATTTTGTAATTTATTTCAGAGAAGGTATCCCACTATCTTTTTTGGTTAAACAATTCATGAAGTGATGACGCCAGATGTTGATTGGTGATCAGTTTATAGTTTACCGAACTTACTTATCCTAAAAAGGCTTTTTCATGTTTCCGTGAGCAGTGCAGTATGGTCATTTGTCTCCAGTTTCGTCCGCAGATCTAGCGAGCAAATGGGATCCACCTTTTGGAATAGAATGCAGCGTTTCCGAAAAAGAATGTTAGTGCGAAGTATTTTTAGTTATGGGATTGAATTCAGTGCCAACTAGGATATCATCGAAGGGTTGGCCTGGTGATCATGGATGTGCACGAGACAATTTGTCGAGGCGGGACGGATGCCGCGTGCTTGCGCTCAAGTTGAAAGTCTGTTGTTGGGTTGATTGATGATGCCTGTGAAGGAGCATATTTTTGTGCGTGTCCAGTGGGGTGGTACTTATTTTTCCAACTTAATAAAGGCATTGTTTTCCATCCCTAAAAATGATCGATGTGGAATGTTAATTCACGCGTTGAAATCCTATCAGTTTTATTTATTGGCAGCCCTATGGCCCACGGCCCGAAGTACTCCGAAACTAAATACGCTTGCTTCTGGGCGGAAAAAAACAGTGGGCACCACTGTCCGCCAAACTTTGAGATGTTTGCTCTTTTTGAAATATTATGAGGATACCGAATCTAACCACGGCGTTACCTTTACGGGGTCACCCACAAGTGTAAACGAGTGCGAAATTCCACTGACGAAAAAACGGGAGTCGTCTTCACCTTTGCGGATTGGCCAAGGAGAGATCTAGTGCGGTTAGAGCCGGCATCCTCCTAATTCGTGTGAAGGAGTGCAGCAAGCAGTCAGGAGAGCAATCTTCGACGTATGGCTTCGACTTATCTTGCTAATGGCGAGGGGGAAGGGACGGGATATGGGAGTGCGGTGTTGTGTGGGATGGAGGCAGAGGAGGAGGAAGGGGGGGGGGGAGAAAAGGACAGCGTTAGGCTAGGTAGGGATTTTCCGGCATTGATGGGTCTCCGGGCAGCGGGGGGTGTAGCGAATTATGAGAAATAAGGGAAGGATTAGTGGGAAATCCGAGAAAATATACCTCTGAATTTATTTAGTATTGGATACTTCTTTTAACCACTTTCCCTATAGTTACTATGCGGATCATAATATTTATTTAAATTTTACAGTAAAATAAACGTCATACTTTTAGCTAAAGCGCCATTAAATGGCCGAATTTGATAAAATAGACATCATGAAACAGGTAAATAAAAGTCATGGAAGTCATAGAATAAAGGTCATGGAATGGAATAATAAAAGTCATCCAGTTGAGCTATTGAGGTTGACCCTTTATTCGATTAGGGCAGCAATTTCCCCTTGGAACTCCTCTGAATGGCTAACCCTTGTAAATCTTCTCAGAAAATCATGTTCTTCACAATAGATTAACCTAAAGTCATTATATGTACCTCATGTCTAAGATAATTAATATGTCGAAGAACTTTATCTGGCCCAGATAAAAGGATAACTAATACATCTAGGGATGCTGTCAGGTGTGATTGAAAATAGAACTGACAATGAATAATTAAAAGATGATTAGCTGGTATGCTTTTCGAATGCTTAGAAGTATTCATATGGTTTAAATAAGTTGTCATAAAAAGATATCTTGGAACATATGAAGGTATTTTTAATCTTCCTTACTGAGAGCGGAAGAAGTGTAGTGAATTAATTATTCTTGATATAAGCTCAAAGTTAACTACTTACATTATTTTATTAATATAACCACCACGTTATTTCAAATCAAACATTGGAAGTATAGATCACTCTAAAGGTCTTAATTTAAGCCAGGCCTTTCCTTCATAGTTAGTATTTTCTCCGTCCTTCTGCAGCTGCATCTACTTCCTAGGAATTAAAAGCGAGTGGTAGTCAGATTGCTATCGCGTTGACCGGAGAACTGGGGAGTGCTAAAGCAATGGATACGAAGGAAGTTACAGTGGGTTTCCGCGAAGTTAGCTTGAAATGGAGCAGTTAAAGAAAATACTAAATATACCTGTTCATGAGGAAACATGTAGAAGAGGCCTTGATAGTGAAATGTTGGCGATATAGAGCGGTTTGATGGATGTTTCGCTCACTTTAGGGAATTTTACTATGTTATATGGATGAAAAACCATTGAAATTTTATGGCACCACGCATTTGGATTCTCAAACTACTACCTTCTAACCTTGCGACGTCTAAATCAGTTGATAATCAAAATACACAGTGAGGAGTAGCGCCTAAGTGTAAATGGTATTGAAGCAGTCTGGATTAGTTTAGGGTAAAATCTGTTAGGCGAGATATAATAAAATACCATTATTGATGAAACAGGAAAAAAAGGTGTTTTTCAGTTTCATCGGGTCACGTACGCACTTTATAAGCCTATGCCGAATCTTTGGGGAACAAATAGCCCTAAAGAGGAGTTTCTTCTAACCCAGCAATCAATTGTAGCTTTGTAAAATTTGAAACGGAAACTCTTTACACCGAGGATAACTGAAAAACACATTTTATGAACTTATAAAGCACGAAAGCCTTGGAGACGAAATTCAGTCATCAGCTGCATATTTGCTGATAAACGCGCTACTGTATTACGGAAGCTTACGAACGCGTATGTTCGTTAAAACCGACGAAAAACTGGGAAAACCTCTGAGAAAAGCAGCTGATTAGAGTGAGTGATTTTTATCGGTGGCGGGCCAGGTGAAACATAGGAGTAATCGCGGGATTGGGAATGAGGTATTACCGCAGTGATAAGGCGATAGTGTCGTGGAAAGCAGGATTTTAAAAACTGCCCAATAGTGTCCAGCCTACTCTAAAGCGTGCTTTCTCATGGGAAGTGATGGAAGTTGCTAGACGATATTGGTTGGATAATATTGTGGCTGGATGAAACCACACCAATGTTCCGCGCTACATCCAAAGGGCGATTAATGTTTCGGATGATAAGTAATTGCGCAAGATGTGTGACGTAAAATACCGCGGGACAAGAATATGATAACGTTGATACAGTTAAATATAGAATAAATTGGAGTAGAGTGAGAATTATGTAAAAAACACCGTACCTACGCGAGTAATACGTGCTCGTTTTCGTCAAAAAAAGAATAACATCAGGAGCGTGTCATACGTGAGGATATTTCTTAAAAGATTTAGGTCGCTAAGCTTTCTTATAAGTACTTGGCCCCATTTAATATTCCTAATCATATCAAGGAAGACGCACAAATGCTCTCCTTAAGAATTTTTCTTGCCCATGTCTTATTTCGTTGTTTGTCCCATCAGCAATCACAATGCGCTGAAAACATTGTACTTCAGTTTTCATTAACAAATGTGGGTATTACTCTTTGGGGAAGAGGTATACGCGTAAGCACGGTGGTCTGCAAGATCCTCGGTGAAGGCAAGGGAACAGGAGTGGTTGTACGGTGTATAAGAGTAACAACACGGATATTAAGAGTACTAATGAAGATCTATTGTGAAAAATAACCAAAGTAACTATTTGAGAAAGATACTAGAAAATGAAGTCTTAAATTATGACAGCATAAATGGTTTCAGGTGGAAGAACTTGCCCTTTGGGAAATATAATCAACTAGGATGGAATCACGAACTTAATAGTCCTGGAAAATAAAGCAATCCACTAGAAGACCATTCGGCCTGAATAAAGCAGCAGGCATGGAAATGAGAAAGAAATTTATGTAATACATGGATGGAGAATATTTTTTCCTGATTTGGGAGGTTGGATGATGGCAGTAGCACATTAGAGATGAAAGAGGACGCCTGAAATGCCTTGCATTATAAAGATGATAATGATCAATTAGTCGAAGAGAAATACCGTAGTAGTGGTCCAACATATGGTATGGTATATCGGAAATGAAAAATAGAAGTTCGACGAGCTATTCAAATAATTAATTATTAATTATGAAGAATTAAATTAATCCAGAGACATACTAAGGATATCGTATGAAATACAGCGGCCTCCTGATAACAATTATGAAAGGAAGCATGAATGGGGAAAACGGCGAAGTTGGCGAACTTAACGAAGTAGACCGTGATTCGAAAACATCAAGAAAATGAAGAAATTATTAAATTGAAAAATGTGAAAATTGAAGCAAATACTTACCCAAAAATATGGCTGAAAAAAGAAATAGAGCCAACCAATCTTCAGATTCATGGCCCGAGAATAATATGAAAAGAATTCGCATGTCTATGATAGCAGGAAAGAAGAAAAGTATTGGAAAAAAAAGTCCATGAAGTAAGTGTGCATTAAGCTAGTAATATGAAATCTTATGCAGGCAAAAAGGCGAAATCGATAAATATAAGTGCCATAGATACTTGGAAGAAAGAGTAAAGAGATGTCACGGAAACTTCACGGGCTGGAATGATTTATTGCACCCTGAAAAACTGCGAATGAATTATCAAGATGTGGAAAGGGGAAAACCATTCTGTCTGCCAGAGATAAGATATGTAATTAATGACTCAACCAAATGAGTTACAAATCAAATGGACCGATTAAAATCTTGTGTTTTGGCCGGATATGTCATCTTAGAACAATCACTTTGGATGCAAAGAATTCTGATAATGAAGACGGCACTGTTGGAATTAGAAGGAGCTGAGGACCCGTTGGCTTGATGTAAACCTCGACAAGGCTTTTGAAAGATAAAAGGAGAAATATAGTTTAATATAGCGGAAGTATAGGAACTTACTGGAAACTATAGCATCAAACAGAAAAAAAGCAAGTTATGGACATTGGATACTCAGGCTGTATCGTATATTGAAAGAGTAGGGCATAACTTTCGTAATTTCTCAAGTTTTTATAAGAAACACAACAAGTAAAACATGAGACAAAAATGGGGAGATTTTTCGAATTAAATTTGAGAGTTAAATTTCTTGTTGCACTTTATTCCCTTGAACTAAGTTTCATCTGGATATCGTAACTTGACGATTCTATCACGTGACAATCATTTTTTTATAATTCGAGGAAGGATTGCTGACTTAAGTAGAGTGAGTATGTACCTAAATTTGCAAACAGAACTTTTTTTTAGATTTATCAAGGCATTTCACGAGCTAGCGGTTAGATAGATATGGAAGAACGGATAGTGAGCAGTGTCATCATTTTATATAAGCTGGTTATCAAGTAGATTAATTATCTACAATATTTAAGGACGCCTTGTCGCAGTGGCTAATACGATATACCATTACGTGGATAACAGTGATTCCTTCTATTTTCCCCTAAAATATTCCCCAACTACGAGGCATCTTTTATAAAAAATTAACGATCTTGTTGGAGGGTCAAGAACCCTTTCCAGACGAGACGACGATTCAATCCTGTGGCATTAGTGCAGAGTACATTTTGCATAGGTTTACATGTGAATCACCGTCTTTACTTGCTTCCAAATCAGTGCAGAACTTTAGGACTTGATGAATTATTACTATGATTTTCCACTGTACAATATGTGAAATATTGAGTTTTTCTCCGAAGAAACCTCTAATACATGAGGAGCCTGCATTATTTTTTTTTCATTATTGCCGGGTGAAGTTCAAATTATTTTATATACAGGGTTTGGTCGCCAAACAAAATAGTTACATGAAACTCTGCATCATTGGCAACCCTGCGCATAATATCACGTAACGGAATTTGTACCTGCAATATGACGCGCTTACGCGTAAGCTTGGCTGATTCTTCGTAATACAAGGAAAATTATCGCTTTTATTTCCCTTTTCAAGACAATGCACTAGTACGGTCCTACCTGTAGAAACGTTTATGGCAGGGAATCAATTCCTTGCGGTGACATTCAACCATTGAATTGTCGGTTTTGGGGAGATAAGTCAAATCTAGGGAAGATTTTTGCGAAAAACGAAGTCTTCCAACTTTAGGTACCCTGATAGACAAACGTGGTGCCAGCCTAACTACCCCATGCGAAGCTTTAATACGTAGGTAATAGCTTCTTTTACTGAGAAGATTCTTCTGCGTAACTGCTGCCATGTTTCACAACTACTACGTATATGTAGTCCCTCCCAACTAGACGGTTCTATAGCTATAGCTATACATCTAGCCTCCCATCCAGATGGTTCAGTTTGAAATGCCCCCTGAAATGTTGTAGGCTTCTCTGCGCTATTACGATCCACAATTGTTTGCTACGCATAGAACACTTCACAAGTTTTTAAAAGTACTCTGTCCATCGAACGTGGGACGGTCAACTTTAAGTCCCTACTGTACATAGTAGGTTTATGTCGACGTCTGGGTTCTCTCTAAACTTCTTAATTAACAAAATCGCCCTTATTTAAATAACTTAATTAATATTGTCACTTAATATTGAGCCCGCTAAATATTGAGAGGCGATGCTCCATCCCTGGTAAACATGAGGCTGCTCCAAATGAAAAAGGCCGACGAAGAGCAGGAAGAGCAATTTTTTCAATCATCAATCAAAGCTTTTAGTTGTATTTTCTCGCCCCTTCCTAATTTTCAAGTACTGAGGAGTTCATTTACTTACGAAGGAAGTTAATCAATTGTTCTTACTATTTTCTGAGAAAATGTGAGTATGTTTAAAGGCCTGGTTACAAGATACATTAATCCGTACGTGTTAATGTGTGAATGCATGAACGCATGAATGAACATGAAAATTCACCGTGTAACCACACCAACTTTTACAAATGCCTGAACATAAAAATAGAACCTGCTCTATTTGGCTGATGAATTCGTACATGAACACGTACGAGTTAATGTATCTTGCAACCAGGCCTTAAGTCAAAAGGATGTTACCACTGGAAGCTTGCCTGTCAATAGTTCTTTGGTTTACATCTTCACACGTCCCGCGACACCTGTTTCCTCATACTGAAACTTTTTCAACACGAAATATGTGGAAAGATCACGTTTAGAAATGATTGCATTTATAAATATGCATAGATAAAGTTCGCTAAGAGAATATATGATACAACAACGCGACTTAAACGGGGAGGAGAAGATATAAATGAAGTCCTTTAGATGAAGTGTTGTACCCGCGGAACTGGAGTAAGCGGATAGTTAAACGTTTTACAGATTAAGGTTAAAGATAAGAATGAATCGGATAAGATTTATCGAAATAGGCAAATGCAGGAGAAGTGTTGAGCACGCATGGCATGAGTGGAGGACTCAGGGGAATTACAGACGACACCATAAGCGATGAGAAAAGAGTTTCAAAGATGCTTTGATGATTTGTGATGATATGATAAAAGGTAAATTATGACTTAATGGAAGGTAAATAAAAGAGATGTGACGACCAAATGATACAAATAATATCGTGCCTCATATCTGGGAGTTTTCGATTACTTTACATCACTGTGAGTGTAACAGTTACTGCTAGAGTAGTTCGCACAACCATTTTTTGTTCTCTTGACATACAAAGTAATTACGCTCCATGGAGATGAACTTGGCTTACTTGCTTTCTGATCTGGGACAAATGTAGCGTCGCGTACGTTGTCCTTGTTGTGATCATCAATTCAGACGCCGTATCTACAAGCACGTATAAATAATACAAGTTCCTTTGTAATTTTGTGGTACTCCATATTTCAGAGAATTTAATGATAACATTTACAATACCACATACTTTAAAAAAACACACGACCAAAAGAACACGCAAGCGTTGAAACCCGGGTCGTGTGTTTTTTAAGTATGGTTTTAAGTTGGGTTTCGGTACTGAGAGAATAAACTAGAATTAAAGGTGTTGATGTGTAAAATGAAGCCAAGTGTTTCGGATTTACTCCTAACTTTGAGTGATAGGGCCAAGAACACTGCGTACACTAGATACACTACACTACAGTGTTCTTGGATAAGGCGTATTATTTTATCCACTGCCACCTGCCGTTAAAAAGAGGAAGGTTGAATTGCTTTGCCTTCACGCTCCATCAGTCTTCCAGCTTCTTTCGGCCATGCACAGGCATCCTATTTTGCTTTTATCTTAAGCATCATTTTATTTTGTTCCATAAGTGACTCTTGTCGATGGGAATATCCAATAAGGTTTCAATCTTATTCTTCCGAATATTTTTCTCTTAACTTCTCTCACTATTTTTTAAAAGACTTCTTGACTCGTTTTTCCAATCTATAAAATTTTGATTATTATCTACAAAGCCGCGATTTTATTCCTGGAAATATTCTCTTTCCGGTCTAGTTAATCTTTCATGCTTTAATTTTATCGTTGAACATGTTCTGTTAATGCAACTCAATGATGAATTCCTTTGAATTAGTTTTATCGAGCCATTACCTGACATTCCATGAGTTAGATATACCTAAGGCTTGTTAGCCTTGGCTGCCTTCCATGCGCGTCTTGTATCTTCTATTATTGCAGATCCAGCTGCAATGATAAGGAAACGTTTTCACCCACTTCAATTTTGTTGTTCATGTATTCATACTGGTACACTCGAAAGGCTTTATAATTTTAACCGGTGAATGCCAATCGAGAGTAGTTCCTGATGTAACTTAAAACTATGCACACTTGTAGATACTCATTACGCCATTCCCTTTCGCGGTTGGCACAGTCAAAGGCAATCATTTAGGTTCAGTCAACAAAAATGCCTTCATTTTAGACTTTCCTCCATAGTGGCCTATTCTTGAATGCCTCTTTTGCGTCTATGCTTCACCTAATTCACTCTCTCTTGCTCCTTGGACCCTTAATATCCCTACTTATTTTTATACGAGGCACCTATAAGCGCAGTTTGATGCTCGGAAGTTGCGAGAAAGCGGGCGCAGAATTAGAGGTCATTCGCCCCATCCGATGTTGATCCTGTCCAACAACTTGGCTTTGGTTTGTATTTTTCGCGCAACTTAGCGATACTTGAGCCAGAGTCCGCCAGTAAATTGGCCATTAACTTTCCCTTCGATGCCTTTTCAGTCATCCTCAACTTCCCAGGACTACCACGACGCGCGACCCCTTTCTCAAAGAATTAGACATCGTCAATTTGTACTTTTACCGAAGGAAACATACACGTCCACGGAAATACGATACGCGTCCGCGGAAGCAATATAAGCACGCTCGCCTGGGTCGCCCCAATGCTCGTAATGGTTCAGGGGGCTCACCATAATGCAACACTGTTTTAGGTGTAATTCAATAACCTGCTGTAGGAAAACCTTGTGCGTAGGGAAATGTTGCAATTTTGTAGACAATAACACGGCCGCTGCGATGATGTGGCGAGGCAGTGGCAGATGGGAGGGGGGGGGGGAGATAGGAGGAGCCCCCGAGCGGATAGGAGGAGATGGGGGAGCGGTGGTGCTACTTAGGGGACGGATCGTCGGAGAATCGGCGCTCTTCCAATCGATCCTTTTGGATCGTTCTATGTTTTAGGGAGAGTGTTATTGTCGCAGGGGAATTATGCCGAGTCAAGAGAAGATCCATGTACATATAATAATAATGGTTCATAATACAAAATACGTACATTTCTGTGTCTGACTGAACTCTATCTCTGGTTCGGGGTGGAAAGAGGTCTCGGGTGACAGGTAGAATTGGCGAGACGACTAGCGTGGTCACAAGAATATAAATACGCTGAGGTAGTGAGGTAGAGGTGGGTTTGGACATTCAGTATCTTTAGGGTAGCGGGTGGGGGTGACACAGACCATAGTGTCCTTAGCCTTGCCAGAGCATTCGGGGGTATGAATGGACCCGCATCGGTGTAAGTTGGCATCTGGCTGTACGATCTTGTGGCGCTCAGCGTATCTAAATGGGTCCTTATTGCTCGGATGCCTCGACTCGCTTAATTCAGCTGTGACCAAGCTTTAGCTAATAAAAGCTATTTTGGGTGGTTTTTATAACATCTGTAACTTAAATTATACTTGGAATAAGTATTTTATAGCCCAACCTAATTGAGGGTAAAAATATGTATTAAAGTTGTGTATAATTTGGATGAGAGTTTAATTTATGAAGGCTTAATTAATTTTTTTCATTAGGATGTACTTGTAGCTTTTAATGTACTTATTTCCCCGGAATACCCCGAGACCCCACGGAAACCGTTAGCAGAAGAACACTAAAAATAATTAAAGAACTGGGTCTCCCACAGGAGACAGCTAAGAATCTAATGCCTCAAGCACCAGTGCCTCCTAGGATTTATGGGTTGCCCAAGATACATAAAGAAGGAGCGCCGCTCAGGCCGATAGTCAGTGCAATAAACTCTCCGACATATAATGTGGCCAAATATCTAACAGGCATCCTGACGCCGTTCCTTGGCCTTAGTGAACACCAGGGGAAGAACTCACAAGAATTTGTGAAAAGCCTAAGGGATATCCGTGTGGACGCAACTTATTTGATGGTTAGTCTGGACGTGGTGTCACTCTTCACCCGGGTTCCTCTTACTGACACCTTGAGACTGTTGGAGAAAAAATTCGATGCTAAAACGGTCAAGCTTTTCCATCACGTGCTGACTTCTTCCTACTTTTCTTTTGAGGAGATTTTCTATGAGCAATGTGATGGGGTCGCAATGGGATCGCCTTTATCACCGGCAATTGCTAACTTCTACATGGAAGACTTTGAGAAAAAAGCCCTCAATTCGGCTCCTCTTCGACCAAAATGTTTTTTCCGGTATGTAGATGATTCCTTTTTAGTTTTGCCGCATGGTACCGTGGCATTAGAGGAATTTCTACGTCACATGAATACCCAACACCCGAACATCAAATTTACAATGGAGAAAGAAGAGAATGGCCAACTCCCCTTTTTGGACATCCTAATCCGCAGGAAAGACGATGGAAGCCTAGGGCATAGTGTTTATCGGAAGCCAACCCACACGGACCTGTACCTCAACGGACAGAGCCACCACCATCCATCGCAAAAAGCCGCCGTATTATCTACTTTGATTCGTAGAGCCGAGGTAATATCGGATAAAGTGAGCATCCCATCCGAGTTGGACCACCTTAAAAGAACATTTTTGCAGAACGGCTACGGCAAGCAAGAGATATTTAAGGCCCTAAGAAAATCAAACGCAAAACAGGAGGATTTCCCGGGAGAGCCACCTGAAAAACCATTGGCCAAGGCTTTAATCCCTTATGTTTCAACCGTATCTGGAAAGATACACCGCATTCTACGGAAGTATAACATCAAAACTATCCACCTACCACCACCCAAATTAAGGAACCGACTGGTAATGGCGAAGGACCCCATCGGCCTGAAGACACCAGGGGTTTACCAGATTCCATGCGAGTGCGGAAAAATATATGTGGGGGAGACAGGTCGAACGATTGAGACGAGGCTGAAAGAACACCGAGGGCACTTTAGACTAGCGCAACCACAGAAGTCGGCAGTGGCGGAACACAGCATCGATGAAGATCATGCCATTCAATGGGGAGATGCAAAAATTCTGTGCCGCTCAGCTCGCTACTGGGACCGCATAATTAAGGAAGCCATTGAAATACGCCTTAATCCAATAAATTTCAATCGTGACTCTGGCTTTCATCTGAGCAATACAAGGACACCTGTATTAAATTGCATTAAAAACATAAGGAAAAACCAGAAAATAATTGAAGAGCAAAAGTCAAACCTCAGCCAATCAGATGGCACCTGAGCTCAATTGTTGGGCCCCACCAACGGTCAACTCCATTCTGTTTACAATCTGACACGGACAGAGTAACACGCCTTGAAGATGGAAAGCAAGTCGTTTTCCGAAACGTCGGCAAACATGAAGCCAATCAACTGGTGCAGAGCCCGAGAAGAGTTTATAAATGTAATTCACCAGGAGAAACTTAAATCTTTTACTTATTTCAGCTTTTCACACTTTCTGAGTTTTGACGAAAATTTAATTCAACAGAAATAAAATATTCAGATAATGGGTGACCTTTTGGCGATCGGTCAGGGAAATTGGTAAACCATCAGGGAAAAGTCAGGGCAAGGTCAGGGAATTTAAAAATTGGATATCGGTAGCCACTCTGTACTAAATCATGCTAATGCTATGCTATGCCAAAAATTCCATGCGGGGAAGTTAGTTGTTCATAAAGAGATTAAGATTTTTAGCGCAAGTAACACCACTATGTTTATCATTACAATTTTGCTGCTCTCACTGGTCAAATTATCCTTCTCTCTTATTTATTTGTGCCGATTGATGAAAGGTGAAAAAAGATACACTTGATGCATTTGTTTGTTTATATTTGTGTATCAATAATGCTGGTAACCTCGCCTGATATTATTTAGATGTGTTAAGTGGTTGATCTAAACTATGCAAATATGATGAAGTACCTAATGCTCTCCTAATGTGCATTTGAGCAGGGGCTCAGTGATTTCCTCAATGGGTGTCAAGCTCACCCTACCGTTCTATCGCCCGTTACATCAACTTACCGAAAGTTAGGTCAAACAAAAATCAAAGTTTGTGAAAAGTATCACTATTTTGACTTAATTAACTGCGCGGGAACATCTTTTTCGCGACTTCACTGGATGAAGGTTATTTCAATCTCAATTATCTCTACGACCTATTGTCTGTATTGAATCCATGAACGAATGCTTCCTCCTCAACCATTAATTGTAGATATTGAGAGCCTCTTGAATACCCTGAGGATTTTTGGTTGCATTTAAAGAAACCTTGTCACGACCATATGCCTAAATCGATGTACTACCCTGCAAACCGCCTCATTAGCGTGTGGCAGGGGGCGTCAGGACACCAGCTGTTTGAAGGATGTGGATATATAGACTCCTGGTCTCCAGCCACCTTGGACGGTATCTCGAATTTTTAATTTCATTCGTGCAGCAACTTGCGGATCACTAACAGCTATGCTAAGCAGTTGGTTTCCTTGCCGCATGATAGGTCACGCAGCGTCTTATCGGCTCATTTATCGCGAAATCACGGCATACTTATTGACGAGTAAGTTGTAGCCATTATATGATAAATGAATTCATGTAGACTTAGAATATTTTGCACCATGTAAACGGATTTTGTTAAAAGTTGTCGGATGATTGCGGAAGCATTCATTCATAAGCTATGCAGTATAATAGGAAGTGTCCCTCTTTTTTGGCTATTTTTTACGTAATTAGGATTTCAAATCGTTACTTTTGCCACTAAAAGTTTTTCATTGATGTACTTTTATCCTGAGAAATTTTTTATGGTATATGTGGTCATCTCTTTCCCTAAATTTTTTGGAGAACGGTCATTAGGTTTAATTTAAAAGGGCTAGGGTATGAATTTGATAAAGAAATTCGAAAAACCTATTCATCAAGATGGTTCGAGTTTTTGCGTTGGCTGAAGTACAGTCTTCCCAACTCGTGTCTGAGGGTCCGATCCATGTAATGGTTGAGATGCTTCAGTGAAATACCGATCCATCCTCTGGTGAGCTTTTCAGTTGTAGCTCGCCGTTTATCAGATGAAATGGTACACAGGGGAACCCTTGGTGTCTAGAATGGAGAATAGGCTACTGGCGATATCAGGTGCCTATCGACCCTTCCCTATAAACGTACCAATCCAACCTCAGTTGTTGGTCGCCTCCCATGAAAGCCAAACAGATGAAATGCATTTGGGTGTTAACTCTGCGGGAGATTAAGTGGAGCGCATGTTGGTGAACTCTCTCATCATAAACCGTGATTACAGCGACTATGGGATTATAAAAGCTGAAGTTACTTGTAGTCGCTCTTTTCCCTCCTTGACCCATTGTAGAGCATCCTGAAAGTTGTTTAGCGGAGAGGTATGCTGAGTGGCCTTCCAGTTCCTGGCCTGGATGCTTTAAGGAAATTTTTCAGTGGGGTCAACCCAAAACTGAGTGACCTCCAACCACTCTGGGAAACGAAGCGTTGGAAGAGACGATTGAGGCAATGCCAGCCTTGCGTCACACCGAATAGTTGGGCTTCCGAGCAATTGACTGCTTTTTATTATATTTTTTCCCGGGTAAGATGCGTTGCTTTTGCATTTGCCGGGTATGATGCATTGCATTACTTTTGGTAAAGTTTACTGTGGGCGGCTTTACTTTTTAGAATTAGCTCATTACAACAATATAATAATAAGCATTGATTTGTCGCATGCATGGTGCTACCTTTAGTATTCATGCAAATAAATCATAACTTGTCTGTGAATTATACAAAAAATATGGCAAACTTACTTGTATTCTTAAGCCCTGTTTCGAGTCACTTTCCATTCCTTGAGACTCGATTGCGAGCGGCATTTCACTAAGCGAAGCGAGGTAATTTCCACCGTTGATTATTGCATCTTGGCCCGTTCTGAGGTCTGTTCATTTAGTTTGCGGTATAAACATTTTCTAATTACAACTGCTAGTTGTGGAGTTGGGATGGAGAATTTTCTAACCCTGAAAATAGAAATTAAATAGTTACGAAAATATTCAATGATTCCGTCTGATAACTAACTGATTCAAGAAAAACGGGTTATTTTAAGGAACTGTGCAATTTGTTTCTTGGTGCTTCCGATGTTACTACTTTGTGGCAGTGTTTTGCGTACTCCACGGATATTGTTTGCTGCTTGAGTTTTGACATTTTATAAAGAAATCGGTTACCAGCGAATTAGTCTAGATAAAAATTTTATTGTCCCTACCTCACAGGTAGTTAAGAATGGGAAATATGCTTTGCATTATTTCTCTGTTAATTTCTTTGGGCAAAGACCAAAGTTAGAATAAAAACTTCATGAAGTCGATGATGTTTTATCTTTGCTTCGTGTTTCTCTGTATTTTTTTTCAAAATGCTCGAATTTCATTCTATCGTTTTGTTCGCGAATTAAACCCATCTGAGTCCAAAACGTTTGCGGTCACCTCGAGGTGAGGTATTTCTTGAGCGAACTACTATGTATCTTCTTTTTTCTCTTTCGTCTGGGGCCTTCTTGCTACGTTCGATAATACAGTCTACATAATGCATCGCCGTATAATTTTAATGTATTTTATTCACAAGAGATTCTACGAGGCGATGACGCCTTTTATGACATGCCGAACGATTTGAATGCGTTTTCTCCACAATAGATCCTCAGGCGGGGTAGGACTTATATAGGACTTAGGAATTTATGGAGTTGTCCTTAACTTGACATCCACCGTAAGAACTTCATTACCGTGCGTTTTTGAAGGTAAATCATTGAGTCCCCATTCGAGACACGTAGAAATAGTGACGCATTTGTGGTGGTCTCTACACCAAAAAAAAGTATTCTAAAAATTAGCGAAATCCTCTATATATTAGCGGATTTTCCGCTACTATATGGTAACAAAAGTATTCCTCTAAGTATTAGAGGAATTTCCTCTCCAGAGAGGAATCCTCTCATACTTAAAGGATCGTATTAGGTATAGAAGGTAATTTCCTCCACAATCCAGAGGATTCCTCTCAAAATTTTCCCTACTTTTAAGAGCAATCCTCTCAAAAATTCCTCTACTGACACTAGAACTCTAGAAATTTGTTTATATTTCTGATTTATTCTGTTTTGGGAGCCAAATACAGAGCACGATGCCATTTTGCAAGCACAAAATGCCGCTCGCGGCGCTCGCCTCATCTCCCCTAATTACGGTTTAAAAGACTACAGCACTTCTGTTGATTCTGGATGCCAACCCTGTGTTCCTTTCCACTTCATACATGACATATTACTTTTAATCCTTTCATTCCTCTCAATCCAAGAATAATAGTCCTGTATTGAGAGGAATATTGGGAGATGAACGTCATCTAGAATGCAAACATAGATCCTCTTAAGGGAAGAGGAATGTTCTATAAGTAAGAGGAAATTTTGAGAGGATTTGGAAAGAGGAACTGTCCTCTACATTTTAGAATATTTTTCTTTCGGTGTAGCTGACATTTCCCATCTCCTGGGACGTTGGAATCTTTGAAATCCGGTAGACCTTGTCACGGTTGGTATCCTTGCTAAACGACTCGGCAAAGCTCTTTGTGTTTTTTTTAAGCTTTACCAAATGGCAGCTTAATACCAGCCGAATTCCTCAGTGGTCCATATAATTTTAGATTCTTTTATTGTGTGCCTCGTAAAAAATGTATGTTCCATACGAAGGTCGATTTCATCGCTAATGTCAGAATAACCCTTGTATCATGTCCACGGCATGGCTTAACTCGATTCGATTTATTAAAAGATCGATCAAAAGTTATCCATGTATACCATGGTTTAGGAATGGTTCCTTTCCATGTGTCAAGAGATTTACAGAGTGAATTTCTGCGCGATTCCATGAAGAAATTCCGTGGGAAAACTTCGGAATAGGCGTTATAAAGTGTTAGAAAGGACGCGTCAAAATATGATATGATTTGTTTCTGCTCTCGGACGGCATTTTTCTCAAGAGTGAGAATCGTATTCGGGAGAATAAACAACCGGTTTTATTCGACACTACAGACGTGGCTTAAAATATAGACAATATAATGAAAATGCAAGAGATTTTAATGCGAAGCGTGGCGTAGGCTTCGAGTCTGGGGATGTAGGTGATAACAATAGATTTAAATTAAAAGCATGGCTGAGGATGAAGAAATCAGACGAAAAGAGGACTCCGTAAAGAAATGAGTTGGAGATTTTGCAATAGGACGTTGTCCGCGAAAATCATGGGTGGCGGAGAAAGAATACGGAGGTAGATATGATAATAACCATTTCTAAGGCATTATCACTTGGGAGAGTGTTAAGTTAGCGACAAAGAGGTAGGTATATAATTTGAATATTAGATGGCATAAAATCTCTCATGGGCAGTTGTTTATGCAGAGCGATTCTTTGTTGAAACTATTCTCCTGGTAATCCTTGTGTTGGCTTAGTTTTTTTTCTCCATTCACAATCTCTATCTCATAGATATGTATAATGACAACAAGATATGATGGATTCAGTTTTGAATAGAATAGTATGGCCTCCAATACGATTCAAATCGGTGCTGTTTCAGTCATACCTACCTTATATGCCAGTCTATCTTTGTTTACTGACTTACAAACTCAGATGCCTCTTGCTTAATGTATTTCGTCGTGAAGTTGCGCTATAGAAATCGCGATTCTGTAATAAGCTTTTCCAATGTATTGGAGTCTTCCTTATCTTGCGGGGTGCGTAGAGATTGAAGAGCCGAGGCATTCCCAATCGGGATCAACTTCTCTTATCTAAAATTCCTCTTCGACAATTTGAGGTAGGAATTACGTTTCGAGAATCTGTTCATTGTCTCTGCAGATGTGAAGTGCGTTAGTGTTTACTATTGCATTGGTGCACAACATAGGATCTCAAGACAGTGTGTCCGATCGTAGAGGACTGAAGTGATTGTAAAATGTTATGGCTTGAGCGCATTTGTGGTTCTTTCAGAATACCTCTGGACTCAAATATCCCAGGTTCACAATATTTCTTGATCGTTTTGATTTTAACGCTTAAAATCGAACGGCTCGCATTCGGTTTATTCAAGTAGATCAGTGTAATAGTAGTCAGAAGAATATTGGGCGGTTTTGAGGGAGTCATTAAATTTCTCCTCAGCCCAAGGGAATGCATCTTTGAAATCATTTAATTGGAGTATTGCGTTTTAACAAGGATGCTCCCCAATAGTACCTGGCTGTGTGGTTCAACCCATTAGCCAGTATAGACAATGTGGGTGCGATAGAACAGTATAGTACTCGCCGATGCTGCATTTTGAGTTGGCCTTTCATGAAGTACATTCAACCAATATAGTAAAACAATTTTAGGGAAACCGGCAATTGGCTCAGAAAAAAGAGGTTTCACTCGAAACCTTTATGTGAGCATATTTTTAAAAAAATATGCAAAATAAATATTGTTATTATAAAGACAAGCATGGAAATATTAAATTGACGGCGAGTGGGGAGTTGCTACTCATTTTAAAATTCCACTCTGCCGAGAAATCGCAGTTGAAGTATTGAAGAGAAGAAATTGCGGTTGATTTTGTACTCGTGAGCGAATCAGTCTGAAAATTTGGGGATATATTTATGGGTGACGAAAAAACAGGAATAGATAAATACATAAGTGCTTTTATTATTTGATAAAATTTGAGTACGCTAAAATGTGGAAACAATGTCATTAAGTTTATAAATGAGAATTAAAAATGTTCAAAATAAAAAATGGTTCTCAATTTATGAATAGATCATGAAGAAAAGTATTGCCTTTTTTTCTTCTCACCCGTTGGTCTCCCGTGTCGAGTATCGTGATCCATGTCTCCTTGTCAATATTGGAGAGTGATACGAGTCCCCTTGCGAACTCTCTTCATCGAATCTAATTGCGTGTTTGTCTCCTTTGTAATCATGCTGGTGAACCGTATCACTGTTCCTTCTCACACCTTGGATCCTTCGCCTTACCACTTACGGTGAGTCCCATGTATTTCATCTGTCGCAAGCCGAGATGTAAATCGTTTAACCCGGGGATAATTGATGAAAATCATCTTTTAGTGGTCAAAACTTCTGTAAACCATCTACTCCCTCATGTATTCACTTCACTTCAAAGCTACCGGTCGTGAAAGCTTTATTTTTATTGTCCATCACTCTGTGGCATTCAGAAATACAGATGCATTATAATAGCAGATTTTTAAGTACTTTAGGTTTCAGTGTGTGCATCGGGGTTCGCACCATTCATAATCGCTGGATTATTTTTGTACCACCATTGATTTCGTTTCGCCAACTTTTGTTACTTCTCTTCTTCTTCAAACCTGAATTTTTCTGAGGATTGTCTCGATGTTTGAAATTTTTGCTACTTTAATATTAATTTGAGTCATTCTCCTGGAGGTATTTTATCTGCATTAATGAATTAAGTCCAATTTCTACGAGTTTTATCTCCTTCTCATGGTAGGAATCAGACAAGAGGCAGCCCCCCTCCTCGTGACAGTGTCTCGTTGAAATACTATTGGTAAAGGCTCATACATTATGGGATATCCATCCAACGTTGTTTATCCTAAAACACGATTCAATACAATGGGATATGGATGTACGGGATGAATTCGGGACTTCTAGGGATGAAGTCGGGTTTCGTGCCCGGCAGTGGGGGGATGATAGGCCTCCGAATTCGCCATTGCCTTGAAATCCTTGCGCAACAACTGCTTTAATAAAGAGGAGGACCGTTGAGGTGGTGGAAGCGATTTTCGTTTATGTGTAGTTTGGCGTGAAACTTTTCATGCAAGAATGAAAGTGAAAAATTTGCATGTTACCGATTTGGTTTCTTGGCAATTTATTAGTATTTTAACACGTAACCCAATATCATTTGACACGCATTTCCAATGATCCGATACTATTTTGACAGAATTTCCCTTAATCGCGAGATTATTGGTTTCATATTGTTATAATGATTTGTTACAATTAGCATACCAACATACCGGGTAAAACCCACGTATTCATAGATGATATTCGCTTAATTTCTAATGGCGCGCCGTAAACCCAAGTGTTAACAATGCTGTAATTAAAATTGTTAAAAATTTCAATTATATGAATCTTGCATCGTTTATACAACTACATGTATGGCACTTTGACTATACAAGCAGATTTCCTAAAGTGGAGTGTGGTCTAAGGTTTTTTTTCGACTACCTTGTAAAAGTTTTTAAATATGCCCTCAATGATTCACGATTACGTCTGATTTCTTCAGGAGTTTCCGGCCTCCTGAAGAAATCAGAAGGAAATCAGAAGGACAAATATGAATTAGAATGTTAGCATAATGTTGACGGCTAGTTGGCTCGAAAATTTCGAACTGAAAATTAAGAATAGGGTGTTACGGCTGTGCAAGGAGTGCTATGAGAGGACTATCGTAACTATAGCTAAGTTCGGGAGACGAAAGTTAACCTGTGGTAGCTGTGGTACCAAGCGAAAAATATGGTATGAGGGTAGTAAACGTAGAACAGGTGAGCGAATGGGCACTTGTGCTGGAAATTAAAGCGCGTCCGATTGATTTCATAGTTATTGAAGAATACGTGCGTGATGATAAACTTAGAGAGGAGCGTGTTTAGTTGCAAGATGTGCGATCGAATAGTATCGGCGTGGCGCGTTTGCAAGCAATAAAGTACTCAACCCAAGGAATCCAGGGTTTTGCTGCCGATACATGTATTCAATCAATCAATAAATCAATGTTAGTCATATTAAACTAAACATGAATTTCATCCGCGAATGTCTCGATTCCTTTTCCTTTCATTTATCACATTTCTTTGGAAATACGTTTATAATTGGCGATTCTCATAAATCTCACTGGTGTCCTTCCTTGCTGAATGTTTCGGAGTTCTTTTTCGTGAAGAAGTAAGGCCTTTCTTCAATGGGACATTTGTATTCGTGAAGCCTCACATCCTGTATCCTTTGGGTTTTATTTCCAACAGGCTCAAGCATGTTGTTCCACAGTTGAATGGCCACTGAAAATAAATCCATGCATGAGAAAATGCGTCCAGAGATGCTGCACTTAACATTATGTCTCTAAAAACTGTTTTTACTCGTGCAATTTTAATAATAATAGGTAACTGGCATAAATGGATCGTTTGCTTTTTTTCGAATTTTGTGTCTTTTCAATTTATATGAGGCATGTAGTGCATCAAATTATTGCTTTCTATATTAACTTATAACTAATGTAACTTAATAAAGAATATTCACTTTGATTAAAAAACTATGTATATTCCGCGCAAAATATATTATAATATACCAAGGTTTCGATTTGTACTTCAATGGCACAGCACAGAGTATTGGACAATATCGTTGCTTAATAAGTTCAGGTGAGTATATTAAAAGTGTTTGCTCAGGTCTGCTGTCTCATCAGAATTTGCAAAACATATAATCGAAGGGCACCATTGTATGGATTTGGTTTCCGAAGTGTTACACACACTTTGATAAACAGGAAATTTGGTGCCTTTGGAACGTAAACCATCAAACGAAGACAGTAATATAATCTCTTAAACGATTACGTAATCCCCTGAAATCCTCTGAAATCTTAACCCCTTCGATTTCGACCCCTTCGGCTTGCACTTGGTTCCTTGGCCGTGTGTTTTTTCCGTCACTTCCCCTCCGGCCAATTTTCTTCTCCTAATATCCTCATCCCTCCCTTTCTTATTTAAGGCTGGCCATAACCTGTTTTCTTAATTCTTTTGTAAAATTTCTGCACAAGTCTAAATCTGGCTCTACTATTATGCATTTCATACGTGCTGTACAAAGTTGTTTTTGTGAAGCAATAAGTGGGATATTGGAGTAACTACCGTTGTGAAATTAATCACAGCGTTCAAGGGAAATGCGAATCATCGAAAAAAATTGTTGCTGTTAAAGTTGTACGATTGAGTCGTTGGATATGATTTGAAGTAGTTGAGTCCAAACAAAATCTTATTTTTGCCGATTGCCTCATGTCCTTTCATTAATGAATGCTCGGAAAGTGTTGACCGTTTTTACATCAAACCAAGCATTTCCATCTCTTGAGTCGCGTGGTTGCTCACTGTGACGTTATATTACGCAATACGCAACAGTATGAAGGCCACACGAGAAGATGAAGGATTTCTATTGACAACTAATTAAAAAACTTTCAATTAATATCGCAGCATGCGTCATGGCGATTGATTTTTCACAAATTTAAGTTTCTTCCGGGGCATTTATAATTATGAAGAAAACGAGCGGAGAATGACAATTATTATGCTAAATATTGTACATCTACATAGTACCCAGCAAGCCGCCACATAGTCGTGTGGTAGGGGGTTTTTGGTCACCAGCCGAGTAAAGATGTAAGTTTTTGGGAGGTTTAATGGTGAAGTGTATTATGGGAGTTTATTTCATGGAGCTCAGTTTTTATTGTGATCACTAATGTGCGCGGAAAGAACGAGTTTTTGTACCTATCTGTTCTCTCTCTGTAATGTATCTCTCTTATTTTATCGCTTCAGTCAGACATAGAGATGTGGTGAGGCGTCATGATCATATTCTGTGTGTCGAAATTTCTCAAGCAGCATAAGCTGAGCATGTAGCCTCCGAGTCTCTGTTGGGTTACCACATTAATCCTTCTTAAAATTGTGAGACACTATATGTTTGCTCGTAGCGGCTTTTAAAGAAGCGTGCTGCTTTTATTTGTATTTTCTTAATTTTTTGGTCAAATGAAAAAAACACCAGAAACACTAGAAACAAAGAGGCACAACATTAAAGAAACCGAACCTAGTTTCTTTAATGCTGTGCCGCATTTGTTTCTTATGTGTGTTCCCCACGATATGACAGAAGTTGAGGTAATTCCAAGATATTTTACTGTATCTGAAGATTTTATGATTTCTCCTCCCCCAGTATTGGAATGGCATTTGTGTGATGACTATCGCAGGAAGTGAACTGTGGTGCATTTACTAATATTTAATTCTAATCCCCACTCCTGGCACCACCAATGAACGTTGTTAAGGTCCGATAACAGAACTTCTAAGTCTGCATTTTCGCTTATTTCACGGCAGATAACTGTATTGTCTGCAAAAGATCTTAATTTAATACTAATTCGAGAACTTAGGTCATTAATATAATTAAAATATAAAAAAATAATGGATGAAAGAGGACCGATCTCGCTTCCTGTAGGAACACCGGATATGACTTCGACCGTATCAGAGCTTACACCATCAATAACTATTTTTTGTTTTCGATCATCGAGAAAGGTCCACATCCAATTCACTATTTTTTATTAACTCCGCATTAATGCAATTTATAAATGAGTTTTTTGTGAGGAACCTTGTCGAATGCCTTTTTTAAATCAAGTAATATCGCGTCGACCTGCTTTTTAGATTCATCGGATTTTTTGATATTATTTCTATATTTAGGATATTAATCCTTATTTCAAACTAATTTTATCATTGCAAACAGCTTTTTAGTAAGCAGCTACAGAAATGTTAAATAAAATGGCAGAGATGTCCGTGGAAGCGTTTTCGGTCGTGTAATACATTTTCCTGAAAGAACTTGCCTTCGTGCCACAATTAGGACCAAACACCTTCTAAGTGGTCCGATTCGTTCTGAAAAACGAAATGGAGACTCACCCTCTGCATTTCCTCTTTGGCTGAAATGGAAGCAATCAGGCGTCCAAATGGTTGATATTCTTTCTATCAATTCCTTGAGAACTGGGCTGTCGGTATCGTCCTCCGATACTGGCCCGTTGAGCACTCGTGAAAAAGGCTGGAGCTCCACGGTGAAATCTTCTCTTGCTTCATATCTGCCGCTGAATACCTTCAAAAATTTGAAAACGCTGTTTTACTATGTCATTCTGAAATATTCTCATCTCGGATGTGCCAGGTTGAATTCATCGATAATTGAATGCTTACCAACCGAACACCCAAAAAGTAAATGTCCTAGTTGTGTGGAATAAAAATTGCCCTGGAATATATCCCCTCGGCTTATTTTATTTCCATATAATCAATACGATATTTTTAAAATAAAATGTGATATCTCCAAAACCAAATATTGCTATCGGCGGTTTTGGAGACATCTCATAAACTTGTTATGATATTTAAACTACATATCTTTCACATAATTGCCCTGAAATGTTTGAAAGAAATGTATTGTTGCTCAAAAGTATTGATATAATGGGTAGCTGTTATGAGGACTCTTTGAGGAAACTTCCCCATCCGACGTCTTCTAAAGTGTTCGTGGTAGTTTGTTTTTTTTTGTACTGAAAGCAGGAGTTAATTGATGACAGAGCATGTGCACCTTCCAAAATCTTTTGAAGGCGTCAGCGATTGATACGAAGTCATGGGTGAAATGCGATAATAAATCGGCGAAATGAATTAAGATGATATTTCTTTTCTCTGACTTGTAAATGACAGCCATACTTCCCGTCTTATTTTGCGAAAAGAAAATTTGTGAAATTAAACGTAAACAGACTTCGTCAACATGCGGTAGGTTTTAGGATTTGTTAGGTACCGGTATTGGAAATATGTTTCGTGAAATGATTGAGTCAGCCACGAATACGGCTTGTATTAACCTGCATGAGATTTATGTAGGTCCTAAATTGTGTCAATTCGGAAAAATCTAAATAATGAGCAGCACACCAGAAGTGAATAGCAAGTTTGATGAGCGGATAGAGCCCTTTATGATACTTGGTCATCCGTCCCATGTCCCAGGAAGAGATCTCTATGGCTGTATGATTGAAGGCCACGTTCCTATGTTATGACTGGATGAATGGAAGAAATTATTTCTTCCATTCATCCAGTATGGTCTTCATCTTCGTCAATTAAGTACCGCGCAACCCTTATCGCGCGAGTTTTATAGGCTGGGGCGATTCCAAAGCTGACATGAAATATTCGTCTCAGTTCAAGGTCTTTCCACACAGAGGTTCCTGACCGCTGAACTGCGTGCCATAAAGCGGTCATGAGGGTAATACGCTAGGACAGGCCATGCGCTAGGAGGAAGGTTATGGAGCATGCTTAAATTATTGAGACAAGTTAAATCGAGAAATTCGGGACAAAATGTCGTGGGAGGTACGAAATCATCCGGAATACTAATTTATATATGTCGAGGAGCAAGAGTACCTAGTCTATCTCGTCAAATCTAATGATAGCCGTATTTTTATGGACCATATCTATTGCAAATATCATTGTCCTTAACCGTTCGTGAAAAAAATGGCATATTAAATCTATCATATCTATTACCTGTAGGATATCTAAGCATGTCATTGCTTAGTTGAAGAGAATATAAATTTGTAGGTCCTGTATGTATTGGGAATCCATATTTGGTGACATTAAGGGCGTTAGAAGCAAGAGAACAAGTTTGAAACACAATGTGGCTGTGATTTTTTAATTATATTGTATAATTATAAAGACTAATGATATAATAACGGGGATAGTGTTTTTAACTGTTAGTAAGGTAAATGTGTTGTCGAAGAAAAATATTGGCTGACAGAGGTTCAGAGCAAAGTGAGTATGTGCATTAATGATTTCTCGTGCGTCGTAGAACTATATATGCCCCTGAAAGTTTGAAAAGAACCATTATTTTTACAGATATTATGAAAAGAGAATAATTACCAATTCTTCCTCTGCTTTTTGGTAGTCGCGGACTACTCTGGACAGTTGAAGCATGCCCTCTTTTAAATTATTTTTCGAGTGCATGCAGACGCAGCCAGCTCTTGATAGGAACTGGCAAGTTAAGCTGATGGGCAACCTTTGCTGGATCGTGGGATCTGAAAAAGATCATTTTAGCTGCTTACTCCATTTTACTCCTGTTAATCCATTTTTCTTAGAAAGTCACATAGAGCTCTGTTAAGGGTTATTCCTGTTTTTTACTCGTACAACGATAGTTAACTCAATAAAAAGTACCATCATGAGTTTCGTAAGCCAAGAATAACTTTACTGAAACTACCCGTTGGGGTAATTGCATTCTCTAAGTATTTCATAAATATCCTTTGTTTAGCTATGACTTATTCACGTCGTTTTCAAAAATTATAGCAGTACTAAATAATGAGTTTTTGATTTTCTTACCTAGAATACTTATGATGTTAACGTATATTCTTGGAACATTTTTGTAAATATAGTCCAGAGCCTCTTGTAGATGACGTTTGTGAATCTCCGGTGAATTTCTCACGTGGTCATTGCATTGATACGAGCAAAGGTTATTATGCCCTATAAATATGGTCAGCAGCTGTGAAAGTAGAAGAAAAATCAGTCATAAAATTCTAGGTATGTGTTTATCTATTGAATTGTTAAATATAGAATTCGTGCAGGTGTTAGTTTAAGTCATCCGTCTTAATGATCAATAATGGTAGGTGAACTCCATCATTAAAAAAACCAGGCAGTCGGCCCTGCGTGATGAAATTTTAAACTGAGCAATTTTGGTCCTCGGGCAGAGGAGGAGGATTTTATACTAATGGCAATCCCTGCTCAGTCTAGTATTGTTTTCTTTTTAGTCTTTTGGAGATCTATGGTTACAAGAGTATGAAGTTTGAAAGTCGCAGATCAATGATACTTATTTTGTCGGTCAGGTGTCCCAGTTCCATTTAGACGAATTTTTTAAACCTTTATTCAGAGAAACAACAGGAATGCTTGAAAGGCGAAAGAGAAAATATGGGAGGAAGTTGGAGGTTCGGAGGATTGCGTTCAGTTCGCTGGCAATAATGGCACTGAATAAGATTCAATAATTTTCGTGCTTTTGGAAAAATATTTCGTTTCCAATTTCCCCCTTCTGCTGTCTAGTCTGGTGTTGAGGTCTTTCCGCTTTTTCTCCGAATTTATTGATGATTTTGTATGGAAGTAATACACCCGAAAAACTGCCCAATGTTTAAAGAAGTGCAATACAATGAAGTTATAAAGCAATGATGGGAAATCGGAGAACCGTTACAAATAACTAAATGCGCATAATAAAATCGGTGATTTCTGCGTGGCGGTCTTACGTCACGAGCAATCGAAGAGAGGGGATCTCCATCACACGATCGAGAATACGTATGATAAGCCGTGTGGGATATGGAGCAGTGTACGATTTCTCCTCGTAGAAGGGAAGTATTTATCCCAAAGCGATGAATGCGACTCTCATCTCTCCGTGAGAGAGCTCTTGAATTTGACCTTTCTGAATACGCTGCGTGCTACTCTACTTCGCAAACTATGAACATATATGAATCTTTAATGTCATGATGTATTCTGGTAAGTTGTAACTCATAAGTGGTGCTAGATGACCATTAGTCATCGAATCTCGGAAACTAAATTTTAACTTTGTTTTAAAAAATCTGGAATTCTTTGGAAATATCTCTGAAAAATGTGAAAATATAACTAAAATCGGGGAATTCCATGCAAAAGACAAACACCCTCTCGACTTACGGTTAAGTGTTGTCCTTAAAACTTAATGGGAATTTTTAGCTAGAATATATATTTAATATCATATCAAATTGTTTTGTAACCATTAAGTGTATTTTCTTGAATTTGTTGAAGAAATAACTGTAAAGCGCAGTTTGAATCAAAACCAGACATCTACTCGTTGAAAGTATCTCAAAGTTCTCTCGGGTTTCCGTCCGGGTGAGTGGGCTCATGATGGTCGACGGTTCGACACTCGACTCGAGCATCTTCCACAAATTAGAGGTGAAAAGTTATTCACCTCTGCTCTGAGAACACTGCTTTGGTCGAGTGTCGAGACGTCAGCCATCATGGACCCACTCACCCGCACTGAAAACTCGAGAGAACTTTGAGAAGCTCATACGCCGGGAAAGCACCAGATCTTACCTCTTGGAAGCATTTTGGGAAAAATGAACAGTTGTCAATGAAAATTATACTGATAAATGTTTTTAAGCCACTGAACTTACTTGGACTTCCGTTTATAGTCTCATAATGATTCGAAGGTTACATTGACCTTGAGATTATTTTCATTCGATAAAATTTGTCTAGTGTAAGTATTGTCTAGTTATTGGAGAATAATGGTATTTGGTGGCTGAACAATTCGTCTTACAAGCTTGGGAAAAAATACACCTCCATGTGTATTCTCTCCTTCATATTTTTCAACTAATCCAATTGTTAAGCATCGGCTACTGAGAGCATTTAATGATTCGATTAATATCATATTATATCTACATATTAATAAATATCCTTAAAATAAGAAGATGTATAATGCCACGGCTTTAGAATTTTGTGCTCGCTATACTAGTGCAAATATTAGGGAAGCTTTGTCAATACCTTCCAGTCATTTTCAAAATCAATTCTTCGGTCCCTTTTCATCTTGAACATGAAGATCTTGACCTGGTTCATTATTTCACTGTCAAGAGATCCAGGAACGGCAACGTTTAGTTGCGCATTATGTGAAAAGAAATCACCTCGCCCCAAGGCTTGGCCGACTAAATTAGGATTGAAAACTTTAATGATATTCGGTAATGTAGTTATCTCTCGCCATGTGGCCTGCCCTCCTGCAAAGATATCAAACAGTTTTATTAGGATTACGTTTTTATGTGTCCTCAGAGGATTTTTCACCTCTTTTTCAGATTCTAATGGGACGCAAGCGATTTCATGCTGAATGCAGTTATTGTGTTGTTTACGAAATAGATTTTCCGACAGAATTGATTGAGTATATCAGGATTGTTGATGGCACCCGAATACCCTCATAAACATTATAAGTATTAGAAAATGCTTTGTGGAGAAAATAATAGGCTGATATAACGAGATTCACGACGAGAGTTTGTTTTTTGAATCAGGTAAATTCCATGTTAAATGAGGCTCGTATCTGTTCTGCTGTTTTTCCTTGTACTACATAAATTAGTGTTTATAGGTCTTCCTGATAATCCACTTTATTGTTATAATTATCCTTTTATGCAAAAGGAATTTTTCTAAAATACACTTTGAAAAAATATTTTGAAACATCAAATGGTCATGAGATGGACTAAATCCTCTTTTTAACATTGACCCATCAAGTATAAAATTCAACATATCTGTTGAAATAGAGGTTGGTAGATGGATGCCTTAGGCTGAAACAACATTGTTCATTCTAACAAAGTTTTGACAGAGAATTAATAAGCATGAAAGTTGGGTGATACTAAACAGAAATGAGTTTTATTAAGGTCGCTTAATTGTGTTTTGATAAAAATTTAGAGCGTATTTGTATGAGCAAAAGGAAGGCAATGTGAGAAAAATTAACCACTTATAATTACCCTCAATTAAATCATATTAAGGTATTCTCTTTCAGATGGATATATGGACAATTCTTTAATATTCCTACGAAGTTTCAAGGATTACTGTGAAAAAAGGAAGAAAATTCGAAGCCTTGCATGGGGAG
The DNA here is from genome assembly GCA_963169105.1 of Ceriagrion tenellum. Classification (NCBI taxonomy): domain Eukaryota; kingdom Metazoa; phylum Arthropoda; class Insecta; order Odonata; family Coenagrionidae; genus Ceriagrion; species Ceriagrion tenellum. The sequence goes on from OY720637.1 coordinate 7,357,633, forward strand.
TGCTATAAAATAACGAGGATCAAAGGGATGGAAGGGATCGCCAATCAAATGCTTTGTAAAAATTAAGATAAGAGATACTAAATGAGCGAATGGCGGAGTAGAAGAGTAACTTACGGGGCACATTCTGATTCTTGAAACCTTCCTGAAACATTTTCGAACAGAGCTCCATGTTGGAGATGTAGATCCAGCCTTCCCCTTACCTCCAGAGAATGCCACTCCCCTGTCCGAGATCAGGAGACCCCAAGCGCTCCGCTCCCTGGCCGCGTTGCCACTCGCGATGGAGTCGCCCATTGACGAGATCACGTCGATGTCTCCGGGGCGAAGTTTGTGCACACTCGTGGGTTTGGTGTCTGATCTCCACTTCGGTTTGTTCTCTGCGACCTCGCACGGGAACGGTGTGGACAGTGGCACCCTTTCCTGCACGACCCTGTGAAAATCATCTGGCGGATATGTGATTGACTCTGCCTCCTGCATGGAGAGAAAGTGCAAGAAAACCGTCAATTTTTTGCCTGAAGAAACAGTACGATCATTTGGAAGGTATTAACAATGTGAAGTATATAAAAAAACTGTCGACTGAATTTATTATCACTTAAATTATGAATGATGTTTATAATAAATTGGCGGTTATTCTGTTGTATCCAATCTACCATGGGGCTACGGTCAATGATGAGTGGTTATTTGGGTGGTTCGAAAAAAGGCTTTTCTCGCAAATCGTTTCCCGAGGGTTGCCAAACCTAATCATTTCCTATGACTAGGAAGGACGCAAAAGATTATTACGCAGGGTTGAGGCTTTCCACTCTAACCTGACAATAAATGACTTTTTACGCACATTTTCAGGAATTAAGGAACAACTTTTTAAGGGTGTCTCCTCCATATTTCTTGAAATAATTTTTTTTTAATTTTTACTCTCACTTGGAGCAATAGAAAATAGTTCATTTAACATATTTCAGTTGATATTTAGGGAATACATGATGTAAAGTTTTCATTTCAGAGTGTTTAAGGTCGATTTTTCAGTCATTTTTAAGCAGTTGTCATGATTTTTCGAAATTTGCCCAAATTTTGTTTACCTTTACACGGCTGGTGACCTAACAACACCCCCTGCTACACGCCCATGCGGCGGCTCGCAGGGTATTATGTAGATGAAGATGTACTTACCTTCATTATGTAGTCGAGTTTCCTGGGGGAAAACAGCGTGTCCACTGCAATTCCAGAGCGAAAGTCATTCTGAGCCGCTGTGTGGCCGATAAACAGACAAGCGAAGGCGACCCGAAGCCAAAACGTTTGGCTTTTTGGACGCGAGCTGATCTCGGACATGCCTTCCTCCATGGTGGACTTCGACGACTGAAACCGGATAAAATGTTGCTCGCTGCTCTTGAAGGAGGACCTTGCGGTTGGTGGATTCCCTTGATGTGCAGCCGGCGTACGCCCATCGCCGCGGCGGAAAAAAGTGGGACACGGCCGAAGGTCTCCTCTTTTCGGCAGAACACGTCGATAATATTCGGTTTATTTTGTCTCTAATGGAGCCACAATCATCGATGGACTTTCTCTGTCATTAGCGTTTTCATCCACGCTCTACGTGCACTCTCATTTTTCAATCATCGCCGTAGGCGTTCTACTGATCTACAAAGGAAGGCTCAGTGACAGTTCCTAGTTTGGTACCATCCATATAAAACACCGGTCCTTTCGAAAAATGTCCTTCCTTATCCTCATTTTTAAATATTAATAACACTATCTCGCTGCCCAAAATACTTGTCTTCGTATACCGCTTCCACTCTTGCTCAACATCTTCCCCTCTCTACTCTCTTCAACGGCCCGCTATCCCTTATTACACCCCGAAAGCAATCCCTCTGCCTCCCTCCAATCTCACCCAATGAGCTTGCCTCCTCAAAGAAAATAAATTCCTACGATTTGATCTCGGAATGGAATTATAAATGTGTTGTCGCTTTCTTTGGGTAGTGGGATATTCTTATACTATTACTGGGTGGTGGAATACTATTCGGAGTACAGATGGAAAGTAGAGGAAATCACCGTAATTTTCATTTGAGGTAAATTACCGTGGTATTTCACGGTCATTTTTTAAAATCAATGTAATTTTTAATTTTCTGCGATTTAAAGCTCTTCGAGCATTTAATAGGAAACCCAATGTCAATAGCTAGGGGTTAAAAGCATTTAAACCATTGTCATTGCTACGTTAACCCTATGAGTGAGATCACGTCACGCCGCACTCAAAGGGTCAATGCATTAGAAATAAAGAAAAAAGACATGGCAGCCACACGCGATTTGGCGTTCTTTTGTTTGACTTGAGACATTTTAGTTCCAGCAGTTGAAAATGATATCCCCACAAATATTCCATGAGTAAAAATATTCCACAAATGCGTTGGACGTGCCATTATTAATACTTAAGATTGTATTAAGTTATATAGACTAGACTTAAAATAATGTTTGCAATATATCGGTATGGAAAATATATGAGGCGGTAGTGAATATTACCGAAAATTACGGTAATTTTCAGGAGCTGCGGTAAATTACGTAATACTCTGCGATAATTTTTGAAAATTCCCGTGGCAATTTTCAGATCTGTAATTAGGAGCCATATTCGGAATATCACGACGCATCATTCCAAAATATGCCAAAAAATATTGGGTCCGCGATTGCTGTTGGAAGTAATGTATTTTGATTTCTACCGTATTAATAATGCTTTTCTATGAATGTGCTGCTTGAAAATTATATGTTTACATATAATTATAAGAAATTAAATGTAATAAAACATATAATTATGTATAAGCATATAATTATATGATTTATTACATTGTATTTTATTACATGTAAACATATAATTATATGTTTTATTACATTTAATTTTACAATTTTATTCATCCGTGTGATTGAGCGTGCGTGTGTCCTTCACGGAGTTAATAAGCGGGTCTAACAACCCCGTGAGCAACTAAGTGTAGTGCAGTGTGCCTTCAGTTAGTAGGTCCATGGCGCGAGAGTAATCTCCGTAAACCACTTACCTACTTGTGTGTGTCCGCCTTGTGTCTTTCTTGAATGAGGTTAGCCCCACGTCAGAAAAGCACTAGCCGGTGAAGTGAGTGAGCACTGTTTAGGCATTTGCGAGTGTGTCTTTATCACTGAGCAACTCCTTGGCACGGATTAATTACTCCGTAAATTCGCTCATTTATTAACCTTTCCCCCTCACTTATTGTGCCTGAAAGGATTTTGTTTACGGCATTTGGAGATTTACCTTATTATGTATGAAGGTGCTCTATAAGTCAAAAGTTTTCGGAGTTATAAAAGTAAACGAAATTGATGTCGCGCACCTGCGCTGGGTAGATAAAAGTCGATTTACAGCAGGACCACAAAGCGTCCTTATTGGATTTTCGAGTGTATGCTGCGTAAAAGACATCCACATTTTTCACTTGCATTTGTCATTATTTGGACGTAATACTTTCGACCCGTAACACCTAAATTTGGCGGGACAATGTTCAAATGCGGAATTCGATTACTGAAATCGCCACATCTTTTGGACTGTGGTGAACTATCTTGACGGAAATAGTCTCGAAGATAGGTAATTCGGCAGCAAATTTACTCAATAAGCGTAAAAGATAGCATTTATTTCATGGTGAGCCCTTTAAAGTATTTATCATTTAATAAATAAATGAAGCGATCAAAGCCATGCTATTTCATAAGAAATGAGGAGTGAAAACTGAAATTCTATTTCTGAGAACTTTGAGGAGCTATGATACATTTAATAAATGCTGATACCTTGTGTTTTTGATAAGTCGATAACTATCACTAACACAAATAAGTGTGAATCATGTATTTTTTACTGAGTTCATCTCCAATCTTTCGCTGTGTAATCTGTGAAAAGCTGTTATCATATAATCCTGTGCGATTGGTTTTAAATCGTCGAATTCCGAATTAATCGTCATGAAACTGGACCAAAATTTTTTGTGAAGAACTGTGAAGTTTTATTTTCGAACTGTGATTTTTATTTCGATGCTTAAATTTCGAAATTGGTAAGAAATGAGAATTGCTCTAAATAGAGTACCGTAACCTAAAACAGAAAACGGTAGGTCAAGAAGTCAACACAGATGGAGTCGATTGTTATTGCTCATACGCATTTTTGTGGGGGAATATTTCCGGATAAAATTACTCCTGGGTCATTCACGTTGCGGTACTGAAATCATCGTATCGTTAAATTGCCGAAGACCTTTTTAAGGAGTAAGTGTTATATAATTGATTGAAATCTAGGCCTCCATGGCTGGTGGGACTTCATTTTTTGGAGAGAAATCTTATTTAAACGTTAAAATTAATTTTGTTTTTATTTTCAGCTCCTTAAATTTGATTTTCGGTTTCTCGCGAGCTCGTCAACAGCATTCAATCTGTAGATTTCATTTTTGGCGTCTGGTTTCATTGCGCTGTCTAAAGCTCTGAAGTGAGGACAAACGAACGCTGTTATTACTTGGGCTACCCATGAAGTTTCGAAGTAACTCCGAAGAAATTTGCGCGTGTCTTAAGGCGATATACCTACTATTCCACAAGCATGCAAGACGCGGGAGGCCTCTGTTTTAGCTGTTTATTTATAGACTTAGCTCATTTTATCATTTATGATGGATATTCCTAGACTTTGGAAATAATCGAGTAATTAATTATCATATTTTATATAAGTTCGATGAGTTTAGGCGTGACTTCGTGCAAATCAATCATGATGTAAAGAAAACTTAGTATTTTTCCTCAATTTATTTTCATCCTCATGTAACTAAGGATGACACTATGCTTTGCTTCTTTACTTCTTTATAGAAACTTTGCTTCTAAACTAGTTGTACGATTGAAAATAAATTGTGGAAAAATACATAGTGTTCTTTACATTGTTACGCTACGGTATAGGGGTTTGAATTTGCCAGAAAACAGCGCCATCGCCAACCGCCACTTTCCTCCTCCTTCGCCCCCTTCCAGGGTAACGGGACCCTTCTCCGCCCCCGCCCGGACGCATCGGGCCAGGATTTTGGATAAAAGCCCTTGCCATTGGTGGCCTCATGGTGGTTTTATGGGTTTTCCACCGTTCTAAGACGAATGCCGGGCCAATATCTTCCCGCACCAGTGCAAGTAATTCCATTGAATACCCTGAAGAGGCGACAGCCTAAAGCGGGGTCCACACTGTTGTTTTTGTTTCTGTTATGCTTGTATTTGATTGGTGTGGAAATAAACATATTTTGACTTGACTTGACCACGGAAAGGGAGAAGGACTGCAAGGAAGGATCCAAGGACTGCTACAGATATCAGGAACAACTCGCTAAAATAAAAGAAAATCAAGAGAAATCAAAAGGGAATGAAGGACAAAAGGGCAAACAGATTACGTACAAATCAGCGTCGCCCCCAAAAACTAACGCTTGGGAAAATAAAAAGAATAATAAAGACGGGATAAGGGAACCGACAGTAGCGAATCAGACGAATGAACCAGTGGTCAGGAAAGAGGAAGAATTGGTACTGGACGAGACGGAGAATCGCAAGACAAAGACTGGAGAACGAGTACGACGAATGAATCCCTTCATGATAATGACGAGATCAAAAGTATTCTAAACACATTGACAACGTTTGGAACAATGCTCCAGCAACAGATGGCGATGTTCCAGGAAATGATCACTAAGATAACGGGGCTCCTTTCTAAATGTAGAACCAATAATGCACATTAAGCTAAAGAAAGGAAAGGCACTGGTCATTTCCAGACTTGGTATATTTCTATACCAAGTCTGTTTTTGTGCCCGCCCTCATTCCGAAAATAGATTTAAGGGTCCGTCTCTCTATTGTCCCTATCATTTCTATTGTATATTTTGACTTCAGTCCTATCCACGCTGGCGAGGCATACAATAATACCGGTCTTACATACTTTTCCTATATTCTTCTCTTTACTTCACTAGGCGTTGCGTTATTTTTTAAGATTGGAGTGCGAGTCGCCCTCATCCCCATCGTCTTTACGATGAGGCTCCTCATTTGCTCCTTAAAATTTAATCTTTGATTAAATTGTACCCTCAGGTATTTGGCGGACTCTGACCAGGAGATTAGTTGTTCTTTTACTCTTACAGTTTGGCGTCTTTTCCGCCCGCCAATCAGCCAAGTTTATCGGTGGGGGAGGGCATTATGGGCGGAGGAGATGACAGATGCGCGACGTTGTCGTTGGTAACACATTGTGTTTCGTGTGGGCGATGGGCGAAGTTGACATCATAGCTGATGTGTATGGTAAGTGTTAGGACTTTAGTTTAATAACTTCTTGATTGGGATTCGAAAGGTAGTTGGGTGATACATGCTTGGCCGAGTGTTGGTAAGTCTCATGGGGCTTTGATCCATTGCTGCCGAGAACAATTAGGTTTATAGATTGAACAATGTGCCTATAATTATGGAAACTAAAAAATTTACAGGCGTCATTAAAAGCTATCAATCACTTCGTAGTAGTATTTCGGGCTTCAATCCGTTTGCTGGGGCCGCAGAAAATTGTACCTGCTCTCGTAGCCCCGTGGAAGGGTCGACCCTCATTTAGCTGGACCCGAACTCGGAATCGGAACTCACCGTGGACGAGTAGTGGCACCTACTGCTCAGCCTCACTATGGTGTATAACTTTTATAAGTTAACAAATAATAAAAAAATTTCGTTATTGCCGAACGCCTTGGTTTGCAGTTACGAAATGAATGCCAAAGTCACTCATGTCACCGTAGCGCCAATCAAATGTGGCCTTTTTTTCTCTATCGCCAAAAACAAGTCCATAATTCGTTTTCAAAACTATGGTACCTGATGAAGAAATTGCCATGAGAATAATTCACAAGGCAATTTTGGTGGATTCAAGGCAACTAGATCTTAGGCCCTTGCGGTCCATCGAAGATGGCAACGCAAGGGAGAAGAGGACTTCAAAGAAGCCACAACCCTTTCCAACACAACAATTTCAAAAAAATCACCCGCCATGTTTGAATATTTTCAAATGGCTAAGCACGGCATAAGTGCTGGTGAAGGATACTGACTCTTGGTTGTGGCTTCTTTGAAGTCCCCTTCTCCCTTGCGTTGTCATCTTTGATGGACCGCAAGGGCCTAAGATCTAGTTGCCTTGCATCCACCAAAATTGCCTTGGGAATTAGGAAGACTGGATAGCGTAGTGGTCTGCACATTGGTCCGGCAAACCAAAGGACCGTGGTTCGATTCCTGGTCTAGGCCGATGTTTCTCATGGCAATTTCTTCAAAAAATTCACCCGCCATGTTTGAATTTTATGGTACATATTATTGGACTAAAAACAATATATTCTAAATGATGAGGTGCATATCGTTAAAATTCTGTGAACCGCCTCGTTTAATTGGGTGAATTATTTATTGAGGCTTAAACTCGAGTCTACAGGTTCATGGCACGCTCAGAGTATCTAGTAGCCAGTTGCAGTGGCGGATGGATGAAATGACGTCACGACATCAGAGAGCTTTTCGCGGAATAGACGAATGTTCATCATGGAAAGTCAATTTACTCAACGGTTAGGCTCAATTAGTGCCAAATAACCATAACTCAAATCAGGTACTCTTAATTCTTCGATTTCAAGAAAGAACGGAGTACATTATTTTAATGATAAACCCCCATTAGGGACGAAGCCCCTCGATAAGCTAGAATCGATTTATGTGACGCAATGCTGGTGGACCATCTTTCCACATGAACAATTATTTTAAACTCGGCCGAAAATCGTATCTGAATTCCTATGTAGTTAATCCGTAAAAGGCAATGGAACTTCACAAAGTTTATATGTTATTTCGTACGCTACCTTTCAATTGAAAAATAATAAGTAGATGCTACCAAGGTACGGAGAAGGTAATGTGGTGGTTACTCCAGATTTTTATCCATATATTTTTCCTTCCTGTGTTAATCGACTTCTTCTAATATGAGGGGCCCTTGGAAGACCCAGGACCGGGGTAGTTGCTCCGCTTGCCCGGCCCGAAGTGCAGTACTGTCCTTGCAAACTCGAACCTCGTGGGATCAGAAGTTTTCTGGCAATCTTACGCTAGCGTATCATTGTGGGTTAGCGCTAACAAGTTCATTGCGCAAGTTCCTTGTAGCAAGCGACTTTCGATTTGAGGTGCACTTGTAAGCGGCTCTGAAAGTCCGCTGGAAGAACTTTTAAAAAATTGAGCTTTTCAAAAAGTTGCTTACAGAAGCGTTTTTCTGTCGGTATAAAAAGCGACCAATCTGGCTCTGCTGCAACTTGTGAAAATATTTTCGCCAGAGTGAAATTCTTCTCGACCTTTTCTTAAGTAACTTGTGGAAGTAGCTTCCCACTGTGAAATACACCTTTACTTTCGAATCTGGAGTGGCTCCCATGCCTGTCCATGTGATTGTTTTGTCACATTCTCGGATCGACCGTGGCGGAATTATTTGCTGTCAGCTGAAGTCGCGAGTTAAATTTAAATTTTCTCTGATTCAAGTGCTTGCAAAGTACTCACCTAATGCTTACTGCACTAAGAAAGGAAATTTGACGAGTAGGCTGAGATTCCCATCTCTCAGGCTGTCATCCCTCGGGAAATTGGAAACGGAAATGCTGACACTGCCGATCATGTTCGGAGATATTCAGGGTCAGATTTTGTGTAGTCCTCCGGTCAAGCGAGTTGCTTGTTAGTCAATGCTTTCGAGTGTTTTTAATGTTAATTAAGTGTGGTTATGTTATTAAAAAATTATGAATGGTGTGACTACGTCGAAATTCACTTTCAATGATGAAAAAGAGCAAAAGTTATTTTCCAAGGAATTTTACGATGTGCTTTTAGTTTCAGCGCATTGATGCCTAGTGTTCTTAGTCATCATATCACCATATATTTCCAAGTGTTTCCATTGCTCAAGGAAATTTTTATGTCTTCGACGTTTAATTTGGACCAGGTTAAGATCCTTAAAATCTGGTGCTGGTATCCTGAACCCGCCGACGGGTAGTGTTCTCCATAAACCTGATTTTGTGCCTGGTGGGAGTGAAGGTTTAATTAATTTTCTCTGCTTTAAAAATACTGTATCAATGACCCGTTTATTGCAGGCTGGTTTCTTTATCAATTTTTTTCGTTCATCAGTGAGGAAATCCGGCTATATTATTGCATCACATGTTGATTGCTACTTACGGACGACTTCTGAAGTTCGTTTTGTGAAGGACATGGCTGGGTATGGACGACGGTACAACGCGACTCAAATGCCATCGCTACGTTACATGAAGGTGCTGGAGTGAAAGTATGATGGAGAATGAAAAGTGACCTAAATCTTCTGTGTTCGTTCGTGGTCCAAGAGTGAAAACTATTGTGGTAATAAAAGTGCAAGAAGTATTTTATGGGTATAGTAGCGGCATTTGTCATTTTATTATTTTGAAGAATGAAAAGTGACTTAAATCTTCTGTGTTAGTTCGTGGTCCAAGAGTGAAAACTATTGTGGTAATAAAAGTGCAAGAAGTATTTTATGGGTATAGTAGCGGCATTTGTCATTTTACATGCTTTGGTATTTTTAATTGAGTAATTGAGAGAGAATTTAATTGAGTGTGTGTGTATATATATATATATATATATATATATATATATATATATATATATATATATATATATATATATATATATATATATATATATATATATATATATATATATATATATATATTTTGTGTTTTAAAATTGATAATTAAAATTAACGCAAAAAGAATAAATATATTCGCGGTAAATGATTTATTGATCAAAATATCTGTCAATTTCATCAAAATTCAAATGAAGGTTTGGCAGAGTGCAACCATGTTGCGATTAACGGTTAAACTTATGCTTCACTAATAATTAGTATTTAGCTTCACCCCGATCGCAATCAATGACTCCATGAAGTCATTATCTCATTGACCCTATTAAGTTTTGAAAGAATGTAAGGTACAGATCCAGGGACTTACCTTTCATTATCTCTTGGTTCCTTTATTTGGCATTCTGCCATTCCTTCACCACGAGATCAAAAACTTTCGTTTTGAATTCAGGTCCAGTGAGTTTGGTGTCCAAGGCAACATTGTAATTTACGAACGCTCATAAAATTTTCCTTGACTTTTGTACTCTGCTGATGGGACAGCTTTCTGACAAAAATATTATTTATTCGTAATCTTGTACTGCTTTGTTTATTTGCGGAAGCAGACATAAGTTGGGGAAGCAGCAAATGATTCGGGCGTAATCATTCGAGGGGGTGTTCCCTTAACAGCAATCCCGACCCAGTGGTAGAGGTTGCTCCTCAAAACGCAGATTTATGTGCTCAGAAGTTTTTTTTCCTTAGTATATTTTTTTAGAGGATGCTTGAAATAAAGGAAGGTTCTAATTTTTTAAATAGAGGTGAATGCTCTCAAATGCACTTTCAAATACTTTAGTTATATTTACCAAGAATTGCGTGTTTTCATTGCGTAACATGTCCATTCTTAACAGTTGCCTTACGTGTCCATTCTAATGTTTTATCATTGATGAAAGCTACGATATTCAAATACTACTGGTCCACATCCAAGTACGAATGAGCCATGTCCATTTCGCCGTTGAATTTTAAGTATTTTGATCGCTAGCTTTCTTATAGGCTTGCAATTTCTCATGCCGGCTTCAAACAAATTGCGTCAACATACCGGACCTACGTCACACTGAGGAAGGATAAAAGAAAACGGGAGGGGGGAGGATGTGGAGGAGGTAAGGTTAAGTTAAAATGGTGTCCAGAATAGCGGAATGACAAACAAACTCATTCTCATTTAACAATTTCATTTTCTTTCTTATTCTTTTTCCCCGCTGCTCCGAAACATGTAGACGGTGTCGTTTATCCAGGAAACGAAGGACTTTCGAGTTGAAAGTGGAGTGGTGGGCTTCTTTCATTAAGTGTTTGGCATATTTGGATTTGGGGTCACTATTCACCAAACACCTTTTATGTTCAGACACCCGAGTTACAAAATTCCTCCCAGTTTGTCCCACATACAATAAAAGATTCAGCCTATATTTTAGTCTTCGATCTGCCATAAATGTCCACCCTAATTCACCTAGGGGTTCAGTTGTACTGCTGGGTAATAATAATTTACTAATTCAGCATTGCACTCTCTGTTGCACTTAGCCCGTTTTTAGGAAGGAAATGAGTACAAGGCGGGGAAAAGCGTTGGTTCCGACGCTAATGGGAAGAGAAATGCAAAATTGAAAGCGGAGGGTGAGCGGGGAAGAGAGAAAGAAAACAGAACCGAGAAGCGTAATTATAGTGAGAGAATAAGAGAATTCTGGATGACTAGAAGGAAAAATGGAACCATTCCGATCTAATATCAAAAATGGCATCATTAGGAATCAGATATTCACAGCGATAAATAGTAGTACAGGGATATCAATCAAACGACACTAGTCGCCCGCCCGTCGACATACGGCTCCCAACAGTCCCTTGCTTGGTCCATGTTTTGAATTCTAACATGAGTTTGGGGAGCATCTGGTTTCCATTCGGTCCTCTAGTATCAATAGAACAATAAAAATTAGTACTAATTATCAGCGATTGCGATTTGTAATTATTCTTTGAGCAAAAGTTTAATAATGTATCTTCGTAACAGACAGCCATCATTAGCTATTTTGTGAAATGTGTATACGCGTTAAAATGTTAGCGTTATATAATTTCGTTAAAATCAACTTCTAATCGCTAAAATTTAACATGTGAATCGAAAGAAATGATTGAATCATATATTTTTTTTTCGTTTTCCGTTTAAAATATACAGTTCTGGAAAACTAATTTAGGTATTCTTTTCATGGCGAATTTTTTTAGACATTGTGGTGTTAAATCGTTCATTTTTCATCCAAATAGTTAAGATTATGCATTTCATTATCGTCATTGGTCGTTCTATCCAAAGATTGGTTGACTGCAGCCATCCTCCCTTCCCTATCTAATGCTTGTTCCCTTACCTCCAGGTATCTCTTCCTATGTACTTTCATCTATATTTGGTCCATAAGCTTACTCCTGGGTCTTCCTAAGAGGGCTTTTCCCTCTATTTTGCCTTCATTTATGTTCTTCACAAACCCATTGTGTCTCAAGGTGTGTCCAATCCATCTCGTTCTTCTTTTCTTTATGGTGTTCCATTTGGTCCTCTCCTCTTTTGTTCTTCTGTACACTCCATCATTTCTTATTTTTCCGTCCATTTCATCTTCAGCATCTTCCTCTGGCGCCAGGTTTCAAAGGCTTCTAGTCTTTTCTGGTCAGCTTTTCCAATGGTCCATGCTTCCAATCCATAGAGCAAACCCTGCTCCATGCAGTTCTTGGGTAACTCCATCGCGCTTGAATTTTCAGAATCTGGCGTGAGAATATTACAGCCAGCGTCTCATTTATGTTTATTCGCATGTGGAGGACATGTCCGATGCATTGAAAACACGTGACTTGATGCATCGCAAACCACTGCATTTAGATCATTTGTACCCTGCCGGGAATTTTGGAATAATATTAACTACTTGTTTATGGAAGTATGTAAATATACTTTTATTTTTCCTTTTCCGAACGGCTTGAAAATTAGTTATTCATCCTCCACTGCAGTAATTATCATCTTTGGTTGTTCTACCGCGTGGTTAGTTCACTCATGGTTGACCTCCATACCTGCCTGTCCTGTGCCAGTCTCTTGGTTTTGCAAAGTAATGAATGTGTTTATCACGTGAAAGATTATAACAAAAAGGAATTAAATTTACAATGCAAAGTACCGTACCGTTAAGATGTTGATATTTATTAATGATCGGCCTTATTCGTACAAGAATATTTGCCGTATTACGTGTAAATTTTATTAGTTAGGAGGTTTCCATAAGCAATTGCTGTCATAATATTTAATTTCATGGATTTTTTTCATTACATTTTAAAAGTTTCATCTTTGTGGGACTACATTGTGGGTTTCCATCACACTCACTGAGGATGTTCACAGAGAGAAATATCTTTATTTAAATCTGAGTGTGTTAGTTATCTGTACATATGTTTAATACATCAAAATAGATATAAATAATTAAATACATTTCTTATTAAAGTCTTAGAGGCATTATCACATTAGTACAGATAAGCTCCACTTAAAGAGAAGTAAAATGTAATAAATTGTCTTGCAATGGAACCTGAACGTTTATTTTGCATTTTAACTCCCTGTTCATTTGCTCAATTCACACATGTCGTAGGGAAAATTTTAAGCTGAGCAATAGCACTGTTGAAGATCTGACCATTGTCATTTCACTACGAGTTGTCTTTTGTGAACAAGCTTTCAGATTGTTGAATAAATGTACTATAGCTTCCTTTGGCTCTTACCTACCATTATTTTTGTCCTGAATGAGACGTTTTGAAGCAAATTATTCCTTCACATATATATTTATTGCGGAAAAAGAAGTTCTGACATTCTAATTACTATGTGGCTCGCTTCTGCCAATACTTAAAAATAATGTGAAGTATTTTCTGCGACTTCTATTCACTGGTGGCCTAGAGTCATGAATGTCTCCGAATTCTTTTTCGTGAATAGGTAGGGATGTTCTTTGGTAGGGCATTTGTATTGATTCACAAGGAACCGACTGAAAGTTTCTGATTTGTTCCCGTCCGGTTCCATCATATTATTCCAGAGCTGAATGGCCACTGGAAAAGAAATGAAATATTACTAATGAGATGATGCTGATACAATATTACATATATTCATTTGTTGGCTCTCAGACCTCGAGGAGAATTTGCCTGGAAATTGACCGTCAATCATTAGGCTACTCACTCGTCATGTGACCTCTTTGGTTAAAGTGAAAGCAGTCCATTGTCCAAATCCTTTCCTCTCTTTGCAACAATTGCATCATGATAGGATCTTCTGGCTCTCCCACTCGTTCTGGGGCATTTAGTGAACGTAAAAACGGCTGCCATTCCACGGTAAAATCGTCTCTCCCATCATACCGTCCGCCATACACCTAAAAAGAAGAGATGATACACTGGTTTGTGAAACTTTTCGTGGTTCTTTGGGCAAGTAGTCCTCACATGGACTTTTTATATTATTTAATCGTATTAGATATATATTTATTAAGAATTGTCCACTCTGACTAGTCCACTGAAGTTTTTAGAACAATTTATTAACCTGGGTATTTTATGTCAGTGGCGATGTACTATATTTTTTTGTAGTCTTTGCTGAAGTGTTTAAGGATTGGAGCGGATGCATTGTTTATTATCTTTCATATGTTATCTACTTGGAAAAGTGATATCTTAGGGCTTTGTGAACGCAATTTTAAACTCGGTTCATGGAAAATAATAGTATCCAAAGGGGAATAAAAATGCTGTTAAGTGTCAATTGCCTTGAAGTAGGCGTTACTGTAATACCTCGAGCAAAAGATTGGTGAATAATACTTAGTAACTACTTAAATGAACTTCAGTTTGAGATTGGGAAAGAAAGAAAAACTTCTGTTGAAATTAGGGTAACGGAGCGAAAATGCAATGATGTAGCTCAACAATCAGGACTAGAAGGTAATCTAGTCGCTCAGAATATTTGGTGATTAAGTGTTAGTAAGCCAGCCAGCTAAGAAGACGTCATGAGTTTCGCCATTGCTTTGCCTCAGTGAGAGACATAGGGCGATGGTTGTTCATTAGGAAATCACTTCGGTGATATTTTTCTGGTGTATAAGTGAAGGCAAAAGTTTTAATTAGAGAGCCTAAATTATATGACGCAGAAGTGACATTTTTAGTTTGAAAGAGGACTTAAATTCATAATTTGCGGGCATAGATGTAATCATAACTTTAATTCATAACGCAAAATGAGATGAATAACAGAATCAGTGAATCTTCTGTTGGTAGAGAATATCCTGGGGAAGGAGCCTTCTTAAGAATGTTATGTTCACAATCTGGTTGTTTGTTACACAGTTGAACTGTTGCCCCAAAAAATCACAATATACTGATTAAATCAAAGGAAATTGAGCTCTACGGCCTCTCTAGATAGATAAAAATAAAATTCTCCAATAGCCGTAAAAATGGCACCACTCGTCAAACATGTACCACAAAATTCACTTACTGTGTTGGTTTGCGGGAAAGGGGATTCCACAGCAGGGACCAACCACAGCCTCTCCACCAGAATACCCTCCTGTGATGGTTTACGGGAATGTTACTTCCTCGCCAGTGACCAACACAGACACACACACACTCAACCCAGTTTGGGATCCTTTTCGAGGGCTAATGGGACCCTGATAAGGATGCCTGGGTTATAACCTGATATCCTTCATAGGGCTAATGGGACCCTACTAAGGATGCCTGGTTATTACCACAATCACACACACACGCACTCAAATCACTCACTCACAACACACAGACGGGCCCAACTTCTGGGAGAAATCGCTCAAAAAGAGCGTGGTCAAAAGAAAAAACATACAGAAACAAACGAGGGTGAGCGTCGGATACGCGTATTTCGGCCACAAGGTGGCCCTCTTCAGCGAGCTGAAGGGAAAAGCACTTGCAACACGAGGTTGTAAGTGAACGAAAGGGGAGGACAGCCAGGATTAAATACTGAAACCCCCCCCTTTCGTTCACTTACAACCTCGTGTTGCAAGTGCTTTTCCCTTCAGCTCGCTGAAGAGGGCCACCTTGTGGCCGAAATACGCGTATCCGACGCTCACCCTCGTTTGTTTCTGTATGTTTTTTCTTTTGACCACGCTCTTTTTGAGCGATTTCTCCCAGAAGTTGGGCCCGTCTGTGTGTTGTGAGTGAGTGATTTGAGTGCGTGTGTGTGTGATTGTGGTAATAACCAGGCATCCTTAGTAGGGTCCCATTAGCCCTATGAAGGATATCAGGTTATAACCCAGGCATCCTTATCAGGGTCCCATTAGCCCTCGAAAAGGATCCCAAACTGGGTTGAGTGTGTGTGTGTCTGTGTTGGTCACTGGCGAGGAAGTAACATTCCCGTAAACCATCACAGGAGGGTATTCTGGTGGAGAGGCTGTGGTTGGTCCCTGCTGTGGAATCCCCTTTCCCGCAAACCAACACAGTAAGTGAATTTTGTGGTACATGTTTGACGAGTGGTGCCATTTTTACGGCTATTGGAGAATTTTATTTTTATCTAACAATATACTGAGTTTTGCAGAACATGTAATGCTCAGAATAGTGGCCAAAATGGATTGATTCTTAAAAACTGTTGTATGGGTGGACAAAAACATGATGGGTCAGGATGATCAGGCATCGGAATACGCCTAACGTTTGATTGCTTAAGATAATTCCTGATTTACAACCAGTACGCGATGTTGCCTCGCGGGGCTTCATCCCCAGGCAACCTCTCCTCATTGACCCTTTTGCTTGGTAGCAAGGAAGGAGTAAGAAGCAAATCGAGCAATCAGTGTGGGACGAATTTTCTTGTTGCATAGTCATATTTTTAAAAGGTACCTATATTACTTTGCCAGGATGCAAACGGAGAAAGTGACATGACATGCGGAACATAAATATCAGACAAAATTGGCTATACCAATGAAAACTGACCCTAAATGATCTAAGTACCCGTATTACTTACATTATATAGCACACGACAGTCTCGATCAATTTTCAATTGAGCCATTAGTTTCGAAGTTAGCAGAGGTTTGCGTAGTCTACAATAACTTGTTCAATTTTAGAGGCATAAGCTAATTTATTTTCTGTGGACAGGAATAGATTTGGCTTTCTTGTTTAAAAATTGCAAATTATTGGAACGAAAATTACGGGTATCCCAAGCATCCAAAGTTGGACAACTGGATTTTACGCGCAAAAAACGGTACTTTTTGAGAAAAAATTAAAAAAAGGATATAATTACGAGCGGAGGATTTTTTAAAGTACACCATGCAAAGTAGAAATGAACAAGCTCTCTTATGAATTTTACTGCATTGAAATAAGTTTCCTCGTTTGGACGATGGAGCATCTCAAATTCAGGCATCTTTTTTTTTTAATTTAGTAGTAACGAACGACTTGCTGCGCGGATTTTCGACGGATTGGCAGCAATTTCAGAGTTATCTCACTTTTTTCAGGCCTAGCAGTTCAGTGATTCATCTTCTCATAAAATTTTCTACCATGAAAAAAATTAAAAATAGTGCTTGCTAAAAAAACTTAGCTAAAAATACTAAAACATCAGCATCCGAGTGGGCTATCCTGAAATATCTGTGGTGGGAGAATAGAGCATCAGAAAATACCATAAAATTTTACTTAGTCGATCCAACGGCTGTTGGGACCGCTTGACGAAGGAAGCGGTTGGGATCCGCAGGGAAAATAAAACTTACAACCGTGACAGTGGCTACGCGCTAAGCGAAGCTTGGAAACCCTCGCTCGTCAAAATTAAGGCGGGAATGGCAAAGATTGGCGCCAACCAATCAGAATTGACCTGTCCGAGCCACTTGCGTGTATATAGGATGCGAGATTTGACAACTGGCATGCCCTGAGGACGAGGCAGTCATCGAAACGTCGGCCAACAATCACCTGACCTGGTGGAAAACCCGAATAGCCTTTACTAATGTGAGAACATTTTAGTTTTGTTGAGGGATCCCACCACATGAATACTTTTTGGACACTGCCATATTAATTGGATGAGTTTCTCGAGGCTAGAGAGGGATTAAGGCAGAAATACTTCAAGTTAAAAAAAATCAGTGGAAGTCCCTTGAGTTAGTTTGAGCGAGATAGTTCCCCAGTCATAATAGAGACCATATTTGAATTATACGTTTTAATGTCAGAAGCTGTAGGAAGCATGAATCACATATTGCATCATTCATATTGAAATGATATACTTTTATGTGACTGAAATCCTAAGTAATTAAATAAAAATTACGATATGAGCCTTTAACTTGACTCATTTTTTCGCGCGGTACGTTAAAAACTCCTTCACAACGGAAGTTTTTATGCGATACTGAAAAGATTAGTGCGGTGACAATATGAGTTATTTTCTAAAATAGTTGAGAAAACATACAAATTGCGCACTGTTGATTTTTTGACGAGATTGAGGTGTTATAAATTTCAAAATTTTTAAATATGGTCTCTGTAGAGTGCATTAACATACCATTACCCGTATAAAAGGGCTGGTATATTTCGCCAAAATTCTCAGAAAGCAGTGTGGTATGGGGGTTATATTTTGGTATCTTTGGTTGGGTGAGATATTTTTCTATAAAATGAGACCAAATTAATTGATTTCTCGGTGAAATATATTTCGCTCACACTACCTTGAATACTCGTTTTTCTCTTCCATTCCCCTTTAGTCATCTTTGCCATGCCACATTCTCCCTCCCCCTCCTTGTCCGAACTCCATCCCTCCTATCTTTTTGATATTTTCGCAATTTTGGACGGTACTGATACATGTAATAATAACTCTGTCATCTGTTTCTCCTCCTCTCTTGTACAACATGGTAACCCCCTTATGCCTCGTTCAGACCACCGTCACGATGCATCGTACGAACCAACGTTAGTACGATTTTTGTGTGAGTGGGACACTTCAGGCTACCGTCGCACAGGCCGTCGTAAGTACGATAGAAGTATGAACAGTGAATGACGTGGCAATATTAATGTTTGCGAGTCTTTAATCCTCATCTTAATAATGGGGATTTTTTTCCAAGCATAGCGTGGTTTTAATGAACGTGTACCTAACCTCAGAGGTTTGTCAATATTGAGCTTGATTTTGGCTTGACATGCCCAAGCCCTGTCCCGAATTTGAACGCGGGACCTCTTGTCACCTTCAATGAGTTTCGGAGGGATAAGATAAGAGTATGATTTTTTTAATTTTTACCAGTTCCATTTCTGCAGCCTGGTACTTGCGAAAAGTGGAGCTCAATCTCTGGATCCCTTCTTCATAATTAGGTTCGGAGTACATGCATCGACACCCAAGTCTTCTAATAATGCTGCATACTATTCCTGTAGTTGTTCTTGGGTTTATGGTGGCATCTGAAATAATTATTCTGTGGTTATCTAATTTCCCATTCATTGGTGAGACCTTATTCAAAAGTCAAACTTGCTTATTTCTATACACGGTTGATTCATATTTAATGACAATCCAGTACGCACGAACGTCTCTTGCCCCTTGGAAGGGACTGGCTGGGTGATGACATTCTATTCGGTGAAGCCATATTGCATATTTTTACTCACAAATTCATGACTCAGAAAAGAAACTTACCTATGATGGGCAGAATATTTACATACAGCCTTGGAACATTATTGTACAAATAATCCAAAGCATCCTGAAGGTTTCTCTTATGAGCTTCTGGAGAATGCCTTACTTTATCATAGCACTCAAATGTGCATACATTATTGTGTCCAGTGAGAATAGTCAGCATCTGTGGAGATTTTATAGACATGCATGATTATGCTAAATGTACTTAGTTACGTGGATTTCAACTAGTAATTACTATAATATTAACTAATTTTACATCTATTCCATTGTGGTTAATTCAACATCCTTTCCTCCTCTATCATTTAATGAACTCTGTCGTGATTCAACTCTCTTGCAAAAACCATTCAGCCAAAGATAATATTTTTCCCTCTAGTGGTAATTCATTATTTTATCAGCTGCATCTAGTTAAGTTTTATGTTTCACGCAGCTTATTTTTTATATTACTTGATCAAATTTGGTAATTCATTTTGGCACTAGATATTGACGACGTGACGAAAAAAACACTAACCAGGGCGATTGCCTTTATATTGTAATAGGCTTATAGAAATTGTAGCAACTGATTTAAAAATGTTACATTCCAATCGCCGAAAACTGAGGTTTTACCTTCCAATCATTTTCAAAATCGTATTTGGCCTCGGTTTTCAGCTTTTGAACGAAGATTTTCGCCATTAATAAGGTATCACCGTCGCGAGTTCCTGGACCAGCCACGTTTAATCCTTCACTCCCCGCCAGAAGCCCTCGTCCGGTTGCGTAGCCTCTCAATTTTGGATTGAAGACTTTTAATATATTTGGCAATGTTGTAAACTCGTGCCAGGTCCTTATACCACCTGAAATAAAACTGTCAGTTTTCAGGTTCATGCACTTTTGAGTTTTTAATAATACGCACTAATAAATATTAGCCAGTAATATGTCTATTTTTTATATATTCTATGTATGTGCAAATAAGCTATAGCTATAGTCTCTCTTGATAAAAAGCCATTGTTGTTCCGTGTTCACTTTTCTTAGGGTGGCATTTCACTCTTAGTTCCTCGAGGATTATGAATTCCCAATCCTAGTTTTCACTCATTTTGAAAACTTAGGAGCTCATCTAAACTAATGTATTCCTTTAGCTGCCACTCCGGTTAGTTGGTGGTGATTATTTCTTAGTTTTTAGGTAACTCTGGCGATCTTGAAGCCTCTGAGACTCCAATTATACTCTTTTAGTTACCGAAAACGTTGGTAATCGTCGCACTAACTTAGATAGTGCTTATGCCTACTAAAAATTTAGCTGGTAGGTATATAAAATATTTTTTTATGTTGGTGACATGGTTGGTGTAGGTAGTTATAAATTTTTTCATCGAATTTTCGGCCTTTTGGGTAGTATTTGGGCATAATACTCTTAAGGATATATTCTCTGCGGTATAAAACTCTGCAAACAGTAAAATGTTTTGTTACTTCAGGCTATAATGATACTTAAGATATGAACTAGCCTGGGTCACCTGAGAGCAATGGAGGCTATTTCATCTTCGCTGTCCTGTAGTTAAGGTCATTTTTCAATTGCACTGGATTAAACAATTCATATATTGGAATTTGCAGGGATATCATTTTCTTCAAATCTTGTAATCCTTTAAGCTTTCGCGTAAGATCGTTTAGCGGTAGAATTCATGGGACAACCTTTTCTTGAGGCGAATGTGATTCAGATATTGTCAACGCGAAGAAATACATCGTTAAAGAGCACCAGTTATAGAGGGGAGGGTGTTTGGTGAACGAAGAACGGTGAGTAAAGATAATGGCCTGTCTGGATTAGATTGGGAGGGGAAGGAAGTAGCACCATTGGAAGGGGCAGGTGGTGTCAAGAAATATTTTGGTGTGTTTGGTTTGACCTGAAGCTTATAGTCGCCAAGTAAAGCATGTGGTGGTAATGTGACATGTTGATCCATACTCAGCACTGTTAAAAAGAGCGTCAGTTACCTTATTCTTTAAAGAACTGACGTGAATGAGTGTTCCAAAAGTCAGTCTTATATACGTAGGTATATCCTAAAGCTAGGACAGGTTGTTTTCTTACCTCCAAGGAACGAAATTCCTCTGTCGTCAATGAATATTCCCAGTGGGGTGGTCTCCCTAGCCCCATTTGCCGTTACTATTGAATCCCCCGTTGAGCCAATGACGTCAATGTCTCCGGGCCGCAACTTGTGTACACTTGTGGGCCGACTTTGTGATCTCCACCGTGGATGATCTGGGTTCATGTCACAAGGATGTGGCGTTGATGCAGGTATTTTTTCCTGCAGCATTTTGATAAAATTCTCATCTGTAGGATAAGTGACGCGAGGTGCATCCTAGTTTGATGAACCGGAAAGATAAATAGGAAAAAATAAATGATACTTACATGATCTCGTCATTTGGCGCTAAAGGCTCGGAGAGAAACGGTTTATTTTTTCTCCCCGGTCCTCTAAAATATTTGCTTCGATGGAATCAATTGTCTACCTTGAAAAACTATATGTTAAGCTGTTTTCATCCATTCAGGGAATTGCAAGTGTCTATTGTATGAGGCGTTGAGAACATAAGTGGTGTCACTTTTTCCTTATACTTCAGTTAGATTCGCAGAACCAGTCTGCTACTTGCATTCAGTTTTTTTACGTGAGTTTTGCGAGTCTTCATTGGTTCTCGACTAGAAAGTAGCATTTAAATTTTAACTTGTCATTTATTTTAATAATGAAGCGTATCTTTAACATTTCTGAGCACTTTGTGCTCCAAGGTAAATCTTTACCACACACCCTCGCAGAAATGCGTGAACTCATTTTAGACTACTGAACGCTTTTCAATCGTACCCTTGTATTACGTTGCTTAACTAAGGTTTTATATGGAAGTGTATGGGATGCATATTTTGAAAGCAATTATTACCCCAGCTACAAGTTAATTTGTAACTTTGAACAGCATAGTTTATATGAAGTCTATCTAAAATATGGATTTAAAATTTTTTCACATAAATAGTTTCACTGTTAACCTTATTATATTAGTAGAAATATCGAAAAAAAATTTATTAATGTATTAAATTTTGGAATTATTTTTTTTCTTTGGCCAAATACTGCAATTATGTCAATTTATTTTCTCGACGGCTTTAGTTTGAGTGAGTTAACGCCCCTTCGCCTTCATTCTCGACAGCTCACGAGGCTTTAGATGCATCCCGACGGAAGGTTGGATTAACACGTTCGCGTGTTTTTGCAACTTCACAAGTAGCTTACTGAATGATGTTTGGAGGTTTGTTTTAATTTCAAATAAGTCTTATTGACATTCAGGCTGTTTTAGATGAACGTTCAGTAATACTTGAATGGGACTTTTCTTACCCTAGTCTAATATACGCTGAAATAGCTCTCTAACGGGATAATTAAGGGGACGAAAACTTTTCTTGCTCTAAATTACCTAAATCAACCATTATTTTGTAGTAAACTGACAATGAGGATAGATGTTTCATAAGTCATTGCTACTTTCACTTTTAATTTTGCTAGAGTTTACTTTCTCACACAACCTCTTTAGTTCATCACTTCTCCAGCGTCTAATTAATATCCAGAATGTCTATCCTTCTCCTGTTTCCCACCATTGCCCATTCCGTATTGGCTTAAGGTGTCCCACCCCCATTTTGTTCCATCCGTCTACTTTTTATCTCCCCTTTCGGTGCTCACTCGGAATCACTATCGGCGATCCTTACTTGCGTTTTGTCATTTTGGCCATTTGAGACTTTCTTGTCACACTATTATATCTCATATTTACTCCTAAATTCGTCAGCGCCTACAATAACTTCTTCCAGTTTACACTAAGGCCTGTAGTTTACCAAACTAACTAGAACTGCGTTCAGTTTGAAGGTTTATGGGTTTGGCTTCACTCTTATCACTTTTTCCTCTATATATATTGGACATCATTTTCATTTTCAGTAGTGTATTACTTTTTAACTGTGATGACCCATTTGCCTTGAAAACCGTCTGAGGTATATGAATGTAGACATCCAAGTAACTTTAACCTCATTAAAGATGGCACCGTCTAATACAACTCTTTGTACGCGATCACCTAGTAACTCTTTAATTCAGGAAATTAAACCATGGTCTAAGCCATAAAATTTAAGTCTAATCAGTTAATATCTGTGGGAAATTTATCCAATGATTTTTTAAAGTCAACAAAAATTGCGTCTTCTGGAACGTTATCTTCACCGAAGACTAAAATATCGTGGGCAAAAAATGATAAATGAGTTTTGCAAGATCTTCCCCTCCTGTCTATGCTGTATTTTTATTCGCAAGTTCTGCTTATCGAGGTGTATGATGACTAAGCTTAAAATTTCTGCGAGCAGAAACCCTTTGAGTCTTATGCGACCTATTTGCGGGAAAAATGAAGTGGTGAAGTAGCGGATGTTTGCTTTTCGTTTCTTTATTACCGTATTAACCGACCGATTTAGTCACGTGTAGTTATCACAACTTATTTCTGTAGTATCGTCAAAATCTCATCTTTCTCTTTTGAATCAACCTAATACTATGCTCCAACCTCTATAAAAAATGTTAATTCATAGTATATTCCCTATATTTGTAACTTTAGAACGAACAATTCATCGCATATATTTTTTTGGGCTCACATGAATCACGTAACGAGGTCAGTATTTGTCTTCCCACAAACTTTAAACACAAACTTCAAACACCAAACTTGGAAAGAAGAGGTCGTTCTTTTCTTATGGCAAGTAGGTATTGCACAAAGAACATAGGTGACATTGTGGAGAATCCAGTCTACCGAAGGTTCCTTGTGAATGAGATATTAAAGAAGTTGAAATGCTCATAGCAAGATGGGATAAATCATCGTCAGGCACCTTAAGGAATGAATGGCTATGCTAAGAATGGCTTACTTTAGGTTAAGAGGTATTCTTTGAATATTTTTTTGTAGGCTTCATAACCATCAGTGTATTTCTAGTGTCAGACTGGTTTGAATGGACTACAAAGATGATATTTCTCATGGATCTCTCAAGGTGGAACCACGACAAGTCTCTACGTTTAGTTGTTTCACTAGACTAATTTTTTACTTATCACTGCCACAATGGCTTCCAAAACTCCTCTGCTTCCTGTTCTTCGCTCAGCAAACGTAATTATTTTTATGCGTTGGAAATTGACTGAAAAAGCCGCTTTTCCTCTCGCGATTGTCGGCATTTTCATTTTCGTTCGTCGCAGCTTCTGAGAGAATTTACATTATCCCTCTCCATAGTCTCCTTCATCCAATTCTATGGCTCAATTCCACCCTGAAATTTACTCTCTTCTTCTTACCCGTTCAACATCTCGTATTCATTTATGTGTCCCGGCTTTTCGATCCCCCATTTATATTAAATTTCAGAAGCCTCCGATCTATTTTCGACATCCAATCCCAGAGCTCAAGCGTTGTCCAATTCTACCGAGCCACGCTGCAACTGTAAATTTTTGCTAGCGTGTTCATGTCTCTTTTTAGGATTCAAGGGATTAATATCCTTATATTAGCAAGTTGCTTCCCGTCATATATGCTCATTTATAATTCTTCAAGGAGCAAAGGTTTCAGAATAATATTTGTACCTGCATATTAATGATCTATATCTGCGTACTACCTTAGCTAACTATAGCGCTGGAGTGAGGCACGGGGTGTTAATACACCAACCATTAAAATGGGTTTATGGAAAAGGATATGTGGAAGGAAGGGATTTAAGACATATTTTTGCAGATATGGTGCCTCCATCTGTTCTTGTTGTGGCTGTGATTGGTGCTCTCGGGGAGAAAGAATTCTAGAATCCCTCTCTGTTCGAATGTGGACTCATTTCATTATTTTGCTTGTGTATATCCGACTGATGTGATGAGGTAAAAAAAATAATATTACATAAAAAAGAATGATTGGAGGATATATGTGTGTACGTTATGTCTACCTGAAAATCGTCGTACATGATTTTTTTTCGTAGCCTATGGCTAGCGTTTTACTTAAGATTCTTCCTCCACTCTTAACTCAGTCCTTTTTAGCAAATGAAACTGTTTCAGTCATTACTTTGTAGAAGTTTTGGCTATTCATGATGAAAAGAAGCAACTTGGTTAATTCTGCAATAATTTATTAAATTAAAACCTTGACCCGGGTTTCAGCAACTGAGTGCCATTGTCAAGGTATAACTGACTTGAGTTGCTGAGTACCTTTATATACAGTGAAGGTGGAAGGAGAGGGAGGAAAAGAGGGTGACCCGGGTTTCAGCAACTGAGAGCCATTGAAAAAAATAAATTTCCAGGTTTTAATTTAATAAATTAGTGTAGAAATAACCAAGTTGCTTCTTTTCATCCATTCTTTTTATTTTTTTCCACATTTTCTGTTCACTCGTGGCTTAAATATTTCTATCCTGGATCCTGGATGGCTGCGATTCACTCAAGATGAAGAAGATAATACCTCTCTTTTACATGATGAACAGATATCACGATTAGGTTCTGTATCACATCGATTAATTTCAACGTATCTTGTGCCTTTATAAATGTATCTTAGGTCAGAAGTTTCATGAAGTAGAATTACAGAAACTGATTTTTTTCATCATGCTTTACGTTAGAAAATTCGACGGAGTAGTCTGCCTCCTTCAACTTAATCTCTGTTTTACGTTTAAGGTACAGTAAACTCCCGTTTATCCGAATCGCTTTTATCCGAAATCTGCTTTATCCGAACAAAATTTTCCAACTGCCCCTACCCGATCTTCATCCAATGAATACCATGGCGACCCGTTAATTATTTGGTGGTAACATCTCTTCATATATTTACATACTCTGCCAACCACGTAAATTACGCAGTGGCGCTATTCAAGTCAACGATCGTTCGCATGTTCACGCTCCGCACGATCCATCCGTCCCCGTCCGACCGTAACGCGTACCAATCTTGCACATGCACCCGCTCATTCCGACGGTCGGACGGACGGACCGGACGGACGGACGGACCGGACGGAAGGACGGACGGATGGATCGCACGGAATGCAAACATACGAACGAACGCTAACTTGAATAGAGCTTCAGCTCAAGGCTACGTCGCTTGCTGCGATATATCGTATGTAGTGACTTTAGCGTCATCTACTTCAGGCGCAAATTAAAAAAGATCTTTAAATAAGACGAAACGGAACTCATCAGTGGTGGAAAGAAGGAGGCAACCCCGAAACTCAAGCTGACGTGCCAGAAACAGATGAAACTTTGGTGAATTTACTGGAGAAGCTACCAGGTTGTGAAGATGCGAACTTCGAAGACGTTGAAGAGTGGATGAAAAACGACTTTTTTGATTTGACTGAGGAAGAAATCGTCCAAATTGCGACCAATCAGAAAGCGTCAGAAGAAGACGTCTCTGATGACGAAGCAGAGAAAAAAATTCCTCACACAGTCGGTTACGAAGCGATCCAAACTGCCCTGGAGCATATCAGCCAACGGGAGGAGGCGACTTATCCCGAAATCGTTTGTTTCCAACGTTGGAGAAATATTGCCGCAACAAAAGTTTCTCAAGCGAAAAAACAAAAAAAACATTACAGACTTTTTTACCAAAAAATAAATTCTAATGGAAAGTCCTAGAACTTCAAGGTTTAATAGTTAAAAGTTTTTTGTTTTTTTACTCTGAAGTTTGTGCATAAAAAACCACTGTTTTCTCCGTGCTCTTGACAAACTTTCCGTATCTTTGAGTTATCTCTAGTATTTTTTAATAATTTTGTAGTTTATATTTTCATAATTAAAATTCCTGTTTTTTCCCGCTGCCAAATGAGGTGGATGTTTTCTGTGTGAACGCAAAATAAGCGAGCTTTTCTATTCAGCCTTTAAAATATTTGACTTTTCAATCGTACTTTGGCGCCTTTTTAACTCGCCAACAAAAATTTTTCAATCAAAAACATGTAGGCTTGTTCACAACCATATTAATAGCATTTTATGTACGCACGTTTTACGATAATATTTCGCAGTATTGATGCAATTCGGGGTGTTTCACGTGGGACTTCGGTTTATCCGAAATTTTCATTATCCGAACCGGCCGCCGATCATTTCGGATAAATGGGAGTTTACTGTATCTTAAAAGCAGAATCAGAAATTTCCCGAACGAGCCTTCGCTTTTCCCTACGATAGTTTTGAAGTTATGGAAATCTCACAGCACTTCAGTTCAACTGCCATTTTATACAAATTGGAAAAGAAAAGTTTTATCTTTAACCTTATTAATAAAGATAATAAAAAGGTGAAAGCACGATTCATTGATACACGAAGTGCATGGTAAAACCGCTGGAAACCAATTAAGTGGGGCGATAATAATAAACCAATTAAGTGGGGCGATTCCCTGACAAGAGTAAGTGGCGGAAGTACGGTATTATTATTATCACTCGGGGACGGATGTTGCCGCATAGCCCCACGCAATCGTCTCTCGGTTCCTCTTTTTATTTATGAAATGAGTGAAAACCGGAATTTTGGGTTACGCGAGAGAAAACAGGAAGGAGTTCATATGCCTTTCACCAAAATGTAATATCGATTACTGATACTGAAGTTGACTTATCTCTTATGGCTCCATTTTCCCTTCAAGAAGACGTTCTACGATTACGACTTGGCTGTAACTTGTGTGCCATCGGAGCGTGCTTTCTTCCGTTCTCCAAGTATTGTGTATTTTTATACTTCGATTGAAGATTTTCGCCACGTTGATCGTGGATTTTTAAGACTCTTGGTCAATCATTCTTATTGTTTGAGTTATTTGTTTGGTGAACACCTACCTCCTACCTTACAATAGACTCAATGATTAACCGTAGAGCAACGCAGAGTGTTTCAACTCGAATCATACTGGATTAGGACAATGAGAGGATGTAGATAAAAGCCGATGTTGCTGGCAGAAAGCCTGTAATAGTTATAGTTTATTGCGTGTGTGAACAGATAAATGAGCGTGTAGATCTGAAATGACAATTTTGGACGTCTACCTCACGGGACCATTATACTAGACCTGTGTAGTAGGCTAGATCGTGATTGCTAATCACGACCTAGGCTACTACATTACTGTGTAACCCATGGGTACAATAAAGTATGTTTTGATTTGCTGGCCTCATAACGAGCTTTATTACTTTTTCGGTCTGAATTATATCTAAATTACTTCTTCAACAGCGGACTTGGATTGGAAAAAACTTATAAACTTGGGTAAAAAAAGGTTCGATTTGATTTTATATGCTGTATGTATTTATTAGAATCAATGGTCACTAAGTATGAAAAAATAGGCAACTTCCACTGTTGTGATAAATGTATTCCGGCCGGTTTCGGTTTTTACAGCATCTTCTGGTCAATGAGCGGCAGTAAAAAGCGAAACCGGTCGGAATAAATTTTATCACAGTGGAAGTTGCCTATTTTTTCATACTTAGTTATGTTCCGATTCCACTCCATCAAGCCTGAAACTACAGGGTACAATGAATGGTCTTTCACTTGAACATTCATGGAAGGCACGCCACGAAATAATGGAAGTTTTTTTATATGTCGTGAATATTGTCATCTAATTGATAAAATTCTTTAATTCAGAGTAGAATTTATTAAGATTACGTGTAAGAAACATAAATAACAAGTATCCGAAGGGGGATCGGGTTGGTATGGTGGCTAGAGTACTGGCTAACCACACGGATGGCCAGGGTTCAAATCTCTTAAGAGGAGGACGTTTTTAAGGGAAATCCCTACTTGAGTGTCTTGTAGTGGGCACTTTAAGTACAGTACTCGGTCTGTCGGATGAGACGGAGAGTTACTCAACATTGGTGCTAGAACGACAATGTTGACGGAATATGGAAAAGATTTTTTATTGCTTTCGTGATTACGACCACAGTGAAAGGAATGAAAACCCGTCTTGTCCTTTTTAGGAGTTACCAATCCCCGGGCTCTAATTTTAAGGTAACACCGAATAAAGTTATTCCACATATTCATGTTCGTTTAAAAATGTGTGTGCCCTAGAAACAATGGCAGATAGTTCCGCGTTAAATTTATAGTTCCTGTGTGATCATTAGAAGTGACCACAAAAGAATTCTTAAAGACTTCTGTCCTTCAACCTCAAGCTCTGAATTTTTTCTAAATATTAGTTCTTTGGGGTATTTCTGTCATGAACTAATCTAGGCCTCTTTTTTCAAATTGGTTTTAAGATATTTTTAAAAATTTTCATGCGTGCATTCACTCAGGCTGAACGATCTGTGATGGATAAAGTATGAATGAAGTGTGCGGAGGGCAGACTTGGTCAAATCCGATACCAATAATCGTGTTATTCAAAGGTGCATTTTGTCCTTCCGCTCATCTTGTTGCTAAGTGGATAAGGTAAACGTACCATTGCCTGACCCTGAACCTGTAGCTGACCCTGATTTACTTACAATGTAATAGCAAGAATCAAAAACACTTAAATTGTAAGCTCTAGCCCTCTAACTAATTACCAGAATGTTTATTTGCTCTAAGCACAGTTGACATGGCAGCATAGTTGGTAGTTCATTTGCAGCAGTTGATGTTCTGTGCTGACTACAACTTCTGTCAACTTTCTTGCCATTTGTAAAGGGTTTCTATAAGAGGTAAGCTGGTTTTTGTTAGTGTTTTGTTATGCTTATTTTTGTATGAACTGTGACATTACTACTTCTATGGGCAAATGAGGACTTTTCTAATAGGATTTGATTACTTCATAAGCTTAAGAAGCTGTTTTACATTTTATTAAGGGGGTGTCAGGTTAACATACCATGATGGAATCACATGCACTTGTAGCTGACCAATGGGTCAGGCAATGGTGCAATTCATATTTTTGTGTTTTTTTTGGGCAACCTATCCTAAAAAAGGTTTTCAACCTACTCAGTTCGTGTCAACTTCATATAATAATAAGAACTAAAAGCTGACCCCCCAGGTCAGCTACTGGAGCATGGTCGGTTTTTGGTGCACCTTTACCTGACACTTGGGTTGACTCACTTTATTTTTAATAATTATGTAGTATTTGTGTTCTTGTTATTATATATATGCCAAAATACATGTCACCCTTCTTTGATAGTGTGAATAATTCTTATACCTATAACCTAAGTTTTATATCTGTAAGAGTTGTTATTTATATAGTACTAGTAGGGTCAGCTACTAGATCCTCGTGGGTCAGCTTTAAGGCCATGCAGAATTTCATGGGTCAGGTAAGGGGGCATTTCAAGCATATTTTAAAAGTAAAAAAACTTATATTTATGTTTAGTTCATATTTTGAACAAAAGCATAATCTTAGAAATGAGATTTAAAATCAATCGTTAATGTTGCAATAAATTTTATGGGTATAAAAATTGATTATACATGCATTTAAATGCAGGAACATAGCCTTAATGGGTCAGGCATTGGTACGTTTACCTTAATTCTACTTATTGAAACCTTAAAAAGGAAAAGAATTAGCTTTTTTTAAGTCGAGATTATATCTCTCTACAGCGAAATCCAGTTAGTCTGGTAATACGGCTGCCAGATATGGCAATTGATTTCGACAAGGTCGGGTTCCTATCGCTTTCGTCGTTAGGTTTATGACAGGTTCGCCGGCGTACTGGTGTGTCAAGGTAGCTGTTTTCAACCAATCGAAGCCCACTGTTGGAGCCTGACCACTCCGAGCGCTTGGATTGGTTAATTGGCTGAAGAACTGACTTCCCAAAAATCCGAGTTCAATTCCCGAATTTAAATCGAGGTAATGGAGGAGATGTTTTATTGGAATCCCGATCGCTAGAGGGGAGAAATGTGAAAGACGCTTCTAGTACAGTTAAATATGGAGCCTTCCGTCGAATATCGAGAATTCTCGTCTCGAGAATATTCGAGATATTCCTATTTTTCCGAAGTCTCATTTTTCGATAAACTATTTTTTCCTCAGTATTAGAGAATCACGACCCTAGAAAAGATAGTCCTCGACATTTCGAGGCGCACATGCGAGGCTGAAACTTTATATCCCATAGATAAGTGATGAAGTGCTTCGTTTGAATTGTGTAAAATCAAACTAAATTGTCCATTCAGACCTCCCCAGGCAACAGGAAAAAATTTCTTATCAAGATCATTCAATAATAAAAAAAATTAATAATAATAAAAATTGGTAGATTACCCAATGGACTACTGTTTCCGCAAGAGCACGAAGGAGCTGATGTGAATAAATAGGAGAATAATAAGGAGAATAAAAGCCCGTAACTTATGTTAATCCACCGTGTGTTTATCTGTTTATAATACCGTCTCCAATAAAAACTCATAAACTCATCAAATTAATGAATCGCCGTTGAATAATTTATCAAGTGGCCTCTCATAATGTACGTGATGAATGGCACAGGAACAAGTGTCAGTGAAAGTCACTTGGGCGAATTGGACATCCACCATTATGTCATCTACCATCATGCTTAAGCCACCTTTGTCCATTTTCATTTAAATGTATTTGTAGTCTATTAAATATGCTTGTTAGCCAAGTAAACGGATAAAATCTTATTCTTAGATTCTCACTCACCATTTTTAATTTCGTAAGACAGATCATAGAACTTCGTTGCTACTTTTCATGGAATTGGTCATAGTGATATTTTTAAATTAAAACGGGCATGAATATTTCAGTTTTCGTGACAAAATACTCGGGGAATAGAAAATGATGAAGCCTAATATTTTCTAAATACTTCATTAGCGAATAAATCCCAATGACCTTATGTTTTAATGACATTTCTCGCTTATAAATCGTAAATCTCATTGGAGTGGGAGCAATGTATCTATGGGCACATAACTTTGTATTATAAAATAGTTGTCTTTGGACTTCTTAATTTACCCGCGCGAATCGCCGAAGGTAGAGTTCCAGGGAGGTTAGGGATCTGAATTAACGCTGCATACCTGGTATGGGGTGGAGTCGAGTACGTAATTGGGATATTCATCTTCCCCTCACCTCTCCAATTACCGGCCACTTGATGCAGAAATTTTTCTCTGTTCTTCCGTCGGTTTAGAAGGTGCATGGGGACCGACGTTTCTTCATGTCTTACTCGGACATCATCTCCAGTGAGCCCTTCGAGACATCGAAGATTCGGTCAGCATGGGAGCTGTAACCCATTGGAAGACCCTAGAAGAATTTCTGCTCTTAATGTGCCGCGCAAGCACCTGATCTTAGAGGCCAATATATTTTCCTCGTGGCCAAAGCAGTATTTCCATAAAGCTACAGGAGGCGCCGGATATCTGAGGTCATTTACGCCGCGGACAGGTGAATGGACTGGTTTTACTTTTAGGAAACTGGAATTAAAACCAAAGGAGATAATTGTCGTCAGAATTATGTCACGCTAAGCGAAATGGTCCATGTGCCTTCCGGCGCACGGAGTATTGCTCGATTGCTCTCTGTGTACACCAAACCGATTTCAATGATGAAAGGGATAAACATTTGAGTGGGAAAATGTTTTTTGCTAGTGAATGAATTGTAGATGGCCTAAAATTTGGGATTATTTCATGCAGGTGTTCTAAAAAAGAAAGCCTGCCAGAGCTTTATCAACGTTAAAAAAATATGTTGATATATATTTTCCGAATAAATTTTGCTATATTTTTCATGCCTCTTGAGATATATTCCTTGTACCCGTGAACAGAAAATTTACTTGGCATAATCAAATGTATTTCCCGAGGCATAACTAGAAAATGCATTTGAAATAGAATTAAGTATGTATGATTTAACACTTTCCCGGCGAATAACATTAGTGTACATTTCTCGGGCTCGCCACCGGGTAAGATAGTCATAGGCAGCCGACGTTTCGGGTTCCGACCCGTTACCCATTCTCAAGGCTGAGAATGGGTAACGAGTCGGAACTCGAAACGTCGGCTGCCTATGACTATCTTACCCGGTGGCGAGCCCGAGAAATGTACACTAATGCATTAAGTACATTGCATTCGATAATTATCTTCAATTAATATTCCACCAACTCAAAGAGGATTTAAAAATGATTATACTAAAACGCGTTTGTTCTAATTGAATTAAATCCTGTTTAAAATTATTGAAAGACAAATTTGACATTATGCTATTTATATGCAACCAAAATGTATTTTCCGATTGTCAAATTCAAATGATTGCGGTCGCTTGAACGTGAAGAGTCATCGAACCAAACCGTTGGGGAGTAACCCAGTAATATCTGCCGATTACTCACCCACCATTCGAAGCCAGTTTTCACCTCATTTTCGGGAGACCCGACCTTGTTCGCGTCACCGTTGGTCCGCCCGGGTGTTGAGGGCGCCGCAGCCGGGACGACCGCCGCCGACGCGAGAATCGCCGCCGACAAGGCTAGCCACGTGCCCCTCGTCCACATCTCCGTGCCCCGAGGGTTTCCGCTTCTTACGAGCGGCCCGATCTTTGTTACTCTCCGCGGGATGGGAGCCGACGCCGATTCGTGACACTTGGCGGGCGAGCTACACGCTTGCACTGCGAGGCCTACTATGGGTGGGAAAAGCGGGACGAATGACTTAGTTCGCTCGGCCCGATGCGAAATGACTCTTGCCCAGATGAGACGGCCGTCCAGACACCGGAGTTGCAAAGCTCTCTCTGTGCCCAGGTGGATGGGGAGGGGGGGGTGAAAGAAAGTGAAAACGAAAATTTACGGTGCCTTCCCCCCCCCCCTGTCTCCTGAAAGTCTGTCTCACACTCATGGTGGGGCATCCGGCGGTCAAGTCCTTATGCTGGCCGCACACTGACTTCCTACTGATTATTCTTTCTGCTGCACTATTTTACTCAGCGAGCACCCATAAGGGCGTGTAGCAGAGGGGGGTCAATGTACTAGTCTTTTAAAGCAGTCTCTCAAAGGAAGTTCATAATCATTCTACTCATAATGCCCCTCAGGTTGAAATTTAAATTGAAGTAACGTGTATACATTCATTCATTGGTCGTTCAAACCTAAGATTGGTTGACTGCAGCCCTCCACCCTTCCCTATCTAATGCTTGTTCCCTTTCCTCCTGGTGTCTCTTCCTATGAACTTTCCTCTTTATTTGGTCCATGAGCTTATTCCTGAGTCTTCCTCTGCGGACTTTTCCCTCTATTTTGTTTTCAATTACGTTCCTCACAAACCCATTGTGTCTCAAGGTGTGTCCAATCCATCTCGTTCATCTTTTCTCTAAGGTGTTCCATATTGTCCTTTCCTCTTCTACTCTTCTGTACACTTCATCGTTTCTTATTTTTTTCCGTCCATTTTCTATTTAGCATCCTCCTCCGGCGCCAGGTTTCAAAGGCTTCTAGTCTTTTCTGGTCAGCTTTTCCAATGGTCTGTGCTTCCGATCTATAGAGTGCTACGCTCCACTCGAAGGCTTCCACATACTGTTTCCTGATTTGTAATCCTACCTTCTTTGAGCACAGCATTCGTCTTTTTCCCATGAACGTCTTCTAAGCTTGGGCTATTCTCCGCTTGATGTCCCTTGTATATACTTCTTTCGCCCCACGTGATGGTACTTCCGAGATAGGTGAAGGAATCCACTTGCTCTAATTTCTCTCCTCTCAGCGTGACTTCTGCATTCATCTTCACTCTTCCGCATACTAGGATTTTGTCTTCGTCTTACTTATTTTCATGATGTATTCTTGGAGAACTTGGTCCATGACGTTTAGTGACCTTTGAAGGTCCTTGCGATTTCCAGATATGACTGTGATATCAGTGTGTGTACATGTCTTAGTGTAATTCATGCTCTGAGCTGTGAAAAATTTTCCCTCAGCTTCCTAATTGAAACGATGTAGTTACTTATTTTTCCAGAAAAGATGTAGTTACTTATTTTTCTATATGGATGAGAAAATAAGCCACTTAACTTGTGCCTAATATCGGCATAACACGTTTGTCCAAGGCTGTGGCTTCTTTGATACGGCCCGTAATCTCGCCTTGCCAATAAGTGTCGAAATTCTCAGGTGTATATGTGCAGTGGTTGAAAACTGTCGCCGCAGGCTCCGTACAAACCAGACCTTCAAGAATGCTGATTAAACGAGGCCGGTAGATTTAGCGGTTTAGAGAAGGTCGACTCAAGAACTCGGGTAGGTTCGGTCTTGTCCAAAGCCATTTCGCATGTCTTTTTCATCTTTTTTCTCGCGATAAAAGAGTGGTTACGACCTTTCAAGACTCCCGCCATAGTATTTTGTCCCGCCGATAGCTGCCGTCTGAGTAAATCTAACAGCTCAGAGCCACAGGTAACCAAGCGTCAATTAACAAGTTTTAAGGAAAAGAAGGATTAAATCAACAAGAAATTAAAAATATACATCGGCTTTTGAAAAATTCGATGATGGCAGCACTTAACTGACACAGTGAGGGTTTTAGTGATGTTTTGCATTGAATAAAATGCTATCTTAACTGATCGCGACACTGAACTTCTCAATGTAAGCACCACTGGCTTTGATGGTTTCAATTGAGATAGGAAATGGAATAGCTTTAGCTGAAGCTATACGGCTGTGACTTGTGAAAACTTCGGCGTGTTCAATTCGATGGCAAATTCATCGCCATCGCACATTTAGCCTCAATGAAATCGCTTGCGAAGTCTTAGTCAACGAGTCGACCGAATGTCCTATTTGCTTTGAAAACCTAGAAAACCTGTTTTAAATTGACTCCCCATTAAAAAACTCGGTAGTTTTCTTTGAAGTCATAGTTTGAGAAAGCATTTTTGTTTTTTTAAACATTTTTTTCGTAGTGTAAAACGAGAGTAATTTTGCGGAATCTTAATAAAACCACATGGGTATGTCAGGATATACAAAAGGGTAGACTAAACCCCGTGGGGATGAGTTATCTGAGGGGTGTTTTTGACAAAATTAGGGGTGCGTTCCGAATCACGCATGATGCGCATCAGAGCGCTCCGGGTCGTTCCGAATTGCGCTTTGAAGCGCTCTAAAGCGGCCCCGCAACGAGCATTTCCGGCAAACTGATGCGCGCATCAAGGCATCAAAAATTTCTGATGCAGTTCATGCGGAGACAGCGAATAGCGCGGGAAGAAGCTAATTCAAAATAACAGACGATGACATGGGAGTAGTTATCGTGTGAGAGGATGGGCACGAGGCACCCTTTGAATTTATTTTAAATAGTGAGGAAGCGGAAAAGGCGAAAGCAGGTTATTTAATAGTTATTACATTAATAATTGATGTTAAACATTGTATTTTTTAATGAAGTGGTAAATAGTTGAGTAGTGCTAAGAATTTACTGAATCTTACAAAGTCAAAGCAATAATGTACATATAACTTTTTTTCTGACATAATTACAGAGAATTTCAACAACCCTTATCTCAAAAATATCTCCAAGGACATATTTTTAACCGGACACAGAACCAAATATGTGGGATTTCAATGCGATGCATGTGTTTGCACAATGCATGTACCCGAGTATATAAATAAACACATTCACTATTGAAGTTACAATGTGTAAACACCCAAATTTGCACAAATGCGTGAACATATGACCATAAAATAGCTCTAGATCTAACTTGGAGCATTTGCCCATGTATCTGTCCAGCCACGTACATGCATGGGTATTTGCATCATGCAAACATGCCTTTACATGTTGTAATTCATCAGACTAGAAAATTGATATTTCAATGATTTCAACCTTTGTAGAATAATATACATATATACATATAATAATATATATAACTGGATTACATTCTTTTTTCTCTTCTTAATCGTTCCCCCAGAAATATTGTAATTATGGCTGGTGACTTCAATGTTGATCTTTTGGTAAATGGTCCTAACCAGAAGAAGCTTAGCTCAGTGCTTAGCTCACATAATGTTATCCCTTTGGTTAAAACTCCAACTAGAATTACCAGCAATTCTGCAACGCTCATTGATAACATCTTCACAAATTTTAGTGACCAGAATGCTTCTGTCTCGGTCTTCAATCCTTTATTATCCGATCATTGTGCAGTGAAAGTGACTTTTGGCAACTTAGCATATCTGCCTAAAGCAGACTCCACTTTTCATGAAACTAGAATCTTTAGTAAATCTAATTCTCAATTGTTTACATCGTTGTTGCTCCTTGAAGATTGGACTAAAATTTATTCTGCAGCCACATTTAAAGAGAGCTTTAACCTCTTTTATGAAAAGTTTTGTTTTCTTTTTGAATGCACCTTCCCTGTTGTCACAGTAAAGACCAAAATAAAACAGCCAAAGCATTGGATTTCTCCTGAAATCATCAGTATGTCCAGGGAAGTTAAAAGACTGTATGATGCAAATAAATGCCACAGGGATTCTGATCAAATTAAACAATACTGTAACCTCAAAAGAGCCTATAGAAATGTTATCAGGTATAAGAAAAAAATATTCAATGATTCCCTCATTATTAATGCTACCAATAAAACCAAGGGAGCATGGAATCTAATTAACAAAGCTGTAAATGTCAAGAAAAGTAAAATCTTGCCTTTTGTGGAAAAGGATTCAGGCACTCTAGGTCTAAAGCAGTTGGCTAATACGCTTAATCACTTTTTCATAGAACTGCCAGTTCCAACTGCCCCTGTTATCCAACCCCACACTACTACAAGAGATAATGTTACAGCAGTTCCTCACTCAATGTTCCTTCGATCCTGCTGTCCATCCGAACTATCCAAACACTTAAGTAAAGTAGGAAATAAAAAATCTTCAGGCCTTGATGGTATCCCTGGTTCACTTCTTAAAGATTGTGGGGATGCAATGAAAGAACCACTTCTGTACCTTATTAACCAGTCACTCCTTCGGGGTGAATTTCCCGATACTTTGAAAATCTCAAAGGTAATTCCAGTATATAAAAATAAAGGAGATAAGAACTCAATCAATAATTATCGGCCCATATCTCTTCTTTCTCAATTTTCCAAAATAATGGAATATGTTTACTGTACTAGGTTGATGGAATTTTTGGAGAAGCATAAGGTAATATCCCAGTCACAGTTTGGTTTTTGCAGAGGGAAGTCAACTGCCCAAGCTCTCTTTTCTGCAGTTGACTTCATTGTTGAACAGCTGAACAAGAGTCATGTTGCCCTGGGAATTTCCTTTGACCTCACTAATGCCTTTAGTTCTGTAGACCATGAGTTACTCCTCAGGAAATGTGACAGTATAGGTATAAGAGGTGTAGCATACAGTTGGTTGAAGTCCTATTTGTCCAACCGTCAGCAGGTAGTAGAGATATGCAAGGATGGGAAAAAGTTTATCTCTGATGCCCAAGTTGTATCCACTGGAGTTCCCCAAGGCTCAATCTTGGGTCCTGTCCTCTTCCTCATTTTTGTTAACGACCTATCAGTGACCCTGCTGCAAAAAGAACGTGATAAGGTAGTAATGTATGCTGATGATGTAAATTTCCTAAGTGGCCAACCAGGCTATAATGGCCTTGTGGAGGCATGCAATGAGACTGTGGTTAGGATGTCTGATTGGTGCTGGGGCAACAAACTATGTTTGAACGAGAAGAAAACACAGACTCTATTCTTTTCGGCTTCCTCAAGACGTCTTCATAAATTGCATTCTTGCATTGATGCAGATCTTCAACTGGGGGATTGGGTTAAATTTCTTGGTGTCCTAATCGACCCACTATTAAATTGGTCTCACCACATCGAGAATTTGTGTAAAAAATTAAACTCTGTCTACTATTTATTGTCCACAGTTAAACACTCACTTAGTGTTGAAGTGCTCAAAAGTGTTTATTATGCATATTTTTACTCTCATGTGTCGTATGGTATTGTTATTTGGGGTTCTTCCTCCTTACTAATCAATACTTTTAGAATTCAAAAGAAAATAGTAAGATCTATGTGTAATGCCCAGTTCAGGAGCCATTGCCGACCGCTTTTTAAAAAATTAGACCTGCTTACTGTGCCATCTATTTATATTTATTGTACATTGGTTTTTACAAGGGAAAATTTATCTTTGTTTGTAAAAAATGAGCGTTATCATGAACACAATACAAGACATATAACTGATCTACATGTTATTCAGCAAAATTTTAAGGTCTCTTCCTCAGGTCCCAGAGTTATGTGTATTAAATTGTACAATGCCCTTCCGGTGCATTTAAAAAACACTCCAACAATGTCTGCATTCAAATGCCAGCTAAGGAAGTTCCTGATGTCAAAGTGTTTTTATAGTGTGGAAGAGTACTTTTTGTAGTGTTAATCTGTTCGTGCCTTTTTTGTGAACCATTTTTATCTTGACCTGTCCAATACATTCCTGTAATGTCTCCAGGACGGAATAAATGAATATATCAACAACATGCTCACTGCACTACAGGCAATAATAGATTTAAAAATGAAAATACAATAACAAACCCAGAAATCAACTGCATAGAGTAGGTAATCAAAAGACTTATCTGAAGTCTAAAATCTATGACAATCGAAGTAATAAATTCTGAAAATCAAACTAACCTTCAAAACATCCTTTAAATTCACATCAACCATATTTCACAGCACATAAAGTACCCAATATCAGAAAAAGTTACAGCGAAAAGTTTAACATTTTAGTATTTGTAAATATAATTGATAATGCTAACGTAAATCAGAAAACAAATGGGATGGTATCGGAGAGAAGAACAGCTATATGAACAAACTGAATCACAGTATTAACCTTTATCGTCCGTGCGGTCCCAAAAGGGACCACCTAATGTTTTCGTTTATGGCCTTGCGGTCCCTTTAGGGACCACTGAGACACACTTCGTTTAAAATCGGCTTATAATGAGTTTCGTCGCTGAGATAGTGGAAATATTTTTTTAGGCTCCTGGAATGACACTCGCTAAGATCAGAAAATAGGTTACACTTGCCATTTGACTATGCGTCGGTCATCGCATTTTATATCAGTTTCTCGCCTTTCCAACTCTCTCCCCGTCATCGCTTTTGATATTTGACTCGCGTTACACTTGCCATTTGACTATGCGTAGGTCATCACATTTTATTCCAGTTTATCGTCTTTCCAACTCTCTCCCCGTCATCGCTTTTGATATTTGACTCGCGTACTCCCTTATCTCTCTTCTGGTTATCTCGAACCTTTCTTCCCTCTCATCAGCTGACCCTTACGTTGGACGTAAACACTTCTGGGTGTCCCGAGCATATGGTTGGGTCTTTTCCTTACCACACAAACAAAGATTACGATGGAACTCTCTCAGTTATTTCCATTGCTCAGTTCCATGCTTGGTGTCTTTTCGGACGGTTACCAAGAGAACGGTTTTTATCCAAAGGAGTGTGGTTTTTATATTATTTTTTATACCATATATGCAATGGCTCGGAACCTTACGGATAAGGATATAGAGGTGTTTCTTCAAAGTGATTCGGAGGCAGAAAAGGACCCATCTGATTCGAGTGACGGAGAGTCAGAAGATGAGTGCCCCTTGGCTCCTGGTCCCGGCGGTGAATGGATCAAATTCAGTCAACGCATTCGCACCGGGAACCGGAATATTCCCTTCTCGGGCGAGGAGAGTGGATTCCGGAGAGAAGAGGCCCTTCACGTACATCGAGATTCATCTCCTGGGGAAATATTTCTTCTCTTCTTCGCAGAGATTATTCATGTGCTCGTTGAGGAGACTAACAGGTACTACAGTCAGTACGTGGATGCACTAGGTGAACACGAAGCACCATCACCAAGTCCTGACGTGACCACTGATGAAATGTTTTCTTTTCTGTCTCTTGTCATTCAAATGGGACATGATGTACGTGACACACTGAAAGATTACTGGTCAACACTGGAACAATTTCATACACCATTTTTCAGAAATATAATGCCTCGCGACAGATTCTTGCACATACTCCGATTTCTCCATTTCAGTGATAATCGTCATCAACCTGACAAAAATGACTATGATCATGACCGATTTTGGAAGTTGAGACATATTTTTGAAAAACTCAATGCTTCTTATGCAAAATTTTATAAACCGAGCGAAAATTTGGCAGTGGATGAAATAATTGTTTTATTCAAAGGCAGGGTCATTTTCAAACAATATATACCAAAAAAACATAAACGATTTGGAGTAAAAATATATAAAATTTGTGATTCCACTGGCTATACTTATGACATGGTAGTTTATTTAGGAAAAGACAAAAAAAAGGCGACTGCGACAATGTCGGCGACGCATGCGACTGTGAAGCATCTGACGAGGAGAGTTGAAGGTGTTGGACATAAACTATATATGGACAATTTTTTCTCATCTCCTGGCTTATTCGATGACCTAAAGACTAGAAAAATTTTTTGTTGTGGGACAGTTAGACCCAACAGAAAGGGAATGCCAAAAAATCTCGACAGAAAGCGAAAACTAAAAAGAGGCGACTTACGTGTTAGAGTACGAGACGATTTGACGGCAATTACGTGGAGGGACAAGCGAGACGTACATCTACTCACTAATATGCACAATCCACCAGCAGAGGGCAATTTCTGTGATGAACACGGGAATGGAATAAAACCCGTAATCATTCAGGACTACAACCGTAACATGGGTTTCGTTGATAAAGGAGACAGAATGGCGAACAGCTATTCAATTAGTAGAAAGACCTGGAAGTGGACAAAAAAAGTATTTTTCCATTTGATGGACGTTACCATACTGAACTCCTTCATAATTTCTAAATCCCTAGGTAAAGATGTATCCCACCGTACGTTTAGACTACAGTTGGTGCGCGATCTTCTGGAAAAAGTTGGGAATCGTTCAGTAGCTACGCATAGAGGGAGACCTAACCCATGTGACATGAACATTACCAGATTAGACGCTAAAGAGGTAGAGCACTGGCCTGAAAAAACTAGCAAGTTACGATGTCGCGTGTGTTCAACGAAGAAGATCGTCAGGCGCACGAACATTCGCTGCGTGAAGTGCGACGTTGGACTCTGCATTGCTCCCTGTTTTCGGGAGTATCATAAAAAAAAGAAACTATAAAAAAGCTAAATAAATTAAACATTTATATTTGATTAAAAATTGATTACATAATATTATAATTGAACGTAAAGTTTATGAAATCTGGAAAATCACATTTCCTTGATAGGAAAAACGTATGAATATTCGTTTTTAGATAAGCTCCTGTAAAGTTAAAATAAAATATTGGAAATATGAATAAATAAATTATACACAATGTGGTGTTGTCTTTAAAATAGTGTTTGTTTTATTTTACTATCACAAATAGTTTTTCAGTTATTTATAATTAACTGGAGAGCTGCTTATATTTTAAACCTAGGCCATTTAAATGCCCGGCCATGCAGTGATACATCTGGGATTTAAAGCCGTCCTTTAAAGGTTAAATGACATTTGTTCTGAGATTTCTAGTTACCACACAAAGAATCAGAGAGCAAGCCAAAGCCATTAGACAAAGTTAACCCCTAACCCTGCACCTAATCGCAGCTTTGCTTTCATTCAACATTGACCGAGTACTTAATTCTACTTTTAGTTACAGCCAAAAGTTTAACATTTTAGTATTTGTAAATATAATTGATAATACTTGATAACTTAAATCAGAAAACAAATGGGATGGTATCGGACAGCGGTATTCCTGTTCACGTCAATCATACAACGTTCTTGTTTGTGAAACATATTGTTTGTATATGTACACACGCTCTTTTACTTATATACTAATCTTTTCCATTTTATCGTGATGTTAATATGTATCTACGTTTTTAAAAATTCACCAGAGAGACATTAAAATTAAAGGCACGGATAATCGCGAGCTATACTGCAGATCAGTCAGTTCTCCACCCGCTTACTCCTCACGCAGTCTTTTGAACATGATTATTCTGGCGCCATCTTCGCATCAAATCCGTTCCGATTTGCACACACGCTTCAAGAGCTTCAAAGCGTGTCAGCAATTCGGAACGATCGCTCCAACGCTCCAGCTTGATGCGCATCATGTGTGATTCGGAACGCACCCTAGGATGGATAGGGTCAGGAATGAGTGGGTAATAAATGAATATGGGTTAGATGCTCCAGTAATGGACTTAATATAACAGGAGTGTGCTTCGTTGGTTTGTCCATGCTGAGAGAACGAATGAGAGTTGAATAACGAAACAGATATATAAGAGTGAAATGAATGGCGCGAGAGGTAGAGGTAGGACGAGAAAGTTGTGGCTGAATGTGGCCGAGGAAATTCTTGGGAGGTGGAATATTTGGAGTCTTAAAAACAGAAGGGCTTGTATGTAGCAGTGTATGGGGGTAGGTGAGGTATAAGAGGTCAGCCAGGATAGGTCAGTGTGGAGGAAATTATTGAAGCAGAGTTAGGTGTACAAATATGTATTTATGAGTGAAACTTAGTGACTGTGCCTACCCCAGTAGGGAACGGCGTGATTAGTACGTATGTATGTAGTCCTACAAAAGTTTTTTGAGGGTATTATTACTTATTCACGTCAAATTACACAGGGCGACACAAATTTGCGCAGGGTGGGAATAATTTTTTCGATGACATTTTAGATAAAGGCTCCAAACACCTTATTTACCGCCACTTAATTCGAGAACAATACTCAAAATGCTGCAGCCTACAGTATAGAATAAAATAGTACGCAGACATTCAGTTTTGGATGTGAAATGTTAAGATACAACTAAATCAGTATTAAACAATGTTTGCGAGTGTTAAACACACACCATACTTCCCTTTTGTAATGTACAAGCACATTAATAAGTTAAAATTTAGCTGAGATAATTTTTTAAACTTTTTCTCTTATGTATAGTAGCATCTTCTTTCTCCAAAAACCAGCATTAGTCCCCCACCATTTCTGTATCCCACCGTCCCTGGTAGCCAGTTTCCACTGGCTTGATTTCATGATGAAATCTTTCCCCGTGTTCAGCACTCACTGTACCGAGATTTTTAGTAAAGCCCAAGCGAGAATGTTGAAAGTGGATTTTCAGGGACATTCAACTTGCAAGTAATCTGTCATTTTCTCATGAGAACTTCGTACCTTTTCTCTTTCTTTCTGCCAAAAAAACCTTTCTCATTACGCTGCTTTGAAACTGTTTTAATGAATTAATTATTGACGCCATTCGTCAGGATTGTGTACAATACCAAGCTCATTCACTAACCCAGCGGTGCCCGAACCAATGAAAATAACCTTAAATTCAAATAAGCATTTGGTCGCCTGTGACGTACGTTTAGTCACTTCTGCTTTGAACGTTTATTTTCATTGTACCCTAATTTAACGAATTTTTGCCTTCACTTTTATCGAATAATCTCGTAAGAATAAAACGTAATCTTCGGAAACTTTGTGGTATTACATCACAACAATTTATATATGTAAAAGTTTTCCTCACTTGAATAAATTGTCGAAGAACCTCAGCCACTTGTTGGATGAAATTTCTTTGCCCAGAGCCGCACTATAGCAGTCCTACATATTTCGGCGACATGCATATTAGCCAAGTCAGGTATATAATAATAATAATATATGGTGTAATTTTGAAACAAACTCAGCGACACCAGCGAAACTTTCATGTAGGATATATTGACTGTGCAAAGGCTTTCGATTCAACCCCTCATGATTGGCTGCTGAAAACTGGAAATACATAAAATAGACCCAAAAATAAGGGAGATTATGGCAGAGATGATGTAAACCTGGATAATCAATCTGCACCTCAAAAACCAGAAGGTATGTTCCCTTAACATCCGAAGAGGAATATTTCAGGGCGGCTCACTCTCACCACTATGGTTTTGCTTAGCAATAAACGCACTATCAACTCTGCTTAAGAAATGTAACATTGGTTATAGGTTAAATCGTAGAAATGTAACCAGAATCAATCACTTAATGTTCATGGATGATCTGAAATTCTACGCCGAATCCAAAGAAAAACTTCAGGTACTCATCAAAATTGCAAAAATGTTTAGTGAGGATATAGGTATGAAATTTGGACTGGAGAAATGTGCCACTGTGTACTTGAATAAGGGAAAATTTCACGCACCAACGGAATGTATAGACGATATTGAGACACTTCCTACGGATGGCACATACAAATACTTAGGCTTTCATCAAAATCATCGGATTAACCATTCCGCTTTAAACAAAGCGCTAACAGGTGCATATAAAA
Source organism: Ceriagrion tenellum (assembly GCA_963169105.1). Taxonomy (NCBI): domain Eukaryota; kingdom Metazoa; phylum Arthropoda; class Insecta; order Odonata; family Coenagrionidae; genus Ceriagrion; species Ceriagrion tenellum. The sequence goes on from OY720637.1 coordinate 7,402,598, forward strand.
GACGGGTGACGAAGATCCTGAATACTAAACTATCCGGAAGGAACATGATAACGGCCATAAATACCTAGGCAGTGCCTGTCCTGACTTATTCCTTCGGAATTTTAAAATGGTCTGACACGGATCTAAATGAGCTGGATCAACTGACTAGGCGACTTTTGAATAAATTCCGATGTTTACATGATTAGGCATCAGTCATCAGGCTATATATCCCCAGAAAGGAAGGAGGCAGAGGCCTAATAAATATTATGCGACTATGCCGATCTCAGGAACAGTTATGAAATTGTCTCTAAAAGCATCAGAAGATGCAATAATGAAAGAAATAATAAAGGCTGATGTGGGGTACACACCATTGAATCTTGGAGAGGAGGGTAACCAGAATTAGAATCAACTGCCGGACCTGAGCCATCAGAAGCAGGAATGGAAATCCAAAACATTACATGGAAAGTTCCCAACGGTCATACAGGAGGATTGGGTCGACAGAAACACATCTCTGAAATGGCTCCAAGATGGCTACTTGTACCCGGAAACTGAAGGGTTTGTCATGGCTATTCAAGACAGAGTCATACGAACTCACAATTATGTAAAAATATCCTCAAACAAGAAATAATTGATAAATGTAGAAAATGTGGGCAGGCTGGTGAGTCCATAGAACATATAATTTCAGGCTGCTCAGCCCTTGCTGGGAATGACTACCTGAATGTACACAACCAATTGGTGAAAATTATCCACCAGCACCTGGCAAATACTTATGGCCTTTTAAAAAATACCGCACTATATTACAAATATCAACCACCTGCAGTCATAGAAACTAATACACATATTTTATACTGGGACCGACCGATACTCACAGACAAAACCATCGATTACAATAGACCCGATATCTTATTGATCCACAAATCAGAACAAAAAGCAAATATAGCTGATTTAGCAGTGCCACTGAGTCACAACGTTGAGGCCATGGAGAGAGAGAAAATCCAAAAATATCAAAATTTGGCCGGTGAAATTAAAAAATATTTGGAAATTGAAATAGGTCAGTATACACCCGTTAATAATCTCTGCGGAGGGAGTGTTATCAAAAATCTTTAAAAAAGAAATTGAAAAGCTGGGAATCCAAAAAAATTTAACTAACCTCGTGCAAAAAGCTGTTTTACTACAGACTTGCCAGATTGTGAGGAGGTTCCTGGGCCGGGAATGATCGGACCCTGTAAGATGGGATGAATTCTCTTCCTTATCATCCGAGCATAATCCTAATCTACCTTTAGGATAGGTGAAAGTTTCCAGCTGGTGAAAATCAGCTGAGAAAGTGTGATAAGTCGAAAATGATAATCATGGTAACACCGTTTATTGTCATAGGCTATAGTAGCCCAGGAGACGATTTTGTACATTAATAAAAAAAGCAGATTACTAAGTAATAGAATTTTACATTTCTATTTTCAATTTTTGCAGAGCAGAATTAAACATAAGTTTACAAATAAATTCGAAAAGAAAAAAATTATAACAAAAAAGTGCCTACTGGCATGGAAATGACATTGTTCAAAATATTAGAATGGTAATAATAAAGCGTTACAATTTAACATGTTCCAAATTATAAAAATTGAAGTACATTTTCCATCCACTGCGAATAAATGACAAAAAAATTGAGTACTGAGTTGCACTTGACACCATTAACATTTGTCAAGGTTTATTCATTGTTACTGTTACCTACACAGCTGTTCTGGATTATGTAATGGGATATCAGAAACCTTGGCCGTAGGAATTAAAATTTTTAATTTATATTTTTAATCTTTGATTTCAGAATTAAACATCAGTTTACTAAATAATTCAAAAAGAAAACAAGAAACTAATAATAAAGACGCACCCACAGACTCGGACATGACATTGTTCAACGTTATAACATGGTAACAATTAAGTGTCACTCTTTAACATATTCGAAATTATAAAACTTAAAATACATTTTCATACCACTGTGAATAAATGACAGAAAAAAATAGAATACTAGATTACACTTGACGCCATTAACATTTGTCAAGGTTTACTCACTGTTACCTAAGCAGCTGTTCGGGATTATTCAATAGCATATCGTAAACCTTGCCCTTAGAACTATGAATAGATTTCAGATTTATAACGTTAGATGGCAATGAATTCCATAATTTACTAGCAGTTACGATAATCTACTAGCAGTATATAGTAAAAACAGCTTTTAATGTTTTTAGATTATAGGTATTTAGCTGCGTAGTGGTAATTCTTTCCACTTGTTTAAGTTCCACCAATCCATATTCAGTTGAACGTCAATTGAACACGATTTCCAGAATGTTTCTGGTAGGAATTCAAATAAATATGCTTAGTTAATCTTACTTCCATTGCTGTTTTTGTACGCAGTGGTATTTGGCCCCAGCAGCTCGGTGCCTTAAAGCCCTTCGGTAGTTTGCACCTTGCTCGCTAATTCTCAGTTTCACATTTCCTTCTATATTTTGCCTCACCACTATATTATCGGTCTTCCCTCTGGGTTCTGATTCCAGATTTTTTAAATAATGCCTCTGGACTTCTAATTACATGCCTCAACCACCTAGATCTTCAGCTTTCGGTTTCTGCTGTTACGCCCGGGGCCTTCCGCTTGTGTCCATAATTTCTCTCTTGTATATAATCTATCAAATGCTGACCTCTCTTGTTGGCCCAAATAACTTAGTTAATCCTTTATTTTCGAAATCCACCTGTGTCGAAACCATATTTCTGCTCCATACAGTAATTCTAGCAAAGTGCTAGTTCTATCAATTTTAAGATCAAAATATGATTTGATAGCATTTTTTTTATGTTAACAATTTAAGGGGTTGCCAAATTTTGTTTAAATTGGTGAGTATAACCGAGCTAAATATACATTGAAATTGTTAAATTTTTACAACTAACTTTGCGATACACTACAACCTCCTGAAAATATTATTTACAGCCTGGGGAACATAGAATATTCATTAATATTGGAAACCAAGATCCAGTGACCTCCCGAGTTGGTCACATACACACATTTCTTACGCCAACTTAGCCGTCAATCGACGTACTTACTCCTCGCTACAAAGCCCCGCGACCGCTCCGACACAGCCAGAGTGCACCTTTATTCTCCTCGAGTCATATCCAATATGGGATCACATGTAATTATTATAGCTGACATCTGTTCAATGTGCCGATTTATCAAACTTTTTTTCTTATGTCACACGGAAAATTAATATTTGAAAGACTAATGGAATATTATTAGGAACTGCTAAAAGAAATAACAAAGTACCTCGCTGTATTGAGGATGGACTGCAATTAATCTATGATCAGATTTATGGAGGCACCTTCTTCATTTTATTTAGTTGTTTGGCGTCTTAAATTGAAGGCCAGATCGTTTATTTAATACTCGAAACAAGTTGGCTGTTCGGACAACAGCTAAGGAGGGATAACCTCAATTCAAAAGGAAAAATTATATTTTCATCGAATCAGCTTGCTATTTTTGTAAAAAAAAATCTGAGTTAATATGCGGTTATTTTCAAGAACCAAGTTTTAGTGGTACGATGTTACTATCAAGTCCTGGTGCATGGGTTATTCAAGAATCACTCAATCGAATCGATATCGAAAAAATAATCGATTTCTTCGTAACAATACGTGACGTGATTGACAGAGCACAGTCGGCTCATGGTTCATTTAGGTTTATCATGAATCTTATATTGAGTGTAATCCATCTGGCTTTTCTTTCTTAGGACTAAACTGGTCTTCCCCTATTAAAATTAACGTATAAATTAACAAAAAAGGAGAAATTTTCTTCATGAAGAGTCGAGGTTGTATTCCCATGACTTGTTTACCATTTTTAGAAAGTAATGCTGTCGTTTAGAAATATCTGACACTTTTTCGGCGAATAGATTTGGTAAATTTTTCTCGGGCTTCACACCGGTTCAGATTAGAGAATACTGCCGACGTTTCGGGCAACGACTCGTCACCCATTCCTCAAGGCAAGAATTCTTGCAAGAATCTAAACCGGTGTGAAGCCAGAGAAAAATGTACCCAATACTGTCGTTATTTCTTTTTTACTATTTAAACGACAAATTACTGTTTGCGGAGTGGAATTAATTTACCTTACTTTGCCCTCCGATCGACTACTGTAGATTTAAGTTGAAACCGGTTTCGGTTCAAACAAGAGCAGTGGAATTTTACCAGTGAAGTCTTTCTTATCCCAATGTTCCTCAAGATTGGAGTCGATATATATTGACTCTGTCCTCCAACCTATCCCCTTCCTGTTGACAGTGTTGTATGACGAAGGAAAAACATATTTCCTTCTCTCTTCCCTTCACCCTTTAGCTTTTCTGTATAGCAATGACATATGAAATTCAAACATGGCGGGTGAATTTTTCTGAAGAAATTGCCATGAGAAAAATTCGGCCTGGACCGGGAATCGAACCACGGACCTTTGGTTTGCCGGACCAATGCGCAGACCACTACGCTATCCAGGCTTCCTAATTCCCATAGCAATTTTTGGTGGATACAAGGTAACTAGATCTTAGGCCCTTGCGGTCCATCAAAGATGGCAACGCAAGGGAGAAGAGGACTTCAAAGAAGCCACAACCAAGAGTCAGTATCCTTCACCAGCACATATGCCGTGCTAAGCCAGTTGAAATTCAAACATGGCGGGTGAATTTTTCTGAAGAAATTGCCATGAGAAAAATCCGGCAAACCAAAGGTCCGTGGTTCGATTCCCGGTCCAGGCCGAATTTTTCTCATGGCAATTTCTTCAGCAATGACATATGTAATCCGAATTCGTCTCCTCTTCACAAGTTCTTCTCTTTATTCATATCTAGCTATCTCTGCGGTATTCTGTAGTCCTTTATGTCCCATCCATGTCACCAGCTTTTATGAATGAGCCACCGAGCTAACTAATGCATTTCAATTTATCACAAGGAAATATCTATGAAACATTTTTTTATCAGTAGGCCGATAGTCATTTGGTATTACAGGGAGACTTCATCGGACGCGGTTACCTACCTGCAACGCTGATTCAAATTTACGCTCTGTCATTTCGTACGATTTTTCGCCGAACGCCGAGTGGGATTCAGTTTAACGCAGTACCGTGGGTGGATATTTTCACCACTCTCCATCCCAGAATGATCACAACCTAGTAAATAAACTCATCGATCTTACATTAAACGCAATTTCATCGCGGATATTCACCACGCTTTTTATTCAGTAAATTTTTGCGCAATTTGAAAGTTGACTGGTGAGCGCCATTGATGAAAATGAAGGTCCACTCGGTAGCATCCAGGATGAATTCCGAGTAGAATTAATTCTCAATTATATTCCTAATCCGGCTTTAAATTGGAAACGTTTCTGAGCCTGTGCCAAACATTGTTGCGCTCCTTGACTTTCTTTGCGCTGTATATGTTCTGTCGCTACTCGTGGACGATGTGGACAGTGGCACTCCCACTAACCCCCTTCTCCTCCAAAATACCACACAGATATGTCATCTGCTCGATTTGTTCTATTTTGTGTCCTCCCACCCTTACATTTAGTCCTGCTTAATTACTTACGCTGCTGTGAACGTAGTAACTACGTTCGCCCGGTTGACTGCTGTGAACGTAGCTCTTACGTTCCGTTGGCAAGTGATTGTTCCTACCCACGCCTCTGAACTTTCTCTTTTTCTGCGAATGCCATTCACCAAGTTCATTGTAATACATTGTACCAATAATCCCATCCCGGGAGATTGAGTGACTATGGTGTTGCAGGTGCAACAAGAGGCGTACTTTCTGTGCCGACGTAGGTTAGCGTTCACGTTTTCGCCGCACAGGGGCTGGAACGTCTCTGCAGTTTGACCGCAGCGAAAGGGCTAATTACTTACTGCGAATCTTACCACTTTCGTCTTCTTATCGCGTACGAATCGAACTTTAAAGTTTTTCCATATCAAAGATTACTCTGTCTTCTCACACTTTTTCTTTTAATCTCTGGTCTCTTATCCAACTATAATGGTATGTTACTGTCCTAAAGTAGAAGTGTTACCACAGAGGAGTGCATGAAGTATAAGCTGGATGCGATATGATTTTACGTATACTACTTCTGTTGTTGGCAGGGGTTGGCAAAAATTGTTTCTTCGCAAAGTACTTCACCATTTTACATAAAAAATAATTTTTTCAATAATAGAGTTACTTTTCTTATGTTAGTACCACAAATTTAAAATCCTGAAAATCGAACTAAGAAGAAAAATACAAATGAAAGTATTTATGCAAAAAACTTTACGAAGAGGAACACCCTCCAAGTTTCCAGTCCTATTTAACATGCTAAAAAAGGAATCCCAGAAAAAAATTAATTAATGATACCCTGTCAAGCTATAATATAAGCACCATTACTCCTTCGAAGAAAAATCCTGTCTTACCTATATGGAATTCAATCCCCCAAGAAGAAGAACATCAAGACAGTAGAAAATCAAAAGAGTTTGTTTTCGTTTTACCCCAATGAAATTGGATAATTCTGTAAATACTCTGAATGAAGGAATGAAACGAATGAAGGAATACATTCTCTCGATGTAACGACTGCCATGTATAGAAATTTTATTTATTTATTTATTGCAAGGGGGCGTTCAAATATTACGTAAGATGATTTATGCCTTTTTTGACCCCTCCTCATGTAATAAAATGAAACATTTTACCAACTCCCTCTCAGTCTTACGTAAGAAGTTAGGTATTTGAATCTACTCTTCCTTAAATGCTGGCTTTGGTTTAACATGGAGGTAATGTAGCTAGGCAGTCAGGCGACATAATAGGAGAATTGGCGTAGCGGTGAGATTACAGAAATATGCCATTAACGAGCAGATGCTCCATATCAGTGCTAAATTTCATTCGGAATCGATAGAATATTTCAAGACGGACAAAAATCTTACTTAAATTGGTTGCAGACCCCTCGCTCCCCACCTACAGAAGACAATGTAACATGATCCCAACCCCCCCCCTGCCCGAAAAACACCTTACGTTACACTTGACAAGCCCCCAAGTTGTGAGCAATTATTTTGAATGTGAACACTTCAATAGTGATTGACTGACAGATTGTTTCCTTCGAATGTGATTACTTTTTCCTGATCTGATCAGGTCTATCTGAGTTGCTATTGCCATTGTATGCTCACGCTCACAAGGAAAATATTCCTAGAGCAAATAAAGCATTACGTTACATCTTACGTTAAATTAATACCTGTCGATACCTACCCACGTCTTACAATAACACGGAATTAGATACCGTCCCAACCGCGTGATACCTATTGTCTCTAAACCGGTGCGAAATAGTACCATGCATAAGAAGAGAAACTCAACGATTTTATGAGCTCCTCCGAAAAATGGGTCACGAGACAAAAAATAATAAATTGAGGGTCAAGTTGCGAAATGATCCGTCTCAAACCGAATATTCAGTTGTGTTGTGAGGTCTCTGGAATCGCCCATTCTGGTCTTTCCAAAGAAAGGTAGAAATGGTGGAGAGATAGGTGGGAGCCAAATGTCCACCGCTCTGATCCTAGGAAAGGACATCCACGTCAAACACAAAAAAAATACGTCTTTAGTTGAAGACGAGGTGGTTTTTTGAATGCTGCAACAGACTTTCGCGCCAGTCTTCTTTAACGGTGTTTCAAGGTCAGCCGGTATGGACGAATAAGAAATCGGCGAAGGAAAACGCTTACGTCAGATGAGCCCAGAAGCATCACAATCAAAACAGAGATTCTCACGACGTCAGCGAGGAATAACACTTGGGAGAGTTCCTCGTGCTCGATGGCAAGCTACAACTGATCTCCATCGTTCAATACATTGACAGGTTGAAGCAAGGAGGAATTCACAGCATAGAGAACGTTAATTTTCCTCGCATCTCGCAATGAAGTATCTCATTCTGGTAGAGCTTAAACCAACTTTTCATTCATTTGGAATAAGCGGTCAGTCCTCATGGAATAAATGCTCAACAAAACCCATATCGATCGAAGGAATCCGAGAAGTTGAATTATTCTCACGAACAATTATTCAATAAAAATCAAATACCAATCGTCCATTAAGGTTTTATTACAGTAATGACGGAGACATTCAATGCGTAACTGATTTCAGTTTTTTTTGCCGATCCATTTGCGAGCAGATTCGAGGAGGGACGAAAGAACATCCTCATCGTCACGACCACTCGCATCACTGCTCTGCTAAGCCAAAAGACAGTCACTGACACAATTACACATTTTAAGACTTTTCGATATTTTCAATCTTGAGGATTCCCGGAAACTAAATTTAAAAACCGTATCTAGAGCGGTTTGCCAGATATCACGTCCAGCATTCACAGTACCTACAGTATAAATTTCAGTTTTCTAGGCCAGATAATAGTAACTACATGCCTATCTCCCAGAGAATCTCATTACTTTTGTTCTCTCATGATTTATCTTAATTCCGCACTGACCATCTGAGCATATGCTAATTAGTTATCTCTTCGACGATGGACTAGATGAAGAATCGAGGATGAAAACTTTAGCACGCACTTACAACCAACAACGATGTAGTTACTGTCTTCTAGCTTTGCAGAGCATATTACGAAAAGTTGAAATAGATACTACTAACGTGTGCAATCTACAACAAAATGCAATAATTTAATTAAAGTAGAAAATATTTTAACTGAATAAACCCAGTGGGGAAAGTTTGTGCAGGATTAAGTTTGAAGTAATTCAAAGTCTGTACAGTGTTGCCTTAATGTAGAATGGACGTGCATAAGACCTGCAAAGGTTGTTCCTCGCTGCACCAACTTTACGCATGTACAGTGTGAACAGTGTGTGAACATGTTCACTGAACTAACCAAGGGGACTACGACAAAGACTCTTGTATTAGAACATTCTTTGATTGTTGTATGTTGGACGTACGGGCTAAAATGTCAAAAGAGCGCGGGCACGCCTCCAAATGGATGTGGAGGTCGAAGATTATTTAATATTTTACTCCGAAATGTCTACATCTTGCGATTGACGCACGCCTGAGTACTATTGACTTTGTTAATTTTTTTCAAAAGTTCTGAATGTGATGTAATTTTGAATGTTGGCCGAAAGCTATAGTCGACGATTGATGTATTCATCAAACGTTTTACATGCCTATGCAGTATGCACTGCCTCGGATGAAGGTGGACCAAAATTCATGTAAAATGAACATCCTTTGCACGATCTAAATCTCCAGCAGGGCTTTGGTATAAGTGACCATGCTAATGTCTAATAATAAGGAGTAAACATAACTTTAAGGTAGAAAACGAGACAACATATATAACAGTTATCTGTCTTTGAATGTTTTAATACGAAGGCAATGCATTTAAATGTGTATGTCTCAAAATCAGAGGTACAAAAGTGAGGCATAAGTTAGTAAACACAATGTGATAGTTGAGTAGTTGAAATTGCAAGCTTGGGCTTAATACATACATTTTAATCAGCCTACATCTCGTCTTCCCTTTGCTTAAAGATGATAAAACCAAGATAACGCCAAGTCGTGGGTCATCTCTCTACGGTGAATCCCCACTGGGTAGTGCATGGTGCGCATTCTGTGAACATCCGAAACATTACGTCGGACAAAGGTCGACCACCATGCACAGACTATGAAGCATCTTTGGACCTTCATCCTGCAGGATGTGGTCTAAGATAGTGCACGATGCACATCCAATGACCATTCTATGCACTACTGCAGAAGCATGCACTTTGTACTCGGATAGTGCGCCATTAGACACTACTTTAAACATTCATGATGAATATTCTCTGCACTAATGAATATTCTTTGCATATCTTTTGCATAAAATTTTCCCCTCTGGGAAAGCTTTAATATCAACAGAATATTTTTAGCAGAAACATTGTTACTTAATATAAAGGTTTTACTATCCTAATATTCTAAAAACATGTTTCACGAGAATTATCTTTTATACATTGTTTGCATAACTGACAACAATACTCTAAAATACATCTTAAATTTAATTTTCAACCTCCACCATATCTCTGCCAAACATGGCGGGAGAAAACTATCAGTAAAGCCAAGGTTAGTATATTTTTGTTTGTCTCCATATGCAATCCCAAAAAGAAGCACATATTTCCATAAACAGTGCAACGTTGCAATCGAGCATTTATCCACAGACTGATAATTTAAAACATTCCATAAACAAGAAAAGAATTCCATGTAAGCCTGATACGACACAAATGCCCATATATGTTCTTTTTTAAGTCAATTTTTAGCATATCTACTTCGCATATTTTGCATTAAGTGACAGAGTAATGATTCGCGATTTTGAGCGGTCACAGCAAAACAGCGACAGATTTATAAACTAGCTCTCAGCCTAAATGCCCTAGGAAGTCATTACTCCTAAGAAGGTTCCACGACGGAGCAAATAGGACACAAAAAGGGAGACTTTAAAAAAAAAAAACACAAGCGGTAACAAAAAACAGACTCCTATAATCCTCTAAATCCTCAAGGATGACGCTCAGTCAAACCGAAGATCAGAGAAGCAAAGGACTACAGGTAGTTGCATGCAATCAAACAGCTTTAAATTTCTGATGACATAGCTAAAATAGTTTGGTAAATTAATTTAAAAAGTAATATAAATTTATTCTAGGAGAGGATACGGGCTTGTTTAACTTACAGTGTTTTTCCCACAGTCATCAAGGAATCATTCCCGAGACGGTTGTAATACTTTTAAAGCCAAGTGTGAATACTTTCTTTAAGACAGATAATTGCATACATTCTTATTAGCGAAGAGCAGAAATTACGTGAATATAAACCTTTATTATACTTAATTATGGTTGACGCATTGGTTATAAATTACATAACCGTAGTTGTAATTAGCCCCATAAAAGCTAAAAAAAGGTACAGCGAAACTTAGCCGAACGCGGTGTCATATTTTTCGCCACCATCCTCCGTTGCAGGAATTCGCGTGGTGGAATCATTAATCTTTTGGAACTGAGAGGGTTGCGTTTGAAATGGATGAAAATACACACTCATAGCAGTTTTTATAATTGCTATTATGTATTGGCGCCTATTTCTATGAGAGAAGATGGGTTAGTGAATACAGCTGTATACCTTTTGATGCAGAGAACATGTATAACTATCAAGCAGGTTGAAAAGTTCATGAATTTGAGTACCTTTGCTTAAGGCTAACTCTCAACTCAAGTCTTTCCCAACACCCAGAAATGTGAACGGAAATATATTTTTGCCACTCAAAATGATAAAATTTTTTGAATTATACCTAAATTAATTTCAATCATGGAATGAAAAAAAAACAACGTTCTCGAGAAAGAATCCTTTTTCACTGGCATGGAACCCAACGAAGCAAGGCAGAAATTGTTTTTTACGCCTACCCTATGGTTCCAATCGTGGATGCATTTAAAAACGAACTGCCGAGCAAAAGAAGCATCCGATCCTTTGGGTCCATTTATGAAACCAACATGTTTAGTAAGAGAGGGTATTTTTCTCCATGCAGCTTCAGAACTTTCGGCTTGTGGTTTTAGACAAAAATTTACTAATGGAAAAGAAGCAATACGCCACTCAGGGGAAAAGGTTCGATAGTTAACAAGCCACGATCATCACACTTGAGGAAAAATGGTCCTATTGGCCAATAGCATAATGGATACTGCATTCGAAAAGGATAATGAGGAAAAAAAATGGGGGCGGCAGGTGGAAAATTATGCTGACTTGGTATTCTTAAATTATAAACAAAACATGATTACTCTGGAGATGACGTCCCTGGATTTATCTCGTCGATGACTGATTCAGCTTGGACAACGTCTGAGGCCTTGAAGGAATGAGTATGTTTTTTCAATAGCGATTCATCTGACCAGATTAGATATCTTTATTATGAGCTGAAATGCTTCTGTCAAGTGTGATAGAGAGCCAAGATCATGTGCGCCCATTATCATGAAGCATGCCGCACTGATAAAACAGGCGTCCTACTGATAGACCGGCGGAAGGATTGACGCTACGTCACCATTCAAAGACGCTCCACCGTCCATAGATAAATTACTTTTTAGATGGGAATCCTCCGTGCTAACAAATGGGGGCATCTCAGCGCCCCAAGCGTTTGGACTCGAATTAAAATGTTTGCATTCCGGCTCTCCGCACCTATTTCATATATTTAATACATTTTATATGTGGGTATTGCGATGGCTGGCCCGGCAAGGCTAATTGTTTCAATTGTGAAATGATACTATAGAATGCAGAAGATGACATTTACTAGCACAATGGAATACGGCTAATGCCCAAATATACTGATCAATGCATATTATTACACCTTAACAAAATAGGTAATATTTTAGCTGCAATCTGCTAAAGGGAACTATAATTTCAATTTAAATTTGGCCGAAAAAATTCTTCAGGAAGATTTTCTGGGAGGAATTTTTAAAGAAAACGAGAACTACTCAATGAATTAACACACATTAAAGCTTACTTTTGGCACTTATACTTACAATAAGTGGTAATATGCTCATTACATGCCATACATCGCACTCATAACGTACAGCAGTTCTGTATTTTCTGCAGATTGAAGATAAAATTGAGTAGATAGGACGTCATGTGAGGCGCCTTTTGTCCCGCAATAAAATATGGTTGACTACCAAAGTTTTTTATCACAGAACTCGGTGGTACTCGACAGAGGAGACCTGGAGGTAAAAGAAAATGAAGCAAGCGTGGATGAGAGAGCGGCGGAACCAAATGCATCCTGCGGGATCCCTATATGCACACTAGGGCCCTTTGTTCCACCACCCCAACATGCCACTAAGTTCTTCGGTAGCTAAGTGATTGATGACCCTCACATACGTGATTGTTTGGATTGCAGTTATATTCCAGACACCAGCGGTGTCCCAGGAGATTAAATTGGTCTCGTCCATCCTGTTGCATGTATTTCACCCGCCTTGGAACCAACTTCTATTCCTCATGTTTTACTTTTGCCATTGAAGACACCATGATGGAGTGAATATTATAGACGGTAGTTAGTGAATTATTGATGTAATTTACATAGCTTTACCTTCAAATATTTCAAAACAGCTCAGTTTAAATACTGAGAAAATGCCATAGGACTCGTCATAAAAGGTGAATTTACCTGGGCAGCTAACGTAACGTTTTCTTTGGTTAATTTTAGATGTACTATATCATTCAAATGTCGTGTCACGAATCGAGCGGCGCCACTTTCGCTACGACAGTTCATCAACTCCGCGATAAGCCCGCCAGCTCCGGCAGTCTATGTTCTAACACTCGATGCTTGGGCTATGAAAAATATTACGGTGCATTCGACTCCTCACGCGATATCACAGTCTCTTTCAATCCCGTGGACGAAATGTCCTCTCATATTCCTTCCCTTGCGTTGCTATTTATGTGTTAAATTGAAGCAATATCGGTTGTCAATGAGAATAACGACATTGAACCTATGACATGAAATCAGGGGGCCGATTTAAAACTTAGCCTTCGAGTGTTAGAATCATTCCCGCTGAATTGTGGGTAATACTTCGAAAACAATTGCCGGTGCCTATTTTGTAACCAAAGTTCGAACGTATTTTGCCTCACACTCGCATCCTCGGCTTACAATACACAACAACATATCTTTCGAAGCGGCCATTAGCGTTCGAAGGTGGGTTTGTTTTTGTTTCTTAATTGATTGTTATTTGAATAGCTATCGTCATTTGGAATGTTTTACATACTATAAATGAAATATAACACACCATTCTTGACTTTAATTATAATTGGAGGCCTATATTGCAGTTCATTAATGTATTGGAAAAGTATTTCAATAACGCGTATTCTTTTGATTAATTATAGTATCCAATTGTCGCAACCTATCCTATTGTCGCGATTTGTTTTCACTTTTAATTGCAGTTGGAAGTTTTAAATCTCATTTCTGCAAGGACGTGGATGTCATAATTGCTGAGGATAGTGAAAAGGTTTATCGTGTGATTAAGCGGCAGTGTTTATTGTGGCATACCAGTGCTTACAAATGTTACTTATGCGCAGTGATGGATTTTGTGTGTGCTCGTGGTGATGTATTAACATATTAAGGTTAATAAGAGTTATGCTTCATCTATTGAGATTGTGTGTTGTGACAGGTATTGTGCTTATAATTCGAGTTCGTATGCATTGAAACTTTTAAAATTCGTCTAAATGGTTATTCAAAAATATTCAAAGCAAGCGCGATCATTCAAAAATGGTTCTGCTGCGGAGTCATCAAAGTCCAAATGCTAACAGAGCATGGTATTGCCTCCAACATTTTTCTTTCGTCGCGTGAAGTTACTGCTCTCCACCTGAATAGTACCTGTCCAATTGCCTAATATTACTACGCTGGTTTCTTTTATTTCTGAAATTTGGGCATTGCACAGTAGTCTCATTGCGCATGCGTTCAAGAGTAACAAGTGAGAAATATGCTATACATCTGACGAGTAACGTTCGACGGTCTGATGTGCGATCCCCCATATAAAATAGCTCGAAACACTTTACTCGAATTTAGTGAGCTCGATCGAAGTTGAACGGATCCCTAACGATCCCTAACGTTGGACGTAAGCCAAGTTATAAAATCGGCCCCCAGGATTGACCTCACCACGCCATGAGTCAGGATTATCAATAGTCGGTCCTACTATGAAACATTTAATTTACTCTGTTTATTTCACAGGGGTTACCTTACTCGAGAAAAATGAAGCCACCAGTCTTGCGCTTTGGCCATGTTCTGACTATGAAAACATTGCCTTCTTCCCTTTAACTCCGTGTATTTTAGCGGTGCACTTATAATCGACTACGGCACCCAGGAGCTAATATAACACGGGAAATGTATTTATATATTTATATTAACCTTTGTACCTAGAAATAATACTTGCTTTGATTCTTCAATTCGCGACAGTTCGTAGCAATAGAGAAAATAACATATGCCTACATCATCGTCGGCTACGATTCCATTGGAAACCTAATACTTACAGAAAACCTCCCATTTCCAAACAATACTACATGCAAGTATCGTTGGGGAAACTCCTGTGTATAAATGACAGTTCCAAAGCTTATGTTTTATCTCCGTTTATCACACATGGACGTAATGACGTATATGTCAGGAATGCCTTAGATATCGTCTGCTACGATGTCGAATAAAACCGAATACCCACTGATCATATGTCCATTTCGCATTCCAAGTAGTTTCAATCGTCGTCATAGAATTTGCTGGGAGCAAATGTTTTTTTCTTTTTCTTCAATAGTCCTCAATCAATTACATATGCACGAAAAAATTGATATCAGAAATGCATCCAATTTCGTCTTCTCCAATACTAATTGTGAGCATGGTCTGACGAAAAGAGGCCGAGGACAAGGGTGCAAATAGTTAGCCATCACATTGGATCATATTTTATCACAAGTTCGTACCTGTGTATTACGGATGATAAATGTAATAATGAAATGCAAGAGCTGCCCAAAACATGTAGTGCATCATCGTCGGCTACGATTCCATTGGAAACCTAATACTTACAGAAAACCTCCCATTTCCAAACAATACTACATGCAAGTATCGTTGGGGAAATTCCTGTGTATAAATGACAGTTCTCTGCGAAAAGAAATCCACGGCAAATGGGCGACATTTTTTATTATCACACCTTCAACACCAAGGAACTTTGGGAAAGACAATAATATTGGTAGCTGTTTAGATGTCTTATTAATTCTGTTTTGGGAGACCAACGCAGAGCACGATGCCATTTTTCACGCACAGATGGTCGCTCGCGGCACTCGCCTTATTTCACCAATTTACGATATAAAACGCGAGACTACAGCATTTGTGTTGATTATGGAGGCAGCCACAAGCACGTTTTATTCGCTAGTATCCTGGATGGACTCAATACATACACAGCTGAGCCATAACGCAGCCACGAAAGTCATCAGATTTCAATGCTTTTACATAGGATCACCCAATGTTTTCATAATCACAACATGGCTAAATGCGCAAAATTCGGCTTCAATTCTCCACGCTGTAGAGAGCTTCAAGGCTACCCCTGTGGTTTATTTACTAGGTATCTAGACAATATGGCGTCTGCAGTCACGTGTAATTAACGCCATATCCGCCCAATGAGCTCTAGGTTGCAAGGGAAGATTGCTAGATTTGACAAGTTCAAAAACGACCTCTGCCGTATTAGGTGTAATAATTTTTACTGAAGAAGTTATCCTTGCATTGTTTTTAACCGGGCAGTTATCTCGCATGTCCCTTACGGAAAACTTCAAAGCCTCGAAAACTGTTTTATTTTCAACGTTTCGTCGAACATGGCAGCTCGGTCTAAAATGACTTTAAATACGATGGCATATGCACGGAATTTGTTTCAAACGCGCAAATATGCTTCTCATAGGGATGAAATGATCCCTCATATGTGTAAAGGTTAAATAAAGGTTAACTGACGAATAAAAACAATTATTAGCATGTGGACGACCTCTATATTTCTAGGACTTAGAAGTCTTGTACTTGGACAATGTTCATTCGTGGTGCCAGGAGTGGGGTTTAGATTTAAATATTAGTGAATGCACCAAAGTTCACTTCCTAGAAAAGTCATCACACAAATGCCATACCTATACTGTGGGTGGAGTAAACATAAAATCTTCAGATACTGTAAAATATCTCGGAATTACCTAAACATCTGATATATCGTGGGGATTACAAATACAAAACATATCATTAGCAGCATTAAAGAAGCTAGGTTTTGTTAAACGTATAATGGGAAGGTTCTCGGATGAAAGTATAAAAGAGAGTTGCTATACTTCTCTCTGGTTAGGCCACACCTCGAACGCGCCGCAGGCATTTGTGACCTCTTGGGGGGTTCATTCCGTATTTTGTCGTCGGTTCCGCACCGATCGGTATAAAGCCTACAGACGGCATGGATTCAGTGCCGACAGGGAGTCCCCGTCGGAGTTCCCTCACCGACGGAGCTTTCTCGGGCGATTCTGTAAGCAAGTCGAGCGCTGTTCCAGTCGGTTCGGTAACTCCTCCCTCTCGAGATACCCCTCCCTCCCGAGTGTTGCCGAAGCTGAGGGTCACATGGTCCGTTTCAACCGATGGAGACGAGGGAGACGATAGAAAAAACAAATGACTAAATGAAACCGCCTAGTGCTCTCGTGGGTATCAACCAAAACGACATCCAGTGACAAATATTATAATACACAGACTCAGTAATGTCGAAGTTAAAGTCATTCTCACGCACAGTAATGTCGAAAGGAGAAGGATAATAAAGTGCTGTGAATTGAGTGCGTGACAATGTATATTTGTGCAATAAAAAAAGTGTTCCATATTTCAAGTACATTGCAATAAGTAGCTTATTTATGAACATGAAGTTTCCCAAAGACAAGTTAGGTGCAACGAGAACTAATGTGTTATGATTGCATGTATGTAGAAATATGATTGGTCAAGTATACCAATTTATTCATTATATTTATGTGCAAATTAACGCGCGTGATGGAAAGCAGACAGTTTATCGCGTTGTATATATTTGGTATTTCTGGCCGCAGAAGTGGCCTCTGTGTGGAGTACAAACCTTCGGACGATGGTTCGAATTAATAGTTGAATGTAATGGAACAGTATTATCATGAATATAGAATGGCCATGTAGTCCATATTTGTGGGGTGATTATGAAATGTTCGCATTTATATGCTTTATTCGTGTGTATAGCAATGGTTATGCTGCGCGCTCGTGCCATGAAACATTCATTTAGCGTCTTCGTGGAACGAAGTTGAATGTAAAAATGACTTGAATGAGTAGTATTAAAAACTATGATGAGAGAAAATGAAGTGGAGGTGCCGCTAAGTATGTCGTTGAACACTTCCTTGCTTTGCTGTTGTTGCATGTATGTCATTGTCAGTACACATATATGTTTATTAATGTCATGAGCCCTTAAGTTTCGCTGAAGCTTGCTTCCCTCCGTAACAACCTAACTCCTAGTTATTAGCATATTACGCCGAGCAGGAACGTTTCTAGTGGTTCAAGTGGAAAATTTGTCGTTCCAATGTGTTACACTATTGGCAGTATTTATGTATTAATCCGAATTAATTGAGGCACAGTTAGAGTAGTGAGGAGTTAATGCCTGCATGCCGGAGCTCACGGAGTTAGGTGGGAGACGAATAAAAAGTATATAAATTTAAATTATGTGCGGATTTCTAAGGAATTTGTTCCAGGAGAGGACTGTAATAAGGATGCGAGAAGCTGTGCGAATGGTAGACATAATAAGAGTTGGACGCCGATAATACCAGTTTGGATAATGGATTGTTAGCGACATGAAGTGGATGTGACAATCTAAACAAAAGCGCCACGATCATGCTTTTCTTTTGTCAAGATTGCATACATAATGTATTTATTAGCAAGAAAATAAGTCGGGGTATTCAAAATTAAACTTTACCGATAATATCACGTCATACAAGTTGAAATGGGACGTAGTTTAAACCTGATTCCTTATATATAACTCAATCTTCCGCTGTGAAAATTTGAAGCATGCGCCAATAATCTTATTTATATTCATTTGATATTTAAAAAAAAACCCACTGTTATTATCGGCTTTTTGTACTTCATTACAATTCATCGGTGAATTTCCAGAGTTAATATGAATATAGTCTTAGGTCAGAGGTGTTAGGTGCAGCCCTCGGAGGTACGCGTGAGATTAAATACCAACGCATAAAAATTTTTAACGAGCGCATTTATGCTTTTATTCTAGGTAAGGTTAATAATAATATGAAATAAAATCGAATAAAATTGTATTACCGTTGGAAGTGCGAGCCATCGAATAAAAATCCTCAATCGAGATGGACGAGCGAGACAAATACTAATCGAAAAGATGAGTAAGGGATCGACTGACTGAATATTGGGTCGAGGATCCAGTTTCCTTTCATATGCAGATTAAAGAGCTCTTTTTACTTCCTCATCCTCAAATGGGGATAGATTGAATCGAATGCTTTCAGGTTAAAATGCAGTCGCTCATAAAAGGCGTCCTACCTATTTTTAGTATTTTTTTATGTTTGGACTTTTGTAATCCTTGGAATATATATCGTACAATGGAAACTGGACGGTTTTAATTAAAAATTAAGGACTTGCGTGCTGGCAACGGTGGTTAAATGCACAAACGCGTATTTTCAAAATCGTCATTTGATAGTCGTGACGTATCAATGCCATTGTTCGCCATGGTCTTCAGAGATCTATTCTGAAGCCCAGGTGTTACCTTACCGTGGCTGGAAACACGAGACCTCTTCGTACTGCGCCTTCGCCGGGACAGTACGTGAGCATTATAACGTGCCTAGCAATTACAATGATTACATAAATGCTCTGAAATACGCTACATTATATATTAAATTTCGAATAATGTGCAAATACTTGGATCGTAAATATTTTGAAGAGATATTCGCAAACTATCAAAGCAATTGGTCTTAAATCTCCCCTCGGTTTTTTATGCCACTTTGACAAATATAAATATTTTGCCTTAACATTTCCCTAAATAAATCTACTTGATAGCGCCAAATAGTAAAATATTTTGAGGAGCCAAGCGATCAATACAATGCTACACATCGGAATCCCAGTTGTTTTCAGGTTTTTCTTTTAGGCCGTCACTTTCATTATCATCATTTCAACTTGTGCATTACATATTATAACTCCATTAATCCTGTGAATAAATTATATCGCTATTATAAGCCTCAAATAAACCTATTTCAGACATAAATCTAGATGCGTTGTCAATTTGTTACGGTGTCTCTCAAGCAAACCGACTGATTACCCTGGGTACCGACAGCTTTTACGTGCCGGTACGATCTCCCGACGGAAGCTCCTCGGCACACCGATCGGTTTCATACAGAACACCACGGTTGTCGGTGTGACGTGCCACATGACGAAAAGGCTCCCATGCCGATCGGTTCGGAGTTACAGAATGACCCCCCTGGTCAAATAGATCTAACCCAAAAAAATTAATAAAATACAAGGGAAAGCAGCGCGCTTCGTTAAAAACTGCAATACGAGCGAACACATAGTGTCTCACAACTTTAAGAGGGGTTAAGGTGGGAATCCCTAGAGACTCGGAGGCTGCACGCTAGGCTTAGGTTGCTTGATTAATTCAGAACTGACATTTTTCAGAGTGACATAGAGAATATTATTATGACTCCTCACTACATCTCTAGGTCTGACAAATGCGATAAAATAAGAGAGATACATTACCATAAACAGATAAGCACAAGAACTCGTTCTTTCCGTGCACAATAAGCGACCACATTAAAAACTGAGCTCCACTAAATCCACTCCCATAATACACGTCACCATTTCACCTTCAAAAACCAAATCCCGAACAGCTTTACACGGCTGGTAGATGTATGTAGATGAATACTACAAACGGTTGTCTCTCAGGATGTCACATTTCACACAAACTTGCTGTTCGGAAAGCATTTGACCTCAAACGTATTAATCTGAAATGTTCTATGAAAAGATTTTAGCGTGATTATTGCCCATTTAAATTTTTTCACATTTCTGCCAAAATAGAGCGATTCAGGAATAAAGTTTTTTGGTCATATGACTACTTCTATTTATCGAAGAGCAAAAAATATATATTCAGCGATAGCCAAACCTTTCCTGTTGATTCTAAGGTAGCAGGAGCAATTACTACACGTTCCGCTTTTTTTTTGTTTTGGACCCATAATAATGATGTTATGAAGTGATATAATTTGTGTAAACCATTAATTATTTAGAAATACTTCCCTCCATGTGCGTTAAATGAACTATGATTCCTACGCTGCAATTACAGCGCTCATAAATCGCGCTTCTTTTCTTATACGCGAAAATCTTACGAAGATATACATTATTTTCAAGTAAAAATCCATTAAGGAATTTCGACCTTAGAAATCAATGAATTTGGTCTAATTTTAAATAAAAACATCTCTCCTATCCAATGACACCAAAAGTTCTACCCCTTACAACGTTACTATCCGAGACATTTGCCAGTGAATACCAGCCATTTTACATGGGAAATGGTACGTGCATGCACTCCAGAGAGACATTATCTACAAAATGAGGTATTTCTAACACTTAGTTGTCGTAAAAAAACTAACTGTGAAGTGTATATGTTTTCTCAACTACTTTTGAAAATTAATCATATTGTCACCGCTGTAAATTCTTCGGGATCACAAAACAACTTCCGTGTTCAAAGGAGTTTCAAACGCACCGCGCGAAAAAAAATGAGTCCAGTTAAAGACTAATTTAGATATTTCCATTTAATTACTAACAATTTCTGTCATATATTACTATTATGCCCCCATTAATAATGCAATATTTAATTGTTGTGTCCTACAGCTGGTGAAATTAAAACGTATAATTCGAATATGGTTTCTATTATGATTAGGGAACTATCTCGGTCGGACTACCTTAACAAAATGCCTTTGGTCTCGGTCCGTCTAGTATTAGGTTCATCCACGATCGAAAGTTAGGGAGTTTTCATTTAATGATCAAATTCTTTTTTCAAAGACGTATCCTGAATCCACGATATCCCGTTAGCCATGCTGGAAACGCTAGAACTTTTTTATTAAGCATCCGCAGAGATATTTTTGGCAGCCTTAGGGCATAGTTACCAATTCCATTGATAACATAAGTGCTCTGTACAACTCACTGCAAAATATATAAAATTTAAAATTGATTAGCGAATAACTGGAGAGTAAAAAGTATTTGGAAAAGAAGCACGAGAACGCTCGAAATATTATAACCCCCTTCATTTTGTATTTAACTTTGACAATTAAAAATTTCATCCGAAATATCAGTAAATGCCGATAATTACACCGTTATTGCATTCATTTCCTCAAATTATCATCAAGAGATGGTAAATGCTTATTTATACATGCATTCAACTCTAAGGATAAGGATGGGAGTCCCTAGAAACTCTGAAGCCACAGGCAAAAATAAGATTAATTTATGGCAGAGATAAATTCAATATAGTTTATAATTTACGTTATTTTCATGTTAACTTTTTGAAAGAAAAGATTTGGTACCTAATACTACGAAATTAGCCGCGATATGATTGGCTTCCTGGGCAATAATTCGTTTTCTTTTTTTGGTATGAATTATTCCGGAATCCTACGTAATATCTGTGTTCGGAAGGCGCGAACAAAGACCTCGGGGTCACTTTACCGGGTGTCGCGACTGACTTTGGCGTTCAAAGGCCAGTAATTGGTGTGCCTATAACTCCCCCCTCCCATCCCGCGTGTACCTATTGGACCGCTTTCCCGCAGGAGAGCGGAGAACAGCCCTCTCTGCCCCAGCGTGTGAGAACCAAGGTCTCAGTTAGCTTGGCCACGCCACTGTTTGCGTTGGGCGATGTTCTGATTTTTGGTCCCCAGCCTGCCTAAGAGTGCAAAGGCAGTGCAATGGCTGGGGGTGTAAAATGGGGCTCTTAGCCAGGCCAACGAGTGCGTCGGGGGCGGCTAAGGGGTTCTTTCGTGTACCAGCCGTAGTCTTCTCGACTCCCGGTCTCCAAGACCGGAAGCCATTCTCCCCGGGCCGGAACCTCGGGCCTTAGATCCCCAGGCGGGGAGGCCCCTTCGGAAAGTGGTTACGTAAGATCGGTTACCGTTGGTCGGGCCTCTCAAACGTTCCAAATCCCTGTCCCTATCACGTCGCTGATGAACCTGTGAAAGGACGTCACGAGGATGGTATTCCATTCAACACGGCCCACGGGCTGTCTTCGCTGGCAATCGGACTCTTGCAGAAGATCCCATTCTCAAGCTCTCTCCTTTGTTATCCTTGGGTGGCCGACCTTCTTCTTTGTCTGGTGGTGTTCACATGATGTTGTCCTGGCTGGAACGTGAAGATTGTAGCAATGATGCCAGTCTTTAATAGCGGATTTCGATTCCGCCCTTCGTCGTGATTGGCCGATGACTCTTTGTTGATGATTCGGCCAATCCGAAATCAGCACGGTATGAATCCAAATCGGCATTCGTGCATAAAAACCAATCCGGTAATGAAACTGAATCCATTCTTTTTCTTTTCCCCACAACAAAAGTTGATTTTTAAAACTACCTTCATCGCGGAGGATAACGAATTAAAGATGATCTATGGAGACAGATACATTTGTGATTATCCTATCAGTTTTTGCCCAATACAAAGTTATTACTGTTATAATATTATTTCAAATTTCTTTCAGTAATCTCATACTCTCCTGGCTCACGTAAAATCTTGTATTAACCATCAATTTTTTTATAATGGCAAATAAAGTGGATATCTTTTCTCATGTAATCGTTAGGGAAAAGAAGACATAACAGGGCCTTTTCAATGCTATCTAATATTTTTCATTTTTTTGACCCGGAACAATTAACAGTCATCCTACGTCTTTTTTCCCAGGACAATTTAATCATTTGAATTTAGCCTTTTCTCGTGAATAGCTGTAGATTCTGTCGACGAAATCTAACGGATACGATGAGACCGACGAGCTAACAAATATTCTATCATTTTATGTGATTAAGGAAGCTATTATTATTCTCTTTTAAATATTGTGTTACTATCTCTACCATTCTCACCTATTGTAAAATCATAATTAACTCCTTAGAATTTATTAAAACTTTGTAATTTAAATCGAAGATCACGAGAGTATTACGTTATTATATGGTCTGTTACCCTTGAAAGTTGCGCCACAAGGATGGATTAATAAGTGTGTATGTTGTTCGAATGTCATCGTTTTTCATTTATGACATCCCCCAACGCACGAAATTGTGAAGAAAGTTAGTACGACTTGTAACGTCCTTTTCATTTATTTTGCGTAGTTTCAAGAAACACTCTCTCTTTCATTATTTCAAGTGATTCACATTCACTGTTTTTCAGTATTGATTTTTTTCCAGATTCAATAGTGCCCCACTTGACTCAAAAAAGTTTGCAATAGCTCAGAGCGCGGAAGAACTCCGAGTTGTTGCGACATTATTCGGAAACTCTCTCACTTGTTTCTACGGTTGATTGGAAACATTGTGGATGATCTCATTGTAATCGACCGTATTACTATTTTCAACAATAATTCCGAAAATCATCTTGATTATTACCGACGAGGACTACGCGCTGTCGCCCGACTATTCGGTCGGTATTTCTTCGTGTCATACTGGAAGGATATAATTTTGGCATCGTGTCAGTAAAGCGATTTCTCTCTCAAGTCATATTTTTACGTTGAGTAAAGACTGACAATTATATTGGTCCAATAATATCATCACTTTTAAGTTGGCCGATTTATATAAAGGGATAGCATGCGGGAATTCTTCGTCGGCAGAAGTAAAGATCATTTTCGAAAATATTTTTGTGAATGATAATACGACCGCTTGCAATGAGATCATTCACCTTGTTTCCCCTCAATCGCTGAAACAAACAAGAGGTGCGTGCTTCTGAAGAATGACGCAATAACTCGGAGGCCTTCCAAAGTTAGACTTGCAAGAGTCTTACCTTAAGTCAAGTGGGGAAAAACCAAATTTCGAAATATCAATATTGAAGGGACGTTTCTGTTGAATGGCTCTGAACAATGGGAAAGAGAGCGTTTGTCTGTTGTCACTACGCGAAACCGATGAAAAGGATGTTCAAGTCTTACTGACGCGCTTCACAATGTTGTGAAAATTTGGAGGTCGTGATGCCGTATATAAAAAAACGGGATAACATTTGAACAACTTTCACCCTTATTAATACTTCGTTGCCGTGGAAATTCCAAAAGTAAAATACCTTCGTTTAAATTTTGAAGTTTTTATGTGCTAGGTACAATTTTTCCATGGCTGAGAAAGGCAGAGATATGAGCACATTATTTCAAAGAGAAAAGTAACTGCGTCATAATATACATCAAATGTTGAAATAAATCACAACTCTTCAGTTGCCTCGCATCATTCTGAAGCTTCAACTATTCACCCAAAGGTGTAATCCAAATCAAGTTTCGTTTCGGGTAAAGACCAATAATCTTTGCCAATCATTCTGGGTTAACAGTGTATTGAACATTCCGCGATTCTCAAGCTCTCTCCTTTGTTATCCTTGGGTGGTCGACCTTCTTCTTTGTCTGGTGGTGATCACACGATGTTGTCCTGGCTGGAACGTGAAGATTGTAGCAATGATGCCAGTCTTTAATAGCGGATTTCGATTCCGCCCTTCGTCGTGATTGGCCGATTACTCTTTGTTGATGATTCGGCCAATCCGAAATCAGCACGGTATGAATCCAAATCGGCATTCGTGCATAACAACCAATCCGGTAATGAAACTGAATCCATTCTTTTTCTTTTCCCCATATCAAAAGTTGATTCGCAAAACTCCTTTCATCGCGAACCATTGCGTCTGTGAGATGATCGTAGCAATGTAGATAAATGCGTTTGTGGTTACTCTATCAGTTACGAAGTAATTACTTGAATAATATTATTTCATATGACGATCAGTAGTTGTAGTCCCATCAGTAGTTATAGCTTCACCAGTGCACTGGTCAAGCTGAAACAACTGGTGATTAAAAGTGAATTTTTGAGACCATTTCTGTTCTTGTCATAATACCATAGGGATACGTGATGGAAAGTTTTTTGCAAAGAACAATTTTAGGGTTTTTTAAATCAATTATTTTCAATTCTTACTCTAATTAATTTGGCGCAGATGTTTCTTACTTTGCTCTTTAAATTACTCGCTCTCAAGGGCAATGATGTATTTTATTCTTTTGTTTTCTATGCACTTTCTTTGTGCCTTGATCCTGCTTTTTCAGCTCCAAAATCATCCATTGTTCTTTCATTTCAACATCGTGAATTTCCTTGGCAACCAGAAATCTGTATCCATTTAGAGGCAAGTGCACAAATGCAAAGGGATATTAAGGCCTGTGAAACGTTAAGGTCAGTTTCAATGATTCATTTGAGATGTATTAAGAATTTTGGTGTGATGGTTTTCACCACAATCCCTCCATGTGTGGCAGGTTTCGTGGATGCACAGCACCAAGAGTAAAATACCTCTTCGGGTAGGGGGATGGAGAATATTCTGCAGTATCCCTGCTTGTCGTAACAGGCGACTAAAAGGGCGGGGAGGTGAAACCCCGAAAACAAACCCCCAGGCAATAAAGGGATGCGTCCGGACAGTTTTGTGGGTCCACTGTCTGTATGCAGCCACACCAGCTGGCCTGCGATCCACCTGCATGTTTGCCGTGTGCGGAGACCCGTAAAGGGGAGAAGGGGATCCTGGTGGGTTAGTTCTCTGTAACCCAGCCGGGTGTCGGAAGCCCGGTATGGGCCGGAATTCAACACCCCACTTCGACCCTGGATTCCATGTAAACGGGCGGTCAAGATCTAGCTAGTCTTGATCAATCGGCTTATCGACACGTTTCGATGGCGAGTGCTGGAGTGACGGGGGCCTGTGTAGGGCGGCCGAAGGTGTATGGGTTTGGAGGGCCCATGCACTGGAGGACCCACCCGAAGCAGTCCCCCTAAACAATAGTGCTATATCCCTTGGGTAGCCCTGGCGACCACACCGGTTTGCGGTGTGGCGTCCGGAATTTGTGGCACCGTGGTGGGTGGGGAGCCCAGGGGATGAATTCCTAATTTTCATGGAGCCAGATAACCTTCCTCCATCAAAAAGATCCCGTCCGGAAACGGGCGGGGGAGATATAACGTTGACCACTTGTAGGCGGTATCTGATTATGAGATGTGCAAAGGACGGTGAGTCACTAACTCAGGTGTCTCCCTTCCTCATCCGTCGTGTCCTCTCAGCAGCTGTTACAGGCGATCTTAGATCCGCAAAAAAGCTGCGCGGTGGTACTTTATTAATAGAAACGGCAAATGACGCACAAAGTTTGAAACTCCTTTCTTTCACGCGTCTCCAGGACATTCCAGTTAAGGTGGAGGTGCATTGCACCTTAAATACAAGTCGGGGAGTGATAAGCAGCTACGACCTGCTGTACGTCGACGACGACGAGATAAAGAGAGAAATGGCCGCTCAGGGCGTAATCGATTGTCGTCGACTTTTATTTATTTATTTATTTAAGTAATTGCTCACATACAGCATTTCTGCCAGTTTATAGTGTCGCAGTAACAATAAACACGTAATGTAGACGTAGACAAACAAACAAAACAAAGAGTACATGATAAAAATATGCAAACAAACCAATAAAGCAAAGGTGGAAAGGGAAGAAAGAGGGAGTGGTTTAGTTATTTCCCGAGAAATGGGACATGGCAAGATTGATGAATGAGTTGGAAGAGAGCAAGAAGGGATCAATGGAATCATGCATAGAATTGAGAAGTGAGGAGAGGCGGTAGTGAAGAGAACGCTTGATAAGGGATAGTCTTGGGATAGGCATATGGAGTAATGAGTGCGTACGTGTGGATCGACAAGGAACTCTGAAATAAATGGAGGAAAGCAATTCAGGACAATCAATATTTGAGTTAAGAATGTTGTAAATAAATTTTAAATCTGTTTTGATTCTTTGATTGGAGGGATTGGGGATGGATAGAGTGAAGATAGGATCGAATCAGTAGGCATGTTGCGTAAGTGGGAAACTCTGTATTTTACTATTTTAGCAAAGAAACTAGTTACGCTGTTAAGAGTGGCGAGATTAGTTGGAGTAGAGATCGACCATATGGGCGAGCAATATGCTGTGAGTGGAGGAACAAATGCTGTAAAGTATGATTGTAGGGCTTGGGGGTTAGTGATTTACGTGAAGCGGTAAAGGAGACCTAAGATGGACATGGCTTTGCTTTTAATCAATTGAATATGGTCCAAGTAGGTTAGTTTACTATCTGTTAAAATACCCAGATCCTTCACTGAAGAAACGCGATTAAGAGGCTCAGAATTAATAGCATAATTAAAATTAAGAGGATTTTTTTAGAGAGATGGAAATGGTATTGCATTTAGTGGAGTTTAAGTTCAGATTCCAGGTATTGCACCATTTAGCGGTCATATCTAAAGCATTTTGAAGGTCTTGGTAGTCTGAGGTACTATAAATTTGTTTGAAAATCTTGCAGTCATCAGCATAAAGAAGGGTATGAGCTTGGGGAGGAAGAACAAGGGAGACCAGGTCGTCAGTGAAGAGGTTAAAAAGATATGGCCCCAGGACACCAGATGTTACCGGGGACCAGTGGGAAGAGGTGCCTGAAAGTATAACCCGCTGAATTCTATCACTGAGAAAAGATTTGAGTAGATCAAGAAAATTGCCGTGTACGTTAAACCGCTGACTAAGCTTGTGAAAAAGGAGGGTGTAGTCAAGAGAGTCGAAAGCTTTAGAGAATTGGCCCTGGCTGTATAACCTTTACGCCTTTGGCAGGTTCACCCCCAAGAAATATGATTGAGAGCTCTAAAAGCTCCAAGTAATCATCTCTAGGCTGGCCGATCTGAAAAAAGTGGAGTGCATTGGAGTCTTCTTTGATTTAGAGAAGGCGTACGACATGCTTTGGCGCAGGAAAATTCTACAAACAATGCACAGTTGGGGCTTTAGGAGTAATCTACCCATTTTTATACGAAACTTTTTATCAAACCGCGGTTTTAGAGTGAGAGTGGGTAAAAGCCCCTCACAGTTTTACTACCAGGAAAACGGCGTTCCCCAAGGTTCTGTTCTAAGCGCCATGTTATTTGCAATTGCCATTAATGACATAGCTGACTGTATTAAAACTCCAGTAATGGAATCCCTATTCGTAGACGACCTTGCAATTTTCTGCAGGTCGTCCACATTAGCCAGCGTTTCAAGAACAACTCAGCTAACTGTCACAAAACTCAATGACTGGGCAAAGAGAAATAGGCTTCGTTTCTCTAAAGAGAAAACTGTGTGTGTGCACTTTCACAGATTGAGGGGTATCCATATAGCTTCGCCGTTACGCTTAGGAAGAAGTGACCTTCCTTTCCTGGAATTCGTTCGATTTCTGGGGATGACTTTAGACCGCAGACTGAAATGGCAGGAACATATTCGCAATCTAGCCCAGAAATGTCGCCGTGGTCTAAATATTTTACGTATTTTAAGCAACACAACATGGGGCGCAGACCGCACCACCTCGATTTTATTATACCGTTCTCTGATTCGGTCTAAAATAGACTACGGGTGTTTCGTCTACTCTTCTGGACGAGAGTCTTACCTGCGACCGTTAGCAACGGTCCACAACGCAGGAATACGGCTAGCCACTGGCGCTTTTAGGACCTCTCCTATTCACAGCCTGTATGTGGACGCAGGGGAGCCGCCGTTGGCTACTCGCAGGCTAATTCTGACATTTAGCTATGTGTCGAAAATTTTGTCAATGACAAAACACCCACGTTTTAACATCGTTTTTAAACCTAGGTTTTTAGATATTTTTAACAGAAGGACGAGGGCTACCTTACCACTAAGTATTCGACTTAAAGATTTTACCGACAGTATTGACATATCTCTGCCGGAGGTGTATCCTGTTGGGTATTCAAAATACCCACCATGGTCCATGACACGACCAGATTGCCACACTGAACTGCACAAGCACCAGAAATCCTCTCTAACGTCCCAGGAATACCAGAGCCTGTTTTATGAATTCCTGGATAACCACCCGGACTTCATCCCCGTGTATACGGATGCATCGAAGTCTGGCTCGGCATATGCTTGTGCAGTGTCCTCTGTGCATCACAAAGTCATAAAGGCGAGGCCCCATCCGTGGTGCAGCATATATAATGCAGAATTACTCACAATTAAGATGGCCTTAGGAAACATAAAATGCAATTCTGGCTCTTTCCTTATCTGTACAGACTAGTATACAGTATACTAGTAGTACAGAATAGTAGTTTTCTCTAACCGCTGTAAAGTCCATGTCAGCCTATTACCCACTCCACCCTCTCGTCCAGGATGTACAATGCGCTCTTCACTCCCTCACTATCACTCACAGGGAATTAAAGTCTCCTTTATGTGGGTACCTGGACATATGGGAATAGCTGGTAATGAACGTGCAGGCAAGGCTGCAAAGGAAGCACTACATATGTTAGAAATTGTTTGGAACATGTTGACAGCGGAGGACCTAAAGGCTATGTTTCGAAGCGTTATTTTAGACAAATGGCAAGAATCGTGGCATGGGAGTAATAACATCAAGCTCAGGACTGTGGAACCGGTAGTATCAGTGTGGCCCTCTTCCGTCAGGAATACCCGTAGGGAAGAAGTCGCAGTCACACGCCTGAGGATAGGGCACACTGCCCTGACCCACTCATACCTCTTCACAGAAGAGAAGACACAACCTTGGTGTGATGAGTGCGACTCCCCTCTGAGTGTGCGACACATTCTGATGGAGTGTGATAAATACCGGTCTTCTCGAGATAAACGCAAGGTCAACGGTACCTTAGTACACATCCTAGGTGACTCTCCCGATTGCCTCCCCCGAGTAATTGCGTTTTTAAAAGAAATCAACATTTTTAATAAATTATAAATTTTGTATATGTATCTACATATTATACGACTTTATGCAAATTTTATCTCACATTAGTACTAAATCGATTTGGCTTCAATTACATAAACTTGGTATTACCTATGGACGAGAGTGGTGCGAAATGACCGCAGTAGTTGACGCACCCTTAAACAATAATTCTACTACTACTACCAAGAGTAAAATATGATTGATGTAATACTAAATGTTTTGGTTTGTGAATGAACCTGTTTACTCAACTAACTGATAGGATGCTCTGTGCTCTGTGGGATCTTTAGAGGAATATTGTTCATAGATCATGCTACTAGGATCATTTACTTGTGAATGTAAATTAGAGATGTGACGAATAGTAGTTTTCTCTAATCCAAATATAAGACTTCTATATGTGCTTATAATTTATTTAATATTATCATGAAAAACTATTTGATATCTGTTTTAGTAAAAAACTATATCATAAATTAAACTTTTGAATTCATTTGCTTTAAAATTTCAATACACCTATTTTATAATCTTATCCCATCTATCTATATGTTTTGCTACACTCCATATCAAGCTCTTCATCAGCCTCTTCATTATTTCCTTACCCTAGGTACCCGTCATTTTCAACTTCCTTCAATTACGACCTGCTTCCTTCGCTAATACTATTCTCCTCCCAATGCCTTTGCTACTACACCCATTTTTCTCCTGCCCCAGTAAATGGAGCATTTTAATAATCTGGGCAGTGCACTGGAAGAAATGGATACAGTAGCGAAAGACACAAGGAGGAGTATAGCATTAACAAAGGAAGTATTTAGTAATGGAAGGGAGATGATGACAGACCCTTGAGTAAGGATATGGAGAGACTAGTGAAGTGCTTGAAGATATGGAGTGTAGCTTTACATGGGGCAGAAACATGGACTCTCAGGATGGACAACCAGAATAGACTACAGGCTAATGAGACTTAGGTGTGTAGGAGGATGGAGAAGGACAGATAAAAGGACAAATGTGGAAGTGGTTGGTTTGGTGGGGGAGGAAATGAAGCTTTTCAATGAGATGAGGACGAGGCAGAGTGGGTACATAGTAGCTGGAAGGGGTGAGGAGAGGCGATGGACTGCTTCAGGTTATAACAGTGAGAAGAATATTGGGGAAGGGGGAGGAATAGAATAGGGTATATGGATGGGATGAAGAAGGATATGACATTCACAAAGGTTAAGAAAAAAGAAACGGAGGAGATCAGGCTCTTCATGCGTAAAAATCAGGCTGATTTTCTCTGACTTTCAATAAAACCTACCTTAAACTGGTATATAACTTAAAATAATAATTATTATATCATCTAATCAATTTATTAACATTCAATAAAATCATTTGGATCATTTTTATTATGCTGGGCCATTTATTTGTTGAGGAGCCTATAGGACCATAATCAAGAAAATTATTTTAGAGTTTCATATTTTTCATTCTTACAAAGTATTGAGTTTAATGGAATAACTTTATGGTATAACTCGTTTCGCTCGGTAGGGGGCTCCGCCCGCTACACCCCCGGAACGGCTTCGCCGTTGAAGTTATTAAGGGGGAAGAGGGTATGAACGGGGATTTAAAAAAATTCCCTGAAAAAAATGGTTTACTTACAAGGGTTACAAGGTCGAAAGCCATTTGAAGAGTTTTACGTTGGTGTTACGTTTGAGCAGCCGCCATTTTGAAAAACGCAGGCGTTGTGGTTATTAAACTTTGCGTACGGACTATGAAAACGCAATTTTCGAATTGGACCACATGTAACTTCGAAACTACGGGGCGTAGAAAGCACCATTGTCAATCGAAAGGGAAGTTTATTTCTAGCTTTATATCATGGGGGGATGGGTTATTTTCGTTGTTTTGCGAAACAAACCTACCCGTCTTCCTTCGACTATGCAGCAGGCCAGGGGAACTGCTTAAAGAAAACTAAAAAGGAAAATTGAGCGTGAGAATTATATCCGATCGACCGTTCAGTCGCTAGTGCCGGAAAACCTCCGGAAAGTTTCGATTTATAGGACATCTATCGAAGAAAGGAATAAAGATAACGACACAGGGTCAACAACCTAATTAAGAACACTCATTCCTTAGTCAAACTTGTGAAAAGCAGTCGCTTCAGGCAATGAACTCAGGAGCCAGAATGTTACGAAAAACAGGGAAATCCGCAATTTTAATTTTTTTTGGGGGGGGGGGAATATTCTCAAAGCAAGTGACAATTATGAAAACAAATGTTTTAAAAAGATATTGGTGACAAAAACAATGGGAAAAGAAAAAAAAACCATTCCATGCAATAGCATCGAACCTTACCCCTCGCATACCGCTCGGGTAGTGGCGAGGGCAGTCTATTGGGTTTAAATGGCTTTCATCTGAATTTTTCAAAATTCTTAGTTTAAGGATAGCTGTGGGTTAACTGTTAGGGTTTGGAAGATGAGAAAGGTATTGTTCTTGAGGCAATTTCTGTAATAATAAAATGAAATTGTTAAAGAAGAACAGTTAATTACCGTTTAAAAGAAATAGACGGAAAAACACTGACCTGCACCGTCGGTTATTGTCGAATAGTACGCGTTATTAATTTTTTTCTGAGGCTTTTATATAAAAACTCCATATTTTCGCTACTTATCCGCAATTTGCATGTTAAAGGCGCATACAACTGTAAACGTTGTAGGCCACATATGCACTAGTAAACACATGACAGGCATTTCGCATGGATTAAATATGGTATCATTTTCATAAAGTCCCATTTTGTGGGATTGTTGTGAAATAAACATGAGAAACAGGGAATAGTTAATGAAATCATCATATTAAACATTTTAATAGCAACAAAAGAAATGTCTAACTTCAGTAAAATAATTACCCGTTCAGGAGCAACACAGTAAATACCAGAAGCGGTATCCTTTTAATCGATCAAAAAATTCGCCAATTTTATTTTTGTTTTGCATTTTGAAAGTGGGTGTTTTCACTAATAGGCCATAACGTACATATCAAGTAGCACATGCATGCCAAATTCCAAGTTCAAATATGCACTAATAGCGACTAAAGAGGCTTTTCATAAGGATGATTGGGGTATTCATTTTAATAGTCAGAATTTGGGGGATTGTTGTGAGATAATTATAGACAGTACATTACAAAATGTTGTATTTCCATTTATGGCCTTTCATTACCTACAGTAAAAAATTATAAAATTGGTAAAATGTATAACCGTTCAGAGGCAACAAACCGAAATCCAGAAGCCGGCGTTACAACTGAGAGAATAATCCGCCATTTTAAAGTTTTTTCGGCCATTTTTAGATATAAGATCGGTGTTTTAACTATTTAGCCTCCATAATCATGTAATGGTGCTTATGCATGCCAACTTTTAAGGCCAAGGGTGCAATAGTAGAGACGTGACGGGCATTTTACCGTGGTTTAATGGGGTATCAATTTCATAGTCAGATTTTGGGGGATTATTGTAAAATATTCAAGAGTAATCGGAACAAGGTATCCTCTTAATTGTCATTTAATTAGCTCCAACAATAATTAATAACATTGGTAAAATGTCTTTACCATTCAGACACAACATACTGAATACTTGAGACTACGCCGCAACTTTGCGAAAAATCCGCCATTTTAAATTTTTTCGGTCATTTTTAGATATGAAGTCGGTAATTTGACTAAACGACCTTCATAATTATGTAATGCTGCTCATGTATGCCAACGTACAAGGCTGTATGTGCAATAATAGAGACGTGACGGGCATTTTACCGTGATTAAATGGAGAATCATCAGTCAGATTTTGGGGGACTGTTGTGAGATATCCATGAGTGATCGTAAAAAACTAAAGAAATATATTTGTACGTCATTTAATTAGCTACAACAATAATTCATAATATTTGTAAAATGTCTTACCGTTTAGAGGCAACACAATGAATTCCAGAGACCTACGCCGCAATTGAGCGAAAAATCCGCCATTTTTTTTCGAAGGCTTGTATATAAAAAGTTGGCGTTTTCGCTAAATATCCAGAAGGATCATGTAACATACCATACGTCGGCCAATTTTTAAGGTCATATCTTTACTATTAGAGACGTGACGGCTCGAAACGTATGAAACTTTCAAAAATCCGACAAATTCCGAATTTGGCGCCTTCTAACTCCGTAACTATCGAACGTAGAAGCAAACAATTTGCGTTTCACAGCGTAAAATGAGTTTTCATTTTCAAAAAGTCTGACATTGGGGGATTGTTGTGAGATAATCTTACATAATAAAAGACAATTGATGGTACCTACATTTAGGTCAATGTATTGTCTATTAGAAAAATGTATAAAATTGGTAAAATGTTTAACCGTTCAGAGCCTACACACCGTAATTCAGAAGCCATCGTCACAACTGAGCGAAAAATCCGCCATTTTTTAATTTGTTTCAGCCATTTTTAGATATAAATTCAGTAATTTGACTAAACGACCTTCATAATCATGTAATGCTGCTCATGCATGCCAACGTAAAAGCCTATAGATACAATAGTAGAGACGTGACGGGCATTTGACCGTGATATAATGGGGTATCAATTTCATAAAGTCAGATTTTCGGGGATTGTTGTGAGATATCCTTGAAGCATAGGAACAAACTAAAGGTATCCATTTGTACGTCATTTAATTAGCTATAACAATAATTCATAACATTTGTAAAATGTCTTACCGTTCAGAGGCAACACAATGAATTCCAGTGACCTACGCCGCTACTGAGCGAAAAATCCACCATTTTTTTATTTTTTCGCCAATTTGTTAATAGAAAGTCGGCGTTTTCGCAAAATATCCATAAGGACCATGTTACGTACCATACGTCTGCCAAATATCAAGGTCATATCTCCGCTATTGGAGACGCGACGGCTCGAAACATGTTTGAAAATGTCAAAAATCCGACAAATTCCGACTTTGGCACCATCTTACTCCGAAACTAACTAACAAAGAAGCAAACACTTTTCGTCATTGTGTTGAGCGTTTATTTTTCAACAAAATCCCGCCCTCCATTTTTAGATCAAATTGACCGTTTAGACGCTAGAGCGGTAAAACCGAGAACACCGGAACATTTTTCACTAAACTTCGTGTTTAGAGACCTCTGGTGGAAAAACTACGAGACCTAGAAAGACAAAAGCGGCGTAATTTTGTAGAAAATTCAATCCCCTACCATAAATTTTTCGTCAGATTCGAGATCCTAGCTATAGTTCAAAAGATATTAAAGGAGAACCGAAAGTCTAAAATTCGAAAACGTCGAAAAACCGCAATTTTTATTTTTTTTCGGCGGGTTCCGATTAGAAATTCCCAATTTTCTGAATTTTTCCACCGATGAGTTCTTTCATAGAATGTACGTGCCAAATTTCAAATTCGAAGCACGTCTGGAAGTGGTCGGGAATTTGTATACATGAATCAATTACACAAAGGGCTGTCCTTACCCAGGCAATAACGATAACGACACAAAGTCAACGACCTAATTAAGAACATTCATTCCTTAGCCAAACTTGTGAAAAGCAGTCCTTTCAGGCGGTATGTAAAGGCGCATAAAACTCTAAACGTTGAAGGCCATATATCCGCTAGTAAAGACATGACGGGCATTTCGCAGGGATTAAATATGGTATCATTTTCATATCGTCCCATTTTGGGGATTGTTCGTGACATTAATATGGGCGATAGAGAAAAGGTAATGGTGCAATCATATTTACCATTTTAGTAGCGACAAGAGGAATTTCTA
This sequence comes from Ceriagrion tenellum, assembly GCA_963169105.1. Taxonomy (NCBI): domain Eukaryota; kingdom Metazoa; phylum Arthropoda; class Insecta; order Odonata; family Coenagrionidae; genus Ceriagrion; species Ceriagrion tenellum. The sequence continues at coordinate 7,438,628 of OY720637.1, forward strand.
ACGTCATAAAAATATTAAACCGTTCAGAAGCAACACACGAAATACCAGAAGCTTGCGCGCCAACCGAACAAAAAATCCGCCATTTTAAATTTTTTTGGCGGTTTGTAGGAAAAAAGTCGGTGTTTTCACTAATAATCCCTAACTGTCATGTTTAGTATCATATGCATGCCAAATATCAAAGTCAAAAATGCGCTTATAGCAACAAAATGGGCATTTCACAGCGATAAAATTAGTTTTCATTTTCAAAAAGTCTGAGTTTGGGGGACTGTTGTGAGATAATCTTACAATAGAAAAGAAAATTGATGATACCTACATTTAGGCCAATAAATTTTCTATTATAAAAATTTATAACATTGGTTAAATGTTTAACCGCTCACAGGCTACACACTGTAATCCAGAAGCCAGCGTCACAACTGAGCGAAAAATCCGCCATTTTATTATTTTTTCGGCCATTTGTAGATATAAAGTCGGTATTTCACTACACGACCTTCAAAACCATGTATTGTTGCTCATGCATGCGAACCTTCAAGGCTAAAGGTGTAGTAGTAGAAACGTGACGGGCATTTTACCGTGATTTTATGGGGTATCAATATCATAAGGTCAGATTTTGGGGGATTGTTGTGAGATATCCTTGAGCGATCGGAAAAAATTAAAGGTATTTTTTGGCGCGTCATTTAATTAGGTACAACAATAATTCATAACATTGGTAAAATGTCTTACCGTTCAGAGGCAACACAATGAATTCCAGAGACCTACGCCGCAATTGAGCGAAAAATCCGCCATTTCTTAATTTTTTCGCCATGTTGTTAACAGAAAGTCGGCGTTTTCGCTAAATATCCATAAGGATCATGTAACGTACCATACGAATGCCAAATATCAAGGTCATATCTCCACTCTTGGAGACGTGACGGCTCGAAACATGTTTGAAAATTTCAAAAATCCGGCAAATTCAGACGTTGGCGCTTTCTAACTCCGTAACTAACGAACGTAGAAGCAAACAATTTGCGTCATTGTTTAGACCGTTCAGTTGCCTGCAAAAAACCTACTCTCCATTTTGAGATAAGATCGACCGTTTAGACGCTAGAGCACAAAAACCGAAAAAACCGCGAAATTGTAAACTAATTTTCGTGTTCAGAGACCTCTGGTGAGAAAACAACGAGGCGTAGCAAGACCACGTATGGCGCATTTTGTAGATGAATCGATTTGGCTGGATAAGTCGTTCATCAGATTCGAGATTTGAACTATAGTTCATGAGATATTCAGTGAGAACCAAAGGTCTAATTTTCGAAAACTTCGAAAAACCGCCATTTTGATTTTTTTCGGCGGGTTCCGGTTGGAAATCCCCGGTTTTCGGAATTTTTCCTCCGATGAATTCTTCCATAGAAGGTCCGTGCCAAATTTCATGTTCCTACCCGATCTAGAAGTGGTCGGGAATTTATATACGTGAGTGAGTGAGTGAGTGAGTCAGTCACACATCACATTGTATATATGACGGAGGACTCATACATTATTAGAATTTATAAGACCATTGACTTTTATGTATTTCTGTGTTGACAATTTGTATTACATAACTTGAGTTTTTTTATTCAAGAAAAGCAGTATCTGAACTCATTCAGGATCTATTTAAAACAAAGATTTTAGTTTTATTGAGAGACTGCCCAAAGTGTAATGCACCATCAAGTTCTCTAAATTTGGAATCAAACCCTTGAGTAGAGGTGATGGAATAACTAATTTTTCCGAAAACATGAAACTTGGAATAATTAACCAGATTTGACAGAATGAACCATGTAAGTACTATTGCTTGGCGAAAAGTTTGTGTGTAAGCTTTACTAATTTCAGTAAGGATCAGCTCATTGTAAGACAGCTGGGTAGTTCCCCCAGCAAAACACTTAGAAATATGTACGGTAAAGTCATTAGCCTAATGCAAAAGCTACTTCAGATTTGGTAGATATGATTCTTTTATCATTTTTCTAAATTGAAGAAGATGTTACGCTGGAAAGGGAAATCTTTTATTCGCAGATGAAGCTGGTACTGAGTAGCAAACATGGATGAAGTTTACTGCTCTGTCTTCAACTTAGCTTAGATTCCAAAGAAAGGCATCTGTGGCATGCATGTTCTTGTCTATTTGCTAGATTTAATCTGTTTCATATCTCTGGTTCTTCTCTTTTTTCATTTGATATAACAACTCCAAAGTATTTCAAATGATTTACTTTTTCAAATGCATGCCCATCCATATTTGCAGAGGACCTGTGTTTTCACTCGGAGTTTTTGTGAAATGCATATACTTAGTTTTTGTCTAATTTATATTTAATCCTATATTTTTCTGTTTCTTCTATAAATATTTTTGCTAGCCTTGTCACTTCTTCTAAACTTTATGCAAATATTGCTACACCTTCTGCAAGGGCTAAAATGTTTATTTAGGCTACAGTTCTGACACCAAGGTCCATCTCTGCTACTTTTTCTAGTGGCTTCCTCTACCGCAATATTAAATAGAATTGGGGAGAGCCTGTCTCTTCACTTCACCCAGAATTAATTATAAATGACTCAGAAGTGCAGTGAATATAAATCTACTGGTGGGCCTTTCATGTATTCTATGCTATCACAACCCACTTTAGCCCAATTTCGATATCAGAGCTGTGACTCAAGCAGCAAATAACTCTCTGGGAGAGGACTTTGCAATCTTGCTGATTCCATACTCTTTTTCTAAGTAATGTCCATGGACAATGTGATTAAAACACTATACTCTGCAGACATAATGGTGTTACATTGGAAATATTGTGGAAGTGTTCATCTAGACATTTGCAGGAGACAATAAAGTCATTTTCAAATTCTGCAGTGGTTGAAGATTTGAAGTAATATGGAATTTCTGTTGCCTGTTTCACTCCTCTAACTTATTACATAAAACACATGTTGATACACACATTGCAATCACTCATTACACATTGATTACAGGACCTTTCTATCGGCTCTCCCAGCTCAGCTTGCCTGACTGCTTTTGGGACTTTGTGCCATGCAAGTTTATTATTTCAATTGTGTTCACAGCATTCACATATATAACATACATTTATAACAACAGGAGAATTTCAACCCCTATCTAAATATATAATAATAACCTTGGAAATACAACCTTATATGGTTTATATAAGGTATATACCTTAAGTATATATTGATCAGCCATTGAGGTCATTCATTAGTACACATCTTATGTTATCCTTACCTCAGTCTACATTATTTAATCTCCAAATCAAATAATTTGCCTCAAATGGTGTAATAGTTGTTTTCTCTTATCTCAATTGTCCTTTTAGCTCTTATGAGAGTCAGTCAGAGCCCTCAGCTCATATTGAGCATAGCTTTCCTTGATAGCCTTCTCAAGCTGTCATTTCAGGCTCCTCGACCAGCTACAGTTATATCCTTGGTCCTAAAAAATGCCCAAATCCACTATCTATTTTTAAGCTTTCAGGAGTTCTTTCTAATGCTTTACACAAGGGATCATGTTTAACAGCAACATACCTGCTTCCTGTGTTTCATGTTTCCTGCTACATTGCTTTGCCCTTCCAGTCTCTTTTGTTGATGTTAATGGCCCACTGTACAATGCCTTTATTGTTCCTTTAATTTCAATTCTTGCATGCCAAACTATTTTGAATATATCCTGTCAATGTAACTTTAAATAGTAAAAATTTTTTTTCTTAAAACTTCCTTTTCATTTACCCTTTCTTTTTAATTACCCTGTTCCATTCCAATATGTATATGGTTTACTGGTGATGCTACATGTCAGACCCACGGACATGTAACTCCTTGCCTGGATAAAGGCAAATACTCCACTCTCTTTCTTTCAGGAAAATGAGAAAAATGTAGGTACATTTTCTCTTGAGAGAAAGAGGAGAGATATGGATACAGATCCATATCTGGATGGCCACTGGTACTCCACCAAATATTCACCTCTCGGAGATCCCATCCCATAACACACTGCCTCCCACCTCTAAGCCATATTTGCTACACCAGCTTCAAGGTGAGAACTTGAGAGAGGGCAGAAACAGGTGATGTGAGCTTTTGGCCTTTAAAGGCTCAGTGTTGTTCCAACAATTTTCGTTCCGTTGTCCCCACCTTCACTCTCACTTTCCACCAAAGAGTAGATTACTCTTGTACAGTCAGCTGAGGCGGCCTGACCTCTGTAGGGTCCCCATGTTTTTTGTGTGTTTAGTCAATTATTTTTTCTTAGTTGGTGTCCACCTAATGAAAGGGTTGTCATACATTTTATTATATATTTTATTAATGGCAGTGAACCTCCAATTAAGGTATGTTTAGGTGGAGAAGGGGTTGCCAATACATATTTTGAGTATGTTATGGGCTATGAACTGAGAATAGTCATAAATTCATGGCAAATACCACTCACTGCTGCAAAGAAATCAAGAGCATGTTGTGGTGAAATCATTGGCTTGACCAGGGTAGTCTTTGATTTTTTTCATGGTGCGAATTTCCAGAGTTAAGTATTTTAAGTAATCATTGCTATTTTGTATTTTTACATGTGGGAATTATGATTAGACAATCAGTATTCTTAAGTAGTGATACCAGAAAGTAGCTGCTTTCATAGTTACTCATAATGTTATCATGACCTGTGGCATGGAAAACTAAGTTAGTTAACAGAATATTGAATCATGTGGAGCAGCTTTGTACCTATCAGCTTTACTCTAGCGTTTAACCATAGTTTATGAAATTGGCTCTCTGGTCCAGAACAGGGAAGTTTGTCTGACAGTTCTCTTATAAGCACTGGATTTATAACTGAGCAGAGGGAAAATGTGGACTGGGTCCATGATTTATTCACAAGATAAGAAACAAGTTGCTGAAATGTCACATATGGCCACGTTTGACGTTTGCACCGAATATTTGGTTGAAAAAGGTGCTTCATGATCATGTGACCCATGCAGTTTTTTACTTATGAAAAAATTCCTTCTACATAATTCTGTGAACATCATTGTTTTCTGAAGTGTTACTTCAGATTTACATTAACTGCCATGTTTACAGTAAATTAGTGAATACATATTGTAGTTAGAAATGGACTACAGAGGCTTTATGGAACTTTTCTTTGAACAATAAATTTAATATGGTGACTAACAGATATAGGAAATTTGTGAATTTGGTTGCCATTGTCACAAAATATGTACTCTTCTGTAATAAACAATCTTAATGATGCCACTTTTTAGAATTCAATTTAGTAAATAAATAAGGGCTATGCATTGTTGGACACAGGAAATCTTCATCACCAGTATAAGAGGTAGATTTTTTTCCAGCTGGCTGTAGTAAGTTATTCCACAGACGTCTTGCCACTGCAATGAAAAATTACTAAGAATTTATTTTAGCATTATTTTTGTGTTACAAGTGAAATCATTAATGGAACAGTCAGTGACAGATTGAGATCATAGTTTTGAAAGGGATGGGTTGCTAATTTCCAAGGGTCGGCGAAGTGTAGAATATTTTATGACCATCATTTTCCAATTTTACTAGGAATAATGTTGGGTCACTGCCCCTCCTGTATCTCCACTTTATCTGCCCATGACAACCATTTATACAGAGAAATCTTGCTTTTTTGCCCATGTACGTACTTTGCTGTTTCTCTTGAATTACAACAATATCTCTAGGTATAAGAATTTTTTATATCCCTGTAATGCAATCTTATTCCACTATTTACTTGTTCAAATTTTGAAAGAACACATGATTTACAACGGAGAGAAAGATGGTGGTTGGCACAATCAATACGCCTACTATATTGTTTAAAAAAATCCTTTTGCTATTAGATCAATGCCCTACATACCCTGTTAACTTGAAATTATGGAAAATAAATTACATAGTATTTTCCCCTGCTATTTGCAACAGCCAGCTGCGGTGACTAGATTTAGGAACAGTCCATTCAAATTGAATGAAATTGTGAAACATTTGGTTATGATTTTGCTTCAGTTTCGTTCCTATTCAGATTCCCCACAATTTACATTTTCCTGCAATTTACTCTTTTTTCCTTTGTCCCCTCTAAAGTGTTGAAGAGGGGTTTCACTTGAATATGTAATGCAAAATCAAGTCCTATTAGGAAATATCTGATCTTCTGAGGACATACTATACAATGGCTTTCACAATGGTTATTGTTTAAAATTGTAGTGAATCTTAATGCCGAAAATAAAAACATAGAAATTAAGAAATACTTCTTAGTAATGTTCCTCACCATTTTAATTACTCCCAACTAGTTTCAAGGCATGTGTGCCATTCTCAAGGGAAATTGTGATTGGTGCCACAAAACAAATGAGCTTCCTTGAATAGAGCACTAAAGTAAGGATTAAGTGTCCATAGAGAGGAGTGAAGTGGGTTGCTCTCAAAAATGCCAATGATTCTCAGAAAACCATGCTCAGTTGAACTGTCACCCCACTTCACTATTCCCCCTCCCCTCCTTACTTTGGTGCTCTGTATTGTTGGCTACCCATATGCTTTGTGTTGGCAGTCATAATAGTTCCCTCGAGAATGACATGTATGTATTGAAACCAGTTGGAAGTTAATAAAAATTGTGCAGAATATTATGAAGTTGTATTTATTTGGTTGTGGATGAAGTCCACAAAGTTAAGGTCAAAGTTGCTTCAATGAAGTGCGCATGTAGCCACATGAACTCACCTAATGCTGTACCCCGTTGGTTAAGGTGGCTGCATTCTGGAGTATATATTGGTTTTTCTTCCCATATTCTGGTAATTACTGGTGTTTCAGGGTCTCCATACTTAGTAGGTCCATTTACTATCTGAGTTGATGGCATGAACTCCAATGCAAAATCTTTCCTTGTTTTGTACTTTTCATGTTTGGTCTATTTGTTTTACAGAAGATCAAAGTGAAAGGTTAATTAAATGTTCCAAGTTATATTGATTACATATTCAAAGCATAAAAATGTATGACCTGTACATTTTAGGCCATGTTTCCAGTCATACTATTCATTGATTTTACAATACATAATAAGTAATATTAGGTTGAGCTTAGCTTCAAGGACATGTTTTAATGTCTAATAGAATATACATATAGAGAAATCTATTATCTGTATGGTTAACATTATGTAGATGCTTCCTGGGAAATGGATTATGTTTAGGGGTGGTCCATATTCTCAGTCCAAGATAAAAGCCTAGTTGACTTACAGATGTGCAGCCAATCAGTAAACACATCCAATGTCATTAGAAGAAAAAAATCATGGGAGCAATGTGTCCATGATGCTCCACCAGTGACTCCATAAAAGTGGAACTCCGTGGCTCGTCCCGAATTGCTTAAAATCTTTCAAATAGAGGGAACACCTCTCTGTGTTCATAGTACGATCTTTCCTCATGGGCAGTGGCACTCAGCACTCAGCAGTGACTGGTTGTTACATTGTATGTCCAGCAGTCGAGAACATCTGGTCCCGTAAAGGTCAGTAAATATCCACAGGGGAAGAGGACACCTCGGTAGCTTAACTGGCCAAAGCACTCCAGTGGAAATCGAGGGATCCAGGTTCGAATCCCAGTCAAAGCAGATGATTTTTTCCTCTGTGAAATTTCACACAATTATGCAGTGCGGGTGACTCTGTAAAAGTGAAACTCTGCGGCTAGTCCTGGATGGCTTAAAATCTGTCTTTGAATAGGTGTTGTGTGATCAATCTCAACTCACAATCTTGTACATTCACCTGTTTTAAAGCTGCAGAAGGAAATTAACACAAAAAATTTTAGATTTAGCTGTTCTGAAGCTAATGAATTAAATTAAATTTTTAGAATTTACACTTTTTGATTTAGATGTTTTGAAGTTATAGAGGGAATGTGCTAATAGATGACTTAGTCATTTATAAATCAAACTAGCAGAAACTGTTCAAGAAATTTATTTCAGTCTTGAAAAACCTCTGTTACTGAGTTAAAACCTCTTTTGGAAATCAGTTATGTAGGGTTGATTTTCCATCCTAACAGCTGTCCATGCATATTGCATGCCATTTTCTTTCTTAGGCCATCACCAATTTTTTTTGTCTTTACCATACATTTTGCTGTTGGGCCATCTCTTGATACATTTTCAATGATCTCAGGATATTCACATTTGTTGTACTCAACAGTGATGTAATCCCCTATGATGAACCTTCCTCTGTAATTTTGCGGAGCACTGGAAGGGGAGCCTTCTTCCTCAGTACAACTGTCCTCCATTGGAAACACTTCTTCAGGGGGGAATATTCATCACCTGAGCTCATTTCAATTGAGATTTCAGAAGAGCTGCTTTCCACAACACATTTGCCAGGTTCCATATTTATCCCCTTTCTTTGTTGCGAAGCTGATGTAGCACCACCAAAATTGCTGTTCTTTTACAAACTCAATGCAGCATCAACTGTCCCTTCCCTCAGCATTATTTTAGTACATTTTCAGGCTCAAAAGGGAAAATTCCTCAAGCTGATAATCTATTCTGAAGATTCCTTTTTATTGCCCCAGCCTCTTTCTTGGAATCCATTCTTTCCAGAACTCCTCTCAAGAGATGGAAATACGTCTTTTTGAATGCCTGATTAATGGAGATTTTTCATTTTGCACTCCGTCAGCACTTGTTTCCATGACTCCTTGAATGGCCAAAATATGCAACATCATGGGGTTGACAAATATTGGTAGCATTGGGAGGCATACAAAGGAAAAATTTTTGGCTTTGCAAGCATTTAAAACATCATGGCTAAAATGAGATGAGAGATTGTCACCAATAAGCACATTTTTACCCTGAAGTCTTGATGCATTAGGTTGTCCTACTTATGTGCTTAACGTATACTTTTATTGATGTTATTACTTATGTATTTTTTATATCAATGGTGTTTACCGTAAAAAAATTTCTTGATTCTTGGAAGGAAGGAATTGGAAAGCCAGTCATTAACCCTTTTGCTGCTGTGAACGTAGCAGACATATTCACCTGGTTGACTGCTGTGATGTAGCTCCCATGTTCTGTTGTTAAGTGGTCGTTCTTACCTCTTGAACTTTCAAACGAACTTTCTCTTTTTCCGCGAATGCGATTTGCCGAGTTAATTGTTATACATTTACATTGTTTCATAAAAATTGGTCAAGATGTTCCCTGGATAAGAGGTCCCAAATGAGAGACATGCTTTCTGTGCTGATGTAGGTGACCATTCGCTCTTTAGCCGCACAGAGGCTGGAATGTCTCTGCAGTTTGCCCTCAGTGAAAGGGTTAAAGGTAGCAGTGTCAATGTATCCATAACCACAATAAGAACTGAGCTCCTCTAAATACACTCTCATAATACATGTCACCATTTCTCCTCCCAAAACCTTATCCCTTACATTTTAAATTTTATTGCATCAATCATTTTCTCATGTGCACTGGCAAGTTACCAAATTGAAAAACACAAATCACTTGTATGGGTGCAAAAACTCTTTTAAATTTGATGCGATCTTGACATACAACCACTGAAAACACTAAAAGAAATTTTTGGATTCAACAAAAAAGTACTCACCTATGATAGGAAAGAAGTCCTGAAAATTACGAATTTCTGAATTATTCTCATTTTGCTCTGTTCACTTGGAACTCTGGAAAAACACCGACCAAAAACTTTAAAACAGTGTAGCTACAGTCACGCCCTATGTATGTTCCTCTTTACAGCAAAAGTTGAAACTAAAATGACTGCGAGATTCAGTTTCATTCCATGCACTGCATTATGATCGAAGCCATGCTCTGCACGATCCAAGTCATGACCCCATTTTATGGTATTTATATATATTTGTATACTGGCTTCCAAAGCTGGTAAATTAAATTTCTGCTCGAGGGTTTCGCAGCACCGTAGTCCAGTTACTTCCATAGTTTCTGGGTTTCGCTGCATGTTGTTATCTAGATGATAACGTTTTATGGCCAATGCTGGCCATATCTTCAGATCGGGTTCTGAATGCTGTCTGGTGGAATTGGGCATCTATAAATACTGTCCTCAGGGTGGCCTTCCGGTATCGCGACCAATCAGCTTCGAGGACCCTGATTTTGGTGCGATTTTACTCAGAAGTCTTTTCTCAAGTATTGTGGAGTCTGTGGTCATCGTCTCTATTGAAATTATCTTTCACTTTCTCTCTTTCGATAGCCTCCCGGATGAGTCGAGGGAAGTAAAACTTTTCTTTGGCCAAGACTCATGCGTCACCTATCGTTATGCGATGTCCCGGGTTGGAGAAGGCATGCTCTGCGACGGCTGACTGCGTGCAGTGCTTTTTTTTTGAGAGCCCTTTGACGTTCACTTAAACGGACCGAAATCTTCATTTCCCATTGCCCTCTTCATTTGCCCCACATACTTTAGACCGCAGCTGCAGGGAATCTCATATACTCCTTCATATTGGAGATCTGGCATTATGTCTTTCAATTCAGGAAGAATGTCTCCAATTTTCTTTACCTATAATGCTATATCTCAGTGTGATATCATGTTTTTTCAGGATTCTCCCGATCCTTTCTGTCATTCCTGCGACAAAGAGTAGCATCGCAAACGCTTTTGGTTTTGGATTTTTGGAGCTGGCAAATTAAAGTTCATTAAATGTACTAACATGGATAATCGCTTTGTGTTGGAGTCTTAGTCATTCCAAAGGAGGATGTATAACATTGACAGACTTGAGGCATTTGGGTGGTGGCTTTGGAGAAGGATGGAAAGGGTAAGCTGAGTGGCGAGGAGGATGAACGAGAGGTATTGGATATCATTGGAGAGGAGATGATGCTTGTGGCAGAGGATTGAGATTTGGAAAAGGCAAAAGAGATGGATGGATGGATATGGATATATTGAGAGAAGTGGAAATGTTGAAGAGGTTAAAATGGGGGGGAATGTGGTGGTAAAAATGCTGGAAAGAATGGAAGAGGATAAGAATTGTGGACAAAATAAGAAGAGGGAAATGATAAGGAATTTGAAAGAGATGTAATGGTGGATCATCCTTGGAAGCAAAAACATAATGATGTATGTACATACCAGGATATGGGATGATAGGATAAGAACAGTCTGAAAATCTGCTAATCAGCCAATAGAATACTCAAATGAATTGAAAAATATTAACACCTTCATTGTGAACAATCTAGGTTTTCCATCTTTCCTTTTCTTATTGAAAGATAATGGGTATACTTTTGACTGTGGAAAAGGATTATGTTCTATTACCAAGTTCAGCTCAGCCATCTGGTAAGCTCTTACGATTACACTCATATCGACAAGATCTTGTGAGATATTGGATGACTTTGCTAGGCATGGGCAGACAACCTTTCTGGTAATTATGACACAGGCATCTGTGTTGGGTACTCTTGCTAGCAATGATGTATCTGCAAATAATCATTTATTCTTGTTATTTATCCATATTCTTCCTACAAGATAAATAATTTATTATGTTAATGTTAACAATGAAAACCATGTTAAAATCTAATTTAATCATGCTCACAAAATATCACATCAAGTTGGAGATACAAAGTCTATGGGCACCAGCTTTGTGCACACTTTCGTCTACACCTTTGTTTCAATTATCAATAATTATGCCAAGAGTAAAAATGTTTATTCTTCAAAAATGTGATAATGTGATGATTTTAACTTGCAACATTCAGTTTTAAGTAAATTAAAGACTTTTGTGAACATACCTATCATAGATATAATAGCCACAAACACTCGAGGCATATGTTGAAATAGGTAATCAACAGCTGCCTTTATATTTTCCTTGTGTGCATCAGGAGATTGTGCTATAGGATCAAAACACTGACTGGAACATATGTCATTGTGCCCAATCATGATGAACACCAACTGTGAAAAGTAAAGAACATATCCAGCTTACAGATGAAGCTTCCTTGCCAAATGTTTATTTTTAATTGCCACCTCAAAATGACTTTACTTGGCTACTGGAATTCACTGAATGTATTTAGTTTAAAAAAATGTTTTGCTCTTAAACCAGTCATTATTTGAAGAAAATCTAAGCATGTGATATAATGTTTTCACTATATTATGATGATGTCTTTGAAAGTATATTCAAGGCAGCTAAGATATGAATCAAGTCTACTTCAAGCAATGTCCAAGATTTACCTATTATTTTAAGACAAAATCCCAGTATTAAGTGTGGCGGGGTGCGACAATGTACGGCATGGTGTGTGGCGGGGCGCGACAATGTACTGCATGGCACCAGGGTGGCATGAAGTGGCGGCGTGCGGGTGGAGAGGACACGGCATGTCGCATGAGCCGGGGGCGTACAGTGCACTCGGGGCTCGCATGCAGTGTGCTGGTCTCTTGGAGACTTTTCGAGTGACTATCGCAGTTACATTAAGTCTAGGAAGACCTAAACTTTTGTCTAGAAATAGACCAGCCTAATGAAAGTGCTTTTATGAACCACTTCTATGATAAGTATTGATATGATCTAATTATGTTAATTGTTTGTCTTGGTAAGTTACCCTGGTGAAAATAGGCTGTTCACTAATGCATTCAGGAGCTGTGCACGAACAGTGCGAATGCTTCATAAATTTACTGGGATTTTCAAGAGGCATGTAAGAGCTGTGAGCGAAGCTGTCAAACCATGATCCGTTCATAAACTGTTCTTGAACAGAACATTTCAAGCTCATATTCAACATGGTTCACATGTACACTTCATGAACCACTGCTGAACAGAATATTTCAATCACACTTAAGCATAGTTTACATGAACAACTGATGAACCATAGCATTGGACCTTTCTACATTGAAAATTTATAGAGCTTCTGCACTGAACGTAACATGGTTGATGGGTATTAGGCTCTCTTAAAATTGTTAGATTGAGTATAGTTTTCAAGGATCTTAACCTGGGGTACATTATTATGAACCAATGTTTCAACAGTTAACTTAGTCATAATCAGCACACCTATCACAAACCTCTTTGGCACCATGGTATTAAGAGAAATGACCTCAATGTGTCAAATATTGAATTGAAAAGTTCACACAATACCTACAAATTATTTTTATCTCTCATGATCTTGAGAAGTTGAAAGACAAAGATTTTGTTTGATGTTAGTTTTGTTTTAGCTTATCAAACTTTAATACCACCCAGACTAGAAATACTTAACAGTGTAAAAAGTTGTGTGAAAAAGCATGTAAAAGTTTTTTAGTAAATTTTGTAATTTTGCTGGCATTATTTCAGAAAACATGTTTTTATCTTGCAAAGAATTATGTAAATTTTACACTTCACTATTTTCATAAATGCAATAAAATGTTGCCCTAGAAATTTCTATTTTTTGTGATAAGAATAGCAGCTTTAAATAGAATAGTAGTTGAAATTTTCATTCAATTCAAACTTCTTATTATGACTCTAATCAGTAGAGTAATTATCATGCTATGCATAAACAATTGTGTTTGTGGTTCATTGATGAGATAATTTTTTTTATTTACCTTCCAATCTTTTTCAAAATCAATCTCGTGATCCATCTTCATTTTTGATGTCAAATATTTTGCTTGTAGAATTAGATCATCATCAAGAGCAAATTTGACTGCTACATTGAGGCCAGCTTCTTTTGAAGTGTAGTCTCCTCTTCCTGTTGAATATCCTCGCAATTTGGGATTAAAAACTCTTAAAATATTTGCCACTGAAGTTACTGTATTCCAAGTGCCTGTGCCACCTGCAATAAAATACTATCTTTGTTAGCGACTATTATATGTACTTATCAAAGCAAGTAACTTTTAATCCAGGCCTGTCTATCATTTTTTGTTGCCTCGCATAATTTTTTAAGCCAAAGTGTGTACACAGCTGTTTGATAAGAGCACATATAGGCATTTGAGAGGTAGGTATAGTGTGCCATACAAGGTTAGGATCCTTAAAAAATAATGCAGTTTCCAATGTGGAAACTTGTATTCATGTGTAGTTTATAATTATAAAATACTGCATTGCAGTACAATACCATAAGTCATATATTTGAGGGTAAGACATTAAGATAGAATAGTCGTGACAATTCCATTTGTATCAGTATGGATGAAGCTAGGATTTCACCTGCTCCTCAGTGTGCTGGGCCTTGCTTCGATTTCAATGGAGGTATAGTCTTAATAGAGCAGGGTAAAATCTCCCTTTGACTTTTTCATCCAAGGACATACCTATTGTATGCTGAACAAAACCTAGTTTCCTTAACGCTGTGCTGTGTATGTATTGTAAGTGTAATCCCCACTATATATCAGAAGTTAAGGTAATTCCAAGATATTTTACTGTACCTGAAGATTTTATGTTTAGGTACTCCACCCACAGAGTAGGTGCATATGGCATTTGTGTAATGACTTTCGTAGGAAGTGAACTGTGGTGCATTTACTGAGATTTAAGTCCGGCCCCGACTCCTGGCACCATGAATGAATGTTGTTAAGGTCCATTGACTGAACATCTAAATCCGTGTCTTTGCATATTTCATGGTAGATAATTCTAGTGTCTGCAAATAATCTTAATTTACTGCTAACTCGAGAACTTAGGCTATTAACATAAATAATGAATAAAAGAATATATTTAGTAGTAGTTGGTTTTTATGAGAAATTTCAAATGACCATAAATGATGATCATGTTGCAGGCACAGATCAACTCGAAAGATTAATTTGATGCATTTTTGGTAGATATTTTCCATTGCTTACGAGTAATAGGGATACATATAGATTTAAACTGTCCATAATTGGAAAAGTTGACCTGTAAAAATGTCAAGTTATTTAGCAACTCCTCTTTTCATCAAATGTAGGTCTCATGTGCTGAAAAATTTAGGAGTAAAAAAATACTCAAAAAAAGTTAGCTTGTAGGCTTCCGTGGATGCAGTGTTGACGAACACCGTCTCAGTGGCCCCACTCATAATTTCAACTTTGAGGAGACAAGATTAATATCTAAGGAAATACACTATTACCCAAGATAAATCAGGGAGGCTATAGAAATTGCGAAGAGACTGGGGAACGTCAACCGAGAAGACTGTTACTTGTTGAGTAGCAATCTTAAATGAATTTTTCAAATTTAAATTTGGCAACAATGGGAGTCCACTCTCATATATATAAAGATGAGCGAGTCTAAGAAATCAGTTCAGGTAACCTGATGAAGCTGGCAGGAGGACCAGCGAAATATTGTTTTCACAATACATACATCGCGGAATGAATCCCGAAAAAAGAAACTGTCTACTCAAAAAGTATTTATTATGCAAAATAATTTTGCAGGATGTATTTTCAACACAAATCAATCCTTTTCAAAATATTCAAAATTAAAAATACATTCCAATCAATTTTAAACAAAGTTTTAAACAATCAGCAAATAAATTTGATTCACATCGCTTATTACCAGACAGCTTTCCCGTGGACTACAACCGTGATGTGGTGGAGGGGCTTACATGTTCCAATGACCCCAAGAGCTGGACTGGTGGGAGCAATTTATATTGCTCCGGTAGGGCCACCCATGCCAGATAGGTCGAAGGGTAGGAGCCAGACGAAAGGTAGTCCCGTGATAGTGTCACGTGAAACACACTGTTGGGAAGTGGGGGTGGAAGTCCCCTCCCAACTATTATACTACCCATAAAAATGAATGTCACTCAAAGAGAAATGAATCCTTGCAACTAAAGGATGCCGCCCAATGGGGTGTCGGGCCCAGCATCGGGGGAGACAAGGCCCCCGAGGTCGTTATCTCAGGAAATCCTTGCACAACAAAGTCACAACAGGATACAAGGACCAAGGAAGATAAGAAGAAAAGAAAGGAGAGAAGGAAAGTACGATAAATATAGGGACTTGGAATGTTAGGATAATTATGAGGGCTGGGAAGCTGGAAAATATTAAATGGGAAATGGATAGAGGGAACATGGATGCCTTGGGGTGGTGCTAGGTGAGATGGACTACTGGAGTGATAGTTACAGGGTAATTTACAGTGGTGGGGTTGAGAGTCAACATTGGATAGCTATTGTATTGAACAAAAAATTGGGGATAAATGTAGTAAATATTAAACAGGTGAGCGAAGGGTACTAGTGGTAGAAATAAAAGCTCGCCCTACAAATTTTGTACTGGTCCAGGTGTACATGCCCACAACCAGTTATAGGGAGGAAGATGTGTATGAACAGTTAGAGGAGATGATCAGAGAAGTCCCGAGCTAGAAAAATCTAATAGTAATGGGCAACTGGAATGCAGTGGTGGGGGAAGGGAGAGATGGCTATGAAGTGGGAGGGTATGGATTAGGAATGAGAAATGATTGCAGCAAGTAGGCAGTTGAATTTTGTAGGAGAAATAAATTAGTGGTAACAAACACTTTGTGTGCAGACCATCGCAGGAGGAGGTAGATGTGGAAAATGCCGGGAGACACTGGGAGATATCAGATTGACTACATCATAGTTAGGCGAAGATTCAGAAACAGTCTGTAGAACTCGCGGAGCTATCCTGGGGCTGATGCAGACTCAGATGGGGAGAATAGTGGTGGGAAACATGTAACATGCCCACCCACGTATTTAATAGGCTAAGAAAGTTCATTATAATCCTACTCTGTCAGAATCCATTGATACTGTCATCTATAAAGCATCTGGACAGGATTGATTCTGTATGTTTTTAGTAAAAAAATTTGTTATTTAAGAAGATGAGGGTCTGCGGTTAGCGTTGTCTCCAGAGTATTTTTCTGAGTGATATCCTATTGCCACACAAGGGTAGATTGTTATACCAGTGAAAACTCCCCATCCCTGCCCTGGTATAAAATCTGGGACTGAACAATGTGGCGTTTGTATTACGGCTAACACAGTATGTTTTCGGAAGCAACAGTGTGCCAATAATAAAACACCAGTTCCCTAACGATCGCCTGTAGGTAAGATTAAATTCTGTATTCTGCACCAAAAATCCACGTCATAAAAATTCTTCAATAAAAGCGACATTTTTAAAATATAATTTTTGCATCACCATAGGCATTGTGGTTTCCAGCAAATAAACAGATGTACTGGAATGAAATGTGGACCTAGAAACTTTTAGATTTTCTTGAAAGGTTATTAAAATGTTCTCTCAAAAATCCACGATTACCTCCCCAGCCACCTTAAGTATATATTTAAACGCACCTTTCACGTTAGTACACCGTGTTGACGCCCTTTCATCTCCTCGTATCGGTTTCAGTTAAGCGGACTCGGGGACCCCCAATTTTGGTAGACTTGGATGATATCGTTAGGTTCCATCGAAGTGGTCTAAGCCTCGTCATCGATAGGTTTACATCACGGTGGTACACACTACCGTGCGAGCCGTCGCATGGGTGTGTGGCAGCTGCCCCTAGGCGGCGTTAGGACTCTAGCCGTGTAAAAGATACCGTTTTTGGAGGTGAAATGGTGAAGTTTATTTAGGGAGTGATTTGAGTTTAGCGCAGTATTTATTATGGTCACTGAGTGTGCGTGGAAAGGACGAATTATTTCACCTATCTGTTTGGCAATGTATCTCTTATTTTGCCTGTGGAATACTTGGCAATCCCGTGTATTAAACATTATGCTTGGCAAATCCCCGTGATGAGGAGATAAACATTATTTATGTATGTATTGATTGTGTTGACGCTCACCTTCTTTTAAATATTTAATTGAAATAAATCTTACATAAGCGTATTTGTTAGTGTAGACGAGACAAACTGTTGGATGACCTCTGCCGTCGAAGCGCGCTAAATGAAGCACTAATCTAGGTAACCTATATTTTTTGCCTCGAAAATAGTGGAGTTATGCATGGCTTGCTTACCCGTTGTAAAGGCGTAACCTCTGTCCTCGTTATTCCGCGTCGAAACACTGAGAGACGTTGCACCAGTGGCGGACGTTATAGAGTCTCCGATTGCTCCGATGACGTCAATATCTCCGGGCCTTAATTCGTGTACACTCTGTGGGCATTTTTCCGATCTTCTTGGAGTTTTGTGACCGAAGCGACACGGAAAGGGCGTTGTAATCTTGTCTTGGAAGAGATCCGGATACTGATCCGACGTCTTTGTGCCGTCTATGAAGGCCTGCGTTAGAAAAAAGTTTCAAAAAGAAGTAAAATTTTTTATTTACTGATCTTTCATGAATCTATCAGAAGTAATGCAGAAGAGAAATATTATAATTATAACATTAAGGGCCAAGTTTTATAATATTTAGTTACCCTTAAACGTAACATAATAGCTATTAGTAACATAATAGCTAGATATACTATAATAGCTTGATTGAGAAATCGGTTTTTGTGAAGTACCTTAAACTATCGATTAGTTTATTTAATACATATATCGGTACTTATGTACGAGAAAGAATCCTCTTCGGGAAATGTGCCGAGGAAATGTTTAACAATACATAGTATAAATCAAAATACAACCTGCATTCAGTGTTAACCCGAGTCCCCTTGATTGTCATGTAATAACTATGAAGTACAATCCAGATGACTGTGACGTCAACCCGAGTCCTTTAGATTGCGCTCTCAACTATCCTCCCTTTCCAAGTATAGTTGTTATTTGACAATCTAATGGACTCTTGTCTATTTTCAACGTAATTACGTTGAAACAACTAGAGTGACTCTGTACCAGGTGGCGCCTTATAAGGTGCCACTTGGTACACAGGTTGACGTCCTCACCGACGGAATAAATCCTACACTTGAAGTGCACTCCTAGCAGCTCGATACTTATTATTTCTGGTTTTGATAAAGTTATTATCAAACTGCCATAGTTAATTGGAACGGGTTAGTGTGTCGGCTTTAGCCCTGGATTCCCATCCATTACGCTCGGCTTCGAGTCCCGAAACTGTGGGAGATTTTCATTCACATCCCTACCTTGGAGGATACTCCAATTACCCAGTCCAATTGTACCGTCGGATGTCCCATGTCAAACGAGGCGACTCATTGTCGCGTTCCTCTCCTCCCTTTCGCCTTTCTCCAAACAATCCTTTCCTCACCAAACTCACCTACATTATCGTGCTAATGAATGTAGAAATTACATATGATGAATATCCTTGTGACACAACGAGAAAATAAACTTTTTATATTCCACATAAATTTGTTATTACGACCGATTTCATGACTGAGTCACATCTTCAGGTGATCGCCTGAAGGGTTGTCTTTTGAACTCAAAAAGTAACGTAACATTATTTTAACGCATTGTGGATGTAAACGTAAGAGCAGTTAAAATGTGTAAGTGTGTCTGGGTATAACAATGTGTCGAACGAAAAAATTCGCCAGCCACAGGTCTAATACTCGTGACCTACAGCCTTACCTCGCTACCTCGGGGTATTTTTATAAATGTCGCGGTTCGATAGTTTTTTATTTCCGGGAAAATATTTAACCTCGTATTTTGTTCGAACTACTGGCTGAATAACACCAAAAGGGGGGGTGTGATTCGTCAGTTACTACCTCAGGATTACCTGCCTGCTTAATTTCACCAACAACCTGGATCTCATTACCTGACACTCCCCTTGTCAGTCGCCTCCCATCAGGATTAACTGACGGACATAATCGCGATACACTAGTTTCTCGGACTGCTCGGAAAAGACAATAAATGGTCAATCTTTAAGGTTTTTAACAAAAACTGAAAAAAATATTCTCGCGATGGACGAAAATAGTTACTAAGTCCTTCAGCTATAGGATCATCTCTCATTTTTATTAATAATCGTAAGGACGGCTTGCGGTAGAAGAAATTCATGGTAGTGAAGGGATGGTTATAGTCTCAATGTGTGGTGTATGTCCAATATCGATTGAGCCAACGAAAGAACGAATTAAGTAAACTGAGACTTGAACAGGTTTTCGTGTTCCCGATAAGATCTCCCACTCCACTCTAGATTAAGTACAATCAGGTACTGGACGACTTTTGGTTAGTAGTTTCGTTTTGAGTTCTTGACGTAAGAGGGCGACTTTTCGGTGGATTCCTGAAGCAATCTTGCCAAGTATCGTGACAGGCTGCTGGTGAGGAAGTCGAGAACGCTTTTAGTTGGCATACGTGGATCCACAAAGTCATTGGCAGCAATATTATATTTTTTGTAGTTGGACAGCATTGAAATATTTGCATGAAACCTCGTCGCAATATTGTTGTCTTCATCTGCATGAGTAAACAGTGTAAATAAAAGCTATTTTTCAATAGCTGTACCGACTTGTTTCACCACTAAGTCCTATCGGATTGGTTGCACGCAAACATCAAAGTATTTTCGTTTCTAAAATTGCTCTCGCGTAAATTCTTTACAAAAAGGAGTCTGAGATTTGCAACGAATATTACTAAACGAAAATCAATGGAAGACTTCACTGTGAAAAAACTGTAATTGTATTTCTCACAACGATAAGTAATCACAAATATATACGTTTTTGCTAATTTTAACAGATATATACAACGTTCAAATGAAATATTGCTCGATTATGTAAATAACGGGCACTGAAATATCACCAAAAACACGACCACGTGTCCGCACTTATCAACAAAACGTCGTAATGCTGTAACTTTCCAACGGTTGGGAAGTTTGAAAAAAATATTTTAACTTATCACTCAGGGCGTAAATGCGAATAATGTCAGAAATTTTGAACAATATCGGAGATGTCGAGGGAAACAGCCTTGTGATTTGACGAGGGATCACTCCGAATTAATAACGTATTATTTCGCATTTATGGGAAAATCCGTGCGCATATCATCGAAATATTTCGAAATGTATGTCTAATGCTTTGAGAATACGACTTAAAACAGCATTAAATTACTGAGAAATAATTTGGGAAACATGCGGTTTTTTTTTCATTTTAATCTAAAAATGTTACTCGAAAGTATACATACACAAATTGTCACGCAAATCTGTACTTGAGGGGAAATTGCTCCAATCACCTCGCTAAATTTAGACGTGCACTTATCACTTTGACTTTAAACTTGATCCTTTACTTTGGGTGAACGTAATTAAGTATTGAAGTGTGGCAATAGCCGTTCCAAACTCACAAGAAACAGTCCACTATTGCGGACAAACATGACGATGGTACAGATGAAATATCAGTGAAAAGGACGACTGTGATATGACAATATACTTTGGATCATTTCCTATGAGAGTCTTGTTACTTAATACGCATAGCAAAAGAAGACTCTATTGCAATAAATGGTCTTGGTATTAGTCAAGGAATCGGCAAAGGCTACATAGAAAGGAGCCCATATTAATAGTTTGAAAAAACGAGATGGACGGACAGGAAAGGTTTTCTTTTAAATACACTAGAACGGAAAAACTCATTTTCCGGCTATGAAGGAAGGCCCTATCTCCTGAAATGGAGACGTTTTAACGTAAAAACCACGGCCTGATGTTCCGGGCGTCGCGACGTTTGGGTGTTTGAAAAGAAAGTAGCAGAAGTGAGAAAACTGAGGTCGAATAAGGAATGTATTGTGTATGGTCGGCGCATGGCTTCATATGTCATGTTTGGTCCGCTGTTTTATATCAACCGATATTAATGCCTCCGTGGTAATTAATTCCTGCTTCTTGGTCGGTGATCTAATTGTAGTTTTGCGTTAAATAAATAAATATAGCATTATTTCCTCACACTTTTAGCTACCTCTTGGGAGTACACCCTTGGAATTTGATACGGAGGGGCGGACACCTTTACGCCACGAGTCTCTTTGAAATACCAAGATATAATACACGTTTCCAGTTGACCTGCCTCCGTCGATAAGTGTGACAAAGCTATCGGAAATAGTAGGTGAGAGTCGCTGGTAACTCAAAGACTACGCGATGGACTAAAATAATTAGAAATAATGTTATCCCACGAATTTTAGATCAACATGGCGGCCATTATTTCACCTCCGACACCCCATCGCATCGGCAGGATCGAGAAATTCGAACAAATACTCCTTGGAATGGACTGGTCCAAGAATTCTATCTTTCACGATTACAGAGAGAACTGGTGGAAGCGCTATAAATTCCAAAATCACCGACCACAGCCGTCCTCACTACCCGTAATTAGAGATCCCCTTCCCTTAAGAACAGCGTTCTTTGGATGCTCGAATTATATTCCGGGATATTGATCAGCCCCTAAATCTCATTTTAGCCGCTGTATGCACCCTGTCTCATTTCTTGCTCGAATGATGATATATGTATACTATGCCATCTCATGGTATTTCGCATCCTGCATTGCGCAGGTATATTTCGTGGTTGAATTTCATTCAACATATCATAAGTGATTTCTTCCAATCTCTTGAACTCTCGCCATCCATCTCACTTTGTGTCCCATTTCGATCCATTAGAAACAAGAGTCTTCATCACTGTCCCCAGTTCCGCAGATCCATTTAAAAATGTCCCATTTCCAACGAATCCGTTTCCAATGAGAACGCAACAATAGACCTTTTCATTCCAAACAACGTATCTACCTTGTCTCGATACCTCTGCCGCATAGATTCAACCCATGAATAGCTGACTGAATTTTGCTTAAATATTACCTCCAAGATCTGGAATTTAGTTTTTACTCTAATTTAATTATTCATTTTAATAATTCCCTGTGCTAAAGGCTTAGCAGTAGTAGGGAAAGAATTTATTTAAGAGCGTAAGATTTTTACCAAAGAGTATTCGATATTATCACACTATCATGGTAAACTGAAGCAAATAAATTTCTTTAATCACATATTTGCTTTCCCCTTTTGACCCTCTCTTCTCGTAGGCTGATGTCTTTTCTTCTCCTGGTCACATGTCCTCGAGGACTCGCTCGGAGGTATATCATGGGTGTAGATATCAGTGTACATCTGCGGCAGGTTTCAGGATATCAAGCTATCAAGTGAAAAGTTGTCCATGTTTTTGTGAGGCTTGGAATCTTTCCACTGAATCCATAGAAGTTAGCACTTTAAGGAATACATAGTTTCACTTCAGCACACACGCCCGATGATGAATGTGACTACTGTATGCGGTGGCGTAATGTTTGGTTGCCTGTCAGTAGACAGAACTTTTTATAAGTAAAATGGTCGTGGACAAATTTTTTGTTCATATTTATTGAATTTTTTCAGGAATATATTTAAAAATGTAGGATTTTTTCCAAACAGAATTCAAAATTATCATACTATCAATGTATGACGCCCTTACTGACAATCAACACAAAAATTTATCGTGGATGCCATTATTGACGTCTACTGTCGAGCACTTCAACTCCTCTCCCGAGATGTTCAAAAGTTCTCTGCCTTATGCGTATGGTCTGAAACGAACTGAGTGGGGGGCAAAATCGCCACCTCTGAGGCGAAATTTAGATTTTGGGGCGGAATAAGCCTTGACTTGCATCCAAGGCTTCCAAACCCGGTCCCTAGGCGCAATCAATGCGTGGCATCATCGTAAAATTGACTGTCATCGAACCGAATATTTAATATTTAGCTAAGAGACAGGAATCCCATTGAATAAAGTATATTCTGAATTAAAATTGCATTGGGGCGGTTAGTAAAAATTGTATCTTCGACCTTTTTAGCTGAGCGATAGTTGAAAAAAGAGAAAAATCATGCTGTTATGTGAATTCCACAGTTGTAAAATCATCTGCCTGGACTGGGAATCTAACCAAGATCCCTCGATCTCGCGCCGAGTGCTCTAACCAGTTAAGCTACCCAGACGTCCTCTTCCTCTGTGAATCTCATTGGGGCTTTCATGAGTAAATTGTCCTCACACGTACCGTGCATGGATTGCCAGAGGTGCCCGTATGCGAGCGCTAAGCCACGGCTAACGGTAAAGCCCAACTTTCATAATTAAGGTGTTTACTTTTTGACATTTTCAAAGAACTACTAAGTTACTGCGCGGAGAGTTCCGTAGTTCTTTTAATATACAAAAAATTAATGCTGTTGAATAATGAAGCCACACTGCCAATGAAGTGCAATACGTGTAATTGGCGTACCTTAATAACGGCCGGGTTTTCGAAGATAGCCTTCCATGTGGCCTGCGAAGCTCTAGCCTCGTTAGCTTTCCAAGATGGCGTATCTCCAGATGCGAGACTCCATTTGCATATAAAAATGAAAAGCCCTGCGGAAATAGCTGCCGTAACGTTGACCTTTCTTCTGGCCGCCCGGTGGCACTTCACGCCGTCCATCATGCGGTCTTTCCTTGGTCAGACATGCAAGGGAACTGAAAGTGGAAAGTGTTACCATGGAAAAAGAGGATAAAGTTTGTGCGTCAAACTACCCGAAGTTATCTTATCATTACTTCCAGTCTAACTGGCCGGTATGGCCGGTCTGGTAGCATTTGTCTTTGCCATGGTTCGGGTTGCTTAGTCTTTTCTCAACAAACTCAAAATCGGATTTCAATGCTGTTGTCCAGTAGGGTGGAACGAAAAAAACCCAATTTTATCCGATCAAAAACGGCTGTCTCAAAAGTTGCGCTGCTGGTGTGGAAAGAATGCCGTAAAATATTCCGCCTGTGAAATAATATCTTAATTCTGCTCATTTGTCGCATAGTTGTGAATTAATTTCGAAAATACCTAAATTTACCCTATTTTCCAGAAAATTCCCGTTGTCTTCGAAAGTCCGAATACCAGCAGGAACACTGCTAATGCGTTGTAGGCGAATGTAATAATAAAAAAATCAGTGTAATGTGCAAGTCTGAGCAGAAGGCCAAACAATATAAACTTTACGAAATACATAATAAGTATGAGTTTCACGCAGAAAAATGAAATTTCGCAATTTTAAAAATAGGTTTATGTCGCATTATGACCGGGCTCCAATAAAAAACGATCTACGTAAGTTATAAAGGAATTATCTAAAACTAGCCAATAGATCATACATCTTCAGTCTGCTCGTACGGTCGAACCGTGTACATGTTTTGTGAAAAGAGTTCGGAAAATATGTCTTCGTAAGGGACGCATGCAGTTAAGGATTTTTGCCTTTTTTTGGCTGGCAATCGTCTCTTTTCTGATATATTTGGATGCATGGTGTAAGCAATCGCAAAAGAAGCTGGCGCTGCGCCGTGGACGATTTTGGGACAAGGGCTGCTATTCTGAATCGAGCGACGCTATTTCTGGCTAATGCTATTTCTTGCTCCAGAATAGCAACAGAAGCGATTCTGAATACGGTGCAGCTATCCAAGGCGTCGGTTCCGTAATGCTATTATTAATCCCGCCCCTTCCTATATGAAAACCTTCCGGTACAGTAATTGGAAAGTCAGGCAGCCAATGACGAGCGATGTTTACGTTTTTCACAAACAGCTGAGACCTTCGCCATGGATGCCGTGAGTCTGGTGCATGAAAGAGTGTTTTCAATAAATAATCCAACTAAATTCATTCAATGCTGTCGTCGGATACTATTATTATATTTTATTTTGTTCTGCATTCATCAGCTGATAGATAACTCTCTGATAATTCTAGATTTTGTAATAGAACGGGATTTCAGTTTAGGAGAGGCTGGCGATGTTTGTTATGCATTCCTATATGGACATTAAACTGCAACCCGAGCTGGGAAAACAATTTCAATGTCTATTGTGATAGTTCACCTCACCATCGTAAAAAAGCATATTATTTTCATGTATCTTTTAGGTTAATATTTTAACTTATACAATTTATTCTACGGAGCGGACGACGTTTGGATACATGAGACGTGCATGATCCAGCATTATCTTCAAAGTATAATTTCATTTGAAGTTATCATTGGATTTTTTACCTATAACAATATAGTATTCTATTAAATTCATCAACTGATAGAAAACTTTCGGATAACCTGTGCGGTGAATGGAAATTCAGTTCAGTACATTCATGAGACGTTTGTTATATATTGACAAATAACGGATTACCATGCTGAGAGAACAATTTAAACACGTAAGATTACAGTCTAACTCAAAATTGCAACAAAGCTTATTGTTTTTGTGTATCTGTTGGGTTGTTTATGTTATTCTCACCACTTATCCGACTGAGCAGACGACGTTTGGATGCATGTGAAGTAGGAATATTATAGTGTATCAAGGAAAGTGATGTGATGGTAAATATCAACTATTTTATCATGGATATTTGAAATGTATTATTTTAAATAGCCCGTGGGCTTAATAAGATGGTTAGACATCGCAATTAGCCTCTTGAAAATCTTAACACTATTTTGTGAACGGGATTTCAGTTTAGGAAAGGCTGGCGATGTTTGTTCTGCGTACCTATATGGACATATAACAGCTACCCGTGCTGCGGAAACAATTTTAAATTCTATAATGATAGTTCACCTCACCATCCTAAAAAAGCGTATTGTTTTCATGTATCTTTTAGGTTAATATTTTAACTTCCACAATTTGTTCGAGGGAGCTGACGACGTTTGGATGCATGAGACGTGCATGATCAAGCAAACTGATCCAGCATTATCTTCAAAGTACACTTTCATCTGAAGTTATCATTGGATTTGTTACCTATAATAATCTAGTACCTATTCTCTTAAATTCATCGAATGATAGAAAAATTTCGGAGAACCCGTGCAGTGAACGGAAATTCAGTTCAGAAAATTCTTGCGGCGTTTGTTACATACTGACAAATAACGGATTACCATGCTGAGAGAAAAATTTAATCACGTATAATTACAGTTAACTCAAGATTGTAACAAAGCATATTGTTTTTGTGTATCTGTTGGGTTGTTAATATTATTCTCACCACTTATTCGACTGAGCAGACGACGTTTGGATGCATACGGAGTGGGAATAATTATATGTAAGTGTATTAAGGCAAGTGATGTGATGGTAAATATCAATTATTTCATCACGGATATTTTAAATGTATTAATATAAATAGCACCGGGCTTAATAAGATGGTTAGACATCGCAATTAGCCTCTTGAAAATCTTTTGGGACCGTTGGGAGGTTTTGAAGTGAATGTGAATATGGTAAGCAATATTTCAAGCCGACTTGTTTAAATAATACAACGGAAATGCTAGATACAATTCTTTACGAAGAGAGTGATTACTCATCCATGCGTGTAGAACAGGTTCTTCTATTTTACCTAAACTTGTTATCCCCGGCTGAGAGAGGGAAAAATCATGCAATGCAAGAATAAAGCAATGAGACTCGGTCGAAAAAATACCAGTCTACAATGAGAGGTACGGGAAAAGGCAATGTCAAGGAAGGTTTCCATTTTCATGCTTAAACTCAACTTGGTTCAGTTTCAAAGAAGTTTGCTCACTTTTCCTTCCCGTCCAGCTTGGCACATTTGCCGACTTTTTATGAGAAGAATTTTTTATGTTTACTGGAATATACGTATTGACAAGTCATTCCTGCTAACATTTTTAAGTATTTAGGAACACTTTTCAATGCATATTTTGCTGAATCTTCGTTAGAATACGTGTGATAAAGAATCAGGAGGCCGTTGCTATTCGTATAACGTGGGCATCAGACCGTCGCCTAAAATAGCAACGCTCCCAGGCGTCATTTCGCGTTCAGAATCACAGATAGCGGCGCCGCTATTTCAAAACCCGTAAATAGCAACTTCCGGTAGCCATTTCTTCATTCAGAATCGCAAATAGCGTCGGTAACGCTATTCTTGGGAAAATAGCGTCACGATAGCTATTTTTGGCATATAGCTGTAATGCTATTTCATTCAGAATAGCAGCCCTTGTACTATCGTTTCCAAAAGTCTGAGTGCATCCATTTTGCCCCATCCTACGGTTTGTACGGTGGGAAAATTTTTGAAATTTGGCACTACTTGCGGACTGCATCTGCATTTTGCTGGGCTAGCTTCACTTGTCGTGAGACGACGGTGGGGAATGAGTCACCGACGGAAGGATCGACGGGGACGGAGTAAAACACGAGAGAGGAAAGCCCCATCGGAATGCACCGAAGGTCATTCGCGCTCATGCGGTTGCGACGCGACGATGGAAGCCTCCGACTTGTGTGATTTTCGCTCTCGAAATTCACACTTGTGCTCACGAGTGACCCTCTCTGTTAAAGCGGCGCGGTAGCCGCCTGGTTAATACTGCCTCGCAAGGCGAATTCGAAACATTCCCGGGTTCGATGCTCAGACGTTGACAATTTTTGCATTCAAGTAATTTCAATATAACTGTGACAATAAACCTCGAATACAGTCTCTTTACATCAACGCACCCGGTACTGTTTATTATATTAGAGGGATTCAATAATAATACAGGACAACCTGATACGAAAGATGACTCCTTGAATCCTTATTTCTCCTTAAGCCAATCTCTTCACAGTGAATAAATACCTATACGTCTCACTAGCTGAATATTTTTGGTACAACATTGAGTATGGCAAAATCTCGCGAGAGGTAAGATTCCTATGCTCGAAACTAATCTCTCTTTAATTTACCGCCTAAATATCAAGTCGCATACTAGGTATGATATTTTTGGTTATCCGCGAGTGATGCGTATCATCATTGTTAGTGTTCCTATACTCGCCCTTCTCCATTTATAGTTTGTCGTAGGATTTTCCAAGAATTTGTCTTTACTACTTCTCTTTTTCTTCTCCATCTCCTGCTCTTATTGAGAACATGAATTCAATGGCATTGAGACTTGCTGGCTTGATTACGATATTTTAATTTAAATTATCTGTCTTAATGGAGAGAATTTTCCCTCAGTTGATACCCTTCACCAGTTGGAGTGTCAGTTCCATATTCTCGCTCTTGCATTGTTTGCTTCTTTGTCCTACCCAGTGTTTTCCAAACGTTTTCGAGCCTCCTCCTACTCAATTTCGTAAAACTAAACTCAATGCCCCCCGAACGTACGCTATGCAATCATAGACCTTGTGACCAAAATAAACTTAAGTTAAAACAGTTGGTACTAATGAAATTAATGTATACGTTAAATGTCTTGGATAAATAGTTAATTCGTCCAAGGATAGGTTTTTGTATTATTTACCCAGTCTCCAGCCCCTCTGCCTCCACCTTATTAATTTACGCCTCTCCCAAGTGTAAAAACACCATCCACAGGGGGACGGTGGCACGCACTTCGGTAACCACAGGTCTAAGTCTAACCAGTCTAGCTACTTTATCGATTCTTCCCCATTCTATTACAGGGTGGCGATCGTCAGGGAAAACCGATAAAACCTGAAATTGTCAGGGAATTATATATTTATGGAAAAGTCAGGGAATCCTCGCAACAGTCTGGGAGAAACTGGGATATGAATCCTCATTATTTTTCAGCCATTACGTTTATCGGCCAGTCTTTCCCGAACTTTATTTCACCAACTGAAACTAAAGTCCATCTCTGACGTGCATGGAATAATCCTTATCAATTCGTGAAATATTCAGTCGTGAATCTTATTAGTTGTGAATCTTAGTTATTTAGTCGTGAATCAGACGTACAATGTATCCCTTTTGCATATCATTATTGCGATATTTGCCTAGTAGTGTTAAAATTCATGATCACAATGTATTGCGCTCAACAGAAGGAATCAAAGGCTATTTTGTTCGGAAAATTTTAACTCACGTCTTCACCAGAAACCAGGTTGAGAGACTCATAGCTGGAGCACACTAGCTTATAGTAAATACATGCTTGCAGTTCTAAAAATACGAGACTATGATTAGACATTTTAGAAAATTTAATGCTGCTGTAGAGGATTTAATTCAATAGAAAAAATATTCCAATTATTGGTGACCTTTTGGCGATTGGTCAGGGAAATTGGTAAATCTATCAGGGAAAAGTCAGGGAAAGGTCAGGGAATTTAAACATTGGATATCAGTAGCCACCCTATATTAGTAACTCTTAATGTGCTATTCGTACATAGGACTTCTCGAAAGATATTTGAAGTCCGCATTTCTCCGCAATTCCTTTCAAAATGATTATATATATTCTCATGCTATTTATCAGAGAGAATGCCATCGGCCAAGTAGTTTATTCCGGATATTGTGAGATATGATAAGATTGTAAAAAATAGAGGGATAATATACCGTTCACCGTTGATAAAGGTGAAAGGAGTCGAGGGACTATTCGAGTGCTACCTCATCAAATTTTAGGGAACTGCCAGGTTTCGTACCCTGGCAGCTGCAGTCGAATTTGAAGTCTATTTTTTCATAAAAAAATTTTGCCTTACATAGCTATCGGGTGAAAGTTAGCTATTTATGCTAAACGAAATGCTTTTTTCATTAATTTTGTCCTTCGGGTACTTCGAGAAATCATCAAAATATCGCGACGAGTCATTATTGCCACTAATTACGGAATCCTATTCAACAGACTAACCCGCCGACACTTAAGCTGATTCTCGAATTAAATAGTTTCAATTTTTACAGTGAATCAATTCACATGCCATCAAACCGTGGAGTATTATCAGAGGAGAGACGAAGTGTTGCATAGAAGAAGTGCCCCTCTGAAGGTATTAGAAATGTCATAAGATGCGCTTCTTCTGTAAGCGGACGGAGATATAATGGAGGAAAACTTTTTAATTTCTTAGGATTTATATGTGTGCATAGGTACAATTTTATTTGAAAAGGAATGCTTACGTGAATTAGCCTTTTTTAGTCTTTGACGTGCAATCTTCTAATCAGGCTTCGACCTCATTTTCCTCGTAAAGGTCATTATTTTAATCTCTCTCAATCCTCTCATACTATTTTTGTAATCCTTCTGAAAGCGAACACATTACCTCGGCTGATAGGAAAACAGAAAATTGGACATAATTAATCACATTTCCAAACATTGCATGTAACAAATGGTGTAGTACGAAGTCACTCGCACGGGTGCATATACACCAGGGTTGAAATTCGCTATGAAAAAATCATCATTCTCATTATTATTCATTTGCCTATCTATTTCTAATCTAATTTTGTCGACGATATCATCTTCTCCTAAAATATTGGTGTCTAACCTCCAGTTATTTGTTTTCTTTTTTATCTGGGTATTCCCGTGCTTCGAATGAAAGGTGCTTCGGGATAGATCAATGTCTAGAATTAATGCACAATGGTCAGAAATGGCCATTGGCATAGTTTCAAAATATTTGATGTTTTTTTCGCAGCGATCGGCAGACTAAGAAGTAGTCTATTCTGTTTCGTGAAGTATTACCTATTCTTGTAAATTGTATACTAGTGCTCTCATTTTTTATTGCCACATCTGTGGCTTTAATACTATTTATTAATGCTTTTAGCGAGTGACAGGGTAGGTTATTTATTTTACCTCTATTTGCATCGCTATCCTCTCTACGGTAAATAGCATTTAAATCTCCCCCAAGGATAGCGTTTCCCGCAAACCCAGTTTCATAAGGGAGGATGGTTTCACCAAAAAAAACATCCCTTTCCCATCCTTTTTTCACACCCTGACAAAGGTCAGGTCGATGAAATGACAAAAGGTCGATTTCTGGGTCAAATCGATGAAAAAGTTAATAAATTAGTCAGTAACGCACAAAAGGAACTTCGTTTCGAATTTATCAATTTTTTCAATAAATAGAATTATCGATATGTCTCTAGAGAGATTAGCTTACACGGATATTAATTTTTACGGCCAAATCTATTGGGGATTATGCAAACATGACAGTTTATGCATTTCAGAATCAATGATATTGGATTTTGTTGGTTATTATCAATATTTCGATGTAATCAATACACTTGATGAGCGCCGGTAATAATCGGCATCACACCTAACAACTGTTTTGTGTAAAATACGTAAAGATCGCTCACATGAAAGTATTTTTGATGAATAAATACGACATTATTTGGCGGTATTTCTGTCAATTACAAGTCGATTCGGTCCATTATTCGTTTATTTATGAAACTAGAAATCGATATTTTTCAACCGAATGATCGAGAACTGCAAATTTTTGAGTTGCTAAGGTAACAACAAAGAATACACTTGTCCTAAACGTTTACAAATATCCAAAGGTTGGTTCTTTACTTTAAACATATTCTGCTACAATAGATACATCTGTGCAACCATGATTTGATTCAAATTTTTACAATGTTAAAGTATTCTTTGAAAAACTTAATATTTTTTAAAGTATGTGGTTACGAAAATAAATTTCCTCTTTTTATTCTACATATGCCGAAGTTTTTTCATACATCCAATTCTCAAATTTCACTTGTTTATCGTTAAGCTTGCATGGCGACATATTCATATGATCCAATTGTACTGGATCTGTACAATTGAACTGGAAAACGTGTTGTACGTACGTCTCAGGTGAATGAAATGGCGGCAGTTTGTGACGTGAGAATGCCTCACAGAGTCGAAGGTTGGATGTATCGTGGATGCAATACTACTCTCAGGATTTGAATTCCATAAAAGCAGCGAGTGTACCGAGTTACAATATCTTATCGCTACTAGGAGGAGATATTTCTGCTCACGCAATTACTTCCGTATGAATGAATGTGCTTTTTGTATTTATGTCATAGTGCATTCAGGAAATCTCATATAAATTTGGCGATAAATACATCCATGCATCGCAGTTCTCGAGTCCTAAAAAGAAATTTTAAAAATTCATTATCTGGAAAGAATTACATTACGATGACATTATTTTAGCAAATCAAATATAGGCATTGTTCTAAAATTTCTTGTTAAGTAATATTCAATCCTAGAATCATCTTCTAGCTTTCTTTTGCCTTTGTTAACGAACACAACATTTGTTATAGCTTTATAATCATTTTCAAGAACAAATTAATGATGAAATTGGCAACAATGAGTCTCCCTGCGACTAATTCATTTGATCTTCATTTGTTTATAACTCCGCTTGCGGTCAAGTTACAAAGATTTCACGATACACGATTATTTATTGATGAATCGAACTATTATCGACTTGCGAGGTTTTCCTCTTGTTGGAGGTGATTTCCATGCGTAAAGCCGCTTTCAGAAGATAAGTACCGTTAATTGAACGCGATCGTCAAAAGTCGTGAATATTTTTTTTTAATTTTTGAACATAGGCGTCTAATATTGAAAGAGTTGTTCCCGATAAAACGACCTTTGAAATGCTTCAAAACTGTTTGATAAAAACAAAAGGAAGCGAATGGATTATGGAGAATTTTTGCAAGATCTAGTGAGGAAAGACAAGAAGAATGGCTGATTGAATCCAACCGACGGTGATGCAAGGTTCAAATTAATTAATTAATATTAAATATTAATCGCCTTAATCTCGTGAGCCGGAGATGAAATGTTTTGAACCAGCCTTGAAATGTGATGATCTCGCAAACCGTGTCTCAGAACTAAAGGTGAGTGAAAACTCATAACATATAATCTCCTTAATCAGGTGTGTGGTGGTTAAAATGTGCATTGTACAATGATCGCGTTTTATGTTTGCTGCGTTAATTACACATCAGAACACGAAAGGATGTAGAAAAAACGTTAGATAATTGTTTACATAGGCCAAAATATTATCTGAGGATGGATATACATGACGAGGATACTGTTTTCCCTCAACTTGAAACGAACTGTTTATTCAGAGGCATCTTTTGCGGTCCGTTGTGTTTTGGAAGTCTCTTGAACCGATGATGAAATGCTTTGAACCAGCCTTGAAATGCAATGATCTCGCAGACCGTGTCTCAGAAGATAAGGTGAGTGAAAACGCATAAAATATACTGATAACTGTAATGTCATTATTAATTTGCAGTCCTGGCGACGAGGATGCTGTGTAGATTATGTCATCTGAGTACGTATAACACTCTGCGGAACTTTGTTTTTATGAAAGTATCTGATGTCCTTTGGGAGAGACGTAGCAGAGATCTCCAATCGTTCATAGATTCGTGTGGAGAGACGATAAATCGCCCGGGTTACCAATTTGTGTTGCCACGAGACGAGACAAGACTTGAGCCAGTCTCGTTTTCTGAACTCAGGTATCGTCTCGGTCTCAGTCGAGTCTCAGGCGAAACTCTCGTCTCGTTTATTCCAAAAATTAAGTACCAGAAAAAGCCCAGTTTCCTTTGCAAATGTAATCGCTGAATCTCGCGGTACACTCGAAATAGTAATGACATTTTTATGAATTTTAAATATGTATTAAATTGGACACCGAATACATCAAACTGCATGTATAATCAATGCTTTTATTGATGCTCAATGAAAAACTACAAAAAATAGAACAATAAAGGGTGAAAAAGCTATTTAATCACAACGTTAGTACAGAGGTTCAATCCAAAGAAGGTTCAATTATACAAATCTAAAAATAATATGATTGGTTAAATAAAGAATGAACATTTTTGCTTCAACAAACACTTTTCTAACACTATTAATTTTCAGGTATAAAATGTTAAATCAAGATGAGTTTTTTTTTGACATTGCAAATTGCACGTCACATACGAGTTCACACAGAATTCTTCTAGTAAACTAAACAGATTCGTGGTCCAAGCGGTTTCTATGCTTTTTCATTGTCAATGCTGCCCGTGATAACTATCTTTCCGCTGGAACAGATGTAGCGGGAAACCTAAGGAAGTCTCTAGCCATTTTTGTCTGCTTCGGAAAAGTTAGTTTGTTTTTGTCGCAGATGTGAGCACTGAAAACTACTGCTTTAGAAAATAGTACTTATTTCGCTGGATAAGTTTTATAAGGAATTTAGAGTAGGTGATAAGGAAAAGTAGTAGGCCAACAACAGAATTCTTTTTGTACCTAGCTCTCTCTCTCTCTTCCAGGCGTTTGACAAGTTGTAGCCGTGTTCCCGGTTGTAATCATTAGGGTTCTTTGTGATATAAAAGGACTGACCCAGAGATGCGTCGCGACTTCAACCTGAAGACGCCGGCCGGATGGCTGGAGAAGCTTTCGTCAATGAAAGACAACACGCGTAGGGAAACCCGAAAGCTGATCTTCATATGTCAATTCGCCGCGGAAACTATGGAACTTTCTTTATAAATGTTTTGAAATGCGCAAAATTTGTACTTAAGTAAACTGTGGTTCTTGGACAACTATGTTTCTGTACGAAAATATAAAATTTCCTGGAGTAGAAAAGAAATTACCAAGCACCAAGTTATGATTGGTGCGTAGGAGGATTACGGGAAGATATATTACATCTACATAGCACACGGCAAACCCCTGAAAGGGTGTTTGGCAGGGATGATTTATCACCAACATGGACTATAATGCGTCAGTAACCATCGCCAACATACACAACAGTATATAAGTATACTACCAATTCTATGGGAGACATTGAATTAATGTGTAATGCAACTATGTAAACGAGGCATAGGAGTCTTGCAGGGATCATGCGAAACGCGATGTTCGTACGACGAGGCAGATTAAGAAACAAGCATTAGGGAGCAGAACACTTAACAAGCTTCACGACTTGTCAACTAAATGCAATTCGAAGTCTCATTGGCAGTCATTGTGGTCTCTTATTTGAGGCGGATATAACCAAATTTTACACCCGTCTGTCCTGCACACAATTTCCCCAATTTCATTATAATGATCTGATCTACCGTAGTACGTTAAATTCATAAGATTCGCAAAATTCGTTTCCCGATCATTATTAACTTCTTCGGAAAGTAACTATTTTCGGAATAACATAAAAGATTAAGCATAATTTTTCATCGACGGTAGGAAAGCGATTCCCATCTTATTCTCAGGTGTTGGAAGAGGACCACAAACTAGCGAGGCTATCATCACATATTTTGGGACTGGGGTTATGGGGGATGGAAACCAGGCGTTAGCCTGCACTTATGAAATGGCGCCTAGGGTACCAAGGTTAAACGTTCACACCGACAGTGGGAGTGTTACACTTCACCTTTTCTCGGCATTTCAATTAATTTGGGTTTGCGATTCCCATGAAAATATGTCGGGATTCGAGCCCGTGCCAGGCCGGGTGGGAAGATAGTGCTCTAACCAC